>CAXIWW010000817.1:2907500-5407500 GCA_964036315.1 Acanthosepion esculentum | reverse complement strand
GGAAGCCAACAGGTCAGAGGCCATGCTGCTGGACGTAGTCTAAAATATTACATTAGACGCTAAAATATGGACCGGAAACCAACAGATCAGAGGCCATGCTGCTGGTCGTAGTTTATCATTTTACATTAGACGCTCAAATATGCACCAGAAAGCAAGGGATCATAAACATGGCTGCTGGACGTAGTGTATCATCTTACACAAGACGCTCAAATATGGACCGGAAGCCAACAGGTCGGAGGCAATGCTGCTGAATGTCATCTAAAATCTTACATTAGACGCTCAAATATGGACGGGAAACCAACAGATCAGGGGCCATGCTGCTGGCCGTAGTTCATCTTTTTAAATTGGACGCTCAACATATGCACCAGAAACCAACAGATCTGAATCATGGCTGCTGGACGTAGTGTATCATCTTACACAAGACACTCAAATATGGACCGGAAGCCAACAGGTCTGAGGCCATGCTGCTGGACCTATTCTAAAATCTTATATTAGACGCTCAAATATGGACCGTAAAGCAACAGATCAGAGGCCATGCTGCTGGTCGTAGTTTATCTTTTTTATTAGACGCTCAAATATGCACCAGAAACCAACAGATCAGAATCATGGCGACTGGACGTAGTGTATCATCTTACACAAGACTCTCAAATATGGACCGGAAGCCAACAAGTCAGAGGCAATGCTGCTGGACGTAGTCTCAAATCTTACATTAGACGCTCAAATATGGACCGGAAACCAACAGATGAGAGGCCATACTGCTGGACGTAGTTTTTCTTTTTACATCAGACATTCAAATATTCACCAGAAACCAACAGATCAGAGGCCATGCTGCTGCATGTAGTCTAAAATCTTACATTAGACGCTCAAATATGGTCCGGAAACCAACTGATCAGAGGCCATGCTGCTGGGAGTAGTTTATCACCTTGCACAAGACGCTCAAATATGGACCGGAAGCCAACAGGTCAGAGGCCATCCTGCTGGACGTAGTCTAAAATCTTACATTAGACGCTCAAATATGGACCGGAAACCAACAGATCAGAGGCCATGCTGCTGGTCGTAGTTTATCTTTTTACATTAAACGCTCAAATATGCACCATAAACCAACAGATCAGAATCATGGCTGCTGGACGTAGTGTATCATCTCACATAAGACGCTCAAATATGGACCGGAAGCCAACAAGTCAGAGGCAATGCTGCTGGACGTAGTCTCAAATCTTACATTAGACGCTCAAATATGGACCGGAAACCAACAGATCAGAGGCCATGCTGCTGGGCGTAGTTTATCTTTTAACATCAGGCGCTCAAATATGCACCAGAAACAAACAGATCAGAATCATGGCTGCTTGACGTAGTGTATCATCTTACACAAGACGCTCAAATATGGACCGGAATCTAAAATGTCTGAGGCCATGATGCTGGACGTAGTTTATCATTTTACATTAGACGTTCAAATATGCACCAGAAACCAAGAGATCAGAAACAAGGCTGCTGGACGTAGTGTATCATCTTACACAAGACGCTCAAATATGGACCGGAAGCTAAAAGATCATATGCCATGCTTCTTGACGTATTCTAAAATCTTAGATTAGACGCTCAAACATGGACGGGAAACCAACATATCAGAGGCCATGCTGCTGGGGTAGTTTATCTATTTACATTAGACGCTCAAATATGTACAGAAACCAACAGATCAGAATAATGTCTGCTGGACGTAGTGTATCATCTGACACAAGGCGCTCAAATATGGACAGGAAGCCAACAGGTCAGAGGCCATGCAGCTGCATGTAGTCAAAAATCTCACATTAGACTCTCAAATATGGTCCTGAAACCAAGTGATCAGAGGCCATGCTGCTGGACGTAGTTTATCTTTTTACATTAGACGTTCAAATATGCACCAGAAACCAACAGATCAGAATCATGGCTGCTGGACGTAGTGTATCATCTTACACAAGACGCTCAAATATAGACCGGAAGCCTACAGGTCAGAGTCCATGCTGCTGGACGTAGTCTAAAATCTTACATTAGACGCTAAAATATGGAACGGAAACCAACAGATCTGCGGCCATTCTGCTGGACGTAGTTTATCTTTTTACATTAGACGCTCAAATATGCACCAGACACCAACAGATCAGAATCATGGCTGCTGGGCGTAGTGTATCATCTTACACAAGACGCTCAAATATTGACCGGAAGTTAACAGGTCAGAGGCCATGCTGCTGGACGTAGTCTAAAATCTTACATTAGACGCTCAAATATGGACCGGAAACCAACAGATCAGAGGCGATGCTGCTGAACGTAGTTTATCTTTTTACATTAGACGCTCAAATATGCACCAGAAACCAACAGATCATGGCTGCTGGACGTAGTGTATGACCTTACACAAGACGCTCAAATATGGACCGGAAGCCAACAGCTCAGAGACCATTCTGCTGGAGGGAGTCTAAAATCTTACATTAGACGCTCAAATATGGTCCGGAAACCAACAGATCAGAGGCTGTGCTGCTGGTCGTAGTTTACCTTTTTACATTAGTCGCTCAAAATATGGACCGGAAACCAACAGATCAGAGGCCATGCTGCTGGTCGTAGTTTATCTTTTTACATTAGACGCTCAAATATGCACCAGAAACCAACAGATCAGAATCATGGCTGCTGGACGTAGTGTATCATCTTACACAAGACGCTCAAATATCGACCAGAAACCAACAGATCAGAGGCCATGCTGCGGGCCGTAGTTTATCTTTTTACATTAGTCGCTCATATATGCACCAGAAACCAAGAGATCAGAAACAGGGATGCTAGACGTAGTGTATCATCTCACACAAGACGCTCAAATGTGAACCGGAAACCAACAGATCAGAGGCCATGCTGCTGGACGTAGTTTATCTTTTTATATTAGACGCTCATATATGCACCAGAAACCAAGAGATCAGAAACAGGGCTGCTGGACGTAGTGTATAATCTTACACGAGACGCTCAAATATGGACCGGAAGCCAACAGGTCGGAGGCCATGCTGACTGGACGTAGTCTAAAATCTTAAAATAGACGCTCAAATATGGACCGGAAACCAACAGATCAGAGGCCATGCTGCTGGACGTAGTATATCTTTTTATATTAGACGCTCATATATGCACCAGAAACCAAGAGATCAGAAACAGGGCTGCTGGACGTAGTGTATCATCTTGCACAAGACGCTCAAATATGCACCAGAAACCAACAGATCAGAATCATGGCTGGTGGACTTAGTGTATCATCTTAGACAAGACTTTCAAATATGGACCGGAAGGCAACAGGTCAGAAGCCATGCTGCTGGGCGTCATGTAATATCTTACATTAGGGGCTCAAATATAGACCGGAAGCCAACAGATCAGAGGCAATGCTGGACGTAGTTTATCTTTTTACATTAGACGCTCAAATATGCACCAGAAACCAACAGATCAGAACCATGGCTGGTGGACTTAGTGTATCATCTTACACAAGACGCTCAAATTTGGACCGGAAGCCAACAGGTCAGAGACCATGCTGCTGGTGGGAGTCTAAAATCTTACATTAGACGCTCAAATATGGTCCGGAAACCAACAGATCAGAGGCTGTGCTGCTGGTCGTAGTTTACCTTTTTACATTAGACGCTCAAATATGCACCAGAAACCAAGATATCTGAATCAGGTCTGCTGGATGTAGTGTATCATCTTACACAAGAAGCTCAAATACAGACAAGAAGCCAACAGGTCAGAGACCATGCTGCTGGACGTATTCTCAAATCTTACATTAGACGCTCAAATATGGACCGGAAACCATGATTCTGATCTGTTGGTTTCTGGTGCATATTTGAGCGTCTAATGTAAAAAGATAAACTACGTCCAGCTGAATGGACTCTGATCTGTTGGTTCCCGGTCCATATATAAGCGTGTATTATTAGATTTTATACTACGTCCAGCAGTATGGCCTCCGAACTGTTGGCTTCCGTTCCATATTTGAGCGTCTTGTGTAAGATGATACACTACGTCCAGTAGCCATGATTCTGATCTCTTGGTTTCTGGTGCATATTTGAGCGTCTAATGTAAAAAGATAAACTACGTACAGCAGCATGGCCTATGATATGTTGGTTTCCGGTCCATATTTGAGCGTCCAATGTAAGATTTTAGACTACGTCAGGCAGCATGGCCTCTGATCTGCTGGTATCCAATTGTCGGGAATTTCTTACCATATCCATAATTACAAAAGTTTTTTCGACACATTGAATAGAGTCGAGGCGAAATTCAAGCGTATGGGGACTTGTGTTAGCTCATTTGCGGAAATTGTCATGCGGCCCTAAACTGGGAAATCAGTCATATTTCACTTGTTTATAACTTTTTTCCATTAAAAGAAATATTTTCAAAATGGGTATCAAATTATGTGCAATTATTTGATTTGTCTATGTTTACAGGGATGTTTCATTTGCTCAGATAGTAAAAAGTACAGCTTTCACCATGTGCGCTGTATGTCGTCTAACAATTTATAGCGTCCGAATTCCAGTGTGCACAATAAGACTCCATTTCTAATTTTTCTTTTTTATAGAATCCTCAAAATATTGGTGTCCAATTTTCGGGAATATCTTGTCTTATTCATAATTACAAATGTTTTTTCGACACCTTGATTAGAGTCGAGTGGAAATTCAAAGGTATGGGGAATTGTGTTAGCTCATTTGCGGAAATTGTCATGCGGCCCTAAACTAAGAAATCAGTCATATTTCACTTGTTTATAACTTTTTTCCAGTAACAGAAATATTTTCAAAATGGGAATCAAATTGTGTGCAATTATTTGATTAGTCTATGTATACAGGGATTTTTCATTTTCTCTTATAGTAAAAAGTACAGCATTCACCATGTGCCCGGTATGTCGTCTGACAATTTACAGCGTCCGAATTCCAGTGTGCACAATAAGAATGCATTTGTAATTTTTCCTTTTTATACAATCCACAAAATATTGCTGTCCAATTGTCGAGAATTTCTTGCCTTATCCATAATTAAAAAAGTTTTTTCGACACCTTGATTAGAGTCGAGTCGAAATTTTTTCGACACCTTGAATAGAGTCGAGTTGTAATTCAACGGTATGGGGACTTGTCTTATCTCATTTGCGGAAATTGTAAGGCGGACCTAAACTGGGAAATCAGTCATATTTCACTTGTTTATAACTTTTTTCCAGTAAAAGAAATATTTTTACTATCTGAGCAAATGAAAAATCCCTGTAAATATAGACAAATCAAATAATTGCACACAATTTGATCTACATAAATTGACCAAATGAAAAATCCCTTACAAGCAATCTCAGGCTGCTACAAAACGGCATTTCCTTGCTCTTTTGTGAAAACTGCCTTACAAGCAATCTCAGGCTGATACAAGCCCACACCACCTGGCTCTTCTGTGAAAACTGCGCAAAATCAATCTCAGGCTGCTACAATCCGAATACGCTGGGCTCTTTTGTGACACCTGCATTACAAGCAATCTCAGGCTGCTACTATCCCATTTCTCCTGGCTTTTTGTGGAAAGTGCCTTACACGCAAACATAGGATTCTACGAGCCGGTTCACCTGGGAGATTTGTGAAAATTGCCTTACAAGCAATCTCATTCTTCTACAAGCCTACACCTGCTGGCACATTTAAGACAACTGCATTACAAGCAATCTCAGTCTGCTAAAAAATCGATCTCCTGGCTCTTTCGTGACAACTGCCTTACAAGCAACGTCAGGCTGCAGCAAGCCCAATGTTCCTGGCTTTTTTGCCAATTGCCTTACAAAATAATCCCAGGCTGCTACGAGGCGATTTCTCAAGGCTCTTTTGTGGCGACTGCATTACAAGCAACCTCAGGCTGCTACAAGACGAATTCTACTGGCTCTTTTGTGACAACTGCCTTACATGCAATGTCAGGCTGCTCCGAGCCAACTTCTCTTGGCTCTCTTGTGTAAACTGCCTTACAAGCAATCTCAGGCTTCTACAAGCCGAATACGCCTGGCTCTTTTGTAGCAACTGCCTTACATGCAATCACAGCAGCAAGCCCAATTCTCTTGGATTTTTGTGCCAATTTCATTACAAGCAATTCCACGCAGCTACGAGCCCGTTTACACTGGCTTTACACGCAATCTCAGGCTTCTACAAACTTACACCTGCTGACTCTTTTTTTACAACTCCCTTACAAGCAATCTCCCGCTGCTATCGGCCGACTTCTCCGGGCTATTTGTGAAAACTGTCTTACAAAGGATCTCAGGCTGCTACAAGCCGATTTCTCCTGCCTCTTTTGTGCCAACTTATTTACAAGCAATCTCAGGCTGCTACGAGCCGACTATGCCTGGATCTTCTATGACAAATGCCTTACAAGCAATCTACGGCCGCAACAAATCGATCTCCTGGCTCTTTCGTGACAACTGCCTTACAAGAAATCTCAGGCTGCTACGAGCGTATTTCACCTGGCTCTTTTGTGGAAACTGCCTTACAAGCAATACCAGGCCTCTACAAGACGAATTCTCCTGGGTCTTTTGTGAGAACTGCCTTACAAGCAATCTCAGGATGTTACGGGCCGACTACGCCTGGCTCTTCGATGACAAGTGGCTTACAAGCAAACTCAGGCTGCTACAAGCCGATTTGTCCTGGCACTTTTTTGGCAACTGCCTTACAAGCAATTTCAGGCTGCTACGAGCAGACTTTTCTTGGTTCGTTTGTGGAAACTGCCTTACAAGCCATGTCAGGCTGCAGCAACCCCAACTCTTTCGGCTTTTTGTACCAATTGGCTTACAAGCAATCCCAGGCACCAACGAGCCGATTTCTCCTGGCTCTTTTGTGGCAACTGTATTACAAGCAAACTCAGGCTGCTACAAATCGACATCTACTGTCTCTTTTGTGCGAACTGTCTTACAAGCCATATCAGGCTGCCGCTAGGCCAATTACTTTTTGGGCCAATTGCCTTAAAAAAGCAATCCCAGGCGGCTACGTGACGATTTCTCCTGGCTGTTTTGTGGTAACTGCCTTACAAGCAATCTCAAGCTGCTAAAAGCCGAATTATCCTGGCTCTATTGTGACAACTGCCTGAAAAGCAATCTCAGGCTGCTACAAGCCGAATTCTCCTGGCTCTCTTGAGACAACTGCCTTACAAGCAAAATCAGGATGCTACGAGCCGACTTCTCATGCCTCTTTTGTGAAAACTGCCTTACAATCAATCTCAGGCTGCTACAAACCCACATCTCCTGTCTCTTTTGTGAAACTGCCTTGCAAGCAATCTCAGGCCGCTACAAATCGACATCTACTGTCTCTTTTGTGCGAATTGTCTTACAAGCAATATCAGGCTGCCGCTAGGCCAATTATTTTTGTGCCAATTGCCTTAAAAAAGCAATCCCAGGCGGCTACGTGACGATTTCTCCTGGCTGTTTTGTGGTAACAGCCTTACAAGCAATCTCAAGCTGCTACAAGCCGAATTATCCTGGCTCTATTGTGACAACTGCCTGAAAAGCAATCTCAGGCTGCAGCAATCCCACTTCTCCAGGCTTTTTGAGGCAACTGCCTTACAAGCAATCTCAGGCTGCTACAAACCGAATTCTCCTGGCTCTTTTATGACAACTGCCATACAAGCAATGTCAGGCTGCTCCGAGCCGACTTCTCTTGGCTCTCTTGTGAAAACTGCCTTACAAGCAATCTCAGGCTTCTACAAGCCGAATACGCCTGGCTCTTTTGTAGCAACTGCCTTACATGCAATCACAGCAGCAAGCCCAATCCTCTTGGATTTTTGTGCCAATTTCATTACAAGCAATTCCACGCAGCTACGAGCCCGTTTCCCCTGGCTTTTTGTGAAAATTGCTTTACACGCAATCTCAGGCTTCTACAAACTTACACCTGCTGACTCTTTTTTGACAACTCCCTTACAAGCAATCTCCCGCTGCTATCGGCCCACTTCTCCGGGCTATTTGTGAAAACTGTCTTAAAAAGGATCTCAGGCTGCTACAAGCCGATTTCTCCTGCCTCTTTTGCAGCAACTGCCTTACAAGCAATCTCAGTCTGCAACAACCCGGATTCTCCTGGCTCTTTTGTGAAAATTGCCTTACAAGCAATGTCAGACTGCTACGAGCCGACTTCTCTTGGCTATTTTGTGAAAACTGCCTTACAAGCAATCTCAGCCTGCTACAAGCCGAATTGGCCGCTACAAATCGACATATACTGGCTCTTTTGTTACAACTGCCTTACAACCTATCCCAGGCTGCTACGAACCGATTTCTCCTGGCTCATTTGTGGCATCTGCCTTACAAGCATTCTCAGGCTGCAGCAATATGAATTCTCCTGGCTTTTTGTGCGAATTGCCTTACAAGCAATCCCAAGCGGCTACGAGCGGATTTCTCCTGGCGCTTTTGTGGCAACTGCCTTAAAAGAAATCTCAGGCTGCTAAGAGCCGAATTCTCCTGGCGCTTTTATGACAACTGCCTTACAATAAATATCAGGCTGCTACGAGCCGACTTCTCTTGGCTCTTTTGTGAAAACTGCCTTGCAAGTAATCTCCGGCTGCTACAAGCCGAATTCTCCTGGCGCTTTTGTGACAACTGCCTTACAAGCAATGTCAGGCAGCTACAAGCCAACTTCACTTGGCTCTTTTGTGAAAACTGCCTTACAAGTAATATCAGGCCGCTACAAATCGACATCTCCTGTCTCTTTTGTGACAACTGCTTTACAAGCAATCTCAGTCTTCCGCCAGGACAGTTCTCCTGACTTTTTGTGCCAATTGCCTTAAAAGCAATCCCAGGCGGCTACGTGCCGATTTCTCCTGGCTCTTTTGTGGTAACAGCCTTACAAGCAATCTCAGGCTGCTACAAGCCGAATACGCCTGACTCTTTTGTGAAACTGCCTTGCAAGCAATCACAGGCCGCTACAAATCGATATCTCCTGTCTCTTTTGTGACAACTGCCTTACAAGCAATCTCAGGCTGCCGCAGGGCAGTTCTCTTGACTTTTTGTGCCAATTGCCTTAAAAGCAATCCCAGGCGGCTACGTGCCGATATCTCCTGGCTCTTTTGTGGTAACTGCCTTACAAGCAATCTCAGGCTGCTATAAGCCAAATTCTCCTGGCTCTTTTGTGCAAATTGCCTTACAAGTTTTGTGGCAACTGCCTTACATGCAATCTCAGGCGTCTACGAGCCGACTTCTCTTGTCTCTTTTGTGAAAACCGCCTTAAATCAATCTCAGGCTGCTACAAAACGACATCACCTGTCTCTTTTGTTTTAAAACAGACTTACAATCAATCTCAGGTTTTCCGCTAGTCTGCTTGTAATGCAATTGGCACAAAAAGCTAAGAGAATTGGGATTGCTGCAGCCTGAGATTGTTTGTAAGGCAGTTGTCACAATAGAACCAGGAGAATTCGGCTTGTTGCAGCCTGAGATTGCTTGTAAGGCAGTTACCACAAAAGAGCCAGGAGAAATCCGCACGTAGCCGCCTGGGATTGCTTTTAGGGCAATTGGCACAAAAAGTTAGGATAACAGTCCTAACAAAAGACGCAAAAGAGCCAGGAGATGTCGATTTGTAGCGATCTGAGATTGCTTGTAAGGCAGTTTCACAATAGAGCCAGGCGTATTCGGCTTGTAGCCGCCTGAGATTGCTTGTAAGGCAGTTTCACAAAAGAGACAGGAGATGTCGTTTTGTAGCCGCCTGATATTACTTGTAAGGCAGTTTCACAAAAGAGCCAAGATAAGTCGGCTTGTAATGAAGTTGCCACAAAAGGCCAGGAGAAATCGGCTCGTAGCATCCTGGGATTGCATGTAAGGCAATTCGCACAAAAAGCCAGGATAATTCTTATTGCTGCAGCCTGAGAATGCTTGTAAGGCAGATGCCACAAATGAGCCAGGAGAAATCGGTTCGTAGCAGCCTGGGATTGCTGTAAGGAAATTGGCACAAAAAGTCAGGAGAATTTTACTAGCGACAGCTTGAGATTGCTTGTAAGACAGTTTTCAAAAAGAGTCAGGATATGTCGTTTTGTAGCGGCCTGAGATTGCTTGTAAGGCAGTTTCACAAAAGAGCCAGGAGAATTCGGCTTGCAGCAACCTGAGATTGCTTGTAAAGCAGTTGCCCCAAATGAGCCAGGAGAATTCGGCTCGTAGCCGCGTGGAATTGCTTGTAAGGCAATTGGCACAAAAAGCTAGGAGTATTGGGATTGCTGCAGCCTGAGATTGCTTGTAAGGCAGTTGTCACAATAGAACCAGGAGAATTCGGCTTGTAGTAGCCTGAGATTGCTTGTAAGGCAGTTACCGAAAAAGAGCCAGAAGAAATCGGCACGTAGCCGCCTGGGATTGCTTTTTCGGCAATTGGCACAAAAAGTCCTGGCGGCAGACTGAGATTGTTTGTAAGGCAGTTGCCACAAAGAGCCAGGAGATGTCGATTTGTAGCAGCCTGGGATTGCTTGTAAGGCAATTGCACAAAAGATCCAGGAGAATTCGTCTTGCAGCAGCCTGAGATTGCTTGTAAGGCTGTTGTCACAAATGAGACAGGAGATGTCGATTTGTAGCGGCCTGAGATTGCTTGCAAGGCAGTTTCACAAAAGAGCCAGGCGTATTCGGCTTGTAGCAGGCTGAGATTGATTGTAAGGCATTTTTAAAAAAAGAGACAGGAGATGTCGTTTTGTAGCAGCCTGAGATTTCTCTTAAAGCAGTTTTCACAAAAGCGACAAGAGAAGTCGGCTCGTAGACGCCTGGGATTGCTTGTAAGGCAATTTGCGCAAAAGAGCCAGGAGAATTCCGCATGCATCAGCCAGAGATTGCTTGTAAGGCAGTTGCCACAAATGAGCCAGGAGAAATCGGCTTGTAGCCGCCTGGGATTGCTTGTAAGGCAATTGGCACAAAAAGCTAGGAGAACTGGGATTGCTGCAGCCTGAGATTACTTGTAAGGCTGTTGTCACAATAGAACCAGGAGAATTCGGCTTGTAGCAGCCTGAGATTGCTTGTAAGGCAGTTACCACAAAAGAGCCAGGAGAAATCGGCACGTAGACGCCTGGGATTGCTTTTAAGTCAATTGGCATAAAAAGTCAGGAGAACTGTCCTGGCGGCAGTCTGAAATTGCTTGTAAGGCAGTTGTCACAAAAGCGCCAGAAGAATTCGGCTTGTAGCAGCCTGAGATTACTTGTAAGGCAGTTTTCACATAAGAGCCAAGAGAAGTCGGCTCGTAGCCGCATGACATTGCTTGTAAGGTAGTTGTCACAAAAGCGCCAGGAGAATTCGGCTTGAAGCAGCATGAGATTTCTTGTAAGGCAGTTGGGTGGGGTGTCGTCGGCATGTGACTTTCTGTGACTCGGGGTCGTCTTCGTGGGTCTTTCTTGGACTCTCTCCTGGGTGGGCGGTCTTCTTCGTGGGACTTTCTGGGACTGTCTCCTGGGAGGTGTTTCGTCTGCGTGGGACTTTCTGGGGCTGTCTCCTGGGTGCGGTGTCGTCTGCGTGGGACTTTGTGGGACTGGGGGTCGTCTGCGTTGGGATTTCTGGGACTGGGGGTCGTCTGCGTGGGTCCTTCTGGGACTCTCTCCTGGGTGGGTGGTCGTCTGCGTGGGACTTTCTGGGACTCTTTCCTTGGTGGGGACTCTTTTCCTTGGTGGGGACTCGTCTGCGTGGGACTTTCTGGGACAGTGGTTCGTCTGCGTGGGTCTGTCTGGGACAGTCTCCTGGTTGCGGTGTCGTCTGCGGGGGACTGGTGTTTGTCTGCGTGGGACTTTCTGGGACTGGGGGTCGTCTGCGTGGGACTTTCTGGGACTGTCTCCTGGGTGGGGGGTCGTCTTTTTGGGACGTCCTGGGACTGGCTCCTGGGTGGGGGGCACGTATGCGTGGGATTTTCTGTGACTGGGGGTCGTCTGCGTGGGACTTTCTGGGACTGTCTCCTGGGTGGGGGGCCGTCTGCGTGGGACTTTCTGGGACTGTTTCCTGGGTGGAGACTCGTCTGCGTGGGACTTTCTGGGACAGTGGGTCGTCTCGGACAGTCTCCTGGGTGCGGTGTCTTCTGCGTGGGACTTTGTGGGACTGGGGGTTGTCTGCGTGGGACTTTCTGGGAGTGGGGGTCGTCTGCGTGGGACTTTCTGGGACTGTCTCCTGGGTGTTGTGTCGTCTGCGTGGGACTTTCTGGGACTGGGGGTCTTCTGCGTGTGACTTTCTGTGAATGTGGGTCGTCTACGTGGGACATTCTGGGACTGTCTCCTGTGTGGGGGTCGTCTGCGTGGGACTTTCTGGGACTGTCTCCTGGGTGGGGGGTCATCTGCATGGGACTTTCTGGGACTGGGGGTCGTCTGCGTGGGACTTTCTGGGATTGTCTCCTGGGTTGGGTATCGTCTTCGTGGGACATTCTGGGACGGGGGTCGTCTGCGTTGGACTTTCTGGGACTGGGGGTCGTCTGTGTGGGACTTTCTGGGACTGGGCGTAGTCTGCGTTGGACTTTCTGGGACGAGGGGGTCGTCTGCCTGGGACTTTCTGGGACTGGGGGTCATCTGCGTGGGACTTTCTGGCACTGTCTCCTGGGTGCGGGGTCGTCTGCGTGGGACTTTCTGGGACTGGGGTCGTCTGCGTGGGACTTTCTGGGACTGTCTCCTGGGTGGAGGGTTGTCTGTTTGGGACTTTGTGGGACTGTCTCCTGGGTGGGGGTCGTCTGCATGGGACTTCCTAGGACTGGGGGTCGTCTGTGTGGGACTTTCTGGTACTGGGGCTGGTCTGCGTGGGTCTTTCTGGGACTGTCTCCTGGGTGGGGGTTCGTCTGCGTTGAACTTTCTGGGAGTGTCTCATGCGTGGGGGATCGTCAGCGTCTGACTTTCTGGGACTGTCTCCTGGGTGGGGGCTCGTCTTCGTGGGACTTTCTGAGACTGTCTCCTGGGTGGGCGTCGTCTGCATGGGACTTCCTAGGACTGGGGGTCGTCTGTGTGGGACTTTCTGGGACTGGGGCTGGTCCGCGTGGGTTTTTCTGGGACTGTCTCCTGGGTGAGGGTTCGTCTGCGTTGGACTTTCTGGGACTGTCTCCTGGGTGGCGGGTCGTCTGCGTGGGACTTTCTGGGACTGGGGGTCGTCTGCGTTGGCTTTCTGGGACTGGGGGTCGTCTGCGTGGGACTTTCTGGGACTGTCTTCTGGTTGGGGGTTGGTCTACGTGGGACTTTCTGGGACTGGGTGCCGTCTGCGTGGGTCTTTCTGGGACACTCTCGTGGATGGGGGGGTCGTCTGTGTCGGATTTTTCTGGGACTGGGGATCGTCTGGGTGGGTCTTTCTGGGACTGGGGGTCGTCTGCGTGGTACATTCTGGGACTGGGGGTCGTCTGCGTGGGTCTTTCTGTGACTGTCTCCTGGGTGGGGGTTCGTCTGCGTGGGACTTTCTGGGACTGTCTCCTGGGTGTGGGGTCGTCTGCGTTGGACTTTCTGGGAATGGGGCTCGTCTGCGTTGGATTTTCTGGGACTGGGGGTCGTCTGCGTGGGACTTTCTGGGACTGGGGGTCGTCTGCGTGGGACTTTCTGGGACTGTCTCCTGGGTGGGGCTCATCTGCGTTGGACTTTCTGGGAATGTCTCCTGGTGGGGGTCGTCTGCATGGGATTTTCTGGGACTGGGGGTTGTCTGCGTGGCACTTTCTGGGACTGTCTGCTGGGTGGGGGTTGTCTGCGTGGGACTTTCTGGGACTGGGGGTCGTCTGCGTTGGACTTTCTGTGACTGGGGGCCGTCTACGAGGGACTTTCTTAGACTGGGGGTCGTCTGCGTGGGACATTCTGGGACTGTCTCCTGGGTGGGGGGAACGTCTGCGTGGAATTTTCTGGGAATGTCTCCTGGGTGGGGGGTTGTCTGCCTGGGACTTGCTGGGCCTGGGGGTCGTCGGCGTGGGACTTTCTGGGACTGGGGGCCGTCTGCGTGGGACTTTCTGGGAGTGGGGGTCATCTGCGTGGGACTTTCTGGGACTGTCTCCTGGGTGCTGGGTCATATGCGTGGGATACCTTGGACTGTCACCTGGGTGGGGGGTCCTCTGCATGTGACTTTCTGGGACTGGGGATCTTCTGCCTGGGACTTTCTGGGACTGTCTCCTGGGTGCGAGGTCGATTGTTTGGGACTTTCTGGGACTGGGGTTCGTCTGCGTGGGACTTTCTGGGACTGTCTCCTGGGTGGCGGGTCGTCTGCGTGGGACTTTCTGGGTCTGTCTCCTGGGTGGGGATCGTCTGCGTGCGTTTTTCTGGGAGTGGTTGTCGTCTGCGTGGCACTTTCTGGGACTGGGGGTCGTCTGCGTTGGACTTTCTGTGACTGGGGGCCGTCTACGAGGGACTTTCTTAGACTGGGGGTCGTCTGCGTGGGACATTCTGGGACTGTCTCCTGGGTGGGGGGAACGTCTGCGTGGAATTTTCTGTGACTGGGGGTCGTCTGCGTTGGACTTTCTTGGACTGTCTCCTGGTTGAGGGGCCGTCTGCGTGGGATTTTCTGGGACTGGGGTCGTCTGCGTGGCACTTTCTGGGACTGGGGGCCGTCTGCGTGGGACAAGCTGGGAATGTCTCCTGGGACTGTGGGTCGTCTGCGTTGGACTTCCTGCGACTGGGGTCGTCTGCGTGGGACTTTCTGGGAATGGGGGTCGTCTGCGTGGGACTTTCTGGGACTGTCTCCTGGTTGGGGGGTCGTCTGCCTTGGACATTCTGGGAATGTCTCCTGGGACTGTGGGTCGTCTGCATGGGACTTCCTGGGACTGGGTGTTTTCTGCGTGGGACTTTCTGGGAATGGGGGTCGTCTGCGTGGGACTTTCTGGGACTGTCTCCTGGGTGCGGGGTCATCTGCGTGGGATATCTGGGACTGTCACCTGGGTGGGGGGTCCTCTGCATGTGACTTTCTGGGACTGGGGATCGTCTGCGTGGGACTTTATGGGACTGTCTCCTGGGTGGGGGCTTGTCTGCGTGGGACTTTCTGCGACTGTCTCCTGGGTGGGGGGTCGTCTTTGGGACTTTCTGGGACTGGGGGTCGTCTGCGTCGGTCTTTCTGGGAATGTCTCCTGGGTGGGGGGTTGTCTGCCTGGGACTTGCTGGGCCTGGGGGTCGTCTGCGTGGGACTTTCTGGGACTGGGGGCCGTCTGCGTGGGACTTTCTGGGAGTGGGGGTCATCTGCGTGGGACTTTCTGGGACTGTCTCCTGGGTGCTGGGTCATATGCGTGGGATATCTGGGACTGTCACCTGGGTGGGGGGTCCTCTGCATGTGACTTTCTGGGACTGGGGATCGTCTGCCTGGGACTTTCTGGGACTGTCTCCTGGGTGCGAGGTCGATTGTTTGGGACTTTCTGGGACTGGGGTTCGTCTGCGTGGGACTTTCTGGGACTGTCTCCTGGGTGGCGGGTCGTCTGCGTGGGACTTTCTGGGTCTGTCTCCTGGGTGGGGATCGTCTGCGTGCGTTTTTCTGGGAGTGGTTGTCGTCTGCGTGGCACTTTCTGGGACTGGGGGTCGTCTGCGTGGGCTTTCTGGGACTGGGGTCGTCTGCGTGGGACTTTCTGGGACTGTCTTCTGGTTGGGGGGTGGTCTACGTGGGACTTTCTGGGACTGGGTGCCGTCTGCGTGGGTCTTTCTGGACACTCTCGTGGATGGGGGGGTCGTCTGTGTCGGATTTTTCTGGGACTGGGGATCGTCTGGGTGGGTCTTTCTGGGACTGGGGGTCGTCTGCGTGGTACATTCTGGGACTGGGGGTCGTCTGCGTGGGTCTTTCTGTGACTGTCTCCTGGGTGGGGGTTCGTCTGCGTGGGACTTTCTGGGACTGTCTCCTGGGTGTGGGGTCGTCTGCGTTGGACTTTCTGTGAATGGGGCTCGTCTGCATTGGATTTTCTGGGACTGGGGGTCGTCTGCGTTGGATATTCTGGGACTGGGGGTCGTCTGCGTGGTACTTTCTGGGACTGTCTCCTGGGTGGGGGTGTCGTCTGCGTGGGACTTTCTGGGACTGGTGTGCGTCTGCGTTGGACATTCTTGGACTGGGGGTTGTCTGCGTGGGACTTTCTGGGACTGGGGGTCGTCTGCGTGGGACTTTCTGGGACTGTCTCCTGGGTGGGGCTCATCTGCGTTGGACTTTCTGGGAATGTCTCCTGGTGGGGGTCGTCTGCATGGGATTTTCTGGGACTGGGGGTTGTCTGCGTGGGACTTTCTGGGACTGTCTGCTGGGTGGGGTTGTCTGCGTGGGACTTTCTGGGACTGGGGGTCGTCTGCGTTGGACTTTCTGTGACTGGGGGCCGTCTACGAGGGACTTTCTTAGACTGGGGGTCGTCTGCGTGGGACATTCTGGGACTGTCTCCTAGGTGGGGGGAACTTCTGCGTGGAATTTTCTGTGACTGGGGGTCGTCTGCGTTGGACTTTCTTGGACTGTCTCCTGGTTGAGGGGCCGTCTGCGTGGGATTTTCTGGGACTGGGGTCGTCCGCGTGGGACTTTCTGGGACTGGGGGCCGTCTGCGTGGGACTTTCTGAGAACTGTCTCCTGTGTGGGGTGTCTTCGGCGTGGGACTTTCTTGGACTGGGGGTCTGCGTGTGACTTTGTCGGACTGGGGGTCGTCTGCGTGGGACTTTCTGGGACTGGGGGCCGTCTTCGTGGGACTTTCTGGGAATGTCTCCTGGGACTGTGGGTCGTCTGCGTTGGACTTCCTGCGACTGGGGTCGTCTGCGTGGGACTTTCTGGGAATGGGGGTCGTCTGCGTGGGACTTTCTTGGACTGTCTCCTGGTTGGGGGGTCGTCTACCTTGGACATTCTGGGAATGTCTCCTGGGACTGTGGGTCGTCTGCATGGGACTTCCTGGGACTGGGTGTCTTCTGCGTGGGACTTTCTGGGAATGGGGGTCGTCTGCGTGGGACTTTCTGGGACTGTCTCCTGGGTGCGGGGTCATCTGCGTGGGATATCTGGGACTGTCACCTGGGTGGGGGTCCTCTGCATGTGACTTTCTGGGACTGGGGATCGTCTGCGTGGGACTTTATGGGACTGTCTCCTGGGTGGGGGCTTGTCTGCGTGGGACTTTCTGCGACTGTCTCCTGGGTGGGGGGTCGACTTTGGGACTTTCTGTGACTGGGGGTCGTCTGCGTCGGTCTTTCTGGAAATGTCTCCTGGGTGGGGGGTTGTCTGCCTGGGACTTGCTGGGCCTGGGGGTCGTCTGCGTGGGACTTTCTGGGACTGGGGGCCGTCTGCGTGGGACTTTCTGGGAGTGGGGGTCATCTGCGTGGGACTTTCTGGGACTGTCTCCTGGGTGCGGGGTCATATGCGTGGGATATCTGGGACTGTCACCTGGGTGGGGGGTCCTCTGCATGTGACTTTCTGGGACTGTCTCCTGGGTGCGAGGTCGATTGTTTGGGACTTTCTGGGACTGGGGGCCGTCTGCGTGGGACTTTCTGGGACTGGGGGTCATCTGCGTGGGACTTTCTGGGACTGTCTCCTGGGTGCGGGCTCGTCTGCGTGGGACTTTCTGGGACTGGGGTCGTCTGCGTGGGATTTTCTTGGACTGTCTCCTGGGTGGAGGGTTGTCTGTTTGGGACTTTCTGGGACTGTCTCCTGGGTGGGGGTCGTCTGCATGGGACTTATTAGGACTGGGGGTCGTCTGTGTGGGACTTTCTGGTACTGGGGCTCGTCTGCGTGGGTCTTTCTGCGACTGTCTCCTGGGTGGGGGTTCGTCTGCGTTAGACTTTCTGGGACTGTCTCATGCGTTGGTGGTCGTCAGCGTGGGACGTTCTGGGACTGTCTCTTGGGACTGTGGGTCGTCTGCGTGGGTTTTTCTGGGAGTGGGGGTCGTCTGCGTGGGAATTTCTGGGACTGGGGGTCGTCTGCGTGGGCTTTCTGGGACTGGGGGTCGTCTGCGTGGGACTTTCTGGGACTGGGTGCCGTCTGCATGGGTCTTTCTTGGACACTCTCGTGGATGGGGGGTCGTCTGTGTGGGATTTTTCTGGGACTGGGGATCCTCTAGGTGGGTCTTTCTGGGATTGGGGGTCGTCTGCGTGGGACTTTATGGGACTGTCTCCTGGGTGGGGGCTTGTCTGCGTGGGACTTTCTGCGACTGTCTCCTGGGTGGGGGGTCGTCTTTGGGACTTTCTGGGACTGGGGGTCGTCTGCGTCGGTCTTTCTGGTATTGTCTCCTGGGTGGGGGTCTTCTGCTTGGGACTTTCTGGGACTGTGGGTCGTCTGCTTGGGACATTCTGTGACTGTCTCCTGTGTGGGGGGTTGCCTGCCTGGGACTTGCTGGGCCTGGGGGTCGTCTGCGTGGGACATTCTGGGACTGGGGGCCGTCTGCGTGGGACTTTGTCGGACTGGGGGTCGTCTGCGTGAGACTTTCTGGGATTGGGGGCCGTCTGCGTGGGACTTTCTGGGAATGTCTCCTGGGACTGTGGGTCGTCAGCGTTGGACTTCCTGCGACTGGGGTCGTCAGCGTGGGAGTTTCTGGCAATGGGGGCCGTCTGCGTGGGACTTTCTGGGACTGTCTCCTGGGTGGCGGTCGTCTGCATGGGACTTCTTGGGAGTGGGGGTCTTCTGCGTGGGACTTTCTGGGACTGTCTCCTGGGTGCGGGGTCATATGCGTGGGATATCTGGGACTGTCACCTGGGTGGGGGGTCCTCTGCATGTGACTTTCTGGGACTGGGGATCGTCTGCGTGGGACTTTCTGGGACTGTCTCCTGGGTGGGGGCTCGTCTGCGTGGGACTTTCTGGGACTGTCTCCTGGGTGGGGGTTCGTCTTTGGGACTTTCTGGGACTGGGGGTCGACTGCGTGGGACTTTCTGGGACTGTCTCCTGTGTATGGGGTTGTCTGACTGGGACTTGCTGGGACTGGGGTTCGTCTGCGTTGGACTTTCTGGGACTAGGGGCCGTCTGCGTGGGACTTTCTGGGACTGGGGATCGTCTGCCTGGGACTTTCTGGGACTGTCTCCTGGGTGCGAGGTCGATTGTTTGGGACTTTCTGGGACTGGGGGCCGTCTGCGTGGGACTTTCTGGGACTGGGGGTCATCTGCGTGGGACTTTCTGGGACTGGCTCCTGGGTGCGGGCTCGTCTGCGTGGGACTTTCTGTGACTGGGGTCGTCTGCGTGGGACTTTCTGGGACTGTCTCCTGGGTGGAGGGTTGTCTGTTTGGGACTTTCTGGGACTGTCTCCTGGGTGGGGGTCGTCTGCATGGGACTTCCTAGGACTGGGGTTCGTCTGTGTGGGACTTTCTGGTACTGGGGCTCGTCTGCGTGGGTCTTTCTGCGACTCTCTCCTGGGTGGGGGTTCGTCTGCGTTAGACTTTCTGGGACTGTCTCATGCGTTGGTGGTCGTCAGCGTGGGACGTTCTGGGAGTGTCTCTTGGGTTGGGGCTCGTCTGCGTGGGTTTTTCTGGGAGTGGGGGTCGTCTGCGCGGGAATTTCTGGGACTGTCTCCTTGGTAGGGTGTCGACTGCGTGGGACATTCTGGGACTGGGGGTAGTCTGCGTCGGACTTTCTGGGACTGGGGGTCGTCTGCGTGGGCTTTCTGGGACTGGGGGTCGTCTGCGTGGGTCTTTCTGGGACTGGGTGCAATCTGCATGGGTCTTTCTGGGACACTCTCGTGGATGGGGGGTCGTCTGTGTGGGATTTTTCTGGGACTGGGGATCCTCTGGGTGGGTCTTTCTGGGACTGGGGGTCGTCTGCGTGGGACTTTCTTGGACTGGGGGTCGTCTGCGTGGGTCTTTCTGTGACTGTCTCCTGGGTGGGGTTTCGTCTGCATGGGACTTTCTGGGACTGGGGGTCGTCTACGTGGATCTTTCTGGGACTCTCTCCTGGGTGTGGGGTCGTCTGCGTGGGACTTTCTGGGACTGGGGGTCGTCTGCGTGTGTCATTGTGGGACAGTCTCCTGGGTGCGGTGTTGTCTGCGTGGGACTTTGTGGGACTGGGGGTCGTCTGCGTGGGACATTCTGGACTGGGTGTCGTCTGCGTGGGACTTTCTGGGACTGTCTCCTTGGTGGGGGGTCGTCTTTTTGGGACTTTCTGGGACTCCCTCCTGGGTGTGGGGTCGTCTGCGTGGGACTATCTGGGTATGGGGCTCGTCTGCGTTGGATTTTCTGGGACTGGGGCTCGTCTGCGTGGGACTTTCTGGGACTGTCTCCTGGGTGGGGGTGTCGTCTGCGTGGGTCTTTCTGGGACTGGGGGTCGTCTCCGTGGGTCTTTCTGGGACTGTCTCCTGGGTGGTGGTTCGTCTCCGTGGAACTTTCTGGGATTGGGGTTCGTCTGCGTTGGACTTTCTGGGACTGGGTGTCGTCGCGTGGGACTTTCTGTGACAGGGGGTCGTCTGCGTGGGACTTTCTGGGAATGTCTCCTGGGTGGGGCTCATCTGCGTGGGACTTTCTGGGAATGTCTCCTGGGTGGGGGTCGTCTGCATGGGACTTTCTGGGACTGGGGGTCGTCTGCGTGGGACTTTCTGGGACAGTCTGCTGGGTGGGGGTCGTCTGCGTGGGAGTCTCTGGGACTGGGAGTCGTGCGTTGGACTTTCTGTGACTGGGGGCCATCTAAGAGGGACTTTCTGGGAGTGGGGGTCGTCTGCATGGGACTTTCTGGGACTGTGTCCTTAGTGGGGGTCTTCTTCATGGGACTTTTTTAGACTCGGGGTCGTCTGCGTGGGACATTCTGGGACTGTCTCCTGGGTGGGGGGATCGTCTGCGTCGGATTTTCTCTGACTTGGGGTCGACTGCGTGGGACATTCTGGGACTGGGGGCCGTCTGCGTTGGACTTTCTGGGAGTGGGGGTCGTCTGCGTGGGACTTTCTAGGACTGTCTCATGGGAGGGGGTTCGTCTGTTTGGGACTTTCCGAGAAATGTCTCCTGTGTGGGGTGTCGTCTGCGTGGGACTTTCTGGAACTGGGGGTCTTCTGCGTGTGACTTTATGGGACTGGGGGTCGTCTGCGTGGGACTTTCTGGGACTGGGCGCCTTCTGCGTGGGACTTTCTGGGACTGTCTCCTGGGACTGGGGGTCGTCTGCGTTGGACTTCCTGGGACTGGGGGTCGTCTGCGTTGGACTTCCTGGGACTGGGGGTCGTCTTCGTGGGACTTTCTGGGACTGGGGTTCGTCTGCGTGGGACTTTCTGGGAGTAGGGGTCGTCTGCGTGGGACTTTCTGGGACTGTCTCCTGGGTGGGGGGTCATCTGTTTGGCACTTTCTGAGAACTGTCTCCTGTGTGGGTGTCGTCTGCGTGGGACTTTCTGGGACTGGGGTCTTCTGCGTGTGAGTTTGTCGGACTGGGGGTCGTCTGCGTGGGACTTTCTGGGACTGGGGGCCGTCTTCGTGGGACTTTCTGGGACTGTCTCCTTGGACTGTGGGTCGTCTGCGTTGGACTTCCTGGGACTGGGGGTCGTCTGCGTGGGACTTTCTGGGAATGGGGGTCGTCTGCGTGGGACTTTCTGGGACTGTCTCCTGGTTGGGGGGTCGTCTGCCTGGGACTTTCTGGGACTGTCTCCTGGGTGGGGGTCGTCTGCATGCGACTTCCTTGGACTGGGGGTCTTCTGCGTGGGACTTTCTGGTACTGTCTCCTGGGTGCGGGGTCGTCTGCGTGGGATATCTGGGACTGTCACCTGGGTGGGGGCTCCTCTGCATGTGACTTTCTGGGACTGGGGATCGTCTGCGTGGGACTTTCTGGGACTGTCTGCTGGGTGGGGGCTCGTCTGCGTGGGACTTTCTGGGACAGTCTCCTGGGTGGGGGTTCGTCTTTGGGACTTTCTGGGACTGGGGGTCGACTGCGTGGGACTTTCTGGGACTGTCTCCTGTGTGGGTGTCGTCTGCGTGGGACTTTCTGGGACTGGGGTCTTCTGCGTGTGAGTTTGTCGGACTGGGGGTCGTCTGCGTAGGACTTTCTGGGACTGGGGGCCGTCTTCGTGGGACTTTCTGGGACTGTCTCCTTGGACTGTGGGTCGTCTGCGTTGGACTTCCTGGGACTGGGGGTCGTCTTCGTGGGACTTTCTGGGAGTGGGGGTCGTCTGCGTGGGACTTTCTGGGACTGTCTCCTGGGTGGGGGGTCTTCTGTTTGGCACTTTCTGAGAACTGTCTCCTGTGTGGGTGTCGTCTGCGTGGGACTTCCTTGGACTGGGGGTCTTCTGCGTGGGACTTTCTGGTACTGTCTCCTGGGTGCGGGGTCGTCTGCGTGGGATATCTGGGACTGTCACCTGGGTGGGGGCTCCTCTGCATGTGACTTTCTGGGACTGGGGATCGTCTGCGTGGGACTTTCTGGGACTGTCTGCTGGGTTGGGGCTCGTCTGCGTGGGACTTTCTGGGACAGTCTCCTGGGTGGGGGTTCGTCTTTGGGACTTTCTGGGACTGGGGGTCGACTGCGTGGGACTTTCTGGGACTGTCTCCTGTGTGAGTGTCGTCTGCGTGGGACTTTCTGGGACTGGGGTCTTCTGCGTGTGAGTTTGTCGGATTGGGGGTCGTCTGCGTGGGACTTTCTGGGACTGGGGGTCGTCTCCGTGGGTCTTTCTGGGACTGTCTCCTGGGTGGGGGTTCGTCTCCGTGGGACTTTCTGGGACTGGGGGTCGTCTGCGTGGGACTTTCTGGGACTGGGGGTCGTCTGCGTGGGACTTTCTGGGAATGTCTCCTGGGTGGGGCTCATCTCCGTGGGACTTTCTGGGAATGTCTGCTGGGTGGGGGTCGTCTGCGTGGGAGTTTCTGGGACTGGGAGTCGTCTGCGTTGGACTTTCTGTGACTGGGGCTGTCTACGAGGGACTTTCTGGGAGTGGGGGTCGTCTGCATGGGACTTTCTGGGACTGTCTCCTGGGTGGGGGGGGTCGTCTTCATGGGACTTTCTGAGAACTGTCTCCTGTGTGGGGTGTCGTCTGCGTGGGATTTTCTGGGACTGGGGTCTTCTGCGTGTGACTTTGTCGGAATGGGGGTCGTCTGCGTGGGACTTTCTGGGACTGTGGGCCGTCTGCGTGGGACTTTCTGGGACTGTCTCCTTGGACTGTGGGTCGTCTGCGTTGGACTTCCTGGGACTGGGGGTCGTCTGCGTGGGACTTTCTCGGAATGGGTGTCGTCTGCGTGGGACTTTCTGGGACTGTCTCCTGGTTGGGGGGTCGTCTGCGTGTGACTTTCTGGGACTGTCTCCTGGGTGGGGGTCGTCTGCATGCGACTTCCTGGGACTGGGGGTCTTCTGCGTGGGACTTTCTGGGACTGCCTCCTGGGTGCAGGTTCGTCTGCGTGGGATATCTGGGGCTGTCACCTGGGTGGGGGGTCCTCTGCATGTGACTTTCTGGGACTGGGTATCGTCTGCGTGGGACTTTCTGGGACTGTCTCCTGGGTGGGGGCTCGTCTGCGTGGGACTTTCTGGGACTGTCTCCTGGGTGGGGGGTCGTCTTTGGGACTTTCTGAGACTGGGGGTCGTCTGCGTCGGTCTTTCTGGGACTGTCTCCTGTGTGGTGGGTCGTCTGCGTGGGACTTTCTTGGACTGGAGGTCGTCTGCGTGGGACTTTCTGGGACTGGGGGTCGTCTGCGTGGGACTTTCTGGGACTGTCTGCAGGGTGGAGGTCGTCTGCGTTGGACTTTCTGGGAATGGGGGTCGTCTGCGTGGGACATTCTGTGACTGGGGGCCGTCTACGTGGGACTTTCTGGATGTGGGGTCGTCTCCATGGGATTTTCTTGGACTGTCTCCTGTGTGGGGGGTCGTCTGCTAGGTACTTTCTGGGAATGTCTCCTGGGTGGGGGTCTTCTGCATGGGAATTTCTTAGACTGGGGGTCGTCTGCGTGGGACATTCTGGGACTGTCTCCTGGGTGTGGGGCACGTCTGCGTGTGATTTTCTGTGACTGAGGGTCGTCTGCGTGGGACTTTCTGGGACTGGGGTTCGTCTGCGTGGGACTTTCTGAGACTGGGGCCGTCTGCGTGGGACTTTCTGGGAGTGGGGGTCGTCTTTGTGGCACTTTCTGGGACTGTCACCTGGGTGGGGGGTCTTCTGTTTGGGACATTCTGAGAACTGTCTCCTGGGTGGGGTGTCGTCTGCGTGGGACTTTCTGGGACTGGGGTTCGTCTGCGTGGGACTTTCTGGGAGTGGGGGTTGTCTTTGTGGGACTTTCTGGGACTGTCACCTGGGTGGGGGGTCTTCTGTTTGGGACATTCTGAGAACTGTCTCCTGGGTCGGGGGTCGTCTGCGTGGGACTTTCTGGGACTGTCTCCTGGGTGGGGGTCGTCTGCATGGGACTTTCTGGGACTGGGGGTCTTCTGCGTGGGACTTTCTGGGACTGGGGGTCGTCTGCGTGGGACTTTCTGGGACTTGCATTCGTCTGAGTGGGTCTTTCTGGGACTGTCTTCTTGGTGGGGCTTCACACAAGAGCTAGGCGTATTCGGCTTGTAGCACGCTGAGATTGCTTGTAAGGCAGTTTTGAAAAAAAGAGACAGGAGATGTCGTTTTGTAGCAGCCTAGATTGCTTTGAAGGCAGTTTTCACAAAAGAGCCAAGATACGTCGGCTCGTAGACGCCTGGGATTTCTTGTAAATCAATTTGCACAAAAGAGCCAGGAGAATTCGGCTTGCAGGAGCCTGAGATTGCTTGTAAGGCAGTTGTCGCAAAAGAGACAGAATATGTCGATTTGTAGCGGCATGAGATTGCTTGCAAGGCAGTTCTCACAAAAGAGCCAGGCGTATTCGGCTTGTAGTTGCCTGAGATTGCTTGTAAGGCAGTTGTCACAAAAGAGTCAGGAAAAGTCGGCTCGTAGCAGCCTGATATTGCTTGTAAGGCAATTCGCACAAAAAGCCAGGAGAATTCATAATGCTGCAGCCTGAGAATGCTTGTAAGGCAGATGCCACAGATGAGCCTGGGGAAATCGGTTCGTAGCAACCTGAGATTGCTTGTATGGCAATTGGCAAAGAAAATCAGGAGAATTGGACTACCGGATGCCTGAGATTGCTTGTAAGGCAGTTGTCACAAATGAACCAGGAGAATTGGGTTTGCTGCAGCCTGAGATTGCTTGTAAGGCCGTTATCACAATAGAGCCAGGAGAATTCGGCTTGTAGCAGCCTGAGATTGCTTGCAAGGCAGTTCCACAAAAGTGCCTGGAGAAATCGGCACGTAGCCGTCTGGGATTGCTTTAAGGCAATTGGCACAAAAATAAGGAGAATTGTGCTGGCGTAAGCCTGAGATTGCTTGCAAGACAGTTGTCACAAAAGAGACAGGAGATGTCGATTTGTAGCGGCCTGAGATTTCTTGCAAGGCAGTCTCACAAACCATTCAGGCGTCTTCGGCTTGTAGCGGCCTGAGATTGCTTGTAAGGCAGTTTCACAATAGAGCCAAGAGAAGTTTGCTCGTAGCAGCCTGACATTGCTTGTAAGGCAGTTGTCACAAAAGCGCCAGGAGAATTAGGCTTTTAGCAGCCTGAGATTTCTTGTAAGGCTGTTGCCACAAAAAAGCCAGGAGAAATCGGCTCGTAGACGCCTGGGATTGCTTGTAAGTTAATTCGCACAAAAAGTCAGGAGAATTCATATTGCTGCAGCCTGAGAATGCTTGTAAGGCAGATGCCAGAAATGTGCCTGGGGAAATCGGTTTGTAGCAGCCTGGGAATGCTTGTAAGACAATTATAACAAAAAGTCAGGAGAATTGGACTACCGGCAGCCTGAGATTGCTTGTAAGGCAGTTGTCACAATAGAGCCAGGAGAATTCGTCTTGTAGCAGCCTGAGATTGCTTGTAAGGCAGTTACCACAAAAGAACCAGGAGAAATCGGCACTTAGCCGCCTGGGATTGCTCTTAAGACAATTGGCACAAAAAGTCAGGAGAATTGTGCTGGCGGAAGCCTGACATTGCTTGTAAGTCAGTTGTCACAAAAGAGAAAGGAGATATCGATACGTAGCGGCCTGAGATTGCTTCCAAGGCAGTTTCACAATAATTGCCTGGCGTATTCGGCTTGTAGCGGCCTGAGATTGCTTGTAAGGCAGTTTCACAAAAGAGACAGGAGATGTCGTTTTGTAGCAGCCTGATATTACTTGTAACGCAGTTTTCACAAAAGAGCCAAGAGAAGTCGGCTCGTAGCAGCCTGACATTGCTTGTAAGGCAGTTGTCACAAAAGCGCGAGGAGAAACCGACTTGTAGCAGCCTGAGATTTCTTGTAAGGCAGCTGTCACAAAAGAGCCAGGCGTATTCGGCTTGTAGCAGCCTGAGATTGCTTGTAATGCAGTTGCCACAAAAGAGCCAGAAGAAATCAGCCCGTAGCAGCCTGGGATGGCTTGTGAGGCAATTGGCCAAAAAGCCAGTAGAATTAGGCTTGCTGCACCCTGAGATTGCTTGTAAGGCCAGGCGTAGACGACTTGTATCAGTCTGAGATTACTTTTAAGGCATTTGTCACAAAAAAGGTGATGACGGCTCGTAGAAACCTCAGATTGCTTTTAATAAGTTGTCACAAAAGAGCCAGGAGAATTCCGCTTGTAGCAGCCTGAGATTGCTTGTAAGGCAGTTGCCAAAAAAGAGCCAGGAGAAATCCGCTAGTACTAGCCTGGGATGGCTTGTAATGCAATTGGCAAAAAAGAGCCAGGAGTTCGGCTCGTAGCAGCCTGAGATTGCTTGTAAGGCAGTTGTCATAGAAGAGCCAGACTCGTAGAAGCCTGAGATTGCTTGGAAGGCAGTTGGCAGAATAGAGGCAGAAGAATTCATATTGCTGTAGCCTGAGAATGCTTGTAAGGCAGATGCCACAAATGAGCCATCGGAAATCGGTTCGTGGCAGCCTGGGATTGCTTGTATGGCAATTGGCACAAAAAATCAGGAGAATTGGACAACCGGATGCCTGAGATTGCTTGTAAGGCAGTTGTCACAAAAGAGCCAGGATATGTCGATTTGTAGCGGCCTGAGATTGCTTGTAAGGCAGTTTCACAAAAGAGCCAGGCGTATTCGGCTTGTAAGGCAGTTTTGTCGTTTTGTAGCAATCTGAGATTGTTTTTAAGGCAGTTTTTACAAAAGAGACAAGAGAAGTCGGCTCGTAGACGCCTGGGATTGTTGTAAGGCAATTTGCACAAAAGAGCCAGGAGAATTCGGCTTGCAGCAGCCTGAGATTGCTTGGAAGGCAGTTGCCACATTTGAGCCAGGAGAAATCGGCTCGTAGACGCCTGGGATTGCTTGTAAGGCAATTGGCACAAAAAGCAAGGGGAATTAGGATTGCTGTAGACTGAGATTGCTTTTAAGGCAGTTGTCACAATAGAACCAGGATAATTTGGCTTATAGCAGCCTGAGATTGCTTGTAAGGAAGTTACCACAAAAGAGCCAGGAGATATCGGCACGTAACCGCCTGGTATTGTTTTTAAGGCAATTGGCACAAAAAGTCAGGAGAACTGCCCTGCAGCAGCCTGAGATTGCTTGTAAGGCAGTTGTCACAAAAGAGACAGTAGATGTCGATTTGTAGTGGCCTGAGATTGCTTGCAAGGCAGTGTCACAAAAGAGCCAGGCGTATTCGGCTTGTAGCAGCCTGAGATTGCTTGTAAGGCAGTTACCACAAAAGAACCAGGAGAAATCGCCACGTAGCCGCCTGGGATTGGTTTTAAGGCAATTGGCACAAAAAGTCAGGAGAACAGTGCTGGCGGCAGCCTGAGATTGCTTGTAAAGCAGTTGTCACAAAAGAGACAGGAGATGTCGATTTGTAGTGGCCTGATATTGCTTGCAAAGCAGTTTCACAAAAGAGCCAGGCGTATTCGGCTTGTAGCAGCCTGAGATTGCTTGTAAGGCAGTTACCACAAAAGAGCCAGGAGAAATCGGCACGTAGCCGCCTGGGATTGCTTTTAAGGCAATTGGCACAAAAAGTCAGGAGAACTGTCCTGGCGGAAGACTGAGATTGCTTGTAAAGCAGTTGTCACAAAAGAGACAGGAGATGTCGGCTTGTAGAAGCCTGACATTGCTTGTAAGGCAGTTGTCACAAAAGCGCCAGGAGAATACGGCTTGTAGCAGCCGGAGATTACTTGCAAGGCAGTTTTCACAAAAGAGCGTCCGAATTCCAGTGTGCACAATAAGAATGGATTTCTAATTTTCCTTTTTATCGAATCCACAAAATATTGGTGTCCAATTGTCGGGAATTCCTTACCTTATCCATAATTAAAAAAGTTTTTTCGACACCCTGAATAGAGTCGAGGCGAAATTCAACGGTATGGGGACTTGTGTTAACTCATTTGCAGAAATTGTCATGCGGACCTGAACTGGGTAATCAGTCATATTTCACTTGTTTATAACTTTTTTCCAGTAAAAGAAATATTTTCAAAATGGGTATCAAATTGTGTACAATTGTTTGGTTTGTCTGCGTATACAGAGATTTTCATTTGGTCAGATAGTAAAAAGTACAGATTTCACCATGTGCGCCGTATGTCGTCTGACAATTTACAGCGTCCGAATTCCAGTGTGCAAAATAAGACTGCATTTCTAATTTTTCCTTTTCATAGATTCCACAAAATATTGCTCTACAATTGTCGGGAATTTCTTGCCTTATCCATAATTACAAAAGTTTTTTCGCCACGGTGATTAGAGTCGAGTCGAAATTCAACGGTATGGGGACTTGTGTTAGCTCATTTGCGGAAATTGTCATGCGGCCCTAAACGGTCCACATTTGACCGTCTTTTTAGATTCCGTCAAGCAGCATGGACCTGTTGGCTTCCGGTCCATATTTGAGCGTTTAATGTAAGATTTTAGACTTTGTCCAGCAGCATGGCCTCTGACCTTTTGGCTTCCGGTCCATATTTGAGCGTCTTGTGTCACATGATACACTACATCCAGCAGCCCTGTTTCTGATGTCTTGGTTTCTGGTGCATATTTGAGCGTCTAATGTAAAAAAGATAAACTACGTCCAGCAGCATGGTCTCTGATCTGTTGGTTTCCGGTCCATATTTGAGCGTCTAATGTAAGATTTTTGACTACGTCCAGCAGGTGGACTCTGACCTGTTGGTTTCCGGTCCACGTTTGTGCGTCTTGTGTAAGACGATATACTACGTCTAGCATCCCTGTTTCTGATCTCTTGGTATCTGGTGAATATTTGAGCGTCTAATGTAAAAAGATAAACTACCTCCAGCAGCATGGCCTCTGATCTGTTGGTTTCCGGACCATATTTGAGCGTCCAATGTAAGATTTTAGACTACGTCCAGCCGCATTGCCTGTGACCTGTTGGCTTCATGTCCATATTTGAGCGTCTTGTGTAAGATGATACACTACGTCCAGCAGCCCTGCTTCTGATCTCTTGGTATCTTGTGCATCTTTGAGCGTCTAATGTAAAAACATAAACTACTTTCCAGCAGCATGGCCTCTGATCTGTTGGTTTCCGGTGCATATTTGAGCCTTCTAATGCAAGATATTTGAATACGTCCAGCAGGTGCCCTCTGATCAGTTGGTTTCCGGTCCATATTTGAGCGTCTAATGTAAGATCATACAGTACGTCCAGCAGCAATGATTCTGATCTGTTGGATTCTGGTGCATATCTGAGCGTCTATTATAAATAGATAAACTACGTCCAGCAGCATGGCCTCTGATCTGTTGGTTTCCGGTCCATATTTGAGCGTCTTGTGCAAGATGATACACTACGTCCAGCAGCCCTGTTTCTGATCTCTTGGTTTCTGGTGCATATTTGAGCGTCTAATTTAAAAAGATAAACTACGTCCAGCAGCATGGCCTCTGATCTGTTGGTTTCCGGTCCATATTTGAGCCTCTAATATAAGATATTTCATGATGTCCAGCAGCATGGACTCTGAACTGTTGGTTTCCGGTCCACATATGACCGTCTTGTGTAAGATGATACACTACGTCTAGCATCCCTGTTTCTGATCTGTTGGTTTCTGGTGCATATTTGAGCGTCTAATGTAAAAAGATAAACTACGCCCAGCAGCATAGCTTCTGATCTGTTGGTTCCCTCCATATTTGAAAGTCTTATGCAAGATTTTAGACTACGTCCAGCAGCATGGCCTCTGACCTGTTGGCTTCCGGTATGATTATGATCTTTTGGATTCTGGTTCATATTTATGCGTCTAATGTAAAAACATAAAATACGTCCAGCAGCATGGCCTCTGATCTGTTGGTTTCTGTTCCATATTTGAGCGTCTAATGTAAGATGTTAGACTACGTCCAGCAGATGGCCTCTGACCTGTTGGATTCCGGTCAATATTTGAGCGTCTTGTGTAAGATGATACACTACATCCAGCAGCCCTGTTTCTGATCTCTTGGTTTCTGGCGCGTATATGAGCGTCTAATGTAAAAAGATAAACTACGTCCAGCAGCCTTGCCTCTGATCGGTTGGTTTCCGGTCCATATTTGAGCTTCTAATGTAAGATTTTTCATGATGTCCAGCAGCAGGGCCTCTGATCTGTTTCTGGGGAATATTCGAGCGTCTAATGTAAAAAGATAAACTACGTCCAGGAGCATGGCTTCTGATCTGTTGGTTTCCGGTACATATTTGAGCGTCTAATGTAAATTATAGACTACGCCCAGCAGCATGGCCTCTGAACTGTTGGCTTCCGGTTCATATTTGAGCGTCTTGTGTAAGATGATACACTACGTCCAGCAACCATGATTCTGATTTCTTGGTTTCTGGTGCATATTTGAGCGTCTAATATAAAAAGATAAACTACGCCCAGCAGCATGGCCTCTGGTCTGTTGGTTTCCGGTCCATATTTGAGCGTCTTGTGTAAGATGATACACTACGTCCAGCAGCCCTGTTTCTGATCTCTTGGTTTGTGGTGCATATTTGAGCGTCTAATGTAAAAAGATAAACTACGTCCAGCAGCATGGCCTCTGATCTGTTGGTTTGCGGTCCATATTTGAGCGTCTAATGTAAGATATTACAAGACGTCCATCAGCGTGGCCTCTGACCTGTTGGCTTCTGGTCCATATTTGAGCCTCTTGTGTAAGATGATACAGTACGTCCAGCAACCATGATTCTGATCTGTTGGATTCTGGTGCATATTTGAGCGTCTAATGTAAAAAGATAAACTACGTCCAGCAGCATGGCCTCTGATCTGTTGGTTTCCGGTCAATATTTGAGCGTCTAATTTAAGATTTCAGAGTACGTCGAGCAGCATGACCTCTGACCTGTTGGCTTCCGGTCCATATTTGAGCGTCTTGTGTAAGATGATACACTACGTCCAGCAGCCCTGTTTCTGATCTCTTGGTTTCTGGTACATATTTGAGCGTCTAATTTAAAAAGATAAACTACGTCCAGCAACATGGCCTCTGATCTGTTGGTTTCCGCTCCATATTTGAGCCTCTAATGTAAGATATTACATGACGTCCAGCAGCATGGCCTCTGAACTGTTGGTTTCGGGTCCACATTTGAGCGTCTTGTGTAAGATGATACACTACGTCTAGCATCCCTGTTTCTGATCTCTTGGTTTCTGGTAAATATTTGAGCGTCTAATGTAAAAAGATAAACTACGTCCAGCAGCATAGCATCTGATCTGTTGGTTTCCGTAACAGCAAGGCTTCTGATCTCAAAGGGTCCCAGCTATGAGCAAATAGTGACCCCCCACTAAAAAAAAAAACACTATGAAAGTATAAAAATACATGTTTATATAAAAACTTGCGAACAACACCAGTTGATAACAAAAGTGCGAACAGCTCCACAGCTGATAGCAAAAGTGCCAACAGCTGATAGCAAAAGTTCCATCAGCTGATACCAAAAGTGCCAAAAGCTGATAGCAAAAGTGCCAACAGCTGATAGCAAAAGTGCCAACAGCTGATAGCATAAAAACATGCGAACAACACCAGTTGATAGCAAAAGTGCCAACAGCACCACAGTTGATAGCAAAAGTGCCAACAGCTGATAGCAAAAGTGCCAACAGCTGATACCAAAAGTGCCAACAGCTGATAGCAAATGTGCCAACAGCTGATAGCAAAAGTTCCAACAGCTGATAGCAAAAGTGCCAACAGCACCACATTAACAACTAGTCCTAGGTATGACTATAAACTACATCTGACAGCAAGGCTTCTGATCACAAAGGGTCCCTGGTATGAGCAAATAATTACCCCCACTAAAAAAACAACATTATGAATGTATAAAAATACATGTTTATATAAAAACTTGCGAACAACACCAGTTGATAGCAATAGTGCAAACAGCACCACAGCTGATAGCAAAAGTGCCAACAGCTGATAGCAAAAGTGCCAACAGCTGATAGCAAAAGGGCCAAAAGCTGATAGCAAAAGTGCCAAAATCTGATAGCAAAAGTGCCAACAGCTGATAGCAAAAGTGCCAACAGCTGATAGCAAAAGTGCCAACAGATGATAAAAAAGTGCCAACATCTGATAGCAAAAGTGTCAACAGCTGATAGTAAAAGTGCCAACAGCTGATAGCAAAAGTGCCAACTGCTGATAGCAAAAGTGCCAACAGCACCACAGTGCCAACTAGTCCTAGGTATGACTATAAACTACATATGACAGCAAGGCTTCTAATCACAAATGGTCCCAGCTATGAGCAAATAGTGACCCCCCACCAAAAAAAAACACTATGAATGTATAAAAATACATGTTTATATAAAAAATTGCGAACAACACCAGTTGATAGCAAAAGTGCCAACAGCACCACAGCTGATAGAAAAAGTGCCAACAGCTTAGAGCAAAAGTGCCAACAGCTGATACCAAAAGTGCCAACAGCTGATAGCAAAAGTGCCAACAGCTGATAGCAAAAGTGCCAACAGCACCACAGTGCCAACTAGTCCTAGGTATGACTATAAACTACATCTAACAGCAAGGCTTCTGATCACAAAGGGTCCCAGCTATGAGAAAATAGTGACCCCCCACTAAAAAAAAAACACTATGAAAGTATAAAAATAGATGTTTATATAAAAACTTGCGAACAACACCAGTTTATAGCAAAAGTGCCAACAGCACCACAGGAGATAGCAAAAGTGCTAACAGCTGATAGCAAAATGCCAACAGCTGATAGCAAAAGTGCCAACAGCTGATAGAAAAAGTGCCAACAGCACCACATTGCCAACTAGTCCTAGGTTTGACTATAATCTACATCTGACAGCAATGCTTCTGATCACAAAGGGTCCCATCTCTGAGCAAATAGTGACCGTCCATTAAAAAAAAAACACTTCGAATGTATAAAAATACATGTTTATATAAAACTTGCAAACAACACCAGTTGATAGCAAAAGTGCCAACAGCACCACAGCTGATAGCAAAAGTGCCAACTGCTGATAGCAAAAGTACCAATATCTGATAGCAAAACTGCCAACAGCTGATAGCAAAAGTGCCAACAGCACCACATTGCCAAATAGTCCTAGGTATGAATATAAACAACATCTGACAGCAAGGCTTCTGATCACAAAGTGTCCCAGCTATGAGCAAATAGTGACCCCCCACTAAAAAAAAAACACTATGAATGTATAAAAATACATGTTTATAAAAAAATTGCGAACAACACCAGTTGATAGATAAAGTGCCAACAGAACCACAGCTGATAGCAAAAGTGCCAACAGCTGATAGTAAAAGTGCCAAAAGCTGATAGCAAAAGTGCCAACAGCACCACAGTGCCAACTAGTCCAAGGTATGACTATAAACTACATCTGACAGCAAGGCTTCTGATCACAAAGGTTCCCAGCTATGAGCAAATAGTGACCCCCCACTAAAAAAAAAAGACTATGAAAGTATAAAATACATGTTTATATAAAAACTTGCGAACAACACCAGTTGATAGCAAAAGTGCCAACAGCACCAAAGCTGAAAGCAAAAGTGCCAACAGCTTATAGCAAAAGTGCCAACAGCTGATAGCAAAAGTGCCAACAGCACCACATTGCCAACTAGTCCTAGGTATGACTATAACCTACATCTGACAGCAAGGCTTCTGTTCACAAAGGGTCCCAGCTATGAGCAAATAGTGACCCCCCACTAAAAATAAAACACTATGAATGTATAAAAATACATGTTTATATAAAAACTAGCGAACAACACCAGTTGATAGCAAAAGTGCCAACAGCACCACAGATGATAGCAAAAGTGCCAACAGCTGATACCAAATGTGCCAACAGCTGATATCAAAAGTGCCAACAGCTGATAGCAAAAGAGCCAACAGCTGATAGCAAAAGTGCCAACAGCACCACAGTGCCAACTAGTCCTAGGTATGATTATAAACTACATCTGACAGCAAGGCTTCTGATCACAAAGGGTCCCAGCTATGAGCAAATAGTGACCCCCAACTAAAAAAAAACACTATGAATGTATAAAAATACATGTTTATATAAAAACTTGCGAACAACACCACTTGATAGCAAAAGTGCCAACAGCACCACAGCTGATAGCAAACGTGCAAACAGCTGATAGCAAAAGTGCCAACAGCTGATACCAAAAGTGCCAAAAGCTGATAGCAAAAGTGCCAACAGCTGATAGCAAAAGTGCCAACAGCTGATAGCAATAGTGCCAACAGCACCACAGTGCCAACTAGTCTTAGGTATGACTATAAACCACATCTGACAGCAAGGCTTCTGATCACAAAGGGTCCCAGCTATGAGCAAATAGTTACCCCCCACTAAAAGAAAACACTATGAAAGTATAAAAATACATGTTTATATAAAAACTTCCGAACAACACCAGTTGATAGCAAAAGTGCCAACAGCACCCCAGCTGATAGCAAAAGTGCCAACAGCTGATAGCAAAAGTGCCAACAGCTTATACCAAAAGTGCCAAAAGCTGATAGCAAAAGTGCCAACAGCTGATAGCAAAAGTGCCAACAGATGATACCAAAAGTGCCAACGGCTGATAGCAAAAGTGCCAAGAGCTGATAGCAAAAGTGCCGTCAGTTGATACCAAACGTGCCAACAGCACCACAGTGCCAACTAGACCTAGGTATGACTATGAACTACATCTGACAGCAAGGCTTCTGATCACAAAGGGTCCCAGCTATGATCAAATAGTGACGCCCCAATAAAAAAAAACACTATGAAAGTATAAAAATACATGTTTATATAAAAAATTGCGAACAACACCAGTTGATAGCAAAAGTGCCAACAGCACCCCAGCTGATATCAAAAGTGCCAACAGCTGATAGCAAAAGAGCCAACAGCTGATAGCAAAAGTGCCAACAGCTGATACCAAAAGTGCCAAAAGCTGTTAGCAAAAGTGCCAACAGCTGATAGCAAAAGTGCCAACAGCTGATAGCAAAAGTTCCAACAGATGATAGCAAAAGTGCCAACAGCTGATAGCCAAAGTGCAAACAGCTGATAGCAAAAGTGCCAACAGCTGATAGCAAAAGTGCCAACAGCACCACAGTGCCAACTAGTCCTAGGTATGACTATAAACTACATTTGACAGCAAGGCTTCTGATCACAAAGGATCCCAGCTATGAGCAAATAGTGACCCCCCAATAAAAAAAAATCACTATGAAAGTATAAAATACATGTTTATATAAAAACTTGCGAATACCACCAGTTGATAGCAAAAGTTCCAACAGCTGATAGCAAAAGTTCCAACAGCTGATAGCAAAAGTGCCAACAGCTGATTGCAAAAGTGCCAACAGCTGATAGCAAAAGTGCCAACAGCTGATAGCAAAAGTGCCAACAGCACCGCAGTTCCAACTAGTCCTAGGTATGACTATAAACTACATCTGACAGCAAGGCTTCTGATCACAAAGGGTCCGAGCTATGAGAAAATAGTAACCCCCCACTAAAAAAAAACACTATGAAAGTATAAAAATACATGTTTATATAAAAACTTGCGAACAACACCAGTTGATAGCAGAAGTGCCAACAGCACCACAGCTGATAGCAAAAGTGCCAACAGCTGATAGCAAAAGTGCCAACAGCTGATAGCAAAAGTGCCAACAGCACCACAGTGCCAACTAGTCCTAGGTATGACTATAAACTACATCTAACCACAAGGATTCTGATCACAAAGGGTCCCAGCTCTGAGCAAATAGTGACCCCCCACTAAAAAAAAACACTATGAAAGTATAAAAATACATGTTTCTATAAAAACTTGCGAACAACACCAGTTGATAGCAAAAGTGCCAACAGCACCACAGCTTATAGCAAAAGTGCCAACAGCTGATAGCAAAAGTGCCAACAGCTGATAGCAAAAGTACCAAAAGCTGATAGCAAAAGTGCCAACAGCTTATAGCAAAAGTGCCAACAGCTGATAGCAAAAGTGCCAACAGCTGATAGCAAAAGTGCCAACAGCACTACAGTGCCAACTAGTCCTAGGTATGATAATAAACTACATCTGACAGCAAGGCTTCTGATCACAAAGGGTCCCAGCTATGAGCAAATAGTGACACCCCACTAAAAAAAAAACATTATGAAAGTAAAAAAATACGTGTTTATATAAAAACTTGCGAACAACACCAGTTGATAGCAAAAGTGGAAACAGTACCATAGCTGATAGCAAAAGTGCCAACAGCTGATAGCAAAAGTGCCAACAGATGATAGCAAAAGTGCCAAAAGATTATAGCAAAAGTGCCAACAGCTGATAGCAAAAGTGCCAACAGCACCACAGTGCCAACTAGTCCTTGGTATGACTATAAACTACATCTGACAGCAAGGCTTCTGATCACAAAGGGTCCAAGCTATGAGCAAATAGTGACCCCCCACTAAAAAAAAAACACTATGAAAGTATAAAAATACATGTTTATATAAAAACTTGCGAACAACACCAGTTGATAGCAAAAGTGCCAACAGCTGATAGCAAAAGTGCCAACAGCACCACAGTGCCAACTAGTCCTAGGTATGACTATAAACTACATCTGACAGCAAGGCTTCTGATCACAAAAGTTCCCAGCTATGAGCAAATAGTGACCCCCCACTAAAAAAAAAACACTATGAAAGTATAAAAATACATGTTTATATAAAAACTTGCGAACAACACCAGTTGATAGCAAAAGTGCCAACAGCTGATCAAAAGTGCCAACAGCTGATAGCAAAGGTGCCAACAGCTGAAAGCAAAAGTGCCAACAGAACCACATTGCCAACTAGTTCTAGGTATGACTATAAACTACATCAGACAGCAAGGCTTCTGATCAACAAGGGTCCCAGCTATGAGCAAATAGTGACCCCCCACTAAAAAAAAACACTATGAAAGTATAAAAATACATGTTTATATAAAAACTTGAGAACAACACCAGTTGATAGCAAATGTGCCAACAGCGCCTCAGCTGATAGCAAAAGGGCCAACAGCTGATAGCAGAAGTGCCAACAGCTGATAGCAAAAGTGCCAACAGCTGATAGCAAAAGTTCCAACCGCTGATAGCAAAAGTGTCAACAGCTGATAGCAAAAGTGCCAACAGCACCACAGTGCCAACTAGTCCTAGGTATGATTATAAACTACATCTGACAGCAAGGATTCTGATCACAAAGAGTCCCAGCTATGAGGAAATAGTGACCCCCCACTAAAAAAAAACACTATGAAAGTATAAAAATACATGTTTATATAAAAACTTGCGAACAACACCAGTTGATAGCAAAAGTGCCAACAGCACCACAGCTGATAGCAAAAGTGCCAACAGCTGAGTGCAAAAGTGCCAACAGCTGATAGCAAAAGTGCCAACTGCTGATAGCAAAAGTGCCAACAGCACCACAGTGCCAACTAGTCGTAGGTATGACTATAAACTACATCTGACAGCAAGTCTTCTGATCACAAAGGGTCCCAGCTATGAGCAAATAGTGACCACCCACTAAAAAAAAAACACCATGAAATTATAAAAATACATGTTTATATAAAAAGTTGCGAACAACACCAGTTGATAGCAAATGTGCCAACAGCGCCTCAGCTGATAGCAAAAGGGCCAACAGCTGATAGCAAAAGTGCCAACAGCTGATAGCAAAAGTGCCAACAGCACCACAGTGCCAACTAGTCCTAGGTATGACTATAAATTACATCTGACAGCAAGGCTTCTGATCACAAAGGGTCCCAGCTATGAGCAAATAGTGACCACCATAAAAAAAACAATATGAAAGTATAAAAATACATGTTTCTATAAAAACTTGCGAACAACACCAGTTGATTGCAAAAGTGCCAACATCACCACAGCTGATAGCAAAAGTGCCAACAGCTGATAGCAAAAGTGCCAACAGCTGATAGCAAAAGTGCCAACAGCACCACAGTGCCAACTAGTCCTAGGTATGACTATAAACTTCATGAGACAGCAAGGCTTCTGATCACAAAGGGTCCCAGCTATGAGCAAATAGTGACCCCCCACTAAAAAAAAACCACTATGAAAGTATAAAAATACATGCTTATATAAAAACTTGCGAACAACACCAGTTGATAGCAAAAGTGCCAACAGCACCACAGCTGATAACAAAAGTGCCAACAGCTGATAGCAAAAGTGCCAACAACTGATAGCAAAAGTGCCAACTTTGCTATCAGCTGTTGGCACTTTTGCAATCAGCTTTTGGCACTTTTGCTATCAGCTGTTGGCACTTTTGCTATCGGTTTTGGGACTTTTGGTACTTTTGCTGTCAGCTGTTGGCACATTTGCTATCAGCTGTTGGCACTTTTGCTATCAGCTGTTGGCTCTTTTGCTATCAGCTTTTGGCACTTTTGGTATCAGCTGTTGGCACTTTTGCTATCAGCTGTTGGCACTTTTGGTATCAGCTATTGGCACTTTTGCTATCACTTTTGCTAGATGGGACCCTTTGTGATCAGAAGCCTTGCTGTCACATGTAGTTTATAATCATACCTAGGAATAGTTGGCACTGTGTTGCTGTTGGCACTTTTGCTATAAGCTGTTGGCACTTTTGCTATCAGCTGTGGTGCTGTTGGCACTTTTTTTATCAACTGGTGTTGTTCGCAAGTTTTTATATAAACATGTATTTTTATACTTTCATAGTGGTTTTTTTTTTAGTGGGGGGTCACTATTTGCTCATAGATGGGACCCTTTGTGATCAGAAGCCTTGCTGTCAGATGTAGTTTATAGTCATACGTAGGACTAGTTGGCACTGTGGTGCTGTTGGCACTTTTGCTATAAGCTGTTGGCACTTTTGCTATCAGCTGTTGGCACTTTTGCTATCAGCTGTTGGCACTTTTGCTATCAGCTGTTGTGCTGTTGGCACTTTTGCTATCAACTGGTGTTGTTCGCAAGTTTTTACATAAACATGTATTATTATACTTTCATAATGTTTTTTTTTAGTTGGGAGTCACTATTTGCTCATAGCTAGGACCCTTTTTGATCAGAAGCCTTGCTGTCACATGTAGCTTATATTCATACCTAGGACTATTTGGCACTGTGGTGCTGTTGGCACTTTTGCTATCAGCTGTTGGCACTTTTGCTATCACCGGTTGGACCTTTTGCTATCAGCTGTTGGCACTTTTGCTATCAGCTGTTGGCACTTTTGCTATCGGCTTTTGGCACTTTTGCTATCAGTTGTTGGCACATTTGCTATCAGCTGTTTGCACTTTTGCTATCAGCTGTTGGCTCTTTTGCTATCACATTTTGGCACTTTTGGTATCAGCTGTTGGCACTTTTGCTATCAGCTGTTGGCACTTTTGCTATAAGCTGTGGTGCTGTTGGAACGTTTGATATCAACTGGTGTTGTTCGCAAGTTTTTATATAAACATGTACTTATATACATTCATAGTGTTTTTTTTTTAGTGGGGGGTCACTATTTCCTCATAGCTGGGACCCTTTTGATCAAAAGCCTTGCTGTCAGGTGTAGTTTATAGTCATACCTAGGACTAGTTGGCACTGTGGTGCTGTTGGCACTTTTGCTATCAGCTATTGGCACTTTTGCTATCAGCTGTTGGCAATTTTGCTATCAGCTGTTGGCAATTTTGCTATCAGCCTTTGGAACTTTTGGTATCAGCTGTTGGCACTTTTGCTATCAGCTGTGGTGCTGCTGGCACTTTTGCTATAAAATTGTGTGGTTCGCAAGTTTTTATATAAACATGTATTTTTAAACTTTCATAGTGTTTTTTTTAGTGGGGGGTCACAATTCGCTCATAGCTGGGACCCTTTGTGATCAGAAGCCTTGCTGTCAGGTGTAGTTTATAGTCATACCTAGGACTAGTTGGCACTGTGGTGGTGTTGGCACTTTTGCTATCAGCTGTTGGCACTTTTGCTATCAGCTGTTGGCACTTTTGCCATCAGCTGTTGGCATTTTGATATAAGCTGTTGGGACTTTTGCTATCAGCTGTCGGCACATTTGCTATCAGCTGTTGGCACTTTTGCTATCAGCTGTGGTGCAGTTGGCACTTTTGCTATCAACTGGTGTTGTTCGCAAGTTTTTATATAAACATGTATTTTTATACATCCATAGTGTTTTTTTTTTAGTGGGGGGTCACTATTTGCTCATAGCTGGGACACTTTTGATCAAAAGCCTTGCTGTCAGATATAGTTTATAGTCATACATAGGACTAGTTGTCATTGGTGCTGTTGGCACTTTTGCTATGAGCTGTTGGCACTTTCGCTATAAGCTGTTGGCTCTTTTGCTATCAGCTGTTGGCACTTTTGCTATCAGCTGTTGGCACTTTTGCTATCAGCTGTGGTGCTGTTGGCACTTTTGCTATCAACTGGTGCTGTTCGCAAGTTTTTATATAAACATGTATTTTTACACTTTCATAGTGTCTTTTTTTACTGGGGGGTAACTATTTGCTCATAGCTGGGACCATTTGTGATCAGAAGCCTTGCTGTCAAATGTAGTTTATAATCATACCTAGGACTAGTTGGAACTGTGGTGCTGTTGGCACTTTTGCTATCAGCTGTTGGCAGTTTTTCTATCAGCTGTTGGCACTTTTGCTATCAGCTGTTGGCACTTTTGCTATCAGCGTTTGGCACATTTGCTGTCAGGTTTTGGCACTTTTGCCTTCAGATGTGGTGCTGTTGGCACTTTTGCTATCAACTGGTGTTGTTCGCAAGTTTTTATATAAACATCTTTTTTTATACTTTCATAGTGTTTTTTTTTTAGTGGGGGGTCACTATTTGCTCATAGCTGGGACCCTTTGTGATCAGAAGCCTTGCTGTCAGATGTAGTTTATAGTCATACCGTAGGACTAGTTGGCACTGTTGTGCTGTTGGCACTTTTGCTATCAGCTGTTGGCTCTTTTGCTATCAGCTGTTGGCACTTTTGCTATCAGCTGTTGGCATTTTGCTATGAGCTGTGGTGCTGTTGGCACTTTTGCTATCAACTGGTGTTGTTCGCAAGTTTTTATATTAACATGTATTTTTATACTTTCATAGTGTTTTTTTTAGTGGGGGATCACTATTTGATCATAGCTGGGACCCTTTGTGATCACTAGCCTTGCTGTCAGATGTAGTTTATTGTCATACCTAGGACTAGTTGGCACTGTGGTGCTGTTGGCACTTTTGCTATCAGCTTTTGGCATTTTGCTATCAGCAGTTGGCACTTTTGCTATCAGCTGTTGGCACTTTTGCTATCAGCTGTTGTCACTTTTGCTATCAGCTGTGTTGCTGTTGGCACTTTTACTATCAACTGGTGTTGTTCGCAAGTTTTTATATACATGTATTTTTATACATTCATAGTGTTTTTTTTAGTGGGGGAGTCCCTATTGGCTGATAGCTGGGACCCTTTGTGATAAGAAGCCTTGCAGTCATATGTAGTTTATAGTCATACCTAGCAATAGTTGGCAATGTGGTGCTGTTGGCACTTTTGCTATCAGCTTTTGGCATTTTGCTACCAGCTGTTGGCACTTTTGCTATCAGCTGTGTTGCTGTTGGCACTTTTGCTACCAGCTGTTGGCACTTTTGCTATCAGCTGTGTTGCTGTTGGCACTTTTACTATCAACTGGTGTTGTTCGCCTTTTTTTATATAAACATGTATTTTTATACTTTCATAGTGTTTTTTTTTTAGTGGGGGGTTACTATTTGCTCATAGCTGGGAACCTTTGTGATCAGAACACTTGCTGTCAGATGTAGTTTATAGCCATACCTAGGACTAATTGGCACTGTGGTGCTGTTGGCACTTTTGCTATAAGCTGTTGGCACTTTTGCTATCAGCTATTCACACTTTGGTATCAGCTGTTGGCACTTTTGCTATCAGCTGTTGGCACTTTAGCTATCAGCTGTGGTGCTGTTGGCACTTTTGCTATCAAATGGTGTTGTTCGCAAGTTTTATATAAACATGTATACATTCATAGATTTTTTTTTTAGTGGGGGGTCAATATTTGCTCATAGCTGTGTCCCTTTGTGATCAGAAGCCTTGCTGTCAGATGTAGTTCATAGACATACCTAGGACTATTTGGCACTGTGGTGCTGTTGGCACTTTTGCTATCAGCTGTTGGCACTTTTGCTATCAGCTCTTCGCACTTTTGCTACCAGCTGTTGGCACTTTTGCTATCAGCTGTGGTGCTGTTGGCACTTTTGCTAAAAACTGGTGTTGTTCGCAAGTTTTTATATAAACATGTATTTTTATACTTTCATAGTGTTTTTATTTAGTGGGGGGTCACTATTTGCTCATAGCTGCGACCCTTTGTGATCAGAAGCCTTGCTGTCAGATGTAGTTTATTGTCATACCTAGGACTAGTTGGAACTGTTGTGCTGTTGGCACTTTTGCTATCAGCTGTTGGCACTTTTGCTATCAGCTGTTGGCACTTTTGCTATCAGCTGTTGGCACTTTTGCTATCAGCTGTGGAACTGTTTGCACTTTTGCTATCAACTGGTGTTGTTCGCATGTTTTTATAAAAACATATATATTTATACTTTCATAGTGTTTTTTGTTTTTAGTGGGGGGTCACTATTTGCTCAAAGCTGGGAACCTTTGTGATCAGAAGTCTTCTTGTCAGATGTAGTTTGTAGTCATACCTAGGACTAGTTCGCACTGTGGTGCTGTTGGCACTTTTGCTATCAGCTGTTGACACTTTTGCTATCAGCTGTTGCCACTTTTGCTATAAGCTGTGTTGCTATTGGCACTTTTGCTATCAACTGGTGTTGTCCGCAAGTTTTTATATAAACATGTATTTTTATACTTTCATAGTGTTTTTTTTTTAGTGGGTGGTAACTATTTGCTCATAGCTTGGACCCTTTGTGATCAGAACCCTTGCTGTCAGATGTAGTTTATAGTCATACCTAGGACTAGTTGGCACTGTGGTGCTGTTGGCACTTTTGCTATCAGCTGTTGGCACTTTTGTTATCAGCGTTTGGCACTTTTGCTGTCAGGTTTTGGCACTTTTGCCTTCAGCTGTGGTGCTGTTGGCACTTTTGCTATCAACTGGTGTTGTTCGCAAGTTTTTATATAAACATGTATTTTTATACTTTCATAGTGGTTTTTTAGTGGGGGGTCACTATTTGCTCATAGCTGGGACCCTTTGTGATCAGTAGCCTTGCTGTCAGATGTTGTTTATAGTCATACCTAGGACTAGTTTGCACTGTGGTGCTGTTGGCACTTGTGCTATCAGCTTTTGGCATTTTGCTATCAGCAGTTGGCACTTTTGCTATCAGCTGTTGGCACTTTTGCTATCACCTGTAGGCACTTTTGCTATCAACTGGTGTTGTTCGCAAGTTTTTATATAAAACTGTATTTTTATACTTTCATAGTGTTTTTTTTTTAGATGGGGGTTACTATTTGCTCATAGCTGGGACCCTTTGTGATCAGAACCCTTGCTGTCAGATGTAGTTTATAGTCATACCTATGACTAATTGGCACTGTGGTGCTGTTGGCACTTTTGTTATAAGCTGTTGGCACTTTTGCTATCAGCTATTCGCACTTTGGTATCAGCTGTTGGCACTTTTGCTATCAGCTGTTGGCACTTTAGCTATCAGCTGTGGTGCTGTTGGCACTTTTGCTATCAACTGGTGTTGTTCGCAAGTTTTATATAAACATGTATACATTAATAGATTTTTTTTTTAGTGGGGGGTCAATATTTGCTCATAGCTGGGACCCTTTGTGATCAGAAGCCTTGCTGTCAGATGTAGTTTATAGTCATACCTAGGACTATTTGGCACTGTGGTGCTGTTGGCACTTTTGCTATCAGCTGTTGGCACTTTTGCTATCAGCTCTTCGCACTTTTGCTACCAGCTGTTGGCACTTTTGCTATCAGCTGTGGTGCTGTTGGCACTTTTGCTATCAACTGGTGTTGTTCGCAAGTTTTTATATAAACATGTATTTTTATACTTTCATAGTGTTTTTTTTTAGTGGGGGGTCACTATTTGCTCATAGCTGCGACCCTTTGTGATCAGAAGCCTTGCTGTCAGATGTAGTTTATTGTCATACCTAGGACTAGTTGGCACTGTTGTGCTGTTGGCACTTTTGCTATCAGCTGTTGGCACTTTTGCTATCAGCTGTTGGCACTTTTGCTATCAGCTGTTGGCACTTTTGCTATCAGCTGTGGTGCTGTTTTCACTTTTGCTATCAACTGGTGTTGTTCGCATGTTTTTATAAAAACATATATATTTATACTTTCATAGTGTTTTTTGTTTTTAGTGGGGGGTCACTATTTGCTCAAAGCTGGGAACCTTTGTGATCAGAAGTCTTGTTGTCAGATGTAGTTTATAGTCATACCTAGGACTAGTTCGCACTGTGGTGCTGTTGGCACTTTTGTTATCAGCTTTTGACACTTTTGCTATCAGCTGTTGCCACTTTTGCTATCAGCTGTTGGCACTTTTGTTATCAGCGTTTGGCACTTTTGCTGTCAGGTTTTGGCACTTTTGCCTTCAGCTGTGGTGCTGTTGGCACTTTTGCTATCAACTGGTGTTGTTCGCAAGTTTTTATATAAACATGTATTTTTATACTTTCATAGTGGTTTTTTAGTGGGAGGTCACTATTTGTTCATAGCTGGGACCCTTTGTGATCAGTAGCCTTGCTGTCAGATGTTGTTTATAGTCATACCTAGGACTAGTTTGCACTGTGGTGCTGTTGGCACTTTTGCTATCAGCTTTTGGCATTTTGCTATCAGCAGTTGGCACTTTTGCTATCAGCTGTTGGCACTTTTGCTATCAGCTGTAGGCACTTTTGCTATCAGCTGTGTTGCTGTTGGCACTTTTACTATCAACTGGTTTTGTTCGCAAGTTTTTATATAAAACTGTATTTTTATACTTTCATAGTTTTTTTTTTTTAGATGGGGGTTACTATTTGCTCATAGCTGGGAACCTTTGTGATCAGAACCCTTGCTGTCAGATGTAGTTTATAGTCATACCTATGACTAATTGGCACTGTGGTGCTGTTGGCACTTTTGCTATAAGCTGTTGGCACTTTTGCTATCAGCTATTCGCACTTTGGTATCAGCTGTTGGCACTTTTGCTATCAGCTGTTGGCACTTTAGCTATCAGCTGTGGTGCTGTTGGCACTTTTGCTATCAACTGGTGTTGTTCGCAAGTTTTATATAAACATGTATACATTAATAGATTTTTTTTTTAGTGGGGGGTCAATATTTGCTCATAGCTGGGACCCTTTGTGATCAGAAGCCTTGCTGTCAGATGTAGTTTATAGTCATACCTAGGACTATTTGGCACTGTGGTGCTGTTGGCACTTTTGCTATCAGCTGTTTGCACTTTTGCTATCAGCTCTTCGCACTTTTGCTACCAGTTGTTGGCACTTTTGCTATCAGCTGTGGTGCTGTTGGCACTTTTGCTATCAACTGGTGTTGTTCGCAAGTTTTTATATAAACATGTATTTTTATAATTTCATAGTGTTTTTTTTAGTGGGGGGTCACTATTTGCTCATAGCTTGGAACCTTTGTGATCAGAAGCCTTGCTGTCAGATGTAGTTTATAGTCATACCTAGGACTAGCTGGCACTGTGGTGCTGTTGGCAGTTTTGCTATCAGCTGTTGGCACTTTTGCTATCAGCTGTTGGCACTTTTGCTATCAGCTGTTGGCACTTTTGTTAACAGCGGGTGGCACTTTTGCTGTCAGCTGTTGGCACTTTTGCAATCAGCTGTGGTGCTGTTTGCACTTTTGCTATCAACTGGTGTTGTTCGCAAGTTTTTATATAAACATGTATTTTTATACTTTCATAGTGTTTTTTTTTAATGTGGGGTCACTATTTGCTCATAGCTGGGACCCTTTGTGATCAGAAGCCTTGCTGTCAGATGTAGTTTATAGTCATACCTAGGATTAGTTGGCACTGTGGTGCTGTTGGAACTTTTGCTATCAGCTGTTGGCACTTTTGCTATCAGCTGTTTGCACTTTTGCTATCAGATGTGGTGCTGTTGGCACTTTTGCTATCAACTGGTGTTGTTCGCACATTTTTTTTATAAATATGTATTTTTATACATTCATAGTGTTTTTTTTTTAGTGGGGGTCACTATTTGCTCATAGCTGGGACCCTTTGTGATCAGAAGCCTTGCTGTCAGATGTAGTTTATAGTCATACCTAGGACTTGTTGGCAATGTGGTGCTGTTGGCACTTTTGCTATCAGCTGTTGGCACTTTTGCTATCAGCTGTTGGCACTTTTGCTATCAGCTGTTGGCACTTTTGTTATCATCTGTTGGCACTTTTGCTATCAGCTGTTGTAACTTTGGTTATCAGCTGTTGGCACTTTTGCTATCAGCTGTTGGCACTTTTGCTATCAGCTGTGGTGCTGTTGTCACTTTTGCTATCAACTGGTGTTGTTCGCAAGTTTTTATATAAACATGTATTTTTATACATTCATAGTGGGTTTTTTTAATGGGGGGTCACTATTTGCTCATAGCTGGGACCCTTTGTGATCAGAAGCCTTGCTGTCAGATGTAGTTTATTTTCCTACCTAGGACTAGTTGGCACTGTGGTGCTGTTGTCACTTTTGCTATAAGTTATAGGGACTTTTGCTATCAGCTGTTGGCACTTTTGCTATCATCTGTTGGCACTTTTGCTATCAGCTGTGGTGCTGTTGGCACTTTTGCTATCAACTGGTGTTGTTCGCAAGTTTTTATATAAACATGTATTTTTATACATTCATAGTGTTTTTTTTTAGTGGTGTGTCACTATTTGCTCATAGCTGGGACCCTTTCTGATAAGAAACCTTGCTGTCAGATGTAGTTTATAGTCATACCTAGGACTAGTTGGCAATGTGGTGCTGTTGGCACTTTTTCTATCAGCTGTTGGCACTTTTGCTATCAGCTGTTGGCTCTTTTGCTATCAGCTGTTGGCATTTTGCTATCAGTTGTTGGCACTTTTGCTATCAGCTGTGGTGCTGTTGGCACTTTTGCTATCAACTGGTGTTGTTCGCAAGTTTTTATATAAACATGTATTTTTCTACTTTCATAGTGTTTTTTTTTTAGTGGGGGTTAACTATTTGCTCATATCTGGGACCCTTTGTGATCAGAAGCCTTTCTGTCAGATGTAGTTTATAGTCATACCTAGGAATAGTTGGCACTGTCGGTCTGTTGGCACTTTTGCTATCAGCTGTTGGCACTTTTGCTATCAGCTGTGGTGCTGTTGGGACTTTATCTATCAACTGGTGTTGTTCGCAATTTTTTAAATAAACATGTATTTTTATACATTCATAGTGTTTTTCTTTTAGTGGGGGGTCACCATTTACTCATAGCTGTGACCCTTTGTGATCAGAAGCCTTGCTGCCAGATATAGTTTATAGTCATACCTAGGACTAGTTGGCTATGTGGTGCTGTTGGCACTTTTGCTATCAGCTGTTGGCACTTTTGCTATCAGCTGTTGGCACGTTTGCTATCAGTTGTTGTCACTTTTGCTATCAGCTGTTGGCACTTTTGTTATCAGCTGTGGTGCTGTTGGCACTTTTGCTATCAACTGGTGTTGTTCGCAAGTTTTATATAAACATGTATTTTTATACATTCATAGTGTTTTTTTTAGTGGGGGGTCATTATTTGCTCATAGCTGGGACCCTTTGTGATCAGAATCCTTGCTGTCAGATGTAGTTTATTGTCATACCTATGACTAGTTTGCACTGTGGTGCTGTTGGCACTTTTGCTATCAGCTGTTGGCACTTTTGCTATCAGCTGGTTGCACTTTTGCTATCAACTGTGGTGCTGTGGGCACTTTTGCTATCAACTGGTGTTGTTCGGAAGTTTTTATATAAACATGTATTTTTATACTTTCATAGTGTTTTTTTTTTTTAGTGGGGGTCACTATTTGCTCATAGCTGGGACCCTTTGTGAGCAGAAGACTTGCTGTCAGATGTAGTTTATAGTCTTACCTAGGACTAGCTGGCACTGTGGTGCTGTTGGCACTTTTGCTATCAGCTGTTGGCACTTTTGCTATCAGCTGTTGGCACTTGTGTTATCAGCTGTTGGCATTTTTGCTATCAGCTGTTGGTACTTTTGCTATCAGCTGTGGTGCTGTTGGCACTTTTGCTATCAACAGGTGTGGTTCGCAAAAGTTCGCAAAAATATAAAAACTTGCGAACAACACCAGTTGATAGCAAAAGTGCCAACACACCACAGCTGGTAGCAAAAGTGCCAACAGCTGATAGCAAAAGTGCCAACAGCTGATAGCAAAAGTGCCAACAGCACGACAGTGCCAACTAGTCCTAGTTATGACTATAAACTACATCTGACAGCAAGGCTTCTGATCAGAAAGCGTCCCAGCTATGAGCAAATAGTGACCCCCCACTAAAAAAACACTATGAAAGTAAAAAATACATGTTTATATAAATACTTGCAAACAACACCAGTTGATAGCAAAAGTGCCAACAGCACCACAGCTGATAGCAAAAGTGCCAACAGCTGATAGCAAAAGTGCCAACAGCTGATAGCAAAAGTGCCAACAGCACAACAGTGCCAAGTAGTCCTAGGTATGACTATAAACTACATCTTACAGCAAGGCTTCTGATCACAAAGGGTCCCAGCTATGAGCAAATAGTTACCCCCCACTAAAAAAAAACACTATGAAATATAAAAATACATGTTTATATAAAAACTTGCGAACAACACCAGTTGATAGCAAAAGTGCAAACAGCCCCAAAGCTGATAGCAAAAGTGCCAACAGCTGATAGCAAAAGTTCCAACAGCTGATAGCAAAAGTGCCAACAGCTGATAGCAAAAGTGCCAACAGCTGATAGCAAAATGCCAACAGATGATACCAAAAGGGCCAAAAGCTGAAAGAAAAAGTGCCAAAAGCTGATAGCTAAAGTGCAAACAGCTGATAGCAAAAGTGCCAACAGCTGATACCAAAAGTGCCAACAGCTGATAGCAAAAGTTCCAACAGCTGATAGCAAAAGTGCCAACATCTGATAGCAAAAGTGCCAACAGCACCACAGTGCCAACTAGTCCTAGGTATGATTATAAACTACATCTGACAGCAAGGCTTCTGATCACAAAGGGTCCAAGCTATGAGCAAATAGTGACCCCCCACTAAATAAAAACACTATGAAAGTATAAAAATACATGTTTATATAAAAACTTGCGAACAACACCAGTTGATAGCAAAAGTGCCAACAGCAACACAGCTGATAGCAAAAGGTGCAAACAGCTGATAGCAAAAGTGCCAACAGCTGATAGCAAAAGTTCCAACAGCACCACAGCTGATAGCAAAAGTGCCAACAGCTGATACCAAAAGTGCCAACAGCTCCACAGTGCCAACTAGTCCTAGGTATGACTATAAACTACATCTGTCAGCAAGGCTTCAGATCACAAAGGTTCCCAGCTATGAGCAAATAGTGACCCCCCACTAAAAAAAAAATCATTATGAAAGTATAAAAATACATGTTTATATAAAAACTTGCGAACAACGCCAGTTGATAGCAAAAGTGCCAACAGCACCACAGCTGATAGCAAAAGTTCCAACAGCTGAGTGCAAAAGTTCCAACAGATGATACCAAAAGTGCCAACAGCTGATACCAAAAGTGCCAACAGCACCACATTGCCAACTAGTCCTAGGTATGATTATAAACTACATCTGACAGCAAGGCTTCTGATCACAAAGGGTCCCTGCTATGAGCAAATAGTGACATCCCACTAAAAAAAAAACACTATGAAAGTATAAAAATACATGTTTATATAAAATCTTGCGAACAACACCAGTTGATAGCAAAAGTGCCGACTGCACCACAGCTGATAGCAAAAGTGCCAACAGCACCACAGCTGATAGCAAAAGTGCCAACAGCTGATAGCAAAAGTGCCAACAGCACCACAGTGCCAACTAGTCCTAGGTATGACTATAATCTACATCTGACAGCAATCTCCTGATCACAAAGGGTCCCAGCTATGAGCAAATAGTGACCCCCCACTAAAAAAAAAACACTATGAAAGTATAAAAATACATGTTTATATAAAAAATTGCGAACAACACCAGTTGATAGCAAAAGTGCCGACAGCACCACAGCTGATAGCAAAAGTGCCAACAGCTGATAGCAAAAGTGCCAACAGCACCACATTCCAACTATTCCTAGGTATGACTATAAAATACATCTGACAGCAGGGCTTCTGATCACAAAGGGTCCCAGCTATGAGCAAATAGTGACCCCCCACTAAAAAAAAAACACTATGAACGTATAAAAATACATGTTTATATAAAAACTTGCGAACAACACCAGTTGATAACAAAAGTGCCAACAGCACCACAGCTGATAGCAAAAGTGCCAACAGCTGATAGCAAAAGTGCCAACAGCTGATAGCAAATGTGACAACAGCTGATAGCAAAAGTGCCAACAGCACCACAGTTACAACTAGTCCTAGTTATGACTATAAACTACATCTGACAGCAAGGCTTCTGATCAGAAAGAGTCCCAGCTATGAGCAAATAGTGACCCCCCCACTAAAAAAAAAAACATTATGAAAGTATAAAAATACATGTTTATATAAAAACTTGCGAACAACACCAGTTGATAGCAAAAGTGCCAATAGCACCACAGCTGATAGCAAAAGTGCCAACAGCTGATAGCAAAAGTGCCAACAGCTGATACCAAAAGTGCCAACAGCTCATAGCAAAAGTGCCAACAGCTCATAGCAAAAGTGCCAACAGCACCACAGTGCCAACTAGTCCTAGGTATGATATAAACTACATCTGACAGCAAGGCTTCTGATCACAAAGGGCCCCAGCTATGAGCAAATAGTTACCCCCCACTAAAAAAAAACACTATGAAAGTATAAAAATACATGTTTATATAAAAACTTGCGAACAACACCAGTTGATAGCAAAAGTACAAACAGCACCACAGCTGATAGCAAAATTGCCAACAGCTGATAGCAAAAGTTCCAACAGCTGATAGCAAAAGTGCCAACAGCACCACAGTGCCAACTAGTCCTAGGTATGACTATAATCTACATCTGACAGCAATCTCCTGATCACAAAGGGTCCCAGCTATGAGCAAATAGTGACCCCCCACTAAAGAAAAACACTATGAAAGTATAAAAATACATGTTTATATAAAAAATTGCGAACAACACCAGTTGATAGCAAAAGTGCCGACAGCACCACAGCTGATAGCAAAAGTGCCAACAGCTGATAGCAAAAGTGCCAACAGAACCACATTGCCAACTAGTCCTAGGTATGACTATAAAATACATCTGACAGCAGGGCTTCTGATCACAAAGTGTCCCAGCTATGAGCAAATAGTGACCAACCACTAAAAAAAAACACTACGAATGTATAAAAATATATGTTTATATAAAAAATTGCGAACAACACCAGTTGATTGCAAAAGTGCCAACAGCAACACAGCTGATAGCAAAAGTGCCAACAGCTGATAGCAAAAGTGCCAACAGCTGATAGCAAAAGTGACAACAGCTGATAGCAAAAGTGCCAATGGCACCACAGTGCCAACTAGTCCTAGGTATGACTATAAACTACATCTGACAGCAAGGCTTCTGATCACAAAGGGTCCCAGCTATGAGCAAACAGTGACCCCCCACTAAAAAAAAACACTATGAAAGTATAAAAATACATGTTTATATAAAAACTTGCGAACAACACCAGTTGATAGCAAAACTGCCAACAGCACCAAAGCTGATAGCAAAAGAGCCAACAGCTGAAAGCAAAAGTGCCAACAGCTGATAGCAAAATTGCCAACAGCTGATAGCAAAAGTGCCAACAGCTGATAATAAAAGTGCCAACAGATGATACCAAAAGTGCCAACAGCTGATAGCAAAAGTGCCAACAGCTGATAGCAAAAGTGCCAACAGCTGATAGCAAAAGTGCCGACAGCATCACATTGCCAACTAGTCCTAGGTATGACTATAAACTTCATCTGACAGCAAGGCTTCTGATCACAAAGTGTCCCAGCTATGAGCAAATAGTGACCCACCACTAAAAAAAAAACAATATGAATGTATAAAAATATATGTCTATATAAAAAATTGCGAACAACACCAGTTGATAGTAAAAGTGCCAACAGCACCACAGCTGATAGCAAAAGTGCCAACAACTGATAGGAAAGGTGCCAACAGCTGATAGCAAAAGTGCCAACAGCTGATAGCAAAATTGCCAACAGCACCACAGTGCATACTAGTCCTAGGTATGACTATAAACTACATTTGACAGCAAGGCTTCTGATCAGAAAGGGTCCAAGCTATGAGCAAATAGTGACCCCCCACTAAAAAAAAAAACACTATGAAAGTATAAAAATACATGTTTATATAAAAACTTGCGAACAACAGCAGTTGATAGCAAAAGTGCCAATAGCACAACAGCTGATAGCAAAAGTGCCAACAGCTGATAGCAAAAGTGCCAACAGCTGATACCAAAAGTGCCAACAGCTCATAGCAAAAGTGCCAACAGCTCATAGCAAAAGTGCCAACAGCACCACAGTGCCAACTAGTCTTAGGTATGATATAAACTACATCTGACAGCAAGAATTCTGATCACAAAGTTTCCCAGCTATGAGTAAATAGTGACCGCCCACTAAAAAAAAACACTATGAAAGTATAAAAATACATGTTTATATAAAAACTTGCGAACAACACCAGTTGATAGCAAAAGTGCAAACAGCACCACAGCTGATAGCAAAAGTGCCAACATCTGATAGCAAAAGTGCCAACAGCTGATAGCAAAAGTGCCAACAGCTGATAGCAAAAGTGCCAACAGGACCACAGCTGATAGAAAAAGTGCCAACAGCTAATAGCAAAAGTAGCAACAGCTGATAGCAAAAGTGCCAAAAACTGTTAGCAAAAGTGCCAACAGCTGATAGCACAAGTGCCAACAGATGATACCAAAAGTGCCAACAGCTGATACCAAAAGTGCCAAAAGCTGATAGCAAAAGTGCCAACAGCTGATAGCAAATGTGCCAACAGCTGATAGCAAAAGTGCCAACAGATTATACCAAAGTGCCAACAGCTGATAGCAAAAGTGCCAACAGATGATAGCAAAAGTGCCAACAGCTGATAGCAAAAGTGCCAACAGCACCACAGTGCCAAATAGTCCTAGGTATGACTATAAACTACATCTGTCAGCAAGGCTTCTGATCACAAAGGGTCCCAGCTATTAGCAAATAGTGACCCCCCACTAAAAAAAAACTCTACGAAAGTATAAAAATACATGTTTATATAAAAACTTGCGAACAACACCAGTTGATAGCAAAAGTGCCAACAGCACCACAGCTGATAGCAAAAGTGCCAACAGCTGATAGCAAAAGTGCCAACAGCTGATAGAAAAGTGCCAAAAGCTGATAGCAAAAGTGCCAACAGCTGATAGCAAAACTGCCAACAGCTGATAGCAAAAGTGCCAACAGCTGATAGCAAAAGTGCCAACAGCTGATAGCTATAGTACCAACAGCACCACATTGCCAACTAGTCCTAGGTATGACTATAAACTACATCTGACAGCAAGGCTTCTAATCACAAAGGATCCCAGCTATGAGCAAATAGTGACCCTCCACTAAAAAAAAACACTATGAATGTATACAAATACATGTTTATATAAAAACTTGCGAACAACACCAGTTGATAGCAAAAGTGCCAACAGCACCACAGCTGATAGCAAAAGTTCCAACAGCTGATAGCAAAAGTGCCAACAGCTGATACCAAAAGTGCCAAAGGCTGATAGCAAAAGTGCCAACAGCTGATAGCAAAAGTGCCAACAGCACCACAGTGCCAACTAGTCCTAGGTATGATTATAAACTACATCTGACAGCAAGGCTTCTTATAACAAAAAGGGTCCCAGCTATGAGCAAATAGTGACCCCCCACTAAAAAAAACTCTATGAAAGTATAAAAATACTTGTTTATATAAAAACTTGCGAACAACACCAGTTGATAGCAAAAGTGCCAACAGCACCACAGCTTATAGCAAAAGTGCCAAAAGCTGATAGCAAAAGTGCCAACAGCTGATAGCAAAAGTGCCAACAGCTGATAGCAAAAGTGCCAACAGCACCACAGTGCCAACTAGTCCTAGTTATGACTATAAACTACATCTGACAGCTAGGCTTCTGATCAGAAAGGGTCCCAGCTATGAGCAAATAGTGACCCCCCACTAAAAAAAACACTATGAAAGTATAAAAATACATGTTTATATAAATATTTGCGAACAACACCAGTTGATAGCAAAAGTGCCAACAGCACCACAGCTGATAGCAAAAGTGCCAACAGCTGATAGCAAAATTGCCAACAGCACCACAGTGTCAACTAGTCCTAGGTATGATTATAACCTACATCTGACAGCAAGGCTTCTGATCACAAAGGGTCCCAGCTATGAGCAAATAGTGACCCCCCACTAAAAAAAAACACTATGAAAGTATAAAGATACATGTTTCTATAAAAACTTGCGAACAACAGCAGTTGATAGCTTAAGTGCCAACAGCACCACAGCTGATAGCAAAAGTGCCAAGAGCTGATAGCAAAAGTGCCAAGAGCTGATAGCAAAAGTGCCAACAGCTGATAGCAAAAGTGCCAACAGCACCACATTGCCAACAAGTCCTAGGTATGACTATAAACTACATCTGACAGCAAGGCTTCTGATCACAAAGGTTCCAGGCTATGAGCAAATAATGACCCCCCACTAAAAAAAAAACAATATGAAAGTATAAAAATACATGTTTATATAAAAACTTCCGAGCAACAACAGTTGATAGCAAAAGTGCAAACAGCACCACAGCTGATAGCAAAAGTGCCAACAGCTGATAGCAAAAGAGCCAACAGCTGATAGCAAAAGTGCCAACAGCTGATAGCAAAAGTGCCAACAGCTCATAGCAAAAGTGCCAACAGCTCATAGCAAAAGTGCCAACAGCACCACAGTGCCAACTAGTCCTAGGTATGACTATAAACTACATCTGACAGCAAGGCTTCTGATCACATAGGGTCCCAGCCATGAGCAAATAGTGACCCCCCACTAAAAAAAAACTGTATGAAAGTATAAAAATACATGTTTATATAAAAACTTGCGAACAGCACCAGTTGATAGCAAAAGTGCCAACAGCTGATAGCAAAAGTGCCAAAAGCTGATAACAAAAGTGCCAACAGCTGATAGCGAAAGTGCCAACAGCTGATAGCAAATGTGACAACAGCTGATAGCAAAAGTGCCAACAGCACCACAGTGCCAACTAGTCCTAGGTATGACTATAAACTACATCTGACAGCAAGGCTTCTTATCACAAAGGGTCCCAGCTATGAGCAAATAGTGACCCCCCACTAAAAAAAAGAACACTATGAAAGTATAAAAATACATATTTATATAAAAACTTGCGAACAACACCAGTTGATAGCAAAAGTGCCAACAGCACCACAGCTGATAGCAAAAGTGCCAACAGCTTATAGCAAAAGTGCCAACAGCACCACAGTGACAACTAGTCCTAGGTATGATTATAAACTACATCTGACAGCAAGGCTTCTGTTCACAAAGGGTCTCAGCTATGAGCAAATAGTGACCCCCCACTAAAAAAAAACACTATGAAAGTATAAAAATACATGTTTATATAAAAACTTGCGAACAACACCAGTTGATAGCAAAAGTGCAAACAGCACCACAGCTGATAGCAGAAGTGCCAACAGCTGATAGCAAAAGTGCCCACAGCTGATAGCAAAGGTGCCAACAGATGATACCAAAAGTGCCAAAAGCTGATAGCAAATGTGCCAACAGCTGATAGCAAATGTGCCAACAGATGATAACAAAAGTGCCAACAGCTGATAGCAAAAGTACCAACAGCTGATAGCAAACGTGCCAACAGCACCACAGTGCCAACTAGTCCTAGGTATGACTATAAACTACATCTGACAGCAAGGCTTCTGATCACAACGGGTCACAGCTATGAGCAAATAGTGACCCCCCACTAAAATAAAAACACTATGAAAGTATAAAAATACATATTTATATAAAAACTTGCGAACAACACCAGTTGATAGCAAAAGTGCCAACAGCACCACAGCTGATAGCAAAAGTGCCAACAGCTGATAGCAAAAGTGCCAACAGCTGATAGCAAAAGTGCCAACAGCTCATAGCAAAAGTGCCAACAGCACCACAGTGCCAACTAGTCCTAGGTATGATTATAAACTACATCTGTCAGCAAGGCTTCTGATCACAAAGGGTCTCAGCTATGAGCAAATAGTGACCCCCCACTAAAAAAAAACACTATGAAAGTATAAAAATTCATGTTTATATAAAAACTTGCGAACAACACCAGTTGATAGCAAAAGTGCAAACAGCACCACAGCTGATAGCAAAAGTGCCAACAGCTGATAGCAAACGTGCCAACAGCTGATAGCAAAAGTGCAAACAGATCATACCAAAAGTGCCAAAAGCTGATAGCAAATGTGCCAACAGCTGATAGCAAAAGTGCAAACAGATGATACCAAAAGTGCCAAAAGCTGATAGCAAATGTGCCAACAGCTGATAGCAAAAGTTCAAACAGATGATACCAAAAGTGCCAAAAGCTGAGAGCAAATGTGCCAACAGATGATACCAAAAGTGCCAACAGCTGATAGCAAAAGTGACAACAGCTGACAGCAAAAGTGCCAACAGCTGATAGCAAAAGTGCCAACAGCTGATAGCAAAAGTGCCAACAGAACCACATTGCCAACTAGTCCTAGGTATGATTATAAACTACATCTGACAGCAAGGCTTCTGATCACAAAGGGTCCCAGCTATGAGCAAATAGTGACCCCCTACTAAAAATAAACACTATGAAAGTATAAAAATACATGTTTATATAAAAACATGCGAACAACACCAGTTGATAGCAAAAGTGCGAACAGCACCACAGCTGATAGCAAAAGTGCCAACAGATGATAGCAAAAGTGCCAACAGCTGATAGCAATAGTGCCAACAGCTGACAGCAAAAGGGCCAACAGCTGATAGCAAAAGTGCCAACAGCTGATAGCAAAAGTGCCAACAGCAGATAGCAAAAGTGCCAACAGCTGATAGCAAAAGTGCCAACAGCTGATACCAAAAGTGCCGAAAGCTGATAGCAAAAGTGCCAACAGCTGATAGCAAAAGTACCAACAGCTGATAGCAAATGTGCCAACAGATTATTCCAAAGGTGCCAACAGCTGATAGCAAAAATGCCAACAGCTGATAGCACAAGTGCCAACAGCTGATTGCAAAAGTGCTAACAGCTGATAGCAAAAGTGCCAACAGCTGATACCAAAAGTGCCAAAAGCTTATAGCAAAAGTGCCAACAACTGAGAGCAAAAGTGCCAACAGCTGATAGCAAAAGTGACAACAGCTGATAGCAAAAGTGCCAAAAGCTGATAGCAAAAGTGCCAACAGCACCACAGTGCCAACTAGTCCTAGGTATGACTATAAACTACATCTGACAGCAAGTCTTCTGATCACATTCAGCTGTTGTCACTTTTGATATCAGCTGTTGGCACTTTTGCTATAAGTTGTTGGCACTTTTGCTATCAGCTTTTGGCATTTTTGGTATCAGCTGTTGGCACTTGTGGTATCATCTTTTGGCACTTTTGCTATCAGCTGTTGGCACTTTTGCTATCAGCTGTTGGCACTTTTGGTATCATCTGTTGGCACATTTGCTATCAGCTGTTGGCACATTTGCTATCAGCTTTTGGCACTTTTGTTATCATCTGTTGGCACTTTTGCTATCAGCTGTTGGCACTTTTGCTATCAGCTGTTGGCACTTTTACTATCAGCTGTGGTGCTGTTTGCACTTTTGCTATCAACTGGTGTTGTTCGCAAGTTTTTATATAAACATGTATTTTTATACTTTCATAGTGTTTTTTTTTAGTGGGGGGTCACTATTTGCTCATAGCTGAGAGCCTTTGTGATCAGAAGCCTTGCTGTCAGATGTAGTTTATAATCATACCTAGGACTAGTTGGCACTGTGGTGCTGTTGGCACTTTTGCTATCAGCTGTTGGCACTTTTGCTATCAGCTGTTGGCACTTTTGCTATCAGCTTTTGGCACTTTTGCTATCAGCTGTTGGCACTTTTGCTATCAACTGGTGCTGTTCGCAAGTTTTTTTATAAACATGTATTTTTATACTTTCATAGAGTTTTTTTTTAGTGGGGGGTCACTATTTGCTCATAGCATGGACCCTTTGTGATCAGCAGCCTTGCTGTCAGATGTAGTTTATAGTCATACCTAGGACTAGTTGGCACTGTGGTGCTGTTGACACTTTTGCTATCAGCTGTTGGCACTTTTGCTATCAGCTGTTGGCTCTTTTGCTATCAGCTGTTGGCACTTTTGCTATCAGCTGTTGGCACTTTTGCTATCAGCTGTTGGCTCTTTTGCTATAGGCTGTTGGCACTTTTGCTATCAGCTGTTGGCACTTTTGCTATCAGCTGTGGTGCTGTTGGCACTTTTGCTATCAACTGTTGTTGCTCGCAAGTTTTTATATAAACATGTATTTTCTACTTTCATATTGTTTTTTTTTTAGTGGGGGGTCAGTATTTGCTCATAGCCTGGAACCTTTGTGATCAGAAGCCTTGCTGTCAGATGTAGTTTATAGTCATACCTAGGACTAGTTGGCACTGTGGTGCTGTTGGCACTTTTGCTATCAGCTGTTGGCACTTTTGCTATCAGCTGTTGGCACTTTTGCTATCAGCTGTGGTGCTGTTGGCACTTTTGCTATCAACTGTGGAAAGGAGCCTTAAAATCTCTTTCTGTGTAGCGACGGCTGAGAAGAACAGTTCGTGTCCCTGTGCAATTTATTTTGTGTCGTTACCGTCTACAAGCTATTTCGGCACATTATGGCGAAGGTTCGCATAAGCAGCGATATTATAAAACCGTTCTGTGGCCAGGGTGATGTCGTGGCCTGGTTAAAAACGGTTAGGCTGGTGGCGAAACTTCAGCAGGTGGACGATGTTGCTAGTCTGCTACCCTTATACTTGGAGGGGGACGGGCTTTCCCTCTACATGGAAATGGAGGAGGAAGATCAAGGAGATATCGACCAAATCGAAGCCAGACTGAAGCAGGCGTTCGCGGACGACTCGTTTTCAGCGTACAGAAAACTAACCCTGTTCAGGTGGACCGGGGAGCGCGTAGACGTTTACGCAAATAAAGTCAGACAGTTGGTTCGATTGGCCGGATTCGAAGGCGCCGAGATTGAAAGGCTCACCAAACTGGCCTTCGTCATGGGGTTCCCTGATGCGATCTCCCTCGAACTCCGACAGGCACCGAATGTTGAAGCACTGACTGTAGGGGAATTGTTAGCAAGAGCGAGAGTTCTGACAACTACCGGAGACGAAAATCATGACGTCGTTGCGGCGGTGCGCCCACCCCGTAGTCGCGGCGCGTCTCCCACCAAAAGCGGCCCACACACCAGTCTGACATGCTACAGGTGTAGCGTTAAAGGCTACATGGCGAAAGACTGCCGAAAGCGCAGAACGCGCTGCTTTCAATGCGGGGAGTTTGGACACTGGGCCCGAGACTGTTCGGGAAACGCCACAGGGGACAAGGCATCAGCGCCAGCCTTTTCCCCAACCAAGATGTAAATACGGCGCTCCCAGTGGCAAATGTCCTTGTTGACGGAACTTCGTGCTCAGCACTGATTGATACCGGCTGTTCACGGACAATTGTGGATGCAGATCGGTGCCGGTCTTGGAGGAGAGCAAAAGTAGACGTCATGACCATTGGAGGCGTGTCCCGTCCATGTTGCGGTGTGGGAGTGGTAACTGTATCCACGGAGGAAGGCGGTTCTGCCAAGATCGACGTGCTAGTGGTGAGCGGCAAACCGCTAGGATTTGACCTGCTATTGGGGATTGATGCCATAGCAGCATTGGGAGGCGTCACTGTTGGGCCTACGGGACGGGCGCAGATTGGCAATGGGCGAGTAGCCAAGTGCGCAGCCATCACTGTTAATGAACCAGACTTCACTGCCACCTTCGACCACCGGAGTCTATCCTGGACTATAGCATGGAAGTGGTCGGAGAACCGTGCGCCTGAAAGACTGCACAATGGGGTTTCAGAGTACCCGGTAGCAGCAGGGATCAGGGAGGGCTATAAACAGGAGCTCAACACGTGGATCAGCAATGGCTGGCTCATACCGTACCCGGAAGAAAAACTGGGACCTCCCAAAGGGCTAATTCCTCTTATGGCCGTACTGCAGCAAAACAAGTTGAAGGTACGCCCAGTGATGGACTTCCGAGAGCTCAACCATCACGTTGATGCTTTCACAGCTGATGCAGATGTCTGTGCAGCTAAACTGCGAGAATGGCGGCAGAAGGGATCCAACGTGTCCTTGTTGGATCTCAGGAGAGCATACCTCCAAATACGTGTCCACAAATCGCTCTGGCCATATCAGACTGTGGAAATCGATGGGAACAGATATTGCCTGACACGTTTAGGATTTGGGCTAAACGTGGCTCCCCTCATCATGAAGGCGATCATCAGTACGGTGCTGGCTCAGGACGAAGCTGTGAGTCGTGCGGCATCTGCCTACATTGACGATGTCTATGTCAATGAAGATGTCGTTCATGCGACTCGCGTTAAAGAACATCTAGCCCGGTTCGGGCTCGAATGCAAGGACCCAGAGCGGTTGAAGGATGGCGCACGGGTACTGGGATTGGCAGTTACGATGGAACAGGGAAGATTGCGGTGGAAACGAGGAAGCGTGATTCCTAACGCCCCTTCCGTCGTTACGCGACGGAAGATATTCTCGCTGTGCGGAAGGCTTGTTGGGCACCTCCCAGTGTGTGGTTGGCTCTGCGTGGCATGTGGAATGCTCAAGAGGAGAGCAAGTACAGTCACGATGGGCTGGGACGATGAAACAAATGATGCCCTTCTCCTGCGCATGGTGTCTGAGACCGTGGATTCTGTGCAGCGGGACGATCCGGCCCGTGGGGAGTGGTGCGTGGACGCCCGGGAGCTGAATGTGTGGGTCGATGCAAGTTCCCTGGCGACCGGGGTAGCATTGGAGAGCCAAGAGACTGTGTTGGAGGACGCTTGCTGGTTGCGACCGAAAGATGACGCTCAGCACATCAACCTGGCCGAGCTGGATGCCGTATTGAAAGGCGTCAATCTAGCACTCCAGTGGAAGAGCAAGACGCTACACTTAAAAACAGATTCTGTTTGCGTGTACCACTAGGTGTCGGACACCCTGACTGGTCGAGCGCGCGTACACACCAAGGCGGCAAATGAAATGCTCATCAGGAGGCGGCTGAGCACTCTTAAGGAGCTCGTGGAGGAGTATCAGCTGACCGTGAATGTGACACTGGTCCCTTCGGCGCTGAATATAGCTGATGGACTGACAAGAGTACCGCAGCGGTGGTTTGACTCGATGAAGACGAGCAATGGGCCCAGGCCAATGATTGGCGCCACCCATGTGGACGAACTGGATGTAGATCAAATCATGTCCATCCACAGGAACAGTGGTCACCCAGGAGTGCGGCGTACCACCTACTTTGCAAGGAGAATCTGTCCATCAACAACCAAAGCAGCCGTCAGATCAGCTGTACGGACATGTGAGGAATGTCAGTCCATAGACCCCGCACCAGTGCGCTGGAAAAAGGGAAAGCTCAAGGTATGTGAGAACTGGCACAGACTGGGGATGGATATCACCCACTATGGTGCCCATCATTTCTTGACGCTGACAGATTGCGGCCCGTCGCGTTTTTCTCTCTGGAAGCAGTTGGCAAGACAAGACTCGGCGGCCGTCATTCGCCAGCTAAATGAAGTGTTCCTTGAGCGGGGCCCACCCCGTGAGCTACTCATGGACAATGACCCAGCTTTCAGCAGCAGGGAATTCGGAGCCTTCGCGCGCAGGTGGGGCGTCAACTTGCGGTTCCGTTGTGCATATGCCCCAGCTGGGAATGGCATAGCGGAGCGATGCCACCGTACAGTGAAGCGAATTGCGGCAAGAATGCGCTGTACCATCCAGGAAGCCGTCTACTGGTACAACGTCACACCAAAAGACGGTTACTCACCCCAGACTGCGCCCGCCAACAGGATCCACCAGTACGAACTGAGGGTGAAAGGGATTGACGCCCCTACAACGACTTTAGACCCTGGGAACGGTCCCTACCAAGTCGGGGATCGCGTGTGGGTCAAGGCGCCTATGAGTCGGTGCACCACCAAATTCAACGAGGGTCGGGTGTCGAAAGTAATCAGCCCGCAGTCATGTCTGGTGGACGGAATACCCCGCCACGTTAAGGATTTACGCCCGCGCCGCAGTTACGACGCGTCTGAGGAAGATACCGACGACACGTCTGAGAGCGGGGCGGAAAGTTTGCTGCTGGAGGAGAGCGTGGAATGCGTCGATCCATCTGAAAGAGTAGCAGATTCCCCCGTTGACGCTCTACCCGAAGTGGGAGCGAGATCAGAGCCCCCCGCCCTGCCCTTACGCAGAAGCACCCGTCGGAAACGACCGCCGCCGAGCTGCCACCTTTGTGATCATGAGATCAGGGAGGGGTGTGATGACTTACCTAGGAACTCAAAGCGCGTACGGACGTGTCTTGCCTGCGTGGCGAATCCGGCAAGAAACATGGCCGCGTGTGAAGACGCGTTTTATGCGCGCCGGTCTCGTTCAGAACGAGATTGCGCAACAACGCATGCAAATTTTACAGTGTCGGAGTGCCATAAAAAGGAAACGTTAGCGGCACAGATAGATTCAGTTTTTCGGCGGACTTCGTTTGTTAATACTCACGGGGTTTGCGGATAAAGTGTTGCTTTGGTCCGGCTTTAGACGAAATATACGCTAAGTGATTTTTATACAGTTTACTTATTTTTTGAACCCCTTTTTGCATTTGATTTTCTGTTTCTTTCTTTATTCATTTGCAACTTTACTGCATTTTTCTTTTGTGTTTCCCCACTCCCCGTTCTTTTTCGTTTTAAGTCTATCTTAGTAATTTTGTTTTTGATTTTGTTTTGTTTTAATTTTTTGTGTTTTGTTTATAGAACCACAACTCTAGTCCAGTTTGTTTAAATAATTTTAGTTTTGTTTTACACCCCGGACTCTCGTGCGGTCTTTATTTTGTTTTGTTTTATTCATAACAAAAAAAAAGAAAGAAATATACTGCAAAAGTTAAACGTTTTCTGCCGTAATAGTGCTTAAAGCACTATTATGGCGGAATCTATAACACCGCCGGTGACATCGGAAAATGTCGCGCAAATAAAAACGGCCTGGACAGAAACCAGGCCGATAAAAGACAATGAATATTACGCGGATTTACAAAATGAATACGCGCAATATACAAAGGGGAGTGAACTCCTCACCATTAAGGAAGCTCTAAATGCGGTCGAAGCTAGGACTATTTCCCTGCTGACAGCAGACGTTAAAAATCGCAGTCTAATCGGTGTCAGCAGGGAGACGATCGAAGAAGCCCTGAATAGCTTGAAAATCGAGCCGAAGATTCTTGCTAGACGTTCAAGAGCAATGTGGGACATCCTTTTGAAGACCGAAGAGGAGGCGAAGAAGTTAGCCGGGAAAGTTCTGACGACCAAAACGCTTCGCCTACAAACCGAATACATGGGCACTCGTAGAACGAAAGTAACGGTTCATGGGGTGCCCATAGATATTCCGGAAGACCGGATGGGGGCCTTCTTTTCTCAGTATGGAAGTATAGAGGAGGTGGCCAGTGTAAGGAGCAAGGCAGGCATATCAACTGGCGATATTGTTATAGAAATAACCTTAGATCGCCAGGCCTTCAAGGATATACCTAATACACTGACGTGTAGAGATAGGACGATGCTGGTTGTGGTAGAGGGCAGGAAACCTTGTTGTTGGGTATGTGGAAAGTCGGGGCACATGGCAAGGGAGTGCCCCACAAAGAAGGTGCCGCCACAATCAAATCCCACTGCAATAACCAAGGGAACTGCAGCAGCGACAACAGCAACAGCAGCAACAACAGCAACAGCAGCGACTGCCGCCACAACTGTCGAAATGAACAAGCCTCCCAATGATGGCTGGAAGGAAGTTGTGGCGAAGGGGCGGAAATCCAAAGCAAGTCCGCCGTCTCCCCAGAAGGAGGCCCAACCTAAGCAGCAGCAGCAACCACCCAAGGAGCCACTACACAGACAAAATAAACAGGAAACAGAGCGGCAACAAGAGCAAAAGGAAAAAGAGGCGAAAAAGCAGCGACAACAAGTGACACAGATGGAGGTAGTAGAATTACCTCCGATGCGATCCTCCTCTTTAAAGAGGAACAGAGAAGAGGAAGAAGAAAAAGAAGAAAAACCTACCAAAAAGCACACTGCGCAAAATAGGTTGGGGAGGACTCAGACAAGATCTAGACGCACTTCCGCCCCGGCATCTCCAGAGAGACTTTTTGATGCGTCTATTCCCAGGAGTCTCCCCCCTTCACTCTCTCGTGTCCCACTCCCTCCCTCCACTCCTACACACCCACAATCGCTCACCCCCATACCGTCTGATTCATCCCCTTCCCAGTCCACACCTACCCTCCCGTTCACCCCCATCCCACCTTGCCCAGATAGCGTTAAAAAGAAAAAGAAAAAAAGACTTTTTAAAAGGAGCGAGGACTTGTGTAGCGTGGATAAGGAAGGACTGAAGAGTAACCTCTCTTCCCGGAAAAAATCCCTCCTGGGTCCCCTTTTTAGACTGTCCTCCGTGGAAAACAAGTCCGTGGAGGACCCACAGAATTTTCCAGGGGCCCCTGGGGTTATTGCCCTCATTAGGGATACCGGAAAGGATCTGAAGGTGTGGGCCCATATATTTGAGGCAAGGGAGGCATTCCCGGGCCTGAGAATGGTAGAGTTTGGCACACCTGATCTCACAAAGATGCATAGCTTCTGTTCAGGGAGGGTCCCGGTACGTCTCCACCCCTCACTATACAGGGCCTTAAAATTAACCTACCCCACGGACGTCGGCGGGATTGTCCAGGGGAGTCGCATGACGACGGAATTAGGAACAGGGAACCTCGGACAAGCCGTCGGGGTCCTATCACCTACAGATTTCCGCCCCGTATGTGAATAAGGTTTTTGCACTAATTCTCTTTTATATTTGCAGGCTTAAAAATGGAAATGAAGATAGCCAGTCTGAATGTGAATGGCTTGAGAGAACGGGGTAAGGCTGCCCGCCTGCTTCGGGATCTCCTGTCATTCAGCGTGGATGTTGCCGCGATTGAAGAGACCCACTTTGTTTGCTCATCCGATGCCTGTGTGCTGGAGAATGACTTTGTCATTTATTCAGCATATGGGAACCGGTGTGCCAGAGGAGTTTCTTTGCTAGTCAGACGGACTCTTGATGCGAAGGTGGACCTTGTGCATACCGATGCCGAGGGCAGGTTGATCGTGGCCGATATTGCCGTGAAAAGTGGTTCGTTTCGGGTCGTTGCGGTTTATGCGCCCAACGACCAGGGGGAGCGGTGTGACTTTTTTCGGCAGTTAGGGCCGTTCCTGGTTGATTCTTCGCGCCTAGTTCTAATGGGGGACTGGAATGCCATCCTGGACCCCAAGTTAGACAGGGGGCGGGGCGCTAGCGGGAGAAGGGGCGATCGTAGCCTGGTCGATCTGATCGGCGATTATGGTCTCGTCGATAGATACCGGGTCGATCATCCCAGTGGGAAAATGTGGACGTGGGCGCTTAATTGGCCGTCTGACAAGGTAGTTAGCTACCTTGACAGAATGTTAGTTCGTAGAGCCGACATAGACTTATTAGATTGTCCCACGTTCCACTGGGTAGGCTACACGGACCACAAACTCGTTTGTGCCCGTGTGGCGTTAGAACATAGGCCTAGAATGGCTGGTTACTGGAAGTTCAATCTGTCCTTACTGGACAGGCGGGACTTCCAGGAGCAGCTAATTAGATTAGTGCAGCGGGAGCTAGTGGGGGCGGTTATCGGGAATAAGTGGTGGGAGAAACTTAAGGATAGAATTAGGTCTTTCACCACTGATTTCAGCAAGCGGCTCGCTCTAGATAAAGCTGATAAGGTAAAGACACTTAAGGCTAATTTTTCCCGGGCGGAGGCTGGGGGGGATCCCCTAGAGATAGCCCTAGCTAGGGAGGCCCTGCAGCGTTCGAATAGCGATCGCTACATGGGTCAGGTAATTAGGCATAGGTTAAGTAAGATATCTAACGAAGCTGTGAACCTGGGCGCAGATCTGCGTCGGGAGGAAGTCCGTCGAGCTGGTGATCGACACATTCGTCAAGTCAAAACCCCGGAGGGGCGTACTCTGCGGTCGACTGACGACATGTGCGAGGCGTTTCGGCGGCATTTCGAGAGCCGCTTTACCAAGGAGCCTGGTCTCCGTGAGGAGGAGTTTCGCAGCTATTTGGCTGACTTTCCTCGGCTTGAGCCGACTGAAGCAGCTAGCTGCGAGGGAGAGATCACGGAGGGCGAAGTCTACGTGGCACTGAAGAAGGTCGGCAGAGGCAAGTCGCCCGGTCTGGATGGTTTGCCTTATGAATTGTACTTGAGGCTGTCGCACATCTTTGTTCCGATTTTGACAGCAGTGTTCAACAACTGGTTTCGGTCGGGGTCCATCCCCAATCGCATTTCCAGGGGTGTGATCACTCTGTTGAAAAAGGGCAAGGGTGTTGGGGGAAAACTAGATGATTATAGGCCCATAACTCTGCTAAACACAGAGTTAAAGATTATGGCCAAGATCCTGCAGGAGCGTTTGCAGTCAGTTGCCGAGTCTCTGTTGGGACCCGAGCAGACTTGTTCTGTGAGGGGCCGAACAATTCAGAGCAACCTGCATTTGATCCGCACGATCGTAGAGGGTGTAAAAGACGACGAAGAAGCCGCGCTGATCAATTTGGATCAGTCCAAGGCATTTGATAGGGTCGACCATCGCTACCTTGCTGCTGTCCTGCAGGCCGCCGGATTCGCACCCGACTTCTGCCGCTGGATTAGCCTCCTGTATCGCTCCCCCAGTGCTGTGGTACAGGTGAACGGAAAGTTGTCGGACGCTTTTGTTCTGTCGAGGTCGGTCCGTCAGGGTTGTCCGCTGTCGCCTCTCCTTTATGCTTTGGCGTTGGAACCTCTCCTGCGCCGGCTGAAGGACGAGGCGTGCAGTCCGGCCCTACGCGGGATCGCCGTTCCTGGAGGGTCTCGAGCCAGGGTTTCCGCGTACGCCGATGACGTATCCGCTTTCGTGTCGTCCCTGAACGATATTGAGGCGGTGCAGAAGGCGCTTGATCGGTACGAGAAGGTGACAGGGGCCAAGATAAACCGCGACAAGTCTTCCGGCTTGCGGTTAGGTGCCTGGAAGGGGCGTGATCTTCCAGGCCGCTTCGGTTGGACGGACGGTCCTGTCCGCATTCTTGGAGTGTGGTTTGGACCCGACCTCCAGCTGAAGAAAAATTGGTCTGAAGTACTAGCAAAGGTCGTTTCTGCCGGTAAGACTTGGAATCGACGGAGGTTGTCCGTAAAGGGCAGGGCGGAGGTGTGTGTTACATACATTTTCCCCCTGATTCTTTATCGCTTGTCAGTACTTCCTCTCTGTAAGGCCCAGAAGAAGGCGCTCGAGCAAGCGCTATCCTCCATTTTATGGAGGGGACGCGCGAACAGGGTCGACAGACGAGTCTGCACCAAACGTCCGTGTCATGGGGGGCTGGGAATGCCACACTTGCAGAGTCACATCCGTGCCTCTCGGTTGGCTTTCCTACGCCGCGCATTGACTAGAGGAGATCCGATTCTGGAGGGGATTGTTAGGGACGCCTTCCCTAGCCTTACCATCAATCCCCCCATCTCGAAGGCCGAGCGCCATTGTAGGTCTCGAGATGAATCGCTTTTCCTCAGCGAGTGTCGGTCAGCCTTGAGGGCTATTCCGCGGTCCAGTGGCCTTTCACGGCCTAGGAAGGTCTTCTATCAGGGATTAGTGGAGGGTCGCGCGAAGGATCCTCTACGTGATACGCTCGACTGTTCGGAGGAGGAGTATCGCTCCTACTGGTCTTGGGCGCCAGCGGCGGATTATCTCAGTAACCCTGAGTTTTCGCTTACCTGGCGATTGGCTCGGAATCGGCTGCCTCTCAACGACAAGGCTTTCATATGGGGCTTGGCGGACTTGCCAGACTGTGAACGGTGTGGCCTTGGATTAGAAGAAACGGCTTCGCACGCCTTCTACCATTGCCCCCGGGTCCGCCCCTTATGGGACCATGTCGGCGAGCTGACGGCTCGTCTCGCTCCCGAAGAACTCGTGTCCATTGATCGCGCATACGCGTGTGACAATGTGTCGCCCCCGTATTCCGGGGTGAAACGAATGGTGTTTCTAACGTTGTTAGCCACGGCTCGAATGGTGATATGGACGACGCGAATGGAGGAAGTCTTGCGAGGCAATAGTCTTTCGCATCAGGATCTAATCCGATTCTTTGAGCATCAGCTCAAGATGAAGATTAGAACTGATAGAAAACGATTGCATTCGACAGTCTTCAGCGAAAGGTGGGTAAAAGAGGCGAGCTTGGTTCGTTTGAACGGGGTTAGCCTTGATTTCCTTTTTTAAGTCAACCAAAGTCACATCGGGGTGGTTTCCTGTGGAACCCTCCCCTCGGTTAGGTTAGACAAGCTTAAGTGTACCTAGTTAATATGAGTAAGTGTTGTTCCCGGCCTGTTTCCCGGCCATCATTTTAGTTATGATCCAAGTCGAGATTCCCAACCTCCCTAGTTTGTTTTGGCCTCCTTTTCATCTCAACTGGATCAGCCTTTTTCTTCCCCATGTCCAAGTTATTTTATCTCTTTCCCACTCCCTTAGCGAGAGTGCTTCTTGATTTTGTCCTCTGGGCAGAATACAGCGGCCTCTCTATTTTGAGGGTTGGACGGGCCCTACTAACATCAATTATGTTTAGTTTAAAAATTTGTTGAATTTTTAGTTTATTATGGGGTTCATCTCCCTCCCCTTTCACCTTTTCATGATTAGATTTTTATGTACCTTATTATCATCAAATTTTTATGGTATGGGGCGCGTTTTTGTAGGTCCCCCCTGGTGAGGATGTGGTATTATGGTGTATGGAGGATTGAATGGTGACGGGCGAATTCTTGTGGTGAATGTGTCAATTGTAATGTATGAATGGGTCGCGTATCTGATTAGCTAGGTATAGGATAGTTAGTTAAGACCAGCCTCACCCCCACCCCTTTTTCGGCCTTGTGCCACAATTTGTAAATTTTTACGAATAAATCTTGATTCAGTTTTTCGGCGGACTTCGTGGAATAGAGTTGGACGTACGAACTGACTGACTAGCGTACTAAGAGGCGGTTATAGCCTGTACGTCTGATTCCGGTGGAAAGGAGTATTGAAGTCTCTTTCTGTGTAGCGACGGCCGAGAAGAACAGCTCGTGTCACCGTGCAATTTATTTTGTGTCGTTACTGTCTACAGTTTCCTGGGTGGGGGGTCGTCTGCGTGGGACTTTCTGGGACTGGGGGTCGTCTGCGTGGGACTGTCTGGGACTGGGGGTCTTCTGCGTGGGACTTTCTGGGATTGGGGGTCGTCTGTGTGGGACTTTCTTGGACTGGGGGTCGTCTGCGTGGGACTTTCTGGGACTGTCTCCTGGGTGGGGGGTCGTCTGTTTGGGACCTTCTGGGACTGTCTCCTTGATGGGGGGTCGTCTGCGTGGGACTTTCTTGGACTGGGGGTCGTCTGCGTGGGACTTTCTGGGACTGTCTCCTTGATGGGGGGTCGTCTGCGTGGGACTTTCTGGGACTGGGGGTCGTCTCCGTGGGACTTTCTGGGACAGTCTCCTGGGTGGGGGGTCTTCTGTGTGGGACTTTCTGGGACTGTCTCCTGGGTGGGGGTCGTCTGTTTGGGACTTTCTCCTGGGTGGGGGGTCGTCTGCGTGGGAATTTATGTGACAGGGGGTCGTCTGCGTGGGACTTTCTGGGACTGTCTCCTGGGTGGGGAGTCGTCTGTTTGGGACGTTCTGGGACTGTCTCCTGGTTGGGGGGTCGACTGTTGGGACTTTCTGCGACTGTCTCCTGGATTGGGGGTCGTCGGCGTGGGACCTTCTGGGTCTGTCTCCTGGGTGGGGGGTCGTCTGCGTGGGACTTTCTGGGACTGGGGGTCGTCTGCGTGGGACTTTCTTGGACTGTCTCCTGTCTGGGGGTCGTCTGCGTGGGACTTTCTGGGACTGGGGGTAGTCTGCGTGGGTCTTTCTGGGACTGTCTCCTGGGTGGGGGTCGTCTGCTTGGGACTTTCTGGGACTGTCTCCTGGGTGGGGGGTCGTCTGCGTGGGAAATTTCTGGGACAGGGCGTTGTCTGCGTGGGACTTTCTAGGACTGACTCCTGGGTGCGGGGTCGTTTGTGTGAGACTTTAAGGGACTCGGGGTCGTCTGCGTGGGACTTTCTGGGACTGGGGGTCTTCTGCGTGGGACTTTCTGGACTGTCTCCTGGGTGGGGTGTCGTCTGCATGGGTCTTTCTGGGACTGGGGCTCGCCTGCGTGTGTCTTTCTGGGACAGTCTCCTGGGTGCGGTGTCGTCTGCGTGGGATTTGTGGGACTGGGGGTCGTCTGCGTGGGACTTTGTGGGACTGGGGGTCGTCTGCGTGGTTCTTTCTGGGACTCTCTCCTGGGTGGGGGGGTCTTCTGCGTGGGATTTTCTTGGACTGTTTCCTGGGTGGGGAATCGTCTGCGTGGGACTTTCTGGGACTGGGTGTCGTCTGCGTGGGTCTTTCTGGGACAGTCTCCTGGGTGCGGTGTCTACTGCGTGGGACTTTGTGGGACTGGGGGTCGTCTGCGTGGGACTTTGTGGGACTGGGGGTCGTCTGCGTGGGACTTTCTGGGACTGTCTCCGGGGTGGGGTGTCGTCTTTTTGGGACTTTCTGGGACTGGCTCCTGGGTGTGTGGTCGTCTGCGTGGGACATTCTGGGAATGGGGCTCGTCTGCGTGGGACTTTCTGGGACTGGGGGTCGTCTGCGTGGGACTTTCTGTGACTGTCTCCTGGTTGGGGAGTCGTCTGCGTTGGACTTTCTGGGACTGGGGGTCGTCTCCGTTAGTCTTTCTGGGACTGTCTCCTGGGTGGGGTTCGTCTGCGTGGGACTTTCTGGGACTGTCTCCTTGGTGGGCTGTCTTCTGCGTGGAACTTTCTGGGACTTGGGGTCGTCTGCGTGGGACTTTCTGGGACTGGGAGTAGTCACCGTGGGACTTTCTGGGACTGTCTCCTTGGTGGGGTGGTCGTCTGCGTGGGATTTGCTGGGACTGGGGGTCGTCTGCGTGGGACTTTCTGGGACTGTCTCCTGGGTGGGGAGTCGTCTACGTGGGACTTACTGGGACTGGGAGTGGTCTGCGTGGGTCTTTCTGGGACTGTCTCCTGGGTGGGGGTCGTCTGCTTGGGACTTTCTGGGAGTGTCTCCTGGGTGGGCTGTCTTCTGCGTGGAACTTTCTGGGACTTGGGGTCGTCTGCGTGGGACTTTCTGGGACTGGGAGTAGTCACCGTGGGACTTTCTGGGACTGTCTCCTTGGTGGGGTGGTCGTCTGCGTGGGAATTTCTGGGACAGGGCGTCGTCTGCGTGGGACTTTCTAGGACTGACTCCTGGGTGGGGGGTCGTCTGTGTGAGACTTTCAGGGACTGGGGGTCGTCTGCGTGGGACTTTCTGGGACTGGGGGTCTTCTGCGTGGGACTTTCTGGGACTGTCTCCTGGGTGGGGGGTCGTCTACGTGGGACTTTGTGGGACTGGGGATCATCTGCGTGGGACTTTCTGGGACTGGGGGTCGTCTGCGTGGACTTTCTGGGACTGTCTCCTGGGTGGTGGGTCGTCTGCGTGGGACTTTCTGGGACTGTCTCCTGGGTGGGGGTCGTCTGCCTGGGATTTCTGGGACTGGGGGTCGTCTGCGTGTGACTTTCTGGGACTGTCTCCTGGATGAAGGGTCGTCTGCGTGGGTCTTTCTGGGACTGGGTGTCGTCTGGGGGAGACATTCTGGGACTGGGGTCGTCTGCGTGGGACTTTCTGGGACTGTCTCCTGGGTGGGAGGTCGTCTGCGTGGATTTTTCTGGGACTGGGGTTCGTCTGCGTGGGACAGTCTCCTGGGTGGGGGTCGTCTGTTTGGGACTTTCTGTGATTGTATCCTGGGTGGGGGGTCGTCTGCGTGGGAATTTCTTGGACAGGGGGTCGTCTGCGTGGGACTTTCTGGGACTGTCTCCTGGGTGGGGGGTCCTCTACGTGGGACTTTCTGGGACTGGGGGTCGTCTGCGTGGGAATTTCTGGGACTGTCTCCTGGGTGGGGGGTCGTCTGTTTGGGACTTTCTGGGACTGTCTCCTGGATGGGGGGTCGTCTGTATGGGACTTTCTGGGACTGGGTGTCGTCTCCGTGGGACTTTCTGGGACAGTCTCCTGGGTGGGGGTCGTCTGCGTGGGACTTTCTGGGACTGTCTCCTGTCTGGGGGGTAGTCTGCGTGGGACTTTCTGGGACTGTCTCCTCTCTGGGGGGTCGTCTGCGTGGGAATTTCTGGTACAGGGGGTCGTCTACTAGGGACTTTCTGGGACTGACTCCTGGGTGGGGGGTCGTCTGCGTGGGACTTTCTGGGACTGTCTCCTGGGTGGGGGTCGTCTGCGTGGGACTTTCTGGGACTGGGTGTCGTCTGCATGGGACTTTCTGGGACTGTCTCCTGGGTGGGGCTCGTCTGGGTGGGAATTTCTGGGACAGGGGGTCGTCTACTAGGGACTTTCTGGGACTGACTCCTGGGTGGGGGGTCGTCTGCATGGGACTTTCTGGGACTCTCTCCTGGGTGGGTGTTCGTCTGCGTGGGATTTTCTGGGACTGGGGGCCGTCTGCGTGGGACTTGCTGGGACACTCTCCTGTCTGGGAGTCGTCTGCGTTGGACTTTCTTGGACTGGGGGTCGTCTGCGTGGGACTTTCTTGGACTGGGGGTCGTCTGCGTGGGACTTTCTGGGACTGTCTCCTGGGTGGGGGCTCGTATGCTATGGACTTTCTGGGACTGTCTCCTGATTGGGGGTCTTCTGCATGGGACTTCCTGGGACTCGGGGTCGTCTGCGTGTGTCTTTCTGGGACAGTCTCCTGGGTGCGGTGTCGTCTGCGTGGGACTTTGTGGGACTGGGGTTCGTCTGCGTGGGACTTTCTTGGAATGGGGGTCGTCTGCGTGGGTCTTTCTCGGACTCTCTCCTGTGTGGGGTCGTCTGCGTGGGATTTTCTTGGACTGTTTCCTGGGTGGGGACTCGGCTGCGTGGGACTTTCTGGGACTGGGTGTCGTCTGCGTGGGTCTTTCTGGGACAGTCTCCTGGTTGCGGTGTCGTCTGCGTGGGACTTTGTGGGACTGGGGGTCTTCTGCGTGGGACTTTCTGGGACTAGCAGTCGTCTGCGTGGGACTTTCTTGGACTGTCCCCTCGGTGGGGGGTCTTCTTTTTGGGAATTTCTGGGACTGGTTCCTGGGTGTGGGATCGTCTGCGTGGGACTTTCTGGGAATGGGGCTCGTCTGCGTGGGAATTTCTGGGACTGGGTGTCGTCTGCGTGGGACTTTCTAGGACTGTCTCCTGGGTGGGGGTTCGTCTGCGTGGGACTTTCTGGGACTGTCTCCTGGGTGGAGGTCGTCTGCGTGGGACTTTCTGGGATTGGGGTCGTCTGCGTGGGACTTTCTGGGACTGGGGGTAGTCTCCGTGGGGCTTTCTGGGAATGTTTCCCGGGTGGGGGGTCGTCTGCGTGGGATTTGCTGGGACTGGGGGTCGTCTGCGTGGGACTTTCTGGGACTGTGTCCTGGGTGGGGAGACGTGTACGTGGGACTTACTGGGACCGGGGGTGGTCTGCGTGGGTCTTTCTGGGACTGTCTCCTAGGTGGGGGTTCGTTTGCGTTGGACTTTCTGGGACTGTCTCCTGCGTGGGTGGTCGTCTGCGTGGGATTTACAGGGACTGGGTGTCGTCTGCGTTTGGACTTTCTGGGACTGTCTACTGGGTGGGTGTCGTCTGCGTGTGACTTTCATGGACTGGGGTTCGTCTGTTTGGGATTTCTGGGACTGTCTCCTGGATGGGGGGTCGTCTGCTTGGGACTTTCTGGGACTTTCTCCTGGGTGGGTGGTCGTCTGCGTGGGACTTTCTGGACTGTCTCCTTGGTCGGTGTTCATCTGCGTGGTATTTTCTGGGACTGTGGGTCGTCTGCGTGGGACTTGCTGGGACTGTCTCCTTGGTGGGCTGTCGTCTGCGTGGAACTTTCTGGGACTGGGGGTCGTCTGCATGGGACTTTCTGGGACTGGGGGTAGTCTCCGTGGGACTTTCTGGGACTGGCTCCTGGGTGGGGGGGGATCGTCTGCGTGGGACTTGCTGGGACTGGGGGTCGTCTGCGTGGGACTTTCTGGGACTGTCTCCTGGGTGGGGAGTCGTCTACGTGGGACTTAGTGGGACTGTGGGTGGTCTGCGTGGGTCTTTCTGTGACGGTCTCCTGGGTGGGGGTTCGTCTGCGTGGGACTTTCTTGGACTGTCTCCTGGATGGGGGGTCGTCTGCGTGGGACTTTCTGGGACTTTCTCCTGGGTGGTTGGTCGTCTGCGTGGGACTTTCTGGGACTGTCTCATTGGTGGGTGTTCATCTGCGTGGGATTTTCTGGGACTGGGGGTCGTCTGCGTGGGACTTTCTTGGACTGGGGGTCGTCTGCGTGGGACTTTCTGGGACTGTCTCCTGGGTGGGGGCTCGTCTGTGTGGCACTTTCTTGGACTGTCTCCTGGGTGGGTGTTCGTCTGCGTGGGACTTTCTCTGATTGAGGGTCGTCTGCGTGGGATATCTGGGTCTGTCTCCTGGGTGAGGTCTCGTCTGCATGGGAGTTTCTGGGACTGGGTGTCGTCTGCGTGGGACTTTCTCGGATTGTCTCCTGGGTGTGGGGTCGTCTGCGTGGGACTTTCTGGGACTGGGTGTCGTCTTCGTGGGTCTTTCTGGGACTCTCTCCTGGGTGGGGTGTCGTCTGCGTGGGAGTTTCTCGGACTGGGGGTCGTCTCCGTGGGACTTTCTGGGACTGGGGGTCGTCTGCGTGGGACTTTCTGGGACTGAAGGTAGTCTGCGTGGGAGTTTCTTGGACTGTCACCTGGGTTGGGTGGTCGTCTGCGTGGGACTTGCTGGGACTGGTGGTCGTCTGCGTGGGACTTTCTGGGACTGTCTCCTGTCTGGGGGGTAGTCTTCGTGGGACTTTCTGGGACTAGAGGGTTGTCTGCGGGGGACTTTCTGGGATTGGGAGTCGTCAGTGTGGGACTTTCTGGGACTGGGGGTCGTCTACGTGGGACTTTCTGGGACTGTCTCCTGGGTGGGCGGTCGTCTGCTTGGGATTTTGTGGGACTGGGGTCGTCTACGTGGGACTTTCTGGGATTTTCTCCTTGGTGGGGGGGTCGTCTGCGTGGGATTTTCTGGGACTGGGTGTCGTCTGCGTGGGACTTTCTGGGACTGTCTCCTGGGTGGGTGTCGTCTGCGTTGGATTTTCTGGGACTGGATTCGTCTATTTGGGCTTTCTGGTACTGTCTCCTTGGTGGGTGTTCATGTGCGAGAGATTTTCTGGGACTGGGGGTCGTCTGCGTGGGACTTTCTGGGATTGCCTCCTGGGTGTGGGGTCGTCTGCGTGGGACTTTCTGTGACTGTCTCCTTGGTGGGTGTTCATCTGCGTGGGATTTTCTGGGACTGGCGGTCGTCTGCGTGGGACTTGCTGGGACTGTCTCCTGTCTGGGGGTCGTCTGCGTGGGACTTTCTTGGACTGGTGGTAGTCTGCGTGGGACTTTCTGTGACTGTCTCATGGGTGGGGGCTCGTCTGCGTGGGACTTTCTTGGACTGTCACCTGGGTGGGTGTTCGTCTGCCTGGGACTTTCTGTGACTGGGGGTCGTCTGCGTGGGATATCTGGGTCTGTCTCCTGGGTGGGGGGGTCGTCTGCATGGGAGTTTCTGGGTCTGGGTGTCGTCTGCGTGGGACTTTCTGGGATTATCTCCTGGGTGTGGTGTCGTCTGCGTGGCACTTTCTGGGACTGGGGGTCGTCTGCGTGGGTCTTTCTTGGACTCTCTCCTGGGTGGAGGGTCGTCTGCGTGGGAGTTTCTGGGACTGGGGGTCGTCTGCGTGGGACTTTCTGGGACTGGAGGTAGTCAGCGTGGGTATTTCTGGGACTGTCACCTGGGTGGGGTGGTCGTCTGCGTGGGACTTACTGGGCTGGGGGTCGTCTGCGTGGGACTTTCTGGGACTGTCTCCTGTCTGGGGGATCGTCTTTGTGGGACTTTCTGGGACTAGGGGGTCGTCTGCGGGGGACTGTCTGGGACTGGGGTTCTTCAGCGTGGGACTTTCTGGGACTGTGGGTCGTCTGCGTGGGACTCTCTCGGACTGCTGGTCGTCTGCGTGGGACTTTCTGGGATTGGGGGTCGTCTGCGTGGGTCTTTCTGGGACTGTCTCCTTGGTGTGGGGTCGTCTGCGTGGGACTTTCTGGGACTGTCTCCTTGGTGGGTGTTCATCTGCGTGGGATTTTCTGGGACTGGCGGTCGTCTGCGTGGGACTTGCTGGGACTGTCTCCTGTCTGGGGGTCGTCTGCGTGGGACTTTCTTGGACTGGGGGTAGTCTGCGTGGGACTTTCTGTGACTGTCTCATGGGTGGGGGCTCGTCTGCGTGGGACTTTCTTGGACTGTCACCTGGGTGGGTGTTCGTCTGCCTGGGACTTTCTGTGACTGGGGGTCGTCTGCGTGGGATATCTGGGTCTGTCTCCTGGGTGGGGGGGTCGTCTGCATGGGAGTTTCTGGGACTGGGTGTCGTCTGCGTGGAACTTTCTGGGATTATCTCCTGGGTGTGGTGTCGTCTGCGTGGCACTTTCTGGGACTGGGGGTCGTCTGCGTGGGTCTTTCTTGGACTCTCTCCTGGGTGGAGGGTCGTCTGCGTGGGAGTTTCTGGGACTGGGGGTCGTCTGCGTGGGACTTTCTGGGACTGGAGGTAGCGTGGGTATTTCTGGGACTGTCACCTGGGTGGGGTGGTCGTCTGTGTGGGACTTACTGGGCTGGGGGTCGTCTGCGTGGGACTTTCTGGGACTGTCTCCTGTCTGGGGGATCGTCATTGTGGGACTTTCTGGGACTAGGGGGTCGTCTGCGGGGGACTGTCTGGGACTGGGGTTCTTCAGCGTGGGACATTCTGGGACTGGGGGTCGTCTTCCTGGGACTTTCTGGGACTGTGGGTCGTCTGCGTGGGACTTTCTCGGACTGCTGGTCAGTCTGCGTGGGACTTTTTGGCAGTGGGGGTCGTCTGCGTTGGACTTTCTGGGACTGTCTCCTGGGTGGGCGGTCGTCTGCGTGGGACTTTCTGGGACTGTCTCCTGGGTGGGTGTCGTCTGCGTTGGATTTTCTGGGACTGGATTCGTCTATTTGGGCTTTCTGGTACTGTCTCCTTGGTGGGTGTTCATGTGCGAGAGATTTTCTGGGACTGGGGGTCGTCTGCGTGGGACTTTCTGGGATTGCCTCCTGGGTGTGGGGTCGTCTGCGTGGGACTTTCTGTGACTGTCTCCTTGGTGGGTGTTCATCTGCGTGGGATTTTCTGGGACTGGCGGTCGTCTGCGTGGGACTTGCTGGGACTGTCTCCTGTCTGGGGGTCGTCTGCGTGGGACTTTCTTGGACTGGTGGTAGTCTGCGTGGGACTTTCTGTGACTGTCTCATGGGTGGGGGCTCGTCTGCGTGGGACTTTCTTGGACTGTCACCTGGGTGGGTGTTCGTCTGCCTGGGACTTTCTGTGACTGGGGGTCGTCTGCGTGGGATATCTGGGTCTGTCTCCTGGGTGGGGGGGTCGTCTGCATGGGAGTTTCTGGGTCTGGGTGTCGTCTGCGTGGGACTTTCTGGGATTATCTCCTGGGTGTGGTGTCGTCTGCGTGGCACTTTCTGGGACTGGGGGTCGTCTGCGTGGGTCTTTCTTGGACTCTCTCCTGGGTGGAGGGTCGTCTGCGTGGGAGTTTCTGGGACTGGGGGTCGTCTGCGTGGGACTTTCTGGGACTGGAGGTAGTCAGCGTGGGTATTTCTGGGACTGTCACCTGGGTGGGGTGGTCGTCTGCGTGGGACTTACTGGGCTGGGGGTCGTCTGCGTGGGACTTTCTGGGACTGTCTCCTGTCTGGGGGATCGTCTTTGTGGGACTTTCTGGGACTAGGGGGTCGTCTGCGGGGGACTGTCTGGGACTGGGGTTCTTCAGCGTGGGACATTCTGGGACTGGGGGTCGTCTTCCTGGGACTTTCTGGGACTGTGGGTCGTCTGCGTGGGACTCTCTCGGACTGCTGGTCGTCTGCGTGGGACTTTCTGGGATTGGGGGTCGTCTGCGTGGGTCTTTCTGGGACTGTCTCCTTGGTGTGGGGTCGTCTGCGTGGGACTTTCTGGGACTGTCTCCTTGGTGGGTGTTCATCTGCGTGGGATTTTCTGGGACTGGCGGTCGTCTGCGTGGGACTTGCTGGGACTGTCTCCTGTCTGGGGGTCGTCTGCGTGGGACTTTCTTGGACTGGGGGTAGTCTGCGTGGGACTTTCTGTGACTGTCTCATGGGTGGGGGCTCGTCTGCGTGGGACTTTCTTGGACTGTCACCTGGGTGGGTGTTCGTCTGCCTGGGACTTTCTGTGACTGGGGGTCGTCTGCGTGGGATATCTGGGTCTGTCTCCTGGGTGGGGGGGTCGTCTGCATGGGAGTTTCTGGGACTGGGGGTCGTCTGCGTGGGTCTTTCTTGGACTCTCTCCTGGGTGGAGGGTCGTCTGCGTGGGAGTTTCTGGGACTGGGGGTCGTCTGCGTGGGACTTTCTGGGACTGGAGGTAGTCAGCGTGGGTATTTCTGGGACTGTCACCTGGGTGGGGTGGTCGTCTGTGTGGGACTTACTGGGCTGGGGGTCGTCTGCGTGGGACTTTCTGGGACTGTCTCCTGTCTGGGGGATCGTCTTTGTGGGACTTTCTGGGACTAGGGGGTCGTCTGCGGGGGACTGTCTGGGACTGGGGTTCTTCAGCGTGGGACATTCTGGGACTGGGGGTCGTCTTCCTGGGACTTTCTTGGACTGTGGGTCGTCTGCGTGGGACTTTCTCGGACTGCTGGTCAGTCTGCGTGGGACTTTTTGGCAGTGGGGGTCGTCTGCGTTGGACTTTCTGGGACTGTCTCCTGGGTGGGCGGTCGTCTGCGTGGGACTTTCTGGGACTGTCTCCTGGGTGGCGGTTCGTCTGCGTGGGATTTTCTGGGAGTGGGGGTCGTCTGCGTGGGAATTTCTGGGACTGTCTCCTTGGTAGGGTGTCGTCTGCGTGGGACTTCTGGGACTGGGGGTCCTGTGCGTGGGACTTTCTGGGACTGGGGGTCGTCTGCGTGGGACTTTCTGGGAGTGTCTACTGGTTGGGGTGTCGTCTGCGTGGGACTTTCTGGTACTGGAGTACGTCTGCGTGAGTCATTCTGGGACTGTCTCCTGGGTGGGGTGTCGTCTTCGTGGGACTTTCTGGAACTGTGGGTCGTCTGCGTGGGACTTCTGGGACTGGGGGTCCTGTGCGTGGGACTTTCTGGGACTGGGGATCGTATGCGTGGGACTTTCTGGTACTGGGGGTCGTCTGCATGGGACTTTCTGGGACTAGGGTTCGTCTGCGTGGGTCTTTCTGGGACTGTCTCCTGGGTGGGGGGTTGTCTGCGTGGGACTTTCTGGGACTGGGGGTCGTCTGCGTGGGACATTCTTGGACTGGGGGCCGTCTACGTGGGACTTTCTCCTAGTGGGGGTCGTCTGCGTGGGACTTTCTTGGACTGTCTCCTGGGTGGGGGGTCGTCTGCGTGGGACTTTCTGGGACTGTTGGTCGTCTGCGTGGGAATTTCTTGGACCCTCTCCTGGGTGGCGGGTCGTCTGCGTGGGACTTGCTGGGACTGTCTCCTGTCTTGGGGTCGTCTGCGTGGGACTTTCTTGGACTGGGGGTCGTATGCGTGGGACTTTCTGGGACTGTCTCCTGGGTGGGGGCTCGTCTGCGTGGGACTTTCTTGGACTGTCTCCTGGGTGTGGGTTCGTCTGCGTGGGATATCTGGGTCTGTCTCCTGGGTGGGGGGTCTTCTGCATGGGAGTTTCTGGGACTGGGTGTCGTCTGCGTGGGACTTTCTGTGATTGTCTCCTGGGTGTTGGGTCCTATGCGTGGGACTTTCTGGGACTGGGGGTCGTCTGCGTGGGTCTTTCTTTGACTCTCTCCTGGGTGGGGGGTCGTCATCGTGGGAGTTTCTGGGACTGTGGGCGGTCTCCGTGAGACTTTCTGGGACGGGAGGTAGTCTGCGTGGGACTTTCTTGGAATGTCACCTGGGTGGGGTGGTCGTCAGCGTGGGACTTGTTAGGACTGGGGGTCGTCTGCGTGGGACTTTCTGGGACTGTCTCCTGTCTGGGGTGTCGTCTTCGTGGGACTTTCTGGGATTAGGGGGTCGTCTGCGGGGGACTTTCTGGGACTGGGGATCGTCAGCGTGGGACATTTTGTGACTGGGGGTCGTCTACGTGGGACTTTCTGAGACTGTCTCCTGGTTGGGTGGTCGTCTGCTTGGGACTTTGTGGGACTGGGTGTCGTCTACGTTGGACTTTCTGTGACTGTCTCCTGGATGGGCGGTCGTCTGCGTGGGACTTTCTGGGACTTTCTCCTGTGTTGGGGGTCGTCTGCGTGGGACTTTCTTGGACTGGGGGTAGTCTGCGTGGGACTTTCTGTGACTGTCTCATGGGTGGGGGCTCGTCTGCGTGGGACTTTCTTGGACTGTCACCTGGGTGGGTGTTCGTCTGCCTGGGACTTTCTGTGACTGGGGGTCGTCTGCGTGGGATATCTGGGTCTGTCTCCTGGGTGGGGGGGTCGTCTGCATGGGAGTTTCTGGGACTGGGTGTCGTCTGCGTGGAACTTTCTGGGATTATCTCCTGGGTGTGGTGTCGTCTGCGTGGCACTTTCTGGGACTGGGGGTCGTCTGCGTGGGTCATTCTTGGACTCTCTCCTGGGTGGAGGGTCGTCTGCGTGGGAGTTTCTGGGACTGGGGGTCGTCTGCGTGGGTCTTTCTGGGACTGGAGGTAGTCAGCGTGGGTATTTCTGGGACTGTCACCTGGGTGGGGTAGTCGTCTGTGTGGGACTTACTGGGCTGGGGGTCGTCTGCGTGGGACTTTCTGGGACTGTCTCCTGTCTGGGGGATCGTCTTTGTGGGACTTTCTGGGACTAGGGGGTCGTCTGCGGGGGACTGTCTGGGACTGGGGTTCTTCAGCGTGGGACATTCTGGGACTGGGGGTCGTCTTCCTGGGACTTTCTGGGACTGTGGGTCGTCTGCGTGGGACTTTCTCGGACTGCTGGTCAGTCTGCGTGGGACTTTTTGGCAGTGGGGGTCGTCTGCGTTGGACTTTCTGGGACTGTCTCCTGGGTGGGCGGTCGTCTGCGTGGGACTTTCTGGGACTGTCTCCTGGGTGGCGGTTCGTCTGCGTGGGATTTTCTGGGAGTGGGGTTCGTCTGCGTGGGAATTTCTGGGACTGTCTCCTTGGTAGGGTGTCGTCTGCGTGGGACTTCTGGGACTGGGGGTCCTGTGCGTGGGACTTTCTGGGACTGGGGATCGTATGCGTGGGACTTTCTGGGAGTGTCTACTGGTTGGGGTGTCGTCTGCGTGGGACTTTCTGGTACTGGGGTACGTCTGCGTGAGTCATTCTGGGACTGTCTCCTGGGTGGGGGGTCGTCTTCGTGGGACTTTCTGGAACTGTGGGTCGTCTGCGTGGGACTTCTGGGACTGGGGGTCCTGTGCGTGGGACTTTCTGGGACTGGGGATCGTATGCGTGGGACTTTCTGGTACTGGGGGTCGTCTGCATGGGACTTTCTGGGACTAGGGTTCGTCTGCGTGGGTCTTTCTGGGACTGTCTCCTGGGTGGGGGGTCGTCTGCGTGGGACTTTCTGGGACTGTTGGTCGTCTGCGTGGGAATTTCTTGGACCCTCTCCTGGGTGGCGGGTCGTCTGCGTGGGACTTGCTGGGACTGTCTCCTGTCTTGGGGTCGTCTGCGTGGGACTTTCTTGGACTGGGGGTCGTATGCGTGGGACTTTCTGGGACTGTCTCCTGGGTGGGGGCTCGTGTGCGTGGGACTTTCTTGGACTGTCTCCTGGGTGTGGGTTCGTCTGCGTGGGATATCTGGGTCTGTCTCCTGGGTGGGGGGTCTTCTGCATGGGAGTTTCTGGGACTGGGTGTCGTCTGCGTGGGACTTTCTGTGATTGTCTCCTGGGTGTTGGGTCCTATGCGTGGGACTTTCTGGGACTGGGGGTCGTCTGCGTGGGTCTTTCTTTGACTCTCTCCTGGGTGGGGGGTCGTCATCGTGGGAGTTTCTGGGACTGTGGGCGGTCTCCGTGAGACTTTCTGGGACGGGAGGTAGTCTGCGTGGGACTTTCTTGGAATGTCACCTGGGTGGGGTGGTCGTCAGCGTGGGACTTGTTAGGACTGGGGGTCGTCTGCGTGGGACTTTCTGGGACTGTCTCCTGTCTGGGGTGTCGTCTTCGTGGGACTTTCTGGGATTAGGGGGTCGTCTGCGGTGGACTTTCTGGGACTGGGGATCGTCCGCGTGGGACATTCTGTGACTGGGGGTCGTCTACGTGGGACTTTCTGGGACTGTCTCCTGGTTGGGGGGTCGTCTGCTTGGGACTTTGTGGGACTGGGTGTCGTCTACGTTGGACTTTCTGTGACTGTCTCCTGGATGGGCGGTCGTCTGCGTGGGACTTTCTGGGACTTTCTCCTGTGTTGGGGGTCGTCTGCGTGGGACATTCTGGGACTGTCTCCTTGGTGGGTGTTCATCTGCGTGGGATTTTCTGGGACTGGCGGTCGTCTGCGTGGGACTTGCTGGGACTGTCTCCTGTCTGGGAGGTCGTCTGCGTGGGACTTTCTTTGACTGGGGGTAGTCTGCGAGGGACTTTCTGTGACTGTCTCCTGGGTGGGGGCTCGTCTGCGTGGGACTTTCTTGGACTGTCTCCTGGGTGGGTGTTCGTCTGCGTGGGACTTTCTGTGACTGGGGGTCGTCTGCGTGGGACTTTCTTGGACTGTCTCCTGGGTGGGGGGTCGTCTGCGTGGGACTTTCTTGGACTGTCTCCTGGGTGTGGGTTCGTCTGCGTGGGATATCTGGGTCTGTCTCCTGGGTGGGGGGTCTTCTGCATGGGAGTTTCTGGGACTGGGTGTCGTCTGCGTGGGACTTTCTGTGATTGTCTCCTGGGTGTTGGGTCCTATGCGTGGGACTTTCTGGGACTGGGGGTCGTCTGCGTGGGTCTTTCTTTGACTCTCTCCTGGGTGGGGGGTCGTCATCGTGGGAGTTTCTGGGACTGTGGGCGGTCTCCGTGAGACTTTCTGGGACGGGAGGTAGTCTGCGTGGGACTTTCTTGGAATGTCACCTGGGTGGGGTGGTCGTCAGCGTGGGACTTGTTAGGACTGGGGGTCGTCTGCGTGGGACTTTCTGGGATTAGGGGGTCGTCTGCGGGGGACTTTCTGGGACTGGGGATCGTCAGCGTGGGACATTTTGTGACTGGGGGTCGTCTACGTGGGACTTTCTGAGACTGTCTCCTGGTTGGGTGGTCGTCTGCTTGGGACTTTGTGGGACTGGGTGTCGTCTACGTTGGACTTTCTGTGACTGTCTCCTGGATGGGCGGTCGTCTGCGTGGGACTTTCTGGGACTTTCTCCTGTGTTGGGGGTCGTCTGCGTGGGACTTTCTTGGACTGGGGGTTGTCTGCGTGGGACTTTCTGTGACTGTCTCATGGGTGGGGGCTCGTCTGCGTGGGACTTTCTTGGACTGTCACCTGGGTGGGTGTTCGTCTGCCTGGGACTTTCTGTGACTGGGGGTCGTCTGCGTGGGATATCTGGGTCTGTCTCCTGGGTGGGGGGGTCGTCTGCATGGGAGTTTCTGGGACTGGGTGTCGTCTGCGTGGAACTTTCTGGGATTATCTCCTGGGTGTGGTGTCGTCTGCGTGGCACTTTCTGGGACTGGGGGTCGTCTGCGTGGGTCATTCTTGGACTCTCTCCTGGGTGGAGGGTCGTCTGCGTGGGAGTTTCTGGGACTGGGGGTCGTCTGCGTGGGTCTTTCTGGGACTGGAGGTAGTCAGCGTGGGTATTTCTGGGACTGTCACCTGGGTGGGGTGGTCGTCTGTGTGGGACTTACTGGGCTGGGGGTCGTCTGCGTGGGACTTTCTGGGACTGTCTCCTGTCTGGGGGATCGTCTTTGTGGGACTTTCTGGGACTAGGGGGTCGTCTGCGGGGGACTGTCTGGGACTGGGGTTCTTCAGCGTGGGACATTCTGGGACTGGGGGTCGTCTTCCTGGGACTTTCTGGGACTGTGGGTCGTCTGCGTGGGACTTTCTCGGACTGCTGGTCAGTCTGCGTGGGACTTTTTGGCAGTGGGGGTCGTCTGCGTTGGACTTTCTGGGACTGTCTCCTGGGTGGGCGGTCGTCTGCGTGGGACTTTCTGGGACTGTCTCCTGGGTGGCGGTTCGTCTGCGTGGGATTTTCTGGGAGTGGGGTTCGTCTGCGTGGGAATTTCTGGGACTGTCTCCTTGGTAGGGTGTCGTCTGCGTGGGACTTCTGGGACTGGGGGTCCTGTGCGTGGGACTTTCTGGGACTGGGGGTCGTATGCGTGGGACTTTCTGGGAGTGTCTACTGGTTGGGGTGTCGTCTGCGTGGGACTTTCTGGTACTGGGGTACGTCTGCGTGAGTCATTCTGGGACTGTCTCCTGGGTGGGGGGTCGTCTTCGTGGGACTTTCTGGAACTGTGGGTCGTCTGCGTGGGACTTCTGGGACTGGGGGTCCTGTGCGTGGGACTTTCTGGGACTGGGGATCGTATGCGTGGGACTTTCTGGTACTGGGGGTCGTCTGCATGGGACTTTCTGGGACTAGGGTTCGTCTGCGTGGGTCTTTCTGGGACTGTCTCCTGGGTGGGGGGTCGTCTGCGTGGGACTTTCTGGGACTGTTGGTCGTCTGCGTGGGAATTTCTTGGACCCTCTCCTGGGTGGCGGGTCGTCTGCGTGGGACTTGCTGGGACTGTCTCCTGTCTTGGGGTCGTCTGCGTGGGACTTTCTTGGACTGGGGGTCGTATGCGTGGGACTTTCTGGGACTGTCTCCTGGGTGGGGGCTCGTGTGCGTGGGACTTTCTTGGACTGTCTCCTGGGTGTGGGTTCGTCTGCGTGGGATATCTGGGTCTGTCTCCTGGGTGGGGGGTCTTCTGCATGGGAGTTTCTGGGACTGGGTGTCGTCTGCGTGGGACTTTCTGTGATTGTCTCCTGGGTGTTGGGTCCTATGCGTGGGACTTTCTGGGACTGGGGGTCGTCTGCGTGGGTCTTTCTTTGACTCTCTCCTGGGTGGGGGGTCGTCATCGTGGGAGTTTCTGGGACTGTGGGCGGTCTCCGTGAGACTTTCTGGGACGGGAGGTAGTCTGCGTGGGACTTTCTTGGAATGTCACCTGGGTGGGGTGGTCGTCAGCGTGGGACTTGTTAGGACTGGGGGTCGTCTGCGTGGGACTTTCTGGGACTGTCTCCTGTCTGGGGTGTCGTCTTCGTGGGACTTTCTGGGATTAGGGGGTCGTCTGCGGTGGACTTTCTGGGACTGGGGATCGTCCGCGTGGGACATTCTGTGACTGGGGGTCGTCTACGTGGGACTTTCTGGGACTGTCTCCTGGTTGGGGGGTCGTCTGCTTGGGACTTTGTGGGACTGGGTGTCGTCTACGTTGGACTTTCTGTGACTGTCTCCTGGATGGGCGGTCGTCTGCGTGGGACTTTCTGGGACTTTCTCCTGTGTTGGGGGTCGTCTGCGTGGGACATTCTGGGACTGTCTCCTTGGTGGGTGTTCATCTGCGTGGGATTTTCTGGGACTGGCGGTCGTCTGCGTGGGACTTGCTGGGACTGTCTCCTGTCTGGGAGGTCGTCTGCGTGGGACTTTCTTTGACTGGGGGTAGTCTGCGAGGGACTTTCTGTGACTGTCTCCTGGGTGGGGGCTCGTCTGCGTGGGACTTTCTTGGACTGTCTCCTGGGTGGGTGTTCGTCTGCGTGGGACTTTCTGTGACTGGGGGTCGTCTGCGTGTGATATCTGGGTCTGTCTTCTGGGTGGGGGCTCGTCTGCATGGGAGTTTCTGGGACTGGGTGTCGTCTGCGTGGGACTTTCTGGGATTGTCTCCTGGGTGTGGGGTCGTCTGCGTGGGACTTTCTGGGACTGGGGGTCGTCTGCGTGGGTCTTTCTGGGACTCTCTCCTGGGTGAGGGGGTCGTCTGCGTGGGAGTTTCTGGGACTGGAGGTCGTCTGCCTGGGACTTTCTGGTACTGGGGTACGTCTGCGTGAGTCATTCTGGGACTGTCTCCTGGGTGAGGGGTCGTCTTCGTGGGACTTTCTGGAACTGTGGGTCGTCTGCGTGGGACTTCTGGGACTGGGGGTCCTGTGCGTGGGACTTTCTGGGACTGGGGATCGTATGCGTGGGACTTTCTGGTACTGGGGGTCGTCTGCATGGGACTTTCTGGGACTAGGGTTCGTCTGCGTGGGTCTTTCTGGGACTGTCTCCTGGGTGGGGGGTTGTCTGCGTGGGACTTTCTGGGACTGGGGGTCGTCTGCGTGGGACATTCTTGGACTGGGGGCCGTCTACGTGGGACTTTCTCCTAGTGGGGGTCGTCTGCGTGGGACTTTCTTGGACTGTCTCCTGGGTGGGGGGTCGTCTGCGTGGGACTTTCTGGGACTGTTGGTCGTCTGCGTGGGAATTTCTTGGACCCTCTCCTGGGTGGCGGGTCGTCTGCGTGGGACTTGCTGGGACTGTCTCCTGTCTTGGGGTCGTCTGCGTGGGACTTTCTTGGACTGGGGGTCGTATGCGTGGGACTTTCTGGGACTGTCTCCTGGGTGGGGGCTCGTCTGCGTGGGACTTTCTTGGACTGTCTCCTGGGTGTGGGTTCGTCTGCGTGGGATATCTGGGTCTGTCTCCTGGGTGGGGGGTCTTCTGCATGGGAGTTTCTGGGACTGGGTGTCGTCTGCGTGGGACTTTCTGTGATTGTCTCCTGGGTGTTGGGTCCTATGCGTGGGACTTTCTGGGACTGGGGGTCGTCTGCGTGGGTCTTTCTGGGACTCTCTCCTGGGTGGGGGGTCGTCATTGTGGGAGTTTATGGGACTGGGGGTCGTCTGCGTGGGACTTTCTGGGACGGGAGGTAGTCTGCGTGGGACTTTCTTGGAATGTCACCTGGGTGGGGTTGTCGTCTGCGTGGGACCTGCTGGGACTGTCTCCTGTCTGGGGGGTCGTCTTCGTGGGACTTTCTGGGATTAGGGGGTCGTCTGCGGGGTACTTTCTGGGACTGGGAGTCGTCAGCGTGGGACATTCTGTGACTGGGGGTCGTCTACGTGGGACTTTCTGGGACTGTCTCCTGGTTGGGGGGTCGTTTGCTTGGGACTTTGTGGGACTGGGGGTCGTCTACGTTGGACTTTCTGTGACTGTCTCCTGGATGGGCTGTCGTCTGCGTGGGACTTTCTGGGACTTTCTCCTGTGTTGGGGGTTGTCTGCGTGGGACTTTCTGGGACTGTCTCCTTGGTGGGTGTTCATCTGCGTGGGATTTTCTGGGACTGGCGGTCGTCTGCGTGGGACTTGCTGGGACTGTCTCCTGTCTGGGGGTCGTCTGCGTGGAACTTTCTTTGACTGGGGGTAGTCTGCGAGGGACTTTCTGTGACTGTGTCCTGGGTGGGGGCTCGTCTGCGTGGGACTTTCTTGGACTGTCTCCTGGGTGGGTGTCTCCTGGGTGGGGATCGTCTGCGTGGGTTTTTCTGGGAATGGGGGTGGTCTGCGTGGGTCTTTCTGGGACTGTCTCCTTGGTAGGGTGTCGTCTGCGTGAGACTTTCTGGGACTGGAGGTCTTCTCCGTGGGACTTTCTGATACTGGGGGTCGTCTGCGTGGGACTTTCTGGGACTGGGTGTCGTCTGCGTGGGACTTTCTGGGACTGTCTCCTGGGTGGTGGTCGTCTGCGTGGGACTTTCTGGGACTGAATCTCGTCTGCGTCGGACTTTCTCGGACTGTCTCCTTGGTGGGGGGTAGTCTGCATGGGACTTTCTGGGACTGTCTCCTGGGTGCGGTGTCGTCTGCGTGGGACTTTCTGGGACTGAAGGTCGTCTGCGTCGGTCTTTCTGGGACTGTCTCCTTGGTGGGGGGTAGTCTGCGTGGGACTTGCTGGGACACTCTCCTGTCTGGGAGTCGTCTGCGTGGGACTTTCTGGGACTGTCTCCTGGGTGGGGGGTCGTCTGCGTGGGATATCTAGGACTGTCTCCTGGGTGGTGTGTCTTCTGCATGGGACTTTCTGGGACTGGGGGTTGTCTGCATGGGTTTTTCTGGTACAGTCTCCTGCGTGCGGTGTCGTCTGCGTGGGATTTTGTGGGATTGGGGGTCGTCTGCGTGGGACTTTCTGGGACTGGGGGTCGTCTGCGTGGGTCATTCTGGGACTCTCTCCTTGGTGGGGGGGTCGTCTGCGTGGGACATTTTGGGACTGTTTCCTGGGTGGGGACTCGTCTGCGTGGGACTTTCTGGGACTGGGGGTCGTCTGCGTGGGTCTTTCTGGGACAGTCTCCTGGGTCCGGTGTCGTCTGCGTGGGACTTTGTGGGACTGGTGGTCTTCTCCGTGGGACTTTCTGGGACTGTCTCCTGGGTGGGGGTCGTCTGTTTGGGACTTTTTGGGACTGTCTCCTGGGTGGGGGTCGTCTGCGTGGGACTTTCTGGGATTGTCTCCTGGCTGGGGGTCGTCTGCATGGGACTTCCTAGGACTGGGGTTCGTCTGCGTGGGAATAACTGGGACTGTCTCCTGGGTGGGTGTTCGTCTGCGTGGGATTTTCTGGGACTGGGGGTCGTCTGCGTGGGAATTGCTGGGACACTCTCCAGTCTGGGGGTCGTCTGCGTGGGACTTTCTGGCTCTGGCTCCTGGGTGTGGGGTCGTCTGCGTGGGATATCTAGGACTGTCTCCTGGGTGGGGTGTCGTCTTCATGGGACTTTCTGGGACTGGGGGTCGTCTGCATGGGTTTTTCTGGTACAGTCTCCTTTGTGCGGTGTCGGCTGCGTGGGATTTTGTAGGACTGGGGGTCGTCTGCGTGGGACTTTCTGGGACTGGGGGTCGTCTGCGTGGGATTTTCTTGGATTGGGGGTCGTCTGCGTGGGTCTTTCTTGGACTGGGGGTCTTCTGCGTGGGACTTTCTGGGACTGTCTCCTGGGTGGGGGTCGTCTGCGTGGGACTTTCTGGGACTGTCTCCTGGGTGGGGGTCGTCTGCGTGGGACTTTCTGGGACTGTCTCCTGACTGGGGTCGTCTGCATGGGATTTCCTAGGACTGGGGGTCGTCTGCGTGGGACTTTCTGGGACTGGGGGTCGTCTGCGTGGGACTTTCTGGCTCTGGCTCCTGGGTGTGGGGTCGTCTGCGTGGGATATCTAGGACTGTCTCCTGGGTGGGGTGTCGTCTTCATGGGACTTTCTGGGACTGGAGGTCGTCTGCATGGGTCTTTCTGGTACAGTCTCCTTGGTGCGGTGTCGTCTGCGTGGGATATTGTAGGACTGGGGGACGTCTGCGTGGGACTTTCTGGGACTGGGGCTCGTCTGCGTGGGACTTCCTGGGAATGTCTCCTGGGTGGGCTGTCGTCTGCGTGGGACTTTCTGGGACTCGGGGTCGTCTGCGTGGGTCTTTCTTGGACTGGGGGTCTTCTGCGTGGGACTTTCTGGGAGTGTCTCCTGGGTGGGTGTCGTCTGTTTGGGACTTTCTGGGACTGTCTCCTGGGTGGGGGTCGTCTGCGTGGGACTTTCTGGGACTGTCTCCTGGGTGGGTGTTCGTCTGCGTGGGATTTTCTGGGATTGGGGATCGTCTGCGTGGGACTTGCTGGGACACTCTCCTGTCTGGGAGTCGTCTGCGTGGGACTTTCTGGGACTGTCTCCTGGGTGGGGGTCGTCTGCATGGGACTTTCTGGAACTGGGGGTCGTCTGCGTGGGACTTTCTGGGACTGTCTCCTGGGTGGGTGTTCGACTGCGTGGGATTTTCTGGGATTGGGGGTCGTCTGCGTGGGACTTGCTGGGACACTCTCCTGTCTGGGGGTCGTCTGCGTGGGACTTTCTGGGACTGTCTCCTGGGTGGGGGGTCGTCTGCGTGGGATATCTAGGACTGTCTCCTGGGTGGGGTGTCGTCTGCTTGGGACTTTCTGGGACTGTGGGTTGTCTGCATGGGTCTTTCTGGTACAGTCTCCTGCGTGCGGTGTCGTCTGCGTGTGATTTTGTGGGATTGGGGGTCGTCTGCGTGGGTCATTCTGGGACTCACTTCTGGGTGGGGGTCGTCTGCATGGGACTTTCTGGGACTGGGGGTTGTCTGCATGGGTCTTTCTGGTACAGTCTCCTGCGTGCGGTGTCGTCGGCGTGGGATTTTGTGGGATTGGGCGTCGTCTGCGTGGGACTTTATGGGACTGGGGGTCGTCTGCGTGGGTCATTCTGGGACTCTCTCCTGGGTGGGGGTCGTCTGCGTGGGACATTTTGGGACTGTTTCCTGGGTGGGGACTCGTCTGCGTGGGACTTTCTGGGACTGGGTGTCTTCTGCGTGGGTCTTTCTGGGACAGTCTCCTGGGTCCGGTGTCGTCTGCGTGGGACTTTGTGGGACTGGTGGTCTTCTGCGTGGGACTTTCTGGGACTGTCTCCTGGGTGGGGGTCGTCTGTTTGGGACTTTCTGGGACTGTCTCCTGGGTGGGGGTCGTCTGCGTGGGACTTTCTGGGATTGTCTCCTGGCTTGGAGTCGTCTGCATGGGACTTCCTAGGACTGGGGGTCGTCTTCGTGGGACTAACAGGGACTGTCTCCTGGGTGGGGGGTCGTCTGCGTGGGATTTTCTGGGACTGGGGGTCGTCTGCGTGGGAATTGCTGGGACACTCTCCTGTCTGGGGGTCGTCTGCTTGGGACTTTCTGGGACTGGCTCCTGGGTGTGGGGTCGTCTGCGTGGGATATCTAGGACTGTCTCCTGGGTGGGGGGTCGTCTGCGTGGGACTTTCTGGGTCTGTCTCCTGGGTGGGTGTTCGTCTGCGTGGGATTTTCTGGGACTGGAGGTCGTCTACGTGGGACTTGTTGGGACACTCTCCTGTCTGGGGGTCGTCTGCGTGGGACTTTCTGGGACTGGCTCCTGGGTGGGGGTCGTCTGCGTGGGTCTTTCTTGGACTGGGGGTCTTCTGCGTGGGACTTTCTGGGAGTGTCTCCTGGGTGGGTGTCGTCTCTTTGGGACTTTCTGGGACTGTCTCCTGTCTGGGGATCGTCAGCGTGGGACTTTCTGGGACTGGGGGTCATCTGCGTGGGTCTTTGTGGGACTGTCTCCTGGGTGGGGGTCGTCTGCCTGGGACTTTGTGGGACTGTCTTCTAGGTGGTGGGTCGTCTGCGTGTGTTTTTCTGGGACTGGGGGTAGTCTGCGTGGGACTTTCTGGGACTGGGGGTCGTCTGCGTGGGACTTTCTGTGACTGGGGTGGTCTGCGTGGGACTTTCTGGGACTGTCTCCTGGGTGGAGGGTCGTCTGCGTGGGTATTTCTGGGACTGGGGGTTGTCTGGGTGGGACATTCTGGGACTGGGGTCGTCTGCGTGGGACTTCCTAGGACTGGGGGTCGTCTGCGTGGGACTAACTGGGACTGTCTCCTGGGTGGGTGGTCGTCTGCGTGGGACTTTCTGGGTCTGTCTCCTGGGTGGGTGTTCGTCTGCGTGGGATTTTCTGGGACTGGGGGTCGTCTACGTGGGACTTGCTGGGACACTCTCTTGTCTGGGGGTCGTCTGCGTGGGACTTTCTGGGAGTGTCTCCTGGGTGGGTGTCGTCTCTTTGGGACTTTCTTGGACTGTCTCGTTGTTTGGGGGTCGTCTGCGTGGGACTTTTTGGGACTGGGGGTCGTCTGCGTGGGACTTTCTGGGATTGGGGGTCGTCTGTGAGGGACTTTCTGGCACTGTCTCCTGGATGGGGTGTCGACTGTTTGGGACTTTCTGGGACAATCTCCTGGTTGGGGGTCGTCGGCGTTGGACCTTCTGGGACTGGGGGTCATCTGCATGGGACTTTCTTGTACTGGGGGTCATCTGCGTGGATTTTCTGAGACTGTCTCCTGGGTGGGAGGTCGTCTGCGTGGGACTTTCTGGGACTGTCTCCTGGGTGGATAGTCGTCTGCGTGGGACTTTCTGAGACAGGGTTTCGTCTGCGTGGGTCTTTCTGGTACTGACTCCTGGGTGGTGGTTCGTCTGCGTGGGACTTTCTGGGACTGTCTCCTGGTTGGGGGGTAGTCTGCGTGGGACTTTCTGGGACTGTCTCCTGGGTGGGGATTCGTCTGCTTGGGACTTTCTGAGACAGTGGGTCGTCTGCGTGGGTCTTTCTGGTACTGACTCCTGGGTGGGGGGTCGTCTGCGTGGCACTTTCTGGGACTGTCTCCTGGGTGGGGGGTCATCTGCGTGGGACTTGCTAGGGCACTCTCCTGTCTGGGGGTCGTCTGCGTGGGACTTTCTGGGACTGGCTCCTGGGTGTGGGATTGGGGGTCGTCTGCGTGGGACTTTATGGGACTGGGGGTCATCTGCGTGGGTCATTCTGGGACTCTCTCCTGGGTGGGGGGTCGTCTGCGTGGGACTTGTTGGGACACTCTCCTGTCTGGGGGTCGTCTGCGTGGGACTTTCTGGGACTGGCTCCTGGGTGGGGGTCGTCTGCGTGGGACTTTCTGGGACTGGGGGTCATCTGCGTGGGTCTTTCTGGGACTGTCTCCTGGGTGGGGGTCGTCTGCCTGGGACTTTGTGGGACTGTCTTCTAGGTGGTGGGTCGTCTGCGTGGGTTTTTCTGGGACTGGGGGTAGTCTGCGTGGGACTTTGTGTGACTGGGGTGGTCTGCGTGGGACTTTCTGGGACTGTCTCCTGGGTGGAGGGTCGTCTGCGTGGGTCTTTCTGGGACTGGTGGTCGTCTGCGTGGGAGTTTCTGGGACTGTGGGTCGTCTGCGTGGGACTTTCTGGGACTGTCACCTGGGTGGGGGGTCCTCTTCATGTGACTTTCTGGGACTGGGGATCGTCTGCGTGGGACTTTATGGGACTGTCTCCTGGGTGGGGGCTGGTCTGCGTGGGACTTTCTGCGACTGTCTCCTGGGTGGGGGTCGTCTTTGGGACTTTCTGGGTCTGGGTGTCGTCTGCGTCGGTCTTTCTGGGACTGTCTCCTGGGTGGGGGTCGTCTGCCTGGGACTTTCTGGGACTGTGGGTCGTCTGCGTGGGACTTTCTGTGACTGTCTCCTGTGTGGGGGGTTGTCTTCCTGGGACTTGCTGGTTCTGGGGGTCGTCTGCGTGGGACTTTCTGGGACTGGGGGCCGTCTGCGTGGGACTTTGTCGGACTGGGGGTCGTCTGCGTTTTGACTTTCTGGGACTGGGGGCCGTCTGCGTGGGACTTTCTGGGAATGTCTCCTGGGACTGTGGGTCGTCTGCGTTGGACTTCCTGCGACTGGGGTCGTCTGCGTAGGACTTTCTGGGAATGGGTGTCGTCTGCGTGGGACTTTCTGGGACTGTCTCCTGGTTGGGGGGTCGTCTGCGTGGGACTTTCTGGGAATGTCTCCTGGGACTGTGGGTCGTCTGCAGGGGACTTCCTGGGACTGGGGGTCTTCTGCATGGGACATTCTGGGAATGGGGGTCGTCTGCCTGGGACTTTCTGGGACTGTCTCCTGGTTGGGGGGTCGTCTGCGTGGGACTTTCTGGGCCTGTCTCCTGGGTGGCGGTCGTCTGCGTGGGACTTCCTGGGACTGGGGCTCTTCTGCGTGGGACTTTCTGGGACTGTCTCCTGGGTGCGGGGTCATCTGCGTGGGATATCTGGGACTGTCACCTGGGTGGGGGTTCCTCTGCATGTGACTTTCTGGCACTGGGGATCGTCTGCGTGGGACTTTCTGGGACTGGAGGCCGTCTGCGTGGGACTTTCTGGGAGTGGGGGTCGTCTGCCTGGGACTTTCGGGGACTGTCTCCTGGGTGCGAGGTCGATTGTTTGGGAATTTCTGGGACTGGGGGCCGTCTCCGTGGGCTTTTCTGGGACTGGGGGTCGTCTGCGTGGCACTTTCTGGGAATGGGGGTCATCTGCGTGTGACTTTCTGGGACTGTCTCCTGGGTGCGGGGTCGTCTGCGTGGGACTTTGTGTGACTGGGGTCGTCTGCGTGGGACTTTCTGGGACTGTCTCCTGGGTGGGGGTCGTCTGTTTGGGACTTTCTGGGACTGTCTCCTGGGTGGGGGTCGTCTGCGTGGGACTTTCTGGGATTGTCTCCTGGCTGGGGGTCGTCTGCATGGGACTTCCTAGGACTGGGGGTCGTCTGCGTGGGACTAACTGGGACTGTCTCCTTGGTGGGGGGTCGTCTGCGTGGGACTTTCTGGGTCTGTCTCCTGGGTGGGTGTTCGTCTGCGTGGGATATTCTGGGAATGGGGGTCGTCTACGTGGGACTTGCTGGGACACTCTCCTGTCTTGGGGTCGTCTGCGTGGGACTTTCTGGGACTGGCTCCTGGGTGGGGGTCGTCTGCGTGGGTCTTTCTTGGACTGGGGGTCTTCTGCGTGGGACTTTCTGGGAGTGTCTCCTGGGTGGGTGTCGTCTCTTTGGGACTTTCTGGGACTGTCTCCTGTCTGGGGGGTCGTCTGCGTGGGACTTTCTGGGACTGGGGGTCATCTGCGTGGGTCTTTCTGGGACTGTCTCCTGGGTGGGTGTCGTCTGCCTGGGACTTTGTGGGATTGTCTTCTAGGTGGTGGGTCGTCTGCGTGGGTTTTTCTGGGACTGGGGGTAGTCTGCGTGGGACTTTGTGTGACTGGGGTGGTCTGCGTGGGACTTTCTGGGACTGTCTCCTGGGTGGAGGGTCGTCTGCGTGGGTCTTTCTGGGACTGGGGGTTGTCTGGGTGGGACATTCTGGGACTGGGATCGTCTGCGTGGGACTTTCTGGGACTGTCTCCTGGGTGGGTTTTTCTGAGACTGGGGGTAGTCTGCGTGGGACTTTCTTGGACTGGGGTCGTCTGCGTGGGAGTTTCTGGGACTGTGGGTCGTCTGCGTGGGACTTTCTGGGACTGGGAGTCGTCTGCATGGGACTTTCTGGGACTGTATCCTGGGTGGGGTGTCTTCTGCATGGGACTTTCTGGGACTGTCTCCTTGGTGTGGTGTCGTCTGCGTGGGACTTTCTGGGACTCTCTCCTGGGTGGGTGTCGTCTGCGTGGGACGTTCTGGGACTGTCTCCTGGGTGAGGGGTCGTCTGCGTGGGACTTTCTGGTACTGTGGGTCGTCTGCATGGGACTTTCTGGGACTGTCTCCTGGGTGAGGGGTCCTCTGCGTGGGACTTTCTGGTACTGGAGGTCGTCTGCGTGGGACTTTCTGGGACTGTATCCAGGGTGGGGTGTCGTCTGCATGGGACTTTCTGGGATTGTCTCCTGGGTGGGGGGTCGTCTGCGTGGGACTTTCTGGGACTCTCTCCTGGGTGGGGGGTCGTCTGCGTGGGACTTTCTGGGACAGTGGGTTGTCAACGTGGGACTTTCTGGGACTGCCTCCTGGGTAGGGTCGTCTGCGTGGGACGTTCTGGGACTGTCTCCTGGGTGGGGGTCGTCTGCATGGGACTTTCTGGGACTCGGGGTCGTCTGCGTATGACTTTCTGTGACTGTCTCCTGGGTGTGGGGTCTTCTGCGTGGGACTTTCTGGTACTGTGGGTCGTCTGCGTGGGACTTTCTGGGACTCTCTGATGGGTTGGTGGTCGTCTGTTTGGGTCTTTCTGGGACTGTGACTCGTCTGCGTGGGACTTTCTCGGACTGGGGGAAGTCTTCGTGGGACGTTCTGATACTGTCTCCTGGGTGGGGGGTCGTCTGCGTGGGACTTCCTTGGACTGGGCGTCTTCTGCGTGGGACTTTCTGGGACTGTCTCGTGTCTGGGTGGTCGTCTTCTTGGGACTTTCTGGGACTCTCTCCTGGGTTGGGGGTCGTCTGCGTGGGACTTTCTGGGCCAGTGGGTTGTCAACGTGGGACTTTCTGGGACTGCCTCCTGGGTGGGGTCGTCTGCGTGGGACGTTCTGGGACTCTCTCCTGGGTGGGGGGTCGTCTGCATGGGACTTTCTGGGACTCGGGGTCGTCTGCGTATGACTTTCTGGGACTGTCTCCTGGGTGTGGGGTCGTCTGCGTGGGACTTTCTGGTACTGTGGGTCGTCTGCGTGGGACTTTCTGGGACTCACTGATGGGTTGGTGGTCGTCTGTTTGGGTCTTTCTGGGACTGTGACTCGTCTGCGTGGGACTTTCTCGGACTGGGGGTCGTCTGCGTGGGACCTTCTGGTACTGTCTCCTGGGTGGGGGGTCGTCTGCGTGGGACTTCCTGGGACTGGGCGTCTTCTGCGTGGGACTTTCTGGGACTGTCTCGTGTCTGGGGGGTCGTCTTCGTCGGACTTTCTGGGACTGGGGGTCGTCTGCGTGGGCCTTTCTGGGACTGTCTCCTGGGTGGGGGGTCGTCTTCGTGGGACTTTCTGGGACTGGGTGTCGTCTCCGTGGGACTTTCTGGGACTTTCTCCTGGGTGGGGGTTCGTCTGCGTGGGACTTTCTGGGACTGGGTGTCGTCCGCGTGGGACTTTCTGGGACTGTCTCCTGGTTGGGGGTTCGTCTGCGTGGGACTTTCTGGGACTGGGGTCGTCTGCATGGGACTTTCTGGGACTGTCTCCTGGGTGGGGGGTCGTCTGCGTGGGATATCTGCGACTGTCTCCTAGGTGGGGGGTCGTCTGCATGAAATTTCCTGGGATTGGGATCGTCTGCGTGGGACATTATGGGACTGGGGGTCGTCTGCGTGGGTCTTTCAGGGACTGAGGGTCGTCTGCGTGGGACTTTCTGGGACTGTCTCCTGGGTGGGGGTTGTCTGCGTGGGGTATCTGGGACTGTCTACTGGGTGGGGGTTCGACTGCGTGGGACTTGCTGGGACTGTCTCCTGGGTAGGGGGTCGTCTGCGTGGGATATGTGGGTCTGTCTCCATGGTGTGGGGTCTTCTGCGTGGGATTTCTGGGATTTTGGGTCGTCTGGGTGGGACTTTCTGGGACTGGTGGCCGTCTGCGTGGGACTTTCTGGGAGTGGCGGTCGTCTGCGTGGAACTTTCTGGGACTGTCTCCTGGGTGCGGGGTCGTCTGCGTGGGACATTCTGGGACTGTCTCCTGACTGGGTGGTCGTCTGCGTGGGACTTTCTGGGACTGGGGGTCTATGCGTGGGAATTTCTGCGACTGGGGTTCATCTGCGTGGGTCTTTCTGGGACTGTCTCCTGGGTGAGGGGTCGTCTGCGTGGGACTTTCTGGGATTGGGGGTCGTCTGCGTGGGAATTTCTGCGACTGGGGGTCGTCTGCGTGGGACTTTCTGGTACTGTCTCCTGGGTTGGGGGGTCGTCTGCGTTGGACTTTCTGGGAGTGGGGGTCGTCTGCGTGGGACTTTCAGGTACAGTCTCCTTGGTGTGGTGTCGTCTGCGTGGGACTTTCTGGGACTCTCTCCTGGGTGGGTGTCGTCTGCGTGGGACGTTCTGGGACTGTCTCCTGGGTGAGGGGTCGTCTGCGTGGGACTTTCTGGTACTGTGGGTCGTCTGCATGGGACTTTCTGGGACTGTCTCCTGGGTGAGGGGTCCTCTGCGTGGGACTTTCTGGTACTGGAGGTCGTCTGCGTGGGACTTTCTGGGACTGTATCCAGGGTGGGGTGTCGTCTGCATGGGACTTTCTGGGATTGTCTCCTGGGTGGGGGGTCGTCTGCGTGGGACTTTCTGGGACTCTCTCCTGGGTGGGGGGTCGTCTGCGTGGGACTTTCTGGGACAGTGGGTTGTCAACGTGGGACTTTCTGGGACTGCCTCCTGGGTAGGGTCGTCTGCGTGGGACGTTCTGGGACTGTCTCCTGGGTGGGGGTCGTCTGCATGGGACTTTCTGGGACTCGGGGTCGTCTGCGTATGACTTTCTGTGACTGTCTCCTGGGTGTGGGGTCTTCTGCGTGGGACTTTCTGGTACTGTGGGTCGTCTGCGTGGGACTTTCTGGGACTCTCTGATGGGTTGGTGGTCGTCTGTTTGGGTCTTTCTGGGACTGTGACTCGTCTGCGTGGGACTTTCTCGGACTGGGGGAAGTCTTCGTGGGACGTTCTGATACTGTCTCCTGGGTGGGGGGTCGTCTGCGTGGGACTTCCTTGGACTGGGCGTCTTCTGCGTGGGACTTTCTGGGACTGTCTCGTGTCTGGGTGGTCGTCTTCTTGGGACTTTCTGGGACTCTCTCCTGGGTTGGGGGTCGTCTGCGTGGGACTTTCTGGGCCAGTGGGTTGTCAACGTGGGACTTTCTGGGACTGCCTCCTGGGTGGGGTCGTCTGCGTGGGACGTTCTGGGACTCTCTCCTGGGTGGGGGGTCGTCTGCATGGGACTTTCTGGGACTCGGGGTCGTCTGCGTATGACTTTCTGGGACTGTCTCCTGGGTGTGGGGTCGTCTGCGTGGGACTTTCTGGTACTGTGGGTCGTCTGCGTGGGACTTTCTGGGACTCACTGATGGGTTGGTGGTCGTCTGTTTGGGTCTTTCTGGGACTGTGACTCGTCTGCGTGGGACTTTCTCGGACTGGGGGTCGTCTGCGTGGGACCTTCTGGTACTGTCTCCTGGGTGGGGGGTCGTCTGCGTGGGACTTCCTGGGACTGGGCGTCTTCTGCGTGGGACTTTCTGGGACTGTCTCGTGTCTGGGGGGTCGTCTTCGTCGGACTTTCTGGGACTGGGGGTCGTCTGCGTGGGCCTTTCTGGGACTGTCTCCTGGGTGGGGGGTCGTCTTCGTGGGACTTTCTGGGACTGGGTGTCGTCTCCGTGGGACTTTCTGGGACTTTCTCCTGGGTGGGGGTTCGTCTGCGTGGGACTTTCTGGGACTGGGTGTCGTCCGCGTGGGACTTTCTGGGACTGTCTCCTGGTTGGGGGTTCGTCTGCGTGGGACTTTCTGGGACTGGGGTCGTCTGCATGGGACTTTCTGGGACTGTCTCCTGGGTGGGGGGTCGTCTGCGTGGGATATCTGCGACTGTCTCCTAGGTGGGGGGTCGTCTGCATGAAATTTCCTGGGATTGGGATCGTCTGCGTGGGACATTATGGGACTGGGGGTCGTCTGCGTGGGTCTTTCAGGGACTGAGGGTCGTCTGCGTGGGACTTTCTGGGACTGTCTCCTGGGTGGGGGTTGTCTGCGTGGGGTATCTGGGACTGTCTACTGGGTGGGGGTTCGACTGCGTGGGACTTGCTGGGACTGTCTCCTGGGTAGGGGGTCGTCTGCGTGGGATATGTGGGTCTGTCTCCATGGTGTGGGGTCTTCTGCGTGGGATTTCTGGGATTTTGGGTCGTCTGGGTGGGACTTTCTGGGACTGGTGGCCGTCTGCGTGGGACTTTCTGGGAGTGGCGGTCGTCTGCGTGGAACTTTCTGGGACTGTCTCCTGGGTGCGGGGTCGTCTGCGTGGGACATTCTGGGACTGTCTCCTGACTGGGTGGTCGTCTGCGTGGGACTTTCTGGGACTGGGGGTCTATGCGTGGGAATTTCTGCGACTGGGGTTCATCTGCGTGGGTCTTTCTGGGACTGTCTCCTGGGTGAGGGGTCGTCTGCGTGGGACTTTCTGGGATTGGGGGTCGTCTGCGTGGGAATTTCTGCGACTGGGGGTCGTCTGCGTGGGACTTTCTGGTACTGTCTCCTGGGTTGGGGGGTCGTCTGCGTTGGACTTTCTGGGAGTGGGGGTCGTCTGCGTGGGACTTTCAGGTACAGTCTCCTGGGTGGGGGGTCGTCTGCGTTGGACTTTCTGGGACTGGGCGTCTTCTGCGTGGGACTTTCTGGGACAGTCTCCTGTCTGGGGGGTCGTCTGCGTGGGACTTTCTGGTACTGTCTCCTGGGTGGGGGGTCGTCTGCGTTCGACTTTCTGGGACTGGGCGTCTTCTGCGTGGGACTTTCTGGGACTGTTTCCTATCTGGGGGGTCGTCTGCGTGGGCCTTTCTCGGACAGTCTCCTGGGTGGTGGTTCGTCTGCGTGGGACTTTCTGGTACTGAGTGTCGTCCGCGTGGGACTTTCTGGGACAGTCTCCTGGTTGGGGATCGTCTTCGTGGGTTTTCCTGGGACTGGGGGTCGTCTGCGTGGACTTTCTGGGACTGTCTCCTTGGTAGGGTGTCGTCTGCGTGGGACTTTCTTGGACTGGGGGTCGTCTGCGAGGGACTTTCTGGGACTGGGGGTCGTCTGCGTGTGTTTTTCTGGGACTGGGGGTAGTCTGCGTGGGACTTTCTGGGACTGGGGGTCGTCTGCGTGGGACTTTCTGTGACTGGGGTGGTCTGCGTGGGACTTTCTGGGACTGTCTCCTGGGTGGAGGGTCGTCTGCGTGGGTATTTCTGGGACTGGGGGTTGTCTGGGTGGGACATTCTGGGACTGGGGTCGTCTGCGTGGGACTTCCTAGGACTGGGGGTCGTCTGCGTGGGACTAACTGGGACTGTCTCCTGGGTGGGTGGTCGTCTGCGTGGGACTTTCTGGGTCTGTCTCCTGGGTGGGTGTTCGTCTGCGTGGGATTTTCTGGGACTGGGGGTCGTCTACGTGGGACTTGCTGGGACACTCTCTTGTCTGGGGGTCGTCTGCGTGGGACTTTCTGGGAGTGTCTCCTGGGTGGGTGTCGTCTCTTTGGGACTTTCTTGGACTGTCTCGTTGTTTGGGGGTCGTCTGCGTGGGACTTTTTGGGACTGGGGGTCGTCTGCGTGGGACTTTCTGGGATTGGGGGTCGTCTGTGAGGGACTTTCTGGCACTGTCTCCTGGATGGGGTGTCGACTGTTTGGGACTTTCTGGGACAATCTCCTGGTTGGGGGTCGTCGGCGTTGGACCTTCTGGGACTGGGGGTCATCTGCATGGGACTTTCTTGTACTGGGGGTCATCTGCGTGGATTTTCTGAGACTGTCTCCTGGGTGGGAGGTCGTCTGCGTGGGACTTTCTGGGACTGTCTCCTGGGTGGATAGTCGTCTGCGTGGGACTTTCTGAGACAGGGTTTCGTCTGCGTGGGTCTTTCTGGTACTGACTCCTGGGTGGTGGTTCGTCTGCGTGGGACTTTCTGGGACTGTCTCCTGGTTGGGGGGTAGTCTGCGTGGGACTTTCTGGGACTGTCTCCTGGGTGGGGATTCGTCTGCTTGGGACTTTCTGAGACAGTGGGTCGTCTGCGTGGGTCTTTCTGGTACTGACTCCTGGGTGGGGGGTCGTCTGCGTGGCACTTTCTGGGACTGTCTCCTGGGTGGGGGGTCATCTGCGTGGGACTTGCTAGGGCACTCTCCTGTCTGGGGGTCGTCTGCGTGGGACTTTCTGGGACTGGCTCCTGGGTGTGGGATTGGGGGTCGTCTGCGTGGGACTTTATGGGACTGGGGGTCATCTGCGTGGGTCATTCTGGGACTCTCTCCTGGGTGGGGGGTCGTCTGCGTGGGACTTGTTGGGACACTCTCCTGTCTGGGGGTCGTCTGCGTGGGACTTTCTGGGACTGGCTCCTGGGTGGGGGTCGTCTGCGTGGGACTTTCTGGGACTGGGGGTCATCTGCGTGGGTCTTTCTGGGACTGTCTCCTGGGTGGGGGTCGTCTGCCTGGGACTTTGTGGGACTGTCTTCTAGGTGGTGGGTCGTCTGCGTGGGTTTTTCTGGGACTGGGGGTAGTCTGCGTGGGACTTTGTGTGACTGGGGTGGTCTGCGTGGGACTTTCTGGGACTGTCTCCTGGGTGGAGGGTCGTCTGCGTGGGTCTTTCTGGGACTGGTGGTCGTCTGCGTGGGAGTTTCTGGGACTGTGGGTCGTCTGCGTGGGACTTTCTGGGACTGTCACCTGGGTGGGGGGTCCTCTTCATGTGACTTTCTGGGACTGGGGATCGTCTGCGTGGGACTTTATGGGACTGTCTCCTGGGTGGGGGCTGGTCTGCGTGGGACTTTCTGCGACTGTCTCCTGGGTGGGGGTCGTCTTTGGGACTTTCTGGGTCTGGGTGTCGTCTGCGTCGGTCTTTCTGGGACTGTCTCCTGGGTGGGGGTCGTCTGCCTGGGACTTTCTGGGACTGTGGGTCGTCTGCGTGGGACTTTCTGTGACTGTCTCCTGTGTGGGGGGTTGTCTTCCTGGGACTTGCTGGTTCTGGGGGTCGTCTGCGTGGGACTTTCTGGGACTGGGGGCCGTCTGCGTGGGACTTTGTCGGACTGGGGGTCGTCTGCGTTTTGACTTTCTGGGACTGGGGGCCGTCTGCGTGGGACTTTCTGGGAATGTCTCCTGGGACTGTGGGTCGTCTGCGTTGGACTTCCTGCGACTGGGGTCGTCTGCGTAGGACTTTCTGGGAATGGGTGTCGTCTGCGTGGGACTTTCTGGGACTGTCTCCTGGTTGGGGGGTCGTCTGCGTGGGACTTTCTGGGAATGTCTCCTGGGACTGTGGGTCGTCTGCAGGGGACTTCCTGGGACTGGGGGTCTTCTGCATGGGACATTCTGGGAATGGGGGTCGTCTGCCTGGGACTTTCTGGGACTGTCTCCTGGTTGGGGGGTCGTCTGCGTGGGACTTTCTGGGCCTGTCTCCTGGGTGGCGGTCGTCTGCGTGGGACTTCCTGGGACTGGGGCTCTTCTGCGTGGGACTTTCTGGGACTGTCTCCTGGGTGCGGGGTCATCTGCGTGGGATATCTGGGACTGTCACCTGGGTGGGGGTTCCTCTGCATGTGACTTTCTGGCACTGGGGATCGTCTGCGTGGGACTTTCTGGGACTGGAGGCCGTCTGCGTGGGACTTTCTGGGAGTGGGGGTCGTCTGCCTGGGACTTTCGGGGACTGTCTCCTGGGTGCGAGCTCGATTGTTTGGGAATTTCTGGGACTGGGGGCCGTCTCCGTGGGCTTTTCTGGGACTGGGGGTCGTCTGCGTGGCACTTTCTGGGAATGGGGGTCATCTGCGTGTGACTTTCTGGGACTGTCTCCTGGGTGCGGGGTCGTCTGCGTGGGACTTTGTGTGACTGGGGTCGTCTGCGTGGGACTTTCTGGGACTGTCTCCTGGGTGGGGGTCGTCTGTTTGGGACTTTCTGGGACTGTCTCCTGGGTGGGGGTCGTCTGCGTGGGACTTTCTGGGATTGTCTCCTGGCTGGGGGTCGTCTGCATGGGACTTCCTAGGACTGGGGGTCGTCTGCGTGGGACTAACTGGGACTGTCTCCTTGGTGGGGGGTCGTCTGCGTGGGACTTTCTGGGTCTGTCTCCTGGGTGGGTGTTCGTCTGCGTGGGATATTCTGGGAATGGGGGTCGTCTACGTGGGACTTGCTGGGACACTCTCCTGTCTTGGGGTCGTCTGCGTGGGACTTTCTGGGACTGGCTCCTGGGTGGGGGTCGTCTGCGTGGGTCTTTCTTGGACTGGGGGTCTTCTGCGTGGGACTTTCTGGGAGTGTCTCCTGGGTGGGTGTCGTCTCTTTGGGACTTTCTGGGACTGTCTCCTGTCTGGGGGGTCGTCTGCGTGGGACTTTCTGGGACTGGGGGTCATCTGCGTGGGTCTTTCTGGGACTGTCTCCTGGGTGGGTGTCGTCTGCCTGGGACTTTGTGGGATTGTCTTCTAGGTGGTGGGTCGTCTGCGTGGGTTTTTCTGGGACTGGGGGTAGTCTGCGTGGGACTTTGTGTGACTGGGGTGGTCTGCGTGGGACTTTCTGGGACTGTCTCCTGGGTGGAGGGTCGTCTGCGTGGGTCTTTCTGGGACTGGGGGTTGTCTGGGTGGGACATTCTGGGACTGGGATCGTCTGCGTGGGACTTTCTGGGACTGTCTCCTGGGTGGGTTTTTCTGAGACTGGGGGTAGTCTGCGTGGGACTTTCTTGGACTGGGGTCGTCTGCGTGGGAGTTTCTGGGACTGTGGGTCGTCTGCGTGGGACTTTCTGGGACTGGGAGTCGTCTGCATGGGACTTTCTGGGACTGTATCCTGGGTGGGGTGTCTTCTGCATGGGACTTTCTGGGACTGTCTCCTTGGTGTGGTGTCGTCTGCGTGGGACTTTCTGGGACTCTCTCCTGGGTGGGTGTCGTCTGCGTGGGACGTTCTGGGACTGTCTCCTGGGTGAGGGGTCGTCTGCGTGGGACTTTCTGGTACTGTGGGTCGTCTGCATGGGACTTTCTGGGACTGTCTCCTGGGTGAGGGGTCCTCTGCGTGGGACTTTCTGGTACTGGAGGTCGTCTGCGTGGGACTTTCTGGGACTGTATCCAGGGTGGGGTGTCGTCTGCATGGGACTTTCTGGGATTGTCTCCTGGGTGGGGGGTCGTCTGCGTGGGACTTTCTGGGACTCTCTCCTGGGTGGGGGGTCGTCTGCGTGGGACTTTCTGGGACAGTGGGTTGTCAACGTGGGACTTTCTGGGACTGCCTCCTGGGTAGGGTCGTCTGCGTGGGACGTTCTGGGACTGTCTCCTGGGTGGGGGTCGTCTGCATGGGACTTTCTGGGACTCGGGGTCGTCTGCGTATGACTTTCTGTGACTGTCTCCTGGGTGTGGGGTCTTCTGCGTGGGACTTTCTGGTACTGTGGGTCGTCTGCGTGGGACTTTCTGGGACTCTCTGATGGGTTGGTGGTCGTCTGTTTGGGTCTTTCTGGGACTGTGACTCGTCTGCGTGGGACTTTCTCGGACTGGGGGAAGTCTTCGTGGGACGTTCTGATACTGTCTCCTGGGTGGGGGGTCGTCTGCGTGGGACTTCCTTGGACTGGGCGTCTTCTGCGTGGGACTTTCTGGGACTGTCTCGTGTCTGGGTGGTCGTCTTCTTGGGACTTTCTGGGACTCTCTCCTGGGTTGGGGGTCGTCTGCGTGGGACTTTCTGGGCCAGTGGGTTGTCAACGTGGGACTTTCTGGGACTGCCTCCTGGGTGGGGTCGTCTGCGTGGGACGTTCTGGGACTCTCTCCTGGGTGGGGGGTCGTCTGCATGGGACTTTCTGGGACTCGGGGTCGTCTGCGTATGACTTTCTGGGACTGTCTCCTGGGTGTGGGGTCGTCTGCGTGGGACTTTCTGGTACTGTGGGTCGTCTGCGTGGGACTTTCTGGGACTCACTGATGGGTTGGTGGTCGTCTGTTTGGGTCTTTCTGGGACTGTGACTCGTCTGCGTGGGACTTTCTCGGACTGGGGGTCGTCTGCGTGGGACCTTCTGGTACTGTCTCCTGGGTGGGGGGTCGTCTGCGTGGGACTTCCTGGGACTGGGCGTCTTCTGCGTGGGACTTTCTGGGACTGTCTCGTGTCTGGGGGGTCGTCTTCGTCGGACTTTCTGGGACTGGGGGTCGTCTGCGTGGGCCTTTCTGGGACTGTCTCCTGGGTGGGGGGTCGTCTTCGTGGGACTTTCTGGGACTGGGTGTCGTCTCCGTGGGACTTTCTGGGACTTTCTCCTGGGTGGGGCTTCGTCTGCGTGGGACTTTCTGGGACTGGGTGTCGTCCGCGTGGGACTTTCTGGGACTGTCTCCTGGTTGGGGGTTCGTCTGCGTGGGACTTTCTGGGACTGGGGTCGTCTGCATGGGACTTTCTGGGACTGTCTCCTGGGTGGGGGGTCGTCTGCGTGGGATATCTGCGACTGTCTCCTAGGTGGGGGGTCGTCTGCATGAAATTTCCTGGGATTGGGATCGTCTGCGTGGGACATTATGGGACTGGGGGTCGTCTGCGTGGGTCTTTCAGGGACTGAGGGTCGTCTGCGTGGGACTTTCTGGGACTGTCTCCTGGGTGGGGGTTGTCTGCGTGGGGTATCTGGGACTGTCTACTGGGTGGGGGTTCGACTGCGTGGGACTTGCTGGGACTGTCTCCTGGGTAGGGGGTCGTCTGCGTGGGATATGTGGGTCTGTCTCCATGGTGTGGGGTCTTCTGCGTGGGATTTCTGGGATTTTGGGTCGTCTGGGTGGGACTTTCTGGGACTGGTGGCCGTCTGCGTGGGACTTTCTGGGAGTGGCGGTCGTCTGCGTGGAACTTTCTGGGACTGTCTCCTGGGTGCGGGGTCGTCTGCGTGGGACATTCTGGGACTGTCTCCTGACTGGGTGGTCGTCTGCGTGGGACTTTCTGGGACTGGGGGTCTATGCGTGGGAATTTCTGCGACTGGGGTTCATCTGCGTGGGTCTTTCTGGGACTGTCTCCTGGGTGAGGGGTCGTCTGCGTGGGACTTTCTGGGATTGGGGGTCGTCTGCGTGGGAATTTCTGCGACTGGGGGTCGTCTGCGTGGGACTTTCTGGTACTGTCTCCTGGGTTGGGGGGTCGTCTGCGTTGGACTTTCTGGGAGTGGGGGTCGTCTGCGTGGGACTTTCAGGTACAGTCTCCTGGGTGGGGGGTCGACTGCGTTGGACTTTCTGGGACTGGGCGTCTTCTGCGTGGGACTTTCTGGGACAGTCTCCTGTCTGGGGGGTCGTCTGCGTGGGACTTTCTGGTACTGTCTCCTGGGTGGGGGGTCGTCTGCGTTCGACTTTCTGGGACTGGGCGTCTTCTGCGTGGGACTTTCTGGGACTGTTTCCTATCTGGGGGGTCGTCTGCGTGGGCCTTTCTCGGACAGTCTCCTGGGTGGTGGTTCGTCTGCGTGGGACTTTCTGGTACTGAGTGTCGTCCGCGTGGGACTTTCTGGGACAGTCTCCTGGTTGGGGATCGTCTTCGTGGGTTTTCCTGGGACTGGGGGTCGTCTGCGTGGACTTTCTGGGACTGTCTCCTTGGTAGGGTGTCGTCTGCGTGGGACTTTCTTGGACTGGGGGTCGTCTGCGAGGGACTTTCTGGGACTGGGGGTCGTCTGCGTGGGACTTTCTGGGACTGGGTGTCGTCTGCGTCTGACTTACTGGGACTGTGGGTCGTCTGCGTGGGACTTTCTGGGACTGTCTCCTGGTTGGGGGGTCGTCTGCGTGGGATATCTGGGACTGTCTCCTGGGTGGGGGGTCCTCTGCATGGGACTTTCTTGGACTGGGGATCGTCTGCGTGGAACTTTCTGGACTGTTTTCTGGGACTGGGGTTCGTCTGCGTGGGTCTTTCTGGGACTGTCTCCTGGGTGGGGGGTCGTCTGCGTGGGACTTTCTTGGACTGTCTCCTGGTTGGGAAGTCGTCTGCGTGGGACTTTCTCGGACTGGGGGTCGTCTGCGTGGGTCTTTCTGGGACTAGGGTGTCGTCCGCGTGGGACTTTCTGGGAGTTGGGGTCGTCTCTGTGGGACTTTCTGGGACTGTCTCCTGAGTGGGGGGTCGTCTGCGTGGGATTTTCTGTGACTGGGGGTCGTCTGCGTGGGACTTTCTGGGACTGGGGGTCGTCTGCTTGAGACTTTCTGGGAGTGGGGGTCGTTTTCGTGGGACTTTCTGGGACTGTCTCCTGGTTGGGGGGTCGTCTGCGTGTGACTTTCTGGGACTGCCTCCTGGGTGGGGGGTCGTCTGCATGGGACTTTCTGGGACTGGGGTTCGTCTGCGTGGGTCTTTCTGGGACTGTCTCCTGGGTGGGGGGACGTCTGCGTGGGATTTCTGGGACTGTGGGTCGTCTGCGTGGGACTTTCTGGGACTGGGTGTCGTCTGCGTGGGACTTTCTTGGACTGTCTCCTCGTTGGGAAGTCGTCTGCGTGGGACTTTCTCGGACTGGGGGTCGTCTGCGTGGGTCTTTCTGGGACTGGGGGTCGGCTGCGTGGGACATTCTTGGACTGGGGCCGTCTGCGTGGGACTTTCTGTGAGTGGGGGTCGTCTGTGTGGGACTTTCTGGGACTGTCTCCTGAGTGGGGGGTCGTCGGCGTGGAATTTTCTGTGACTGGGGGTCGTCTGCGTGGGACTTTCTGGGACTGGGGGTCGTCTGCTTGAGACTTTCTGGGAGTGGGGGTCGTTTTCGTGGGACTTTCTGGGACTGTCTCCTTGGTGGGGGGTCGTCTGCGTGGGACTTTCTGGTAGTGGGGGTCGTCTGCGTGGCACTTTCTGTGACTGTCTCCTGGGTGGGGTGTCGTCTGCGTGGGACCTTCTGGGACAGTTGGTGGTCTGCATGGGAATTTCTGGGACCCTCTCCTAGGTGGCGGGTCGTCTACGTGGCACTTTCTGGGACAGTCTCCTGGGTGGGGATCGTCTGCGTGGGTTTTTCTGGGACTGGGGGTCGTCTGCGTGGGACTTTCTGGGACTGTCCCCTTGGTAGGGTGTCGTCTGCGTGGGACTTTCTGGGACTGGCGGTCGTCTGCGTGGTTCTTTCTGGGACTGGGGGTCGGCTGCGTGGGACATTCTTGGACTGTCCCCTTGGTAGGGTGTCGTCTGCGTGGGACTTTCTGGGACAGGGGGTCGTCTGCGTGGGACTTTCTGGAACTGGGGTTCGTCTGCTTGGGAATTTCTGGGTCTGGGGGCCGTCTGCGTGAAACTTTCTGGTAGTGGGGGTCGTCTGCGTGGGACTTTCTGGGACTGTCTCCTGAGTGGGGGGTCGTCTGCGTGGGACTTTCTTTGACTGTGGGTCGTCTGCGTGGGAATTTCTGGGACCCTCTCCTGGGTGGAGGGTCGTCTGTTTGTGACTTTCTGAGAACTGTCTCCTGGGTGGGGTGTCGTCTGCGTGGGACTTTCTGGGACGGGGGGTCGTCTACGTGGGACTTTCTGGGACTGTCTCCTGGGTGGGGGGTCGTCTGTGTGGGATTTTCTCGGATTGGGGTCTTCTGCGTGGGACTTTTTGGGACTGGGGTCGTCTGCGTGGGATTTTCTGGGACTGTCTCCTGGGTGGGAGGTCGTCTGCGTGGGACATTCTGGTTACTAGGGGTCGTCTGCGTGGGACCTTCTGGGACTGGGGGTCGTCTGCGTGGGACTTTCTGGGACTGTCTCCTGGGTGGGGGGTCGTCTGCGTGGGACTTTCTGGGACTGGGGGTCGTCTGCGTGGGACTTTCTGGGACTGTCTCCTGGGTGGGGTGTCGTCTGCGTGGAACTTTCTGGGACTGGGGGTCGTCTGCGTAGGACTTTCTGGTTCTGTCTCCTGGGTGAGGGGTCATCTGCGTGGGACTTTCTGGGTCTGTCTCACAAAAGAGACAGGAGATGTAGCCGCCTGGGATTGCTTTTAAGGCACTTGGCACAAAAAGTCACGAGAACAGTGCTGGCGACAACCTGAGATTGCTTGTAACGCAGTTGTCACAAAAGAGACAGGAGATGTCGATTTGTAGTGGCCTGAGATTGCTTTCAAAGCAGTTTCACAAAAGAGCCAGGCGTATTCGGCTTGTAGCAGCCTGAGATTGCTTGTAAGGCAGTTATCACAAAAGAGCCAGGAGAAATCGGCACGTAGCCGCCTGGGATTGCTTGTATGGCAATTGGCACAAAAAATCAGGAGAATTGGACTATCGGATGCCTGAGATTGCTTGTAAGGCGGTTGTCACAAAAGAGACAGGAGATGTCGATTTGTAGCGGCCTGAGATTGCTTGTAAGGCAGTTGTCACAAAAGCGCCACGAGAATTCGGCTCATAGCCGCCTGGGATTGCTTGTAAGGCAATTTGCACAAAAAGCCAGTAGAATTCATATTGCTGCAGCCTGAGAATGCTTGTAAGGCAGATGCCACAAATGCGCCAAGGGAAATCGGTTCGTAGTAGCCTGGGATTGGTTGTAAGGCAATTAGCACAAAAATCAGGAGAAATGGACTAGCGTCAGCCTGAGATTGCTTGTAAGGCAGTTGTCACAAAAGAGGCAGTATATGTCGATTTGTAGTGGCCTGAGTTTGCTTTTAAGGCAGTTTTTACAAAAGAGACAAGAGAAGTCGGCTCGTAGACGGCTGGGATTGATTGTAAGGCAATTTGCACAAAAGAGCCGGGAGAATTCGGCTTGCAGCAGCCTGAGATTGCTTGTAAGGCAGTTGCCACAAATGAGCCAGGCGAAATCGGCTCGTAGCCGCCTGGGATTGCTTGCAAGGCAATTGGCACAAAATGCTAGGGGAATTGGGATTGCTGAGGCCTGAGATTGCTTGTAAGGCAGTTGTCACAATAGAACTAGGAGAATTCGGCAAGTAGCGGCCTGGGAATGCTTGTAAGGCAGTTACCACAAAAGAGCAAGGAGAAATCGGCACGTAGCCGCCTGGGATTGCTTTTAAGGCAATTGGCACAGAAAATCAGGAGAACTGTCCCGGCGGCAGCCTGAGATTGCTTCTAAGGCAGTTGTTACAAAAGAGACAGGATATGTCGATATGTAGCGGCCTGATATTATTGTAAGGCAGTTTTCACAAAAGAACCAAGAGAATTCGGCTCGTATCAGCCTGACATTTCTTGTAAGTCAGTTGTCACAAAAGCGCCAAAAGAATTCGGCTTGTAGCAGCCTGAGATTTCTTGTAATGCAGTTGCCACAAAAGGGCCAGGAGAAATCGGCTCGTAGACGCCTTGGTGTGCTTGTAAGTCAATTCGCACTAAAATCCAGGAGAATTCATATTGCTGCAGCCTGAGAATGCTTGTAAGGCAGATGCCAAAAATGAGCCGGGAGAAATCGCTTCGTAGCGGCCTGGGATTTCTTGTAAGGCAGTTGTCACAAAATGCCAGGATATGTCGATTTGTAGCGGCCTGAGTTTGCTTGTAAGGCAGATACCACAGAAGAGCCAGGAGAAAACGGCACGTGGCTGCCTGGGATTGCATTTAAAACAATTGGCACAAAAAGTCAGGAGAATATGGCTGGATCCAGCCTGAGATTGCTTGTAAGGCAGTTGTCACAAAAGAGCCAGAAGATGTCGATTTGTAGCGGCCTCAGTTTGATTGCAAGGCAGTTTAAAAAAAGAGCCAAGAGAAGTCGGCTCGTAGCAGTTTCACATTGCTTGTAAGGCAGTTTTCACAAAAGAGCCAGGAGAATGCGGCTTGTTGCAGACTGAGATTGCTTGTAAGGCAGTTGCTGCAAAAGAGCCAGGAGAAATCGTCTCGTAGCCGCCAGGGATGGCTTGTAAGACAATTGGCCCCAAAAGCCAGTAGAATTGGGCTTATAGCAGCCTGAGAATGCTTGTAAGGCAGTTACCACAAAAGCCCAGGAGTAATCGGCACGTAGACGCCTGGGATTGCTTTTAAGGCAATTGGCACAAAATGTCAAGAGAATTGTGCTGACGGCAGCCTGTGATTGCTTGTAAGGCAGATGCCACAAATGAGCCACGAGGAATCGGCACGTAGCAGCCTAGGATTTCTTGTAAGGCAATTGGCACAAAAAGTCAGGAGAATTGGACTAGTGGCAACCTGAGATTGCTTGTAATCCCAGGCTGGTACGAGCCGATTTCTCCTGGCTCAATTGTGGCATATGCCTTACAAGCATTCTCAGGCTGCTACAAGCCGAATTCTCCTGGCTCTCTTGAGACAACTGCCTTACAAGAAAAATCAGGATGCTACGAGCCGACTTCTCATGGCTCTTTTGTGTGCCAATTGCCTTACAAGCAATCCCAGGCGGCTACGAGCCGACTTCTTTTGTTTTTTTTCTGAAAATTGCCTTACACGAAATCTCCGCCTGATGCCACAAATGAGCCAGGAGAAATCGGCTCGTAGCAGCCTGCCATGCTTGTAAGGAAGTTGCCACAAAAGAGCCAGGAGAAATCGGGTCGTAGCCGCCTGGCATTGCTTCTAAGGCAATTGGAAACCCCCCAAGAGAATTGGGATTGCTGCAGCCTGAGATTGCTTGTAAAGCAGTTGTCACAATAGAGCCCGGAGAATTCGGCTTGTAGCAGCCTGAGATTGCTTGTAAGGCAGTTACCACAAAAGCCCAGGAGTAATCGGCACGTAGCCGCCTGGGATTGCTTTTAAGGCAATTGGCACAAAATGTCAGGAGAATTGTGCTGACTGTGATTGCTTGTAATGCAGTTGTCACAAAAGATGCCAGGCGTATTCGTCCTTAGCAGCCTGAGATTGCTTGTAAGGCAATTCGCATAGAAAGCCAGGAGAATTCATATTGCTGCAGCTTGAGATTGCTTGTAAGGCAGGTGTCACAAAAGAGCCAGGAAAATTCGGCTTGTAGTAGCCGGAGAATTCTTGTAAGGCAGTTGCCAGAAAAGAGCCAGGAGAAATTGGCTCGTAGCAGCCCGTGATTGCTTGTAAGGCAGTTTCACAAAAGAGACAGGCGAATTCGGCTTGTAGGTGCCTGAGATTTCTTTAAAGGCAGTTTTCACAAAAGAGCCAAGAGAAGTCGGATCGTAGCCGCCTGACATTGCTTTTAAGGCAGTTGTAACAAAAGAGCCAGGAGAAATCGGCTCTTAGCCCCCCTGGGATTGCTTGTAAGGAAATTGGCACAAAAAGCCAGGAGAAGTGGGATTGCTGCAGCCTGTGATTGCTTTTCAGGCAGTTGTCACAATAGAGCCAGGATTATCAGCTTGAGATTGCTTATAAGGCAGTTACCACAAAACAGCCAGGAGAAATCGTCACGTAGCCACCTGGGATTGCTTTTTTAAGGCAATTGGCACAAAAAGTAATTGGCCTAGCGGCAGCCTGATATTACTTGTAAGACAGTTCACACAAAGGAGACAGTAGATGTCGATTTGTAGCGGCCTGAGATTGCTTGCAAGGCAGTTTCACAAAAGAGACAGGCGTATTCATCTTGTTACAGGCTGAGATTGCTTGTAAGGCAGTTTTCACAAAAGAGCCATGAGAAGTCGGCTCGTAGCATCCTGATTTTGCTTGTAAGGCAGTTGTCTCAAGAGAGCCAGGAGAATTCGGCTTGTAGTAGCCTGAGATTGCTTGTAATGCAGTTGCCACAAAAGAGCCAGGAGAAATCGGCTCGTGGCCGCCTGGGATTGCTTGTAAGGCAATTGACACAAAAAGCCAGGAGAATTGGGATTGCTGCTGCCTGAGATTGCTTGTAAGGCAGTTTTCACAAAAGAGACAGGAGATGTCGTTTTGTAGCAGTCTGACATTTCTTGTAAGGCAGTTTTCACAAAAGAGCAAGGAGAATTCGTCTTGTAGCAGCCTGAGTTTGCTTGTAAGACAGTTGCCACAAAAGAGCCAGGAGAAATCGGCTCGTCGCCGCCTGGGATTGATTGTAAGGCAATTCGCACAAAAAGCCAGGAGAATTCATAATGCTGCAGCCTGAGAATGCTTGTAAGGCAGATGCCACAGATGAGCCAGGGGAAATCGGTTAGTAGCAACCTGAGATTGTTTGTAAGGCAGTTGCCACAAATGAGCCAGGAGAATTGGGTTTGCTGCAGCATGAGATTGCTTGTAAGGCCCTTATCACAAAAGAACCAGGAGAATTCGGCTTGTAGCAACCTGAGTTTGCTTGCAAGGCAGTTCCCACAAAAAGCCAGGAGAAATCGGCACGTAACCGCCTGGGATTGCTTTAAGGCAATTTGCACAAAAAGTCAGGAGAATTGTGCTGGCGTCAGCCTGAGATTGCTTGCAAGACTGTTGTCACAAAAGAGACAGGAGATGTCGATTTGTAGCGGCCTGAGATTTCTTGCAAGGCAGTCTCACAAACGAGCCAGGCGTATTCGGCTTGTAGCGGCCTGAGATTGCTTGTAAGGCAGTTTCACAATAGAGCCAAGAAAAGTTTGCTCGTAGCAGCTTGTAAGACAATTATAACAAAAAGTCAGGAGAATTGGACTAGCGGCAGCCTGAGATTGTTTATAATGCAGTTGACACAATAGAGCCAGGAGATTTCGTCTTGTAGCAGACTGAGATTGCTTGTAAGGCAGTTACCACAAAAGAACCAGGAGAAATCGGCACGTAGCCGCCTGGGATTGCTTTTTAGGCAATTGGCACAAAAAGTCAGGAGAATTGTGCTGGCGGCAGCCTGAGCTTTCTTGTAAGGCAGTTGTCACGAAAGAGCCAGGAGATCGATTTGTTGCAGCCGTAGATTGCTTGTAAGGCATTTGTCATAGAAGATCCAGGCGTAGTCGGCTCGTAGCAGCCTGAGATTGCTTGGAAGTAAGTTGGCACAAAAGAGGCAGGAGATTCTCCTGGGAGATTTGTGAAAATTGCCTTACAAGCAATCTCATTCTTCTACAAGCCTACACCTGCTGGCACTTTTAAGACAACTGCCTTACAAGCAATCTCAGGCTGCAGTAAGCCCAATGTTCCTGTGTTTTTTGCCAATTGCCTTACAAAATAATAAGCCGATTTCTCAAGTCTCTTTTGTGGCGACTGTCTTACAAGCAGTCTCAAGCTGCTACAAGACGAATTCTACTGGCTCTTTTGTGACAACTTACTTCCAAGCAATCTCAGGCTGCTACGAGCCGACTACGCCTGGATCTTCTATGACAAATGCCTTACAAGCAATCTACGGCTGCAACAAATCGATCTCCTGGCTCTTTCGTGACAACTACCTTACAAGAAATCTCAGGCTACTACAAGCTGACTACGCCTTTCTCTTTTGTGGCAACTGCCTTACAAGCAATCTCAGGCTGCAGCAAGCCCAATTATCCTGGCTTTTTTGCCAATTGCCTTACAAGTAATCCCAGGCTGCTACGAGCGTATTTCACCTGGCTCTTTTGTGGCAACTGCCTTACAAGTAATCTCAGGCCTCTACAAGACGAATTCTCCTGGATCTTTTGTGAGAACTGCCTTACAAGCAATCTCAGGATGCTACGGGCCGACTACGCCTGGCTCTTCTATGACAAGTGGCTTACAAGCAAACTCAGGCTGCTACAAGCCGATTTTTTCTGGCTCTATTTTGGCAACTACCTTACAAGCAATTTCAGGCTGCTACGAGCCGACTTCTCTTAGTTCGTTTGTGAAAACTGTTTTACAAGCCATCTCAGGCTGCAGCAATCCCAACTCTTTTGGCTTTTTGTGCCAATTGGCTTACAAGCAATCCCAGGCACCTACGAGCCGATTTCTCCTGGCTCTTTTGTGGCAACTGTCTTACAAGCAAACTCAGGCTGCTACAAGCCGAATTCTCTTGGCGCTTTTGTGAAAACTGCCTTACAAGTAATGTCAGACTGATACAAAACGACATCTCCGGTCTCTTTTGTGAAAACTGCAGTACAAGCAATCTCAGGCAGCAGCAATCCCAATTCTCCTGGCTTTTTGTGCCAATTGCCTTACAAGCAATCCCAGGCGGCCACGAGCCGATTTCTCCTGGCTCTTTTGTGGCAACTGCCTTACAAGCAATCTCAGGCTGCTACAAGCCGAATTCTCCTGGCTCACTTGAGACAACTGCTTTACAAGCAATATCAGGATGCTACGAGCCGGCTTCTCATGGCTCTTTTGTGAAAACTGCCTTACAAGCAATCTCAGGCTGCTACAAACCCACATCTCCTGTCTCTTTTGTGAAAACTGCCTTACAAGCAATCTCAGCCTGTAACAAGATGAATACGCCTGTCTCTTTTGTGAAACTGCCTTGCAAGCAATCTCAGGCCGCTACAAATCGACATCTACTGTCTCTTTTTTGCGAACTGTCTTACAAGCAATATCTGGCTGCCGCTAGGCCAATTACGTTTTGTGCCAATTGCTTTAAAAAGCAATCCCAGGCGGCTACGTGACGATTTCTCATGGCTGTTTTGTGGTAACTGCCTTACAATCCATCCCAGGCTGATACATGTCGAATTCACCTAGTTCTATTGTGACAACTGCCTTACAAGCAATCTCAGGCTGCAGCAATCCCAATTCCCCTAGCATTTTGTGCCAATTGCCTTACAAGCAATCCCAGGCGATTTCGCCTGGCTCATTTGTGGGAACTGCCTTGCAAGCAATCTCAGGCTGCTGCAAGCCGAATTCTCCTGGCTCTTTTGTGCAAATTGCCTTACAATCAATCCCAGGCGTCTACGAGCCGACTTCTCTTGTCTCTTTTGTAAAAACTGCCTAAAAAGCAATCTCAGATTGCTAGAAAACGACATCTCCTGTCTCTTTTTATAAAAACTGCCTTAGAAGCAATCTCAGCCTGCTACAAGCCGAATACGCCTGGCAATTTTGTGAAACTGCCTTTCAAGCAAAGTCAGGCCGCTACAAATCGACATATACTGGCAATTTTGTGACAACTGCCTTAGAAGAAATCTCAGGCTGACGCTAGTCCAATTCTCCTGATTTTTGTGCTAATTGCCTTACAACCAATCCCAGGCTGTTACGAACCGATTTCTCCTGGCTCATTTGTGGCATCTGCCTTACAAGCATTCTCAGGCTGCAGCAATATGAATTCTCCTGGCTTTTTTTACGAATTGCCTTACAAGCAATCCCAGGCGGGCACGAGCCGATTTCTCCTGGCGCTTTTGTGGCAACTACCTTACAAGAAATCTCAGGCTGCTATAAGCCGAATTCTCCTGGTGCTTTTATGACAACTGCCTTACAATCAATGTCAGGCTGCTACGAGCCGACTTCTCTTGGCTCTTTTGTGAAAACTGCTTTGCAAGTAATCTCCGGCTGCTACAAGCCGAATTCTCCTGGCGCTTTTGTGACAACTGCCTTACAAGCAATGTCAGGCTACTACAAGCCGACTTCTCTTGGCTCTTTTGTGAAAACTGAATTCCAAGTAATATCAAGCCGCTACAAATCCAGATCTCCTGTCTCTTTTGTGACAACTGCATTACAAGCAATCTCAGGCTGCCGCCAGGACAGTTCTCCTGACTTTGTGTACCAATTGCCTTACAAGCAATCTCAGGCTGCTGTAAGCCGAATTCTCCGGGCTCTCTTGTGCAAATTGCCTTACAAGCAATCCCAGGAGTTTACGACCCGACTTCTCTTGTCTCTTTTGTGAAAACTGCTTTACAAGTAATCTCAGTCGAATTATCCTGGCGCTTTTATGACAACTGCCTTACAAGCAATGTCAGGCTGCTACGAGCCGACCTCTCTTGGCTCTTTTGTGAAAACTGCCTTACAAGTAATATCAGGCCGCTACAAATATACATCTCCTGTCTCTTTTGTGACAACTGCCTTACAAGCAATCTCAGCCTGCTACAAGATGAATACGCCTGGCTCATTTGTGAAACTGCCTTGCAAGCAATCTCAGGCCGATACAAATCCACATATACTGCCTCTTTTGTGACAACTGCCTTACAAGCAATCTCAAGCTCTCGCTAGTACAATTCTCCTGACTTTTTCTGCCAATTGACTTACAAGCAATCCCAGCCTGCTACGAACCGATTTCTCCTGGCTCATTTGTGGCATCTGCCTTACAAGCATCCTCAGGCTGCAGCAATATGAATTCTCCTGGCTTTTTGTGCGAATTGCCTTACAAGCAATCCCAGGCGGCTACGAGTCGATTTCTCTTGGCTCTTTTGTGAAAACTGCCTTACAAGCAATCTCAGGCTGCAGCCAGGACAGTTCTACTGACGTTTGGTGCCAATTGCCTTAAAAGCAATCCCAGGCGGCTACGTGCCGATTTCTCCTGGCTCTTTTGTTGTAACTGCCTTACAGGCAATCTCAGGCTGCTACAAGCCTAATTCTCCTGGTTCTATTGTGACAACTGCCTTAAAAGCAATCTCAGGCTGCAGCAATCCCAATGGACAGTTCAATAAATCTCATGCTGCTACAAGCCGAATTCTCCTGGCGCTTTTGTGACAACTGCCTTACAAGCAATGTCAGGCCGCTACAAATCAATATATCCTGGCTCATTTGTGAAAACTGCCTTACAAGCAATCTCAGGCTGCTTCAATCCGAATTCTCCAGGCTCTTTTGTGCAAATTGCCTTTCAAGCAATCCCAGGCGTCTACGAACCGACTTCTCTTATCTCTTTTGTGAAATCTGCCTTAAAAGCAATCTCAGGCTGCTACAAACGACATCTCCTGTCTCTTTTTTTAAAACTGCCATACAAGCAATCTCAGCCTGCTAAAAGCCGAATACGCATGGCTCTTTTCTGAAACTGCCTTACAAGAATCTCAGGCCGCTACAAATCGACATATGCTGGCTCTTTTGTTACACCTGCCTTACAAGCAATCTCAGGCCGCTACAAGCCGAATACGCCTGGCACTTTTGTGAAATTGCCTTGCAAGAAATATCAGGCTGCTACAAATCGTCATCTCCTTCTCTTTTGTGACAACTGCCTTATCCATAATTACAAAAGTTTTTTCAACACATTGATTAGAGTCGAGTCGAAATTCAACGGTATGGGGACATGTGTTAGCTCATTTGCTGAAATTGTCATGCGGCCCTAAACTGGGAAATCAGTCATATTTCACTTGTTTGTAACTTTTTTCCAGTAGAAGAAATATATTCAAAATAGGTATCAAATTGTGTGCAATTATTTGATTTGTCTATGTATACAGGGATTTTTCATTTGCTCGGTATGTCGTCTGACAATTTACAGCGTCCGAATTCCAGTGTGCAAAATAAAACTGCATTTCTAATTTTTCCTTTTTATCGAATCCACAAAATATTGGTGTCCAATTGTCGCAAATTTCTTACCTTATCCATAATTACAAAAGTTTTTCGACACTTTGAATAGAGTCGAGGCGAAATTCAACGGTATGGGGACTAGTGTTAGCTCATTTTCGGAAATTGTCATGCGGCCCTAAACTGGGAAATCAGTCATATTTCACTTGTTTATAACGTTTTTCCAGTAAATTAAATATTTTCCAAATGGTTATCAAATTGTGTGAAATTATTTGATTTGTCTATGATTACAGGGATTTTTTATTTGGTCAGATAGTAACAAGTACAACTTTCAGCATGTGCGCGGTATGTCGTCTGACAATTTACAGCGTCCGAATTCCAGTGTGCACAATAAGACTGCATTTCTAATTTTTCCTTTTTATCGAATCCACAAAATATTGGTGTCCAAATGTCGGGAATTTCTTACCTTATCCATAATTTCTTGCCTTATCCCTAATTACAAAAGTTTTTTCGACACCTTGATTAGAGTCGTGTCGAAATTCAACGGTATGGGGACTTGTGTTAGCTCATTTTCGGAAATTGTCATGCGGCCCTAAACTTGGAAATATGTCATATTTCACTTGTTTATAACTTTTTTCCAGTAAAAGATATATTTTCAAAATGGGTATGAAATTGAGTGCAATTATCTGACTTGTCTATGTATACAGGGATTTTTCATTTGCTCAGATAGTAAAAAGGACAGCTTTCACCATGTGCGCGGTTTGTCGTCTGACAATTTACAGCGTCCGAATTCCAGTGTGCCCAATAAGAATGCATGTCTAATTTTTCCTTTTTATAGAATCCACAAAATATTGATGTACAATTGTCGGGAATTTCTTACCTTATCCATAATTACAAAAGTTTTTTTCGAAATCTTGAATAGAGTCGAGGCGAAATTCAACGGTATGGGGATTACTGTTAGCTCATTTGCGGAAATTGTCACGCGGCCCTAAACTGGGAAATCAGTCATATTTCACTCTTTTATAACGTTTTTCCAGTAAAAGAAATATTTTCAAAATGGGTATCAAATTGTTTGCAATTATTTGGTTGGTCTATGTATACATGGATTTTTCATTTGGTCAGATAGTAAAAAGTACAGATTTCACCATGTGCGCCGTATGTCGTCTGACAATTTACAGCGTCCGAATTCCAGTGTGCACAATAAGACTGCATTTCTAATTTTCACAATACCGCGCACCTGGTGAAAGCTGTACTTTTTACTATCTGACCAAATGAAAAATCCCTGTAAACATAGACCAACCAAATAATTGCACACAATTTGATACCCTTTTTGAAAATATTTCTTTTACTGGAAAAAAGTTATAAAGAAGTGAAATATGACTGATTTCTAATTTAGGGCCGCGTGACAATTTCCGCAAATGAGCTAACACTAATCCCCATACCGTTGAATTTGGACTCGACTCTAATCAAGGTGTCGAAAAAACTTTAGTAATTATGGATAAGGCAAGAAATTCTCGACAATTGGACAGCAATATTTTGTGGATTCTATAAAAAAGCAAAATTAGAAAGGCAGTATTATTGTGCAGACTGGAAATCGGACGCTGTAAATTGTCAGACGACATACCGCGCACATGGTCAAAGCTGTACTTTTTACTATCTGACCAAATGAAAAATCCCTCTATTCATAGACCAAAGACATAATTGCACACAATTTGATACCCATTTTGAAAATATTTCTTTTACTGGAAAAAAGTTATAAACAAGTGAAATATGACTGATTACCTAGTTTAGGTCCGCATGACAATTTCCGCAAATGAGCTAACACTAGTCCCCATACCGTTGAATTTCGACTCGACTCTAATCAAGGTGTCGAAAAAACTTTAGTAATTATGGATAAGGCAAGAGATTCGCGACAATTGGACAGCAATATTTTGTGGATTCTATAAAAAAGCAAAATTAGAAAGGCAGTCTTATTGTACGGACTGGAATTCGGACGCTGTAAATTGTCAGACGACATACTGCGCACCTGGTGAAAGCTGTACTTTTTACTATCTGACCAAATGAAAAATCCCTGTAAACATAGACAAATCAAATAATTGCACACAAATTGATAACCATTTTTAAAATATTTCTTTTAATGGAAAAAAGTTATAAAGAACTGAAATATGACTGATTTCCCAGTTGAGGGCCGCATGAAAATTTCCGCAAATGAGCTAACACAAGTCCCCATATCGCTGAATTTCGCCTCGACTCTTATCAAGGTGTAGAAAAAACATTTGGTATTATGGATAAGTCAAAAAATTCCCGACATTTTGACACCAATATTTTGTGAATTCGATAAAAAGAAAAATTAGAAATGCAGTCTTATTGTGCACACTGGAATTCGGACGCTGTAAATTGTCAGACGACATACCGCGCACATGGTTAAAGCTGTACTTTTTACTATCTGACCAAATGAAAAATCCCTTACAAGCAATCTCAGGCTGCTACAAAACGGCATTTCCTGGCTCTTTTGTGAAACCTGCCTTACAAGCAATCTCAGGCTGATACAAGCCCACACCTGCTGGCTCTTCTGTGAAAACTGCGCTAAAATCAATCTCAGGTTGCTAAAAATCGACATCTCCTGACTGTTTTGTGACAACTGCCTTACAATCAATCTCAGGCTGCAGCAAGCTAATTCTCCTGGCTTTTTGTGCCATTTGCCTTACAAGCAATCCCACGCAGCTACGAGCCCATTTCTCCTGGCTTGTTGTGACAACTGCCTTACAACGAATCTCAGGCTGCAGCAAGCCCAATTCTCCTGGCTCATTTTTTGAAAACAGCCTTACAAGCAATCTCAGGCTGCTACAATCCGAATACGCCTGGCTCTTTTGTGACACCTGCCTTACAAGCAATCTCAGGCTGCTACGAGCCCATTTCTCCTGGCTTTTTGTGGAAAGTGCCTTACACGCAATCTTAGGATTTTACGAGCCGGTTCTCCTGGGAGATTTGTGAAAATTGCCTTACAAGCAATCTCATTCTTCTACAAGCCTACACCTGCTGGCACTTTTAGGACAACTGCATTACAAGCAATCTCAGGCTGCAGCAAGCCCAATGTTCCTGGCTTTTTTGCCAATTGCCTTACAAAATAATCCCAGGCTGCTACGAGCCGATTTCTCAAGCCTCTTTTGTGGCGACTACCTTACAAGCAATCTCAGGCTGCTACAAGACGAATTCTACTGGCTCTTTTGTGACAACTCCCTTACAAGCAATGTCAGGCTGCTATGATCCGATTTCTCTTAAGACTTTTGTGAAAACTGCCTTACATGAAATCTCAGGCTACTACAAGCCGAATACGCCTTGCTCTTTTGAGGCAACTGCCTTACAAGCAGTCTCAGGCTGCTACAAAACGACATATCCTGGCTCTTTTGTGAAAACTGCCTTACAACAATCTCAGACTAATACAAGCCTACACCTGCTGGCTCTTCTGTGAAAACTGCCTTACAAGCAATCTCAGGCTGCTATGGGCCGACTTCATCGGGCAATTTGTGAAAACTGTCTTACAAAGGATCTCAGGTTGCTACAAGCCGATTTCTCCTGCCTCTATTCTGCCAACTGCCTTCCAAGCAATCTCAGGTTTCTACGAGCCTGGCTCTTCTATGACAACTGCCTTACAAGCAATCTCAGGCTGGATCCAGCCATATTCTCCTGACTTTTTGTGCCAATTGCTTTAAAAGTAATCCCAGGCGGCCACGTGCCGATTTCTCTTGGCTCTTTTGTGGTATCTGCCTTACAAGCAATCTCAGGCTGCCGCTAGTCCAATTCTCCTGACTTTTTGTGCCAATTGCCTTAAAAAGCAATCCCAGGCGGCTACGTGCCGATTTCTCCTGGTTCTTTTGTGGTAACTGCCTTACAAGCAATCTCAGGCTGCTACAAGACGAATTCTCCTGTCTCTATTGTGACAACTGCCTTACAAGCAATCTCAGGCTGCCGCTAGTCCAATTCTCCTGACTTTTTGTTATAATTGTCTTACAAGCATCCCAGGCTGCTACGAACCGATTTCCCCTGGCTCATTTCTGGCATCTACCTTACAAGCATTCTCAGGCTGCAGCAATATGAATTCTCCTTGCTTTTTGTGCGAATTACCTTACAAGCAATCCCAGGCGTCTACGAACCGATTTCTCCTGGCTCTTTTGTGGGAACTGCCTTGCAAGCAATCTCAGGCTGCTACAAGCCGAACTCTCCTGGCTCTATTGTGATAACGGCCTTACAAGCAATCTCAGGCTGCAGCAAACCCAATTCTCCTGGCTCATTTGTGGCAACTGCCTTACAAGCAATCTCACGCTGCTACAAAACGACATCTACAGTCTTTTTTTAAAAAACTGCCTTACAAGCAATCTCAGCCTGCTACAAGCCGAATACGCCTGGCTCTTTTGTGAAAGTCCCACGCAGACGACCCCCCACCCAGGAGACAGTCCCAGAAAGTCCCACGCAGAAGATCCCCCACCCAGGAGACAGTCCAAGAAAGTCCCACGCAGATGACCCCCACTACCAGAAAGATACACGCAGACGGCCCCCAGTCCCAGAAAGTCCCAAGCAGACGACCCCCAGTCACAGAAGGTCCCATGCAGACGACCCCCAGTCCCAGAAAGTCCCACGCAGACGACCCCCAACCCAGGAGACAGTCCATGAAAGTCCCATGCAGACGACCCCCACTCCAAGAAAGTCCCAAGCAGACGAACCCCAGTCCCAGAAAGTCTCACGCAGACGACCCACAGTCTCAGAAAGTCCCAGGCAGACAACCCCCCAACCAGGAGACAGTCCCAGAAAGTCCCACGCAGACGTCCCACATTCCCAGAAAGTCGCACGCAGACGACCCCATACCCAGGAGACAGTCCCAGAAAGTCTCACGCAGACGACTCCCACTCCCAGAAATTCACACGCAAACGACCCCCTAGTCCCAGAAAGTCCCACACAGACGACCCCCAGAGAGAAGACAGTCCCAGAAAGTCCAACGAAGACGAACCCCAGTCCCAGCAAGTCCCACGCAGACGACCCCCCAACATGGAGACAGTCCCAGAAAGTCCCACGCAGACAATCCCCAGTCCCAGAAGGTCCCACGCAGACGACACCCAGTCCCAGAAAGTCCCACGCAGACGACCCCCAGTCCCAGAAAAACCCACGGAGACGATCCCCACCCAGGAGACTGTCCCAGAAAGTCCCACGCAGACGACCCCCATCCCAGGAGACAGTCCCAGAAAGTCCCACGCAGACGACCCCCACTACCAGAAAGTCCCACGCAGACAGCCCCCAGTCCAAGAATGTCCCACGCAGACGACCCCCAGTCCCAGAAAGTCCCACGCAGACAACACCTACCTAGGAGACAGTCCCAGAAAGTCCCACGCAAACGACCCAGAGTTCCAGAAAGTCCCACGCAGACGACCCCCAACCCAGGAGACAGTCCAAGAAAGACCCACGCAGACGACCCCCAGACCCAGAAAGTCCAACGCAGAAGACGACCAGTCCCAGAAAGTCCCACGCAGACGACCTCCAGTACCAGAAGGTCCCACGCAGACGACCCACAGTCCCAGAAAGTCCCACGCAGACGACACCCTACCAAGGAGACAGTCCCAGAAATTCCCACGCAGACGAACCCCACTCCCAGAAAAACTCACGCAGACGATCCCCACCCAGGATACAGTACCAGAAAGTCCCACGCAGACGAACCGCCACCCAGGAGACAGTCCCAGAAAGTCCCACGCAGACGACCCCCAGTCCAAGAAAGTCCCACGCAGACGACCCCCCACCCAGGAGACAGTCCCAGAAAGTCCCACGCAGACGACCCCCACTCCCAAAAAGTCCCACGCAGAGGGCCCCAGTCCCAGAGAGTCCCACGCAGAAGAACCCCAGTCCTAGAAAGTCCCACGCAGACGACCCCCACCCAGGAGACAGCCCCAGAAAGACCAACGAAGACGACACCCAGTCCAAGAAAGTCCCACGCAGACGACCCCCAGTCCCAGAGAGTCCCACGCAGACGACCACCCACCAAGGAGACAGACACAGATATCCCACGCAGATGACCCCCACCCAGGAGACAGTCCTGAAAGTCCCACGCAGACGACACCCAGGCCCTGAAAGTCCCACGCAGACGACCCCCCACGCAGGAGACAGTCCAAGAAAGTCCCACGCAGACGACCCCCACTACCAGAAAGTCCCACGCAGACAGACCCAATACAAGAATGTCCCACGCAGACGACCCCCAGTCACAGAAAGTCCCACGCAGACAACCTCCCACCCAGGAGACAGTCCCAGAAAGTCCCACGCAGACGACCCCCAGTCCCAGAAAGACCCACGCAGACGACACCCTACCAAGGAGACAGTCCCAGAAATTCCCACGCAGACGACCCCCACTCCCAGAAAAACCAACGCAGACGATCCCCACCCAGCAGACAGTCCCTGAAAGTCCAACGCAGACGACCCCCTACACAGGAGACAGTCCCAGAAAGTCCCACGCAGACGACATCCCAACCAGGAGACAGTCCCAGAAAGTCTCACGCAGAGGACCCCCAGTCACAGAACGTCCCACGCAGACGACCCCCACCCAGGAAACAGTCCTAGAAAGTCCCACGCAGACGACAGCCAGTCCCTGAAAATCCCACGCAGACGAACCCCCACCCAGGAGACAGTCCCAGAAAGTCCCACGAAGACGACCCCCCACCCAGGAGAGAGTCCAAGAAAGAACCACGCAGACGACACAGAGTCACAGAAAGTCCCATGCAGACGACCCCCACCCAGGAAACAGTCCCAGAAAGCCCCACGCAGATGACACCCACCCAGGAGAGAGTCCCAGAAAGACCCACAAGACGACCACCAGTCCCAGAAAGTACCACGCAGACGACCCCCAGGCCCAGAAAGTCCCATGCAGACGACACCCCACCCAGGAGACAGTCCTAGATTTACCACGAAGACGACCTCCCACCCAGGAGACAGTCCTAGAAAGTCCCACGCAGACGAGCCCCAGTCCAAGAAAGTCCCACGCAGACCACCCCCAGACAGGAGAGTGTCCCAGCAAGTCCCACGCAGACGACACCCAGTCCCAGAAAATCCCACGCAGACGAACACCCACCCAGGAGACAGTCCCAGAAAGTCCCACGCAGACGACCCCCCACCAAGTAGACAGTCCCAGAAAGACCCACGCAGACGACACCCAATCCCAGAAAGTCCCACGCAGACGACTCCCCACCCAGGAGACAGTCCCAGAAAGTCCCACGAAGACGACCCCCCACCCAGGAGAGAGTCCAAGAAAGACCCACGCAGACACAACCGAGTCACAGAAAGTCCCAGGCAGAAGACCCCCCACCCAGGAGATAGTCCCAGATATCCCACGCAGACGACCACCCACCCAGGAAGCAGTCCCACGCAGACGACCCCCAGTCCAAGAAAGTCCCGCGCAGACGACCCCCAGACAGGAGACAGTCCCAGCAAGACCCACGCAGACGACATCCAGTCACAGAAAGTCCCACGCAGAAGAACACACACCCAGGAGACAGTCCCAGAATGTCCCACGCAGACGAGCCCCCACCCAGGAGACAGTCCCAGAAAGTCCCATGCAGACGACACCCAGTCCCAGAAGGTCCCACGCAGACGACCCCCAGTCCCAGAAAGTCCCACGCAGACGACACCCTACCAAGGAGACAGTCCAAGAAATTCCCACGCAGACGACCCCCACTCCCAGAAAAACCCACGCAGACGATCCCCACCCAGCAGACAGTCCCAGAAAGTCCCACGCAGACGACCCCCACTCCCAAAAGGTCCCACGCAGACGGCCCCCAGTCCAAGAGAGTCCCAAACAGACGGACCCCAGTCCCAGAAAGTCACACGCAGACGACCACCACCCAAAAGACAGTCCCAGAAAGACCCAAGCAGACGACACCCATTCCCAGAAAGTACCACGCAGACGAGCCCCATTCCCAGAAAGTCCCACGCAGACGACACCACACCCAGGAGCCAGACACAGAAAGTCCCAAAAAGACGACCCCACACCCAGGAGAAAGTCCCAGAAAGTCCCACGCAGACGACCCCAAGTCCAAGAAAGTCCCACGCAGACGACCCCCAGTCCCACACAATCCCACGCAGACGACACCGCACCTAGGAGACTGTCCCAGAAAGACCCACGCAGACGACCCACAGTCCCAGAAAGTCCCACGCAGACGAGTCCCCACCCAGGAAAGAGTCCCAGAAAGCCCCACGCAGATGACCCCACACCCTGGACAGAGTCCCAGAACGACCCACAAGACGACCCCCAGTCCCAGAAAGTACCACGCAGACGACCCCCAGTCCCACAAAGTCCCACGCAGACGACACCGCACCCAGAAGACTGTCCCAGAAAGACCCACGCAGACGAGCCCCAGTCCAAGAAAGTCCCACGCAGACGACCCCCAGACAGGAGAATGTACCAGCAAGTCCCACAAGACGACCCCCAGTCCCAGAAAGTACCACGCAGACGACCCGCTGTCCCACAAAGTCCCACGCAGACGACACCGCACCCAGGAGACTGTCCCAGAAAGACCCACGCAGACGACCCCCAGTCCCAGAAAATCCCACGCAGACGAACACCCACCCAGGAGACAGTCCCTGAAAATCCCAGGAAGACGACCCCCCACGCAGGAGACCGTGCCAAAAGTCCCACGCAGACGAACCCCCACCTAGGAGACAGTCCCAGAAAGACCCACGCAGACGACACCCAGTCCCAGAAAGTCCCACGCAGACGACTCCCCACCCAGGAGACAGTCCCAGAAAGTCCCACGAAGACGACCCCCCACCCAGGAGAGAGTCCAAGAAAGACCCACGCAGACGACACCGAGTCCCAGATATCCCACGCAGACGACCCCCCATCCAGGAAGCAGTCCCACGCAGACGACCTCCAGTCCAAGAAAGTCCCGCGCAGACGACCCCAAGACAGGAGACAGTCCCAGCAAGACCCACGCAGACGACATCCAGTCACAGAAAGTCCCACGCAGAAGAACACACACCCAGGAGACAGTCCCAGAAATTCCCACGCAGACGAGCACCCACCGAGGAGACAGTCCCAGAAAGTCCCATGCAGACGACCCCCAGTCCCAGAAAGTCCCATGCAGACGACCCCCACCCAAGAAGTCCCATGCAGACGATCCCCACCCAGGAGACAGTCACAGAAAGTCTCACGCAGACGACCCCCCACCAAGGAGACAGTCCCAGAAAGTCCCTCGCAGACGACCCCCAGTCCCAGAAAGTCCCACGCCGACGACCCCCAGTCCCACCATGTACCAAACAAACGACCCCCTCCCAGGAGACAGTCCCAGAAAGTCCCATGCAGACGACCCCCAGTCCCAGAAAGTCCCACGCAGATGTCCCCCAGTCCCAGAAAGTCCCACGGAGACGACACCCAATCCCAGCAAGTCCCACGCAGACGATTGGAGACAGTCCCAGAAAGTCCCACGGAGACTATCCCCAGTCCAAGAAAGTCCCACGCAGATGACCCCCAGTCCCAGAAAGTCCCACGCAGACGACCCCCAGTCCCAGCAATTCCCACGTAGACGACCCCCCCACCCAGGACACAGACACAGAAAGTCCCACGCAGACTACCCCCAGTCCCAGAAAATCCCACACAATCGACCCCCAGTCCCAGATAGTCCCACGCAGACGACCCCAGTCCCAGAAAGTCCCACGCAGACGACACCCCATCAAGGAGACAGTCCCAGAAAGTCCCACGCAGACGAACCCCCACCCAGGAGACAGTCCCAGAAAGACCCACGCAGACGACCCCCAGTCACAGAAAGTCCTACGCAGACGACCCCCGACCCAGGAGAGAGTCCCAGAAAGACACACGCAGACGGCCCCCAGTCCCAGAAAGTCCCACGCAGACGACCCACAGTCCCAGAAAGTCCCACGCAGACGACCCTCAGTCCCAGAAAGTCCCACGCAGACGACCCCCAGTCCCACAAAATCCCACGCAGACGACACTTCACCCAGGAGACTGTCCAAGAAAGACCCACGAAGACGACCCCAGTCCCAGAAAGTCCCACGCAGACGAGTCCCCACCAAGGATAGAGTCCCAGAAAGCCCCACGCAGATGACCCCCCACCCAGGAGAGAGACCCAGAAAGACCCACAAGACGACCCCCAGTCACAGAAAGTACCACGCAGACGACCCCCAGTCCCACAAAGTCGCACGCAGACGACACCGCACCCAAGAGACTGTCCCAGAAAGACCCACGCAGAAGACCCCCAGGCCCAGAATGTCCCATGCAGACGACACCCCACCCAGGAAACAGTCCTAGATTTACCACGCAGACGACCTCCCACACAGGTGACAGTCCCAGAAAGTCCCACGCAGACGAGCCCCAGTCCAAGAAATTCCCACGCAGACGACCCCCAGACAGGAGAGTGTCCCAGCAAGTCCCACGCAGACGACCCCCAGTCCCAGAAAATCCCACGCAGACGAACACCCACCCAGGAGACAGTCCCAGAAAGTCCCACGCAGAAGAACCCCCACACAGGAGACAGTCCCAGAAAGTCCCACGCAGACGACCCCCAGTCACAGAACGTCCCACGAGGACAACCACCACCCAGGAAACAGTCCCAGAAAGTCCCACGCAGACGACACCCAGTCCCTAAGAATCCCAGGCAGACGAACCCCCACCCAGGAGACAGTCCAAGAAAGACCCACGCAGACGACACCCAGTCCCAGAAAGTCCCACGCCGACGACCCCCAGTCCCACCATGTCCCAAACAAACGACCCCCACCAAGGAGACAGTCCCAGAAAGTCCCTCGCAGACGACCCCCAGTCCCAGAAAGTCCCACGCAGACGAGTCACCACCCAGGAAACAGTCCCAGAAAGACCCACGCAGATGAACCCCCACCCGGGAGAGAGTCCCAGAAAGACCCACGCAGACGACCCCCAGTCCCAGAAAGTCCCACGCAGAGGACCCCCCACCCAGGAGACAGTCCCAGAAAGTCCCACGCAGACGACCCTCAGTCCCAGAAAGTCCCACGCAGACGACCCCCAGTCCCACAAAATCCCACGCAGACGACACTTCACCCAGGAGACTGTCCAAGAAAGACCCACGAAGACGACCCCAGTCCCAGAAAGTCCCACGCAGACGAGTCCCCACCAAGGAAAGAGTCCCAGAAAGCCCCACGCAGATGACCCCCCACCCAGGAGAGAGACCCAGAAAGACCCACAAGACGACCCCCAGTCACAGAAAGTACCACGCAGACGACCCCCAGTCCCACAAAGTCCCACGCAGACGACACCGCACCCAAGAGACTGTCCCAGAATGACCCACGCAGAAGACACCCAGGCCCAGAATGTCCCATGCAGACGACACCCCACCCAGGAGACAGTCCTAGATTTACCACGCAGACGACCTCCCACACAGGTGACAGTCCCAGAAAGTCCCACGCAGACGAGCCCCAGTCCAAGAAATTCCCACGCAGACGACCCCCAGACAGGAGAGTGTCCCAGCAAGTCCCACGCAGAAGACCCCCCACACAGGAGACAGTCCCAGAAAGTCCCACGCAGACGACCCCCAGTCACAGAACGTCCCACGAGGACAACCACCACCCAGGAAACAGTCCCAGAAAGTCCCACGCAGACGACACCCAGTCCCTAAGAATCCCAGGCAGACGAACCCCCACCCAGGAGACAGTCCAAGAAAGACCCACGCAGACGACACCCAGTCCCAGAAAGTCCCACGCCGACGACCCCCAGTCCCACCATGTCCCAAACAAACGACCCCCACCAAGGAGACAGTCCCAGAAAGTCCCTCGCAGACGACCCCCAGTCCCAGAAAGTCCCACGCAGACGAGTCACCACCCAGGAAACAGTCCCAGAAAGACCCACGCAGATGACCCCCCCACCCGGGAGAGAGTCCCAGAAAGACCCACGCAGACGACCCCCAGTCCCAGAAAGTCCCACGCAGACGACCCCCCACCCAGGAGACAGTCCCAGAAAGTCCCACGCAGACGACGCCCAGTCCCAGAAAGTACCACGCAGACGACCCCCAGTCCCACCATGTCCAAAACAAACGACACCACCCAGGAGACAGTCCCAGAAAGTCCCACGCAGACGACCCCCAGTCCCAGAAAGTCCCACGCAGACGACCCCCCAAACAGGAGACCGTCCCAGAAAGTCCCACGCAGACGACCCCCAGTCCCAGCAAGTACCACGCAAATGATAGGAGACAGTCCCAGAAAGTCTCACGGAGACTATCCCCAGTCCCAGAAAGTCCCACGCAGATGACCTCCAGTCCCAGAAAGTCCCACGCAGACGACCCCAAGTCCCAGAAAGTCCCACGCAGACGATCCCCCACCCAGGAGACAGTCCCAGAAAGACTCACGCAGACGAGCCCTAGTCCCAGAATGTCCCACGCAGACGACCCCCAGTCAGAGCAATTCCCACGTAGACGACCCCCCCACCCAGGAGTGTGACCCAGAAAGTCTCACGTAGTCTACCCCTAGTCCCAGAAAGTCCCACACAATCGACCCCCAGTCCCAGAAAGTCCCACGCAGACGCCCCCAGTCCCAGAAAGTCCCACGCAGACGACACCCCATCAAGGAGACAGTCCCAGAAAGTCCCACGCAGACGAACCCCCACCCAGGTGACAGTCCCAGAAAGACCCAGGCAGACGATCCCCAGTCCCAGAAAGTCCCACGCAGACGACCCCCGACCCAGGAGAGAGTCCCAGAAAGACCCACGCAGACGGCCCCCAGTCCCAGAAAGTCCCACGCAGACGACCCACAGTCCCAGAAAGTTCCACGCAGACGAACCCCGACCAAGGAGACAGTCCCAGAAAGACCCACGCAGACGTCACCCAGTCCCAGAAAGTCCCACGCAGACGACTCCCCACCCAGGAGGCAGTCCCAGAAAGACCCACGCAGACGGCCCCCAGTCCCAGAAAGTCCCACGCAGACGACACACAGTCCCAGAATGTCCCACGCAGACGACCCCCCACCGAGGAGTCAGTCCCAGAAAGTCCCACGCAGACGACCCCCAGTCCAAGAAAGTCCCACGCAGACCACCCCCAGTCCCACAAAATTTCACGCAGACGACACCGCACCCAGGAGACTGTCCAAGAAAGACCCACGAAGACAACCCCAGTCCCAGAAAGTCCCACGCAGACGAGTCCCCACCAAGGAAAGAGTCCCAGAAAGCCCCACGCAGATGACCCCTCACCCAGGAGAGATTCCCAAGAAAGAGCCACAAGACGACCCCCAGTCACAGAAAGTACCACGCAGACGACCCCCAGTCCCACAAAGTCGCACGCATACGACACCGCACCCAGGAGACTGTCCCAGAAAGACCCACGCAGAAGACCCCCATTTCCAGAAAGTCCCATGAAGACGACACCCCACCCAGGAGACAGTCCTAGATTTACCACGCAGACGACCTCCCACCCAGGTGACAGTCCCAGAAAGTCCCACGCCGACGAGCCCCAGTCCAAGAAATTCCCACGCAGACGACCCCCAGACAGGAGAGTGTCCCAGCAAGTCCCACGCAGACGACCCCCAGTCCCAGAAAATCCCACGCAGACGAACACCCACCCAGGAGACAGTCCCAGAAAGACCCACGCAGAGGACCCCCCACACAGGAGACAGTCCCAGAAATTCCCACGCAGACGACCCCCCACCCAGGTGACAGTCCCAGAAAGTTCCACGCAGACGACCCCCAGTCACAGAACGACCCACGCAGACGACACACAATCCCAGAAAGTCCCAGGCAGACGAACCCCCACCCAGGAGACAGTGCCAGAAAAAACCACGCAGACGACATTCAGTTCCAGAAAGTCCCACGCCGACGACCCCCAGTCCCACCATGTCCCAAACAAACGACCCCCACCAGGGAGACAGTCCCAGAAAGTCCCTCGCAGACGACCCCCAGTCCCAGAAAGTCCCACGCAGACGAGTCCCCACCCAGGAAACAGTCCCAGAAAGACCCACGCAGATGACCCCCCCACCCGGGAGAGAGTCCCAGAAAGACCCACGCAGACGACCCCCAGTCCCAGAAAGGCCCACGCAGACGACCCCCAGTCCCACCATGTCCCAAACAAACGACCCCCACCCAGGAGACAGTCCCAGAAAGTCCAACGCAGACGACCCCCAGTCCGAGAAAGTCCCACGCAGACGTCCCCCAGTCCCAGAAAGTCCCACGCAGACAAACCCCCAAACAGGAGACCGTCCCAGAAAGTCCCACGCAGACGACCCCCAGTCCCAGCAAGTCCCACGCAGACGATAGGAGACAGTCCCATAAAGTCTCACGGAGACTATCCCCAGTCCCAGAAAGTCCCACGCAGATGACCCCCAGTCCCAGAAAGTCCCACGCAGACGATCCCCAGTCCCAGAAAGTCCCACGCAGACGATCCCCCACCCAGGAGACAGTCCAAGAAAGACCCACGCAGACGAACCCTAGTCCCAGAATGTCCCACGCAGACGACCCCCAGTCACAGCAAGTCCCATGTAGACGACACCCCCACCCAGGAGAGAGACCCAGAAAGTCCCACGCAGACTACCCCCAGTCCCAGAAAGTCCCACGCAATCGACCCCCAGTCCCAGAAAGTCCCACGCAGACACCTCATCAAGGAGAGAGTCCCAGAAAGTCCCACGCAAACGAAACCCCACCCACGGAGACGACCCCCAGTCCCAGAAAGTAAAACGCAGACGACCCCCGACCCAGGAGACAGTCCCAGAAAGTTCCACGGAGACGACCCCCAGTCCCTCAAAGTCCCACGCAGACGACACACAATCCCAGAAAGTCCCACGCAGACGACCCCCCACCCAGGAGACAGTCCCAGAAAGTCCCACGCAGACGACCCCCAGTTCCAGAAAGTCCCATGCAGACGACCCCCCACCCAGGAGACAGTGCCAGATTATCCACACAGACGACCCCCCACCCAGGAGACAGTCACAGAAACTCATACGCAGACGACCCCCAGTCCCAGAAAGTCCCATGCAGACGACCCCACACCCAGGAAACAGTCCCAGAAATTCCCACGCAGACGACCCCCAGCCCCAGAAAGTCCCAGAAAGTCCCACGCAGACGAGCCCCAGTCCCAGAAAGTCCCACGCAGACGACCCTCCACCCAGGAGACAGTCCCAGAAATTCCCAAAAAGACGACCCCCCACCCAGGAGACAGTCCCAGAAAGTCCCACGCGGACGACCCCCAATCCCAGAAAGTCCCACGCAGACGACCCCCCGTCCCACAAAGTCCTACGCAGACGACACCCCCACCCAGGAGACAGTCTCAGAAAGTCTCACGCAGAAGACCCCCCACCCAGGAGACAGTCCCAGAAAGTTCCACGGAGACGACCCCCAGTCCCACAAAGTCCCACGCAGACGACACACAATCCCAGAAAGTCCCACGCAGACGACCCCCCACCCAGGAGACAGTCCCAGAAAGTCCCACGCAGACGACCCCCAGTTCCAGAAAGTCCCATGCAGACGACCCCCCACCCAGGAGACAGTGCCAGATATCCCACACAGACGACCCCCCACCCAGGAGACAGTCACAGAAACTCATACGCAGACGACCCCCAGTCCCAGAAAGTCCCATGCAGACGACCCCGCACCCAGGAAACAGTCCCAGAAATTCCCACGCAGACGACCCCCAGCCCCAGAAAGTCCCAGAAAGTCCCACGCAGACGAGCCCCAGTCCCAGAAAGTCCCACGCAGACGACCCTCCACCCAGGAGACAGTCCCAGAAATTCCCAAAAAGACGACCCCCCACCCAGGAGACAGTCCCAGAAAGTCCCACGCGGACGACCCCCAATCCCAGAAAGTCCCACGCAGACGACCCCCCGTCCCACAAAGTCCTACGCAGACGACACCCCCACCCAGGAGACAGTCTCAGAAAGTCTCACGCAGAAGACCCCCCACCCAGGAGACAGTCCCAGAAAGTTCCACGGAGACGACCCCCAGTCCCACAAAGTCCCACGCAGACGACACACAATCCCAGAAAGTCCCACGCAGACGACCCCCCACCCAGGAGACAGTCCCAGAAAGTCCCACGCAGACGACCCCCAGTTCCAGAAAGTCCCATGCAGACGACCCCCCACCCAGGAGACAGTCCCAGATATCCCACACAGACGACCCCCACCCAGGAGACAGTCCCAGAAAGGCCCACGCAGACGACCCCTAGTCCAAGAAAGTCCCATGCAGACGACCCCCCACCCAGGAGACAGTCCCAGAACGTCCCACGTAGACGACCCCCCACCCAGGAGACAGTCCCAGAAAGTCCCACGCAGACGAACCCTCAGCCCACAAGTAATCTCAGGCTGCTGCAAGCCGAATTCTCTTGGCTCTTTTGTGCAAATTGCCTTACAAGCAATCCCAGGCGTCTACGAGCCGACTTCTCTTGTCTCTTTTGTGAAAATTGCCTTAAAAGAAAGGCTGCTACAAAACGACATCTCCTGACTCTTTTTTAAAAGTGCCTTACAATCAATCTCAGCCTGCTACAAGCCGAATACGCCTGGCTCTTTTGTGAAACTGCCTTTCAAGCAATCTCAGGCCGCTACAAATCGACATATGCTGGCTCTTTTGTTACAACTGCCTTACAAGCTATCTCAGGTTGCAGAAATATGAATTATCCTGGCTTTTGTGCGAATTGCCTTACAAGCAATCCCAGGCGGCTACGAGCCGATTTCTCATGGCCCTTTTATGGCAACTGCGTTACAAGAAATCTCAGGCTGCTACAAGCCGAATTCTCCTTGCGCTTTTGTGACAACTGCCTTACAAGCAACGTCAGGTTGCTACGAGCCGACTTCTCTAGGTTCTTTTGTGAAAACTGCCTTACAAGTAATATCAGGCCGCTACAAATCGACATCTCCTGTCTCTTTTGTGACAACTGCCTTACAAGCAATAGCAGGCTGCCGCTAGCCCAATTCTCCTGACTTTTTGTGCCAATTGCCTTAAAAGCAATCCCAGGCGGTTACGTGCCGATTTCTCCTGGGTCTTTTGTGATAACTGCCTTAGAAGCAATCTCAGGCTGCTACAAGCCGATTTCTCCTGGCTCATTTGTGGCAACTGCCTTACAAGCAATCTCATGCTGCTGCAAGCCGAATTCTCCTGGCCCTTTTGTGCAAATTACCTTAAAGCAATCCCAGGCGTCTACGAGCCGACTTCTCTTGTCTGTTTTTTAAAAACTGCCTTAAAAGCAATCTTTGATTGCTACAAAACGACGTCTTTGTCTCTTAATTTCAATCTCAGCCTGCTACAAGCCGAATACGTCTGGCTCTTTTGTGAAACTGCCTTACAAGCAATCTCAGGCCGCTACAAATCGACATATCCTGGCTCTTTTGTGAAAACTGCCTTACAAGTAATCTCAGGCTGCCGCTAGTCCAATTCTCCTGACTTTTTGTGCCAATTGCATTACAAGCAATCCCAGGCTGCTACGAACCGATTTCTCCTGGCTCTTTTCTGGCAACTGCCTTACAAGAAATCTCAGGCTGCTACAAGCCGAATACTCCTGGCGCTTTTGTGACAACTGCCTTACAAGTAATCTCAGGCTGCTACAAGCCGAATTCTCCTGGCGCTTTTGTGACAACTGCGTTACAAGCAATGTCAGGCTGCTACGAGCCGACTTCTCTTGGCCCTTTTGTGAAAACTGCCTTACAAGTAATATCAGGCCCCTACAAATGGACATCTCCTGTCTCTTTTGTGACAAATGCCTTACAAGCAATCTCAGGCTGCCGCCAGGACAGTTCTGACTTTTTGTGCCAATTGACTTAAAAGCAATCCCAAGCGTCTACGAGCCGATTTCTCCTGGCTCTTTTGTGGTAACTGCCTTACAAGGAATCTCAGGCTACTACAAGCCGAATTCTCCTGGTTCTTTTGTGACAACAGCCTTACAAGCAATCTCAGGCTGTAGCAATCCCAATTCTCCTAGCTTTTTTTGCCAAATGCCTTACAAGCAATCCCAGGCGGCTAGGAGCCGATTTCTCCTGGCTCATTTGTGGGAACTGCCTTACACGCACCCCAGGCGGCTACGAGCCGATTTCTCCTGGCCCTTTTGTGGCAACTGCCTTACAAGTAATCTCAGGCTGCTACAAGCCGAATTCTCCTGGCGATGTGTGACAACTGCCTTACAAGCAATGTGAGGCTGCTACGAGCCGACTTCTCTTGGCTCTTTTGTGAAACTGCCTTACAAGTAATATCTGGCTGCTACAAAACGACATCTCCTGTCTCTTTTGCGAAACTGACTTATAAGCAATCTCAGGCCGCTACAAATCGACATATCCTGGCTCTTTGGAGACAACAGCTTTACAAGCAATCTCAGGCTGCCGCTAGTCCAATTCTCCTGATTTTTTGTGCTAATTGCCTTACAAGCAATCCCCGGCTGCTACGAACCGATTTCTCCTGGCTCATTTGTGGTATCTGCCTTACAAGCATTCTCAGGCTGCAGCAATATGAATTCTCCTGGCTTTTTGTGAGAATTGCTTTACAAGCAATCCCAAGCGGCTACGTTCCGATTTCTCCTAGCTCATTTGTGGCAACTGCCTTACAAGCAATCTCAGGCTGCTGCAAGCCGAATTCTCCTGGCTTACAAATTGCCTTAAAAGCAAGCCCAGGCGTCTACGAACCGACTTCTCTTGTCTCTTTTGTGAAAACTGCCTTAAAAGCAATCTCAGACTCCTACAAAACGACATCTCCTGTCTCTTTTTTTTAAAACTGCCTTACAATCAATCTCAGCCTGCTACAAGCCGAATACGCCGGGCTTTTTTGTGACAACAGCCTTACTGAGATTACTTGTTAGGCAGTTTTCACAAAAGAGAAGGAGATGATTTGTAGCAGCCTGATAATTCTTGCAAGGCAATTTCACAAAAGAGCCAGGCGTATTCGGCTTGTAGCGGCCTGAGATTGCTTGTAAGGCAGTTTCACAAAAGAAACAGGAGATGTCGTTTTGTAGCAGCCTGATATTACTTGTAAGGCAGTTTTCACAAAAGAGTCAAGAGAAGTCGGCTCATAGCAGCCTGACATTGTTTGTAAGGCAGTTGTCAAAAAAGCTCCAGGAGAATTCGGCTTGTAGCAGCTTGATATTACTTGTCAGGCAGTTTTCACAAAAGAGCCAAGAGAAATCAGCTCGTAGCAGCCTGACATTGCTTGTAAGGCAGTTGTCACAAAAGCCCCAGGAGAATTCGGCTTGTACCAGCCTGAGATTTCTTATAAGGCAGTTGCCACAAAAGAGCCTGGAGAAATCGGCTCGTAGGTGCCTGGGATTGCTTGTAAGGCAATTCGCACAAAAAGCCAGGAGAATTCATATTGCTGCAGCCTGAGAATGCTTGTAAGGCAGATGCCACAAATGAGCCAGGAGAAATCGGTTCATATCAGCCTGGGATTACTTGTAAGGCAATTGGCACAAAAAGTCAGGAGAATTGGACTAGCGGCGGACTGAGATTGCTTGTAAGGTAGTTGTCACAAAAGAGCCAGGATATGTCGATTTGTATCGGCCTGAGATTCTTGTAAGGCAGTTTCACAAAAGAGCAAGGCGTATTCGACTTGTAGGAGGCTGAGATTGCTTGTAATGCAATTTTTTAAAAAGACACCGGAGATGTCGTTTTGTAGCAACCTGAGATTGCTTTAAGGCAGTTTTTAAAAAGAGTCAAGAGAAGTCGGCTCGTTTACGCCTGGGATTGATTCTAAGGCAATTTTTACAAAACAGCCAGGAGAATTCGGCTTGCAGCAGCCTGAGATTGCTTGTAAGGCAGTTGCCACAAATGAGCCAGCAGAAATCGGCTCGTAGCCGCATGGGATTGCTTGTAAAGCAATTGGCACAAAAAGCCAGGAGAATTGGGATTGCTGCAGACTGAGATTGCTTGTAAGGCAGTTGTCACAATAGAACCAGGAGAATTCGGCTTGTAGCAGCCTGAGATTGCATGTAAGGCAGTTACCACAAAAGAGCCAAGAGAAATCGGAATGTAGCCGCCTGGGATTGCTTTTTCGGCAATTGGCACAAAAAGTCAGGAGAACAGTCCTGGCGGCGGCCTGAGATTGCTTGCAAGGCAGTTTCACAAAAGAGCCAGGCGTATTCGTCTTGTAGCGGCCTGAGATTGCTTGTAAGGCAGTTTCACAAAAGAGACAGGATGTCGTTTTGTAGCAGACTGATATTACTTGTAAGGCAGTTTCACAAAAGAGCCAAAAGAAGTCGGCTCGTAGCAGCCTGACATTGCTTGTAAGGCAGTTGTCACAAAAGCGCAAGGAGAATTCTGCTTGTAGCAGCCTGAGATTTCTTGTAAGGCAGTTGCCACAAAAGGGCCAGGATAAATCGGCTCGTAGCCGCCTGGGATTGCTTGTAAGGCAATTCGCACAAAAAGCTAGGAGAATTCATATTGCTGCAGTCTGAGAATGCTTGTAAGGCAGATGCCACCAATGAGCCAGGAGAAATCGCTTCGTAGCAGCCTGGGATTGCATGTAAGGCAATTGGCACAAACAGTCAGGAGAATTGGACTAGCGGCAGCCTGAGATTGCTTGTAAGGCAGCTTCACAAAAGAGCCAGGCGTATTCGGCTTGTAGCAGGCTGAGATTGATTGTAAGGCATTTTTAAAAAAATAGACAGGGGATGTCGTTTTGTTGCAGCCTGAGATTGCTTTTAAGGCAGTTTTCATAAAAGCGACAAGAGAAGTCGGCTCCTAGACGCCTGGGATTGCTTGTAAGGCAATTTGCGCAAAAGAGCCAGGAGAATTCGGCATGCATCAGCCTGAGATTGCTTGTAAGGCAGTTGCCACAAATGAGCCAGGAGCAATCGGCTCGTAGCCGCCTGGGATTGCGATTAAGGCAATTGGCACAAAAAGCTAGGAGAATTGGGATTGCTGCAGCCTGAGATTTCATGTAAGGCAGTTGTCACAATAGAACCAGGAGAATTCGGCTTGTAGCAGCCTGAGATTGCTTGTAAGGCAGTTACCACAAAAGAGCCAGGAGAAATCGGCACGTAGACGCCTGGGATTGCTTTTAAGTCAATTGGCACAAAAAGTCAGGAGAACTGTCCTGGCGGCAGCCTGAAATTACTTTTAAGGCAGTTGTCACAAAAGCGCCAGGAGAATTCGGCTTGGAGCAGCCTGAGATTATTTGAAAGGCAGTTTTCAAATAAGAGCCAAGAGAAGTCGGCTCGTAGCAGCCTGACATTGCTTGTAAGGCAGCTGTCACAGAATCGCCAGGAGAATTCGGCTTGAAGCAGCCTGAGATTTCTTGTAAGGCAGTTGTCACAAAAGAGACAGGAGATGTCGATTTGTAGCGGCCTGAGATTGCTTGGAAGGCAGTTTCACAAAAGAGCCAGGCGTATTCGGCTTGTAGCAGCCTGTCTCCTGGGTGGGGGGTCGTCTGCGTGGGACTTTCTGGGTCTGGGTGTCGTCTGCGTGGGACTTTCTGGGACTGCCTCCTGGGTGGGGGTCGTCTGCGTGGGACTTTCTTGGACTGTCTCCTGGGTGTGGGTCGTCTGCGTGAAACTTTCTGGGACTGGGGTCGTCTGCGTGGGACTTCCTGGGACTGTCTCCTGGGTGGGGGTCGTCTGTTTCGGATTTCTGGGACTGGGGGTCGTCTGCGTGGGACTTTCTGGGACTGTCTCCTGGGTGGGGGTGTCGTCTGCGTAGGACTTTCTTGGACTGTCTCCTGGGTGGGGCGTCGTCTGCGTGGGACTTTCTGGGACTGGGTGTCGTCTGCGTGGGACTTTCTGGGACTGTCTCCTGGGTGGGGGTCGTCTGCGTGGAACTTTGTGGGACTGTCTTCTAGGTTGTGGGTCGTCTGCGTGTGATTTCTGGGACTGGGGGTCGTCTGCATGGGACTTTCTGTGACTGGGGGTCGTCTTCGCGGGACTTTCTGGGACTGGGTGTCGTCTGCGTGGGACTTTCTGGGAAATGTCTGCTAGGTGGGGGGTCGTCTGCGTGGGACATTGTGGGACTGGGGGTCGTCTTCGTGGGACTTTCTGGGACAGTCTCCTGGGTGGGGGTCGTCTTTTTGGGATTCTCTGGGACTGTCTCCTGGGGGGGCGTCTGCGTGGGACTTTCTGGGACTGGGGTCGTCTGCGTGGGACGTTCTTGGACTGTCTCCTGTGTGGGGTTATCGTCTGTTTAAGACTTTCTGGGACTGGGGGTCGTCTGCGTGGGATTTTGTGGGACTGGGGGTCGTCTGTTTGGGACTTTCTGGGACTTGGGGTCGTCTGCGTGGGACTTTCTGGGAATGTCTCATGGGTGGGGGGGTCGTCTGCGTAGGACTTTCTTGGACTGTCTCCTGGGTGGGGGTCGTCTGCGTGGGACTTTCTGGGACTGGGGGTCGTCTTCGTGGGACTTTCTGGGAAATGTCTGCTGGATGGGGGGTCGTCTGCGTGGGACTTTGTGGGACTGGGGGTCATCTTCGTGGGACTTTCTGGGACTGGGGATCGTCTGCGTGGGACTTTCTGGGACTGTCTCCTGGGTGGGGGTCGTCTGCGTGGGACTTTCTGGGACTGGAGGTCGTCTGCATGGGACTTTCTGGGACTGTCTCCTGGGCTGGGTGTCGTCTGCGTGGGACTTTCTGTGTCTGTCTCCTGGGTGGGGGCCGTCTGCGTCGGACTTTCTGTGAGTGTCTCCTGGGTGGGGGGTCGTCTGCGTGGGACTTTCTGGGAATGGGGGTCGTCTGCGTAGGACTTTCTGGGACTGTCTCCTGGGTGGTGCGTCGTCTGAAGGGGCCTTTTTGGGACTGGGGGTCGTCTGCGTGGGACTTTCTTGGACTGACTCCTGGGTGGGGGGTCGTCTGTGTGGGACTTTCTGGGACTGTCTCCAGGGTGGGGGGTCGTCTGTGTGGGATTTTCTAGGATTGGGATGGTCTGCGTGGGACTTTCTGGGACTGTCTCCTGTCTGGGGGCTCGTCTGCGTGGGACTTTCTGGTACTGTCTCCAGGGTGGGGGGTCGTCTGCGTGGGAATTTCTTTGACAGGGGGTCGGCTGCGTGGGAATTTCTGGGACTGACTTCTGGGTGGGGGGTCGTCTGCGTGGGATTTTCTGGGACTGGGGTTCGTCTGAGTGGGACTTTCTGGGACTGGGGGTCGTCTGCGTGGGACTTTCTGGGACTGTCTACTGCGTGCGGGGGGTCGTCTGGGTAGGACATTCTTGGATTGTCTCCTGGGTGGGGGGTCGTCTGCGTGGGACTTTCTGGGACTTGGGTCGTCTTCGTGGGACTTTCTGGGACTGGGGGTCGTCTGCGTGGGACTTTGTGGGACTGTCTCCTGGGTGGGGGGGTCGTCTGCGTAGGACTTTCTTGTACAGTCTCCTGGGTGGAGGTCGTCTGCGTGGGACTTTCTGGGACTGGGGGTCGTCTGCGTGGGACTTTCTGGGAAATGTCTGCTGGGTGGGGGGTCGTCTGCGTGGGACTTTCTGGGACTGACTCCTGGGTGGGGGGTCGTCTGCGTCGGACTTTCTGGTAATGTCTCCAGGGTGGGGGGGTCGTCTGCATGGGAGTTTCTGGGACAGGGTGTCGTCTGCGTGGGACTTTCTGGGACTGACTCCTGGGTGGGGGGTCGTCTGTGTGGGACTTTCTGGGACTGTCTCCTGGGTGGGGGGGTCGTCTGCGTAGGACTTTCTTGGACTGTCTCCTGGGTGGGGGTCGTCTGCGTGAAACTTTCTGGGACTGGGGTCGACTGCGTGGGACTTCCTGGGACTGTCTCCTGGGTGGGGGGTTGTCTGAGTGGGACTTTCTGGGTCTGGGTGTCGTCTGCGTGGGACTTTCTGGGACTGCCTCCTGGGTGGGGGTCGTCTGCGTGGGACTTTCTTGGACTGTCTCCTGGGTGGGGGGTCGTCTGCGTGGGACTTTCTGTGACTGGGTGTCGTCTGCGTGGGACTTTCTGGGACTGTCTCCTGTCTGGGTGGTCGTCTGCGTGGGTCTTTCTGGGAGTGGGGGTCGTCTGCATGGGACTTTCTGTGACTGGGGGTCGTCTTCGCGGGACTTTCTGGGACTGGGTGTCGTCTGCGTGGGACTTTCTGGGAAATGTCTGCTAGGTGGGTGGTCGTCTGCGTGGGACATTGTGGGACTGGGGGTCGTCTTCGTGGGAAATTCTGGGACAGTCTCCTGGGTGGGGGTCGTCTGCGTGGAACTATATGGGACTGTCTTCTAGGTGGTGGGTTGTCTGCGTGGGACTTTCTGGGACTGGGGGTCGTCTGCATGGGACTTTCTCTGACTGGGGGTCGTCTTCGCGGGACTTTCTGGGACTGGGTGTCGTCTGCGTGGGACTTTCTGGGAAATGTCTGCTAGGTGGGGGGTCGTCTGCGTGGGATATTGTGGGACTGGGGGTCGTCTTCGTGGGACTTTCTGGGACAGTCTCCTGGGTGGGGGGTCGTCTTTTTGGGATTCTCTGGGACTGTCTCCTGGGGGGGCGTCTGCGTGGGACTTTCTGGGACTGGGGTCGTCTGCGTGGGACTTTCTTGGACTGTCTGCTGGGTGGGGGGTCGTCTGTTTAAGACTTTCTGGGACTGGGGGTCGTCTGCGTGGGATTTTGTGGGACTGGGGGTCGTCTGTTTGGGACTTTCTGGGACTTGGGGTCGTCTGCGTGGGACTTTCTGGGACTGTCTCCTGGGTGGGGGGTCGTCTGCGTGGGACTTTCTGGGACTGTCTCCTGGGTGGGGGCCGTCTGCGTCGGACTTTCTCGACTGTCTCCTGGGTGGGGGGTCGTCTGCGTGGGACTTTCTGTGACTGTCTCCTGGGTGGGGGCCGTCTGCGTCGGACTTTCTGGGACTGTCTCCTGGGTGGGGGGTCGTCTGCGTGGGACTTTCTGGGAATGGGGGTCGTCTGAGTAGGACTTTCTGGGACTGTCTCCTGGGTGGTCGGTCGTCTGAAGGGGCCTTTTTGGGACTGGGGATCGTCTGCGTGGGACTTTCTGGGAATTGGGGTCGTCTGCGTGGGACTTTCTGGGACTGTCTCCTGGGTGGGGTGTCGACTGTTCGGACTTTCTTGGACAGCCTCCTAGATTGGGGGTCGTCGGCGTGGGACCTTCTGGGACTGGGGTTATCTGCGTGGGACTTTCTTGTACTGGGGGTCGTCTGCGTGGACTTTCTGGGATTTTCTCCTGTGTGGGGGGTCATCTGCGTAGGAGTGTCTCCTGTCTGGTTGGTCGTCTGCGTGGGACTATCTGGGACTGTCTCCTGTCTGGTGGGTCATCTGCGTCTCCTGGGTGAGGGGTCGTCTGCGTGGGACGTTCTGGGAATGGGGGTCGTCTGCGTTGGACTTTCTGGGACTGTCTCCTGGGTGGGGGGTCGTCTGCGTAGGACTTTCTTGGACTGTCTCCTGGGTGGGGGGTCGTCTGCGTGTGATTTTCTGGGATTGGGGATGGTCTGCGTGGGACTTTCTTGGACTGTCTCCTGTCTGGGGGGTCGTCTGCGTGGGACTTTCTGGTACTGTCTCCAGGGTGGGGGGTCGTCTGCGTGGGAATTTCTGGGACAGGGGGTCGTCTGCGTGGGACTTTCTGGGACTGACTCCTGTGTGGGGGGTCGTCTGTGTGGGACTTTCTGGGACTGGGGGTCGTCTGAGTGGGACTTTCTGGGACTGGGGGTCGTCTGCGTGGGACTTTCTGGGACTGTCTACTTGGTGGGGGGTCGTCTGCGTAGGACTTTCTTGGACTGTCTCCTGGGTGGGGGGTCGTCTGCGTGGGACTTTCTGGGACTTGGGTCGTCTGCGTCGGACTTTCTGGGACTGGGGGTCGTCTGCGTGGGACTTTCTGGGACTGGGGGTCGTCTGCGTGGGATTTTGGGACTGTCTTCTAGATGGTGGGTCGTCTGCGTGGGACTTTCTGGGACTGGGGTTCGTCTGCGTGGGACTTTCTGTGACTGGGGGTGGTCTGCGTGTGACTTTCTGGGACTGGGTGTCGTCTGCGTGGGACTTCCTGGGAAATGTCTGCTGGTTGGGGGTCCTCTGCGTGGGACTTTGTGAGACTGGGGGTCATCTACGTGGGACTTTCTGGGACTGGGGGTCGTCTGCGTGGGAATTTGTGGGACTGGGGGTCTTCTGCGTGGGACTTTTTGGTACTGTCTCCTGGGTGGGGGGTCGTCTGCGTGGGACTTTCTGGGACTGTCTCCTGGGTGGGGGGGTCGTCTGCGTGGGAATTTCTGGGACAGGGGGTCGTCTGCGTGGGATTTTCGGGGATTGACTCCTCGGTGGGGGGTCGTCTGTGTGGGACTTTCTTGGACTGGGGGTCCTCTGCTTGGGACTTTCTGGGACTGGGGGTCGTCTGCGTGGGACTTTCTTGGACTGTCTCCTGGGTGGGGGGTCGTCTGCGTGGGACTTTCTGTGACTGGGGGGGTCTGCGTGGGACATTCTGGGAGTGGGGTCGTGTGAGTGGGACTTTCTGTGAGAGTCTCCTGGGTTGGGGGTCGTCTGCGTGGGACTTTCTGGGACTGTCTCCTGGGTGGTGGTCGTCTGTTTTGGACTTTCTGGTACTGTCGCCTGGGTGGGGGTCGTCTGCGTGGGAATTTCTGGGACAGGGGGTCGTCTACTAGGGACTTTCTGGGACTCGGTGTCGTCTGCGTGGGACTTTCTGGGAAGTGTCTGCTGGGTGGGGGGTCGTCTGCGTGGGACCTTGTGGGACTGGGGGTCATCTGCGTGGGACTTTCTGGGACTGGGTGTCGTCTGCGTGGGACTTTCTGGGACTGCCTCCTGGGTGGGGGTAGTCTGCGTGGGACTTTCTTGGACTGTCTCCTGGGTGGGGGGTCGTCTGCGTGGGACTTTCTGTGACTGGGTGTCGTCTGCGTGGGACGTTCTGTGACTGTCTCCTGGGCTGGGTGTCGTCTGCGTGGGACTTTCTGTGACTGTCTCCTGGGTGGGGGCCGTCTGCGTCGGACTTTCTGGGACTGTCTCCTGGGTGGGGGGTCGTCTGCGTGGGACTTTCTGGGAATGGGGGTCGTCTGAGTAGGACTTTCTGGGACTGTCTCCTGGGTGGTCGGTCGTCTGAAGGGGCCTTTTTGGGACTGGGGATCGTCTGCGTGGGACTTTCTGGGAATTGGGGTCGTCTGCGTGGGACTTTCTGGGACTGTCTCCAGGCTGGGGGGTCGTCTGCGTGGGACTTTCTGGGACAGGGGGTCTTCTGCGTGGGACTTTCTGGGACTGTCTCCTGGGTGGGGGTCGTCTGCGTGGGACTTTCTGGGAATGGGAGTCGTCTGCGTGGGACTTTCTGGGACTGTCTCCTGGGTGGGAGGGTCGCCTGCGTAGGACTTTCTTGGACTGTCTCCTGGGTGGAGGGTCGTCTGCGTGGGACTTTTTGGGACTGGGGGTCGTCTGAGTGGGACTTTCTTGGACTGGGGGTCGTCTGCGTGGGACTTTCTGGGACAGTCTCCTGGGTGGGGGGGGTCGTCTGCGTAGGACTTTCTTGGACTGTCTCGTGAGTGGGGGGTCGTCTGCGTGAGACTTTCTGGGACTGGGGGTCGTTCTTGGACTGTCTCCTGTCTCCTGTCTGGGGTGTCGTCTGCGTGGGACTTTCTGGTACTGTCTCCAGGGTGAGGGGTCGTCTGCGTGGGAATTTCAGGGATTGGGGGTCGTCTGTGTGGGACTTTATGGGACTGACTCCTGGGTGGGGGGTCGTCTGTGTGGGACTTTCTGGGACTGGGGTCGTCTGAGTCGGACTTTCGGGGATTGACTCCTGGGTGGGGGGTCGTCTGTGTGGGACTTTCTTGGACTGGGGGTCGTCTGCGTGGGACTTTCTGGGACTGGGGGTCGTCTGCGTGGGACTTTCTTGGACTGTCTCCTGGGTGGGGGGTCGTCTGCGTGGGACTTTCTGTGACTGGCGGTGGTCTGCGTGGGACATTCTGGGAGTGGGGTCGTGTGAGTGGGACTTTCTGTGAGAGTCTCCTGGGTTGGGGGTCGTCTGCGTGGGACTTTCTGGGACTGTCTCCTGGGTGGGGGTCGTCTGTTTTGGACTTTCTGGTACTGTCGCCTGGGTGGGGGTCGTCTGCGTGGGAATTTCTGGGACAGGGGGTCGTCTACTAGGGACTTTCTGGGACTCGGTGTCGTCTGCGTGGGACTTTCTGGGAAGTGTCTGCTGGGTGGGGGTCGTCTGCGTGGGACCTTGTGGGACTGGGGGTCATCTGCGTGGGACTTTCTGGGACTGGGGGTCGTCTGCGTGGAACTTTCTGGGTCTGGGTGTCGTCTGCGTGGGACTTTCTGGGACTGCCTCCTGGGTGGGGGTCGTCTGCGTGGGACTTTCTTGGACTGTCTCCTGGGTGGGGGGTCGTCTGCGTGGGACTTTCTGTGACTGGGTGTCGTCTGCGTGGGACGTTCTGTGACTGTCTCCTGTCTGGGGGGTCGTCTGCGTGGGACTTTCTGGTACTGTCTCCAGGCTGGGGGGTCGTCTGCGTGGGACTTTCTGGGACAGGGGGTCTTCTGCGTGGGACTTTCTGGGACTGTCTCCTGGGTGGGGGTCGTCTGCGTGGGACTTTCTGGGAATGGGAGTCGTCTGCGTGGGACTTTCTGGGACTGTCTCCTGGGTGGGAGGGTCGCCTGCGTAGGACTTTCTTGGACTGTCTCCTGGGTGGAGGGTCGTCTGCGTGGGACTTTTTGGGACTGGGGGTCGTCTGAGTGGGACTTTCTTGGACTGGGGGTCGTCTGCGTGGGACTTTCTGGGACAGTCTCCTGGGTGGGGTGGTCGTCTGCGTAGGACTTTCTTGGACTGTCTCGTGAGTGGGGGGTCGTCTGCGTGAGACTTTCTGGGACTGGGGGTCGTTCTTGGACTGTCTCCTGTCTCCTGTCTGGGGTGTCGTCTGCGTGGGACTTTCTGGTACTGTCTCCAGGGTGAGGGGTCGTCTGCGTGGGAATTTCAGGGATTGGGGGTCGTCTGTGTGGGACTTTATGGGACTGACTCCTGGGTGGGGGGTCGTCTGTGTGGGACTTTCTGGGACTGGGGTCGTCTGAGTCGGACTTTCTGGGACTGGGGGTCGTCTGCGTGGGACTTTCTGGGACTGTCTCCTGAGTGGGGGGTCTTCTGCGTGAGACTTTCTGGGACTGGGGGTCGTCTGCGTCGGACTTTCTGGGACTGGGGGTCGTCTGGGTGGGTCTTTCTGGGACTGTCTCCTGGGTGGGGGTCGTCTGCGTGGGACTTTGTGGCACTGGGGGTCGTCTGCGTGGGACTTTCTGTGACTGGGGGTGGTCTGCGTGTGACTTTCTGGGACTGGGTGTCGTCTGCGTGGGACTTTCTGTGAAATGTCTGCTGGGTGGGGGTCGTCTGCGTGGGACTTTCTGGAACTGGGGGTCATCTGCGTGGGACTTTCTGGGACTGGGTGTCGTCTGCGTTGGACTTTCTGTGACTGTCTCCTGGGTGGGGGGGTCGTCTGCGTAGGACATTCTTGGACTGTCTCCTGGGTGGGAGGTCGTCTGCGTGGGACTTTCTGGGACTTGGGGTCGTCTGCGTCGGACTTTCTGGGACTGTCTCCTGTCTGGGGTGTCGTCTGCGTGGGACTTTCTGGTACTGTCTCCAGGGTGGCGGGTCGTCTGCGTGGGAATTTCTGGGACAGGGGGTCTTCCGCGTGGGACTTTCTGGGACTGTCTCCTGGGTGGGGGGTCGTCTGTGTGGGACTTTCTGGGACTGGGGGTCGTCTGAGTGGGACTTTCTGGGACTGGGGGTCGTCTGCGTGGGACTTTCTGGGACTGTCTCCTGGGTGGGGGGTCGTCTGCGTAGGACTTTCTTGGACTGTCTCCTGGGTTGGGGGTCGTCTGCGTGGCACGTTCTGGGACTGTCTCCTGTCTGGGGGGTCGTCTGCGTGGGACTTTCTGGTACTGTCTCCAGGGTGGCGGGTCGTCTGCGTGGGACGTTCTGGGACTGTCTCCTGTCTGGGGGGTCGTCTGCGTGGATCTTTCTGGGACACTCCCCTGGGTGGGGGGTCGTCTGCGTGGGAGTTTCTGGGACTGGGGTACGTCTGCGTGGGATTTTCGGGGACTGGGAGTCGTCTGCGTGGGACTTTCTGGGACTGGAGGTAGTCAGCGTGGGACTTTCTGGGACTGTCTCCTGTCTGGGGGTCGTCTTCGTGGGACTTTCTGGGATTAGGGGGTCCTCTGCGGGGGACTTTCTGGGACTGGGGGTCGTCAGCGTGGGACATTCTGTGACTGGGGATCGTCTACGTGGGACTTTCTGGGACTGTCTCCTGGTTGGGGGGTCGTCTGCTTGGGACTTTGTGGGACTGGGGGTCGTCTACGTTGGACTTTCTGTGACTGTCTCCTGGATGGGCGGTCGTCTGCGTGGGACTTCCTGGGACTTTCTCCTGTGTAGGGGGTCGTCTGCGTGGGATTTCTGGGACTGTCTCCTTGGTGGGTGTTCATCTGCGTGGGATTTTCTGGGACTGGCGGTCCTCTGCGTGGGACTTGCTGGGACTGTCTCCTGTCTGGGGGTCGTCTGCGTGGGTCTTTCTTTGACTGGGGCTAGTCTGCGAGGGACTTTCTGTGATTGTCTCCTGGGTCGGGGCTCGTTTGCGTGGGACTTTCTTGGACTGTCTCCTGGGTGGGTGTTCGTCTGCGTGGGACTTTCTGTGACTGGGGGTCGTCTGCGTCGGATATCTGGGTCTGTCTCCTGGGTGGGGGGTCGTCTGCATGGGAGTTTCTGGGACTGGGTGTCGTCTGCGTGGGACTTTCTGGGATTGTCTCCTGCGTGTGGGGTCGTCTGCGTGGGACTTTCTGGGACTGGGGGTCGTCTGCGTGGGTCTTTCTGGGACTCTCTCCTGGGTGGGGGGTCGTCTGCGTGGGAGTTTCTGGGACTAGAGGTCGTCTGCGTGGGACTTTCGGGGACTGGGGGTCGTCTGCGTGGGACTTTCTGGGACTGTCTCCTGTCTGGGGGGTCGTCTGCGGGGGACTTTCTGGGATTAGGGGGTCGTCTGCGGGGGACTTTCTGGGACTGGGGGTCGTCAGCGTGGGACTTTCTGGGACTGTCTCCTGGTTGGGGGGGTCGTCTGCTTGGAACTTTGTTGGACTGGGGGTCGTCTACGTTGGACTTTCTGTGACTGTCTCCTGGATGGGCGGTCGTCTGCGTGGGACTTTCTGGGACTTTCTCCTGTGTTGGGGGTCGTCTGCGTGGGACTTTCTGGGACTGTCTCCTTGGTGGGTGTTCATCTGTGTGGGATTTTCTGGGACTGGCGGTCGTCTGCGTGGGACTTGCTGGGACTGTCTTCTGTCTGGGGGTCGTCTGCGTGGGACTTTCTTTGACTGGGGGTAGTCTGCGAGGGACTTTCTGTGACTGTCTCCTGGGTGGCGGCTCGTCTGCGTGGGACTTTCTGGGACTAGGGGTCATCTGCGTGGGACTTTCTGGGTCTGACTCCTGGGTGGGGGGTTGTCTGCGTGGGACTTTATTGGACTGGGTGTCTTCTGCGTGGGACATTCTGTGATTGTCTCCTGGGTGGGGGGTTTGGGACTTTCTGGGACTGTCAGCTGGGTGGGGTGGTCGTCTGCGTGGGACTTACTGGGCTGGGGGTCGTCAGCGTGGGACTTTCTAGGACTGTCACCTGGGTGGGGTGGTCGTCTTCGTGGGACTTTCTGGGACTAGGGGGTCGTCTGCGGGGGACATTCTGGGACTGGGTGTCGTCAGCGTGGGACATTCTGGGACTGGGTGTCGTCTACGTGGGACATTCTGGGACTGTCTCCTGGGTGGGGGGTCGTCTGCTTTGGACTTTGTGGGACTGGGGGTCGTCTGCGTGGGACTTTCTGGGACTAGGGATCATCTGCGTGGGACTTTCTGGGACTGACTCCTGGGTGGGGGGTCGTCTGCGTGGGACTTTCTAGGACTGTCTCCTCGGTGGGGGGTCGTCTGCGTGGGATTTTCTGGGACTGTCTCCTGGGTGGGTGTTCGTCTGCGTGGGACTTTCTGTGACTGGGGGTCGTCTGCGTGGGACTTGCTGGGACTGTCTCCTGTCTGGGGGGCGTCTGCTTGGGACTTTCTTGGATTGGGGTTCGTCTGCATGGGACTTTCTGGGACTGTGTCCTGGATGGGGGGTCGTCTGCGTGGGATATCTGTGTCTTTCTCCTTGGTGGGGGGTCGTCTGCATGGGACTTTCTGGGACTGGGGGTCGTCTGCGTGGGACTTTCTCCGACTGGGGGTCGTCTGCGTGGGACTTTCTGGGACTGTCTCCTGGATGGGGGGGGGTCGTCTGCGTGGGATATCTGTGTCTGTCTCCTTGGTGGGGGGTCGTCTGCATGCCACTTTCTCGGACTGGGGGTCGTCTGCGTGGGACTTTCTCGGACTGGGGGTCGTCTGCGTGGGACTTTCTGGGACTGGGGGTCGTCTGCGTGGGTCTTTCTGTGACTGTCTCCTGGGTGTGGGGCGTCTGCCTGGGACTTTCTGGGACTGGGGTTCGTCTGCATGGGACTCTCTGGTACTGGCGTCCGTCTGCGTGGGACTTTTTGGCAGTGGGGGTCGTCTTCGTTGGACTTTCTGGGACTGTCTCCTGGGTGGGGGGTCGTCTACGTGGGACTTTCTGGGACTGTCTCCTGGGTGGCGGTTCGTCTGCGTTGGACTTTCTGGGACTGTCTCCTGTGTGGGGATCGTCTGCGTGGGTATTTCTGGGAGTGGGGGTCGTCTGCGTGGGAATTTCTGGGACTGTCTCCTTGGTAGGGTGTCGTCATCGTGGGACTTCTGGGACTGGGGGTCCTGTGCGTGGGACTTTCTGGGACTTGGGGTCGTCTGCGTGGGACTTTCTTGGAGTGTCTCCTGGTTGGGGGTCGTCTGCGTGGGACTTTCTGGTACTGGGGTACGTCTGCGTGGGTCATTCTGGGAATGTCTCCTCGGTGGGGGGTCGTCTGCGTGGGACTTTCTGGAACTGTGGGCCGTCTGCGTGGGAATTTCTGGGACTGTCTCCTTGGTAGGGTGTCGTCTGCGTGAGATATCTGTTTCTGAGGATATCTGTTTCTGTCTCCTTGGTGGGGGGTCGTCTGCGTGGGACTTTCTCGGACTGGGGGTCGTCCTCGTGGGACTTTATGGGTCTGTCTCCTGGGTGGCGGTTCGTCTGCGTGGGACTTTCTGGGACTGTCTCCTGGGTGGGGATCGTCTGCGTGGGTTTTTCTGGGAGTGGGGGTCGTTGCGTGGGTCTTTCTGGGACTGTCTCCTTGGTAGGGTGTCGTCTGCGTGAGACTTTCTGGGACTGGGGGTCGTCTCCTTGGGACTTTCTGGGACTGGGTGTCGTCTGCGTGGGACTTTCTGGGACTGGGGGTCGTCTCCGTGGGACTTTCTGATACTGGGGGTCGTCTGCGTGGGACTTTCTGGGACTGGGGGTTGTCTGCGTGGGACATTCTTGGACTGGGGGCCGTCTAAGTGGGACTTTCTCCTAGTGGGGGTCGTCTGCGTGGGACTTTCTTGGACAGTCTCCTGGGTGGGGATCCTCTGCGTGGGTTTTTCTTGGACTGGGGGTCGTCTGCATGGGACTTTCTTGGACTGTCTCCTTGGTAGGGTGTCGTCTGCGTGGCACTTTCTGGGACTGGAGGTCGTCTGCGTGGGAATTTCTGGGACCCTCTCCTTGGTGGCGGGTCGTCTGCGTGAGACTTTCTGGGACAGTCTCCTGGGTGGGGATCCTCTGCGTGGGTTTTTCTTGGACTGGGGGTCGTCTGCATGGGACTTTCTGGGACTGGAGGTCGTCTGCGTGGGACCTTCTGGGACTGGGGGTCGTCTGCGAGGGACTTTCTGGGACTGTCTCCTTGTTGTGGGTCGTCTTCGTGGGACTTGCTGGGACTAGGGTTCGTCTGCGTGGGACTTTCTGGGACTGTCTTCTCTCTGGGTGGTCGTCTGCGTTGGACTTTCTGGGACTAGGGGGTCGTCTGCGTGGGACTTTCTGGGACTGTGGGTCGTCTGCGTGGGACTTTCTGGGACTGTCTCCTGGGTGGGGGGTTGTCTGCCTGGGACTTTCTAGGACTGGGGGTCGTCTGCATGAGAATTTCTGGGACTGTCTCGTGGGTATGGGGTCGTCTGCGTGGGACTTTCTGGGACTGGGGGTCGTCTGCGTGGGACTTACTATTACTGGGGGTCGTCTGCTTGGGAATTTCTGGGACTGTCTCCTGGGTGGGGGGTCGTCTGCGTGGGACTTTCTCGGACTGGGGGTCGTCCTCCTGGGACTTTATGGGTCTGTCTCCTGGGTTGCGGTTTGTCTGCGTGGGACTTTCTGGGACTGTCTCCTGTGTGGAGATCGTCTGCGTGGGAGTTTCTGGGACTAGAGGTCGTCTGCGTGGGACTTTCGGGGACTGGGGGTCGTCTGCGTGGGACTTTCTGGGACTGTCTCCTGTCTGGGGGGTCGTCTGCGGGGGACTTTCTGGGATTAGGGGGTCGTCTGCGGGGGACTTTCTGGGACTGGGGGTCGTCAGCGTGGGACTTTCTGGGACTGTCTCCTGGTTGGGGGGGTCGTCTGCTTGGAACTTTGTTGGACTGGGGGTCGTCTACGTTGGACTTTCTGTGACTGTCTCCTGGATGGGCGGTCGTCTGCGTGGGACTTTCTGGGACTTTCTCCTGTGTTGGGGGTCGTCTGCGTGGGACTTTCTGGGACTGTCTCCTTGGTGGGTGTTCATCTGTGTGGGATTTTCTGGGACTGGCGGTCGTCTGCGTGGGACTTGCTGGGACTGTCTTCTGTCTGGGGGTCGTCTGCGTGGGACTTTCTTTGACTGGGGGTAGTCTGCGAGGGACTTTCTGTGACTGTCTCCTGGGTGGCGGCTCGTCTGCGTGGGACTTTCTGGGACTAGGGGTCATCTGCGTGGGACTTTCTGGGTCTGACTCCTGGGTGGGGGGTTGTCTGCGTGGGACTTTATTGGACTGGGTGTCTTCTGCGTGGGACATTCTGTGATTGTCTCCTGGGTGGGGGGTTTGGGACTTTCTGGGACTGTCAGCTGGGTGGGGTGGTCGTCTGCGTGGGACTTACTGGGCTGGGGGTCGTCAGCGTGGGACTTTCTAGGACTGTCACCTGGGTGGGGTGGTCGTCTTCGTGGGACTTTCTGGGACTAGGGGGTCGTCTGCGGGGGACATTCTGGGACTGGGTGTCGTCAGCGTGGGACATTCTGGGACTGGGTGTCGTCTACGTGGGACATTCTGGGACTGTCTCCTGGGTGGGGGGTCGTCTGCTTTGGACTTTGTGGGACTGGGGGTCGTCTGCGTGGGACTTTCTGGGACTAGGGATCATCTGCGTGGGACTTTCTGGGACTGACTCCTGGGTGGGGGGTCGTCTGCGTGGGACTTTCTAGGACTGTCTCCTCGGTGGGGGGTCGTCTGCGTGGGATTTTCTGGGACTGTCTCCTGGGTGGGTGTTCGTCTGCGTGGGACTTTCTGTGACTGGGGGTCGTCTGCGTGGGACTTGCTGGGACTGTCTCCTGTCTGGGGGGCGTCTGCTTGGGACTTTCTTGGATTGGGGTTCGTCTGCATGGGACTTTCTGGGACTGTGTCCTGGATGGGGGGTCGTCTGCGTGGGATATCTGTGTCTTTCTCCTTGGTGGGGGGTCGTCTGCATGGGACTTTCTGGGACTGGGGGTCGTCTGCGTGGGACTTTCTCCGACTGGGGGTCGTCTGCGTGGGACTTTCTGGGACTGTCTCCTGGATGGGGGGGGGTCGTCTGCGTGGGATATCTGTGTCTGTCTCCTTGGTGGGGGGTCGTCTGCATGCCACTTTCTCGGACTGGGGGTCGTCTGCGTGGGACTTTCTCGGACTGGGGGTCGTCTGCGTGGGACTTTCTGGGACTGGGGGTCGTCTGCGTGGGTCTTTCTGTGACTGTCTCCTGGGTGTGGGGCGTCTGCCTGGGACTTTCTGGGACTGGGGTTCGTCTGCATGGGACTCTCTGGTACTGGCGTCCGTCTGCGTGGGACTTTTTGGCAGTGGGGGTCGTCTTCGTTGGACTTTCTGGGACTGTCTCCTGGGTGGGGGGTCGTCTACGTGGGACTTTCTGGGACTGTCTCCTGGGTGGCGGTTCGTCTGCGTTGGACTTTCTGGGACTGTCTCCTGTGTGGGGATCGTCTGCGTGGGTATTTCTGGGAGTGGGGGTCGTCTGCGTGGGAATTTCTGGGACTGTCTCCTTGGTAGGGTGTCGTCATCGTGGGACTTCTGGGACTGGGGGTCCTGTGCGTGGGACTTTCTGGGACTTGGGGTCGTCTGCGTGGGACTTTCTTGGAGTGTCTCCTGGTTGGGGGTCGTCTGCGTGGGACTTTCTGGTACTGGGGTACGTCTGCGTGGGTCATTCTGGGAATGTCTCCTCGGTGGGGGGTCGTCTGCGTGGGACTTTCTGGAACTGTGGGCCGTCTGCGTGGGAATTTCTGGGACTGTCTCCTTGGTAGGGTGTCGTCTGCGTGAGATATCTGTTTCTGAGGATATCTGTTTCTGTCTCCTTGGTGGGGGGTCGTCTGCGTGGGACTTTCTCGGACTGGGGGTCGTCCTCGTGGGACTTTATGGGTCTGTCTCCTGGGTGGCGGTTCGTCTGCGTGGGACTTTCTGGGACTGTCTCCTGGGTGGGGATCGTCTGCGTGGGTTTTTCTGGGAGTGGGGGTCGTTGCGTGGGTCTTTCTGGGACTGTCTCCTTGGTAGGGTGTCGTCTGCGTGAGACTTTCTGGGACTGGGGGTCGTCTCCTTGGGACTTTCTGGGACTGGGTGTCGTCTGCGTGGGACTTTCTGGGACTGGGGGTCGTCTCCGTGGGACTTTCTGATACTGGGGGTCGTCTGCGTGGGACTTTCTGGGACTGGGGGTTGTCTGCGTGGGACATTCTTGGACTGGGGGCCGTCTAAGTGGGACTTTCTCCTAGTGGGGGTCGTCTGCGTGGGACTTTCTTGGACAGTCTCCTGGGTGGGGATCCTCTGCGTGGGTTTTTCTTGGACTGGGGGTCGTCTGCATGGGACTTTCTTGGACTGTCTCCTTGGTAGGGTGTCGTCTGCGTGGCACTTTCTGGGACTGGAGGTCGTCTGCGTGGGAATTTCTGGGACCCTCTCCTTGGTGGCGGGTCGTCTGCGTGAGACTTTCTGGGACAGTCTCCTGGGTGGGGATCCTCTGCGTGGGTTTTTCTTGGACTGGGGGTCGTCTGCATGGGACTTTCTGGGACTGGAGGTCGTCTGCGTGGGACCTTCTGGGACTGGGGGTCGTCTGCGAGGGACTTTCTGGGACTGTCTCCTTGTTGTGGGTCGTCTTCGTGGGACTTGCTGGGACTAGGGTTCGTCTGCGTGGGACTTTCTGGGACTGTCTTCTCTCTGGGTGGTCGTCTGCGTTGGACTTTCTGGGACTAGGGGGTCGTCTGCGTGGGACTTTCTGGGACTGTGGGTCGTCTGCGTGGGACTTTCTGGGACTGTCTCCTGGGTGGGGGGTTGTCTGCCTGGGACTTTCTAGGACTGGGGGTCGTCTGCATGAGAATTTCTGGGACTGTCTCGTGGGTATGGGGTCGTCTGCGTGGGACTTTCTGGGACTGGGGGTCGTCTGCGTGGGACTTACTATTACTGGGGGTCGTCTGCTTGGGAATTTCTGGGACTGTCTCCTGGGTGGGGGGTCGTCTGCGTGGGACTTTCTCGGACTGGGGGTCGTCCTCCTGGGACTTTATGGGTCTGTCTCCTGGGTTGCGGTTTGTCTGCGTGGGACTTTCTGGGACTGTCTCCTGTGTGGAGATCGTCTGCGTGAGTTTTTCTGGGAGTGGGGGTCGTCTGCGTGGGAATTTCTGGGACTGTCTCCTTGGTAGGGTGTCGTCTGCGTGAGACTTTCTGGGACTGGGGTTCGTCTTCTTGGGACTTTCTGGGACTGGGTGTCGTCTGCGTGGGACTTTCTGGGACTGGGGATCGTATGCGTGGGACTTTCTGGTACTGGGGTCGTCTGCGTGGGACTTTCTGGGACTGGGGGTCGTCTGCGTGGGACATTCTTGGACTGGGGGCCGTCTACGTGGCACTTTCTCCTAGTGGGGGTCGTCTGCGTGGGACGTTCTTGGACTGTCTCCTGGGTGGGGGGTCTTCTGCGTGGGACTTTCTGGGACTGTTGGTCGTCTGCGTGGGAATTTCTTGGACCCTCTCCTGGGTGGCGGGTCGTCTGCGTGGGACTTTCTGGGACAGTCTCCTGGGTGGGGTCCTCTGCGTGGGATTTTCTGGGACTGGGGGTCGTCTGCGTGGGACTTGCTTGGACTGTCTCCCGTCTTGGGGTCGTCTGCGTGGGACTTTCTGGGACAGTCTCCTGGGTGGGGGCTCCTCTGCGTGGGACTTTCTTGGACTGTCTCCTGGGTGGGGGTTCGTCTGCGTGGGACTTTCCGTGACTGAGGCTCGTCTGCGTGGGATATCTGGGTCTGTCTCCTGGGTGGGGGGTCTTCTGCATGGGGGTTTCTGGGACTGGGTGTCGTCTACGTGGGACTTTCTGGGATTGTCTCCTGGGTGTTGGGTCGTATGCGTGGGACTTTCTGGGACTGGGGGTCGTCTGCGTGGGTCTTTCTGGGACTCTCTCCTGGGTGGGGGGTTGTCATCGTGGGAGATTCTGGGACTGTGGGCGGTCTGCGTGAGACTTTCTGGGACTGGGTGTCGTCTGCGTGGGACTTTCTGGGACGGGAGGTAGTCTGCGTGGGACTTTCTTGGAATGTCACCTGGGTGGGGTGTTCGTCTGCGTGGGACTTGCTGGGACTGGGGGTCGTCTGCGTGGGACTTTCTGGGACTGTCTCCTGTCTGGGGGGTCGTCTTCGTGGGACTTTCTGGGATTAGGGCGTCGTCTTCGGGGGACTTTCTGGGACTGGGGGTCGTCAGCGTGGGACATTCTGTGACTGGGGGTCGTCTACGTTGGACTTTCTGTGACTGTCTCCTGGATGGGCGGTCTTTTGCGTGGGACTTTCTGGGACTTTCTCCTGTGTTGGGGGTCGTCTGCGTGGGACTTTCTGGGACAGTCTCCTTGGTGGGTGTTCATCTGCGTGGGATTTTCTGGGACTGGCGGTCGTCTGCGTGGGACTTGCTGGGAATATCTCCTGTCTGGGGGTCGTCTGCGTGGGACTTTCTTTGACTGGGGGTAGTCTGCGAGGGACTTTCTGTGACTGTCTCCTGGGTGGGGGCTCGTCTGCGTGGGACTTTCTTGGACTGTCTCCTGGGTGGGTGTTAGTCTGCGTGGGACTTTCTGTGACTGAGGGTCGTCTGCGTGGGATATCTGGGTCTGTCTCCTGGGTGGGGGGTCGTCTGCATGGGAGTTTCTGTGGACTGGGTGTCGTCTGCGTGGGACTTTCTGGGATTGTCTCCTGGGTGTGGGGTCGTCTGCGTGGGACTTTCTGGGACAGGGGGTCGGCTGCGTGGGTCTTTCTGGGACTCTCTACTGGGTGGGGGGTCGTCTGCGTGGGAGTTTCTGGGACTGGAGGTCGTCTGCGTTGGACTTTCGGGAACTGGGGGTCGTCTGCGTGGGACTTTCTGGGACTGGAGGTAGTCAGCGTGGGACTTTCTGGGACTGTCACCTGGGTGGGGTGGTCGTCTGCGTGGGAATTACTGGGCTGGGGGTCGTCAGCGTGGGACTTTCTGGTACTGTCACCTGGGTGGGGTGGTCGTCTTCGTGGGACTTTCTGGGACTAGGGGGTCGTCTGCGTGGGACATTCTGGGACTGGGGGTCGTCAGCGTGGGACATTCTGGGACTGGGTGTCGTCTACGTTGGACATTCTGGGACTGTCTCCTGGGTGAGGGGTCGTCTGCTTTGGACTTTGTGGGACTGGGGGTCGTCTGCGTGGGACTTTCTGGGACTAGGGGTCATCTGCGTGGGACTTTCTGGGACTGACTCCTTGGTGGGGGGTCGTCTGCGTGGGACTTTATTGGACTGGGTGTCTTCTGCGTGGGACATTCTGGGACTGTCTCCTGGGTGGGGGGTTGTCTGTTTAAGACTTTCTGGGACTGTCACCTGGGTGGGGTGGTCGTCTGCGTGGGACTTACTGGGCTGGGGATCGTCAGCGTGGGACTTTCTGGGACTGTCACCTGGGTGGGGTGGTCGTATTCGTGGGACTTTCTGGGACTAGGGGGTCGTCTGCGGGGGACATTCTGGGACTGGGGGTCGTCAGCCTGGGACATTCTGGGACTGGGTGTCGTCTACGTGGGACATTCTGGGACTGTCTCCTGGGTGGGGGGTCGTCTGCTTTGGACTTTGTGGGACTGGGGGTCGTCTGCGTGGGACTTTCTGGGACTAGGGGTCATCTGCGTGGGACTTTCTGGGAGTGACTCCTGGGTGGGGGGTCGTTTGCGTGGGACTTTATTGGACTGGGTGTCTTCTGCGTGGGACATTCTGGGACTGTCTCCTGTGGGGGGTTGTCTGTTTGGGACTCTCTGGGACTGTCTCCTGGGTGGGGGTCGTCTGCGTGGGACTTTCTGGGACTGTCTCCTGGGTGGGGGTCTTCTGCATGGGACTTCCTAGGACTGGGGGTCGTCTGTGTGGGACTTTCTGGGACTGGGGTTCCTCTGAGTTGGTTTTTCTGGGACTCTCTCTTGTGTGGGGGTTCGTCAGCGTTGGACTTTCTGGGACTGTCTCATGCGTGGGGGGGTCGTCTTCGTGGGACTTTCTGGGACAGTCCCCTAGGTGGGATTCGTCTGAATGAGACTTCCTTGGACTGTCTCCTGTGTGGGGGTCGTCTGCGTGGGACTTTCTGGGACTGGGGGTCGTCTGCGTGGGACTTTCTAGGACTGTCTCCTCGGTGGGGGGTCGTCTGCGTGGGAGTTTCTGGGACTGTCTCCTGGGTGGGTGTTCGTCTGCGTCGGACTTTCTGTGACTGGGGGTCGTCTGCGTGGGACTTGCTGGGACTGTCTCCTGTCTGGGGGTCGTCTGCGTGGGACTTTCTTGGATTGGGGTTCGTCTGCATGGGACTTTCTGGGACTGTCTCCTGGATGGGGGGTCGTCTGCGTGGGATATCTGTGTCTGTCTCCTTGGTGGGGGGTCGTCTGCATGGGACTTTCTGGGACTGGGGGTCGTCTGCGTGGGACTTTCTGGGACTGTGGGTCGTCTGCGTGGGACTTTCTCGGACTGGGGGTCGTCTGCGTGGGACTTTCTGGTACTGAGGGTCGTCTGCGTGGGTCTTTCTGTGACTGTCTCCTGGGTGTGGGTCGTCTGCGTGGGACTTTCTGGTACTGGGGTCCGTCTGCGTGGGAATTTTTGGCAGTGGGGGTCGTCTTCGTTGGACTTTCTGGGACTGGGAGCCGTCTGCGTTGGACTTTCTGGGACTGTCTCGTATTCGGCTTGTAGCTGTCTGAGATTGCTTGTAAGGCAGTTTTGAAAAAAAGAGACAGGAGATGTCGTTTTGTAGCAGCCTGAGATTGCTTTGAAGGCAGTTTTCACAAAAGAGCCAAGAGACGTCGGCTCGTAGACGCCTGGGATTGCTTGTAATTCAATTTGCACAAAAGAGCCAGGAGAATTCGGCTTGCAGGAGCCTGAGATTGCTTGTAAGGCAGTTGTCAAAAAAGAGACAATAGATGTCGATTTGTAGCGGCCTGAGATTGCTTGTAAGGCAGTTGTCACCAAAGCGCATGGAGAATTCGGCTTTCAGCAGCCTGAGATTTCTTGTAAGGGAGTTTCCACAAAAGAGCCAGGAGAAATCGGCTCGTCGCCGCCTGGGATTTCTTGTAAGGCAATTCGCACAAAAAGCCAGGAGAATTCATAAAGCTGCAGCCAGAGAATGCTTGTAAGGCAGATGCCATAGATGAGCCAGGAGAAATCGCTTCGTAGCAGCCTGGGATTGCTTGTAAGACAATTATAACAAAAAGTCAGGAGAATTGGACTAGCGGCAGCCTGAGATTGCTTGTAAGGCAGTTGTCACAAAAGAGCCAGGATATGTCGATTTATAGCGGCCTGAGATTCCTTGTAAAGCAGTTTCACAAAAGAGCCAGGCGTATTCGGCTTGTAGCAGGCTGAGATTGCTTGTAAGGCAGTTTTAAGAAAAAGAGACTGTAGATGTCGTTTTGTAGCAGCGTGAGATTGCTGTTAAGGCAGTTGCCACAAATGAGCCAGGAGAATTGGGTTTGCTGCCACAAGGCAGTTCCCACAAAAGAGCCAGGAGAAATCGGCACGTAGCCACCTGGGATTGCTTTAAGGCAATTGGCACAAAAAGTCAGGAGAATTGTGCTGGGGTCAGCCTGAGATTGCTTGCAAGACAGTTGTCACAAAAGAGACAGGAGATGTCGATTTGTAGCGGCCTGAGATATCTTGCAAGGCAGTCTCACAAACGAGCCAGGCGTATTCGGCTTGTAGCGGCCTGAGATTGCTTGTAAGGCAGTTTCAGTATATAGAGCCAAGAGAAGTTTGCTCGTAGCAGCCTGACATTGCTTGTAAGGCAGTTGTCACAAAAGCGCCAGGAGAATTTGGCTTTTAGCAGCCTGAGATTTCTTGTAAGGCTGTTGCCACAAAAAAGCAAGGAGAAATCGGCTCGTAGACGCCTGGGATTGCTTGTAAGGTAATTCGCACAAAAAGCCAGGAGAATTCATATTGCTGAAGCCTGAGAATGCTTGTAAGACAGATGCCAGAAATGAGCCAGGGGAAAACGGTTCGTAGCAGCCTGGGAATGCTTGTAAGTCAATTATAACAAAAAGTCAGGAGAATTGGACTAGCGGCAGCCTGAGATTGCTTGTAAGGCAGTTGTCACAATAGAGCCAGGAGAATTCGTCTTCTAGCAGCCTGAGATTGCTTGTAAGGCAGTTACTACAAAAGAACCAGGAGAAATCGGCACGTAGCCGCCTGGGATTGCTATTAAGGCAATTGGCACAAAAAGTCAGGAGAATTGTGCTGGCGGCAGTCTGAGATTGCTTGTAAGGCAGTTGTCACAAAAGAGATAGGATATGTCGATTTGTAGCGGCCTGATATTACTTGTAAGGCAGTTTTCACAAAATGCCAAGAGAAGTCGGCTCGTATCAGCCTGACATTTCTTGTAAGGCTGTTGCCACAAAAGGGCCAGGAGAAATGGGCTCGTAGCCGCCTTGGAGTGCTTGTAAGGCAATTCGCACAAAAAGCCAGGAGAATTCATATTGCTGCAGCCTGAGAATGCTTGTAAGGCAGATGCCAAAAATAAGCCAGGAGAAATCGCTTCGTAGCAGCCTGGGATTGCTTGTAAGGCAATTTCGCACAAAAAGTCAGGAGAATTGGACTAGCGGCAGCCTGAGATTGCTTGTAAGGCAGTTGTCACAAAAGAGCCATTATATGTCGATTTGTAGCATCCTGAGATTGCTTGTAAAGCAGTTTCACAAAAGAGCCAGGCGTATTCATCGGCTTGTAACAGGCTGAGATTGCTTGTAAGGCAGTTTTCAAAAAAAGAGACAGGAGAATTCGGCTTGTAGAAGCCTGAGATTGCTTGTAAGGCAGATACCACAAAAGAGCCAGGAGAAATCGGCACGTGGCCGCCTGGGATTGCTTTTAAAGCAATTGGCACAAAAAGTCAGGAGAATATTGCTGGATCCAGCCTGAGATTGCTTGTAAGGCAGTTATCACAAAAGAGCCAGAAGATGTCGATTTGTAGCGGCCTCAGTTTGATTGCAAGGCAGTTTCACAAAAAAGCCAGGCGTATTCGGCTTGTAGCAGGCTGAGATTGCTTGTAAGGCAGTTTTCACAAAAGAGCCAGGAGAATTCGGCTTGTTGCAGACTGAGATTGCTTGTAAGGCAGTTGCTGCAAAGGAACCAGGAGAAATCGTCTCGTAGCCGCCTGGGATGACTTGTAAGACAATTGGCACAAAAAGCCAGGAGAATTGGGCTTATAGCAGCCTGAGAATGCTTGTAAGGCAGATGCCACAAATGAGCCACGAGGAATCGGCACGTAGCAGCCTGGGATTTCTTGTAAGGCAATTGGCACAAAAAGTCAGGAGAATTGGACTAGTGGCAGCCTGAGATTGCTTGTAATCCCAGGCTGTTACGAGCCGATTTCTCCTGGCTCAATTGTGGCTTATGCCTTACAAGCATTCTCAGTCTGCTACAAGCCAAATTCTCCTGGCTTTGTGTGCCAATTGCCTTACAAGCAATCCCAGGCGGCTACGAGCCGACTTCTTTTGGCTCTTTTGTGAAAACGGCCTTACACGAAATCTCAGCCTGATGCCACAATTGAGCCAGGTGAAATCGGCTCGTAGCAGCCTGCCATGCTTGTAAGGAAGTTGCCACAAAAGAGCCAGGAGAAATCGGGTCGTAGCCGCCTGGCATTGCTTCTAAGGCAATTGGCAAAAAAAACCCAAGAGAATTGGGATTGCTGCATCCTGAGATTGCTTGTAAAGCAGTTGTCACAATAGAGCCAGGAGAATTCGGCTTGTAGCAGCCTGAGATTGCTTGTAACGCAGTTACCACAAAAGCCCAGGAGTAATCGGCACATAGACGCCTGGGATTGCTTTTAAAGCAATTCGCACAAAATGTCAGGAGAATTGTGCTGACGGCAGCCTGTGATTGCTTGTAAGGCAATTCGCATAGAAAGCCAGGAGAATTCATATTGCTGCAGCTTGAGATTACTTGTAACGCAGGTGTCACAAAAGAGCAAGGAAAATTCGGCTTGTAGTAGCCGGAGAATTCTTGTAAGGCAGTTGCCAGAAAAGACCCAGGAGAAATTGGCTCGTAGGAGCCTGTGATTGCTTGTAAGGCAGTTTCACAAAAGAGACAGGCGAATTCGGCTTGTAGCTGCCTGAGATTTCTTGAATAGCAGTTGTAATAAAAGAGCCAGGAGAAATCGGCTCTTAGCCCCCCTGGGATTGCTTGTAAGGCAATTGGCACAAAAAGTCAGGAGAAGTGGGATTGCTGCAGCCTGAGATTGCTTTTCAGGCAGTTGTCACAATAGACCCAAAATAATTCGGCTTGTAGCAGCTTCAGATTGCTTGTAAGGCAGTTACCACAAAACAGCCAGGAGAAATCGTCACGTAGCCGCCTGGGATTGCTTTTTTAAGGCAACTGGAACAAAAAGTAATTGCTCCTAGAGGCAGCCTGATATTGGTTGTAAGACAGTTCGCACAAAAGAGACAGTAGATGTCGATTTGTAGCGGCCTGAGATTGCTTGCAAGGCAGTTTCACAAAAGAGACAGGCGTATTCATCTTGTTACAGGCTGAGATTGCTTGTAAGGCAGTTTTCACAAAAGAGACAGGAGATGTGGGTTTGTAGCAGCCTGAGATTGCTTGTAAGGCAGTTTTCACAAAAGAGCCATGAGAAGTCGGCTTGTAGCAGCCTGAGATTGCTTGTAAGACAGTTGCCACAAAAGAGTCAGGAGAAATCGGCTCGTATGTGCCTGGGATTGCTTGTAAGCCAATTGGCACAAAAAGCCAAAAGAGTTGGGGTTGCTGCAGCCTGAGATGTCTTGTAAGGCAGTTTTCACAAACGAACCAAGAAAAGTCGGCTCGTAGCAGCCTGAAATTGCTTGTAAGGCAGTTGCCAAAAAGAGCCAGGAGAAATCGGCTTGTAGCAGCCTGGAGTTTGCTTGTAAGCCACTTGTCATAGAAGAGCCAGGCGTAGTCGACGCGTAGCATCCTGAGATTGCTTGTAAGGCAGTTCTCACAAAAGACCCAGGAGAATTCGTCTTGTAGAGGCCTGAGATTGCTTGTAAGGCAGTTGCCACAAAAGAGCCAGGTGAAATACGCTCGTAGCAGCCTGGGATTACTTGTAAGGCAATTGGCAAAAAAAGCCAGGAGAATTGGGCTTGCTGCAGCCTGAGATTGCTTGTAAGGCAGTTGCCACAAAAGAGAAAGGCGTAGTCAGCTTGTAGTAGTCTGAGATTTCTTGTAAGGCAGTTGTCACGAAAGAGCCAGGAGATCGATTTGTTGCAGCCGTTGATTGCTTGTAAGGCATTCGTCATAGAAGATCCAGGCGTAGTCAGCTCGTAGCAGCCTGAGATTGCTTGGAAGTAAGTTGGCACAAAAGAGGCCGGAGAAATCGGCTTGTAGCAGCCTGAGATCCTTTGAAAATTTCCGCAAATGAGCTAACAAGGGTCCCCATACCGTTGAATTGCGACTAGATTCTAATCAAGGTGTCGAAAAAACTTTTGTAATTATGAATAAGGCATGATATTCCCGAAAATTGGACAGCAATATTTTGTGGATTCTATAAAAAGGAAAAATTCGAAATGCAGTCTTATTGTGCAAACTGGAATTAGGACGCTGTAAATTGTCAGACGACATACCGTGCACATGGTGAAAGCTGTACTTTTTACTATCTGAGCAAATGAAAAATCCCTGTAAACATAGACAAATCAAATAATTGGACACAATTTGATACCCATTTTGAAAATATTTCTTTGACTGGAAAAAAGTTATAAACAAGTGAAATATGACTTATTTCCCAGTTTAGGGCCGCATGACAATTTCCTCAAATGAGCTAACCCAAGTCCCCATACCGTTGAATTTCGATTCGACTCTATTCAACGTGTCGAAAAACTTTTGTAATTATGGATAAGGCAAGAAATTCCCGACAATTGGACACCAATATTTTGTGGATTCTATAAAAAGGAAAAATTACAAATGCATTCTTATTGTGCACACTGGAATTCGGACGCTGTAAATTGTCAGACGACATGCCGCGCACATGGTGAAAGCTGTCCTTTTTACTATCTGACCAAATGAAAAATCCATGTAAACATAGACAAATCAAATAATTGCACACAATTTGATACGCATTTTGAAAATATTTCTTTTACTGGAAAAAGTTATAAACAAGTGAAATATGACTGATTTCCCAGTTTAGGGCCGCATGACAATTTCCGCAAATGAGCTAACACAAGTCCACATACCGTTGAATTTCGACTCGACTCTAATCAAGGTGTCGAAAAAACTTTTGTAATTATGGATAAGGTAAGAAATTCCCGACAATTGGACATCAACAGATCAGAGGCCATGCTGCTGGAGGTAGTTCATCTATTTACATTAGACGCTCAAATATGTACAGAAACCAACAGATCAGAATCATGGCTGCTGGACGTACAGTATAATATTACACAAGACGCTCCAATATAGACCTGAAGCTTACAGGTCAAAGGCCATGCTGCTGGACGTAGTTAATCTTTTTACATTGGAAGCTCAAAGATGTACCAGAAACAAACAGATCAGAATCATGGCTGCTGGACGTAGTGTATCACCTTACATAAGACGCTCAAATATGGACCGGGAGCCAACAGGTCAGAGGCCATGCTGCTGGACGTAGTCTAATATCTTACATTAGACGCTCAAATATGGACCGGAAACCAACAGATCAGAGGCCATGCTGCTGGTCGTAGTATATCTATTTACATTAAACGCTCAAATAATGACGGGAAACCAACAGATCAGAATCACGTCTTCTCTACGTAGTGTATCATCTTACACAAGACGCTCAAATATGACCCGAAGCCAACAGGTCAGAGGCCATGCTGCTGCATGTATTATAAAATCTTACATTAGATGCTCAAATATCGAACGGAAACCAACAGATCAGAGGCCATGCTGCTGGACGTAGTTTATCTTTTTACATTAGACGCTCAAATATGCACCGGAAACCAACAGATCAGAATCATGCCTGCTGGAAGTAGTGTATCATCTTACACAAGACGCTCAAATATGGACCGGAAGCCAACAGGTCAGAGGCCATGCTGCTGGCCATAATCTAAAATCTTACATTAGACGCTCAAATATGGACCGTAAACCAACAGATCAGAGGCCATGCTGCTGGACGTATTTTACATTTCTACATTAGACGCTCAAATATGCACCAGAAAGCAAGAGATCAGAAACAGGGCTGCTAGACGTAGTGTATCATCTTACACAAGACGCTCAAATATGGACCGGAAGCCAACAGGTCAGAGTTCATGCTGCTGGTCGTTGTCTAAAATCTTACATTAGACGCACAAATATGGACCGGAAACCAACAGATCAGAGGCTATGCTGCAGGACGTAGTATATCTTTTTACATTAGACGCTCAAATATGCACCAGAAACCAACAGATCAGAATCATGGCTGCTGGGCGTAGTTTATCATCTTACACAAGACGCTCAAATATGGACAGGAAGCTAACAGGTCAGAGGCCATGCTGCTGGACGTAGTCTAAAATCTTACATTAGAGGCTCAAATAAGGACCGGAAACCAACAGATCAGAGGCCATGGTGCTGGACGTAGTTTATCTTTTTACATTAGACGCTCAAATATGCATCAGAAACCAAGATATCAGAATCATGGCTGCTGGCGTAGTGTATCACCTTACACAAGACGCTCAAATATGGACCGGGAGCCAACAGGTCCGAGGCGATGCTGCTGGACGTAGTCTAAAATCTTACATTAGACGCTGCAATATGGACCGGAAACCAACAGATCAGATGCCATGCTGCTGGACGTAGTTTATCTTTTTACATTAGACGCTCAAATATGCACCAGAAACCAAGAGATCAGAAACAGGGCTGCTGGACGTAGTTTATCATCTTACACAAGACGCTCAAATATGGACCGGAAGCCAACAGGTCAGATGCCATCCTGCTGGACGTTTTCTAAAATCTTACATTAGACGCTCAAATATCGACGGGAAACCAACAGATCAGAGGCCATGCTGCTTGACGTAGTTTATATATTTACATTAGACGCTCAAATATGTACAGAAACCAACAGATCAGAAACATGTCTGCTGGACGTAGTGAATCATCTTACACAAGACGCTCAAATATGGACCGGAAGCCAACAGATCAGAGGCCATGCTGCTGCATGTAGTCTAAAATCTTGCATTAGACGCTCAAATATGGTCCGGAAACCAACAGATCAGAGGCCATGATGCTGGACGTAGTTAATCTTTTTACATTAGACGCTCAAATATGCACCAGAAACCAACAGATCAGAATCATGGCTGCTGGACGTAGTGTATCATCTTACACAAGACGCTCAAATATGGACCGGAAGCCAACAGGTCAGAGGCCATGCTGCTGCATGTATTCTAAAATCTTACATAAGATGCACATATATGTACCGGAAACCAACAGATCAGAGGCCAGGCTGCTGGACGTAGTTTATCTTTTTACATTAGACGCTCAAATATGCACCAGAAACCAACAGATCAGAATCATGGCTGCTGGGCGTAGTGTATAATCTTACACAAGACTCTCAAAAATGCATCAGAAACCAAGAGATCAGAAACAGGCCTGCTGGACGTAGTGTATCATCTTACACAGGCCGCTCAAATATGGACCGGAAGCCAACAGGTCAGAGGCAATGCTGCTTGGCGTAGTATATCTTTTTACATTAGAATCTCAAATATGTACCAGAAACCAAGATATCAGAATCATGACTGCTGGACGTAGTGTATCACCTTACACAAGACGCTCAAATATGGACCGGAAGCCAACAGGTCAGAGGACATGCTGCTGGACGTATTCTAAAATCTTACATTAGACGCACAAATATGAACCGGAAACGAACAGATCAGAGGCCATGCTGCTGGCGTAGTTTATCTTTTTACATCAGACGCTCAAATATGCACCAGACACCAACAGATCAGAAACAGGGCTGCTGGACGTAGTGTGTCATCTTACACAAAACGATCAAATATGGACCGGAAGCCAACAGGTCAGATGCCATGCTGCTTGACGTATTCTAAAATCTTACATTAGACGCTCAAATATGGACGGGAAACCAACAGATCAGAGACCATGCTGCTGGACGTAGTTTATCTATTTACATTAGACGCTCAAATATGTACAGAAACCAACAGATCAGAATGATGTCTTCTGGACGTAGTGTATCATCTTACACAAGACGTTCAAATATGGACCGAAAGCCAACAGATCAGAGGCCATGCTGCTGCATGTAATCTAAAATCTTACATTAGACGCTCAAATATCGTCCGGAAACCAACAGATCAGAGGCCATGATGCTGGACGTAGTTTATCTTTTTACATTAGAAGCTCAAATATGTACAGAAACCAACAGTTCAGAATCATGTCTGCTGGACGTAGTGTATCATCTTACACAAGACGCTCAAATATGAACTGGAAGCCAACAGGTCAGAGGCCATGCTGCTGGGGGTAGTCTAAAATCTTACATTAGGCGCTCAAATATGGACGGGAAACCAACAGGTCAGAGGCCATGCTCCTGGACGTAGTTTATCTTTTTACATTAGAAGCTCAAATATATACCAGAAACCAACAGATCAGAATCATGGCTGCTGGACGTAGTGTATCAAATTACACAAGACGCTCAAATATGGACCGGAAGCCAACAGGTCAGAGACCATCATGCTGGACGGAGTCTAAAATCTTACATTAGACGCTCAAATATGGACCAGAGACCAACAGATCATAGGCTGTGCTGATGGTCGTAGTTTATCTTTTTACATTAGACGCTCAAAATATGGACCGGAAACCAACAGATCAGAGGCGATGGGCTGGTCGTAGTTTATATTTTTACATTAGATGCTCAAATATGCACCAGAAACCAAGAGATCAGCATAATGGCTGCTGGATGTAGTGTATAATCTTACACAAGACGCTCAAATATGGACCAGAAGCCAACAGGTCAGAGGCAATGCTGCTGGACGTAGTCTAAAATCTTACATTAGACGCTCAAATATGGACCGGAAACCTACAGATCTGAGGCCATGCTGCTGGACGTAGTTTATCTTTTTACATTAGACGCTCAAAATATGGACCAGTAACCAACAGATCAGAATCATTGCTGCTAGACGTAGTGTATCATCTTACACAAGACGCTCAAATATGGACCGGACGCCAACAGGTCAGAGGCCATGGTGCTTGACGTAGTCTAAAATCTTATATTAGACGCTCAAATATGGACCGGAAAGCAACAGGTCAGAGGCCATGCTGCTGGCGTAGTTTATCTTTTTACATTAGACGCTCAAATATGCACCAGAAACCAAGAGATCAGAAACAGGGATGCTAGACGTAGTGTATCATCTTACACAAGACGCTCAAATGTGGACCCGAAACCAACAGATCAGAGGCCATGCTGCTGGACGTAGTTTATATTTTTATATTAGACGCTCAAATATGCACCAGAAACCAACAGATCAGAATCATGGCTGCCGGACGTAGTGTTTCATCTTACACAAGACGCTCAAATATGGAACGGAAACCAACAGATCAGAGGCCATGCTACAGGACGTAGTTTATATTTTTACATTAGAAGCCCAAATATGTGCAAGAAACCAACAGATCAGAATCATGGCTGCTGGACGTAGTGTATCATCTTACACAAGACGCTCAAATATGGACCGGAAGCCAACAGATCAGAGGCAATGCTGCTGCATATAGTCTAAAATCTTACATTAGACGCTTAAATATTGACCGGAAACCAACAGGTCAGAGGCCATGCTGCTGGTGGTAGTCTAAAAACTTACATTAGGCGCTCAAATATGGACGGGAAACCAACAGGTCAGAGGCCATGCTGCTGGTGGTAGTTTATCTTTTTTCATTCGAAGCTCAAATATGTACCAGAAACAAACAGATCAGAATCATGGCTGCTGGACGTAGTGTATCAACTTACACAAGACGCTCAAATATCGACCGGAAGCCAACAGGTCAGAGACTATGCTGCTGGAAGGAGTCTAAAATCTTACATAACACGCACAAATAAGGACCGGAAACCAACAGATCAGAGGCTATGCTGCGGGACGTCATGTAATATCTTACATTAGAGGCTCAAATATGCACCAGAAACCAAGAGATCAGAAACAGAGCTGCTGGACGTAATGTGTCATCTTACACAAGACGCTCAAACATGGACCGGAAGCCAACAGGTCAGAGGCCATGCTGCTGGGCGTCGTCTAAAATCTTACATTAGAAGCTCAAATATGCACCAGAAACGAACAGATCAGAATCATGGCTGCTGGACGTAATGTATCATGTTACACAAGACGCTAAATCCTGGACCGGAAGCCAACAGGTCAGAGGCCATGCTGCTGGACGTAGTCTAAAATCTTACATTAGACGCTCAAATATGGACCGGAAACCAACAGATCAGAGTTCATTCTGCTGGTCGTAGCTTATCATTTTGCATTAGACGCTAACATATGCACCAGAAACCAAGAGATCAGAAACAGGCTTGCATTGACGTAGTGAATCATCTTACACAAGACGCTCAAATATGGACCGGAAGCCAACAGGTCAGAGGCCATGCTGCTGGACGTAGTCTAAAATCTTACATTAGACGCTCAAATATGGACCAGAAAACCAACAAATCCCTGGCCATGCTGCTGGGCGTACTTTATCTTTTTACATTAGACGCTCAAATATGCACCAGAAACCAAGAGATCAGAATAATGGCTGCTGGACGTAGTGTATCATCTTACACGAGAGGCTCAAATATGGACCGGAAGCCAACAGGTCAGAGGCCATGCTGCTGGACGTCATGTAAAATCTTACATTAGACGCTCAAATATGGACCGGAAACCAACAGATCCGTGGCCATGCTGCTGGACGTAGTTTATCTTTTAACATTAGACGCTCAAATATGCACCAGAAACCAAGAGATCAGAAACAGGGCTGCTGGACGTAGTGTATCATCTTACACAAGGCGCTCAAATATGGACCGGAAGCCAACAGGTCAGAGGCCATGCTGCTGGACGTAGTGTAAAATCTTACATTAGAGGCTCAAATATGGACCGGAAACCAACAGATCAGAATCATGGCTGCTGGACCTAGTGTATCATCTTATACAAGACGCTCAAATATGAACCGGAAGCCAACAAGTCAGAGGCTATGCTGCTGGACGTAGTCTAAAATCTTACATTAGACGCTCAAATGTGGACCGGAAGCCAAGAGGTCAGAGGCCATGCTGCTGGAGGTACTTTGAAATCTTACATTAGACGCTCAAATATGGACCGGAAAACAACAGATCAGAAGCCATGCTGTTGGACGGAATCTAAAATCTTACTTTAGACGCTCAAATATGGACCGGAAACCGACAGATCAGAGGCCATGCTGTTTGACATAGTTTATCATTTTACATTAGACGCTCATATATGCACCAGAAGCCAACAGATCAGAAACAGGGCTGCCTCACGTAGTGTATCATCTTACACAAGACGCTCAAATATGGACCGGAAGCCAACATGTCAGAGGCCATGCTGCTGGACGTAGTTTATCTTTTTACATTAGACGATCAAATATGCAACAGAAACCAAGAGGTCAGAAACAGGGCTACTGGACGTACTGTATCATCTTACACAAGACGCTCAAATATGGACCGGAAGCCCACAGGTCAGAGGCCATGCTGCTGGACGTAGTTTATCTTTTTACATTAGACGCTCAAATATGCGCCAGAAGCCAACAGGTCCATGCTGCTGGACTGAATCTAAAAAGACGCTCAAATGTGGACCGTTTAGGACCGCATGACAATTTCCGCAAATGAGTTAACACTAGTCGCCATATCGTTGAATTTCGCCTCCACTCTATTCAAAGTGTCGAAAAAAACTTTTGTAATTATGGATAAGGTAAGAAATTCCCGACAATTGGACACCAATATTTTGTGGATTCGATAAAACGGAAAAAATTAGAAATGCAGTCTTATTGTTCACACTGGAATTCGGAAGCTGTAAATTGTCAGACGACATACCGCGCACGTGGGGAAAGCTGTACTTTTTACTATCTGACCAAATGAAAAATCCCTGTATATATAGACAAATCAAATAATTGCACACACTTTGATACCCATTTTGAAAATAATTCTTTTACTGGAAAATGTTTATAAATAAGTGAAATATGACTGACTTCCCAGTTTAGGGCCGCATGAAAATTTGCGCAAATGAGCTGAGACAAGTCCCCATACCGTTGAATTTCGCCTCGACTCTATTCAAGGTGTCGAAAAAACTTTTGTAATTATGGATAAGGCAAGAAACTTCCGACAATTGGACAGGAATATTTTGTGGATTCTATAAAAATGAAAAATTAGAAATCCAGTCTTATTGTGCACACTGGAATTCGGACGCTGTAAATTGTCAGACGACATACCGCGCACATGGTGAAAGCTGTACTTTTTACACTCTGAGCAAATGAAAAATCCCTGTATACACAGAGAAGACAAATAATTGCACACAATTAGATACCCATTTTGAAAAGATTTCTTTTACTGGAAAAAAGTTATAAACAAGTGAAATATGACTGATTTCCCAGTTTAGGGCCGCATGACAATTTCCAAAAATGAGCTAACACAAGACCCCATACCGTTGAATTTCGACTCGACTCTAATCAAGTTGTCGAAAAAACTTTTTGAAATTATGGATAAGGCAAGAAATTCCCGACAATTGGACACCAATATTTTGTGGATTCTATGAAAAGGAAAAATTAGAAATGCATTCTTATTGTGCACATTGGAATTCGGACGCTGTAAATTGTCAGACGACATACCACGCACATGGTGCAATCTGTACTTTTTACTATCTGACGAAATGAAAAAATCCCTGTATAGATAGACCAATCGAATAATTGCACACAATTTGATACCCATTTTGAAAAGATTTCTTTTACTGGAAAAAAGTTATAAAAAATTGAAATATGACTGATTTCCCAGTTTAGGGCCGCATGAAAATTTCCGCAAATGAGCTAACACAAGTCCCCATACCGTTGAATTTCGGATCGACTCTATTCAAGGTGTCGAAAAAACTTTTGTAATTATGGATAAGGTAAGAAATTCCCGACAATTGGATACCAATATTTTGTGGATTCGATAAAAAGGAAAAATTAGAAATGCAGTCTTATTGTGCACACTGGAATTCGGACGCTGTAAATTGTCAGACGACATACCGCGCACATGGTGAAAGCTGTACTTTTTACTATCTGAGCAAATGAAAAATCCCTGTAAACATAGACAAATCGAATAATTGCACACAATTAGATATGCATTTTGAAAATATTTCTTTTACTGGAAAAAAGTTATAAACAAGTGAAATTTGACTGATTCCCAGTTTAGTGACCGCTTGACAAGTTCCGCAAATGAGCTAACGCAAGTCCCCATACCTTTGAATTTCGACTCGACTCTAATCAATGTGTCGAAAACACTTTTGTAATTATGGATAAGGCAAGAAATTCCCGACAATTGGACACCAATATTTTGTGGATTCTATAAAAAGGAAAAATTATAAATGATGTCTTATTGTGCACACTGGAATTCGGACGCTGTAAATTGTCAGTCGACATACGACGCACATGGTGAAAGCTGTCCTTTTTACTATCTGACCATATGAAAAATCACTGTATACATAGAACAACCACGAAGACGAACCCCAGTCCCAGCAAGTCCCACGCAGACGACCCCCCAACATGGAGACAGTCCCAGAAAGTCCCACGCAGACAATCCCCAGTCCCAGAAGGTCCCACGCAGACGACCCCCAGTCCCAGAAAAACCCACGGAGACGATCCCCACCCAGGAGACTGTCCCAGAAAGTCCCACGCAGACGACCCCCCACCCAGGAGACAGTCCCAGAAAGTCACACGCAGACGACCCCCACTACCAGAAAGTCCCACGCAGACAGCCCCCAGTCCAAGAATGCCCCACGCAGACGACCCCCAGTCCCAGAAAGTCCCACGCAGACAACACCCACCCATGAGACAGTGCCAGAAAATCACACGCAAACGACCTAGAGTTCGAGAAAGTCCCACGCAGACGACCCCCAGTCCCAGAAAGTCCCACGCAGACGACCCCCACTCCCAAAAAGTCCCACGCAGAGGGCCCCAGTCCCAGAGAGTCCCACGCAGACGAACCCCAGTCCTAGAAAGTCCCACGCAGACGACCCCCACCCAGGAGACAGTCCCAGAAAGACCAGCGAAGACGACACCCAGTCCCAGAAAGTCCGACGCAGACGAGGCCCAGTCCCAGAGAGTCCCACGCAGACGACCCCCCACCAAGGAGACAGACACAGATATCCCACGCAGATGACCCCCACCCAGAAGACAGTCCCAGAATGTCCCACGCAGACGACACCCAGGCCCTGAAAGTCCCACGCAGACAGCCCCCAATACAAGAATGTCCCACGCAGACGACCCCCAGTCCCAGAAAGTCCCACGCAGAAAACCTCCCACCCAGAAGACAGTCCCAGAAAGTCCCACGCAGACGACCCCTAGTCCCAGAAAGTCCCACGCAGACGACACCCTACCAAGGAGACAGTCCCAGAAATTCCCACGCAGACGACCCCCACTCCCAGAAAGTCCCACGCAGACGAGCCCCAGAGAGTCCCACACAGACGAACCCCAGTCCCAGAGAGTCACACGCAGACGACCCCCACCCAAAAGACAGTCCCAGAAAGACCCACGCAGACGACCCCCAGTCCCAGAAAGTCCCACGCAGACGAACCCCATTCACAGAAAGTCCCACGCAGACGGCCCCACACCCAGGAGAAAGTCCCAGAAAGTCCCACGCAGACGACCCCCAGTCCAAGAAAGTCCCACGCAGACGACCCCCAGTCCCACACAATCCCACGCAGAAGACACCTCACCTAGGGGACTGTCCCAGAAAGACCCAGGCAGACGACCCACAGTCCCAGAAAGTCCCACGCAGATAGTCCCCACCCAGGAAAGAGTCCCAGAAAGCCCAAGGCAGATGACCCCCCACCCAGGACAGAGTCCCAGAAAGACCCACAAGACGACTCCCAGTCCCAGAAAGTACCACGCAGACGACCCCCAGTCCCACAAAATCCCACGCAGACGACACCGCACCCAGAAGACTGTCCCAGAAAGACCCACGCAGACGAGCCCCAGTCCAAGAAAGTCCCACGCAGACGACCCCCAGACAGGAGAGTGTACCAGCAAGTCCCACAAGACGACCCCCAGTCCCAGAAAGTCCCACGCAGACGACCCCAACCCAGGAGACAGTCCCAGAAAGTCCCACGCAGACGACCCCCCAACCAGGAGACAGTCCCAGAAAGTCCCACGCAGACGACCCCCAGTCCCAGAAAGTCCCACGCAGAAGACCCCCAGTCCCAAAAAGTCCCACGCAGACGACACCGCACCCAGGAGACTGTCCCAGAAAGACCCACGCAGAGGACCCCCAGTACCAGAATGTCCCACGCAGACGACCCCCAATCCCACAAAATCCCACGCAGACGACACCGCACCCAGGAGACTGTACCAGAAAGACCCATGCAGACGACCCCCCAATCAGGAGACAGTCCTAGATATCTCACGCAGACGACCCCCACCCAGGAGACAGTCCCAGAAAGTCCCACGCAGAAGACCCACAGTCCCAGAAAGTCCCATGCAGACGACCCCAGACCCAGCAGACAGTCCTAGATATCCCACGTAGACGACCCCCCACCCAGGAGACAGTCCCAGAAAGCCCCACGCAGACGAGCCCCAGTCCAAGAATGTCCCACGCAGACGACCCCCCACGCAGGAGACAGTCCCAGAAAGTCCCATGCAAAAGACCCCCAGTCCCAGAAAATCCCATGCAGACGACCCCCCACCCAGGAGACAGTCCTAGATATCCCACGAAGACGACCCCCACCCAGGAGACAGTCCCAGAAAATCCCACGCCGACGAGCCCCCACCCAGGAGACAGTCCCGGAAAGCCCCACGCAGACGACCCCCAGTCCCAGAAAGTCCCACGCAGAAGACCCCCAGTCCCACAAAGTCCAACGCAGACGACACCGCACCCAGGAGACTGTCCCAGAAAGTCCGACGCAGACGACCCCCAACCAGGAGAGAGTCCCAGAATGACCCACGCAGACGACCCCCAGTCCCAGAAAGTCCCACGCAGACTACCCCCAATCCCACAAAATCCCACGCAGACGATCCCCCACCCAGGAGACAGTCCCAGAAATTCCCACGCAGAAGACCCACAGTCCCAGAAAGTCCCACGCAGTCGAGCCCCAGTCCAAGAAAGTCCCACGCAGACGACCCCCCACGCAGGAGACAGTCCCAGAAAGTCCCACGCAAAAAACCCCCAGTCCCAGAAAATCCCATGCAGACGACCCCCCACCCAGGAGACAGTCCTAGATATCCCACGAAGACGACCCCCACCCAGGAGACAGTCCCAGTAAATCCCACGCCGACGAGCCCCCACCCAGGAGACAGTCCCGGAAAGTCCCACGAAGACGACACCCAGTCCCTGAAAGTCCCACGCAGACGACACACCACGCTGGAGACATTCCCAGAAAGTCCCACGCAGACGACCCCCACCCAGGAGACAGTCCAAGAAAGTCCCACGCAGAAGACCCCCAGTCCAACAATGACCCACGCAGACGACCCCCAGTCACAGAAAGTCCCACGCAGACGACCCTCACCCAGGAGACAGTGCCAGAAAGTCCCACGCAGACGACCCCCAGTCCAAGAAAGTCCCACGCAAAAGACCCCCAGTCCCAGAAAGTCCCATGCAGACGACCTCCCACCCAGGAGACAGTCCTTGATATCCCACGCAGACGACCCCAACCCAGGAGACAGTCCCAGAAAGTCCCACGCAGACGAGCCCCCACCCAGGAGACAGTCCAAGAAAGTCCCACGCAGACGACCCCAGTCCAAGAAAGTCCCAGGCAGACAACCCCCAGACAGGAGACAGTCCCAGCAAGTCCGACGCAGACGACCCCAGTCCCAGAAAATCCCACGCAGACGAACAGTCACCCAGGAGACCGTCCCAGAAAGTCCCACGCAGACGACCCCCCACCCAGGAGACAGTCCCAGAACGTCCCACGCAGACGACCCCCCACCAAGGAGACAGTCACAGAAAGTCACACGCAGACGACCCCCAGTCCCAGAAAGTCACACACAGACGACCCCCACCCAGGAGACAGTCCCAGAAAGTCCCACGCAGACGACACCCAGTCCATGAAAGTCCCACGCAGACGACCCCCCACCCAGGAGACAGTCCCAAAGAGTCCCACGAAGCCGACGACCACCAGACAGGTGAGTGTCCCAGCAAGTCCCACGCAGACGACCCCCAATCCCAGAAAATCCCAGGCAGACGAACACCCACCCAGGAGACAGTCTCAGAAAGAAACACGCAGACGACCTCCAATCCCAGAATGTCCCACGCAGACGACTCCACACCCAGGAGAGAGTCCAAGAAAGACCCACGCAGAAGACTCCCAGTCCCAGAAAGTCCCACGCAGACGACCCCCACCCAGGAGACAGTCCCAGAAATTCCACGCAGACGACCCCCCACAGAGGAGACAGTCCCAGAAAGTCCCACGCAGACGACCCCCCCAGGAGACAGTCCCAGAAAGTCCCACGCAGACGACCCCCAGTCCCAGAAAGTCCCACGCAGACGACCCCCAATCCCACAAAATCCCACGCAGACGACACCGCACCCAGGAGACTGTACCAGAAAGACCCATGCAGACGACCTCCCACCCAGGAGACAGTCCTCGATATCCCACGCAGACGACCCCCCACCCAGGAGACAGTCCCAGAAAGTCCCACGCAGAAGACCCACAGTCCCAGAAAGTCCCATGCAGACGACCCCCACCCAGGAGACAGTCCCAGTAAATCCCACGCCGACGAGCCCCCACCCAGGAGACAGTCCCGGAAAGTCCCACGAAGACGACACCCAGTCCCTGAAAGTCCCACGCAGACGACACACCACGCTGGAGACATTCCCAGAAAGTCCCACGCAGACGACCCCCACCCAGGAGACAGTCCAAGAAAGTCCCACGCAGAAGACCCCCAGTCCAACAATGACACACGCAGACGACCCCCAGTCACAGAAAGTCCCACGCAGACGACCCTCACCCAGGAGACAGTGCCAGAAAGTCCCACGCAGACGACCCCCAGTCCAAGAAAGTCCCACGCAAAAGACCCCCAGTCCCAGAAAGTCCCATGCAGACGACCTCCCACCCAGGAGACAGTCCTTGATATCCCACGCAGACGACCCCAACCCAGGAGACAGTCCCAGAAAGTCCCACGCAGACGAGCCCCCACCCAGGAGACAGTCCAAGAAAGTCCCACGCAGACGACCCCAGTCCAAGAAAGTCCCAGGCAGACAACCCCCAGACAGGAGACAGTCCCAGCAAGTCCGACGCAGACGACCCCAGTCCCAGAAAATCCCACGCAGACGAACAGTCACCCAGGAGACCGTCCCAGAAAGTCCCACGCAGACGACCCCCCACCCAGGAGACAGTCCCAGAACGTCCCACGCAGACGACCCCCCACCAAGGAGACAGTCACAGAAAGTCACACGCAGACGACCCCCAGTCCCAGAAAGTCACACACAGACGACCCCCACCCAGGAGACAGTCCCAGAAAGTCCCACGCAGACGACACCCAGTCCATGAAAGTCCCACGCAGACGACCCCCCACCCAGGAGACAGTCCCAAAGAGTCCCACGAAGCCGACGACCACCAGACAGGTGAGTGTCCCAGCAAGTCCCACGCAGACGACCCCCAATCCCAGAAAATCCCAGGCAGACGAACACCCACCCAGGAGACAGTCTCAGAAAGAAACACGCAGACGACCTCCAATCCCAGAATGTCCCACGCAGACGACTCCACACCCAGGAGAGAGTCCAAGAAAGACCCACGCAGAAGACTCCCAGTCCCAGAAAGTCCCACGCAGACGACCCCCACCCAGGAGACAGTCCCAGAAATTCCACGCAGACGACCCCCCACAGAGGAGACAGTCCCAGAAAGTCCCACGCAGACGACCCCCCCAGGAGACAGTCCCAGAAAGTCCCACGCAGACGACCCCCAGTCCCAGAAAGTCCCACGCAGACGACCCCCAATCCCACAAAATCCCACGCAGACGACACCGCACCCAGGAGACTGTACCAGAAAGACCCATGCAGACGACCTCCCACCCAGGAGACAGTCCTCGATATCCCACGCAGACGACCCCCCACCCAGGAGACAGTCCCAGAAAGTCCCACGCAGAAGACCCACAGTCCCAGAAAGTCCCATGCAGACGACCCCCACCCAGGAGACAGTCCTAGATATCCCACGCAGACGAATCCCCCCCAGGAGACAGTCCCAAAAAGTCCCACGCAGACGAGCCCCTGTCAAAGTAAGTCCCACGCAGAGGATCCCCCACGCAGGAGACAGTCCCAGAAAGTCCCACGCAAAAGACCCCCAGTCCCAGAAAATCCCATGCAGACGACCCCCCACCCAGGAGACAGTCCTAGATATCCCACGCAGACGACCCCCACCCAGGAGACAGTCCAAGAAAGTCCCACGCAGACGACACCCAGTCCCAGAAAGTCCCACGCAGAGGACCACCCACGCAGGAGACATTCCCAGAAAGTCCCACGCAGACGACCCCCACCCAGGAGACAGTCCCAGAAAGTCCCAAACAGACGACACCCACCCAGGAGACACTCCCAGAAATTCCCACGCAGACGACCCCCCAGCCGGGAGACAGTCCCAGGATGTCCCACGCAGACGACCCCCAGTCCCAGAAAGTCCCACGCAGACGACCCCCAGTCCCAGAAAGTCCCATGCAGACGACCTCCCACCCAGGAGACAGTCCTTGATATCCCACGCAGACGACCCCAACCCAGGAGACAGTCCCAGAAAGTCCCACGCAGACGAGCCCCCACCCAGGAGACAGTCCAAGAAAGTCCCACGCAGACGACCCCAGTCCAAGAAAGTCCCAGGCAGACAACCCCCAGACAGGAGACAGTCCCAGCAAGTCCGACGCAGACGACCCCAGTCCCAGAAAATCCCACGCAGACGAACAGTCACCCAGGAGACCGTCCCAGAAAGTCCCACGCAGACGACCCCCCACCCAGGAGACAGTCCCAGAACGTCCCACGCAGACGACCCCCCACCAAGGAGACAGTCACAGAAAGTCACACGCAGACGACCCCCAGTCCCAGAAAGTCACACACAGACGACCCCCACCCAGGAGACAGTCCCAGAAAGTCCCACGCAGACGACACCCAGTCCATGAAAGTCCCACGCAGACGACCCCCCACCCAGGAGACAGTCCCAAAGAGTCCCACGAAGCCGACGACCACCAGACAGGTGAGTGTCCCAGCAAGTCCCACGCAGACGACCCCCAATCCCAGAAAATCCCAGGCAGACGAACACCCACCCAGGAGACAGTCTCAGAAAGAAACACGCAGACGACCTCCAATCCCAGAATGTCCCACGCAGACGACTCCACACCCAGGAGAGAGTCCAAGAAAGACCCACGCAGAAGACTCCCAGTCCCAGAAAGTCCCACGCAGACGACCCCCACCCAGGAGACAGTCCCAGAAATTCCACGCAGACGACCCCCCACAGAGGAGACAGTCCCAGAAAGTCCCACGCAGACGACCCCCCCAGGAGACAGTCCCAGAAAGTCCCACGCAGACGACCCCCAGTCCCAGAAAGTCCCACGCAGACGACCCCCAATCCCACAAAATCCCACGCAGACGACACCGCACCCAGGAGACTGTACCAGAAAGACCCATGCAGACGACCTCCCACCCAGGAGACAGTCCTCGATATCCCACGCAGACGACCCCCCACCCAGGAGACAGTCCCAGAAAGTCCCACGCAGAAGACCCACAGTCCCAGAAAGTCCCATGCAGACGACCCCCACCCAGGAGACAGTCCTAGATATCCCACGCAGACGAATCCCCCCCAGGAGACAGTCCCAAAAAGTCCCACGCAGACGAGCCCCTGTCAAAGTAAGTCCCACGCAGAGGATCCCCCACGCAGGAGACAGTCCCAGAAAGTCCCACGCAAAAGACCCCCAGTCCCAGAAAATCCCATGCAGACGACCCCCCACCCAGGAGACAGTCCTAGATATCCCACGCAGACGACCCCCACCCAGGAGACAGTCCAAGAAAGTCCCACGCAGACGACACCCAGTCCCAGAAAGTCCCACGCAGAGGACCACCCACGCAGGAGACATTCCCAGAAAGTCCCACGCAGACGACCCCCACCCAGGAGACAGTCCCAGAAAGTCCCAAACAGACGACACCCACCCAGGAGACACTCCCAGAAATTCCCACGCAGACGACCCCCCAGCCGGGAGACAGTCCCAGGATGTCCCACGCAGACGACCCCCAGTCCCAGAAAGTCCCACGCAGACGACCCCCAGTCCCACAAAATCCCGCGCAGACGACACGGCACCCAGTAGACTGTACCAGAAAGACCCATGCAGACGACCCACAGTCCCAGAAAGTCCCATGCAGACGACACCCCACCCAGGAGACAGTCCTAGATATCCCATGCAGACGACCCCACACCCAGGAGCCAGACAGGAGAGTGTCCCAGCAAGTACCACGCAGACGAACACCCACCCAGGAGACAGTCCGTGAAAGTCCCACGCAGACGACGCCCCACCCAGGAGACAGTCCCAGAAAGTCCCACGCAGACGACCCCCAGTACCAGAAAGTCTCACTTAGACGACCCTCCACGCAGGAGACAGTCCCAAAAAGTTCCACGCAAAAGACCCACAGTCCCAGAAAGTCCCATGCAGACGACCCCCCACCCAGGTGACAGTCCTTGATATCCCACGCAGACGACCCCAACCCAGGAGACAGTGCCAGAAAGTCCCACGCAGACGAGCCCCTACCCAGGAGTCAGTCACAGAAAGTCCCACGCAGACGACCCCCAATCCAAGAAAGTCCCACGCAGACAACACCCAGACAAGAGACAGTCCCAGCAAGTCTGACGCAGACGACCCCCAGTCTCAGAAAATCCCACGCAGACGAACAGCCACCCAGGAGACAGTCCCAGAAAGTCCCACGCATACGACCCCCAGTCCCAGAAAGTCACACACAGACGACCCCCACCCAGGAGACAGTCCCAGAAAGTCCCACGCAGACGACACCCAGTCCCTGAAAGTCCCACGCAGACGAACCCCCACCCAGGAGACAGTCCCAGAAAGTCCCACGAAGATGAGCCCCCACCAAGGAGACAGTCCCGGAAAATCCCACGCAGACGACACCCAGTCCCAGAAAGTCCCACGCAGACGAACCCCCACCCAGGAGACAGTCTCAGAAAGACCCACGCAGACCACCCCCAGTCCCAGAATGTCCCACGCAGACGACTCCCCACCCAGGAGCGTGTCCAAGAAAGACTCACGCAGACGACCCCCAGTCCCAGAAAGTCCCATGAAGAAGACCCCCAACACAGGAGGCAGTCCCAGATATCCCACGCAGACGACCCACCACCCAGGAGACAGTCCCAGAAAGTCCCACGCAGACAACCCCCACCCAGGAGTCAGTCCCAGAAAGTCCGACGCAGACGAACCCCACCCAGGAGACAGTGCCAGAAAGTCCCACGCAGACGACCCCCAGACCTAGGAAATCCCATGCAGACGACCCCCAGCCAGGAGACAATGCCAGAAAGTCCCACGCAGACGACCCCCACCCAGGAGACAGTCCCAGAAAGTCCCAAACAGACGACCCCCACCCAGGAGACAGTCCCAGAAAGTCCCACGCAGAAGACCCCAGTCCCACAAAGTCCCACGCAGACGACACCGCACCCAGGAGACTGTCCCAGAAAGACCCACCCAGACGAACCCCAGTCCCAGAACGTCCCACGCAGACGAGTCCCCACCCAGGAAACAGTCCCAGAATGTCCCACGCAGACGAGCCCCAGCCAGAAGTGAGTCCCAGAATGACCCACGCAGACGACCCCCAATCCCACAAAATCACACGCAGACGACACCGCACGCAGGAGACTGTACCAGAAAGACCCATGCAAACAACCCCCAGTCCCAGAAAGTCCCAAGCAGACGACCCCCCACCCAGGAGACAGTCCCAGAAAGTCCCACGCAGACGACCCCAAGACAGGAGAGTGTCCCAGCAAGTCCCACGCAGACGAACCCCAATCCCAGAAAATCCCACGCAGACGACCCCCCACGCAGGAGACATTCCCAGAAAGTCCCACGCAGACGACCCCCACCCAGGAGACAGTCCCAGAAAGTCCCAAACAGACGACACCCACCCAGGAGACACTCCCAGAAATTCCCACGCAGACGACCCCCCACCCAGGAGACAGTCCCAGAAAGTCCCACGCAGAAGACCCACAGTCCCAGAAAGTCCCATGCAGACGACCCCCACCCAGGAGACAGTCCTAGATATCCCACGCAGACGAATCCCCCCCAGGAGTCAGTCCCAAAAAGTCCCACGCAGACGAGCCCCTGTCAAAGAAAGTCCCACGCAGAGGATCCCCCACGCAGGAGACAGTCCCAGAAAGTCCCACGCAAAAGACCCCCAGTCACAGAAAATCCCATGCAGACGACCCCCCACCCAGGAGACAGTCCTAGATATCCCACGCAGACGACCCCCACCCAGGAGACAGTCCAAGAAAGTCCCAAACAGACGACACCCACCCAGGAGACACTCCCAGAAATTCCCACGCAGACGACCCCCCAGCCGGGAGACAGTCCCAGGATGTCCCACGCAGACGACCCCCAGTCCCAGAAAGTTCCACGCAGACGACCCCCAGTCCCACAAAATCCCGCGCAGACGACACGGCACCCAGTAGACTGTACCAGAAAGACCCATGCAGACGACCCACAGTCCCAGAAAGTCCCATGCAGACGACACCCCACCCAGGTGACAGTCCTAGATATCCCATGCAGACGACCCCACACCCAGGAGCCAGACAGGAGAGTGTCCCAGCAAGTCCCACGCAGACGAACACCCACCCAGGAGACAGTCCGAGAAAGTCCCACGCAGACGACGCCCCACCCAGGAGACAGTCCCAGAAAGTCCCACGCAGACTACCCCCAGTACCAGAAAGTCCCACTTAGACGACCCTCCACGCAGGAGACAGTCCCAAATAGTCCCACGCAAAAGACCCACAGTCCCAGAAAGTCCCATGCAGACGACCCCCCACCCAGGTGACAGTCCTTGATATCCCACGCAGACGACCCCAACCCAGGAGACAGTGCCAGAAAATCCCACGCAGACGAGCCCCCACCCAGGAGTCAGTCACAGAAAGTCCCACGCAGACGACCCCCAATCCAAGAAAGTCCCACGCAGACAACACCCAGACAGGAGACAGTCCCAGCAAGTCTGACGCAGACGACCCCCAGTCTCAGAAAATCCCACGCAGACGAACAGCCACCCAGGAGACAGTCCCAGAAAGTCACACACAGACGACCCCCACCCAGGAGACAGTCCCAGAAAGTCCCACGCAGACGACACCCAATCCCTGAAAGTCCCACGCAGACGAAACTCCACCCAGGAGACAGTCCCAGAAAGTCCCACGCAGATGAGCCCCCACCAAGGAGACAGTCCCGGAAAATCCCACGCAGACGACCCCCAGTCCCAGAAAGTCCCATGAAGAAGACCCCCAACACAGGAGGCAGTCCCAGATATCCCACGCAGACGACCCTCCACCCAGGAGACAGTCCCAGAAAGTCCCACACAGACAACCCCCACCCAGGAGTCAGTCCCAGAAAGTCCGACGCAGATGACCCCCCAACCAGGAGACAGTGCCAGAAAGTCCCACGCAGACGACCCCCAGACCTAGGAAATCCCATGCAGACGACCCCCAGCCAGGAGACAATGCCAGAAAGTCCCACGCAGACGACCCCCACCCAGGAGACAGTCCCAGAAAGTCCCAAACAGACGACCCCCACCCAGGAGACAGTCCCAGAAAGTCCCACGCAGAAGACCCCCAGTCCCACAAAGTCCCACGCAGACGACACCGCACCCAGGAGACTGTCCCAGAAAGACCCACCCAGACGAACCCCAGTCCCAGAACGTCCCACGCAGACGAGTCCCCACCCAGGAAACAGTCCCAGAATGTCCAACGCAGACGAGCCCCACCCAGAAGTGAGTCCCAGAATGACCCACGGAGACGACCCCCAATCCCACAAAATCACACGCAGACGACACCGCACGCAGGAGACTGTACCAGAAAGACCCATGCAGACAACCCACAGTCCCAGAAAGTCCAAAGCAGACGACACCCCACCCAGGAGACAGTCCTAGATATCCCACGCAGACGACCCCCCAGCCAGGAGACAGTCCCAGAAAGTCCCACGCAGACGACCCCCAGACAGGAGAGTGTCCCAGCAAGTCCCACGCAGACGACCCCCAATCCCAGAAAATCCCACGCAGACGAACACCCACCCAGGAGACAGTCCCAGAAAGTCCCACGCAGACGACCACCACCCAGGAGACAGTCCCAGAAAGTCCCACGCAGACGACACCCAGTCCATGAAAGTCCCACGCAGACGACCCCCCACGCAGGAGACAGTCCCAGAAAGTCCCACGCAAAAGACCCCCATCCCAGAAAGTCCCATGAAGACGACCCCCCACCCAGGAGACAGTCCTAGATATCCCACGCAGACGACCCCACCCCCAGGAGCCAGAGCCAGAAAGTCCCACGCAGACGACCCCCAGACTGGAGAGTGTCCCAGCAATTCCCACGCAGACGACCCCCAGTCCCAGAAAATCCCACGCAGACGAACACCCACCCAGGAGACAGTCCCAGTTAGTCCCACGCAGACGACCCCCAGTCCTAGGAAGTCCCATGCAGACGACCCCCAGCCAGGAGACAATCCCAGAAAGTCCCACGCAGACGACCCCCACCCAGGAGACAGTCCCAAAAAGTCCCAAACAGACGACCCCCACCCAGGAGACAGTCCCAGAAAGTCCCACGCAGAAGACCACCAGTCCCACAAAGTCCCACGCAGACGACACCGGACCCAGGAGACTGTCCCAGAAAGGCCCAGGCAGACGACCCCCAGTCCCAGAAAGTCCCACGCAGACGAGTCCCCACCCAGGAAACAGTCCCAAAATGTCCCACGCAGACGACCCCCCCACCAAGGAGAGAGTCCCAGAATGACCCATGCAGACAACCCCCAGTCCCAGAAAGTCCCATGCAGACGACACACCACCCAGGATACAGTCCTAGATATCCCACACAGACGACCCCACACCCAGGAGAAAGTCCCAGAAAGTCCCACGCAGACGACCCCAGTCCCAGAAAGTCCCACGCAGACGACGCCCCACCCAGGAGAGAGTCCAAAAAAGATCCACGCAGACGACACCGTGTCCTAGAAAGTCCCATACAGACGACCCCCCACCGAGGAGACTGTCCCAGAAAGTAACACCCAGACGACCCCAGTCCCAGAAAGTCCCACGCAGACGACCCCCCACCCAGGAGACAGTCCCAGAAAGTCCCACGCAGACGACCCACAGTCCCAGAATGTCGTACGCAGACGCCCCCCACCAAGGAGACAGTCCTAGAAAGTCCCACGCAGACGATCGCCCACCCAGAAGAGAGTCCCTGAAAGTCCCACGCAGACAACCCCCAGTCCAAGAAAGTCCCACGCAGACGACTCCCCACCGAGGAGACAGTCCCAGAAAGTCCCACGCAGACGAGCCCAGTCCCAGTAAGTCCCACGCAGACGACCCCCACCCAGGAGACAGTCCAAGAAAGTCCCACGCAGACGACACCCAGTTCCTGAAAGTCCCAAGAAGACGACCTCCCACGCAGGAGACAGTCCCAGAAAGTCCCACGCAGACGAACCCCCACCCAGGAGAAAGTCCCAGAAAGTCCCACGCAGAGGAGCCCAGTCCCAGAAAGTCCCACGCAGACGACCCCCACCCAGGAGACAGTCCCAGAAACTACAATGCAGATGACACCCTGTCTCAGAAAGTCCCAGGCAGACGAATCCCCACCCAGGAGACAGTCCCAGAAAGTCCCAGGCAGACGACTCCCAGACAGGAGAGTGTCCCAGGAAGTCCCACGCAGACGATCCCCAATCCCAGAAAATCCCACGCAGACGAACACCCACCCAGGAGACAGTCCCAGAAAGTCCCACGCAGACTACCCGTCAGCAAGGAGACAGTCCCAGAAAGTCCGACGCAGACGAGCCCAGTCCCAGAAAGTCCCACGCAGAAGACCCCCCACCTAGGAGAGAGTCCAAAAAAGATCCACGCAGACGACCCCGAGTCCTAGAAAGTCCCATACAGACGACCCCCCACCCAGGAGACAGTCCCAGAAAGTAACACGCAGACGACCCACCGTCCCAGAAAGTCCCACGCAGACGACCACCAGTCCCACAAAGTCACACGCAGACGACCCCCCACCCAGGAGATTGTCCCAGAATGTCCCACGCAGACGACCCACAGTCCCTGAATATCCCACGCAGACGAACCCCACTCAGGAGACAGTCCCAACAAGTCCCACGCAGACGGACCTCCACCCAGGAGTCAGTACCAGAAAGACCCACGCAGACGACACCCTGTCTCAGAAAGTCCCAAGCAGACGACTCCCCACCCAGGAGACAGTCCCAGAAAGTCCCACGCAGACTACCCCCCACCCAGGAGACAGTCCCAGAAAGTCCCACGCAGACGACCCCCAGTCCCAGAAAGTCCCACGCAGACGAACCCCACCCAGGAGACTGTCCCAGAAAGTCCCACGCAGACGACACCCAGTCCCTGAAAGTCCCAAGCAGACGACCTCCCACGCAGGAGACAGTCCCAGAAAGTCCCACGCAGACGAACCCCCACCTAGGAGACAGTCCCAGAAAGACCCACGAAGACAACCCCAGTCCCAGAAAGTCCCACGCAGACGACTCCCCACCCAGGAGAGAGTCCAATAAAGACCCACGCAGACGACCCCGAGTCCAAGAAAGTCCCACGCAGACGAACCCCCACCCAGCAGACAGTCCCAGAAAGACCCACGCAGACGACCCCAGTCCCAGAAAGTCCCACGCAGACGACTCCCCACCCAGGAGACAGTCCCAGAAAGTCCCACGCAGACGACCCCCCACCCAGGAGAAAGTCCCAGAAAGTCCCACGCAGACGAGCTCAGTCCAAGAAAGTCCAACGCAGACGACCCCCACCCAGGAGACAGTCCCAGAAACTACCACGCAGATGACACCCAGTCTCAGAAAGTCCCAGGCAGACGCATCCCCACCCAGGAGACAGTCCAAGAAAGTCCCAGGCAGATGACGCCCCACCCAGGAGAGAGTCCAAAAAAGATCCACGCAGACGACACCGAGTCCTAGAAAGTCCCATACAGACGACCCCCCACCCAGGAGACTGTCCCAGAAAGTAACACCCAGACGACCCCCAGTCCCAGAAAGTCCCACGCAGACGACCACCAGTCCAACAAAGTCCCACGCAGACGACCCCCCACCCAGGAGATTGTCCCAGAAAGTCCCACGCCGACGACCCACAGTCCCAGAATGTCGCACGCAGACGCCCCCCACCAAGGAGACAGTCCCAGAAAGTCCCACGCAGACGATCCCCCACCCAGAAGAGAGTCCCTGAAAGTCCCACGCAGACAACCCCCAGTCCCAGAAAGTCCCACGCAGACGACTCCCCACCGAGGAGACAGTCCCAGAAAGTCCCACGCAGACGAGCCCAGTCCCAGAACGTCCCTCGCAGACGACCCCCACCCAGGAAACAGTCCCAGAAAGTCCCACGCAGACGACACCCAGTCCCTGAAAGTCCCAAGAAGACGACCTCCCACGCAGGAGACAGTCCCAGAAAGTCCCACGCAGACGAACCCCCACCCAGGAGAAAGTCCCAGAAAGTCCCACGCAGAGGAGCCCAGTCCCAGAAAGTCCCACGCAGACGACCCCCACCCAGGAGACAGTCCCAGAAACTACAATGCCGATGACACCCAGTCTCAGAAAGTCCCAGGCAGACGAATCCCCACCCAGGAGACAGTCCCAGAAAGTAACACGCAGACGACACCCAGTCCCAGAAAGTCCCACGCAGACGACCCACAGTCCCAGAATGTCGCACGCAGACGCCCCCCACCAAGGAGACAGTCCTAGAAAGTCCCACGCAGACGATCCCCCACCCAGAAGAGAGTCCCAGAAAGTCCCACGCAGACAACCCCCAGTCCCAGAAAGTCCCACGCAGACGAACCCCCACCCAGGAGAAAGGCCCAGAAAGTCCCACGCAGAGGAGGCCAGTCCCAGAAAGTCCCACGCAGACGACCCCCACCCAGGAGACAGTCCCAGAAACTACAATGCAGATGACACCCAGTCTCAGAAAGTCCCAGGCAGACGAATCCCCACCCAGGAGACAGTCCCAGAAAGTCCCACGCAGACGACTCCCAGACAGGAGAGTGTCCCAGCAAGTCCCACGCAGACGATCCCCAATCCCAGAAAATCCCACGCAGACGAACACCCACCCAGGAGACAGTCCCAGAAAGTCCCACGCACACTACCCCTCAGCAAGGAGACAGTCCCAGAAAGTCCGACGCAGACGAGCCCAGTCCCAGAAAGTCCCACGCAGAAGACCCCCCACCTAGGAGAGAGTCCAAAAAAGATCCACGCAGACGACCCCGAGTCCTAGAAAGTCCCATACAGACGACCCCCCACCCAGGAGACAGTCCCAGAAAGTAACACGCAGACGACCCCCAGTCCCAGAAAGTCCCACGCAGACGACCACCAGTCCCACAAAGTCCCACGCAGACGACCCCCCACCCAGGAGATTGTCCCAGAATGTCCCACGCAGACGACCCACAGTCCCAGAATGTCCCACGCAGACGCCCCCAACCAAGGAGACAGTCCCAGAAAGTCCCACGCAGACGATCCCCCACCCAGAAGAGAGTCACTGAAAGTCCCACGTAGACAACCCCCAGTCCCAGAAAGTCCCACGAAGACGAACCCCAGTCCCAGAATGTCCCACGCAGAAGACCCCCTGTCCCAGAAAGTCCCACGCAGACGACACCCAGTCCCAGAAAATGCCACGCAGAGGACCCTCCACTCAGGAGACAGTCCCAGCAAGTCCCACGCAGACGGACCCCCACCCAGGAGTCAGTACAAGAAAGACCCACGCAGACGACCCCCTGTCTCAGAAAGTCCCAAGCAGACGACTCCCCACCCAGGAGACAGTCCCAGAAAGTCCCACGCAGTCTACCCCCCACCCAGGAGACAGTCCCAGAAAGTCCCACGCAGACGACCCCCAGTCCCAGAAAGTCCCACGCGGACGAACCCCACCCAGGAGACTGTCCCAGAAAGTCCCACGCAGACGACACCCAGTCCCTGAAAGTCCCAAGCAGACGACCTCCCACGCAGGAGACAGTCCTAGAAAGTCCCACGCAGACGACCCCCCACCCAGGAGAGAGTCCAAGAAAGACCCACGCAGACGACCCCGAGTCCAAGAAAGTCCCATACAGACGACCCCCCACCCAGGAGACAGTCCCAGAAAGTAACACGCAGAAGAGCACGAGTCCCAGAATGTCCCACGCACACGACCACGAGTCCCACAATGTCCTACGCAGACGACCCACCCACCAAAGAGACCGTCCCAGAAAGTCCCACGCAGACGACCCCCCCACCCATGAGACAGTCCCAGAAAGTCCCACGGAGACGACCCACTGTCCCAGAAAGTCCCACGCAGACGCCCCCCAGTCCCAGAAAGTCCCACGCAGAAGAACCCCACCCAGGAGACTGTCCCAGAAACTCCCGCGCAGAAGACACCCAGTCCCTGAAAGTCCCAAGCAGACGACCTCCCACACAGGAGACAGTCCCAGAAAGTCCCACGCAGACGAACCCCCACCCAGCAAACTGTCCCAGAAAGACCCACGCAGACGACCCCAGTCCCAGAAAGTCCCACGCAGACGACTCCCCACCCAGGAGACAGTCCCAGAAAGTCCCACGCAGACGACCCCCCACCTAGGAGAAAGTCCCAGAAAGTCCCACGCAGACGAGCCCAGTCCAAGAAAGTCCCACGCAGACGACCCCCACCCAGGAGACAGTCCCAGAAACTACCACGCAGATGACACCCAGTCTCAGAAAGTCCCAGGCAGACGCATCCCCACCCAGGAGACAGTCCCAGAAAGTCCCAAGCAGACGACGCCCCACCCAGGAGAGAGTCCAAAAAAGATCCACGCAGACGACACCGAGTCCTAGAAAGTCCCATACAGACGACCCCCCACCCAGGAGACAGTCCCAGAAAGTCCCACGCAGACGACCCACAGTCCCAGAATGTCGCACGCAGACGCCCCCCACCAAGGAGACAGTCCCAGAAAGTCCCACGGAGACGATCCCCCACCCAGAAGAGAGTCCCTGAAAGTCCCACGCAGACAACCCCCAGTCCCAGAAAGTCCCACGCAGACGAGCCCAGTCCCAGAACGTCCGACGCAGACGACCCCCACCCAGGAGACAGTCCCAGAAAGTAACACGCAGAAGACCACCAGTCCCAGAATGTCCCACGCACACGACCACGAGTCCCACAATGTCCTACGCAGACGACCCCCCCTCCAAGGAGACAGTCCCAGAAAGTCCCACGCAGACGACCCCCCCCCCACCCATGAGACAGTCCCAGAAAGTCCCACGGAGACGACCCACTGTCCCAGAAAGTCCCACGCAGACGCCCCCCAGTCCCAGAAAGTCCCACGCAGACGAACCCCCACCCAGGAGACAGTCCCAGAAAGACCCACGCAGACGACCCCAGTCCCAGAAAGTCCCACGCAGACGACTCCCCACCCAGGAGACAGTCCCAGAAAGTCCCACGCAGACGACCCCCCACCCAGGAGACAGTCCCAGAAACTACCACGCAGATGACACCCAGTCTCAGAAAGTCCCAGGCAGACGCATCCCCACCCAGGAGACAGTCCCAGAAAGTTCCACGCCGACGACGCCCCACCCAGGAGAGGGTCCAAAAAAGATCCACGCAGACGACACCGAGTCCTAGAAAGTCCCATACAGACGACCCCCCACACAGGAGACTGTCCCAGAAAGTCCCACGCAGACGACCACCAGTCCCACAAAGTCCCACGCAGACGACCCCCCACCCAGGAGACAGTCCCAGAAAGTCCCACGCAGACGACCCACAGTCCCAGAATGTCGCACGCAGACGACCCCCACCAAGGAGACAGTCCCAGAAAGTCCCACGCAGACGATCCCCCACCCAGAAGAGAGTCCCTGAAAGTCCCACGCAGACAACCCCCAGTCCCAGAAAGTCCCACGCAGACGACTCACCACCGAGGAGACAGTCCCAGAAAGTCCCACGCAGACGAGCCCAGTCCCAGAAAGTCCTACGCAGACGACCCCCACCCAGGGGACAGTCCCAGAAAGTCCCACGCAGACGACACGCAGTCCCTGAAAGTCCCAAGAAGACGACCTCCCACGCAGGAGACAGTCCCAGAAAGTCCCACGCAGACGAAACCCCACCCAGGAGAAAGTCCCAGAAAGTCCCACGCAGAGGAGCCCAGTCCCAGAAAGTCCCACGCAGACGACCCCCACCCAGGAGACAGTCCCAGAAACTACCACGCAGATGACACCCAGTCTCAGAAAGTCCCAGGCAGACGAATCCCCACCCAGGAGACAGTCCCAGAAAGTAACACGCAGACGACACCCAGTCCCAGAAAGTCCCACGCAGACGACCACCAGTCCCACAAAGTCCCACGCAGATGACACCCAGTCCGAAAATTCCCACGCAGAGGACCCTCCACTCAGGAGACAGTCCCAGAAAGTCCCACGCAGACGGACCCCCACCCAGGAGTCAGTACCAGAAAGACCCACGCAGACGACCCCCTGTCTCAGAAAGTCCCAAGCAGACGACCACCCACCCAGGAGACAGTCCCAGAAAGTCCCACGCAGACGACCCCCCCACCCATGAGACAGTCCCAGAAAGTCCCACGGAGACGACCCACTGTCCCAGAAAGTCCCACGCAGACGCCCCCCAGTCCCAGAAATTCCCACGCAGACGAACCCCACCCAGGAGACTGTCCCAGAAACTCCCGCGCAGAAGACACCCAGTCCCTGAAAGACCCAAGCAGACGACCTCCCACGCAGGAGACAGTCCCAGAAAGTCCCACGCAGACGAACCCCCACCCAGCAAACAGTCCCAGAAAGACCCACGCAGACGACTCCCCACCCAGGAGACAGTCCCAGAAAGTCCCACGCAGACGACCCCCCACCCAGGAGAAAGTCCCAGAAAGTCCCACGCAGACGAGCCCAGTCCAAGAAAGTCCCACGCAGACGACCCCCACCCAGGAGACAGTCCCAGAAACTACCACGCAGATGACACCCAGTCTCAGAAAGTCCCAGGCAGACGCATCCCCACCCAGGAGACAGTCCCAGAAAGTCCCAAGCAGACGACGCCCCACCCAGGAGAGAGTCCAAAAAAGATCCACGCAGACGACACCGAGTCCTAGAAAGTCCCATACAGACGACCCCCCACCCAGGAGACTGTCCCAGAAAAAAACACCCAGACGACCCCCAGTCCCAGAAAGTCCCACGCAGACGACTACCAGTCCAACAAAGTCCAACGCAGACGACCCCCCACCCAGAAGACAGTCCCAGAAAGTCCCACGCAGACGACCCACAGTCCCAGAATGTCGCACGCAGACGCCCCCCACCAAGGAGACAGTCCCAGAAAGTCCCACGCAGACGATCCCCCACCCAGAAGAGAGTCCCTGAAAGTCCCACGCAGACAACCCCCAGTCCCAGAAAGTCCCACGCAGACGACTCCCCACCGAGGAGACAGTCCCAGAAAGTCCCACGCAGACGAGCCCAGTCCCAGAACGTCCCACGCAGACGACCCCCACCCAGGAGACAGTCCCAGAAAGTCCCACGCAGACGACACCCAGTCCCTGAAAGTCCCAAGAAGACGACCTCCCACGCAGGAGACAGTCCCAGAAAGTCCCACGCAGACGAAACCCCACCCAGGAGAAAGTCCCAGAAAGTCCCACGCAGAGGAGCCCAGTCCCAGAAAGTCCCACGCAGACGACACCCACCCAGGAGACAGTCCCAGAAAGTCCCACGCAGACGACCCCCAGTCCCAGAAAGTCCCATACAGACGAATCCCCACCCAGGAGACAGTCCCAGAAAGTAACACGCAGACGAAAACCAGTCCCAGAAAGTCCCACGCAGACGACGACCAGTCCCACAAAGTCCCACGCAGACGACACCCCACCCAGGAGACAGTACCAGAAAGTCCCACGCAGAAGACCCACAGTCCCAGAATGTCCCACGCAGACGCCCCCCACCAAGGAGACAGTCCCAGAAAGTCCCACGCAGACGATCCCCCATCCAGAAGAGAGTCCCTGAAAGTCCCACGCAGACAACCCCCAGTCCCAGAATGTCCCACGAAGATGAACCCCAGTCCCAGAAAGTCCCACGCAGAAGACCCCCTGTCCCAGAAAGTCCCACGCAGATGACACCCAGTCCCAAAATTCCCACGCAGAGGACCCTCCACTCAGGAGACAGTCCCAGAAAGTCCCACGCAGACGGACCCCCACCCAGGAGTCAGTACCAGAAAGACCCACGCAGACGACCCCCTGTCTCAGAAAGTCCCAAGAAGACGACTACCCACCCAGGAGACAGTCCCAGAAAGTCCCACGCAGACTACCCCCCACCCAGGAGACAGTCCCAGAAAGTCCCACGCAGACGACCCCCAGTCCCAGAAAGTCCCATACAGACGACCCCCCACCCACGAGACAGTCCCAGAAAGTAACATGCAGACGACCACCAGTCCCAGAATGTCCCACGCACACGACCACTAGTCCCACAATGTCCTACGCAGACGACCCCCCCCACCAAGGAGACAGTCCCAGAAAGTCCCACGCAGACGACCCCCCCACCCATGAGACAGTCCCAGAAAGTCCCACGGTGACGACTCACAGTCCCAGAAAGTCCAACGCAGACGAACCACACCCAGGAGACTGTCCCAGAAACTCCCACGCAGACGACACCCAGTCCCTGAAAGTCCCAAGCAGACGACCTCCCACGCAGGAGACAGTCCCAGAAAGTCCCACGTAGACGAACCCCCACCCAGGAGACAGTCCCAGAAAGACCCACGCAGACGACCCCAGTCCCAGAAAGTCCCACGCAGACGACTCACCACCCAGGAGACAGTCCCAGAAAGTCACACGCAGACGACCCCCCACCCAGGAGACAGTCCCAGAAAGTCCCACGCAGACGACCCCCCCACCCATGAGACAGTCCCAGAAAGTCCCACGGAGACGACCCACTGTCCCAGAAAGTCCCACGCAGACGCCCCCCAGTCCCAGAAAATCCCACGCCGACGAACCCCACCCAGGAGACTGTCCCAGAATCTCTCACGCAGACGACACCCAGTCCCTGAAAGTCCCAAGCAGACGACCTCCCACGCAGGAGACAGTCCCAGAAAGTCCCACGCAGACGAACCCCCACCCAGGAGAGAGTCCAATAAAGACCCACGCAGACGACCCCGAGTCCAAGAAAGTCCCACCCAGACGACCTCCCACCCAGGAGACAGTCCCAGAAAGTCCCACGCAGACGACCCCCAGTCCCAGAAAGTCCCACGCAGACGACCCCCACCCAGGAGACAGTCCCAGAAAGTCCCACGCAGACGACCCCCAGTCCAAGAAAGTCCCACGCAGACGACCCCCCCCAGGAGACAGTCACAGAATGTCCCACGCAGACAACACCACACCCAGGAGACAGTCCCAGAAAGTCCCACGCAGACGACCCCCACCCAGGAGACAGGCACAGAAATTTCCACGCAGACGACCCCCCAGTCAGGAGACAGTCCGAGGAAGTCCCACGCAGACGACCCCCAGTCCCAGAAAGACCCATGCAGATGACTCCCCACCCAGGAGACAGTCCCAGAAAGTCCCACGAAGACGACCCTCACCCAGGAGACAGTCCCAGAAAGACCCACGCAGACGAACCCAGTCCCAGAAAGTCCCACGCAGACGACCGCCCACCCAGGAGACAGTCCCAGAAAGTCCCACGCAGATGACCCCCAGTCCCAGAAAGTCCCACGCAGACGACCCCCAACCCAGGGACAGTACAAGAAAGTCCCACGTAGACGACCACCAGTCCCAGAATGTCCCACGCAGACCAGTCACAGTCCAAGAATGTCCCATGCAGACGACCCCACACCCAGGAGACAGTCCCAGAAAGACCCAAACTGACGACCCCCCACCCAGGAGACAGTCCCAGAAAGTCATACGCAGACGACCCCCAGTCCCAGAAAGACCCACGCAGACGACCCCAGTCCCAGAAAGTCCCACGCAGACGACTCCCCACCCAGGAGAGAGTCCAATAAAGACCCACGCAGACGACCCCGAGTCCAAGAAAGTCCCACCCAGACGACCTCCCACCTGGGAGACAGTCCCAGAAAGTCCCACGCAGACGACCCCCAGTCCCAGAAAGTCCCACGCAGACGACCCCCACCCAGGAGACAGTCCCAGAAAGTCCCACGCAGACGACCCCCAGTCCAAGAAAGTCCCACGCAGACGACCCCCCCCAGGAGACAGTCACAGAATGTCCCACGCAGACAACACCACACCCAGGAGACAGTCCCAGAAAGTCCCACGCAGACGACCCCCACCCAGGAGACAGGCACAGAAATTTCCACGCAGACGACCCCCCAGTCAGGAGACAGTCCGAGGAAGTCCCACGCAGACGACCCCCAGTCCCAGAAAGACCCACGCAGATGACTCCCCACCCAGGAGACAGTCCCAGAAAGTCCCACGAAGACGACCCCAGTCCCAGAAAGTCCCACGCAGACGACTCCCCACCCAGGAGAGAGTCCAATAAAGACCCACGCAGACGACCCCGAGTCCAAGAAAGTCCCACCCAGACGACCTCCCACCTAGGAGACAGTCCCAGAAAGTCCCACGCAGACGACCCCCAGTCCCAGAAAGTCCCACGCAGACGACCCCCACCCAGGAGACAGTCCCAGAAAGTCCCACGCAGACGACCCCCAGTCCAAGAAAGTCCCACGCAGACGACCCCCCCCCAGGAGACAGTCACAGAATGTCCCACGCAGACAACACCACACCCAGGAGACAGTCCCAGAAAGTCCCACGCAGACGACCCCCACCCAGGAGACAGGCACAGAAATTTCCACGCAGACGACCCCCCAGTCAGGAGACAGTCCGAGGAAGTCCCACGCAGACGACCCCCAGTCCCAGAAAGACCCACGCAGATGACTCCCCACCCAGGAGACAGTCCCAGAAAGTCCCACGAAGACGACCCTCACCCAGGAGACAGTCCCAGAAAGACCCACGCAGACGAACCCAGTCCCAGAAAGTCCCACGCAGACGACCGCCCACCCAGGAGACAGTCCCAGAAAGTCCCACGCAGATGACCCCCAGTCCCAGAAAGTCCCACGCAGACGACCCCCAACCCAGGGACAGTACAAGAAAGTCCCACGTAGACGACCACCAGTCCCAGAATGTCCCACGCAGACCAGTCACAGTCCCAGAAAGTCCCACGCAGACGACCCCCCCACCCATGAGACAGTCCCAGAAAGTCCCACGGAGACGACCCACTGTCCCAGAATGTCCCACGCAGACGCCCCCCAGTCCCAGAAAATCCCACGCCGACGAACCCCACCCAGGAGACTGTCCCAGAATCTCCCACGCAGACGACACCCAGTCCCTGAAAGTCCCAAGCAGACGACCTCCCACGCAGGAGACAGTCCCAGAAAGTCCCACGCAGACGAACCCCCACCCAGGAGACAGTCCCAGAAAGACCCACGCAGACGACCCCAGTCCCAGAAAGTCCCACGCAGACGACTCCCCACCCAGGAGAGAGTCCAATAAAGACCCACGCAGACGACCCCGAGTCCAAGAAAGTCCCACCCAGACGACCTCCCACCCAGGAGACAGTCCCAGAAAGTCCCACGCAGACGACCCCCAGTCCCAGAAAGTCCCACGCAGACGACCCCCACCAAGGAGACAGTCCCAGAAAGTCCCACGCAGACGACCCCCAGTCCAAGAAAGTCCCACGCAGACGACCCCCCCAGGAGACAGTCACAGAATGTCCCACGCAGACAACACCACACCCAGGAGACAGTCCCAGAAAGTCCCACGCAGACGACCCCCACCCAGGAGACAGGCACAGAAATTTCCACGCAGACGACCCCCCAGTCAGGAGACAGTCCGAGGAAGTCCCACGCAGACGACCCCCAGTCCCAGAAAGACCCACGCAGATGACTCCCCACCCAGGAGACAGTCCCAGAAAGTCCCACGAAGACGACCCCAGTCCCAGAAAGTCCCACGCAGACGACTCCCCACCCAGGAGAGAGTCCAATAAAGACCCACGCAGACGACCCCGAGTCCAAGAAAGTCCCACCCAGACGACCTCCCACCTAGGAGACAGTCCCAGAAAGTCCCACGCAGACGACCCCCAGTCCCAGAAAGTCCCACGCAGACGACCCCCACCCAGGAGAGAGTCCAATAAAGACCCACGCAGACGACCCCGAGTCCAAGAAAGTCCCACCCAGACGACCTCCCACCCAGGAGACAGTCCCAGAAAGTCCCACGCAGACGACCCCCAGTCCCAGAAAGTCCCACGCAGACGACCCCCACCAAGGAGACAGTCCCAGAAAGTCCCACGCAGACGACCCCCAGTCCAAGAAAGTCCCACGCAGACGACCCCCCCAGGAGACAGTCACAGAATGTCCCACGCAGACAACACCACACCCAGGAGACAGTCCCAGAAAGTCCCACGCAGACGACCCCCACCCAGGAGACAGGCACAGAAATTTCCACGCAGACGACCCCCCAGTCAGGAGACAGTCCGAGGAAGTCCCACGCAGACGACCCCCAGTCCCAGAAAGACCCACGCAGATGACTCCCCACCCAGGAGACAGTCCCAGAAAGTCCCACGAAGACGACCCTCACCCAGGAGACAGTCCCAGAAAGACCCACGCAGACGAACCCAGTCCCAGAAAGTCCCACGCAGACGACCGCCCACCCAGGAGACAGTCCCAGAAAGTCCCACGCAGATGACCCCCAGTCCCAGAAAGTCCCACGCAGACGACCCCCAACCCAGGGACAGTACAAGAAAGTCCCACGTAGACGACCACCAGTCCCAGAATGTCCCACGCAGACCAGTCACAGTCCAAGAATGTCCCATGCAGACGACCCCACACCCAGGAGACAGTCCCAGAAAGACCCAAACTGACGACCCCCCACCCAGGAGACAGTCCCAGAAAGTCATACGCAGACGACCCCCAGTCCCAGAAAGTCCCACGCAGACGAGCCCCAACTCAGGGACAGTACAAGAAAGTCCCACGTAGACGACCACCAGTCCCAGAATGTCCCACGCAGACCAGTCACAGTCCAAGAAAGTCCCATGCAGACGACCCCCCACCCAGGAGACAGTCCCAGAAAGACCCAAACTGACGACCCCCCACCCAGGAGACAGTCCCAGAACGTCCCACGCAGACGACCCCCACCCAGGAGACAGTCCCAGAAAGTCCCACTTTGACAACCCACAGTCCCAGAAAGTCACACGCAGACGACCCCCCACCCAGGAGACAGTCCCAGAAAGTGTCCACGCAGACGAACCCCCACCCAGGAGACAGTCCCAGAAAGACCCACGCAGACGACCCCAGTCCCAGAAAGTCCCACGCAGACGACTCACCACCCAGGAGACAGTCCCAGAAAGTCACACGCAGACGACCCCCCACCCAGGAGACAGTCCCAGAAAGTCCCACGCAGACGACCCCCCCACCCATGAGACAGTCCCAGAAAGTCCCACGGAGACGACCCACTGTCCCAGAATGTCCCACGCAGACGCCCCCCAGTCCCAGAAAATCCCACGCCGACGAACCCCACCCAGGAGACTGTCCCAGAATCTCCCACGCAGACGACACCCAGTCCCTGAAAGTCCCAAGCAGACGACCTCCCACGCAGGAGACAGTCCCAGAAAGTCCCACGCAGACGAACCCCCACCCAGGAGACAGTCCCAGAAAGACCCACGCAGACGACCCCAGTCCCAGAAAGTCCCACGCAGACGACTCCCCACCCAGGAGAGAGTCCAATAAAGACCCACGCAGACGACCCCGAGTCCAAGAAAGTCCCACCCAGACGACCTCCCACCCAGGAGACAGTCCCAGAAAGTCCCACGCAGACGACCCCCAGTCCCAGAAAGTCCCACGCAGACGACCCCCACCAAGGAGACAGTCCCAGAAAGTCCCACGCAGACGACCCCCAGTCCAAGAAAGTCCCACGCAGACGACCCCCCCAGGAGACAGTCACAGAATGTCCCACGCAGACAACACCACACCCAGGAGACAGTCCCAGAAAGTCCCACGCAGACGACCCCCACCCAGGAGACAGGCACAGAAATTTCCACGCAGACGACCCCCCAGTCAGGAGACAGTCCGAGGAAGTCCCACGCAGACGACCCCCAGTCCCAGAAAGACCCACGCAGATGACTCCCCACCCAGGAGACAGTCCCAGAAAGTCCCACGAAGACGACCCTCACCCAGGAGACAGTCCCAGAAAGACCCACGCAGACGAACCCAGTCCCAGAAAGTCCCACGCAGACGACCGCCCACCCAGGAGACAGTCCCAGAAAGTCCCACGCAGATGACCCCCAGTCCCAGAAAGTCCCACGCAGACGACCCCCAACCCAGGGACAGTACAAGAAAGTCCCACGTAGACGACCACCAGTCCCAGAATGTCCCACGCAGACCAGTCACAGTCCAAGAATGTCCCATGCAGACGACCCCACACCCAGGAGACAGTCCCAGAAAGACCCAAACTGACGACCCCCCACCCAGGAGACAGTCCCAGAAAGTCATACGCAGACGACCCCCAGTCCCAGAAAGTCCCACGCAGACGAGCCCCAACTCAGGGACAGTACAAGAAAGTCCCACGTAGACGACCACCAGTCCCAGAATGTCCCACGCAGACCAGTCACAGTCCAAGAAAGTCCCATGCAGACGACCCCCCACCCAGGAGACAGTCCCAGAAAGACCCAAACTGACGACCCCCCACCCAGGAGACAGTCCCAGAACGTCCCACGCAGACGACCCCCACCCAGGAGACAGTCCCAGAAAGTCCCACTTTGACAACCCACAGTCCCAGAAAGTCACACGCAGACGACCCCCCACCCAGGAGACAGTCCCAGAAAGTGTCCACGCAGACGAACCCCCACCCAGGAGACAGTCCCAGAAAGACCCACGCAGACGACCCCAGTCCCAGAAAGTCCCACGCAGACGACTCACCACCCAGGAGACAGTCCCAGAAAGTCACACGCAGACGACCCCCCACCCAGGAGACAGTCCCAGAAAGTCCCACGCAGACGACCCCCCCACCCATGAGACAGTCCCAGAAAGTCCCACGGAGACGACCCACTGTCCCAGAATGTCCCACGCAGACGCCCCCCAGTCCCAGAAAATCCCACGCCGACGAACCCCACCCAGGAGACTGTCCCAGAATCTCCCACGCAGACGACACCCAGTCCCTGAAAGTCCCAAGCAGACGACCTCCCACGCAGGAGACAGTCCCAGAAAGTCCCACGCAGACGAACCCCCACCCAGGAGACAGTCCCAGAAAGACCCACGCAGACGACCCCAGTCCCAGAAAGTCCCACGCAGACGACTCCCCACCCAGGAGAGAGTCCAATAAAGACCCACGCAGACGACCCCGAGTCCAAGAAAGTCCCACCCAGACGACCTCCCACCCAGGAGACAGTCCCAGAAAGTCCCACGCAGACGACCCCCAGTCCCAGAAAGTCCCACGCAGACGACCCCCACCAAGGAGACAGTCCCAGAAAGTCCCACGCAGACGACCCCCAGTCCAAGAAAGTCCCACGCAGACGACCCCCCCAGGAGACAGTCACAGAATGTCCCACGCAGACAACACCACACACAGGAGACAGTCCCAGAAAGTCCCACGCAGACGACCCCCACCCAGGAGACAGGCACAGAAATTTCCACGCAGACGACCCCCCAGTCAGGAGACAGTCCGAGGAAGTCCCACGCAGACGACCCCCAGTCCCAGAAAGTCCCACGCAGATGACTCCCCACCCAGGAGACAGTCCCAGAAAGTCCCACGAAGACGACCCTCACCCAGGAGACAGTCCCAGAAAGACCCACGCAGACGAACCCAGTCCCAGAAAGTCCCACGCAGACGACCGCCCACCCAGGAGACAGTCCCAGATATTCCACGCAGACGACCCCCACCCAGGAGAGAGTCCCAGAAAGACCTACGCAGACGAACCCAGTCCCAGAAAGTCCCACGCAGACGACCGCCCACCCAGGAGACAGTCCCAGAAAGTCCCACGCAGATGACCCCCAGTCCCAGAAAGTCCCACGCAGACGACCCCCAACCCAGGGACAGTACAAGAAAGTCCCACGTAGACGACCACCAGTCCCAGAATGTCCCACGCAGACCAGTCACAGTCCAAGAAAGTCCCATGCAGACGACCCCCCACCCAGGAGACAGTCCCAGAAAGACCCAAACTGACGACCCCCCACCCAGGAGACAGTCCCAGAACGTCCCACGCAGACGACCCCCACCCAGGAGACAGTCCCAGAAAGTCCCACTTTGACAACCCACAGTCCCAGAAAGTCCCACGCAGACGACCCCCCACCCAGGAGACAGTCCCAGAAAGTCCCACGCAGACGATCCCCAGTCCCAGAAAGTCCCACGCCGACGAGCCCCAGTCCGAGAAAGTCCCACGAAGACGACCCTCCACCCAGGAGACAGTCCCAGAACGTCCCAAAAAGACGACCCCCCACCCTGGAGACTGTCCCAGAAAGTCCCACGCGGTCAACCCCCAGTCCCAGAAAGTCCCACGCAGACGACCCCCAGTCCCACAATGTCCTACGCAGACGACACCCCCACCCCGGGGACAGTCCCAGAAAGTCCCACGCATACGACCCCCAACACATGTCAGGCTGCTACAAATCGACATATCATGGCTCATTTGTGACAACTGCAAAACAAGCAATCTCAGGCTGCTGCAAGCCGAATTCTCATGGCTCTTTTGTGCAATTTGCCTTACAAGCAATCCCAGGCGTCTACGAACCGACTTCTCTTGTCTCTTTTGTGAAATCTGCCTTAAAAGCAATCTCAGGCTGCTACAAACGACATCTCCTGTCTCTTTTTTTTAAACTGCCTTACAAGCAATCTCAGCCTGCTACAAGCCGAATACGCATGGCTCTTTTGTGAAACTGCCTTACAAGAATCTCAGGCCGCTACAAATCGACATATGCTGGCTCTTTTGTTACAACTACCTTACAAGCATTCTCAGGCTGCAGCAATATGAATTCCTTTGGCTTTTTGTGCGAATTGTCTTACAAGCAATCCCAGGCGACTACGAGCCGTTTTCTCCTGGCCATTTTGTGGCAACTGCCTTACAAGAAATGTCAGGCTGCTATGAGACGACTTCTCTTGGCTCTTTTGTGAAAACTGCCTTACAAGTAATATCAGGGTGCTACAAGACGACATCTCCTCTCTCTTTTGTGAAACTGCCTTACAAGCAATCTCAGGCCGCTACAAGCCGAATACGCCTGGCTCATTTGTGAAATTGCATTGCAAGTACTATCAGGCTGCTACAAATCGTCATCTCCTTCTCTTTTGTGACAACTGCCTTACAAGCAATCTCAGTCTGCCGCCAGCACAGTTCTCCTGACTTTTTGTGCCAATTGCCTTAAAAGCAATCCCAGGCGGCTAAGTGCCGATGTCTCCTGGCTCTTTTGTGGTAACTGCCTTACAAGCAATCTCAGGCCGCTACAAATCGACATATCCTGGCTCTTTTGTCACAACTGCTTTACAAGCAATCTCAGGCTGCCGTTAGTCCAATTCTCCTGATTTTTTGTGCTAATTGCCTTACAAGCAATCCCCGGCTGCTACGAACCGATTTCTCCTGGCTCATTTGTGGTATCTGCCTTACAAGCATTCTCAGGCTGCAGCAATATGAATTCTCCTGGCTTTTTGTGCGTATTGACTTACAAGCAAGCCCAGTCGTCTACGAACCGACTTCTCTTGTCTCTTTTGTGAAAACTGCCTTAAAAGCAATCTCAGACTCCTACAAAACGACATCTCCTGTCTCTTTTTTTAAAACTGCCTTACAATCAATCTCAGCCTGCTACAAGCCGAATACGTCGGGCTTTTTTGTGACAACAGCCTTACTGAGATTACTTTTAGGCAGTTTTCACAAAAGAGAAGGAGATGACGATTTGTAGCAGCCTGATATTGCTTGCAAGGCAATTTCACAAAAGAGTCAGGCGTATTCGGCTTGTAGCGGCCTGAGATTGCTTGTAAGGCAGTTTCACAAAAGAGACAGTAGATGTCGTTTTGTAGCAGCCTGATATTACTTGTAAGGCAGTTTTCACAAAAGAGTCAGGAGAAGTAGGCTCGTAGCACCCTGGCATTGTTTGTAAGGCAGTTGTCACAAAAGCTCCAGGAGAATTCGGCTTGTAGCAGCTTCATATTACTTGTCAGGCAGTTTTCACAAAAGAGCCAAGAGAAGTCGGCTCGTAGCAGCCTGACATTGTTTGTAAGGCAGTTGTCACAAAAGCCCCAGGAGACTTCGGCTTGTAGCAGCCTGAGATTTCTTGTAAGGCAGTTGCCACAAAAGAGCCTGGAGAAATCGGCTCGTACGCGCCTGGGATTGCTTGTAAGGCAATTCGCACAAAAAGCCAGGAGAATTCATATTGCTGCAGCCTGAGAATGCTTGTAAGGCAGATGCCACAAATGAGCCATGAGAAATCGGTTCATAGCAGCCTGGGATTGCTTGTAAGGCAATTGGCACAAAAAGCCAGGAGAAGTGGACTAGCGGCTGCCTGAGACTGCTTGTAAGGAAGCTGTCACAAAAGAGCCAGGATATGTCGATTTGTAGCGGCCGACAAATCAAATAATTGCACACAATTTGATACCCATTTGAAAATATTTCTTTTACTGGAAAAAAAGTTATAAACAAGTGAAATATGACTGATTTCCCAGTTTAGGGCCGCATGACAATTTCCGCAAATTAGCTAACAAGGGTTCCCATACCGTTGAATTTCGACTCGACTCTAATCAAGGTGACGAAAAAGCTTTTGTTATTATGAATAAGGCAAGATATTCCCGAAAATTGGACAGCAATATTTTGTGGATTCTATAAAAAGGCAAAATTAGAATTGCAGTCTTATTGTGCACACTGGAATTCGGACGCTGTAAATTGTCAGACGACATACCGCGCACATGGTGAAAGCTGTACTTTTTACTATCTGACCAAATGAAATTCCAGACAATTGGACACCAACAGATCAGAAGCCATGCTGCCTGACGTAGTCTAAAATCTTACATTGGACGCTCAAATATGGACCAGAAACCAACTTATCAGAGGCCATGCTGCATGACGTAGTTTATCTTTTTACATTAGACGCTCAAATATGCACAAGAAACCAAGAGATCAGAAGCAGGGCTGCTGGACGTAGTGTATCATCTTACACAAGACGCTCAAATATGGACCGGAAGCCAAGAGGTCAGAGTCCATTCTGCTGGACGTAGTCTAAAATCTTACATTAGACGCTAAAATATGGACCGCAAACCAACAGATCAGAGGCCATGCTGCTGGTCGTAGTTTATCTTTTTACATTAGACGCTCAAATATGAACCAGGAAACAACAGATCAGAATCATGGCTGCTGGACGTAGTGTATCATCTTACACAAGACGATCAAATATGGACCGGAAGCTAACAGGTCAGAGGCCATGCTGCTGGACGTAGTCTAAAATCTTACATTAGAAATATGGACCGGAAAACAACAGATCAGAGGCCATGCTGATGGACAAAGTTTATCTTTTTACATTAGACGCTCAAATATGCACCAGAAACCAAGAGATCAGAATCATGACTGCTGGACGTAGTGTATCATCTTACACAAGACGCTCAAATATGGACCGGAAGCTAACAGGTGTGAGGCCATGCTGCTGGACGTAGTCTAAAATCTTTCATTAGACGCTCAAATATGGACCGGAATCAAACGGATCTGAGGCCTTGCTGCTGGATGTAGTTTATCTTTTTCCATTAGACGCTCAAATATGCAACAGAAACCAAGAGATCAAAATCATGGCTGCTGGACGTTGTCTATCATCTTACATAAGACGCTCAAATATGGACCGGAAACCAACAGGTCAGAGACCATGCTGCTGGAAGTAGTCTAATATCTTACATTAGACGCTCAAATATGGACCGGAAACCAACAGATCAGAGGCCATGCTGCTGGACGTTATTTATCTTTTTACATTAGACGCTCAAATATGCACCAGAAACCAAGAGATCAGAAACAAGGCTGCTGGACGTAGTTTATCATCTTACACAAGACGCTCAAATATGGACCGGAAGCCAACTGATCAGAGGCCATGCTGCTGGACGTAGTTTATCTTTTTACATTAGACGCTCAAATATACACCAGACACCAACAGATCAGAAACAGGGCTGCTGGACGTAGTGTATCATCTTAAACATGACGCTCAAATATGGACCGGAAGCCAACAGGTCAGAGGCCATGCAGCTGGACCTATTCTAAAATCTTATATTAGACGCTCAAATATGGACCGGAAACCAACAGATCAGAGGCCATGCTGCTGGACGTTATTTATCTTTTTACATTAGACGCTCAAATATGCACCAGAAACCAAGAGATCAGAATCATGGCTGCTGGACGTAGTGTATCATTTTACACAAGACGCTCAAATATGGACCGGAAGCCAACATGTCAGAGGCAATGCTGTTGGACGTCGTCTAAAATCTTACATTAGACGCTCAAATATGTACGGCAAACCAACAAATCAGAGGCCATGCTGCTGGACGCAGTTTATCTTTTTAAATTAGACGCTCAAAATATGCACCAGAAACCAACAGATCAGAATCATGGCTGCTGGACGTAGTGTACCATCTTACACAAGACGCTCAAATATGGACCGGAAATCAACAGGTCAGAGGCCATGCTGCTGGACGTAGTTTATCTTTGTACATTAGACGCTCAAAAATTCACCAGAAACCAAGATATCAGTAACAGGGCTGCTGGACGTAGTGTATCATCTTACACAAGACGCTCAAATATGGACCGGAAATCAACAGATCAGAGGCCGTGCTGCTGGACGTAGTTTATCTATTAACATTAGACGCTGAAATATGTACAGAAACGAACAGATCAGAATCATGTCTGCTGGACGTAGTGTATAATCTTACACAAGACGGTAAAATATGCATCAGAAACCAAGAGATCAGAAACAGGGCTGCTGGATGTAGTGTATCATATTACACAAGACGCTCAAATATGGACCGGAAGCCAAACGGACAGAGGCCATGCTGCTGGACGTAGTCTAAAATCTTACATTAGACGCTCAAATATGGACGGGAAACAAACAGATAAGAGGCCATGCTGCTGGACGTAGTCTATCTTTTTACATTAGACGCTCAAATATGCACCAGAATCCAACAGATCAGAATCATGGCTGCTGGACGTAGTGTATCTTCTTACACAAGACGCTCAAATATGGAACGGAAGCCAATTGTTCGGAGGCCATGCTGCAGGACGTAGTCTAAAATCTTACATTACACGCTTAAATATGCACCGGAAACCAACAGATCAGAGTCCATGCTGCTGGCCGTAGTTTATCTTTTTACATTAGACGCTCAAATATGCACCAGAAAACAACAGATCAGAATCATGGCTGCTGGACGTACAGTATAATCTTACACAAGACGCTCGAATATGGAGCGGACGCCAACAGGTCAGAGGCCACGCTGCAGGACGTAGTCAAATATCTAACATCAGACGCTCAAATATGGACCGGAAACCAACAGATCAGAGGCCATGCGTCTGGACGTAGTTTATCTTTTTACATTAGACGCTCAAATATGCACAAGAAACCAAGAGATCAGAAACAGGGCTGCTGGACGTAGTGTATCATCTTACACAAGACGCACAAATATGGACCGGAAGCTAACTGGTCAGAGGCCATGCTGCTGGACGTAGACTAAAATCTCACATTAGACGCCCAAATATGGACCGGAAACCAACAGATCAGAGGCCATGCGTCTGGTCGTAGTTTATCTTTTTACATTAGACGCTCAAATATGCACCAGAGACCAACAGATCAGAATCATGGCAGCTGGACGTAGTATATCATCTTACACAAGACGCTCAAATATGCATCACAAACCAAGAAATCAGAAACAGGGCTGCTGGATGTAGTGTATCATCTTACACAAGACGCTCAAATATGGACCGGAAGCCAAAAGGTCAGAGGCCATGCTGCTGGGCGTAGTTAATCTTTTTACATTAGACGCTCAAATACTGCATAAACCAACAGATCAGAATCATGTCTGCGGGACGTAGTGTATCATCTTACACAAGACGCTCAAATATGGGCCGGAAGCCAACAGGTCAGAGGCCATGCTGCTGGACGTAGTCTAAAATGTTACATTGGACGCTCAAATATGGACCGGAAACCAACAGATAAGGGGCCATGTGACTTGACGTAGTTTATCTTTTTACATTAGAAGCTCAAATATGCACCAGAAAGCCAGAGATCAGAAACAGGGCTGCTGGACGTAGTGTATCATCTTACACAAGACGCTCAAATATGGGCCGGAAGCCAACAGGTCACAGGCCATGCTGCTGGACGTAGTCTAAAATCTTACATTAGACGCACAAATATGGACGGAAAACCAACAGATCAGATGCCATGCTGCTGGTCGTAGTTTATCTATTTACATTAGACGCTCAAATATGTACAGAAACGAACAGATCAGAATCATGTCTGCTGGACGTAGTGTATCATCTTACACAAGACGCTCAAATATGGGCCGGAAGCCAACAGGTCACAGGCCATGCTGCTGGACGTAGTCTAAAATCTTACATTAGACGCACAAATATGGACGGAAAACCAACAGATCAGATGCCATGCTGCTGGTCGTAGTTTATCTATTTACATTAGACGCTCAAATATGTACAGAAACGAACAGATCAGAATCATGGCTGCTGGACGTAGTGTATAATCTTACACAAGACGCTCAAATATGCATCACAAACCAAGATATCAGAAACAGGGCTGCTGGATGTAGTGTATAATCTTACACAAGTCGCTCAAATATGGACCGGAAGCCAACAAGTCAGAGGCCATGCTACTGGACGTAGTCTAAAATCTTACATTAGACGCTCAAATATGGACGGGAAACCAACAGATCAGAAGCCATGCTGCTGGACGTAGTGTATCATCTTACTCAAGACGCTCAAATATGGACTGGAAGCCAAGAGGTCAGATGCCATGCTGCTGGTCGTAGTCTAATATCTTACATTAGAAGCTCAAATATGGACCGGAACAAACCGATCAGAGGACATGCTGCTGGACGTAGTTTATCTTTTTACATTAGACGCTCAAATATGAACCAGAAAACAACAGATCAGAATCATGGCTGCTGGACGTACAGTATAATCTTACACAAGACGATCAAATATGGACCGGAAGCTAACAGGTCAGAGGACATGCTGCTGGACGTAGTTTAAATCTTACATTAGACGCTCAAATATGGACCGGAAACCAACAGATCAGAGGCCATGCTGCTAGTCGTAGTTTATCTTTTTACATTAGACGCTCAAATATGCACCAGAATCCAAGACATCAAAATCATGGCTGCTGGATGTTGTGTATCATCTTACACAAGACGCTCAAATATGGACCGGAAGCCAACAGGTCAGAGGCCATGCTGCTAGACGTAGTCTAATATCTTACATTAGACGCTAAAATATGGACCGGAAACCAACAGATCAGAGGCCATGCTGCTGGACGTAATTTATCTTTTTACATTAGACGCTCAAATATGCACCAGAAACCAAGAGATCAGAAACAGGGCTGCTGGACGTAGTGTATCATCTTACACAAGACCCTCAAATATGGGTGGGAAGCCAACAGCTCTGAGGCCATGTGGCTTGACGTAGTTTATCTTTTTAAAATAGACGCTCAAATATGCACCAGAAAGCAAGAGATCAGAAACAGGGCTGCTGGACGTAGTGTATCATCTTACACAAGACGCTCAAATATGGACCTGAAGCCAACAGGTCAGAGGCCATGTTGCTGGACGTAGTCTAAAATCTTACATGACACGCTCAAATATGGACCGGAAACCAACAGATCAGAGGCCATGCTGCTGAACGTAGTTTATCTTTTTACATTAGACGCTCAAATATGCAGCAGAAACCAACAGATCAGAATCATGGCTGCTGGGCGTAGTGTATCATCTTACACAAGACGCACAAATATGGACCGGAAGCTAACTGGTCAGAGGCCATGCTGCTGGACGTAGACTAAAATCTCACATTAGACGCCCAAATATGGACCGGAAACCAACAGATCAGAGGCCATGCTGCTGGGCGTAGTTTATCTTTTTACATTAGACGCTCAAATATGCACCAGGAAGCCAGAGAGCAGAAACAGGTCTGCTGGACGTAGTGTATCCTCTTACACAAGACGCTCAAATATGGACCGGAAGCCAACAGGTCAGAGGCCATGCTGCTGGACGTAGTCTAATATCTTACATTAGACGCTCAAATATGGACCGGAAACCAACAGATCAGAGGCCATGCTGCTGGTCGTAGTTTATCTTTTTACATTAGACGCTCAAATATGCACCAGAAACCAAGAGATCAAAATCATGGCTGCTGGATGTTGTCTATCATCTGACACAAGACGCTCAAATATGGACCGGAAGCCAACAGGTCAGAGGCCATGCTGCTAGACGTAGTCTAATATCTCACATTAGAGGCTGAAATATGGACCGGAACTCAACAGGTCAGAGGCCATGATGCTGGACGTAGTCTAAAATCTTACATTAGACGCTCAAATATGGACCCGAAACCAACAGATCAGAGGCCATGCTGCTGGGCGTAGTTTATCTTTTTACATTAGACGCTCAAATATGCACCAGAAACCAACAGATCAAAATCATGGCTGCTGGGCGTAGTGTAACTTCTTACACAAGACGCTCAAATATGGACCGGAAGCTAACTGGTCAGAGGCCATGCTACTGGACGTAGATTAACGTCTTACATTAGACGCCCAAATATGGACCGGAAACCAACAGATCAGACGCCATGCTGCTGGTCGTAGTTTATCTTTTTACATTAGACGCTCAAATATGCAAAAGGAACCAAGAGATCAGAAACAGGTCTGCTGGACGTAGTTTATCATCTTCCACAAGACGATCAAATATGGACCGGAAGCTAACAGGTCAGAGGCCATGCTGCTGGACGTAGTCTAATATCTTACATTAGACGCTCAAATATGGAACGGAAACCAACAGATCAGACGCCATGCTGCTGGTCGTAGTTTATCTTTTTACATTAGACGCTCAAATATGCACCAGAAACCAAGAGTTCAAAATCATGTCTGCTGGATGTTGTGTATCATCTTACACAAGACGCTCAAATATGGACTGGAAGCCAACAGGTCAGAGGCCATGCTGCTAGACGTAGTCTAAACCTTACATTAGACGCTCAAATATGGAACGGAAACAAACATATAAGAAGCCATGCTGTTGGACGTAGTTTATCTTTTTACATTAGACGCTCTAATATGCACCAGACACCAACAGATCAGAAACAGGGCTGCTGGACGTAGTGTATCATCTTAAACATGACGCTCAAATATGGACCGGAAGCCAACAAGTCAGAGGCCATGCTGCTGGACCTATTCTAAAATCTTATATTAGACGCTCAAATATGGACCGTAAAGCAACAGATCAGAGGCCATGCTGCTGGTCGTAGTTTATCTTTTTACATTAGACGCTCAAATATGCACCAAAACCAAGAGATCAGAATCATGGCTGCTGGACGTAGTGTATCATTTTACACAAGACGCTCAAATATGGACCGGAAGCCAACATGTCAGAGGCAATGCTGTTGGACGTCGTCTAAAATCTTACATTAGACGCTCAAATATGTACGGCAAACCAACAGATCAGAGGCCATGCTGCTGGACGCAGTTTATCTTTTTAAATTAGACGCTCAAAATATGCACCAGAAACCAACAGATAAGAATCATGGCTGCTGGACGTAGTGTACCATCTGACACCAGACGCTCAAATATGGACCGGAAATCAACAGGTCAGAGGCCATGCTGCTGGACGTAGTTTATCTTTGTACATTAGACGCTCAAAAATTCACCAGAAACCAAGATATCAGTAACAGGGCTGCTGGACGTAGTGTATCATCTTACACAAGACGCTCAAATATGGACCGTAAGCCAACAGGTCAGATGCCATGCTGCTGGACGTATTCTAATATCTTACATTAGACGCTCAAATATGGACGGGAAACCAACAGATCAGAGGCCGTGCTACTGGACGTAGTTTATCTATTTACATTAGACGCTCAAATATGTACAGAAACAAACAGATCAGAATCATGTCTGCTGGACGTAGTGTATCAACTTACACGCGACACTAAAATATGGACCGGAAGCCAACAGGTCAGAGGCCATGCTGCTGCATGTAGTCTAAAATCTTATATTATACGCTCAAATATGGTCCGGAAAGCAACAGATCAGAGGCCATGCTGCTGGACGTAGTTTATCTTTTTACATTAGACGGTCAAATATGCACAAGAAACCAACAGATCAGAAACCGGGCTGCTGGACGTAGTGTATCATCTTACACAAGACGCTCCAATATGGACCGGAAGCCAATAGGTCAGAAGCCATGCTGCTGGGCATAGTCTAAAATCTTACATTAGACGCTCAAATATGGAACGGAAACCAACAGATCTGAGGCCATGCTGCTGGACGTAGTTAATTCTTTTTACATTAGACGCTCAAGTATGCACCAGAAACAAAGAGATCTGAAACAGGGCTGCTGGACGTAGTGTATCATCTTACACAAGACGCTCAAATATGGACCGGCAACCAACAGATCAGAGGCCATGCTGCTGGACGTAGTTTATATTTTTACATTAGAAGCATAAATATGTACCAGAAACCAACACATCAGAATCATGGCTGCTGGACGTAGTGTATCATCTGACACAAGACGCTCAAATATGGTCCGGAAGCCAACAGATCAGAGGCAATGCTGCTGCATGTAGTCTAAAATCTTACAAAAGATGCTCAAATATGGACCGGAAACCAACAGATCAGAGGCAATGCTGCTGGTCGTAGTTTATCTTTTTACATTAGACGCTCAAATATGCACCAGAAACCAACAGATCAGAATCATGGCTGCTGGACGTAGTGTATCATCTCACACAAGACGCTCAAATATGGACCGGAATCCTACAGGTCAGAGGGCATGCTGCTGGATATAGTCTAAAATCTTACATTAGACGCTCAAATATGGAACGGAAACCAACAGTTCTGTGGCCATGCTGCTAGACGTAGTTTATCTTTTTACATTAGACGCTCAAATATGCACCAGAAACCAAGAGATCAGAAACAGTGCTGCTGGACGTAGTGTATCATCTTACACAAGACGCTCAAATATGGACCGGAAGCCAACAGGGAAGAGGCAATGCTGCTGGACGTCGTCTAAAATCTTACATTAGACGCTCAAATATCGACGGGAAACCAACAGATCAGAGGGCATGCTGCTGGTCGTAGTTTATCTATTTACATTAGAAGCTCAAATATGGACCACAAACCAACAGATCAGAAACAGTGCTGCTGGACGTAGTGTATCATCTTACACAAGACGCTCAAATATGGACCGTAAACCAACAGATCAGAGTCTATGCTGCTGGTCGTAGTTTATATTTCTACGTTAGACCGTCAAATATGCACCAGAAAGCAAGTGATCAGAAACAGGGCTGCTGGACGTAGTGTATCATCTTACGCAAGACTCTCAAATATGGACCGGAAGCGAACAGATCAGAGGCCATGCTGCTGGACGTAGTCTAAAATCTTACATTAGACGCTCAAATATGGACTGGAAACCAACAGATCAGAGGCCATGCTGCTGGTGTAGTTTATATTTTTATATTAGAAGCTCAAATATGCTGCAGAATCCAACATATCAGAATCATGGCTGCTGGTCGTAGTGTATCATCTTACACAAGAGGCTCAAATATGGACCGGAAGCCAACAGATCAGAGGCAATGCTGCTGCATGTAGTCTAAAATCTTACATTAGACGCTCAAATATGGACCGGAAACCAACAGATCAGAGGCCATGCTGCTGGACGTAGTTTATCTTTTTACATTAGACGCTCAAATATGCACCAGACACCAACAGATCAGAAATAGGGCTGCTGAACGTAGTGTATCATCTTACACAAGACGCTCAAATACGGACCGGAAATCAACAGGTCAGAGGCCATGCTGCTGGACGTAATCTAAAATCTTACATTAGACGCTCAAATATGGACCGTAAACCAACAGATCAGAGTCCATACTTCTGGACGTAGTTTATACTCCTACATTAGACGCTCAAATATGCACCAGAAAGCAAGAGATCAGAAACAGGGCTGCTGGACGTAGTGTATCATCTTACACAAGACGCTCAAATATGGACCGGAAGCCAACAGGTCAGAGGCCATGCTGCTGGACGTAGTCTAAAATCTTATATTAGACGCACAAATATGGACGGGAAACCAACAGATCAGATGCCATTCTGCTGGAAGTAGTTTATCTTTCTCCATTATAAGCTCACATATATCCCAGAAACCAATAGATCAGAATCATGGCTGCTGGACGTAGATTATCACCTTACACAAGACGCTCCAATATGGACCGGAATCCAACAGGTCAGAGGATATGCTGCTGGGCGTTGTCTAAAATCTTATATTAGACGCTGAAATATGGACCTGAAACCAACAGATCAGAGGCCATGCTGCTGGTCGTAGTATATCTTTTTACATTAGACGCTCAAATATGCACCAGAAACCAACAGATCAGAATCATGGCTGCTGGACGTAGTGTATCATCTTACACAAGACGCTCAAATACGGACCGGAAACCAACAGGTCAGAGGCCATGCTGCTGGACATAGTTTATCTTTTTACATTAGACGCTCAAATATGCACCAGAAACCAAGAAAACAGAAACAGGTCTGCTGGACGTAGTGTATCATCTTACACAAGACGCTCAAATATGGACCGGAAGCCAACAGGTCAGATGCCATGCTGCTGGACGTAGTCTAAAATCTTACATTAGACGGTCAAATATGGAACGGAAACCAACAGATCTGAGGCCATGCTGCTGGACGTAGTTTATCTTTTTACATTAGACGCTCAAATATGCACCAGAAACCAAGAGATCGGAAAGAGGGCTGCTGGACGTAGTGTATCATCTTACACAAGACGCTCAAATATGGACCGGAAGCCAACCGGTGAGAGGCCATGCTGCTGGACGTAGTCTAAAATCTTACATTAAAAGCACAAATATGGCCGGGAAACAAACAGATCAGATGCCATGCTGCAGGAGTGGGTTTATCTTTTTACATTAGACGCTCAAATATGCACCAGAAACCAAGAGATCAGAAACAGGGATGCTAGACGTAGTGTATCATCTTACACAAGACTCTCAAATGTGGACCGGAAACCAACAGATCAGAGGCCATGCTGCTGGACGTACTTTATCTATTTACATTATACGCTCAGATATGCACCAGAATCCAACAGATCAGAATCATGGCTGCTGGACGTACTGTATCATCTTACACAAGAGGCTCAAATATGGACCGGAAGCCAACAGGTCAGAGGCCACGCTGCTGGACGTCATGTAAAATCTTACATTAGACGCTCAAATATGGACCGGAAACCAACTGATCAGAGGGCACCTGCTGGACGTATTCAAAAATATTACATTAGACGCTCAAATATGCACCGGAAACCAACAGATCAGAGGCCATGCTGCTGGAAAGTAGTTTATCTTTTTACATTAGACGCTCAAAGATGCACAAGATACCAAGAGATCAGAAGCAGGGCTGCTGGACGTAGTGTATCATCTTACACAAGACGCTCAAATATGGACCTGAAGCCAACAGGTCAGAGGCAATGCGGCTGGACGTAGTCTAAAATCTTACATTGGACGCTCAAATATGGTCCGGAAACCAACAGATCAGAGGCCATGCTGCTGGACGTAGTTTATCTTTTTACATTAGACGCTCAAATATTCACCAGATACCAAGAGATCAGAAACAGCGATGTTAGACGTAGTATATCGTCTTACACAAGACGCACAAACGTGGACCGGAAACAAACAGGTCAGAGTCAACCTGCTGGACGTAGTCAAAAATCTTACATTAGACGCTCAAATATGGACCGGAAACCAACAGATCAGAGGCCATGCTGCTGGACGTAGTTTATCTTTTTATATTAGACGCTCAAATATGCACCAGAAACCAAGTGATCAGAAACAGGGCTGCTGGACGTAGTGTATCATCTTGCACAAGACGCTCAAATATGGACCGGAAGCCAACAGGTCCATGCTGCTTGTCGGAATCTAAAAAGACGGTCAAATGTGGACCGTTTAGGGCCGCATGACAATTTCCGCAAATGAGCTAACACAAGTCCCCAAACCGTTGAATTTCGCCTCGACTCTATTCAAGGTGTCGAAAAAACTTTTTTAATTATGGATAAGGTAAGGAATTCCCGACAATTGGACACCAATATTTTGTGGATTCGATAAAAAGGAAAATTAGAAATGCAGTCTTATTGTGCACACTGGAATTCGGACGCTCTAAATTGTCAGACGACATACCGCGCACAATGTTAAAGCTGTACTTTTTACTATCTGACCAAATGAAAAATCTGCTGCTACAAAACGGCAATTCCTGGCTCTTTTGTGAAAACTGCCTTACAAGCAATCTCAGGCTGATACAACCCCACACCTGCTGGCTTTTCTGTGAAAACTGCGCTAAAATCAATCTCTGGCTGCTACAAGCTGACTACGCCTGTCTCTTTTGTGACCACTGCCTTACAAGCAATCTCAGGTTGCTAAAAATCAACATCTCCTGACTCTTTTGTGAAAACTGCCTTATAATCAATCTCAGGCTGCAGCAAGCTAATTCTCCTGGCTTTTTGTGCCATTTGCCTTACAAGCAATCCCACGCAGCTACGAGCCCATTTCTCCTGGCTTGTTGTGACAACTGCCTTACAACGAATCTCAGGCTGGAGGAAGCCCAATCCTGCTGGCTCATTTTGTGAAGACAGCCTTACAAGCAATCTCAGGCTGCTACAATCCGAATACGCCTGGCTCTTTTGTGACACCTGCCTTACAAGCAATCTCAGGCTGCTACGAGCCCATTTCTCCTGGCTTTTTGTGGAAAGTGCCTTACACACAAACATAGGATTCTACGAGCCGGTTCTCCTGGGAGATTTGTGAAAATTGCCTTACAAGCAATCTCATTCTTCTACAAGCCTACACCTGCTGGCACTTTTAAGACAACTGCATTACAAGCAATCTTAGGCTGCTAAAAATTCGATCTCCTGGGTCTTTCGTGACAACTGCCTTACAAGCAATCTCAGGCTGCAGCAAGCCCAATGTTCCTGGCTTTTTTGCAAATTGCCTTACAAAATAATCCCAGGCTGCTACGAGCCGATTTCTCAAGGCTCTTTTGTGGCGACTGCCTTACAAGCAATCTCAGGCTGCTACAAGACGAATTCTACTGGCTCTTTTGTGACAACTCCCTTACAAGCAATGTCAGGCTGCTATGATCCGATTTTTCTTAAGACTTTTGTGCAAACTGCCTTACATGAAATCTCAGGCTGCTACAAGCCGAATACGCCTTGCTCTTTTGTGGAAACTGCCTTACAAGCAGTCTCAGGCTGCTACAAAACGACATATCCTGGCACTTTTGTGAAAACTGCCTTACAACGATCTCAGGCTAATACGAGCCTACACCTGCTGGCTCGTCTGTGAAAACTGCCTTACAAGCAATCTCAGGCTGCTATGGGCCGACTTCATCGGGCAATTTGTGAAAACTGTCTTACAAAGGATCTCAGGTTGCTACAAGACGATTTCTCCTGCCTCTATTCTGCCAACTGCCTTCCAAGCAATCTCAGGCTTCTACGAGCCTGGCTCTTCTATGACAACTGCCTTACAAGCAATCTCAGGCTGCTACGAGCCGATCTCCTGGCTTTTTTGTGCCAATTGCCTTACAAGCCATCCCAGCCTCTACTAGCGGATTTCTCCTGGCTCTTTTGTGGCAACTGCCTTAAAAGCAATCTCAGGCTGCTACAAGCCGAATTCTCCTGGCTCTTTTGTGACAACTGATTAAAAGCAATCTCAGGCTTCTACGAGCCGTCATCTTTTTTTTTGTGACAAATACCTTAAGAGCAATCTCAGACTGCTACAAGCCGTCTACGCCTGGCCTTACAAGCAATCTCAGGGTTCAACAAGCCTAATTCTACTGGCTTTTTGCCAATTGCCTTACAAACCATCCCAGGCTTCTACGAGGCGATTTCTCAAGGCTCTTTTGTGGCGACTGCATTACAAGCAATCTCAGGCTGCTACAAGACGAATTCTACTGGCTCTTTTGTGACAACTGCCTTACAAGCAATGTCAGGCTGCTCCGAGCCGACTTTTCTTGGCTCTCTTGTGTAAACTGCCTTACAAGCAATCTCAGGCTTCTACAAGCCGAATACGCCTGGCTCTTTTGTAGCAACTGCCTTACATGCAATCACAGCAGCAAGCCCAATTCTCTTGGATTTTTGTGCCAGTTTCATTACAAGCAATTCCACGCAGCTACGAGCCCGTTTACCCTGGCTTTTTGTGAAAATTGCTTTACACGCAATCTCAGGCTTCTACAAACTTACACCTGCTGACTCTTTTTTGACAACTCCCTTACAAGCAAACTCCCGCTGCTATCGGCCGACTTCTCCGGGCTATTTGTGAAAACTGTCTTAAAAAGGATCTCAGGCTTCTACAAGCCGATTTCTCCTGCCTCTTTTGCAGCAACTGCCTTACAAGCAATCTCAGTCTGCAACAACCCGGATTCTCCTGGCTCTTTTGTGAAAACTGCCTTACAAGCAATGTCAGACTGCTACGAGCCGACTTCTCTTGGCTCATTGTGAAAACTGCCTTTAAAGCAATCTCAGGCTTCTACAAACCCACATCTCTTGTATCTTTTGTGAAAACTGCCTTACAAGCAATCTCAGCCTGCTACAAGCCGAATTGGCCGCTACAAATCGACATATACTGGCTCTTTTGTTACAACTGCCTTACAACCTATCCCAGGCTGCTACGAACCGATTTCTCCTGGCTCATTTGTGGCATCTGCCTTACAAGCATTCTCAGGCTGCAGCAATATGAATTCTCCTGGCTTTTTGTGCGAATTGCCTTACAAGCAATCCCAAGCGGCTACGAGCGGATTTCTCCTGGCGCTTTTGTGGCAACTGCCTTACAAGAAATCTCAGGCTGCTAAGAGCCGAATTCTCCTGGCGCTTTTATGACAACTGCCTTACAATAAATATCAGGCTGCTACGAGCGGACTTCTCTTGGCTCTTTTGTGAAAACTGCCTTGCAAGTATTCTCCGGCTGCTACAAGCCGAATTCTCCTGGCGCTTTTGTGACAACTGCCTTACAAGCAATGTCAGGCAGCTACAAACCGACTTCACTTGGCTCTTTTGTGAAAACTGCCTTACAAGTAATATCAGGCCGCTACAAATCGACATCTCCTGTCTCTTTTGTGACAACTGCTTTACAAGCAATCTCAGTCTTCCGCCATGAAAGTATAAAAATAGATGTTTATATAAAAACTTGCGAACAACACCAGTTGATAGCAAAAGTGCCAACAGCACCACAGCTGATAGCAAAAGTGCCAACAGCTGATAGCAAAAGTGCCAACAGCTGATAGCAAAAGTGCCAACAGCTGATAGCAATAGTGCCAACAGCACCACAGTGCCAACTAGTCCAAGGTATGACTATAAACTACATCTGACAGCAAGGCTTCTGATCACAAAGGGTCCCAGCTATTAGCAAATAGTGACCCCCCACTAAAAAAAACACTACGAAAGTATAAAAATACATGTTTATATAAAAACTTGCGAACAACACCAGTTGATAGCAAAAGTGCCAACAGCACCACAGCTGATAGCAAAAGTGCCAACAGCTGATAGCAAAAGTGCCAACAGCTGATAGCAAAAGTGCCAACAGCTGATAGCAAAAGTGCCAACAGATTATACCAAAGTGCCAACAGCTAATAGCAAAAGTGCCAACTGCTGATAGCAAAAGTGCCAACAGCTGATAGCAAAAGTGCCAGCAGCACCACAGTGCCAACTAGTCCTAGGTATGATTATAAACTACATCTGACAGCAAGGCTTCTGATCACAAAGGGTCCCAGCTATGAGCAAATAGTGAGCCCCCACTAAAAAAAAAACACTATGAAAGTATAAAAATACATGTTTATATAAAAACTTGCGAACAACACCAGTTGATAGCAAAAGTGCCAACAGCACCACAGCTGATAGCAAAAGTGCCAACAGCTGATACCAAAAGTGCCAACAGCTGATAGCAAAAGTGCCAACAGCTGATAGAAAAAGTGCCAACAGCACCACAGTGCCAACTAGTCCTAGGTATGATTATAAACTACATCTGACAGCAAGGCTTCTGATCACAAAGGGTCCCTGCTATGAGCAAATACTGACCCTCCACTAAAAAAAAAACACTATGAAAGTATAAAAATACATGTTTATATAAAAACTTGCGAACAACACCAGTTGATAGCAAAAGTGCCAACAGGACCACAGCTGATAGAAAAAGTGCCAACAGCTGATGGCAAAAGTTGCAACAGCTGATAGCAAAAGTGCCAAAAACTGTTAGCAAAAGTGCCAACAGCTGATAGAACAAGTGCACACAGATGATAACAAAAGTGCCAACAGCTGATACCAAAAGTGCCAACAGCTGATAGCAAAAGTGCCAACAGATTATACCAAAGTGCCAACAGCTGATAGCAAAAGTGCCAACAGCTGATAGCACAAGTGCCAACAGCTGATAGCAAAAGTGCCAACAACACCACAGTGACAACTAGTCCTAGGTATGACTTTAAACTACATCTGACTGTACGCTTCTGATCACAGAGGGTCCCAGCTATGAGCAAATAGTGACCCCCCACTAAAAGAAAAACACTATGAAAGTATAAAAATAGATGTTTATATAAAAACTTGCGAACAACACCAGTTGATAGCAAAAGTGCCAACAGCACCACAGCTGATAGCAAAAGTGCCAACAGCTGATAGCAAAAGTGCCAACATCTGATAGCAAAAGTGCCAGCAGCACCACAGTGCCAACTAGTCCTAGGTATGATTATAAACTACATCTGACAGCAAGGCTTCTGATCACAAAGGGTCCCAGCTATGAGCAAATAGTGAGCCCCCACTAAAAAAAAAACACTATGAAAGTATAAAAATACATGTTTATATAAAAACTTGCGAACAACACCAGTTGATAGCAAAAGTGCCAACAGCACCACAGCTGATAGCAAAAGTGCCAACAGCTGATAGCAAAAGTGCCAACAGCTGATAGCAAAAGTGCCAAAAGCTGACAGCAAAATGCCAACAGCTGATAGCAAAAGTGCCAACAGCACCACAGTGCCAACTAGTCCTAAGTATGACTATAAACTACATCTGACAGCAAGGCTTCTGATCACAAAGGGTCCCAGCTGTGAGCAAATAGTGACCCCCCACTAAAAAAAATACACTATGAAAATATAAAAATACATGTTTATATAAAAACTTGCGAACAACACCAGTTGATAGCAAAAGTGGCAACAGCATTACAGCTGATAGCAAAAGTGCCAACAGCTGATAGCAAAAGTGCCAACAGCTGATACCAAAAGTGCCAACAGCTGATAGCAAAAGTGCGAACAGCTGATAGCAAAAGTGCCAACAGCACCACAGTGCCAACTAGTCCTAGGTATGACTATAAACTACATCTGACAGCAAGGCTTCTGATCACAAAGGGTCCCAGCTATGAGCAAATAGTGACCCCCACGAAAAAAAACACTACGAAAGTATAAAAATACATGTTTATATAAAAACTTGCGAACAACGCCAGTTGATATCAAAAGTGCCAACAGCACCACAGCTGATAGCAAAAGTGCCAACAGCTGATAGCAAAAGTGCCAACAGCTGATACCAAAAGTGCCAAAAGCTGATAGCAAAAGTGCCAACAGCTGATAGCAAAAGTGCCAACAGCACCACAGTGCCAACTAGTCCTAGGTATGACTATAAACTACATCTGACAGCAAGGCTTCTGAACACAAAGTGGCCCAGCTCTGAGCAAATAGTGACCCCCCACTAAAAAAAAACTCTATGAAAGTATAAAAATACATGTTTATATAAAAACTTGCGAACAACACCAGTTGATAGCAAAAGTGCCAACAGCACCACAGCTGATAGCAAAAGTGCCAACAGCTGAGAGCAAAAGTGCCAACAGCTGATACCAAAAGTGCCAACAGCTGATAGCAAAAGTGCCAACAGCTGATAGCAAAAGTGCCAACAACACCACAGTGCCAACTAGTCCTAGGTATGAATATAAACTACATCTGACAGCAAGTCTTCTGATCACAAAGGGTCCCAGCTATGAGCAAATAGTGACCCCCCACTAAAAACAAAAAACACTATGAAAGTATAAATATATATGTTTTTATAAAAACATGCGAACAACACCAGTTGATAGCAAAAGTGAAAACAGCACCACAGCTGGTAGCAAAAGTGCCAACAGCTGATAGCAAAAGTGCAAACAGCTGATAGCAAAAGTGCCAACAGCTGATAGCAAAAGTGCCAACAGCACCACAGTGCCAACTAGTCCTAGGAATGACTATAAACTACATCTGACAGCAAGGCTACTTATCACAAAGGGTCCCAGCTATGAGCAAATAGTGACCCCCCACTAAAAAAACACAATGAAAGTATAAATATACATGTTTATATAAAAACTTGCGAACAACACCAGTTGATAGCAAAAGTGCCAACAGCACCACAGCTGATAGCAAAAGTGCCAACAGCTGATAGCAAAAGTGCAAACAGCTGATAAAAAAGTGCCAACAGCTGATAGCAAAAGTGCCAACAGCTGATAGCAAAAGTGCCAACAGCAACACAGTGCCAACTAGTCCTAGGTATGACTATGAACTACATCTGACAGCAAGGCTTCTGCTCACAAAAGGTCCCATCTATGAGCAAATAGTTACCCCCCACTAAAAAAAAAAACACTATGAAAGTATAAAAATACATGTTTATATAAAAACTTGCGAACAACACCAGTTGATAGCAAAAGTGCAAACACCACCACAGCTGATAGCAAAAGTGCCAACAGCTGATAGCAAAAGTGCCAACATTTGATAGCAAAAGTGCCAGCAGCTGATAGCAAAAGTGCCAACAGCACAACAGTGCCAACTAGTCCTAGGTATGATTATAAACTACATCTGACAGCAAGGCTTCTGATCACAAAGGGTCCCAGCTATGAGCAAATAGTGGCCCCCCAATAAAAAAAAACACTATGAAAGTATAAAAATAGAAGTTTATATAAAAACTTGCGAACAACACCAGTTGAGAGCAAAAGTGCCAACAGCACCACAGCTGATAGCAAAGTGCCAACAGCTGACAGCAAAAGTGCCAACAGCTGATAGCAAAAGTGCCAACAGCTGATAGCAAAAGTGCCAACAGCACCACATTGCCAACTAGTCCTAGGTATGACAATAAACTACATCTGACAGTAAGGCTTCTGATCACTAAGGGTCACAGCTATGAGCAAATAGTGACCCCCCACTACAAAAAAAACACTACGAATGTATACAAATACATGTTTATATAAAAACTTGCGAGCAACACCAGTTGATGGCAAAAGTGTTAACAGCACCACAGCTGATAGCAAAACTGCCAACAGCTGATAGCAATAGTGCCAACAGCTGATAGCAAAAGTGCCAACAGCTGATAGCAAAAGTGCCAACAGCTGATAGCAAAATGCCAAAAGCTGATAACAAAAGTGCCAACAGCACCACATTGCCAACTAGTGCTAGGTATGACTATAAACTACATATGACTGCAAGGCTTCTTATCACAAAGGGTCCCAGCTATGAGCCAATAGGGACTCCCCCACCAAAAAAACACTATGAATGTATAAAAATACATGTTTATATAAAAACTTGCGAACAACACCAGTTGATAGTAAAAGTGCCAACAGCAACACAGCTGATAGCAAAAGTGCCAACAGCAACAGAGCTGACAGCAAAAGTGCCAACAGCTGATAGCAAAAGTGCCAACAACTGATAGCAAAAGTGCCAACAGCTGATAAAAAAATGCCAAAAGCTGATAGCAAAAGTGCCAACAGCACCACAGTGCCAACTAGTCCTAGGTATGACTATAAACTACATCTGACAGCAAGGCTACTGATCACAAAGGGTCCCAGCTATGAGCAAATAGTGACCCCCCACTAAAAAAAACACTATGAAAGTATAAAAATACATGTTTATATAAAAACTTGCGAACAACACCAGTTGATAGCAAAAGTGCCAACAGCACCACAGCTCAGAGCAAAAGTGCCAACAGCTGATAGCAAAAGTGCCAACAGCTGATAGCAAAAGAGCCAACAGCTGATAGCAAAAGTGCCAACAGCACAACAGTGCCAACTAGTCCTAGGTATGACAATAAACTGCATCTGACAGCAAGGCTTCTGATCACAAAGGGTCCCAGCTATGAGCAAATAGTGACGCCCCACTAAAAAAAAAACACTATGAAAGTATAAAAAAATATGTTTATATAAAAACTTGCGAACAACACCAATTGATAGCAAAAGTGCCAACAGCACCAGAGCTGAAGGCAAAAGTGCCAACACCTGACAGCAAAAGTGCCAACAGCTGATAGCAAAACTGCCAACAGCTGATAACAAAAGTGCCAACAGCTGATAGCAAAAGTGCCAACAGCTGATAGCAAAAGTGCCAACAGCACCACAGTGCCAACTAATCCTAGGTATGACTATGAACTACATCTGACAGCAAGGCTTCTGATCACAAAGGGTCCCAGCTATGAGCAAATAGTAACCCCCCCACTAAAAAAAAACATTATGAATGTATAAAAATACATGTTTATATAAAAACTTGCGAACAACACCAGTTGATAGCAAAAGTGCCAACAGCACCACAGCTGATAGCAAAAGTGCCAACAGCTGATAGCAAAAGTGCCAACAGCTGATAGCAAAAGAGCCAACAGTACCACAGTGCGAACTAGTCCTTGGTATGACTATAAACTACATCTGACAACAAGACTTCTGATCACAAAAGGTCCCACCTATGAGCAAAGAGTGACCCCCAACTAAAAACAAGAAACACTATGACACTATAAAAACACATGTTAATATAAAAACATGCGAACAGCACCAGTTGATAGAAAAAGTGCCAACAGCACCAGAGCTGATAGCAAAAGTGCCAACAACTGATAGCAAAAGTGCCAAAAGCTGATAGCAAAAGTGCCAACAGCACCACATTGCCAACTAGTCCTAGGTATGACTATAAACTACATCTGACACCAAGGCTTCTGATCACAAAGGGTCCCAGCTATGAGCAAATAGTGACCTGCCACTAAACAAAACACTATAAATGTATAAAAATACATGTTTTTATAAAAACTTGCGAACAACAACAGTTGATAGCAAAAGTGCCAACAGCACCACAGCTGATAGCAAAAGTGCCAACAGCTGATTGCAATAGTGCCAACAGCACCACAGTGCCAACTAGTCCTAGGTATGACTATGAACTACATCTGACAGCAAGGCTTCTGATCACAAAGGGTCCCAGCTTTGAGCAAATAGTAACCCCCCACTAAAAAAAAACATTATGAAAGTATAAAAATACATGTTTATATAAAAACTTGCGAACAACACCAGTTGATAGCAAAAGTGCCAACAGCACCACAGCTGATAGCAAAAGTGCCAACAGCTGATAGCAAAAGTGCCAACAGCTGATACCAAAAGTGCCAACAGCTGATAGCAAAAGTGCCAACAGCTGATATCAAAAGTGTCAACAGCACCACAGTGCCAACTAGTCCTAGGTATGATTATAAACTACATCTGACAGCAAGGCTTCTGATCACAAAGGGTCCCAGCTATGAGCAAATAGTGGCCCCCCACTAAAAAAAAAACACTATGAAATTATAAAAATACATGTTTATATAAAAACTTGCGAACAACACCAGTTGATAGCAAAAGTGCCAACAGGACCACAGATTATAGCAAAAGTGCCAACAGCTGATAGCAAAAGTGACAACAGCTGATAGCAAAAGTGCCAACAGCTGATAGCAAAGGTGCCAACAGCTGATAGCAAAAGTGCCAACAGCTGATAGCAAAAGTGACAACAGCACCACATTGCCAACTAGTCCTAGGTATGACAATAAACTACATCTGACAGCAAGGCTTCTGATCACTAAGGGTCCCAGCTATGAGCAAATAGTGACCCCCCACTAAAAAAAAACACTATGAATGTATAAAAATACATGTTTATATAAAAACTTGCGAACAACACAAGTTGATAGCAAAAGTGCCAACAGCACCACAGCTGATAGCAAAAGTGCCAACAGCTGATAGCAAAAGTGCCAACAGCTGATAGCAAAAGTGCCAACAGCACCACATTGCCAACTAGTCCTAGGTATGACTATAAACTACATCTGACACCAAGGCTTCTGATCACAAAGGGTCCCAGCTATGAGCAAATAGTGACCAGCCACTAAACAAAACACTATGAATGTATAAAAATACATGTTTTTATAAAAACTTGCGAACAACAACAGTTGATAGCAAAAGTGCCAACAGCACCACAGCTGATAGCAAAAGTGCCAACAGCTGATAGCAAAAGTGCCAACATATGATAGTAAAAGTGCCAAAAGCTGATAGCAAAAGTGCCAACAGCTGATAGCAAAAGTGCCAACAGCTGATAGCAAAAGTGCCAACAGCTGATAGCAAAAGTGCCAAAAGCTGATAGCAAAAGTGCAGATAGCTGATAGCAAAAGTGCCAGCAGCTGATACCAAAAGTGCCAAAAGCTGATAGCAAATGTGCCAACAGCTGATAGCAAAAGTGCCAACAGCTGATAGCAAAAGTGCCAACAACTGATACCAAAAGTGCCAACAGCTGATAGAAAAAGTGCCAACAGCACCACAGTGCCAACTAGTCCTAGGTATGACTATAAACTACATCTGACAGTAAGGCTTCTGATCACAAAGGGTCCCAGCTATGAGCAAATAGTGACCCCCCACTAAAAAAAAAACACTATGAAAGTATAAAAATACATGTTTATATAAAAACTTGCGAACAACACCAGTTGATAGCAAAAGTGCCAACAGCACCACAGCTGATAGTAAAAGTGCCAACAGCTGATAGCAAAAGTGCCAACAGCTGATAGCAAAAGTGCCAAGAGCACCACAGTGCCAACTAGTCCTAGGTATGATTATAAACTACATCTGACAGCAAGTCTTCTGATCACTACGGGTCCCAGCTCTGAGCAAATAGTGACCCCCCACTAAAACAAAAACACACTATGACAGTATAAAAATACATGTTTATATAAAAACTTGCGAACAACACCAGTTGATAGCAAAAGTGCCAACAGCACCACAGCTGATAGCAAAAGTGCCAACAGCTGATAGCAAAAGTGCCAACAGCACCATATGGCCAACTAGTCCAAGGTATGACTATAAACTACATCTGACAGCAAGGCGTCTGATCACAAAGGGTCCCAGCTATGAGCAAATAGTTACCCCCCAATAAAAAAAACACTATGAAAGTATAAATATACATGTTTATATAAAAACTTGCGAACAACACCAGTTGATAGCAAAAGTGCAAACAGCACCACAGCTGATAGCAAAAGTGCCTACAGCTGATAGCAAAAGTGCCAACAGCTTATAGCAAAAGTGCCAACAGCTGATAGCAAAAGTGACAACAGCTGATAGCAAAAGTGCCAACAGCACCACAGTGCCAACTAGTCCTAGGTATGAATATAAACTACATCTGACAGCAAGGCTTCTGATCACAAAGGGTCCCAGCTATGAGGAAATAGTGACCCCCCACTAAAAAAAAACGTTATGAAAGTATAAAAATAGATGTTTATATAAAAACTTGCGAACAACACCAGTTGATAACAAAAGTGCCAACAGCACCACAGCTGATAACAAAAGTGCCAACAGCTGATAGCAAAGTGCCAACAGCTGATAGCAAAAGTGCCAACAGCTGATAGCAAAAGTGCCAACAGCACCACAATGCCAACTAGTCCTAGGTATGACAATAAACTACATCTGACAGCAAGGCTTCTGATCACAAAGGGTCCCAGCTATGAGCAAATAGTGACCCCCCACTAAAAAAAACACTATGAATGTATAAAAATACATGTTTATATAAAAACATGCGAACAACACCAGTTGATAGCAAAAGTGCCAACAGCACCACAGCTGATAGTAAAAGTGCCAACAGCTGATAGCAAAAGTGCCAACAGCTGATAGCAAAAGTGCCAACAGCACCACAGTGCCAACTAGTCCTAGGTATGACTATAAACTACATCTGACAGCAAGTCTTCTGATCACAAAGGGTCCCAGCAATGAGCAAATAGTGACCCCCCATTAAAAAAAAAAACACACTATGAAAGTATAAAAATACATGTTTATATAAAAACTTGCGAACAACACCAGTTGATAGCAAAAGTGCCAACAGCACCACAGCTGATAGCAAAAGTGCCAACAGCTGATAGCAAAAGTCCCAACAGCTGATAGCAAAAGTGCCAGCAGCTGATAGCAAAAGTGCCAACAGCTGATAGCAAAAGTGCCAACAGCTGATAGCAAAAGTGACAACAGCTGATAGCAAAAGTGCCAACAGCACCACAGTGCAAACTAGTCCTAGGTATGACTATAAACTACATCTGACAGCAAGGCTTCTGATCACAAAGGGTCCCAGCTATGAGCAAATAGTGACCCCCCACTAAAAAAAAACATTATGAAAGTATAAAAATAGATGTTTATATAAAAACTTGCGAACAACACCAGTTGATAGCAAAAGTGCCAACAGCACCACAGCTGATAACAAAAGTGCCAACAGCTGATAGCAAAGTGCCAACAGCTGATAGCAAAAGTGCCAACAGCTGATAGCAAAAGTGCCAACAGCACCACAATGCCAACTAGTCCTAGGTATGACAATAGACTACATCTGACAGCAAGGTTTCTGATCACAAAGGGTCCCAGCTATGAGCAAATAGTGACCCCCCACTAAAAAAAACAGTATGAATGTATAAAAATACATGTTTATATAAAAACATGCGAACAACACCAGTTGATAGCAAAAGTGCCAACAGCACCACAGCTGATAGTAAAAGTGCCAACAGCTGATAGCAAAAGTGCCAACAGCTCATAGCAAAAGTGCCAACAGCACCACAGTGCCAACTAGTCCTAGGTATGACTATAAACTACATCTGACAGCAAGTCTTCTGATCACAAAGGGTCCCAGCAATGAGCAAAGAGTGACCCCCCATTAAAAAAAAACACACTAAGAAAGTATAAAAATACATGTTTATATAAACACTTGCGAACAACACCAGTTGATAGCAAAAGTGCCAACAGCTGATAGCAAAAGTGCCAACAGCTGATACAAAAAGTGCCAACAGCTGATAGCAAAAGTGCCAACAGCTGATATCAAAAGTGTCAACATCACCACAGTGCCAACTAGTCCTAGGTATGATTATAAACTACATCTGACAGCAAGGCTTCTGATCACAAAGGGTCCCAGCTATGAGCAAATAGTGGCCCCCCACTAAAAAAAAAACACTATGAAAGTATAAAAATACATGTTTATATAAAAACTTGCGAACAACACCAGTTGATAGCAAAAGTGCCAACAGGACCACAGATTATAGCAAAAGTGTCAACAGCTGATAGCAAAAGTGACAACAGCTGATAGCAAAAGTGCCAACAGCACAACAGTGCCAAATAATCCTAGGTATGACTATAAACTACATCTGACAGCAAGGCTTCTGATCACAAAGGGTCCCAGCTATGAGCAAATAGTGACCCCCCACTAAAAAAAAAACACTATGAAAGTATAAAAATAGATGTTTATATAAAAACTTGCGAAGAACACCAGTTGATAGCAAAAGTGCCAACAGCACCACAGCTGATAGCAAAAGTGCCAACAGCTGACAGCAAAAGTGCCAAGAGCTGATAGCAAAAGTGCCAACAGCTGATAGCAAAAGTGACAACAGCACCACATTGCCAACTAGTCCTAGGTATGACAATAAACTACATCTGACAGCAAGGCTTCTGATCACTAAGGGTCCCAGCTATGAGCAAATAGTGACCCCCCACTAAAAAAAAAACACTATGAATGTATAAAAATACATGTTTATATAAAAACTTGCGAACAACACAAGTTGATAGCAAAAGTGCCAACAGCACCACAGCTGATAGGAAAAGTGCCAACAGCTGATAGCAAAAGTGCCAACAGCTGATAGCAAAAGTGCCAACAGCACCACATTGCCAACTAGTCCTAGGTATGACTATAAACTACATCTGACACCAAGGCTTCTGATCACAAAGGGTCCCAGCTATGAGCAAATAGTGACCAGCCACTAAACAAAACACTATGAATGTATAAAAATACATGTTTTTATAAAAACTTGCGAACAACAACAGTTGATAGCAAAAGTGCCAACAGCACCACAGCTGATAGCAAAAGTGCCAACAGCTGATAGCAAAAGTGCCAACAGCTGATAGTAAAAGTGCCAAAAGCTGATAGCAAAAGTGCCAACAGCTGATAGCAAAAGTGCCAACAGCTGATAGCAAAAGTGCCAACAGCTGATAGTAAAAGTGCCAAAAGCTGATAGCAAAAGTGCCAACAGCTGATAGCAATAGTGCCAACAGCTGATAGCAAAAGTGCCAACAACTGATACCAAAAGTGCCAACAGCTGATAGAAAAAGTGCCAACAGCACCACAGTGCCAACTAGTCCTAGGTATGACTATAAACTACATCTGACAGCAAGGCTTCTGATCACAAAGGGTCCCAGCTATGAGCAAATAGTGACCACCCACTAAAAAAAAAAACACTATGAAAGTATAAAAATACATGTTTATATAAAAACTTGCGAACAACACCAGTTGATAGCAAAAGTGCCAACAGCACCACAGCTGATAGTAAAAGTGCCAACAGCTGATAGCAAAAGTGCCAACAGCTGATAGCAAAAGTGCCAACAGCACCACAGTGCCAACTAGTCCTAGGTATGATTATAAACTACATCTGACAGCAAGTCTTCTGATCACTACGGGTCCCAGCTCTGAGCAAATAGTGACCCCCCACTAAAAAAAAAACACACTATGAAAGTATAAAAATACATGTTTATATAAAAACTTGCGAACAACACCAGTTGATAGCAAAAGTGCCAACAGCACCACAGCTGATAGCAAAAGTGCCAACAGCTGATAGCAAAAGTGCCAACAGCACCATATGGCCAACTAGTCCAAGGTATGACTATAAACTACATCTGACAGCAAGGCGTCTGATCACAAAGGGTCCCAGCTATGAGCAAATAGTTACCCCCCAATAAAAAAAACACTATGAAAGTATAAATATACATGTTTATATAAAAACTTGCGAACAACACCAGTTGATAGCAAAAGTGCAAACAGCACCACAGCTGATAGCAAAAGTGCCTACAGCTGATAGCAAAAGTGCCAACAGCTTATAGCAAAAGTGCCAACAGCTGATAGCAAAAGTGACAACAGCTGATAGCAAAAGTGCCAACAGCACCACAGTGCCAACTAGTCCTAGGTATGACTATAAACTACATCTGACAGCAAGGCTTCTGATCACAAAGGGTCCCAGCTATGAGGAAATAGTGACCCCCCACTAAAAAAAAACGTTATGAAAGTATAAAAATAGATGTTTATATAAAAACTTGCGAACAACACCAGTTGATAACAAAAGTGCCAACAGCACCACAGCTGATAACAAAAGTGCCAACAGCTGATAGCAAAGTGCCAACAGCTGATAGCAAAAGTGCCAACAGCTGATAGCAAAAGTGCCAACAGCACCACAATGCCAACTAGTCCTAGGTATGACAATAAACTACATCTGACAGCAAGGCTTCTGATCACAAAGGGTCCCAGCTATGAGCAAATAGTGACCCCCCACTAAAAAAAACACTATGAATGTATAAAAATACATTTTTATATAAAAACATGCGAACAACACCAGTTGATAGCAAAAGTGCCAACAGCACCACAGCTGATAGTAAAAGTGCCAACAGCTGATAGCAAAAGTGCCAACAGCTGATAGCAAAAGTGCCAACAGCACCACAGTGCCAACTAGTCCTAGGTATGACTATAAACTACATCTGACAGCAAGTCTTCTGATCACAAAGGGTCCCAGCAATGAGCAAATAGTGACCCCCCATTAAAAAAAAACACACTATGAAAGTATAAAAATACATGTTTATATAAAAACTTGCGAACAACACCAGTTGATAGCAAAAGTGCCAACAGCACCACAGCTGATAGCAAAAGTGCCAACAGCTGATAGCAAAAGTGCCAACAGCACCATATGGCCAACTAGTCCAAGGTATGACTATAAACTACATCTGACAGCAAGGCGTCTGATCACAAAGGGTCCCAGCTGTGAGCAAATAGTTACCCCCCACTAAAACAAAACACTATGAAAGTATAAATATACATGTTTATATAAAAACTTGCGAACAACACCAGTTGATAGCAAAAGTGCCAACAGCACCACAGCTGATAGTAAAAGTGCCAACAGCAGATAGCAAAAGTGCCAACAGCTGATAGCAAAAGTGCCAACAGCACCACAGTGCCAACTAGTCCTAGGTATGACTATAAACTACATCTGACAGCAAGTCTTCTGATCACAAAGGGTCCCAGCAATGAGCAAATAGTGACCCCCCATTAAAAAAAAAACACACTATGTAAGTATAAAAATACATGTTTATATAAAAACTTGCGAACAACACCAGTTGATAGCAAAAGTGCCAACAGCACCACAGCTGATAGCAAAAGTGCCAACAGCTTATAGCAAAAGTGCCAACAGCAACATATGGCCAACTAGTCCAAGGTATGACTATAAACTACATCTGACAGCAAGGCGTCTGATCACGAAGGTTCCCAGCTATGAGCAAATAGTTACCCCCCACTAAAAAAAAACACTATGAAAGTATAAATATATATGTTTATATAAAAACTTGCGAACAACACCAGTTGATAGCAAAAGTGCAAACAGCACCACAGCTGATAGCAAAAGTGCCAACAGCTGATAGCAAAAGTGCCAACAGCTGATAGCAAAAGTGACAACAGCTGATAGCAAAAGTGCCAACAGCACCACAGTGCAAACTAGTCCTAGGTATGACTATAAACTACATCTGACAGCAAGGCTTCTAATCACAAAGGGTCCCAGCTATGAGCAAATAGTGACCCCCCACTAAAAAAAAACATTATGAAAGTATAAAAATAGATGTTTATATAAAAACTTGCGAACAACACCAGTTGATAGCAAAAGTGCCAACAGCACCACAGCTGATAACAAAAGTGCCAACAGCTGATAGCAAAGTGCCAACAGCTGATAGCAAAAGTGCCAACAGCTGATAGCAAAAGTGCCAACAGCACCACAATGCCAACTAGTCCTAGGTATGACAATAAACTACATCTGACAGCAAGGTTTCTGATCACAAAGGGTCCCAGCTATGAGCAAATAGTGACCCCCCACTAAAAAAAACAGTATGAATGTATAAAAATACATGTTTATATAAAAACATGCGAACAACACCAGTTGATAGCAAAAGTGCCAACAGCACCACAGCTGATAGTAAAAGTGCCAACAGCTGATAGCAAAAGTGCCAACAGCTGATAGCAAAAGTGCCAACAGCACCACAGTGCCAACTAGTCCTAGGTATGAGTATAAACTACATCTGACAGCAAGTCTTCTGATCACAAAGGGTCCCAGCAATGAGCAAATAGTGACCCCCCATTAAAAAAAAACACACTAAGAAAGTATAAAAATACATGTTTATATAAACACTTGCGAACAACCCCAGTTGATAGCAAAAGTGCCAACTGCACCACAGCTGATAGCAAAAGTGCCAACAGCTGATAGCAAAAGTGCCAACAGCTGATAGCAAAAGTTCCAACAGCTGATACCTAAAGTGCCAACAGCTGATAGCAAAAGTGCCAACAGCACCACAGTGCCAACTAGTCCTAGGTATGACTATAAACTACATCTGACAGCAAGGCTTCTGATCACAAAGGGTCCCAGCTATGAGCAAATAGTGACCCCCCACTAAAAAAAAACACTATGAAAGTATAAAAATAGATGTTTATATAAAAACTTGCGAACAACACCAGTTGATAGCAAAAGTGCCAACAGCACCACAGCTGATGACAAAAGTGCCAACAGCTGATAGCAAAGTGCCAACAGCTGATAGCAAAAGTGCCAACAGCTGATAGCAAAAGTGCCAACAGCACCACAATGCCAACTAGTCCTAGGTATGACAATAAACTACATCTGACAGCAAGGCTTCTGATCACAAAGGGTCCCAGCTATGAGCAAATAGTGACCCCCCACTAAAAAAAACACTATGAATGTATAAAAATACATGTTTATATAAAAACATGCGAACAAGACCAGCCAACAGCACCACACAGCTGATAGCAAAAGTGCCAACAGCTGATAGCAAAAGTACCGACAGATGATAGCAAAATTGCCAACAGCTGATAGCAAAAGTGCCAACAGCTGATAGCAAAAGTGCCAAAAGCTGATAGCAAAATGCAGACAGCTGATAGCAAAAGTGCCAACAGCTGATACCAAAAGTGCCAAAAGCTGATAGCAAAAGTGCCAACAGCTGATAGCAAAAGTGCCAACAGCTGATAGCAAAAGTGCCAACAGCTGATACCAAAAGTGCCAACAGCAGATAGAAAAAGTGCCAACAGCACCACAGTGCCAACTAGTCCTTGGTATGACTATAAACTACATCTGACAGCAAGGCTTCTGATGACAAAGGGTCCCAGCTCTGAGCAAATAGTGACCCCCACTAAAAAAAAAAATCTCTATGAATGTATAAAAATACATGTTTATATAAAAACTTGCGAACAACACCAGTTGATAGCAAAAGTGCCAACAGCACCACAGCTGATAGTAAAAGTGCCAACAGCTGATAGCAAAAGTGCCAACAGCTGATAGCAAAAGTGCCAACAGCACCACAGTGCCAACTAGTCCTTGGTATGACTATAAACTACATCTGACAGCAAGGCTTCTGATGACAAAGGGTCCCAGCTCTGAGCAAATAGTGACCCCCACTAAAAAAAAAAATCTCTATGAATGTATAAAAATACATGTTTATATAAAAACTTGCGAACAACACCAGTTGATAGCAAAAGTTCCAACAGCACCACAGCTGATAACAAAAGTGCCAACAGCTGATAGCAAAAGTGCCAACAGCTGATAGGAAAAGTGCCAACTGCTGATAGCAAAAGTGCCAAGAGCTGATAGCCAAAGTGCCAACAGCTGATAGCAAAAGTGCCAACAGCTGATAGCAAAAGTGCCAACAGCACCACAGTTCCAACTAGTCCTAGGTATGACTATAAACTACATCTGACAGCAAGGCTTCTGATCACAAATGGTCCCAGCTATGACCAAATAGTGACACCCCACTAAAAAAAAACACTATGAATGTATAAAAATACATGTTTATATAAAAACTTGCGAACAACACCAGTTGATAGCAAAAGTGCCAACAGCACCATATCTGCAAGCAAAATGCCAACAGCTGATAGCAAAAGTGCCAACAGCTGATAGCAAAAGTGCGAACAGATGATAGCAAACGTGCCAACAGCTGATAGCAAAAGTGCCAACAGATGATAGCAAAAGTGCCAACAGCTGATAACAAAAGTGCCAACAGCTGATAGCAAAAGTGCCAACAGCTGATAGCAAAAGTGCCAACAGCTGATAGCAAAAGTGACAACAGCACAACAGTGCCAACTAGTCCTAGGTATGACTATAAACTACATCCGACAGCAAGGCTTCTGATCACAAAGGGTCCCAGCTATGAGCAAATAGTGACCCCCCACTAAAAAAAAACTCTATGAAAGTATAAAAATACATGTTTATATAAAAACTTGCGAACAACACCAGTTGATAACAAAAGTGCCAACAGCACCACAGCTGATAGCAAAAGTGCCAACAGCTGATAGCAAAAGTGCCAACAGCTGATTGCAAAAGTGCCAACAGCTTGATAGCAAAACTGGAAACAGATGATAGCAAAAGTGCCAAAAGCTGATAGCAAAAGTGCCAACAGCTGATAGCAAAAGTGCCAACAGCTGATACCAAAAGTGCCAAAAGCTGATAGCAAAAGTGCCAACATCTGATAGCAAAAGTGCCAACAGCTGATAGCAAAAGAGCCAACAGCTGATACCAAAAGTGCCAACAGCACCACAGTGCCAACTAGTCCTAGGTATGACTATAAACTACATCTGACAGCAAGGCTTCTGTTCACAAAGGGTCCCAGCTATGAGCAAATAGTGTCCCCCCACTAAAAAAAAACACTATGAATGTATAAAAATACATGTTTATATAAAAACTTGCGAACAACACCAGTTGATAGCAAAAGTGCCAACAGCACCACAGCTGATAGCAAAAGTGCCAACAGCTGATAGCAAAAGTGCCAATAGCTGATAGCAAAAGTGCCAACAGCACCACAGTGCCAACTAGTCCTAGGTATGACTATAAACTACATCTGACAGCTAGGCTTCTGATCACAAAGGGTTCCAGCTATGAGCAAATAGTGACCCCCCACTAAAAAAAAACACTATGAAAGTATAAAAAAACATATTTATATAAAAACTTGCGAACAACACCAGTTGATAGCAAAAGTGCCAACAGCACCACAGCTGATAGCAAAAGTGCCAACAGCTGATAGCAAAAGTGCCAACAGCTGATTGCAAAAGTGCCAACAGCTTATAGCAAAAGTGCCAACAGCACCACAGTGCCAACTAGTCCTAGGTATAACTATGAACTACATCTGACAGCAAGGCTTCTGATCACAAAGGGTCCCAGCTATGAGCAAATAGTGACCCCCCACTAAAAAAAAACACTATGAAAATATAAAAATACATGTTTATATAAAAACGTGCGAACAACACCAGTTGATAGCAAAAGTGCCAACAGCACCGCAGCTGATAGCAAAAGTCCCAACAGCTGATAGCAAAAGTCCCAACAGCTGATAGAAAAAAGTGCCAACAGCTGATAGCAAAAGTGCCAACAGCTGATACCAAAAGTGCCAACAGCCAATAGCAAAAGTGCCAACAGCACCACAGTGCCAAATAGTCCTAGGTATGACTATAATCTACATCTGACAGCAAGGCTTCTGATCACAAAGGGTCCCAGCTATGAGCAAAGAGTGACCCCCCACTAAAAAAAAAACTCTATGAAAGTATAAAAATACATGTTTCTATAAAAACATGCGAACAACACCAGTTGATAGCAAAAGTGCCAACAGCAACACAGCTGATAGCAAAAGTGCCAGCAGCTGATAGCAAAAGTGCCAACCGCACCACAGTGCCAACTAGTCCTAGCTATGACTATAAACTACATCTGACAGCAAGGCTTCTGATCTCAAAGGGTCCCAGCTATGAGCAAATAGTGAACCAACACTAAAAAAAAACACTATGAAAGTATAAAAATACATGTTTATCTAAAAACTTGCGAACAACACCAGTTGATAGCAAAAGTGCCAACAGCTGATAGCAAAAGTGCCAACAGCTGATAACAAAAGTGCCAACAGCACCACAGTGCCAACTAGTCCTTGATATGACTATAAACTACATCTGACAGCAAGGCTTCTGATCACAAGAGGTCCCAAATATGACCAATTAGTGACCCCCACTAAAAAAAAACACTATGAAAGTATAAAAATACATGTTTATATAAAAACTAGCGAACAACACCAGTTGATAGCAAATGTGCCAACAGCACCACAGCTGATAGCAAAAGTGCCACAGCTGATAGCAAAAGTGCCAACAGCTGATAGCAAATGTGCCAACAGCTGATACGAAAAGTGCCAAAAGCTGATAGCAAAAGTGCCAACAGCTGATAGCAAAAGTGCCAACGGCTGATAGCAAAAGTGCCAACAGCTGATAATAAAAGTGCCAACAGCTGATAGCAAAAGTGCCAACAGCTGATAGCAAAGGTGCCAAAAGCTGATAGCAAAAGTGCCAACAGCTGATAGCAAAAGTGCCAACAGCTGATAGCAAAAGTGCCAACAGCGCCACAGTTCCAACTAGTCCTATGTATGACCAAAATCTACATCTGACAGCAAGGCTTCTGATCACAAAGGGTCCCATCTATGATCAAATAGTGAGCCCCACTAAAAAAAAACACTATGAAAGTATAAAAATACATGTTTATATAAAAACTTGCGAACAACACCAGCTGATAGCAAAAGTGCCAACAGCACCACAGATGATAGCAAAAGTGCCAACAGCTGATAAAAAATGTGCCAACAGCTGATAGCAAAAGTGCCAACAGCACCACAGTGCCAACTAGTCCTAGGTATGACTATAAACTACATCTGACAGCAAGGCTTCTGATCACAAAGGTTCCCAGCTATGAGAAAATAGTGACCCCCCACTAAAAAAAAACTCTATGAAAGTATAAAAATAGATGTTTATATAAAAACTTGCGAACAACACCAGTTGATAGCAAAAGTGCCAACAGCACCACAGCTGATAACAAAAGTGCCAACAGCTGATAGCAAAGTGCCAACAGCTGATAGCAAAAGTGCCAACAGCTGATAGCAAAAGTGCCAACAGCTGATAGCAAAAGTGGAAACAGATGATAGCAAAAGTGCCAAAAGCTGATAGCAAAAGTGCCAACAGCTGATAGCAAAAGTGCCAACAGCTGATACCAAAAGTGCCAAAAGCTGATAGCAAAAGTGCCAACATCTGATAGCAAAAGTTCCAACAGCTGATAGCAAAAGAGCCAACAGCTGATACCAAAAGTGCCAACAGCACCACAGTGCCAACTAGTCCTAGGTATGACTATAAACTACATCTGACAGCAAGGCTTCTGTTCACAAAGGGTCCTAGCTATGAGCAAATAGTGTCCCCCCACTAAAAAAAAACACTATGAATGTATAAAAATACATGTTTATATAAAAACTTGCGAACAACACCAGTTGATAGCAAAAGTGCCGATAGCACCACAGCTGATAGCAAAAGTGCCAACAGCTGATAGCAAAAGTGCCAACCGCACCACAGTGCCAACTAGTCCTAGATATGACTATAAACTACATCTGACAGCAAGGCTTCTGATCACAAAGGGTCCCAGCTATCAGCGAATAGTGACCCAACACTAAAAAAAAACACTATGAAAGTATAAAAATACATGTTTATCTAAAAACTTGCGAACAACACCAGTTGATAGCAAAAGTGCCAACAGCTGATAGCAAAAGTGCCAACAGCTGATAACAAAAGTGCCAACAGCACCACAGTGCAAACTAGTCCTTGATATGACTATAAACTACATCTGACAGCAAGGCTTCTGATCACAAGAGGTCCCAAATATGACCAATTTGTGACCCCCACTAAAAAAAAACACTATGAAAGTATAAAAATACATGTTTATATAAAAACTAGCGAACAACACCAGTTGATAACAAAAGTGCCAACAGCACCACAGCTGATAGCAAAAGTGCCAACAGCTGATAGCAAAACTGACAACAGCTGATAGCAAAAGTGCCAACAGCTGATAGCAAAAGTGCCAACTGCTGATAGCAAAACTGCCAACAGCTTATAGCAAAAGTGCCAACAGCACCACAGTGCCAAATAGTCCTAGGTATGATTAAAAACTACATCTGACAGCAAGGCTTCTGATCACAAAGGGTCCCATCTATGAGCAAATAGTGACCACCCACTAAAAAAAAACATTATGAAAGTATAAAAATACATGTTTATATAAAAACTTGCGAACAACACCAGTTGATAACAACAGTGCCAACAGCACCACAGCTGATAGCAAAAGTGCCAACAGCTGATAGCAAAAGTTCCAACCGCTGATAGCAAAAGTGCCAACAGCTGATAGCAAAAGTGCCAACAGCACCACAGTGACAACTAGTCCTAGGTATGAATATAAACTACATCTGACAGCAAGGCTTCTGATCACAAAGGGTCCCAGCTATGAGCAAATAGTAAATCCCCACTAAAAAAATACACTATGAAAGTATATAAATACATGTTTATATAAAAACTTGCGAACAACACCAGTTGATAGCAAAAGTTCCAACAGCACCACAGTGCCAACTAGTCCTAGGTGTGACTATAAACTACATCTGACAGCAAGGCTTCTGATCACAAAGAGTCCCATCTATGAGCAAATAGTGACCCCCCACTAAAAAAAAAAACACTATGAAAGTATAAAAATACATGTTTATATAAAAACTTGCGAACAACACCAGTTGATAGCAAAAGTGCCAACAGCACCACAGCTGATTGCAAAAGTGCCAACAGCTGAAAGCAAAAGTGCCAACAGCTGATAGCAAAAGTGCCAACAGCTGATACCAAAAGTGCCAAAAGCTGATAGCAAAAGTGCCAACAGCTGACAGCAAAAGAGCCAACAGCTGATAGCAAAAGTGCCAACAGCTGATAGCAAAAGAGCCAACAGCTGATAGCAAAAGTGGAAACAACTAATACCAAAAGTGCCAACAGCTGATAGCGAAAGTGCAAACAGCTTATAGCAAAAGTGCCAACAGCACCAATGACAACTAGTCCTAGGTATGACTATAAACTACATCTGACAGCAAGGCTTCTGATCACAAAGGGTCCCATCTATGAGCAAATAGTGACCCCCCACTAAAAAAAAACACTATGAAAGTATAAAAATACAACTTTATATAAAAACTTGTGAACAACACCAGTTGATAACAAAAGTGCCAAAAGCACCACAGCTGATTGCAAAAGTGCCAACAGCTGATATCAAAAGTGACAACAGCTGATAGCAAAAGTGCCAACAGCTGATAGCAAAAGTGTCAACAGCACCACAGTGCCAACTAGTCCTAGGTATGACTATAAACTATATCTGACAGCAAGGCTTTTGATCAAAAGTGTCCCAGCTATGAGCAAATAGTGACCCCCCACTAAAAAAAAAACACTATGAAATTATAAAAATACATGTTTATATAAAAACTTGCGAACAACACCAGTTGATAGCAAAAGTGCCCAAACCACCAGAGATGATAGCAAAAGTGCCAACAGCTGATAGCAAAAGTGCAAACAGCTTATACCAAAAGAGCCAAAAGCTGATAGCAAAAGTGCCAACAGCTGATAGCAAAAGTGCCAAAGGCTGATAGCAAAAGTGCCAACAGCTGATACCAAAAGTGCCAAAAGCTGATAGCAAAAGTGCCAACAGCTGATAGCAAAAGTGCCAACAGCTGATAGCAAAAGTGCCAACAGCACCACAGTGCCAACTAGTCCTAGGTATGACTATAAACTACACCTGACAGCAAGGCTTCTGATCACAAAGGGTCCCAGCTATGAGCAAATAGTGACCCCCACTAAATAAAAAACACTATGAAAAAATAAAAATACATGTTTATATAAAAACTTGCGAAACACACAATTTTATAGCAAAGGTGCCAGCAGCACCACAGCTGATAGCAAAAGTGCCAACAGCTGATAGCAAATGTGCCAACAGCTGATACCAAAAGTTCCAAAGGCTGATAGCAAAAGTGCCAACAGCTGATAGCAAAAATGCCAACAGCACCACAGTGCCAACTAGTCCTAGGTATGACTATAAACTACATATGACAGTAAGGCTTCTGATCACAAAGGGTCCCAGCTATGAGCATATAGTGACACCCCACGAAAAAAAAAACACTATGAAAGTATAAAAATACATGTTTATATAAAAACATGCGAACAACACCAGTTGATAGAAAAGTTCCAACAGCACCAAAGCTTATAGCAAAAGTGCCAACAGCTGATAGCAAAAGTGCCAACAGCTGATAGCAAAAGTGCCAAAAGCTGATAGCAAAAGTGCCAACAGCTGATAGCAAAAGTACCAACAGCACCACAGTGCCAACTAGTCCTAGGTATGACTATAAACTACATCTGACAGCAACGCTTCTGATCACAAATGGTCCCAGGTATGAGCAAATAGTTAACCTCCACTAAAAAAAAAAACACTATGAAAGTATAAAAATACATGTTTATATAAAACTTGCGAACAACACCAGTTGATAGCAAAAGTACAAACAGCACCAGAGCTGATAGCAAAAGTGCCAACAGCTGAGAGCAAATGTGCCAACAGCTGATAGCAAAAGTTCCAACCGCTGATGGCAAAAGTGCCAACAGCTGATAGCAAAAGTGCCAACAGCACCACAGTGCCAACTAGTCCTAGGTATGTCTATAAACTATATCTGACAGCAAGGCTTCTGATCACAAAGGGTCCCAGCTATGAGCAAATAGTGACCCCCCACTAAAAAAAAACACTTTGAATGTATAAAAATACATGTTTCTATAAAAACTTGCGAACAACTCCAGTTGATAGCAAAAGTGCCAACAGCACCACAGCTGATAGCAAAAGTGCCAACAACTGATAGCAAAAGTGCCAACAGCTGATAGCAAAAGTGCCAAAAGCTGATAGCAAAAGTGCCAACAGATGATAGCAAAAGTGCCAACAGCTGACAGCAAAAGTGCCAAAAGCCGATAGCAAAAGTGCCAAATGCTGATAGCAAAAGTGCCAACAGCTGATAGCAAAAGTGCCAACAGCACCACATTGCCAACTAGTCCTAAATATGACTATAAACTACATCTAAAAGCAAGGCTTTTGATCACAAAGGGTCCCAGCTATGAGCAAATAGTGACCCCCCACTAAAAAAAAAACACTATGAAAATATAAAAATACATGTTTATATAAAAACTTGCGAACAACACCAGTTGATAGCAAAAGTGCCAACAGCACCACAGCTGATAGCAAAAGTGCCAACAGCTGATAACAAAAGTGCCAATAGCTGATAGCAAAAGTGCCAACAGCTGAAACCAAAAGAGCCAAAAGCTGATAGCAAAAGTGCCAACACCTGATAGCAAAAGTGCCAACAGCTGATAGCAAATGTGTCAACAGCACCACAGTGCCAACTAGTCCTAGGTATGACAATAAACTTCATCTGACAGCAAGGCTTCTGATCACAAAGGGTCCCAGCTAGGAGCAAATAGTGACCCCCACTAAAAAAAACACTATGAATGTATAAAAATACATATTTATATAAAAACTTGCGAACAACACCAGTTGATAGCAAAAGTGCCAACAGCACCACAGCTGATAGCAAAAGTACCAACAGCTGAAAGCAAAAGTGCCAACAGCTGATAGCAAAAGTGCCAACAGCTGATAGCTAAAGTGCCAACAGCTGATAGCAAAAGTGCCAAGAGCACCACAGTGCAAACTAGTCCCAGGTATGACTATAAACTACATCTGACAGCAAGGCTTCTGATCACAAAGGGTCCAAGTTATGAGCCAATAGTGACCCCCCACTAAAAAAAAAACATTATAAATGTATAAAAATACATGTTTATATAAAAAGTTGCGAACAACACCAGTTGATAGCAAAAGTGCCAACAGCACCACAGCTGATAGCAAAAGTGCCAACAGCTGATAACAAAAGTGCCAACAGCACCACAGTGCAAACTAGTCCTTGATATGACTATAAACTACATCTGACAGCAAGGCTTCTGATCACAAGAGGTCCCAAATATGACCAATTTGTGACCCCCACTAAAAAAAAACACTATGAAAGTATAAAAATACATGTTTATATAAAAACTAGCGAACAACACCAGTTGATAACAAAAGTGCCAACAGCACCACAGCTGATAGCAAAAGTGCCAACAGCTGATAGCAAAACTGACAACAGCTGATAGCAAAAGTGCCAACAGCTGATAGCAAAAGTGCCAACTGCTGATAGCAAAACTGCCAACAGCTTATAGCAAAAGTGCCAACAGCACCACAGTGCCAAATAGTCCTAGGTATGATTAAAAACTACATCTGACAGCAAGGCTTCTGATCACAAAGGGTCCCATCTATGAGCAAATAGTGACCACCCACTAAAAAAAAACATTATGAAAGTATAAAAATACATGTTTATATAAAAACTTGCGAACAACACCAGTTGATAACAACAGTGCCAACAGCACCACAGCTGATAGCAAAAGTGCCAACAGCTGATAGCAAAAGTGCCAACAGCTGATAGCAAAAGTGCCAACAGCACCACAGTGACAACTAGTCCTAGGTATGAATATAAACTACATCTGACAGCAAGGCTTCTGATCACAAAGGGTCCCAGCTATGAGCAAATAGTAAATCCCCACTAAAAAAATACACTATGAAAGTATATAAATACATGTTTATATAAAAACTTGCGAACAACACCAGTTGATAGCAAAAGTTCCAACAGCACCACAGTGCCAACTAGTCCTAGGTGTGACTATAAACTACATCTGACAGCAAGGCTTCTGATCACAAAGAGTCCCATCTATGAGCAAATAGTGACCCCCCACTAAAAAAAAAAACACTATGAAAGTATAAAAATACATGTTTATATAAAAACTTGCGAACAACACCAGTTGATAGCAAAAGTGCCAACAGCACCACAGCTGATTGCAAAAGTGCCAACAGCTGAAAGCAAAAGTGCCAACAGCTGATAGCAAAAGTGCCAACAGCTGATACCAAAAGTGCCAAAAGCTGATAGCAAAAGTGCCAACAGCTGACAGCAAAAGAGCCAACAGCTGATAGCAAAAGTGCCAACAGCTGATAGCAAAAGAGCCAACAGCTGATAGCAAAAGTGGAAACAACTAATACCAAAAGTGCCAACAGCTGATAGCGAAAGTGCAAACAGCTTATAGCAAAAGTGCCAACAGCACCAATGACAACTAGTCCTAGGTATGTCTATAAACTACATCTGACAGCAAGGCTTCTGATCACAAAGGGTCCCATCTATGAGCAAATAGTGACCCCCCACTAAAAAAAAACACTATGAAAGTATAAAAATACAACTTTATATAAAAACTTGTGAACAACACCAGTTGATAACAAAAGTGCCAACAGCACCACAGCTGATTGCAAAAGTGCCAACAGCTGATATCAAAAGTGACAACAGCTGATAGCAAAAGTGCCAACAGCTGATAGCAAAAGTGTCAACAGCACCACAGTGCCAACTAGTCCTAGGTATGACTATAAACTATATCTGACAGCAAGGCTTTTGATCAAAAGTGTCCCAGCTATGAGCAAATAGTGACCCCCCACTAAAAAAAAAACACTATGAAATTATAAAAATACATGTTTATATAAAAACTTGCGAACAACACCAGTTGATAGCAAAAGTGCCCAAACCACCAGAGATGATAGCAAAAGTGCCAACAGCTGATAGCAAAAGTGCAAACAGCTGATACCAAAAGAGCCAAAAGCTGATAGCAAAAGTGCCAACAGCTGATAGCAAAAGTGCCAAAGGCTGATAGCAAAAGTGCCAACAGCTGATACCAAAAGTGCCAAAAGCTGATAGCAAAAGTGCCAACAGCTGATAGCAAAAGTGCCAACAGCTGATAGCAAAAGTGCCAACAGCACCACAGTGCCAACTAGTCCTAGGTATGACTATAAACTACACCTGACAGCAAGGCTTCTGATCACAAAGGGTCCCAGCTATGAGCAAATAGTGACCCCCACTAAATAAAAAACACTATGAAAAAATAAAAATACATGTTTATATAAAAACTTGCGAAACACACAATTTTATAGCAAAGGTGCCAGCAGCACCACAGCTGATAGCAAAAGTGCCAACAGCTGATAGCAAATGTGCCAACAGCTGATACCAAAAGTTCCAAAGGCTGATAGCAAAAGTGCCAACAGCTGATAGCAAAAATGCCAACAGCACCACAGTGCCAATTAGTCTTAGGTATGACTATAAACTACATATGACAGTAAGGCTTCTGATCACAAAGGGTCCCAGCTATGAGCATATAGTGACACCCCACGAAAAAAAAAACACTATGAAAGTATAAAAATACATGTTTATATAAAAACATGCGAACAACACCAGTTGATAGAAAAGTTCCAACAGCACCAAAGCTTATAGCAAAAGTGCCAACAGCTGATAGCAAAAGTGCCAACAGCTGATAGCAAAAGTGCCAAAAGCTGATAGCAAAAGTGCCAACAGCTGATAGCAAAAGTACCAACAGCACCACAGTGCCAACTAGTCCTAGGTATGACTATAAACTACATCTGACAGCAACGCTTCTGATCACAAATGGTCCCAGGTATGAGCAAATAGTTAACCTCCACTAAAAAAAAAAACACTATGAAAGTATAAAAATACATGTTTATATAAAACTTGCGAACAACACCAGTTGATAGCAAAAGTACAAACAGCACCAGAGCTGATAGCAAAAGTGCCAACAGCTGAGAGCAAATGTGCCAACAGCTGAGAGCAAATGTGCAAACAGCTGATGGCAAAAGTGCCAACAGCTGATAGCAAAAGTGCCAACAGCACCACAGTGCCAACTAGTCCTAGGTATGTCTATAAACTATATCTGACAGCAAGGCTTTTGATCAAAAGGGTCCCAGCTATGAGGAAATAGTGACCCCCCACTAAAAAAAAAACACTATGAAATTATAAAAATACATGTTTATATAAAAACTTGCGAACAACACCAGTTGATAGCAAAAGTGCCAACACCACCACAGCTGATAGCAAAAGTGCCAACAGCTGATACCAAAAGTGCCAACAGCTGATACCAAAAGAGCCAAAAGCTGATAGCAAAATTGCCAACAGCTTATAGCAAAAGTGCCAAAGGCTGATAGCAAAAGTGTCAACAGCTGATACCAAAGTGCCAACACCACCACAGCTGATAGCAGAAGTGCCAACAGCTGATAGCAAAAGTCCCAACAGCTGATAGCAAAAGTCCCAACAGCTGATAGCAAAAGTGCCAACAGCTGATAGCAAAATGCCAACAGCTGATAGCAAAAGTGCCAACTGCACCACAGTTCCAACTAGTCCGAGGTATGACTATAAACTACATCTGACAGCAAGGCTTCTGATCACAAAGGGTCCCAGCTATGAGCAAATATTAAACCCCCACTAAAAAAAACACTATGAATGTATATAAATACATGTTTATATAAAAACTTTCGACCAACACCAGTTGATATCAATTGTTCCAACAGCACTACAGCTGATAGCAAAAGTGCCAACAGCTGATAGCAAACGTGCCAACAGCTGATACCAAAAGTGCCAAAATGTGATAGCAAAAGAGCCAACAGCTGATAGCAAAAGTGCCAGCAGCTGATAGCAAATGTGCCAACAGCTGATAGCAAAAGTGCCAAAAGCCTATAGCAAAAGTGCCAACAGCTGATAGCAAAAGTGCCAACAGCTGATAGCAAAAGTGCCAACAGCACTACAATGCCAACTAGTCCTAGGTATGATTATAAACTACATCTAAAAGCAATGCTTCTGATCACAAAGGTTCCCAGCTATGAGCAAATAGTGACCCCCCACTAAAAAAAAACCTATGAAAGTATAAAAATACTTGTTTCTATAAAAACTTGCGAAAAAAATCCAGTTGATAGTAAAAGTGCCAACAGCACCACAGCTGATAGCAAAAGTGCAAACAGCTGATAGCAAAAGTGCCAACAGCTGATAGCAAAAGTGCCAACAGCTGATAGCAAAAGTGCCAACAGCATCACATTGCCAACTAGTCCTAAATATGACTATAAACTACATCTGACAGCAAGGCTTCTGATCACAAAGGGTCCCAGCTATGAGCAAATAGTGACCCCCCACTAAAAAAAAACACTATGAAAGTATAAAAATACATGTTTATATAAAAAATTGCGAACAACACCAGTTGATAGCAAAAGTGCCAACACCACCACAGCTGATAGCAAAAGTGCCAACAGCTGATAGCAAAAGTGCCAACAGCTGATAGCAAAAATGCCAACAGCACCACAGTGCCAACTAGTCCTAGGTATGAATATAAACTACATCTGACAGCAAGGCTTCTGATCACAAAGGGTCCCATCTATGAGCAAATAGTGACCCCCCACTAAAAAAAAACACTATGAAAGTATAAAAATACATGTTTCTATAAAAACTTGCGAACAACACCAGTTGATAGCAAAAGTGCCAACAGCACCACAGCTGATAGCAAAAGTGCCAACAACTGATAGCAAAAGTGCCAACAGCTGATAGCAAAAGTTCCAAAAGCTGATAGCAAAAGCCTTGCTGTCAGATGTAGTTTATAGTCATACCGAACACTAGTCGGCACTGTGGTGCTGTTGGCACTTTTGCTATCAGCTGTTGTCACTTTTGCTATCAGATGTTGGAACTTTTGCTATCAGCTGTTGGCACTTTTGCTATCAACTGTTGTTGTTCGAAAGTTTTTATATAAACATGTATTTTTATACTTTCATAGTGATTTTTATTTATTGGGGGGTCACTATTTGCTCATAGCTGGGACACTTTGTGATCAGAAACCTTGCTTTCAGATGTAGTTTATAGTCATACCTAGGACTAGTTGGCACTGTGGTGCTGTTGGCACTTTTGCTATCAGCTGTTGGCACTTTTGCTATCAGCTTTTGTCACTTTTGGTATCAGCTGTTGGCACTTTTGCTATCAGCTGTTGGCACTTTGCTATCAGCTGTGGTGCTGTTGGCACTTTTGCTATCAACTGGTGTTGTTCGCAAGTTTTTATAGAAAAACGTATTTTTATACTTTCATAGTGTTTTTTTTTTAGTGGGGGGTCACTATTTGCTCATAGCTGGGACCCTTTGTGATCAGAATCCTTGCTGTCAGATGTAGTTTATAGTCATACCTAGGTCTAGTTGGCACTGTGGTGCTATTGGCACTTTTGCTATCAGCTGTTGGCACTTTTTCTATCAGCTGTTGGCACTTTTGCTATCAGCTGTTGGCACTTTTGCTATCAACTGGTGTTGTTCACTAGTTTTTATATAAACATATATTTTTTTACTTTCATAGTGTTTTTTTTTTTAGTGGGGGGTCACTATTTGCTCATAGCTGGGACCCTTTGTGATCAGAAGCCTTGCTGTCAGATGTAGTTTATAGTCATACCTAGGACTAGTTGGCACTGTGGTGCAGTTGGCACTTTTGCTATCAGCTGTTGGCAATTTTGCTATCAGCTGTTGGCACTTTTGCTATCAGATGTTGGCACTTTTGCTATCAGCTGTGGTGCTTTTGGCACTTTTGCTATCAACTGGTGTTGTTCGCAAGTTTTTATATAAGCATGTATGGAGTTCAGCCTTACATATGGTACCGAAGTCAGACGGCACATATAGACCTGTTGGCGATTACAGACATTTAAATACCATAACAAAAGCCGATCGATATCAAGTCCCAAATATAAATTCCTTGTCTTCGAAGCTTCATAATAAGTTCTTTTCAAAGATAGACCTGTCGTCTGCTTATCATCAGATACCTGTACATCCGGAGGATGTTTGCAAGACAGCCATCTCTACCCCTTTTGGGTTATTTGAATATAACTATATGCCTTTCGGACTACGGAACGCATCATGTACTTTTCAGAGAATGATGGACAATATCTTTCGTGATACTGATTATACCTTTGTATAAATCGACGATATCCTTATATTCTCAGAAGATGAAGAAACTCATTCCAAGCATATCGACCTAGTACTACAAAAACTGAGTGAGTACGATTTTAAAATTTGTCTCTCCAAATGCATATTTAGTGCTAATGAATTAGACTTTTTAGGATTTCATATTTCTGCTAGTGGTCTCAAACCCAGTGCTAAAAAGTTGAATGAATTAAGTGAATTTCCTCAACCAAACGATTCCAAATCACTACGCCGATTCATCGGAATGGCAAATTTTTACAGAAAACTTGTGCCAAATTTCAGCGATATCATACTACCTCTCACGGAAAAAATACGTTTAAACCAAAATTCCAAGTCATTAACCCTAACAAAGGAAGAAATTGAATCTTTCGAAAATATGAAAAAGTCTTTATCAAATGTAACTGTTTTGGCTTTCCCCAGCTCGAAAGCTAACAACTATCAACTTGTAACAGACAGTTCGAATTATGCGGTGGGTGCAGCACTTCATCAAATGATTGATAATCAACCCATCCCCATAGGTTTCTTTTCAAAGAAATTATCCCAAACCCAACAAAAATATTCTACTTTTGACAGAGAACTACTAGCTGCCTATCTAGCAGTACTCCATTTTAAACATTTAATAGAAGGCAGAAATGTAATGTTACTGACGGATCACAAACCACTTTGCAGTGCTTTTAAAAGCCAGTCTTCCTTAAAATCAGATAGACAACAGCGTCACCTCTGTTTTATCAGCGAATATGTAAATGACATTTCACATATAAGAGGTTCACAAAATATAGTAGCTGATTGTTTATCACGACCTGTCAACGCGATCACTATTGATATATGTGACTTACAAGAAATAATGAAGCATCAAGCTACTGACAATGAAATTCAGGCATTCAAAGATCAACTGAAACCATACACAATAAATCAAAATGAAACCATATTATGTGACACGACATTACCTTTTCCACGACCTTTTGTGACTGAAAAGCTCAGAAAATCGGTATTTGACAGTCTGCATAATCTATCACATCCAGGAATAACATCTTCAAGAAAAATAATAAAATGATGATAGCAAAAGTGCCAACACCTGACAGCAAAAGTGCCAAGAGCTGATAGTAAAAGTGCCAACAGCTGATAGCAAAAGTGCCAACAGCTGATAACAAAAGTTCCAACAGCTGATAGCCAAAGTGCCAACAGCACCACAGTGCCAACTAGTCCTAGGTATGTTTATAAACTACATTTGACAGCAAGGCTTCTGATCAAAAAAGGGTCCCAGCTATGAGCAAAGAGGTACCCCCCACTAAAAAAAAAACACTATGAAAGTATAAAAATACATGTTTATATAAAAACTTGCGAACAGCACCAGTTGATAGCAAAAGTGCCAACAGCACCACAGCTGATAGCAATAGTGCCAACAGCTGACAGCAAAAGTGCCAAGAGCTGATAGTAAAAGAGCCAACAGCTGATTGCAAAAGTGCCAAAAGCACCACATTGCCAACTAGTCCTAGGTATGACAATAAACTACATCTGACAGCAAGGCTTCTGATCAGTAAGGGTCCCAGCTATGAGCAAATAGTGACCCCCACTAAAAAAAAAACACTATGAAAGTAAAAAATACATGTTTATATAAAAACTTGCGTAGAACACCAGTTGATAGCAAAAGTGCCAACAGCACCACAGCTGATAGCAAAAGTGCCAACAGCTGATAGCAAAAGTGCCAACAGCTGATAGCAATAGTGCCAACAGCACCACAGTGCAAACTAGTCCTAGGTATGAATATAAACTACATGTGATAGCAAGGCTTCTGATCACAAAGGTTCCCAGCTATGAGCAAATAGTGACCCCCCACTAAAAAAAACACTATGAAAGTATAAAAATACATGTTTATATAAAAACTTGCGAACAACACCAGTTGATAGCAAAAGTGCCAACAGGACCACAGCTGATAGCAAAAGTGCCAACAGCTGATAGCAAAAGTGACAACAGCTTATAGCAAAAGTGCCAATAGCTGATAGCAAAAGTGCCAACAGCTGATAGCAAATGTGCCAACAACTGAATGCAAAAGTGCCAACAGCTGATAGCAAGAGTGCAAACAGCTGATAGCAAAAGTGCCAACAGCTGATACAAAAAGTGCCAAAAGCTGATAGCAAAAGTGCCAACAGCTGATAGGAAAAGTGACAACAGCTGATAGCAAAAGTGCCAACAGCTGATAGCAAAAGGGCCAACAGCACCACAGTGCCAACTAGTCCTAGGTATGACTATAAACTACATCTGACAGTCAGGCTTCTGATCACAAAGGGTCCCAGCTATGAGCAAATAGTGACCCCCCACTAAAAAAAAAACACTATGAAAGTATAAAAATAGATGTTTATATAAAAACCTGCGAACAACACCAGTTGATAGCAAAAGTGCCAACAGCACCACAGATGATAGCAAAAGTGCCAAAAGCTGATAGCAAAAGTGCCAACAGCTCATAGCAAAAGTGCCAACGGCTGGTATCAAAAGTGTCAACAGCACCACAGTGCCAACTAGTCCTAGGTATGACTATAAACTACATCTGACAGCAAGGCTTCTGATCACAAATGTTCCCAGCTATGAGCAAATAGTGACCCCCGACTAAAAAAAAACACTATGAATGTATAAAAATACATGTTTATATAAAAACTTGCGAACAACACCAGTTGATAGCAAAAGTGCCAACAGAACCACAGCTGATAGCAAAAGTGCCAAAAGCTGATAGCAAAAGTGCCAACAGCTGATAACCAAAGTTACAACAGCTGATAGCAAAAGTGCCAACAGCTGATAGCAAAAGTGCCAACAGCACCACATTGCCAACTAGTCCTAGGTATGACTATAAACTACATCTGACAGCAAGGCTTCTGATTACAAAGGGTCCAGCTATGAGAAAATAGTGACCCCCCACTAAAAAAAAATATTATGAAAGTATAAAAATACATGTTTATATAAAAACTTGCGAACAACACCAGTTGATAGCAAAAGTGCCAACAGCACCACAGCTGATAGCAAAAGTGCCAACAGCTGACAGCAAAAGTGCCAACAGCTGATAGCAAAAGTGCCAACAGCTGATACCAAAGTGACAAAAGCTGATAGCAAAATTGCCAACAGCTGATAGCAAAAGTGCCAACAACTGATAGCAAAAGTGCCAACAGCTGATACCAAAGTGACAAAAGCTGATAGCAAAATTGCCAACAGCTGATAGCAAAAGTGCAAACAGCTGATAGCAAAAGTGCCAACAGCTGATACCAAAAGTGCCAACAGCGGATAGCAAATGTGCCAACAGCTGATAGCAAAAGTGCCAACAGCACCACAGTGCCAAATAGTCCTAGGTATGACTATAAACTACATCTGACAGCAAGGCTTCTGATCACAAAGGGTCTCAGCTATGAGAAAATAGTGACACCCCATTAAAAAAAAAACATTATGAAAGTATAAAAATAGATGTTTATATAAAATATTTCGAACAACACCAGTTGATAGCAAAAGTGCCAACAGCACCAGAGCTGATAGCAAAAGTGCCAACAGCTGATAGCAAAAGTGCCAACAGCACCACATTGCCAACAAGTCCTAGGTATGAAAATAAACTACATCTGACAGAAAGGCTTCTGATCACAAAGGGTCCCAGCTATGAGCAAATAGTGACCCCCCACTTAAAAAAAAAATTATGAATGTATAAAAATACATGTTTATATAAAAACTTGCGAACAACACCAGTTGATAGCAAAAGTGCCAACAGCACCACAGCTGATAGCAAATGTGCCAACAGCTGATAGCAAATGTGCCAACAGTTGATAGCAAAAGTGCCAACAACACCACAGTGCAAACTAGTCCTAGGTATGACTATAAACTACATCTGACAACAAGACTTCTGATCACAAAGTGTCCCAGCTATGAGCAAATAGTGACCCCCCACTAAAAAAAAACACTATGAAAGTATAAAAATACATGTTTATAAAAAAACTTGCGAACAACACCAGTTGATAGCAAAAGTGCCAACAGCATCACAGCTGATAGCAAAAGTGCCAACAACTGATAGCAAAAGTGCCAAAGGCTGATAGCAAAAGTGCCAACAGCTGATAGCAAAAGTGCCAACAGATGATTGCAAAAGTGCCAACAGCAGATAGCAAAAGTGTCAACAGCTGATAGCAAAAGTGCCAACAGCTGATAGCAAAAGTGCCAAAAGCTGATAGCAAAAGTGCCAACAGCTTATAGCAAAAGTGCCAACAGCTGATAGCAAATGTGCCAACATCTGATAGCAAAAGTTCCAACATCACCACAGTGCCAACTAGTCCTAGGTATGACTATAAACTACATCTGACAGCAAGGCTTCTGACCACAAAGGGTCCCAGCTATGAGCAAATAGTGACCCCCCACTAAAAGAAAACACTATGAATGTATAAAAATACATGTTTATATAAAAACTCGCGAACAACACCAGTTGCTAGCAAAAGTGCCAAGAGCACCACAGCTGATAGCAAAAGTGCCAACAGCTGATAGTAAAAGTGCTAAGAGCTGATAGCAAAAGTGCCAACAGCTGATAGCAAAAGTGCCAACAGCACCACAGTGCCAAATAGTCCTAGGTATGATTATAAACTACACTGACAGCAAGTCTTCTGATCACAAAGGGTCCCAGCTATGAGCAAATAGTGACCCCCCACTAAAAACAAAAAACACTATGAAAGTATAAAAATACATGTTTATATAAAAACTTGCGAACAACACCAGTTGATAGCAAAAGGGCCAACAGCACCACAGCTGATAGAAAAAGTGCCAACAACTGATAGCAAAATGCCAACAGCTGATAGCAAAAGTGCCAACAGCACCAAAGCTGATAGCAAAAGTGCCAACAGCTGATGGCAAAAGTGCCAACAGCACCAAAGTGCCAACTAGTCCTAGGTATGACTATAAACTACATCTGACAGCAAGGCTTCTGATCACAAAGGGTCCCAGTTATGAGCAAATAGTGACACCCCACTAAAAAAAAAACACTATGAAATTATAAAAATAGATGTATATATAAAAACTTGCGAACAAAACCAGTTGATAGCAAAAGTGATAACAGCACCACAGCTGATAGCAAAAGTGCCAACAGCTGATAGCAAAAGTGCCAACAGCTGATAGCAAAGTTCCAAAAGCTGATAGCAAAATTGCCAACAGCTGATAGCAAAAGTGCCAACAGCTAATAGCAAAAGTGCCAACAGCTGATACCAAAAGTGCCAAAGGCTGATAGCAAAAGTGCCAACAGCTGATAGCAAAAGTGCCAACAGCTGATAGCAAATGTGCAAACAGCTGATAGCAAAAGTGCCAACAGCTTATTCCAAAAGTGCCAACAGCTGATAGCAAAAGTGCCAACAGCACCACAGCTGATAGCAAAAGTGCCAACAGCTGATAGCAAAAGTGCCAACAGAACCACATTGCCAACTAGTCCTAGGTATGACAATAAACTACATCTGACAGAATTGCTTCTAAACACAAAGGGACCCAGCTATGAGCAAATAGTGACCCCCCACTAAAAAAAACACTATGAAAGTATAAAAATACATGTTTATATAAAAACTTGCGAACAACACCAGTTGATAGCAAAAGTGCCAACAGCACTACAGCTGATAGCAAAAGTGCCAACAACTGACAGCAAAAGTGCCAACAGCTGATAGAAAAAAGTGCCAACAGCTCCACATTGCCAACCAATCCTAGGTATGACTATAAACTACATCTGACAGCAAGGCTTCTTATCACAAAGGGTCCCAGCTATGAGCAAATAGTGACCCCCCACCAAAAAAAAAACACTAAAAATGTATAAAAATACATGTTTATATAAGAACTTGCAAACAACACCAGTTGATAGCAAAAGTGCCAACAGCACCACAGCTGATAGCAAAAGTGCCAACAGATGATAGCAAAAGTGCCAACAGCTGATAGCAAAAGTGCCAACAGCTGATAGCAAAAGTGCCAACAACACCACAGTGCCAACTAGTCCTAGGTATGACTATAAACTACATCTGACAGCAAGGCTTCTGATCACAAAGGATCCCAGTTATGAGCAAATAGTGACACCCCACTAAAAAAAAACACTATGAAATTATAAAAATAGATGTTTATATAAAAACTTGCGAACAACACCAGTTGATAGCAAAAGTGATAACAGCACCACAGCTGATAGCAAAAGTGCCAACAGCTGATAGCCAAAGTGCCAACAGCTGATAGCAAAGTGCCAAAAGCTGATAGCAAAATTGCCAACAGCTGATAGCAAAAGTGCCAACAGATGATAGCAAAAGTGCCAACAGCTAATTCCAAATGTGCCAAAAGCTGATAGCAAAAGTGCCAACAGCTGATAGAAAAAGTGCCAACAGCTGATAGCAAAAGTGCAAACAGCTGATAGCAAAAGTGCCAACAGCTCATAGCAAAAGTGCCAACAGCACCACAGTGAGAACTAGTCCTAGGTATGAATATAAACTACATCTGACAGCAAGGCTTCTGATCACAAAGGGTCTCAGCTATGAGCAAATAGTGACCCCCACTAAAAAAAAAACACTATGAAAGTATAAAAATAGATGTTTATATAAAAAATTGCGAACAACACCAGTTGATAGCAAAAGTGATAACAGCACCACAGCTGATAGCAAATGTGCCAACAGCTGATAGCAAAAGTGCCGACAGCACCACATTGCCAACTAGTCCTAGGTATGACAACTACATCTGAGAGAAAGACTTCTGATCACAAAGGGTCCCAGCTATGAGCAAATAGTGACCCCCCACTAAAAAAAACATTATGAATGTATAAAAATACATGTTTATATAAAAACTAGCGAACAACACCAGTTGATAGCAAAAGTGCCATCAGCACCACAGCTGATAGCAAAAGTGCCAACAGCTGATAGCGAAAGTGACAACAGCACCACAGTGCCAACTAGTCCTAGGTATGACTATAAACTACATCTGACAGCAAGTCTTCTGATCACAAAGTGTCCCAGCTATGAGCAAATAGTTACCCACACTAAAAAAAAAACACTATGAAAGTATAAAAGTACATGTTTATATAAAAACTTGCGAACAACCCCAGTTGATAGCAAAAGTGCCAACAGCACCACAGCTGATAGCAAAAGTGCCAACAGCTGATAGCAAATGTGCCAACAGCACCACATTGCCAACTAGTCCTAGGTATGACTATAAACTACATCTGACAGCAAGGCTTCTGATCACAAAGGGTCCCAGCTATGAGCAAATAGTGACCTCCCACTAAAAAAAAACACTATGAATGTATAAAAATACATGTTTATATAAAAACTGACTGTTGATAGGAAAAGTGCAAACAGCAACACAGCTGATAGCAAAAGTGCCAACAGATGATAGCAAATGTGCCAACAGATGATTGCAAAAGTGCCAACAGCAGATAGCAAAAGTGCCAACAGCTGATAGCAAAAGTGCCAACAGCACCACAGTGTCAACTAATACTAGGTATGACTATAAACTACATCTGACAGCAAGGCTTCGGATCACAAAGGGTCCCAGCTCCGAGCAAATAGTGACCCCCCCCTAAAAAAAACACTATGAAAGTATAAAAATACATGTTTATATAAAAACTTGCGAACAACACCAGTTGATAGCAAAAGTGCCAACAGCACCACAGCTGATAGCAAAAGTGCCAACAGCTGATAGCAAAAGTGCCAACAGCTGATAGCAAAAGTGCCAAAAGCTGATAGCAAAATTGCCAAAAGCTGATAGCCAAAGTGCCAACAGCTGATAGTAAAAGTGCCAACAGCTGATAGTAAAAGTGCCAACAGCTGATAGCAAAAGTGCCAACAGCTGATAGCAAAAGTGCCAAAAGCTGATAGCAAAAAGGCCAACCGCTGATAGCAAAAGTGCCAACAGCTGATAGCAAAAGTGCCAACAGCTGATACCAAAAGTGCCAACAGCTGATAGAAAAAGTGCCAACAGCACCACAGTGCCAACTAATCCTAGGTATGACTATAAACTACATCTGACAGCAAGGCTTCTGGTCCCAAAGGGTCCCAGCTATGAGCAAATAGTGACCCCCCACTAAAAAAAAACACACTATGAAAGTATAAAAATACATGTTTATATAAAAACTTGCAAACAACACCAGTTGATAGCAAAAGTGCCAACAGCACCACAGCTGATAGCAAAAGTGCCAACAGATGATAGCAAAAGTGCCAACAGCTGATAGCAAAAGTGCCAACAGCTGATAGCAAAAGTGCCAACAGCACCACAGTGCCAACTAGTCCTAGGTATGACTATAAACTACATCTGACAGCAAGGCTTCTGATCACAAAGGGTCCCAGTTATGAGCAAATAGTGACACCCCACTAAAAAAAAAACACTATGAAATTATAAAAATAGATGTTTATATAAAAACTTGCGAACAACACCAGTTGATAGCAAAAGTGATAACAGCACCACAGCTGATAGCAAAAGTGCCAACAGCTGATAGCCAAAGTGCCAACAGCTGATAGCAAAGTGCCAAAAGCTGATAGCAAAATTGCCAACAGCTGATAGCAAAAGTGCCAACAGATGATAGCAAAAGTGCCAACAGCTGATTCCAAAAGTGCCAAAAGCTGATAGCAAAAGTGCCAACAGCTAATAGCAAAAGTGCCAACAGCTGATAGCAAAAGTGCAAACAGCTGATAGCAAAAGTGCCAACAGCTGATACCAAAAGTGCCAACAGCTGATAGCAAAAGTGCCAACAGCTCATAGCAAAAGTGCCAACAGCACCACAGTGCCAACTAGTCCTAGGTATGAATATAAACTACATCTGACAGCAAGGCTTCTGATCAAAAGGGTCTCAGCTATGAGCAAATAGTGACCCCGCACTAAAAAAAAACACTATGAAAGTATAAAAATAGATGTTTATATAAAAACTTGCGAACAACACCAGTTGATAGCAAAAGTGACAACAGCACCACAGCTGATAGCAAAAGTGCCAACAGCTAATAGCAAAAGTGCTGACAGCACCACATTGCCAACTAGTCCTAGGTATGACAATAAACTACATCTGAGAGAAAGGCTTCTGATCACAAAGGGTCCCAGCTATGAGCAAATAGTGACCCCCCACTAAAAAAAAACACTATGAATGTATAAAAATACATGTTTATATAAAAACTTGCGAACAACACCAGTTGATAGCAAAAGTGCAGACGAGCACCACAGCTGATAGCAAAAGTGCCAACAGCTGATAGCAAAAGTGCCAACAGCTGATAGCAAAAGTGCCAACAGCTGATAGCAAAAGTGCCAACAGCTGATAGCACAAGTGCCAACAGCACCACAGTGCCAACTAATCCTAGGTATGACTATAAACTACATCTGACAGCAAGGCTTCTGATCACAAAGGTTCCCAGCTATGAGCAAATAGTGACCCCTCACTAAAAAAAAACACTATGAAAGTATAAAAATACATGTTTATATAAAAACTTGCGAACAACACCAGTTGATAGCAAAAGTGCCAACAGCACCACAGCTGATAACAAAAGAGCCAACAGCTGATAGAAAAATGCCAACAGCTGATAGCAAAAGTGCCAACAGCTGATAGCAAAAGTGCCAACAGCACCACAATGCCAACTAGTCCTAGGTATGACAATAAACTACATCTGACAGCAAGGCTTCTGATCACAAAGGGTCCCAGCTATGAGCAAATAGTGACCCCCACTAAAAAAAACACTATGAATGTATAAAAATACATGTTTATATAAAAACATGCGAACAACACCAGTTGATAGCAAAAGTGCCAACAGCACCACAGCTGATAGCAAAAGTGCCAACAGCTGATAGTAAAAGTGCCAAAAGTGTGATAGCAAAAGTGCCAACAGCACCACAGCTGATAGCAAAAGTGCCAACAGCTGATAGTAAAAGTGCCAACAGCTGATAGTAAAAGTGCCAAAAGCTGATAGCAAAAGTGCCAACAGCTGATAGCAAAAGTGCCAACAGATGATAGCAAAAGTGCCAACAGCTGATAGGAAAAGTGCCAACAGCTGATAGCAAAGTGCCAACAGCTGATAGCAAACGTGCCTAAAGCTGATAACAAAGTGCCAACAGCTGATAGCAAAAGTGCCAACAGCTGATACCAAAAGTGCCAAAAGCTGATAGCAAAAGTTCCAACAGCTGATAGCAAAAGTGCCAACAGCTGATACCAAAAGTGCCAACAGCTGATAGCAAATGTGCCTACAGCTGATAGCACAAGTGCCAACAGCACCACATTGCCAACTAGTCCTAGGTATGACTATAATCTACATCTGACAGCAAGGCTTCTGATCACACAGGGTCCCAGCTATGAGCAAATAGTGACCCCCCACTAAAAAAAAACACTATGAATGTATAAAAATACATGTTTATATAAAAACGTGCAAACAACACCAGTTGATAGCAAAAGTGCCAACAGCACCACAGCTGATAGCAAAAGTGCCCACAGCTGATAGCAAAAGTGCCAACAGCTGATAGCAAAAGTGCCAACAGCTGATAGCAAAAGTACCAACAGCTGATAGCAAAAGTGCCAACAGCACCACAGTGCCAACTAGTCCTAGGTATGACTATAAACTACATCTGACAGCAAGGCTTCTGATCACAAAGGGTCCCAGATATGAGCAAATAGTGACACCCAACTAAAAAAAACACTATGAAAGTATAAAAATACATGTTTATAAAAAAACTTGCGAAATACACCAGTTGATAGCAAAAGTGCCAACAGCACCACGGCTTAAAGCAAAAGTGCCAACAGCTGATAGCAAAAGTGCCAACAGATTATACCAAAAGTGCCAACAGCTGATAGCAAAAGTGCCAACAGCTGATAGCAAAAGTACCAAAAGCTGATAGCCAAAGTGCCAACAGCTGATAGCAAAAGTGCCAACAGCTGATAGCAAAAGTGCCAACAGCACCAAAGCTGATAGCAAAAGTGCCAACAGATATGACTAGGTATGACTATAAACTATATCTGAAAGCAAGGCTTCTGATCACAAAGGGTCCCAGCTATGAGCAAATAGTGACCCCCCACTTAAAAAAAAACTCTATGAACGTATACAAATACATGTTTATATAAAAACTTGCGAACAACACCAGTTGATAGCAAAAGTGCCAACAGCACCAGAGCTGATAACAAAAGTGCCAACAGATGATAGCAAAAGTGCCAACAGCTGATAGAAAAAGTGACAACAGCTGATACTAAAAGTGCCAAAAGCTGATAGCAAAAGTGCCAACAACTGAGAGCAAATGTGCCAACAGCTGATAGCAAAAGTGACAACAGCTGAAAGCAAAAGTGCCAAAAGCTGATAGCAAAAGTGCCAACAGCACCACAGTTCCAACTAGTTCAAGGTATGACAATAAACTACATCTGACAGCAAGGCTTCTGATCACAAAGGGTCCCAGCTATGAGCAAATAGTGACCCCCCACTAAAAAAAAAACACTATGAAAGTATAAAAATACATGTTTATATAAAAACTTGCGAACAACACCCGTTGATAGCAAAAGTGCCAACAGCACCACAGCTGATAGCAAAAGTGCCAACAGCTGATAGCAAAAGTGCCAACAGCTGATACCAAAAGTGCCAAAAGCTGATATTAAAAGTGCCAACAGCTGATAGCAAAAGTGCCAACAGCTGATAGCAAAAGTGCCAACAGCTGATAGCAAAATTGCCAATAGCACTACAGTGCCAACTAGTCCTAGGTATGATTATAAACTACATTTGACAGCAAGGCTTCTGATCACAAAGGGTCCCAGCTATGAGCAAATAGTGACCCACCACTAAAAAAAAAAACACTATGAAAGTATAAAAATAAATGTTTATATAAAAACGTGCGAACAACACCAGTTGATAGCAAAAGTGCCAACAGCACCACAGCTGATAGCAAAAGTGCCAACAGCTGATAGCAAAAGTGCCAACATATGATACCAAAAGTGCCAAAAGCTGATAGCAAAAGTGCCAACAGCTGACAGAAAAATGCCAACAGATGATACCAAAATGACAACAGCTGATAGCAAAAGTGCCAACAGCTGATAGCAAAAGTGCCAACAGGTGATAGCAAAAGTGCCAACAGTTGATAGCAAAACTGACAACAGCTGATAGCAAAAGTGCCAACAGCTGAAAGCAAAAGTGCCAACAACACCACAGTGCCAACTAGTCCTAGGTATGACTATAAACTACATGTGACAGCAAGTCTTCTGATCACAAAGGGTCTCAGCTATGAGCAAATAGTGACCCCCCACTAAAAAAAAACATTATGAAAGTATAAAAATACATATTTATATAAAAACTTTCGAACAACACCAGTTGATAGAAAAAGTGCCAACAGCACCACAGCTGATAGCAAAATTGCCAAAAGCTGATTGCAAAAGTGCCAACAGCTGACAGCAAAAGTGCCAACAACTGATAGCAAAAGTACCAACAGCTGATAGCAAAAGTGCCAACAACACCACAGATGATAGTAAAAGTACCAACAGCTGATAGCAAAAGTGCCAACTAGTCCTAGGTATGACTATAAACTACATCTGACAGCAAGGATTCTGATCACAAAGGGTCCCAGCTATGAGCAAATAGTGACCCCCCATTAAAAAAAAAACACTATGAAAGTATAAAAATACATGTTTCTATAAAAACTTGCGAACAACACCAGTTGATAGCAAAAGTGCCAAAAGCACCACAGCTGATAGCAAAAGTGCCAACAGCTGATAGCAACAGTGCCAACAGCTGATACCAAAGGTGCCAAAAGCTGATAGCAAAAGTGCCAACAGCTGATAGCAAAGTGCCAACAGCACCACAGATCCAACTAGTCCTAGGTATGACTATAAACTACATCTGACAGCAAGGTTTCTGATCACAAAGTTTCCCAGCTATGAGCAAATAGTGACCCCCCAATAAAAAAATCACTATGAAAGTATAAAAATACATGTTTATATAAAAACTTGCGAACAACAACAGTTGATAGCAAAAGTGCCAACAGCTGATAGCAAAAGTTACAACATCTTATAGCAAAAGTGCCAACAGCTGATAGCAGAAGTGCCAACAGCTGATAGCAAAAGTGCCAACAGCACCACAGTGCCAGCTAGTGTTAGGTATGACTATAAACTACATCTGACAGCAAGGCTTCTGATCACAAAGGGTCCCAGCTTTGAGCAAATAGTGACCCCCAACTAAAAAAAAAACTATGAAAGTATAAAAATACATGATTATATAAAAACTTGCAACCAACACCAGTTTATAGCAAAAGTGCCAACAGCACCACAGCTGATAGCAAAAGTGCCAACAGCTGATAGCAAAAGATCCAACATCTGATAGCAAATGTGCCAACAGCTGATAGCAAAAGTGCCAACAGCACCACAGTGCCAACTAGTCCTCGGTATGACTATAAACTACATCTGACAGCAAGGCTTCTGATCACAAAGGGTCCCAGCTATGAGCAAATAGTGACCCCCCACTAAAAAAAAAACTCTATGAATGTATAAAAATACATGTTTATATAAAAACTTGCGAACAACACCAGTTGATAGCAAAAGTGCCAACAGCACCACAGCTGCTAGCAAAAGTGCCAACAGCTGATAGCAAAAGTGCCAACAGCTGATACCAAAAGTGCCAACACCTGATAGCAAAAGTGCCAACAGATGATAGCAAACGTGCCAACTGCTGATAGCAAAAGTGCCAACAGATGATAGCAAAAGTGCCAACAGCTGATAGCAAAAGTGACAAAAGCTGATAGCAAAAGTGCCAAAAGCTGATAGCAAAAGTGCCAACGGCTGATAGCAAAAGTGCCAACAGCTGATAGCAAAAGTGCCAACAGCACCACAGTGCCAACTAGTCCTAGGTATGAATATAAACTACATCTGACAGCAAGACTTCTGATCACAAAGGGTCCCAGCTATGAGCAAATAGTGACCCCCCACTAAAAAAAAACACTATGAAAGTATAAAAATACTTGTTTATATAAAAACTTGCGAACAACACCAGTTGATAGCAAAAGTGCCAACAGCACCACAGCTGATAGCAAAAGTGCCAACAGCTGATAGCAAATGTGCCAACAGCTGATAGCAAAAGTGCCAAAAGCACCACAGTGCCAAAAGCACCACAGTGCCCACTAGTCCTAGGTATGACTATAAAATACATCTGACAGCAAGGCTTCTGACCACAAAGGGTCCCAGCTATGAGCAAATAGTGACCCCCCACTAAAGAAAAACACTATGAAAGTATAAAAATACATGTTTATATAAAAACTTGCGAACAACACCAGTTGATAGCAAAAGTGCCAACAGCGCCACAGCTGATAGCAAAAGTGCCAACAGCTGATAGCAAAAGTGCCAACAGCTGATAGCAAAAGTGCCAACATCTGATAGCAAAAGTGGCAACAGCTGATAGCAAAAGTGCCAACAGCTGATAGCAAATGTGCCAACAGCTGATAGCAAAAGTGCCAACAGCAGCACAGTGCCAACTAGTCCTATGTATGAGTATAAACTACATCTGACAGCAAGGCTTCTGATCACAAAGGGTCCCAGCTATGAGCAAATAGTGACCCCCCACTAAAAAAAAACACTATGAATTTAAAAAATATATGTTTATATAAAAACTTGCGAACAACACCAGTTGATAGCAAAAGTGCCAACAGCACCACAGCTGATAGCAAAAGTGCCAACAGCTGATAGCAAAAGTGCCAACATCTGATAGCAAAAGTGCCAACAGCTGATAGCAAAAGTGCCAACCGCTGATAGCAAAAGTGCCAACAGCTGATAGCAAAAGTGCCAACAGATGATAGCAAAAGTGCCAACAGCTGATAGCAAAAGTGACAAAAGCTGATAGCAAAAGTGCCAACATCTGATAGCAAAAGTGCCAACAGCTGATAGCAAAAGTGCCAACAGCTGATAGTAAAAGTGCCAAAAGCTGATAGCAAAAGTGCCAACAGATGATAGCAAAAGTGCCAACAGCTGATAGCAAAAGTGCCAACTGCTGATAGCAAAAGTGCCAAAAGCTGATAACAAAAGTGCCAACAGCTGATAGCAAAAGTTCCAACAGCTGATAGCAAAAGTGCCAAAAGCTGATAGCAAAAGTGCTAACAACTGATAGCAAAAGTGCCAACAGCTGATAGCAAAAGTGCCAACCGCTGATAGCAAAAGTGCCAACAGCTAATAGCAAAAGTGCCAACAGCACCACAGTGCCAACTAGTCCTATCTATGTCTATAAACTACATATGACAGCAAGGCTTCTGATCACAAAGTTCCAGCTATGAGCAAATAGTGACCCCCCACTACAAAAAAAACACTATGAAAGTATAAAAATACATGTTTATATAAAAACTTGCGAACAACACCAGTTGATAGCAAAAGTGCCAACAGCACCACAGCTGATAGCAAAAGTCCCAAAAGCTGATAGCAAAAGTGGCAACATCTCCACAGTTCCAACTAGTCCTAGGATTACTATAAACTACATCTGACAGCAAGGATTCTGATCACAAAGGGTCCCAGCTATCAGAAAATAGTGACCCCCCACTAAAAAAAAAACACTATGAAAGTATAAAAATACATGTTTCTATAAAAACTTGCGAACAACACCAGTGGATAGCAAAAGTGCAAACAGCACCACAGCTGATAGCAAAAGTGACACAGCTGATAGCAAAAGTGCCAACAGCTGATAGCAAAAGTGCCAACAGCTGATACCAAAAGTGCCAAAAGCTGATAGCAAAAGTGCCAAGAGCTGATAGCAAAAGTGCCAACAGCTGATGTCAAAAGTGCCAACAGCACCACAGTGCCAACTAGTCCTAGGTATGAGTATAAACTACATCTGACAGCAAGGCTTCTTATCACAAAGGGTCCCAGCTATGAGCAAATAGTGACCCCCACTAAAAAAAAGAAAAAATGAAAGTATAAAAATACATGTTTATATAAAAACTTGCGAACAACACCAGTTGATAGCAAAAGTGTCAACAGCACCACAGCTGATAGCAAAAGTGCCAACAGCTGATAGCAAAAGTGCCAAAAGCTGATAGCAAAAGTGCCAACAGCTGATAGCAAAAGTGCCAACAGCTGATAGCAAAAGTGCCAACAGCACCACAGTTGCAACTAGTCCTATGTAAGATTATAAACTACATCTGACAGCAAGGATTCTGATCACAAAGGGTCCCAGCTATGAGCAAATAGTGACCCCCCCACTAAAAAACACAATGAAAGTATAAAAATACATGTTTCTATAAAAACTTGCGAACAACACCAGTTGATAGCAAAAGTGCCAACAGCACCACAGCTGATAGCAAAAGTGACACAGCTGATAGCAAAAGTGCCAACAGCTTATAGCAAAAGTGCCAACAGCTGATACCAAAAGTGCCAAAAGCTGATAGCAAAAGTGCCAACAGCACCACAGTGCCAACTAGTCCTACGTATGACTATAAACTACATATGACAGCAAGACTTCTGATCACAAAGGGCCCCAGCTATGAGCAAATAGTGACCCCCAACTAAAAAAAAACACTATGAAAGTATAAAAATACATGTTTATATAAAAACTTGCGAACAACAGCAGTTCATAGCAAAAGTGCCAATAGCACAACAGCTGATAGCAAAAGTGCCAACAGCTGATAGCAAAAGTGCCAACAGCTGATACCAAAAGTGCCAACAGCTCATAGCAAAAGTGCCAACAGCTGATAGCAAAAGTGCCAACAGCACCACAGTGCCAACTAGTCCTAGGTATGATATAAACTACATCTGACAGCAAGAATTCTGATCACAAAGGGCCCCAGCTATTAGCAAAGTATAAAAATACATGTTTATATAAAAACTTGCGAACAACACCAGTTGATAGCAAAAAGGCCAACAGCACCACAGCTGATAGCAAAAGAGCAAACAGCTGATCGCAAAAGTGCCAACAGCTGATAGCAAAAGTGCCAACAGCTGATAGCAAAAGTGCCAACAGCACCACATTGCCAACTAGTCCTAGGTATGACTATAAACTACATCTGACAGCAAGGCTTCTGATCACAAAGGTTCCAAGCTATGAGCAAATAGTGACCCCCCACTAAAAAAAACACTATGAAAGTATAAAAATACATGTTTACATAAAAACTTGCGAACAACACCAGTTGATAGCAAAAGTGCCAAGAGCACCACAGCTGATAGCAAAAGTGCCAACAGCTGATAGCAAAATTTCCAACAGCTGATAGCAAAAGTGCCAACAGCACCACATTGCCAAATAGTCGTAGGTATGATTATAAACTACATCTGACAGCAAGGATTCTGATCACAAACGGTCCCAGCTATGAGCAAATAGTGACCCCCCACTAAAAAAAAACACTATGAAAGTATAAAATTGCATGTTTCTATAAAAACTTGCGAACAACACCAGTTGATAGCAAAAGTGGCAACAGCACCACAGCAGATAGCAAAAGTGCAAACAGCTGATAGCAAAAGTGCCAACAGCTGGTAGCAAAAGTGCCAAAAGCTGATAGCAAAAGTGCCAACAGCTGATAGCAAAAGTGCCAACAGCTGATACCAAAAGTGCCAAAAGCTGAAAGCAAAAGTGCCAACAGCTGATAGCAAAAGTGCCAACAGCTGATAGCAAAAGTGCCAAAAGATGATACCAAAAGTGCCAACAGCTGATAGCAAAAGTGCCAACGGCTGATAGCAAAAGTGCCAACAGCTGATAGCAAAAGCGCCAAAAGCTGATACCGAAAGTGCCAAAGGCTGATAGCAAAAGTGCCAACAGCTGATAGCAAAAGTGCCAACAGGTAATAGCAAAAGTGCCAACACCACCACAGTTCCAACTAGTCCTAGGTATGAATATAAACTACATCTGACAGCAAGGCTTCTGATCACAAAGGGTCCCAGCTATGAGCAAATAGTGACCCCCCACTAAAAAAAAAACACTATGAAATTATAAAAATACATGTTTATATAAAAACTTGCGAACAACACCAGTTGATAGCAAAAGTGCAAACAGCACCACAGCTGATAGCAAAAGTGCCAACAGCTGATAGCAAAAGTGCCAACAGCTGATAGCAAAAGTGCCATCAGCACCACAGTGCCAACTAGTCCTAGGTATGACTATAAACTACATCTGACAGCAAGGCTTCTGATCACAAAGGGTCCAAGCTTTGAGCAAATAGTGACACCCCACTAAAAAAAAGACATTATCAATGTATAAAAATGCATGTTTATATAAAAACTTGCGAACAACACCAGTTGATAGCAAAAGTGCCAACAGCACCACAGCTGATAGCAAAAGTGCCAACAGCTGATAGCAAAAGTGCAAACCGCTGATAGCAAAAGTGCCAAAATCTGATAGAAAAAGTGCCAACATCTGATACCAAAAGTGCCAAAAGCTGATAGAAAAAGTGCCAACAGCTGATAGCAAAAGTGCCAACAGCTGTTAGCAAAATTTCCAACAGCACCACAGTGCCAACTAGTCCTAGGTATGACTATAAAGTACATCTGACAGCAAGGCTTCTGATCACAAAGGGTCCAAGCTTTGAGCAAATAGTGACCCCCCACTAAAAAAAAAACAATATGAAAGTATGAAAATACATGTTTATATGAAAACTTGCGAACAACACCAGTTGATAGCAAAAGTGCCAACATCACCACAGCTGATAGCAAAAGTGCCAACAGCTGATAGTAAAAGTGCCAACAGCTGATAGCAAAAGTGCCAACAGCTGATAGCAAAAGTGCCAACAGCACCATAGCTGATAGCAAAAGTGCCAACAGCACCACATTGCCAACTTGTCCTAGGTATGATTATAATCTACATCTGACAGCAAGGCTTCTGATCACAAAGTGTCCCAGCTATGAGCAAATAGTGACCCGCCATTAAAAAAAAAACACTATGAATATATAAAAATACATGTTTATATAAAAACTTGCGAACAACACCAGTTGATAGCAAAAGTGCCAACATCACCACAGCTGATAGCAAAAGTGCCAACAGCTGATAGTAAAAGTGCCAACAGCTGATAGCAAAAGTGCCAACAGCACCACAGTGCCAACTAGTCCTAGGTATGACTATAAACTACATCTGACAGCAAGTCTTCTGATCACAAAGGGTCCCAGCTATGAGCAAATAGTGACCCCCCATTAAAATCAAAACACACTATGAAAGTATAAATATACATGTTTATATAAAAACTTGCGAAGAACACCAGTTGATAGCCAAAGTGCCAACAGCACCACAGCTGATAACAAAAGTGCCAACAGCTGATAGCAAAAGTGCCAACAGCACCACATTGCCAACTTGTCCAAGGTATGACTATAAACTACATCTGACAGCAAGGCTTCTGATCACGAAGTGTCCAAGCTATGAGCAAATAGTGACCCCCCACTAAAAAACAACTTTATGAATGTATAAAAATACCTGTTTATATAAAAACTTGCGAACAACATGAGTTGATAGCAAAAGTGCCAACAGCACCACAGCTGATAGCAAAAGTGCCAACAGATGATAGCAAAAGTGCCAACAGCTGATAGCAAAAGTGCCAACAGCACCACAGTGCCAACTAGTCCTAGGTATGACTATAAACTACATCTGACAGCAAGGCTTCTGATCACAAAGGGTCTCAGCTATGAGCAAATAGTGAACCCCACTAAAAAAAAAAACACTATGAAATTAAAAAAAAAATTAAAAATAAATGTTTATATAAAAACTTGCGAACAACACCAGTTGATAGCAAAAGTGCCAACAGCACCACAGCTGATAGCAAAAGTGCCAACAGCTCATAGCAAAAGTGCCAACAGCTGATAGAAAAAGTGGCAACAGCTGATAGCAAAAGTGCCAACAGCTGAAGGCAAAAGTGCCAACAGCACAACATTGCCAACTAGACCTAGGTATGATTATAAACTACATCTGACAACAAGGCGTCTGATCACAAAGGGTCCCAGCTTTGAGCCAATAGTGACACCCCACTAAAAAAAAACATTATGAATGTATGAAAATACATGTTTATATAAAAACTTGCGAACAACACCAGTTGATAGCAAAAGTGCCAACAGCACCACAGCTGATAGCAAAAGTGCCAACAGCTGATAGCAAAAGTGCCAACAGCTGATAGCAAAAGTGCCAACAGCACCACATTGCCAAATAGTCCTAGGTATGACTATAAACTACATCTGACAGCAAGGCTTCTGTTCACAAAGGGTCCCAGCTATGAGCAAATAGTGACCCCTCACTAAAAAAAACACACTATGACAGTATAATAATACATGTTTATATAAAAACTTGCAAACAACACCAGTTGATAGCAAAAGTGCCAACAGCACCACAGCTGATAGCAAAAGTGCCAACAGCTGATAGTAAAAGTGCCAACAGCTGATAGCAAAAGTGCCAACAGCTGATAGGAAAAGTGCAAACAGCTGATAGCAAAAGTGCCAACAGCTGATAGCAAAAGTGCCAACAGCTGATAGCAAAAGTGCCAACAGCACCACAGTGCCAACTAGTCCTAGGTATGACTATAAACTACATCTGACAGCAAGGCTTCTGATCACAAAGGGTCCCAGCTATGAGCAAATAGATACCCCCCACTAAAAAAAAAACACTATGAATGTATAAAAATACATGTTTACATAAAAACTTGCGAACAACACCAGTTGATAGCTGTTGACACTTTTGCTATCAACTGTTGGCACTTTTGCTATCAGCTGTGGTGCTGTTTGCACTTTTGCTATCAACTGGTGTTGTTCACAAATTATTATATAAAAATGTATATTTATATTTTCATAGTGTTTTTTTTTAGTGGGGGGTAACTATTTGCTCATAGCTGGGACCCTTTGTGATCAGAAGCCTTGCTCTCAGATGTAGTTTATAGTCATACCTAGGACTAGTTGGCACTGGGGTGCTGTTGGCACTGTTGCTACCAGCTGTTGGCAGTTTTGCTATCAGCTGTTGGCACTTTTGCTATCAGCTGTTGGAACTTTTGCTATCATATGTTGGCACTTTTGCTATCATCTGTTGGCACTTTTGCTATAAGCTTTTGGCACATTTGGTATCAGCTGTTGGCACTTTTGCTATCAGCTGTTGGCACTTTTGCTATCAGCCGTGGTGCTGTTGGCACTTTGTATATCAACTGGTGTTGTTCGCAAGTTTTTATATAAACATGTATTTTTATAATTTCATAGTATTTTTTTTTAGTTGGGGGTCACTATTTGCTCATAGCTGGGACCCTTTGTGATCAGCAGCCTTGCTGTCAGATTTTGTTTATAGTCATACCTAGGACTAGTTGGCAATGGGGTGCTGTTGGCACTTTTGCTATCAGCTGTTGGCACTTTTGCTATCAGCTGTTGGCACTTTTGCTATCAGCTGTTGGCACTTTTGTTATCAGCTGTTGCCACTTTGCTATCAGCTGTTGGCACTTTTGGTATCAGCTGTTGGCACTTTTGCTATCACTTTTGCTAGATGGGACCCTTTGTGATCAGAAGCCTTGCTGTCAGATGTAGTTTATAATCATACCTAGGACTAGTTGGCACTGTGGTGCTGTTGGCACTTTGCTATCAGCTGTTGGCACTTTTGCTATCAGCTGTTGGCACTTTTGGTATCATCTGTTGGAACTTTTGCTATCAGCTTGTGCACGTTTGCTATCAGCTGTTGGCACTTTTGCTATCAGCACTTTTGCTATTCACTTTTGCTATCAGCACATTTGCTATTCACTTTGTGATCAAAAGCCTTGCTTTTAGATGTACTTTATAATCATACCTAGGACTAGTTGGCATTGTGGTGCTGTTAGCACTTTTGCTATCAGCTGTTGGCACTTTTGCTATCAGCTGTTGGCACTTTTTTCTATCGGCTTTTGGCACTTTTTGGTACTTTTGCTGTCAGCTGTTGGCACATTTGCTATCAGCTGTTGGCACTTTTGCTATCAGCTGTTGGCTCTTTTGCTATCAGCTTTTGGCAGTTTTGGTATCAGCTGTTGGCACTTTGCTATCAGCTGTTGGCACTTTTGGTATCAGCTGTGGTACTGTTGGCACTTTTGCTCTCAACTGGTGTTGTTCGCAAGTTTTTATATAAACATGTATTTTTATACATTCATAGTGTTTTTTTTAGTGGGGGGTCACTATTTGCTCATAGCTGGGAACTTTTGTGATCAGAACTCTTGCTGTCAGATGTAGTTTATTGTCATACCTAGGTCTAGTTGGCAATGTGGTGCTGTTGGCACTTTTGCTATCAGCTGTTGGCACTTTTGCTATCAGCTGTTGGCACTTTTGCTATCAGTTTTGGCACTTTTGGTATCAGCTGTTGCCACTTTTGCTATCAGCTGTTGGCACTTTTGCAATCAGCTGTTGGCACTTTTGCTATCAGCTGTTGGAATTTTGCTATCAGCTTTTGGCACTTTTGCTATCAGCTGTTGTCACTTTTGCTATCAGCTGTTGGCACTTTTGCTATCAGCTGTGGTGCTGTTGGCACTTTTGCTATCAACTGATGTTGTTCGCAAGTTTTTATATAAACATGTATTTTTATACATTCATAGTGTTTTTTTTTAGTGTGGGGTCACTATTTACTCATAGCTGGGACACTTTGTGGTCAGAAGGCTTGCTGTCAGATGTAGTTTATAGTCATACCTAGGACTAGTTGGCACTGTGGTGCTGTTGGCACTATTGCTATCAGCTGTTGGCACTTTTGCTATCAGCTGTTGTCACTTTTGCTATCAGCTGTTGGCACTTTTGCTATCAGCTGTGGTGCTGTAGGAACTTTTGCTATCAACTGATGTTGTTCGCAAGTTTTTATATAAACATGTATTTTTATACATTCATAGTGTTTTTTTTTTAGTGTGGGGTCACTATTTGCTCATAGCTGGGACCCTTTGTGATCAGAAGGCTTGCTGTCAAATGTAGTTTATAGTCATACCTAGGACTAGTTGGCACTGTGGAGCTGTTGGCACTATTGCTATAAGCTGTTGGCACTTTTGCAATCAGCTGTTGGCACTTTTGCTATCAGCTGTTGGCAATTTTGCTATCAGCTGTTGTCACTTTTGCTATCAGCTGTAGGAACTTTTGCTATCAACTGATGTTGTTCGCAAGTTTTTATATAAACATGTATTTTTATACATTCATAGTGTTTTTTTTAGTGGGGGGTCACTATTTGCTCATAGCTGGGAACTTTTGTGATCAGAAGTCTTGCTGTCAGATGTAGTTTATTGTCATACCTAGGTCTAGTTGGCAATGTGGTGCTGTTGGCACTTTTGCTATCAGCTGTTGGCACTTTTGCTATCAGCTGTTGGCACTTTTGCTATCAGTTTTGGCACTTTTGGTATCAGCTGTTGCCACTTTTGGTATCAGCTGTTGGCACTTTTGCAATCAGCTGTTGGCACTTTTGCTATCAGCTGTTGGAATTTTGCTATCAGCTGTTGGCACTTTTGCTATCAGCTTTTGGCACTTTTGCTATCAGCTGTTGTCACTTTTGCTATCAGCTGTTGGCACTTTTGCTATCAGCTGTGGTGCTGTTGGTACTTTTGCTATCAACTGATGTTGTTCGCAAGTTTTTATATAAACATGTATTTTTATACATTCATAGTGTTTTTTTTTAGTGTGGGGTCACTATTTACTCATAGCTGGGACACTTTGTGGTCAGAAGGCTTGCTGTCAGATGTAGTTTATAGTCATACCTAGGACTAGTTGGCACTGTGGTGCTGTTGGCACTTTTGCTATCAGCTGTTGGTACTTTTGCAATCAGCTGTTGGCACTTTTGCTATCAGCTGTTGGCAATTTTGCTATAAGCTGTTGGCACTTTTGCAATCAGCTGTTGGCACTTTTGCTATCAGCTGTTGGCAATTTTGCTATCAGCTGTTGGCAGTTTTGCTATAAGCTGTTGGCACTTTTGCTATCAGCTGTGGTGCTGTTGGCACTTTTGCTATCAACTGGTGTTGTTCGCAAGTTTTTATATAAACATGTATTTTTATACATTCATATTGTTTTTTTTTAGTGGGGGGTTACTATTTGCTCATAGCTGGGACCCTTTGTGATCAGAAGCCTTGTGGTCAGATGTAGTTTATAGTCATACCTAGGACTAGTTGGCAATGTGGTGCTCTTGGCACTTTTGCTATCAGATGTTGGCAGTTTTGCTATCAGCTGTTGGCACTTTTGCTATCAGCTGTTGGCACTTTTGCTATCAGCTGTGGTGCTGTTGGCACTTTTGCTATCAACTGGTGTTTTTCGCAAGTTTTAATAAAAACATGTATTTTCATACATTCATAGTGTTTTTTTTTTAGTGGGGGTTCACTATTTGCTAATAGCTGGGACCCTTTGTGATCAGAAGCCTTGCTGTCAGATGTAGTTTATAGTCATAACTAGGACTAGTTGGCAATGCAGTGCTGTTGGCACTTTTGCTATCAGCTGTTGGCACTTTTGCTATCAGCTGTTGGCACTTTTGCTATCAGCTGTGGTGCTGTTGGCACTTTTGCTATCAACTGGTTTTGTTCGCAAGTTTTAATATAAATATGTATTTTTATATTTTCATAGTGTATTTTTTTTTAGTGGGGGGTCACTATTTGCTAATAGCTGGGACCCTTTGTGATCAGAAGCCATGCTGTCAGATGTAGTTTATAGTCATACCTAGGACTAGTTGGCACTGGGGTGCTTTTGGCAATTTTGCTATCAGCTGTTGGCACTTTTGCTATCAGCTGTTGGCATTTTTGTATCAGCTGTTGGCACTTTTGCTATCAGCTGTTGGCACTTTTGCTATCAGCTGTGGTGCTGTTGGAACTTTTGCTATCAACTGATGTTGTTCGCAAGTTTTTATATAAACATGTATTTTTATACATTCATAGTGTTTTTTTTTTAGTGTGGGGTCACTATTTGCTCATAGCTGGGACCCTTTGTGATCAGAAGCCTTGCTGTCAGATGTAGTTTATAATCATACCTAGGACTATTTGGCTATGTGGTGGTCTTGGCACTTTTGCTATCAGCTGTTGTCAGTTTTGCTATCTGCTGTTGGCACTTTTGCTATCAGCTGTTGGCACTTTTGCTATAGGCTGTGGTGCTATTGGCACTTTTGCTATCAACTGATGTTGTTCGCAAGTTTTTATATAAACATGTATTTTTATACATTCATAGTGTTTTTTTTTAGTGTGGGGTCACTATTTACTCATAGCTGGGACCCTTTGTGGTCAGAAGGCTTGCTGTCAGATGTAGTTTATAGTCATACCTAAGACTAGTTGGCAATGTGGTGCTCTTGGCACTTTTGCTATCAGCTGTTGGCAGTTTTGCTATCAGCTGTTGGCACTTTTGCTATCAGCTGTTGTCACTTTTGCTATCAGCTGTGGTGCTGTTGGCACTTTTGCTATCAGCTGTGGTGCTGTTGGAACTTTTGCTATCAACTGATGTTGTTCGCAAGTTTTTATATAAACATGTATTTTTATACATTCATATTGTTTTTTTTTAGTGGGGGGTTACTATTTGCTCATAGCTGGGACCCTTTGTGGTCAGAAGCCTTGCTGTCAGATGTAGTTTATAGTCATACCTAGGATTATTTGGCACTTTGGTGCTGTTGGCACTTTTGCTATCAGATGTTGGCATATTTGCTATCAGCTGTTGTCACTTTTGCTATCAGCTTTTGGCACTTTTGCTATCAGCTGCTGGCACTTTTGCTATCATCTGTTGGCACTTTTGCTATCAGCTGTTGGCACTTTTGCTATCAGCTTTTGGCACTTTTAGTATCAGCTGTTGGCACTTTTGCTATCAGCTGTTGGCACTTTTGCTATCAGCTTTTGGCACTTTTGCTATCAGCTGTTGGCACTTTTGCTATCTGCTGTTGGCACTTTTGATATCAGCTTTTGGCACTTAGCTATCAGCTGTTGTCACTTTTGCTATCAGCTGTTGGCACTTTTGCTATCAGCAGTTGGCACTTTTGCTATCAGCTGTGGTGCTGGTGTGGTGCTGGTGGCACTTTTGCTATCAACTGGTGTTGTTCGCAAATTTTCATACATTCATAGTGTTTTTTTTTAGTGGGGGGTCACTATTTGCTCATAGCTGGGACCCTTTGTGATCAGAAGCCTTCCTGTCAGATGTAGTTTATAGTCATACCTAGGACTAGTTGGCAATGCAGTGCTGTTGGCACTTTTGCTATCAGCTGTTGTCACTTTTGCTATCAGCTGTTGGCACTTTTGCTATCAGCTGTTGGCACTTTTGCTATCAGCTGTGGTGCTGTTGGCACTTTTGCTATCAACTGATGTTGTTCGCAATTTTTTATATAAATATGTATTTTTATATTTTCATAGTGTTTTTTTTTTAGTGGGGGTTCACTATTTGCTCATAGCTGGGACCCTTTGTGATCAGAAGCCTTGCTGTCAGATGTAGTTTATAGTCATACCTAGGACTAGTTGACACTGTGGTGCTTTTGGCAATTTTGCTATCAGCTGTTGGCACTTTTGCTATCAGCTGTTGGCACTTTTGCCATCAGCTGTGGTGCTGTTGGCACTTTTAATATCAACTGGTGTTGTTCGCAAGTTTTTATATAAATATGTATTATTTTACTTATATAGTGTTTCTTTTTTTTAGTGTGGGGTCACTATTTGCACATAGCTGGGACCATTTGTGATCAGAAGCCTTGCTGTCAGAGGTAGTTTATGGTCATACCTAGGACTAGTTGGCACTGTGGTGATGTTGGCACTTTTGCTATCAGCTGCTGGCACTTTTGCTATCAGCTGTTGGCACATTTGCTATCAGCTGTTGGCACTTTTGCTATCAGCTGTGGTGCTGTTGGCACTTTTGCTATCAACTGGTGTTGTTCGCAAGTTTTTATATAAACATGTATTTTTATACTTTCATAGTGTTTTTTTTAGTGGGGGGTCACTATTTGCTCATAGTTGGGAACCTGTATGATCAGAAGCCTTGCTGTCAGATGTAGTTTATAGTCATACCTAGGACTAGTTTGCACTGGGGTGCTGTTGGCACTTTTGCTATCAGCTGTTGGCACTTTTGCTCTCAGCTGTTGGCACTTTTGGTATCATCTGTTGGCACTTTTGCTATCAGCTGTTGGCACATTTGCTATCAGCTTTTGGCACTTTTGCTATCAGCTGTTGGCACTTTTGCTATCAGCTATTGGCACTTTTGCTATCAACTGGTGTTCTTCGCAAATTTTTATATAAACAAATATTTTTATACTTTCATAGTGTATTTTTTTTTAATGGGGGTCACTATTTGCTCATAGCTGGGACCCTTTGTGATCAGAAGTCTTGCTGTCAGATATAGTTTATAGTCATACCTAGGACTAGTTGGCACTGTGGTGCATTTGGCACTTTTGCTATCAGCTGTTGGCACTTTTGCTATCAGCTGTTGGCACTTTTGCTATCAGCTGTTGTCACTTTTGCTATCAACTGGTGTTGTTCGCCAGTTTTTATATAAACATGTATTTTTATACATTCATAGTGGTTTTATTTAATGTGGGGTCACTATTTGCTCATAGCTGGGACCCTTTGTGATCAGAAGACTTGCTGTCAGATGTAGTTTATAGCCATACCTAGGACTAGTTGGCACTGTGGTGCTGTTGGCACTTTTGCTATCAGCTGTTGGCAATTTGCTATCAGCTGTTGGCACTTTTGCTATCAGCTGTTGGCACTTTTGCTATCAGCTGTTGGCACTTTTGCTATCAGCTGTGGAGCTGTTGGCACTTTTGCTATCAACTGGTGTTGTTCGCAACTTTTTATATAAACATGTATTTTTATACATTCATAGTGTTTTTTTTTAGTGGGGGGTCACTATTTGCTCATAGCTGGGACCCTTTGTGATCAGAATTCTTGTTGTCAGATGTAGTTTATAGTCATACCAAGGACTAGTTGGCACTGTGGTGCTGTTGGCACTTTTGCTATCAGCTGTTGGAACTTTTGCTCTCAGCTGTTGGCACTTTTGCTATCAGCTTTTGGCACTTTGGGTATCAGCTGTTGGCACTTTTGCTATCAGCTGTTTGCACTTTTGCTATCAGCTGTTGGCATTTTGCAATCAGCTGTTGGCAATTTGCTATCAGCTGTTGGCACTTTTGCTATCAGCTGTTGTCACTTTTGCTATCAGCTGTTGGCACTTTTGCTATCAGCTGTGGTGCTGTTGGCACATTTGCTATCAACTGGTTTTGTTCGCAAGTTTTTATATAAACATGTATTTTTACACTTTCATAGTGTTTTTTTTTTAGTGGGGGTGTCACTATTTGCTCATAGCTGGGACCCTTTGGGATCAGAAGCCTTGCTGTCAGATGTAGTTTATAGTCATACCTAGGACTAGTTGGCACTGTGGTGCTGTTGGCACTATTGCTATCAGCTGTTGGCACTTTTGCTATCAGCTGTGGTGCTGTTGGCACTTTTGCTATCAACTGGTGTTGTTCGCAAGTTTTTATATAAACATGTATTTTTATACATTCATAGTGTTTTTTTTTAGTGGGGGGTCACTATTTGCTCATAGCTGAGACCCGTTGTGATCAGAAGCCTTGCTGTCAGATGCAGTTTATTGTCATACCTAGGACTAGTTGGCAATGTGGTGCTGTTGGCACTTTTGCTATCAGCTGTTGGCAATTTGCTATCAGTTGTTGGCACTTTTGCTATCAGATGTGGTGCTGTTGGCACTTTTGTTATCAACTGGTGTTGTTCGCAAGTTTTTATATAACCATGTATTTTTATACTTTCATAGTGTTTTTTTTTTAGTGGGGGGTAACTATTTGCTCATACCTGGGACCCTTTGTGATCAGAAGCCTTGCTGTCAGATGTAGTTTATAGTCATACCTAGGACTAGTTGGCACTGTCGGTCTGTTGGCACTTTTGCTATCAGCTGTTGGCACTTTTGCTATCATCTGTTGGCACTTTTGGTATCAGCTGTTGTCACTTTTGCTATCAGCTGTTGGCACTTTTGCTATCAGCTGTGGTGCTGTTGGCACTTTTGCTATCAACTGGTGTTGTTCGCAAGTTTTTATATAAACATGTATTTTTATACATTCATAGTGTTTTTTTTTTAGTGGGGGGCACTATTTGCTCATAGCTGGGACCCTTTGTGATCAGAAGCCTTGCTGTCAGATGTAGTTTACAGTCATACCTAGGACTAGTTGGCAATGTGTTGCTGTTGGCACGTTTGCTATCAGCTGTTGGCACTTTTGCTATCAGCTGTTGGTACGTTTGCTATCAGCTGTTGGCACTTTTGCTATCAGCTGTTGGCACTTTTGCTATCAGCTGTTGGCACTTTTGCTATCAGCTGTGGTGCTGTTGGCACTTTTGCTATCAAATGGTGTTGTTCGCAAGTTTTTATATAAACATGTATTTTTATACTTTCATAGTGTTTTTTTTTTAGTGGGGGGTCCCTATTTGCTCATAGCTGGGACCCTTTGTGTTCAGAAGCCTTGCTGTCAGATGTAGTTTATAGTCATACCAAGGACTAGTTGGCACTGTGGTGCTGTTGGCACTATTGCTATCAGCTGTTGGCACTTTTGCTATCAGCTGTTGTCACTTTTGCTATCAGCTGTTTGCACTTTTGCTATCAGCTGTTGGCACTTTTGCTATCAGCTGTTGGCACTTTTGCTATCAGCTGTGGAGCTGTTGGCACTTTTGCTATCAGCTGTTGGCACTTTGGTATAATCTGTTGGCACATTTGCTATCAGCTGTTGGCACTTTTGCTATCAGCTGTTGGCACATTTGCTATCATCTGTTGGCACGTTTGCTATCAGCTGTTGGCACTTATGCTAACAGCTTTTGGCACTTTTGCTATCAGCTGTTGGCACTTTTGCTATCAGCTGTTGGCACTTTTGCTATCAGCTGTGGTCCTGTTGGCACTTTTGCAATCAACTGGTGTTGTTCGCAAGTTTTCTAAAAACATGTATTTTTTTAATTCATAGTGTTTTTTTTTTAGTGGGGGGGTCAATATTGGCTCATACCTGGGACCCTTTGTGATCAGAAGCCTTGCTGTCAGATGTAGTTTATAGTCATACCTAGGACTAGTTGGTACTGTGGTGCTGTTGGCACTATTTCTATCAGCTGTTGGCACTTTTGCTATCAGCTGTTGGCACTTTTGCTATCAGCTGTGGTGCTGTGGGCCCTTTTGCTATCAACTGGTGTTGTTCGCACGTTTTTATATAAACATCTATTTTTATACTTTCATAGTGTTTTTTTTTTAGTGGGCGGTCACTATTTGCTCATAGCTGGGACCCTCTGTGATCAGAAGCCTTGCTGTCACATGTAGTTTATAGTCATACCTAGGACTAGTTGGCACTGTGGTGCTGTTGGCACTTTTGCTATCAGCTGTTGGAACTTTTGCTATCAGCTTTTGGCACTTTTGGTATCAGCTGTTGGCACTTTTGCTATCAGCTGTTGGCACTTTTGCTATCAGCTGTTGGCACTTTTGCTATCAGCTTTTGGCACTTTTGCTATCATCTGTTGGCACGTTTGCTATCAGATGTTGGCACTTTTGTTAACAGCTTTTGTCACTTTTGCTATCAGCTGTTGGCACTTTTGCTATCAGCTGTTGGCACTTTTGCTATCAGCTGTGGTGCTGTGGGCCCTTTTGCTATCAACTGGTGTTGTTCGCACGTTTTTATATAAACATCTATTTTTATACTTTCATAGTGTTTTTTTTTTAGTGGGCGGTCACTATTTGCTCATAGCTGGGACCCTCTGTGATCAGAAGCCTTGCTGTCACATGTAGTTTATAGTCATACCTAGGACTAGTTGGCACTGTGGTGCTGTTGGCACTTTTGCTATCAGCTGTTGGAACTTTTGCTATCAGCTTTTGGCACTTTTGGTATCAGCTGTTGGCACTTTTGCTATCAGCTGTTGGCACTTTTGCTATCAGCTGTTGGCACTTTTGCTATCAGCTTTTGGCACTTTTGCTATCATCTGTTGGCACGTTTGCTATCAGATGTTGGCACTTTTGTTAACAGCTTTTGTCACTTTTGCTATCAGCTGTTGGCACTTTTTCTATCAGCTGTTGGCACTTTTGCAATCAACTATTGGCACTTTTGCAATCAACTATTGGCACTTTTGCTATCAGCTGTTGGCACTTTGGTATAATATTTTGGCACTTTTGCTATCAGCTGTTGGCACTTTTGCTATCAGCTGTTGGCACTTTTGCTATCAGCTTTTGGCACTTTTGCTATCAGCTGTTGGCACTTTTGCTATCATCTGTTGGCTCGTTTGCTATCAGCTGTTGGCACTTTTGCTAACAGCTTTTGGCACTTTTGCTATCAGCTGTTGGCACTTTTGCTATCAGCTGTTGGCACTTTTGCTATCCGCTGTGGTCCTGTTGGCACTTTTGCAATCAACTGGTGTTGTTCGCAAGTTTTTATATAAACATGTATTTTTATACTTTCATAATGTTTTTTTTTTAGTGGGGGGTCACTACTTGCTCATAGCAAGGACCCTTTGTGATCAGAAGCCTTGGTGTCAGTGTAGTTTATAATCATACCTAGGACTGGTTGGCACTGTGGTGCTGTTGGCACTTTTGGTATCAGCTGTTGGCACTTGTGCTATCAGCTGTTGGCACTTTTGCTATCAGCTTTTGGCACTTTTGGTATCAGCTGTGGTGCTGTTGGCACTTTTGCTATCAGCTGTTGGCACTTTTGCTATCAGCTGTGGTGCTGTTGGCACTTTTGCTATCAACTGGTGTTGTTCGCAAGTTTTTATATAAACATGTATTTTTATACATTCATATTGTTTTTTTTTTAGTGGGGGGGTCAATATTGGCTCATACCTGGGACCCTTTGTGATCAGAAGCCTTGCTGTCAGATGTAGTTTATAGTCATACCTAGGACTAGTTGGTACTGTGGTGCTGTTGGCACTATTTCTATCAGCTGTTGGCACTTTTGCTATCAGCTGTTGGCACTTTTGCTATCAGCTGTGGTGCTGTTGGCACTTTTGCTATCAACTGGTGTTGTTCGCACGTTTTTATATAAACATGTATTTTTATACATTCATATTGTTTTTTTTTTAGTGGGCGGTCACTATTTGCTCATAGCTGGGACCCTCTGTGATCAGAAGCCTTGCTGTCACATGTAGTTTATAGTCATACCTAGGACTAGTTGGCACTGTGGTGCTGTTGGCACTTTTGCTATCAGCTGTTGGAACTTTTGCTATCAGCATTTGGCACTTTTGGTATCAGCTGTTGGCACTTTTGCTATCAGCTGTTGGCACTTTTGCTATCAGCTGTTGGCACTTTTGCTATCAGCTTTTGGCACTTTTGCTATCAGCTGTTGGCACTTTTGCTATCATCTGTTGGCACGTTTGCTATCAGCTGTTGGCACTTTTGTTAACAGCTTTTGGCACTTTTGCTATCAGCTGTTGGCACTTTTGCTATCAGCTGTTGGCACTTTTGCAATCAACTATTGGCACTTTTGCAATCAACTATTGGCACTTTTGCTATCAGCTGTTGGCACTTTGGTATAATATTTTGGCACTTTTGCTATCAGCTGTTGGCACTTTTGCTATCAGCTGTTGGCACTTTTGCTATCAGCTTTTGGCACTTTTGCTATCAGCTGTTGGCACTTTTGCTATCATCTGTTGGCTCGTTTGCTATCAGCTGTTGGCACTTTTGCTAACAGCTTTTGGCACTTTTGCTATCAGCTGTTGGCACTTTTGCTATCAGCTGTTGGCACTTTTGCTATCCGCTGTGGTCCTGTTGGCACTTTTGCAATCAACTGGTGTTGTTCGCAAGTTTTTATATAAACATGTATTTTTATACTTTCATAGTGTTTTTTTTTTAGTGGGGGGTCACTACTTGCTCATAGCAAGGACCCTTTGTGATCAGAAGCCTTGCTGTCAGTGTTGTTTATAATCATACCTAGGACTGGTTGGCACTGTGTTGCTGTTGGCACTTTTGGTATCAGCTGTTGGCACTTGTGCTATCAGCTGTTGGCACTTTTGCTATCAGCTTTTGGCACTTTTGGTATCAGCTGTGGTGCTGTTGGCACTTTTGCTATCAGCTGTTGGCACTTTTGCTACCAGCTGTGGTGCTGTTGGCACTTTTGCTATCAACTGGTGTTGTTCGCAAGTTTTTATATAAACATCTATTTTTATTCTTTCATAGTGTTTTTTTTTTAGTGGGGGGTCACTATTTTCTAATAGCTGTGACCCTTCGTGATCAGAAGCCTTGCTGTCAGATGTAGTTTATAGTCATACCTAGGACTATTGGCACTGTGGTGCTGTTGGCACTTTTGCTATAAGCTGTTGGCACTTTTGCTATCAGCTGTTGGCACTTTTGCTATAATCTGTGGTGCTGTTGGCACTTTTGCTATCAACTGGTGTTGTTCGCAAGTTTTTATATAAACATGTACTTTTATACATTCATAGAGTTTTTTTTTTAGTGGGGGGTCACTATTTGCTTATTGCTGGGACCCTTTGTGATCAGAAGACTTTCTGTCAGATGTAGTTTATAGTCATACCTAGGACTAGTTGGAACTGTGGTGCTGTTGGCACTTTTGCTATCAGCTGTTGGCACTTTTGCTATCAGCTGTTGGCACTTTTGTTATCAGCTCTTGGCACTTTTGCTATCAGCTGTTGGCACTTTTGCTAACATCTGTTGGCACGTTTGCTATCAGCTGTTGGCACTTTTGCTATCAGCTGTTGGCAATTTTGTTATCATCTGTTGGCACTTTTGCTATCAGCTGATGGCACTTTTGCTATCAGCTGTTGGCACTTTTGCTATCAGCTGTTGGCACTTTTGCTATCATCTGTGGTGCTGTTGGCACTTTTGCTATCAACGGGTGTTGTTCTCAAGTTTTTATATAAACATGTATTTTTATACTTTCATAGTGTTTTTTTTTTAGTGGGGGTCACTCTTTGCTCATAGCTGTGACCGTTTGTGATCAGAAGACTTGCTGTCAGATGTAGTTTATAGTCATACCTAGGACTAGTTGGCACTGTGGTGCTGTTGGCACTTTTGCTATCAGCTGTTCGCATTTTTGCTATCAGCTGTTGGCACTTTTGCTATCAACTGTGGTGCTGTGTGCACTTTTGCTATCAACAGGTGTGGTTCGCAAAAATATAAAAACTTGCGAACAACACCAGTTGATAGCAAAAGTGCCAACACACCACAGCTGGTAGCAAAAGTGCCAACAGCTGATACCAAAAGTGCCAAAAGCTGATAGCAAAATTGCCAACAGCTGATAGCAAAAGTGCCAACAGCTGATAGCAAAAGTGCCAAAAGCTGTAAACAAAAGTGCCAACAGCTGATAGCAAACGTGCCAACAGATGATAGCAAAAGTGCCAACAGCTGATAGCAAACGTGCCAACAGATGATAGCAAAAGGGCCAACAGCACCACAGTGCCAACTAGTCCTAGGTATGACTATAAACTACATCTGACAGCAAGGCTTCTGATCACAAAGGGTCCCAGCTATGAGCAAATAGTGACCCTACAGTAAAAAAATCACTATGAATGTATAAAAATACATGTTTATATAAAAACTTGCGAACAACACCAGTTGATTGCAAATGTGCCAAAAGAACCACAGCTGATAGCAAAAGTGCCAACAGCTGATAGCAAAAGTGCCAACAGCTGATAGCAAAAGTGCCAACAGCAGATAACAAAAGTCCCAACAGCTGATAGCAAAAGTGCCAACAGCACCACATTGACAACTAGTCCTAGGTATGACTATAAACTACATCTGACAGCAAGTCTTCTGATCACAAAGGGTCCCAACTATGAGCAAATAGTGACCCCCCCACTAAAAAAAAAACATTATGAATGTATAAAAATACATGTTTATATAAAAACTTGCGAAAAACACCAGTTGATAGCAAAAGTGCCAACAGCACCACAGCTGATAGCAAAAGTGCCAACAGCTGATAGCAAAAGTGCCAACAGCTGATCGCAAAAGTGCCAACAGATGATAACAAAAGTGCCAAAAGCTGATGTGCCAACAGCTGATAGCAAACGTGCCAACAGCTGATAGCAAAAGTGCCAACAGCTGATAGCACCACAGTGCCAACTAGTCCTAGGTATGACTATAAACTACATCTGACAGTAAGGTTTCTGATCACAAAGGGTCCCAGCTATGAGCAAATAGTGACCCCCCACTAAAAAAAAAACACTATGAAAGTAAAAAAATGCATGTTTATATAAAAACTTGCGAACAACACCAGTTGATAGCAAAAGTGCCAACAGCACCACAGCTGATAGCAAAAGTGCCAACAGCTGATAGCAAAAGTGCCAACAGCTTATAGCAAAAGTGCCAACGGCTGTTACCAAAAGTGCCAAAAGCTGATAGCAAAAATGCCAACAGCTGATAGCAAAAGTGCCAACAGATGATAAAAAAAGTGCCAACAGCTGATAGGAAAAGTGCCAACAGATGATAGCAAAAGTGCCAACAGCTGATAGCAAAATGCCAACAGCTGATACCAAAGTGCCAACAGCTGATAGCAAAAGTGACAACAGCTGATAGCAAAAGAGCCAACCGCTGATAGCAAAAGTGCCAAAAGCGGATAGCAAAAGTGCCAATAGCTGATAGCAAAAGTGACAACAGCTGATGGCAAAAGTGCCAACAGATCCACAGTGCCAACTAGTCCTAGGTATGACTATAAACTACATCTGACAGCAAGGTTTCTGTTCACAAAGGGTCCTAGCTATGAGCAAATAGTGACCCACCACTAAAAAAAAACACTATGAAAGTATAAAAATACATGTTTATATAAAAACTTGCGAACAACACCAGTTGATAGCAAAAGTGCAAACAGCACCACAGCTGATAGCAAAAGTGCAAACAGCTGATACAAAAAGTGCCAAAAGCTGATAGCAAAAGTGCCAACAGCTGATAGCAAAAGTGCCAACAGATGATAACAAAAGTGCCAAAAGCTGATAGCAAATGTGCCAACAGCTGATAGCAAATGTGCCAACAGATGATACCAAAAGTGCCAAGAGCTGATAGCAAAAGTACCAACAGCTGATAGCAAACGTGCCAACAGCACCACAGTGCCAACTAGTTTTAGGTATGACTATAAACTACATCTGACAGCAAGGCTTCTGATCACAAAGGGTCCCAGCTATGAGCAAATAGTGACCCCCCACTAAAAAAAAACTCTATGAAAGTATAAAAATACATGTTTATATAAAAACTTGCGAACAGCACCAGTTGATAGCAAAAGTGCCAACAGCTGTAGCAACGTGCCAAAAGCTGATAGCAAAAGTGCCAACAGCTGATAGCAAAAGTGCCAACAGCTGATAGCTAAAGTGACAACAGCTGATAGCAAAAGTGCTAACAGCACGACAGTGCCAACTAATCCTAGGTATGACTATAAACTACATCTGACAGCAAGGCTTCTGATCACAAAGGGTCCCAGCTATGAGCAAATAGTGACCCCCCACTAAAAAAAAGAACACTATGAAAGTATAAAAATACATATTTATATAAAAACTTGCGAACAACACCAGTTGATAGCAAAAGTGCCAACAGCACCACAGCTGATAGCAAAAGTGCCAACAGCTGATAGCAAAAGTGCCAACAGCTGATAGCAAAAGTGCCAACAGCTGATAGCAAAAGTGCCAACAGCACCACAGTGCCAACTAGTCCTAGGTATGATTATAAACTACATCTGACAGCAAGGCTTCTGATCACAAATGGTCTCAGCTATGAGCAAATAGTGACCCCCACTAAAAAAAAAACACTATGAAAGTATAAAAATACATATTTATATAAAAACTTGCGAACAACCCCAGTTGATAGCAAAAGTGCAAACAGCACCACAGCTGATGCAAAAGTGTCAACAGCTGATAGCAAAAGTGCCAACAGATGATAACAAAAGTGCCAAAAGCTGTTGTGCCAACAGCTGATAGCAAATGTGCCAACAGATGATAACAAAAGTGCCAACAGCTGATAGCAAAAGTACCAACAGCTGATAGCAAACGTGCCAACAGCTGATAGCAAAAGTGCCAACAGCTGATAGCACCACAGTGCCAACTAGTCCTAGGTATGACTATAAACTACATCTGACAGCAAGGTTTCTGATCACAAAGGGTCCCAGCTATGAGCAAATAGTGACCCCCCACTAAAAAAAAACACTATGAAAGTAAAAAAATACATGTTTATATAAAAACTTGCGAACAACACCAGTTGATAGAAAAAGTGCCAACAGCACCACAGCTGATAGCAAAAGTGCCAAAAGCTGAAAGCAAAAGTGCCAACAGCTGATACCAAAAGTGCCAAAAGCTGATAGCAAAAGTGACAACAGCTGATAGCAAAAGTGCCAACAGATGATAAAAAAACTGCCAACAGCTGATAGGAAAAGTGCCAACAGATGATAGCAAAAGTGCCAACAGCTGATAGCAAAATGCCAACAGCTGATACCAAAGTGCCAACAGCTGATAGCAAAAGTGCCAACAGCTGATTGCAAAAGTGCCAACCGCTGATAGCAAAAGTGCCAACAGCTGATAGAAAAAGTGCCAACAGCTGATAGCAAAAGTGCCAACAGCACCACAGTGCCAGCTAGTTCTAGGTATGACTATAAACTACATCTGACAGCAAGTCTTCTGATCACAAATGTTCCCAGCTATGAGCAAATAGTGACGCCCCACTAAAAAAAAAACAATATGAAAGTATAAAAATACATGTTTATATAAAAACTTTCGAGCAACAACAGTTGATAGCAAAAGTGCCAACAGCACCACAGCTGATAGCAAAAGTTCCAACAGCTGATAGCAAAAGAGCCAACAGCTGATAGCAAAAGTGCCAACAGCTGATAGCAAAAATGCCAACATCACCACAGTGCCAACTAGTCCTATGTATGACTATAAACTACATCTGACAGCAAGGCTTCTGATCACAAAGGGTCCCAGCTATGAGCAAATAGTGACCCCCCACTAAAAAAAAACTCTATGAAAGAATAAAAATACATGTTTATATAAAAACTTGCGAACAGCACCAGTTGATAGCAAAAGTGCCAACAGCTGATAGCAAAGTGCCAAAAGCTGATAGCAAAAGTGCCAACAGCTGATAGCAAAAGTGCCAACAGCTGATAGCAAAAGTGCCAACAGCACGACAGTGCCAACTAGTCCTAGGTATGACTATAAACTACATCTGACAGCAAGGCTTCTGATCACAAAGGGTCCCAGCTATGAGCAAATAGTGACCCCCCACTAAAAAAAAGAACACTATGAAAGTATAAAAATACATATTTATATAAAAACTTGCGAACAACACCAGTTGATAGCAAAAGTGCTAACGGCACCACAGCTGATAGCAAAAGTGCCAACAGCTGATAGCAAAAGTGCCAACAGCTGATAGCAAAAGTGCCAACAGCACCACAGTGCCAACTAGTCCTAGGTATGATTATAAACTACATCTGACAGCAAGGCTTCTGATCACAAATGGTCTCAGCTATGAGCAAATAGTGACCACCCACTAAAAAAAAACACTATGAAAGTATAAAAATACATGTTTATATAAAAACTTGCGAACAACACCAGTTGATAGCAAAAGTGCAAACAGCACCACAGCTGATAGCAAAAGTGCCAACAGCTGATAGCAAAAGTGCCAACAGCTGATAGCAAAAGTGCCAACAGATGATAACAAAAGTGCCAAAAGCTGATGTGCCAACAGCTGATAGCAAATGTGCCAACAGATGATACCAAAAGTGCCAACAGCTGGTAGCAAAAGTACCAACAGCTGATAGCAAACGTGCCAACAGCTGATAGCAAAAGTGCCAACAGCTGATAGCACCACAGTGCCAACTAGTCCTAGGTATGACTATAAACTACATCTGACAGCAAGGTTTCTGATCACAAAGGGTCCCAGCTATGAGCAAATAGTGACCCCCCACTAAAAAAAACACTATGAAAGTAAAAAAATACATGTTTATATAAAAACTTGCGAACAACACCAGTTGATAGCAAAAGTGCCAACAGCACCACAGCTGATAGCAAAAGTGCCAACAGCTGATAGCAAAAGTGCCAACAGCTTATAGCAAAAGTGCCAACAGCTGATACCAAAAGTGCCAAAAGCTGATAGCAAAAGTGCAAACAGCTGACAGCAAAAGTGCCAACAGATGATAAAAAAAAGTGCCAACACCTGATAGGAAAAGTGCCAACAGATGATAGCAAAAGTGCCAACAGCTGATAGCAAAATGCCAACAGCTGATACCAAAGTGCCAACAGCTGATAGCAAAAGTGCCAACAGCTGATTGCAAAAGTGCCAACCGCTGATAGCAAAAGTGCCAAAAGCTGATAGCAAAAGTGCCAACAGCTGATAGAAAAAGTGCGAACAGCTGATAGCAAAAGTGCCAACAGAACCACAGTGCCAACTAGTCCTAGGTATGACTATAAACTACATCTGACAGCAAGGTTTCTGATCGCAAAGGGTCCCAGCTATGAGCAAATATTGACCCCCCACTAAAAAAAAACTCTATGAAAGTATAAAAATACATGTTTATATAAAAACTTGCGAACAACACCAGTTGATAGCAAAAGTGCCAACAGCACCACAGCTGATAGGAAAAGTGCCAACAGCTGATAGCAAATGTGCCAACGGCTGATTGCAAAAGTGCCAACAGCCCCACAGTGCCAACTAATCCTAGGTATGACTATAAACTACATCTGACAGCAAGGCTTCTGATCACAAAGGGTCCCAGCTATGAGCAAATAGTGACCCCCCACTAAAAAAAAAACACTATGAAAGTATAAAAATACATATTTATATAAAAACTTGCGAACAAAACCAGTTGATAGCAAAAGTGCCAACAGCACCACAGCTGATAGCAAAAGTGCCAACAGCTGATAGCAAAAGTGCAAACAGCTGATACAAAAAGTGCCAAAAGCTGATAGCGAAAGTGCCAACAGATGATAACAAAATGCCAACAGCTGATATCAAAAGTGCCAACAGCTGATAGCAAAAGTGCCAACAGCTTTTGCTATCAGCTGTTGGCACTTTTGCTATCAGCTTTTGGCACTTTTGGTATCAGCTGTTGGCACTTTTGCTATCAGCAGTTGGCACTTTTGCTATCAGCTGTTGGCACTTTTGGTATCATCTGTTGGCACTATTGCTATCAGCTGTTGGCACTTTTGCTATCAGATTTTGGCACTTTTGGTATCAGCTGTTGGCACTTTTGCTATCAGCTGTTGGAACTTTTGCTATCAGCTGGGGTGATGTTGGCACTTTTGCTATCAACTCGTGTTGTTCGCAAGTTTTTATATAAACATGTATTTTTATACTTTCATAGTGTTTTTTTTTAGTGGGGGGTCACTATTTGCTCATAGCTGGGACCCTTTGTGATCAGAAACTTTCTGTCAGATGTAGTTTATAGTCATACCATGAATAGATGGCACTGTGGTGCTGTTGGCACTTTTGCTATCAGCTGCTGGCACTTTTGCTATCAGCTGTTGGCACTTTTGCTACCAGCTGTTGGCACTTTTGCTATCAGCTGTGGTGCTGTTTGCACTTTTGCTATCAACTGGTGTTGTTCGCAAGTTTTTATATATTAAGATGTATTTTTATACTTTCATAGTGATTTCTTTTAGTGGGGGGTAACTATTTGCTCATAGCTGGGACCCTTTGTGATCAGACTCCTTGCTGTCAGATGTAGTTTATAATCATACCTAGGACTAGTTGGCACTGTGGTGCTGTTGGCACTTTTGCTATCAGCTGTTGGCACTTTTGCTATCAGCTGTTGGCACCTTTGCTATCAGCTTTTGACACTTTTGGTATCAGCTGTTTGCACTTTTGCTATCAGCTGTTGGCACTTTTGCTATCAGCTGTTGGCACGTTTGGTATCATCTGTTGGAACTTTAGCTATCAACTGTTGGCACTTTTGCTATCAGCTTTTGGAACTTTTGCTATCAGCTGTTGGCACTTTAGCTATCTGCTGTTGGCACAATTGCTATCAGCTGTTGGCACTTTTGGTATCATCTGTTGGCACTTTTGCTATGAGCTGTTGGCACTTTTGCTATCAGCTTTTGGCACTTTTGGTATCAGCTTTTGGCACTTTTGCTACCAGCTGTTGGCACTTTTGCTATCAGCTGTGGTGCTGTTTGCACTTTTGCTATCAACTGGTGTTGTTCGCAAGTTTTTATATAAACATGTATTTTTATACTTTCATAATGTTTTTTTTTTAGTGGGGGTTCACTATTTGCTCATAGCTGGGACCCTTTGTGATCAGAAGCCTTGCTGTCAGATGTAGTTTATAATCATACCTAGGACTAGATGGCACTGTGGTGCTGTTGGCACTTTTGCTATTAGCTGTTGGCACTTTTGCTACCAGCTGTTGGCACTTTTGCTATCAGCTGTGGTGCTGTTTGCCCTTTTGCTATCAACTGGTGTTGTTCGCAAGTTTTTATATAAACATGTATTTTTATACTTTCATAATGTTTTTTTTTTAGTGTGGGTTCACTATTTGCTCATAGCTGGGACCCTTTGTGATCAGAAGCCTTGCTGTCAGATGTAGTTTATAGTCATACCTAGGACTAGTTGGCAGTGTAATGCTGTTGGCACTTTTGCTATCAGCTGTTGGCACTTTTGCTATCAGCTGTTGGCACTTTTGGTATCTTCTGTTGGCACATTTGCTATCAGCTGTTGGCACTTTTGCTATCAGCTGTTGGCACTTTTGCTATCAGCTGTTGGCACTTTGGCTATCAGCTAGGGTGCTGTTGTCAAATTTGCTATCAACTGGTGTTGTTCGCAAGTTTTTATATAAACATGTATTTTTATACTTTCATAGAGTTTTCTTTTAGTGGGGGGTAACTATTTGCTCATAGCTGGGACCCTTTGTGATCTGAAGCCTTGCTGTCAGATGTAGTTTATAGTCATACCTAGGACTAGTTGGCAGTGTAATGCTGTTGGCATTTGGCTATCAGCTGTTGGCACTTTTGCTATCAGCTGTTGGCACTTTTGGTATCTTCTGTTGGCACTTTTGCTATCAGCTGTTGGCACTTTTGCTATCAGCTTTTGGCTATTTTGGTATCAGCTGTTGGCACTTTTGGTATCATCTGTTGGCACTATTGCTATCAGCTGTTGGCACTTTTGCTATCAGCTTTTGGCACTTTTGGTATCAGCTGTTGGCACTTTTGCTATCAGCTGTTGGAACTTTTGCTATCAGCTGGGGTGATGTTGGCACTTTTGCTATCAACTGGTGTTGTTCGCAAGCTTTTATATAAACATGTATTTTTATACTTTCATAGTGTTTTTTTTTAGTGGGAGGTCACTATTTGCTCATAGCTGGGACCCTTTGTGATCAGAAACCTTGCTGTCAGATGTAGTTTATAGTCATACCTAGGAATAGATGACACTGTGGTGCTGTTGGCACTTTTGCTATCAGCTGCTGGCACTTTTGCTATCAGCTGTTGGCACATTTGCTACCAGCTGTTGGCACTTTTGCTATCAGCTGTGGTGCTGTTTGCACTTTTGCTATCAACTGGTGTTGTTCGCAAGTTTTTATATAAAGATGTATTTTTATACTTTCATAGTGTTTTCTTTTAGTGGGGGGTAACTATTTGCTCATAGCTGGGACCATTTGTGATCAGAATCCTTGCTGTCAGATGTAGTTTATAGTCATACCTAGGACTAGTTGGCACTGTGCTGCTGTTGGCACTTTTGCTATCAGCTGTTGGCACTTTTGCTATCAGCTGTTGGCACCTTTGCTATCAGTTTTGGCTCTTTTGGTATCAGCTGTTTGCACTTTTGCTATCAGCTGTTGGCACTTTTGCTATCAGCTGTGGTGCTGTTTGCACTTTTGCTATCAACTGGTGTTGTTCGCAAGTTTTTATATAAACATGTATTTTTATACTTTCATAGTGTTTTCTTTTAGTGGGGGTAACTATTTGCTCATAGCTGGGACCCTTTGTGATCAGAAGGCTTGCTGTCAGATGTAGTTTATAGTCATACCTAGGACTAGTTGGCACTGTGCTGCTGTTGGCACTTTTGCTATCAGCTGTTGGCACTTTTGCTATCAGCTGTTGGAACTTTTGCTATCAGCTGTTGGTACTTTTGCTATCAGCTGTTGGCACTTTTGCTATCAGCTGTTGGCACTTTTGCTATCAGCTGTTGGCACTTTAGCTATCAGCTGTGGTGCTGTTTGCACTTTTCTATCAACTGGTGTTGTTCGCAAGTTTTTATATAAACAAGTATTTTTATACTTTCATAGTGTTTTTTTTTTCAGTGGGGGGTAACTCTTTGCTCAGAGCTGGGACCCTTTGTGATCAGAAGCCTTGCTGTCAGATGTAGTTTATAGTCATACCTAGGACTAGTTGGCACTGTGGTGCTGTTGGCACTTTTGCTATAGTCTGTTGGCACTTTTGCTATCAGCTGTTGGCACTTTTGCTATCAGCTGTTGGCACTTTTGCTATCAGCTGTGGTGCTGTTTGCACTTTTGCTATCAACTGGTGTTGTTCGCAAGTTTTTATATAAACATGTATTTTTATACTTTCATAGTGTTTTCTTTTAGTGGGGGGTAACTATTTGCTCATAGCTGGGACCCTTTTTGATCAGAATCCTTGCTGTCAGATGTAGTTTATAGTCATACCTAGGACTAGTTGGCACTGTGGTGCTGTTGGCACTTTTGCTATCAGCTGTTGGCACTTTTGCTATCAGCTGTTGGCACGTTTGGTATCATCTGTTGGAACTTTTGCTATCAGCTGTTGGCACTTTTGCTATCAGCTTTTGGAACTTTTTCTATCAGCTGTTGGCACTTTAGCTATCAGCTGTTGGCACATTTGCTATCAGCTGTTGGCACTTTTGGTATCATCTGTTGTCACATTTGCTATGAGGTGTTTGCACTTTTGCTATCAGCTTTTGGCACTTTTGGTATCAGCTGTTGGCACTTTTGGTATCAGCTGTTGGCACTTTTGCTATAAGCTTTTGGCACTTTTGGTATTAGCTGTTGGCACTTTTGCTATCAGCTGTTGGCATTTTGCTATCAGCTGTTGGCACTTTTGCTATCAGCTGTTGGCACTTTTCTATCAACTGGTGTTGTTCGCAAGTTTTTATATAAACAAGTATTTTTATACTTTCATAGTGTTTTTTTTTTCAGTGGTGGGTAACTCTTTGCTCAGAGCTGGGACCCTTTGTGATCAGAAGCCTTGCTGTCAGATGTAGTTTATAGTCATACCTAGGACTAGTTGGCACTGTGGTGCTGTTGGCACTTTTGCTATCAGCTGTTGGCACTTTTGCTATCAGCTGTTGGCACTTTTGCTATCAGCTGTTGGCAATTTTGCTATCAGCTCTGGTGCTGTTGGCACGTTTGCTATCAACTGGTGTTGTTCACAAGTTTTTATATAAACATGTATTTTTATACTTTCATAGTGTTTTTTTTAGTGGGGGGTCATTATTTGCTCATAGCTGGGACCCTTTGTGATCAGAAGCCTTGCTCTCAGATGTACTTTATAGTCATACCTAGGACTAGTTGGCACAGTGGTGCTGTTGGCACTTTTGCTATCAGCTGTTGGCACTTTTGCTATCAGCTGTTGGCACTTTTGCTATCAGCTGTTGGCAATTTTGCTATCAGCTGTGGTGCTGTTTGCACTTTTGCTATCAACTGGTGTTGTTCGCAAGTTTTTATATAAACATGTATTTTTATACTTTCATAGTGTTTTCTTTTATTGGGGGGTAACTATTTGCTCATAGCTTGGACCCTTTGTGATCAGAAGCCTTGCTGTCAGATGTAGTTTATAGTCATCCCTAGGACTAGTTGGCACAGTGGTGCTGTTGGCACTTTTGGTATCAGCTGTTAGCACTTTTGCTATCAGCTGTTGGCACTTTTGCTATCAGCTTTTGGCACTTTTGGTATCAGCTGTTGGCACTTTTGCTATCAGCTGTTGGCACTTTTGCTATCAGCTGTCGGCACGTTTGGTATCAGCTGTGGTGCTGTTTTCACTTTTGCTGTCAACTGGTGTTGTTCGCAAGTTTTTATATAAACATGCATTTTTATACTTTCATATTGTTTTCTTTTAGTGGGGGGTAACTATTTGCTCATAGCTGGGACCCTTTAGGATCAGAATCCTTGCTGTCAGATGTAGTTTATAGTCATACCTAGGACTAGTTGGCACTGTGGTGCGGTTGGCACTTTTGCTATCAGCTGTTGGCACCTTTGCTATCAGCTTTTGGCACTTTTGGTATCAGCTGTTTGCACTTTTGCTATCAGCTGTTGGCACTTTTGCTATCAGCTTTTGGCACTTTTGCTATCAGCTTTTGGCACGTTTGGTATCATCTGTTGGAACTTTTGCTATCAGCTGTTGGCACTTTTGCTATCAGCTTTTGGCACTTTTGTTATCAGCTGTTGGCACTTTTGCTATCAGCTGTTGGCACTTTTGCTATCAGCTAGGGTGCTGTTGGCACTTTTGCTATCAACTGGTGTTGTTCGCAAGTTTTTATATAAACATGTATTTTTATACTTTCATAGAGTTTTCTTTTAGTGGGGGGTAACTATTTGCTCATAGCTGGGACCCTTTGTGATCAGAAGCCTTGCTGTCAGATGTAGTTTATAGTCATACCTAGGACTAGTTGGCACTGTGGTGCTGTTGGCACTTTTGCTATCAGCTGTTGGCACTTTTGCTATATGCTGTTGGCACTTTTGGTATCAGCTTTTGGCACTTTTGGTATCAGCTGTTTGCACTTTTGCTATCAGCTGTTGGCACTTTTGCTATCAGCTGTTGGCACTTTTGCTATCAGCTGTTGGCACTTTTGCTATCAGCTGTTGGCACTTTTGGTATCTTCTGTTGGCACTTTTGCTATCAGCTGTTGGCACTTTTGCTATCAGCTTTTGGCACTTTTGGTATCAGCTGTTGGCACTTTTGTTATCAGCAGTTGGCACTTTTGCTATCAGCTGTTGGCACTTTTGGTATCATCTGTTGGCACTATTGCTATCAGCTGTTGGCACTTTTGCTATCAGCTTTTGGCACTTTTGGTATCAGCTGTTGGCACTTTTGCTATCAGCTGTTGGAACTTTTGCTATCAGCTGGGGTGATGTTGGCACTTTTGCTATCAACTGGTGTTGTTCGCAAGTTTTTATATAAACATGTATTTTTATACTTTCATAGTGTTTTTTTTTTAATGGGAGGTAACTATTTGTTCAAAGCTGGGACTCTTTGTGATCAGAAGCCTTGATTTCAGATGTAGTTTATAGTCATACCTAGGACTAGTTGGCACTGTGGTGATGTTGGCACTTTTGCTATCAGCTGCTGGCACTTTTGCTATCAGCTGTTGGCACTTTTGCTACCAGCTGGTGGCACTTTTTCTACCAGCTCTGGTGCTGTTTGCACTTTTGCTATCAACTGGTGTTGTTCGCAAGTTTTTATATAAAGTTGTATTTTTATACTTTCATAGTGTTTTCTTTTAGTGGGGGGTAACTATTTGCTCATAGCTGGGACCCTTTGTGATCAGAATCCTTGCTGTCAGATGTAGTTTATAGTCATACCTAGGACTTGTTGGCACTGTGGTGCTGTTGGCACTTTTGCTATCAGCTGTTGGCACTTTTGCTATCAGCTGTTGGCACTTTTGCTATCAGCTCTTGGCACTTTTGCTATCAGCTGTCGGCACGTTTGGTATCAGCTGTGGTGCTGTTTTCACTTTTGCTGTCAACTGGTGTTGTTCGCAAGTTTTTATATAAACATGCATTTTTATACTTTCATATTGTTTTCTTTTAGTGGGGGGTAACTATTTGCTCATAGCTGGGACCCTTTAGGATCAGAATCCTTGCTGTCAGATGTAGTTTATAGTCATACCTAGGACTAGTTGGCACTGTGGTGCGGTTGGCACTTTTGCTATCAGCTGTTGGCACCTTTGCTATCAGCTTTTGGCACTTTTGGTATCAGCTGTTTGCACTTTTGCTATCAGCTGTTGGCACTTTTGCTATCAGCTTTTGGCACTTTTGCTATCAGCTTTTGGCACGTTTGGTATCATCTGTTGGAACTTTTGCTATCAGCTGTTGGCACTTTTGCTATCAGCTATTGGCACTTTTGCTATCAGCTAGGGTGCTGTTGGCACTTTTGCTATCAACTGGTGTTGTTCGCAAGTTTTTATATAAACATGTATTTTTATACTTTCATAGAGTTTTCTTTTAGTGGGGGGTAACTATTTGCTCATAGCTGGGACCCTTTGTGATCAGAAGCCTTGCTGTCAGATGTAGTTTATAGTCATACCTAGGACTAGTTGGCACTGTGGTGCTGTTGGCACTTTTGCTACCAGCTGTTGGCACTTTTGCTATATGCTGTTGGCACTTTTGGTATCAGCTTTTGGCACTTTTGGTATCAGCTGTTTGCACTTTTGCTATCAGCTGTTGGCACTTTTGCTATCAGCTGTTGGCACTTTTGCTATCAGCTGTTGGCACGTTTGGTATCATCTGTTGGAACTTTTGCTATCAGCTGTTGGCACTTTTGCTATCAGCTTTTAGCACTTTTGCTATCAGCTGTTGGCACTTTTGCTATCAGCTGTTGGCACTTTTGCTATCAGCTGTTGGCACTTTTGGTATCTTCTGTTGGCACTTTTGCTATCAGCTGTTGGCACTTTTGCTATCAGCTTTTGGCACTTTTGGTATCAGCTGTTGGCACATTTGTTATCAGCAGTTGGCACTTTTGCTATCAGCTGTTGGCACTTTTGGTATCATCTGTTGGCACTATTGCTATCAGCTGTTGGCACTTTTGCTATCAGCTTTTGGCACTTTTGGTATCAGCTGTTGGCACTTTTGCTATCAGCTGTTGGAACTTTTGCTATCAGCTGGGGTGATGTTGGCACTTTTGCTATCAACTGGTGTTGTTCGCAAGTTTTTATATAAACATGTATTTTTATACTTTCATAGTGTTTTTTTTTTAGTGGGGGGTCACTATTTGCTCATAGCTGGGACCCTTTGTGATCAGAAACCTTGCTGTCAGATGTAGTTTATAGTCATACCTAGGAATAGATGGCACTGTGGTGCTGTTGGCACTTTTGCTATCAGCTGCTGGCACTTTTGCTATCAGCTGTTGGCACTTTTGCTACCAGCTGGTGGCACTTTTTCTACCAGCTCTGGTGCTGTTTGCACTTTTGCTATCAACTGGTGTTGTTCGCAAGTTTTTATATAAAGTTGTATTTTTATACTTTCATAGTGTTTTCTTTTAGTGGGGGGTAACTATTTGCTCATAGCTGGGACCCTTTGTGATCAGAATCCTTGCTGTCAGATGTAGTTTATAGTCATACCTAGGACTTGTTGGCACTGTGGTGCTGTTGTCACTTTTGCTATCAGCTGTTGGCACTTTTGCTATCAGCTGTTGGCACCTTTGCTATCAGCTTTTGGCAATTTTGGTATCAGCTGTTTGCACTTTTGCTATCAGCTGTTGGCACTTTTGCTATAAGCTGTTGGCACTTTTGCTATCAGCTGTTGGCACGTTTGGTATCATCTGTTGGAACTTTTGCTATCAGCTGTTGGCACTTTTGCTATCAGCTTTTGGAACTTTTGCTATCAGCTGTTGGCACTTTAGCTATCAGCTGTTGGCACATTTGCTATCAGCTGTTGGCACTTTTGGTATCATCTGTTGGCACTTTTGCTATGAGCTGTTGGCACTTTTGCTATCAGCTTTTGGCACTTTTGCTATCAGCTGTTGGCACATTTGGTATCAGCTGTTGGCACTTTTGATATCAGCTGGGGTGCTGTTGGCACTTTTGCTATCAACTGGTGTTGTTCGCAAGTTTTTATATAAACATGTATTTTTATACTTTCATAGTGTTTTTTTTTTAGTGGGGGTTCACTATTTGCTCATAGCTGGGACGCTTTGTGATCAGAAGCCTTGCTGTCAGATGTACTTTATAATCATACCTAGGACTAGATGGCACTGGGGTGCTGTTGGCACTTTTGCTATTAGCTGTTGGCACTTTTCCTACCAGATGTTGGCACTTTGGCTATCAGCTGTGCTGCTGTTTGCACTTTTGCTATCAGCTGTTGGAACTTTTGCTATCAGCTGTTGGTACTTTCGCTATCAGCTGTTGTCACTTTTGCTATCAGCTGTTGGCACTTTTGCTATAAGCTTTTGGCACTTTTGTTATTAGCTGTTGGCACTTTTGCTATCAGCTGTTGGCACTTTTGCTATCAGCTGTTGGCACTTTTGCTATCAGCTGTTGGCACTTTTGCTATCATCTGTTGGAACTTTTGCTATCAGCTGTGGGGCTGTTGGCACTTTTGCTATCAACTGGTGTTGTTCACAAGTTTTTATATAAACATATATTTTTATACATTCATAGTGTTTTTTTTAATGGGGGTCACTATTTGCTCATAGCTGGGACCATTTGTGATCAGAAGCCTTGCTGTCAGATGTAGTTTATAGTCATACCTAGGACTAGTTGGCACTGTGGTGCCGTTGGCACTTTTGCTATCAGCTGTTGGCACTTTTGCTATCAGCTGTTGGCACTTTTAATATCAGCTGTGTTGCTGTTGGCACTTTTGCTATCAACTGGTGTTGTTCACAAGTTTTTATATAAACATGTATTTTTATACATTCATAGTGTTTTTTTTTAGTGGGGGGTCATTATTTGCTCATAGCTGGTACCCTTTGTGATCAGAAGCCTTGCTGTCAGATGTAGTTTATTGTCATACCTAGGACTAGTTGGCACTGTGGTGCTGTTGGCACTTTTTCTATCAGCTGTTGGCAATTTTGGTATCAGCTGTTGGACTTTTGCTATCAGCTGTTGGCTCTTTTGCTATCAGCTGTTGGCAATTTTGCTATCAGCTCTTGTGCTGTTGGCACGTTTGCTATCAAATGGGGTTGTTCGCAAGTTTTTATATAAACATGTATTTTTATACTTTCATAGTGTTTTTTTTTTAGTGGGGGGTCATTATTTGCTCATAGCTGGGACCCTTTGTGATCAGAAGCCTTGCTGTCAGATGTAGTTTATAGTCATACCTAGGACTAGTTGGCACTGCGGTGCTGTTGGCACTTTTGCTATCAGCTGTAGCACTTTTGCTATCAGATGTGGTGCTGTTGGCACTTTTGCTATCAACTGGTGTTGTTCGCAAGTTTTTATATAAACATGTATTTTTATACATTCATAGTGTTTTTTTGTAGTGGGGGGTCACTATTTGCTCATAGCTGGGACACTTTGTGATCAGAAGCCTTGCTGTCAGATGTAGTTTATAGTCATACCTAGGACTAGTTGGCACTGTGGTGCTGTTGGAACTTTTGCTATCAGCTGTTGGCACTTTTGCTATCAGCTGTTCGCACTTTTGCTATCAGCGGTTGGCACTTTTGCTATCAGATGTAGGCACTTTTGCTATCAGCTGTGGTGCTGTTGGCACTTTTGCTATCAACTGGTGTTGTTCGCAAGTTTTTATATAAACGTGTATTTTTATACATTCATAGTTTTTTTTTAGTGGGGGGTCACTATTTGCTCATAGATGGGACCCTTTGTGATCAGAAGCCTTGCTTTCAGATGTAGTTTATAGTCATACCTAGGACTAGTTGGCACTGTGTTGCTGTTGGCACTTTTGCTATCAGCTGTTGGCACTTTTGCTATCAACTGTTGGCACTTTTGCTATCAACTGTGGTGCTGTTGGCACTTTTGCTATCAACTGCTTTTGTTCGCAAGTTTTTATATAAACATGTATTTTTATACTCTCATAGTGTTTTTTTTACTGGAGGGTCACTATTTGATCATAACTGGGACCCTCAGTGACCAGAAGCCTTGCTGTCAGATGTAGTTTATAATCATACCTAGGACTAGTTGGCACTGTGGTGCTGTCGGCACTTTTGCTATCAGCTGTCTGCACTTTTGCTATCAGCTGTTGGCACTTTTGCTATGAGCTGTTGGCACTTTTGGTATCAGCTGTTGGAACTTTTGCTATCAGCTGTTGGCACTTTTGCTATCAGCTGTTGGCACTTTTGTTATCATCTGTTGGCACTTTTGCTATCAGCTGTTGGCACTTTTGCTATGAGCTGTTGGCACTTTTGCTATCTGCTTTTGGCACTTTTGGTATCAGCTGTTGGCACTTTTGCTATCAGCTGTTGGCACTTTTGCTATCAGCTGTGGTGCTGTTTGCACTTTTGCTATCAACTGGTGTTGTTCGCAAGTTTTTATATAAACATGTATTTTTATACTTTCATAGTGTTTTTTTTTTAGTGGGGGGTAACTATTTGCTCAGAGCTGGGACCCTTTGTGATCAGAAGCCTTTCTGTAAGATGTAGTTTATAGTCATACCTAGGACTAGTTGGCACTGTGGTGCTGTTGGCAGTTTTGCTATCACTGGTTGGCACTTTTGCTATCAGCGGTTGGCACTTTTGCTATCAGCTGTTGGCACTTTTACTATCAGCTGTGGTGCTGTTGGCACTTTTGCTATCAACTGGTGTTGTTCGCAAGTTTTTATATAAACATGTTTTTTTATACTTTCATAGTGTTTTTTTTTAGTGGGGGGTCACTATTTGCTCATAGCTGGGAACATTTGTGATCAGAAGCCTTGCTGTCAGATGTAGTTTATAGTCATACCTAGGACTAGTTGGCAATGTGGTGCTGTTGGCACTTTTGCTATCAGCTGTGGGCACGTTTGCTATCAGATGTTGGCACTTTTGCTATCAGCTGTTGGCACGTTTGCTATCTGCTGTTGGCACTTTTGTAATCAGCTCTGGTGATTTTGGCACTTTTGCTATCAACTGGTGTTGTTCGCAAGTTTTTATATAAATATGTATTTTTATACTTTCATAACGTTTTTTTTTTTTAGTGGGGGGTCACTATTTGCTCATAGCTGGGACCCTTTGTGATCAGAAGTCTTGCTGTCAGATGTAGTTTATAGTCATACCTAGGAATCGTTTGCACTGTGGTGTTGTTGGCACTTTTGCTATCAGCTTTTCTGCACTTTTGCTATCAGCTGTTGGCACTTTTGCTATCAGCTGTTGGCACTTTTGCTATCAGCTGTGGTGCTGTTGGCACTTTTGCTATCAACTGGTGTTGTTCGCAAGTTTTTATATAAATATGTATTTTTATACTTTCAGAGTGTTTTTTTTTAGTGGGGGGTCACTATTTGCTCATAGCTGGGACCCTTTGTGATCAGAAGCCTTGCTGTCAGATGTAGTTTATAGTTATACCTAGGACTAGTTGGCAGTGTGGTGCTGTTTGCACTTTTGCTATCAGCTGTTGGCACTTTTGCTATCAGCTGTTTGCACTTTTGCTATCAACTGGTGTTGTTTGCAAGTTTTATATAAACATGTATTTTTATACTTTCATAGTGTTTTTTTTTAGTGGGGGGGTAACTATTTGCTCATAGCTGGCACTCTTTGTGATCAGAAGCCTTGCTGTCAGATGTAGTTTATAGTCATACCTAGGACTAGTTGGCAGTGTAGTGCTGTTTGCACTTTTGCTCTCAGCTGTTGGCACTTTTGCTATTAGCTGTTGGCACTTTTGCTATCAGCTGAGTGCTGTTGGCACTTTTGCTATCAACTGGTGTTGTTCGCATGTTTTTATATAAACATGTATTTTTATACTTTCACATTGTTTTTTTTTTAAATGGGGGGTCACTATTTGCTCATAGCTGGGACCCTTTGTGATCAGAAGCCTTGCTGTCAGATGTAGTTTATAGTCATACCTAGGACTAGTTGGCAGTGTGGTGCTGTTTGCACTTTTGCTATCAGCTGTTGGCACTTTTGCTATCAGCTGTTGGCACTTTTGCTATCAGCTGTTGGCACCTTTGCTATCAGCTGTGGTGCTGTTGGCACTTTTGCTATCAACTGGTGTTGTTCGCAAGTTCTTATATAAACATGTTTTTTCATACTTTCATATTGTTTTTTTTTAGTGGGGGGTCAGTATTTGCTCATAGCCTGGAATCTTTGTGATCAGAAACCTTGCTGTCAGATGTAGTTTATAGTCATACCTAGGACTAGTTGGCACTGTGGTGCTGTTGGCACTTTTGCTATCAGCTGTTGGCACTTTTGCTATCAGCTGTTGGCACTTTTGCTATCAGCTGTGGTTCTGTTGGCACTTTAGCTATCAACTGGTGTTGTTCGCAAGTTTTTATATAAACATGTATTTTTATATATTCATAGTGTTTTTTTTTTAGTGGGGGTCACTATTTGCTCATAGCTGGGACCCTTTGTGATCAGAAGCCTTGCTGTCAGATGTAGTTTATAGTCATACCTAGGACTAGTTGGCACTGTGGTGCTGTTGCCACTTTTGCTATCAGCTGTTGGCACTTTTGCTATCAGCTGTTGTGCTGTTGACACTTTTGCTATCAACTGGTGTTGTACGCAAGTTTTTATATAAACATGTATTTTTATACTTTCATAGTATTTTTTTTTAGTGGGGGGGTCACTATTTGCTCATAGCTTGCACCCTTTGTGATCAGAAGACTTGCTGTCTGATGTAGTTTATAGTCATACCTAGGAATAGTTGGAACTGTCGTGCTGTTGGCACTATTGCAATGAGTTGTTGGCACTTATGCTATAAGGTGTTGGCACTTTCGCTATCAGCTTTTGGCACTTTTGCTATCAGCTGTTGGCATTTTGGTATCAGTTGTTGGCACTTTTGCTATCAGCTGTTGGCCCTTTTGCTATCAGCTGTTGGCACTTTTGCAATCAGCTGTGGTGCTGTTGGCACTTTGGCTATCAACTGGTGTTGTTCGCAAGTTTTTATATAAACGTGTATTTTTATACTTTCATAGTGTTTTTTTTTTAGTGGGGGGTCACTATTTGCTCATAGCAGGGAGCCTTTGTGATCAGAAACCTTGCTGTCAGATGTAGTTTATAGTCATACCTAGGACTAGTTGGCAATGTGGTGCTGTTGGCACTTTTGCTATCAGCTGTTGGCACTTTTGCTATCAGCTGTTGGCACATTTGCTATCAGCTGTTGGAACTTTTGATATCAACTTGTGTTGTTCGCAAGTTTTTATATAAACATGAATTTTTATACTTTCATAGTGTTTTTTTTTAGTGGGTGGTCACTATTTGCTCATAGTTGGGACCCTTTGTGATCAGAAGCGTTGCTGTCAGATGTAGTTTATAGTCATACCTAGGACTAGTTTGCACTGTGGTGCTGTTGGCACTTTTGTTATCAGCTTTTGGCACTTTTTCTATCAGCTGTTGGCACTTTTGCTATCAGCTGTTGGCACTTCGGTATCAGCTTTTGGCACTTTGGTATCAGCTGTTGGCACTTTCGCTATCAGCTTTTGGCACTTTTGCTATCAGCTGTTGGCACTTTTCTTATCAGCTGTTGGCACTTTTGCTATCAGCTGTTGGCACTTTTGGTATCATCTGTTGGCACTTTTGCTATCAGCAGTTGGCACTTTTGCTATCAGCTTTTGGCACTTTTGCTATCAGCTGTTGGCACTTTTGCTATCAGCTGTTGGCACTTTTGCTATCAGCTTTTTGCACTTTTGGTATCAGCTGTTGGCACTTTTGCTATGAGCTGTTGGCACTTTTGCTATCAGCTGTGGTGCTGTTGGCACTTTTGCTATCAACTGGTGTTGTTCGCAAGTTTTTATATAAACATGTATTTTTTTACTTTCATAGTGTTTTTTTTTTAGTGGGGGATCACTATTTGCTCATAGCTGGGACCCTTTGTGATCAGAAACCTTGCTCTCAGATGTAGTTTATAGTCATACCTAGGACTAGTTGGCACTGTGGTGCTATCAGCTGTTGGCACTTTTGCTATCAGCTGTTGGCACTTTTGCTATCAGCTGTTGGCACTTTTGCTATTAGCTGTGGTGCTGTTGGCACTTTTGCTATCAACTGGTGTTGTTCGCAAATTTTTATATAAACATGTATTTTTATACATTCATAGTGTCTTTTCTTTAGTGGGGGGTCACTATTTGCTCATAGCTGGGACACTTTGTGATCAGAAGACTTGCTGTCAGATGTAGTTTAGAGTCATACCTAGGACTAGTTGGCACTGTCGTGCTGTTGGCATTTTGCTATCAGCTGTTGTCACTTTTGCTATCAGTTGTTGGCACTTTTGCTATCAGCTGTTGGCACTTTTGCTATCAGCTTTTGGCACTTTTGCTATCAGCTGTTGGCACTTTTGCTATCAGCTGTTGGCACTTTTGCTATCAGCTTTTGGCACTTTTGCTATCAGCTGTTGGCACTTTTGCTATCAGCTGTTGGCACTTTTGCTATCAGCTTTTGGCATATTTGGTATCAGCTGTTGGCCCTTTTCCTATCAGCTGTTGGCACTTTTGCTATCAGCTGTTGGCACTTTTGCTATCAGCTGTTGGCACTTTTGCTCTCAGCTGTTGGCACTTTTGCTATCAGCTTTTGGCAATTTGCTATCAGCTGTTGGCATTTTGCTATCAGCGGTTGGCACTTTTGCAATCAGCTGTTGGCTTTTTTGCTATCAGCTGTTGGCACTTTGGTATCAGCTGTTGGCACATTTGCTATCAGCTTTTGGCACTTTTTGCTGTCAGCTGTTGGCACTTTTGCTATCAGTTGTTGGCACTTTCGGTATCAGATGTTGGCACTTTTGCTATCAGCTTTTGGCACTTTTGCTATCAGCTGTTGGCACTTTTGCTATCAGCTGTTGGCACTTTTGCAATCAGCTGTTGGCACTTTTGCTATCAGCTGTTGGCACTTTTGCTATCAGCTGTTGGCACTTTTGCTATCAGCTGTTGGCACTTTTGCTATAAGCTGTTGGCACTTTTGGTATCATCTGTTGGCACTTTTGCTATCAGCTGTTGGCACTTTTTCTATCAGCTGTTGGCACTTTTGCTATCAGCTTTTGGCACTTTTGCTAACAGCTGTTGGCACTTTGGTATCAGCTGTTGGCACTTTTGCTATCAGCTGTTGGCAATTTTGCTATCAGCTGTTGGCACTTTTGCTATAAGCTGTTGGCACTTTTGGTATCAACTGTTGGCACTTTTGCTATCAGCTGTTGGCACTTTTGCTATCAGCTTTTGGCAGTTTTGGTATCAGCTGTTGGCACTTTTGCTATCAGCTGTTGGCACTTTTGCTATCATCTGTTGGCACTTTTGCTATAAGCTGTTGGCACTTTTGCTATCAGCTGTGGTGCTGGTGGCACTTTTGCTATCAACTGGTGTTGTTCGCAAGTTTTTATATAAACATGTATTTTTATACTTTCATAGTGTTTTTTTTTGTGGGGGCTTACTATTTGCTCATAGCTGGGACCCTTTGTGATCAGAAGCCTGGCTGTCAGATGTAGTTTATAGTCATACCTAGGACTAGTTGGCACTGTGGTGCTATCAGCTGTTGGCAATTTTGCTACCAGCTGTTGGCACTTTTGCTATCAGCTGTTGGCACTTTTGCTATCAGCTGTTGGCACTTTTGCTATCAGCTGTTGGCACTTTTGGTATCAGCTGTTGGTACTTTTGCTATCAACTGTTGGCACTTTTGCTATCAGCTGTGGTGCTATTGGCACTTTTGATATCAACTGGTGTTGTTCGCACGTTTTTATATAAACATGTATTTTTATACTTTCATAGTGTTTTTTTTTAGTGGGGGGTCACTATTTTCTCATAGCTGGGACCCTTTGAGATCAGAAGCCTTGCTGTCAGATGTAGATTATAATCATACCTAGGACTAGTTGGCACTGTGGTGCTGTTGGCACTTTTCCTATCAGCTGTTGGCACTTTTGCTATCAGCTGTTGGCACTTTTGCTATCAGCTGTTGGCACTTTTGCTATCAGCTGTGGTGCTGTTGGCACTTTTCTATCAACTGGTGTTGTTCGCAAGTTTTTAAATAAATATGTATTTTTATACTTTCATAATGTTCTTTTTTTTAGTGGGGGGTCACTATTTGCTCATAGCTGGGACCCTTTGTGATCAGAAGCCTTGCTGTCAGATGTAGTTTATAGTCATACCTAGGACTAGTTGGCACTGTCGTGCTGTTGGCACTTTTGCTATCAGCTGTTGTCACTTTTGCTATCAGTTGTTGGCACTTTTGCTATCAGCTGTTGGCACTTTTGCTATCAGCTTTTGGCACTTTTGCTATCAGCTGTTGGCACTTTTGCTATCAGCTGTTGGCACTTTTGCTATCAGCTTTTGGCATATTTGGTATCAGCTGTTGGCCCTTTTCCTATCAGCTGTTGGCACTTTTGCTATCAGCTGTTGGCACTTTTGCTATCAGCTGTTGGCACTTTTGCTCTCAGCTGTTGGCACTTTTGCTATCAGCTTTTGGCAATTTGCTATCAGCTGTTGGCATTTTGCTATCAGCGGTTGGCACTTTTGCAATCAGCTGTTGGCTCTTTTGCTATCAGCTGTTGGCACTTTGGTATCAGCTGTTGGCACATTTGCTATCAGCTTTTGGCACTTTTTGCTGTCAGCTGTTGGCACTTTTGCTATCAGTTGTTGGCACTTTCGGTATCAGATGTTGGCACTTTTGCTATCAGCTTTTGGCACTTTTGCTATCAGCTGTTGGCACTTTTGCTATCAGCTGTTGGCACTTTTGCAATCAGCTGTTGGCACTTTTGCTATCAGCTGTTGGCACTTTTGCTATCAGCTGTTGGCACTTTTGCCATCAGCTTTTGGCACTTTTGGTATCAGCTGTTGGCACTTTTGCTATCAGCTGTTGGCACTTTTGCTATCAGCTGTTGGCACTTTTGCTATAAGATGTTGGCACTTTGGTATCATCTGTTGGCACTTTTGCTATCAGCTGTTGGCACTTTTTCTATCAGCTGTTGGCACTTTTGCTATCAGCTTTTGGCACTTTTGCTATCAGCTGTTGGCACTTTGGTATCAGCTGTTGGCACTTTTGCTATCAGCTGTTGGCAATTTTGCTATCAGCTGTTGGCACTTTTGCTATAAGCTGTTGGCACTTTTGGTATCATCTGTTGGCACTTTTGCTATCAGCTGTTGGCACTTTTGCTATCAGCTTTTGGCAGTTTTGGTATCAGCTGTTGGCACTTTTGCTAACAGCTGTTGGCACTTTTGCTATCATCTGTTGGCACTTTTGCTATAAGCTGTTGGCACTTTTGCTATCAGCTGTGGTGCTGGTGGCACTTTTGCTATCAACTGGTGTTGTTCGCAAGTTTTTATATAAACATGTATTTTTATACTTTCATAGTGTTTTTTTTTTGTGGGGGGTTACTATTTGCTCATAGCTGGGACCCTTTGTGATCAGAAGCCTTGCTGTCAGATGTAGTTTATAGTCATACCTAGGACTAGTTGGCACTGTGGTGCTATCAACTGTTGGCATTTTGCTACCAGCTGTTGGCACTTTTCCTATCAGCTGTTGGCTCTTTTGCTATCAGCTGTTGGCACTTTTGCTATCAGCTGTTGGCACTTTTGGTATCAGCTGTTGGCACTTTTGCTATCAACTGTTGGCACTTTTGCTATCAGCTGTGGTGCTATTGGCACTTTTGATATCAACTGGTGTTGTTCGCACGTTTTTATATAAACATGTATTTTTATACTTTCATAGTGTTTTTTTTTAGTGGGGGGTCACTATTTTCTCATAGCTGGGACCCTTTGAGATCAGAAACCTTGCTGTCAGATGTAGTTTATAGTCATACCTAGGACTAGTTTGCACTGTGGTTCTGTTGGCAATTTGCTATCAGCTGTTGGCACTTTTGCTATCAGCGTTTGGCACTTTGCAATCAGCTGTTGGGACTTTTGCTATCAGCTGTTGGCACTTTTGCTATCAGCTGTTGGCACTTTTGCTATCAGCTGTGGGGCTGTTGGCACTTTTGCTATCAACTGGTGCTGTTCGCAAGTTTTTATATAAACATGTATTTTTATACTTTCATAGAGTTTTTTTTAGTGGGGGGTCACTATTTGCTCATAGCTGTGACCGTTTGTGATCAGAAGCCTTGCTGTCAGATGTATTTTATAGTCATACCTAGGACTAGTTGGCACTGTGGTGCTGTTGGCACTTTTGCTATCAGCTGTTGGCACTTTTGCTATCAGCTGTTGGCACTTTTGCTATCAGCTGTGGTGCTGTTGGCACTTTTGCTATCAACTGGTGTTGTTCGCAAGTATTTATATAAACATGTATTTTTATACTTTCATATTTTTTTTTTTAGTGGGGGGTCACTATTTGCTCATAGCTGGGTCCCTTTCTGATCAGAAGCCATGCTGTCAGATGTAGTTTATAGTCATAACTAGTACTAGTTGGCACTGTGGTGCTGTTGGCACTTTTGCTATCAGCTGTTGGCACTTTTGCTATCAGCTGTTGGCACTTTTGCAATCAGCTGTTGGCACTTTTGCTATCAGCTGTTGGCACTTTTGCTATCAGCTGTTGGCACTTTTGCTATCAGCTTTTGGCACTTTTGGTATCAGCTGTTGGCACTTTTTCTATCAGCTGTTGGCACTTTTGCTATCAGCTGTTGGCACTTTTGCTATAAGCTGTTGGCACTTTTGGTATCATCTGTTGGCACTTTTGCTATCAGCTGTTGGCACTTTTTCTATCAGCTGTTGGCACTTTTGCTATCAGCTTTTGGCACTTTTGCTAACAGCTGTTGGCACTTTGGTATCAGCTGTTGGCACTTTTGCTATCAGCTGTTGGCAATTTTGCTATCAGCTGTTGGCACTTTTGCTATAAGCTGTTGGCACTTTTGGTATCAACTGTTGGCACTTTTGCTATCAGCTGTTGGCACTTTTGCTATCAGCTTTTGGCAGTTTTGGTATCAGCTGTTGGCACTTTTGCTATCAGCTGTTGGCACTTTTGCTATCATCTGTTGGCACTTTTGCTATAAGCTGTTGGCACTTTTGCTATCAGCTGTGGTGCTGGTGGCACTTTTGCTATCAACTGGTGTTGTTCGCAAGTTTTTATATAAACATGTATTTTTATACTTTCATAGTGTTTTTTTTTGTGGGGGCTTACTATTTGCTCATAGCTGGGACCCTTTGTGATCAGAAGCCTGGCTGTCAGATGTAGTTTATAGTCATACCTAGGACTAGTTGGCACTGTGGTGCTATCAGCTGTTGGCAATTTTGCTACCAGCTGTTGGCACTTTTGCTATCAGCTGTTGGCACTTTTGCTATCAGCTGTTGGCACTTTTGGTATCAGCTGTTGGTACTTTTGCTATCAACTGTTGGCACTTTTGCTATCAGCTGTGGTGCTATTGGCACTTTTGATATCAACTGGTGTTGTTCGCACGTTTTTATATAAACATGTATTTTTATACTTTCATAGTGTTTTTTTTTAGTGGGGGGTCACTATTTTCTCATAGCTGGGACCCTTTGAGATCAGAAGCCTTGCTGTCAGATGTAGATTATAATCATACCTAGGACTAGTTGGCACTGTGGTGCTGTTGGCACTTTTCCTATCAGCTGTTGGCACTTTTGCTATCAGCTGTTGGCACTTTTGCTATCAGCTGTTGGCACTTTTGCTATCAGCTGTGGTGCTGTTGGCACTTTTCTATCAACTGGTGTTGTTCGCAAGTTTTTAAATAAATATGTATTTTTATACTTTCATAATGTTCTTTTTTTTAGTGGGGGGTCACTATTTGCTCATAGCTGGGACCCTTTGTGATCAGAAGCCTTGCTGTCAGATGTAGTTTATAGTCATACCTAGGACTAGTTGGCACTGTCGTGCTGTTGGCACTTTTGCTATCAGCTGTTGTCACTTTTGCTATCAGTTGTTGGCACTTTTGCTATCAGCTGTTGGCACTTTTGCTATCAGCTTTTGGCACTTTTGCTATCAGCTGTTGGCACTTTTGCTATCAGCTGTTGGCACTTTTGCTATCAGCTTTTGGCATATTTGGTATCAGCTGTTGGCCCTTTTCCTATCAGCTGTTGGCACTTTTGCTATCAGCTGTTGGCACTTTTGCTATCAGCTGTTGGCACTTTAGCTCTCAGCTGTTGGCACTTTTGCTATCAGCTTTTGGCAATTTGCTATCAGCTGTTGGCATTTTGCTATCAGCGGTTGGCACTTTTGCAATCAGCTGTTGGCTCTTTTGCTATCAGCTGTTGGCACTTTGGTATCAGCTGTTGGCACATTTGCTATCAGCTTTTGGCACTTTTTGCTGTCAGCTGTTGGCACTTTTGCTATCAGTTGTTGGCACTTTCGGTATCAGATGTTGGCACTTTTGCTATCAGCTTTTGGCACTTTTGCTATCAGCTGTTGGCACTTTTGCTATCAGCTGTTGGCACTTTTGCAATCAGCTGTTGGCACTTTTGCTATCAGCTGTTGGCACTTTTGCTATCAGCTTTTGGCACTTTTGCTATCAGCTGTTGGCACTTTGGTATCAGCTGTTGGCACTTTTGCTATCAGCTGTTGGCAATTTTGCTATCAGCTGTTGGCACTTTTGCTATAAGCTGTTGGCACTTTTGGTATCATCTGTTGGCACTTTTGCTATCAGCTGTTGGCACTTTTGCTATCAGCTTTTGGCAGTTTTGGTATCAGCTGTTGGCACTTTTGCTAACAGCTGTTGGCACTTTTGCTATCATCTGTTGGCACTTTTGCTATAAGCTGTTGGCACTTTTGCTATCAGCTGTGGTGCTGGTGGCACTTTTGCTATCAACTGGTGTTGTTCGCAAGTTTTTATATAAACATGTATTTTTATACTTTCATAGTGTTTTTTTTTTGTGGGGGGTTACTATTTGCTCATAGCTGGGACCCTTTGTGATCAGAAGCCTTGCTGTCAGATGTAGTTTATAGTCATACCTAGGACTAGTTGGCACTGTGGTGCTATCAGCTGTTGGCATTTTGCTACCAGCTGTTGGCACTTTTCCTATCAGCTGTTGGCTCTTTTGCTATCAGCTGTTGGCACTTTTGCTATCAGCTGTTGGCACTTTTGGTATCAGCTGTTGGCACTTTTGCTATCAACTGTTGGCACTTTTGCTATCAGCTGTGGTGCTATTGGCACTTTTGATATCAACTGGTGTTGTTCGCACGTTTTTATATAAACATGTATTTTTATACTTTCATAGTGTTTTTTTTTAGTGGGGGGTCACTATTTTCTCATAGCTGGGACCCTTTGAGATCAGAAACCTTGCTGTCAGATGTAGTTTATAGTCATACCTAGGACTAGTTTGCACTGTGGTTCTGTTGGCAATTTGCTATCAGCTGTTGGCACTTTTGCTATCAGCGTTTGGCACTTTGCAATCAGCTGTTGGGACTTTTGCTATCAGCTGTTGGCACTTTTGCTATCAGCTGTTGGCACTTTTGCTATCAGCTGTGGGGCTGTTGGCACTTTTGCTATCAACTGGTGCTGTTCGCAAGTTTTTATATAAACATGTATTTTTATACTTTCATAGAGTTTTTTTTAGTGGGGGGTCACTATTTGCTCATAGCTGTGACCGTTTGTGATCAGAAGCCTTGCTGTCAGATGTATTTTATAGTCATACCTAGGACTAGTTGGCACTGTGGTGCTGTTGGCACTTTTGCTATCAGCTGTTGGCACTTTTGCTATCAGCTGTTGGCACTTTTGCTATCAGCTGTGGTGCTGTTGGCACTTTTGCTATCAACTGGTGTTGTTCGCAAGTATTTATATAAACATGTATTTTTATACTTTCATATTTTTTTTTTTAGTGGGGGGTCACTATTTGCTCATAGCTGGGTCCCTTTCTGATCAGAAGCCATGCTGTCAGATGTAGTTTATAGTCATAACTAGTACTAGTTGGCACTGTGGTGCTGTTGGCACTTTTGCTATCAGCTGTTGGCACTTTTGCTATCAGCTGTTGGCACTTTTGCTATCAGCTGTTGGCACTTTTGCTATCAGCTTTTGGCACTTTTGGTATCAGCTGTTGGCACTTTTGCTATAAGCTATTGGCACTTTTGCTATCAGCTGTTGGCACTTTTGGTATCATCTGTTGGCACTTTTGCTATCAGCTGTTGGCTATTTTGCTGTCAGCTTTTGGCACTTTTGGTATCATCTGTTGGCACTTATGCTATCAGCTGTTGGCACTTTTGCTATCAGCTGTGGTGCTGTTGCCACTTTTGCTATCAGCTGTGGTGCTGTTGGCACTTTTGCTATCAACTGGTGTTGTTCGAAAGTTTTTATATAAACATGTATTTTTATACTTTCATAATGTTTTTTTTTTAGTGGGGGTCACTATTTGCTCATAGCTGGGAACCTTTGTGATCAGAAGACTAGCTGTCAGATGTAGTTTATAGTCATAACTAGGACTAGTTGGCACTGTGGTGCTGTTGGCACTTTTGCTATCAGGTGTTGGCACTTTTGCTATCAGCTGTTGGCACTTTGCTATCAGCTGTTGGCACTTTTGCTATCAGCTGTGGTGCTGTTGGCACTTTTGCAATCAACTGGTGTTTTTTGCAAGTTTTTATATAAACATGTATTTTTATACTTTCATAGTGTTTTTTTTTTTAGTGGTGGGTCACTATTTGCTCATAGCTGGGAACCTTTTTGTTATAAGAAGCCTTGATGTCAGATGTAGTTTATAGTCATACCTAGGACTAGTTGGCACTGTAGTGCTGTTGGCACTTTTGCTATCAGCTGTTGGCACTTTTGCTATCAGCTTTTGGCACTTTTGCTATCAGCTGTTGGCACTTTTGCTATCAGCTGAGGTGCTGTTGGCACTTTTGCTATCAACTGGTGTTGTTCGCAAGTTTTTATATAAATATGTATTTTTATACTTTCATAGTGTTTTTTTTTAGTGGGTGGCACTATTTGCTCATAGCTGGGACCCTTTGTGATCAGAAGCCTTGCTGTCAGATGTAGTTTATAGTCATACCTAGGACTAGTTGGCACTGTGGTGCTGTTGTCACGTTTGCTATCAGCTGTTGGTACTTTTGCTATCAGCTGTTGGCACTTTTGCTATCAGCTTTTGGCACTTTTCCTATCAGCTGTGGTGTGTTGGCACTTTTGCTATCAACTGGTGCTGTTCGCAAATTTTTATAGAAACATGTATTTTTATACTTTGATAGTGTTTTTTTTAGTGGGGGGTCACTATTTGCTGATAGCTGGGACCCTTTGTAATCAGAATCCTTGCTGTCAGATGTAGTTTATAGACATACCTAGGACTAGATGGCACTGTGGTGCTGTTGGCACTTTTGCTATCAGCTCTTGGCACTTTTGCTATCAGCTGTTGGCACTTTTGCTATCAGCTGTGGTGCTGTTGGCACTTTTGCTATCAACTGGTGTTGTTCGCAAGTATTTATATAAATATGTATTTTTATACTTTCGTAGTGTTTTTTTAGTGGGGGGTCACTATTTGCTAATAGCTGGGACCCTTTCTGATAGGAAGCCTTGCTGTCAGATGTAGTTTATAGTCATACCTAGGACTAGTTGGCACTTTGGTGCTGTTGGCACTTTTGCTATCAGCTGTTGGCAATTTTGCTATCAGCTGTTGGCACTATTACTATCAGCTGTTGGCACTTTTGCTATCAGCTGTTGTGCTGTGGCACTTTTGCTATCAACTGGGGCTGTTCGCAAGTTTTTATATGAACATGTATTTTAATACATTCATAGTGTTTTTTTTTTAGTGAGGGCCACTATTTGCTCATAGCTGGGACCCTTTGTAGTCAGAAGCTTAGCTGTCAGATGTAGTTTATAGTCATACCTAGGACTAGTTGGCACGGTGGTGCTGTTGGCACTTTTGCTATCAGATGTTGGTACTTTTGCTATCAGCTGTTGGCACTTTTGGTATCATCTGTTGGCACATTTGCTATCAGCTGTTGGCACATTTGCTATCAGCTTTTGGCACTTTTGTTATCATCTGTTGGCCCTTTTGCTATCAGCTGTTGGCACATTTGCTATCAGCTGTTGGCACTTTTGCTATCAGCTGTGGTGCTGTTTGCACTTTTGCTATCAACTGGTGTTGTTCGCAAGTTTTTATATAAACATGTATTTTTATACTTTCATAGTGTTTTTTTTTAGTGGGGGGTCACTATTTGCTCATAGATGGGACCCTTTGTGATCAGAAGCCTTGCTGTCAGATGTAGTTTATAGTCATACATAGGACTAGTTGGCACTGTGGTGCTGTTGGCACTTTTGCTATAAGCTGTTGGCACTTTTGCTATCAGCTGTTGGATCTTTTGCTATCAGCTGTTGGCACTTTTGCAATCAGCTGTGGTGCTGTTGGCACTTTTGCTATCAACTGGTGTTGTTCGCAAGTTTTTATATAAATATGTATTTTTATACATTCATAGCGTTTTTTTTAGTGGGGGGTCACTATTTGCTCATAGCTGTGACCGTTTGTGATCAGAAGCCTTGCTGTCAGATGTATTTTATAGTCATACCTAGGACTAGTTGGCACTGTGGTGCTGTTGGCACTTTTGCTATCAGCTGTTGGCACTTTTGATATCAGCTGTTGGCACTTTTGCTATCAGCTGTGGTGCTGTTGGCACTTTTGCTATCAACTGGTGTTGTTCGCAAGTATTTATATAAACATGTATTTTTATACTTTCATATTTTTTTTTTTAGTGGGGTGTCACTATTTGCTCATAGCTGGGACCCTTTCTGATCAGAAGCCTTGCTGTCAGATGTAGTTTATAGTCATAACTAGGACTAGTTGGCACTGTGGTGCTGTTGGCACTTTTGCTATCAGCTGTTGGCACTTTTGCTATCAGCTGTTGGCACTTTTGCTATCAGCTTTTGGCACTTTTGGTATCAGCTGTTGGCACTTTTGCTATAAGCTGTTGGCACTTTTGCTATCAGCTGTTGGCACTTTTGGTATCATCTGTTGGCACTTTTGCTATCAGCTGTTGGCTATTTTGCTGTCAGCTTTTGGCACTTTTGGTATCATCTGTTGGCACTTATGCTATCAGCTGTTGGCACTTTTGCTATCAGCTGTGGTGCTGTTGGCACTTTTGCTATCAACTGGTGTTGTTCGAAAGTTTTTATATAAACATGTATTTTTATACTTTCATAATGTTTTTTTTTTAGTGGGGGGTCACTATTTGCACATAGCTGGGAACCTTTGTGATCAGAAGACTAGCTGTCAGATGTAGTTTATAGTCATAACTAGGACTAGTTGGAACTGTGGTGCTGTTGGCACTTTTACTATCAGCTGTTGGCACTTTTGCTATCAGCTGTTGGCACTTTGCTATCAGCTGTTGGCACTTTTGCTATCAGCTGTGGTGCTGTTGGCACTTTTGCAATCAACTGGTGTTTTTTGCAAGTTTTTATATAAACATGTATTTTTATACTTTCATAGTGTTTTTTTTTTAGTGGTGGGTCACTATTTGCTCATAGCTGGGACCCTTTTTGTTATAAGAAGCCTTGATGTCAGATGTAGTTTATAGTCATACCTAGGACTAGTTGGCACTGTAGTGCTGTTGGCACTTTTGCTATCAGCTGTTGGCACTTTTGCTATCAGCTTTTGGCACTTTTGCTATCAGCTGTTGGCACTTTTGCTATCAGCTGAGGTGCTGTTGGCACTTTTGCTATCAACTGGTGTTGTTCGCAAGTTTTTATATAAATATGTATTTTTATACTTTCATAGTGTTTTTTTTTTAGTGGGTGGCACTATTTGCTCATAGCTGGGACCCTTTGTGATCAGAAGCCTTGCTGTCAGATGTAGTTTATAGTCATACCTAGGACTAGTTGGCACTGTGGTGCTGTTGTCACGTTTGCTATCAGCTGTTGGTACTTTTGCTATCAGCTGTTGGCACTTTTGCTATCAGCTTTTGGCACTTTTCCTATCAGCTGTGGTGTGTTGGCACTTTTGCTATCAACTGGTGCTGTTCGCAAATTTTTATAGAAACATGTATTTTTATACTTTGATAGTGTTTTTTTTAGTGGGGGGTCACTATTTGCTGATAGCTGGGACCCTTTGTAATCAGAATCCTTGCTGTCAGATGTAGTTTATAGACATACCTAGGACTAGATGGCACTGTGGTGCTGTTGGCACTTTTGCTATCAGCTCTTGGCACTTTTGCTATCAGCTGTTGGCACTTTTGCTATCAGCTGTGGTGCTGTTGGCACTTTTGCTATCAACTGGTGTTGTTCGCAAGTATTTATATAAATATGTATTTTTATACTTTCGTAGTGTTTTTTTAGTGGGGGGTCACTATTTGCTAATAGCTGGGACCCTTTCTGATAGGAAGCCTTGCTGTCAGATGTAGTTTATAGTCATACCTAGGACTAGTTGGCACTTTGGTGCTCTTGGCACTTTTGCTATCAGCTGTTGGCAATTTTGCTATCAGCTGTTGGCACTATTACTATCAGCTGTTGGCACTTTTGCTATCAGCTGTTGTGCTGTGGCACTTTTGCTATCAACTGGGGCTGTTCGCAAGTTTTTATATAAACATGTATTTTAATACATTCATAGTGTTTTTTTTTTAGTGAGGGCCACTATTTGCTCATAGCTGGGACCCTTTGTAGTCAGAAGCCTAGCTGTCAGATGTAGTTTATAGTCATACCTAGGACTAGTTGGCACGGTGGTGCTGTTGGCACTTTTGCTATCAGATGTTGGTACTTTTGCTATCAGCTGTTGGCACTTTTGGTATCATCTGTTGGCACATTTGCTATCAGCTGTTGGCACATTTGCTATCAGCTTTTGGCACTTTTGTTATCATCTGTTGGCCCTTTTGCTATCAGCTGTTGGCACATTTGCTATCAGCTGTTGGCACTTTTGCTATCAGCTGTGGTGCTGTTTTCACTTTTGCTATCAACTGGTGTTGTTCGCAAGTTTTTATATAAACATGTATTTTTATACTTTCATAGTGTTTTTTTTTAGTGGGGGGTCACTATTTGCTCATAGCTGGGACCCTTTGTGATCAGAAGCCTTACTGTCAGATGTAGTTTATACTCATACCTAGGACTAGTTGGCACTGTGGTGCTGTTGGCACTTTTGCTATCAGCTGTTGGCACTTTTGCTATCAGCTGATGTCACTTTTGCTATCAGCTGTTGGCACTTTTGCTATCAGCTGTTGGCACTTTTGCTATCAGCTGTGGTGCTGTTTGCACTTTTGCTATCAACTGGTGTTGTTCGCAAGTTTTTATATAAATATGTATTTTTATACATTCATAGTGTTTTTTTTTTAGTGGGGGGTCACTATTTGCTCATAGCTGTGACCCTTTGTGATCAGAAGCCTTGCTGTCAGATGTAGTTTATAGTCATACCTAGGACTAGTTGGCACTGTGGTGCTGTTGGCACTTTTGCTATCAGCTGTTGGCACATTTGCTATCAGCTGTGGTGCTGTTGGCACTTTTGCTATCAACTGTTGGCACTTTTGCTCTCAACTGGTGTTGTTCGAAAGTTTTTATATAAACATGTATTTTTATACATTCATAGTGTTTTTTTTAGTGGGGGGTCACTATTTGCTCATAGCTGGGAACCTTTGTGATCAGAAGTCTTGCTGTCAGATGTAGTTTATAATCATACCAAGGACTAGTTGGCAATGTGGTGCTGTTGGCACTTTTGCTATCAGCTGTTGGCACTTTTGCTATCAGCTGTTGGCACTTTTGCTATCAGCTTTTGGCACTTTTGGTATCAGCTGTTGGCACTTTTGCTATCAGCTGTTTGCAGTTTTGCTATCAGCTGTTGGCACTTTTGCAATCAGCTGTTGGCACTTTTGCTATCAGCTGTTGGCACTTTTGCTATCTGCTGTTGGCACTTTTGATATCAGCTTTTGGCACTTTTGCTATCAGCTGTTGTCACTTTTGCTATCAGCTGTTGGCACTTTTGCTATCAGCTGTGGTGCTGTTGGCACTTTTGCTATCAACTGGTGTTGTTCGCAATTTTTTATATAAATATGTATTTTTATATTTTCATAGTGTTTTTTTTTTAGTGGGGGGTCACTATTTGCTCATAGCTTGGACCCTTTGTGATCAGAAGCCTTGCTGTCAGATGTAGTTTATAGTCATACCTAGGACTAGTTGACACTGTGGTGCTTTTGGCAATTTTGCTATCAGCTGTTGGCACTTTTGCTATCAGCTGTTGGCATTTTTGTATCAGCTGTTGGCACTTTTGCTATCAGCTGTTGGCACTTTTGCTATCAGCTGTGGTGCTGTTGGCACTTTTTCTATCAACTGGTGTTGTTCGCAAGTTTATATATAAATATGTATTTTTATACTTTCATAGTGTTTTTTTTTTAGTGTGGGGTCACTATTTGCACATAGCTGGGAACCTTTGTGATCAGAAGCCTTGCTGTCAGAGGTAGTTTATGGTCATACCTAGGACTAGTTGGCACTGTGGTGATGTTGGCACTATTGCTATCAGCTGTTGGCACTTTTGCTATCAGCTGTTGGCACATTTGCTATCAGCTGTTGGCACTTTTGCTATCAGCTGTGGTGCTGTTGGCACTTTTGCTATCAACTGGTGTTGTTCGCAAGTTTTTATATAAACATGTATTTTTATACTTTCATAGTGTTTTTTTTTAGTGGGGGTCACTATTTGCTCATAGCTGTGACCCTTTGTGATCAGAAGCCTTGTTGTCAGATGTAGTTTATAGTCATACCTAGGACTATTTGGCACTGTGGTGCTGTTGGCACTTTTGCTATCAGCTGTTGGCACTTTTGCTATCAGCTGTTGGCACTTTTGCTTTCAGCTGTGGTGCTGTTGGCACTTTTGCTATCAACTGGTGTTGTTCGCAAGTTTTTATATAAACATGCATTTTTATACATTCATAGTGTTTTTTTTAGTGGGGGGTCACTATTTGCTCATAGCTGGGACCCTTTGTGATCAGAAGCCTTTCTGTCAGATGTAGTTTATAGTCATACCTAGGACTAGTTGGCAATGTGGTGCTGTTGGCATTTTTGCTATCAGCTGTTGGCACTTTTGCTATCAGCTGTGGCGCTGTTGGCACTTTTGATATCAACTGGTGTTGCTCGCAAATTTTTATATAAACATGTATTTTTATACTTTCATAGTGTTTTTTTTTAATGGTGGGTCACTATTTGCTCATACCTTGGACCCTTTGTGACCAGAAGACTTGCTGGCAGATGTAGTTTATAGTCATACCTACGACTAGTTGGCACTGTGGTGCTGTTGGCACTTTTGCTATCAGCTGTTGGCACTTTTACTATCAGCTGTTGGCACTTTTGCTATCAGCTGTGGTGCTGTTGGCACTTTTGCTATCAACAGGTGTGGTTCGCAAAAGTTCGCAAAAATATAAAAACTTGCGAACAACACCAGTTGATAGCAAAAGTGCCAACAGCTGATAGCAAAAGTGCCAACAGCTGATACTAAAAGTGCCAAAAGCTGATAGCAAAAGAACCAACAGCTGATAGCGAAAGTGCCAACAGATGATACCAAAAGTGCCAACAGCTGATAGCAAAAGTGTCAACAGCTGATAGCAAAAGTGCCAACAGATAATACAAAAAGTGCCAAAAGCTGATAGCAAATGTGCCAACAGTTGATAGCAAAAGTGCCAACAGCTGATAGCAAAAGTGCCAACAGATGATACCAAAAGGGCAAAAAGCTGAAAGCAAAAGTGCCAAAAGCTGATAGCTAAAGTGCAAACAGCTGATAGCAAAAGTGACAACATCTGATACCAAAAGTGCCAACAGCTGATAGCAAAAGTTCCAACAGCTGATAGCAAAAGTGCCAACATCTGATAGCAAAAGTGCCAACATCACCACAGTGCCAACTAGTCCTAGGTATGACTATAAACTACATCTGACAGCAAGGCTTCTGATCACAAAGTGTCCCAGCTATGAGCAAATAGTGACACCCCACTAAAAAAAAAACACTATGAAAGTATAAAAGTACATGTTTATATAAAATCTTGCGAACAACACCAGTTGATAGCAAAAGTGCCAACAGCACCACAGCTGATAGCAAAAGTGCCAACAGCTGAGAGCAAAAGTGCCAACAGCTGATACCAAAAGTGCCAACAGCTGATAGCAAAAGTGCCAACAGCTGATAGCAAAAGTGCCAACAGCACCACAGTGCCAACTAGTCCTAGGTATGACTATAAACTACATCTGACAGCAAGGCTTCTGATCACAAAGGGTCCCAGCTATGAGCAAATAGTGACCCCCCACTAAAAGAAAACACTATGAATGTATAAAAATACATGTTTATATAAATCTTGCGAACAACAGCAGTTGATAGCAAAAGTGTCAACAGCACCACAGCTGATAGCAAAAGTGCCAACAGCTGATAGCAAAAGTGCCAACAGCTGATGGCAAAAGTGCCAACAGCTGATAACGAAAGTGCCAACAGCTGATACCAAAAGTGCCAAAAGCTGATAGCAAAATGCCAACAGCTGATAGGAAAAGTGCCAAAAGCTGATAGCAAATGTGCCAACAGCTGATAGCAAAAGTGCCAACAGCTGATTGCAAAAGTGCCAACAGCTGATAGCAAAAGAGCCAACAGCTGATAGCAACACTGCCAACAGCTGATAGCAAAAGTTCCAACAGCACCACATTGCCAACTAGTCCTAGGTATGACTATAAACTACATCTGACAGCAAGACTTCTGATCACAAAGGGTCCCAGCTATGAGCAAATAGTGACCCCCCACTAAAAAAAACACTACGAAAGTATAAAAATACATGTTTATATAAAAACTTGCGAACAACGCCAGTTGATAGCAAAAGTGCCAACAGCACCACAGCTGATAGCAAAAGTGCCAACAGCTGATAGCAAAAGTGCCAAAAGCTGACAGCAAAAGTGCCAACAGCTGATAGCAAAAGTGCCAACAGCACCACAGTGCCAACTAGTCCTAGGTATGACTATAAACTACATCTGACAGCAAGGCTTCTGATCACAAAGGGTTCCAGCTGTGAGCAAATAGTGACCCCCCACAAAAAAAAATACACTATGAAAGTATAAAAATACATGTTTATATAAAAACTTGCGAACAACACAAGTTGATAGCAAAAGTGCCAACAGCACCACAGCTGATAGCAAAAGTGCCAACAGCTGATAGCAAAAGTGCCAACAGCTGATATCAAAAGTGCCAACAGCTGATAGCAAAAGTGCCAACAGCACCACTGTGCCAACTAGTCCTAGGTATGATTATAAACTACATCTGACAGCAAGGCTTCTGATCACAAACGGTCCCAGCTATGAGCAAATAGTGACCCCCCACTAAAAAAAAACACTATGTATGTATAAAAATACATGTTTATATAAAATCTTGCGAACAACACCACTTGATAGCAAAAGTGCCAACAGCACCACAGCTGATAACAAAAGTGCCAACAGCTGATAGCAAAAGTGCCAACAGCTGATAGCAAAAGTGCCAAAAGCTGATAGCAAAAGTGCCAACAGCTGATAGCACAAGTGCCAACAGCTGATAGCAAAAGTGCCAACAGCCCCACATTGCCAACTAGTCCTAGGTATGATTATAAACTACATGTGACAGCAAGGCTTCTGATCACAAAGGGTCCTAGCTATGAGCAAATAGTGACCCCCCACAAAAAAAAACACTATGAATGTATAAAAATACATGTTTATATAAAAACTTGCGAACAACACCAGTTGATAGCAAAAGTGCCAACAGCACCACAGCTGATAGCAAAAGTGCCAACAGCTGATGGCAAAAGTGCCAACAGCTGATAACAAAAGTGCCAAAAGCTGATAGCAAAAGTGCCAACAGCTAATAGCACAAGTGCCAACAGATGATACCAAAAGTGCCAACAGCTGATAGCAAAAGTGCCAACAGCTGATGGCAAAAGTGCCAACAGCTGATAACGAAAGTGCCAACAGCTGATACCAAAAGTGCCAAAAGCTGATAGCAAAAGTGCCAACAGCTGATAGCAAAAGTGCCAAAAGTTGATAGCAAATGTGCCAACAGCTGATAGCAAAAGTGCCAACAGCTGATTGCAAAAGTGCCAACAGCTGATAGCAAAAGAGCCAACAGCTGATAGCAACACTGCCAACAGCTGATAGCAAAAGTTCCAACAGCACCACATTGCCAACTAGTCCTAGGTATGACTATAAACTACATCTGACAGCAAGACTTCTGATCACAAAGGGTACCAGCTATGAGCAAATAGAGACCCCTCACTAAAAAAAACACTACGAAAGTATAAAAATACATGTTTATATAAAAACTTGCGAACAACGCCAGTTGATAGCAAAAGTGCCAACAGCACCACAGCTGATAGCAAAAGTGCCAACAGCTGATAGCAAAAGTGCCAACAGCTGATATCAAAAGTGCCAACAGCTGATAGCAAAAGTGCCAACAGCACCACATTGCCAACTAGTCCTAGGTATGATTATAAACTACATCTGACAGCAAGGCTTCTGATCACAAAGTTTCCCAGCTATGAGCAAATAGTGACACCCCACTAAAAAAAACACTATGAAAGTATAAAAATACATGTTTATATAAAAACTTGCGAACAACACCAGTTGATAGCAAAAGTGCCAACAGCACCACAGCTGATAACAAAAGTGCCAACAGCTGATAGCAAATGTGCCAACAGCTGATACCAAAAGTGCCAACAGCTGATAGCAAAAGTGCCAACAGCTGATAGCAAAAGTGCCAACAGCTGATAGCAAAAGTGCCAACAGCACCACAGTGGCAACTAGTCCTAGGTATGACTATAAACTACATCTGACATCAAGGCTTATGTTCACAAAGTGTCCCAGCTATGAGAAAATAGTGAACCCCACTAAAAAAAAAACTATGAAAGTAGAAAAATACATGTTTATAAAAAAACTTGTGAATAACACCAGTTGATAGCAAAAGTGCCAACAGCACCACAGCTGATAGCAAAAGTGCCAACAGCTGATAGCAAATGTGCCAAAAGCTGATAGCAAAAGTGCCAACAGCTGATAGCACAAGTGCCAACAGCTGATAGCAAAAGTGCCAACAGCACCACATTGACAACTAGTCCTAGGTATGATTATAAACTACATCTGACAGCAAGGCTTCTGATCACAAAGGGTCCAAGCTATGAGCAAATAGTGACCCCCCACTAAAAAAAAAACACTATGAATGTATAAAAATGCATGTTTATATAAAAACGTGCGAACAACACCAGTTGATAACAAAAGGGCCAACAGCACCACAGATGATAGCAAAAGTGCCAACAGCTGATAGCAAAAGTGCCAACAGCTGATAGCAATAGTGCCAACAGCACCACAGTGCCAACTAGTCCTAGCTATGATTATAAACTACATCTGACAGCAAGGCTTCTGATCACAAAGGGTGCCAGCTAAGAGCAAATAGTGACCGTCCACTAAAAAAAAACACTTTGAATGTATAAAAATAGTTGTTTATATAAAAACTTGGGAACAACACCAGTTGATAGCAAAAGTGCCAACAGCACCACAGCTGATAGCAAAAGTGCCAATATCTGATAGCAAATGTGCCAACAGCTGATAGCAAAAGTGCCAACAGCACCACATTGCCAAATAGTCCTAGGTATGACTATAAACAACATCTGACAGCAAGGCTTCTGATCACAAAGGGTCCCAGCTATGAGCAAATAGTGACACCCCACTAAAAAAAACACTATGAAAGTATAAAAATACATGTTTATATAAAAACTTGCAAACAACACCAGTTGATAGCAAAAGTGCCAACAGCACCACAGCTGATAGCAAAAGTGCCAACAGCTGATAGCAAAAGTGCCAACAGCTGATAGCAAAAGTGCCAACAGCTGATAGCAAAAGTGCCAACAACTGATTGCAAAAGTGCCAACAGCTGATAGCAAGAGTGCAAACAGCTGATACCAAAAGTGCCAAAAGCTGATAGCAAAAGTTCCAACAGCTGATAGGAAAAGTGACAACAGCTGATAGCAAAAGTGCCAACAGCTGATTGCAAAAGGGCCAACAGCACCACAGCTGATAGCCAAAGGGTCCCAGCTATGAGCAAATATTGACCCCCCACTAAAAAAAACACATTGAATGTATAAAAATACATTTTTATATAAAAACTTGCGAACAAAACCAGTTGATAGCTAAAGTGCCAACAGCACCACAGCTGATAGCAAAAGTGCCAACAGCTGATACCAAAAGTGCCAACAGCTGATAGCAAAAGTGCAAACAGCACCACAGTGCGAACTAGTCCTATGTATGACTATAAACTACATCTGACAACAAGACTTCTGATCACAAAGGTTCCCAGCTTTGAGCAAATAGTGACCCCCCACTAAAAACAAAAAACATTATGAAAGTATAAATATATATGTTTTTATAAAAACATGCGAACAACACCAGTTGATAGCAAAAGTGAAAACAGCACCACAGCTGATAGCAAAAGTGCCAACAACTGATAGCAAATGTGCCAACAGCTGATAGCAAAAGTGCCAACAGCTGATAGCAAAATGCCAAAAGCTGATAGCAAAAGTGCCAACAGCACCACAGTGCCAACTAGTCCTAGGAATGACTATAAACTACATCTGACAGCAAGGCTTCTGATCACAAAGGTTCCCAGCTATGAGCAAATAGTGACCCCCCACTAAAAAAAAAACACTATGAAAGTATAAAAAAAGATGTTTATATAAAAACTTGCGAAGAACACAAGTTGATAGCAAAAGTGCCAACTGCACCACAGCTTATAGCAAAAGTGCCAACAGCTGACAGCAAAAGTGCCAACAGCTGATACCAAAAGTGCCAAAAGCTGATAGCAAAATTGGCAATAGCTGATAGCAAAAGTGCTAACAGCTGATAGCAATAGTGCCAACAGCACCACAGTGCAAATTAGTCGTAGGTATGACTATAAACTACATCTGACAGCAAGGCTTCTGATCACTAAGGGTCCCAGCTATGAGCAAATAGTGACCCCCCCACTAAAAAAAAAACACTATGAATGTATAAAAATACATGTTTATATAAAAACTTGCGAACAACACCAGTTGATAGCAAATGTGCCAACAGAACCACAGCTGATAGCAAAAGTGCCAACAGCTGATAGCAAAAGTGCCAACAGCTGATAGCAAAAGTGCCAACAGCTGATAGCAAAAGTGCCAACAACTGATTGCAAAAGTGCCAACAGCTGATAGCAAGAGTGCAAACAGCTGATACCAAAAGTGCCAAAAGCTGATAGCAAAAGTTCCAACAGCTGATAGGAAAAGTGACAACAGCTGATAGCAAAAGTGCCAACAGCTGATTGCAAAAGGGCCAACAGCACCACAGCTGATAGCCAAAGGGTCCCAGCTATGAGCAAATATTGACCCCCCACTAAAAAAAACACATTGAATGTATAAAAATACATTTTTATATAAAAACTTGCGAACAAAACCAGTTGATAGCTAAAGTGCCAACAGCACCACAGCTGATAGCAAAAGTGCCAACAGCTGATACCAAAAGTGCCAACAGCTGATAGCAAAAGTGCAAACAGCACCACAGTGCGAACTAGTCCTAGGTATGACTATAAACTACATCTGACAACAAGACTTCTGATCACAAAGGTTCCCAGCTTTGAGCAAATAGTGACCCCCCACTAAAAACAAAAAACATTATGAAAGTATAAATATATATGTTTTTATAAAAACATGCGAACAACACCAGTTGATAGCAAAAGTGAAAACAGCACCACACCTGATAGCAAAAGTGCCAACAACTGATAGCAAATGTGCCAACAGCTGATAGCAAAAGTGCCAACAGCTGATAGCAAAATGCCAAAAGCTGATAGCAAAAGTGCCAACAGCACCACAGTGCCAACTAGTCCTAGGAATGACTATAAACTACATCTGACAGCAAGGCTTCTGATCACAAAGGTTCCCAGCTATGAGCAAATAGTGACCCCCCACTAAAAAAAAAACACTATGAAAGTATAAAAAAAGATGTTTATATAAAAACTTGCGAAGAACACAAGTTGATAGCAAAAGTGCCAACTGCACCACAGCTTATAGCAAAAGTGCCAACAGCTGACAGCAAAAGTGCCAACAGCTGATACCAAAAGTGCCAAAAGCTGATAGCAAAATTGGCAATAGCTGATAGCAAAAGTGCTAACAGCTGATAGCAATAGTGCCAACAGCACCACAGTGCAAATTAGTCGTAGGTATGACTATAAACTACATCTGACAGCAAGGCTTCTGATCACTAAGGGTCCCAGCTATGAGCAAATAGTGACCCCCCCACTAAAAAAAAAACACTATGAATGTATAAAAATACATGTTTATATAAAAACTTGCGAACAACACCAGTTGATAGCAAAAGTGCCAACAGCACCACAGCTGATAGCAAAAGTGCCAACAGCTTATAGCAAAAGTGCCAACAGCTGATAGCAAAAGTTCCAACAGCTGATAACAAAAGTGCCAACAGCTGATAGCAAAAGTGCCAACAGCACGACATTGCCAACTAGTCCTAGGTATGATTATAAACTACATCTGACAGCAAGGCTTCTGATCACAAAGGGTCCCAGCTATGAGCCAATAGTGACCCCACACTAAAAAAAAACTCTATGAATGTATAAAAATACATGTTTATATAAAAACTTGCGAAGAACACCAGTTGATAGCAAAAGTGCAAACAGCACCACAGCTGATAGCAAAAGTGAGAACAGCTGACAGCAAAAGTGCCAACAGCTGATAGCAAAAGTGACAACAGCACAACATTGCCAACTAATCCTAGGTATGACAATAAACTACATCTGACAGCAAGGCTTCTGATCACTAAGGGTCCCAGCTATGAGCAAATAGTGACCCACGACTAAAAAAACACTATGAATGTATAAAAATACATGTTTATATAAAAACTTGCGAACAACACCAGTTGATTGCAAAAGTGCCAACAGCACCACAGCTGATAGCAAAAGTGCCAACAGCTGATAGCAAAAGTGCAAACAGCTGATAGCAAAAGTGCCAACAGCTGATAGCAAAAGTTCCAACAGCACCACAGTGCCAACTAATCCTAGGTATGACTATAAACTATATCTGACAGCAACACTTCTGATCACAAAGGGTCCCAGCTATGAGCAAATAGTGACCCCACACTAAAAAAAAACACTATGAAAGTATAAAAATACATGTTTATATAAAAACTTGCGAACAACACCAGTTGATAGCAAAAGTGCAAACAGCACCACAGCTGATTGCAAAAGTGCCAACAGCTGATAGCAAAAGTGCCAACCGCTGTTAACGAAAATGCCAACAGCTGATAGCAAAAGTGCCAACAGCTGATAGCAAAAGTGCCAACAGCTGATAGCAAATGTGCCAACAGCTGATAGCAAAAGTGCCAACAGCACCACAGTGCCAGCTAGTCCTAGGTATGACTATAAACTACATCTGACAGCAAGGCTTCTGATCACAAAGGTTCCAAGCTATGAGCAAATAGTGACCCCCCACTAAAAAAAAAAACTATGAAAGTATAAATATACATGTTTATATAAAAACTTGCGAACAACACCAGTTGATAGCAAAAGGGCCAACAGCACCACAGCTGATAGCAAAAGTGCCAACAGCTGATCGCAAAAGTGCCAACAGCTGATACGAAATGTGCCAACAGCTGATAGCAAAAGTGCCAACAGCTGATAGCAAAAGTGCCAAAAGCTGATAGCGAAAGTGCCAACAGCTTATAGCAAAAGTGCCAACAACTGATTGCAAAAGTGCCAACAGCACGACAGTTCCAACTATTCCTAGGTATGACTATAAACTACATCTGACAGCAAGTCTTCTGATCACAAAGGGTGCCAGCTATGAGCAAATAGTGAACCCCCACTAAAAAAAAAATACTATGAAAGTATAAAAATACATGTTTATATAAAAACTTGCGAACAACACCAGTTGATAGCAAAAGTGTCAACAGCACAACAGCTGATAGCAAAAGTGCCAACAGCTGATAGCAAAAGTGCCAACAGCACCACATTGCCAACTAGTCCTAGGTATGACTATAAACTACATCTGACAGCAAGGCTTCTGATCACAAAGGGTCCCAGCTATGAGCAAATAGTGACCCCACATTAAATAAAACCACTATGAATGTATAAAAATACATGTTTATATAAAAACTTGCGAACAACACCAGTTGATAGCAAAAGTGCCAACAGCACCACAGCTGTTAGCAAAAGTGCCAACAGCTGATAGGAAAAGTGCCAACAGCTGATACCAAAAGTGCCAACAGCTGATAGCAAAAGTGCCAACAGCTGATAGCAAAAGTGCCAACAGCTGATAGCAAAAGTGCCAACAGCACCACAGTGCAAACTAGTCCTTGGTATGACTATAAACTACATCTGACAACAAGACTTCTGATCACAAAGGTTCCAAGCTATGAGCAAATAGTAACCCCCCAATAAAAAAAACACTATGAAAGTATAAAAATACATGTTTATATAAAAACTTGCTAACAACACCAGTTGATAGCAAAAGTGCCAACAGCACCACAGCTGATAGCAAAAGTGCCAACAGCTGATAGCAAAAGTGCCAACAGCACCACATTCCCAACTAGTCCTAGGTATGACTCTAAACTACATCTGACAGCAAGGCTTCTGATCACAAAGGGTCCCAGCTATGAGCAAATAGTGACTCCCCACTAAAAAAAAAAACTCTATGAATGTATAAAAATACCTATTTATATAAAAAATGTGCGAACAACACCAGTTGATAGCAAAAGTGCCAACAGCACCACAGCTGATAGCAAAAGTGCCAACAGCTGATAGCAAAAGTGCCAACAGCTGATACCAAAAGTGCCAACAGCTTATAGCAAAAGTGCCAACAGCTGATAGCAAAAGTGCCAACAGATGATACCAAAAGAGCCAACAGCTGATAGCAAAAGTGCCAACAGCTGATAGCAAAAGTGCCAACAGCTGATACCAAAAGTGCCAAAAGCTGATAGCAAAAGTGCCAACAGCTTATAGCAAAAGTGCCAACAGCTGATAGCAAAAGTGCCAACAGAACCACAGTGCCAACAATTCCTAGGTATGATTATAAACTACATCTGACAGCAAGGCTTCTGATCACAAAGGGTCCAAGCTATGAGCAAATAGTGACCCCCCACTAAAACAAAAAACACTATGAATGTATAAAAATACATGTTTATATAAAAACTTGCGAACAACACCAGTTGATAGCAAAAGTGCTAACAGAACCACAGCTGATAGCAAAAGTGCCAACAGCTGATAGTAAAAGTGCCAACACCTGATAGCAAAAGTGCCAACAGCACCACAGTGCCAACTAGTCGTAGGTATGACTATAAACTACATCTGCCAGCAAGTCTTCTGATGACAAAGGGTCCAAGCTATGACCCACCACTAAAAAAAACACTATGAAAGTATAAAAATAAATGTTTATATAAAAACTTGCGAGCAACACCAGTTGATAGCAAAAGTGCCAACAGCACCACAGCTGATAGCAAAAGTGCCAACAGCTGATAGCAAAAGTGCCAACAGCACCACAGTGCCAACTAGTCCTAGGTATGACTATAAACTACATCTGACAGAAAGGCTTCTGATCACAAAGGGTCCCACCTATGAGCAAATAGTGACCCCCCACTAAAAAAACACTATGAATGTATAAAAATACATTTTTATATAAAAACTTGCGAACAACACCAGTTGAGAGCAAAAGTGCCAACAGCACCACAGCTAATAGCAAAAGTCCCAACAGCTGATAGCAAAAGTGCCAACAGCTGATAGCAAAAGTGCCAACAGCACCACAGTGCCAACTAGTCCTAGGTATGACCATAAACTACCTCTGACAGCAATGCTTCTGATCACAAATGGTCCCAGCTATGAGCAAATAGTGACCACACACTAAAAAAAAAACACTATGAAAGTATAAAAATACATATTTATATAAAAACTTGCGAACAACACCAGTTGATAGCAAAAGTGCCAACAGCACCACAGCTGATAGCAAAAGTGCCAACAGCTGATAGCATAAGTGCCAACAGCTGATAACAAAAGTGCCAAAAGCTGACAGCAAAAGTGCCAACAGCTGATTGCAAAAGTGCCAACAGATGATACCAAAAGTGCCAAGAGCTGATAGCAAAATTGCCAACAGCTTATAGCAAAAGTTCCAACAGCTGATACCAAAAGTGCCAAAAGCTGATAGCAAAATTGCCAACAGCTGATAGCTAAATTGCCAACAGCTGATAGCAAAACTGCCAACAGCACCACAGTGCCAACTAGTCCAGGTATGATTATAAACTACATCTGACAGCAAGATTTCTGATCACAAAGGTTCCAGGCTATGAGCAAATAGTGACCCCCCACTAAAAAAAAAACAATATGAAAGTATAAAAAAACATGTTTATATAAAAACTTGCGAGCAACAACAGTTGAATTCAAAAGTGCCAACAGCACCACAGCTGATAGCAAAACTGCCAAAAGCTGATAGCAAAAGTGCCAACAGCTGATAGCAAAAGTGACAACTGCTGATAGCAAAAGTGCCAACAGCACGACAGTGCCAACTAGTCCTAGGTATGACTATTATCTACATCTGACAGCAAGGCTTCTGATCACAAAGGGTCACAGCTATGAGCAAAGAGTGACCCCCCACTAAAAATAAGAACACTATGAAAGTATAAAAATACATATTTATATAAAAACTTGCGAACAACACCAGTTGATAGCAAAAGTGCCAACAGCAACACAGCTGATAGCAAAAGTGCCAACAGCTGATAGCAAAAGTGCCAACAGCTGATAGCAAAAGTGCCAACAGCACCACATTGCCAACTAGTCCTAGGTATGATGATAAACTACATCTGACAGCAAGGCTTCTGATCACAAAGGGTCTCAGCTATGAGCAAATAGTGACCCCCCACTAAAAAAAAACTATGAAAGTATAAAAATACATGTTTATATAAAAACTTGCGAACAACACCAGTTGATAGCAAAAGTGCAAACAGCACCACAGCTGATAGCAAAAGTGCCAAAAGCTGATAGCAAAAGTGCCAACAGCTGATAGCAAAAGTGCCAACAGCTGATAGCTAAAGTGACAATAGCTGATAGCAAAAGTGCCAACAGCACGACAGTGCCAACTAGTCCTAGGTATGAATATAAACTACATCTGACAGCAAGTCTTCTGATCACAAAGGGTCCCAGCTATGAGCAAATAGTGACCCCCCACAAAAAAAAACACTATGAAAGTATAAAAATACATATATAAAAACTTGCGAACAACACCAGTTGATAGCAAAAGTGCCAACAGCACCACAGCTGATAGCAAAAGTGCCAACAGCTGATAGCAAAAGTGCCAACAGCTGATAGCAAAAGTGCCAACAGCACCACAGTGCCAACTAGTCCTAGGTATGATTATAAAGTACATCTGACAGCAAGGCTTCTGATCACAAATGGTCTCAGCTATGAGCAAATAGTGACCCCCCACTAAAAAAAAAATACTATGGAAGTATAAAAATACATGTTTATATAAAAACTTGCGAACAACACCAGTTGATAGCAAAAGTGCAAACAGCACCACAGCTGATAGCAAAAGTGCCAACAGCTGATAGCAAAAGTTTCAACAGCTGATAGCAAAAGTGCCAACAGATGATAACAAAAGTGCCAAAAGCTGATGTGCCAACAGATGATACCAAAAGTGCACACAGCTGATAGCAAAAGTACCAACAGCTGATAGCAAACGTGCCAACAGCTGATAGCAAAAGTGCCAACAGCTGATAGCACCACAGTGCCAACTAGTCCTAGGTATGACTATAAACTACATCTGACAGCAAGGTTTCTGATCACAAAGGGTCCCAGCTATGCGCAAATAGTGACCCCCCACTAAAAAAAAACACTATGAAAGTAAAAAAATACATGTTTATATAAAAACTTGCGAACAACACCAGTTGATAGCAAAAGTGCAAACAGCACCACAGCTGATAGCAAAAGTGCCAACAGCTGATAGCAAAAGTGCCAACAGCTTATAGCAAAGGTGCCAACAGCTGATACCAAAAGTGCCAAAAGCTGATAGCAAAATGCCAACAGATGATAAAAAAATGTGCCAACAGCTGATAGGAAAAGTGCCAACAGATGATAGCAAAAGTGCCAACAGCTGATAGCAAAATGCCAACAGCTGATACCAAAGTGCCAACAGCTGATAGCAAAAGTGCCAACAGCTGATTGCAAAAGTGCCAACCGCTGATAGCAAAAGTGCCAAAAGCTGATAGCAAAAGTGCCAACAGCTGATAGAAAAAGTGCCAACAGCTGATAGCAAAAGTGCCAACAGCCCCACAGTGCCAACTAGTCAATAGGTATGACTATAAACTACATCTGACAGCAAGGCTTCTGATCACAATGGGTCCCAGCTATGAGCAAATAGTGACCCCCACTAAAAAAAAAACATTATGAAAGTATAAAAATACATATTTATATAAAAACTTGCGAACAACACCAGTTGATAGCAAAAGTGCCAACAGCACCACAGCTGATACCAAAAGTGCCAACAGCTGATAGCAAAAGTGCAAACAGCTGATACAAAAAGTGCCAAAAGCTGATAGCAAAAGTGCCAACAGATGATGACAAAAGTGCCAACAGCTGATAGCAAAAGTGCCAACAGCTGATAGCAAAAGTGCCAACAGCTGATAGCACAATTGCCAAATGCTGATAGCAAAAGTGCCAACAGCTGATAGCAAAAGTGCCAACAGCTGATACCACAGTGCCAACTATTCCTAGGTATGACTCTAAACTACATCTGACAGCAAGGTTTCTGATCAAAAAGGGTCCCAGCTATGAGCAAATAGTGACCCCCCACTAAAAAAAAAACACTATGAAAGTAAAAAAATACATGTTTATATAAAAACTTGCGAACAACACCAGTTGATAGCAAAAGTGCCAACAGCAGCACAGCTGATAGCAAAAGTGCCAAACGCTGATAGCAAAAGTGCCAACAGCTGATAGCAAAAGTGCCAACAGCTGATACCAAAAGTGCCAAAAGCTGATAGCAAAAGTGCCAACAGCTGATAGCAAAAGTGCCAACAGATGATAAAAAAAGTGCCAACAGCTGATAGCAAAAGGGCCAACAGCTGATAGCAAAATGCCAACAGCTGATACTAAAGTGCCAACAGCTGATAGCAAAAGTGCCAACAGCTGATTGCAAAAGTGCCAACCGCTGATAGCAAAAGTGACAACAGCTGATAGCAAAAGTGCCAACAGCCCCTAAGTGCCAACTAGTCCTAGGTATGACTATAAACTACATCTGACAGCAAGGCTTCTGATCCCAATGTGTCCCAGCTATGAGCAAATAGTGACACCCCACAAAAAAAAAAAACACTATGAATGTATAAAAATGCATGTTTATATAAAAACTTGCGAACAACACCAGTTGATAGCAAAAGTGCCAACAGCACCACAGCTGATAGCAAAAGTGCCAACAGCCTATAGCAAAAGTGCCAACAGCTGATACCAAAAGTGCCAAAAGCTGATAGCAAAAGTGCCAACAGCTGATACCAAAAGTGCCAACAGCTGATAGCAAAAGTGCCAAAAGCTGATAGCAAAAGTGCCAACTGCTGATAGCAAAAGTGCAAACAGCTGATAGCAAAAGTGCCAACAGCACCACAGTGCCAACTAGTCCTAGGTATGACTATAAACTACATCTGACAGTAAGGCTTCTGATCACAAAGGGTCCCAGCTAGGAGCAAATAGTGACCCCCCACAAAAAAAAAACACTATGTATGTATAAAAATACATGTTTATATAAAAACTTCCGAACAGCACCAGTTGATAGCAAAAGTGCCAACAGCACCACAGCTGATAGTAAAAGTGCAGACAGCTGATAGCAAAAGTGCCACAAGCTGATACCAAAAGTGCCAACAGCTGATAGCAAAAGTGCCACCAGCTGATAGCAAAAGTGCCAAGAGCTGATACCAAAAGTGCCAACAGCTGATACCAAAAGTGCCAAAAGCTGATAGCAAAAGTGCCAACAGCTGATAGCAAAAGTGCCAACAGCTGATAGCAAAAGTGCCAACAGCACCACAGTGCCAACTAGTCCTCGGTATGACTATAAACTACATCTGACAGCAAGGCTTCTGATCACACAGGGTCCCAGCTATGAGCAAATAGTGACCCCCAACTGTGATGCTGTTGGCACTTTTGCTATCAGCTGTTGGCACTTTTGCTATCAGCTTTGGGCACTTTTGCTATCAGCTGTTGGCACTTTTGCTATCAGCTGTTGGCACATTTGCTATCAGCTGTTGGCACATTTGCTATCAGCTGTTGGCACTTTTGGTATCATGTGGTGGCACTTTTGCAATCAGCTGTTGGCACTTTTGCTATCAGCTGTGGTGCTGTTGGCACTTTTGCTATCAGCTGTTGGCACTTTTGCTATCAGCTGTGGTGCTGTTGGCACTTTTGCTATCAACTGGTGTTGTTCGCACGTTTTTATATAAACATGTATTTTTATACTTTCATAGTGTTTTTTTTTTAGTGGGGGGTCACTATTTGCTCATAGCTGTGACACTTTGTGATCAGAAACCTTGCTGTCAGATGTAGTTTATAGTCATACATAGGACTAGTTTGCACTGTGGTTCTGTTGGCACTTTTGCTCTCAGCTGTTGGCACTTTTGCTATCAGCGGTTGGCACTTTTGCAATCAGCTGTTGGCACTTTTGCTATCAGCTGTTGGCACTTTGGTATCAGCTGTTGGCACTTTTGCTATCAGCTGTTGGCACTTTTGCTATCATCTGTTGGCACTTTTGCTATCAGCTGTGGTGCTGTTGGCACTTTTGCTATCAACTGGTGCTGTTCGCAAGTTTTTATATAAACATGTATTTTTATACATTCATAGTGTTTTTTTTTAGTGGGGGGTCACTATTTGCTCCTAGCTGGTACCCTTTGTGATCAGAAGCCTTGCTGTCAGATGTAGTTTATAGTCATACCTAGGACTAGTTGGCACTGTCGTGCTGTTGGCACTTTTGTTATCAGCTGTTGGCACTTTTGCTATCAGCTGTTGGCACTTTTGCAATCAGCTGTTGGCACTTTTGCTATCTACTGTGGGGCTGTTGGCACTTTTGCTATCAACTGGTGTTGTTCGCAAGTTTTTATATAAACATGTATGTTTATATTTTCATAGTGTTTTTTTTTAGTGGGGGGTCGCTATTTGCTCATAGCTGGGACCCTTTGAGATCAGAAGACTTGCTGTCAGATTTAGTTTATAGTCATACCTAGGACTAGTTGGCACTGTGGTGCTGTTGGCACTTTTGCTATCAGCTGTTTGCACTTTTGCTATCAGCAGTTGGCACTTTTGCTATCATCTGTTGGCACTTTTGCTCTCAGCTGTTGGCACTTTTGCTATCAGCTGTTGGCACTTTTGCTATCAGCTGTTGGCAATTTTGCTATCAGCTTTTGGCACTTTGCTATCAGCTGTTGGCACTTTTGCTATCAGCTGTTGGCACATTTGCTATCAGCTGTTGGCACTTTTGCTATCAGCTGTGGTGCTGTTGGCACTTTTGCTATCAACTGGTGTTGTTCGCACGTTTTTATATAAACATGTATTTTTATACTTTCATAGTGTTTTTTTTTAGTGGGGGGTCACTATTTGCTCATAGCTGTGACACTTTGTGATCAGAAACCTTGCTGTCAGATGTAGTTTATAGTCATACATAGGACTAGTTTGCACTGTGGTTCTGTTGGCACTTTTGCTCTCAGCTGTTGGCACTTTTGCTATCAGCGGTTGGCACTTTTGCAATCAGCTGTTGGCACTTTGGTATCAGCTGTTGGCACTTTTGCTATAAGCTGTTGGCACTTTTGCTATCAGCTGTTGGCACTTTTGCTATCATCTGTTGGCACTTTTGCTATCAGCTTGTGGTGCTGTTGGCACTTTTGCTATCAACTGGTGCTGTTCGCAAGTTTTTATATAAACATGTATTTTTATACATTCATAGTGTTTTTTTTTTAGTGGGGGGTCACTATTTGCTCCTAGCTGATACCCTTTGTGATCAGAAGCCTTGCTGTCAGATGTAGTTTATAGTCATACCTAGGACTAGTTGGCACTGTGGTGCTGTTGGCACTTTTGTTATCAGCTGTTGGCACTTTTGCTATCAGCTGTTGGCACTTTTGCAATCAGCTGTTGGCACTTTTGCTATCAACTGTGGTGCTGTTGGAACTTTTGCTATCAACTGGTGTTGTTCGCAAGTTTTTATATAAACATGTATTTTTATACATTTATAGTGTTTTTTTTTTAGTGGGGGGTCACTATTTGCTCATAGCTGGGACCCTTTGTGATAAGAAGCCTTGCTGTCAGATGTAGTTTATAGTCATACCTAGGATTGGTTTCCAATGTGGTGCTGTTGGCACTTTTGCTATCAGCTGTTGGAACTTTTGCTATCAGCTGTTGGCACTTTTGCTATCAGCTGTTGGCACTTTTGCTATCAGCTGTTGGCACTTTTGCTATAAGCTCTTGGCACTTTTGCTGTCAGGTCAGTCTTTCTGGGACTGTCTCCTGGGTGGGGTTTCGTCTGCATGGGACTTTCTGGGACTGGGGGTCGTCTACGTGGATCTTTCTGGGAATCTCTCCTGGGTGTGAGGTCGTCTGCGTGGGACTTTCTGGGACTGTTTCCTGGGTGGGGACTCGTCTGCGCGGGACTTTCTTGGACTGGGGGTCGTCTGCGTGGGTCATTCTGGGACAGTCTCCTGGGTGCGGTGTTGTCTGCGCTGGACTTTTTGGGACTGGGGGTCGTCAGCCTGGGACATTCTGGGACTGGGGGTCATCTGCGTGGGACTTTCTCGGACTGTCTCCTTGTTGGGGGTCGTCTTTTTGGGACTTTCTGGGACTGCCTCCTGGGTGTGGGGTCGTCTGCGTGGGACTTTCTGGGAATGCGGCTCGTCTGCGTTGGATTTTCTGGGACTGGGTGTCGTCTGCGTGGGACTTTCTGTGGCTGTCTCCTGTGTGGGGGTGTCGTCTGCGTGGGACTTTCTGGGACTGGGGGTCGTCTCCGTGGGTCTTTCTGGGACTGTCTCCTGGGTGCGGGTTCGTCTCCGTGGGACTTTCTGGGACTGGGGTTCGTCTGCGTTGGACTTTCTGGGACTGGGGGATGTCTGCGTGAGACTTTCTGGGACTGGGGGTCGTCTGCGTGGGACTTTCTGGGACTGTCTCCTAGGTGGGGCTCATCTGCGTGGGACTTTCTGGGAATGTCTGCTGGGTGGGGGTCGTCTGCGTGGGAGTTTCTGGGACTGGGAGTCGTCTTCGTTGGACTTTCTGTGACTGGGGCCGTCTACGAGGGACTTTCTGGGAGTGGGGGTCGTCTGCCTGGGACTTTCTGGGACTGTCTCCTTGGTGGGGGTCGTCTTCATGGGACGTTCTTAGACTGGGGGTCGTCTGCGTGGGACATTCTGGGACTGACTCCTGGGTGGGGGGAACGTCTGCGTCGGATTTTCTGTGACTGTGGCCGTCTGCGTGGGACGTTCTGGGACTGGGGGCCGTCTGCGTTGGACTTTCTGGGAGTGGGGGTCCTCTGCGTGGGACTTTCTGGGACTGTCTCCTGGGTGGGGGGTCGTCAGTTTGGGACTTTCCGAGAAATGTCTCCTGTTTGGGGTGTCGTCTGCGTGGGACTTTCTGGAACTGGGGGTCTTCTGCGTGTGACTTTATGGGACTGGGGGTCGTCTGCGTGGGACTTTTTGGGACTGGGGGCCGTCTGCGTGGGACTTTCCGGGACTGTCTCAGGGGACTGGGGGTCGTCTTCGTTTGACTTCCTGGGACTGGGGATCGTCTGCGTGGGACTTTCTCGGAATGGGTGTCGTCTGCGTGGGACTTTCTGGGACTGTCTCCTGGTTGGGGGGTCGTCTGCCTGGGACTTTCTGGGACTGTCTCCTGGGTGGGGGTCGTCTGCATGCGACTTCCTGGGACTGGGGGTCTTCTGCGTGGGACTTTCTGGGACTGTCTCCTGGGTGCAGGGTCGTCTGCGTGGGATATCTGGGACTGTCTCCTGGGTGGGGGGTCGTCTTTGTGACTTTCTGGGACTGGGGGTCGTCTGCGTCGGTCTTTCTGGGACTGTCTCCTGGGTGGTGGGTCGTCTGCGTGGGACTTGCTTGGACTGGATGTCGTCTGCGTGGGACTTTCTGGGACAAGGGTGTCGTCTGCGTGGGACTTTCAGGGACTGGGGATCGTCTGCGTGGGACTTTCTGGGACTGGGGATCGTCTGCGTGGGACTTTCTGGGACTGTCTGCAGGGTGGAGGTCGTCTGCGTTGGACTTTCTGGGAATGGGGGTCGTCTGCGTGGGACATTCTGTGACTGGGGGCCGTCTACGTGGGACTTTCTGGAAGTGGGGTCGTCTGCATGGGATTTTCTTGGACTGTCTCCTGGGTGGGTTCTCCTCTGCGTGGGACTTTCTGGGACTCTCTCCTGTGTGGGGGGTCGTCTGCTAGGGACTTTCTGGGAATGTCTCCTGGGTGGGGGTCTTCTGCATGGGAATTTCTTAGACTGGGGGTCGTCTGCGTGGGACATTCTGGGACTGAGGGTCGTCTGCGTGGGACTTTCTGGGACTGGGGTTCGTCTGCGTGGGACTTTCTGAGACTGAGGCCGTCTTCGTCGGACTTTCTGGGAGTGGGGGTCGTCTTTGTGGGACTTTCTGGGACTGTCACCTGGGTGGGGGGTCTTCGGTTTGGGACATTCTGAGAACTGTCTCCTGGGTGGGGTGTCGTCTGCGTGGGACTTTCTGGGACTGGGGTTCGTCTGCGTGGGACTTTCTGGGACTGTCTCCTGGGTCGGGGGTCGTCTGCGTGGGACTTTCTGGGACTGTCTCCTGGGTGGGGGTCGTCTGCATGGGACTTTCTGGGACTGGGGGTCTTCTGCGTGGGACTTTTTGGGACTGGGTGTCGTCTGCGTGGGACTTTCTGGGACTGTCTCCTGGGTGGGGGGTCGTCTGCGTGGGACTTTCTGGGACTGGGGGTCTTCTGCATGGGACTTTCTGGGACTGTCTCCTGGGTGGGGGGTCGTCTGCGTGGGACTTTCTGGGGTTAGGGGTCGTCTGCGTGGGACCTTCTGGGACTGGGTGTCGTCTGCGTGGGACTTTCTGGGACTGTCTTCTGGGCGGGGGTCTTCTGCGTGGGACTTTCTGGGACTGGGGGTCGTCTGCGTGGCACTTTCTGGGACTGGGGGTCGTCTGCGTTGGACTTTCTGGGACTTGGATTCGTCTGAGTGGGTCTTTCTGGGACTGTCTTCTGGGTGGGGCTTCACACAAGAGCTAGGCCTATTCGGCTTGTAGCAGGCTGAGATTGCTTGTAAGGCAGTTTTGAAAAAAAGAGACAGGAGATGTCGTTTTGTAGCAGCCTAGATTGCTTTGAAGGCAGTTTTCACCAAAGAGCCAAGATACGTCGGCTCGTAGACGCCTGGGATTTCTTGTAAATCAATTTGCACAAAAGAGCCAGGAGAATTCGGCTTGCAGGAGCCTGAGATTGCTTGTAAGGCAGTTGTCACAAAAGAGACAGAATATGTCGATTTGTAGCGGCATGAGATTGCTTGCAAGGCAGTTCTCACAAAAGAGCCAGGCGTATTCGGCTTGTAGTTGCCTGAGATTGCTTGTAAGGCAGTTGTCACAAAAGAGTCAGGAGAAGTCGGCTCGTAGCAGCCTGATATTGCTTGTAAGGCAGTTGCCACAAAAGAGCCAGGAGAAATTGGCTTGTCGCCGCCTGGGATTGCTTGTAAGGCAATTCGCACAAAAAGCCAGGAGAATTCATAATGCTGCAGCCTGAGAATGCTTGTAAGGCAGATGCCACAGATGAGCCTGGGGAAATCGGTTCGTAGCAACCTGAGATTGCTTGTATGGCAATTGGCAAAAAAATCAGGAGAATTGGACTACCGGATGCCTGAGATTGCTTGTAAGGCAGTTGTCACAAAAGAGCCAGGATATGTCGATTTATAGCGGCCTGAGATTCCTTGTAAAGCAGTTTCACAAAAGAGCAAGGCGTATTCGGCTTGTAGCAGGCTGAGATTGCTTGTAAGGCAGTTTTTAAAAAAGTGACTGTAGATGTCGTTTTGTAGCAGCGTGAGATTGCTTGTAAGGCAGTTGCCACAAATGAACCAGGAGAATTGGGTTTGCTGCAGCCTGAGATTGCTTGTAAGGCCGTTATCACAATAGAGCCAGGAGAATTCGGCTTGTAGCAGCCTGAGATTGCTTGCAAGGCAGTTCCCACAAAAGTGCCTGGAGAAATCGGCACGTAGACGTCTGGGATTGCTTTAAGGCAATTGGCACAAAAATAAGGAGAATTGTGCTGGCGTCAGCCTGAGATTGCTTGCAAACAGTTGTCACAAAAGAGACAGGAGATGTCGATTTGTAGCGGCCTGAGATTTCTTGCAAGGCAGTCTCACAAACGAGCCAGGCGTCTTCGGCTTGTAGCGGCCTGAGATTGCTTGTAAGGCAGTTTCACAATAGAGCCAAGAGAAGTTTGCTCGTAGCAGCCTGACATTGCTTGTAAGGCAGTTGTCACAAAAGCGCCAGGAGAATTTGGCTTTTAGCAGCCTGAGATTTCTTGTAAGGCTGTTGCCACAAAAAAGCCAGAAGAAATCGGCTCGTAGACGCCTGGGATTGCTTGTAAGTTAATTCGCACAAAAAGCCAGGAGAATTCATATTGCTGCAGCCTGAGAATGCTTGTAAGGCAGATGCCAGAAATGTGCCAGGGGAAATCGGTTTGTAGCAGCCTGGGAATGCTTGTAAGACAATTATAACAAAAAGTCAGGAGAATTGGACTACCGGCAGCCTGAGATTGCTTGTAAGGCAGTTGTCACAATAGAGCCAGGAGAATTCGTCTTGTAGCAGCCTGAGATTGCTTGTAAGGCAGTTGTCATAGAAGAGCCAGACACGTAGAAGCCTGAGATTGCTTGGAAGGCAGTTGGCAGAATAGAGGCAGAAGAATTCATATTGCTGTAGCCTGAGAATGCTTGTAAGGCAGATGCCACAAATGAGCCATGGGAAATCGGTTCGTGGCAGCCTGGGATTGCTTGTATGGCAATTGGCACAAAAAATCAGGAGAATTGGACAACCGGATGCCTGAGATTGCTTGTAAGGCAGTTGTCACAAAAGAGCCAGGATATGTCGATTTGCAGCGGCCTGAGATTGCTTGTAAGGCAGTTTCACAAAAGAGCCAGGCGTATTCGGCTTGTAAGGCAGTTTTGTCGTTTTGTAGCAATCTGAGATTGTTTTTAAGGCAGTTTTTACAAAAGAGACAAGAGAAGTCGGCTCGTAGACGCCTGGGATTGTTGTAAGACAATTTGCACAAAAGAGCCAGGAGAATTCGGCTTGCAGCAGCCTGAGATTGCTTGGAAGGCAGTTGCCACATTTGAGCCAGGAGAAATCGGCTCGTAGACGCCTGGGATTGCTTGTAAGGCAATTGGCACAAAAAGCCAGGGGAATTAGGATTGCTGTAGACTGAGATTGCTTTTAAGGCAGTTGTCACAATAGAACCAGGAGAATTTGGCTTATAGCAGCCTGAGATTGCTTGTATGGAAGTTACCACAAAAGAGCCAGGAGATATCGGCACGTAACCGCCTGGTATTGTTTTTAAGGCAATTGGCACAAAAAGTCAGGAGAACTGCCCCGCGGCAGCCTGAGATTGCTTGTAAGGCAGTTGTCACAAAAGAGACAGTAGATGTCGATTTGTAGTGGCCTGAGATTGCTTGCAAGGCATTTTCACAAAAGAGCCAGGCGTATTCGGCTTGTAGCAGCCTGAGATTGCTTGTAAGGCAGTTACCACAAAAGAGCCAGGAGAAATCGGCACGTAGCCGCCTGGGATTGCTTTTAAGGCAATTGGCACAAAAAGTCAGGAGAACTGTCCTGGCGGAAGACTGAGATTGCTTGTAAAGCAGTTGTCACAAAAGAGACAGGAGATGTCGGATTGTAGAAGCCTGACATTGCTTGTAAGGCAGTTGTCACAAAAGCGCCAGGAGAATACGGCTTGTAGCAGCCGGAGATTACTTGCAAGGCAGTTTTCACAAAAGAGCCAAGATAAGTCGGCTCGTAGCAGCCTGACATTGATTGTAAGACAGTTGTCATAAAAGCGCCAGGAGAATTCGGCTTGTAGCAGCCTGAGATTTCTTGTAAGGCAGTTGCCACAAAAGCGCCAGGAGAAATCGGCTCGTAGACGCCTGGGATTGCTTGTAAGGCAATTTGCACAAAAAGCCAGGAGAATTCATATTGCTGCAGCCTGAGAATGCTTTTAAGGCAGATGACACAGATGAGCCAGGAGAAATCGGTTCGTAGCAGCCTGGGATTGGTTGTAAGGCAATTAGCACAAATATAAGGAGAATTGGACTAGCGTCAGCCTGAGATTGCTTGTAAGGCAGTTGTCACAAAAGAACCAGTATATGTCGATTTGTAGCGGCCAATTCGGCTTGTAGCAGGCTGAGATTGCTTGTAAGGCAGTTTTCACAAAAGAGACAAGAGATGTGGGTTTGTAGAAGCCTGAGATTGCTTGTAAGGCAGTTTCACAAAAGAGCCAGGCGTATTCGGCTTGTAAGGCAGTTTTGTCGTTTTGTAGCAATCTGAGATTGTTTTTAAGGCAGTTTTTACAAAAGAGACAAGAGAAGTCGGCTCGTAGACGCCTGGGATTGTTGTAAGGCAATTTGCACAAAAGAGCCAGGAGAATTCGGCTTGCAGCAGCCTGAGATTGCTTGGAAGGCAGTTGCCACATTTGAGCCAGGAGAAATCGGCTCGTAGACGCCTGGGATTGCTTGTAAGGCAATTGGCACAAAAAGCCAGGGGAATTAGGATTGCTGTAGACTGAGATTGCTTTTAAGGCAGTTGTCACAATAGAACCAGGAGAATTTGGCTTATAGCAGCCTGAGATTGCTTGTATGGAAGTTACCACAAAAGAGCCAGGAGATATCGGCACGTAACCGCCTGGTATTGTTTTTAAGGCAATTGGCACAAAAAGTCAGGAGAACTGCCCCGCGGCAGCCTGAGATTGCTTGTAAGGCAGTTGTCACAAAAGAGACAGTAGATGTCGATTTGTAGTGGCCTGAGATTGCTTGCAAGGCATTTTCACAAAAGAGCCAGGCGTATTCGGCTTGTAGCAGCCTGAGATTGCTTGTAAGGCAGTTACCACAAAAGAGCCAGGAGAAATCGGCACGTAGCCGCCTGGGATTGCTTTTAAGGCAATTGGCACAAAAAGTCAGGAGAACTGTCCTGGCGGAAGACTGAGATTGCTTGTAAAGCAGTTGTCACAAAAGAGACAGGAGATGTCGGATTGTAGAAGCCTGACATTGCTTGTAAGGCAGTTGTCACAAAAGCGCCAGGAGAATACGGCTTGTAGCAGCCGGAGATTACTTGCAAGGCAGTTTTCACAAAAGAGCCAAGATAAGTCGGCTCGTAGCAGCCTGACATTGATTGTAAGACAGTTGTCATAAAAGCGCCAGGAGAATTCGGCTTGTAGCAGCCTGAGATTTCTTGTAAGGCAGTTGCCACAAAAGCGCCAGGAGAAATCGGCTCGTAGACGCCTGGGATTGCTTGTAAGGCAATTTGCACAAAAAGCCAGGAGAATTCATATTGCTGCAGCCTGAGAATGCTTTTAAGGCAGATGACACAGATGAGCCAGGAGAAATCGGTTCGTAGCAGCCTGGGATTGGTTGTAAGGCAATTAGCACAAATATAAGGAGAATTGGACTAGCGTCAGCCTGAGATTGCTTGTAAGGCAGTTGTCACAAAAGAACCAGTATATGTCGATTTGTAGCGGCCAATTCGGCTTGTAGCAGGCTGAGATTACTTGTAAGGCAGTTTTCACAAAAGAGACAAGAGATGTGGGTTTGTAGAAGCCTGAGATTGCTTGAAAGGCAGTTTTCACAAAAGAGCCAAGAGAAGTCGGCTCGTAGCAGTCTGACATTGCTTGTAAGGCAGTTTTCACAAAAGAGCCAGGAGAAGTCGGCTTGTTGCAGACTGAGATTGCTTGTAAGGCAGTTGCTGCAAAAGAGGCAGTAGAAATCGGCTTGTAGCAGCCTGAGATCCTTTGTAAGACAGTTTTCACAAATAGCCCGGAGAAGTCGGCCGATACCAGCGGGAGATTGCTTGTAAGGGAGTTGTCAAAAAAGAGTCAGCAGGTGTAAGTTTGTAGAAGCCTGAGATTGCGTGTAAAGCAATTTTCACAAAAAGCCAGGGGAAACGGGCTCGTAGCTGCGTGGAATTGCTTGTAATGGAAATTAGCACAAACATCCAAGAGAATTGGGCTTGCTGCTGTGATTGCATGTAAGGCAGTTGCTACAAAAGAGCCAGGCGTATTCGGCTTGTAGAAGCCTGAGATTACTTGTAAGGCAGTTTACACAAGAGAGCCAAGAGAAGTCGGCTCGGAGCTGCCTGACACTGCTTGTAAGGCAGTTGCCACAAAAGAGCCAGAAGAAATCAGCCCGCAGCAGCCTGGGATGGTTTGTAAGGCAATTGGCAAAAAGCCAGTAGAATTAGGCTTGCTGAACCCTGAGATTGCTTGTAAGGCCAGGCGTAGACGGCTTGTAGCAGTCTGAGATTGCTTTTAAGGCAGTTGCCACAAAAGAGCCAGGAGAAATCCGCTAGTAGAGGCTGGGATGGCTTGTAAGGCAATTGGCACAAAAGAGCCAGGAGATCGGCTCGTAGCAGCCTGAGATTGCTTGTAAGGCAGTTGTCATAGAAGAGCCAGGCTCGTAGAAGCCTGAGATTGCTTAGAAGGCAGTTGGCAGAATAGAGGCAGGAGAAATCGTCTTGTAGCAACCTGAGATCCTTTGTAAGACAGTTTTCACAAATTGCCCGATGAAGTCGGCCCATAGCAGCCTGAGATTGCTTGTAAGGCAGTTTTCACAGACGAGCCAGCAGGTGTAGGCTCGTATTAGCCTGAGATGGTTGTAAGGCAGTTTTCACAAAAGAGCCAGGATATGTCGTTTTGTAGCAGCCTGAGACTGCTTGTAAGGCAGTTGCCACAAAAGAGCAAGGCGTATTCGGCTTGTAGCAGCCTGAGATTTCATGTAAGGCAGTTTTCACAAAAGTCTTAAGAGAAATCGGATCATAGCAGCCTGACATTGCTTGTAAGGGAGTTGTCACAAAAGAGCCAGTAGAATTCGTCTTGTAGCAGCCTGAGATTGCTTGTAAGGCAGTCGACACAAAAGAGCCTTGAGAAATCGGCTCGTAGCAGCCTGGGATTATTTTGTAAGGCAATTTGCAAAAAAGCCAGGAACATTGGGCTTGCTGCAGCCTGAGATTGCTTGTAAGGCAGTTGTCACGAAAGACCCAGGAGATCGAATTTTTACCAGCCTGAGATTGCTTGTAATGCAGTTGTGTTAAAAGTGCCAGCAGGTGTAGGCTTGTAGAAGAATGAGATTGCTTGTAAGGCAATTTTCACAAATCTTCCAGGAAAACCGGCTCGTAGAATCCTATGTTTGCGTGTAAGGCACTTTCCACAAAAAGCCAGGAGAAATGGGCTCGTAGCAGCCTGAGATTGCTTGTAAGGCAGGTGTCACAAAAGAGCCAGGCGTATTCGGATTGTAGCAGCCTGAGATTGCTTGTAAGGCTGTTTTCACAAAATGAGCCAGGAGAATTGGGCTTCCTGCAGCCTGAGATTCGTTGTAAGGCAGTTGTCACAACAAGCCAGGAGAAATGGGCTCGTAGCTGCGTGGGATTGCTTGTAAGGCAAATGGCACAAAAAGCCAGGAGAATTAGCTTGCTGCAGCCTGAGATTGATTATAAGGCAGTTTTCACAAAAGAGTCAGGAGATGTCGATTTTTAGCAACCTGAGATTGCTTGTAAGTCAGTGGTCACAAAAGAGACAGGCGTAGTCAGCTTGTAGCAGCCAGAGATTGATTTTAGCGCAGTTTTCACAGAAAAGCCAGCAGGTGTGGGCTTGTATCAGCCTGAGATTGCTTGTAAGGCAGTTTCACAAAAGAGACAGTAGATGTGGTTTTGTAGCAGCCTGATATTGCTTGTAAGGCAGTTTTCACAAAAGAGCCATGAGAAGTCGGCTCGTGGCAGCCTGACATTGCTTGTAAGGCAGTTTTCACAAAAGAGCCAAGAGAAGACGGCTCGTAGCAGCCTGACATTGCTTGTAAGGCAGTTGTCACAAAAGCGCCAGGAGAATTCGGCTTGTAGCAGCCTGAGATTTCTTGTAAGGCAGTTGCCACAAAAGAGCCAGGAGAAATCGGCTCATAGCAGACTGGGATTGCTTGTAATTCAATTGGCACAAAAAGTCAGGAGAATTGGACTACCGGCAGCCTGAGATTGCTTGTAAGGCAGTTTCACAAAAGAGCCAGGCGTATTCGGCTTGTAGCAGGCTGAGATTGATTGTAAGGCAGTTTTTAAAAAAGAGACAAAAGATGTCGTTTTGTAGCAATCAAAGATTTTTTAAAAATGGACAAGAGAAGTTGCCTCGTAGACGCCTGGGATTGCTTGTAAGGCAATTTGCACAGAAGAGACAGGAGAATTCGGCTTGCTGGAGCATGAGATTGCTTGTAAGGCAGTTGCCACAAATGAGCCAGGAGAAATCGGCTCGTAGCTGCCTGGGATTGGTTGTAAGGCAATTGGCACAAAAAGCCAGGAGACTTGGGATTGCTGCAGCCTGAGATTGCTTGTTAGGCAGTCGTCACAATAGAACCAGGAGAATTCGGCTTGTAGCAGCCTGAGATTGCTTGTAAGGCAGTTTTCATTAAAGAGACAGGAGATGTCGATTTGTAGCGGCCTGATATTACTTGTAAGGCAGCTTTCACAAAAGAGCCAAGAGAAGTCGGCTGGTAGCAACCTGACATTGCTTGTAAGGCAGTTGTCACAAAAGCGCAAGGCGAATTCGGCTTGTAGCAGCCTGAGATTACTTGTAAGGCAGTTTCACAAAAGAGCCAAGAGAAGTCGGCTCGTAGCAGCCTGACATTTCTTCTAAGGCAGTTGTCACAAAAGCGCAATGAGAATTCGGCTTGTGTCAGCCTGAGATTTCTTGTAAGGCAGTTGCCATAAAAGGGCCACGAGAAATCGGCTCGTAGCCGCCTGGGATTGCTTGTAAGGCAATTCGCACCAAAGCCAGGATAATTCATATTACTGAAGCCTGAGATTGCTTGTAAGGCAGTTGTAACAAAAGAGCCAGCATATGTCGATTTGTAGAGGCCTGAGATTGCTTGAAAGGCAGTTTCACAAAATAGCCAGGCGTATTCGGCTTGTAGCTGGCTGATATTGATTGTAAGGCAGTTTTTAAAAAAGAGACAAAAGATGTCGTTTTGTAGCAGCCTGAGATTGCTTTTAAGGCAATTTTCACAAAAGAGACAAGAGAAGTCGGCTCGTAGACGCCTGGGATTGCTTGTAAGGCAATTTTCACAAAAGAGTCAGGAGAATTCGGCTTGCAGCAGCCTGAGATTGCTGATGGGGTGGGGGTTCGTCTGCGTGGGAATTTCTGGGACTGTCTCCTGGGTGGGGGTCGTCTACGTGGGACGTTCTGGGACTGTCTCCTGGGTGGGGGTCGTCTGCATGGGACTTTCTGGGACTGGGGGTCGTCTGCGTTGGACTTTCTGGGACTGTCTCCTGCGTGGGGGGTCGTCTTCGTGGGACTTTCTTGGACTGGGGATCGTCGCGTGGGACTTTGTGGGACTGGGAGTCGTCTCCGTGGAAATTTCTGGGACTGTCTCCTGGGTGGGGGGTCGTCTACGTGGGACTTTCTGGGACTGTGACTCGTCTGCGTGGGACTTTCTGGGACTGGGGGTCGTCTGCGTGGGTCTTTCTGGGACTGTCTTTTGGGTGGGGGGTTGTCTGCGTGGGTCTTTCTGGGACTGTCTCCTGGGTGGGGAGTCGTCTGCGTGGGACTTTCTGAGACAGGGGTCCGTCTGGTGGGTCTTTCTGGGATTGTCTCCTGGGTGGGGTGTCGCCTGCGTGGGACATTCTGGGTCTGTCTCCTGGGTGGGGGGTCGTCTTCGTGGGACTTTCTGGGACTGGGGGTCGTCTGCGTGGGACTTTCTGGGACTGTCTCCTGTCTGGGAGTCGTCTGCCTGGGACTTTCTGGGACTAGGGGTCGTCTGCGTGGGAATTTCTGGGACGGTCTCATGGATGGGGGTCGTCTGCGTTGGACTTTCTGGGACTGTGAGTCGTCACCGTGGGACTTTCTGGGACTGTCTCATGGGTTGGGGGTCGTATGCCTGGGACTTTCTGGCACTGTCCCCTGGGTGGGGGTGTCGTCTGCGTAGGACATTGTGGGACTGGGGGTCGTCTGCGTGGGACTTTCTGGGACTGGGGGTTGACCGCGTGGGTCTTTCTGGGACAGTCTCCAGGGTGGGGGGTAGTCTTTTTGGGACGTTCTGGGACTGTCTCCTGGGTGGAGGGTCGTCTTCGTGGGACTTTCTCGGACTGGGGCTCGTCGGCGTGGGACTTTCTGGGACTGGGGGTCGTCTGCGTGGGACTTTCTGGGACTGTCTTCTGTGTGGGGGGTCGTCTGCGTGGGACTTTCTGGGACTGTGGGTTGTCAACGTGGGACTTTCTGGGACTGTCCCCTGGGTGGGGGTCGTCTGCGTGGGACGTTCTGGGACTGTCTCCTGGGTAGGGGGTCGTCTGCGTGGGACTTTCTGGGACTGGGGGTCGTGTGCGTGGGACTTTCTGGGACTGTCTCCTGGGTGGGAGGTCGTCTGCGTGGGACTTTCTGGGACTGTCTCCTGGGTGGATAGTCGTCTGCGTGGGACTTTCTGAGACAGGGGTTCGTCTGCGTGGGTCTTTCTGGTACTGACTCCTGGGTGGTGTTTCGTCTGCGTGGGACTTTCTGGGACTGTCTCATGGGTGGGGGGGTTCTCCGTAGGACTTTGTGGGACTGGTGGTCGTCTGCGTGGGACATTCTGGGATTGCGTGTCGTCTGCGTGGGACTTTCTGGGACTGTTTCCTGGGCGTGGAGTCGTGTGCGTGGGACTTTCTGAGACAGGGGTTCGTCTGCGTGGGTCTTTCTGGTACTGACTCCTGGGTGGTGTTTCGTCTGCGTGGGACTTTCTGGGACTGTCTCCTTGGTGGGGGCTCGTCTGCGTAGGACATTGTGGGACTGGTGGTCGTGTGCGTGGGACTTTCTGGGACTGGGGGTCGTCTGCGTGTTACTTTCTGGGACTGGGTTCGTCTGCGTAGGTCTTTCTGGGACTCTCTCCTGGGTGGGGGTCGTCTGCGTGGGATATCTGGGACTGTCTTCTGGGTGGGGGTCGTCTGCATGGGACTTTCTGGGACTGGGGTTCGTCTGCGTGGGACTTTCTGGGACTGTCTCCTGGGTGGGCGGTCGTCTGCGTGGGACTTTCTGGGACTGGGGGTCGTCTACGTGGGTCTTCCTCGGACTGTCTCCTGACTGGGGGGTCGTCTGCGTGGAAATTTCTGTGCCTGTCTCCTCGGTGGGGGTCGTCTGCGTGGGACTTTCTGGGACTGTCTCCTGGGTGTGGTGTTGTCTGCGTGGGACTTTCTGTGACTGTCTCCTGGGTGGGGGGACGTCTGCGTGGGACTTTCTTGGACTGGGGGTCGTCTGCGTGGGACTTTCTGGGACTGTCTCCTGGGTGGGGGTCGTCTGCGTGGGACTTTCTGGGACTGGGGGTCGTCTGCGTGGGACATTCTGGGACTGTCTCCTGGGTGGGAGGTCGTCTGCGTGGGACTTTCTGGGACTGTCTCCTGGGTGGATAGTCGTCTGCGTGGGACTTTCTGAGACAGGGGTTCGTCTGCGTGGGTCTTTCTGGTACTGACTCCTGGGTGGTGTTTCGTCTGCGTGGGACTTTCTGGGACTGTCTCGTTTCTGCGTAGGACTTTGTGGGACTGGTGGTCGTCTGCGTGGGACATTCTGGGATTGCGTGTCGTCTGCGTGGGACTTTCTGGGACTGTTTCCTGGGCGTGGAGTCGTGTGCGTGTGACTTTCTGAGACAGGGGGTCGTCTGCGTGGGTCTTTCTGGTACTCTCTCCTGGGTGGGTGGGTCCTCTCCGTGGGACTTTCTGGGACTGTCTCCTGGGTGGAGAGTCCACTGCGTGGGATTTTCTGGGACTGGGTGTCGTCTGCGTGGGACTTTCTCGGACTAGGTGTCGTCTGCGTGGGAATTTCTGGTAATGTCTCCTTGGTTGGGGGCGTCTGCGTGGGACTTTCTGGGACAGTGGGTCGTCTCCGTGGGACTTTCTGGGACTGTCTCATGGGTGGGGGGGTCGTCTGCGTGGGACTTTCTGGGACTGTCTCCTTGGTGGGGGCTCGTCTGCGTAGGACATTGTGGGACTAGTGGTCGTGTGCGTGGGACTTTCTGGGACTGGGGGTCGTCTGCGTGTTACTTTCTGGGACAGTCTCCTGGGTGCGGGGTCTTCTGTATGGGACTTTCTTGGACTCGGGGTCGTCTGCGTTGGTCTTTCTTGGACTCTCTCCTGGGTGGGGAGTCTTCTGCGTGGGACTTTCTGGGACTGGGGTCGTCTGCGTGGGTCTTTCTGGGACTGTCTCCTGGGTGGGGGTTCGTCTGCGTGGGACTTTCTGGGACTGTCTCCTGCGTGGGAGGTCGTCTGCTTGGGACTTTCAGGGACTGGGTGTCGTCTGCGTGGGAGTTTCTGGGACAGTCTCCTGGGTGTGGTTCGTGTTCGTGGGACTTTCTGGGACTGGGGGTCTTCTGCGTGGGACTTTCTTGGACTGGGGTTCGTCTTCGTGGGACATTCTGGGACTGGGGGTTGTCTGCGTGGGACATTCTGGGACTGGGGGTTGTCTGCGTGGGACTTTCAGGGACTCTCTTCTGGGTGGGGGATCGTCTGCGTGGGACTTTCTGGGACTGTCTCCTTGGTGTGGGGCGTCTGCGTGGGACATTCTGGGACTGTGGTTCGACTGCGTGGGACTTTCTGGGACTGTCTCCTGGGTGGGGGGTCGTCTGCGTGGGACTTTGTGGGACTGGTGGTCGTCTGCGTTGGACTTTCTGGGACTGGGGGTCGTCTGCGTGTTACTTTCTGGGACTGTTTCCTTGGTGGGGGGTCGTCTGTATGGGACTTTCTAGGACTCGGTGTCGTCTGCGTGGATCTTTTTTGGCCTCTCTACTGGGTGGGGCGTCGTCTGCGTGGGACTTTCTGGGACTGTCTCCTGGGTGGGGATTCGTCTGCCTGGGACTTTCTGAGATTGGGTGTCATCTGCGTGGTAGTTTCTGGGACTGTCTCCTGGGTGGGGGTCGTCTGCGTGGGACTTTCTGGGACTGGGCTCCTCTGCGTGGGACTTTCTGGGACTTTCTCCTTGGTGGGGGTTCGTCTGCGTGGGACTTTCTCGGACTGTCTCCTGCGTGGGAGATCGTCTGCTTGGGACTTTCAGGGACTGGGTGTCGTCTGCGTGGGACTTTCTGGGACTGTCTCCTGGGTGGGGGTCGTCTGCGTGGGACTTTCTGGGACTGGGCTCGTCTGCGTGGGACTTTCTGGGACTGTCTCCTCGGTGGGGAGTCGTCTGCGTGGGACTTTCTGGGACTGGGGTTTGTCTGCGTGGGACTTTCAGGGACTCTCTTCTGGGTGGGGGATCGTCTGCGTGGGACTTTCTGAGACAGGGGTTCGTCTGCGTGGGTCTTTCTGGTACTGACTCCTGGGTGGTGTTTCGTCTGCGTGGGACTTTCTGGGACTGTCTCCTGGGTGGGGGGTGGGGGTTCTGCGGAGGACTTTGTGGGACTGGTGGTCGTCTGCGTGGGACATTCTGGGATTGCGTGTCGTCTGCGTGGGACTTTCTGGGACTGTTTCCTGGGCGTGGAGTCGTGTGCGTGGGACTTTCTGAGACAGGGGTTCGTCTGCGTGGGTCTTTCTGGTACTCTCTCCTGGGTGGGTGGGTCCTCTCCGTGGGACTTTCTGGGACTGTCTCCTGGGTGGAGAGTCCACTGCGTGGGATTTTCTGGGACTGGGTGTCGTCTTCGTGGGACTTTCTGGGACAGGGTGTCTTCTGCGTGGGACGTTCTGGGACTAGGTGTCGTCTGCGTGGGAATTTCTGGTAATGTCTCCTTGGTTGGGGGCGTCTGCGTGGGACTTTCTGGGACAGTGGGTCGTCTCCGTGGGACTTTCTGGGACTGTCTCATGGGTGGGGGGGGTCGTCTGCGTCGGACTTTTTGGGACTGTCTCCTTGGTGGGGGCTCGTCTGCGTAGGACATTGTGGGACTGGTGGTCGTGTGCGTGGGACTTTCTGGGACTGGGGGTCGTCTGCGTGTTACTTTCTGGGACTGTCTCCTGGGTGCGGGGTCTTCTGTATGGGACTTTCTTGGACTCTGGGTCGTCTGCGTTGGTCTTTCTTGGACTCTCTCCTGGGTGGGGAGTCGTCTGCGTGGGACTTTCTGGGACTGGGGTCGTCTGCGTGGGTCTTTCTGGGACTGTCTCCTGGGTGGGGGTTCGTCTGCGTGGGACTTTCTGGGACTGTGTCCTGCGTGGGAGGTCGTCTGCTTGGGACTTTCAGGGACTGGGTGTCGTCTGCGTGGGAGTTTCTGGGACAGTCTCCTGGGTGTGGTTCGTGTGCGTGGGACTTTCTGGGACTGGGGGTCGTCTGCGTGGGACTTTCTGGGACTGTCTCCTGGGTGGGGGTCGTCTGCGTGGGACTTTCTGGGACTGGGCTCGTCTGCGTGGGACTTTCTGGGACTGTCTCCTCGGTGGGGAGTCGTCTGCGTGGGACTTTCTGGGACTGGGGGTTGTCTGCGTGGGACTTTCAGGGACTCTCTTCTGGGTGGGGGATCGTCTGCGTGGGACTTTCTGAGACAGGGGTTCGTCTGCGTGGGTCTTTCTGGTACTGACTCCTGGGTGGTGTTTCGTCTGCGTGGGACTTTCTGGGACTGTCTCCTGGGTGGGGGGTGGGGGTTCTGCGTAGGACTTTGTGGGACTGGTGGTCGTCTGCGTGGGACATTCTGGGATTGCGTGTCGTCTGCGTGGGACTTTCTGGGACTGTTTCCTGGGCGTGGAGTCGTGTGCGTGGGATTTCTGAGACAGGGGGTCGTCTGCGTGGGTCTTTCTGGTACTCTCTCCTGGGTGGGTGGGTCCTCTCCGTGGGACTTTCTGGGACTGTCTCCTGGGTGGAGAGTCCACTGCGTGGGATTTTCTGGGACTGGGTGTCGTCTGCGTGGGACTTTCTGGGACTGTCTCCTTGGTGTGGGGCGTCTGCGTGGGACATTCTGGGACTGTGGTTCGTCTGCGTGGGACTTTCTGGGACTGGGGGTCGTCTGCGTGTTACTTTCTGGGACTGTCTCCTGGGTGGGGGGTCGTCTGTATGGGACTTTCTAGGACTCGGTGTCGTCTGCGTGGATCTTTTTTGGACTCCCTACTGGGTGGGGCGTCGTCTGCGTGGGACTTTCTGGGACTGTCTCCTGGGTGGGGATTCGTCTGCCTGGGACTTTCTGAGATTGGGTGTCATCTGCGTGGTAGTTTCTGGGACTGTCTCCTGGGTGGGGGGTCGTCTGCGTGGGACTTTCTGGGACTGGGCTCCTCTGCGTGGGACTTTCTGGGACTTTCTCCTGGGTGGGGGTTCGTCTGCGTGGGACTTTCTGGGACTGTCTCCTGCGTGGGAGATCGTCTGCTTGGGACTTTCAGGGACTGGGTGTCGTCTGCGTGGGACTTTCTGGGACTGTCTCCTGGGTGGGGGTCGTCTGCGTGTGACTTTCTGGGACTGGGCTCGTCTGCGTGGGACTTTCTGGGACTGTCTCCTCGGTGGGGGGTCGTCTGCGTGGGACTTTCTGGGACTGGGGGTTGTCTGCGTGGGACTTTCAGAGACTCTCTTCTGGGTGGGGGATCGTCTGCGTGGGACTTTCTGGGACTTTCTCCTTGGTGGGGGTTCGTCTGCGTGGGACTTTCTCGGACTGTCTCCTGCGTGGGAGATCGTCTGCTTGGGACTTTCAGGGACTGGGTGTCTTCTGCGTGTCTTCTTTCTGGGACTAGGTGTCGTCTGCGTGGGAATTTCTGGTAATGTCTCCTTGGTTGGGGGCGTCTGCGTGGGACTTTCTGGGACAGTGGGTCGTCTCCGTGGGACTTTCTGGGACTGTCTCATGGGTGGGGGGGTCGTCTGCGTCGGACTTTCTGGGACTGTCTCCTTGGTGGGGGCTCGTCTGCGTAGGACATTGTGGGACTGGTGGTCGTGTGCGTGGGACTTTCTGGGACTGGGGGTCGTCTGCGTGTTACTTTCTGGGTGCGGGGTCTTCTGTATGGGACTTTCTTGGACTCGGGGTCGTCTGCGTTGGTCTTTCTTGGACTCTCTCCTGGGTGGGGAGTCGTCTGCGTGGGACTTTCTGGGACTGTCTCCTGGGTGGGGGTTCGTCTGCGTGGGACTTTCTGGGACTGTGTCCTGCGTGGGAGGTCGTCTGCTTGGGACTTTCAGGGACTGGGTGTCGTCTGCGTGGGAGTTTCTGGGACAGTCTCCTGGGTGTGGTTCGTGTGCGTGGGACTTTCTGGGACTGGGGGTCGTCTGCGTGGGACTTTCTGGGACTGTCTCCAGGGTGGGGGGTAGTCTGCGTGGGACTTTCTGGGACTGTCTCCTGGGTGGGTAGTCGTCTGCTTGGGACTTTCTGAGACAGGGGGTCGTCTGCGTGGGTCTTTCTGGTACAGACTCCTGGGTGGGGGTCCGTCGTCGTGGGACTTTCTGGGACTGACTCCTGAGTGGAGGGTCCTCTGCGTGGGATTTTTTGGGACTGGGTGTCGTGGACTTTCTGGGACTGTCTCCTTGGTGGGGGTCGTCTGCGTGGGACATTCTGGGACTGTGGGTCGTCTGCGTGGGACATTCTGGCACTATCTCCTGGGTGGGGGGTCGTCTGCGTGGGACTTTGTGGGACTGGGGGTCGTCTGCGATGCACTTTCTGGGACTGGGGGTCGTCTGCATGGGACTTTCTGGGACTGGGCTCGTCTGCGTGGGACTTTCTGGGACTGGGCTCGTCTGCGTGGGACTTTCTGGGACTTTCTCCTGGGTGGGGGGTCGTCTGCGTCGGTCTTTCTGGGACGTCTCCTGGGTGGGGGTTCGTCTGCGTGGGACATTCTGGGACTGTCTCCTGCGTGGGAGGTCGTCTGCTTGGGACTTTCAGGGACTGGGTGTCGTCTGCGTGGGAGTTTCTGGGACAGTCTCCTGGGAGGGGTTCGTCTGCGTGGGACTTTCTGGGACTGGGGGGCGTCTGCGTGGGACTTTCTGGGACAGTGGGTCGTCTCCGTGGGACTTTCTGGGACTGTCTCATGGGTGGGGTGGTCGTCTGCGTGGGACTTTCTGGGACTGTCTCCTTGGTGGGGGGTCGTCTGCGTAGGACATTGTGGGACTGGTGGTCGTGTGCGTGGGACTTTCTTGGACTCGGGGTCGTCTGCGTGGGTCTTTCTTGGACTCTCTCCTGGGTGGGGGGTCGTCTGCGTGGGACTTTCTGGGACTGTCTCCTGCGTGGGAGGTCGTCTGCTTGGGACTTTCAGGGACTGGGTGTCGTCTGCGTGGGACTTTCTGGGACAATCTCCTTGGTGGGGTTCGTCCGCGTGGGACTTTCTGGGACTGGGGGTCGTCTGCGTGGGACTTTCTGGGACTGTCTCCTGGGTGGGGGGTAGTCTGCGTGGGACTTTCTGGGACTGTCTCCTGGGTGGGGAGTCGTCGGCTTGGGACTTTCTGAGACAGGGGGTCGTCTGCGTGGGACATTCTGGGACAGGGGGTCTTCTGCGTGGGACATTCTGGGACTGGGGTTCGTCTTCGTGGGACTTTCTGGGACTGGGGGTTGTCTGCGTGGGACTTTCAGTGACTCTCTTCTGGGTGGGGGATCGTCTGCGTAGGACTTTCTGGGACTGTGGGTCGTCTGCTTGGGACATTCTGGCACTATCTCCTGGGTGGGGGGTCGTCTGCGTGGGACTTTGTGGGACTGGTGGTCGTCTGCGTGGGACTTTCTGGGACTGGGGGTCGTCTGCGTGTTATTTCTGGGACTGTCTCCTGGGTGGGGGGTCGTCTGTATGGGACATTCTAAGACTCGGGGTCGTCTGCGTGGATCTTTTTTGGACTCTCTCCTAGGTGTGGGGTCTTCTGCGTGGGACTTTCTGGGACTGGGCTCGTCTGCGTGGGACTTTCTGGGACTGTCTCCTGGGTGGGGTGGTCGTCTGCGTGGGACTTTCTGGGACTGTCTCCTGTGTGGGGAGTCGTCTGCGTGTGACTTTCTGGGACTAGGGGTCGTCTGCGTGGGAATTTCTGGGTTTGTCTCCTTGGTGGGGGGCCTCTGAGTGGGACTTTCTGGGACTGTGTGTCGTCTCCGTGGGACTTTCTGGGATTGTCTCATGGGTGGGGGTCGTCTGCGTGGGATTTTCTGGGACTGGGGGACGTCTGCGTGTTACTTTCTGGGACTGTCTCCTGGTTGGGGGGTCGTCTGTATGGGACTCTCTAGGACTCAGGGTCGTCTGCGTGGATCTTTTTTGGACTCTCTCCTAGGTGGGGGGTCTTCTGCGTGGGACTTTCTGGGACTGTCTCCTGGGTGGGGAGTCGTCTGCCTGGGACTTTCTGAGACTGGCTGTCGTCTGCGTGGTAGTTTCTGGGACTGTCTCCTTGGTGGGGGTCGTCTGGGTGGGACTTTATGGGACTGGGGGTCGTCTGCGTGGGACTTTCTGGGACTGGGGGTGGTCTGCGTGGGTCTTTCTGGGACTGTCTCATGCGTGGGGGGTCGTCTGCGTGGGACTTTCTGGGACTGTCTCGTGGGTGGGGGCTCGTATGCGTGGGACATTCTGAGACTGTCTCCTGGGTGGGGGGTCGTCTGCGTGGGACTTTCTGGGACTGGGTGTCATCTGGGTGGGACTTTCTGTGACTGTGGGTCGTCTGCGTTGGTCTTTCTGGGACTGTCTCTTGGGTGGGAGCCGTCTGCGTGGGACTTTCTAGGACTGGGGGTCGTCTGCGTGGGACTTGCTGGGACTGGGGGCCGTCTGCGTGTGACTTTTTGGGAGTGGGGTTCGTCTGCGTGGGATATATGGGTATCCCACGCAGACGACCCCCAGTCCCAGAAAGTCCCATGCAGACGACCCCCCACCCAGGAGACAGACCCAGATATCCCACGCAGACAACCCCCAGTCACAGAAAGTCCCACTCACACGAACACCCACCCAGGAGACAGTCCCAGAAAGTCCCACGCAGGCGACCCCCAGTAACAGAAAGACCCACGCTGACGACCCCCACCCAGGAGACAGACTCAGAAATTCCCACGCAGACGAACCCCCACCCAGGAGACAGTCCCAGAAAGATCCACGCAGACGACCGCCAGTCCCAGAAAGTGCCACACAGACGACCCCAAGTCCTAGGAAGTCCCATGCAGAAGACCCCCACACAGGAGACAGTCCCAGAAAGTCCCACGCAGACGACGCCCACCCAGGAGACAGTCCAAGAAAGTCCTAAACAGACAACATCCCACCCAGGAGACAGTCAAAGAAAGTCCCACGCAGACGACGCCCAGTCCAAGAGAGTCCCACGCAGACGACCCCCAGACAGGAGAGTGTCCCAGCAAGTCCCAGGCAGACGACCCCCAGTCCCAGTAAATCCCACGCTGACGAACACCCACCCAGGAGACAGTCCCAGAAAGTCCCACGCAGACGACCCCCCACCCAGGAGACAGTCCCAGAAAGTCCCACGCAGACGACCCCCAGTCCCAGAAAGTCCAACGCAGACGAACCCCCACCCAGGAGACAGTCCCAGAAAGACCCACGCAGACGACCCCCAGTCCCAGAAAGTCCCACACAGACGACCCCCAGTCCTAGGAAGTCCCATGCAGAAGACCCCCACCCAGGAGACAGTCCAAGAAAGTCCCACGCATACGACACCCCACCAAGTAGACAGTCCCAGAAAGTCCCACGCAGATGAGACCCAGTCCCTGAAAGTCCCACGCAGACGACCCCCCCACCCAGGAGACAGACCCAGAAAGTACCAAACAGACGACCTCCCACCTAGGAGACAGTCCCAGAAAGTCGCACGCAGACGACACCCAGTCCCAGATAGTCCCATGCAGACGACCCCCCCAGGAGACAGACCCGTAGCAGCCTGAGATTGCTTGTAAGGCTGTTACCACAAAAGAGCCAGGAGAAATCGGCACGTAGCCGCCTGGGATTGCTTTTAAGGCAATTGGCACAAAAAGTCAGGAGAACTGTCCTGGCGGAAGACTGAGATTGCTTGTAAAGCAGTTGTCACAAAAGAGACAGGAGATGTCGATTTGTAGCGGCCTGATATTACTTGTAAGGCAGTTTTCACAAAAGAGCCAAGTGAAGTCGGCTTGTAGCTGCCTGACATTGCTTGTAAGGCAGTTGTCACAAAAGCGCCAGGAGAATTCGGCTTGTAGCAGCCGGAGATTTCTTGCAAGGCAGTTTTCACAAAAAAGCCAAGAGAAGTCGGCTCGTAGCAGCCTGATATTTATTGTAACGCAGTTGTCATAAAAGCGCCAGGAGAATTCGGCTCTTAGCAGCCTGAGATTTCTTGTAAGGCAGTTGCCACAAAAGCGCCAGGAGAAATCCGCTCGTAGCCGCTTGGGATTGCTTGTAAGGCCATTCGCACAAAAAGCCAGGAGAATTCATATTGCTGCAGCCTGAGAATGCTTGTAAGGCAGATGCCACAAATGAGCCAGGAGAAATTGGTTCGTAGCAGCCTGGGATAGGTTGTAAGGCAGTTGTAACAAAAGAGCCAGTATATGTCTATTTGTAGAGGCCAATTCGGCTTGTAGCAGGCTGAGATTGCTTGTAAGGCAGTTTTCACAAAAGATACAAGAGATGTGGGTTTGTAGCAGCCTGAGATTGCTTGAAAGGCAGTTTTCACAAAATAGCCAAGAGAAGTCGGCTCGTAGCAGTCTGACATTGCTTGTAAGGCAGTTTTCACAAAAGAGCCAGGAGAATCCGGGTTGTTGCAGACTGAGATTGCTTGTAAGACAGTTGCTGCAAAAGTTTGTAGAAGCCTGAGATTGCGTGTAAAGCAATTTTCACAAAAAGCCAGGGGAAACGGGCTCGTAGATGCGTGGAATTGCTTGTAATGAAATTGGCACAAAATCCAAGAGGATTGGGCTTGCTGTTGTGATTGCATGTAAGGCAGTTGCTACAAAAGAGCCAGGCGTATTCGGCTCGGAGCAGCCTGACATTGCTTGTATGGCAGTTGTCACAAAAGAGCCAGGAGAATTCGGTTTGTAGCAGCCTGAGATTGCTTGTAAGGCAGTTGCCTCAAAAAGCCTGGAGAAGTGGGATTGCTGCAGCCTGAGATTGCTTTTCAGGCAGTTGTCACAATAGAGCCAGGATAATTCGGCTTGTAGCAGCTTGAGATTGCTTGTAAGGCTGTTACCACAAAACAGCCAGGAGAAATCGTCACGTAGCCGCCTGGGATTGCTTTTTTAAGGTAATTGGCACAAAAAGTAATTGGCCTAGCTGCAGCCTGATATTGCTTGTAAGACAGTTCGCACAAAAGAGACAGTAGATGTCGATTTGTAGCGGCCTGAGATTGCTTGCAAGGCAGTTTCACAAAAGAGACAGGAGATGTGGGTTTGTAGCAGCCTGAGATTGATTGTAAGGCAGTTGTCTCGAGAGATCCAGGAGAATTCGGCTTGTAGCAGCCTGAGATTGCTTTTCAGGCAGTTGTCACAATAGAGCCAGGATAATTCGGCTTTTAGCAGCTTGAGATTGCTTGTAAGGCAGTTACCACAAAACAGCCAGGAGAAATCGTCACGTAGCCACCTGGGATTGCTTTTTTAAGGCAATTGGCACAAAAAGTAATTGGCCTAGCGGCAGCCTGATATGGCTTGTAAGACAGTTCGTACAAAAGAGACAGTAGGTGTCGATTTGTAGCAGCCTGAGTTTGCTTGTAATACAGTTGCCACAAACGAGCCAGGAGAAATCGGCTCGTTGGTGCCTGGGATTGCTTGTAAGCCAATTGGCACAAAAAGCCGAAAGAGTTGGGGTTGCTGCAGCCTGACATGGCTTGTAAGGCAGTTTTCACAAACGAACCAAGAAAAGTCTGCTCGTAGCAGCCTGAAATTGCTTGTAAGGCAGTTGCCAAAAAAGAGCCAGGACAAATCGGCTTGTAGCAGCCTGAGTTTGCTTGTAAGCCACTTGTCATCGAAGAGCCAGGCGTAGTCGGCCCGTAACATCCTGAGATTGCTTGTAAGGCAGTTCTCACAAAAGACCCAGGAGAATTCGTCTTGTAGAGGCCTGGTATTGCTTGTAAGGCAGTTGCCACAAAAGAGCCAGGTGAAATACGCTCGTAGCAGCCTGGGATTACTTGTAAGGCAATTGGCAAAAAAAGCCAGGAGAATTGGGCTTGCTGCAGCCTGAGATTGCTTGTAAGGCAGTTGCCACAAAAGAGAAAGGCGTAGTCAGCTTGTAGTAGCCTGATATTTCTTGTAAGGCAGTTGTCACGAAAGAGCCAGGAGATCGATTTGTTGCGGCCGTAGATTGCTTGTAAGGCATTTGTCATAGAAGATCCAGGCATAGTCGGCTCGGAGCAGCCTGAGATTGCTTGGAAATAAGTTGGCACAAAAGAGGCAGGAGAAATCGGCTTGTAGCAGCCTGAGATCCTTTGTAAGACAGTTTGCACAAATAGCCCGGAGAAGTCGGCCGATAGCAGCGGGAGATTGCTTGTAAGGGAGTTGTAAAAAAAGAGTCAGCAGGTGTAAGTTTGTAGAAGCCTGAGATTGCGTGTAAAGCTAGGGTAAACGGGCTCGTAGCTGCGTGGAATTGCTTGTAATGAAATTGGCACAAAAATCCAAGAGAATTGGGCTTGCTGCTGTGATTGCATGTAAGGCAGTTGCTACAAAAGAGCCAGGCGTATTCGGCTTGTAGAAGCCTGAGATTGCTTGTAAGGCAGTTTGCACAAGAGAGCCAAGAGAAGTCGGCTCGGAGCAGCCTGACATTGCTTGTAAGGCAGTTGTCACAAAAGAGCCAGTAGAATTCGTCTTGTAGCAGCCTGAGGTTGCTTGTAATGCAGTCGCCACAAAGGAGCCTTGAGAAATCGCCTCGTAGCAGCCTGGGATTATTTTGTAAGGCAATTGGCAAAAAAGCCAGGAACATTGGGCTTGCTGCAGCCTGACGTTGCTTGTAAGGCAGTTGTCACGAAAGAGCCAGGAGATCGATTTTTTAGCAGCCTGAGATTGCTTGTAATGCAGTTGTCTTAAAAGTGCCAGCAGGTGTAGGCTTGTAGAAGAATGAGATTGCTTGTAAGGCAATTTTCACAAATCTCCCAGGAGAACCGGCTCGTAGAATCCTATGTTTGCGTGTAAGGCACTTTCCACAAAAAGCCAGGAGAAATGGGATCGTAGCAGCCTGAGATTGCTTGTAAGGCAGGTGTCACAAAAGAGCCAGGCGTATTCGGATTGTAGCAGCCTGAGATTGATTTTGCGTAGTTTTCACAGAAGAGCCAGCAGGTGTGGGCTTGTATCAGCCTGAGATTGCTTGTAAGGCAGTTTTCACAAAAGAGCCAGGAAATGCCGTTTTGTAGCAGCCTGAGATTGCTTGTAAGGGATTTTTCATTTGGTCAATTTATGTAGATCAAATTGTGTGCAATTATTTGATTTGTCTATATTTACAGGGATTTTTCATTTGCTCAGATAGTAAAAATATTTCTTTTACTGGAAAAAAGTTATAAACAAGTGAAATATGACTGATTTCCCAGTTTAGGTCCGCCTTACAATTTCCGCAAATGAGATAACACAAGTCCCCATACCGTTGAATTACAACTCGACTCTATTCAAGGTGTCGAAAAAATTTCGACTCGACTCTAATCAAGGTGTCGAAAAAACTTTTGTAATTATGGATAAGGGAAGAAATTCTCGACAATGGGACAGCAATATTTTGTGGATTGTATAAAAAGGAAAAATTACAAATGCATTCTTATTGTGCACACTGGAATTCGGACGCTGTAAATTGTCAGACGACATACCGGGCACATGGTGAAAGCTGTACTTTTTACTATCTGACCAAATGAAGAATCCCTGTAAACATAGACAAATCAAATAATTTCACACAATTTGATACCCATTTTGAAAATATTTCTTTTACTGGAAAGAAGTTATAAACAAGTGAAATATGACTGATTTCCCAGTTTTGGGCCGCATGACAATTTCCTCAAATGAGCTAACCCAAGTCCCCATACCGTTGAATTTCGTGTCGACTCTAATCAAGGTGTCGAAAAAAGTTTTGGAATTATAGATAAGGCAAGAAATTTTCGACAATTGGACACCAATTTTTTGTGGATTCTATAAAAAGGCAAAATTAGAAATGCAGTCTTATTGTGCACACAGGAAGTCGGACGCTGTAAATTGTCAGACGACATACCGTGCACCTGGTGAAAGCTGTACTTTCTACTATCTGAGCAAATGAAAAATCCCTGTAAACATAGACAAATCAAATAATTGCACACAATTTGATACCCATTTTGAAAATATTTCTATTACTGGAAAAAAGTTATAAACAAGTGAAATATGACTGATTTCTTAGTTTAGGGCCGCATGACAATTTCCGCAAATGAGCTAACAACGGTCCCTATACCGTTGAATTTCGACTAGATTCTAATAAAGGTGGCGAAAAAACTTTTGTAATTATGGATAAGGTAAGAAATTTCCGACAATTGGACACCAATATTTTGTGGATTCTATAAAAAAGAAAATTACAAATGCAATCGTATTGTGCTCACTGGAATTCGGACGCTGTAAATTGTCAGACGACATACCGCGCACATGGTGAAAGCTGTACTTTTTACTATCTGACCAAATGAAAAATCCCTGTACACATAGACAAATCAAATAATTGCAAACAATTTGATACCCATTTTGAAAATATTTCTATTACTGGAAAAAAGTTATAAACAAGTGAAATATGACTGATTTCTTAGTTTAGGGCCGCATTAGGGGTCGTCTGCGTGGGTCTTTCTGGGACTGTCTCCTGGGTGGGGGTTCGTCTGCGTGGGACTTTCTGGGACTGTCTCCTGCGTGGGAGGTCGTCTGCTTGGGACTTTCAGGGACTGGGTGTCGTCTGCGTGGGAGTTTCTGGGACAGTCTCCTGGGTGTGGTTCGTGTTCGTGGGACTTTCTGGGACTGGGGGTCTTCTGCGTGGGACTTTCTTGGACTGGGGTTCGTCTTCGTGGGACATTCTGGGACTGGGGGTTGTCTGCGTGGGACATTCTGGGACTGGGGGTTGTCTGCGTGGGACTTTCAGGGACTCTCTTCTGGGTGGGGGATCGTCTGCGTGGGACTTTCTGGGACTGTCTCCTTGGTGTGGGGCGTCTGCGTGGGACATTCTGGGACTGTGGTTCGACTGCGTGGGACTTTCTGGGACTGTCTCCTGGGTGGGGGGTCGTCTGCGTGGGACTTTGTGGGACTGGTGGTCGTCTGCGTTGGACTTTCTGGGACTGGGGGTCGTCTGCGTGTTACTTTCTGGGACTGTTTCCTTGGTGGGGGGTCGTCTGTATGGGACTTTCTAGGACTCGGTGTCGTCTGCGTGGATCTTTTTTGGCCTCTCTACTGGGTGGGGCGTCGTCTGCGTGGGACTTTCTGGGACTGTCTCCTGGGTGGGGATTCGTCTGCCTGGGACTTTCTGAGATTGGGTGTCATCTGCGTGGTAGTTTCTGGGACTGTCTCCTGGGTGGGGGTCGTCTGCGTGGGACTTTCTGGGACTGGGCTCCTCTGCGTGGGACTTTCTGGGACTTTCTCCTTGGTGGGGGTTCGTCTGCGTGGGACTTTCTCGGACTGTCTCCTGCGTGGGAGATCGTCTGCTTGGGACTTTCAGGGACTGGGTGTCGTCTGCGTGGGACTTTCTGGGACTGTCTCCTGGGTGGGGGTCGTCTGCGTGGGACTTTCTGGGACTGGGCTCGTCTGCGTGGGACTTTCTGGGACTGTCTCCTCGGTGGGGAGTCGTCTGCGTGGGACTTTCTGGGACTGGGGTTTGTCTGCGTGGGACTTTCAGGGACTCTCTTCTGGGTGGGGGATCGTCTGCGTGGGACTTTCTGAGACAGGGGTTCGTCTGCGTGGGTCTTTCTGGTACTGACTCCTGGGTGGTGTTTCGTCTGCGTGGGACTTTCTGGGACTGTCTCCTGGGTGGGGGGTGGGGGTTCTGCGGAGGACTTTGTGGGACTGGTGGTCGTCTGCGTGGGACATTCTGGGATTGCGTGTCGTCTGCGTGGGACTTTCTGGGACTGTTTCCTGGGCGTGGAGTCGTGTGCGTGGGACTTTCTGAGACAGGGGTTCGTCTGCGTGGGTCTTTCTGGTACTCTCTCCTGGGTGGGTGGGTCCTCTCCGTGGGACTTTCTGGGACTGTCTCCTGGGTGGAGAGTCCACTGCGTGGGATTTTCTGGGACTGGGTGTCGTCTTCGTGGGACTTTCTGGGACAGGGTGTCTTCTGCGTGGGACGTTCTGGGACTAGGTGTCGTCTGCGTGGGAATTTCTGGTAATGTCTCCTTGGTTGGGGGCGTCTGCGTGGGACTTTCTGGGACAGTGGGTCGTCTCCGTGGGACTTTCTGGGACTGTCTCATGGGTGGGGGGGGTCGTCTGCGTCGGACTTTTTGGGACTGTCTCCTTGGTGGGGGCTCGTCTGCGTAGGACATTGTGGGACTGGTGGTCGTGTGCGTGGGACTTTCTGGGACTGGGGGTCGTCTGCGTGTTACTTTCTGGGACTGTCTCCTGGGTGCGGGGTCTTCTGTATGGGACTTTCTTGGACTCTGGGTCGTCTGCGTTGGTCTTTCTTGGACTCTCTCCTGGGTGGGGAGTCGTCTGCGTGGGACTTTCTGGGACTGGGGTCGTCTGCGTGGGTCTTTCTGGGACTGTCTCCTGGGTGGGGGTTCGTCTGCGTGGGACTTTCTGGGACTGTGTCCTGCGTGGGAGGTCGTCTGCTTGGGACTTTCAGGGACTGGGTGTCGTCTGCGTGGGAGTTTCTGGGACAGTCTCCTGGGTGTGGTTCGTGTGCGTGGGACTTTCTGGGACTGGGGGTCGTCTGCGTGGGACTTTCTGGGACTGTCTCCTGGGTGGGGGTCGTCTGCGTGGGACTTTCTGGGACTGGGCTCGTCTGCGTGGGACTTTCTGGGACTGTCTCCTCGGTGGGGAGTCGTCTGCGTGGGACTTTCTGGGACTGGGGGTTGTCTGCGTGGGACTTTCAGGGACTCTCTTCTGGGTGGGGGATCGTCTGCGTGGGACTTTCTGAGACAGGGGTTCGTCTGCGTGGGTCTTTCTGGTACTGACTCCTGGGTGGTGTTTCGTCTGCGTGGGACTTTCTGGGACTGTCTCCTGGGTGGGGGGTGGGGGTTCTGCGTAGGACTTTGTGGGACTGGTGGTCGTCTGCGTGGGACATTCTGGGATTGCGTGTCGTCTGCGTGGGACTTTCTGGGACTGTTTCCTGGGCGTGGAGTCGTGTGCGTGGGATTTCTGAGACAGGGGGTCGTCTGCGTGGGTCTTTCTGGTACTCTCTCCTGGGTGGGTGGGTCCTCTCCGTGGGACTTTCTGGGACTGTCTCCTGGGTGGAGAGTCCACTGCGTGGGATTTTCTGGGACTGGGTGTCGTCTGCGTGGGACTTTCTGGGACTGTCTCCTTGGTGTGGGGCGTCTGCGTGGGACATTCTGGGACTGTGGTTCGTCTGCGTGGGACTTTCTGGGACTGGGGGTCGTCTGCGTGTTACTTTCTGGGACTGTCTCCTGGGTGGGGGGTCGTCTGTATGGGACTTTCTAGGACTCGGTGTCGTCTGCGTGGATCTTTTTTGGACTCCCTACTGGGTGGGGCGTCGTCTGCGTGGGACTTTCTGGGACTGTCTCCTGGGTGGGGATTCGTCTGCCTGGGACTTTCTGAGATTGGGTGTCATCTGCGTGGTAGTTTCTGGGACTGTCTCCTGGGTGGGGGGTCGTCTGCGTGGGACTTTCTGGGACTGGGCTCCTCTGCGTGGGACTTTCTGGGACTTTCTCCTGGGTGGGGGTTCGTCTGCGTGGGACTTTCTGGGACTGTCTCCTGCGTGGGAGATCGTCTGCTTGGGACTTTCAGGGACTGGGTGTCGTCTGCGTGGGACTTTCTGGGACTGTCTCCTGGGTGGGGGTCGTCTGCGTGTGACTTTCTGGGACTGGGCTCGTCTGCGTGGGACTTTCTGGGACTGTCTCCTCGGTGGGGGGTCGTCTGCGTGGGACTTTCTGGGACTGGGGGTTGTCTGCGTGGGACTTTCAGAGACTCTCTTCTGGGTGGGGGATCGTCTGCGTGGGACTTTCTGGGACTTTCTCCTTGGTGGGGGTTCGTCTGCGTGGGACTTTCTCGGACTGTCTCCTGCGTGGGAGATCGTCTGCTTGGGACTTTCAGGGACTGGGTGTCTTCTGCGTGTCTTCTTTCTGGGACTAGGTTTCGTCTGCGTGGGAATTTCTGGTAATGTCTCCTTGGTTGGGGGCGTCTGCGTGGGACTTTCTGGGACAGTGGGTCGTCTCCGTGGGACTTTCTGGGACTGTCTCATGGGTGGGGGGGTCGTCTGCGTCGGACTTTCTGGGACTGTCTCCTTGGTGGGGGCTCGTCTGCGTAGGACATTGTGGGACTGGTGGTCGTGTGCGTGGGACTTTCTGGGACTGGGGGTCGTCTGCGTGTTACTTTCTGGGTGCGGGGTCTTCTGTATGGGACTTTCTTGGACTCGGGGTCGTCTGCGTTGGTCTTTCTTGGACTCTCTCCTGGGTGGGGAGTCGTCTGCGTGGGACTTTCTGGGACTGTCTCCTGGGTGGGGGTTCGTCTGCGTGGGACTTTCTGGGACTGTGTCCTGCGTGGGAGGTCGTCTGCTTGGGACTTTCAGGGACTGGGTGTCGTCTGCGTGGGAGTTTCTGGGACAGTCTCCTGGGTGTGGTTCGTGTGCGTGGGACTTTCTGGGACTGGGGGTCGTCTGCGTGGGACTTTCTGGGACTGTCTCCAGGGTGGGGGGTAGTCTGCGTGGGACTTTCTGGGACTGTCTCCTGGGTGGGTAGTCGTCTGCTTGGGACTTTCTGAGACAGGGGGTCGTCTGCGTGGGTCTTTCTGGTACAGACTCCTGGGTGGGGGTCCGTCGTCGTGGGACTTTCTGGGACTGACTCCTGAGTGGAGGGTCCTCTGCGTGGGATTTTTTGGGACTGGGTGTCGTGGACTTTCTGGGACTGTCTCCTTGGTGGGGGTCGTCTGCGTGGGACATTCTGGGACTGTGGGTCGTCTGCGTGGGACATTCTGGCACTATCTCCTGGGTGGGGGGTCGTCTGCGTGGGACTTTGTGGGACTGGGGGTCGTCTGCGATGCACTTTCTGGGACTGGGGGTCGTCTGCATGGGACTTTCTGGGACTGGGCTCGTCTGCGTGGGACTTTCTGGGACTGGGCTCGTCTGCGTGGGACTTTCTGGGACTTTCTCCTGGGTGGGGGGTCGTCTGCGTCGGTCTTTCTGGGACGTCTCCTGGGTGGGGGTTCGTCTGCGTGGGACATTCTGGGACTGTCTCCTGCGTGGGAGGTCGTCTGCTTGGGACTTTCAGGGACTGGGTGTCGTCTGCGTGGGAGTTTCTGGGACAGTCTCCTGGGAGGGGTTCGTCTGCGTGGGACTTTCTGGGACTGGGGGGCGTCTGCGTGGGACTTTCTGGGACAGTGGGTCGTCTCCGTGGGACTTTCTGGGACTGTCTCATGGGTGGGGTGGTCGTCTGCGTGGGACTTTCTGGGACTGTCTCCTTGGTGGGGGGTCGTCTGCGTAGGACATTGTGGGACTGGTGGTCGTGTGCGTGGGACTTTCTTGGACTCGGGGTCGTCTGCGTGGGTCTTTCTTGGACTCTCTCCTGGGTGGGGGGTCGTCTGCGTGGGACTTTCTGGGACTGTCTCCTGCGTGGGAGGTCGTCTGCTTGGGACTTTCAGGGACTGGGTGTCGTCTGCGTGGGACTTTCTGGGACAATCTCCTTGGTGGGGTTCGTCCGCGTGGGACTTTCTGGGACTGGGGGTCGTCTGCGTGGGACTTTCTGGGACTGTCTCCTGGGTGGGGGGTAGTCTGCGTGGGACTTTCTGGGACTGTCTCCTGGGTGGGGAGTCGTCGGCTTGGGACTTTCTGAGACAGGGGGTCGTCTGCGTGGGACATTCTGGGACAGGGGGTCTTCTGCGTGGGACATTCTGGGACTGGGGTTCGTCTTCGTGGGACTTTCTGGGACTGGGGGTTGTCTGCGTGGGACTTTCAGTGACTCTCTTCTGGGTGGGGGATCGTCTGCGTGGGACTTTCTGGGACTGTGGGTCGTCTGCTTGGGACATTCTGGCACTATCTCCTGGGTGGGGGGTCGTCTGCGTGGGACTTTGTGGGACTGGTGGTCGTCTGCGTGGGACTTTCTGGGACTGGGGGTCGTCTGCGTGTTATTTCTGGGACTGTCTCCTGGGTGGGGGGTCGTCTGTATGGGACATTCTAAGACTCGGGGTCGTCTGCGTGGATCTTTTTTGGACTCTCTCCTAGGTGTGGGGTCTTCTGCGTGGGACTTTCTGGGACTGGGCTCGTCTGCGTGGGACTTTCTGGGACTGTCTCCTGGGTGGGGTGGTCGTCTGCGTGGGACTTTCTGGGACTGTCTCCTGTGTGGGGAGTCGTCTGCGTGTGACTTTCTGGGACTAGGGGTCGTCTGCGTGGGAATTTCTGGGTTTGTCTCCTTGGTGGGGGGCCTCTGAGTGGGACTTTCTGGGACTGTGTGTCGTCTCCGTGGGACTTTCTGGGATTGTCTCATGGGTGGGGGTCGTCTGCGTGGGATTTTCTGGGACTGGGGGACGTCTGCGTGTTACTTTCTGGGACTGTCTCCTGGTTGGGGGGTCGTCTGTATGGGACTCTCTAGGACTCAGGGTCGTCTGCGTGGATCTTTTTTGGACTCTCTCCTAGGTGGGGGGTCTTCTGCGTGGGACTTTCTGGGACTGTCTCCTGGGTGGGGAGTCGTCTGCCTGGGACTTTCTGAGACTGGCTGTCGTCTGCGTGGTAGTTTCTGGGACTGTCTCCTTGGTGGGGGTCGTCTGGGTGGGACTTTCTGGGACTGGGCTCGTCTGCGTGGGAATTTCTGGGACTGTCTCCTGGGTGGGGGGTAATCTGCGTGGGACTTTCTGGGACTGTCTCCTGGGTGGGGAGTCGTCTGCTTGGGACTTTCTGAGACAGGGGGTCGTCTGCTTGGGTCTTTCTGGTACTGACTCCTGGGTGGTGGTCGTCTGCGTGGGACTTTCTGGGACTGTCTGCTGGGTGGGGGCTCGTCATCGTGGGACTTTCTGGGACTGTCTCCTGGGTGGGGGTTCGTCTGCGTTGGACTTTCTGGGACTCTCTCATGCGTGGGGGGACGTCTGTATGGGACTTTCTGAGACTGTCTCCTGTGTGGGTGTCGTCTGCGTGGGACATTCTGGGACTGGGGGTCGTCTGCGTTGGACTTTATGGGACTGGGGGTCGTCTGCGTGGGACTTTCTGGGACTGGGGGTGGTCTGCGTGGGTCTTTCTGGGACTGTCTCATGCGTGGGGGGTCGTCTGCGTGGGACTTTCTGGGACTGTCTCGTGGGTGGGGGCTCGTATGCGTGGGACATTCTGAGACTGTCTCCTGGGTGGGGGGTCGTCTGCGTGGGACTTTCTGGGACTGGGTGTCATCTGGGTGGGACTTTCTGTGACTGTGGGTCGTCTGCGTTGGTCTTTCTGGGACTGTCTCTTGGGTGGGAGCCGTCTGCGTGGGACTTTCTAGGACTGGGGGTCGTCTGCGTGGGACTTGCTGGGACTGGGGGCCGTCTGCGTGTGACTTTTTGGGAGTGGGGTTCGTCTGCGTGGGATATATGGGTATCCCACGCAGACGACCCCCAGTCCCAGAAAGTCCCATGCAGACGACCCCCCACCCAGGAGACAGACCCAGATATCCCACGCAGACAACCCCCAGTCACAGAAAGTCCCACTCACACGAACACCCACCCAGGAGACAGTCCCAGAAAGTCCCACGCAGGCGACCCCCAGTAACAGAAAGACCCACGCTGACGACCCCCACCCAGGAGACAGACTCAGAAATTCCCACGCAGACGAACCCCCACCCAGGAGACAGTCCCAGAAAGATCCACGCAGACGACCGCCAGTCCCAGAAAGTGCCACACAGACGACCCCAAGTCCTAGGAAGTCCCATGCAGAAGACCCCCACACAGGAGACAGTCCCAGAAAGTCCCACGCAGACGACGCCCACCCAGGAGACAGTCCAAGAAAGTCCTAAACAGACAACATCCCACCCAGGAGACAGTCAAAGAAAGTCCCACGCAGACGACGCCCAGTCCAAGAGAGTCCCACGCAGACGACCCCCAGACAGGAGAGTGTCCCAGCAAGTCCCAGGCAGACGACCCCCAGTCCCAGTAAATCCCACGCTGACGAACACCCACCCAGGAGACAGTCCCAGAAAGTCCCACGCAGACGACCCCCCACCCAGGAGACAGTCCCAGAAAGTCCCACGCAGACGACCCCCAGTCCCAGAAAGTCCAACGCAGACGAACCCCCACCCAGGAGACAGTCCCAGAAAGACCCACGCAGACGACCCCCAGTCCCAGAAAGTCCCACACAGACGACCCCCAGTCCTAGGAAGTCCCATGCAGAAGACCCCCACCCAGGAGACAGTCCAAGAAAGTCCCACGCATACGACACCCCACCAAGTAGACAGTCCCAGAAAGTCCCACGCAGATGAGACCCAGTCCCTGAAAGTCCCACGCAGACGACCCCCCCACCCAGGAGACAGACCCAGAAAGTACCAAACAGACGACCTCCCACCTAGGAGACAGTCCCAGAAAGTCGCACGCAGACGACACCCAGTCCCAGATAGTCCCATGCAGACGACCCCCCCAGGAGACAGACCCGTAGCAGCCTGAGATTGCTTGTAAGGCTGTTACCACAAAAGAGCCAGGAGAAATCGGCACGTAGCCGCCTGGGATTGCTTTTAAGGCAATTGGCACAAAAAGTCAGGAGAACTGTCCTGGCGGAAGACTGAGATTGCTTGTAAAGCAGTTGTCACAAAAGAGACAGGAGATGTCGATTTGTAGCGGCCTGATATTACTTGTAAGGCAGTTTTCACAAAAGAGCCAAGTGAAGTCGGCTTGTAGCTGCCTGACATTGCTTGTAAGGCAGTTGTCACAAAAGCGCCAGGAGAATTCGGCTTGTAGCAGCCGGAGATTTCTTGCAAGGCAGTTTTCACAAAAAAGCCAAGAGAAGTCGGCTCGTAGCAGCCTGATATTTATTGTAACGCAGTTGTCATAAAAGCGCCAGGAGAATTCGGCTCTTAGCAGCCTGAGATTTCTTGTAAGGCAGTTGCCACAAAAGCGCCAGGAGAAATCCGCTCGTAGCCGCTTGGGATTGCTTGTAAGGCCATTCGCACAAAAAGCCAGGAGAATTCATATTGCTGCAGCCTGAGAATGCTTGTAAGGCAGATGCCACAAATGAGCCAGGAGAAATTGGTTCGTAGCAGCCTGGGATAGGTTGTAAGGCAGTTGTAACAAAAGAGCCAGTATATGTCTATTTGTAGAGGCCAATTCGGCTTGTAGCAGGCTGAGATTGCTTGTAAGGCAGTTTTCACAAAAGATACAAGAGATGTGGGTTTGTAGCAGCCTGAGATTGCTTGAAAGGCAGTTTTCACAAAATAGCCAAGAGAAGTCGGCTCGTAGCAGTCTGACATTGCTTGTAAGGCAGTTTTCACAAAAGAGCCAGGAGAATCCGGGTTGTTGCAGACTGAGATTGCTTGTAAGACAGTTGCTGCAAAAGTTTGTAGAAGCCTGAGATTGCGTGTAAAGCAATTTTCACAAAAAGCCAGGGGAAACGGGCTCGTAGATGCGTGGAATTGCTTGTAATGAAATTGGCACAAAATCCAAGAGGATTGGGCTTGCTGTTGTGATTGCATGTAAGGCAGTTGCTACAAAAGAGCCAGGCGTATTCGGCTCGGAGCAGCCTGACATTGCTTGTATGGCAGTTGTCACAAAAGAGCCAGGAGAATTCGGTTTGTAGCAGCCTGAGATTGCTTGTAAGGCAGTTGCCTCAAAAAGCCTGGAGAAGTGGGATTGCTGCAGCCTGAGATTGCTTTTCAGGCAGTTGTCACAATAGAGCCAGGATAATTCGGCTTGTAGCAGCTTGAGATTGCTTGTAAGGCTGTTACCACAAAACAGCCAGGAGAAATCGTCACGTAGCCGCCTGGGATTGCTTTTTTAAGGTAATTGGCACAAAAAGTAATTGGCCTAGCTGCAGCCTGATATTGCTTGTAAGACAGTTCGCACAAAAGAGACAGTAGATGTCGATTTGTAGCGGCCTGAGATTGCTTGCAAGGCAGTTTCACAAAAGAGACAGGAGATGTGGGTTTGTAGCAGCCTGAGATTGATTGTAAGGCAGTTGTCTCGAGAGATCCAGGAGAATTCGGCTTGTAGCAGCCTGAGATTGCTTTTCAGGCAGTTGTCACAATAGAGCCAGGATAATTCGGCTTTTAGCAGCTTGAGATTGCTTGTAAGGCAGTTACCACAAAACAGCCAGGAGAAATCGTCACGTAGCCACCTGGGATTGCTTTTTTAAGGCAATTGGCACAAAAAGTAATTGGCCTAGCGGCAGCCTGATATGGCTTGTAAGACAGTTCGTACAAAAGAGACAGTAGGTGTCGATTTGTAGCAGCCTGAGTTTGCTTGTAATACAGTTGCCACAAACGAGCCAGGAGAAATCGGCTCGTTGGTGCCTGGGATTGCTTGTAAGCCAATTGGCACAAAAAGCCGAAAGAGTTGGGGTTGCTGCAGCCTGACATGGCTTGTAAGGCAGTTTTCACAAACGAACCAAGAAAAGTCTGCTCGTAGCAGCCTGAAATTGCTTGTAAGGCAGTTGCCAAAAAAGAGCCAGGACAAATCGGCTTGTAGCAGCCTGAGTTTGCTTGTAAGCCACTTGTCATCGAAGAGCCAGGCGTAGTCGGCCCGTAACATCCTGAGATTGCTTGTAAGGCAGTTCTCACAAAAGACCCAGGAGAATTCGTCTTGTAGAGGCCTGGTATTGCTTGTAAGGCAGTTGCCACAAAAGAGCCAGGTGAAATACGCTCGTAGCAGCCTGGGATTACTTGTAAGGCAATTGGCAAAAAAAGCCAGGAGAATTGGGCTTGCTGCAGCCTGAGATTGCTTGTAAGGCAGTTGCCACAAAAGAGAAAGGCGTAGTCAGCTTGTAGTAGCCTGATATTTCTTGTAAGGCAGTTGTCACGAAAGAGCCAGGAGATCGATTTGTTGCGGCCGTAGATTGCTTGTAAGGCATTTGTCATAGAAGATCCAGGCATAGTCGGCTCGGAGCAGCCTGAGATTGCTTGGAAATAAGTTGGCACAAAAGAGGCAGGAGAAATCGGCTTGTAGCAGCCTGAGATCCTTTGTAAGACAGTTTGCACAAATAGCCCGGAGAAGTCGGCCGATAGCAGCGGGAGATTGCTTGTAAGGGAGTTGTAAAAAAAGAGTCAGCAGGTGTAAGTTTGTAGAAGCCTGAGATTGCGTGTAAAGCTAGGGTAAACGGGCTCGTAGCTGCGTGGAATTGCTTGTAATGAAATTGGCACAAAAATCCAAGAGAATTGGGCTTGCTGCTGTGATTGCATGTAAGGCAGTTGCTACAAAAGAGCCAGGCGTATTCGGCTTGTAGAAGCCTGAGATTGCTTGTAAGGCAGTTTGCACAAGAGAGCCAAGAGAAGTCGGCTCGGAGCAGCCTGACATTGCTTGTAAGGCAGTTGTCACAAAAGAGCCAGTAGAATTCGTCTTGTAGCAGCCTGAGGTTGCTTGTAATGCAGTCGCCACAAAGGAGCCTTGAGAAATCGCCTCGTAGCAGCCTGGGATTATTTTGTAAGGCAATTGGCAAAAAAGCCAGGAACATTGGGCTTGCTGCAGCCTGACGTTGCTTGTAAGGCAGTTGTCACGAAAGAGCCAGGAGATCGATTTTTTAGCAGCCTGAGATTGCTTGTAATGCAGTTGTCTTAAAAGTGCCAGCAGGTGTAGGCTTGTAGAAGAATGAGATTGCTTGTAAGGCAATTTTCACAAATCTCCCAGGAGAACCGGCTCGTAGAATCCTATGTTTGCGTGTAAGGCACTTTCCACAAAAAGCCAGGAGAAATGGGATCGTAGCAGCCTGAGATTGCTTGTAAGGCAGGTGTCACAAAAGAGCCAGGCGTATTCGGATTGTAGCAGCCTGAGATTGATTTTGCGTAGTTTTCACAGAAGAGCCAGCAGGTGTGGGCTTGTATCAGCCTGAGATTGCTTGTAAGGCAGTTTTCACAAAAGAGCCAGGAAATGCCGTTTTGTAGCAGCCTGAGATTGCTTGTAAGGGATTTTTCATTTGGTCAATTTATGTAGATCAAATTGTGTGCAATTATTTGATTTGTCTATATTTACAGGGATTTTTCATTTGCTCAGATAGTAAAAATATTTCTTTTACTGGAAAAAAGTTATAAACAAGTGAAATATGACTGATTTCCCAGTTTAGGTCCGCCTTACAATTTCCGCAAATGAGATAACACAAGTCCCCATACCGTTGAATTACAACTCGACTCTATTCAAGGTGTCGAAAAAATTTCGACTCGACTCTAATCAAGGTGTCGAAAAAACTTTTGTAATTATGGATAAGGGAAGAAATTCTCGACAATGGGACAGCAATATTTTGTGGATTGTATAAAAAGGAAAAATTACAAATGCATTCTTATTGTGCACACTGGAATTCGGACGCTGTAAATTGTCAGACGACATACCGGGCACATGGTGAAAGCTGTACTTTTTACTATCTGACCAAATGAAGAATCCCTGTAAACATAGACAAATCAAATAATTTCACACAATTTGATACCCATTTTGAAAATATTTCTTTTACTGGAAAGAAGTTATAAACAAGTGAAATATGACTGATTTCCCAGTTTTGGGCCGCATGACAATTTCCTCAAATGAGCTAACCCAAGTCCCCATACCGTTGAATTTCGTGTCGACTCTAATCAAGGTGTCGAAAAAAGTTTTGGAATTATAGATAAGGCAAGAAATTTTCGACAATTGGACACCAATTTTTTGTGGATTCTATAAAAAGGCAAAATTAGAAATGCAGTCTTATTGTGCACACAGGAAGTCGGACGCTGTAAATTGTCAGACGACATACCGTGCACCTGGTGAAAGCTGTACTTTCTACTATCTGAGCAAATGAAAAATCCCTGTAAACATAGACAAATCAAATAATTGCACACAATTTGATACCCATTTTGAAAATATTTCTATTACTGGAAAAAAGTTATAAACAAGTGAAATATGACTGATTTCTTAGTTTAGGGCCGCATGACAATTTCCGCAAATGAGCTAACAACGGTCCCTATACCGTTGAATTTCGACTAGATTCTAATAAAGGTGGCGAAAAAACTTTTGTAATTATGGATAAGGTAAGAAATTTCCGACAATTGGACACCAATATTTTGTGGATTCTATAAAAAAGAAAATTACAAATGCAATCGTATTGTGCTCACTGGAATTCGGACGCTGTAAATTGTCAGACGACATACCGCGCACATGGTGAAAGCTGTACTTTTTACTATCTGACCAAATGAAAAATCCCTGTACACATAGACAAATCAAATAATTGCAAACAATTTGATACCCATTTTGAAAATATTTCTTTTACTCGAAAAAAGTTATAAACAGGTGAAATATGACTGATTACCCAGTTTAAATCCGCATGACAATTTCCGCAAAGGAGCTAACACATGTCCCCATACCGTTTAATTTCGCCTCGACTCTATTCAAGGTGTCGAAAAAACTTTTGTGATTATGGATAAGGCAAGAAATTCCCGAGAATTGGACAGCAATATTTTGAGGATTCTATAAAAAAGAAAAATTAGAAATGGAGTCTTATTGTGCACACTGGAATTCGGTCGCTATAAATTGTTAGACGACATACCGCGCACATGGTGAAAGCTGTACTTTTTACTATCTGAGCAAATGAAAAATCCCTGTAAACATAGACAAATCAAATAATTGCACATAATTTGATACCCATTTTGAAAATATTTCTTTTACTGGAAAAAAGTTATAAACAAGTGAAATATGACTGATTTCCCAGTTTAGGGCCGCATGACAATTTCCGCAAATGAGCTAACACAAGTCCCCATACGCTTGAATTTCGCCTCGACTCTATTCAATGTGTCGAAAAAACTTTTGTAATTATGGATAAGGTAAGAAATTCCCGAGAATTGGACACCAGCAGATCAGAGGCCATGCTGCCTGACGTAGTCTAAAATCTTACATTGGACGCACAAATATGGACCGGAAACCAACATATCAGAGGCCATGCTGCTGGACGTAGTTTATCTTTTTACATTAGACGCTCAGATATGGACCAGAAACCAAGAGATCAGAATCATGGCTGCTGGACATAGTGTATCATCTTACACAAGACGCTCAAATATGGAACGGAAGCCAACAGTTCGGAGGCCATACTGCTGGACGTAGTCTAAAATCTTATATTACACGCTCATATATGGACCGGGAACCAACAGATCAGAGTCCATTCAGCTGGACGTAGTTTATCTTTTTACATTAGACGCTCAAATATGAACCAGAAAACAACAGATCAGAATCATGGCTGCTGGACGTAGTGTATCATCTTACACAAGACGCTCAAATATGGACCGGAAGCCAACAGGTCAGATAACATGCTGCTGGACGTAGTCTAAAATCTTACATTAGACGCTCAAATATGGACCGGAAACCAACAGATCAGAGGCCATGCTGCTGGTCGTAAATTATCTTTTTACATTAGACGCTCAAATATGCACCAGAAACCAAGAGATCAGAATAAGGGCTGCTGGACGTAGTGTATCATCTTACACAAGACGCTCAAATATGGACCGGAAGCCAACAGGTCAGAGGCCATCCTGCTGGACGTAGTCTAAAATCTTACATTAGACGCTCAAATATGGACACGAAACCAACAGATCAGAGGCCATGCTGCAAGACGTAGTTTATCTTTTTACATTAGACGCTCAAATATGCAGCAGAAACCAACAGATCAGAATCATGGCTGCTGGGCGTCGTGTATCATCTTACACAAGACGCTCAAATATGGACCGGAAGCTAACAGGTCAGAGGCCATGCTGCTGGACGTAGTCTAAAATCTTACATTAGACGCTCAAATATGGACCGGAAACCAACAGATCAGAGGCCATGCTGCTTGACGTAGTTTGTCTTTTTACATTAGACGCTCAAATATGTACCAGAAACCAAGATATCTGAAACAGTACTGCTGGACGTAGTGTATTATCTTACACAAGACGCTCAAATATGAACCGGAAGCCAACAGGTCAGAGGCCATGCTGCTGGACGTAGTCTAAAATCTTACATTAGACGCTCAAATATGGACCGAATACCAAGGGATCATAATCATGGCTGCTGGACGTAGAGTATCATCTTACACAAGACGCTCAAATATGGACGGGAAACCAACAGATCAGGGGCCATGCTGCTGGCCGTAGTTCATCTTTTTAAATTGGACGCTCAACATATGCACCAGAAACCAACAGATCAGAATGATGGCTGCTGTACGTAGTGTATCATCTTACACAAGACGCTAATATATGGACCGGAAGCCATCAGGTCAGAGGCCATGCTGCTGAGCGTAGACTTAAATCTTACATTAGACGCTCAAATATGGACCGGAAACCAACAGATCAGAGGCCATGCTGCTGGGCGTAGTTTATCTTTTTAAATTAGACGCTCAAAATATGCACCAGAAACCAACAGATCAGAATCATGGCTGCTGGACGTAGTGTATCATCTTACACAAGACGCTCAAATATGGACCGGAAGCCAACAGGTCAGAGGCCATGCTGCTGGACGTAGTCTAAAATCTTACATTAGACGCTCCAATATGGACCGGAAACCAACAGATCAGCGGCCATGCTGCTGGTCGTAGTTTATCTTTTTTTATTAGACGCTCAAATATGCACCAGAAACCAACAGATCAGAATCATGGCGACTGGACGTAGTGTATCATCTTACACAAGACGCTCAAATATGGACCGGAAGCCAACAAGTCAGAGGCAATGCTGCTGGACGTAGTCTCAAATCTTACATTAGACGCTCAAATATGGACGGGAAACCAACAGATGAGAGGCCATACTGCTGGACGTAGTTTTTCTTTTTACATCAGACGCTCAAATATTCAGCAGAAACCAACAGATCAGAATCATGGCTGCTGGACGTAGTGTATCATCTTACACAAGACGCTCAAATATGGACGGGGAAGCCAACAGGTCAGAGGCCATGCTGCTTGACGTAGTTTATCTTTTTACATTAGACCCACAAATATGCACCAGAAACCAAGAGATCAGAAACAGGGCTGCTGGACGTAGTGCATCATCTCACACAAGACGCTCAAATATGGACCGGAAGCCAACAGATCAGAGGCCATGCTGCTGCATGTAGTCTAAAATCTTACATTAGACGCTCAAATATGGTCCGGAAACCAACTGATCAGAGGCCATGCTGCTGGACGTAGTTAATCACCTTGCACAAGACGCTCAAATATTGACCGGAAGCCAACAGCTCAGAATCATGGCTGCTGGGCGTAGTGTATCATCTTACACAAGACGCTCAAATATGGAACGGAGGCCAACAGGTCAGAGGCCATGCTGCTGGACGTAGTTTATCTTTTTACATTAGACGCTCAAATATTCACCAGACACCAAGAGATTAGAAACAGGGCTGCTGGACGTAGTGTATCATCTTACACAAGACGCACACATATGGACCGGAAGCCAACAGGTCAGATGGCATGCTGCTGGACGTATTCTAAAACGTTACATTAGACGCTCAAATATGGACGGGAAACCAACAGATCAGAGGCGAAGCTGCTGGACGTAGTTTATCTATTTACATTAGACGCTCAAATATGTACAGAAACAAATAGATCAGAATCATTTCTGCTGGACGTAGTGTATCATCTTACAAAAGATGCCTAAATATGGACCGGAAGCCAACAGGTCAGATGCCATGCTGCTGGACGTAGTTTATCTTTTTTCATTAGAAGCTCAAATATGTACCAGAAACCAAGGTATCAGAATCATGACTGCTGGACATAGTTTATCACCTTACACAATACGCTCAAATATGGACCGGAAGCCAACAGGTCAGAGGCCATACTGCTGGACGTATTCTAAAATCTTACATTAGACGCTCAAATATGGACCGGAAACCAACAGATCAGAGGCCATGCTGCTGGTCGTAGTTTATCTTTTTACATTAAACGCTCAAATATGCACCATAAACCAACAGATCAGAATCATGGCTGCTGGACGTAGTGTATCATCTTACATAAGACGCTCAAATATGGACCGGAAGCCAACAAGTCAAAGGCAATGCTGCTGGACGTAGTCTCAAATCTTACATTAGACGCTCAAATATGGACCGGAAACCAACAGATCAGAGGCCATGCTGCTGGGCGTAGTTTATCTTTTAACATCAGGCGCTCAAATATGCACCAGAAACAAACAGATCAGAATCATGGCTGCTTGACGTAGTGTATCATCTTACACAAGACGCTCAAATATGGACCGGAATCTAAAATGTCTGAGGCCATGATGCTGGACGTAGTTTATCATTTTACATTAGACGTTCAAATATGCACCAGAAACCAAGAGATCAGAAACAGGGCTGCTGGACGTAGTGTATCATCTTACACAAGACGCTCAAATATGGACCGGAAGCTAAAAGATCATATGCCATGCTTCTTGACGTATTCTAAAATCTTACATTAGACGCTCAAACATGGACGGGAAACCAACATATCAGAGGCCATGCTGCTGGAGGTAGTTTATCTATTTACATTAGACGCTCAAATATGTACAGAAACCAACAGATCAGAATAATGTCTGCTGGACGTAGTGTATCATCTTACACAAGGCGCTCAAATATGGACCGGAAGCCAACAGGTCAGAGGACATGCAGCTGCATGTAGTCCAAAATCTTACATTAGACTCTCAAATATGGTCCTGAAACCAAGTGATCAGAGGCCATGCTGCTGGTCGTAGTTTATCTTTTTACATTAGACGTTCAAATATGCACCAGAAACCAACAGATCAGAATCATGGCTGCTGGACGTAGTGTATCATCTTACACAAGACGCTCAAATATGGACCGGAAGCCAACAGGTTAGTGAAGTTGCTGCGGGACGTAGTCTAAAATCTTACATTAGACGCTCAAATATGGACCGGAAAACAACAGATCAGAGGCCATGCTGCTGGTAGTAGTTTATCTTTTTACATTAGACGCTCAAATATGCAGCAGAAACCAAGATATCAGAATCAGGTCTGCTGGATGTAGTGTATCATCTTACACAAGAAGCTCAAATACAGACCGGAAGCCAACAGGTCAGAGACCATGCTGCTGGACGTATTCTCAAATCTTACACAAGACGCTCAAATATGGACCGGAAGCTAACAGGTCAGAGGCCATGCTGCTGGACGTAGTCTAAAATCTTACATTCGACGCTCAAATATGGACCGGAAACCAACTGATCAGAGGCCATGCTGCTGGGCGTGGTTTATCTTTTTACATTAGACGCTCAAATATGCACCAGAAACCAAGAGATCAGAATCATGGCTGCTTGACGTACTGTATCATCTTACACAAGACGCTCAAATATGGACCGGAAGCCAACAGGTCAGATAACATGCTGCTGGACGTAGTCTAAAATCTTACATTAGACGCTCAAATATGGACCGGAAACCAACAGATCAGAGGCCATGCTGCTGGTCGTAAATTATCTTTTTACATTAGACGCTCAAATATGCACCAGAAACCAAGAGATCAGAATAAGGGCTGCTGGACGTAGTGTATCATCTTACACAAGACGCTCAAATATGGACCGGAAGACAACAGGTCAGAGGCCATCCTGCTGGACGTAGTCTAAAATCTTACATTAGACGCTCAAATATGGACACGAAACCAACAGATCAGAGGCCATGCTGCAAGACGTAGTTTATCTTTTTACATTAGACGCTCAAATATGCAGCAGAAACCAACAGATCAGAATCATGGCTGCTGGGCGTCGTGTATCATCTTACACAAGACGCTCAAATATGGACCGGAAGCTAACAGGTCAGAGGCCATGCTGCTGGACGTAGTCTAAAATCTTACATTAGACGCTCAAATATGGACCGGAAACCAACAGATCAGAGGCCATGCTGCTTGACGTAGTTTGTCTTTTTACATTAGACGCTCAAATATGCACCAGAAACCAAGATATCTGAAACAGTACTGCTGGACGTAGTGTATTATCTTACACAAGACGCTCAAATATGAACCGGAAGCCAACAGGTCAGAGGCCATGCTGCTGGACGTAGTCTAAAATCTTACATTAGACGCTCAAATATGGACCGGAAACCAAGGGATCATAATCATGGCTGCTGGACGTAGAGTATCATCTTACACAAGACGCTCAAATATGGACGGGAAACCAACAGATCAGGGGCCATGCTGCTGGCCGTAGTTCATCTTTTTAAATTGGACGCTCAACATATGCACCAGAAACCAACAGATCAGAATGATGGCTGCTGTACGTAGTGTATCATCTTACACAAGACGCTAATATATGGACCGGAAGCCATCAGGTCAGAGGCCATGCTGCTGAGCGTAGACTTAAATCTTACATTAGACGCTCAAATATGGACCGGAAACCAACAGATCAGAGGCCATGATGCTGGGCGTAGTTTATCTTTTTAAATTAGACGCTCAAAATATGCACCAGAAACCAACAGATCAGAATCATGGCTGCTGGACGTAGTGTATCATCTTACACAAGACGCTCAAATATGGACCGGAAGCCAACAGGTCAGAGGCCATGCTGCTGGACGTAGTCTAAAATCTTACATTAGACGCTCCAATATGGACCGGAAACCAACAGATCAGCGGCCATGCTGCTGGTCGTAGTTTATCTTTTTTTATTAGACGCTCAAATATGCACCAGAAACCAACAGATCAGAATCATGGCGACTGGACGTAGTGTATCATCTTACACAAGACGCTCAAATATGGACCGGAAGCCAACAAGTCAGAGGCAATGCTGCTGGACGTAGTCTCAAATCTTACATTAGACGCTCAAATATGGACGGGAAACCAACAGATGAGAGGCCATACTGCTGGACGTAGTTTTTCTTTTTACATCAGACGCTCAAATATTCAGCAGAAACCAACAGATCAGAATCATGGCTGCTGGACGTAGTGTATCATCTTACACAAGACGCTCAAATATGGACGGGGAAGCCAACAGGTCAGAGGCCATGCTGCTTGACGTAGTTTATCTTTTTACATTAGACCCACAAATATGCACCAGAAACCAAGAGATCAGAAACAGGGCTGCTGGACGTAGTGCATCATCTCACACAAGACGCTCAAATATGGACCGGAAGCCAACAGATCAGAGGCCATGCTGCTGCATGTAGTCTAAAATCTTACATTAGACGCTCAAATATGGTCCGGAAACCAACTGATCAGAGGCCATGCTGCTGGACGTAGTTTATCACCTTGCACAAGACGCTCAAATATTGACCGGAAGCCAACAGCTCAGAATCATGGCTGCTGGGCGTAGTGTGTCATCTTACACAAGACGCTCAAATATGGAACGGAGGCCAACAGGTCAGAGGCCATGCTGCTGGACGTAGTTTATCTTTTTACATTAGACGCTCAAATATTCACCAGACACCAAGAGATTAGAAACAGGGCTGCTGGACGTAGTGTATCATCTTACACAAGACGCACACATATGGACCGGAAGCCAACAGGTCAGATGGCATGCTGCTGGACGTATTCTAAAACGTTACATTAGACGCTCAAATATGGACGGGAAACCAACAGATCAGAGGCGAAGCTGCTGGACGTAGTTTATCTATTTACATTAGACGCTCAAATATGTACAGAAACAAATAGATCAGAATCATTTCTGCTGGACGTAGTGTATCATCTTACAAAAGATGCCTAAATATGGACCGGAAGCCAACAGGTCAGATGCCATGCTGCTGGACGTAGTTTATCTTTTTTCATTAGAAGCTCAAATATGTACCAGAAACCAAGGTATCAGAATCATGACTGCTGGACATAGTTTATCACCTTACACAATACGCTCAAATATGGACCGGAAGCCAACAGGTCAGAGGCCATACTGCTGGACGTATTCTAAAATCTTACATTAGACGCTCAAATATGGACCGGAAACCAAAAGATCAGAGGCCATGCTGCTGGTCGTAGTTTATCTTTTTACATTAAACGCTCAAATATGCACCATAAACCAACAGATCAGAATCATGGCTGCTGGACGTAGTGTATCATCTTACATAAGACGCTCAAATATGGACCGGAAGCCAACAAGTCAAAGGCAATGCTGCTGGACGTAGTCTCAAATCTTACATTAGACGCTCAAATATGGACCGGAAACCAACAGATCAGAGGCCATGCTGCTGGGCGTAGTTTATCTTTTAACATCAGGCGCTCAAATATGCACCAGAAACAAACAGATCAGAATCATGGCTGCTTGACGTAGTGTATCATCTTACACAAGACGCTCAAATATGGACCGGAATCTAAAATGTCTGAGGCCATGATGCTGGACGTAGTTTATCATTTTACATTAGACGTTCAAATATGCACCAGAAACCAAGAGATCAGAAACAGGGCTGCTGGACGTAGTGTATCATCTTACACAAGACGCTCAAATATGGACCGGAAGCTAAAAGATCATATGCCATGCTTCTTGACGTATTCTAAAATCTTACATTAGACGCTCAAACATGGACGGGAAACCAACATATCAGAGGCCATGCTGCTGGAGGTAGTTTATCTATTTACATTAGACGCTCAAATATGTACAGAAACCAACAGATCAGAATAATGTCTGCTGGACGTAGTGTATCATCTTACACAAGGCGCTCAAATATGGACCGGATGCCAACAGGTCAGAGGCCATGCAGCTGCATGTAGTCCAAAATCTTACATTAGACTCTCAAATATGGTCCTGAAACCAAGTGATCAGAGGCCATGCTGCTGGTCGTAGTATATCTTTTTACATTAGACGTTCAAATATGCACCAGAAACCAAGAGATCAGAATCATGGCTGCTGGACGTAGTGTATCATCTTACACAAGACGCTCAAATATAGACCGGAAGCCTACAGGTCAGAGGCCATGCTGCTGGACGTAGTCTAAAATCTTACATTAGACGCTAAAATAAGGAACGGAAACCAACAGATCTGCGGCCATGCTGCTGGACGTAGTTTATCTTTTTACATTAGACGCTCAAATATGCACCAGAAACCAAGAGATCAGAAACAGGGCTGCTGGACGTAGTGTATCATCTTACACATGACGCTCAAATATGGACCGGAAACCAACAGGTCAGAGGCCATGCTGCTGAACGTAGTCTAAAATCTTACTTTAGACGCTCAAATACGGACCGGAAACCAACAGATCAGAGGCCATGCTGCTGGACGTAGTTTATATTTTTACATTAGAAGCTCAAATATGTACCAGAAACCAACAGATCAGAAATATGGCTGCTGGACGTAGTGTATCATCTTACACAAGACGCTCAAATATGGACCGGAAGCCAACAGGTCAGAGGCCATGCTGCTGGCGTAGTCTAAAATCTTACATTAGACGCTCAAATATGGACCGGAAAAAAACAGATCAGAGGCCATGCTGCTGGTCGTAGTTTATTTTTTACATTAGACGTTCAAATAAGCACCAGAAACAAGATATCAGAAACAGGGCTGCTGGACGTAGTGTATAATCTTACACAAGAAGCTCAAATATGGACCGGAAGCCAACAGGTCAGAGGCAATGCTGCTGGACGTAGTCTAAAATCTTACATTAGATGCACAAATATGGACGGGAGACCAACAGATCAGATGCCATGCTGCTGGACGTAGTTTATCTTTTTACATTAGAAGCTCAAATATGTACCAGAAACCAAGAGATCAGAATCATGGCTGCTGGACGTAGTTTATCAGCTTACACACGACGCTCAAATATGGACCGGAAGCTAACAGGTCAGAGGCCATGCTGCTGGTCCTATTCTGAAATCTTACATTAGACGCTCAAATATGGACCGGAAACCAACAGATCAGAGGCCATGCTGCCGGACGTAGTTTATATTTTTACATTAGAAGCTCAAATATGTACCAGAAACCAAGAGATCAGAATCATTGCTGCTGGACGTAGTTTATCATCTTACACAAGACGCTCAAATATGGACCGGAAACCAACAGATCAGAGGCTATGCTGCTGCATGTAGTCTAAAATCTTACATTAGACGCTCAAATATGGACCGGAAACTAACAGATCAGAGGCCATGCTACTGAACGTAGTTTATATTTCTACATTAGATGCTCAAATATGCACCAGAAAGCAAGAGATCAGAAACAGGGCTGCTGGACGTAGTGTATGACCTTACACAAGACGCTCAAATATGGACCGGAAGCCAACAGCTCAGAGACCATTCTGCTGGAGGGAGTCTAAAATCTTACATTAGACGCTCAAATAAGGTCCGGAAACCAACAGATCAGAGGCTGTGCTGCTGGTCGTAGTTTACCTTTTTACATTAGACGCTCAAAATATGGACCGGAAACCAACAGATCAGAGGCCATGCTGCTGGTCGTAGTTTATCTTTTTACATTAGAAGCTCAAATATGCACCAGAAACCAACGATCAGAATAATGGCTGCTGGACGTAGTGTATCATCATACACAAGACGCTCAAATATGGACCGGAAACAAACAGATCATAGGCCATGCTGCGGGACGTAGTTTATCTTTTTACATTAGTCGCTCATATATGCACCAGAAACCAAGAGATCAGAAACAGGGATGCTAGACGTAGTGTATCATCTCACAGAAGACGCTCAAATGTGAACCGGAAACCAACAGATCAGAGGCCATGCTGCTGGACGTAGTTTATCTTTTTATATTAGACGCTCATATATGCACCAGAAACCAAGAGATCAGAAACAGTGCTGCTGGACGTAGTGTATCATCTTACACGAGACTCTCAAATATGGACCGGAAGCCAACAGGTCGGAGGTCATGCTGCTGGACGTAGTCTAAAATCTTAAAATAGACGCTCAAATATGGACCGGAAACCAACAGATCAGAGGCCATGCTGCTGGTTGTACTTTATCTTTTTACATTAAACGCTCAAATATGCACCAGAAACCAAGAGATCAGAAACAGGGCTGCTGGACGTAGTGTATCATCTTACACAAGACGCTCAAATATGCACCAGAAACCAACAGATCAGAATCATGGCTGGTGGACTTAGTGTATCATCTTAGACAAGACGCTCAAATATGGACCGGAAGACAACAGGTCAGAGGCCATGCTGCTGGACGTCATGTAATATCTTACATTAGGGGCTCAAAGATAGACCGGAAACCAACAGATCAGAGGCCATGCTGCTGGACGTAGTTTATCTTTTTATATTAGACGCTCAAATATGCACCAGAAACCAAGATATCAGAACCATGGCTGGTGGACTTAGTGTATCATCTTACACAAGACGCTCAAATTTGGACCGGAAGCCAACAGGTCAGAGGCCAACCTGCTGGACGTAGTTTATCTTCTTATATTATACGCTCAAATATGCACCAGAAACCAAGATATCAGAAACAGGCCTGCTGGACGTAGTGTATCATCTTGCACAAGACGCTCAAATATGGACCGGAAGCCAACAGGTCAGATGCCATGCTGTTCGACGAACTCTAAAATCTTACATTAGACGCTCAAATATGGACCTGAACTGAGCGGCTACTGTAAGATTTTACATGACGTCCAGCAGCATGGCCTCTGTCATGTTGGCTTCCGGTACATATTTTAGCCTCTGGTGTAAGATGATACAGTACGTACAGCAGCCATGATTCTGATCTGTTGGATTCTGGTGCATATTTGAGCGTCTAATGTAAAAACTTAAACTACGTCCAGCAGCATGGCCTTTGATCTGTTGGTTTCCGGTCCATATATGAGCGTCTAATGTAAGATTTTAGAGTACGTCGAACAGCATGGCATCTGACCTGTTGGCTTCCGGTCCATATTTGAGCGTCTTGTGCAAGATGATACACTAAGTCCAGCAGCCCTGTTTCTGATATCTTGGTTTCTGGTGCATATTTGAGCGTCTAATATAAAAAGATAAACTACGTCCAGGAGGTTGGCCTCTGACCTGTTGGCTTCCGGTCCAAATTTGAGCGTCTTGTGTAAGATGATACACTAAGTCCACCAGCCATGTTTCAGATCTGTTGGTTTCTGGTGCATATTTGAGCGTCTGATGTAAAAAGATAAACTACGTCCAGCAGCATGGCCTCTGATCTGTTGGCTTCCGGTCTATATTTGAGCCCCTAATGTAAGATATTACATGACATCCAACAGCATGGCCTCTGACCTGTTGTCTTCCGGTCCATATTTGAGCGTCGTGTCTAAGATGATACACTATGTCCACCAGCCATGATTCTGATCTGTTGGTTTCTGGTGCATATTTGAGCGTCTTGTGTAAGATGATACACTACGTCCAGCAGCCCTGTTTCTGATCTCTTGGTTTCTGGTGCATATATCAGCGTCTAATATAAAAAGATAAACTACGCCCAGCAGCATGGCCTCTGATCTGTTGGTTTCCGGTTCACATTTGAGCGTCTTGTGTGAGATGATACACTACGTCCAGCAGCCATGATTCTGATCTGTTGGTTTCTGGTGCATATTTGAGCGTCTAATGTAAAAAGATAAACTACGACCAGCAGCATGGCCTCTGATCTGTTGGTTTCCGGTCCATATTTTGAGTGTCTAATGTAAAAAGGTAAACTACGACCAGCAGCACAGCCTCTGATCTGTTGGTTTCCGGACCATATTTGAGCGTCTAATGTAAGATTTTACACTCCCTCCAGCAGCATGGTCTCTGAGCTGTTGGCTTCCGGTCCATATTTGAGCGTCTTGTGTAAGGTGATACACTACGTCCAGCAGACATGATTCTGATCTGTTGGCTTCCGGTCCATATTTGAGCGTCTTGTGTAAGATGATACACTACATCCAGCAGCCCTGTTTCTGATCTCTTGGTTTCTGGTGCATATTTGAGCGTCTAATTTAAAAAGATAAACTACGTCCAGCAGCATGGCCTCTGATCTGTTAGTTTCCGGTCCATATTTGAGCGTCTAATGTAAGATTTTAGACTACATGCAGCAGCATTGCCTCTGACCTGTTGGCTTCCGGTCCATATTTGAGCGTCTTGTGTAAGATGATACACTACGTCCAGCAGCAATGATTCTGATCTCTTGGTTTCTGGTACATATTTGAGCTTCTAATGTAAAAATATAAACTACGTCCGGCAGCATGGCCTCTGATCTGTTGGTTTCCGGTCCATATTTGTGCGTCTAATGTAAGATTTCAGAATACGCCCAGCAGCATGGCCTCTGACCTGTTAGCTCCCGGTCCATATATGAGCGTCGTGTGTAAGCTGATAAACTAAGTCCAGCAGACATGATTCTGATCTCTTGGATTCTGGTACATATTTGAGCTTCTAATGTAAAAAGATAAACTACGTCCAGCAGCATGGCATCTGATCTGTTGGTTTCCCGTCCATATTTGTGCATCTAATGTAAGATTTTAGACTACGTCCAGCAGCATTGCCTCTGACCTGTTGGCTTCCGGTCCATATTTGAGCTTCTTGTGTAAGATGATACACTACGACCAGCAGCCCTGTTTCTGATATCTTGTTTCTGGTGCTTATTTGAGCGTCTACTGTAAAAAGATAAACTACGTCCAGCAGCATGGCCTCTGATCTGTTTTTTTCCGGTCAATATTTGAGCGTCTAATGTAGGATTTTAGACTACGTCCAGCAGCATGGCCACTGACCTGTTAACTTCCGGTCAATATTTGAGCGTCTTGTGTAAGATGATACACTAGGTCCAGCAGCCCTGTTTCCGATCTCTTGCGTTCTGGTGCATATTTGAGCGTCTAATGTAGAAATATAAACTACGCCCAGCAGCATGGCCTCTGATCTGTTGGTTTCCCGTCCATATTTGAGCGTCTAATGTAAGATTTTAGACTACGTCCAGCAGCATGGCCTCTGACCTGTTGGCTTCCGGTCCATATTTGAGCGTCTTGTGTAAGGTGATAAACTACGTCCAGCAGCCATGATTCTGATCTGTTGGTTTTTGGTACATATTTGATCTTCTAATGTAAAAATATAAACTACGTCCATCAGCATGGCCTCTGATCTGTTGGTTTCCGGTCCATATTTGAGCGTCTAAAGTAAGATTTTAGACTACGACCAGCAGCATGGCCTCTGACCTGTTGGCTTCCGGTCCATATTTGAGCGTCTTGTGTAAGATGATACACTACGTCCAGCAGCCCTGTTTCTGATCTCTTGGTTTCTGGTGCATATTTGAGCGTCTAATGTAAAAAGATAAACTACGTCCAGCAGCATGGCCTCTGATATGTTGGTTTCCCGTCCATGTTTGAGCGTCTAATGTAAGATTTTAGAATAGGTCAAGCAGCATGGCATATGATCTTTTAGCTTCCGGTCCATATTTGAGCGTCTTGTGTAAGATGATACAGTACGTCCAGCAGCCATGATTCTGATCTGTTTGTTTCTGGTGCATATTTGAGCGTCTAATGTGAAAAGATAAACTACGTCCAGCAGCATGGCCTCTGATCTGTTGGTTTCCGGTCCATATTTGTGCGTCTAATGTAAGATTTTAGACTACGTCCAGCAGCATTGCTTCTGACCTGTTGGCTTTCCGGACCATATTTGAGCGTCTTGTGTAAGATGATACACTACGTCCAGCAGCCATGATTCTGATCTGTTGGTTTCTGGTGCATATTTTGAGCGTCTAATGTAAAAAGATAGACTACGTCCAGCAGCATGGCCTCTGATCTGTTGGTTTCCTGTCCATATTTGAGCATCTAATGTAAGATTTTAGACGACGTCCAGCAGCATTGCCTCTGACCTGTTGGTTTCCGGTCCATATTTGAGCGTCTTGTGTAAGATGATACACTACGTCCAGCAGCCCTGTTTCTGATCTCTTGGTTTCTGATGCATATTTGAGTGTCTTGTGTAAGATTATACACTACGTCCAGCAGCCATGAGTCTTATCGGTTGGGTTTTGGTGCATATTTGAGCGTCTAATGTAAAAAGATAAACTACGTCCAGCAGCATGGCCTCAGATCTATTGGTTTCCGGTTCATATTTGAGCATCTAATGTAAGAATTTAGAATACATGCAGCAGCATGCCATCTGACCTGTTGGCTTCCGGTCCATATTTGAGCGTTTTGTGTAAAATGATACACTACGTCCAGCAGACATGATTCTAATCTGTTGGTTTCTGTACATATTTGAGCGTATAAAATAAACAGATAAACTACGTCCAGCAGCATGGCATCTGATCTGTTGGTTTCCCGTCCATATTTGTCCGTCTAATGTAAGATATTAGAATACGTCCAGCAGCATGGCCTGTGACCTGTTGGCTTCCGGTCCATATTTGAGCGTCTTGTGTAAGATGATACACTACGTCCAGCAGCCCTATTTCTGATATCTTGGTTTCTGGTGAAGATTTGAGCGTCTAATGTAAAAAGATAAACTACGTCCAGCGGCATGGCCTCTGATCTGTTGGTTTCCGGTCCATATTTGTGCGTCTAATAAAAGATTTTAGTCTACGTCCAGCAGCATGGCCTCTGACCTGTTAGCTTCCGGTCCATATTTGAGCGTCTTGTGTAAGATGATACACTACCCCCAGCAGCCATAATTCTGATCTGTTGGTTTCTGGTGCATATTAGAGCGTCTAATGTGAAAAGATAAACTACGTCCAGCAGCATGGCCTCTGATCTGTTGGTTTCCGGTCCATATTTGAGCGTCTAATGTAAGATTTTAGACTACGTCCAGCAGCCTGGCCTCCCACCTGTTGGCTTCCGGTCCATATTTGAGCGTCTTCTGTAAGATGATACACTACGTCCAGCAGCCCTGTTTCTGATCTCTTGCTTTCTTGTGCATATTTGAGCGGCTAATGAAAAAAGATAAACTACGTCCAGCAACATGGCCTCTGATCTGTTGGTTTCGGGTCCATATTTGAGCGTTTAATGTAAGATTTAAGACTACGCCCAGCAGCATGACCTTGGACCTGTTGTCTTCCGGTCCATAATTGAGCGTCTTGTGTAAGATTATACACTACGTCCAGCAGCCTTGATTCGGATCTCTTGGTTTCTGTTGCATATTGAGCGTCTAATGTAAAAAGATAAACTACGTCCAGCATCATGGCCTCTGATCTGTTGGTTTCCGGTCCATATTTGAGTGTCTAATGTAAGATATTAGGCTACGTCTAGCAGCATGGCCTACGACCTGTTGGCTTCCGGGCCATATTTGAGCATCTTGTGTTAGATGATACACAACATCCAGCAGCCCTGTTTCTGATCTCTTGGTTTCCGGCGCATATTTGAGCGTCTAAGGTAAAAAGATAAACTACGTCCAGCAGCATGGCCTCTGATCTGTTGGTTTCCGGTCCATATTTCAGCGTCTAATGTAAGATTTTAGACTACGTCCTGCAGCATGGCCTCTGACCTGTTAGCTTCCGGTCCATATTTGAGCGTCTTGTGTAAGATGATACACTACGTCCAGCAGCCATGATTCTGATCTGTTGTTTTCTGGTTCATATTTGAGCGTCTGATGTAAAAAGATAAACTACGACCAGCAGCATGGCTTCTGATCGGTTGGTTTCCGGTCCATATTTGAGCGTCTAATGTAAGATTTTAGACTACGTCCAGCAGCATGGCCTCCCACCTGTTGGCTTCCGGTCCATATTTGTGCGTCTTGTGTAAGATGATACACTACGTCCAGCAGCCCTGTTTCTGATCTCTTGCTTTCTTGTGCATATTTGAGCGGCTAATGTAAAATGATAAACTACGTCCAGCAACATGGCCTCTGATCTGTTGGTTTCGGGTCCATATTTGAGCGTTTAATGTAAGATTTAAGACTACGCCCATCAGCATGACCTTGGACCTGTTGTCTTCCGGTCCATAATTGAGCGTCTTGTGTAAGATTATACACTACGTCCAGCAGCCTTGATTCGGATCTCTTGGTTTCTGTTGCATATTTGAGCGTCTAATGTAAAAAGATAAACTACGTCCAGCAACATGGCCTCTGATCTGTTGGTTTCCGGTCCATATTTGAGTGTCTAATGTAAGATATTAGGCTACGTCTAGCAGCATGGCCTCCGACCTGTTGGCTTCCGGTCCATATTTGAGCGTCTTGTGTAAGATGATACACTACGTCCAGCAGCCCTTTTTCTGATCTCTTGGTTTCTTGAGCATATTTGAGCGTCTAATGTAAAAAGATAAACTGCGTCCAGTAGCATGGCCTCTGATCTGTTGGTTTCCGGTCCATATTTGAGCGTCTAATGTAAGTTTTTTGACTACGTCCTGCAGCATGGCCTCTGACCTGTTGCCTTCCGGTCCATATTCGAGAGTCTTGTGTAAGATTATACTGTACGTCCAGCAACCATGATTCTGATCTGTTGGTTTCTGGTGCATATTTGAGCGTCTAATGTAAAAAGATAAACTACGTCCAGCTGAATGGACTCTGATCTGTTGGTTCCCGGTCCATATATGAGCGTGTATTATTAGATTTTATACTACGTCCAGCAGTATGGCCTCCGAACTGTTGGCTTCCGTTCCATATTTGAGCGTCTTGTGTAAGATGATACACTACGTCCAGCAGCCATGATTCTGATCTCTTGGTTTCTGGTGCATATTTGAGCGTCTAATGTAAAAAGATAAACTACGTCCAGCAGCATGGCCTCTGATATGTTGTTTTCCGGTCCATATTTGAGCGTCCAATGTAAGATTTTAGACTACGTCAGGCAGCATGGCCTCTGATCTGCTGGTGTCCAATTGTCGGGAATTTCTTACCATATCCATAATTTTTGGCAACTGCCTTACAAGCAATTTCAGGCTGCTACGAGCAGACTTTTCTTGGTTCGTTTGTGAAAACTGCCTTACAAGCCATGTCAGGCTGCAGCAACCCCAACTCTTTCGGCTTTTTGTGCCAATTGGCTTACAAGCAATCCCAGGCACCAACGAGCCGATTTATCCTGGCTCGTTTGTGGCAACTGTATTACAAGCAAACTCAGGCTGCTACAAATCGACACCTACTGTCTCTTTTGTGCGAACTGTCTTACAAGCCATATCAGGCTGCCGCTAGGCCAATTACTTTTTGTGCCAATTGCCTTAAAAAAGCAATCCCAGGTGGCTACGTGACGATTTCTCCTGGCTGTTTTGTGGTAACTGCCTTACAAGCAATCTCAAGCTGCTAAAAGCCGAATTATCCTGGCTCTATTGTGACAACTGCCTGAAAAGCAATCTCAGGCTGCTACAAGCCGAATTCTCCTGGCTCTCTTGAGACAACTGCCTTACAAGCAAAATCAGGATGCTACGAGCCGACTTCTCATGCCTCTTTTGTGAAAACTGCCTTACAATCAATCTCAGGCTGCTACAAACCCACATCTCCTGTCTCTTTTGTGAAACTGCCTTGCAAGCAATCTCAGGCCGCTACAAATCGACATCTACTGTCTCTTTTGTGCGAACTGTCTTACAAGCAATATCAGGCTGCCTCTAGGCCAATTACTTTTTGTGCCAATTGCCTTAAAAAAGCAATCCCAGGCGGCTACGTGACGATTTCTCCTGGCTGTTATGTGGTAACAGCCTTACAAGCAATCTCAAGCTGCTACAAGCCGAATTATCCTGGCTCTATTGTGACAACTGCCTGAAAAGCAATCTCAGGCTGCAGCAATCCCACTTCTCCAGGCTTTTTGAGGCAACTGCCTTACAAGCAATCTCAGGCTGCTACAAACCGAATTCTCCTGGCTCTTTTATGACAACTGCCATACAAGCAATGTCAGGCTGCTCCGAGCCGACTGCTCTTGGCTCTCTTGTGAAAACTGCCTTACAAGCAATCTCAGGCTTCTACAAGCCGAATACTCCTGGCTCTTTTGTAGCAACTGCCTTACATGCAATCACAGCAGCAAGCCCAATTCTCTTGGATTTTTGTGCCAATTTCATTACAAGCAATTCCACGCAGCTACGAGCCCGTTTACCCTGGCTTTACACGCAATCTCAGGCTTCTACAAAGTTACACCTGCTGACTCTTTTTTGACAACTCCCTTACAAGCAATCTCCCGCTGCTATCGGCCCACTTCTCCGGGCTATTTGTGAAAACTGTCTTAAAAAGGATCTCAGGCTGCTACAAGCCGATTTCTCCTGCCTCTTTTGCAGCAACTGCCTTACAAGCAATCTCAGTCTGCAACAACCCGGATTCTCCTGGCTCTTTTGTGAAAACTGCCTTACAAGCAATGTCAGACTGCTACGAGCCTACTTCTCTTGGCTATTTTGTGAAAACTGCCTTTCAAGCAATCTCAGGCTGCTACAAACCCACATCTCTTGTATCTTTTGTGAAAACTGCCTTACAAGCAATCTCAGCCTGCTACAAGCCGAATTGGCCGCTACAAATCGACATATACTGGCTCTTTTGTTACAACTGCCTTACAACCTATCCCAGGCTGCTACGAACCGATTTCTCCTGGCTCATTTGTGGCATCTGCCTTACAAGCATTCTCAGGCTGCAGCAATATGAATTCTCCTGGCTTTTTGTGCGAATTGCCTTACAAGCAATCTCAACGGCTACGAGCGGATTTCTCCTGGCGCTTTTGTGGCAACTGCCTTACAAGAAATCTCAGGCTGCTAAGAGCCGAATTCTCCTGGCGCTTTTATGACAACTGCCTTACAATAAATATCAGGCTGCTACGAGCCGACTTCTCTTGGCTCTTTTGTGAAAACTGCCTTGCAAGTAATCTCCGGCTGCTACAAGCCGAATTCTCCTGGCGCTTTTGTGACAACTGCCTTACAAGCAATGTCAGGCAGCTACAAGCCGACTTCACTTGGCTCTTTTGTGAAAACTGCCTTACAAGTAATATCAGGCCGCTACAAATCGACATCTCCTGTCGCTTTTGTGACAACTGCTTTACAAGCAATCTCAGTCTTCCGCCAGGACAGTTCTCCTGACTTTTTGTGCCAATTGCCTTAAAAGCAATCCCAGGCGGTTACGTGCCGATTTCTCCTGGCTCTTTTGTGGTAACAGCCTTACAAGCAATCTCAGGCTGCTACAAGCCGAATACGCCTGGCTCTTTTGTGAAACAGTTTGCAAGCAAACTCAGGCCACTACAAATAGACATCTCCTGTCTCTTTTGTGACAACTGATTTACAAGCAATATCAGGCTGCCGCCAGCACTGTTCTGCTGACTTTTTGTGCCAATTGCCTTAAAAGCAATCCCAGGCGGCTACTTGCCGATATATCCTGGCTCTTTTGTGGTAACTGCCTTACAAGCAATCTCAGGCTGCTACAAGCCGAATACGCCTGGCTCTTTTGTGAAACTGCCTTGCAAGCAATCTCAGGCCGCTACAAATCGACATCTCCTGTCTCTTTTGTGACAACTGCCTTACAAGTAATCTCAGGCTGCCGCAGGTCAGTTCTCCTGACTTTTTGTGCCAATTGCCTTAAAAGCAATCCCAGGCGGCTACGTGCCGATATCTCCTGGCTCTTTTGTGGTAACTGCCTTACAAGCAATCTCAGGCTGCTATAAGCCAAATTCTCCTGGTTCTATTGTGACAACTGCCTTAAAAGCAATCTCAGTCTACAGCAAGCCGAATTCTCCTGGCTCTTTTGTGCAAATTGCCTTACAACTTTTGTGGCAACTGCGTTACATGCAATCTCAGGCGTCTACGAGCCTACTTATCTTGTCTCTTTTGTGAAAACTGCTTTAAATGCAATCTCAGGCTGCTACAAAACGACATCTCCTGTCTCTTTTTTTAAAAACGGCCTTACAAGCAATCTCAGACTGCTACAAGCCGAATACGCCTGGCTCTATTGTGAAACTGCCTTACAAGCAATCTCAGATCGCTACAAATCGACATATCCTGGCTTTTTTGTGTCAACTGCCTTACAAGCAATCTCAAGCTGTCGCTAGTACAATTCTCCTGACTTAATGTGCCAATTGCCTTAAAAGCAATCCCAGGCGGCTACGAACCGATTTCTCCTGGCTCATTTGTGGCAACTGCCTTACAAGAAATCTCAGGCTACTACAAGCCGAATTCTCCTGGCTCTTTTGTGCCAATTGCCTTACAAGCAATCCCAGGCATCTACGAGCCGACTTCTCTTGTCTCTTTTGTGAAAACGGCCTTAAAAGCAATCTCAGGCTGCTACAAAACGACATCACCTGTCTCTTTTGTTTTAAAACAGACTTACAATCAATCTCAGGTTTTCCGCTAGTCTGCTTGTAATGCAATTGGCACAAAAAGCTAAGAGAATTGGGATTGCTGCAGCCTGAGATTGTTTGTAAGGCAGTTGTCACAATAGAACCAGGAGAATTCGGCTTGTTGCAGCCTGAGATTGCTTGTAAGGCAGTTACCACAAAAGAGCCAGGAGAAATCCGCACGTAGCCGCCTGGGATTGCTTTTAGGGCAATTGGCACAAAAAGTTAGGAGAACAGTCCTAAAAAAGACACAAAAGAGCCAGGAGATGTCGATTTGTAGCGATCTGAGATTGCTTGTAAGGCAGTTTCACAATAGAGCCAGGCGTATTCGGCTTGTAGCCGCCTGAGATTGCTTGTAAGGCAGTTTCACAAAAGAGACAGGAGATGTCGTTTTGTAGCCGCCTGATATTACTTGTAAGGCAGTTTCACAAAAGAGCCAAGATAAGTCGGCTTGTAATGAAGTTGCCACAAAAGGGCCAGGAGAAATCGGCTCGTAGCATCCTGGGATTGCATGTAAGGCAATTCGCACAAAAAGCCAGGATAATTCTTATTGCTGCAGCCTGAGAATGCTTGTAAGGCAGATGCCACAAATGAAAGAGGAGAAATCGCTTCGTAGCAGCCTGGGATTTCTTGTAAGGCAATTATCACAACAATTTAGGAGAATTAGACTAGCGGCAGCCTGAGATTGCTTGTAAGGCAGTTGTCACAAAAGCGCCAGGAGAATTCGGCTTGAAGCAGCATGAGATTTCTTGTAAGGCAATTGGCACAAAATAGCCAGGAGAATTGGGATTGCTGCTGCCAGAGATTGCTTTTAAGGCAGTTGTCACAATAGAAACAGGAGAATTCGGCTTGTAGCATCCTGAGATTGCTTGTAAGGCAGTTGTCACAAAAGAGACAGGAGATGTCGTTTTGTAGCAGCCTGATATTATTTGTAAGGCAGTTTTCACAAAAGAGCCAAGAGAAATCGGCTCGTAGCCGCCTGGGATTGCTTGTAAGGCAATTCGCACAAAAAGCCAGGAGAATTCATATTGCTGCAGCCTGAGAATGCTTGTAAGGCAGATGCCACAAATGAGCCAGGAGAAATCGGTTCGTAGCAGCCTGGGATTGCTGTAAGGCAATTGGCACAAAAAGTCAGGAGAATTTTACTAGCGACAGCTTGAGATTGCTTGTAAGACAGTTTTCAAAAAGTGTCAAGATATGTCGTTTTGTAGCGGCCTGAGATTGCTTGTAAGGCAGTTTCACAAAAGAGCCAGGAGAATTCGGCTTGCAGCAACCTGAGATTGCTTGTAAAGCAGTTGCCACAAATGAGCCAGGAGAATTCGGCTCGTAGCCGCGTGGAATTGCTTGTAAGGCAATTGGCACAAAAAGCTAGGAGTATTGGGATTGCTGCAGCCTGAGATTGCTTGTAAGGCAGTTGTCACAATAGAACAAGGAGAATTCGGCTTGTAGTAGCCTGAGATTGCTTGTAAGGCAGTTACCGCAAAAGAGCCAGAAGACATCGGCACGTAGCCGCCTGGGATTGCTTTTTCGGCAATTGGCACAAAAAGTCAGGAGAACAGTCCTGGCGGCAGACTGAGATTGTTTGTAAGGCAGTTGCCACAAAGAGCCAGAAGATGTCGATTTGTAGCAGCCTGGGATTGCTTGTAAGACAATTTGCACAAAAGATCCAGGAGAATTCGTCTTGCAGCAGCCTGAGATTGCTTGTAAGGCTGTTGTCACAAAAGAGACAGGAGATGTCGATTTGTAGCGGCCTGAGATTGCTTGCAAGGCAGTTTCACAAAAGAGCCAGCTGTATTCTGCTTGTAGCAGCCTGAGATTTCTTGTAAGGCAGTTTCACAAAAGAGCCAGGCGTATTCGGCTTGTAGAAGGCTGAGATTGATTGTAAGGCATTTTTAAAAAAAGAGACAGGAGATGTCGTTTTGTAGCAGCCTGAGATTTCTCATAAAGCAGTTTTCACAAAAGCGACAAGAGAAGTCGGCTCGTAGACGCCTGGGATTGCTTGTAAGGCAATTTGCGCAAAAGAGCCAGGAGAATTCCGCATGCATCAGCCAGAGATTGCTTGTAAGGCAGTTGCCACAAATGAGCCAGGAGAAATCGGCTTGTAGCCGCCTGGGATTGCTTGTAAGGCAATTGGCACAAAAAGCTAGGAGAACTGGGATTGCTGCAGCCTGAGATTACTTGTAAGGCTGTTGTCACAATAGAACCAGGAGAATTCGGCTTGTAGCAGCCTGAGATTGCTTGTAAGGCAGTTACCACAAAAGAGCCAGGAGAAATCGGCACGTAGACGCCTGGGATTGCTTTTAAGTCAATTGGCATAAAAAGCCAGGAGAACTGTCCTGGCGGCAGTCTGAAATTCCTTGTAAGGCAGTTGTCACAAAAGCGCCAGAAGAATTCGGCTTGTAGCAGCCTGAGATTACTTGTAAGGCAGTTTTCACATAAGAGCCAAGAGAAGTCGGCTCGTAGCCGCATGACATTGCTTGTAAGGCAGTTGTCACAAAAGCGCCAGGAGAATTCGGCTTGAAGCAGCATGAGATTTCTTGTAAGGCAGTTGCCACAAAAGAGCCAGGAGATGTCGATTTGTATCAGCCTGGGATTGCTTGTAAGGCAATTAGCACAAAAGAGCCGGGAGAATTCGTCTTGCAGCAGCCTGAGATTGCTTGTAAGGCAGTTGTCACGAAAGAGACAGGAGATGTCGACTTGTAGCGGCCTGAGATTGCTTGCAAGGCAGTTTCACAAAAGAGCCAGGCGTATTCGGCTTCTAGCAGCCTGTCTCCTGGGTGGGGGGTCGTCCGCATGGGACTTTCTGGGACTGGGGGTCGTTTGCTTGGGCCTTTCTGGGTCTGTCTCCTGGGTGGGGGGTCGTCTGAGTGGGACTTTCTGGGCTGGGGGTCGTCTGCGTGGGACATTATGGTACTATCTCTTGGGACGGGGCTCGTTTGCATGGGACTTTCTTGGACTGGAGGTCGTCTGCGTGGGACTTTCTTGGACAGTCTCCTGGGTGGGGGCTCCTCTGCATGGGACTTTCTGGGACTGGGGGTCGTCTGAGTCTGACTTTCTGGGATTGTCTCCTGGGTGGGGGTCGTCTGTTTGGGACTTTCTGGGACTGTCTCCTGGGTGGGGGATTGTCTGCGTGGGACTTTCTGGGACTGGGGGACGTCTGCGTGGGACTTTCTGGGAGTGTCTCCTGCGTGGGACATTCTGGGACTGTCTCCTGGGTGGGTGTTCGTCTGCGTTGGATTTTCTTGGACTGGGGGTCGTCTGCGTGGGACTTTCTGGGACTGTCTCCTGGGTAGGGGTCGTCTGCATGGGACTTCCTGGGACGGGGGGCCGTCTGCGTGGGACTTTATGGGACTGTCTCCTGGGTGGGTGTCTTCTGCGTGGGATTTTTGGGACTGTCTCCTTGGTGAGGGTCGTCTGGGTGGGACTTTCTTGGACTGGGGGCTCTTCTGCGTGGGACATTCTGGGACTGTCTCTTGGGTGGGGGGTCGTCTGCGTGGGACTTTCTGGGACTGGGGGTCGTCTGAGTCTGACTTTCTGGGATTGTCTCCTGGGTGGGGGTCGTCTGTTTGGGACTTTCTGGGACTGTCTCCTGGGTGGGGGATTGTCTGCGTGGGACTTTCTGGGACTGGGGGACGTCTGCGTGGGACTTTCTGGGAGTGTCTCCTGCGTGGGACATTCTGGGACTGTCTCCTGGGTGGGTGTTCGTCTGCGTTGGATTTTCTTGGACTGGGGGTCGTCTGCGTGGGACTTTCTGGGACTGTCTCCTGGGTAGGGGTCGTCTGCATGGGACTTCCTGGGACGGGGGGCCGTCTGCGAGGGACTTTATGGGACTGTCTCCTGGGTGGGTGTCTTCTGCGTGGGATTTTTGGGACTGTCTCCTTGGTGAGGGTCGTCTGGGTGGGACTTTCTTGGACTGGGGGCTCTTCTGCGTGGGACATTCTGGGACTGTCTCTTGGGTGGGGGGTCGTCTGCGTGGGACTTTCTGGGACTGTCACCTGGGTGGGTGTTCTTCTGCGTGGCACTTTCTGTGACTGGGGGTCGTCTGCGTGGGTCTTGCTGGGACTGTCTCCTGTCTGGGGGTCGTCTGTGTGGGACTTTCTTCGACTGGGGCTCGACTGCGTTGGACTTTCTGGGACTGTCTCCTGGGTGGGGGTCGTCTGCTTGGGATATCTGGGACTGTCTCCTGGGTGGGGTGTCGTCGGCATGGGACTTTCTGTGACTCGGGGTCGTCTGCGTGGGTCTTTCTTGCACTCTCTCCTGGGTGGGCGGTCTTCTGCGTGGGACTTTCTGGGACTGTCTCCTGGGTGGGGAGTCGTCTGCGTGGGACTTTCTGGGACTGGGGGTCGTCTGCGTGGGTCTTTCTGGGACTGTCTCCTGGGAGGTGTTTCGTCTGCGTGGGACTTTCTCGGACTGTCTCCTTGGTGGGGCGGTGTCGTCTGCGTGGGACTTTCTGGGACTGTCTCCTGGGTGGGGGGTCGTCTGCATGGGACTTTCTGGGACTGTCTCCTGGGAGGTGTTTCGTCTGCGTGGGACTTTCTGGGGCTGTCTCCTTGGTGGGGGGGTCGTCTGCATGGGTCTTTCTGGGACAGTCTCCTGGGTGCGGTGTCGTCTGAGTGGGACTTTGTGGGACTGGGGGTCGTCTGCGTTGGAATTTCTGGGACAGGGGGTCCTCTGCGTGGGTCCTTCTGGGACTCTCTCCTCGGTGGGTGGTCGTCTGCGTGGGACTTTCTGGGACAGTGGTTCGTCTGCGTGGGTCTGTCTGGGACAGTCTCCTGGGTGATCAGAAGCCTTGCTGTCAGATGTAGTTTATAATCATATCTAGAACTAGTTGGCACTCTAGTGCTGTTGGCACTTTTGCTATCAGCTGTTTGCATTTTGCTATCAGCTGTTGGCACTTTTGCTATCAGCTGTTGGCACTTTTGCTATCAGCTGTGGTGCTGTTGGCACTTCTGCTATCAACTGGTGTTGTTCGCAAGTTTTTATATAAACATGTATTTTTATACTTTCATAGTTTTTTTTTTTAGTGGGGGGTCACTATTTGCTCATAGCTTGGACCCTTTGTGATCAGAAGCCTTGCTGTCAGATCTAGTTTATAGTCATACCTAGGACTAGTTGGAACTGTGGTGCTGTTGGCACTTTTGCTATCAGCTGTTGGCACTTTTGCTATCAGCTGTTGGCACTTTTGCAATAAGCTGTTGGCACTTTTGCTATCAGCTGTTTGCACTTTTGCTATCAGCTGTTGGCACTTTTGCTATCAGCTGTTTGCACTTTTGCTATCAGCTTTTGGCACTTTTGGTATCAGCTGTTGGCACTTTTGCTATCAGCTGTTGGCTCTTTTGCTATCAGCTGTTGGCACTTTTGATATCAGCTGGGGTGCTGTTGGCACTTTTGATATCAACTGGTGTTGTTCGCATTTTTTTATATAAACATGTATTTTTATACTTTCATAGTGTTTTTTTTTTAGTGGGGGGTCACTATTTGCTCATAGCTGGGACCCTTTGTGATCAGAAGCCTTGCTGTCAGATGTAGTTTATAATCATACCTAGGACTAGTTGGCACTGTTGTGCTGTTGGCACTTTTGCTATCAGCTGTTGGCACTTTTGCTATCAGCTTTTGTGACTTTTGCTATCAGCTGTGGTGCTGTTGGCACTTTTGCTATCAACTGGTGTTGTTCGCAAGTTTTTATATAAACATGTATTTTTATACATTCATAGTGTTTTTTTTTAGTGTGGGGTCACAATTTGCTCATATCTGGGACCCTTAGTGATCAGAAGCCTTGCTGTCAGATGTAGTTTATAGTCATACCTATGTCTAGTTGGCACTGTGGAGCTGTTGGCACTTTTGCTATCAGCTGTTGGCACTTTTGCTAACAGCTTTTGGCACTTTTGCTATCAGCTGTTGGCACTTTTGGTATCATCTGTTGGCACTTTTGCTATCAGCTGTTGGCACTTTTGCTATCAGCTGTTGGCACTTTTGCTATCATCCGGGGTGATGTTGGCACTTTTGCTATCAACTGGTGTTGTTCGCAAGTTTTTATATAAACATGTATTTTTATACTTTCATAGTGTTTTTTTTTAGTGGGGGGTCACTATTTGCTCATAGCTTGGACCCTTTGTGATCAGAAGCCTTGCTGTCAGATGTAGTTTATAGTCATACCTAGGAATAGATGGCACTGTGGTGCTGTTGGAACTTTTGCTATCAGCTGTTGGCACTTTTGCTATCAGCTGTTGGCACATTTGCTATCAGCTGTTGGCACTTTTGGTATCATCTATTGGCACTTTTGCTATCAGCTGTTGGCACTTTTCTATCAGCTGTTGGCACTTTTGCTACCAACTGTTGGCACTTTTGCTATCAGCTGTGGTGCAGTTTGCACTTTTGCTATCAACTGGTGTTGTTCGCAAGTATTTTTATACTTTCATAGTGGGGTGTAACTGTTTGCTCAGAGCTGGGACCCTTTGTGATCAGAAGCCTTGCTGTCAGATGTAGTTAATAGTCATACCTAGGACTAGTTGGCACTGTGCTGCTGTTGGCTCTTTTGCTATCAGCTGTTGGCACTTTTGCTATCAGCTGTTGGAACTTTTAATATCAGCTGTTGGTACTTTTGCTATCAGCTGTTGGCACTTTTGCTATCAGCTGTTGGCACTTTTGTTATCAGCTGTGATGCTGTTGGCACTTTTGCTATCAGCTGTTGGCACTTTTGCTATCAGCTCTTGGCACTTTTGCGATCAGCTCTTGGCACTTTTGCTATCAGCTGTTTGTACTTTCGGTATCATCTGTTGGGACTTTTTCTATCAGCTGTTGGCACTTTTTCTATCAGCTGTTGGCACTTTTGCTATCAGATTTGGCACTTTTGCTATCAGCTGTTGGCACTTTTGCTATCAGCATTTGGCACATTTGCCATCAGCTGTTTGTACTTTCGGTATCATCTGTTGGCACTTTTTCTATCAGCTGTTGGCACATTTTTCTATCAGCTGTTGGCACTTTTGCTATCAGCTTTTGGCACTTTTGGTATCAGCTGTTGACACTGTTGCTATCAGCTGTTGGCACTTTTGCTAGCAGCTGTTGGCACTTTTGTTATCAGCTGTTGGCACCTTTACTATCAGCTGTTGGCACTTTTGCTATAAGCTGTTGGCACTTTTGCAATCAGCTGTTGGCACTTTGGTATAATCTGTTGGCACTTTTGCTATCAGCTGGTGGCACTTTTGCTATCAGATGTTGGCACTTTTGCTATCAGCTGTTGGCACTTTTGCTATCAGCAGTGGTGCTGTTGGCACTTTTGCTATCAACTGGTGTTGTTCGCAAGTTTTTATGTAAACATGTATTTTTATACTTTCATAGTGTTTTTTTTAGTGGGGGGTCACTATTTGCTCATAGCTGGGCCCCTTTGTGATCAGAAGCCTTGCAGTCAGATGTAGTTTATAGTCATACCTAGGACTAGTTGGCACTGTGGTGCTGTTGGCACTTTTGCTATCAGCTGTTGGCACTTTTGCTATCAGCTTTTGGCACTTTTGCTATCAGCTTTTGGCATTTTGCTATTAGCTGTTGGCACTTTTGCTATCGGCTGTTGGCACTTTTGCTATCAGCTGATGGCACTTTTGATATCATCTGTTTTCCACTTTTGCTATCAGCTGTTGGCACTTTTGCTACCAGCTGTTGGCACTTTTGCTATCAGCTGTTGGCACTTTTGCTCTCAGCTGTAGTGCTGTTTGCACATTTTTATCAAATGGTGTTGTTCGCAAGTTTTTATATAAACATGAATATTTATAATTTAATAGTGTTTTTTTTTAGTGGGGGGTAACTATTTGCTCAGAGCTGGGACCCTTTGTGATCAGAAGCCTTGCTGTCAGATGTAGTTTATAATCATACCTAGGACTAGTTGGCACTGTGGGGCTGTTGGCACTTTTGCTACCAGCTGTTGGCACTTTTGCTATCAGCTGTTGGCACTTTTGCTATCAGCTGTGGTGCTGTTGGCACTTTTACTATCAACTGGTGTTGTTCGCAAGTTTTTATATAAACATGTATTTTTATACATTCATAGTGATTTTTTTTTTAGTGGGTGGTCACTATTTGCACATAGCTGGGACCCTTTGTGATCAGAAGCCTTGCTGTCAGATCTAGTTTATAGTCATACCTAGGACTAGTTGGCACTGTGGTGCTGTCGGCACTTTTGCTATCAGCTGTTGGCACATTTGCTATCAGCTGTTGGCACTTTTGCTATCAGCTGTTGGCACTTTTGTTATCAGATGTGGGAACTTTTGCTATCAGCTGTTGGCACTTTTGCTATCAGCTTTTGGCACTTTTGCTATCAGCTGTTGGCACTTTTGCTATCAGCTGTTGGCACTTTTGCTATCAACTGGTGTTGTTCGCAAGTTTTTATATAAACATGTATTTTTATACTTTCATAGTGTTTTTTTTTAGTGGGGGGTCACTATTTGCTCATAGCTGGGACCCTTTGTGATCAGAAACCTTGCTGTCAGATGTAGTTTATAGTCATACCTAGGACTAGTTGGCAGGGTGGTGCTGTTGGCACTTTTGCTATCAGATGTTGGCACTTTTGCTATCAGCTGTTGGCTCTTTTGCTATCAGCTGTTGGCACTTTTGCTATCAGCTGTTGGCACTTTTGGTATCAGCTGTTGGCACTTTTGCTATCAGCTGTGATGCTGTTGGCACTTTTGTTATCAACTGGTGTTGTTCGCACGTTTTTATGTAAACATGTATTTTTATACTTTCATAGTGTTTTTTTTAGTGGGGGGTCACTATTTGGTCATAGCTTGGACCCTTTGTGATCAGAAGCCTTGCTGTCACATGTAGTTTATAGTCATACCTAGGACTAGTTGGCACTGTGGTGCTGTTGGCACTTTTGCTATCAGCTCTTGGCACTTTTGCTATCAGCTGTTGGCACTTTTGCTATCAGCTGTGGTGCTGTTGGCACTTTAGCTATCAACTGGTGTTGTTCGCAAGTTTTTATATAAACATGTATTTTTATACATTCATAGTGTTTTTTGTTTTAGTGGGGGGTCACTATTTGCTCATAGCTGGGACCCTTTGTGGTCAGAAGCCTTGCTGTCAGATGTAGTTTATAGTCATACCTAGGATTAGTTGGCACTTTGGTGCTGTTGGCACTTTTGCTATCAGATGTTGGCACATTTGCTATCAGCTGTTGGCACTTTTGCTATCAGCTGTTGGCACTTTTGCTATCAGCTGTTGGCACTTTTGCTATCATCTGTTGGTACTTTTGCTATCAGCTGTTGGCACTTTTGCTATCAGCTTTTGGCACTTTTAGTATCAGCTGTTGGCACTTTTGCTATCAGCTGTTGGCACTTTTGCTATAAGCTGTTGGAACTTTTGCTATCAGCTGTGGTGCTGTTGGCACTTTTGCTATCAACTGGTGTTTTCGCCAGTTTTTATATAAACATGTATTTTTATACTTTCATAGTGTTTTTTTTTGTGGGGGACACTATTTGCTCATAGCTGGGACCCTTTGTGATCAGAAGCCTTGCTGTCAGATGTAGTTTATAGTCATACCTAGGACTATTTGGCATTGTGGTGCTTTTGGCAATTTTGCTATAAGCTGTTAGCACATTTGCTATCAGATGTTGGCATTTTGCTATCAGCTGTGGTGCTGTTGGCACTTTTGCTATCAGCTTTTTGTACTTTTGCTATCAGCTGTTGGCACTTTTGCTATCAGCTGTTGGCACTTTTGCTATCAGCTGTTGGCACATTTGCTATCAGCTGTTGGCATTTTGCTATCAGCTGTGGTGCTGTTGGCACATTTGCTATCAGTTGTTGGCCCTTTTGCTATCACCTGTTGGCACTTTTGCTATCAGCTGTTGGCACTTTTGCTATCAGCTGTGTGCACTTTTGCTATCAGCTGTGGTGCTGTTGGCACTTTTGCTATAAACTGGTGTTGTTCGCAAGTTTTTATATAAACATGTATTTTTATACTTTCATAGTGTTTTTTTTTTTCAGTGGGGGGTCACTATTTGCTCATAGCTGGTACCCTTTATGATCAGAAGCCTTGCTGTCATATGTAGATTATAGTCATATCTAGGACTAGTTGGCACTGTGGTGCTGTTGGAACTTTTGCTACCAGCTGTTGGCACTTTTGCTATCAGCTGTTGGCACTTTTGCTATCAGCTGTTGGCACTTTTGCTATCAGCTTTTGGCACTTTTGGTATCATCTGTTGGCACTTTTGCTATCAGCTGTTGGTACTTTTGCTATCAGCTGTTGGCACTTTTGCTATCAGCTGTTGGCACTTTTGCTATCAGCTTTATGCACATTTGCTACCAGCTGTTGGCACTTTTGCTATCAGCCTTTGCCACTTTTGAAATCAGCTGTTGGCACTTTTGCTATCAGCTTTATGCACATTTGCTATCAGCTGTTGGCTCTTTTGCTATCAGCTGTTGGCACTTTTGCTATGAGCTGTGGTGTTGTTTGCATTTTTGCTATCAACTGTTGTTGTTCGCAAGTTTTTATATAAACATGTATTTTTATACTTTCATAGTGTTTTTTTTTTAGTGGGGGTTCACTATTTGCTCATAGCTGGGACCGTTTGTGATCAGAAGCCTTATGTCAGATGTAGTTTATAGTCATACCTAGGACTAGTCGGCACTGTGGTGCTGTTGGCACTTTTGCTATCAGCTGTTGGCACTTTTGAAAATCAACTGTTTGCACATTTGCTATCAGCTGTTGGCACTTTTGCTATCAGCTTTTGGCACTTTTGCAATCAGCTTTTGGCACTTTTGGTATCATCTGTTGGCACTTTTGCTATCAACTGTTGGCACTTTTGCTATCAGCTGTTGGCACTTTTGCTATCAGCTGTGGTGCTGTTTGCACTTTTGCTATCAACTGGTGTTGTTCGCAAGTTTTTATATAAACATGTATTTTTATACTTTCATAGTGTTTTTTTTTTAGTGGGGGGTCACTATTTGCTCATAGCTGTGACCCTTTGTGATCAGAAGCCTTGCTGTCAGATGTAGTTTATAGTCATACCTAGGACTAGTTGGCACTGTGGTGCTGTTGGCACTTTTGCTATCAGCTGTTGGCACTTTTGCTATCAGCTCTTGGCTCTTTTACTATGAGCTGTTGGCACTTTGCTATCAGCTGTTGGCACTTTTGCTATCATCTGTTGGCACTTTTGCTATCAGCTGTTGCACTTTTGCTATCAGCTGTGGTGCTGTTTGCACTTTTGCTATCAACTGGTGTTGTTCGCAAGTTTTTAGATATACATGTATTTTTATACTTCCATAGTGTTTTTTTTTAGTGGGGGGTAACTATTTGCTCATAGCTGGGAGACTTTGTGATCAGAAGCCTTGCTGTCAGATGTAGTTTATAGTCATACCTAGGAATAGTTGGCACTGTGGTGCTGTTGGCACTTTTGCTATCAGTTGTTGGCACTTTTGCTATCAGCTGTTGGCACTTTTGCTATCAGCTGTTGGCACTTTTGCTATCAGCTGTTGTCACTTTTGCTATCAGCTGTTGGCACTTTTGCTATCGGCTGTTGGCACTTTTGCTATCAGCTGTTGCACTTTTGCTATCAGCTGTGGTGCTGTTGGCACTTTTGCTATCAACTGGTGTTGTTCGCAAGTTTTTATATAAACATGTATTTTTATACTTCCATAGTGTTTTTTTTTAGTGGGGGGTCACTATTTGCTCATAGCTGGGACCCTTTGTGATCAGAAGCCTTGCGGTCAGATGTAGTTTATAGAAATACCTATGACTAGTTGGCACTGCGGTGCTGTTGGCACTTTTGCTATCAGCTGTTGGGACTTTTGCTATCAGCTGTTGGCACCTTTGCTATCAGGTGTTGGCACTTTTTCTATCAGCTGTTTGCACTTTTGCTATCAGCTGTTGGCACTTTTGCTATCAGCTGTTGGCACTTTTGGTATCATCTGTTGGCATTTTTGCTATCAGCTTTAGGCACTTTTCCTATCAGCTGTTGGCACTTTTGGTATCAGCTGTTGGCACATTTGCTATCAGCTGTTGGCACTTTTGCTATCAGCTGTTGGCACTTTTGGTATTATCATTTGGCACTTCTGCTATCAGCTGTTGGCACTTTTGCTATCAGCTGTTGGCACTTTTGCTATCAGCTCTGGTGCTGTTGGCTCTTTTGCTATCAACTGGTGTTGTTCGCAAGTTTTTTTTATTAACATGTATTTTTATACTTTCATAATGTTTTTTTTTTAGTGGGGTGTCACTATTTGCTCATAGCTGGGACCCTTTGTGATCAGAAGCATTGCTGTCAGATGTAGTTTATAGTCATACCTAGGACTAGTTGGCACTGTGGTGCTGTTGGCACATTTTCTACTAGCTGTTGGCACTTTTGCTATAAGCTGTTGGCACTTTTGCTATCAGCTGTTGCACTTTTGCTATCGGCTGTGGTGCTGTTTGCACTTTTGCTATCAGCTTTTGGCACTTTTTCTATCAGCTGTTGGCACATTTTCTATCATCTGTTGGCACTTTTGCTATCAGCTGTTGGCACTTTCGCTGTCAGCTGTTGGCACCTTTGCTATCAGCTGTGGTGCTGTTGGCACTTTTGCTATCATCTTGTGTTGTTCGCAAGTTTTTATATAAACATGTATTTTTATACTTTCGTATAGTTTTTTTTTTAATGGGGAGGCACTATTTGCTCATAGCTGGGACCCTTTGTGATCAGAAGCCTTGCGGTCAGATGTAGTTTATAGTCATACCTAGGACTAGTTGGCACTGGGGTGCTGTTGGCACTTTTGCTATCAGCTGTTGGCACTTTTTCTATCAGCTTTTGGCACGTTTGGTATCAGCTGTTGGCACTTTTGCTATCAGCTGTTGGCAATTTTGCTATAAGCTGTTGGCACTTTTGCTATCAACTAGTGTTGTTCGAAAGTTTTTATATCAACATGTATTTTTATACTTTCATTGTGTTTTTTTTTAGTGGGGGGTTACTATTTGCTCATAGCTGGGACCGTTTGTGATCAGAAGCCTTGCTGTCAGATGTAGTTTATAGTCATACCTAGAACTAGTCTGCACTGTGGGGCTGTTGGCACTTTTGCTATCAGCTGTTGGCACTTTTGGTATCATCTGTTGGCACTTTTGCTATCATCTGTTGGCACTTTTGCTATCAGCTTTTGGCACTTTTGCTATCAGCTGTGGTGCTGTTGGCACTTTTGCTATCAACTGGTGTTTTTCGCAAGTTTTTATATAAACATGTATTTTTATACATTCATAATGTTTTTTTTTAGTGGGGGTCACTATTTGCTCATAGCTGGGAACCTTTGTGATCAGAAGCCTTGCTGTCAGATGTAGTTTATAGTCATACCTAGGACTAGTTGGCAATGTGGTGCTGTTGGCACTTTTGCTATCAGCTGTTGGCACTATTGCTATCAGCTGTTGGCACTTTTGCTATCAGCTGTTGGCACTTTTTCTATCAGCTGTGGTGCTGTTTGCACTTTTGCTATCAACTGGTGTTGTTCGCAAGTTTTCATATAAACATATATTTTTATACTTTCATAGTGTTTTTTTTTTAGTGGGGTGTCACTATTTGCTCATAGCTGGGACCCTTTGTGATCAGAAGCCTTGCTGTCAGATGCAGGTTATAGTCATACCTAGGACTAGTTGGCACTGTGGTGCTGTTGGCACTTTTGCTATCAGCTTTTGGCACTTTTGGTATCAGCTGTTTGCACTTTTGCTATCAGCTTTTGGCACTTTTGGTATCAGCTATTTTCAATTTTGCTATCAGCTGTTGGCACTTTTGCTATCAGCTGCTGGCACTTTTGCTATCAGCTGTTGGCACATTTGCTATCAGCTGGGGTGCTGTTGGCACTTTTGCTATCAACTGGTGTTGTTCACAATTTTTTTATATAAACATGTATTTTTATACTTTCATAGTGTTTTTTTTCTTAGTGGGGGGTCACTATTTGCTCATAGCTGGGACCCTTTGTGATCAGAAGCCTTGCTGTCAGATGTAGTTTATAGTCATACCTAGGACTAGTTGGCACTGTGGTGCTGTTGGCACTTTTGCTATGAGCTGTTGTCACTTTTGCTATCAGCTTTTGGCACTTTTGCTATCAGCTGTTTGCACTTTTGCTATCAGCTGTTGGCACTTTTGCTATCAGCTGTTGGCACTTTTGGTATCATCTGTTGGAACTTTTGCTATCAGCTGTTGGCACTTTTGCTATCAGCTTTTGGCACTTTTGCTATCAGCTGTTGGCATTTTGCTATCAGCTGTTGGCACTTTTGCTATCAGCTTTTGGCACTTTTGCTATCAGCTGTTGGCACTTTTGCTATCACGTGTGGTGCTGTTGGCACTTTTGCTATCAACTGGTGTTGTTCACAATTTTTTTATATAAACATGTATTTTTATACTTTAATAGTGTTTTTTTTCTTAGTGGGGTGTCACTATTTGCTCATAGCTGGGACCCTTTGTGATCAGAAGCTTTGCTGTCAGATGTAGTTTATAGTCATACCTAGGATTAGTTGGCACTGTGGTGCTGTTGGAACTTTTGCTATCAGCTGTTTTACTTTTGCTATCAGCTTTAGGAACTTTTGCTATCTGCTGTTGGCACTTTTGCTATCAGCTGTTGGCACTTTTGGTATCATCTGTTGGCACTTTTGCTATCAGCTGTTGGCACTTTTGCTATCAGCTTTTGGCACTTTTGCTATCAGCTGTGGTGCTGTTGGCACTTTTGCTATCAACTGGTGTTGTTCGCAAGTTTTTATATAAACATGTATTTTTATACATTCATAATGTTTTTTTTTAGTGGGGGTCACTATTTGCTCATAGCTGGGAACCTTTGTGATTAGAAGCCTTGCTGTCAGATGTAGTTTATAGTCATACCTAGGACTAGTTTGCACTGTGGTGCTGTTGGCACTTTTGCTATCAGCTGTTGGCACTTTTGCTATCAGCTGTGGTGCTGTTGGCACTTTTGCTATCAACTGGTGTTGTTCGCAAGTTTTCATATAAACATATATTTTTATACTTTCATAATGTTTTTTTTTAATGGGGGGCCACTATTTGCTCATAGCTGGGACATTTGTGATCAGAAACCTTGCTGTCAGATGTAGTTTATAATCATACCTAGGACTAGTTGACACTGTGGTGCTGTTGGCACTTTTGCTATCAGCTTTTGGCACTTTTGGTATCAGCTGTTGGCACTTTTGCTATCAGCTGTTGGCACTTTTGCTATCAGCTGTGGTGCTGTTGGCACTTTTGATATCAACTGGTGTTGTTCGAAAGTTTTTATATAAACATGTTTTTTTATACTTTCATAGTGTTTTTTTTTTAGTGGGGTGTCACTCTTTGCTCATAGCTTGTACCCTTTGTGATCAGAATCCTTGCTGTCAGATGCAGGTTATAGTCATACCTAGGACTAGTTGGCACTGTGGTGCTGTTGGCACTTTTGCTATCAGCTGTTGGCACATTTGCTATCAGCTGTTGGCACTTTTGCTATCAGCTGTTGGCACTTTTGCTATCAGCTGTTGGCACTTTTGCTATCAACTGGTGTTGTTCACAATTTTTTTATATAAACATGTATTTGTATATTTTCATAGTGTTTTTTTTCTTAGTGGGGTGTCACTATTTGCTCATAGCTGGGACCCTTTGTGATCAGAAGCCTTGCTGTCAGATGTAGTTTATAGTCATACCTAGGAATAGTTGGCACTGTGGTGCTGTTGGCACTTTTGCTATCAGCTGTTGGCACTTTTGCTATCAGCTTTTGGCACTTTTGCTATCAGCTGTTTGCACTTTTGCTATCAGCTGTTGGCACTTTTGCTATCAGCTGTTGGCACTTTTGGTATCATCTGTTGGAACTTTTGCTATCAGCTCTTGGCACTTTTGCTATCAGCTTTTGTCACTTTTGCTATCAGCTGTTGGCACTTTTGCTATCAGCTGTTGGCACTTTTGCTATCAGCTTTTGGCACTTTTGCTCTCAGCTGTTGGCACTTTTGCTATCAGGTGTGATTCTGTTGGCACTTTTGCTATCAACTGGTGTTGTTCACAATTTTTTTATATAAACATGTATTTTTATACTTTCATAGTGTTTTTTTTCTTAGTGGGGTGTCACTATTTGCTCATAGCTGGGACCCTTTGTGATCAGAAGCTTTGCTGTCAGATGTAGTTTATAGTCATACCTAGGATTAGTTGGCACTGTGGTGCTGTTGGCACTTTTGCTATCAGCTGTTGGCACTTTTGCTATCAGCTGTTGGCACGTTTGCTATCAGCTTTTTGCACTTTTGCTATCAGCTGTTTCCACTTTTGCTATCAGCTGTTGGCATTTTGCTATCAGCTGTTGGCACTTTTGCTATCTGCTGTTGGCACTTTTGCTATCAGCTGTTGGCACTTTTGGTATCATCTGTTGGCACATTTGCTATCAGCTGTTGGCACTTTTGCTATCAGCTTTTGGCACTTTTGCTATCAGCTGTGGTGCTGTTGGCACTTTTGCTATCAACTGGTGTTGTTCGCAAGTTTTTATATAAACATGTATTTTTATACATTCATAATGTTTTTTTTTAGTGGGGGGTCACTATTTGCTCATAGGTGGGACCCTTTGTGGTCAGAAGCCTTGCTGTCAGATGTAGTTTATAGTCATACCTAGGACTAGTTGGCAATGTGGTGCTGTTGGCACTTTTGCTATCACCTGTTGGCACTATTGCTATCAGCTTTTTGCACTTTTGCTATCAGCTGTTGGCACTTTTTCTATCAGCTGTGGTGCTGTTGGCACTTTTGCTATCAACTGGTGTTGTTCGCAAGTTTTCATATAAACATATATTTTTATACTTTCATAATGTTTTTTTTTAATGGGGGGGTCACTATTTGCTCATAGCTGGGACCCATTGTGATCAGAAGCCTTGCTGTCAGATGTAGTTCATAATCATACCTAGGACTAGTTGGCAATGTGGTGCTGTTGGCACTTTTGCTATCAGCTGTTGGCACTTTTGCTATCAGCTGTTGGCACTTTTGCTATCAGCTGTTGGCACTTTTGCTATCAGCTTTCGGCACTTTTGGTATCAACTGTTGGCACTTTTGCTATCAGCTGTTGGCACTTTTGCTATCAGCTGTTGGCACTTTTGCTATCAGCTGTGGTGCTGTTTGCACTTTTGCTATCAACTGGTGTTGTTCAAAAGTTTTTATATAAACATGTATTTTTATACTTTCATAGTTTTTTTTTTTTTAGTGGTGGGTCACTATTTGCTCATAGCTGGGACCCTTTGTGATCATAAGCCTTGCTGTCAGATGTAGTTTATAGTCATACCTAGGACTAGTTGGCACTGGGTGCTGTTGGCACGTTTGCTATCAGCTGTTGGTACTTTTGCTATCAGCTTTTGGCACTTTTGCTATCAGCTGTTGGCACTTTTGCTATCAGCTTTTGGCAATTTTGCTATCAGCTGTTGGCACTTTTGCTATCAACTGGTGCTGTTCGCAAGTTTTTATATAAACATGTATTTTTATACTTTCATAGTGTTTTTTTTTAGTGGGGGTCACTATTTGCTCATAGCTGGGACCCTTTGTGATCAGAAGCCTTGCTGTCAGATGTAGTTTATAGTCATACCTAGGACTAGTTGGCACTGTGCTGCTGTTGGCACTTTTGCTATCAGCTTTTGCCACTTTTGCTATCAGCTGTTGGCACTTTTGCTATCAGCTTTTGGAACTTTTGGTATCAGCTGTTGGCACTTTTGCTATCAGCTGTTGGCACTATTGCTATCAGCTGTTGGCACTTTTGCTATCAGCTTTTGGCACTTTTGGTATCAGCTGTTGGCACTTTTGCTATCAGCTGTTGGCACTTTTGCTATCAGCTGTTGGCACTTTTGCTATCAGCTGTTGGCACTTTTGCTATCAGCTTTTGGGACTTTTGGTATCAGCTGTTGGCACTTTTGCTATCAGCTTATGGAACTTTTGCTATCAGCTGTTGGCACTTTTGGTATCATCTGTTGGCACTATTACTATCAGCTGTTGGCACTTTTGCTATCAGCTTTTGGCACTTTTGGTATCAGCTGTTGGCACTTTTGCTATCAGCTGTTGGCACTTTTGCTATCACCTGGGGTGCTGTTGGCACTTTTGCTATCAACTGGTGTTGTTTGCAAGTTTTTATATAAACATGTATTTTTATACTTTCATAGTGTTTTTTTTTTAGTGGGGGGTCACTATTTCCTCATAGCTAGGACCCTTTGTGATCAGAATCCTTGCTGTCAGACGTAGTTTATAGTCATACCTAGGACTAGTTGGCACTGTGGTGCGGTTGGCACTTTTGGTATCTTCTGTTGGCACTTTTGCTATCAGCTGTTGGCACTTTTGCTATCAGCTGTTGGCACTATTGCTATCAGCTGTTGGCACTTTGGTATCAGCTTTTGGCACTTTTGGTATCAGCTGTTGGCACATTTGCTATCAGCTGTTGGCACTTTTGCTATCAGCTGGGGTGATGTTTACACTTTTGCTATCAACTGGTGTTGTTCGCAAGTTTTTATATAAACATGTATTTTCATACTTTCATAGTGTTTTCTTTTAGTGGGGGGTAACTATTTGCTCATAGCTGGGACCCTTTGTGATCAGAATCCTTGCTGTCAGATGTAGTTTATAGTCATACCTAGGACTAGTTGGCACTGTGGTGCTGTTGGCACTTTTGCTATCAGCTGTTGGCACTTTTGCTATCAGCTGTTGGCACCTTTGCTATCAGCTTTTGGCACTTTTGGTATCAGCTGTTTGCACTTTTGCTATCAGCTGTTGGCACTTTTGCTATCAGCTGTTGGCACTTTTGCTATCCGCTGTTGGCACGTTTGGTATCATCTGTTGGAACTTTTGGTATCAGCTGTTGGCACTTTTGCTATCAGCTGTTGGCACTTTTGCTATCAGCTGTTGGCACTTTTGGTATCTTCTGTTGGCACTTTTGCTATCAGCTGTTGGCACTTTTGCTATCAGCTTTTGGAACTTTTGGTATCAGCTGTTGGCACTTTTGCTATCAGCTTATGGAACTTTTGCTATCAGCTGTTGGCACTTTTGGTATCATCTGTTGGCACTATTACTATCAGCTGTTGGCACTTTTGCTATCAGCTTTTGGCACTTTTGGTATCAGCTGTTGGCACTTTTGCTATCAGCTGTTGGCACTTTTGCTATCAGCTGGGGTGCTGTTGGCACTTTTGCTATCAACTGGTGTTGTTTGCAAGTTTTTATATAAACATGTATTTTTATACTTTCATAGTGTTTTTTTTTTAGTGGGGTGTCACTGTTTGCACATAGCTGGGACCCTTTGTGATCAGAAGCCTTGCTGTCAGATGTAGTTTATAGTCATACCTAGGACTAGTTGGCACTGTGGTGCTGTTGGCACTTTTGCTATCAGCTGTTGGCACTTTTGCTATCAGCTGTTGGCACTTTTGCTATCAGCTGTTGGCACTTTTGCTATCAGCTGTGGTGCTGTTGGCACTTTTGCTATCAACTGGTGTTGTTTGCAAGTTTTTATATAAACATGTATTTTTATACTTTCATAGTGTTTTTTTTTAGTGGGGGGTCACTATTTGCTCATAGCTGGGACCCTTTGCGATCAGAAGCCTTGCTGTCAGATGTAGTTCATAGTCATACCTAGGACTAGTTGGCACTGTGGTGCTGTTGGCACTTTTTCTATCAGCTGTTGGCACTTTTGCTATCAGCTGTTGGCACTTTTGCTATCAGCTTTTGGCATTTTGGTATCAGCTGTTGGCACTTTTGCTATCAGCTGTTGGCACTTTTGCTATCATCTGTTGGCACGTTTGGTATCATCTGTTGGCACTTTTGCTATCAGCTCTTGGCACTTTTGCTATCAGCTGTTGGCACTTTTGCTATCAGGTGTGGTGCTGTTTGCACCTTTGCTATCAACTGGTGTTGTTCGCAAGTTTTTATATAAACATGAATTTTTATACATTCATAGTGTTTTTTTTAAGTGGGGGGTCACTATTTGCTCATACCTGGGACCCTTTGTGATCTGAAGCCTTGCTGTCAGATGTTGTTTATAGTCATACCTAGGATTAATTGGCAATGTGGTGCTGTTGGTATTTTACTATCAGCTGTTGGCACTTTTGCAATCAGCTTTTGGCACTTTTGGTGTCAGCTGTTGGCACTTTTGCTATAAGCTGTTGGCACTTTTGCTATCAGCAGTTGGCACTTTTGCTATCAGCTGTTGGCACTTTTTGTATCATCTGTTGGTATTTTTGCTATCAGCTGTTGGCACTTTTGCTATCAGCTGTTGGCACTTTTGGTATCAGCTGTTGGCACTTTTGCTATCAGCTGTTGGCACTTTTGCTATCAGCTGTTTGCACTTTTGCTATCAGCTTTTGGCACTTTTGCTATCAGCTGTTGGCACTTTCGCTATCAGCTATTGGCACTTTTGCTATCAGCTGTGGTGTTGTTGGCACTTTTGCTATCATCTTGTGTTGTTCGCAAGTTTTTATATAAACATGTATTTTTATACTTTCATAGTGTTTCTTTTTTAGTGTGGGGTAACTATTTGCTCATAGCTGGGACCCTTTGTGATCAGAAGCATTGCAGTCAGATGTAGTTTATAGTCATACCTAGGACTAGTTGGCACTGTGGTGCTGTTGGCACTTTTGCTATCAGCTGTTGGCACTTTTGCTATCAGCTCTTGGAATTTTTGCAATCAGCTGTTGGCACTTTTGCTATCAACTGTTGGCACTTTGCTATCAGCTGTTGGCACTTTTGCTATCAGCTGTGGTGCTGTTGGCACTTTTGCTATCAACTGGTGTTGTTCGCAAGTTTTTATATAAACATGTATATTTATACATTCATAGTGTTTTTTTTAGTGGGGGGTCACAATTTGCTCATAGCTTGGACCCTTTTCTGATCAGAAGCCTTGCTGTCAGATGTAGTTTATATTCATACCTAGGACTAGTTGGCAATGTGGTGCTGTTGACACTTTTGCTATCAGCTGTTGTCACTTTTGCTATTAGCTGTTGGCCCTTTTGCTATCAGCTGTTGGCACTTTTGCTATCAGCTGTTGGCACTTTTGCTATCAGCTTTTGTCATTTTGGTATCAGCTGTTGGCACTTTTGCTATCAGCTGTTGGCACTTTTGCTATCATCTGTTGGCACGTTTGGTATCATCTGTTGGCACTTTTGCTATCAGCTGTTGGCACTTTTGCTATCAGCTTTTGGCACTTTTGCTATCAGCTGTTGGCACTTTTGCTATGAGCTGTTGGCACTTTTGCTATCAGCTCTGGTGCTGTTGGCACTTTTGCTATCAACTGGTGTTGTTTGCAAGTTTTTATATTAACATGTATTTTTATACTATCATAATGTTTTTTTTTTAGTGGTGTGTCACTATTTGCTCATAGCTGGGACCCTTTGTGATCAGAAGCCTTGCTGTCAGATGTAGTTTATTTTCATACCTAGGACTAGTTGGCACTGTGGTGCTGTTGGCACTTTTGCTATCAGCTGTTGGCACTTTTGCTATCAGCTGTTGGCACCTTTGCTATCAGCTTTTGGCACTTTTGGTATCAGCTGTTTGCACTTTTGCTATCAGCTGTTGGCACTTTTGCTATCAGCTGTTGGCACTTTTGCTATCCGCTGTTGGCACGTTTGGTATCATCTGTTGGAACTTTTGGTATCAGCTGTTGGCACTTTTGCTATCAGCTGTTGGCACTTTTGCTATCAGCTGTTGGCACTTTTGGTATCTTCTGTTGGCACTTTTGCTATCAGCTGTTGGCACTTTTGCTATCAGCTTTTGGAACTTTTGGTATCAGCTGTTGGCACTTTTGCTATCAGCTTATGGAACTTTTGCTATCAGCTGTTGGCACTTTTGGTATCATCTGTTGGCACTATTACTATCAGCTGTTGGCACTTTTGCTATCAGCTTTTGGCACTTTTGGTATCAGCTGTTGGCACTTTTGCTATCAGCTGTTGGCACTTTTGCTATCAGCTGGGGTGCTGTTGGCACTTTTGCTATCAACTGGTGTTGTTTGCAAGTTTTTATATAAACATGTATTTTTATACTTTCATAGTGTTTTTTTTTTAGTGGGGTGTCACTGTTTGCACATAGCTGGGACCCTTTGTGATCAGAAGCCTTGCTGTCAGATGTAGTTTATAGTCATACCTAGGACTAGTTGGCACTGTGGTGCTGTTGGCACTTTTGCTATCAGCTGTTGGCACTTTTGCTATCAGCTGTTGGCACTTTTGCTATCAGCTGTTGGCACTTTTGCTATCAGCTGTGGTGCTGTTGGCACTTTTGCTATCAACTGGTGTTGTTTGCAAGTTTTTATATAAACATGTATTTTTATACTTTCATAGTGTTTTTTTTTAGTGGGGGGTCACTATTTGCTCATAGCTGGGACCCTTTGCGATCAGAAGCCTTGCTGTCAGATGTAGTTCATAGTCATACCTAGGACTAGTTGGCACTGTGGTGCTGTTGGCACTTTTTCTATCAGCTGTTGGCACTTTTGCTATCAGCTGTTGGCACTTTTGCTATCAGCTTTTGGCATTTTGGTATCAGCTGTTGGCACTTTTGCTATCAGCTGTTGGCACTTTTGCTATCATCTGTTGGCACGTTTGGTATCATCTGTTGGCACTTTTGCTATCAGCTCTTGGCACTTTTGCTATCAGCTGTTGGCACTTTTGCTATCAGGTGTGGTGCTGTTTGCACCTTTGCTATCAACTGGTGTTGTTCGCAAGTTTTTATATAAACATGAATTTTTATACATTCATAGTGTTTTTTTTAAGTGGGGGGTCACTATTTGCTCATACCTGGGACCCTTTGTGATCTGAAGCCTTGCTGTCAGATGTTGTTTATAGTCATACCTAGGATTAATTGGCAATGTGGTGCTGTTGGTATTTTACTATCAGCTGTTGGCACTTTTGCTATCAGCTTTTGGCACTTTTGGTGTCAGCTGTTGGCACTTTTGCTATAAGCTGTTGGCACTTTTGCTATCAGCAGTTGGCACTTTTGCTATCAGCTGTTGGCACTTTTTGTATCATCTGTTGGTATTTTTGCTATCAGCTGTTGGCACTTTTGCTATCAGCTGTTGGCACTTTTGGTATCAGCTGTTGGCACTTTTGCTATCAGCTGTTGGCACTTTTGCTATCAGCTGTTTGCACTTTTGCTATCAGCTTTTGGCACTTTTGCTATCAGCTGTTGGCACTTTCGCTATCAGCTATTGGCACTTTTGCTATCAGCTGTGGTGTTGTTGGCACTTTTGCTATCATCTTGTGTTGTTCGCAAGTTTTTATATAAACATGTATTTTTATACTTTCATAATGTTTTTTTTTAGTGGGGGGTCACTATTTGCTCATAGCTGGGACCCTTTGTGATCAGAAGCCTTGCTGTCAGATGTAGTTTATAGTCAAACCTAGGACTAGTTGGCACTGCGGTGCTGTTGGCACTTTTGCTATCAGCTGTTGGCACTTTCGCTATCAGCTGTTGGCACCTTTGCTATCAGCTGTTGGCACTTTTGCTATCAACTGGTGTTGTTCGCAAGTTTTTATATAAACATGTATTTTTATACTTTCATAGTGTTTCTTTTTTAGTGTGGGGTAACTATTTGCTCATAGCTGGGACCCTTTGTGATCAGAAGCATTGCAGTCAGATGTAGTTTATAGTCATACCTAGGACTAGTTGGCACTGTGGTGCTGTTGGCACTTTTGCTATCAGCTGTTGGCACTTTTGCTATCAGCTCTTGGAATTTTTGCAATCAGCTGTTGGCACTTTTGCTATCAACTGTTGGCACTTTGCTATCAGCTGTTGGCACTTTTGCTATCAGCTGTGGTGCTGTTGGCACTTTTGCTATCAACTGGTGTTGTTCGCAAGTTTTTATATAAACATGTATATTTATACATTCATAGTGTTTTTTTTAGTGGGGGGTCACAATTTGCTCATAGCTTGGACCCTTTTCTGATCAGAAGCCTTGCTGTCAGATGTAGTTTATATTCATACCTAGGACTAGTTGGCAATGTGGTGCTGTTGACACTTTTGCTATCAGCTGTTGTCACTTTTGCTATTAGCTGTTGGCCCTTTTGCTATCAGCTGTTGGCACTTTTGCTATCAGCTGTTGGCACTTTTGCTATCAGCTTTTGTCATTTTGGTATCAGCTGTTGGCACTTTTGCTATCAGCTGTTGGCACTTTTGCTATCATCTGTTGGCACGTTTGGTATCATCTGTTGGCACTTTTGCTATCAGCTGTTGGCACTTTTGCTATCAGCTTTTGGCACTTTTGCTATCAGCTGTTGGCACTTTTGCTATGAGCTGTTGGCACTTTTGCTATCAGCTCTGGTGCTGTTGGCACTTTTGCTATCAACTGGTGTTGTTTGCAAGTTTTTATATTAACATGTATTTTTATACTATCATAATGTTTTTTTTTTAGTGGTGTGTCACTATTTGCTCATAGCTGGGACCCTTTGTGATCAGAAGCCTTGCTGTCAGATGTAGTTTATTTTCATACCTAGGACTAGTTGGCACTGTGGTGCTGTTGGCACTTTTGCTATCAGCTGTTGGCACTTTTGCTATCAGCTGTTGGCACTTTTGCTATCAGCTGTGGTGCTGTTGGCACTTTTGCTATCAACTGGTGTTGTTTGCAAGTTTTTATATAAACATTTATTTTTATACTTTCATAGTGTTTTTTTTTAGTGGGGGGTCACTATTTGCTCATAGCTTGGACCCTTTGTGATCAGAAGCCTTGCTGTCAGATGTAGTTCATAGTCCTACCTAGGACTAGTTGGCACTGTGGTGCTGTTGGCACTTTTGCTATCAGCTGTTGTCACTTTTGCTATCAGCTTTCGGCACTTTTGTATCAGCTGTTGGCACTTTTGCTATGAGCTGTTGGCACTTTTGCTATCAGCTGTTGGCACTTTTGCTATCAGCTGTTGGCAGTTTTGCTATCACCTGTTGTCACTTTTGCTATCAGCTGTTGGCACTTTCGCTGTCAGCTGTTGGCACTTTTGCTATCAGCTGTGGTGCTGTTGGCACTTTTGCTATCAGCTTCTGGCACTTTTTCTATCAGCTGTTGGCACTTTTTCTATCATCTGTTGGCACTTTTGCTATCAGCTGTTGGGACTATTGCAGTCAGCTGTTGGCACTTTTGCTATCAGCTGTTGGCACTTTTGCTATCAGCTGTGGTGCTGTTGGCACTTTTGCTATCAACTGGTGTTATTTGCAAGTTTTTATATAAACATGTATTTTTATATTTTCATAGTGTTTTTTTTTAGTGGGGGTCACTATTTGCTCATAGCTGGGACCCTTTGTGATCAGAAGCCTTGCTGTCAGATGTAGTTCATAGTCATACCTAGGACTAGTTGGCACTGTGGTGCTGTTGGAAATTTTGCTATCAGCTGTTGTTACTTTTGCTATCAGCTGTTGGCACTTTTGCTATCAGCTGTTGGCACTTTTGCTATCAGCTGTTGGCACTTTTGCTATCAGCTTTCGGCACTTTTGTATCAGATGTTGGCACTTTTGCTATGAGTTGTTAGCACTTTTGGTATCATCTGTTGGCAGTTTTGCTATCACCGGTTGTCACTTTTGCTATCAGCTGTTGGCACTTTCGCTGTCAGCTGTTGGCACTTTTGCTAGCAGCTGTGGTGCTGTTGGCACTTTTGCTATCAGCTTTTGGCACTTTTTCTATACGCTGTTGGCACTTTTTCTATCATCTGTTGGCACTTTTGCTATCAGCTGTTGGCATTTTCGCAGTCAGCTGTTGGCACTTTTCCTATCAGCTGTGGTGCTGTTGGCAATTTTGCTATCAACTGGTGTTGTTCGCAAGTTTTTATATAAATATGTATTTTTATACTTTCATAGTGTTTTTTTTTTAGTGGGGTGTCACTATTTGCTCATAGCTGGGACTCTTTGTGATCAGAAGCCTTACGGTCAGATGTAGTTTATAGTCATACCTAGGACTAGTTGGCACTGCGGTGCTGTTGGCACTTTTGCTATCAGCTGTTGGCACTTTTGCTATCAGCTGTGGTGCTGTTGGCACTTTTGCTATCAACTGGTGTTGTTCGCAAGTTTTTATATAAACATGTATTTTTATACTTTCATAGTGTTTTTTTTTTAGTGGGGGGTCACTATTTGCTCAGAGCTGGGACCCTTTGTGATCAGAAGCCTTGCTGTCAGATGTAGTTTATAGTCATACCTAGGACTAGTTGGCACTGTGGTGCTGTTGTCACTTTTGCTATCAGCTTTTGGCACTTTTGCTATCAGCTGTTGGCACTTTTGCTATCAGCTGTTGGCACTTTTGCTATCCGCTGTGGTGCTGTTGGCACTTTTGCTATCAACTGGTGTTGTACGCAAGTTTTTATATAAACATGTATTTTTATACATTCATAGTGTTTTTTTTAGTGGGGGGTCACTATTTGCTCATAGCTGGTACCCTTTGTGATCAGAAGCCTTGCTGTCAGATGTAGTTTATAATCATACCTAGGACTAGTTGGCAATGTGGTGCTGTTGGCACTTTTGCTATAAGCTGTTGGCATATTTGTTATCAGCTGTTGGCACTTTTGCTATCAGCTGTTGGCACTTTTGCTATCAGCTGTTGGCACTTTTGCTATCAGCTGTGGTGCTGTTGGCACTTTTGCTATCAACTGGTGTTCTTCGCAAGTTTTTATATAAACATGTATTTTTATAATTTCATAGTGTTTTTTTTAGTTGGGGGTCACTATTTGCTCATAGCTGGGACCCTTTGTGATCAGATGCCTTGCTGTCAGATGTAGTTTATAGTCATACATAGGACTAGTTGGCACTGTGGTGCTGTTGTCACTTTTGCTATCAGCTGTTGGCACTTTTGATATCACCTGTTGGCACTTTTGCTATCAGCTGTTGGCACTTTTGCTATCAGCTGTGGTGCTGTTTGCACTTTTGCTATCAACTGGTGTTGTACGCAGGTTTTTATATAAACATGTATTTTTATACATTCATAAAGTTTTATTTGGGGGGGTCACTATTTGCTCATAGCTGGGACCCTTTTTGATCAGAAGCCTTGCTGTCAGATGTAGTTTATAGTCATACCTAGGACTAGTTGGCACTGTGGTGCTGTTGGCACTTTTGCTATCAGCTGTTGGCACTTTCGCTATCAGCTGTTGGCACTTTTGCTATCAGCTGTTGGCACTTTTGGTATCATCTGTTGGCACTTTTGCTATCAGCTGTTGGCACTTTTGCTATCAGCTGTGGTGCTGTTGGCACTTTTGCTATCAACTGGTGTAGTTCGCAAGTTTGTATATTTTTGCGAACTGTTACGAACAACACCAGTTGATAGCAAAACTGCCAACAGCACCACAGCTGATAGCAAAAGTGCCAACAGCTGATAGCAAAAGTGCCAACAGCAGGACACTGCATACTAGTCCTAGGTATGACTATAAACTACATCTGACAGCAAGGCTTCTGATCACAAAGGGTCCAAGCTATGAGCAAATATTGACGCCCCACTAAAAAAAAAACGCTATGAAAGTATAAAAATACATGTTAATATAAAAACTTGCGAACAACACCAGCTGATAGCAAAAGTGCCAACAGCTGATACCAAAAGTGCCAAGAGCTGATAGCAAAAGTGCCAACAGCTGATAGCAAAAGTGCCAACAGCACCACAGTGCCAACTAGTCCTAGGTATGAATATAAACTACATCTGACAGCAAGGCTTCTGATCACAAAGGGTCCCAGCTATGATCAAATAATTACCACCACTAAAAAAAACACAATGAAAGTATAAAAATACATGTTTATATAAAAACTTGCGAACAACACCAGTTGAAAGCAAAAGTGCAAACAGCACCACAGCTGATAGCAAAAGTGCCAACAGCTGATAGCAAAAGTGCCAACAGCACCACAGTGCCAACTAGTCCTAGGTATGACTATAAAGTACATCTGACAGCAAGGCTTCTGATCACAAAAGGGTCCCAGCTATGAGCAAATAGTGACCCCCCTAATAAAAAAAAATACTATGAAAGTATAAAAATACATGTTTATATAAAAACTTGCGAACAACACCAGTTGATAGCAAAAGTGCCAACAGCACCACGGCTGATAGCAAAAGTGCGAACAGCTGACAGCAAAAGTGCCAACAGCTGATACCAAATGTGCCAAAAGCTGATAGCAAAAGTGCCAAAAGCTGATAGCAAAAGTGCTAACAGCTTATAGCAAAAGTGCCAACAGCTGATACCAAACGTGCCAACAGATGATAACAAAAGTGCCAACAGCTGATAGCAAAAGTGCCAACAGCTGATAGCAAAACTGCCAACAGCTTATAGCAAAAGTGCCAACAGTTGATACCAAAATGCCAAAAGCTGATAGCAAAAGTGCCAACAGCTGATAGCAAAAGTGCCAACAGCTGATAGCAAAAGTGTAAATAGCTGATGGCAAAAGTGCCAACAGCTGATAGCAAAAGTGCCAACAGCACCACAGTGCCAACTAGTCTTAGGTATGACTATAAACTATATCTTTCAGCAAGTCTTCTGCCCACAAAGGGTCCCAGCTATGAGCAAATAGTGAACCCCACTAAAAAAAAAACACTATGAAAGTATAAAAATACATGTTTATATAAAAACTTGCGAACAACACCAGTTGATAGCAAAAGTGCCAACAGCACCACAGCTGATAGCAAAAGTGCCAACAGCTGATAGCAAAAGTGCCAACAGCTGATAGCAAAAGTGCCAACAGCACAACAGTGCCAACTAGTCCTAGGTATGACTATAAACTACATCTGACTGCAAGGCTTGTGATCTCAAATGGTCCCAGCTATGAGCAAATAGTGAACCCCACTAAAAAAAAAACACTATGAAAGTATAAAAATACATGTTTATATAAAAACTTGCGAACAACACCAGTTGATAGCAAAAGTGCCAACAGCACCACAGCTGATAGCAAAAGTGCCAACAGCTGATAGCAAAAGTGACAACAGCTGATACCAAAAATGCCAAAAGCTCATAGCAAAAGTGCCAAAAGCTCATAGCAAAAGTGCCAACAGCTGACAGTAAAAGTGCCAACAGCTGATAGCAAAAGTGCCAACAGCTGATAGCAAAAGTGCCAACAGCGAGTAGCAAAAGTGCCAACAGCTGATAGCAAAAGTGCTAACAGCTCCACAGTGCCAACTAGTCCTAGGTATGACTATAAACTACATCTGACAGCAAGGCTTCTGATCACAAAGGGTCCCAGCTATGAGCAAATAGTGACCCCCACTAAAAAAAAAACACTATGAAAGTATTAAAATACATGATTATATAAAAACTTGCGAACAACACCAGTTGATAGCAAAAGTGCCAACAGCACCACAGCTGATAGCAAAAGTGTCAACAGCTGATAGCAAACGTGCAAACAGCTGATAGCAAAAGTGCCAACAGCTGATAGCAAATGTGCCAACAGCACCACAGTGCAAACTAGTCCTAGGTATGACTATAAACCACATCTGACAGCAAGGCTTCTGATCACAAAGGGTCCCAGCTATGAGCCAATAGTGACGCCCCACTAAAAAAAACACACTATGAAAGTAGAAATATACATGTTTATATAAAAACTTGCGAACAAAACCAGTTGATAGCAAAAGTGCCAAAAGCACCACAGCTGATAGCAAAGGTGCATACAGCTGATAGCAAAAGTGCCAACAGCTGATAGCAAAAGTGCCAACAGCTGGTAGCAAAAGTGCCAACAGCTGATAGCAAAAGTGCCAACAGCACCACAGTGCCAACTAGTCCTAGGTATGACTATAAACTACATCTGCCAGCAAGGCTTCTGATCACAAAGGGTCCAAGCTATGATCAAATAGTGACCCCCGACTAAAAAAAAAACACTATGAAAGTATTAAAATACATGTTTATATAAAAACTTGCGAACAACACAAGTTGATAGCAAAAGTGCCAACAGCACCACAGCTGATAGCAAAAGTGCCAACAGCTGATAGCAAAAGTGCCAACAGCTGATAGCAAAAGTGCCAACAGCTGATAGCAAAAGTGCCAACAGCACCACATTCCAACTAGTCCTAGGTATGACTATAAACTACATCTGACAGCAAGGCTTCTGATCACAAAGGGTCCCAGCTATGAGCAAATAGTTACCCCCCATTAAAAAAAACACTATGAAAGTATAAAAATACATGTTTATATAAAAACATGCGAACAACACCAGTAGATAGCAAAAGTGCAAACAGCACCACAGCTGATAGCAAAGTGCCAACAGCTGATAGCAAAAGTGCCAACAGCTGATAGCAAAAGTGCCAACAGCTGATAGCAAAACTGCCGACAGCTGATAGCAAAAGTGCCAACAGCACCACAGCTGATAGCAAAAGTGCAAACAGGTGATAGCAAAAGTGCCAACAGCTGATAGCAAAAGTGCCAACAGCACCACAGTGCCAACTAGTCCTAAGTATGACTATAAACTACATCTGACAGCTGGCTTCTGATCACAAACGGTCCCAGCTATGAGCAAATAGTGACCCCCATTAAAAATAAACACTATGAAAGTATAAAAATACATGTTTTAATAAAAACTTGCGAACAACACCAGTTGATAGCAAAAGTGCCAAGAGCACCACAGCTGATAGCAAAAGTGCCAACAGCTGATAGCAAAAGTGCCAACAGCTGATTTCAAAAGTGGCAAAAGCTGATAGCAAAAGTACCAACAGCTGATAGCAAAAGTGCCAACAGTTGATAGCAAAAGTACCAACAGCTGATAGCAAAAGTGCCAACAGATGATACCAAAAGTGCCAAAAGCTGATAGCAAAAGTGCCAACAGCTGATAGCAAAAGTGCCAACAGCTGATAGCAAAAGTGCCAACAGCTGGTAGCAAAAGTTCCAACAGCACCACAGTGCCAACTAGTCCTAGATATGACTATAAACTACATATGACAGCAAGGCTTCTGATCATAAAGGGTACCAGCTATGAGCAAATAGTGACCCCCCACAGAAAAAAAACACTATGAAAGTATAAAAATACATGTTTATATAAAAACTTGCGAACAACACCAGTTTATAGCAAAAGTGCCAACAGCACCACAACTTATAGCAAAAGTGCACACAGCTGATAGCAAAAGTGCCAACAGCTGATAGAAAAAGTGCCAACAGCACCACATTGCCAACTAGTCCTACGTATGATTATAAACTTCATCTGACAGCAAGGCTTCTGATCACAAAGGGTCCCAGCTATGAGCAAATAGTGACCCCCCACTAAAAAAAAAACACTATGAGTGTTTAAAAATACATGTTTATATAAAAATTTGCGAACAACACCAGTTGATAGCAAAAGTGCCAACAGCACCACAGCTGATAGCAAAAGTGCCAACAGCTTTTAGCAAAAGTGCCAACAGGTGATAGCAAAAGCGCCAACAACTGATAGCAAATGTGCCAAAAGCTGATAGCAAAAGTGCCAACAGCTGATAGCAAAAGTGCCAACAGCACCACAGCTGATAGCAAAATGCCAACAGCTGATAGCAAATGTGCCAAAAGCTGATAGCAAAAGTGCCAACAGCTGATAGCAAAAGTGCCAACAGCACCACAGTGCCAACTATTCCTAGGTATGATTATAAACTACATCTGACAGGAAGTCGTCTGATCACAAAGGGTCCCAGCTATGAGCAAATAGTGACCACCCACTAAAAAAAAAAACAATATGAAAGTATGAAAATACATGTTTATATAAAAACTTGCGAACAACACCAGTTGATAGCAAAAGTGCCAACAGCACCACAGCTGATAGCAAAAGTGCAAACAGCTGATAGCAAAAGTTCCAACAGCTGATAGCAAAAGTGCCAACAGCTGATAGCAAAATTGCCAACAGCACCACAGTGCCACCAACTAGTACGAGGTATGACTATAAACTACATCTGACAGCAAGGCTTCTGATCACAAAGGGTCCCAGCTATGAGCAAATAGTGACACCCCACTAAAAACAAACACTATGAAAGTATAAAAATACATGTTTATATAAAAACTTGCGAACAACACCAGTTGATAGCAAGAGTGCCATCAGCACCACAGCTGACAGCAAAAGTGCCAACATCTGATACCAAAAGTGCCAACAGCTGATACCAAAAGTGCAAACAGCTGATAGCAAATAGTGACCCCCCCACTAAAAAAAAAATGCCAACAGCTGATACAAAAAGTGCAAACAGCTGATAGCAAAAGTGCCAACAGCTGATAGCAAAAGTGCCAACAGCTGATAGCAAAAGTGCCAAAAGCACCACAGTGCCAACTAGTCCTAGGTATGACTATAAACTACATCTGATAGCAAGGCTTCTGATCACAAAGGGTCCCAGCTATGAGCAAATAGTCACCCGCACTAAAAAAAAAACACTATGAAAGTATAAAAATACATGTTTATATAAAAACTTGCGAACAACGCCAGTTGATAGCAAAAGTACCAAGAGCTGATAGCAAAAGTGCAAACAGCTGATAGCAAAATTGCCAACAGCTTATAGCGAAAGTGCCAACAGCTGATAGCAAAAGTGCCAACAGCTGATAGCAAAAGTGCCAAAAGCTGATAGCAAAAGTGCCAACAGCACCACAGCTGATAGCAAAATGCCAACAGCTGATAGCAAAAGTGCCAACAGCTGATAGCAATAGTGCCAACAGCACCACAGTGCCAACTAGTCCTAGGTATGACTATAAACTACATCTGATAGCAAGGCTTCTGATCACAAAGGGTCCCAGCTATGAGCAAATAGTTACACCCCACTAAAAAAAACACTATGAAAGTATAAAAATACATGTTTACATAAAAACTTGCGAACAACACCAGTTGATAGCAAAAGTGCAAACAGCACCACAGCTGATAGCAAAAGTGCCAACAGGTGATAGCAAAACTGCAAACTGCTGATAGCAAAAGTGCCAACAGCACAAATGTGCCAACTAGTCCTAGGTATGACAATAAACTATATCTGACAGCAATTCTTCTGATCACAAAGGGTCTCAGCTATGAGCAAATACTAACCCCCCACTAAAAAAAACACTATGAAATATGAAAATACAGGTTTATATAAAAACTTGCGAACAACACCAGTTGATAGCAAAAGTGCCAACAGCACCACAGCTGATAGCAAAAGTGCCAACAGCTGATAGCAAAAGCGCCAACAGCTGATAGCAAAAGTGCCAACAGCTGATAGCAAAAGTGACAACAGCTGATAGCAAAAGTGCCAAAAGCTGATAGCAAAAGTGCCAACAACTGATAGCAAAAGTGCCAACAGCTGATAGCAAAAGTGACAACAGCTGATAGCAAAAGTGCCAAAAGCTGATAGCAAAAGTGCCAACAGCACCACAGTGCAAACTAGTCCTAGGTATGACTATAAACTACATCTGACAGCAAGTCTTCTGATCACAATGGGTCCCAGCTATGAGCAAATAGTGACCCCCACTAAAAAAAAACACTATGACAGTATAAATATACATGTTTATATAAAAACTTGCGAACAACACCAGTTGATAGCAAACGTGCCAACAGCACCACAGCTGATAGCAAAAGTGCCAACAGCTGATAGCAAATGTGCCAACAGCTGATACCAAAAGTGCCAAAAGCTGATAGCATAAGTGCCAACAGCTGATAGCAAAAGTGACAACAGCTGATACCAAAAATGCCAAAAGCTCATAGCAAAAGTGCCAACAACTGATAGCAAAAGTGCCAACAGCTGATAGCAAAAGTGAGAACAGCGGATAGCAAAGTGCTAAAAGCTGATAGCAAACGTGCCAACAGCACCACAGTGCCAACTAGTCCTAGGTATGACTATAAACTACATCTGACAGCAAGTCTTCTGATCACAAAGGGTCCCAGCTATGAGCAAATAGTGACCCCCAACTAAAAAAAAAGACAATGAATGTATAAAAATACATGTTTATGTAAAAACTTGCGAACAACACCAGTTGATAGCAAAAGTGCCAACAGCTGATAGCAAAAGTTCCAACAGCTGATAGCAAAAGTGACAACAGCTGATAGCAAAAGTGCCAACAGCTGTTAGCAAAAGTGCCAACAGCACTACAGTGCCAACTAGTGTTAGGTATGACTATAAACTACATCTGACAGCAAGGCTTCTGATTACAAAGGGTCCCAGCTTTGAGCAAACATTGACCCCCCACTAAAAAAAACACTATGAAAGTATAAAAATACATGATTATATAAAAACTTACGAACAACACCAGCTTATAGCAAAAGTGCCAACAGCACCACAGCTGATAGCAAAAGTGCCAACAGCTGATAGCAAAAGTGCCAACATCTGATAGCAAATGTGCCAACAGCTGATAGCAAAAGTGCCAACAGCACCACAGTGCCAACTAGTCCTCGGCATGACTATAAACTACATCTGACAGCAAGGCTTCTGATCACAAAGGGTCCCAGCTATGAGCAAATAGTGACCCCCCACTAAAAAAAAAACACTATGAAATTATAAAAATACATGTTTATATAAAAACTTGCGAAAACACCAGTTGATAGCAAAAGTGCCGACCGCACCACAGCTGATAGCAAAAGTGCCAACAGCTGATAGCAAAAGTGCCAACAGCTGATAGCAAAAGTGCCAAAAGCTGATAGCAAAAGTGGCAACAGCTGATAGCAAAAGTGCCAACAGCACTACAATGCCAACTAGTCCTAGGTATGATTATAAACTACATCTGACAGCAAGGCTTCTGATCACAAAGGGTCCCAGCTATGAGCAAATAGTGACACCCCACTAAAAAAAAAACACTATGAAAGTAAAATAATACATGTTTATATAAAAACTTGCGAACAACACCAGTTGATAGCAAAAGTGCAAACAGCACCACAGCTGATAGCAAAAGTGCCAACAGCTGATAGCAAAAGTGCCAAAAGCTTATAGCAAAAGTGCCAACAGCACCACAGTGCCAACTAGTCCTAGGTATGACTATAAACTACATCTGACAGCAAGGATTCTGATCACAAAGGGTCCCAGCTATGAGCAAATAGTGACCCCTTACTATAAAAAATCACTATGAAAGTATAAATATACATGTTTCTATAAAAACTTGCGAACAAAACCAGTTGATAGCAAAAGTGCCAACAGCACCAGAGCTGATAGCAAAAGTGCCAACAGCTGATAGCAAAAGTGCCAACAGCTGATACCAAAAGTGCCAAAAGCTGATAGCAAAAGTGCCAACAGCTGATAGCAAAAGTGCCAACAGCTGATACCAAAAGTGCCAAAAGCTGATAGCAAAAGTGCCAACAGCTGATAGCAAAAGTGCCAACAGCTGATAGCAAAAGTGCCAACAGCACTACAATGCCAACTAGTCCTAGGTATGATTATAAACTACATCTGACAGCAAGGATTCTGATCACAAAGGCTCCCAGCTATGAGCAAATAGTGACCCCCTCATTAAAAATAAACACTATGAAAGTATAAAAATACTTGTTTATATAAAAAATTGCAAACAACGCAGTTGATAGCAAAAGTGCCAACAGCACCACAGCTGATAGCAAAAGTGCCAACAGCTGATAGCAAAAGTGCCAACAGCTGATAGCGAATGTGCCAACAGCAATACAGTGCCAACTAGTCCTAGGTATGACTATAAACTACATCTGACAGCAAGGCTTCTGATCACAAAGGGTCTAAGCTATGAGCAAATAGTGACCCCCCACTAAAAAAAAAACACTATGAAAGTATAAAAATACATATTTCTATAAAAACTTGCGAACAACACCAGTTGATAGCAAAAGTGCCAACAGCACCACAGCTGATAGCAAAAGTGCCAACAGCTGATAGCAAAAGTGCCAACAGCTGATACCAAAAGTGCCCAAAGCTGATAGCAAAAGTGCCAACAGCTTATAGCAAATGTGCCAACAGCACCACAGTGCCAACTAGTCCTAGGTATGACTATAAACTACATCTGACAGTAAGGCTTCTGATCACAAGCGTTCTCATCTATGAGCAAATAGTGACACCCCACGAAAAAAAAACACTATGAAAGTATAAAATTACATGTTTATATAAAAACTTGCGAACAACACCAGTTGATAGCAAAAGTGCCTAAGCTGATAGCAAAAGTGCCAACAGCTGATAGCAAAAGTGCCAACAGATGATAGCAAAAGTGCCAAAAGCTGATAACAAAAGTGCCAACAGCTGATAGCAAAAGTGCCAACAGCTGATAGCAAAAGTGCCAACAGCACCACAGTGCCAACTAGTCCTAGGTATGACTATAAACTACATCTGACAGCAAGGATTCTGATCACAAAGGTTCCCAGCTATGAGCAAATAGTGACACCTCCACTAAAAAAAAAACACTATGAAAGTATAAAAATACATGTTTATATAAAAAATTGCGAACAACACCAGTTGATAGCAAAAGTGCCAACAGCACCACAGCTGATAGCAAAAGTGCCAACAGCTGATAGCAAAAGTGCCAACAGCTGATAGCAAAAGTGCCAACCGCTGAGAGCAAAAGTGCCAACAGCTGATAGCAAAAGTGCCAACAGCACCACAGTGCCAACTACTCCTAGGTATGACTATAAACTACATCTGACAGCAAGGCTTCTGATCACAAAGGGTCCCAGCTATGAGCAAATAGTGACCCCCTCACTAAAAAAAAACACTATGAAAGTATAAAAATACATGTTTATATAAAACATTTCGAACAAAACCATTTGATAGCAAAAGTGCCAACAGCACCACAGCTGATAGCAAAAGTGCCAACAGCTGATAGCAAAAGGGCTAACAGCTAATAGCAAAAGTGCCAACAGCTGATAGCAAAAGTGCCAACAGCACCACAGTGCCAACTAGTCCTAGGTATGACTCTAAACTACATCTGACAGCAAGGCTTCTGATCAAAAAGGGTCCCAGCTATGAGCAAATAGTGACCCACCACTAAAAAAAAAAACACTATGAAAGTAAAAAAATATATGTTTATATAAAAACTTGTGAACAACACCAGTTGATAGCAAAAGTGCCAACAGCACCATAGCTGATAGCAAAAGTGCCAACAGCTGATAGAAAAAGTGCAAACACCTGATAGCAAAAGTGCCAATAGCACCACAGTGCCAAATAGTCCTAGGTATGACGATAAACTACATCTGACAGCAAGGATTCTGATCACAAAGGGACCCAGCTCTGAGCAAATAGTAACACCCCACTAAAAAAAAAACACTATGAAAGTATAAAAATACATGTTTATATAAAAACTTGCGAACAACAACAGTTGATAGCAAAAGTGACAACAGCTGATAGCAAAAGTTCCAACATCTGATAGCAAAAGTTCCAACAGCTGATAGCAAAAGTGCCAACAGCTGATAGCAAAAGTGCCAACAGCACCACAGTGCCAACTAGTGTTAGGTATGACTATAAACTACATCTGACAGCAAGGCTTCTGATTACAAAGGGTCCCAGCTTTGAGCAAACATTGACCCCCAACTAAAAAAAAAAACTATGAAAGTATAAAAATACATGATTATATAAAAACTTACGAACAACACCAGCTTATAGCAAAAGTGCCAACAGCACCACAGCTGATAGCAAAAGTGCCAACAGCTGATAGCAAACGTGCCAACAGCTGATAGCAAAAGTGCCAACAGCACTACAGTGCCAACTAGTCCTAGGTATGATTATAAACTACATCTGACAGTAAGGCTTCTGATCACAAAGGTCCCAGCTATGAGCAAATAGTGACACCCCACTAAAAAAAAACACTATGAAATTAAAAACATACATGTTTATATAAAAACTTGAGAACAACACCAGTTGATAGCAAAAGTGCAAACAGCACCACAGGTGATAGCAAAAGTGCCAACAGCTGATAGCAAAAGTGCCAACAGCTGATAGCAAAAGTGCCAAAAGCTGATAGCAAAAGTGCCAACAGCTGATAGCAAAAGTGCCAACAGCACCACAGTGCCAACTAGTCCTAGGTATGATTATAATCTACATCTGACAGCAAGGCTTCTGATCACAAAGGGTCCCAGCTATGAGCAAATAGTGACCCCCCAATAAAAAAAAAATCACTATGAAAGTATAAAAATACATGTTTATATAAAAACTTGCGAACAAAACCAGTTGATCGCAAAAGTGCCAACAGCTGATAGCAAAAGTGCAAACAGCTGATAGCAAAAGTGCCAACAGCACCAGAGTGACAACTAGTCTTAGGTATGACTAGAAACTAAATCTGACAGCAAGGCTTCTGATCACAAAGGGTCCCAGCTATGAGCAAATAGTGACCCCCAACTAAAAAAAACAAACTATGAAAGTAAAAAATACATGATTATATAAAAACTTGCGAACAACAGTTGATAGCAAAAGTGCAAACAGCACCACAGCTGATAGCAAATGTGCCAACAGCTGATAGCAAAAGTGCCAACAGCACCACAGTGCCAACTAGTCCTCGGTATGACTATAAACTACATCTGACAGCAAGGCTTCTGATCACAAAGGGTCCCAACTATGAGCAAATAGTGACCCCCCACTAAAAAAAAACACTATGAAAGTATAAAAATACATGTTTATATAAAAACTTGCGAACAATACCAGTTGATAGCAAAAGTGCCAACAGCACCACAGCTGATAGCAAAAGTGCCAACAGCTGATAGCAAAAGTGCCAACAGCTGATAGCAAAAGTGCCAACAGCTGATAGCAAAAGTGCCAACAGCACCACAGTGCCAACTAGTCCTAGGTATAACTATAAACTACATCTGACAGCATGGCTTCTGATCACAAAGGGTCCCAGCTATGAGCAAATAGTGACCCCCCACTAAAAAAAACACTATGAAATTATAAAAATACATGTTTATATAAAAAATTGCGAAAACACCAGTTGATAGCAAAATGCCAAAAGCATTACAGCTGAGAGCAAAAGTTCCAACAGCTGATAGCAAATGTGCCAACAGCTGATAGCAAAAGTGCCAACAGCACCACAGTGCCTACTAGTCCTAGCTATGACGATAAACTACATCTGACAGCAAGGATTCTGATCACAAAGGGTCCCAGGTATGAGCAAATAGTGACACCCCACTAAAAAAAAACACTATGAAAGTATAAATATACATGTTTCTATAAAAACTTGCGAACAACACCAGTTGATAGCAAAAGTGCCAACAGCACCACAGCTGATAGCAAAAGTGCCAACAGCTGATAGCAAAAGTGCCAACAGCTGATAGCAAACGTGCCAACAGCTGATAGCAAAAGTGCCAACAGCACTACAGTGCCAACTAGTCCTAGGTATGATTATAAACTACATCTCACAGTAAGGCTTCTGATCAGAAAGGGTCCAAGCTATGAGAAAATAGTGACACCCCACTAAAAAAAAACACTATGAAATTAAAAACATACATGTTTATATAAAAACTTGCGAACAACACCAGTTGATAGCAAAAGTGCAAACACCACCACAGCTGATAGCAAAAGTGCCAACAGCTGATAGCAAAAGTGCCAACAGCTGATAGCCAAAGGGCCAAAAGCTGATAGCAAAAGTGCCAACAGCTGATAGCAAAAGTGCCAACAGCACCACAGTGCCAACTAGTCCTAGGTATGACTATAATCTACATCTGACAGCAAGGCTTCTGATCACAAAGGGTCCCAGCTATGAGCAAATAGTGACCCCCCAATAAAAAAAAAGTCACTATGAAAGTATAAAAATACATGTTTATATAAAAACTTGCGAACAAAACCAGTTGATAGCAAAAGTGCCAACAGCTGATAGCAAAAGATCCAACATCTGATAGCAAAAGTGCCAACAGCTGATAGCAAAAGTGCAAACATCTGATAGCAAAAGTGCCAACAGCACCACAGTGCCAACTAGTCTTAGGTATGACTATAAACTAAATCTGACAGCAAGGCTTCTGATCACAAAGGGTCCCAGCTATGAGCAAATAGTGACCCCCAACTAAAAAAAACAAACTATGAAAGTATAAAAATACATGATTATATAAAAACTTGCGAACAACAGTTGATAGCAAAAGTGCCAACAGCACCACAGCTGATAGCAAATGTGCCAACAGCTGATAGCAAATGTGTCAACAGCACCACAGTGCCAACTAGTCCTCGGTATGACTATAAACTACATCTGACAGCAAGGCTTCTGATCACAAAGGGTCCCAACTATGAGCAAATAGTGACCACCCACTAAAAAAAAAACACTATGAAAGTATAAAAATACATGTTTATATAAAAACTTGCGAACAACACCAGTTGATAGCAAAAGTGCCAACAACACCACAGCTGATAGCAAAAGTGCCAACAGCACCACAGCTGATAGCAAAAGTGCCAACAGCTGATAGCAAAAGTGCCAACAGCTGATAGCAAAAGTGCCAACAGCTGATAGCAAAAGTGCCAACAGCTGATGGCAAAAGTGCCAACAGCTGATAGCATAAGTGCCAACAGCACTACAGTGCCAACTAGTCCTAGGTATGATTATAAACTACATCTGACAGCAAGGCTTCTGATCACAAAGGGTCCCAGCTATGAGCAAATAGTGACACCCCACTAAAAAAAAACACTATGAAAGTAAAAATATACATGTTTATATAAAAACTTGCGAACAACACCAGTTGATAGCAGAAATGCAAACAGCACCACAGCTGATAGCAAATGTGCCAACAGCTGATAGATAAAGTGCCAACAGCTGATAGCCAAAGTGCCAAAAGCTGATAGCAAAAGTGCCAACAGCTGATAGCAAAAGTGCCAACAGCACCACAGTGCCAACTAGTCCTAGGTATGACTATAAACTACATCTGACAGCAAGGCTTCTGATCACAAAGGGTCCCAGCTATGAGCAAATAGTGACCATCCAATAAAAAAAAATGACTATGAAAGTATAAAAATACATGTTTATATAAAAACTTGCGAACAACACCAGTTGATAGCAAAAGTGCCAGCAGCTGATAGCAAAAGTGCCAACAGCTGTTAGCAAAAGTGCCAACAGCTTATAGCAAAAGTGCCAACAGCACCACAGCTGATAGCAAAAGTGCCATCTGTTGGCACTTTTGCTATCAGCTGTGGTGCTGTTGGCACTTTTGCTATCAGCTGTGGTGCTGTTGGCACTTTTGCTATCAAATGGTGTTGTTCGCAAGTTTTTATATAAACATGTATATTTATACATTCATAGTGTTTTCTTTTAGTGGGGGGTCACTATTTGCTCATAGCTTTGACCCTTTGTGATCAGAAGCCTTGCTGTCAGAGGTAGTTTATAGTCATACCTTGGACTAGTTGGCAATGTGGTGCTGTTGGCACTTCTGCTATCAGCTGTTGGCACTTTTGCTATCAGCTGTTGGCACTTTTGCTATCAGCTGTTGGCACTTTTACTATCAGCTGTTGGTACTTTTTGTATCAGCTGTGGTGCTGATGGCACTTTTGCTATCAAATGGTGTTGTTCGCAAGTTTTTATATAAACATGTATTTTTATACATTCATACTGTTTTTTTTATAGTGGGCGGTCACTATTTTCTCATAGCTCTGACCCTTTGTGAACAGAAGCCTTGCTGTCAGATGTAATTTATATTCATAACTAGGATTAGTTGGCAATGTGGTGCTGTTGGAACTTTTGCTATCAGCGGTTGGCACTTTTGGTAACAGCTGTTGGCACTTTTGCTATCAGCTGTTGGCACTTTTGCTATCAGCTTTTCGCACATTTGTTATCAGCTGTTGTCACTTTTGCTATCAACTGTTGGAACTTTTGCTATCAGCTGTTGGCAATTTTGCTATCAGCTGTTGGCACTTTTGCTACCAGCTGTTGGCACATTTGCTATCAGCTGATGGCACTTTTGCTATCAGCTTTTGGCACTTTTGGTATAAGCTGTTCGCACTTTTGCTATCAGCTGTTGGCACTTTTGCTATCAGCTGTTGGCACTTTTGCTATCAGATGTTGGCACTTTTGGTATCATTTGTTGGCTTTTTTGCTATCAGCTGTTAGCACTTTTGCTATCAGCTTTTGGCACTTTTGCTATCAGCTGTTGGCACTTTTGCTATCAGCCGTTGGTACTTTTGCTATCAGCTGTGGTGCTGTTGGCACTTTTGCTATCAACTGGTGTTGTTTGCAAGTTTTTATTTTAAACATGTATTTTTATACATTCATAGTGTTTTTTCTTAGTGGGGGGTCACTATTTGCTCATAGCTGGGACCCTTTTATGATCAGAAGCCTTGCTGTCAGATGTAGTTTATAGTCATACCTAGGACTAGTTGGCAATGTGGTGCTGTTGGCACTTTTGCTATCAGCTGTTTGCACCTTTGCTATCAGCTGTTGGTATTTTGCTATCAGCTATTCGAACTTTTGCTATCAGCTTTTGGAACTTTTCATATCAGCTGTTGGCACTTTTGCTATCAGCTGTTGGCACTTTTGCTATCAGCAGTTGGCACTTTTGCTATCAGCTGTTGGCAATTTTGCTATCAGCTTCTGGCATTTTGGTATCAGCTGTTGGCACTTTTGCTATCATCTTTTGTTGTCCGCAAGTTTTTATATAAACATGTATTTTTATACTTTCATAGTGTTTTTTTTAGTTGGGGGTCACTATTTGCTCAGAGCTGGGACCCTTTGTGATCAGAAGCCTTGCTGTCAGATGTAGTTTATAATCAAACCTAGGACTAGTTGGCACTGCGGTGCTGTTGGCACTTTTGCTATCAGCTGTTGGCACTTTGGCTATAAGCTGTTGGCACATTAGCTATCAGCTGTTGGCACTTTTGCTATCAACTGTGGTTGTTCGCAAGTTTTTATATAAACATGTATTTTTATACTTTCATAGTGTTTTTTTTTAGTGTGGGGTAACTATTTGCTCATAACTGGGACCCTTTGTGATCAGAAGCATTGCTGTCAGATGTAGTTTATAGTCATACCTAGGACTAGTTGGCACTGTGGTGCTGTAGGCACTTTTGCTATCAGCTGTTGGCACTTTTGCTATCAGCTCTTGGCACTTTTGCAATCAGCAGTTTGCACTTTTGCTATCAGCTGTTGGCACTTTTGCTATCATCTGTTGGCACTTTTGCTATCAGCTGTGGTGCTGTTGGCACTTTTGCTATCAAATGGTGTTGTTCGCAAGTTTTTATATAAACATGTATATTTATACATTCATAGTGTTTTCTTTTAGTGGGGGGTCACTATTTGCTCATAGCTTTGACCCTTTGTGATCAGAAGCCTTGCTGTCAGAGGTAGTTTATAGTCATACCTTGGACTAGTTGGCAATGTGGTGCTGTTGGCACTTCTGCTATCAGCTGTTGGCACTTTTGCTATCAGCTGTTGGCACTTTTGCTATCAGCTGTTGGCACTTTTGCTATCAGCTTTTGGCATTTTGGTATCAGCTGTTGGCACTTTTGCTATCAGCTGTTGGCACCTTTGCTATCATCTGTTGGCACGTTTGGTATCATCTGTTGGCAATTTTGCTATCAGCTGTTGGCACTTTAGCTATCAGCTTTTGGCACTTTTGCAATCAGCTGTTGGCACTTTTGGTATCTGCTGTTGGCACTTTTGCTATCAGGTGTGGTGCTGTTGGCACCTTTGCTATCAACTGGTGTTGTTCGCAAGTTTTTATATAAACATGTATTTTTATACATTCATAATGTTTTTTTAAATGGGGGGTCACTATTTGCTCATAGCAGGGACCCTTTGTGATCAGAAGCCTTGCTGTCAGATGTAGTTTATAGTCATACCTAGGACTAGTTGGCAATGTGGTGCTGTTGGCACTTTTGCTATCAGCTGTTGGTATTTTGCTATCAGCTGTTGGCACTTTTGCTATCAGATTTTGGCACTTATTGGTATCAGCTGTTGGCACTTTTGCCATCAGCTGTTGGCACTTTTGCTATCAGCAGTTGGCACTTTTGCTATCAGCTGTTGGCACTTTTGCTATCAGCTGTTGGCACTTTTGCTATCAGCTTTTGGCACTTTTGCTATCAGCTGTTGGCACTTTTGCTATCAGCTGTTGGCACTTTTGCTATCAGCTTTTGGCACTTTTGGTATCAGCTGTTGGCACTTTTGCTAACAGCTGTTGGCACTTTTGCTATCAGCTCTGGTGCTGTTGGCACTTTTGCTATCAACTTGTGTTGTTCGCAAGTTTTTATATTAACATGTATTTTTATACTTTCATAATGTTTTTTTTTTAGTGGGGTGTCACTATTTGCTCATAGCTGGGACCCTTTGTGAACAAAAGCCTTGCTGTCAGATGTAGTTTATTGTCATACCTAGGACTAGTTGGCACTGTGGTGCTGTTGGCACTTTTGCTATCAGCTGTTGGCACTTTTGCTATCAGCTGTTGGCACTTTTGCTATCAGCTGTTGGCACTTTTGGTATCATCTGTTGGCACTTTTGCTATCAGCTGTTGGCACATTTGCTATCAGCTTTTGGCACTTTTGCTATCAGCTGTTGGCACTTTTGCTATCTGCTGTTGGCACTTTTGCTATCAGGTGTGGCGCTGTTGGCACCTTTGCTATCAACTGGTGTTGTTCGCAAGTTTTTATATAAACATGTATTTTTTACTTTCATAGTGTTTTTTTTTTAGTGGGGGGGTCACTATTTGCTCATAGCTTGGACCCTTTGTGATCAGAAGCCTTGCTGTCAGTGTAGTTTATAATCATACCTAGGACTAGTTGGCAATGTGGTGCTGTTGGCACTTTTGCTATCAGCTGTTGGCACTTTTGCTATCAGCAGTTTGCACTTTTGCTATCAGCTTTTGGCACTTTTGGTAACAGCTGTTGGCACTTTTGCTATCAGCTGTTGGCACTTTTGCTATCAGCTTTTCTCACATTTGTTATCAGCTGTTGTCACTTTTGCTATCAGCTGTTGGAACTTTTGCTATCAGCTGTTGGCAATTTTGCTATCAGCTGTTGGCACTTTTGCTACCAGTTGTTGGCACATTTGCTATCAGCTGATGGCACTTTTGCTCTCAGCTTTTGGCACTTTTGGTATAAGCTGTTGGCACTTTTGCTATCAGCTGTTGGCACTTTTGCTATCAGATGTTGGCACTTTTGGTATCATTTGTTGGCTTTTTTGCTATCAGCTGTTGGCACTTTTGCTATCAGCTTTTGGCACTTTTGCTATCAGCTGTTGGCACTTTTGCTATCAGCCGTTGGCACTTTTGCTATCAGCTGTGGTGCTGTTGGCACTTTTGCTATCAACTGGTGTTGTTCGCAAGTTTTTATTTTAAACATGTATTTTTATACATTCATAGTGTTTTTTCTTAGTGGGGGGTTACTATTTGCTCATAGCTGGGACCCTTTTATGATCAGAAGCCTTGCTGTCAGATGTAGTTTATAGTCATACCTAGGACTAGTTGGCAATGTGGTGCTGTTGGCACTTTTGCTATCAGCTGTTTGCACCTTTGCTATCATCTGTTGGTATTTTGCTATCAGCTATTCGAACTTTTGCTATCAGCTTTTGGAACTTTTTATATCAGCTGTTGGCACTTTTGCTATCAGCTGTTGGCACTTTTGCTATCAGCAGTTGGCACTTTTGCTATCAGCTGTTGGCACTTTTGCTATCAGCTTTTGGCACTTTTGGTATCAGCTGTTGGCACTGTTGCTATCAGATGTTGGCACTTTTGCTATCAGCTTTTGGCACTTTTTCTATCAGCTGTTGGCACTTTTTCTATCAGCTGTTGGCACTTTTGCTATCAGCTGTTGGCACTTTTGCTATCATCTTTTGTTGTCCGCAAGTTTTTATATAAACATGTATTTTTATACTTTCATAGTGTTTTTTTTAGTTGGGGGTCACTATTTGCTCAGAGCTGGGACCCTTTGTGATCAGAAGCCTTGCTGTCAGATGTAGTTTATAATCAAACCTAGGACTAGTTGGCACTGCGGTGCTGTTGGCACTTTTGCTATCAGCTGTTGGCACTTTCGCTATAAGCTGTTGGCACATTTGCTATCAGCTGTTGGCACTTTTGCTATCAACTGGGGTTGTTCGCAAGTTTTTATATAAACATGTATTTTTATACTTTCATAGTGTTTTTTTTTAGTGTGGGGTAACTATTTGCTCATAACTGGGACCCTTTGTGATCAGAAGCATTGCTGTCAGATGTAGTTTATAGTCATACCTAGGACTAGTTGGCACTGTGGTGCTGTAGGCACTTTTGCTATGAGCTGTTGGCACTTTTGCTAGCAGCTCTTGGCACTTTTGCAATCAGCAGTTTGCACTTTTGCTATCAGCTGTTGGCACTTTTGCTATCATCTGTTGGCACTTTTGCTATCAGCTGTGGTGCTGTTGGCACTTTTGCTATCAGCTGTTGGCACCTTTGCTATCATCTGTTGGCACGTTTGGTATCATCTGTTGGCAATTTTGCTATCAGCTGTTGGCACTTTAGCTATCAGCTTTTGGCACTTTTGCAATCAGCTGTTGGCACTTTTGGTATCTGCTGTTGGCACTTTTGCTATCAGGTGTGGTGCTGTTGGCACCTTTGCTATCAACTGGTGTTGTTCGCAAGTTTTTATATAAACATGTATTTTTATACTTTCATAGTGTTTTTTTTAGTTGGGGGTCACTATTTGCTCAGAGCTGGGACCCTTTGTGATCAGAAGCCTTGCTGTCAGATGTAGTTTATAATCAAACCTAGGACTAGTTGGCACTGCGGTGCTGTTGGAACTTTTGCTATCAGCTGTTGGCACTTTCGCTATAAGCTGTTGGCACATTTGCTATCAGCTGTTGGCACTTTTGCTATCAGCTATTGGCACTTTTGGTATCAGCTGTTGGCACTTTTGCTAACAGCTGTTGGCACTTTTGCTATCAGCTCTGGTGCTGTTGGCACTTTTGCTATCAACTTGTGTTGTTCGCAAGTTTTTAAATTAACATGTATTTTTATACTTTCATAGTGTTTTTTCTTAGTGGGGGGTTACTATTTGCTCATAGCTGGGACCCTTTTATGATCAGAAGCCTTGCTGTCAGATGTAGTTTATAGTCATACCTAGGACTAGTTGGCAATGTGGTGCTGTTGGCACTTTTGCTATCAGCTGTTTGCACCTTTGCTATCATCTGTTGGTATTTTGCTATCAGCTATTCGAACTTTTGCTATCAGCTTTTGGAACTTTTTATATCAGCTGTTGGCACTTTTGCTATCAGCTGTTGGCACTTTTGCTATCAGCAGTTGGCACTTTTGCTATCAGCTGTTGGCACTTTTGCTATCAGCTTTTGGCACTTTTGGTATCAGCTGTTGGCACTGTTGCTATCAGATGTTGGCACTTTTGCTATCAGCTTTTGGCACTTTTTCTATCAGCTGTTGGCACTTTTTCTATCAGCTGTTGGCACTTTTGCTATCAGCTGTTGGCACTTTTGCTATCATCTTTTGTTGTCCGCAAGTTTTTATATAAACATGTATTTTTATACTTTCATAGTGTTTTTTTTAGTTGGGGGTCACTATTTGCTCAGAGCTGGGACCCTTTGTGATCAGAAGCCTTGCTGTCAGATGTAGTTTATAATCAAACCTAGGACTAGTTGGCACTGCGGTGCTGTTGGCACTTTTGCTATCAGCTGTTGGCACTTTCGCTATAAGCTGTTGGCACATTTGCTATCAGCTGTTGGCACTTTTGCTATCAACTGGGGTTGTTCGCAAGTTTTTATATAAACATGTATTTTTATACTTTCATAGTGTTTTTTTTTAGTGTGGGGTAACTATTTGCTCATAACTGGGACCCTTTGTGATCAGAAGCATTGCTGTCAGATGTAGTTTATAGTCATACCTAGGACTAGTTGGCACTGTGGTGCTGTAGGCACTTTTGCTATGAGCTGTTGGCACTTTTGCTAGCAGCTCTTGGCACTTTTGCAATCAGCAGTTTGCACTTTTGCTATCAGCTGTTGGCACTTTTGCTATCATCTGTTGGCACTTTTGCTATCAGCTGTGGTGCTGTTGGCACTTTTGCTATCAGCTGTTGGCACCTTTGCTATCATCTGTTGGCACGTTTGGTATCATCTGTTGGCAATTTTGCTATCAGCTGTTGGCACTTTAGCTATCAGCTTTTGGCACTTTTGCAATCAGCTGTTGGCACTTTTGGTATCTGCTGTTGGCACTTTTGCTATCAGGTGTGGTGCTGTTGGCACCTTTGCTATCAACTGGTGTTGTTCGCAAGTTTTTATATAAACATGTATTTTTATACTTTCATAGTGTTTTTTTTAGTTGGGGGTCACTATTTGCTCAGAGCTGGGACCCTTTGTGATCAGAAGCCTTGCTGTCAGATGTAGTTTATAATCAAACCTAGGACTAGTTGGCACTGCGGTGCTGTTGGAACTTTTGCTATCAGCTGTTGGCACTTTCGCTATAAGCTGTTGGCACATTTGCTATCAGCTGTTGGCACTTTTGCTATCAGCTTTTGGCACTTTTGGTATCAGCTGTTGGCACTTTTGCTAACAGCTGTTGGCACTTTTGCTATCAGCTCTGGTGCTGTTGGCACTTTTGCTATCAACTTGTGTTGTTCGCAAGTTTTTAAATTAACATGTATTTTTATACTTTCATAATGTTTTTTTTTTAGTGGGGTGTCACTATTTGCTCATAGCTGGGACCCTTTGTGAACAAAAGCCTTGCTGTCAGATGTAGTTTATTGTCATACCTAGGACTAGTTGGCCCTGTGGTGCTGTTGGCACTTTTGCTATCAGCTGTTGGCACTTTTGCTATCAGCTGTTGGCACTTTTGGTATCATCTGTTGGCACTTTTGCTATCAGCTGTTGGCACTTTTGCAATCAGCTTTTGGCACTTTTGCTATCAGCTGTTGGCACTTTTGCTATCTGCTGTTGGCACTTTTGCTATCAGCTTTTGGCATTTTGGTATCAGCTGTTGGCACTTTTGCTATCAGCTGTTGGCACCTTTGCTATCATCTGTTGGCACGTTTGGTATCATCTGTTGGCAATTTTGCTATCAGCTGTTGGCACTTTAGCTATCAGCTTTTGGCACTTTTGCAATCAGCTGTTGGCACTTTTGGTATCTGCTGTTGGCACTTTTGCTATCAGGTGTGGTGCTGTTGGCACCTTTGCTATCAACTGGTGTTGTTCGCAAGTTTTTATATAAACATGTATTTTTATAAATTCATAATGTTTTTTTAAATGGGGGGTCACTATTTGCTCATAGCAGGGACCCTTTGTGATCAGAAGCCTTGCTGTCAGATGTAGTTTATAGTCATACCTAGGACTAGTTGGCAATGTGGTGCTGTTGGCACTTTTGCTATGAGCTGTTGGCAATTTGCTATCCGCTGTTGGCACTTTGCTATCAGCTGTTGGCACTTTTGCTATCAGCTGTGGTGCTGTTGGCACTTTTGCTATCAAATGGTGTTGTTCGCAGGTTTTTATATAAACATGTATATTTATACATTCATAGTCTTTTTTTTAGTGGGGGGTCACTATTTGCTCATAGCTGGGACCCTTCGTGATCAGAAGCCTTGCTGTCAGATGTAGTTTATAGTCATACCTAGGATTAGTTGGCAATGTGGTGCTGTTGGCACTTTTGCTATCAGCTGTTGGCACTTTTGCTATCAGCTGTTGGTATTTTGCTATCAGCTGTTGGCACTTTTGCTATCAGATTTTGGCACTTATTGGTATCAGCTGTTGGCACTTTTGCCATCAGCTGTTGGCACTTTTGCTATCAGCAGTTGGCACTTTTGCTATCAGCTGTTGGCACTTTTGCTATCAGCTGTTGGCACTTTTGCTATCAGCTTTTGGCACTTTTGGTATCAGCTGTTGGCACTTTTGCTAACAGCTGTTGGCACTTTTGCTATCAGCTCTGGTGCTGTTGGCACTTTTGCTATCAACTTGTGTTGTTCGCAAGTTTTTTATTAACATGTATTTTTATACTTTCATAATGTTTTTTTTTTAGTGGTGTGTCACTATTTGCTCATAGCTGGGACCCTTTGTGAACAAAAGCCTTGCTGTCAGATGTAGTTTATTGTCATACCTAGGACTAGTTGGCACTGTGGTGCTGTTGGCACTTTTGCTATCAGCTGTTGGCACTTTTGCTATCAGCTGTTGGCACTTTTGGTATCAACTGTTGGCACTTTTGCTATCAGCTGTTGGCACATTTGCTATCAGCTTTTGGCACTTTTGCTATCAGCTGTTGGCACTTTTGCTATATGCTGTTGGCACTTTTGCTATCAGGTGTGGCGCTGTTGGCACTTTTGCTATCAACTGGTGTTGTTCGCAAGTTTTTATATAAACATGTATTTTTTACTTTCATAGTGTTTTTTTTTTAGTGGGGGGTCACTATTTGCTCATAGCTTGGACCCTTTGTGATCAGAAGCCTTGCTGTCAGATGTCGTTTTATAATCATACCTAGGACTAGTTGGCACTGTGGTGCTGTTGGCACTTTTGCTATCAGCTGTTGGCACTTTTGCTATCAGCTATTGGCACTTTTGCTATCAGCTGTTGGCACTTTTGCTATCAGCTGTGGTGCTGTTGGCACTTTTGCTATCAACTGGTGTTGTTCGCAAGTTTTTACATAAGCATGTATTTTTATATATTCATAGTGTTTTTTTATAGTGGGGGGTCACTATTTGCTCATAGCTGGGACCCTTTGTGATCAGAAGCCTTGCTGTCAGATGTAGTTTATAGTCATACCTAGGACTAGTTGGCACTGTGGTGCTGTTGGCACTTTTGCTATCAGCTGTTGGCACTTTTGCTATCAGCTGTTGGCACTTTTGCTACCAGCTGTGGTGCTGTTGGCACTTTTGCTATCAACTGGTGTTGTTCGCAAGTTTTTATATAAACATGTATTTTTATACATTCATAGTGTTTTTTTTTTAGTGGGGGGTCATTATTTGCTCATAGCTGGGACCCTTTGTGATCAGAAGCCTTGCTGTCAGTGTAGTTTATAATCATACCTAGGACTAGTTGGCAATGTGGTGCTGTTGGCACTTTTGCTATCAGCTGTTGGCACTTTTGCTATCAGCTGTTGGCACTTTTGCTATCAGCTGTTGGCACTTTTGCTATCAGCTGTGGTGCTGTGGGCACTTTTGCTATCGACTGGTGTTGTTCGCAAGTTTTTATATAAACATGTATTTTTATACATTCATACTGTTTTTTTTATAGTGGGGTGTCACTATTTTCTCATAGCTGGGAACCTTTGTGATCAGAAGCCTTGCTGTCAGATGTAATTTATATTCATAACTAGGATTAGTTGGCAATGTGGTGCTGTTGGAACTTTTGCTACCAGCGGTTGGCATTTTTGCTATCAGCTGTTTGCACTTTTGCTATCAGCTTTTGGCACTTTTGGTAACAGCTGTTGGCACTTTTGCTATCAGCTTTTCGCACATTTGTTATCAGCTGTTGTCACTTTTGCTATCAGCTGTTGGAACTTTTGCTATCAGCTGTTGGCACTTTTGCTATCAGGTGTGGCGCTGTTGGCACCTTTGCTATCAACTGGTGTAGTTCGCAAGTTTTTATATAAACATGTATTTTTATACATTCATAGTGTTTTTTTTTAGTGGGGGGTCACTATTTGCTCATAGCTGGGACCCTTTGTGATCAGAAGCCTTGCTGTCAGATGTAGTTTATAGTCATACCTAGGATTAGTTGGCAATGTGGTGCTGTTGGCACTTTTGCTATCAGCTGTTGGTATTTTGATATCAGCTGTTGGCACTTTTGCTATCAGCTTTTGGCACTTTTGGTACCAGCTGTTGGCACTTTTGCCATCAGCTGTTGGCACTTTTGCTATCAGCTGTTGGCAATTTTGGTATCATCTGTTGGCACTTTTGCTATCAACTGGTGTTGTTCGCAAGTTTTTATATTAACATGTTTTTTATACTTTCATAATGTTTTTTTTTTAGTGGGGTGTCACTGTTTGCACATAGCTGGGACCCTTTGTGATCAGAAGCCTTGCTGTCGGATGTAGTTTATCGTCATACCTAGGACTAGTTGGCACTTTGGTGCTGTTGGCACCTTTGCTATCAGATGTTGGCACTTTTGCTATCAGCTGTTGGCACTTTTGCTATCATCTGTTGGCACTTTTGCTATCAGCTGTGGTGCTGTTGGCACTTTTGCTATCAACTGGTGTTGTTTGCAAGTTTTTATATAAACATGTGTTTTTATACTTTCATAGTGTTTTTTTTTAGTGGGGGGTCACTATTTGCTCATAGCTGGGACCCTTTGTGATCAGAAGCCTTGCTGTCAGATGTAGTTCATAGTCATACCTAGGACTAGTTGGCACTGTGGTGCTGTTGGCACTTTTTCTATCAGCTGTTGGCACTTTTGCTATCAGCTGTTGGCACTTTTGCTATACGCTGTTGGCACTTTTGCTATCAGCTGTTGGCACTTTTGGTATCATCTGTTGGCACATTTGCTATCAGCTTTTGGAACTTTTGCTATCAGCTGTTGGCACTTTTGCTATCAGGTGTGGTGCTGTTGGCACTTTTGCTATCAACTGGTGTTGTTCGCAAGTTTTTATATAAACATGTATTTTTATACATTCATAGTGTTTTTTTTTAAGTGGGGGATCACTATTTGCTCATAGCCGGGACCCTTTGTGATCAGAAGCCTTGCTGTCAGATGTAGTTTATAGTCATACCTAGGACTAGTTGGCAATGTGGTGCTGTTGGCACTTTTGCTATCAGCTGTTGGCACTTTTGCTATCAGCTGTTGGCACCTTTGCTATCAGCTGTTGGCACTTTTGTTATCAACTGGTGTTGTTCGCAAGTTTTTATATAAACATGTATTTTTATAATTCCATAGTGGTTTTTTTTTTAGTGGGGGGTCACTATTTGCTCATAGCTGGGACCCTTTGTGATCAGAAGCCTTGCTGTCAGATGTAGTTTATATTCATACCTAGGACTAGTCGGCACTGTGGTGCTGTTGGCACTTTTGCTATCAGCTGTTGGCACTTTTGCTATCAGCTGTTGGCACCTTTGCTATCAGCTGTTGGCACTTTTGTTATCAACTGGTGTTGTTCGCAAGTTTTTATATAAACATGTATTTTTATACTTCCATAGTGTTTTTTTTTTAGTGGGGGGTCACTATTTGCTCATAGCTGGGACCCTTTGTGATCAGAAGCCTTGCTGTCGGATGTAGTTTATCGTCATACCTAGGACTAGTTGGCACTTTGGTGCTGTTGGCACCTTTGCTATCAGATGTTGGCACTTTTGCTATCAGCTGTTGGCACTTTTGCTATCATCTGTTGGCACTTTTGCTATCAGCTGTGGTGCTGTTGGCACTTTTGCTATCAACTGGTGTTGTTTGCAAGTTTTTATATAAACATGTGTTTTTATACTTTCATAGTGTTTTTTTTTTAGTGGGGGGTCACTATTTGCTCATAGCTGGGACCCTTTGTGATCAGAAGCCTTGCTGTCAGATGTAGTTCATAGTCATACCTAGGACTAGTTGGCACTGTGGTGCTGTTGGCACTTTTTCTATCAGCTGTTGGCACTTTTGCTATCAGCTGTTGGCACTTTTGCTATACGCTGTTGGCACTTTTGCTATCAGCTGTTGGCACTTTTGGTATCATCTGTTGGCACATTTGCTATCAGCTTTTGGCACTTTTGCTATCAGCTGTTGGCACTTTTGCTATCAGGTGTGGTGCTGTTGGCACTTTTGCTATCAACTGGTGTTGTTCGCAAGTTTTTATATAAACATGTATTTTTATACATTCATAGTGTTTTTTTTTAAGTGGGGGATCACTATTTGCTCATAGCCGGGACCCTTTGTGATCAGAAGCCTTGCTGTCAGATGTAGTTTATAGTCATACCTAGGACTAGTTGGCAATGTGGTGCTGTTGGCACTTTTGCTATCAGCTGTTGGCACTTTTGCTATCAGCTGTTGGCACCTTTGCTATCAGCTGTTGGCACTTTTGTTATCAACTGGTGTTGTTCGCAAGTTTTTATATAAACATGTATTTTTATATTTCCATAGTGTTTTTTTTTTTAGTGGGGGGTCACTATTTGCTCATAGCTGGGACCCTTTGTGATCAGAAGCCTTGCTGTCAGATGTAGTTTATATTCATACCTAGGACTAGTCGGCACTGTGGTGCTGTTGGCACTTTTGCTATCAGCTGTTGGCACTTTTGCTATCAGCTGTTGGCACCTTTGCTATCAGCTGTTGGCACTTTTGTTATCAACTGGTGTTGTTCGCAAGTTTTTATATAAACATGTATTTTTATACTTCCATAGTGTTTTTTTTTTAGTGGGGGGTCACTATTTGCTCATAGCTGGGACCCTTTGTGATCAGAAGCCTTGCTGTCAGATGTAGTTTATAGTCATACCTAGGACTAGTCGGCACTGTGGTGCTGTTGGCACTTTTGCTATCAGCAGTTGGCACTTTTGCTATCAGCTGTTGGCACTTTTGCTATCAGCTTTTGGCACTTTTGCTATCAGCTGTTGGCACTTTTGCTATCAGCTTTTGGCACTTTTGCTATCAGCTGTTGTCACTTTTGCTATCAGCTGTTGGCACCTTTGCTATCAGCTGTAGAAACATTTGCTATCAACTGGTGTTGTTCGCAAATTTTTATATAAACATGTATTTTTATACTTTCATAGTGTTTTTTTTTAGTGTGGGGTAACTATTTGCTCATCGCTGGGACCCTTTGTGATCAGAAGCATTGCTGTCAGATGTAGTTTATAGTCATACCTAGGACTAGTTGGCACTGTTGTGCTATTGACACTTTTGCTATCAGCTGTTGGCACTTTTGCTATCAGCTGTTGGCACTTTTGCTATCATCTGTTGGCACGTTTGGTATCATCTGTTGGCACTTTTGCTATCAGCTGTTGGCACTTTTTCTATCAGCTTTTGGCACTTTTGCTATCAGCTGTTGGCACTTTTGCTATCAGCTGTGGTGCTGTTGGCACTTTTGCAATAAGCTGTTGGCACTTTTGCTATCAGCTGTTGGTACTTTTGCTATCAGCTGTTGGTATTTTGCTATCAGCTGTTGGCACTTTTGCTATCAGCTTTTGGCACTTTTGGTATCAGCTGTTGGCACTTTTTCTATCAGCTGTTGGCACTTTTGCTATCAGCAGTTGGCACTTTTGCTATCAGCAGTTGGCACTTTTGGTATCATCTGTTGGCATTTTTGCTATCAGCTGTTGATATTTTGCTATCAGCAGTTGGCACTTTTGGTATCATCTGTTGGCATTTTTGCTATCAGCTGTTGGCACTTTTGGTATCAGCTGTTGGCACTTTTGCTATCAGCTGTTGGCACTTGTGCTATCAGCTCTGGTGCTGTTGGCACTTTTGCAATCAACTGGTGTTGTTCGCAAGTTTTTTTATTAACATGTATTTTTATACTTTCATAATGTTTTTTTTTTTAGTTGGGTGTCACTATTTGCTCATAGCTGGGACCCTTTGTGATCAGAAGCCTTGCTGTCAGATGTAGTTTATAGTCATACCTAGGACTAGTTGGCACTGCGGTGCTGTTGGCACTTTTGCTATCAGCTGTTGGCACTTTTGCTATCAGCTGTTGGCACCTTTGATATCAGCTGTTGGCACATTTGCTATCAAATGGTGTTGTTCGCAAGTTTTTATATAAACATGTATTTTTATACTTTCATAGTGTTTTTTTTTAGTGGGGTGTAACTATTTGCTCATAGCTGGGACCCTTTGTGATCAGAAGCATTGCTGTCAGATGTAGTTTATAGTCATACCTTGGACTATTTGGCAGTGTGGTGCTGTTGGCACATTTGCTACCAGCTGTTGGCACTTTTGCTATCAGCTGTTGGCACTTTTGCTATCAGCTGTTGCACTTTTGCTATCAGCTGTGCTGCTGATTGCACTTTTGCTATCATATTTTGGCACTTTTTCTATCAGCTATTGGCACTTTTTCTATCATCTGTTGGCACTTTTGCTATCAGCTGTTGGCACTTTCGCTGTCAGTTGTTGACACTTTTGCTATCAGCTGTGGGGCTGTTGGCACTTTTGCTATCATCTTGTGTTGTTCGCAAGTTTTTATATAAACATGTATTTTTATACATTCATAATGTTTTTTTTTTTAGTTCGGGGTCACTATTTGCTCATAGCTGGGACCCTTTGTGAACAGAAGCCTTGCGGTCAGATGTAGTTTATAGTCATACCTAGGAATAGTTGGCACCGCGGTGCTGTTGGCACTTTTGCTATCAGCTGTTGGCACTTTTGCTATCAGCTGTTGGCACCTTTGCTATCAGCTGTTGGCACTTTTGTTATCAACTGGTGTTGTTCGCAAGTTTTTATATAAACATGTATTTTTATACTTCCATAGTGTTTTTTTTTAGTGGGGGGTCACTATTTGCTCATAGCTGGGACCCTTTGTGATCAGAAGCCTTGCTGTCAGATGTAGTTTATAGTCATACCTAGGACTAGTCGGCACTGTGGTGCTGTTGGCACTTTTGCTAACAGCTGTTGGCACTTTTGCTATCAGCTGTTGTCACTTTTGCTGTAAGCTGATGGCACTTTTGCTATCAGCTGTGGTGCTGTTGGCACTTTTACTATCAACTGGTGTTGTTCGCAAGTTTTTATATAAACATGTATTTTTATACTTTCATAATATTTTTTTTTAGAGGGGTGTCACCATTTTCTCATAGATGGGAACCTTTGTGATCAGAAGCCTTGCTGTCAGATGTAGTTTATAGTCATACCTTGGACTAGTCGGCACTGTGGTGCTGTTGGCACTTTTGCTATCAGCTTTTGGCACTTTTGGTATCAGCTGTTGTCACTTTTGCTATCAGCTGTTGGCACTTTTGCTATCAGCAGTTGGCACTTTTGCTATCAGCTGTTGGCACTTTTGGTATCATCTGTTGGCACATTTGCTATCAGTTGTTGGCACTTTTGCTATCAGGTTTTGGCACTTTTGCTATCAGCTGTTGGCAGTTTTGCTATCAGCTGTTGGCACTTTTGCTATCAGCTGTTGGCACTTTTGCTATCTGCTCTGGTGCTGTTGGCACTTTTGCTATCAACTGGTGTTGTTCGCAACTTTTTATATAAACATGTATTTATATACTATCATAGTGTTTTTTTTTAGTGGGGGTCACTATTTGCTCATAGCTGGGACACTTTGTGATCAGAAGCCTTGCTGTCAGATATAGTTTATAGTCATACCTAGGACTAGTCGGCACTGTGGTGCTGTTGGCACTTTTGCTATCAGCTGTTGGCACTTTTGCTATCAGCTGTGGTGCTGTTTGCACTTTTGCTATCAACTGGTGTTGTTCACAAGTTTTTAGATAAACATGTATTTTTATACTTTCATAGTGTTTTTTTTTTAGTGGGGGGTAACTATTTGCTCATAGCTGGGACCCTTTGTGATCAGAAGCCTTGCTGTCAGATGTAGTTTATAGTCATACCTAGGACTAGTTGGCACTGTTGTGCTGCTGGCACTTTTGCTATCAGCTGTTGGCACTTTTGCTATCAGCTGTTGGCACTTTTGCTATCAGCTGTTGGCACTTTTGCTATCAGCTATGGTGCTGTTGGCACTTTTGCTATCAACTGGTGTTGTTCGAAAGTTTTTATATAAACATGTATTTTTATACATTCATAGTGTTTTTTTTAGTGGGGGGTCACTATTTGCTCATAACTGGGACCCTTTGTGATCAGAAGCCTTGCTGTCAGATGTAGTTTATAGTCATACATAGGACTAGTTGACAATGTGGTGCTGGTGGCAATTTTGCTATCAGCTATTGGCACTTTTGCTATCAGCTGTTGGCACTTTCTCTATCAGCAGTTTGCACTTTTGCTATCAGCTGTTGGTACTTTTGCTATCAGCTGTTGGCACTTTTTCTATCAGCTTTTGGCCTTTTTGGTATCAGCTGTTGGAACTTTTGCTATCAGCTGTTGACACTTTTCCTATCAGCAGTTGGCATTTTGCTATCAGCTGTTGGCACTTTTGCTATAAGCTGTTTGCACTTTTGCTATAAGCTTTTGGCACATTCGTTATAAGCTGTTGGCACTTTTGCTATCAGCTGTTGGCACTTTTGCTATCAGCTGTTGGCACTTTTGGTATCATCTGTTGGCACTTTTGTTATCAGCTGTTTGCACTTTTGCTATCAGCTGTTGGCACTTTTGGTATCAGCTCTTGGCACTTTTGCTATCAGCTGTTGGCACTTTTTCTATAAGCAGTTGGCATTTTGCTATCAGCTGTTGGCAATTTTTGTTATCATCTGTTGGCACTTTTGCTATCAGCTGTTGGCACTTTTGCTATCAGCTGTTGGCACTTTTGCTATAAGCTTTTGGCACATTTGGTATCAGCTGTTGGCATTTTGCTATCAGCTGTTGGCACTTTTGCTATCAGCTGTTGGCACTTTTGCTATAAGCTGTTGGCACTTTTGGAATAATCTGTTGGCAATTTTGCTATCAGCTGTAGGCAATTTTGCTATCAGCTTTTTGCACTTTTGCTATCAGCTGTTGGCACTTTTGCTATCAGCTGTTGGCACTTTTGTTATCAGCTGTTGGCACATTTGCTATCAGCTGTTGGCACTTTTGCTATCAGCTGTGGTGCTGCTGGCACTTTTGCTATAAAATTGTGTGGTTCGCAAGTTTTTATATAAACATGTATTTTTATTCTTTCATAGTGTTTTTTTTATTGGGGGGTCACTATTTGCTCATAGCTGGGACCCTTTGTGATCAGAAGCCTTGCTGTCAGGTGTAGTTTATAGTCATACCTAGGACTAGTTGGAACTGTGGTGCTGTTGGCACTTTTGCTATCAGCTGTTGGCACTTTTCCTATCAGCTGTTGGCACTTTTGCCATCAGCTGTTGGCATTTTGATATAAGTGTTGGCACTTTTGCTATCAACTTGTGTTGTTCGCAAGTTTTTATATAAACATGTATTTTTATACATCCATAGTGTTTTTTTTTTAGTGGGGGGTCACTATTTGCTCATAGCTGGGAACCTTTGTGATCAAAAGCCTTGCTGTCAGATGTAGTTTATAGTCATACCTAGGACTAGTTGGCAATGTGGTGCTGTTGGCACTTTTGCTATCAGCTGATGGCACTTTTGCTATCAGCTGTTGGCACTTTTGCTATCAGCTGTTGGCACTTTTGCTATCAGTTTTTGGCACTTTTGGTATCAGCTGTTGGCACTTTTGCTATCAGACTTTGCCACTTTTGCTATCAGCTGTTGGCACTTTTGCTATCAGCTTTTGGCTCTTTTGGTATCAGCTGTTTGCACTTTTGCTATCAGCTGTTGGCACTTTTGCAAACAGCTGTGGTGCTGTTGGCACTTTTTTTATCAACTGGTGTTGTTCGCAAGTTTTTATATATATTTGTATTTTTATACTTTCATAGTGTTTTTTTTTAGTGGGGGGTCACTATTTGCTCATAGATGGGACCCTTTGTGATCAGAAGCCTTGCTGTCAGATGTAGTTTATAATCATACCTAGGACTAGTTGGCACTGTGGTGCTGTTGGCACTTTTGCTATAAGCTGTTGGCACTTTTGCTATCAGCTGTTGGCACTTTTGCTATCAGCTGTTGGCACTTTTGCTATAAGCTTTGGTGCTGTTGGAACTTTTGCTATCAACTGGTGTTGTTCGCAAGTTTTTATATAAACATGTATTTTTATACTTTCATAATGTTTTTTTTTTTGTTGGTGTTCATACCTTTTTTTTCATAGATGGGACCCTTTGTGATCAGAAGCCTTGCTGTCAGATGTAGTTTATAGTCATAATTGGACAAGTTGGCACTGTGGTGCTGTTGGCACTTTTGCTATCAGCTGTTGGCACTTTTGCTATCAGCTTTTGGCACTTTTGCTATCAGCTGCTGGCACTTTTGCTATCAGCTGTTGGCACTTTTGCTATCAGCTGTTGGCACTTTTGCAATCAGCTGTGGTGTTGTTGGCAATTTTGCTATCAACTGGTGTTGTTCGCAAGTTTTTATATAAACATGTATTTTTATACTTTCATAGTGTTTTTTTTTTAGTGGGGGGTCACTATTTGCTCATAGATGGGACCCTTTGTGATCAGAAGGCTTGCTGTCAGATGTAGTTTATAGTCACACCAAGGACTAGTTGGCACTGTGGTGCTGTTGGCACTTTTGCTACCAGCTTTTGGCACTTTTGCTATCAGCTGTTGGCAATTTTGCTATCAGCTGTGATGCAGTTGGCACATTTGCTATCAACTGGTGTTGTTCGCAAGTTCTTATATAAACATGTATTTTTATACTTTCATAGTGTTTTTTTTTAGTGGGGGGTCACTATATGCTCAGAGCTGGAACCCTTTATGATCAGAAGCCTTGCTGTCAGATGTAGTTTATAGTCATACCTAGGACTAGTTGGCACTGTGGTGCTGTTGGCATTTTTGCTATCAGCTGTTGGAACTTTTGCTATCACCTGTTGGCACTTTTGCTATCAGCTGTTGGCACTTTTGCTATCAGCTTTTGGCACTTTTGGTATCAGCTGTTGGCACTTTTGCTATCAGCTGTTGGCACTTTTGCTATCAGCTGTGGTGCTGTTGGCACATTTGCTATCAACTTCTGTTGTTCGCTAGTTTTTATAAAAATATGTATTTTTATAATTTCATAGTGTTTTTTTTAGTGGGGGGTCACTATTTGCTCATAGCTGGAACCCTTTTTGATCAGAAGCCTTGCTGTTAGATGTAGTTTATAATCATACCTAGGACTAGTTGCCATTGTGGTGCTGTTGGCACTTTTGCTATCAGCTGTTGGCACTTTTGCTATCAGCTGTTGGCAATACTGCTATCAGCTGTTGGCACATTTGCTATCAGCTGTTGGCACTTTTGCTATCAGATGTTGGCACATTTGCTATCAGCTGTTGGCACTTCTGCTATCAGCTGTTGGCACTTTTGCTATCAGCTGTTGGCACATTTGCTATCAGCTGTGGTGCTGTTGGCACTTTTGCTATCAACTGGTGTTCGCAAGTTTTTATATAAACATGTATTTTTATACATTCATAGTGTTTTTTTTTTAGTGGGGGTCACTATTTGCTCATAGCTGGGACCCTTTGTGATCAGAAGCCTTGCTGTCAGATGTAGTTTATAGTCATACCTAGGACTAGTTGGGAATGTGGTGCTGTTGGCACTTTTGCTATCAGCTGTTAGCACTTTTGCTATCAGCTGTTAGCACTTTTGCTATCAGCTGTGGTGCTGTTGGCACTTTTGCTATCAACTGGTGTTGTTCGCAAGTTTTTATATAAACATCTATTTTTATACTTTCATAGTGTTTTTTTTTTAGTGGGCGGTCACTATTTGCTCATAGCTGGGACCTTCTGTGATCAGAAGCCTTGCTGTCAGATGTAGTTTGTAGTCATACCTAGGACTAGTTGGCACTGTGGTGCTGTTGGCACTTTTGCTATCAGCTGTTAGCAATTTGCTATCAGCTGTTGGCACTTTTGCTATCAGCTGTTGGCACTTTTGCTATCAGCTTTTGGCACTTTTGGTATCAGCTGTTGGCACTTTTGCTATCAGCTGTTTGCACTTTTGCTATCAGCTGTTGGCACTTTTGCAATCAGCTATTGGCACTTTTGCTATCAGCTGTTGGCACTTTGGTATAATCTTTTGGCACTTTTGCTATAAGCTGTTGGCACTTTTCCTATCAGCTGTTGGCACTTTTGCAATCAGCTTTTGGCACTTTTGCTATCAGCTGTTGGCACTTTTGCTATCATCTTTTGGCACGTTTGCTATCAGCTGTTGGCACTTTTGCTAACAGCTTTTGGCACTTTTGCTATCAGCTGTTGGCACTTTTACTATCAGCTGTTGGCCCTTTTGCTATCAGCTGTTGGCACTTTTGCAATCAGCTATTGGCACTTTGGTATAATCTTTTGCTATCAGCTGTTGGCACTTTTGCTATCAGCTGCTGGCACTTTTGCAATCAACTGGTGTTGTTCGAAAGTTTTTATATAAACATGTATTTTTATACTTTCATAGTGTTTTTTTTTTAGTGGGGGGTCACTACTTGCTCATAGCTAGGACCCTTTGTGATCAGAAGCCTTGCTGTCAGATGTAGTTTATAAACATACCTAGGAATGGTTGGCACTGTGGTGCTGTTGGCACTTTTGGTATCAGCTGCTGGCACTTGTGCTATCAGCTGTTGGCACTTTTGCTATCAGCTTTTGGCACTTTTGGTATCAGCTGTGGTGGTGTTGGAACTTTTGCTATCAGCTGTTGGCACTTTTGCTATCAGCTGCTGGCACTTTTGCAATCAACTGGTGTTGTTCGAAAGTTTTTATATAAACATGTATTTTTATAATTTCATAGTGTTTTTTTTTAGTGGGGGGTCACTATTTGCTCATAGATGGGACCCTTTGTGATCAGAAGCCTTGCTGTCAGATGTAGTTTATAATCATACCTAGGACTAGTTGGCACTGTGGTGCTGTTGGCACTTTTGCTATAAGCTGTTGGCACTTTTGCTATCAGCTGTTGGCCCTTTTGCTATCAGCTCTTGGCACTTTTGCTATCAGCTGTTGGCACTTTTGCTATAAGCTTTGGTGCTGTTGGAACTTTTGCTATCAACTGGTGTTGTTCGCAAGTTTTTATATAAACATGTATTTTTATACTTTCATAGTGTTTTATTTATTTAGTGGAGTTTAAATATTTGCTCATACCTGGGACCATTTGTCATCAGAAGCCTTGCTGTCAGATGTAGTTTATAGTCATAATTGGACAACAGATGATAACAAAAGTGCCAACAGCTGATAGCAAAATGCCAACTGCTTATAGAAAAAGTGCCAACAGCTGATAGCAAAAGTGCCAAGAGCTGATACCAAAAGTGCCAAAAGCTGATAGGAAAAGTGCCAACAGCTGATAGCAAAAGTGCCAACAGATGATACCAAAAGTGCCAACAGCTGATAGCAAAAGTGCCAACAGCTGATAGCAAAAGTGCCAACAGCTTATAACAAATATGCCAAAAGCTTATAGAAAAAGTGCCAACAGCTTATAGCAAAAGTGCCAACAGCTGATAGCAAAAGTGCCAACAGATGATACCAAAACTGCCAACAGCTGATAGCAAAATGCCAACTGCTGATAGGAAAAGTGTCAACAGCTGATAGCAAAAGATCCAACAGCTGATACCAAAAAGGCCAAAAGCTGATAGAGAAAGTGCCAACAGCTGATAGCAAAAGTGCCAATAGCTGATAGCAAAACTGCCACCAGCACCACATTGCCAACTAGTTCTATGTATGACTATAAACTACATCTGACAGCAAGGCTTCTGATCACAAAGGGTCCCAGTTATGAGCAAATAGTGACCCCCCACTAAAAAAAAACACTATGAAAGTATAAAAATACATTCTTATATAAAAACTTGCGAACAACACCAGTTGATAGCAAAAGTTCCAACAGCACCAAGTGCCAACAGCTGATACCAAAAGTGCCAACAGCTGATAGAAAAAGTGCTAACAGCACAACAGTGCCAACTATTCCTAGGTATGACTATAAACTACATCTGACAGCAAGGCTTCTGATCACAAAGGGTCCCATCTATGAAAAAAAAGGTATGAACACCAACAAAAAAAAAAACATTATGAAAGTATAAAAATACATGTTTATATAAAAACTTGCGAACAACACCAGTTGATAGCAAAAGTTCCAACAGCACCAAAGCTTATAGCAAAAGTGCCAACAGCTGATAGCAAAAGTGCCAACAGCTGATAGCAAAAGTGCCAACAGCTGATAGCAAAAGTGCCAACAGATGATAACAAAAATTGCCAACAGCTGATAGCAAAATGCCAACTGCTTATAGAAAAAGTGCCAACAGCTGATAGCAAAAGTGCCAAGAGCTGATACCAAAAGTGCCAAAAGCTGATAGCAAAAGTGCAAACAGCTGATAGCAAAAGTGCCAACAGATGATACCAAAAGTGCCAACAGCTGATAGCAAAAGTGCCAACAGCTGATAGCAAAAGTGCCAACAGCTTATAACAAATGTGCCAAAAGCTTATAGCAAAAGTGCCAACAGCTGATAGCAAAAGTGCCAACAGCTGATAGCAAAATGCCAACTGCTGATAGGAAAAGTGTCAACAGCTGATAGCAAAAGTTCCAACAGCTGATACCAAAAAGGCCAAAAATTGATAGAAAAAGTGCCAACAGCTGATAGCAAAAGTGCAAACTGCTGATAGAGAAAGTGCCAACAGCTGATAGCAAAAGTGCCAATAGCTGATAGCAAAAGTGCCACCAGCACCACATTGTCAACTAGTCCTATGTATGACTATAAACTACATCTGACAGCAAGGCTTCTGATCACAAAGGGTCCCAGTTATGAGCAAATAGTGACCCCCCACTAAAAAAAACACTATGAATGTATAAAAATACATGTTTATATAAAAACTTTCGAACAACACCAGTTGATAGCAAAAGTGCCAACAGCACCATAGCTGATAGCAAAAGTGCCAACAGCTGATAGCAAAAGTGCCAACCGCTGATAGCAAAAGTGCCAACAGCACCACATTGCCAATTAGTCCTAGGTATGACTATAAACAAAATCTGACAGCAAGGATACTGATCACAAAGGGTCCCAGCTATGAGCAAATAGTGACCCCCCACTAGAAAAAAATACTATGAAAGTATAAAAATACATGTTTATATAAAAACTTGCGAACAACACCAGTTGATATCAAAAGTGCCAACAGCACCACAGCTGATAGCAAAAGTGCCAACAGCTGATAGCAAAAGTGCCAACAGCTGATACTAAATGTGCCAAAAGCTGATAGCAAAAGTGCCAACAGATGATAGCAAAAGTGCCAACAGCTTATAGCAAAATTGCCAACAGCTGATACCAAAAGTGCCAACAGATGATACCAAAATTTCCAACAGCTGATAGCAAAAGTTCCAAGAGCTGATGGCAAAAGTGCCAACAGCTGATAGCAAAAGTGCCAACAGCTGATAGCAAAAGTACAAACAGCACCACATTGACAACTAGTCCTAGGTATGTTTATAAACTACATCTGACAGCAAGGCTTCTGATCACAAAGGGTCCCAGCTATGAGCAAATAGTTACCCCCCACTAAAAAAAAACACTATGAATGTATAAAAATACATTTTTATATAAAAACTTGTGAACAACACCAGTTGATAGCAAAAGTGCCAACAGCACCACAGCTGATAGCAAAAGTGCCAACAGCTGATAGCAAAAGTGCCAACAGCTGATAGCAAAAGTGTCAACAGCTGATAGCAAAACTGCCAACAGCTGATAGCAAAAGTGCCAACAGCACCACAGTGCCGACTAGTCCTAGGTATGACTATAAACTACATCTGACAGCAAGGCTTCTGATCACAAAGGGTCCCAGCTATGAGCAAATAGTGACCCCGAACTAAAAAAAAAAACATTATGAATGTATAAAAATACATGTTTATATAAAAACTTGCGAACAACACAAGATGATAGCAAAAGTGCCAACAGCCCCACAGCTGATAGCAAAAGTGCCAACAACTGACAGCGAAAGTGCCAACAGCTGATAGCAAAAGTGCCAACAGATGATAGAAAAAGTGCCAACAGCTGATAGAAAAAGTGCCAAAAGATGATAGCAAAAGTGCAAACAGCACCACAGCTGATAGCAAAAGTGCAACAGCTGATAGCAAAAGTGCCAACAGCTGATAGCAAATGTGCCAACAGCTGGTAGCAAATGTGCCAACAGCACCACACTGCCAAATAGTCCAAGGTATGACTATAAACTACATCTGACAGCAATGCTTCTGATCACAAAGGGTCCCAGCTATGAGCAAATAGTTACCCCCCACTAAAAAAAAAACACTATGAAAGTATAAAAATACATGTTTATATAAAAACTTGCGAACAACACCATTTGATAGCAAATGTGCCAACAGCTGATATCAAAGGTGCCAACAGCTGATAGCAAAAGTGCCAACAGCGGATAGCAAAAGTGCCAACAGCACCGCAGTGCCAACTAGTCCTAGGTATGACTATAAACTACATCTGACAGCAAGGCTTCTGATCACAAAGGGTCCCAGCTATGAGCAAATAGTGACACCCCACTAAAAAAAAAACATTATGAAAGTATAAAAATACATGTTAATAAAAAAACTTGCGAACATCACCAGTTGATAGCAAAAGTGCCAACAGGACCACAGATAATAGCAAAAGTGCCAACAGCTGATAGCAAAAGTGCCAACAGCTGATAGCAAAAGTGCCAACAGCTGATACCAAAAGTGCCAACAGCTGATAGCAAAAATGCCAACAGATGATACCAAAAGTGCCAACTGCTGATAGCAAAATATCAACAGCTGATAGCAAAAATGTCCCAGAAAGTCCATAGCAGACGACCCCCCACACAGGAGAGAGTCCCAGAAAGTCCAACGCAGACGAGACCCCACCCAGGAGACAGTCCAAGAAAATCCCATGCAGACGACCCCACTTCCCGAAAGTCCCACGTAGACGGCCCCCAGTCACAGAATGTCCCACGCAGACGACCCCATTCCCAGAAAGTCCAACGCAGACGACCTCCACCCTGCAGACAGTCCCAGAAAGTCCCACGGAGACGACCCCCAGTCCCAGAAAGTCCCACGCAGACGATCCCCAGTCCCTGAAAGTCCCACGCAGACGACACCCTTGTCCCAGAAAGTCCCACGCAGACGACCTCCAGTCCAAGAAAGTCCCACGCAGACGAGCCCCCACCCAGGAGACAGTCCCAGAAAGTCCCACGCAGACGACACCCATTCCGAGAAAGTCCAACGCAGACGACCCCCAGTCCCAGGAAGTACAACGCAGACGACCCACAGTCCTAGGAGACAGTCCCAGAAAGTCCCACGCAGACGCAGAAGACCCCAGTCCCAGAAAGTCCCACGCAGACGACCCCCAGTCCCAGAAAGTCCCATGCAGATGACCCCCCACCCAGGAGACAGTCCCAGAAAGTCCCAAGCAGACGACCCCCACACAGGAGATAGTCCAAGAATGTCCCACGTAGACGACCCAGATTCATAGAAAGTCACACGCAGAAGACCCCCAGTCCCAGAAAGTCCCACGCAGATGACACAACACACAGGAGACAGTTCTCAGAAAGTCCAAAACAGACGACCCCCCACCCAGGAGACAGTCCCAGAAAGTCCCACGCAGACGACCCCCACTCCCAGAAAGTCCCACGCAGAAGGCCCCCAGTCCCAGAATGTCCCACGCAGACGACCCCAGTCCCATAAATCCCACGCAGACAACCCCCAGTCCCACAAAGTCCCACGCAGACGACACCGCACCCAGGAGACTGTCCGAGACAGACCCACGCAGACGACCCACTGTCCCAGAAAGTCCCACGCAGATGAGTCCCCACCCAGGAAACAGTCCCAGAAAGTCCCACGCAGACGACCCCAGTCCCAGAAAGTCCCACGCAGACGGCCCCCCACCCAGGAGACAGTCCCAGAAAGTCCCACGCAGACGACCCCCAGTCACAGAAAATCCCACGCATACGTGCCCCCCACCCAGAAGCCAGTCCCAGAAAGTCCCAAAAAGACGACCCCCCACCCAGGAGACAGTCCCAGAAAGTCCCACGCAGACGACCACCCACCGAGGAGAGAGTCCCAGAAGGACCCACGCAGACGACCCCCTGTCCCAGAAATTCCAACGCAGACGACCCCCAGTCCCACAAAGTCCCACTCAGACGACACCGCACCCAGGAGACTGTCCCAGAAAGACCCATGCAGACGACCCCCCCACCAAGGAGACAGCCCCAGAAAGTCCCACGAAGACGAAACACCTCCCAGGAGACAGTCCCAGAAAGTCCCACGCAGACGACACCCCCCCACCAAGGAGACAGTCCCAGAAAGTCCCACGCACACGACCCCCAGTCCCAGAAAGTCCCACGCAGACGACTCCCCGCCCAGGAGACAGTCCCAGAAAGTCCCACGATGAAGACCGCCCACCCAGGAGAGAGTGCAAGAAAGACCCACGTAGACGACCCCGAGTCACAGAAAGTCCCATGCCGACAACACCCCACCCAGGAGACAGTCCCAGATATCCCAAGCAGACGACCCCCACCCAGGAGACAGTCCCAGAAAGTCCAACGCAGTCGAGCCCCAGTCGAAGAAAGTCCCACACAGACGACCCCCAGACAGGAGACAGTCCCAGCAAGACCCACGCAGACGACCCCCAGTCACAGAAAGTGCCACGCAGAAGAACACCCACCCAGGAGACAGTCCCAGAAAGTCCCACGCAGACGACCCCCCACCCAGGAGACAGTCCCAGAATGTCCCACGCAGAAGAGCCCCCAGTCCAAGAAAGTCCCTCCCAGACGACCCTCACCAAGGAGACAGTCCCAAAAATCCCACGCAGAAGACACCCACCCAGGAGACAGTCCCATAAAGTCCCACGCAGACGGCCCCCCGTCCCAGGAAGTCCCATGCAGACGACCCCCACCCAGGAGACAGTCCCAGAAAGTCCCACGCAGACGACCCCCAGTCCAAGAAAATCCAACGCAGACGAACACACACCCAGGAGACAGTCCCAGAATGTCCCACGCAGGAGACACTCCCAGAAAGTCCCACGCAGACGTCCCCCAGTCCCAGAAAGTCCCACGCAGACGATCCCCCACCCAGGAGACAGTCCCAGAAAGTCCCAAACAGACGACCCCCACCCAGGAGACAATCCCAGAAAGTCAGACTCAGAAGACCCCCAGTCCCAGAAAGTCCCATGCAGACGACCCCCACCCAGGAGACAGTCCCAGAAAGTCCCACAAAGACGACCCCCACTCCCAGAAAGTCCCACGCAGACGGCCCCAGTCTCAGAAAGACCCACGCAGACGAACCCCAGTCCCAGAAAGTCCCACGCAGACGACCCTCAGTCACAGAAAATCCGACGCAGACGTGCCCCACACCCAGGAGACAGTCCCAGAATGTCCCACGCAGACGACACCCAGTCTAAGAAATTCCCATGCAGAAGACCCCCACCCAGGAGACATTCCCAGAAAGTCCATAGCAGACGACCCCCCACACAGGAGAGAGTCCCAGAAAGTCCAACGCAGACGAGACCCCACCCAGGAGACAGTCCAAGAAAATCCCATGCAGACGACCCCACTTCCCGAAAGTCCCACGTAGACGGCCCCCAGTCACAGAATGTCCCACGCAGACGACCCCATTCCCAGAAAGTCCAACGCAGACGACCTCCACCCTGCAGACAGTCCCAGAAAGTCCCACGGAGACGACCCCCAGTCCCAGGAAGTCCAACGCAGACGAACCACAGTCCTAGGAGACAGTCCCAGAAAGTCCCACGCAGACGCAGAAGACCCCAGTCCCAGAAAGTCCCACGCAGACGACCCCCAGTCCCAGAAAGTCCCATGCAGATGACCCCCCACCCAGGAGACAGTCCCAGAAAGTCCCAAGCAGACGACCCCCACACAGGAGATAGTCCAAGAATGTCCCACGTAGACGACCCAGATTCATAGAAAGTCACACGCAGAAGACCCCCAGTCCCAGAAAGTCCCACGCAGATGACACAACACACAGGAGACAGTTCTCAGAAAGTCCAAAACAGACGACCCCCCACCCAGGAGACAGTCCCAGAAAGTCCCACGCAGACGACCCCCACTCCCAGAAAGTCCCACGCAGAAGGCCCCCAGTCCCAGAATGTCCCACGCAGACGACCCCAGTCCCATAAAGTCCCACGCAGACAACCCCCAGTCCCACAAAGTCCCACGCAGACGACACCGCACCCAGGAGACTGTCCGAGACAGACCCACGCAGACGACCCACTGTCCCAGAAAGTCCCACGCAAACGAGTCCCCACCCAGGAAACAGTCCCAGAAAGTCCCACGCAGACGACCCCAGTCCCAGAAAGTCCCACGCAGACGGCCCCCCACCCAGGAGACAGTCCCAGAAAGTCCCACGCAGACGACCCCCAGTCACAGAAAATCCCACGCATACGTGCCCCCCACCCAGAAGCCAGTCCCAGAAAGTCCCAAAAAGACGACCCCCCACCCAGGAGACAGTCCCAGAAAGTCCCACGCAGACGACCCCCAGTCCCAGAAAGTCCCACGCAGACAACCCCCTGTCCCACAAAGTCCCATGCAGACGACACCGCACCCAGGAGACTGTCCCAGACAGACCCACGCAGAGGAACCACTGTCCCAGAAAGTCCCACGCAGACGAGTCCCCACCAAGGAAAGAGTCCCAGAAAGTCCCACGCAGACGACCACCCACCCAGGAGAGAGTCCCAGAAGGACCCACGCAGACGACCCCCAGTCCCAGAAATTCCAACGCAGACGACCCCCAGTCCCACAAATCCCACGCAGACGACACCGCACCCAGGAGACTGTCCCAGAATGACCCATGCAGACGACCCCCCCACCAAGTAGACAGCTCCAGAAAGTCCCACGCAGACGAAACAGCTCCCAGGAGACAGTCCCAGAAAGACCGACGCAGACGACCCCCAGTCCCAGAAAGTCCCACGCAGACGACTCCCCACCCAGGAGAGAGTCCAAGAAAGACCCACGCAGACGACCCCGAGTCACGGAAAGTCCCATGCCGACGACACCCCACCCAGGAGACAGTCCCAGATATCCCAAGCAGACGACCCCCACCCAGGAGACAGTCCCAGAAAGTCCAACGCAGACGAGCCCCAGTCGAAGAAAGTCCCACGCAGACGACCCCCAGACAGGAGACAGTCCCAGCAAGACCCACGCAGACGACCCCCAGTCACAGAAAGTGCCACGCAGAAGAACACCCACCCAGGAGACAGTCCCAGAAAGTCCCACGCAGACGACCCCCCACCCAGGAGACAGTCCCAGAATGTCCCACGCAGACGAGCCCCAGTCCAAGAAAGTCCCACACAGACGACCCTCACCAAGGAGACAGTCCCAGAAAGTCCCACGCAGACGACCCCCCGTCCCAGGAAGTCCCATGCAGACGACCCCCACCCAGGAGACTGTCCCAGACAGACCCACGCAGACGAACCACTGTCCCAGAAAGTCCCACGCAGAGGACCACCCACCGAGGAGAGAGTCCCAGAAGGACCCACGCAGACGACCCCCTGTCCCAGAAATTCCAACGCAGACGACCCCCAGTCCCACAAAGTCCCACTCAGACGACACCGCACCCAGGAGACTGTCCCAGAAAGACCCATGCAGACGACCCCCCCACCAAGGAGACAGCCCCAGAAAGTCCCACGAAGACGAAACACCTCCCAGGAGACAGTCCCAGTAAGTCCCATGCAGACGACCCCCCACCCAGGAGACAGTCCCAGAAAGTCCCACGCAGACGACACCCCCCCACCAAGGAGACAGTCCCAGAAAGTCCCACGCAGACGACCCCCAGTCCCAGAATGTCCCACGCAGACGACTCCCCGCCCAGGAGACAGTCCCAGAAAGTCCCACGATGAAGACCGCCCACCCAGGAGAGAGTGCAAGAAAGACCCACGCAGACGACCCCGAGTCACAGAAAGTCCCATGCCGACAACACCCCACCCAGGAGACAGTCCCAGATATCCCAAGCAGACGACCCCCACCCAGGAGACAGTCCCAGAAAGTCCAACGCAGTCGAGCCCCAGTCGAAGAAAGTCCCACACAGACGACCCCCAGACAGGAGACAGTCCCAGCAAGACCCACGCAGACGACCCCCAGTCACAGAAAGTGCCACGCAGAAGAACACCCACCCAGGAGACAGTCCCAGAAAGTCCCACGCAGACGACCCCCCACCCAGGAGACAGTCCCAGAATGTCCCACGCAGAAGAGCCCCCAGTCCAAGAAAGTCCCTACCAGACGACCCTCACCAAGGAGACAGTCCCAAAAATCCCACGCAGAAGACACCCACCCAGGAGACAGTCACATAAAGTCCCACGCAGACGGCCCCCCGTCCCAGGAAGTCCCATGCAGACGACCCCCACCCAGGAGACAGTCCCAGAAAGTCCCACGCAGACGACCCCCAGTCCAAGAAAATCCAACGCAGACGAACACACACCCAGGAGACAGTCCCAGAATGTCCCACGCAGGAGACACTCCCAGAAAGTCCCACGCAGACGTCCCCCAGTCCCAGAAAGTCCCACGCAGACGATCCCCCACCCAGGAGACAGTCCCAGAAAGTCCCAAACAGACGACCCCCACCCAGGAGACAATCCCAGAAAGTCAGACTCAGAAGACCCCCAGTCCCAGAAAGTCCCATGCAGACGACCCCCACCCAGGAGACAGTCCCAGAAAGTCCCAAACAGACGACCCCCACCCAGGAGACAATCCCAGAAAGTCAGACTCAGAAGACCCCCAGTCCCAAAAATCCCACGCAGAAGACACCCACCCAGGAGACAGTCATATAAAGTCCCACGCAGACGGCCCCCCGTCCCAGGAAGTCCCATGCAGACGACCCCCACCCAGGAGACAATCCCAAAAAGTCAGACTCAGACGACCCCCAGTCCCAGAAAGTCCCATGCAGAGGAGCCCCCACCCAGGAGACTGTCCAAGAAAGTCCCACGCAGACGACCTCCAGTCCATGAAAGTCCCATGCAAACGAGCCCCGACCCAAGAGACAGTACCAGAATGTCCCACGCAGACGACCCCCAGCCCAGAAAGTCCCACTCAGACGACCCCCCACCCAGGAGACAGACCCAGAAAGGCCCAAGCAAACGACCCCCAGTCCCAGAAAGTCCCATGCGGACGACCCCCCACCCAGGAGACAGGCTGCCACAAGCCGAATACGCCTGGCTCTTTTGTGAAACTGCCTTGCAAGCAATCTCAGGCCGCTACAAGTCGACATCTCCTGTCTCTTTCGTGACAACTGCCTTACAAGCAATCTCAGGCTGCTGCAAGACGAATTCTCCCGGCTCTTTTGTGCAAATTGCCTTACAAGCAATCCCAGGCTGATACAAATCGACATCTCCTGGCTCTTTTGTGGCAACTGCCTTACAAGAAATCTCATGCTGCTTCAAGCCGAATTCTCCTGGCGCTTTTGTGACAACTGCCTTACAAGCAATGTCATGCGGCTACGAGCCGACTTCTCTTGGCTCTTATGTGAAAACTGCCTTACAAGTAATCTCAGGCTGCTACAAGCCGAATTCTTCTGGCGCTTTTGTGACAACTGCCTTACAAGGAATTTCAGACTGCCGCCAGGACAGTTCTCCTGGCTTTTTATGCCAATTGACTTAAAAGCAATCCCAGGCGTCTACGTGCCGATTTCTCCTGGCTCTTTTGTGGTAACTGCCTTACAAGCAATCTCAGGCTGCTACAAGCCGAATTCTCCTGGTTCTATTGTGACAACAGCCTTACAAGTAATCTCAGGCTGCAGCAATCCCAGTTCTCCTAGCTTTTTGTGCCAATTGCCTTACAACCAATCCCAGGCGGCTACAAGCCGATTTCTCCTGGCTCATTTGTGGCAACTGCCTTACAAGCAATCTCTGGCTGATGCATGCGGAATTCTCCTGGCTCTTTTGCGCAAATTGCCTTACAAGCAATCCCAGGCGTCTACGAGCCGACTTCTCTTGTCGCTTTTGTGAAAACTGCTTTATGAGAAATCTCAGGCTGCTACAAAACGACATCTCCTGTCTCTTTTTTTAAAAATGCCTTACAATCAATCTCAGCCTGCTACAAGCCGAATACGCCTGGCTCTTTTGTGAAACTGCCTTACAAGAAATCTCAGGCTGCTACAAGCAGAATACGGCTGGCTCTTTTGTGAAACTGCCTTGCAAGCATCTCAGGCCGCTACAAATCGACATCTCCTGTCTCTTTTGTGACAACAGCCTTACAAGCAATCTCAGGCTGCTGCAAGACGAATTCTCCTGGATCTTTTGTGCAAATTGTCTTACAAGCAATCCCAGGCTGCTACAAATCGACATCTTCTGGCTCTTTGTGGCAACTGCTTTACAAACAATCTCAGTCTGCCGCCAGGACTGTTCTCCTGACTTTTTGTGCCAATTGCCGAAAAAGCAATCCCAGGCGGCTACGTGCCGATGACTTCTGGCTCTTTTGCGGTAACTGCCTTACAAGCAATCTCAGGCTACTACAAGCCGAATTCTCCTGGTTCTATTGTGACAACTGCCTTACAAGCAATCTCAGGCTGCAGCAATCCCAATACTCCTAGCTTTTTGTGCCAATTGCCTTACAAGCAATTCCACGCGGCTACGAGCCGAATTCTCCTGGCTCATTTGTGGCAACTGCTTTACAAGCAATCTCGTGTTGCTGCAAGCCGAATTCTCCTGGTTCTATTGTGACAACTGCCTTACAAACAATCTCAGGCTGCAGCAATCCCAATTCTCTTAGCTTTTTGTGCCAATTGCATTACAAGCAGACTAGCGGAAAACCTGAGATTGATTGTAAGTCTGTTTTAAAACAAAAGAGACAGGTGATGTCGTTTTGTAGCAGCCTGAGATTGCTTTTAAGGCCGTTTTCACAAAAGAGACAAGAGAAGTCGGCTCGTAGATGCCTGGGATTGCTTGTAAGGCAATTGGCACAAAAGAGCCAGGAGAATTTGGCTTGTAGTAGCCTGAGATTTCTTTTAAGGCAGTTGCCACAAATGAGCCAGGAGAAATTGGTTCGTAGCCGCCTGGGATTGCTTTTAAGGCAATTGGCACATTAAGTCAGGAGAATTGTACTAGCGACAGCTTGAGAGTGCTTGTAAGGCAGTTGACACAAAAGAGCCAGGATATGTCGATTTGTAGCGATCTGAGATTGCTTGTAAGGCAGTTTCACAATAGAGCCAGGCGTATTCGGCTTGTAGCAGTCTGAGATTGCTTGTAAGGCAGTTTTTAAAAAAAGAGACAGGAGATGTCGTTTTGTAGCAGCATGAGATTGCATTTAAAGCAGTTTTCACAAAAGAGACAAGATAAGTAGGCTCGTAGACGCCTGAGATTGCATGTAAGGCAGTTGCCACAAAAGTTGTAAGGCAATTTGCACAAAAGAGCCAGGAGAATTCGGCTTGCTGTAGACTGAGATTGCTTTTAAGGCAGTTGTCACAATAGAACCAGGAGAATTTGGCTTATAGCAGCCTGAGATTGCTTGTAAGGTAGTTACCACAAAAGAGCCAGGAGATATCGGCACGTAGCCGCCTGGGATTGCTTTTAAGGCAATTGGCACAAAAAGTCAGGAGAACTGCCCTGCGGCAGCCTGAGATTGCTTGTAAGGCAGTTGTCACAAAAGAGACAGGAGATGTCGATTTGTAGCGGCCTGAGATTGCTTGCAAGGCAGTTTCACAAAAGAGCCAGGCGTATTCGGCTTGTAGCAGCCTGAGATTGCTTGTAAGGCTGTTACCACAAAAGAGCCAGGAGAAATCGGCACGTAGCCGCCTGGGATTGCTTTTAAGGCAATTGGCACAAAAAGTCAGGAGAACTGTCCTGGCGGAAGACTGAGATTGCTTGTAAAGCAGTTGTCACAAAAGAGACAGGAGATGTCGATTTGTAGCGGCCTGATATTACTTGTAAGGCAGTTTTCACAAAAGAGCCAAGTGAAGCCGTCTTGTAGCTGCCTGACATTGCTTGTAAGGCAGTTGTCACAAAAGCGCCAGGAGAATTCGGCTTGTAGCAGCCGGAGATTACTTGCAAGGCAGTTTTCACAAAAGAGCCAAGAGAAGTCGGCTCGTAGCAGCCTGATATTTATTGTAAGGCAGTTGTCATAAAAGCGCCAGGAGAATTCGGCTCTTAGCAGCCTGAGATTTCTTGTAAGGCAGTTGCCACAAAAGCGCCAGGAGAAATCCGCTCGTAGCCGTTGAGATTGCTTGTAAGGGAATTCGCACAAAAAGCCAGGAGAATTCATATTGCTGCAACCTGAGAATGCTTGTAAGGCAGATGCCACAAATGAGCCAGGAGAAATCGGTTCGTAGCAGCCTGGGATAGGTTGTAAGGCAGTTGTAACAAAAGAGCCAGTATATGTCGATTTGTAGCGGCCAATTCGGCTTGTAGCAGGCTGAGATTGCTTGTAAGGCAGTTTTCACAAAAGATACAAGAGATGTGGGTTTGTAGCAGCCTGAGATTGCTTGAAAGGCAGTTTTCACAAAATAGCCAAGAGAAGTAGGCTCGTAGCAGTCTGACATTGCTTGTAAGGCAGTTTTCACAAAAGAGCCAGGAGAATCCGGGTTGTTGCAGACTGAGATTGCTTGTAAGGCAGTTGCTGCAAAAGAGGCAGGAGAAATCGGCTTGTAGCAGCCTGAGATCCTTTTTAAGACAGTTTTCACAAATAGCCCGGAGAAGTGGGCCGATAGCAGCGGGAGATTGCTTGTAAGGGAGTTGTCAAAAAAGAGTCAGCAGGTGTAAGTTTGTAGAAGCCTGAGATTGCGTGTAAAGCCAGGGTAAACGGGCTCGTAGCTGCGTGGAATTGCTTGTAATGAAATTGGCACAAAAATCCAAGAGAATTGGGCTTGCTGCTGTGATTGCATGTAAGGCAGTTGCTACAAAAGAGCCAGGCGTATTCGGCTTGTAGAAGCCTGAGATTGCTTGTAAGGCAGTTTTCACAAGAGAGCCAAGAGCAGTCGGCTCGGAGCAGCCTGACATTGCTTGTATGGCAGTTGTCATAAAAGAGCCAGGAGAATTCGGTTTGTAGCAGCCTGAGATTGCTTGTAAGGCAGTTGCCTCAAAAAGCCTGGAGAAGTGGGATTGCTGCAGCCTGAGATTGCTTTTCAGGCAGTTGTCACAATAGAGCCAGGATAATTCGGCTTGTAGCAGCTTGAGATTGCTTGTAAGGCTGTTACCACAAAACAGCCAGGAGAAATCGTCACGTAGCCGCCTGGGATTGCTTTTTTAAGGCAATTGGCACAAAAAATAATTGGCCTAGCGGCAGCCTGATATTGCTTGTAAGACAGTTCGCACAAAAGAGACAGTAGATGTCGATTTGTAGCGGCCTGAGATTGCTTGCAAGGCAGTTTCACAAAAGAGACAGGAGATGTGGGTTTGTAGCAGCCTGAGATTGATTGTAAGGCAGTTTTCACAAAAGAGGCATGAGAAGTCGGCTCGTAGCATCCTGATTTTACTTGTAAGGCAGTTGTCTCAAGAGAGCCAGGAGAATTCGGCTTGTAGCAGCCTGAGATTGCTTTTCAGGCAGTTGTCACAATAGAGCCAGGATAATTCGGCTTTTAGCAGCTTGAGATTGCTTGTAAGGCAGTTACCACAAAACAGCCAGGAGAAATCGTCACGTAGCCGCCTGGGATTATTTTGTAAGGCAATTGGCAAAAAAGACAGGAACATTGGGCTTGCTGCAGCCTGACGTTGCTTGTAAGGCAGTTGTCACGAAAGAGCCAGGAGATCGATTTTTTAGCAGCCTGAGATTGCTTGTAATGCAGTTGTCTTAAAAGTGCCACCAGGTGTAGGCTTGTAGAAGAATGAGATTGCTTGTAAGGCAATTTTCACAAATCTCCCAGGAGAACCGGCTCGTAGAATCCTATGTTTGCGTGTAAGGCACTTTCCACAAAAAGCCAGGAGAAATGGGATCGTAGCAGCCTGAGATTGCTTGTAAGGCAGGTGTCACAAAAGAGCGAGGCGTATTCGGATTGTAGCAGCCTGAGATTGATTTTGCGTAGTTTTCACAGAAGAGCCAGCAGGTGTGGTCTTGTATCAGCCTGAGATTGCTTGTAAGGCAGTTTTCACAAAAGAGCCAGGAAATGCCGTTTTGTAGCAGCCTGAGATTGCTTGTAAGGGATTTTTCATTTGGTCAATTTATGTAGATCAAATTGTGTGCAATTATTTGATTTGTCTATATTTACAGGGATTTTTCATTTGCTCAGATAGTAAAAATATTTCTTTTACTGGAAAAAAGTTATAAACAAGTGAAATATGACTGATTTCCCAGTTTAGGTCCGCCTTACAATTTCCGCAAATGAGATAACACAAGTCCCCATACCGTTGAATTAGAACTCGACTCTATTCAAGGTGTCGAAAAAATTTCGACTCGACTCTAATCAAGGTGTCGAAAAAACTTTTGTAATTATGGATAAGGCAAGAAATTCTCGACAATTGGACAGCAATATTTTGTGGATTGTATAAAAAGGAAAAATTACAAATGTATTCTTATTGTGCACACTGGAATTCGGACGCTGTAAATTGTCAGACGACATACCGGGCACATGGTGAATGCTGTACTTTTTACTATCTGAGCAAATGAAAAATCCCTGTATACATAGACTAATCAAATAATTGCACACAATTTGATTCCCATTTTGAAAATATTTCTTTTACTGGAAAGAAGTTATAAACAAGTGAAATATGACTGATTTCCCAGTTTTGGGCCGCATGACAATTTCCTCAAATGAGCTAACCCAAGTCCCCATACCGTTGAATTTCGTGTCGACTCTAATCAAGGTGTCGAAAAAACTTTTGGAATTATAGATAAGGCAAGAAATTTTCGACAATTGGACACCAATTTTTTGTGGATTCTATAAAAAGGCAAAATTAGAAATGCAGTCTTATTGTGCACACAGGAAGTCGGACGCTGTAAATTGTCAGACGACATACCGTGCACCTGGTGAAAGCTGTACTTTTTACTATCTGAGCAAATGAAAAATCCCTGTAAACATAGACAAATCAAATAATTGCACACAATTTGATACCCATTTTGAAAATATTTCTTTTACTGGAAAAAGTTATAAACAAGTGAAATATGACAGATTTCCCAGTTTAGGGCCGCATGACAATTTCCGCAAATGAGCTAACACAAATCCCCATACCTTTGAATTTCGACTCGACTCTAATCAAGGTGTCGAAAAAACATTTGTAATTATGAATAAGGCAAGATATTCAGGAAAATTGGACAGCAATATTTTGTGGATTCTATAAAAATGCAAAATTAGAATTGCAGTCTTATTTTGCACACTGGAATTCGGACGCTGTAAATTGTCAGACGACATACCGCGCACATGGTGAAAGCAGTACTTTTTACTATCTGAGTAAATGAAAAATCCCTGTATACATAGACAAGTCAAATAATTGCACACAATTTGATACCCATTTTGAAAATATTTCTTTTACTGGAAAAATTTATAAACAAGTTAAATATGACTGATTACCCAGTTTAGGTCCGCATGACAATTTCCGCAAATGAGCTAACACAAGTCCCCATACCTTTGAATTTGGCTTCGAATCTATTCAATGTGTCGAAAAAACTTTTGTAATTATGGATATGGTAAGAAATTCCCGACAATTGGACACCAGCAGATCAGAGGCCATGCTGCCTGACGTAGTCTAAAATCTTACATTGGACGCTCAAATATGGACCGGAAACCAACATATCAGAGGCCATGCTGCTGGACGTAGTTTATCTTTTTACATTAGACGCTCAAATATGCACCAGAAACCAAGAGATCAGAATCATGGCTGCTGGACGTATTGTATCATCTTACACAAGACACTCAAATATGGAACGGAAGCCAACAGTTCGGAGGCCATACTGCTGGACGTAGTATAAAATCTAATAATACACGCTCATATATGGACCGGGAACCAACAGATCAGAGTCCATTCAGCTGGACGTAGTTTATCTTTTTACATTAGACGCTCAAATATGCACCAGAAACCAACAGATCAGAATCATGGTTGCTGGACGTACAGTATAATCTTACACAAGACTCTCGAATATGGACCGGAAGGCAACAGGTCAGAGGCCATGCTGCAGGACGTAGTCAAAAAACTTACATTAGACGCTCAAATATGGACCGGAAACCAACAGATCAGAGGCCATGCTGCTGCACGTAGTTTATCTTTTTACAGTAGACGCTCAAATAAGCACCAGAAACAAGATATCAGAAACAGGGCTGCTGGTCGTAGTGTATCATCTTACACAAGAAGCTCAAATATGGACCGGAAGCCAACAGGTCAGAGGCAATGCTGCTGGACGTAGTCTAAAATCTTACATTAGATGCACAAATATGGACGGGAAACCAACAGATCAGATGCCATGCTGCTGGACGTAATTTATCTTTTTACATTAGACGCTCAAATATACACCAGAAACCAAGAGATCATAATCATGGCTGCTGGACGTAGTGTATCATCTTACACAAGACGCTCAAATATGTACCAGAAACCAAGAGAACAGAATCATGTCTGCTGGACTTAGTTTATCAGCTTACACACGACGCTCATATATGGACCGGGAGCTAACAGGTCAGAGGCCATGCTGCTGGGCGTATTCTGAAATCTTACATTAGACGCACAAATATGGACCGGAAACCTACAGATCAGAGGCCATGCTGCCGGACGTAGTTTATATTTTTGCATTAGAAGCTCAAATATGTACCAGAAACCAAGAGATTAGAATCATTGCTGCTGGACGTAGTGTATCATCTTACACAAGACGCTCAAATATGGTCCGGAAGCCAACAGATCAGAGGCAATGCTGCTGCATGTAGTCTAAAATCTTACATTAGACGCTCAAATATGGACCGGAAACTAACAGATCAGAGGCCATGCTGCTGAACGTAGTTTATATTTCTACATTAGACGCTCAAATATGCACCAGACACCAACAGATCAGAAACAGGGCTGCTGGACGTAGTGTATCATCTTACACAAGACGCTCAAATATGGACCGGAAGCCAACAGGTCAGAGGCCATGCTGCTGGACGTAGTTTATATTTCTACTTTAGATGCTCAAATATGCACCTGAAAGCAAGAGATCAGAAACAGGGCTGCTGACACCAAGTGTATCATCTTACACAAGACGCTCAATTATGGACCGGAAGCTAAGAGGTCAGAGGCCATGCTGCTGGGCGTAGTCTAAAATCTTACATTAGACGCTCAAATATGCACCGGAAACCAACAGATCAGAGGCCATGCTGCCGGACGTAGTTTATATTTTTACATTAGAATCTCAAATATGTACCTGAAACCAACAGATCAGAATCATGGCTGCTGGACGTAGTGTATCATCTTACACAAGACGCTCAAATATGGACCGGAAGCCAACAGATCACAGGCAATGCTGCTGCATGTAGTCTAAAATCTTACATTAGACGCTCAAATATGGACCGGAAACCAACAGGTCAGAGGCCATGCTGCTGGACGTAGTTTATCTTTTTAAATTAGACGCTCAAATATGCACCAGACACCAACAGATCTGAAACAGGGCTGCTGGACGTAGTGTATCATCTTACACAAGACGCTCAAATAAGGACCGGAAGCCAACAGGTCAGAGGCCATGCTGCTGGGCGTAGTCTAAAATCTTACATTAGACGCACAAATATGGACGGGAAACCAATAGATCAGATGCCATGCTGCTGGAGGTAGTTTATCTTTTTACATTAGAAGCTCAAATATGTACCAGAAACCAACAGATCAGAATCATGTCTGCTGGACGTAGTGTATCACCTTACACAAGACGCTCAAATATGGACCGGAAGCCAACAGCTCAGAGACCATGCTGCTGGAGGGAGTCTAAAATCTTACATTAGACGCTCAAATATGGTCCGGAAACCAACAGATCAGAGGCTGTGCTGCTGGTCGTAGTTTACATTTTTACATTAGACGCTCAAAATATGTACCGGAAACCAACAGATCAGAGGCCATGCTGCTGGTCGTAGTTTATCTTTTTACATTAGACGCTCAAATATGCACCAGAAACCAACAGATCAGAATCATGGCTGCTGGACGTAGTGTATCATCTTACACAAAACGCTCAAATATGGACCGGAAACAAACAGATCTGAGGCCATGCTGCTGGCCGTAGTTTATCTTTTTACATTAGTCGCTCATATATGCACCAGAAACCAAGAGATCAGAAACAGGGATGCTAGACGTAGTGTATCATCTCACACAAGACGCTCAAATATGGACCGGAAGACAACAGGTCAGAGGCCATGCTGCTGGATGTCATGTAATATCTTACATTAGGGGCTCAAATATAGACCGGAAGCCAACAGATCAGAGGCCATGCTGCTGGACGTAGTTTATCTTTTTACATCAGACGCTCAAATATGCACCAGAAACCAACAGATCAGAACCATGGCTGGTGGACTTAGTGTATCATCTTACACAAGACGCTCAAATTTGGACCGGAAGCCAAAAGGTCAGAGGCCAACCTCCTGGACGTAGTTTATCTTTTTATATTAGACGCTCAAATATGCACCAGAAACCAAGATATCAGAAACAGGGCTGCTGGACGTAGTGTATCATCTTGCACAAGACGCTCAAATATGGACCGGAAGCCAACAGGTCAGATGCCATGCTGTTCGACGTACTCTAAAATCTTACATTAGACGCTCATATATGGACCGGAAACCAACAGATCAAAGGCCATGCTGCTGGACGTAGTTTAATTTTTTACATTAGACGCTCAAATATGCACCAGAATCCAACAGATCAGAATCATGGCTGCTGTACGTACTGTATCATCTTACACCAGAGGCTAAAATATGTACCGGAAGCCAACATGACAGAGGCCATGCTGCTGGACGTCATGTAAAATCTTACAGTAGCCGCTCAGTTCAGGTCCATATTTGAGCGTCTAATGTAAGATTTTAGACTACGCCCAGCAGCATGGCCTCTGACCTCTTGGCTTCCGGTCCATACTTGAGTGTCTTATGCAAGATGATACACTTCGTCCAGCAGCACTGTTTCTGATCTCTTGGTTTCTGGTGCATATTTGAGCGTCTAATTTAAAAAGATAAACTACTTCCAGCAGCATGGCCTCTTATCTGTTGGTTTCCGGTCCATATTTGAGCGTCTACTGTAAGATTTTACATGACGTCCAGCAGCATGGCCTCTCTCATGTTGGCTTCCGGTACATATTTTAGCCTCTGGTGTAAGATGATACAGTACGTACAGCAGCCATGATTCTGATCTGTTGGATTCTGGTGCATATTTGAGCGTCTAATGTAAAAACTTAAACTACGTCCAGCAGCATGGCCTTTGATCTGTTGGTTTCCGGTCCATATATGAGCGTCTAATGTAAGATTTTAGAGTTCGTCGAACAGCATGGCATCTGACCTGTTGGCTTCCGGTCCATATTTGAGCGTCTTGTGCAAGATGATACACTACGTCCAGCAGCCCTGTTTCTGATATCTTGGTTTCTGGTGCATATTTGAGCGTCTAATATAAGATGATAAACTACGTCCAGCAGGTTGGCCTCTGACCTGTTGGCTTCCGGTCCAAATTTGAGCGTCTTGTGTAAGATGATACACTAAGTCCACCGGCCATGGTTCTGATCTGTTGGTTTCTGGTGCATATTTGAGCGTCTAATGTAAAAAGATAAACTACGTCCAGCAGCATAGCTTCTGATCTGTTGGCTTCCGGTCCATATTTGAGCGTCTATTTTAAGATATTAGACTACGTCCAGCAGCATGACCTCCGACCTGTTGGCATCCGGTCCATATTTGAGAGTCTCGTGTAAGATGATACACTACGTCCAGCAGCCCTGTTTCTGATCTCTTGGTTTCTGGTGCATATATGAGCGTCTAATATAAAAAGATAAACTACGTCCAGCAGCATGGCCTCTGATCCGGTTCACATTTGAGCGTCTTGTGTGAGATGATACACTACGTCTAGCATCCCTGTTTCTGATCTCTTGGTTTCTGGTGCATATATGAGCGACTAATGTAAAAAGATAAACTACGTCCCGCAGCATGGCCTCTGATCTGTTTGTTTCCGGTCCATATTTGAGCGTCTTGTGTAAGATGATACACTACGTCCAGCAGCCATGATTCTGATCTGTTGGTTTCTGGTGCATATTTGAACGTCTAATGTAAAAAGATAAACTACGACCAGCAGCATGGCCTCTGATCTGTTTGTTTCCGGTCCATATTTTGAGCGTCTAATGTAAAAAGGTAAACTACGACCAGCAGCACAGCCTCTGATCTGTTGGTTTCCGGACCATATTTGAGCGTCTAATGTAAGATTTTAGACTCCCTCCAGCAGAATGGTCTCTGAGCTGTTGGCTTCCGGTCCATATTTGAGCGTCTTGTGTAAGGTCATACACTACGTCCAGCAGCCATGATTCTGATCTGTTTGTTTCTGGTACATATTTGAGCTTCTAATGTAAAAAGATAAACTACCTCCAGCAGCATGGCATCTGATCTATTGGTTTCCCTTCCATATTTGTGCGTCTAATGTAAGATTTTAGACTACGTCCAGCAGCATGGCCTCTGACCTGTTGGCTTCCGGTCCATATTTGAGCGTCTTCTGTAAGATGATACACTACGTCCAGCAGCCCTGTTTCTGATCTGGTGGTTTCTGGTGCATATTTGAGCGTCTAATATAAAAAGATAAACTACGTCCAGCAGCATGGCCTCTGATCTGTTGGTTTTCGGTGCATATTTGAGCTTCTAATGTAAGATTTTAGACTACGCCCAGCAGCATGGCCTCTGACCTGTTAGCTTCCGGTCCATATTTGAGCGTCTTGTGTAAGATGATACACTACGTCCAGCAGCCCTGTTTCTGATCTCTTGCTTTCTGGTGCATATTTGAGCATCTAATGTAGAAATATAAACTACGTTCAGTAGCATGGCCTCTGATCTGTTGGTTTCCGGTCCATATTTGAGCGTCTAATGTAAGATTTTAGACTACATGCAGCAGCATTGCCTCTGATCTGTTGGTTTCCGGTCCATATTTGAGCGTCTTGTGTAAGATGATACACTACGTCCAGCAGCAATGATTCTGATCTCTTGGTTTCTGGTACATATTTGAGCTTCTAATGTAAAAATATAAACTACGTCCGGCAGCACGGCCTCTGATCTGTTTGTTTTCGGTCCATATTTGAGCGTCTAATGTAAGATTTCAGAATAGGTCCAGCAGCATGGCCTCTGACCTGTTAGCTTCCGGTCCATATTTGAGCGTCGTGTGTAAGCTGATAAACTACGTCCAGCAGCCATGATTCTGATCTCTTGGTTTCTGGTACATATTTGAGCTTCTAATTTAAAAAGATAAACTACGTCCAGCAGCATGGCATCTGATCTGTTGGTTTCCCGTCCATATTTGTGCATCTAATGTAAGATTTTAGACTACGTCCAGCAGCATTGCCTCTGACCTGTTGGCTTCCGGTCCATATTTGAGCTTCTTGTGTAAGATTATACACTACGTCCAGCAGGACTGTTTCTGATATCTTGTTTCTGGTGCTTATTTGAACGTCTAATGTAAAAAGATAAACTACGCCCAGCAGCATGGCCTCTGATCTGTTTTTTTCCGGTCCATATTTGAGCGTCTAATGTAAGATTTTAGACTACGTCCAGCAGCATGGCCTCTGACCTGTTAACTTCCGGTCAATATTTGAGCGTCTTGTGTAAGATGATACACTACGTCCAGCAGCCCTGTTTCAGATCTCTTGCTTTCTGGTGCATATTTGAGCGTCTAATGTAGAAATATAAACTACGTCCAGCAGCATGGCCTCTGATCTGTTGGTTTCCCGTCCATATTTGAGCGTCTAATGTAAGATTTTAGACTACGTCCAGCAGCATGGCCTCTGACCTGTTGGCTTCCGGTCCATATTTGAGCGTCTTGTGTAAGATGATACACTACGTCCAGCAGCCATAATTCTGATCTGTTGGTTTCTGGTACATATTTGAGCTTCTAATGTAAAAATATAAACTACGTCCAGCAGCATGGCCTCTGATCTGTTGGTTTCCGGTCCATATTTGAGCGTCTAAAGTAAGATTTTAGACTACGTTCAGCAGCATGGCCTCTGACCTGTTGGTTTCCGGTCCATATTTGAGCGTCTTGTGTAAGATGATACACTACGTCCAGCAGCCATAATTCTGATCTCTTGGTTTCTGGTGCATATTTGAGCGTCTAATGTAAAAAGATAAACTACGTCCAGCAGCATGGCCGCAGATCTGTTGGTTTCCGTTCCATATTTTAGCGTCTAATGTAAGATTTTAGACTACGTCCAGCAGCATGGCCTCTGACCTGTAGGCTTCCGGTCTATATTTGAGCGTCTTGTGTAAGATGATACACTACGTCCAGCAGCCATGATTCTGATCTGTTGGTTTCTGGTGCATATTTGAACGTCTAATGTAAATAGATAAACTACGCCCAGCAGCATGGCCTCTGATCACTTGGCTTCAGGACCATATTTGAGAGTCTAATGTAAGATTTTGGACTACATTCAGCTGCATGGACTCTGACCTGTTGGCTTCCGGTCCATATTTGAGCGCCTTGTGTAAGATGATACACTACGTCCAGCAGACATTATTCTGATCTGTTGGTTTCTGTACATATTTGAGCGTCTAATGTAAATAGATAAACTACCTCCAGCAGCATGGCCTCTGATATGTTGGTTTCCAGTCCATGTTTGAGCGTCTAATGTTAGATTTTAGAATACGTCAAGAAGCATGGCATATGATCTTTTAGCTTCCGGTCCATATTTGAGCGTCTTGTGTAAGATGATACACTACGTCCAGCAGCCCTGTTTCTGATCTCTTGGTTTCTGGTGCATATTTGAACGTCTAATGTAAAATGATAAACTACGTCCAGCATCATGGCCTCAGACATTTTTGATTCCGGTCCATATTTGAGCGTCTTGTGTAAGATGATACACTACGTCATGCAGCCATGATTCTGATCTATTTGTTTCTGTACATATTTGAGCGTCTAATGTAAATAGATAAACTACGTCCAGCAGCTTCGCCTCTGATCTGTTGGTTTCCCGTCCATATTTGAGCGTCTAATGTAACGTTTTAGAATACGTCCAGCAGCATGGCATCTGACCTGTTGGCTTCCGGTCCATATTTGTGCGTCTTGTGTAAGATGATACACTACGTCCAGCAGCCCTGTTTCTAATCTCTTGGTGTCTGGTGAATATTTGAGCGTCTAATGTAAAAAGATTAACTACGTCCAGCAGCATGGCCTCTGACCTGTTGGCCTCCGTTCCAAATTTGAGCGTCTAATGTAAAAAGATAAACTACGCCCAGCAGCATGGCCTCTGATCTGTTGGTTTCCGATCCATATTTGAGCCTCTAATATAAGATATTACATGACGTCCAGCAGCATGGCCTCTGATCTGTTGGTTTCCGGTCCATATTTGAGCGTCTAATGTAAGATTTTAGACTACGTCCAGCAGGATGGCCTCTGACATGTTGGCTTCCGGTCCATATTTGAGCGTCTTGTGCAAGGTGATAAACTACGTCCAGCAGCATGGCCTCTGATCAGTTGGTTTCCGGACCATATTTGAGCGTCTAATGTAAGATTTCAGACTACATGCAGCAGCATGGCCTGTGATCTGTTGGCTTCCGGTCCATATTTCAGCGTCTTGTGTGAGATGATGCACTACGTCCAGCAGCCCTGTTTCTGATCTCTTGGTTTCTGGTGCATATTTGTGGGTCTAATGTAAAAAGATAAACTACGTCAAGCAGCATGGCCTCTGACCTGTTGGCTTCCCCGTCCATATTTGAGCGTCTTGTGTAAGATGATACACTACGTCCAGCAGCCATGATTCTGATCTGTTGGTTTCTGCTGAATATTTGAGCGTCTGATGTAAAAAGAAAAACTACATCCAGCAGTATGGCCTCTCATCTGTTGGTTTCCGGTCCATATTTGAGCGTCTAATGTAAGATTTTAGACTACGTCCAGCAGCATGGCTTCTGACCTGTTGGCTTCCGGTTCATATTTGAGTGTCTTGTGTAAGATAATACACTACGTCCAGCAGCACTGTTTCAGATATCTTGGTTTCTGGTGCATATTTGAGCGTCTAATGTAAAAAGACAAACTACGTCAAGCAGCATGGCCTCTGATCTGTTGGTTTCCGGTCCATATTTGAGCGTCTAATGTAAGATTTTAGACTACGTCCAGCAGCATGGCCTCTGACCTGTTGGCTTCCGGTCCATATTTGAGCGTCTTGTGTAAGATGATACACTACGTCCAGCAGCCATGATTCTGATCTGTTGGTTTCTGGTGCATATTTTGAGCGTCTAATTTAAAAAGATAAACTACGTCCAGCAGCATGGCCTCTGATCTGTTGGTTTCCGGTCCATATTTGAGCGTCTAATGTAAGATTTAAGTCTACGCTCAGCAGCATGGCCTCTGACCTGATGGCTTCCGGTCCATATATTAGCGTCTTGTGTAAGATGATACACTACGTACAGCAGCCATCATTCTGATCTGTTGGTTTCTGGTGCATATGTTGAGCGTCCAATTTAAAAAGATGAACTACGGCCAGCAGCATGGCCCCTGATCTGTTGGCTTCCGGTCCATATTTGAGCGTATTGTGTCCAGCAGTCATGATTCTGATACCTTGGTTTCTGGTACATATTTGAGCTTCTAATGAAAAAAGATAAACTACGTCCAGCAGCATGGCATCTGACCTGTTGGCTTCCGGTCCATATTTGAGCATCTTTTGTAAGATGATACACTACGTCCAGCAGACATGATTCTGATCTATTTGTTTCTGTACATATTTGAGCGTCTAATGTAAATAGATAAACTACGTCCAGCAGCTTCGCCTCTGATCTGTTGGTTTCCCGTCCATATTTGAGCGTCTAATGTAACGTTTTAGAATACGTCCAGCAGCATGGCATCTGACCTGTTGGCTTCCGGTCCATATTTGTGCGTCTTGTGTAAGATGATACACTACGTCCAGCAGCCCTGTTTCTAATCTCTTGGTGTCTGGTGAATATTTGAGCGTCTAATGTAAAAAGATTAACTACGTCCAGCAGCATGGCCTCTGACCTGTTCGCCTCCGTTCCAAATTTGAGCGTCTAATGTAAAAAGATAAACTACGCCCAGCAGCATGGCCTCTGATCTGTTGGTTTCCGATCCATATTTGAGCCTCTAATATAAGATATTACATGACGTCCAGCAGCATGGCCTCTGATCTGTTGGTTTCCGGTCCATATTTGAGCGTCTAATGTAAGATTTTAGACTAAGTCCAGCAGGATGGCCTCTGACCTGTTGGCTTCCGGTCCATATTTGAGCGTCTTGTGCAAGGTGATAAACTACGTCCAGCAGCATGGCCTCTGATCAGTTGGTTTCCGGACCATATTTGAGCGTCTAATGTAAGATTTCAGACTACATGCAGCAGCATGGCCTGTGATCTGTTGGCTTCCGGTCCATATTTCAGCGTCTTGTGTGAGATGATGCACTACGTCCAGCAGCCCTGTTTCTGATCTCTTGGTTTCTGGTGCATATTTGTGGGTCTAATGTAAAAAGATAAACTACGTCAAGCAGCATGGCCTCTGACCTGTTGGCTTCCCCGTCCATATTTGAGCGTCTTGTGTAAGATGATACACTACGTCCAGCAGCCATGATTCTGATCTGTTGGTTTCTGCTGAATATTTGAGCGTCTAATGTAAAAAGATAAACTACGTCCAGCGGCATGGCCTCTGATCTATTGGTTTCCGGTCCATATTTGGGCGTCTAATATAAGATTTTAGTCTACGTCCAGCAGCATGGCCTCTGACCTGTTAGCTTCCGGTCCATATTTGAGCGTCTTGTGTAAGATGATACACTACGCCCAGCAGCCATGATTCTGATCTGTTGGTTTCTGGTGCATATTTGAGCGTCTAATGTAAAAAGATAAACTACGTCAAGCAGCATGGCTTCTGATCTGTTGGTTTCCGGTCCATATTTGAGCCCCTAATGTAAGATTTTAGACTACGTCCAGCAGCATGGCCTCCCACCTGTTGGCTTCCGGTCCATATTTGAGCGTCTTGTGTAAGATGATACACTACGTCCAGCAGCCCTGTTTCTGATCTCTTGCTTTCTTGTGCATATTTGAGCGGCTAATGTAAAATGATAAACTACGTCCAGCAACATGGCCTCTGATCTGTTGGTTTCGGGTCCATATTTGAGCGTTTAATGTCAGATTTAAGACTACGCCCAGCAGCATGACCTTGGACCTGTTGTCTTCCGGTCCATAATTGAGCGTCTTGTGTAAGATTATACACTACGTCCAGCAGCCCTGTTTCAGATCTCTTGGTGTCTGGTGCATATTTGAGCGTCTAATGTAAAAAGATAAACTACGTCCAGCTGAATGGACTCTGATCTGTTGGTTCCCGGTCCATATATGAGTGTGTAATATAAGATTTTAGACTACGTCCAGCAGTATGGCCTCCGAACTGTTGGCTTCCGTTCCATATTTGAGCGTCTTGTGTAAGATGATACACTATGTCCAGCAGCCATGATTCTGATCTCTTGGTTTCTGGTCCATATCTGAGCGTCTAATGTAAAAAGATAAACTACGTCCAGCAGCATGGCCTCCGATATGTTGGTTTCCGGTCCATATTTGAGCGTCCAATGTAAGATTTTAGACTACGTCAGGCAGCATGGCCTCTGATCTGCTGGTGTCCAATTGTCGGGAATTTCTTACCTTATCCATAATTACAAAAGTTTTTTCGACACATTGAATAGAGTCGAGGCGAAATTCAAGCGTATGGGGACTTGTGTTAGCTCATTTGTGGAAATTGTCATGCGGCCCTAAACTGGGAAATCAGTCATATTTCACTTGTTTATAACTTTTTTCCAGTAAAAGAAATATTTTCAAAATGGGTATCAAATTATGTGCAATTATTTGATTTGTCTATGTTTACAGGGATTTTTCATTTGCTCAGATAGTAAAAAGTACAGCTTTCACCATGTGCGCGGTATGTCGTCTAACAATTTATAGCGTCCGAATTCCAGTGTGCACAATAAGACTCCATTTCTAATTTTTCTTTTTTATAGAATCCTCAAAATATTGCTGTCCAATTCTCGGGAATTTCTTGCCTTATCTATAATCACAAAAGTTTTTTCGACACCTTGAATAGAGTCGAGGCGAAATTAAACGGTATGGGGACATGTGTTAGCTCCTTTGCGGAAATTGTCATGCGGATTTAAACTGGGTAATCAGTCATATTTCACCTGTTTATAACTTTTTTCGTGTAAAAGAAATATTTTCAAAATGGGTATCAAATTGTTTGCAATTAGTTGATTTGTCTATGTATACAGGGATTTTTCATTTGGTCAGAATGTAAAAAGTACAGCTTTCACCATGTGCGCGGTATGTCGTCTGACAATTTACAGCGTCCGAATTCCAGTGAGCACAATACGATTGCATTTGTAATTTTCTTTTTTATAGAATCCACAAAATATTGGTGTCCAATTGTCGGGAATTTCTTACCTTATCCATAATTACAAAAGTTTTTTCGACACCTTGAATAGATTCGAAGCCAAATTCAAAGGTATGGGGACTTGTGTTAGCTCATTTGCGGAAATTCTCATGCGGCCCTAAACTGGGAAATCTGTCATATTTCACTTGTTTATAACTTTTTCCAGTAAAAGAAATATTTTCAAAATGGGTATCAAATTGTGTGCAATTATTTGATTTGTCTATGTTTACAGGGATTTTTCATTTGCTGAGATAGTAAAAAGTACAGCTTTCACCAGGTGCACGGTATGTCGTCTGACAATTTACAGCGTCCGACTTCCTGTGTGCACAATAAGACTGCATTTCTAATTTTGCCTTTTTATAGAATCCACAAAAAATTGGTGTCCAATTGTCGAAAATTTCTTGCCTTATCTATAATTCCAAAACTTTTTTCGACACCTTGATTAGAGTCGACACGAAATTCAACGGTATGGGGACTTGGGTTAGCTCATTTGAGGAAATTGTCATGCGGCCCAAAACTGGGAAATCAGTCATATTTCACTTGTTTATAACTTCTTTCCAGTAAAAGAAATATTTTCAAAATGGGAATCAAATTGTGTGCAATTATTTGATTAGTCTATGTATACAGGGATTTTTCATTTGCTCAGATAGTAAAAAGTACAGCATTCACCATGTGCCCGGTATGTCGTCTGACAATTTACAGCGTCCGAATTCCAGTGTGCACAATAAGACTGCATTTGTAATTTTTCCTTTTTATACAATCCACAAAATATTGCTGTCCAATTGTCGAGAATTTCTTGCCTTATCCATAATTACAAAAGTTTTTTCGACACCTTGATTAGAGTCGAGTCGAAATTGTTTCGACACCTTGAATAGAGTCGAGTTGTAATTCAACGGTATGGGGACTTGTGTTATCTCATTTGCGGAAATTGTAAGGCGGACCTAAACTGGGAAATCAGTCATATTTCACTTGTTTATAACTTTTTTCCAGTAAAAGAAATATTTTTACTATCTGAGCAAATGAAAAATCCCTGTAAATATAGACAAATCAAATAATTGCACACAATTTGATCTACATAAATTGACCAAATGAAAAATCCCTTACAAGCAATCTCAGGCTGCTACAAAACGGCATTTCCTGGCTCTTTTGTGAAAACTGCCTTACAAGCAATCTCAGGCTGATACAAGCCCACACCTGCTGGCTCTTCTGTGAAAACTACGCAAAATCAATCTCAGGCTGCTACAATCCGAATACGCCTGGCTCTTTTGTGACACCTGCCTTACAAGCAATCTCAGGCTGCTACGATCCCATTTCTCCTGGCTTTTTGTGGAAAGTGCCTTACACGCAAACATAGGATTCTACGAGCCGGTTCTCCTGGGAGATTTGTGAAAATTGCCTTACAAGCAATCTCATTCTTCTACAAGCCTACACCTGCTGGCACTTTTAAGACAACTGCATTACAAGCAATCTCAGGCTGCTAAAAAATCGATCTCCTGGCTCTTTCGTGACAACTGCCTTACAAGCAATGTCACACTGCTACGAGCCGACTTCTCTTGGCTATTTTGTGAAAACTGCCTTTCAAGCAATCTCAGGCTGCTACAAACCCACATCTCTTGTATCTTTTGTGAAAACTGCCTTACAAGCAATCTCAGCCTGCTACAAGCCGAATTGGCCTCTACAAATAGACATATACTGGCTCTTTTGTTACAACTGCCTTAGAACCTATCCCAGGCTGCTACGAACCAATTTCTCCTGGCTCATTTGTGGCATCTGCCTTACAAGCATTCTCAGGTTGCAGCAAAATGAATTCTCCTGGCTTTTTGTGCGAATGGCCTTACAAGCAATCCCAAGCGGCTACGAGCGGATTTCTCCTGGCGCTTTTGTGGCAACTGCCTTACAAGAAATCTCAGGCTGCTAAGAGCCGAATTCTCCTGGCGCTTTTATGACAACTGCCTTACAATAAATATCAGGCTGCTACGAGCCGACTTCTCTTGGCTCTTTTGTGAAAACTGCCTTGCAAGAAATCTCCGGCTGCTACAAGCCGAATTCTTCTGGCGCTTTTGTGACAACTGCCTTACAAGCAATGTCAGGCAGCTACAAGCCGACTTCACTTGGCTCTTTTGTGAAAACTGCCTTACAAGTAATATCAGGCCGCTACAAATCGACATCTCCTGTCTCTTTTGTGACAACTGCTTTACAAGCAATCTCAGTCTTCCGCCAGGACAGTTCTCCTGACTTTTTGTGCCAATTGACTTAAAAGCAATCCCAGGCGGCTACGTGCCGATTTCTCCTGGCTCTTTTGTGGTAACAGCCTTACAAGCAATCTCAGGCTGCTACAAGCCGAATACGCCTGGCTCTTTTGTGACAACTGCCTTACAATCAATTTCAGACTGCCGCCAGGACAGTTCTCCTGACTTTTTATGCCAATTGACTTAAAAGCAATCCCAGGCGTCTACGTGCCGATTTCTCCTGGCTCTTTTGTGGTAACTGCCTTACAAGCAATCTCAGGCTGCTACAAGCCGAATTCTCCTGGTTCTATTGTGACAAGAGCCTTACAAGTAATCTCAGGCTGCAGCAATCCCAGTTCTCCTAGCTTTTTGTGCCAATTGCCTTACAAGCAATCCCAGGCGGCTACAAGCCGATTTCTCCTGGCTCATTTGTGGCAACTGCCTTACAAGCAATCTCTGGCTGATGCATGCGGAATTCTCCTGGCTCTTTTGCGCAAATTGCCTTACAAGCAATACCAGGCGTCTACGAGCCGACTTCTCTTGTCGCTTTTGTGAAAACTGCTTTAAGAGAAATCTCAGGCTGCTACAAAACGACATCTCCTGTCTCTTTTTTTAAAAATGCCTTACAATCAATCTCAGCCTGCTACAAGCCGAATACGCCTGGCTCTTTTGTGCAACTGCCTTGCAAGCAATCTCAGGCCGCTACAAATCGACATCTCCTGTCTCTTTTGTGACAACAGCCTTACAAGCAATCTCAGGCTGCTGCAAGACGAATTCTCCTGGACCTTTTGTGCAAATTGCCTTACAAGCAATCCCAGGCTGCTAGAAATCGGCTTGAAGCAGCATGAGATTTCTTGTAAGGCAGTTGCCACAAAAGAGCCAGGAGATGTCGATTTGTATCAGCCTGGGATTGCTTGTAAGGCAATTTGCACAAAAGAGCCGGGAGAATTCGTCTTGCAGCAGCCTGAGATTGCTTGTAAGGCAGTTGTCACAAAAGAGACAGGAGATGTCGATTTGTAGCGGCCTGAGATTGCTTGCAAGGCAGTTTCACAAAAGAGCCAGGCGTATTCGGCTTGTAGCAGGCTGTCTCCTGGGTGGGGGGTCGTCCGCATGGGACTTTCTGGGACTGGGGGTCGTTTGCTTCGGCCTTTCTGGGTCTGTCTCCTGGGTGGGGGTCGTCTGAGTGGGACTTTCTGGGTCTGGGGGTCGTCTGCGTGGGACATTCTGGTACTGTCTCCTGGGTGGGGGCTCGTCTGCATGGGACTTTCTTGGACTGGAGGTCGTCTGCGTGGGACTTTCTTGGACAGTCTCCTGGGTGGGGGCTCCTCTGCATGGGAGTTTCTGGGACTGGGGGTCGTCTGAGTCTGACTTTCTGGGATTGTCTCCTGGGTGGGGGTCGTCTGTTTGGGACTTTCTGGGACTGTCTCCTGGGTGGGTGTTCGTCTGCGTTGGATTTTCTTGGACTGGGGGTCGTCTGCGTGGGACTTTCTGGGACTGTCTCCTGGGTGGGGGTCGTCTGCATGGGACTTCCTGGGACGGGGGGTCGTCTGCGTGGGACTTTATGGGACTGTCTCCTGGGTGGGTGTCGTCTGCGTGGGACTTTCTGGGACTGTCTCCTTGGTGAGGGTCGTCTCGGTGGGACTTTCTTGGACTGGGGGCTCGTCTGCGTGGGACATTCTGGGACTGTCTCCTGGGTGGGGGGTCGTCTGCGTGGGACTTTCTGGGACTGTCTCCTGGGTGGGTGTTCTTCTGCGTGGCACTTTCTGTGACTGGGGGTCGTCTGCGTGGGTCTTGCTGGGACTGTCTCCTGTCTGGGTGTCGTCTGAGTGGGACTTTCTTCGACTGGGGCTCGTCTGCGTTGGAATTTCTGGGACTGTCTCCTGGGTGGGGGTCGTCTGCTTGGAATATCTGGGACTGTCTCCTGGGTGGGGTGTCGTCGGCATGGGACTTTCTGTGACTCGGGGTCGTCTGCGTGGGTCTTTCTTGGACTCTCTCCTGGGTGGGCGGTTTTCTGCGTGGGACTTTCTGGGACTTTCAACTGGGTGGGGAGTCGTCTGCGTGGAACTTTCTGGGACTGGGGGTCGTCTGCGTGGGTCTTTCTGGGACTGTCTCCTGGGAGGTGTTTCGTCTGCGTGGGACTTTCTGGGGCTGTCTCGTTGGTGGGGGGTGTCGTCTGCGTGGGACTTTCTGGGACTGTCTCCTGGGTGGGGGGTCGTCTACATGGGACTTTCTGGGACTGTCTCCTGGGAGGTGTTTCGTCTGCGTGGGACTTTCTGGGACAGTCTCCTGGGAGCGGTGTCGTCTGCGTGGGACTTTGTGGGACTGGGGGTCGTCTGCGTTGGAATTTTTGGGACTGGGGGCGTCTGCGTGGGTCCTTCTGGGATTCTCTCATGGGTGGGTGGTCGTCTGCGTGGGACTTTCTGGGACTCTTTCCTTGGTGGGGACTCGTCTGCGTGGGACTTTCTGGGACAGTGGTTCGTCTGCGTGGGTCTGTCTGGGACAGTCTCCTGGGTGCGGTGTCGTCTGCGTGGGACTTTGTGGGACTGGGGGTTGTCTGCGTGGGACTTTCTGGGACTGGGGGTCGTCTGCGTGGGACTTTCTGGGACTGTCTCCTGGGTGGGGGGTCGTCTTTTTGGGACTTTCTGGGACTGGCTCCTGGGTGGGTGGCACGTACGCGTGGGATTTTCTGTGACTGGGGGTCGTCTGCGTGGGACTTTCTTGGACTGTCTCCTGGGTGGGGGGCCGTCTGCGATGGACTTTCTGGGACTGGGGTCGTCTGCGTGGGACTTTCTTGGACTGTTTTCTGGGTGGGGACTCGTCTGCGTGGGACTTTCTGGGACAGTGGGTCGTCTGCGTGGGTCTGTCTCGGACACTCTCCTGGGTGCGGTGTCGTCTGCGTGGGACTTTGTGGGACTGGGGGTTGTCTTCGTGGCACTTTCTGGGACTGGGGGTCGTCTGCGAGGGACTTTCTGGGACTGTCTCCTGGGTGGGGGGTCGTCTTTTTGGAACTTTCTGGGACTGGCTCCTGGGTGGGGGGCACCTCATCGTGGGAATTTCTGTGACTGGGGGTCGTCTGCGTGGGACTTTCTGGGACTGTCTCCTGGGTGGGGGCCGTCTGCGTGGGACTTTTTGGGACTGGGGTCGTCTGCGTGGGACTTTCTGGGACTGGGGGCCTTCTGCGTGGGACTTTCTGGGAGTGGGGGTCGTCTGCGTGGGACTTTCTGGGACTGTCTCCTTGGTGGGGGTTCGTCTGTTTTGGACTTTCTGAGAACTGTCTCCTGTGTGTTGTGTCGTCTGCGTGGGACTTTCTGGGACTGGGGGTCTTCTGCGTGTGACTTTCTGTGAATGTGGGTCGTCTACGTGGGACATTCTGGGACTGTCTCCTGTGTGGGGGTCGTCTGCGTGGGACTTTCTGGGACTGTCTCCTGGGTGGGGGGTCATCTGCATGGGACTTTCTTGGACTGGGGGTCGTCTTGGTGGGACTTTCTGGGATTGTCTCCTGGGTTGGGTATCGTCTTCGTGGGACATTCTGGGACTGGGGGTCGTCTGCGTGGGACTTTCTGGGACTGGGGGTCGTCTGTGTGGGACTTTCTGGGACTGGGGGTAGTCTGCGTTGGATTTCTGGGACGAGGGGGTCGTCTGCGTGGGACTTTCGTGGACTGGTGGTCGTCTGCGTGGGACTTTCTGAGACTGGGGGTCGTCAACGTGGGACTTTATAGGACTGTCTCCTGGGTGGGGGGTCGTCTGCTTGGTACTTTGTAGGACTGGGGGTCTTCTGCGTGGGACTTTCTGGGACTGGGGTTCATCTGCGTGGGATTTCTGGGACTGTCTCCTGGGTGCGGTGTCGTCTGCGTGGGACTTTCTGGGACAGGGGTCGTCTGCGTGGGACTTTCTGGGACTGTCTCTTGGGTGGGTGTCGTCTGTTTGGGACTTTCTGAGAACTGTCTCCTGTGTGGTGTGTCGTCTGCGTGGGACATTCTGGGACTGGGGGTCTTCTGCGTGTGACTTTCTGGGACTGTGGGTCGTCTACGTGGGACATTCTGGGACTGTCTCCTGTGTGGGGGGTCTTCTGCGTGGGACTTTCTGGGACTGTCTCCTGGGTGGGGGGTCGTCTGCATGGGTCTTTCTGGGACTGGGGGTCGTCTGCGTGGGACTTTCTGGGATTGTCTCCTGGGTTGGGTATCGTCTGCGTGGGACTTTCTGGGACTGGGGGTCGTCTGCGTGGGACTTTCTGGGACTGGGGGTCGTCTGCGTGGGACATTCTGGGACTGGGGGTAGTCTGCGTTGGACTTTCTGGGACGAGAGGGTCGTCTGCGTGGGACTTTCTGGGACTGGGGGTCATCTGCGTGGGACTTTCTGTGACTGTCTCCTGGGTGCGGGGTCGTCTGCGTGGGACTTTCTGGAACTGGGGTCGTCTGCGTGGGACTTTCTGGGACTGTCTCCTGGGTGGAGGGTTGTCTGTTTGGAACTTTCTGGGACTGTCTCCTGGGTGGGGGTCGTCTGCATGGGACTTCCTAGGACTGGGGGTCGTCTGTGTGGGACTTTCTGGTAATGGGGCTCGTCTGCGTGAGTCTTTCTGGGATTGTCTCCTGGGTGGGGGTTCGTCTGCGTTGGACTTTCTGGGACTGTCTCATGCGTGGGGGGTCGCCAGCGTGGGACTTTCTGGGACTGTCTCCTGGGTGGGGGCTCGTCTGCGTGGGACTTTGTGAGACTGTCTCCTGGGTGGGCGTCGCATGCGTGTGATTTTCTGGGACTGTCTCCTGGGTGGTGGTCGTCTGCATGGGACGTCCTAGGACTGGGGGTCGTCTGTGTGGGACTTTCTGTGACTGGGGCTGGTCTGCGTGGGTCTTTCTGGGACTGTCTCCTGGGTGGGGATACGTCTGCGTTGGACTTTCTGGGACTGTCTACTGGGTGGCGGGTCGTCTGCGTGGGACTTTCTGGGTCTGTCTCCTGGGTGGCATCGTCTGCGTGCGTTTTTCTGGGAGTGGTTGTCGTCTGCGTGGGTATTTCTGGGACTGTCTCCTTGGTAGGGTGTAGACTGCGTGGGACTTTCTGGGACTGGGGTAGTCTGCGTGGGACTTTCTGGGACTGGGGGTCGTCTGCGTGGTACATTCTGGGACTGGGGGTCGTCTGCGTGGGTCTTTCTGTGACTGTCTCCTGGGTGGGGGTTCGTCTGCGTGGGACTTTCTGGGAATGGGGCTCGTCTGCGTTGGATTTTCTGGGACTGGGGGTCGTCTGCGTTGGATTTTCTGGGACTGGGGTTCGTCTGCGTGGGACTTTCTGGGACTGTCTCCTGGGTGGGGGTGTCGTCTTCGTGGGACTTTCTGGGACTGGGGGTCGTCTCCGTGTGTCTTTCTGGGACTGTCTCCTGGGTGGGCGTTCGTCTCCCTGGGACTTTCTGGGACTGGTATTCGTCTGCGTTGGACTTTCTTGGACTGGGGGTCGTCTGCGTGGGACTTTCTTGGACTGGGGGTCGTCTGCGTGGGACTTTCTGGGACTGTCTGCCGGGTGGGGCTCATCTGCGTTGGACTTTCTGGGAATGTCTCCTGGTGGGGGTCGTCTGCATGGGAATTTCTGGGACTGGGGGTTGTCTGCGTAGGACTTTCTGGGACTGTCTGCCGGGTGGGCTCGTCTGCGTTGGACTTTCTGGGACTGGGGGTCGTCTGCGTTGGACTTTCTGTGACTGGGGGCCGTCTACGAGGGACTTTCTGGGAGTGGGGGTCGTCTGCATGTGACTTTCTGGGACTGTCTCCTTCGTGGGGGTCTTCTTCATGGGACTTTCTTAGACTGAGGGTCGTCTGCGTGGGACATTCGGGGACTGTCTCCTGGGTGGGGGGTACGTCTGCGTGGAATTTTCTGTGACTGGGGGTCGTCTGCGTTGGACTTTCTGGGACTGTCTCCTGGTTGAGGGGCCGTCTGCGTGGGACTTTCTGGGACTGGGGACGTCTGCGTGGGACTTTCTGGGACTGGGGGCCGTCTGCGTGGGACTTTCTGGGACAGTCACCTGCGTGGGGGGTCGTCTGTTTGGGACTTTCTTAGAACTGTCTCCTGTGTGGAGTGTCGTCTGCGTGGGACTTTCTGGGACTGGGGGTCTTCTGCGTGTGACTTTGTCGGACTGGGGGCCGTCTGCGTGGGTCTTTCTGGGACTGGGGGCCGTCTGCGTGGGACTTTCTGGGAATGTCTCCTGGGACTGTGGGTCGTCTGCTTTGGACTTCCTGCGACTGGGGTCGTCTGTGTGGGACTTTCTGGGAATGGGGGTCGTCTGCGTGGGACTTTCTGGGACTGTCTCCTGGGTGGGGGGTCGTCTTTGGGAATTTCTGGGACTGGGGGTCGTCTGCGTCGGTCTTTCTGGGAATGTCTCCTGTGTGGGGGGTTGTCTGCCTGGGATTGCTGGGCCTGGGGTTCGTCTGCGTGGGACTTTCTGGGACTGGGGGCCGTCTTCGTGGGACTTTCTGGGAGTGGGGGTCGTCTGCCTGGGACTTTCTGGGACTGTCTCCTGGGTGCGAGGTCGATTGTTTGGGACTTTCTGGGACTGGGGGCCGTCTGCGTGGGACTTTCTGGTACTGGGGGTCGTCTGCGTGGGACTTTTTTGGACTGGGGGTCGTCTGCGTGGGTCTTTCTGTGACTGTCTTCTGGGTCGGGGTTCGTCTGCGTGGGACTTTCTGGGACTGGGGGTCGTCTACGTGGATCTTTCTTGGACTCTCTCCTGGGTGTGGGGTCGTCTGCGTGGGACTTTCTGGGACTGTTTCCTGGGTGGGGACTCGTCTGCGTGGGTCTTTCTGGGACTGGGTGTCGTCTGCGTGGGACTTTTTTGGACTGGGGGTCGTCTGCGTGGGTCTTTCTGTGAGTGTCTGCTGGTTGGGGGTCGTCTGCGTGGGTCTTTCTGGGACTGTGAGTCGTGCGTTGGACTTTCTGTGACTGGGGGCCGTCTACGAGGGACTTTCTGGGAGTGGGGGTCGTCTTCATGGGACTTTCTGGGACTGTCTCCTTGGTGGGGGTCGTCTTCATGGGACTTTCTTAGACTGGGGGTCGTCTGCGTCGGATTTTCTCTGACTTGGGGTCGACTGCGTGGGATTTTCTGTGACTGGGGGTCGTCTGCGTGGGACTTTCTTGGACTGTCTCCTGGGTGGGGGGCCGTCTGCGATGGACTTTCTGGGACTGGGGTCGTCTGCGTGGGACTTTCTTGGACTGTTTTCTGGGTGGGGACTCGTCTGCGTGGGACTTTCTGGGACAGTGGGTCGTCTGCGTGGGTCTGTCTCGGACACTCTCCTGGGTGCGGTGTCGTCTGCGTGGGACTTTGTGGGACTGGGGGTTGTCTTCGTGGCACTTTCTGGGACTGGGGGTCGTCTGCGAGGGACTTTCTGGGACTGTCTCCTGGGTGGGGGGTCGTCTTTTTGGAACTTTCTGGGACTGGCTCCTGGGTGGGGGGCACCTCATCGTGGGAATTTCTGTGACTGGGGGTCGTCTGCGTGGGACTTTCTGGGACTGTCTCCTGGGTGGGGGCCGTCTGCGTGGGACTTTTTGGGACTGGGGTCGTCTGCGTGGGACTTTCTGGGACTGGGGGCCTTCTGCGTGGGACTTTCTGGGAGTGGGGGTCGTCTGCGTGGGACTTTCTGGGACTGTCTCCTTGGTGGGGGTTCGTCTGTTTTGGACTTTCTGAGAACTGTCTCCTGTGTGTTGTGTCGTCTGCGTGGGACTTTCTGGGACTGGGGGTCTTCTGCGTGTGACTTTCTGTGAATGTGGGTCGTCTACGTGGGACATTCTGGGACTGTCTCCTGTGTGGGGGTCGTCTGCGTGGGACTTTCTGGGACTGTCTCCTGGGTGGGGGGTCATCTGCATGGGACTTTCTTGGACTGGGGGTCGTCTTGGTGGGACTTTCTGGGATTGTCTCCTGGGTTGGGTATCGTCTTCGTGGGACATTCTGGGACTGGGGGTCGTCTGCGTGGGACTTTCTGGGACTGGGGGTCGTCTGTGTGGGACTTTCTGGGACTGGGGGTAGTCTGCGTTGGATTTCTGGGACGAGGGGGTCGTCTGCGTGGGACTTTCGTGGACTGGTGGTCGTCTGCGTGGGACTTTCTGAGACTGGGGGTCGTCAACGTGGGACTTTATAGGACTGTCTCCTGGGTGGGGGGTCGTCTGCTTGGTACTTTGTAGGACTGGGGGTCTTCTGCGTGGGACTTTCTGGGACTGGGGTTCATCTGCGTGGGATTTCTGGGACTGTCTCCTGGGTGCGGTGTCGTCTGCGTGGGACTTTCTGGGACAGGGGTCGTCTGCGTGGGACTTTCTGGGACTGTCTCTTGGGTGGGTGTCGTCTGTTTGGGACTTTCTGAGAACTGTCTCCTGTGTGGTGTGTCGTCTGCGTGGGACATTCTGGGACTGGGGGTCTTCTGCGTGTGACTTTCTGGGACTGTGGGTCGTCTACGTGGGACATTCTGGGACTGTCTCCTGTGTGGGGGGTCTTCTGCGTGGGACTTTCTGGGACTGTCTCCTGGGTGGGGGGTCGTCTGCATGGGTCTTTCTGGGACTGGGGGTCGTCTGCGTGGGACTTTCTGGGATTGTCTCCTGGGTTGGGTATCGTCTGCGTGGGACTTTCTGGGACTGGGGGTCGTCTGCGTGGGACTTTCTGGGACTGGGGGTCGTCTGCGTGGGACATTCTGGGACTGGGGGTAGTCTGCGTTGGACTTTCTGGGACGAGAGGGTCGTCTGCGTGGGACTTTCTGGGACTGGGGGTCATCTGCGTGGGACTTTCTGTGACTGTCTCCTGGGTGCGGGGTCGTCTGCGTGGGACTTTCTGGAACTGGGGTCGTCTGCGTGGGACTTTCTGGGACTGTCTCCTGGGTGGAGGGTTGTCTGTTTGGAACTTTCTGGGACTGTCTCCTGGGTGGGGGTCGTCTGCATGGGACTTCCTAGGACTGGGGGTCGTCTGTGTGGGACTTTCTGGTAATGGGGCTCGTCTGCGTGAGTCTTTCTGGGATTGTCTCCTGGGTGGGGGTTCGTCTGCGTTGGACTTTCTGGGACTGTCTCATGCGTGGGGGGTCGCCAGCGTGGGACTTTCTGGGACTGTCTCCTGGGTGGGGGCTCGTCTGCGTGGGACTTTGTGAGACTGTCTCCTGGGTGGGCGTCGCATGCGTGTGATTTTCTGGGACTGTCTCCTGGGTGGTGGTCGTCTGCATGGGACGTCCTAGGACTGGGGGTCGTCTGTGTGGGACTTTCTGTGACTGGGGCTGGTCTGCGTGGGTCTTTCTGGGACTGTCTCCTGGGTGGGGATACGTCTGCGTTGGACTTTCTGGGACTGTCTACTGGGTGGCGGGTCGTCTGCGTGGGACTTTCTGGGTCTGTCTCCTGGGTGGCATCGTCTGCGTGCGTTTTTCTGGGAGTGGTTGTCGTCTGCGTGGGTATTTCTGGGACTGTCTCCTTGGTAGGGTGTAGACTGCGTGGGACTTTCTGGGACTGGGGTAGTCTGCGTGGGACTTTCTGGGACTGGGGGTCGTCTGCGTGGTACATTCTGGGACTGGGGGTCGTCTGCGTGGGTCTTTCTGTGACTGTCTCCTGGGTGGGGGTTCGTCTGCGTGGGACTTTCTGGGAATGGGGCTCGTCTGCGTTGGATTTTCTGGGACTGGGGGTCGTCTGCGTTGGATTTTCTGGGACTGGGGTTCGTCTGCGTGGGACTTTCTGGGACTGTCTCCTGGGTGGGGGTGTCGTCTTCGTGGGACTTTCTGGGACTGGGGGTCGTCTCCGTGTGTCTTTCTGGGACTGTCTCCTGGGTGGGCGTTCGTCTCCCTGGGACTTTCTGGGACTGGTATTCGTCTGCGTTGGACTTTCTTGGACTGGGGGTCGTCTGCGTGGGACTTTCTTGGACTGGGGGTCGTCTGCGTGGGACTTTCTGGGACTGTCTGCCGGGTGGGGCTCATCTGCGTTGGACTTTCTGGGAATGTCTCCTGGTGGGGGTCGTCTGCATGGGAATTTCTGGGACTGGGGGTTGTCTGCGTAGGACTTTCTGGGACTGTCTGCCGGGTGGGCTCGTCTGCGTTGGACTTTCTGGGACTGGGGGTCGTCTGCGTTGGACTTTCTGTGACTGGGGGCCGTCTACGAGGGACTTTCTGGGAGTGGGGGTCGTCTGCATGTGACTTTCTGGGACTGTCTCCTTCGTGGGGGTCTTCTTCATGGGACTTTCTTAGACTGAGGGTCGTCTGCGTGGGACATTCGGGGACTGTCTCCTGGGTGGGGGGTACGTCTGCTCGGAATTTTCTGTGACTGGGGGTCGTCTGCGTTGGACTTTCTGGGACTGTCTCCTGGTTGAGGGGCCGTCTGCGTGGGACTTTCTGGGACTGGGGACGTCTGCGTGGGACTTTCTGGGACTGGGGGCCGTCTGCGTGGGACTTTCTGGGACAGTCACCTGCGTGGGGGGTCGTCTGTTTGGGACTTTCTTAGAACTGTCTCCTGTGTGGAGTGTCGTCTGCGTGGGACTTTCTGGGACTGGGGGTCTTCTGCGTGTGACTTTGTCGGACTGGGGGCCGTCTGCGTGGGTCTTTCTGGGACTGGGGGCCGTCTGCGTGGGACTTTCTGGGAATGTCTCCTGGGACTGTGGGTCGTCTGCTTTGGACTTCCTGCGACTGGGGTCGTCTGTGTGGGACTTTCTGGGAATGGGGGTCGTCTGCGTGGGACTTTCTGGGACTGTCTCCTGGGTGGGGGGTCGTCTTTGGGAATTTCTGGGACTGGGGGTCGTCTGCGTCGGTCTTTCTGGGAATGTCTCCTGTGTGGGGGGTTGTCTGCCTGGGATTGCTGGGCCTGGGGTTCGTCTGCGTGGGACTTTCTGGGACTGGGGGCCGTCTTCGTGGGACTTTCTGGGAGTGGGGGTCGTCTGCCTGGGACTTTCTGGGACTGTCTCCTGGGTGCGAGGTCGATTGTTTGGGACTTTCTGGGACTGGGGGCCGTCTGCGTGGGACTTTCTGGTACTGGGGGTCGTCTGCGTGGGACTTTTTTGGACTGGGGGTCGTCTGCGTGGGTCTTTCTGTGACTGTCTTCTGGGTCGGGGTTCGTCTGCGTGGGACTTTCTGGGACTGGGGGTCGTCTACGTGGATCTTTCTTGGACTCTCTCCTGGGTGTGGGGTCGTCTGCGTGGGACTTTCTGGGACTGTTTCCTGGGTGGGGACTCGTCTGCGTGGGTCTTTCTGGGACTGGGTGTCGTCTGCGTGGGACTTTTTTGGACTGGGGGTCGTCTGCGTGGGTCTTTCTGTGAGTGTCTGCTGGTTGGGGGTCGTCTGCGTGGGTCTTTCTGGGACTGTGAGTCGTGCGTTGGACTTTCTGTGACTGGGGGCCGTCTACGAGGGACTTTCTGGGAGTGGGGGTCGTCTTCATGGGACTTTCTGGGACTGTCTCCTTGGTGGGGGTCGTCTTCATGGGACTTTCTTAGACTGGGGGTCGTCTGCGTCGGATTTTCTCTGACTTGGGGTCGACTGCGTGGGACTTTCTGGGACTGGGGGCCTCTGCGTTGGACTTTCTGGGAGTGGGGGTCGTCTCCGTGGGACTTTCTGGGACTGTCTCCTGGGTGGGGGGTCGTCAGTTTGGGACTTTCCGAGAAATGTCTCCTGTGTGGGGTGTCGTCTGCGTGGGACTTTCTGGAACTGGGGGTCTTCTGCGTGTGACTTTCTGGGACTGGGGGTCGTCTGCGTGGGACTTTCTGGGACTGGGGGCCGTCTGCGTGGGACTTTCTGGGACTGTCTCCGGGGACTGGGGGTCGTCTGCGTTTGACTTCCTGGGACTGGGGATCGTCTGCGTGGGACTTTCTCGGAATGGGTGTCGTCTGCGTGGGACTTTCTGGGACTGTCTCCTGGTTGGGGGGTCGTCTGCGTGCGACTTTCTGTGACTGTCTCCTGGGTGGGGGTCGTCTGCATGCGACTTCCTGGGACTGGGGGTCTTCTGCGTGGGACTTTCTGGGACTGTCTCCTGGGTGCAGGGTTGTCTGCGTGGGACTTGCTTGGACTGGATGTCGTCTGCGTGGGACTTTCTGGGACAAGGGTGTCGTCTGCGTGGGACTTTCAGGGACTGGGGATCGTCTGCGTGGGACTTTCTGGGACTGGGGGTCGTCTGCGTGGGACTTTCTGGGACTGTCTGCAGGGTGGAGGTCGTCTGCGTTGGAGTTTCTGGGAATGGGGGTCGTCTGCGTGGGACATTCTGTGACTGGGGGCCGTCTACGTGGGACTTTCTGGAAGTGGGGTCGTCTGCATGGGATTTTCTTGGACTGTCTCCTGGGTGGGTTCTCGTCTGCGTGGGACTTTCTGTGACTCACTCCTGTGTAGGGGGTCGTCTGCTAGGGACTTTCTGGGAATGTCTCCTGGGTGGGGGTCTTCTGCATGGGAATTTCTTAGACTGGGGGTCGTCTGCGTGGGACATTCTGGGACTGAGGGTCGTCTGCGTGGGATTTTCTGGTACTGGGGTTCGTCTGCGTGGGACTTTCTGAGACTGGGGCCGTCTTCGTGGGACTTTCTGGGAGTGGGGGTCGTCTTTGTGGGACTTTCTGGGACTGTCACCTCGGTGGGGGGTCTTCTGTTTGGGACATTCTGAGAACTGTCTCCTGGGTGGGGTGTCGTCTGCGTGGGACTTTCTGGGACTGGGGTTCGTCTGCGTGGGACTTTCTGGGACTGTCTCCTGGGTCGGGGGTCGTCTGCGTGGGACTTTCTGGGACTGTCTCCTGGGTGGGGGTCGTCTGCATGGGACTTTCTGGGACTGGGGGTCTTCTGCGTGGGACTTTTTGGGACTGGGTGTCGTCTGCGTGGGACTTTCTGGGACTGTCTCCTGGGTGGGGGGTCGTCTGCGTGGGACTTTCTTGGACTGGGGGTCTTCTGCATGGGACTTTCTGGGACTGTCTCCTGGGTGGGGGGTCGTCTGCGTGGGTCTTTCTGGGATTAGGTGTCGTCTGCGTGGGACCTTCTGGGACTGGGGGTCGTCTGCGTGGGACTTTCTGGGACTGTCTTCTGGGTGGGGGTCGTCTGCGTGGGACTTTCTGGGACTGGGGGTCGTCTGCATGGGACTTTCTGGGACTGGGGGTCGTCTGCGTGGGACTTTCTGGGACTTGTATTCGTCTGAGTGGGTCTTTCTGGGACTGTCTTCTGGGTGGGGCTTCACACAAGAGCTAGGCGTATTCGGCTTGTAGCAGGCTGAGATTGCTTGTAAGGCAGTTTTGAAAAAAAGAGACAGGAGATGTCGTTTTGTAGCAGCCTAGATTGCTTTGAAGGCAGTTTTCACAAAAGAGCCAAGATACGTCGGCTCGTAGACGCCTGGGATTTCTTGTAAATCAATTTGCACAAAAGAGCCAGGAGAATTCGGCTTGCAGGAGCCTGAGATTGCTTGTAAGGCAGTTGTCACAAAAGAGACAGAATATGTCGATTTGTAGCGGCATGAGATTCCTTGCAAGGCAGTTCTCACAAAAGAGCCAGGCGTATTCGGCTTGTAGTTGCCTGAGATTGCTTGTAAGGCAGTTGTCACAAAAGAGTCAGGAAAAGTCGGCTCGTAGCAGCCTGATATTGCTTGTAAGGCAGTTGCCACAAAAGAGCCAGGAGAAATTGGCTTGTCGCCGCCTGGGATTGCTTGTAAGGCAATTCGCACAAAAAGCCAGGAGAATTCATAATGCTGCAGCCTGAGAATGCTTGTAAGGCAGATGCCACAGATGAGCCTGGGGAAATCGGTTCGTAGCAACCTGAGATTGCTTGTATGGCAATTGGCAAAACAAATCAGGAGAATTGGACTACCGGATGCCTGAGATTGCTTGTAAGGCAGTTGTCACAAAAGAGCCAGGATATGTCGATTTATAGCGGCATGAGATTCATTGTAAAGCAGTTTCACAAAAGACCAAGGCGTATTCGGCTTGTAGCAGGCTGAGATTGCTTGTAAGGCAGTTTTTAAAAAAGTGACTGTAGATGTCGTTTTGTAGCAGCGTGAGATTGCTTGTAAGGCAGTTGCCACAAATGAACCAGGAGAATTGGGTTTGCTGCAGCCTGGGATTTCTTGTAAGACCGTTATCACAATAGAGCCAGGAGAATTCGGCTTGTAGCAGCCTGAGATTGCTTGCAAGGCAGTTCCCACAAAAGTGCCTGGAGAAATCGGCACGTAGCCGTCTGGGATTGCTTTAAGGCAATTGGCACAAAAATAAGGAGAATTGTGCTGGCGTCAGCCTGAGATTGCTTGCAAGACAGTTGTCACAAAAGAGACAGGAGATGTCGATTTGTAGCGGCCTGAGATTTCTTGCGAGGCAGTCTCACAAACAAGCCAGGCGTCTTCGGCTTGTAGCGGCCTGAGATTGCTTGTAAGGCAGTTTCACAATAGAGCCAAGAGAAGTTTTCTCGTAGCAGCCTTACATTGCTTGTAAGGCAGTTGTCACAAAAGCGCCAGGAGAATTTGGCTTTTAGCAGCCTGAGATTTCTTGTAAGGCTGTTGCCACAAAAAAGCCAGAAGAAATCGGCTCGTAGACGCCTGGGATTGCTTGTAAGTTAATTCGCACAAAAAGCCAGGAGAATTCATATTGCTGCAGCCTGAGAATGCTTGTAAGGCAGATGCCAGAAATGTGCCAGGGGAAATCGGTTTGTAGCAGCCTGGGAATGCTTGTAAGACAATTATAACAAAAAGTCAGGAGAATTGGACTACCGGCAGCCTGAGATTGCTTGTAAGGCAGTTGTCACAATAGAGCCAGGAGAATTCCTCCTGTAGCAGCCTGAGATTGCTTGTAAGGCAGTTACCACAAAAGAACCAGGAGAAATCGGCACTTAGCCGCCTGGGATTGCTCTTAAGGCAATTGGCACAAAAAGTCAGGAGAATTGTGCTGGCGGAGGAGATATCGATACGTAGCGGCCTGAGATTGCTTGCAAGGCAGTTTCACAATAATTGCCAGGCGTATTCGGCTTGTAGCGGCCTGAGATTGCTTGTAAGGCAGTTTCACAAAAGAGCCAAGAGAAGTCGGCTCGTAGCCGCCTGACATTGCTTGTAAGGCAGTTGTCACAAAAGCGCGAGGAGAAACCGACTTGTAGCAGCCTGAGATTACTTGTAAGGCAGCTGTCACAAAAGAGCCAGGCGTATTCGGCTTGTAGCAGCCTGAGATTGCTTGTAATGCAGTTGCCACAAAAGAGCCAGAAGAAATCAGCCCGTAGCAGCCTGGGATGGCTTGTGAGGCAATTGGCCAAAAAGCCAGTACAATTAGGCTTGCTGCACCCTGAGATTGCTTGTAAGGCCAGGCGTAGACGACTTGTAGCAGTCTGAGATTACTTTTAAGGCATTTGTCACAAAAAAAGGTGATGACGGCTCGTAGAAACCTTAGATTGCTTTTAATCAGTTGTCACAAAAGAGCCAGGAGAATTCCGCTTGTAGCAGCCTGAGATTGCTTGTAAGGCAGTTGCCACAAAAGAGCCAGGAGAAATCCGCTAGTACCAGCCTGGGATGGCTTGTAATGCAATTGGCAAAAAAGAGCCAGGAGTTCGGCTCGTAGCAGCCTGAGATTGCTTGTAAGGCAGTTTTCATAGAAGAGCCAGACTCGTAGAAGCCTGAGATTGCTTGGAAGGCAGTTGGCAGAATAGAGGCAGAAGAATTCATATTGCTGTAGCCTGAGAATGCTTGTAAGGCAGATGCCACATTTGAGCCAGGAGAAATCGGCTCGTAGACGCCTGGGATTTCTTGTAAGGCAATTGGCACAAAAAGCCAGGGGAATTAGGATTGCTGTAGACTGAGATTGCTTTTAAGGCAGTTGTCACAATAGAACCAGGAGAATTTGGCTTATAGCAGCCTGAGATTGCTTGTAAGGAAGTTACCACAAAAGAGCCAGGAGATATCGGCACGTAACCGCCTGGTATTTTTTTTAAGGCAATTGGCATAAAAAGTCAGGAGAACTGTCCTGGCGGAAGACTGAGATTGCTTGTAAAGCAGTTGTCACAAAAGAGACAGGAGTTGTCGGCTTGTAGAAGCCTGACATTGCTTGTAAGGCAGTTGTCACAAAAGCGCCAGGAGAATACGGCTTGTAGCAGCCGGAGATTACTTGCAAGGCAGTTTTCACAAAAGAGCCAAGATAAGTCGGCTCGTAGCAGCCTGACATTGATTGTAAGGCAGTTGTCATAAAAGCGCCAAGAGAATTGGGCTTGTAGCAGCCTGAGATTTCTTGTAAGTCAGTTGCCACAAAAGCGCCAGGAGAAATCGGCTCGTAGACGCCTGGGATTGCTTGTAAGGCAATTTGCACAAAAAGCCAGGAGAATTCATATTGCTGCAGCCTGAGAATGCTTTTAAGGCAGATGACACAGATGAGCCAGGAGAAATCGGTTCGTAGCAGCCTGGGATTGGTTGTAAGGCAATTAGCACAAAAATAAGGAGAATTGGACTAGCGTCAGCCTGAGATTGCTTGTAAGGCAGTTGTCACAAAAGAACCAGTATATGTCGATTTGTAGCGGCCAATTCGGCTTGTAGCAGGCTGAGATTGCTTGTAAGGCAGTTTTCACAAAAGAGACAAGAGATGTGGGTTTGTAGAAGCTTGAGATTGCTTGAAAGGCAGTTTTCACAAAAGAGCCAAGAGAAGTCGGCTCGTAGCAGTCTGACATTGCTTGTAAGGCAGTTTTCACAAAAGAGCCAGGGAAGTCGGCTTGTTGCAGACTGAGATTGCTTGTAAGGCAGTTGCTGCAAAAGAAACAGTAGAAATCGGCTTGTAGCAGCCTGAGATCCTTTGTAAGACAGTTTTCACAAATAGCCCGGAGAAGTCGGCCGATACCAGCGGGAGATTGCTTGTAAGGGAGTTGTCAAAAAAGAGTCAGCAGGTGTAAGTTTGTAGAAGCCAGAGATTGCGTGTAAAGCCAGGGGAAACGGGCTCGTAGCTGCGTGGAATTGCTTGTAATGAAACTGGCACAAAATCCAAGAGAATTGGGCTTGCTGCTGTGATTGCATGTAAGGCAGTTGCTACAAAAGAGCCAGGCGTATTCGGCTTGTAGAAGCCTGAGATTGCTTGTAAGGCAGTTTTCACAAGAGAGCCAAGAGAAGTCGGCTCGGAGCAGCCTGACATTGCTTGTAAGTCAGTTGTCACAAAGAGCCAGGAGAATTCGGCTTGTAGCAGCCTGAGATTGCTTGTAAGGCAGTTGCCACAAAAGAGCCAGAAGAAATCAGCCCGCAGCAGCCTGGGATGGTTTGTAAGGCAACTGGCAAAAAGCCAGTAGAATTAGGCTTGCTGAACCCTGAGATTGCTTGTAAGGCCAGGCGTAGACGGCTTGTAGCAGTCTGAGATTGCTTTTAAGGCATTTGTCACAAAAAAAAGATGACGGCTCGTAGAAGCCTGAGATTGCTTTTAATCAGTTGTCACAAAAGAGACAGGAGAATTCGGTTTGTAGCAGCCTGAGATTGCTTTTAAGGCAGTTGCCACAAAAGAGCCAGGAGAAATCCGCTAGTAGAGGCTGGGATGGCTTGTAAGGCAATTGGCACAAAAGAGCCAGGAGATCGGCTCGTAGCAGCCTGAGATTGCTTGTAAGGCAGTTGTCATAGAAGAGCCAGGCGCGTAGAAGCCTGAGATTGCTTGGAAGGCAGTTGGCAGAATAGAGGCAGGAGAAATCGTCTTGTAGCAACCTGAGATCCTTTGTAAGACAGTTTTCACAAATTGCCCGATGAAGTCGGCCCATAGCAGCCTGAGATTGCTTGTAAGGCAGTTTTCACAGACGAGCCAGCAGGTGTAGGCTCGTATTAGCCTGAGATCGTTGTAAGGCAGTTTTCACAAAAGAGCCAGGATATGTCGTTTTGTTGCAGCCTGAGACTGCTTGTAAGGCAGTTGCCACAAAAGAGCAAGGCGTATTCGGCTTGTAGCAGCCTGAGATTTCATGTAAGGCAGTTTTCACAAAAGTCTTAAGAGAAATCGGATCATAGCAGCCTGACATTGCTTGTAAGGGAGTTGTCACAAAAGATCCAATAGAATTCGTCTTGTAGCAGCCTGAGATTGCTTGTAAGGCAGTCGCCACAAAAGAGCCTTGAGAAATCGGCTCGTAGCAGCCTGGGATTATTTTGTAAGGCAATTTGCAAAAAATCCAGGAACATTGGGCTTGCTGCAGCCTGAGATTGCTTGTAAGGCAGTTGTCACAAAAGACCCAGGAGATCGAATTTTTAGCAACCTGAGATTGCTTGTAATGCAGTTGTCTTAAAAGTGCCAGCAGGTGTAGGCTTGTAGAAGAATGAGATTGCTTGTAAGGCAATTTTCACAAATCTCCCAGGAGAACCGGCTCGTAGAATCCTATGTTTGCGTGTAAGGCACTTTCCACAAAAAGCCAGGAGAAATGGGCTCGTAGCAGCCTGAGATTGCTTGTAAGGCAGGTGTCACAAAAGAGCCAGGCGTATTCGGATTGTAGCAGCCTGAGATTGCTTGTAAGGCTGTTTTCACAAAATGAGCCAGCAGAATTGGGCTTCCTGCAGCCTGAGATTCGTTGTAAGGCAGTTGTCACAACAAGCCAGGAGAAATGGGCTCGTAGCTGCGTGGGATTGCTTGTAAGGCAAATGGCACAAAAAGCCAGGAGAATTAGCTTGCTGCAGCCTGAGATTGATTATAATGCAGTTTTCACAAAAGAGTCAGGAGATGTCGATTTTTAGCAACCTGAGATTGCTTGTAAGGCAGTGGTCACAAAAGAGACAGGCGTAGTCAGCTTGTAGCAGCCAGAGATTGATTTTAGCGCAGTTTTCACAGAAAAGCCAGCAGGTGTGGGCTTGTATCAGCCTGAGATTGCTTGTAAGGCAGTTTTCACAAAAGAGCCAGGAAATGCCGTTTTGTAGCAGCAGATTTTTCATTTGGTCAGATAGTAAAAAGTACAGCTTTAACATTGGTGTCCAATTGTCGGGAATTCTTTACCTTATCCATAATTAAAAAAGTTTTTTCGACACCTTGAATAGAGTCGAGGCGAAATTCAACGGTATGGGGACTTGTGTTAACTCATTTGCAGAAATTGTCATGCGGACCTGAACTGGGTAATCAGTCATATTTCACTTGTTTATAACTTTTTTCCAGTAAAAGAAATATTTTCAAAATCGGTATCAAATTGTGTACAATTGTTTGGTATGTCTACGTATACAGAGATTTTCATTTGGTCAGATAGTAAAAAGTACAGCTTTCACCATGTGCGCCGTATGTCGTCTGACAATTTACAGCGTCCGAATTCCAGTGTGCACAATATGACTGCATTTCTAATTTTTCCTTTTTATAGAATCCACGAAATGTTGGTGTCCTATTGTGGGGAATTTCTTACCTCATCCGTAATTACAAAAGTTTCTTCGACACCTTGAATAGAGTCGAGGTGAAATTCAACGGTATGGGGACTTGTGTTAGCTCCTTTGCGGAAATTATCATGCGGCCCTAAACTGGGAAATCAGTCATATTTCACTTGTTTATAAATTTTTTCCAGTAAAAGATATATTTTCAAAATGGGTATCAAATTGGGTGCAATTTTTTGACTTGTCTATGTATACAGGGATTTTTCATTTGCTAAGATAGTAAAAAGTACAGCTTTCACCATGTGCGCGGTATGTCCTCTGACAATTTACAGCGTCCGAATTCCAGTGTGCACAATAAGAATGCAAGTCTAATTTTTCCTTTTTATAAAATCCACAAAATATTTCTGTCCAATTGTCCGGAATTTTTCACCTTATCCATAATTACAAAACTTTTTTCGACACTTTGATTAGAGTCGAGTCGAAATTCAACGGTATGGGGACTTGTGTTAGCTCATTTGCGGAAATTGTCATGCGGCCCTAAACTGGGTAATCAGTCATATTTCAATTGTTTATGACTTTATTCCAGTAAAAGAATTATTTTCAAAATCGGTATCAAATTGTGTGCAATTATTTGATTTGTCTATGTTTACAGGGAATTTTCATTTGTTCAGATAGTAAAAAGTACCGCTTTCACCATGTGCGCCCTATGTCGTCTGACAATTTACAGCGTCCGAATTCCAGTGTGCACAATAAGACTGCATTTCTAATTTTTCCGTTTTATCGAATCCACAAAATATTGGTGTCCAATTGTCGGGAATTTCTTACCTTATCCATAATTACAAAAGTTTTTTCGACACCTTGAATAGAGTCGTGGCGAAATTCAACGGTTTGGGGACTTGTGTTAGCTCATTTGCGGAAATTGTCATGCGGCCCTAAACGGTCCACATTTGACCGTCTTTTTAGATTCCGTCAAGCAGCATGGACCTGTTGGCTTCCGGTCCATATTTGAGCGTCTTGTGCAAGATGATACACTACGTCCAGGAGCCCTGTTTCTGATCACTTGGTTTCTGGTGCATATTTGAGCGTCTAATATAAAAAGATAAACTACGTCCAGCAGCATGGCCTCTGATCTGTTGGTTTCCGGTCCATATTTGAGAGTCTAATGTAAGATTTTAGACTACGTCCAGAAGCATCGCCTCTGACCTTTTGGCTTCCGGTCCATATTTGAGCCTCTTGTGTAAGATGATACACTACGTCCAGCAGCCCTGTTTCTGATCACTTGGTTTCTGGTGCATATTTCAGCGTCTAATGTAAAAAGATAAACTACGTACAGCAGCATGGCCTTTGATCTGTTGGTTTCCGGTCCATATTTGAGCGTCTAATGTAAGATTTTAGACTACGTCCAGCAGCATAGCCTCGGACCTGTTGGCTTCCGGTCCATATTTGAGCGTCTTGTGCAAGATGATACACTACGTCCAGCAGCCCTGTTTCTGATCACTTGGTTTCTGGTGCATATTTGATCGTCTAATGTAAAAAGATAAACTCCGTCAAGCATCATGGAATCTGATCTGTTGTTTTCCGGTCCATATTTGAGCGTCTAATGCAAATTTTAGACTAAGTCCAGCAGCATGGCCTCTGAACTGTTGGCTTCCGGTTCATATTTGAGCGTCTTGTGTAAGATGATACACTACGTCCAGCAGCCATGATTCTGATCTTTTGGATTCTGGTGCATATTTGAGCGTCTAATTTAAAAAGATAAACTACGTCCAGCAGTATGGCCACTGATCTGTTGGTTTCCGGTCAAAATTTGAGCGTCTAATGTAAGATTTTAGACTTTGACCAGCAGCATGGCCTCTGACCTTTTGGCTTCCGGTCCATATTTGAGCGTCTTGTGACACATGATACACTACATCCAGCAGCCCTGTTTCTGATCTCTTGGTTTCTGGTGCATATTTGAGCGTCTAATGTAAAAAAGATAAACTACGTCCAGCAGCATGGCCTCTGATCTGTTGGTTTCCGGTCCATATTTGAGCGTCTAATGTAAGATTTTTGACTACATCCAGCAGGTGGACTCTGACCTGTTGGTTTCCGGTCCACGTTTGTGCGTCTTGTGTAAGACGATATACTACGTCTAGCATCCCTGTTTCTGATCTCTTGGTTTCTGGTGAATATTTGAGCGTCTAATGTAAAAAGATAAACTACGTCCAGCAGCATGGCCTCTGATCTGTTGGTTTCCGGTCCATATTTGAGCGTCTAATGCAAATTTTAGACTACGTCCAGCAGCATGGCCTCTGAACTGTTGGCTTCCGGTTCATATTTGAGCGTCTTGTGTAAGATGATACACTACGTCCAGCAGCCATGATTCTGATCTCTTGGTTTCTGGTGCATATTTGAGCGTCTAATGTAAAAAGATAAACTACTTTCCAGCAGCATGGCCTCTGAACTGTTGGTTTCCGGTGCATATTTGAGCGTCTAATGTAAGATTTTTGAATACGTCCAGCAGGTGCCCTCTGATCAGTTGGTATCCGGTCCATATTTGAGCGTCTAATGTAAGATTTTACATGACGTCCAGCAGCGTGGCCTCTGACCTGTTGGCTTCCGGTCCATATTTGAGCCTCTTGTGTAAGATGATACAGTACGTCCAGCAGCCATGATTCTGATCTGTTGGATTCTGGTGCATATTTGAGCGTCTAATGTAAATAGATAAACTACGTCCAGCAGCATGGCCTCTGATCTGTTGGTTTCCGGTCCATATTTGAGTGTCTTGTGTAAGATAATACGCTACGTCCAGCAGCCCTGTTTCTGATCACTTGGTTTCTGGTGCATATTTGAGCGTCTAATTTAAAAAGATAAACTACGACCAGCAGAATGGCCTCTGATCTGTTGGTTTCCGGTCCATATTTGAGCCTCTAATATAAGATATTACATGACGTCCAGCAGCATGGCCTCTGACCTGTTGGTTTCCGGTCCACATTTGAGAGTCTTGTGTAAGATGATACACTACGTCTAGCATCCTTGTTTCTGATCTCTTGGTTTCTGGTGCATATTTGAGCGTCTAATTTAAAAAGATAAACTACGTACAGCAGCATGGCCTTTGATCTGTTGGTTTCCGTCCATATTTGAATGTCTTATATAAGATTTTAGACTACGTCCAGCAACATGTTTTCTGACCTGTTGGCTTCCGGTCCATATTTGAGCCTCTTGTGTAAGATGATACCCTACGTCCAGCAGCCATGATTATGATATTTGGATTCTGGTGAATATTTGAGCGTCTAATGTAAAAAGATAAACTACGTCCAGCAGCATGGCCTCTGATCTGTTGGTTTCTGTTACATATTTGAGCGTCTAATGTAAGATTTTATACTACGTCTAGCAGATGGCCTCTGACCATTTGGCTTCCGGTCCATATTTGAGCGTCTTGTGTCACATGATACACTACATCCAGCAGCCCTGTTTCTGATCTCTTGGTTTCTGGTGCATATTTGAGCGTCTAATGTAAAAAAGATAAACTACGTCCAGCAGCATGGCCTCTGATCTGTTGGTTTCCGGTCCATATTTGAGCGTCTAATGTAAGATTTTTGACTACGTCCAGCAGGTGGACTCTGACCTGTTGGTTTCCGGTCCACGTTTGTGCGTCTTGTGTAAGACGATATACTACGTCTAGCATCCCTGTTTCTGATCTCTTGGTTTCTGGTGAATATTTGAGCGTCTAATGTAAAAAGATAAACTACTTTCCAGCAGCATGGCCTCTGATCTGTTGGTTTCCGGTCCATATTTGAGCGTCTAATGCAAATTTTAGACTACGACCAGTAGCATGGCCTCTGAACTGTTGGCTTCCGGTTCATATTTGAGCGTATTGTGTAAGATGATACACTACGTCCAGCAGCCATGATTCTGATCTCTTGGTTTCTGGTGCATATTTGAGCGTCTAATGTAAAAAGATAAACTACTTTCCAGCAGCATGGCCTCTGATCTGTTGGTTTCCGGTGCATATTTGAGCGTCTAATGTAAGATTTCTGAATACGTCCAGCAGGTGCCCTCTGATCAGTTGGTTTACGGTCCATATTTGAGCGTCTAATGTAAGATTTTACATGACGTCCAGCAGCGTGGCCTCTGATCTGTTGGCTTCCGGTCCATATTTGAGCCTCTTGTGTAAGATGATACAGTACGTCCAGCAGCCATGATTCTGATCTGTTGGATTCTGGTGCATATTTGAGCGTCTAATGTAAATAGATATACTACGTCCATCAGCATGGCCTCTGATCTGTTGGTTTCCGGTCCATATTTGAGCGTCTTGTGCAAGATGATACACTACGTCCAGCAGCATGGCCTCTGATCTGTTGTTTTCCGGTCCATATTTGAGCGTTTAATGTAAGATTTACATGACGTCCAGCAGCATGGCCTCTGACCTGTTGGCTTACGGTCCATATTTGTGCCTCTTGTGTAAGATGATACTCTACGTCCAGCAGCCATGATTATGATCTGTTGGATTCTGGTGCATATCTGAGCGTCTAATTTAAAAAGATAAACTACGTCCAGCAGCATGGCCTCTGATCTGTTGGTTTCCGGTCCATATTTGAGCGTCTTGTGCAAGATGATACACTACGTCCAGCAGCCCTGTTTCTGATCTCTTGGTTTCTGGTGCATATTTGAGCGTCTAATTTAAAAAGATAAACTACGTCCAGCAGCATGGCCTCTGATCTGTTGGTTTCCGGTCCATATTTGAGCCTCTAATATAAGATATTACATGACGCCCAGCAGCATGGCCTCTGACCTGTTGGTTTCCCGTCCACATTTGAGAGTCTTGTGTAAGATGATACACTACGTCTAGCATCCCTGTTTCTGATCTCTTGGTTTCTGGTGCATATTTGAGCGTCTAATGTAAAAAGATATACTACGTACAGCAGCATGGCCTTTGATCTGTTGGTTTCCGTCCATATTTGAATGTCTTATATTAGATTTTAGACTACGTCCAGCAGCATATCTTCTGACCTGTTGGCTTCAGGTCCATATTTGAGCCTCTTGTGTAAGATGATACACTACGTCCAGCAGCCATGATTATGATCTTTTGGATTCTGGTGAATATTTGAACGTCTAATGTAAAAAGATAAACTACGTCCAGCAGCATGGCCTCTGATCTGTTGGTTTCTGTTCCATATTTGAGCCTCTAATGTAAGATTTTATACTACGTCCAGCAGATGGCCTCTGACCTGTTGGCTTCAGGTCAATATTTGAGCGTCTTGTGTAAGATGATACACTACATCCAGCAGCCCTGTTTCTGACCTCTTGGTTTCTGGTGCATATTTGAGCGTCTAATGTAAAAAGATAAACTACGTCCAGCAGCCTTGCCTCGTATCAGTTGGTTTCCTGTCCATATTTGAGCGTCTAATGTAAGATTTTACATGATGCCCAGCAGCATGGCCTCTGACCCGTTGGTTTCCGGTCCATATTTGAGCCGATTGTGTAAGATGATACACTACGTCCAGCAGCCATGATTCTGATCTGTTGGATTCTGGTGCATATTTGAGCGTCTAATGTAAAAAGATAAACTACGACCAGCAGCATAGCTTCTGATCTGTTGGTTTCCGTCCATATTTGAAAGTCTTATGTAAGATTTTAGACTACGTCCAGCAGCATGGCCTCTGACCTGTTGGCTTCCGGTCCATATTTGAGCGTCTTGTGTAAGAGGATACACTACGTCCAGCAGCCATGATTCTGATCTGTTGGTTGCTGGTGCATATTTGAGCGTATAATTTAAAACGATAAACTACGTCCAGCAGCATGGCCTCTTATCCGTTGGTTTCCGGTCCATATTTGAGCGTCTAATGTAAGATTGCAGACTACGTCCAGCAGCATGGCCTCTGATCTTTTGGCTTCCTGTCCATATTTGAGCGTCTTGTGTAAGATGATACACTACGTCCAGCAGCCATGATTCTGATCTCTTGGTTTCCGGTCCATATTTTTAGCGTCTAATATAAAAAGATAAACTACACCCTGCAGCATGGCCTCAGAATTGTTGGTTTCCGTTCCACATTTGAGCGTCTAATGTAAGATTTTAGCATACAACCAGTAGCATGCCATCTGACCTGTAGGCTTCCGGTCCATATTAGAGCGTCTTCTGTAAGATGATACACTACGTCCAGCAGCAATGATTCTGATCTGTTTGTTTCTGGTGCATATTTTGAGCGTCTAATGTAAAAAGATAAACTACGTCCAGCAGCATGGCCTCTGATCTGTAGGTTTACGGTCCATATTTGATTGTCTAATTTAAGATTTTAGACTACGTCCAGCAGAATTGCCCCTGACCTGTTGGCTTCCGGTCCATATTTGAGCGTCTTGTGTAAGATGATACACTACGTCCAGCAGCCATGATTCTGATCTCTTGGTTTCCGGTCCATATTTTGAGCGTCTAATATAAAAAGATAAACTACGACCAGCAGCACAGCCTCTGATCTGTTGGTTTGCGGTCCATATTTGAGCGTCTAATGTAAGATTTTAGACTGTGTCCAGCAGCATAGTCTTTGATCTGTTGGATTCCGGTCCATATTTGAGCGTCTTGTGTAAGGTGATACACTACGTCCAGCAGCCATGATTCTGATCTGTTGGTTTCTGGTACATATTTGACCGTCTAATGTAAAAAGATAAACAACGTCCAGCAGCATGGCGTCAGAACTGTTGGTTTCCGTTCCATATTTGAGCGTCTAATGTAAGATTTTAGACTACGGCCAGCAGCATGGCCTCTGATCTGTTGCTTTCCGGTCCATATTTGAGCATCTAATGTAAGATTTTAGACTCCCTCCAGCAGCATAGTCTTTGATCTGTTGGCTTCCGGTCCATATTTTAGCGTCTTGTGTAAGATGATACACTACGTCCAGCAGCCATGATTCTTATCTGTTGTTTTCTGGTGCATATTTGAGCGTCTAATGTAACAAGATAAACTACCGCCAGCAGCATGGCCTCTGATCTGTTGGTTTCCGGTCCATATTTGAGCGTCTAATGTAAGATTTTAGACTACATGCATCATCATTGCCTCTGATCTCTTGGCTTCCGGTCCATATTTGGGCGTCTTGTTTAAGATGATACACTACGTCCAGCAGCCATGATTCTGATCTCTTTGTTTCTGGTGCATATTTGAGCGTCTAATGTAAATAGATAAACTACGACCAGCAGCATGGACCCTGACCTGTTGAATTCCCGTCCATATTTGAGCGTCTAATGTAAGATTTTAGACTACGTCCAGCAGCACAGACTCTGATCTGTTGGTTTCCGGTCCATATTTGAGCGTCTAATTTAAAAAGATAAACTACGTCCAGCAGCATGGCCTCAGATATGTTGGTTTCCGTCCCATATTTGAGCGTCTAATGTAAGATTTTAGATTACGTCCAACAGCATGGCGTCTGACCTGTAGGCTTCCGGTCAATATTTGAGCGTCTTGTGTAAGATGATACACTAGGTCCAGCAGCCATGATTCTGATCTGTTGGTTTCTGGTGCATATTTGAGCGTATAATGTAAAAAGATAAACTACGTCCAGCAGCATGGCCTCTGATCTGTTGGTTTCCGGTCCATATTTGAGCGTCTAATGTAAGATTTTAGACTACATCAAGCAGCATGCCCTCTGACCTGTAGGCTTCCGGTCCATATTTTAGCGTCTTGTGTAAGATGATACACTACGTCCAGCAGCCATGATTCTTATCTGTTGTTTTCTGGTGAATATTTGAGCGTCTAATGTAACAAGATTAACTACCGCCAGCAGCATGGCCTCTGATCTGTTGGTTTCCGGTCCATATTTGAGCGTCTAATGTAAGATTTTAGACTACATGCATCATCATTGCCTCTGATCTCTTGGCTTCCGGTCCATATTTGGGCGTCTTGTTTAAGATGATCCACTACGTCCAGCAGCCATGATACTGATCTGTTGGTTTCTGGTACATATTTGAGCTTCTAATATAAAAGTATAAACTACGTCCAGCAGCATGGCCTCGGATCTGTTGGTTTCCGGTCCATATTTGAGCGTCTAATGTAAGATTTCAGACTACGCCCAGCAGCATGGCCTCTGACCTGTCTGCTTCAGGTCCATATTTGAGCGTCTTGTGTAAGATGATACACTACGTCCAGCAGCCATGATTCTGATCTCTTTGTTTCTGGTGCATATTTGAGCGTCTAATGTAAATAGATAAACTACGACCAGCAGCATGGACCCTGACCTGTTGAATTCCCGTCCATATTTGAGCGTCTAATGTAAGATTTTAGACTACGCCCAGCAGCACAGCCTCTGATCTGTTGGTTTCCGGTCCATATTTGAGCGTCTAATTTAAAAAGATAAACTACGTCCAGCAGCATGGCCTCAGATATGTTGGTTTCCGTCCCATATTTGAGCGTCTAATGTAAGATTTTAGATTACGTCCAACAGCATGGCGTCTGACCTGTAGGTATCCGGTCAATATTTGAGCGTCTTGTGTAAGATGATACACTACGTCCAGCAGCCATGATTCTGATCTGTTGGTTTCTGGTGCATATTTGAGCGTATAATGTAAAAAGATAAACTACGTCCAGCAGCATGGCCTCTGATCTGTTGGTTTCCGGTCCATATTTGAGCGTCTAATGTAAGATTTTAGACTACGCCCAGCAGCATGGCCTCTGACCTGTATGCTTCCGGTCAATATTTGAGCGTCTTGTGTAAGATAATACACTACGTCCAGCAGCCATGATACTGATCTGTTGGTTTCTGGTGCATATTTGAGCGTCTAATGTAAAAAGATAAACTACGTCCAGCTGCATGGCCTCTGATCTGTTGGTTTCCGGACCATATTTGAGCGTCTAATGTAAGATTTCAGACTACATGCAGCAGCATGGCTTCTGACCTGTTGGCTTCCGGTCCATATTTGAGCGTCTTGTGTAAGATGATACACTACGTCCAGCAGCCCTTTTTCTGATCTCTTGGTTTCTGGTGCAAATTTGAGCGTCTAATGTAAAAAGATAAACTACGTCCAGCAGCATGGCCTCTGATCTGTTGGTTTCCGGTCCATATTTGAGTGTCTAATATAAGATTTATACTACGTCCAGCAGCATGGCCTCTGACCTGTTGGCTTCTGGTCCATATTTGAGCGTCTTGTGTAAGATGATACACTACGTCCAGCAGCCATGATTCTGATCTGTTGGTTTCCGGTCCATATATGAGCGTCTAATGTAAGATTTGAGAATACGTCCAGCAGAATTGCCCCTGACCTGTTGGCTTCCGGTCCATATTTGAGCGTCTTGTGTAAGATGATACACTACGTCCAGCAGCCATGATTCTGATCTCTTGGTTTCCGGTCCATATTTTGAGCGTCTAATATAAAAAGATAAACTACGACCAGCAGCACAGCCTCTGATCTGTTGGTTTGCGGTCCATATTTGAGCGTCTAATGTAAGATTTTAGACTGTGTCCAGCAGCATAGTCTTTGATCTGTTGGATTCCGGTCCATATTTGAGCGTCTTGTGTAAGGTGATACACTACGTCCAGCAGCCATGATTCTGATCTGTTGGTTTCTGGTACATATTTGAGCTTCTAATGTAAAAAGATAAACTACGACCGGCAGCATGGCCTCTGATCGGTTGGTTTCCGGTCCATATTTGAGCGTCTAATGTAAGATTTTAGACTACGTCCAGCAGCATGGCCTCTGATCTGTTGCTTTCCGGTCCATATTTGAGCATCTAATGTAAGATTTTAGACTCCCTCCAGCAGCATAGTCTTTGATCTGTTGGCTTCCGGTCCATATTTGAGCGTCTTGTGTAAGATGATACACTATGTCCAGTAGCCCTGTTTCTGATCGCTTGGTTTCTGGTACATATTTGACCGTCTAATGTAAAAAGATAAACAACGTCCAGCAGCATGGCGTCAGAACTGTTGGTTTCCGTTCCATATTTGAGCGTCTAATGTAAGATTTTAGACTACATCAAGCAGCATGCCCTCTGACCTGTAGGCTTCCGGTCCATATTTTAGCGTCTTGTGTAAGATGATACACTACGTCCAGCAGCCATGATTCTTATCTGTTGTTTTCTGGTGCATATTTGAGCGTCTAATGTAACAAGATAAACTACCGCCAGCAGCATGGCCTCTGATCTGTTGGTTTCCGGTCCATATTTGAGCGTCTAATGTAAGATTTTAGACTACATGCATCATCATTGCCTCTGATCTCTTGGCTTCCGGTCCATATTTGGGCGTCTTGTTTAAGATGATACACTACGTCCAGCAGCCATGATTCTGATCTCTTTGTTTCTGGTGCATATTTGAGCGTCTAATGTAAATAGATAAACTACGACCAGCAGCATGGACCCTGACCTGTTGAATTCCCGTCCATATTTGAGCGTCTAATGTAAGATTTTAGACTACGTCCAGCAGCACAGCCTCTGATCTGTTGGTTTCCGGTCCATATTTGAGCGTCTAATTTAAAAAGATAAACTACGCCAGCAGCATGGCCTCAGATATGTTGGTTTCCGTCCCATATTTGAGCGTCTAATGTAAGATTTTAGATTACGTCCAACAGCATGGCGTCTGACCTGTAGGCTTCCGGTCAATATTTGAGCGTCTTGTGTAAGATGATACACTAGGTCCAGCAGCCATGATTCTGATCTGTTGGTTTCTGGTGCATATTTGAGCGTATAATGTAAAAAGATAAACTACGTCCAGCAGCATGGCCTCTGATCTGTTGGTTTCCGGTCCATATTTGAGCGTCTAATGTAAGATTTTAGACTACGCCCAGCAGCATGGCCTCTGACCTGTATGCTTCCGGTCAATATTTGAGCGTCTTGTGTAAGATAATACACTACGTCCAGCAGCCATGATACTGATCTGTTGGTTTCTGGTGCATATTTGAGCGTCTAATGTAAAAAGATAAACTACGTCCAGCTGCATGGCCTCTGATCTGTTGGTTTCCGGACCATATTTGAGCGTCTAATGTAAGATTTTAGACTACATGCAGCAGCCCTTTTTCTGATCTCTTGGTTTCTGGTGCAAATTTGAGCGTCTAATGTAAAAAGATAAACTACGTCCAGCAGCATGGCCTCTGATCTGTTGGTTTCCGGTCCATATTTGAGTGTCTAATATAAGATTTATACTACGTCCAGCAGCATGGCCTCTTACCTGTTGGCTTCTGGTCCATATTTGAGCGTCTTGTGTAAGATGATACACTACGTCCAGCAGCCATGATTCTGATCTGTTGGTTTCCGGTCCATATATGAGCGTCTAATGTAAGATTTGAGAATACGTCCATCAGCATTGCCTCTGATTTGTTGGCTTCCGGTCCATATTTGAGCGTCTTGTGTAAGAGGATACACTACGTCCAGCAGCCATGATTCTGATCTCTTGGTTTCTGGTACATATTTGAGCGTCTAATGTAAAAAGATAAACTACGTCCTGCAGCATGGCATCTGATCTGTTTGTTTCCCGGCCATATTTGTGCTTTTAATGTAAGATTTTAGACTACGTCCAGCAGCATGGCCTCTCACCGGTTGGCTTCCGGTCCATATTTGAGCGTCTTGTGTAAGAGGATACACTACGTCCAGCAGCCATGATTCTGATCTGTTGGTTTCTGGTGCATATTTGAGCGTCTAATGTAAAAAGATATACTACGACCAGCAGCATGGCCTCTGATCTGTTGGTTTCCGGTCCATATTTGAGCGTCTAATGTAAGATTTTAGACAACGCCCAGCAGCATATCCTCTGACCTGTTGGATTCCGGTCCATATTTGAGCGTCTTGTGTAAGGTGATAAACTACGTCCAGCAGCCATGATTCTGATCTATTGGTTTCTGGTATATATTTGAGCTTCTAATGTAAAAAGATAAACTACGTCCAGCAGCATGGCCTCTGATCTGTTGGTTTCCGGTCCATATTTGAGCGTCTAATGTAAGATATTTGACTACGTCCTGCAGCATGGCCTCTGACCTGTTGGCTTCCGGTCCATATTCGAGCTTGTTGTGTAAGATTATACTGTACGTCCAGCAGCCATGATTCTGATATATTGTTTTCTGGAGCATATTTGAGCGTCTAATGTAAAAAGATAAACTACGCCCAGCAGCATGGACTCTGATCTGTTGGTTTCCGGTCCATATTTGAGCGTGTAATGTAAGATTTTAGACTACTTCCTGCAGCATGGCCTCTGAAATATTGGCTTCCGTTCCATATTTGAGCGTCTTGTGTAAGATGATACACTACGTACAGCAGCCATGATTCTGATCTGTTGGTTTCTGGTGCATATTTGAGCGTTTACTGTAAAATGATACACTACGTCCAGCAGACATGATTCTGATCTGTTGGTTTATGCAGTATTTGAGCGTGTAATGTAAAAAGATAAACTACGTCCAGCAGCATGGCCTCTGATCTGTTGGTTTCCGGTACATATTTGAGCGTGTAATGTAAGATTTTAGACTACGTCCAGCAGCATGTCCTCTGACCTCTCGGCTTCCGGTCCATATATGAGCGTCTTGTGCAAGATTATACACTACGTCCAGCAGCCCTGTTTCTGATTTCTTGCTTTCTGGTGCATATTTGAGCGTCTAATGTAAAAAGGTAAACTACGTCAAGCCACATGGCCTCTCATCTGTTGGTTTCCGGCCCATATTTGAGCGTCTTGTGTAAGATGATACACTACGTCCAGCAGCCCTGTTTCTGATCTCTGGCTTTCTGGTGCATATTTGAGCGTCTAATGAAAAAAGATAAACTACGACAAGCCACATGGCCTCTCATCTGTTGGTTTCCGGTCCATATTTGAGCGTCCAATGGAACATTTTAGACTACGTCCAGCAGCATGGCCTCTGAACTGTTGGCTTCCGGCCTATATTTGAGCGTTTGTGTAAGATGATACACTACGTCCAGCAGCCCTGTTTCTGATCCCTGGCTTTCTGGTGCATATTTGAGCGTCCAATGTAAAAAGATAAACTACGTCCAACAGCATGGCGTCTGATATGATGGTTTCCGGTCCATATTTGAGCGTCTAATGTAATGTTTAGACTACGTCTATTAGCATGGCCTCTGACCTGTTGGCTTCCGGTCCATATTTGAGCGTCTTGTGTAAGATGATACTCTAAGTCCAGCAGCAACGATTCTGATCTGTTGGTTTCTGGTGCATATTAGAGCGTCTAATGTAAAAAAATAAACTACGTCCAGCAGCATGGCCTCTGATCTGTTGGTTTCCGGTCCATATTTTAGCGTCTAATGTAAGATATTAGACTACGTCTAGCAGCATGGCCTCTGACCTGTTGGCTTCCGGTCCATGTTTGAGCGTCTTGTGTAAGATGATACACAACATCCAGCAGCCATGATTTTGATGTCTTGGTTTCTGGTGCATATTTGAGCGTCTAATGTAAAAAGATAAACTACGACTAGCAGCATGGCCTCTGATCTGTTGGTTTCCGGTCCATATTTGAGCGTCTAATGTAAGATTTTAGACTACGCCCAGCAGCATGGCCTCTGACCTGTTAGCTTCCGGTCGATATTTGATCGTCTTGTGTAAGATGATACACTACGTCCAGCAGCCATGATTCTGATCTGTTGTTTCCTGGTTCATATTTCAGCGTCTAATGTAAAAAGATAAACTACGACCAGCAGCATGGCCTCTGATCGGTTGGTTTCCGGTCCATATTTTAGCGTCTAATGTAAGATTTTAGACTACGTCCAGCAGAATGGACTCTGACCTCTTGGCTTCCGGTGCATATTTGAGCGTCTTGTGTAAGATGATACACTACGTCCAGCAGCCCTGCTTCTGATCTCTTGGTTTCTTGTGCATATTTGAGCGTCTAATGTAAAAAGATAAACTACGTCATGCAGCATGGCCTCTGACTTGTTGGCTTCCGGTCCATATTTTAGCGACTTGTGTAAGATTATACACTACATCCAGCAGCCGTGTTTCTGATATCTTGGTTTGTGATGCATATTTGAGCGACTTGTGTAAGATTATACACTACGTCCAGCAGCCATGATTCTGATCTGATGGTTTCTGGTGCATATTTGAGCGTCTAATGTAAAAAGATAAACTACGTCCAGCAGCATAGCCTCTGATCTGTTGGTTTGCGGTCCATATTTGAGCATCGAATGTAAGATTTTAGAATACATGCAGAAGCATGGCCTCTGACCTGTTGGCTTCCGGTCCATATTTGAGCGTTTTGTGTAAAATGATACACTACGTCCAGCAGACATGATTCTGATCTGTTCTTTTCTGTACATATTTGAGCGTCTAATGTAAATAGATAAACTACGACCAGCAGCATGGCATCTGATCTGTTGGTTTTCCGTCCATATTTGTGCGTCTAATGTAAGATTTTAGACTACGTCCAGCAGCATGGCCTGTGACCTGTTGGCTTCTGGTCCATATTTGAGCATCTTGTGTAACATGATACACTACGTCCAGCAGCCCTGTTTCTGATCTCTGGCTTTCTGGTGCATATTTGAGCTTCTAATGTAAAAAGATAAACTACGTCAAGTCACATGGCCTCTTATCTGTTGGTTTCCGGTCCATATTTGAGCGTCCAATGTAACATTTTAGACTACGTCCAGCAGCATGGCCTCTGACCTGTTGGCTTCCGGCCCATATTTGAGCGTCTTGTGTAAGATGATACACTACGTCCCGCAGACATGATTCTGATCTGTTGGTTTATGCAGTATTTGAGCGTCTAATGTAAAAAGATAAACTACGTTCAGCAGCATGGCCTCTGATCTGTTGGTTTCCCGTCCATATTTGAGCGTCTAATGTAAGATATTAGACTACGACCAGCAGCATGGCATCTGACCTCTTGACTTCCGGTCCATATTTGAGCGTCTTGTGTAAGATGATACACTACGTCCAGCAGCATGGCCTCTGATCTGTTGGTTTCCCGTCCATATTTGAGCGTCTAATGTAAGATTTTAGACTACGTCCAGCAGCATGGCCTCTGACTTGTTGGCTTCCGGTCCATATTTTAGCGACTTGTGTAAGATTATACACTACATCCAGCAGCCGTGTTTCTGATATCTTGGTTTGTGATGCATATTTGAGCGACTAATGTAAAAAGATAAACTACGACCAGCAGCATGGCCTCTGATCGTTTGGTTTCCGATCCATATTTGAGCGTCTAATGTAAGATTTTAGACTACGACCAGCAGCATGGCCTCTGACCTCTTGGCTTCCGGTCCATATTTGAGCGTCTTGTGTAAGATGATGCACTACATCCAGCAGCCCTGTTTCTGATCTCTTGGTTTCTGATGCATATTTTAGCGTCTTGTGTAAGAATATACACTACGTCCAGCTGCCATGATTCTGATCTGTCGGTTTCTGGTGCATATTTGAGTGTCTAATGTAAAAAGATAAACTACGACCAGGAGCATGGCCTCTGATCTGTTGGTTTCTGGTCCATATTTGAGCATCGAATGTAAGATTTTAGAATACATGCAGCAGCATGGCCTCTGACCTGTTGGCTTCCCGTCCATATTTGAGCATATTGTGTAAAATGATACACTACGTCCAGCAGACATGATTCTGATCTGTTCGTTTCTGTACATATTTGAGCGTCTAATGTAAATAGATAAACTACGCCCAGCAGCATGGCATCTGATCTGTTGGTTTCCGGTCCACATTTGGGCGTCTAATGTAAGATTTTAGTCTACGTCCAGCAGCATGACATCTGACCAGTTAGTTTCCGGTCCATATTTGAGCGTCTTGTGTAAGATGATACACTACGCCTAGCAGCCATGATTCTGATCTGTTGGTTTCTGCTGCATATTTGAGCAACTAATGTAAAAAGATAAACTACGACCAGCAGCATGGCCTCTGATCGTTTGGTTTCCGATCCATATTTGAGCGTCTAATGTAAGATTTTAGACTACGACCAGCAGCATGGCCTCTGACCTCTTGGCTTCCGGTCCATATTTCAGCGTCTTGTGTAAGATGATACACTACGTCCAGCAGCCCTGTTTCTGATCTCTTGGTTTCTTGTGCATATTTGAGCGTCTAATGTAAAAAGATAAACTACGTCCAGACGCATGGCTTCTGATCTGTTGGTTTCCGGTCCATATTTGAGCGTCTGATGTAAGATATTTGACTACGTCCTGCAGCATGGCCTCTGACCTGTTGGCTTCCGGTCCATATTCGAGAGTCTTGTGTAAGATTATACTGTACGTCCAGCAGCCATGATTCTGATCTGTTGTTTTCTGGTGCATATTTGAGCGTCTAATGTAAAAAGATAAACTACGGCCAGCAGCATGGACTTTGATCTGTTGGTTTCCGGTGCATATTTAAGCGTGTAATGTAAGATTTTAGACTACGTCCTGCAGCATGGCCTCCGAACTGTTGGCTTCCGTTCCATATTTGAGCGTCTTGTGTAAGAAGATACACTACGTCCAGCAGCCATGATTCTGATCTGTTGGATTCTGGTGCATATTTGAGCGTCTAATGTAAAAAGATAGACTACGTCCAGCAACATGGCCTCTGATCTGTTGGTTTCCGGTCCATATTTGAGCGTCTAATGTAAGATTTTAGACTACGTCCAGCAGCATGGCCTCTGTCCGTTTGGCTTCCGGTCCATATTTGAGCGTCTTGTGTAAGATGATACACTACATCCAGCAGCCCTGTTTCTGATCTCTTGGTTTCTGATGCATATTTTAGCGTCTTGTGTAAGATTATACACTACGTCCAGCTGCCATGATTCTGATCTGTTGGATTCTGGTGCATATTTTAGCGTCTAATGTAAAAAGATAAACTACGACCAGCAGCATGGCCTCTGATCTGTTGGTTTCCGGTCCATATTTGAGAATCGAATGTAAGATTTTAGAATACATGCAGCAGCATGGCCTCTGACATGTTGGCTTCCCGTCCATATTTGAGCATATTGTGTAAAATGATACACTACGTCCAGCAGACATGATTCTGATCTGTTCGTTTCTGTACATATATCAGCGTCTAATGTAAATAGATAAACTACGTCCAGCAGCATGGCATCTGATCTGTTGGTTTCCCGTCAATATTTGTGCGTCTAATGTAAGATATTAGACTTCGTCCAGCAGCATGGCCTGAGACCTGTTGGCTTCCGGTCCAGATTTGAGCGTCTTGTGTAAGATGATACACTACGCCCAGCAGACATGATTCTGATCTGTTGGTTTCTGCTGCATATTTGAGCGTCTAATGTAAAAAGATAAACTACGTCCAGCAGCATGGCCTCTGATCTGTTGGTTTCCGGTCCATATTTGAGCGTGTCATGTAAGATTTTAGACTACGTCCAGCAGCATGGCCTCTGACCTGTTGGCTTCAGGTCCATATTTGAGCGTCTTGTGTAAGATGATACACTACGTCCAGCAGCCCTGTTTCTGATCTCTTGCTTTCTGGTGCATATTTGAGCGTCTAATTTAAAAAGATAAACTACGTCAAGCCACATGGCCTCTGACCTGTTGGCTTCCGCCCCATATTTGAGCGTCTTGTGTAAGATGATACACTACGTCCAGCAGCCCTGTTTCTGATCTCTTGGTTTCTGGTGCATATTTGAGCGTCTAATGTAAAAAGCTAAATTACGTCTAGCAGCATGGCCTCAGATCTGTTTGATTCCGGTCCATATTTGAGCGTCTAATGTAAGATTTTAGACTACGTCCAGCAGCATGGCCTCTCACCTTTTAGCTTCCGGTCCATATTTGAGCGTCTTGTGTAAGATGATACACTACGTCCAGCAGTCATGATTCTGATCTCTTGGTTTCTGGTGCATATTTAAGCGTCTAATGTAAAAAGATAAACTTTGTCCATCAGCATGGCCTCTGATCTGTTGTTTTCCGGTCCATATTTGAGCGTCTAATGTAAGATTTTAGACTACGTCCAGCAGCATGGCCTCTGACCTGTTAGCTTCCGGTCGATATTTGATCGTCTTGTGTAAGATGATACACTACGTCCAGCAGCCATGATTCTGATCTGTTGTTTCCTGGTTCATATTTCAGCGTCTAATGTAAAAAGATAAACTACGACCAGCAGCATGGCCTCTGATCGGTTGGTTTCCGGTCCATATTTTAGCGTCTAATGTAAGATTTTAGATTACGTCCAGCAGAATGGACTCTGACCTCTTGGCTTCCGGTGCATATTTGAGCGTCTTGTGTAAGATGATACACTACGTCCAGCAGCCCTGCTTCTGATCTCTTGGTTTCTTGTGCATATTTGAGCGTCTAATGTAAAAAGATAAACTACGTCATGCAGCATGGCCTCTGGTAAGTTGGTTTCTGGTCCATATTTGAGCGTCCAATGTAAGATTTTAGACTACGTCAGACAATTTACAGCGTCCGAATTCCAGTGTGCACAATAAGACTCCATTTCTACTTTTGTCTTTTTATAGAATCCACAAAATATTGCTGTCCAATTTTCGGGAATATCTTGACTTATTCTTAATTACAAAAGTTTTTTCGACACCTTGATTAGAGTCGAGTCGAAATTCAAAGGTATGGGGACTTGTGTTAGCTCATTTGCGGAAATTGTCATGCGTCCCTAAACTGGGAAATCAGTCATATTTCACTTGTTTATAAATTTTTCCAGTAAAAGAAATATTTTCAAATGGGTATCAAATTGTGTGCAATTATTTGATTTGTCGGCCGCTACAAATCGACATATCCTGGCTCTTTTGTGACAGCTGCCTTACAAGCAGTCTCAGGCTGCCGCTAGTCCACTTCTCCTGACTTTTTGTGCCAATTGCCTTACAAGCAATCCCAGGCTGCTATGAACCGATTTCTCCTGGCTCATTTGTGGCATCTGCCTTACAAGCATTCTCAGGCTGCAGCAATATGAATTCTCCTGGCTTTTTGTGCGAATCGCCTTACAAGCAATCCCAGGCGCGTACGAGCCGATTTCTCCAGGCTCTTTTGTGGCAACTGCCTTACAAGAAATCTCAGGCTGCTACAAGCCGAATTCTCCTGGCGCTTTTGTGACAACTGCCTTACAAGCAATGTCAGGGTGCTACGAGCCGACTTCTCTTGGCTAGTCGTCTACCTGGGACTTTCTGAGACTGGGTGTCGTCTGCCTGGGAGTTTCTGGGACTGTCTCCTGGGTGGGGGTCGTCTGCGTGGGACTTTCTGGGACTGGGGGTCCTCTGCGTGTTACTTTCTGGGACTGTCTCCTGGGTGGGGGGTCGTCTGTATGGGACTTTCTAGGACTCGGGGTCGTCTGCATGGATCTTTTTTGGACTTTCTCCTGGGTGGGGAGTCGTCTGCGTGGGACTTTCTTGGACTAGGGGTCGTCTGCGTGGGAATTTCTGGGTTTGTCTCCTTGGTGGGGGGCGTCTGCGTGGGACTTTCTGGGACTGTAGGTCGTCTCCGTGGGACTTTCTGGGACTGTCTCATGGGTGGGGGGTCGTCTGCGTGGGACTTTCTGGGACTGTCTCCTGGGTGGGCGGTCGTCTGCGTAGGACTTTGTGGGACTGGTGGTCGTCTGCGTGGGACTTTCTGGGACTGGGGGTCTTCTGCTTGTTACTTTTTGGGACTGTCTCCTGGGTGGGGGGGCGTCTGTATGGGACTTTCTGGGACTCGCGGTCGTCTGCGTGGGTCTTATTTGGACTCTCTCCTGGGTGGGAGTTCGTCTGCGTGGGACTATCTGGGACTGTCTCCTCGGTGGGGAGTCGTCTGCGTGGGACTTTCTGAGACAGGGGGTCGTCTGCGTGGGTCTTTCTAGTACTGACTCCTGGGTGGGGGGCCGTCTGCGTGGGACTTTCTGGGACTGTCTCCTGGGTGGAGGGTCCTCTGCGTGGGATTTTCTGAGACTGGGGGTCGTCTGCGTGGGACTTTCTGGGACAGGGGTTCTGCGTGGGACTTCCTGGGACTGGGGTTCGTCTTCGTGGGACTTTCTGGGACTGGGGGTTGTCTGAGTGGGACTTTCTGGGACTGTCTTCTTGGTGGTGGGTCGTCTGCGTGGGACTTTCTGGGACTGTCTCCTTGGTGGGGGGCGTCTCCGTGGGACTTTCTGGGACTGTCTCATGGGTTTCGGGTCGTCTGTATGGGACTTTCTGGGACTCAGGGTCGTCTGCGTCGGTCTTTTTTGGCCTCTCTCCTGGGTGGGGGGTCGTCTGCGTGGGACTTTCTGGCACTGTCTCCTGGGTGGGGAGTCGTCTGCCTGGGACTTTCTGAGACTGGGTGTCGTCTGCGTGGGAGTTTCTGGGACTGTCTCCTGGGTGGGGGTCGTCTGCGTGGGACTTTCTGGGACTGTCTCCTGGGTGGGGTGTCGTCTGCGTGGGACTTCTGGGACTGTCTCCTGGGTGGGGGTCATCTGCGTGGGACTTTCTGGGACTGTCTCCTGGGTGGGGGTCGTCTGCATGGGACTTCCTAGGACTGGGGGTCGTCTGCGTGGGACTTTCTGGGACTGGGGTCGTCTGCGTGGGTCTTTCAGGGACTGTCTCCTGGTTGGGGAGTCATCTGCGTGGGACTTTCTGGGACTGTCTCTTGGGTGGGGTGTCGTCTGCCTGGGACTTCTGGGACTGTCTCCTGGGTGGGGGGTCGTCTGTTTGGGACTTTCTGAGACTGTCTCCTGGGTGGGGGTCGTCTGCGTGGGACTTTCTGGGACTGTCTCCTGGGTTGGGGGTCGTCCGCATGGGACTTCCTGGGACTGGGGGTCGTCTGCTTGGGACTTTCAGGGACTGGGTGTCGTCTGCGTGGGAGTTTCTGGGACTGGGGGTCGTCTGCGTGTTACTTTCTGTGACTGACTCCTGGGTGGGGGGTCGTCTGTATGGGACTTTCTGGGACTCAGGGGTCGTCTCCGTGGGTCTCTTTTGGACTCTCTCCTGGTTGGGGGGTCGTCTGCGTGGGACTTTCTGGGACGGTCTCCTGGGTGGGGAGTCGTCTGCGTGGGACTTTCTGAGACAAGGTGTCGTCTGCGTGGGACTTTCTGGGACTGTCTCCTGGGTGGGTGTCGTCTGCGTGGGACTTTCTGGGACTGGGCTCGTCTGCGTGGGACTTTCGGGGACTGTCTCCTGGGTGGGGGGTCGTCTGCGTGGGACTTTCTGGGACTGTCTTTTGGGTGGGTGTCGTCTGCGTGGGACTTCTGGGACTGTTTCCTGGGTGGGGGGTCGTCTGTTTGGGACTTTCTGAGACAGTCTCCTGGGTGGGGGTCGTCTGCGTGGGACTTTCTGGGACTGTCTCCTGGGTGGGGGTCGTCTACATGGGACTTCCTAGGACTGGGGGTCGTCTGCGTGGGACTTTCTGGGACTGGGGTCGTCTGCGTGGGTCTTTCTGGGACTGTCTCCTGGGTGGGGGGTCTTCTGCGTGGGTCTATCTGGGACTGTCTCCTGGGTGGGGAGTCGTCTGCGTGGGAATTTCTGAGACAGGGGGTCGTCTGCGTGGGTCTTTCTGGTACTGACTCCTGGGTGGGGGGCCGTCTGCGTGGGACTTTCTGGGACTGTCTCCTGGGTGGAGGGTCCTCTGCGTGGGATTTTCTGGGACTGGGAGTCGTCTGCGTTGGACTTTCTGGGACTAGGGGTCGTCTGCGTGGGAATTTCTGGGTTTGTCTCCTTGGTGGGGGGCGTCTGCGTGGGACTTTCTGGGACTGTGGTGCGTCTGCGTGGGACTTTCTGGGACTGTCTCATGGGTGGGGGGTCGTCTGCGTGGGACTTTCTGGGACTGTCTCCTGGGTGGGGGGTCGTCTGCGTAGGACTTTGTGGGACTGGTGGTCGTCTGCGTGGGACTTTCTGGGACTGGGGGTCTTCTGCGTCTTACTTTCTGGGACTGTCTCCTGGGTGGGGGGTCGTCTGTATGGGACTTTCTGGGTCTCGCGGTCGTCTGCGTGGGTCTTTTTTGGACTCTCTCCTGGGTGGGGGGGTTGTCTGCGTGGGACTATCTGGGTCTGTCTCCTGGGTGGGGAGTCGTCTGCGTGGGACTTTCTGAGACAGGGGGTCGTCTGCGTGGGTCTTTCTGGTACTGACTCTTGGGTGGGAGGCCGTCTGCGTGGGACTTTCTGGGACTGTCTCCTGGGTGGAGGGTCCTCTGCGTGGGATTTTCTGGGACTTGGGGTCGTCTGCGTAGGACTTTCTGGGACAGGGGGTCTTCTGCGTGGGACTTCCTGGGACTGGAGTTCGTCTTCTTGGGACTTTCTTGGACTGTGGGTCTTCTCCGTGGGACTTTCTGGGACTGTCTCATGGGTTGGGGGTCGTCTGCGTGGGACTTTCTGGGACTATGGGTCGTCATCGTGGGACTTTCTGGGACTGTCTCCTGTTTGGGGGGTCGTCTGCGTGGGTCTTTCTGGGACTAGCGGTCGTCTGCGTGGGAATTTCTGGTACTGTCTATTTGGTGGGGGGCGTCTGCGTGGGACATTCTGGGACTGTGGGTCGTCTCCGTGGGACTTTCTTGGACTGTCACATGGATGGGGGGTCGTCTGCGTTGGATTTTCTAGGACTGTCTCCTGGGTGGGGGGTCGTCTGCGTAGGACTTTGTGGGACTGGTGGTCGTCTGCGTGGGACTTTCTGGGACTGGGGGTCGTCTGCGTGTTACTTTCTGTGACTGACTCCTGGGTGGGGGGTCGTCTGTATGGGACTTTCTGGGACTCAGGGGTCGTCTGCGTGGGTCTCTTTTGGACTCTCTCCTGGGTGGGGGGGTCGTCTGCGTGGGACTTTCTGGGACTGTCTCCTGGGTGGGGAGTCGTCTGCCTGGGACTTTCTGAGACTGGGTGTCGTCTGCGTGGGAGTTTCTGGGACTGTCTCCTGGGTGGGGGGTCGTCTGTTTGGGACTTTCTGAGACAGTCTCCTGGGTGGGGGGGTCGTCTGAGTGGGACTTTCTGGGACTGTCTCCTGGGTGGGGGGTCGTCTGCGTGGGACTTCTGCGACTGTCTCCTGGGTGGGGGGTCGTCTGTTTGGGACTTACTGAGACAGTCTCCTGGGTTGGGGTCGTCTGCGTGGGACTTTCTGGGACTGTCTCCTGGGTGGGGGTCGTCTACATGGGACATCCTAGGACTGGGGGTCGTCTGCGTGGTACTTTCTGGGACTGGGGTCGTCTGCGTGGGTCTTTCTGGGACTGTCTCCTGGTTGGGGATTATTCTGCGTGGGACTTTCTGGGACTGTCTCCTGCGTGGGGGGGTCGTCTGTTTGGGACTTTCAGGGACTGGGTGTCGTCTGCGTGGGAGTTTCTGGGTCAGTCTCCTGGGTGGGGTTCGTCTGCGTGGCACTTTCTGGGACTGGGTGTCGTCTGCGTGGGACTTTCTGGGACTGTCTCCTGGGTGGGGAGTCGTCTGCGTGGGCCTTTCTGAGACAGGGGGTCGTCTGCGTGGGTCTTTCTGGTACTGACTCCTGGGTGGGGGGTCGTCTGCGTGGGACTTTCTGGGACTGTCGCCAGGGTGGGGGTCGTCTGCGTGGGATTTTCTGGGACTGTCTCCTGTCTGGGGTTCGTCCGCCTGGGACTTTCTTGGACTGGGGGTCGTCAGCGTGGGACTTTCTGGGACTGTCTCCTGGGTGGGGGTCGTCTGCGTGGGATATCTAGGACTGTCTCCTGGGTGGGGGGTCGTCTTCATGGGACTTTCTGGGACTTTGGGTCTTTTGCGTGGGACTTTCTGGGACTGTCTCCTGCGTGGGGTGTCGTCTGCGTGGGACTTTCAGGGACTGGTTGTCGTCTGCGTGGGACTTTCTGGGACTGTCTCCTGGGTGGTGGTCGTCTGCGTGGGACTTTCTGGGACTGAAGGACATCTGCGTGGGACTTTCTTGGACTGGGGATCTTCTGCGTGGGACTTTCTGGGAGTGTCTCCTGGGTGGGTGTCGTCTGTTTGGGACTTTCTGGGACTGTCTCCTGGGTGGGGGTCGTCTGCGTGGGACTTTCTGTGATTGTCTCCTGACTGGGGTCGTCTGCATGGGACTTCCTAGGACTGGTGTCGTCTGCGTGGGACTTTCTGGGACTGGGGGTCGTCTGCGTCGGACTTTCTGGGACTGTCTCCTGGGTGTGTGGTCGTCTGCGTGGGACTTTCTGGGACTGTCTCCTGGGTGGGGGTCGTCTGAGTGGGACTTTCTTGGACTGTCTCCTGGGTGGAAGGTTGTCTGCATGGGACTTCCTAGGACTGGGGGTCGTCTGCGTGGGACTTTCTGGGACTGGGGGTCGTCTGCGTCGGACTTTCCGGGACTGTCTCCTGGGTGGGGCGTCGTCTGCGTGGGACTTTCTGGGACTGTCTCCTGGGTGGGTGTTCGTCTGCGTGGGATTTTCTGGGATTGGGGGCCGTCTGCGTGGGACTTGCTGGGACACTCTCCTGTTTGGGGGTCATATGCGTGGGACTTTCTGGGACTGTCTCCTGGGTGGGGGGTCGTCTGCGTGGGACTTTCTGGGACTGGGGTTGTCTGCATGGGTGTTTCTGGTACAGTCTCCTGCGTGCGGTGTCGTCTGCGTGGGATTTTGTGGGATTGGGGGTCGTCTGCGTGGGACTTTATGGGACTGGGGGTCGTCTGCGTGGGTCATTCTGGGATTCTCTCCTGGGTGGGGGCTCGTCTTCGTGGGACATTCTTGGACTGTTTCCTGGGTGTGGACTCGTCTGCGTGGGACTTTCTGTGACTGGGGGTCGTCTGCGTGGGTCTTTCTGGGACAGTCTCCTGGGTGCGGTGTCGTCTGCGTGGGATTTTCTGGGACTGGGGGTCGTCTCCGTGGGACTTTCTGGGACTGTCTCCTGAGTGGGGGTCGTCTTTTTGTGACTTCCTGGGACTGTCTCCTTGGTGGGGGTCTTTTGCGTGAGACTTTCTGGGATTGTCTCCTGGCTGGGGGTCGTCTGCACGGGTTTTCCTTGGACTGGGGGTCGCCTGCATCGACTTTCTGGCACTGGGGGTCGTCTGCGTTGGTCTTTCTGGGACTGTCTCCTGGGTGGTGGGTCGTCTGCGTGGGATATCTGGGACGGTCTCCTGAGTTGGGGGTCTTTTTCATGGGACTTTCTGGGACTGGGGGTCTTTTGCGTGGGACTTTCTGGGACTGTCTCCTGCGTGGGGGGGTCGTCTGCGTGGGACTTTCAGGGATTGGGTGTCGTCTGCGTGGGACTTTCTTGGACTGTCTCCTGGGTGGTGGTCGTCTGCGTAGGACTTTCTGGGACTGGGGGTCTTCTGCGTGGGACTTTCTGGGACTGTGTCCTGGGTGGGGGGTCGTCTGCGTGGGACTTCCTAGGACTGGGGGTCGTCTGCGTGGGACTTTCTGGGACTGGGATCGTCTGCGTGGGTCTTTCTGGGACTAGGGGTCGTCTGCGTGGGTATTTTTTGGACTCTCTCCTGGGTGGGGGGTCGTCTGCGTGGGACTTTCTGGGACTGTCTCCTGTCTGGGGGTTGTCTGCGTGGGACTTTCTTGGACTGGGTGTCGTCTGCGTGGGACTTTCTTGGACTGTCTCCTGGGTGGTGGTCGTCTGCGTAGGACTTTCTGGGACTGGGGGTCGTCTGCGTGGGACTTTCTGGGACTGTGTCCTGGGTGGGGGGTCGTCTGCGTGGGACTTTCTCGGACTGTCTCCTGGGTGGGTGTTCGTCTGCGTGGGACTTGCTGGGACACTCTCCTGTCTTGCTCCTGGGTGTGGAGTCGTCTGCGTGTGATATCTAGGAGTGTGTCCTGGGTGGGGTGTCGTCTGCATGGGACTTTCTGGTGCGGTGTCGTCTGCGTGGGATTTTGTGGGACTGGGTGTTGTCTGCGTGGGACTTTCTTGGACTGGGAGTCGTCTGCGTGGGACTTTCTGGGTCTGTCTCCTGGGTGGGGGCTCGTCTGCGTGGGACTTTCTGGGACTGTCTCCTGGGTTGGGGTCGTCTGCGTTGGATATCAGGGACTGTCTCCTGGGTGGGGGTTCGTCTGCATGGGACTTTCTGGGACTGGGGGACTTTTGCGTGGGACTTTATGGGACTGTCTCCTGCGTGGGGGGTCGTCTGCGTGGGACTTTCAGGGACTGGGTGTCGTCTGCGTGGTACTTTCTTGGACTGTCACCTGGGTGGTGGTCTTCTGCGTGGGACTTTCTGGGACTGGGGGTCGTCTGCGTGGGACTTTCTTGGACTGTCTCCTGGGTGGAAGGTTGTCTGCGTGGGATATCTGGGACAGTCTCCTGGGTGGGGGGTCGTCTGCATGGGACTTTCTGTGACTGGGGGTCGTCTGCGTGGGTCTTTCTTGGATTCTCCTGGGTGAGGGGTCTTCTGCGTGGGACTTTCTGGGAATGTCTCCTGCGTGGGGGGTCGTCTGCGTGGGACTTTCAGGGACTGGCTGTCGTCTGCGTGGGACTTTCTGGGACTGTCACCTGGGTGGGGGTCGTCTGCGTGGGACTTTCTGGGACTGTCACCTGGGTGGGGGTCGTCTGTGTGTGACTTTCTGGGACTGTATCCTGGGTGGGGGGTCGTCTGCGTGGGACTTTCTGGGACTGTCTCCTGGGTGGGGGGTCTTCTGCGTGGGACATTCTGGGACTGTCTCCTGGGTGGGGGGTCGTCTGCGTGGGACTTTCAGGGACTGGGTGTCGTCTGCGTGGGACTTTCTGGGACTGTCTCCTGGGTGGGGGGTAGTCTGCGTGGGACTTTCTGGGACTGTCTCCTGGGTGGGGTGTCGTCTGCGTGGGACTTTCTGGGACTCTCTCCTGGGTGGGTGTTCGTCTGCGTGGGATTTTCTGGGATTGGGGGTCGTCTGCGTGGGACTTGCTGGGACACTCTCCTCTCTGGGGGTCGTCTGCGTGGGACTTTCTGTGACTGTCTCCTGGGTGGGGGCTCGTCTGCGTGGGATATCTAGGACTGTCTCCTGGGTGGGGTGTCGTCTGCATGGGACTTTCTGGGACTGGGGGTTGTCTGCATGGGTCTTTCTGGTACAGTCTCCTCCGTGCGGTGTCGTCTGCGTGGGACATACTGGGATTGGAGGTCGTCTGCGTGGGACTTTTTGGGACTGTCTCCTGGGTGGGGGGGTCGTCTGCGTGGGACTTTCTGGGACTGTCTCCTGGGTGGCTGTTCGTCTGCGTGGGATTTCTGGGACTGGGGGTCGTCTGCGTGGGACTTTCTGGGACTGTCTCCTGGGTGGGGGGTCGTCTGCGTGGTACTTTCTGGGACTGTCTCCTGGGTTGGGGTCGTCTGCGTGGGATATCAAGGACTGTCTCCTGGGTGGGGGGTGGTCTGCATGGGACTTTCTGGGACTGGGGGTCTTTTGCGTGGGACTTTCTGGGACTGTCTCCTGCGTGGGGGGGTCGTCTGCGTGGGACTTTCAGGGATTGGGTGTCGTCTGCGTGGGACTTTCTTGGACTGTCTCCTGGGTGGTGGTCGTCTGCGTAGGACTTTCTGGGACTGGGGGTCTTCTGCGTGGGACTTTCTGGGACTGTGTCCTGGGTGGGGGGTCGTCTGCGTGGGACTTCCTAGGACTGGGGGTCGTCTGCGTGGGACTTTCTGGGACTGGGATCGTCTGCGTGGGTCTTTCTGGGACTAGGGGTCGTCTGCGTGGGTATTTTTTGGACTCTCTCCTGGGTGGGGGGTCGTCTGCGTGGGACTTTCTGGGACTGTCTCCTGTCTGGGGGTTGTCTGCGTGGGACTTTCTTGGACTGGGGGTCGTCTGCGTGGGAATTTCTGGGACTGTCTCCTGGGTTGGGGTCGTCTGCGTGGGATATCAAGGACTGTCTCCTGGGTGGGGGGTCGTCTGCATGGGACTTTCTGGGACTGGGGGTCTTTTGCGTGGGACTTTCTGGGACTGTCTCTTGCGTGGGGGGGTCGTCTGCGTGGGACTTTCAGGGATTGGGTGTCGTCTGCGTGGGACTTTCTTGGACTGTCACCTGGGTGGTGGTCTTCTGCGTGGGACTTTCTGGGACTGGGGGTCGTCTGCGTGGGACTTTCTGGGAATGTCTCCTGCGTGGGGGGTCGTCTGCGTGGGACTTTCAGGGACTGGCTGTCGTCTGCGTGGGACTTTCTGGGACTGTCACCTGGGTGGGGGTCGTCTGCGTGGGACTTTCTGGGACTGTCACCTGGGTGGGGGTCGTCTGTGTGTGACTTTCTGGGACTGTATCCTGGGTGGGGGGTCGTCTGCGTGGGACTTTCTGGGACTGTCTCCTGGGTGGGGGGTCTTCTGCGTGGGACATTCTGGGACTGTCTCCTGGGTGGGGGGTCGTCTGCGTGGGACTTTCAGGGACTGGGTGTCGTCTGCGTGGGACTTTCTGGGACTGTCTCCTGGGTGGGGGGTAGTCTGCGTGGGACTTTCTGGGACTGTCTCCTGGGTGGGGTGTCGTCTGCGTGGGACTTTCTGGGACTCTCTCCTGGGTGGGTGTTCGTCTGCGTGGGATTTTCTGGGATTGGGGGTCGTCTGCGTGGGACTTGCTGGGACACTCTCCTCTCTGGGGGTCGTCTGCGTGGGACTTTCTGTGACTGTCTCCTGGGTGGGGGCTCGTCTGCGTGGGATATCTAGGACTGTCTCCTGGGTGGGGTGTCGTCTGCATGGGACTTTCTGGGACTGGGGGTTGTCTTTCTGGTACAGTCTCCTCCGTGCGGTGTCGTCTGCGTGGGATTTTTTGGGATTGGGGGTCGTCTGCGTGGGACTTTATAGGACTGGGGGTCTTCTGCGTGGGACTTTCTGGGACTGTCTCCTGGGTGTGGGTCGTCTGTTTGGGACTTTCTGGGACTGTCTCCTGGGTGGGCGTCGTCTGCGTGGGACATTCTGGGACTGTTTCCTGGGTGGGGTCTCGTCTGCGTGGGACTTTCTGGGACTGGGGGTCGTCTGCGTGGGTCTTTCTGGGACAGTCTCCTGGATGCGGTGTCTTCTGCGTGGGACTTTGTGGGACTGGGGGTCTTCTGCGTGGGACTTTCTGGGACTGTCTCCTGGGTGGGGGTCGTCTGTTTGGGACTTTCTGGGACTGTCTCCTGGGTGGGCGTCGTCCTCGTGGGACTTTCTGGGATTGTCTCCTGGCTGGGTGTCGTCTGCATGGGATTTCCTAGGACTGGGGGTCGTCTGCGTGGGACTTTCAGGGACTGGGTGTCGTCTGCGTGGGACTTTCCGGGACTGTCTCTTGGGTGGGGGCTCGTCTGCGTGGTCCTTTCTGGGACTGTCTCCTGGGTGTGGGTCGTCTGCGTGGGATATCTAGGACTGTCTACTGGGTGGGTGTTCGTCTGCATGGGATTTTCTGGGACTGGGGGTCTTTTGCGTGGGACTTTCTGGGACTGTCTCCTGCGTGGGGGTCGTCTGCCTGGGACTTTCTTGAACTGGGGGTAGTCTGCGTGGGACTTTCTTGGACTGTCTCCTGGGTGGGGGGTCGTCTGCGTGGGATATCTAGGACTGTCTCTTGGGTGGGGTGTCGTCTGCATGGGACTTTCTGGGACAGGGGGTCTTTTGCGTGGGATTATCTGAGACTGTCTCCTGCGTGGGCGGTCGTCTGCGTGGGACTTTCTTGGACTGGGTGTCGTCTGCGTGGGACTTTCTGGGACTGTCTGCTGGGTGGGGGGTCGTCTGCGTGGGATATCTAGGACTGTTTCCTGGGTGGGGTGTCGTATGCATGGAACTTTCTGGGACTGGGGGTCGTCTGCATGTGTCTTTCTGGTACAGTCTCCTGGGTGCGGTGTCGTCAGCGTGGGATTTTGTGGGACTGGGGGTCGTCTGCATGGGACTTTCTGGGACTGGGGGTCGTCTGCGTGGGACTTTCTGGGACTGTCTCCTGGGTGGGGGGTCGTCTGCGTGGGATATCTAGGACTGTTTCCTGGGTGGGGTGTCGTATGCATGGGACTTTCTGGAACTGGGGTCGTCTGCATGGGTCTTTCTGGTACAGTCTCCTGGGTGGGGGGTCGTCTGCGTGGGATTTTGTGGGACTGGGGGTCGTCTGCGTGGGACTTCCTGGGACTGTCTCCTGGGTGGGGGGTCGTCTGCGTGGGACTTTCTGGGACTGGGGCTCGTCTGGGTGGGTCTTTCTTGGACTGTCTCCTGGGTGGGGAGTCGTCTGCGTGGGACATTCCGTGACTGGGGGTGGTCTGCGTGGGTCTTTCTGAGATTGTCTTATGGGTGGGGGTTCGTCGGCGTGGGATATCTAGGACTGTCTCCTGGGTGGGGGGTCGTCTGCGTGGAACTTTCTTGGACTGGGGGTCTTCTGCGTGGGACTTTCTGGGAGTGTCTCCCTGGTGGGGGTCGTCTGTTTGGAACTTTCTGGGACTGTCTCCTGGGTGGGGGTCGTCTACGTGGGACTTTCTGGGACTGGGGGTACTCTGCGTGGGACTTTCTTGGACTGGGGGTCTTCTGCGTGGGACTTTCTGGGAGTGTCTCCTGTGTGGGGGTCGTCTGTTTGGAACTTTCTGGGACTGTCTCCTGGGTGGGGGTCGTCTGCGTGGGACTTTCTCGGACTGTCTCCTGGGTGGGGGGTCGTCTGCGTGGGACATTCCGTGACTGCGGGTGGTCTGCGTGGGACTTTCTGAGATTATCTTATGGGTGGGGGTTCGTCTGCGTGGGACTTTCTGGGACTGGTGTCGACTGCGTGGGACTTTCTGGGACTGTCCCCTGGGTGGGGGTCGTCTGCGTGGGACTTTCTGGGACTGTCTCCTGGGTGGAGGGTCGTCTGTGTGGGACATTCCCTGACTGCGGGTGGTCTGCGTGGGTCTTTCTGAGATATTCTTATGGGTGGGGGTTCGTCTGCGTGGGACTTTCTGGGAATGTCTCCTGCGTGGGGGGGGTCGTCTGCGTGGGACTTTCAGGGACTGGGTGTCGTCTGCGTGGGACTTTCCGGGACTGTCTCTTTGGTTGGGGCTCCTCTGCGTGGGACTTTCTGGGACTGTCTCATGTGTGGGGGTCGTCTGCGTGGGATATGTAGGACTGTCAACTGGGTGGGGGTTCGTCTGCATGGGATTTTCTGGGGGTGGGGGTCTTTTTGTGGGACTTCCTGGGACTGTCTCCTGCGTGGGGGGTCGTCTACGTGGGACTTTCTTGGACTGGGTGTCGTCTGCGTGGGACTTTCTGGGACTGTCTCCTGGGTGGGGGATCGTCTGCGTGGGATATCTAGGACTGTCTCCTGGGTGGGGTGTCGTCTACATGTGACATTCTGGGACAGGGGGTCGTCTGCATGGGTCTTTCTGGTACAGTCTCCTGGGTGCGGTGTCGTCTGCGTGGGGTTTTGTGGGACTGGGGGTCGTCTGCGTGGGACTTTCTCGGACTGGGGGTCGTCTGCGTAGCACTTTCTCCTGGGTGTGTGGTCGTCTGCGTGGGACTTTCTGGAACTGTCTCCTGGGTGTGGGTCGTCTGCGTGGGACTTTCTGGGACTGTCTCCTGGGTGGGGTGTCGTCTGCGTGGGATATCTGGGACTGTCTCCTGGGTGGGGGGGTCTTCTTCATGGGACTTTCTGGGACTGGGGGTCGTCTACGTGAGTCTTTCTTGGACTCTCTCCTGGGTAAGGAGTCGTCTGCGTGGGACATTCCGTGACTGGGGGTCGTCTGCGTGGGACTTTCTTGGATTGGGGGTCGTCTGCGTGGGACTTTCTGGGACTGTCTCCTGGATGGGGGGTCGTCTGCGTGGGATATCTGTGTCTGTCTCCTTGGTGGGGGGTTGTCTGCATGGGACTTTCTGGGACTGGGTTCGTCTGCGTGTGACTTTCTGGGACTGTGGGTCGTCTGCGTGTTATTTTCTGGGACTGTCTCCTGGGTGGGGGGGTCGTCTGCGTGGGACTTTCTGGGACTGGGTGAAGTCTGCGTGGGTTTTTCTGGGACTGTCTCCTGGGTGGGGGTCGTCTGCGTGGGACTTTCTGGGACTGGGGGTCGTCTGCGTGGGACTTTCTGGGACTGTCTGCTGGGTGGGGGCTCCTCTGCGTGGGACTTTCTGGGACTGTCTCCTGGGTGGGGGTTGTCTGTTTGGGACTTTCTGGGACTGTCTCCTGGGTGGGGGTCGTCTGAATGGGACTTCCTAGGACTGGGGGTCGTCTGTGTGGGACTTTCTGGGACTGGGGGTCATCTGCGTGGGTATTTCTCGGACTGTCTCCTGGGTGGGGGTTCGTCTGCGTGGGACTTTCTGGGACTGTGTCCTGGGTGGGGGGTCGTCTGCGTGGGATATCTAGGACTGTCTCCTGGGTGGGGTGTCGTCTGCATGGGTCTTTCTGGTACAGTCTCCTCCGTGCGGTGTCGTCTGCGTGGGATTTTGTGGGACTGGGGGTCGTCTGCGTGGGACTTTCTGGGACTGGGGGTCGTCTGTGTGGGACTTCCTGGGACTGTCTCCTGGGTGGGGGGTCGTCTACGTGGGACTTTCTGGGACTGGGGGTACTCTGCGTGGGACTTTCTTGGACTGGGGGTCTTCTGCGTGGGACTTTCTGGGAGTGTCTCCTGTGTGGGGGTCGTCTGTTTGGAACTTTCTGGGACTGTCTCCTGGGTGGGGGTCGTCTGCGTGGGACTTTCTCGGACTGTCTCCTGGGTGGGGGGTCGTCTGCGTGGGACATTCCGTGACTGCGGGTGGTCTGCGTGGGACTTTCTGAGATTATCTTATGGGTGGGGGTTCGTCTGCGTGGGACTTTCTGGGAATGTCTCCTGCGTGGGGGGGGGTCGTCTGCGTGGGACTTTCAGGGACTGGGTGTCGTCTGCGTGGGACTTTCTGGGACTGTCTGCTGGGTGGGGGCTCCTCTGCGTGGGACTTTCTGGGACTGTCTCCTGGGTGGGGGTTGTCTGTTTGGGACTTTCTGGGACTGTCTCCTGGGTGGGGGTCGTCTGCGTGGGACTTTCTGGGACTGGGTGAAGTCTGCGTGGGTTTTTCTGGGACTGTCTCCTGGGTGGGGGTCGTCTGCGTGGGACTTTCTGGGACTGGGGGTCGTCTGCGTGGGACTTTCTGGGACTGTCTGCTGGGTGGGGGCTCCTCTGCGTGGGACTTTCTGGGACTGTCTCCTGGGTGGGGGTTGTCTGTTTGGGACTTTCTGGGACTGTCTCCTGGGTGGGGGTCGTCTGAATGGGACTTCCTAGGACTGGGGGTCGTCTGTGTGGGACTTTCTGGGACTGGGGGTCATCTGCGTGGGTATTTCTCGGACTGTCTCCTGGGTGGGGGTTCGTCTGCGTGGGACTTTCTGGGACTGTGTCCTGGGTGGGTGGTCGTCTGCGTGGGACATTCCGTGACTGCGGGTGGTGTGCGTGGGTCTTTCTGAGATTGTCTTATGGGTGGGGGTTCGTCTGCGTGGGACTTTCTGGTAATGTCTCCTACGTGGGGGGGTCGTCTGCGTGGGACTTTCAGGGACTGTGTGTCGTCTGCGTGGGACCTTCCGGGACTGTCTCTTGTGTGGGGGCTCGTCTGCGTGGGACTTTCTGGGACAGTCTCCTTGGTGGGGGTCGTCTGCGTGGGATATCTAGGACTGTCTACTGGGTGGGGGTTCCTCTGCATGGGATTTTCTGGGACTGGGGGTCGTCTGCCTGGGACTCTCAGGGACTGGGGCCGTCTGCGTTGGACTTTTTGGGAGTGGGGGTCGTCTGCGTGGGACATTCTGGGACTCTCTGCTGGGTGGGAGGTCGTCAATTTGGGACTTTCTGGGACTGTCTCCTGGGTGGGGTGTAGTCTGCGTAGGACTTTCTTGGACTGGGTGTCGTTTGCATGGGATTTTCTGGGACTGTCTCCTGGGTGGTGGTCGTCTGCGTGGGACTTTCTGGGACAGGGGGTCGTCTTCGTTTGACTTTCTGGGACTGTCTGCTGGGTGGGGGCTCGTCTGCGTGGGACTTTCTGGGACTGTCTCCTAGGTGGGGGTTGTCTGTTTGGGACTTTCTGGGACTGTCTCCTGGGTGGGGGTCGTCTGAATGGGACTTCCTAGGACTGGGGGTCGTCTGTGTGGGACTTTCTGGGACTGGGGGTCATCTGCGTGGGTCATTCTCGGACTGTCTCCTGGGTGGGGGTTCGTCTGCGTGGGACTTTCTGGGACTGTGTCCTCGGTGGGGGGTCGTCTGCATGGGACATTCCGTGACTGCGGGTGGTCTGCGTGGGTCTTTCTGAGATTGTCGTATGGGTGGGGGTTCGTCTGCGTGGGACTTGCTTGGACACTCTCCTGTCTGGGGGTCGTCTGCGTGGGACTTTCTGGGACTGTCTCCTGGGTGGGGGGTCGTCTGCGTGGGATATCTAGGACTGTCTCCTGGGTGGGGTGTCGTCTGCATGGGTCTTTCTGGTACAGTCTCCTCCGTGCGGTGTCGTCTGCGTGGGATTTTGTGGGACTGGGGGTCGTCTGCGTGGGACTTTCTGGGACTGGGGGTCGTCTGTGTGGGACTTCCTGGGACTGTCTCCTGGGTGGGGGGTCGTCTACGTGGGACTTTCTGGGACTGGGGGTACTCTGCGTGGGACTTTCTTGGACTGGGGGTCTTCTGCGTGGGACTTTCTGGGAGTGTCTCCTGTGTGGGGGTCGTCTGTTTGGAACTTTCTGGGACTGTCTCCTGGGTGGGGGTCGTCTGCGTGGGACTTTCTCGGACTGTCTCCTGGGTGGGGGGTCGTCTGCGTGGGACATTCCGTGACTGCGGGTGGTCTGCGTGGGACTTTCTGAGATTATCTTATGGGTGGGGGTTCGTCTGCGTGGGACTTTCTGGGAATGTCTCCTGCGTGGGGGGGGTCGTCTGCGTGGGACTTTCAGGGACTGGGTGTCGTCTGCGTGGGACTTTCTGGGACTGTCTGCTGGGTGGGGGCTCCTCTGCGTGGGACTTTCTGGGACTGTCTCCTGGGTGGGGGTTGTCTGTTTGGGACTTTCTGGGACTGTCTCCTGGGTGGGGGTCGTCTGCGTGGGACTTTCTGGGACTGGGTGAAGTCTGCGTGGGTTTTTCTGGGACTGTCTCCTGGGTGGGGGTCGTCTGCGTGGGACTTTCTGGGACTGGGGGTCGTCTGCGTGGGACTTTCTGGGACTGTCTGCTGGGTGGGGGCTCCTCTGCGTGGGACTTTCTGGGACTGTCTCCTGGGTGGGGGTTGTCTGTTTGGGACTTTCTGGGACTGTCTCCTGGGTGGGGGTCGTCTGAATGGGACTTCCTAGGACTGGGGGTCGTCTGTGTGGGACTTTCTGGGACTGGGGGTCATCTGCGTGGGTATTTCTCGGACTGTCTCCTGGGTGGGGGTTCGTCTGCGTGGGACTTTCTGGGACTGTGTCCTGGGTGGGGGGTCGTCTGCGTGGGACATTCCGTGACTGCGGGTGGTGTGCGTGGGTCTTTCTGAGATTGTCTTATGGGTGGGGGTTCGTCTGCGTGGGACTTTCTGGTAATGTCTCCTACGTGGGGGGGTCGTCTGCGTGGGACTTTCAGGGACTGTGTGTCGTCTGCGTGGGACCTTCCGGGACTGTCTCTTGTGTGGGGGCTCGTCTGCGTGGGACTTTCTGGGACAGTCTCCTTGGTGGTGGTCGTCTGCGTGGGATATCTAGGACTGTCTACTGGGTGGGGGTTCCTCTGCATGGGATTTTCTGGGACTGGGGGTCGTCTGCCTGGGACTCTCAGGGACTGGGGGCCGTCTGCGTTGGACTTTTTGGGAGTGGGGGTCGTCTGCGTGGGACATTCTGGGACTCTCTGCTGGGTGGGAGGTCGTCAATTTGGGACTTTCTGGGACTGTCTCCTGGGTGGGGTGTAGTCTGCGTGGGACTTTCTTGGACTGGGTGTCGTTTGCATGGGATTTTCTGGGACTGGGGGTCGTCTGCGTTTGACTTTCTGGGACTGTCTGCTGGGTGGGGGCTCGTCTGCGTGGGACTTTCTGGGACTGTCTCCTAGGTGGGGGTTGTCTGTTTGGGACTTTCTGGGACTGTCTCCAGGGTGGGGGTCGTCTGAATGGGACTTCCTAGATCTGGGGGTCGTCTGTGTGGGACTTTCTGGGACTGGGGGTCATCTGCGTGGGTCATTCTCGGACTGTCTCCTGGGTGGGGGTTCGTCTGCGTGGGACTTTCTGGGACTGTGTCCTCGGTGGGGGGTCGTCTGCATGGGACATTCCGTGACTGCGGGTGGTCTGCGTGGGTCTTTCTGAGATTGTCTTATGGGTGGGGGTTCGTCTGCGTGGGACTTGCTTGGACACTCTCCTGTCTGGGGGTCGTCTGCGTGGGACTTTCTGGGACTGTCTCCTGGGTGGGGGGTCGTCTGCGTGGGATATCTAGGACTGTCTCCTGGGTGGGGTGTCGTCTGCATGGGTCTTTCTGGTACAGTCTCCTCCGTGCGGTGTCGTCTGCGTGGGATTTTGTGGGACAGGGGGTCGTCTGCGTGGGACTTTCTGGGACTGGGGGTCGTCTGTGTGGGACTTCCTGGGACTGTCTCCTTGGTGGGGGGTCGTCTACGTGGGACTTTCTGGGACTGGGGGTACTCTGCGTGGGACTTTCTTGGACTGGGGGTCTTCTGCGTGGGACTTTCTGGGAGTGTCTCCTGTGTGGGGGTCGTCTGTTTGGAACTTTCTGGGACTGTCTCCTGGGTGGGGGTCGTCTGCGTGGGACTTTCTCGGACTGTCTCCTGGGTGGGGGGTCGTCTGCGTGGGACATTCCGTGACTGCGGGTGGTCTGCGTGGGACTTTCTGAGATTATCTTATGGGTGGGGGTTCGTCTGCGTGGGACTTTCTGGGAATGTCTCCTGCGTGGGGGGGTCGTCTGCGTGGGACTTTCAGGGACTGGGTGTCGTCTGCGTGGGACTTTCCGGGACTGTCTCTTTGGTTGGGGCTCCTCTGCGTGGGACTTTCTGGGACTGTCTCATGGGTGGGGGTCGTCTGCGTGGGATATGTAGGACTGTCTACTGGGTGGGGGTTCGTCTGCATGGGATTTTCTGGGAGTGGGGGTCTTTTCGTGGGACTTCCTGGGACTGTCTCCTGCGTGGGGTATCGTCTACGTGGGACTTTCTTGGACTGGGTGTCGTCTGCGTGGGACTTTCTGGGACTGTCTCCTGGGTGGGGGATCGTCTGCGTGGGATATCTAGGACTGTCTCCTGGGTGGGGTGTCGTCTACATGGGACATTCTGGGACAGGGGGTCGTCTGCATGGGTCTTTCTGGTACAGTCTCCTGGGTGCGGTGTCGTCTGCGTGGGGTTTTGTGGGACTGGGGGTCGTCTGCGTGGGACTTTCTGGGACTGGGAGTCGTCTGCGTGGCACTTTCTGGGACTGTCTCCTGGGTGTGTGGTCGTCTGCGTGGGACTTTCTGGAACTGTCTCCTGGGTGTGGGTCGTCTGCGTGGGACTTTCTGGGACTGTCTCCTGGGTGGGGTGTCGTCTACGTGGGATATCTGGGACTGTCTCCTGGGTGGGGGGGTCTTCTTCATGGGACTTTCTGGGACTGGGGGTCGTCTACGTGAGTCTTTCTTGGACTCTCTCCTGGGTAAGGAGTCGTCTGCGTGGGACATTCCGTGACTGGGGGTCGTCTGCGTGGGACTTTCTTGGATTGGGGGTCGTCTGCGTGGGACTTTCTGGGACTGTCTCCTGGATGGGGGGTCGTCTGCGTGGGATATCTGTGTCTGTCTCCTTGGTGGGGGAGTGTCTGCATGGGACTTTCTGGGACTGGGTTCGTCTGCGTGTGACTTTCTGGGACTGTCTCCTGGGTGGGGGTCGTCTGCCTGGGACATTCTAGGACTGGGGGTCGTCTTCCTGGGACTCTCAGGGACTGGGGGCCGTCTGCGTTGGACTTTTTTGGAGTGGGGGTCGTCTGCGTGGGACATTCTGGGACTCTCTGCTGGGTGGGAGGTCGTCTATTTGGGACTTCCTGGGACTGTCTCATGCGTGGGGGGTCGTCTGCGTGGGACTTTCTGAGACTGTCTCCTGGGCGGGGGTCGTCTGCATGGGACTTCCTGGGACTGTATCCTGGGTGGGTGTCGTCTGCGTGGGAAATTCTGGGACTGGGGGTCGTCTGCGTTGGACTTTATGGGACTCTCTCCTGGGTGGGGGTTGTCTGCGTGGGACTTTCTGGGACTGGTTGTCGTCAGCGTTGGACTTTCTGGGACTGGGAGTCGTCTGCGTGGGTCTTTCTGGGTCTGTCTCCTAAGTGGGGGTTCGTCTGCGTTGGACTTTCTGGGACTGTCTCATGCGTGGGGGGTCGTCTGCGTGGGACTTTCTGGGACTGTCTCCTGGGTGGGGGGTCGTCTGCGTGGGACTTTCTGGGACTGGGTGTCGTCTGCGTGGGACTTTCTGTGACTGTGGGTCGTCTGCGTTGGTCTTTCTGGGACTGTCTCCTGGGTGGGGGGTCGTCTGCGTGGGACTTTCTGGGACTGGGTGAAGTCTGCGTGGGTTTTTCTGGGACTGTCTCCTGGGTGGGGGTCGTCTGCCTGGGACATTCTAGGACTGGGGGTCGTCTGCCTGGGACTCTCAGGGACTGGGGGCCGTCTCCGTTGGACTTTTTTGGAGTGGGGTTCGTCTGCGTGGGACATTCTGGGACTCTCTGCTGGGTGGGAGGTCGTCTATTTGGGACTTCCTGGGACTGTCTCCTGGGTGGGGTGTAGTCTTCGTGGGACTTTCTTGGACTGGTTGTCGTTTGCGTGGGATTTTCTCGGACTGTCTCATGCTTGGGGGGTCGTCTTCGTTGGACTTTCTGAGACTGTCTCCTGGGTGGGGGTTGTCTGCGTGGGACTTTCTGGGACTGGTTGTCGTCAGCGTGGGACTTTCTGGGACTGGGATTCGTCTGCGTGGGTCTTTCTGGGTCTGTCTCCTAGGTGGGGGTTCGTCTGCGTTGGACTTTCTGGGACTGTCTCCTGGGTGGGGGGTCGTCTGCGTGGGACTTTCTGGGACTGGGTGTCGTCTGCGTGGGACTTTCTGTGACTGTGGGTCGTCTGCGTTGGTCTTTCTGGGACTGTCTCCTGGGTGGGAGTCTTCTGCGTGGGACTTTCTAGGACTGGGGGTCGTCTGCGTGGGACTTTCTGGGACTGTCTCCTAGGTGGGAGGTCGTCTGTTTGGTACTTTCTGGGACTGTCTCCTGGGTGGGGGGGTCGTCTGCGTGGGACTTTCAGGGACTGGGTCTCGTCTGCGTGGGACTTTCTGGGACTGTCTACTGGGTGGGGTGTCGTCTGCGTGGGACTTTCTGGGACTGGCTCCTGGGTGGAATGGTCGTCTGCGTGGGACTTTCTGGGACTGGCTCCTGGGTGGGTGTTCATCTGCGTGGGATTTTCTGGGACTGGGGGTCGTCTGCGTGGGACTTGCTGGGACACTCTCCTGTCTGGGTCTCGTCTGCGTGGGACTTTCTTGGACTGGGTGTCGTCTGCGTGGGACTTTCTGTGACTGTCTCCTGGGTGGGGGCTCGTCTGCGTTGGACTTTCTGGGACTGGGTTTCGTCTGCATGGGTCTTTCTGGGACAGTCTCCTGGGTGCGGTTTCGTCTGCGTGGGACTTTGTGGGACTGGGGGTCGTCTGCGTGGGACTTTCTGGGACTGTCTTTTGGGTGGGGGGTCGTCTGCGTCGGACTTTCTGGGACTGGGGTCGTCTGCGTGGGAGTTTCTGGGACTGGGGGTCTTTTGCGTGGGACTTTCTGGGACTGTCTCCTGGGGGGGGTTGTCTGTCTGGAACTTTCTGGGACTGTCTCCTGGGTGGGGGTCGTCTGCGTGGGAATTTCTGGGACTGTCTCCTGGGTGGGGGTCGTCTGCATGGGACTTCCTAGGACTGGGGGTTGTCTGTGTGGGACTCTCTGGGACTGGGGGTCGTCTGCGTAGTTCTTTCTTGGACTGTCTCCTGGGTGGGTGTTCGTCTACGTTGGACTTTCTGGGACTGTCTCATGCGTGGGGGCTCGTCTGCGTGGGACTTTCTGAGACTGTCTCCGGGGAGGGGGTCGTCTGCATGGGACTTTCTGGGACTGTCTCCTGGGTGGGGGTCGTCTGCGTGGGACTTCTGGGACTGGGGGTCGTCTGCGTGGGACATTCTGGGACTGTCTCCTGGGTGGGGGGTCGTCTACGTGGGACTTTCTGGGACTGTCTCCTGAGTGGGGGGTCGTCTGCGTGGGACTTTCTGGGACTGTCTCCTGGGTGGGTGTTCGTCTGCGTGGGCTTTACTGGGAATGGGGGTCGTCTGCCGGGGACTTGCTGGGACACTCTCCTGTCTGGGGGTCGTCTGCGTGGGACTTTCTTGGACTGGGCGTCGTCTGCGTGGGACTTTCTTGGACTGTCTCCTGGGTGGGGGATCGTCTGCGTGGGATTTTTTAGGACTGTCTCCTGGGTGGGGTGTTGTCTGTTTAGGACTTTCTTGGACAGTCTCCTGGATGGGCGTCGTCTGCGTGGGACTTTCTGGGACTGTCTCCTGGGTGGGGGTCTTCTGCATGGGACTTCCTAGGACTGGGGGTCGTCTGTGTGGGACTTTCTGGGACTGGGGGTCGTCTGCGTGGGTATTTCTGGGACTGTCTCCTGGGTGGGGGTTCGTCTGCGTTGGACTTTCTGGGAGTGTCTCCTGGGTGGGGGCTCGTCTGCGTGGGAATTTCTGAATCTGTCTCCTGGGTGGGGGTCGTCAGCGTGGGTATTTCTGTGACTGGGGGTCGTCTGCGTAGGACTTTCTGTGATTGGGGGTCGTCTGCGTGGGACTTTCTGGGACTGTCTCCTGGGTGGGAATCGTCTACGTGGGACTTACTGGGACTGTGGGTCGTCTGCGTTGGACTTTCTGGGACTGTCTCCTGGGTGGGGGGTCGTCTGCGTGGGACTTTCTGGGACTGTCTCCTGGGTGGGTGTTCGTGGCGTGGGACTTTCTGGGACTTGGGGTCGTCTGCGTGGGATATCTGGGTCTGTCTCCTGGGTGGGGGGTGGTCTGCATGGGACTTGCTGGGACTGGGGGTCGTCTGGTTGGTACTTTCTGGGACTTTCTCCTGTCTGGAGGATCGTCTGCGTGGGACTTTCTGGGACTAGGGGGTCGTCTGCGTGGGACTTTCTGGGAGTGGGTGTCGTCTGCGTGGGACTTTCTGGGACTGTCTCCTGGGTGGGTGGTCGTCTGTGTCGAAAAAACTTTTGTAATTATGGATAAGGCAAGAAATTCCCGACAATTGGACACCAATATTTTCTGGATTCTATAAAAAGGAAAAATTAGAAATGCATTTTTATTGTGCACACTGGAATTCGGACGCTGTAAATTGTCAGACGACATACCGCGCACATGGTGACAGCTGTACTTTTTACTATCTGAGCAAATGAAATATCACTGTATACACAGACAAATCAAATAATTGCACACAATTTGATACCCATTTTGAAAATATTTCTTTTATTGGAAAAAAGTTATAAACAAGTGAAATATGACTGATTTCCAAGTTTAGGGCCGGTGGACATTTTCCGCAAATGAGCTATCACAAGTCCCCATACCGTTGAATTTCGCCTCGACTTTATTCAACGTGTCGAAAAACTTTTGTAATTATGGATAAGGTAAGAAAGTCCCGACAATTGCACAGCAATATTGTGTGGATTCTATAAAAAGGAAAAATTAGACATGCATTCTTATTGTGCACACTGGAATTCGGACGGTGTAAATTGTCAGACGACATACCGCGCACATGGTGAAAGCTGTACATTTTATTATCTGAGCAAATGAAAAATCCCTGTATACATAGACAAGTCAAATGATTGCACCCAATGTGATACCCATTTTGAAAATATATCTTTTACTGGAAAAAAGTTATAAACAAGTGAAATATGACTGATTTCCCTGTTTAGGGCTGCATAACAATTTCCGTAAATGAGCTAACACAAGTCCCCATACCGTTGAATTTCGGCTCCACTCTATTCAAGGTGTCGAAAAAAGATTGAACTTATGGATAAGGTAAGAAATTCCCGACAATTGGACACCAAGCGATCAGAGGCCATGCTGCTGGAAGTAGTCTAACATCTTACATTAGACGCTCAAATATGGACGGGAAACCAACAGATCAGAGGCCATGCTGCTGGACGTAGTTTATCTTTTTACATTAGACGCTCAAATATGCACCAGAAACCAACAGATCAGAATCATGGCTGCTGGACATAGTGTATCACCTTACACAAGACGCTCAAATATGGACGGGAAGCCTACAGGTCAGAGGTCATGCTGCTGGACGTAGTCTAAGATCTTACATTGGAGGCTCAAATATGGACCGGAAACCAACAGAACAAAGGCCATGCTGCTGGACGTAGTTTATCTTTTTACATTAGACGCTCAAAATATGGACTGGAAACCAACAGATCAGAGGCCATGCTGCTGGTCGTACTTTATCTTTTTGCATTAGACGCTCAAATATGCACCAGAAACCAAGAGATCAGAATCATGGCTGCTAGACGTAGTGTATCATCTTACACAAGACGCGCAAATATGGACCGGAAGCCAACAGGTCAGAGGCCATGCTGCTGGAAGTAGTCTAAAATCTTACATTAGACGCTCAAATATGGACCGGAAACCTACAGATCAGAGGCCATGCTGCTGGACGTAGTTTATCTTTTTACATTAGACGCTCAAAATATGCACGAGAAACCAACAGATCAGAATCATTGCTGCTGGACGTAGTGTATCATCTTACACAAGACGCTCAAATATGGACCAGAAGCCAACAGGTCAGAGGCCATGCTGCTGGACGTAGTATAAATCTTATATTAGACACTCAAATATGGACCGGAAACCAACAGATCAGAGGCCATGCTGCTGGACGTAGTTTATATTTTTACATTAGAAGCTCAAATATATACCAGAAACCAAAAGATCAGAATCATGGCTGCTGGACGTAGTGTATCATCTTAAACTAGACGCCCAAATATGGACCGGAAGCCAAGAGATCAGAGGCAATGATGCTGCATGTAGTCAAAATCTTACATTAGACGCTCAAATATAGACCGGAAACCAACAGATCAGAGGCCATGCTGCTGGTCGTAGTTTATCTTTTTACATTAGACGCTCAAAATATGCACCAGAAACCAACAGATCAGAATGATTGCTGCTGGGCGTAGTGTATCATCTTACACAAGACGCTCAAATATGGACGGGAAGCCTACAGGTCAGAGGGCATGCTGCTGGTTGTAGTCTAAAATCATACATTAGACGCTCAAATATGGAACGGAAACCAACATTTCTGAGGCCATGCTGCTGGACGTTTTTTATCTTTTTACATTAGACGCTCAAATATGCACCAGAAACCAAGAGATCAGAAACAGGGATGCTAGACGTAGTGTATCATCTTACACAAGACGCTCAAATGTGGACCGGAAACCAACAGGTCAGAGTCCATGCTGCTGGACATCATGTAATATCTTATATTAGAGACTCAAATATGGACCGGAAACCAACAGATCAGAGGCCATGCTGCTGGATGTAGTTTATCTTTTTAAATTAGACGCTAAAATATGCACCAGAAATAAAGAGATCAGAAACAGGGCTGCTGGACGTAGTGTATAATCTTGCACAAGACGCTCAAATATGAACCGGAAGCCAACAGGTCAAAGGCCATGCTTCTCGACGTACTCTGAAATCTTACATTAGACGCTGAAATATGGACCGGAAACCAACAGATCAGAGGCCATGCTGCTGGACGTAGTTTATCTTTTTAAATTAGACGCTCAAATATGCACCAGAAATAAAGAGATCAGAAACAGGGCTGCTGGACGTAGTGTATAATCTTGCACAAGACGCTCAAATATGAACCGGAAGCCAACAGTTCAAAGGCCATGCTTCTCGACGTACTCTGAAATCTTACATTAGACGCTCAAATATGGACCGGAAACCAACAGATCAGAGGCCATGCTGGTGGACGTAGTTTATCTTTTTACATTAGACGCTCAAATATGCACAAGAAACCAAGAGATCAGAAAAAGGGGTGCTGGACGTAGTGTATCATCTTGCACAAGACGCACAAATATGGACTTGAAGCCAACAGGTCGGAGGCCATGCTGCTCGACCTACTCTAAAATCTTACATTAGACGCTCAAATATGGACGGTAAGCCAACAGATCAGAGGCCATGCTGCTGGTCGTAGTTTATCTTTTTACATTAGACGCTCAAATATGCACCAGAATCCAACAGATCAGAATAATGGCTGCTGGACGTAGTGTATCATCTTACACAATCGGCTCAAATATGGACCGGAAGCCAACGGGTCAGAGGCCATCTGCTGGACGTAGTTTAAAGTCTTACATTGGACGCTCAAATATGGTCCGGAAACCAACACATCAGATGCCATGCTGCTGGGCGTAGTTTATCTTTTTACATTAGACGCTCAAATATTCACCAGATACCAAGAGATCAGAAACAGGGATGCTAGACGTAGTATATCGTCTTACACAAGACGCACAAACGTGGACCGGAAACCAACAGGTCAGAGTCCACCTGCTGGACGTAGTCAAAAATCTTACATTAGACGCTCAAATATGGACTGGAAACCAACAGATCTGAGGCCATGCTGCTGGACGTAGTTTATCTTTTTTACATTAGACGCTCAAATATGCACCAGAAACCAAGAGATCAGAAACAGGGCTGCAGGATGTAGTGTATCATGTGACACAAGACGCTCAAATATGGACCGGAAGCCAAAAGGTCAGAGGCCATGCTGCTGGACAAAGTCTAAAATCTTACATTAGACGCTCAAATATTGACCGGAAACCAACAGATCAGTTGCCATGCTGCTGGACGTAGTTTATCTTTTTAAATCAGACGCTCAAATATGCACCAGAATACAAAAGATCATAATCATGGCTGCTGGACGTAGTGTATCATCTTACACAAGAGGCTCAAATATGGACCGTAAGCCAACAGGTCAGAGGCCATGCTGCTGGACGTAGTCTAAAATCTTACATTAGACGCTCAAATATGGACGTGAAACCAACAGATCAGAGGCCATGCTGCTGGACGTAGTTTATCTTTTTACATTAGACCCTCAATTATGCACCAGAATCCAAGAGATCAGAAACAGGGCTGGTGGACGTAATGTATCATCTTACACAAGACACTCAAATATGGACCGGAAGCCAACAGGTCAGAGGCTATGCTGCTGGACGTAGTTTAAATCTTAAATGTCCCACGCAGAAGACCCCCAGTCCCAGAAAGTCCCACGCAGACGACCCCCCACCCAGGAGACAGTCCCAGAAAGTCCCACGCAGACGACACCCAGTCCCAAAAAGTCCCACGCAGAAGACCCCCAGTCCCAGAAAGTCCCATGCAGACGACCCCCACCCAGGAGACAGTCCCAGAAAGTCCCACAAAGACGACCCCCACTCCCAGAAAGTCCCACGCAGACGGCCCCAGTCTCAGAAAGTCCCACGCAGACGAACCCCAGTCCCAGAAAGTCCCACGCAGACGACCCTCAGTCACAGAAAATCCCACGCAGACGTGCCCCACACCCAGGAGACAGTCCCAGAATGTCCCACGCAGACGACACCCAGTCTAAGAAATTCCCATGCAGAAGACCCCCACCCAGGAGACATTCCCAGAAAGTCCATAGCAGACGACCCCCCACACAGGAGAGAGTCCCAGAAAGTCCAACGCAGACGAGACCCCACCCAGGAGACAGTCCAAGAAAATCCCATGCAGACGACCCCACTTCCAGAAAGTCCCACGTAGACGGCCCCCAGTCACAGAATGTCCCACGCATACGACCCCCATTCCCAGAAAGTCCAACGCAGACGACCTCCACCCTGCAGACAGTCCCAGAAAGTCCCACGGAGACGACCCCCAGTCCCAGAAAGTCCCACGCAGACGATCCCCAGTCCCTGAAAGTCCCACGCAGACGACACCCTTGTCCCAGAAAGTCCCAAAGACGACCCCCATCCAGGAGACAGTCCCAGAAAGTCCTACGCAGACGACCCCCAGTCCGACAAAGTCACACGCAGAAGACCCCAGTCCCAGAAAGTCCCACGCAGACGACCCCCAGTCCCAGGAAGTCCAACGCAGACGACCCACAGTCCAAGGAGACAGTCCCAGAAAGTCCCACGCAGACGGCCCCCAGTCCCAGAAAGTCCCACGCAGACGACCCCCAGTCCGACAAAGTCACACGAAGAAGACGCCAGTCCCAGAAAGTCCCACGCAGACGACCCCCAGTCCCAGAAAGTCCCATGCAGATGACCCCCACCCAGGAGACAGTCCCAGAAAGTCCCACGCAGACGACCCCCACACAGGAAACAGTCCCAGAATGTCCCACTTAGACGACCCACATTCACAGAAAGTCACACGCAGAAGACCCCCAGTCCCAGAAAGTCCCACGCAGACGACACAACACACAGGAGACAGTTCTCAGAAAGTCCAAAACAGACGACCCCCCACCCAGGAGACAGTCACAGAAAGTCCCACGCAGACGACCCCACTCCCAGAAAGTCCCACGCAGAAGGCCCCCAGTCCCAGAAAGTCCCACGCAGACGACCCCAGTCCCAGAAAGTCCCACGCAGACAACCCCCAGTCCCACAAAGTCCCACGCAGACGACACCGCACCCAGGAGACTGTCCGAGACAGACACACGCAGACGACCCACTGTCCCAGAAAGTCCCACGCAGACGAGTCCCCACCCAGGAAACAGTCCCAGAAAGTCCCACGCAGACGACCCCTGTCCCAGAAAGTCCCACGCAGACGGCCCACCACCCAGGAGACAGTCCCAGAAAGTCCCACGCAGACGACCCCCAGTCACAGAAAATCCCACGCATACGTGCCCCCCACCCAGGAGCCAGTCCCAGAAAGTCCCAAAAAGACGACCCCCCACCCAGGAGACAGTCCCAGAAAGTCCCACGCAGACGACCCCCAGTCCCACAAAGTCCCACGCAGACGACACCGCACCCAGGAGACTGTCCCAGACAGACCCACGCAGACGAACCACTGTCCCAGAAAGTCCCACGCAGACGAGTCCCCACCAAGGAAAGAGTCCCAGAAAGTCCCACGCAGACGACCACCCACCCAGGAGAGAGTCCCAGAAGGACCCACGCAGACGACCCCCAGTCCCAGAAATTCCAACGCAGACGACCCCCAGTCCCACAAATCCCACGCAGACGACACCGCACCCAGGAGACTGTCCCAGAAAGACCCATGCAGACGACCCCCCCCACCAAGGAGACAGCCCCAGAAAGTCCCACGCAGACGAAACACCTCCCAGGAGACAGTCCCAGAAAGACCGACGCAGACGACCCCCAGTCCCAGAAAGTCCCACGCAGACGACTCCCCACCCAGGAGACAGTCCCAGAAAGTCCCACGCAGAAGACCGCCCACTCAGGAGAGAGTCCAAGAAAGACCCACGCAGACGACCCCGAGTCAAAGAAAGTCCCATGCCGACGACACCCCACCCAGGAGACAGTCCCAGATATCCCAAGCAGACGACCCCCACCCAGGAGACAGTCCCAGAAAGTCCAACGCAGACGAGCCCCAGTCGAAGAAAGTCCCACGCAGACGACCCCCAGACAGGAGACAGTCCCAGCAAGACCCACGCAGACGACCCCCAGTCACAGAAAGTGCCACGCAGAAGAACACCCACCCAGGAGACAGTCCCAGAAAGTCCCACGCAGACGACCCCCCACCCAGGAGACAGTCCCAGAATGTCCCACGAAGACGAGCCCCCAGTCCAAGAAAGTCCCAACCTGACGACCGTCACCAAGGAGACAGTCCCAGAAAGTCCCACGCAGACGACACCCACCCAGGAGACAGTCCCATAACGTCCCACGCAGACGACCCCCCGTCCCAGGAAGTCCCATGCAGACGACCCCCACCCAGGAGACTGTCCCAGACAGACCCACGCAGACGAACCACTGTCCCAGAAAGTCCCACGCAGACGAGTCCCCACCAAGGAAAGAGTCCCAGAAAGTCCCACGCAGACGACCACCCACCCAGGAGAGAGTCCCAGAAGGACCCACGCAGACGACCCCCAGTCCCAGAAATTACGACGCAGACGACCCCCAGTCCCACAAAGTCCCACGCAGACGACACCGCACCCAGGAGACTGTCCCAGAAAGACCCATGCAGACGACCCCCACCAAGGAGACAGCCCCAGAAAGTCCCACGCAGACGAAACACCTCCCAGGAGACAGTCCCAGAACGTCCCATGCAGACGACCCCCCACCCAGGAGACAGTCCCAGAAAGTCCCACGATGACGACACCCCCCCACCAAGGAGACAGTCCCAGAAAGTCCCACGCAGACGAAACACCTCCCAGGAGACAGTCCCAGAAAGACCCACGCAGACGACCCCCAGTCCCAGAAAGTCCCACGCAGACGACACCCCACCCAGGAGACAGTCCCAGAAAGTCCCACGCAGAAGACCGCCCACCCAGGAGAGAGTCCAAGAAAGACCCACGCAGACGACCCCGAGTCACAGAAAGTGCCATGCCGACGACACCCCACCCAGGAGACAGTCCCAGATATCCCAAGCAGACGACCCCCACCCAGGAGACAGTCCCAGCCAGACCCAGGCAGACGACCCCCAGTCACAGAAAGTGCCACGCAGAAGAACACCCACCCAGGAGACAGTCCCAGAAAGTCCCACGCAGACGACCCCCCTCCCAGGAGACAGTCCCAGAATGTCCCAGGCAGACGAGCCCCCAGTCCAAGAAAGTCCCACCCAGACGACCCTCACCAAGGAGACAGTCCCAAAAATCCCACGCAGACGACACCCACCCAGGAGACAGTCCCATAAAGTCCCACGCAGACGGCCCCCCGTCCCAGGAAGTCCCATGCAGACGACCCCCACCCAGGAGACAGTCCCAGAAAGTCCCACGCAGACGACCCCCAGTCCAAGAAAATCCAACGCAGACGAACACCCACCCAGGAGACAGTCCCAGAATGTCCCACGCAGAAGACCCCCCACCCAGGAGACACTCCCAGAAAGTCCCACGCAGATGACCCCCAGTCCCACAAAGTCCCACGCAGACGATCCCCCACCCTGGAGACAGTCCCAGAAAGTCCCAAAGAGACGACCCCCACCCAGGAGACAATCCCAGAAAGTCAGACTCAGACGACCCCCAGTCCCAGAAAGTCCCATGCAGAGGAGCCCCCACCCAGGAGACTGTCCAAGAAAGTCCCACGCAGACGACCTCCAGTCCAAGAAAGTCCCATGCAAACGAGCCCCGACCCAAGAGACAGTACCAGAATGTCCCACGCAGACGACCCCCAGCCCAGAAAGTCCAACTCAGACGACCCCCCACCTAAGAGACAGACCCAGAAAGGCCCAAGCAAACGACCCCCAGTCCCAGAAAGTCCCATGCGGACGACCCCCCACCCAGGAGACAGGCTGCTACAAGCCGAATACGCCTGGCTCTTTTGTGAAACTGACTTGCAAGCAATCTCAGGCCGCTACAAGTCGACATCTCCTGTCTCTTTTGTGACAACTGCCTTACAAGCAATCTCAGGCTGCTGCAAGACGAATTCTCCCGGCTCTTTTGTGCAAATTGCCTTACAAGCAATCCCAGGCTGACACAAATCGACATCTCCTGGCTCTTTTGTGGCAACTGCCTTACAAGAAATCTCATGCTGCTTCAAGCCGAATTCTCCTGGCGCTTTTGTGACAACTGCCTTACAAGCAATGTCATGCGGCTACGAGCCGACTTCTCTTGGCTCTTATGTGAAAACTGCCTTACAAGTAATCTCAGGCTGCTACAAGCCGAATTCTTCTGGCGCTTTTGTGACAACTGCCTTAAAAGCAATTTCAGACTGCCGCCAGGACAGTTCTCCTGACTTTTTATGCCAATTGACTTAAAAGCAATCCCAGGCGTCTACGTGCCGATTTCTCCTGGCTCTTTTGTGGTAACTGCCTTACAAGCAATCTCAGGCTGCTACAAGCCGATTTCTCCTGGCTCTTTTGTGGTAACTGCCTTACAAGCAATCTCAGGCTGCTACAAGCCGAATTCTCCTGGTTCTATTGTGACAACAGCCTTACAAGTAATCTCAGGCTGCAGCAATCCCAGTTCTCCTAGCTTTTTGTGCCAATTGCCTTACAAGCAATCCCAGGCGGCTACAAGCCGATTTCTCCTGGCTCATTTGTGGCAACTGCCTTACAAGCAATCTCTGGCTGATGCATGCGGAATTCTCCTGGCTCTTTTGCGCAAATTGCCTTACAAGCAATCCCAGGCGTCTACGAGCCGACTTCTCTTGTCGCTTTTGTGAAAACTGCTTTATGAGAAATCTCAGGCTGCTACAAAACGACATCTCCTGTCTCTTTTTTTAAAAATGCCTTACAATCAATCTCAGCCTGCTACAAGCCGAATACGCCTGGCTCTTTTGTGAAACTGCCTTACATGAAATCTCAGGCTGCTACAAGCAGAATACGCCTGGCTCTTTTGTGAAACTGCCTTGCAAGCAATCTCAGGCCGCTACAAATCGACATCTCCTGTCTCTTTTGTGACAACAGCCTTACAAGCAATCTCAGGCTGCTGCAAGACGAATTCTCCTGGATCCTTTGTGCAAATTGTCTTACAAGCAATCCCAGGCTGCTACAAATCGACATCTCCTGGCTCTTTGTGGCAACTGCCTTACAAACAATCTCAGTCTGCCGCCAGGACTGTTCTCCTGACTTTTTGTGCCAATTGCCGAAAAAGCAATCCCAGGCGGCTATGTGCCGATTTCTTCTGGCTCTTTTGCGGTAACTGCCTTACAAGCAATCTCAGGCTACTACAAGCCGAATTCTCCTGGTTCTATTGTGACAACTGCCTTACAAGCAATCTCAGACTGCAGCAATCCCAATACTCCTAGCTTTTTGTGCCAATTGCCTTACAAGCAATTCCACGCGGCTACGAGCCGAATTCTCCTGGCTCATTTGTGGCAACTGCTTTACAAGCAATCTCAGGTTGCTGTAAGCCGAATTCTCCTGGGTCTTTTGTGAAACTGCCTTACAAGCAATCTCAGGCCGCTACAAAACGACATATCCTGACTCTTTTTGAAAACTGTCTTACAAGCAATCTCAAGCTGTCGCTAGTAAAATTCTCCTGACTTTTTGTGCCAATTGCCTTACAGCAATCCCAGGCTGCTACGAACCGATTTCTCCTGGCTCATTTGTGGCATCTGCCTTACAAGCATTCTCAGGCTGCAGCAATATGAATTCTCCTGGCTTTTTGTGCGAATTGCCTTACAAGCAATCCCAGGCGGCTACGAGCCGATTTCTCTTGGCTCTTTTGTGAAAACTGCCTTACAAATAATATCAGGCTGCTACAAAACGACATCTCCTGTCTCTTTTGTGACAACTGCCTTACAAGCAATCTCAGGATGCTACAAGCCGAATTCTCCTGGTTCTATTGTGACAACTGCCTTAAAAGCAATCTCTGGCAGCAGCAATCCCAATTCTCCTGGCTATTTTGTGCCAATTGCCTTACAAGAAATCTCATGCTGCTTCAAGCCGAATTCTCCTGGCGCTTTTGTGACAACTGCCTTACAAGCAATGTCATGCGGCTACGAGCCGACTTCTCTTGGCTCTTATGTGAAAACTGCCTTACAAGTAATCTCAGGCTGCTACAAGCCGAATTCTACTGGCGCTTTTGTGACAACTGCCTTACAAACAATCTCAGGCTGCCGCTAGTCTAATTCTCCTAAATTGTTGTGATAATTGCCTTACAAGAAATCCCAGGCTGCTACGAAGCGATTTCTCCTCTTTCATTTGTGGCATCTGCCTTACAAGCATTCTCAGGCTGCAGCAATAAGAATTATCCTGGCTTTTTGCGCGAATTGCCTTACATGCTATCCCAGGATGCTACGAGCCGATTTCTCCTGGCCCTTTTGTGGCAACTTCATTACAAGCCGACTTATCTTGGCTCTTTTGTGAAACTGCCTTACAAGTAATATCAGGCGGCTACAAAACGACATCTCCTGTCTCTTTTGTGAAACTGCCTTACAAGCAATCTCAGGCGCCTACAAGCCGAATACGCCTGGCTCTATTGTGAAACTGCCTTACAAGCAATCTCAGATCGCTACAAATCGACATCTCCTGGCTCTTTTGTGTCTTTTGTTAGGACTGTTCTCCTAACTTTTTGTGCCAATTGCCCTAAAAGCAATCCCAGGCGGCTACGTGCGGATTTCTCCTGGCTCTTTTGTGGTAACTGCCTTACAAGCAATCTCAGGCTGCAACAAGCCGAATTCTCCTGGTTCTATTGTGACAACTGCCTTACAAACAATCTCAGGCTGCAGCAATCCCAATTCTCTTAGCTTTTTGTGCCAATTGCATTACAAGCAGACTAGCGGAAAACCTGAGATTGATTGTAAATCTGTTTTAAAACAAAAGAGACAGGTGATGTCGTTTTGTAGCAGCCTGAGATTGCTTTTAAGGCCGTTTTCACAAAAGAGACAAGAGAAGTCGGCTCGTAGATGCCTGGGATTGCTTGTAAGGCAATTGGCACAAAAGAGCCAGCAGAATTCGGCTCGTAGTAGCCTGAGATTTCTTGTAAGGCAGTTGCCACAAATGAGCCAGGAGAAATCGGTTCGTAGCCGACTGGGATTGCTTTTAAGGCAATTGGCACATTAAGTCAGGAGAATTGTACTAGCGACAGTTTGAGATTGCTTGTAAGGCAGTTGACACAAAAGAGCCAGGATATGTCGATTTGTAGCGATCTGAGATTGCTTGTAAGGCAGTTTCACAATAGAGCCAGGCGTATTCGGCTTGTAGCAGTCTGAGATTGCTTGTAAGGCAGTTTTTAAAAAAAGAGACAGGAGATGTCGTTTTGTAGCAGCATGAGATTGCATTTAAAGCAGTTATCACAAAAGAGACAAGTAGGCTCGTAGACGCCTGAGATTGCATGTAAGGCAGTTGCCACAAAACTTGTAAGGCAATTTGCACAAAAGAGCCAGGAGAATTCGGCTTGCTGTAGACTGAGATTGCTTTTAAGGCAGTTGTCACAATAGAACCAGGAGAATTTGGCTTATAGCAGCCTGAGATTGCTTGTAAGGCAGTTACCACAAAAGAGCCAGGAGATATCGGCACGTAGCCGCCTGGGATTGCTTTTAAGGCAATTGGCACAAAAAGTCAGGAGAACTGCCCTGCGGCAGCCTGAGATTGCTTGTAAGGCAGTTGTCACAAAAGAGACAGGAGATGTCTATTTGTAGTGGCCTGAGTTTGCTTGCAAACTGTTTTACAAAAGAGCCAGGCGTATTCGGCTTGTAGCAGCCTGAGATTGCTTGTAAGGCTGTTACCACAAAAGAGCCAGGAGAAATCGGCACGTAGCCGCCTGGGATTGCTTTTAAGGCAATTGGCACAAAAAGTCAGGAGAACTGTCCTGGCGGAAGACTGAGATTGCTTGTAAAGCAGTTGTCACAAAAGAGACAGGAGATGTCGATTTGTAGCGGCCTGATATTACTTGTAAGGCAGTTTACACAAAAGAGCCAAGTGAAGTCGGCTTGTAGCTGCCTGACATTGCTTGTAAGGCAGTTGTCACAAAAGCGCCAGGAGAATTCGGCTTGTAGCAGCCGGAGATTACTTGCAAGGCAGTTTTCACAAAAGAGCCAAGAGAAGTCGGCTCGTAGCAGCCTGATATTTATTGTAAGGCAGTTGTCATAAAAGCGCCGGGAGAATTCGGCTCTTAGCAGCCTGAGATTTCTTGTAAGGCAGTTGCCACAAAAGCGCCAGGAGAAATCCGCTCGTAGCCGTTGGGATTGCTTGTAAGGCAATTCGCACAAAAAGCCAGGAGAATTCATATTGCTGCAGCCTGAGAATGCTTGTAAGGCAGATGCCACAAATGAGCCAGGAGAAATCGGTTCGTAGCAGCCTGGGATAGGTTGTAAGGCAGTTGTAACAAAAGAGCCCGTATATGTCGATTTGTAGCGGCCAATTCGGCTTGTAGCAGGCTGAGATTGCTTGTAAGGCAGTTTTCACAAAAGATACAAGAGATGTGGGTTTGTAGCAGCCTGAGATTGCTTGAAAGGCAGTTTTCACAAAATAGCCAAGAGAAGTCGTCTCGTAGCAGTCTGACATTGCTTGTAAGGCAGTTTTCACAAAAGAGCCAGGAGAATCCGGGTTGTTGCAGACTGAGATTGCTTGTAAGGCAGTTGCTGCAAAAGAGGCAGGAGAAATCGGCTTGTAGCAGCCTGAGATCCTTTTTAAGACAGTTTTCACAAATAGCCCGGAGAAGTGGGCCGATAGCAGCGGGAGATTGCTTGTAAGGGAGTTGTCAAAAAAGAGTCAGCAGGTGTAAGTTTGTAGAAGCCTGAGATTGCGTGTAAAACAATTTTCACAAAAAGCCAGGGGAAACGGGCTCGTAGCAGCGTGGAATTGCTTGTAATGAAATTGGCACAAAAATCCAAGAGAATTGGGCTTGCTGCTGTGATTGCATGTAAGGCAGTTGCTACAAAAGAGCCAGGCGTATTCGGCTTGTAGAAGCCTGAGATTGCTTGTAAGGCAGTTTTCACAAGAGAGCCAAGAGCAGTCGGCTCGGAGCAGCCTGACATTGCTTGTATGGCAGTTGTCATAAAAGAGCCAGGAGAATTCGGTTTGTAGCAGCCTGAGATTGCTTGTAAGGCAGTTGCCTCAAAAAGCCTGGAGAAGTGGGATTGCTGCAGCCTGAGATTGCTTTTCAGGCAGTTGTCACAATAGAGCCAGGATAATTCGGCTTGTAGCAGCTTGAGATGGCTTGTAAGGCTGTTACCACAAAACAGCCAGGAGAAATCGTCACGTAGCCGCCTGGGATTGCTTTTTTAAGGCAATTGGCACAAAAAGTAATTGGCCTAGCGGCATCCTGATATTGCTTGTAAGACAGTTCGCACAAAAGAGACAGTAGATGTCGAATTGTAGCGGCCTGAGATTGCTTGCAAGGCAGTTTCACAAAAGAGACAGGAGATGTGGGTTTGTAGCAGCCTGAGATTGATTGTAAGGCAGTTTTCACAAAAGAGGCATGAGAAGTCGGCTCGTAGCATCCTGATTTTACTTGTAAGGCAGTTGTCTCAAGAGAGCCAGGAGAATTCGGCTTGTAGCAGCCTGAGATTGCTTTTCAGGCAGTTGTCACAATAGAGCCAGGATAATTCGGCTTTTAGCAGCTTGAGATTGCTTGTAAGGCAGTTACCACAAAACAGCCAGGAGAAATCGTCACGTAGCCGCCTGGGATTATTTTGTAAGGCAATTGGCAAAAAAGACAGGAACATTGGGCTTGCTGCAGCCTGACGTTGCTTGTAAGGCAGTTGTCACGAAAGAGCCAGGAGATCGATTTTTTAGCAGCCTGAGATTGCTTGTAATGCAGTTGTCTTAAAAGTGCCAGCAGGTGTAGGCTTGTAGAAGAATGAGATTGCTTGTAAGGCAATTTTCACAAATCTCCCAGGAGAACCGGCTCGTAGAATCCTATGTTTGCGTGTAAGGCACTTTCCACAAAAAGCCAGGAGAAATGGGATCGTAGCAGCCTGAGATTGCTTGTAAGGCAGGTGTCACAAAAGAGCCAGGCGTATTCGGATTGTAGCAGCCTGAGATTGATTTTGCGCAGTTTTCACAGAAGAGCCAGCAGGTGTGGGCTTGTATCAGCCTGAGATTGCTTGTAAGGCAGTTTTCACAAAAGAGCCAGGAAATGCCGTTTTGTAGCAGCCTGAGATTGCTTGTAAGGGATTTTTCATTTGGTCAATTTATGTAGATCAAATTGTGTGCAATTATTTGATTTGTCTATATTTACAGGGATTTTTCATTTGCTCAGATAGTAAAAATATTTCTTTTACTGGAAAAAAGTTATAAACAAGTGAAATATGACTGATTTCCCAGTTTAGGTCCGCCTTACAATTTCCGCAAATGAGATAACACAATCCCCATACCGTTGAATTACAACTCGACTCTAATCAAGGTGTCGAAAAAACTTTTGTAATTATGGATAAGGCAAGAAATTCTCGACAATTGGACAGCAATATTTTGTGGATTGTATAAAAAGGAAAAATTAGACATGCATTCTTATTGTGCACACTGGAATTCGGACGCTGTAAATTGTCAGACGACATACCGGGCACATGGTGAATGCTGTACTTTTTACTATCTGAGCAAATGAAAAATCCCTGTATACATAGACTAATCAAATAATTGCACATAATTTGATTCCCATTTTGAAAATATTTCTTTTACTGGAAAAAAGTTATAAACAAGTGAAATATGACTGATTTCCCAGTTTAGGGCCGCATGACAATTTCCGCAAATGAGCTAACACAAGTCCCCATACCGTTGAATTTCGACTCGACTCTAATCAAGGTGTCGAAAAAACTTTTGTAATTATGGATAAGGTAAGAAATTCCCGACAATTGGACACCAACAGATCAGAGGCCATGCTGCCTGACGTAGTCTAAAATCTTACATTGGACGCTCAAATATGGACCGGAAACCAACATATCAGAGGCCATTTTGCTGGACGTAGTTTATCTTTTTACATTAGACGCTCAAATATGCACCAGAAACCAAGAGATCAGAATCATGGTTGCTGGACGTACAGTATAATCTTACACAAGACTCTCGAATATGGACCGGAAGCCAAGAGGTCAGAGGCCATGCTGCTGGACGTAGTCTTAAATCTTATATTACACGCTCATATATGGACCGGGAACCAACAGATCAGAATCCATTCAGCTGGTCGTAGTTTATCTTTTTACATTAGACGCTCAAACATGCAACAGAAACCAACAGATCAGAATCATGGTTGCTGGACGTACAGTATAATCTTACACAAGACTCTCGAATATGGACCGGAAGCCAAGAGGTCAGAGGCCATGCTGCTGGACGTAGTCAAAAATCTTACATTAGACGCTCAAATACGGACCGGAAACCAACCGATCAGAAGCCATGCTGCTCGGCGTAGTTTATCTTTTTACATTAGACGCTCAAATATGAACCAGAAAACAACAGATCAGAATCATGGCTGCTGGACGTAGTGTATCATCTTACACAAGACGCTCAAATATTGACCGGAATCCTACAGGTCAGACGCCATGCTGTTGGACGTAATCTAAAATCTTACATTAGACGCTGAAATATGGACCGGAAACCAACAGATCAGAGGCCATGCTGCTGGACGTAGTTTATCTTTTTACATTAGACGCTCAAATATGCGCCAGAAACCAAGAGATCAGAAACAGGGCTGCTGGACGTTGTGTATCATCTTACACAAGACGCTCAAATATGGACCGGAAGCCAACAGGTCGGAGGCTATGCTGCTAGACGTAGCCTAATATCTTACATTAGACACGCAAATATGGACCGGAAACCAACAGATCAGAGGCCATGCTGCTGGACGTAGTTTATCTTTTTACATTAGACGCTCAAATATGCACCAGAAACCAAGAGATCCGAATCTAGGCTGCTGGACGTAGTGTATAATCTTACACAAGACGCTCAATTATGGACCGGAAGACAACAGGTCCAAGGTCATGCTGGTGGGCGTATTCTTAAATCTTACATTAAACGCTCAAATATGGACCCGAAACCAACAGATCAGAGGCCATGTTGCTGGACGTAGTTAATCTTTTTACATTAGCCGCTCAAATATGCACAAGAAAGCAAGAGATCAGAAACAGGGCTGCTGGACGTAGTGTATCATCTTACACAAGACGCTCAAATATGGACCGGAAGCCAACAGGTGGGAGGCCATGCTGCTGGACGTAGTCTAAATTCTTACATTAGACGCTCAAATATGGACCGGAAACCAACAGATCAGAAGCCATGCTGCTTGACGTAGTTTATCTTTTTACATTAGACGCTCAAATATGCACCAGAAACCAACAGATCAGAATCATGGCTGCTGGGCGTAGTGTATCATCTTACACAAGACGCTCAAATATGGACCGGAAGCTAACAGGTCAGAGGCCATGCTGCTGGACGTAGACTAAAATCTTATATTAGACGCCCAAATATGGACCGGAAACGAATAGAACAGAGGCCATGCCGCTGGACGTAGTTTATCTTTTTACATTAGACGCTCAAATATTCACCAGAAACGAAGATATCAGAAATAGGGCTGCTGGACGTAATGTATCATCTTACACAAGACGCTCAAATATGGACCGGAAGCCAACAGGTCACAGGCCATGCTGCTGGCCGTATTCTAAAATCTTACATTAGACGCACAAATATGGACGGGAAAACAACAGATCAGATGCCATGCTGCTGGACGTAGTTTATCTGTTTATTTTATACGCTCAAATATGTACAGATTAGAATCATGTCTGCTGGACGTAGTGTATCATTTTACACAAAACGCTCAAATATGGACCGGAAGCCAACAGGTCAGAGGGCATGCTGCTGCATGTATTCTAAATTCTTACATTAGATGCTCCAATATGGACCGGAAACCAACAGATCAGATGCCATGCTGCTGGGCGTAGTTTATCTTTTTACATTAGACGCTCAAATATGCACCAAAAACCAACAGATAAGACTCATGGCTGCTGGACGTAGTGTATAATCTTACACAAGACGCTCAAATATGCATCAGAAACCAAGAGATCAGAAACAGGGCTGCTGGACGTAGTGTATCATCTTACACAAGACGCTCAAATATGGACCGGAAACCAACAGGTCAGAGGCAATGCTGCTGGACGTCGTCTAAAATCTTACATTAGACGCTATAATATGGACAGGAAACCAACAGATCAGAGGCCATGCTGCTGGCCGTAGTCTATCTTTTTACATTAGACGCTCAAAATATGCACCAGAAACCAACAGATCAGAATCATGGCTGCTGGACGTAGTGTATCATCTTACACAAGACGCTCAAATATGGACCGGAAGCCAACAGGTCAGAGGCAATGCTGCTGGACGTAGTCTAAAATCTTACATTAGACGCTCAAATATGGACCGGAAATCAACAGATCAGAGGCCATGCTGCTGGGCGTAGTTTATCGTTTAAAATTAGACGCTCAAATATGCACCAGAAACCAAGAGATCAGAAACAGGGCTGCTGGACGTAGTGTATCATCTTACACAAGACGCTAAAATATGGACCGGAAGCCAACAGATCAGAGGCCATGCTGCTGGACGTAGTCTAAAATATTTCATTAGAAGCTCAAATATGGACCGGAAATCAACGGATCAGAGGCCATGCTGCTGGCCGTAGTTTATATTTTACATTAGACGCTCAAATATGCACCAGAAACCAAAAGATCAGAATCATGGCTGCTGGGCGTAGTGTATCATCTTACACAAGACGCTCAAATATGGACCGGAAGCCAACAGGTAAGAGGTCATGCTGCTGCATTTAGTCTGAAATCTTACATTAGACGCTCAAATGTGGTCCGGAAGCCAACAGATCAGAGGCCATGCTGCTGGATGTAGTTTGTCTTTTTACATTAGACGGTTCAAATATGCACCAGAAACCAACAGATCAGAATCATGGCTGCTGGACGTTGTGTATCATCTTACACAAGACGCTCAAATATGGACCGGAAGCCAACAGGTCAGTGACGATGCTGCTGGACGTAGTCTAAAATCTTACATTAGACGCTCAAATATGGACCGGAAACCAACAGATCAGATGCCATGCTGCTGGTCGTAGTTTATCTTTTTACATTAGACGCTCAAATATGCACCAGAAACCAAGATATCAGAATCAGGTCTGCTGGATGTTGTGTATCATCTTACACAAGAAGCTCAAATACAGACCGGAAGCCAACAGGTCAGAGACTATGCTGCTGGCCGTATTCTCAAATCGTACATTAGACGCTCAAATATGGACCGGAAACCAACAGATCAGAGGCCATGTTGCTAAGCGTAGTTTATCTTTTTACATTAATCGCTCCAAAATGAACGAGACACCAACAGATCAGAAACAGGGCTGCTGGACGTAGTATATCATCTTAAACAAGACGCTCAAATATGGAACGGAAGCCAACAGGTCAGAGGCCATGCTGCTGGACGTAGTTTATCTTTTTAAATTAGAGGCTCAAAATATGCACCAGAAACCAACAGATCAGAATCATGGCTGCTAGACGTAGTGTATCATCTTACACAAGACGCTCAAATATGGACCGGAAGCCAACAGGTCAGAGGCCATGCTGCTGGACGTAGACTAAAATCTTACATTAGACGCTCAAATATGGACAGGAAACCAACAGATCAGAGGCCATGCTGCCGGACGTAGTTTATCTTTTTAAATTAGACGCTCAAAATATTCACCAGAAACCAACAGATCAGAATCATGGCTGCTGGACGTAGTGTAACATCTTACACAAGACGCTCAAATATGGCCCGGAAGCTAACAGGTCAGAGGCCATTCTGCTGGACGTAATCTAAAATCTTACATTAGACGCTCAAAGATGGACCGGAAACTAACAGATCAGGGGCCATGCTGCTGGACGTAATTTATCTTTTTACATCAGAAGCTCAAATATGTACCAGAAACCAAGAGATCAGAATCATGGCTGCTGGACGTAGTTTATCACCTTACACAAGACGCTCAAATATGGACCGTAAGCCAACAGTTCAGAGGACATGCTGCTGGACGTATTCAAAATTCTTACATTAGACGCTCAAATATGGACCGGAAACCAACAGATCAGCGGCCATGCTGCTGGTCGTAGTTTATCTTTTTTTATTAGACGCTCAAATATGCACCAGAAACCAACAGATCAGAATCATGGCTACTGGACGTAGTGTATCATCTTACACAAGACGCTCAAATATGGACCGGAAGCCAACAAGTCAGAGGCAATGCTGCTGGACGTAGTCTCAAATCTTACATTAGACGCTCAAATATGGACCGGAAACCAACAGATCAGAGGCCATGCTGCTGGGCGTAGTTTATCATTTATAATTGACCCTCAAATATGTACAGAAACCAATAGATCAGAATCATTTCTGCTGGACGTAGAGTATCATCTCACACAAGACGCTCAAATATGGACCGGAAGCCCACAGGTCAGAGGCCATGCTGCTGCATGTAGTCTAAAATCTTACATTAGACGCTCAAATATGGTCCGGAATCCAACAGATCAGAGGCCATGCTGCTTGACGTAGTTTATCTTTTTACATTAGACGCTCAAATATTCACCAGACACCAAGAGATCAGAAACAGGGCCTCTGGACTTAGTGTATCATCTTACACAAGACGCACAAATATGGACCGGAAGCCAACAGGTCAGATGCCATGCTGCTGGACGTATTCTAAAACGTTACATTAGACGCTCAAATATGGACGGGAAACCAACAGATCAGAGGCCATGCTGCTGGACGTGGTTTATCTTTTTACATTAGACGCTCAAATATGCACCAGAAACCAACAGATCAGAATCATGGCTGCTGGGCGTAGTGTATCATCTTACAGAAGACGCTCAAATATGGACCGGAATCAAACAGGTCAGAGGCCATGCTGCTGCATGTAGTCTGAAATCTTACATTAGACGCTCAAATATGGTCCGGAAACCAACAGATCAGAGGCCATGCTGCTGGTTGTAATTTATCTTTTTACATTAGACGCTCAAATATGCACCAGAAACAAAGAGATCAGAATTATGGCTGCTGGACGTAGTGTATCATCTTACACAAGACGCTCAAATATGCACCGGAAGCCAACAGGTAAGAAGCAATGCTGCTAGATGTAATCTAAAATCTTACATTAGACTTTCAAATATGGACGGGAACCCAACTGATCAGAGGCCATGCTGCTGGACGTGGTTTATCTTTTTACATTAGACGCTCAAATATGCACCAGAAACCAACAGATCAGAATCATGGCTGCTGGGCGTAGTGTATCATCTTACACAAGACGCTCAAATATGGACCGGAAGCAAACAGGTCAGAGGCCATGCTGCTGCATGTAGTCTGAAATCTTACATTAGACGCTCAAATATGGTCCGGAAACCAACAGATCAGAGGCCATGCTGCTGGTTGTAATTTATCTTTTTACATTAGACGCTCAAATATGCACCAGAAACCAAGAGATAAGAATAAGGGCTGCTGGACGTAGTGTATCATCTTACACAAGACGCTAATATATGGACCGGAAACCAACAGATCAGAGGCCATGCTGCTGGACGTAGTTTATCTTTTTACTTTAGACGCTCAAATATGCACCAGAAACCAAGATATCAGAAACAGGGCTGCTGGACGTAGTGTATTATCTTACACAAGACCCTCAAATATGGACCGGAAGCCAACAGGTCAGAGGCCATGCTGCTGGACGCAGTATAAAATCTTACATTAGACGCTCAAATATGGACCGGTAACCAACAGATCAGAGGCCATGCTGCTGGTCGTAGTTTATCTTTTTACATTAGACGCTCAAATATGGACCAGAAACCAAGAGATCATAATCATGGCTGCTGGACGTAGTGTATCATCTTACACAAGACGCTAATATATGGACCGGAAGCCAACAGATCAGAGGCCATGCTGATGAGCGTAGTCTAAAATCTTACATTAGACGCTCAAATATGGACCGGAAACCAACAGATCAGAGGCCATGCTGCTGGGCCTAGTTTATCTTTTTAAATTAGACGCTCAAAATATGCACCAGAAACCAACAGATCAGAATCATGGCTGCTGGACGTAGTGTAACATCTTACACAAGACGCTCAAATATGGACCGGAAGCCAACAGATCAGAGGCCATGCTGCTGGACGTAGTCTAAAATCTTACATTAGACGCTCAAATATGGCCCGGAAACCAACAGATCAGTATCATTTCTGCTGGACGTAGTGTATCATCTTACACAAGACGCTCAAATATGGACCGGAAGCCAACAGGTCAGAGGCCATCCTGCTGGACGTAGTCTAAAATCTTACATTAGACGCTCAAATATGGACAGGAAACCAACAGATCAGAGACCATGCTCCTGGACGTAGTTTATCTTTTTACATTAGACGCTCAAATATGCAGCAGAAACCAACAGATCAGAATCATGGCTGCTGGGCGTCGTGTATCATCTTACACAAGACGCTCAAATATGGACCGGAAGCTAACAGGTCAGAGGCCATGCTGCTGGACGTAGTCTAAAATCTTACATTAGACGCTCAAATATGGACCGGAAACCAACAGATCAGAGGCCATGCTGCTGGACGTAGTTTGTCTTTTTACATTAGACGCTCAAATATGCACCAGTAACCAAGATATCATAATCATGGCTGCTGGACGTAGTGTATCATCTTACACAAGACGCTCAAATATGGACCGGAAGCCCACAGGTCGGAGGCAATGCTGCTGAATGTCGTCAAAATCTTACATTAGACGCTCAAATATTGACGGGAAACCAACAGATCAGGGGTCATGCTGCTGGACGTAGTTCATCTTTTTAAATTGGACGCTCAACATATGCACCAGAAACCAACAGATCAGAATCATGGCTGCTGGACGTAGTGTATCATCTTACACAAGACGCAAATATATGGACCGGAAGCCATCAGATCAGAGGCCATGCTGCTGAGCGTAGTCGTAAATCTTACATTAGACGCTCAAATATGGACCGGAAGCCAACAGATCAGAGGCCATGCTGCTGGCCGTAGTTTATCTTTTTAAATTAGACGCTCAAAATATGCACCAGAAACCAACAGATCAGAATCATGGCTGCTGGACGTAGTGTATCATCTTACACAAGACGCTCAAATATGGAACGGAAGCCAACAGGTCAGAGGCCATGCTGCTGGACGTATTCTAAAACGTTACATTAGACGCTCAAATATGGACGGGAAACCAACAGATCAGAGGCCATGCTGCTGGACGTGGTTTATCTTTTTACATCAGACGCTCAAATATGCACCAGAAACCAACAGATCAGAATCATGGCTGCTGGGCGTAGTGTATCATCTTACAGAAGACGCTCAAATATGGACCGGAAGCAAACAGGTCAGAGGCCATGCTGCTGCATGTAGTCTGAAATCTTACATTAGACGCTCAAATATGGTCCGGAAACCAACAGATCAGAGGCCATGCTGCTGGTTGTAATTTATCTTTTTACATTAGACGCTCAAATATGCACCAGAAACAAAGAGATCAGAATTATGGCTGCTGGACGTAGTGTATCATCTTACACAAGACGCTCAAATATGCACCGGAAGCCAACAGGTAAGAAGCAATGCTGCTAGATGTAATCTAAAATCTTACATTAGACTTTCAAATATGGACGGGAACCCAACTGATCAGAGGCCATGCTGCTGGACGTGGTTTATCTTTTTACATTAGACGCTCAAATATGCACCAGAAACCAACAGATCAGAATCATGGCTGCTGGGCGTAGTGTATCATCTTACACAAGACGCTCAAATATGGACCGGAAGCAAACAGGTCAGAGGCCATGCTGCTGCATGTAGTCTGAAATCTTACATTAGACGCTCAAATATGGTCCGGAAACCAACAGATCAGAGGCCATGCTGCTGGACGTTTTCTTACCTTGCACAAGACACTAAAATATGGACCGGAAGCCAACAGGTCAGAGGCCATCCTGCTGGACGTAGCCTAAAATCTTACATTAGACGCTCAAATATGGACCGGAAACCAACAGATCAGAGGCCATGCTGCTGGACGTAGTTTATCTTTTTACATTAGACGGTTCAAATATGCACCAGAAACCAAGGTATCAGAATCATGGCTGCTGGGCGTAGTGTATCATCTTACACAAGACGCTCAAATATGCAACGGAAGCCAACAGGTCAGATGCCATGCTGCTGGACGTATTCTAAAACGTTACATTAGACCCTCAAATATGGACGGGAAACCAACAGATCAGAGGCGAAGCTGCTGGGCGTAGTTTATCTATTTACATTAGACGCTCAAATATGTACAGAAACCAATAGATCAGAATCATGTCTGCTGGACGTAGTGTATCATCTTACACAAGACGCTCAAATATGGACCGGAAGCCAACAGGTCAGATGCCATGCTGCTGGACGTAGTTTATCTTTTTACATTAGAAGCTCAAATATGTACCAGAAACCAAGGTATCAGAATCATTACTGCTGGACATAGTTTATCACCTGACACAATACGCTCAAATATGGACCGGAAGCCAACAGGTCAGAGGCCATACTGCTGGACGTATGCTAAAATCTTACATTGACGCTCAAATATGGACCGGAAACCAACAGATCAGAGGCCATGCTGCTGGTCGTAGTTTATCTTTTTACATTAGACGCTCAAATATGCACCATAAACCAACAGATCAGAATCATGGCTGCTGGACGTAGTGTATCATCTTACATAAGTCGCTCAAATATGGACCGGAAGCCAACAAGTCAGAGGCAATGCTGCTGGACGTAGTCTCAAATCTTACATTAGACGCTCAAATATGGACCGGAAACCAACAGATCAGAGGCCATGCTGCTGGGCGTAGTTTATCTTTTAACATCAGACGCTCAAATATGCACCAGAAACAAACAGTTCAGAATCATGGCTGCTTGACGTAGTGTATCATCTTACACAAGACGCTCAAATATGGACCGGAAGCTAAAAGATCATATGCTATGCTGCTTGACGTATTCTAAAATCTTACATTAGACGCTAAAATATGGAACGGAAACCAACAGATCTGCGGCCATGCTGCTGGACGTAGTTTATCTTTTTACATTAGACGCTCAAATATGCACCAGAAAGCAAGAGATCGGAAAAAGGGCTGCTGGACGTAGTGTATCATCTTACACAAGACGCTCAAATATTGACCGGAAGTTAACAGGTCAGAGGCCATGCTGCTGGACGTAGTCTAAAATCTTACATTAGACGCTCAAATATGGACCGGAAACCAACAGATCAGAGGCCATGCTGCTGGACGTAGTTTATCTTTTTACATTAGACGGTTCAAATATGCACCAGAAACCAAGGTATCAGAATCATGGCTGCTGGGCGTAGTGTATCATCTTACACAAGACGCTCAAATATGGACCGGAAGCCAACAGGTCAGAGGCCATGCTGCTGGACGTAGTTTATATTTCTACATTAGATGCTCATATATGCACAAGAAAGCAAGAGATCAGAAACAGTGCTGCTGGACCAAGTGTATCATCTTACACAAGACGCTATAATATGGACCGGAAGCTAACAGGTCAGAGGCCATGCTGCTGGGCGTAGTCTAAAATCTTACATTAGACGCTCAAATATGGTCCGGAAACCAACAGATCAGAGGCTGTGCTGCTGGTCGTAGTTTACCTTCTTACATTTGACGCTCAAAATATGGACCGGAAACCAATCATGGCTGCTGGACGTAGTGTATCAACTTACACAAGACGCTCAAATATTGACCGGAAGCCAACAGGTCAGAGGCCATGCTGCTGGATGTTGTCTAAAATCTTAAATTAGACGCTCAAATATGGACCGGAAACCAACAGATCAGACGCATATTTGAGCGTCTTGTGTAAGATGATACACTACGTCCAGCAGCCATGATTCTGATCTGTTGGTTTCTGGTGCATATTTGAGCGTCTAATGTAAAAAGATAAACCACGTCCAGCAGCATGGCCTCTGATCAGTTGGTTTCCCGTCCATATTTGAAAGTCTAATGTAAGATTTTAGATTACGTCTAGCAGCATTGCTTCTGACCTGTTGGCTTCCGGTCCATATTTGAGCGTCTTGTGTAAGATGATACAATACGTCCAGCAGCCCTGTTTCTGATCACTTGCTTTCTGGTGCATATTTGAGCGTCTAATGTAGAAATATAAACTACGTCAAGCAGCATGGCCTCTGATCTGTTGGTTTCCGGACCATATTTGAGCGTCTAATGTAAGATTTTAGACTACATGCAGCAGCATGGCATCTGACCTGTGGGCTTCCGGTCCATATTTGAGTGTCTTGTGTGAGATGATACACTACGTCCAGCAGAAATGCTTCTGAGCTATTGGTTTCTGTACATATTTGAGGGTCTAATGTAAATGATGAACTACGCCCAGCAGCATGGCCTCTGATCTGTTGGTTTCCGGTCCATATTTGAGCGTCTAATGTAAGATTTGAGATTACGTCCAGCAGCATTGCCTCTGTCTTGTTGGCTTCCGGTCCATATTTGAGCGTCTTGTGTAAGATGATACACTACGTCCAGTAGCCATGATTCTGATCTGTTGGTTTCTGGTGCATATTTGAGCGTCTAATAAAAAAAGATAAACTACGACCAGCAGCATGGCCGCTGTTCTGTTGGTTTCCGGTCCATATTTGAGCGTCTAATGTAAGAATTTAGACTACATCCAGCAGCATGTCCTCTGAACTGTTGGCTTCCGGTCCATATTTGAGCGTCTTGTGTAAGGTGATAAACTACGTCCAGCAGCCATGATTCTGATCTCTTGGTTTCTGGTACATATTTGAGCTTCTAATGTAAAAAGATAAACTACGCCCAGCAGCATGGCCTCTTATCTGTTAGTTTCCGGTCCATCTTTGAGCGTCTAATGTAAGATTTTAGACTACGTCCAGCAGCATGGCCTCTGGCCTGTTAGCTTCCGGGCCATATTTGAGCTTCTTGTGTAAGATGTTACACTACGTCCAGCAGCCATGATTCTGATCTGTTGGTTTCTGGTGCATATTTTGAGCGTCTAATTTAAAAAGATAAACTACGTCCAGCAGCATGGCCTCTGATCTGTTGGTTTCCGGTCCATATTTGAGCGTCTAATGTAAGATTTTAGACTACGCTCAGCAACATGGCCTCTGATCTGTTGGCTTCCGGGCCATATTTGAGCGTCTAATGGAAGATTTGAGAATACGTCCAGCAGCATGGTCTCTGACCTGTTGGCTTCCGGTCTGTATTTGAGCTTCTTGTGTAAGATGATACACTACGTCCAGCAGCCATGATTCTGATCTGTTGGTTTCTGGTGCATATTTGAGCGTCTAATGTAAAAAGATAAACTACGTCCAGCAGCATGGCCTCTGATCTGTTGGTTTCCGGACCACATTTGAGCGTCTAATGTAAGATTTCAGACTAAATGCAGCAGCATGACCTCTGACCTGTTGGCTTCCGGTCCATATTTGAGCGTCTTGTGAAAAATGATACACTACGCCCAGCAGCCATGATTCTGATCTGTTGGTTTCTGGTGCATATTTGAGCGTCTAATGTAAAAAGATAAACTACGGCCAGCAGCATGGCCTCTGATCCGTTGATTTCGGGTCCATATTTGAGCGTCTAATGTAAGATTTTAGACTACGTCCAGCAGCATGTCCTCTGATCTGTTGGCTTCCGGTCCATATTCGAGCGTCTTGTGTAAGATGATACACTACGACCAGCAGCCCTGTTTCTAATCTCTTGGTTTCTGGTGCATATTTGAGCGTCTAATGTAAAAAGAGGAACTATGTCCAGCAGCATGGCCTCTGACCTGTTGGCCTCCGGTTCATATTTGAGCGTCTTGTGTAAGATGATACACTACGTCCAGCAGCCATGATTCTGATCTGTTTGTTTCTGGTGCATATTTGAGCGTCTAATGTGAAAAGATAAACTACGTCCAGCAGCATTGCCTCTGATCTGTTGGTTTCCGGTCCATATTTAAGCGTCTAATGTAAGATATTAGACTACGTCCAGCAGCATTACCTCTGACCTGTTGGCTTCCGGTCCATATTTGAGCGTTTTGTGTAAGATGATACACTACGTCCAGCAGCCAATATTCTGATCTGTTGGTTTCTGGTGCATATTTTGAGCGTCTAATGTAAAAAGATAGACTACGTCCAGCAGCATGGCCTCTGATCTGTTGGTTTCATGTCCATATTTGAGCGTCTAATGTAAGACTTTAGACGACGCCCAGCAGCATGGCCTCTGACCTGTTGGTTTCCGGTCCATATTTGAGCGTCTTGTGTAAGACGATACACTACGTCCAGCAGCCATGATTATGATCTTTTGGATACTGGTGCATATTTGAGCGTCTAATTTAAAAAGATAAACTACGTCCAGCAGCATGGCCACTGATCTGTTGGTTTCCGGTCAATATTTGAGCGTCTAATGTAAGATTTTAGACTTTGTCCAGCAGCATGGCCTCTGACCTTTTGGCTTCCGGTCCATATTTGAGCGTCTTGTGTCACATGATACACTACATCCAGTAGCCCTGTTTCTGATCTCTTGGTTTCTGGTGCATATTTGAGCGTCTAATGTAAAAAAGATAAACTACGTCCAGCAGCATGGCCTATGATCTGTTGGTTTCCGGTCCATATTTGAGTGTCTAATGTAAGATTTTTGACTACGTCCAGCAGGTGGACTCTGACCTGTTGGTTTCCGGTCCACGTTTGTGCGTCTTGTGTAAGACGATATACTACGTCTAGCATCCCTGTTTCTGATCTCTTGGTTTCTGGTGAATATTTGAGCGTCTAATGTAAAAAGATAAACTACGTCCAGCAGCATGGCCTCTGATCTGTTGGTTTCCGGTCCATATTTGAGCGTCTAATGCAAATTTTAGACTACGTCCAGCAGGATGGCTTCTGAACTGTTGGCTTCCGGTTCATATTTGAGCGTCTTGTGTAAGATGATACACTACGTCCAGCAGCCATGATTCTGATCTCTTGGTTTCTGGTGCATATTTGAGCGTCTAATGTAAAAAGATAAACTACTTTCCAGCAGCATGGCCTCTGATCTGTTGGTTTCCGGTGCATATTTGAGCGTCTAATGTAAGATATTTGAATACGTCCAGCAGGTGCCCTCTGATCAGTTGGTTTCCGGTCCATATTTGAGCGTCTAATGTAAGATTTTACATGACGTCCAGCAGCGTGGCCTCTGACCTGTTGGCTTCCGGTCCATATTTGAGCCTCTTGTGTAAGATGATACAGTACGTCCAGCAGCCATGATTCTGATCTGTTGGATTCTGGTGCATATTTGAGCGTCTAATGTAAATAGATAAACTACGTCCAGCAGCATGGCCTCTGATCTGTTGGTTTCCGGTCCATATTTGAGCGTCTTGTGCAAGATGATACAGTACGTCCAGCAGCCCTGTTTCTGATCTCTTGGTTTCTGGTGCATATTTGAGCGTCTAATTTAAAAAGATAAACTATAACCAGCAGCATTGGTTTCCGGTCCATATTTGAGCCTCTAATATAAGATATTACATGACGTCCAGCAGCATGGCCTCTGACCTGTTGGTTTCCGGTCCACATTTGAGAGTCTTGTGTAAATGATACACTACGTCTAGCATCCCTGTTTCTGATCACTTGGTTTCTGGTGCATATTTGAGCGTCTAATGTAAAAAGATAAACTACGTACAGCAGCATGGCCTTTGATCTGTTGGTTTCCGTCCATATTTGAATGTCTTATATAAGATTTTAGACTACGTCCAGCAGCATGTCTTCTGACCTGTTGGCTCCGGTCCATATTTGAGCCTCTTGTGTAAGATGATACACTACGTCCAGCAGCCATGATTATGATATTTTGGATTCTGGTGAATATTTGAGCGTCACATGTAAAAAGATAAACTACGACCAGCAGCATGGCCTCTGATCTGTTGGTTTCTGTTACATATTTGATCCTCTAATGTAAGATTTTATACTACGTCCAGCAGATGGCCTCTGACATTTTGGCTTCAGGTCAATATTTGAGCATCTTGTGTAAGATGATACACTACATCCAGCAGCCCTGTTTCTGATCTCTTGGTTTCTGGTGCATATTTGAGCGTCTAATGTAAAAAGATAAACTACGTCCAGCAGCCTTGCCTCGGATCAGTTGGTTTCCTGTCCATATTTGAGCGTCTAATGTAAGATTTTACATGATGTCCAGCAGCATGGCCTCTGACCCGTTGGCTTCCGGTCCATATTTGAGCCGATTGTGTAACATGATACACTACGTCCAGCAGCCATTATTCTGATCTGTTGGATTCTGGTGCATATTTGAGCGTCTAATGTAAAAAGATAAACTACGACCAGCAGCATGGCCTCTGATCTGTTGGTTTCCCGTCCATATTTGAGCGTCTAATGTAAGATTATAGAGTAGGTCCAGCAGCATGGCCTCTGACCTGTTGGCTTGCGGTCCATATTTGTGCGTCATGTGCAATATGATACACTACGTCCAGCACCCCTTTTTCTGAACTCTTGGTTTCTTGTGCATATTTGAGCGTCTAATGTAAAAAGATAAACTACATCCAGCAGCATGGCCTCTGATCTGTTGGTTTCCGGTCAATATTTGAGCGTCTAATGTAAGATTTCAGAGTACGTCGAGAAGCATGGCCTTTGACCTGTTGGCTTCCGGTTCATATTTGAGCGTCTTGTGCAAGATTATACACTACGTCCAGCAGCCCTGTTTCTGATCTCTTTATTTCTGGTGCATATTTGAGCGTCTAATTTAAAAATATAAACTACGTCCAGCAGCATGGCCTCTGATCTGTTGGTTTCCGCTCCATATTTGAGCCTCTAATATAAGATATTACATGATGTCCAGCAGTATGGACTCTGACCTGTTGGTTTCCGGACCACATTTGAGCGTCTTGTGTAAGATGATACACTACGTCTAGCATCCCTGTTTCTGATCTGTTCGTTTCTGGTGCATATTTGAGCGTCTAATGTAAAAAGATAAACTACGTCCAGCAGCATAGCTTCTGATCTGTTGGTTTCCGTCCATATTTGAAAGTCTTATGCAAGATTTTAGACTACGACCAGCAGCATGGCCTCTGACCTGTTGGTTTCTTGTCCATATTTGACCCTCTTGTGTAAGATGTGACACTACATCCAGCAGCCCTGTTTCTGATCTCTTGGTTTCTGGCGCGTATTTGAGCGTCTAATGTAAAAAGATAAACTACGTCCAGCAGCCTTGCCTCTGATCCGTTGGTTTCCGGTCCATATTTGGCCGTCTAATGTAAGATTTTTCACGATTTCCAGCAGCAGGGCCTCTGATCTTTTGGTTTCCCGTCGATATTTGTACGTCTAATGTAAGATTTTAGAGTACGTCGAGCAGCATGGCCTCTGACCTGTTGTCTTCCAGTCCATATTTGTGCGTCTTGTGCAAGATGATACACTACGTCCAGCAGCCCTGTTTCTGATCTCTTGATTTCTGGTGCATATTTGAGCGTCTAATATAAAAAGATAAACTACGACCAGCAGCATGGCCTCTGATGTGTTGTTTTCCGGTCAACGTTTGTGCGTCTTGTGTAAGATGATACACTACGTCTAGCATCCCTGTTTCTGATCTCTTGGTTTCTGGGGAATATTCGAGCGTCTAATGTAAAAAGATAAACTACGTCCAGGAACATGGCTCCTGATCTGTTGGTTTCCGGTCCATATTTGAGCATCTAATGTAAATTATAGACTACGCCCAGCAGCATGGCCTCTGAACTGTTGGCTTCCGGTCCCTATTTGAGCGTCTTGTGTAAGAGGATACACTACGTCCAGCAGCCATGATTCTGATCTCTTGGTTTCTGGTGCATATTTGAGCGTCTAATGTAAAAAGATAAACTACGACCAGCAGCATGGCCTCTGATCAGTTGGTTTCCGGTCCATGTTTGAGCGTCTAATGTAAGATTTTAGAATACGTCCAGCAGCATGGCCTCTGACCTGTTGGCTTCCGGTCCATATTTGAGCATCTTGTGTATGGTGATAAACAACGTCCAGCAGCCATGATTCTGATCTCTTGGTTTCTGGTACATATTTGAGCGTCTAATGTAAAAAGATAAACTACGTCCAGCAGCATGGCCTCAGATCTGTTGGTTTCCGTTCCATATTTGAGCGTCTAATGTAAGATTTTAGACTACGTACAGCAGCATGGCCTCTGACCTGTAGGCTTCCGGTCCATATTTGAGCGTCTTGTGTGAGATGATACACTACGTCCAGCAGACATGATTCTGATCTGTTGGTTTCTGTACATATTTGAGCGTCTAATGTAAAAAGATATACTACGTCCAGCAGCATGGCCTCTGATCCGTTGGTTTCCGGTCCATATTTAAGAGTCTAATGTAAGATTTTGACTACATGCAGCATCATTGCCTCTGATCTCTTGGCTTCCGGTTCATATTTGGGCGTCTTGTTTAAGATGATACACTACGTCCAGCAGCCATGATTCTGATCTGTCTGTTTCTGGTATATATTTGAGCTTCTAATATAAAAGTATAAACTACGTCCAGCAGCATGGCCTCTGATCTGTTGGTTTCAGGTCCATATTTGAGTGTCTAATATAAGATTTATACTACGGCCAGCAGCATGGCCTCTGACCTGTTGGCTTCTGGTCCATATTTGAGCGTCTTCTGTAAGATGATACACTACGTCTAGCAGCCATGATTCTGATCTCTTGGTTTCTGGTGCATATTTTGAGCGTCTAATTTAAAAAGATAAACTACCTCCAGCAGCATGGCTTCTGATCTGTAGGTTTCCAGTCCATATTTTGAGCGTCTAATGTAAAAAGATAAACTATGACTAGCAGCAAAGCCTCTGATCTGTTGGTTTCCGGTCCATATTTGAGCGTCTAATGAAAGATTTTAGACTACATGCAGCAGCATTGCCTCTGATCTGTTGGCTTCCGGTCCATATTTGAGCGTCTTGTGTAAGATGATACACTACGACCAGCAGCCATGATTCTGATATGTTGGTTTCTGCAGCATATTTGAGCTTCTAATATAAAAATATGAACTACGTCTAGCAGCATGGCCTCTGATCTGTTGGTTTCCTGTCCATATTTGAGCGTCTAATGTAAGATTTTAGACTACGTCCAGCAGCATGGCCTCTGATCTGTTTACTTCCGGTCCATATTTGAGCGTCTTGTGTAAGATGATACACTACGTCCAGCAGCCCTGTTTCTGATCTCTTGCTTTCTGGTGCATATTTGACGGTCTAACGTAGAAATATAAACTAGAACCAGCAGCATAGACTCTGATCTGTTGGTTTCCGTTCCATATTTGAGCGTCTTATGTAAGATTTTAGATAACATCCAGTAGCATGCCCTCTGACCTGTAGGCCTCCGGTCCATATTTGAGCGTCTTGTGTAAGATGATACACTACGTCCAGCAGCCCTGTTTCTGATCTGTTGGTTTCTGGTACATATTTGAGCTTCTAATGTAAATAGATAAACTACGACCAGCAGCATGGCTTCTAATCTGTTGGTTTCCCGTCCATATTTGAGCGTCTAATGTAAGATTTTAGACGACGTCCAGCAGCATTGCCTCTGACCTGTTGGCTTCCTGTCCATATTTGAGCGTCTTGTGTAAGATGATACACTACGTCCAGCAGTCATGGTTCTGATCTGTTGGTTTCTGGTACATATTTGAGCTTCTAATATAAAAAGATAAACAACGTCCAGCAGCATGGCCTCTGCCCTGTTGGCTTCCGGTCCATATTTGAGCGTCTTGTGTAAGATGATACACTATGTCCAGCAGCCCTGTTTCTGATCTCTTGGTTTCTGGTGCATATTTGAGCGTCTAATGTAAAAAGATAAACTACGTCTAGCAGCATGGCCTCAGAACTGTTGGTTTCCGTTCCATATTTGAGCGTCTAATGTAAGATTTTAGACTATAACCAGCAGCATGCCCTCTGACCTGTAGGCTTCCGGTCCATATTTGAGCGTCTTGTGTGAGATGATACACTACGTCCAGCAGGCATGATTCTGATCTGTTGGTTTCTGGTGCATATTTGAGCGTCTAATGTAAAAAGATAAACTACGACCAGCAGCATTGCCTCTTATCTGTTCGTTTCCGGTCCATATTTGAGCATCTAATGTACGATTTTAGACTACGTCCAGCAGCATGGCCTCTGACCTGTTGGTTTCCGGTTAATATTTGAGCGTCTTGTGTAAGGTGATACACTACGTACAGCAGCCATGAATCTGATCTCTTGGTTTCTGGTACATATTTGTGCTTCTAATGTAAAAAGATAAACTACGACCAGCAGCATTGCCTCTGATCTGTTCGTTTCCGGTCCATATTTGAGCGTCTAATGTACGATATTAGACTACGTCCAGCAGCATGGCCTCTGACCTGTTAGCTTCCGGTCCATATTTGAGCGTCTTGTGCAAGATGATACACTACATCCAGCAGCCCTGTTTCTTATCTCTTGGTTTGTGATGCATATTTGAGAGTCTTGTGTAAGATTATACACTACGTCCAGCAGCCATGATTCCGATATGTTGGTTTCTGGTGCATATTTGAGCGTCTAATGTAAAAATATAAACTACGTCCAGCAGCATGGCCTCTGATCTCTTGGTTTCCAGTCCATATTTGGGCATCGAATGTAAGATTTTAGAATACATGCAGCAGCATGGTCTCTTACCTGTTGGATTACGGTCCATATTTGAGCGTTTTGTTTAAAATGATACACTACGCCGAGTAGCCATGATTCTGATCTGTTGGTTTCTCGTGCATATTTGAGAGTCTAATGTAAAAAGATAAACTACGACCAGCAATATGGCCTATGATCTGTTGGTTTCCGGTCCTTATATGCGCGTCTAATGTAAGATTTTAGACTACGTCCAACAGCATGGCTTCTGACCTGTTGGCTTCCGGTCCATATTTGAGCGTCTTGTGTAAGATGATACACTACGTCCAGCAGCAATGATTCTGATCTGTTGGTTTCTGGTGCATATTTTGAGCGTCTAATGTAAAAAGATAAACTACGACCAGCAGCAGGGCCTCTGATCTGTAGGTTTCCGGTCCATATTTGATCGTCTAATGTAAGATTTTGGACTACGTCAAGCAGCATTGCCTCTGACCTGTTGCCTTCCGGTCCATATTTCTGCGTCTTGTGTAATATGATACACTACGTCCAGCAGCCATGATTCTGATCTCTTGGTTTCTGGTGCATATTTGAGCGTCTAATGTAAAAAGATAAACTACGACAAGCAGCATGGCCTCTCATCTGTTGGTTTCCGGTCCATATTTTGAGTGTCTAATGTAAAAAGGTAAACTACGACCAGCAGCACAGCCTCTGATCTGTTGGTTTCCGGTCCATATTTGAGCGTCTAATGTAAGATTTTAGACTCCGTCAGGCAGCCTAGTCTCTGACCTGTTGGCTTCCTGTCCATATTTGAGCGTCTTGTGTAAGGTGATACACTACGTCCAGCAGCCATGATTCTGATCTGTTGGTTTCTGGTACATATTTGAGCTTCTAATGTAAAAAGATAAATTACGACCAGCAGCATGGCCTCTGACCTGTTGGTTTCCCGACCATAATTTAGCGTCTAATGTAAGGTTTTAGACTACGTCCAGCAGCATGGCCTCTGACCTGTTAGCTTCCGGTCCATATTTGAGCCTTCTTGTGTAAGGTGATACACTACGTCCAGCAGCCGTGTTTCGGATCTCTTTGTTTCTGGTGCATATTTGAGCGTCTAATGTAAAAAGATAAACTACGCCCAGCAGCATGGCCTCAGATCTGTTAGTTTCCGGTCCATATTTGATCGTCTAATGTAAGATATTAGACTACGCCCAGCAGCATGGCTTCTGACCTGTATGCTTCCGGTCAATATTTGAGCGTCTTGTGTAAGATATTACACTACGTCCAGCAGCCATGATTCTGATCTGTTGGTTTCTGGTGCATATTTTAGCGTCTAATGTAAAAAGATAAACTACGACCAGCAGCATGGCCTCTGATCTGTTGGTTTCCGGGCCATATTTGAGCGTGTCATTTAAGATTTTAGACTACGTCCAGCAGCATGGCTTCTGACCTGTTGGCTTCCGGTCCATATTTGAGCGTCTTGTGTAAGATGATACACTACGTCCAGCAGCCATGATTCTGATCTGTTGGTTGCTGGCGCATATTTGAGCGTCTAATGTAAAAAGATAAACTACGTCAAGCCACATGGCCTCTGACCTGTTGGCTTCCGGCCCATATTTGAGCGTCTAATGTAAAAAGATAAATTACGTCCAGCAGCATGGCCTCTGATCTGTTGGTTTCCGGTCCATATTTGAGCGTCTAATGTAAGATGATAGACAACGTCCAGCAGCCATGATTTTGATCTCTTGGTTTCTGTTGCATATTTGAGCGTCTAATGTAAAAAGATAAACTACGTCCAGCAGCATGGCCTCTGATCTGTTGGTTTCCGGGCCATATTTGAGCGTGTCATGTAAGATTTTAGACTACGTCCAGCAGCATGGCTTCTGACCTGTTGGCTTCCGGTCCATATTTGAGCGTCTTGTGTAAGATGATACACTACGTCCAGCAGCCATGATTCTGATCTGTTGGTTGCTGGTGCATATTTGAGCGTCTATTGTAAAAAGATAAACTACGTCAAGCCACATGGCCTCTGACCTGTTGGCTTCCGGCCCATATTTGAGCGTCTAATGTAAAAAGATAAATTACGTCCAGCAGCATGGCCTCTGATCTGTTGGTTTCTGGTCCATATTTTAGCGTCTTATGTAAGATGATAGACAACGTCCAGCAGCCATGATTTTGATCTCTTGGTTTCTGTTGTATATTTAGCGTCTAATGGAAAAAGATCAACTACGTCCAGCAGCATGGCCTCAGATCTGTTTGATTCCGGTCCATATTTGAGCGTCTAATGTAAGATTTTAGACTACGTCCAGCAGCATGGCCTCTCACCTGTTAGCTTCCGGTCCATATTTGAGCGTCTTGTGTAAAATGATACACTACGTCCAGCAGTCATGATTCTGATCTCTTGGTTTCTGGTGCATATTTGAGCGTCTAATGTAAAAAGATAAACTTTGTCCATCAGCATGGCCTCTGATCTGTTGTTTTCCGGTCCATATTTGAGCGTCTAATGTAAGATTTTAGACTACGTCCAGCAGCATGGCCTCTGACCTGTTAGCTTCCGGTCCATATTTGATCGTCTTGTGTAAGATGATACACTACGTCCAGCAGCCATGATTCTGATCTGTTGTTTCCTGGTTCATATTTGAGCGTCCAATGTAAAAAGATAAACTACGACCAGCAGCATGGCCTCTGATCGGTTGGTTTCCGGTCCATATTTTAGCATCTAATGTAAGATTTTAGACTACGTCCAGCAGATTGGACTCTGACCTCTTGGCTTCCGGTCCATATTTGAGCGTCTTGTGTAAGATGATACACTACGTCCAGCAGCCCTGCTTCTGATCTCTTGGTTTCTTGTGCATATTTGAGCGTCTAATGTAAAAAGATAAACTACGTCATGCAGCATGGCCTCTGATAAGTCTGTTTCTGGTCCATATTTGAGCGTCCAATGTAAGATTTTAGACTACGTCAGGCAGCATGGCTTCTGATCTGTTGGTGTCCAATTGTCTGGAATTTCATTTGGTCAGATAGTAAAAAGTACAGCTTTCACCATGTGCGCGGTATGTCGTCTGACAATTTACAGCGTCCGAATTCCAGTGCGCACAATAAGACTGCAATTCTAATTTTGCCTTTTTATAGAATCCACAAAATATTGCTGTCCAATTTTCGTGAATATCTTGACTTATTCTTAATTACAAAAGTTTTTTCGACACCTTGATTATAGTCGAGTCTAAATTCAAAGGTATGGGGACTTGTGTTAGCTCATTTGCGGAAATTGTCATGCGTCCCTAAACTGGGAAATCAGTCATATTTCACTTGTTTATAAATTTTTCCAGTAAAAGAAATATTTTCAAATGGGTATCAAATTGTGTGCAATTATTTGATTTGTCGGCCGCTACAAATCGACATATCCTGGCTCTTTTGTGACAGCTGCCTTACAAGCAGTCTCAGGCTGCCGCTAGTCCACTTTTCCTGACTTTTTGTGCCAATTGCCTTACAAGCAATCCCAGGCTGCTATGAACCGATTTCTCATGGCTCATTTGTGGCATCTGCCTTACAAGCATTCTCAGGCTGCAGCAATATGAATTCTCCTGGCTTTTTGTGCGAATTGCCTTACAAGCAATCCCAGGCGCGTACGAGCCGATTTCTCCATGCTCTTTTGTGGCAACTGCCTTACAAGAAATCTCAGGCTGCTACAAGCCGAAGTCTCCTGGGGCTTTTGTGACAACTGCCTTACAAGCAATGTCAGGCTGCTACGAGCCGACTTCTTTTGGCTCTTTTGTGAAAACTGCCTGACAAGTAATATGAAGCTGCTACAAGCCGAATTCTCCTGGAGCTTTTGTGACAACTGCCTTACAAACAATGTCAGGGTGCTACGAGCCGACTTCTCCTGACTCTTTTGTGAAAACTGCCTCACAAGTAATATCAGGCTGCTACAAAACGACATCTACTGTCTCTTTTGTGAAACTGCCTTACAAGCAATCTCAGGCCGCTACAAGCCGAATACGCCTGACTCTTTTGTGAAATTGCCTTGCAAGCAATATCAGGCTGCTACAAATCGTCATCTCCTTCTCTTTTGTGAAAACTGCCTAAAAGTAATCTCAGTAAGGCTGTTGTCACAAAAAAGCCCGACGTATTCGGCTTGTAGCAGGCTGAGATTGATTGTAAGGCAGTTTTAAAAAAAGAGACAGGAGATGTCGTTTTGTAGGAGTCTGAGATTGCTTTTAAGGCAGTTTTCACAAAAGAGACAAGAGAAGTCGGTTCGTAGACGACTGGGCTTGCTTGTAAGTCAATACGCAAAAAAAGCCAGGAGAATTCATATTGCTGCAGCCTGAGAATGCTTGTAAGGTAGATACCACAAATGAGCCAGGAGAAATCGGTTCGTAGCAGCCGGGGATTGCTTGTAAGGCAATTAGCACAAAAAATCAGGAGAATTGGACTAACGGCAGCCTGAGATTGCTTGTAAAGCAGTTGTGACAAAAGAGCCAGGATATGTCGATTTGTAGCGGCCTGAGATTGCTTGTAAGGCAGTTACCACAAAAGAGCCAGGAGAAATCGGCACTTAGCCGCCAGGGATTGCTTTTAAGGCAATTGGCACAAAAAGTCAGGAGAACTGTGCTGGCGGCAGACTGAGATTGCTTGTAAGGCAGTTGTCACAAAAGAGAAGGAGATGACGATTTGTAGCAGCCTGATGTTTCTTGCAATGCAATTTCACAAATGAGCCAGCCGTATTCGGCTTGTAGCGGCCTGAGATTGCTTGTAAGGCAGTTTCACAAAAGAGAGAGGAGATGTCGTCTTGTAGCACCCTGATATTACTTGTAAGGCAGTTTTCACAAAAGAGCCAAGAGAAGTCGTCTCATAGCAGCCTGACATTTCTTGTAAGGCAGTTGCCACAAAAGGGCCAGGAGAAAACGACTCGTAGCACAAAAAGCCAAAGGAATTCATATTGCTGCAGCCTGAGAATGCTTGTAAGGTAGTTGTAACAAAAGAGCCAGCATATGTCGATTTGTAGCGGCCTGAGATTCTTGTAAGGCAGTTTCACAAAAGAGCCATGCAATTTGTAGCAGGCTGAGATTGCTTGTAAGGCAGTTTAAAAAAAAGAAACAGGAGATGTCGTTTGTAGTAGTCTGAGATTGCTTTTAAGGCAGATTTCACAAAAGAGACAAGAGAAGTCGGTTCGTAGACGCCTGGGATTGCTTGTATGGCAAATTGCACGAAAGTGCCAGGAGAATTCGGCTTGTAGCAGTATGAGATTTATTGTAAGGCAGTTGCCACAAAAGGGCCAGGAGAAATCGGCTCGTAGCAGCCTCTGTTTGCTTGTAAGGTAGTTGCCACAAATGAGTCAGGAGAAATCGGCTCGTAGCCGCCTGGGATTTCTTGTAAGGAAATTGGCAATAAAATCTTGGAGAATTGGGATTGCTGCAGCCTGAGATTGTTTTTAAGGCAGTTGTCACAATAGAACCAGGAGAATTCGGCTTGTAGCAGCCTGAGATTGCCTGTAAGGCAGTTAGCACAAAAGAGCCAGGAGAAATCGGCATGTAGCCGCCTGGGATTGCTTTTAAGGCAATTGGCACAAAACGTCAGGAGAACTGTCCTGGCTGCAGCCTGAGATTGCTTGTAAGGCAGTTTTCACAAAAGAGACAGGAGATGTCGATTTGTAGCGGCCTGAGATTGATTGCAAGGCAGTTTCACAAAAGAGCCAGGCGTATTCGGCTTGTATCAGCCTGAGATTGCTTGTACGGCAGTTTAACAAAAGAGACAGGAGATGTCGATTTTTAGCGGCCTGATATTAATTGTAAGGCAGTTTTCACAAAAGAGCAAGGGAAGTCGGCTCGTAGCAGCCTGACATTGCTTGTAAGGCAGTTTTCACAAAATAGCCATGAGAAGTCGGCTCGTAGCAGCCTGACATTGCTTGTAAGGCAGTTGTCACAAAAGCCCCATGAGAATTCGGCTTCTAGCAGCCTGAGATTTCTTGTAAGGCAGTTGCCACAAAATACCCAGGAGAAGTCGGCTCGTAGCAGCCTGACATTGCTTTTAAGGCAGTTTTCACAAAAGAGCCAAGAGAAGACGGCTCGTAGCAGCCTGACATTGCTTGTAAGGCAGTTGTCACAAAAGCGCCAGGAGAATTCGGCTTGTAGCAGCCTGAGATTTCTTGAAAGGCAGTTGCCACAAAAGAGCCAGGAGAAATCGGCTCAATGCAGACTGGGATTGCTTGTAATTCAATTGGCACAAAAAGTCAGGAAAATTGGACTAGCGGCAGCCTGAGATTGCTTGTAAGGCAGTTTCACAAAAGAGCCAGGCGTATTCGGCTTGTAGCAGGCTGAGATTGATTGTAAGGCAGTTTTTAAAAAAGAGACAAAAGATGTCGTTTTGTAGCAATCAAAGATTGCTTTTAAGGCAGTTTTTAAAAAACGGACAAGAGAAGTCGGCTCGTAGACGCCTGGGATTGCTTGTAAGGCAATTTGCACAAAAGAGCCAGGAGAATTCGGCTTGCTGGAGCATGAGATTGCTTGTAAGGCAGTTGCCACAAATGAGCCAGGAGAAATCGGTTCGTAGCATCCTGGGATTGGTTGTAAGGCAATTGGCACAAAAAGCAAGGAGACTTGGGATTGCTGCAGCCTGAGATTGCTTGTTAGGCAGTCGTCACAATAGAACCAGGAGAATTCGGCTTGTAGCAGCGTGAGATTGCTTGTAAGGCAGTTTTCACAAAAGAGACAGGAGATGTCGATTTGTAGCGGCCTGATATTACTTGTAAGGCAGCTTTCACAAAAGAGCCAAGAGAAGTCGGCTGGTAGGAACCTGACATTGCTTGTAAGGCAGTTGTCACAAAAGCGGAAGGCGAATTCGGCTTGTAGCAGCCTGAGATTACTTGTAAGGCAGTTTTCACAAAAGAGCCAAGAGAAGTCGGCTCGTAGCAGCCTGACATTTCTTGTAAGGCAGTTGTCACAAAAGCGCAATGAGAATTCGGCTTGTGTCAGCCTGAGATTTCATGTAAGGCAGTTGCCATAAAAGCGCCACGAGAAATCGGCTCGTAGCCGCCTGGGATTGCTTGTAAGGCAATTCGCACCAAAGCCAGGATAATTCATATTACTGAAGCCTGAGATTGCTTGTAAGGCAGTTGTAACAAAAGAGCCAGCATATGTCGATTTGTAGAGGCCTGAGATTGCTTCAAAGGCAGTTTCACAAAATAGCCAGGCGTATTCGGCTTGTAGCTGGCTGATATTGATTGTAAGGCAGTTTTTAAAAAAGAGACAAAAGATGTCGTTTTGTAGCAGCCTGAGATTGCTTTTAAGGCAATTTTCACAAAAGAGACAAGAGAAGTCGGCTCGTAGACGCCTGGGATTGCTTGTAAGGCAATTTGCACAAAAGAGTCAGGAGAATTCGGCTTGCAGCAGCCTGAGATTGCTGATGGGGTGGGGGTTCGTCTGCGTGGGAATTTCTGGGACTGTCTCCTGGGTGGGGGTCGTCTACGTGGGACGTTCTGGGACTGTCTCCGGGGTGGGGGGTCGTCTGCATGGGACTTTCTGGGACTGGGGGTCGTCTGCGTTGGACTTTCTGGGACTGTCTCCTGCGTGGGGGGTCGTCTGCGTGGGATTTCTTGGACTGGGGATCGTCTGCGTGGGACTTTGTGGGACTGGGAGTCGTCTCCGTGGAACTTTCTTGGACTGTCTCCTGGGTGGGGGGTCGTCTACGTGGGACTTTATGGGACTGTGACTCGTCTGCGTGGGACTTTCTGGGACTGGGTGTCGTCTGCGTGGGTCTTTCTGGGACTGTCTCCTGGGTGGGGAGTCGTCTGCGTGGGACTTTCTGAGACAGGGGTCCGTCTGGTGGGTCTTTCTGGGATTGTCTCCTGGGTGGGGTGTCGTCTGCGTGGGACTTTCTGGGTCTGTCTCCTGGGTGGGGGGTCGTCTTCGTGGGACTTTCTGGGACTGGGGGTCGTCTGCGTGGGACTTTCTGGGACTGTCTCCTGTCTGGGGGTCGTCTGCCTGGGACTTTCTTGGACTAGGGGTCGTCTGCGTGGGAATTTCTGGGACGGTCTCATGGATGGGGGTCGTCTGCGTTGGACTTTCTTGGACTGTGAGTCGTCACCGTGGGACTTTCTGGTACTGTCTCATGGGTTGGGGGTCGTATGCGTGGGACTTTCTGGGACTGTGGGTTGTCAACGTGGGACTTTCTGGAACTGTCTCCTGGGTGGGGGTCGTCTGCGTGGGACGTTCTGGGACTGTCTCCTGTGTGGGGGGTCGTCTGCATGGGACTTTCTGGGACTGGGGGTCGTCTGCGTATGACTGTCTGGGACTGTCTCCTGGGTGGGGGGTCGTCAGTTTGGGTCTTTCTGGGACTGTCTCATGGGTGGGGGGTCGTCTGCATGGGACTTTCTTGGACTGTGACTGGTCTGCGTGGGACATTCGGGAATGGTGGTCGTCTGCGTGGGACTTTCTTGTACTGTCCCTGGGTTGGGGGTCGTCTGCGTGGGACTTTCTGGGACTGGGCGTTTTCTGCATGGGACTTTCTGGGACTGTCTCCTGTGTGGGGGTTCGTCTGCGTGGGTCTTTCTGGGACTGTCTCCTGGGTGGGGGTCGTCTGCATGGGACTTTCTGGGACTGGGGTTCGTCTGCGTGGGACTTTCTGGGACTGTCTCCTGGGTGGGCGGTCGTCTGTGTGGGATATCTGGGACTGTCTCCTGGGTGGGGGTCGACTACATGGGACTTTCTGGGACTGGGGGTCGTCTGCGTGGGTCTTCCTCGGACTGTCTCCTGACTGGGGGGTCGTCTGCGTGGAAATTTCTGTGCCTGTCTCCTGGGTGGGGGTCGTCTGCGTGGGACTTTCTGAGACAGGGGTTCGTCTGCGTGGGTCTTTCTGGTACTGACTCCTGGGTGGGTGGGTCCTCTCCGTGGGACTTTCTGGGACTGTCTCCTGGGTGGAGAGTCCACTGCGTGGGATTTTCTGGGACTGGGGGTCGTCTGCGTGGGACTTTCTGGGACAGGGTGTCTTCTGCGTGGGACTTTCTGGGACTAGGTGTCGTCTGCGTGGGAATTTCTGGTAATGTCTCCTTGGTTGGGGGCGTCTGCGTGGGACTTTCTGGCACAGTGGGTCGTCTCCGTGGGACTTTCTGGGACTGTCTCATGGGTGGGGGGGTCGTCTGCGTAGGACTTTCTGGGACTGTCTCCTTGGTGGGGGGGTCGTCTGCGTAGGACATTTTGGGACTGGTGGTCGTGTGCGTGGGACTTTCTGGGACTGGGGGTCGTCTGCGTGTTACTTTCTGGGACTGTCTCCTGGGTGGGGGGTCTTCTGTATGGGACTTTCTTGGACTCGGGGTCGTCTGCGTGGGTCTTTCTTGGACTCTCTCCTGGGTGGGGTGTCGTCTGCGTGGGACTTTCTGGGACTGGGGTCGTCTGCGTGTGTCTTTCTGGGACTGTCTCCTGGGTGGGGGTTCGTCTGCGTGGGACTTTCTGGGAATGTCTCCTGCGTGGGAGGTCTTCTGCTTGGGACTTTCAGGGACTGGGTGTCGTCTGCGTGGGAGTTTCTGGGACAGTCTCCTGGGTGGGGTTCGTCGGCGTGGGATTTTCTGGGACTGGGGGGGCGTCTGCGTGGGACTTTCTGGGACAGTGGGTCCTCTCCGTGGGACTTTCTGGGACTGTCTCATGGGTGGGGGGTCGTCTGCGTGGGACTTTCTGTGACTGTCTCCTTGGTGGGGGGGTCGTCTGCGTAGGACATCGTGGGACTGGTGGTCGTTTGTGTGGGACTTTTTGGGACTGGTGGTCGTCTGCGTGTTACTTTCTGGGACTGTCTCCTGGGTGGGGGGTCGTCTGTATGGGACTTTCGTGGACTCGGGGTCGTCTGCGTGGGTCTTTTCTTGGACTCTCTCCTGGGTGGGGGGTCGTCTGCGTGGGACTGTCTCCTGGGTGGGGAGTCGTCTGCGTGGGACTTTCTGGGACTGGGGGTCGTCTGCGTGGGACTTGCTGGGACACTCTCCTGTCTGGCTCCTGGGTGTGGGGTCGTCTGCGTGGGATATCTAGGACTGTCTCCTGGGTGCGGTGTCGTCTGCATGGGACTTTCTGGGACTGGGGGTCGTCTGCATGGGTCTTTCTGGTACAGTCTCCTGGGTGCGGTGTCGTCTGCGTGGGATTCTGTGGGACTGGGGGTCATCTCCGTGGGACTTTCTGGGACTGGGGGTCGTCTGCGTGGGTCTTTCTGGGACAGTCTCCTGGGTGCGGTGTCGTCTGCGTGGGACTTTTTGGGATTGGGGGTCTTCTGCGTGGGACTTTTTAGGATTGGGGGTCGTCTGCGTGGGACTTTCTTGGACTGTCTCCTGGGTGGTGGTCGTCTGCCTGGGACTTTCTGGGACTGGGCGTCGTCTGCGTGGGACATTCTGGGACTGTCTCCTGGGTGGGGGGTCGTCTGCGTGGGACTTTCTGTGACTGTCTCCTGGGTGGTTTTTCGTCTGCGTGGGATTTTCTGGGACTGGGGGTCGTCTGCGAGGGACTTGCTGGGACACTCTCCTGTCTGGCTCCTGGGTGTGGGGTCGTCTGCGTGGGATATCTAGGACTGTCTCCTGGGTGCGGTGTCGTCTGCATGGGACTTTCTGGGACTGGGGGTCGTCTGCATGTGTCTTTCCGGTAAGTCTCCTGGGTGCGGTGTCGTCTGCGTGGGATTTTGTGGGACTGGGTGTCATCTCCGTTTGACTTTCTGGGACTGGGGGTCGTCTGCGTGGGACTTCCTTGGACAGTCTCCTGGGTAGGGGGTCGTCTGCGTGGGACTTTCTGGGACTGGGGGTCGTCTGCGTGGGTCTTTCTTGGACTGGAGGTCTTCTCCGTGGGACTTTCTGCGAGTGTCTCCTGGGTGGGTGTCGTCTGTTTGGGACTTTCTGGGACTGTCTCCTGGGAGGGGGCTCGTCTGCGTGGGACTTTCTGGGACTGTCTCCTGGGTGGGGGTCGTCTGCGTGGGATATCTAGGATTGTCTCCTTGGTGGGGGGTCGTCTGCATGGGATTTTCTGGGACTGGGGGTCTTTTGCGTGGGACTTTCTGGGACTGTCTCCTGGGTGGGGGTCGTCTGCGTGGGATATCTAGGATTGTCTCCTTGGTGGGGGGTCGTCTGCATGGGATTTTCTGGGACTGGGGGTCGTCTGCGTGGGACTTTCTTGGACTGGGGCTCGTCTGCGTGCGACTTTCTGGGAATGTCTCCTGGGTGGGGGGTCGTCTGCGTGGGATATCTAGGACTGTCTCCTGGGGGGGGGGGTCGTCTGCGTGGGATATCTAGGACTGTCTCCTGGGTGTGGTGTCGTCTGCCTGGGACTTTCTGGGACTGTGGGTCTTCTACGTGGGACTTTCTGGGACTGTCTCCTGGGTGGGGGTCGCCTGCGTGGGTTATCTAGTACTGTCTCCTGGGTGGGGGGTCGTCTGCATGGGTCTTTCTGGTACAGTCTGCTCGGTGCGGTGTCGTCTGCGTTTGATTTTGTGGGATTGGGGGTCGTCTGCGTGGGACATTCTGGGACTGGGGGTCGTCTGCGTGGGTCTTTCTGGGACAGTCTCCTGGGTGGGTGTTCGTCTGCGTGGGATTTTCTGGGACTGGGGGTCGTCTGCGTGGGACTTGCTGGGACACTCTCCTGTCTGGCTCCTGGGTGTGGGGTCGTCTGCGTGGGATATCTAGGACTGTCTCCTGGGTGCGGTGTCGTCTGCATGGGACTTTCTGGGACTGGGGGTCGTCTGCATGGGTCTTTCTGGTACAGTCTCCTGGGTGCGGTGTCGTCTGCGTGGGATTCTGTGGGACTGGGGGTCATCTCCGTGGGACTTTCTGGGACTGGGGGTCGTCTGCATGGGACTTCCTGGGACTGTCTCTTGGGTGGGGGGTCGTCTGCGTGGGACTTTCTGGGACTGGGGGTCGTCTGCGTGGGTCTTTCTTGGACTGGAGGTCTTCTCCGTGGGACATACTTGGGTTCGTCTGCGGGGGATATCTAGGACTGTCTCCTGGGTGGGTGTCGTCTGTTTGGGACTTTCTGGGACTGTCTCCTGGGTGCGGTGTCGTCTGCGTGGGATTTTGTTGGACTGGGGGTCGTCTGCGTGGGACTTTCTGGGTCTGTCTCGTGGGTGGGGGCTCGTCTGCATGGGACTTTCTGGGACTGTCTCCTGCGTGGGGGTCGTCTGCGTGGGACTTTCAGGGACTGGGGGTCGTCTGTGTGGGACTTTCTGGGAGTGTCTCCTGGGTGGGGGTCGTCTGCGTGGGACTTTTTTGGACTGTTTCCTGGGTGGAAGGTTGTCTGCGTGGGATATCTGGGATAGTCTCCTGGGTGGGGGGTCGTCTGCATGGGACTTTCTGGGACTGGGGGTCGTCTGCGTGGGTCTTTCTTGGATTCTCCTGGGTGAGAGGTCTTCTGCGCGGGACATTCTGGGACTGGAGGTCGTCTGCGTGGGTCTTTCTGAGACTGTCTCCTGGGTGGGGGTTCTTCTGCGCGGGACATTCTGGGACTGGAGGTCGTCTGCGTGGGTCTTTCTGAGACTGTCTCCTGCGTGGGGGGTCGTCTGCGTGGGAGATTCAGGGATTGGGTGTCGTCTGCGTGGGACTTTCTGGGACTGTCACATGGGTGGGGGTCGTCTGTCTGTGACTTTCTGGGACTGGGGGTCGTCTGCGTGGGACTTTCTGGCACTGTCTCCTGGGTGGGGGGTCGTCTGCGTGAGACTTTCTGGGACTGTCTCCTGGGTGGGGGTCGTCTGCGTGAGATTTTCTGGGACTGTCTCCTGTCTGGGGGTCGTCTGCGTGGGACTTTCTTGGACTGGGGGTCGTCACCGTGGGACTTTCTGGGACTGTCTCCTAGGTGGGGGTCGTCTGCGTGGGATATCTAGGACTGTCTCCTGGGACTTTCTGGGACTGGGGGTCTTTTGCGTGGGACTTTCTGGGACTGTCACCTGCGTGGGGGGTCGTCTGCATGGGACTTTCAGGGACTGGGTGTTGTCTGCGTGGGACTTTCTGGGACTGTCCACTAGGTGGGGGGTAGTCTGCATGGGACTTTCTGGGACTGTCTCCTGCGTGGGGGGTCGCCTGCGTGAGACTTACTTGGACTGGGGGTCGTCTGCGTGGGACTTTCTGGGACTGTCTCCTGGGTGGGGGTTCGTCTGCGTGGGATATCTAGGACTGTCTCCTGGGTGGGGTGTCGTCTGCATGGGACTTTCTGGGACAGGGGGTCGTCTGCATGGGGCTTTCTGGTACAGTCTCCTGGGTGCGGTCTCGTCTGCGTGGGATTTTGTGGGACTGGGGGTCGTCTGCTTGGGACTTCCTGGGACTGTCTCCTGGGTGGGGGGTCGTCTGCGTGGGACTTTCTGGCACTGGGGGTACTCTGCGTGGGACTTTCTTGGACTGGGGGTCTTCTGCGTGTGACTTTCTGGGAGTGTCTCCTTGGTGGGGGTCGTCTGTTTGGAACTTTCTGGGACTCTCTCCTGTGTGGGGGTCGTCTGCGTGGGACTTCCTAGGACTGGGGGTCGTCTGCGCGGGAATTTCTGGGACTGGGGGTCGTCTGCATGGGACTTTCTGGGACTGTCTCCTGGGTTTGTGGTCGTCTGCGTGGGACTTTCTGGGACTGTCTCCTGGGTGGGGGTCGTCTGCGTGGGACTTTCTTGGACTGTCTCCTGGGTGGGGGGTCGTCTGCGTGGGATATCTGGGACTGTCTCCTGAGTGGTGGGGTCTTCTTCATCGGACTTTCTGGGACTGGGGGTCGTCTGCGTGGGACTTTCTGGGACTGTCTCCTGGGTGGGGGTCGTCTGCGTGGGACTTTCAGGGACTGGGTGTCGTCTGCGTGGGACTTTCCGGGACTGTCTCTTGGGTGGGGGCTCGTCTGCGTGGGACTTTCTGGGACTGTCTCCTGGGTGGGGGTCGTCTGCGTGGGATATCTAGGACTGTCTACTGGGTGGGGGTTCGTCTGCATGGGATTTTCTGGGACTGGGGGTCTTTTGCGTGGGTCTTTCTGGTACAGTCTCCTGGGTGGGGGTTCGTCTGCATGGGATTTTCTGGGACTGGGGGTCTTTTGCGTGGGACTTTCTAGGGATGTCTCCTGCGTGGGGGGTCGTCTGCGTGGGACTTTCTTGGACTGGGTGTCGTCTGCGTGGGACTTTCTGGGACTGTCTCCTGGGTGGGTGGTCGTCTGCGTGGGATATCTAGGACTGTCTCCGGGGTGGGGTGTCGTCTGCATGGGACTTTCTGGGACAGGGGGTCGTGTGCATGGGTCTTTCTGGTTCAGTCTCCTGGGTGAGGTGTCGTCTGCGTGGGATTTTCTGGGACAGGGGGTCTTTTGCGTGGGACTTTCTGGGACTGTCTCCTGCGTGGGGGGTCGTCTGCCTGGGACTTTCTTGGACTGGGTGTCGTCTGCGTGGGACTTTCTGGGACTGTCTCCTGGGTGGGTGGTCGTCTGCGTGGGATATCTAGGACTGTCTCCTGGGTGGGGTGTCGTATGCATGGGATTTCTGGGACTGGGGGTCGTCTGCATGGGTCTTTCTGGTACAGTCTCCTGGGTGCGGTGTCGTCTGCGTGGGATTTTGTGGGACTGGGGGTCGTCTGCATGGGACTTTCTGGGACTGGGGGTCGTCTGCGTGGGACTTCCTGGGACTGTCTCCTGGATGGGGAGTCGACTGCGTGGGACTTTCTGGGACTGGGGGTACTCTGCGTGGGACTTTCTTGGACTGGTGGTCTTCTGCGTGGGACTTTCTGGGAGTGTCTCCTGGGTGGGGGTCGTCTGTTTGGAACTTTCTGGGACTGTCTCCTGGGTGGGGGGTCGTCTGCGTGGGATATCTGTGTCTGTCTCCTTGGTGGGGGGTTGTCTGCATGGGACTTTCTGGGACTGGGGGTCGTCTGCGTGTGACTTTCTGGGACTGTGGGTCGTCTGCGTGTTATTTTCTGGGACTGTCTCCTGGGTGGGGGGTCGTCTGCGTGGGACTTTCTGGGACTGGGTGAAGTCAGCGTGGGTTTTTCTGGGACTGTCTCCTGGGTGGGGGTCGACTGCCTTGGACATTCTAGGACTGGGGGTCGTCTGCGTGGGACTCTCAGGGACTGGGGGCCTTCTGCGGGGGACTTTTTGGGAGTGGGGGTCGTCTGCGTGGGACATTGTGGGTCTCTCTGCTGGGTGGCAGGTCGTCTATTTCGGACTTTCTGGGTGGGGGTTCGTCTGCATGGGATTTTCTGGGACTGGGGGTCTTTTGCGTGGGTCTTTCTGGTACAGTCTCCTGGGTGGGGGTTCGTCTGCATGGGATTTTCTGGGACTGGGGGTCTTTTGCGTGGGACTTTCTAGGGATGTCTCCTGCGTGGGGGGTCGTCTGCGTGGGACTTTCTTGGACTGGGTGTCGTCTGCGTGGGACTTTCTGGGACTGTCTCCTGGGTGGGTGGTCTTCTGCGTGGGATATCTAGGACTGTCTCCGGGGTGGGGTGTCGTCTGCATGGGACTTTCTGGGACAGGGGGTCGTGTGCATGGGTCTTTCTGGTTCAGTCTCCTGGGTGCGGTGTCGTCTGCGTGGGATTTTCTGGGGCAGGGGGTCTTTTGCGTGGGACTTTCTGGGACTGTCTCCTGCGTGGGGGGTCGTCTGCCTGGGACTTTCTTGGACTGGGTGTCGTCTGCGTGGGACTTTCTGGGACTGTCTCCTGGGTGGGTGGTCGTCTGCGTGGGATATCTAGGACTGTCTCCTGGGTGGGGTGTCGTATGCATGGGATTTCTGGGACTGGGGGTCGTCTGCATGGGTCTTTCTGGTACAGTCTCCTGGGTGCGGTGTCGTCTTCGTGGGATTTTGTGGGACTGGGGGTCGTCTGCATGGGACTTTCTGGGACTGTGGGTCGTCTGCGTGGGACTTCCTGGGACTGTCTCCTGGATGGGGGGGTCGACTGCGTTGGACTTTCTGGGACTGGGGGTACTCTGCGTGGGACTTTCTTGGACTGGTGGTCTTCTGCGTGGGACTTTCTGGGAGTGTCTCCTGGGTGGGGGTCGTCTGTTTGGAACTTTCTGGGACTGTCTCCTGGGTGGGGGGTCGTCTGCGTGGGATATCTGTGTCTGTCTCCTTGGTGGGGGGTCGTCATCGTGGGACTTTCTGGGACTGGGTGAAGTCAGCGTGGGTTTTTCTGGGACTGTCTCCTGGGTGGGGGTCGACTGCCTTGGACATTCTAGGACTGGGGGTCGTCTGCGTGGGACTCTCAGGGACTGGGGGCCTTCTGCGGGGGACTTTTTGGGAGTGGGGGTCGTCTGCGTGGGACATTGTGGGTCTCTCTGCTGGGTGGCAGGTCGTCTATTTCGGACTTTCTGGGACTTTCTCCTGGTTTGGGGGTCGTCTGCGTGGGACTTTCTTGGACTGGGTGTCGTTTGCGTGGGATTTTCTGGGACTGTCTCCTGGGTGGTGGTCGTCTGCGTGGGACTTTCTGCGACTGGGGGTCGTCTGCGTGGGACTTACTGGGACTGTCTCCTGGGTGGGGGTTGTCTGTTTGGGACTTTCTGGGACTGTCTCCTGGGTGGGGGTCGTCTGAATGGGACTTCCTAGGACTGGGGGTCGTCTGTGTGAGACTTTCTGGGACTCTCTCATGCTTGGGGGGTCGTATGCGTGGGACTTTCTGAGACTGTCTCCTGGGCGGGGGTCGTCTGCATGGGACTTCCTGGGACTGTCTCCTGGGTGGGTGTCGTCTGCGTGGGACATTCTTGGACTGTCTCATGCGTGGGGTGTCGTCAGCGTGGGACTTTCTCGGACTGTCTCCTGGGTGGGGGCTCGTCTGCGTGGGACTTTCTGAGACTGTCTCCTTGGAGGGGGTCGTCTGCATGGGACTTTCTGGGACTGTCTCCTGGGTGGGGGTCGTCTGCGTGGGACTTTCTGGGACTGGGGGTCGTCTGCGTGGGACTTTCTGGGACTGTCTCCTGGGTGTGGGTCGTCTGCGTGGGACTTTCTGGGACTGTCTCCTGAGTGGGTGATCGTCTGCGTTGGACTTTCTGGGACTGTCTCCTGGGTGGGTGTTCGTCTGCGTAGGATTTACTGGGACTGGGGGTCGTCTGCCTGGGACTTGCTGGGACACTCTCCTGTCTGGGGTTCGTCTGCGTGGGACTTACTTGGACTGGGCGTCGTCTGCAAGGGACTTTCTTGGACTGTCTCCTGGGTGGGGGATCGTCTGCGTGGGATTTCTGGGACAGTCTCCTGGGTGGGGTGTTGTCTGTTTAGGACTTTCTTGGAATGTCTCCTGGGTGGGGGTCTTCTGCATGGGACTTCCTAGGTCTGGGAGTCGTCTGTGTGGGACTTTCTGGGACAGGGTGTCGTCTGCGTGGGTCTTTCTGGGACTGTCTACTGGGTGGGGGTTCGTCTGCGTTGGACTTTCTGGGACTGTCTCATGCGTGGGTGTTCGTCTGCGTGGGACTTTCTGGGACTGTCTCCTGGGTGGGGGCTCGTCTGCGTGGGAATTTCTGAGTCTGTCTCCTGGGTGGGGGTCGTCAGCGTGGGTCTTTCTGTGACTGGGGGTCGTCTGCGTGGGACTTTCTGGGACTGTCTCCTGGGTGGGTGTTCGTGTGCGTGGGACTTTCTGTGACTGGGGGTTGTCTGCTTGGGATATATGGGTCTGTCTCCTGGGTGGCGGGTCGTCTGCATGGGACTTTCTGGGACTGGGGGTCGTCTGCGTGGGATATCTGGGTCTGTCTCCTGGGTGGGGGGTCGTCTGCATGGGACTTTCTGGGACTGGGGGTCGTCTGCGTGCGACTTTTTGGGACTGTCTCCTGTCTGGAGGATCGTCTGCGTGGGATTTTCTGGGACTAGGGTGTCGTCTGCGTGGGACTTTCTGGGACTCGTTGTCGTCTGCGTTTAACTTTCTGGGACTGGGGGTCGTCTGCGTGGGACTTTCTGGGACTGTCTCCTGGGGGAGGGGTCGTCTGCTTCGGACTTTGTGGGACTGGGGGTCGTCTGCGTGGGACTTTCTGGGAGTGGGTGTCGTCTGCGTGGGACTTTCTGGGACTGTCTCCTGGGTGGGGGGTCGTCTGTGTCGAAAAAACTTTTGTAATTATGGATAAGGCGAGAAATTTCCGACAATTGGACACCAATATTTTGTGGATTCTATAAAAAGGAAAAATTAGAAATGCATTCTTATTGTGCACACTGGAATTCGGTCGCGGTAAATTGTCAGACGACATACGGAACACATGGTGACAGCTGTACTTTTTACTATCTGAGCAAATGAAATATCACTGTATACACAGACAAATCATATAATTGCACACAATTTGATACACATTTTGAAAATATTTCTTTTACTGGAAAAAAGTTATAAACAAGTGAAATATGACTGATTTCCCAGTTTAGGGCCGCGTGACAATTTCCGCAAATGAGCTAACACAAGTCCCCATACCGTTGAATTTCGCCTCGACTCTATTCAACGTGTCGAAAAACTTTTGTAATTATGGATAAGGTAAGAAATTTTCGACAATTGGACGCCAATATTTTGTGGATTCGATAGAAATGAAAAATTAGAAATGCAGTCTTATTGTGCACACTGGAATTCGGACGCTGTAAATTGTCAGACGACATACGGCGCACATGGTGAAAGCTGTCCTTTTTACTATCTGAGCAAATGAAAAATCCCTGTAAACATAGACAAATCAAATAATTGTACACAATTTTATACCCATTTTGAAAATATTTCTTTTACTGGAAAAATGTTATAAACAAGTGAAATATGACTGATTTCCCAGTTTAGGGCCGCATGACAATTTCCCCATATAAGCTAACACAAGTCCCCAAACCGTAGAATTTCGCCTCGACTCTATTCAACGTGTCGAAAAACTTTTGTAATTATGGATAAGGTAAGAAATTCCCGACAATTGGACACCAATATTTTGTGGATTCGATAAAATGGAAAAATTAGAAATGCAGTTTTATTGTGCACACTGGAATTCGGACGCTGTAAATTGTCTGACGACTTACCGCGCACATGCTGAAAGCTGTACTTTTTACTATCTGAGTAAATGAAAAATCCCTGTATACATAGACAAATCAAATAATTGCACACAATTTGATACCCATTTTGAAAATAATTCTTTTACTGGAAAAAGTTTATAAATAAGTGAAATATGACTGATTTCCCTGTTTAGTGACGCATGAAAATTTGCGCAAATGAGATGACACAAGTCCCCATACCGTTGAATTTGGCCTCGAATCTATACAAAGTGTCGAAAAAACTTTTGTAATTATGGATAAGTCAAGAAATTCACGACAATTTGACAGCAATATTTTGTGGATTCGATAAAATGAAAAATTAGAAATGCAGTCTTAGTTTTCAGACTGGAATTCGTACGCTGTAAATTGTCAGACGACCTACCGCGCACATGGTGAAAGCTGTACTTTTTAAAATCTGACCAAATGAAAAATCCCTGTAAACATAGACCAACCAAATAATTGCACACAATGTGATACCCATTTTGAAAATATTTCTTTTACTTGATAAAAGTTATAAACAAGTGAAATATGACTGATTTCCCAGTTTAGGGCCGCATGAGAATTTCCGCAAATGAGCTAACACAATTCCCCATAACGTTGAATTTCGCCTCGACTCTATTCAATGTGTCGAAAAAACGTCTGTAATCATCAATGAGGCAAGAATTTCCCGACAATTGGACAGCAATATTTTGTGGATTCTATAAAGGGGAAAAATTATAAATGCAGTCTTATTGTGCACACTGGAATTCGGACGCTGTAAATTGTCAGAGGACATACCGCGCACATGGTGAAAGCTGTACTTTTTACTATCTGAGCAAATGAATAATCCCTGTATACATAGACAAATCAAATAATTGCACACAATTTGATACCCATTTTGAAAATATTTCTTTAATGGAAAAAGTTATAAACAAGTGAAATATGACTGATTTCCCTGTTTAGGGCTGCATAACAATTTCCGTAAATGAGCTAACACAAGCCCCATACCGTTGAATTTCGGCTCCACTCTATTCAAGGTGTCGAAAAACGTTTGAACTTATGGATAAGGTAAGAAATTCCCGACAATTGGACACCAACAGATCAGAGGCCATGCTGCTGGACGTAGTCTAAAATCTTACATTAGACGCTCAAATATGGACCGGAAACCAACAGCTCAGAGGCCATGCTGCTGGACGTAGTATATCTTTTTACATTAGACGCTCAAATATGCACCAGAAACCAACAGATCAGAATCATGGCTGCTAGACGTAGTGTATCATCTTACACAAGACGCTCAGATATGGTCCGGAAGCCAACAGGTCAGAGGCCATGCTGCTGGACGTAGTCTAAAATCTTACATTAGACGCTCACATATGGACCGGAAACCAACAGATCACAGGCCATTCTGCTGGACGTAGTTTATATTTTTACATTAGACGCTCAAATATGCACCAGAAACCAAGAGATCAGAAACAGGGCTGCTGGACGTAGTGTATCATCTTACACAAGACGCTCAAATATGGACTGGAAGCCAACAGGTCAGAGGCTATGCTGCTGGACGTAGTCTAAAATCATATATTAGTTTCTCAAATATGCACCAGAAACCAACAGATCAGAATCATGTCTGCTGGACATAGTGTATCATCTTACACAAGACGCTCAAATATGAACCGGAAGCCAAGAGGTCAGAGTTCATGCTGCTGGACGTAGTCTAAAATCTTACATTAGACGCTCAAATATGAACCGGAAACCAACAGATCAGAGGCCATGCTGCTGGACTAGTTTATCTTTTTACATTAGACGCTCAAATATGCCCCAGAAACCAACAGATCAGAATCATGGCTGCTAGACGTAGTGTATCATCTTACACAAGACGCTCAGATATGGTCCGAGGGCCAACAGGTCAGAGGCCATGCTGCTGGACGTAGTCTAAAATCTTACATTAGACGCTCAAATATGGACCGGAAACCAACAGATCAGAGGCCATGCTGCTGGTCGTAGTTTATCTTTTTACATTAGACGCACAAATATGCACCAGAAACCAAGAGATCAGAAACAGGGCTGCTGGACGTAGTGTATCATCTTACACAAGACGCTCAAATATGGACCGGAAGCCAACAGTTCAGAGGCTATGCTGCTGGTCGTAGTCTAACATCTTATATTAGACCCTCAAATATGCACCAGAAACCAAGAGATCAGAAACAGGGCTACTGGATGTAGTGTATCATTTTACACAAGACGCTCAAATATGGACCGGAAGCCAACAGGTCAGAGTCCATGCTGCTGGACGTAGTCTAATATCTTACATTAGACGCTCAAATATGGACCGGAAACCAACAGATCAGAGGTCATGCTGCTGGACGTAGTTTATCTTTTTACATTAGACGCTCAAATATGCACCAGAAACAAACAGATCAGAATCATGGCTGCTAGACGTAGTGTATCATCTTACACAAGACGCTCAGATATGGTCCGGAAGCCAACAGGTCAGAGGCCATGCTGCTGGACGTAGTCTAAAATCTTACATTAGACGCTCAAATATGGACCGGAAACCAACAGATCAGAGGCCATGCTGCTGGACGTAGTTTATCTTTTTACATTAGACGCTCAAATATGCACCAGAAACCAAGAGATCAGAAAAAGAGCTGATGGAAGTAGTGTATCATCTTACACAAGACGCTCAAATATGGACCGGAAGCCAACAGGTCAGAGGCTATGCTGCTGGACGTAGTCTAAAATCTTATATTAGACGCTCAAATATGGACCGGAAACCAACAGATCAGAGGCCATGCTGCTGGATGTAGTATATCTTTACATTAGACGCTCAAATATGCACAAGATACCAAGAGATCAGAAACAGGGCTGCTGGACGTAGTGTATCATCTTACACAAGACGCTCAAATATGGACCTGAAGCCAACTGGTCAGAAGCAATGCGGCTGGACGTAGTCTAAAATCTTACATTGGACGCTCAAATATGGTCCGGAAACCAACAGATCAGAGGCCATGCTGCTGAACGTAGTTTATCTTTTTATATTAGACGCTCATATAAGCACCAGAAACCAACAGATCAGAATCATGGCTGCTGGACCTAGTGCATCATCTTACACAAGAGGGTGAAATATAGACCGGAAGCCAAGAGGTCAGAGTCCATGCTGCTGGTCGTAGTCTAAAATCTTACATTAGAGGCTCAAATATGGACCGGAAACCAACAGATCAGAGGCCCTGCTGCTGGATGTAGTATATCTTTACATTAGACGCTCAAATATGCACAAGATACCAAGAGATCAGAAACAGGGCTGCTGGACGTAGTGTATCATCTTACACAAGACGCTCAAATATGGACCTGAAGCCAACAGGTCACAGGCAATGCGGCTGGACGTAGTCTAAAATCTTACATTGGACGCTCAAATATGGTCCGGAAACCAACAGATCAGAGGCCATGCTGCTGGACGTAGTTTATCTTTTTACATTAGACGCTCAAATATGCACCAGAAACCAACAGATCAGAAACAGGGCTGCTGGACGTAGTGTATCATCTTACACAAGACGCTCAAATATAGACCGGAAGCCAACAGGTCAGAGGCCATGCTGCTGGACGTAGTCTAAAATCTTACATTAGACGCTCAAATATGGACCGGAAACCAACAGATCAGAGGCCATGCTGCTGGACGTAGTTTATCTTTTTACATTAGACGCTCAAATATGCACCAGAAAACAAGAGATCAGAAACAGAGCTGATGGAAGTAGTGTATCATCTTACACAAGACGCTCAAATATGGACCGGAAGCCAACAGGTCAGAGGCTATGCTGCTGGACGTAGTCTAAAATCTTATATTAGACGCTCAAATATGGTCCGGAAACCAACAGATCAGAGGCCATGCTGCTGGATGTAGTATATCTTTAAATTAGACGCTCAAATATGCACAAGATACAAAGAGATCAGAAACAGGGCTGCTGGACGTAGTGTATCATCTTACACAAGACGCTCAAATATGGACCTGAAGCCAACTGGTCAGAAGCAATGCGGCTGGACGTAGTCTAAAATCTTACATTGGACGCTCAAATATGGTCCGGAAACCAACAGATCAGAGGCCATTCTGCTGGACGTATTTCATCTTTTTACATTGGACGCTCAAATATGCACCAGAAAACAAGTGATCAGGAACAGGTCTGCTGGACGTAGTGTATCATCTTACAGAAGACGCTCAAATATGGACCGGAAGCCAACAGGTCAGAGGCCATGCTGCAGGACGTAGTCTAAAATCTTACATTAGACGCTCAAATATGGACCGGAAACCAACAGATCAGAGGCTATGCTGCTGGACGTAGTTTATCTTTTTACATTAGACGCTCAAATATGCACCAGAAACCAACAGATCAGAACCATGGCTACTAGACGTAGTGTATCATCTTACACAAGACGCTCAGATATAGTCCGGAAGCCAACAGGTCAGAGGCTATGCTGCTGGACGTAGTCTAAAATCTTATATTAGACGCTCAAATATGGACCGGAAACCAAAAGATCAGAGGCCATGCTGCTGGATGTAGTATATCTTTACATTAGACGCTCAAATATGCACAAGATACCAAGAGATCAGAAACAGGGCTGCTGGACGTAGTGTATCATCTTACACAAGACGCTCAAATATGGACCTGAAGCCAACTGGTCAGAAGCAATGCGGCTGGACGTAGTCTAAAATCTTACATTGGACGCACAAATATGGTCCGGAAACAAACAGATCAGAGGCCATGCTGCTGGACGTAGTTTATCTTTTTATATTAGACGCTCATATAAGCACCAGAAACCAACAGATCAGAATCATTGCTGCTGGACGTAGTGCATCATCTTACACAAGAGGGTGAAATATGGACCGGAAGCCAAGAGGTCAGAGTCCATGCTGCTGGTCGTAGTCTAAAATCTTACATTAGAGGCTCAAATATGGACCGGAAACCAACAGATCAGAGGCCATGCTGCTCGACGTAGTATATCTTTTTACATTAGACGCTCAAATATACACCAGAAACCAAGAGATCAGAAACAGGGCTGCTGGACGTAGTGTATCATCTTACACAAGACGCTCAAATATGGACCGGAAGCCAACAGGTCAGAGGCCATGCTGCTGGACGTAGTCTAAAATCTTACATTAGACGCTCAAATATGGACCGGAAACCAACAGATCAGAAGCCATGCTGCTGGACGTAGTTTATCTTTTTACATTAGACGCTCAAATATGCAACAGAAACCAACAGATCAGAATCATGGCTGCTAGACGTAGTGTATCATCTTACACAAGACGCTCAGATATGGTCCGGAAGCCAACAGGTCAGAGGCCATGCTGCTGGACATAGTCTAAAATCTTACATTAGACGCTCAAATATGGACCGGAAACCAACAGATCAGACGCCATGCTGCTGGACGTAGTTTATCTTTTTACATTAGACGCTCAAATATGCACCAGTAAACAAGAGATCAGAAACAGAGCTGATGGAAGTAGTGTATCATCTTACACAAGACGCTCAAATATGGACCGGAAGCCAACAGGTCAGAGGTTATGCTGCTGGACGTAGTCTAAAATCTTACATTAGACGCTCAAATATGGACCGGAAACCAACAGATCAGAGGCCATGCTGCTGGACGTAGTTTATCTTTTTACATTAGAGGCTCAAATATCCACCAGGAGCCAACAGATCTGAATCATGGCTGCTGGACGTTGTGTATCATCTTACACAAGACGCGCAAATATGGACCGGAAGCCAACAGGTCAGAGGCCATGCTGCTGGACGTAGTCTAAAATCTTATATTAGACGCTCAGATATGGACCGGAAACCAACCGATCAGAGGCCATGCTGCTGGACGTAGTATATCTTTTTGCATTAGACGCTCAAATATGCAGAAGATACAAAGAGATCAGAAACAGGGCTGCTGGACGTAGTGTATCATCTTACACAAGACGCTCAAATATGGACCTGAAGCCAACAGGTCAGAGACAATGCGGCTGGACGTAGTCTAAAATCTTACATTAGACGCTCAAATATGGACAGGAAACCAACAGATGAGAGGCCATGCTGCTGGACGTAGATTATCTTTTTACATTAGACGCTCAAATGTGCACCAGAAACCAAGAGATCAGAAACAGGGCTGCTGGACGTTGTGTATCATCTTACACAAGACGCTCAAATATGGACCGGAAGCCAACAGGTCAGAGGCCATGCTGCTGGGCGTAGTTTAAAATCTTACATTAGACGCACAAATATGGACCGGAAACCAACAGAACAGAAGCCATGCTGCTGGACGTAGTTTATCTTTTTTACATTAGACGCTCAAATATGCACCAGAAAAAGATATACTACGTCCAGCAGCATGGCCTCTGATCTGTTGGTTTCCGGTCCATATTTGAGCGTCTAATATAAGATTTTAGACTAACTCCAGCAGCATGGCCTCTGACCTGTTGGCTTCAGGTCCATATTTGAGCGTCTTGTGTAAGATGATACACTACGTCCAGCAGCCCTGTTTCTGATCTCTTGGTATCTTGTGCATATTTGAGCGTCTAATGTAAAAAGATAAACTACGTCCAGCAGCATGGCCTCTGATCTGTTGGTTTCCCGACCATATTTGAGCGTCTAATGTAAGATTTTAGACTACGTCCAGCCGCATTGCCTCTGACCTGTTGGCTTCAGGTCCATATTTGAGCGTCTTGTGTAAGATGATACACTACGTCCAGCAGCCCTGTTTCTGATCTCTTGGTATCTTGTGCATATTTGAGCGTCTAATGTAAAAAGATATACTACATCCAGCAGCATGGTCTCTGATCGGTTGGTCTCCGGTCCAAATCTGAGCGTGTAATATAAGATTTTAGACTACGTCCAGCAGCATGGCCTCTGACCTGTTGGCTTCAGGTCCATATTTGAGCGTCTTGTGTAAGATGATACACTACGTCCAGCAGACATTATTCTGATCTGTTGGTTTCTGTACATATTTGAGCGTCTAATGAAAAAAGATAAACTACGTCCAGCAGCATGGCCTCTGATCTGTTCGTTTCCGATCCATATTTGTGCGTCTAATGTAAGATTTTAGTATACGCCCAGCAGCATATCTTCTGACCTGTTGGCTTCCGGTCCATATTTGAGCATCTTGTGTAAGATGATACACTACATCCAGCAGCCGTGATTCTTATCTGTTGGCTTCTGGTGGATATTTGAGCCTCTAATGTAAAAAGATAACCTACGTCCTGCCATATGGCCTCTGATCTGTTGGTTTCCGGTCCATATTTGAGCGTCTAACGTGAGATTTTAGACTACGTCCTGCAGCATGGCCTCTGACCTGTTGGCTTCCGGTCCATATTTGAGCGTCTTGTGTAAGATGATACACTACGTCCAGCAGCCCTGTTTCTGATCTCTTGGTTTCTGGTGCATATTTGAGCGTCTAATGTAAAAACATAATCTACGTCCAGCAGCATGGCCTCTGATCTGTTGGTTTCCTGTTCAGATTTGAGCGTCTAATGTAAGATTTTAGACTACGTCCAGCAGCATGGCCTCTGACCTGTTGGCTTCCGGTCCATATTTGAGCGTCTTCTGTAAGATTATACACTACGTCCAGCAGCCCTGTTTCTGTTCTCTTGGTTTCTGGTGCATATTTGAGCGTCTAATGTAAAAGATAAACTACGTCCAGCAGCATGGCCTCTGATCTGTTGGTTTCCGGACCATATTTGAGCGTCCAATATAAGATTTTAGACTACGACCAGCCGCATTGCCTCTGACCTGTTGGCTTCAGGTCCATATTTGAGCGTCTTGTGTAAGATGATACACTACGTCCAGCAGCCCTGCTTCTGATCTCTTGGTATCTTGTGCATATTCGAGCGTCTAATGTAAAAAGATATACTACGTCCAGCAGCATGGCCTCTGATCTGTTGGTTTCCGGTCCATATTTGAGCCTCTAATGTAAGATTTTAGACTACGGCCAGCAGCATGGACTCTGACCTCTTGGCTTCCGGTCCATATTTGACCCTCTTGTGTAAGATGATACACTACGTCCAGCAGCCATGATTCTGAACTGTTGGTTCCCGGTGCCTATATGAGCGTCTAATGTAAAAAGATAAACTACGCCCAGCAGCATGGCCTCTGATCTGTTGGTTTCCGGTCCATATTTGCGCGTCTAATGTAAGATTTTACACTACGCCCAGCAGCATGCCCTCTGAACTCTTGGTTTCCGGTCCGTATTTGTGCGTCTTGTGTATATGATACACAAAGCCCAGCAGCCCTGTTTCAGATCTCTTGGTTTCTTGTGCATATTTGAGCGTCTAATGTAAAAAGATAATCTACGTCCAGCCGCATGGCCTCTGATCAGTTGGTTTCCGGTTCATATTTGAGCGTCTAATGTAATATTTTAGACTACGTCCAGAAGCATGGCCTCTGACCTGTTGGCTTCCGGTCCATATTTGAGCGTCTTGTGTAAGATGATACACTACGTCCAGCAACCCTGTTTCTGATCTCTTGGTTTCTGGTGCATATTTGACCGTCTAATGTAAAAGATAAACTACGTCCAGCAGCATGGCCTCTGATCTGTTGGTTTCCGGACCATATTTGAGCGTCCAATGTAAGATTTTAGACTACGTCCAGCCGCATTGCCTCTGACCTGTTGGCTTCAGGTCCATAATTGAGCGTCTTGTGTCAGATGATACACTACGTCCAGCAGCCCTGCTTCTGATCACTTGGTATCTTGTGCATATTTGAGCGTCTAATGTAAAAAGATATACTACGTCCAGCAGCATGGCCTCTGATCTGTTGCTTTCCGGTCCATATTTGAGCCTCTAATGTAAGATTTTAGACAAAGACCAGAAGCATGGACTCTGATCTCTTTGCTTCCGGTCCATATTTGACCCTCTTGTGTAAGATGATACACTACGTCCAGCAGCCATGATTCTGATCTGTTGGTTTCTGGTGCATATTTGAGCGTCTAATGTAAAAAGATAAACTACGACCAGCAGCATGGCCTCTGATCTGTTGGTTTCCGGTCCATATTTGAGAATCGAATGTAAGATTTTAGAATACATGCAGCAGCATGGCCTCTGACCATATTTGGGCGTCTAATGTGAGATTTTAGTCTACGTCCAGCAGCATGGCCTCTGACCAGTTAGCTTCCGGTCCATATTTGTGCGTCTCGTGTAAGATGATACACTACGCCCAGCAGCCATGATTCTGATCTATTGGTTTCTGCTGCATATTTGAGCGTCTATTTTAAAAAGATAAACTACGTCAAGCCACATGGCCTCAGACCTGTTGGCTTCCGGCCCATATTTGAGGGTTTTGTATAAGATGATACACTACGTCCAGCAGCCCTGTTTCTGATCTCTTGGTTTCTGGTGCATATTTGAGCGTCTAATGTAAAAAGATAAATTACGTCCAGCAGCATGGCCTCTGATCTTTTGGTTTCCGGTCCATATTTGAGCGTCTAATGTAAGATATTAGACTACGTCTAGAAGCTTGGCCTCTGACCTGTTGGCTTCCGGTCCATATTTGAGCGTCTCATGTAAGATGATACACAACGTCCAGCAGCCCTGTTTCTGATCTCTTGGTTTCTTGTGCATATTTGAGCGTCTAATCTAAAAAGATAAACTACGTCCTGCAGCATGGCCTCTGATCTGTTGGTTTCCGGTCTATATTTGAGCGTCTAATGTAACATATTACACTACGTCCAGCAGCATGGCCTCTGAACTCTTGGTTTCCGGTCCATATTTGATCGTCTTGTGTAAGATGATACACTACGTCCAGCAGCCATGATTCTGATCTGTTGTTTCCTGGTTCATATTTGAGCGTCTAATGTAAAAAGATAAACTACGACCAGCAGCATGGCCTCTGATCGGTTGGTTTCCGGTCCATATCTAGCGTCTAATGTAAGATTTTAGACTACGTGCAGCAGAATGGACTCTGACTTCTTGGCTTCCGGTCAATATTTGAGCGTCTTGTGTAAGATGATACACTACGTCCAGCAGCCCTGCTTCTGATCTCTTGGTTTCTTGTGCATATTTGAGCGTCTAATGTAAAAAGATAAACTACGTCATGCATCATAGCTTCTGATCTGTTGGTTTCCGTCCATATTTGAGAGTCTTATGTAAGATTTTAGCCAACGTCCAACAGCATGGCCTCCGAACTGTTGGCTTCCAGTCCACATTTGAGCGTATTGTGTAAGATGATACACTACGTCCAGCAGCCATGATTTTGATCTCTAGGTTTCTGGTGCATATTTGAGCGTCTAATGTTAAAAGATAAACTACGTCCAGCAGCATGGCCTCTGATAAGTTGGTTTCTGGTCCATATTTGAGCGTCCAATGTAAGATTTTAGACTACGTCAGGCAGCATGGCTTCTGATCTGTTGGTGTCCAATTGTCTGGAATTTCATTTGGTCAGATATTAAAAAGTACAGCTTTCACCAGGTGCGCGGTATGTCGTCTGACAATTTACAGCGTCCGAATTCCAATGTGCACAATAAGACTGCATTTCTAATTTTTCCTTTTTATAGAATCCACAAAATATTGGTGTCCAATTGTCGGGAATTGCTTGTCTTATCCATGATTACAAAAGATTTTTCGACACCTAGAATAGAGTCGAGTCGAAATTCAACGGTATGGGGAGTAGTGTTAGCTCATCTGCGGAAATTGTCATGCGGCCCTAAACTGGGCAATCAGTCATAATTCACTTGTTTATAAACTTTTTTCCAATAAAAGAAATATTTTCAAAATGGGTATCAAATTGTGTGCAATTATTTGATTTGTCTATGTATACAGGGATTTTTCATTTCGTCAGATAGTAAAAAGTACAGCTTTCACCAGGTGCGCGGTATGACGTCTGACAATTTACAGCGTCCGAATTCCAGTGTGCACAACAAGAATGCATTTCTAATTTTTCCTTTTTATAGAATCCACAAAATATTCGTGTCCTATTGTCGCGAATTTCTTGCCTCATCCATAATTACAAAAGTTTTTTCAACAGCTTGAATAGAGTCGAGGCGAAATTCAACGGTATGGGGACTTGTGTTAGCCCCTTTCCGGAAATTGTCATGCGGACTTAAACTGGGTAACCAGTCATAATTCACCTGTTTATAACTTTTTTCCAGTAAAAGAAATATTTTCAAAATGGGTATCAAATTGTTTGCAATTATTTGATTTGTCTATGTGTACAGGGATTTTTCATTTGGTCAGAATGTAAAAAGTACAGCTTTCACCATGTGCGCGGTATGTCGGCTGACAATTTACAGCGTCCGAATTCCAGTGAGCACAATACGATTGCATTTGTAATTTTCCTTTTTATAGAATCCCCAAAATATTGGTGTCCAAATGTTGGGAATTTCTTACCTTATCCCTAATTACAAAAGTTTTTCGACGCCTTGAATGAAGTCGAGGCGAAATTCAACGGTATGGGGACTTGTTTTAGCTCATTTGCAGAAATTGTCATGCGGCCCTAAACTGGGAAATCAGTCATATTTCACTTGTTTATAAGTTTTTCCAGTCAAAGAAATATTTTCAAAATGGGTATCAAATTGTGTGCAATTATTTGATTTGTCTATGTTTACATGGATTTTTCATTTGCTCAGATAGTAAAAAGTACAGCTTTCACCATGTGCGCGGTATGTCGTCTGACAATTTACAGCGTCCGAATTCCAATGTGCACAATAAGACTGCATTTCTAATTTTTCCTTTTTATAGAATCCACAAAATATTGCTGTCCAATTTTCGGGAATATCTTGCCTTATTCATAATTACAAAAGTTTTTTCGACACCTTGATTAGAGTCGAGTCGAAATTCAAAGGTATGGGGACTTGTGTTAGCTCATTTGCGGAAATTGTCATGCGTCCCTAAACTGGGAAATCAGTCATATTTCACTTGTTTATAAATTTTTCCAGTAAAAGAAATATTTTCAAATGGGTATCAAATTGTGTGCAATTATTTGATTTGTCGGCCGCTACAAATCGACATATCCTGGCTCTTTTGTGACAGCTGCCTTACAAGCAGTCTCAGGCTGCCGCTAGTCCACTTCTCCTGACTTTTTGTGCCAATTGCCTTACAAGCAATCCCAGGCGCGTACGAGCCGATTTCTCCATGCTCTTTTGTGGCAACTGCCTTACAAGAAATCTCAGGCTGCTACAAGCCGAATTCTCCTGGGGCTTTTGTGACAACTGCCTTACAAGCAATGTCAGGGTGCTACGAGCCGTCTTCTCTTGGCTCTTTTGTGAAAACTGCCTGACAAGTAATATCAAGCTGCTACAAGCCGAATTCTCCTGGAGCTTTTGTGACAACTGCCTTACAAACAATGTCAGGGTGCTACGAGCCGACTTCTCCTGACTCTTTTGTGAAAACTGCCTTACAAGTAATATCAGGCTGCTACAAAACGACATCTAGTGTCTCTTTTGTGAAACTGCCTTACAAGCAATCTCAGGCCGCTACAAGCCGAATACGCCTGACTCTTTTGTGAAATTACCTTGCAAGCAATATCAGGCTGCTACAAATCGTCATCTCCTTCTCTTTTGTGAAAACTGCCTAAAAGTAATCTCAGTAAGGCTGTTGTCACAAAAAAAGCCCGACGTATTCGGCTTGTAGCAGGCTGAGATTGATTGTAAGGCAGTTTTAAAAAAAGAGACAGGAGATGTCGTTTTGTAGGAGTCTGAGATTGCTTTTAAGGCAGTTTTCACAAAAGAGACAAGAGAAGTCGGTTCGTAGACGACTGGGCTTGCTTTTAAGGCAATTTGTAAGCCAGGAGAATTCGGCTTGCAGCAGCCTGAGATTGCTTGTAAGGCAGTTGCCACAAATGAGCCAGGAGAAATCGGATCGTAGCCGCTTGGGATTGCTTGTAAGTCAATACGCACAAAAAGCCAGGAGAATTCATATTGCTGCAGCCTGAGAATGCTTGTAAGGCAGATACCACAAATGAGCCAGGAGAAATCGGTTCGTAGCAGCCGGGGATTGCTTGTAAGGCAATTAGCACAAAAAATCAGGAGAATTGGACTAACGGCAGCCTGAGATTGCTTGTAAAGCAGTTGTCACAAAAGAGCCAGGATATGTCGATTTGTAGCGGCCTGAGATTGCTTGTAAGGCAGTTACCACAAAAGAGCCAGGAGAAATCGGCACTTAGCCGCCTGGGATTGCTTTTAAGGCAATTGGCACAAAAAGTCAGGAGAACTGTGCTGGCGGCAGACTGAGATTGCTTGTAAGGCAGTTGTCACAAAAGAGAAGGAGATGACGATTTGTAGCAGCCTGATATTTCTTGCAATGCAATTTCACAAATGAGCCAGGCGTATTCGGCTTGTAGCGGCCTGAGATTGCTTGTAAGGCAGTTTCACAAAAGAGAGAGGAGATGTCGTCTTGTAGCAGCCTGATATTACTTGTAAGGCAGTTTTCACAAAAGAGCCAAGAGAAGTCGTCTCATAGCAGCCTGACATTTCTTGTAAGGCAGTTGCCACATAAGGGCCAGGAGAAAACGGCTCGTAGTCGCCTGGGATTGCTTGTAAGACAATTCTCACAAAAAGCCAAAGGAATTCATATTGCTGCAGCCTGAGAATGCTTGTAAGGTAGTTGTAACAAAAGAGCCAGCATATGTCGATTTGTAGCGGCCTGAGATTCTTGTAAGGCAGTTTCACAAAAGAGCCATGCGTATTCGGCTTGTAGCAGGCTGAGATTTCTTGTAAGGCAGTTTAAATAAAAGAGACAGGAGATGTCGTTTGTAGCAGCCTGAGATTGCTTTTAAGGCAGATTTCACAAAAGAGACAAGAGAAGTCGGTTCGTAGACGCCTGGGATTGCTTGTAAGGCAAATTGCACAAAAGAGCCAGGAGAATTCGGCTTGCAGCAGCCTGAGACTGCTTGTTTTGCAGTTGTCACAAATGAGCCAGGATATGTCGATTTGTAGCAGCCTGACATTGCTTGTGAGGCAGGTGTCACAAAAGTGCCAGGAGAATTCGGCTTGTAGCAGCATGAGATTTATTGTAAGGCAGTTGCCACAGAAGGGCCAGGAGAAATCGGCTCGTAGCCGCCTCTGTTTGCTTGTAAGGTAGTTGCCACAAATGAGTCAGGAGAAATCGGCTCGTAGCCGCCTGGGATTTCTTGTAAGGCAATTGGAAATAAAATCTTGGAGAATTGGGATTGCTGCAGCCTGAGATTGTTTTTAAGGCAGTTGTCACAATAGAACCAGGAGAATTCGGCTTGTAGCAGCCTGAGATTGCCTGTAAGGCAGTTACCACAAAAGAGCCAGGAGAAATCGGCATGTAGCCGCCTGGGATTGCTTTTAAGGCAATTGGCACAAAACGTCAGGAGAACTGTCCTGGCTGCAGCCTGAGATTGCTTATAAGGCAGTTTTCACAAAAGAGACAGGAGATATCGATTTGTAGCGGCCTGAGATTGATTGCAAGGCAGTTTCACAAAAGAGCCAGGCGTATTCGGCTTGTATCAGCCTGAGATTGCTTGTACGGCAGTTTAACAAAAGAGACAGGAGATGTCGTTTTGTAGCAGCTTGATATTACTTGTAAGGCAGTTGTCACAAATGAGACAGGAGATGTCGATTTGTAGCGGCCTGATATTAATTGTAAGGCAGTTTTCACAAAAGAGCAAGGGAAGTCGGCTCGTAGCAGCCTGACATTGCTTGTAAGGCAGTTTTCACAAAAGAGCCAGGAGAAGTCGGCTCGTAGCAGCCTGACGTTGCTTGTAAGGCAGTTGTCACAAAAGCGCCAGGAGAATTCGGCTTGTAGCAGCCTGAGATTTCTTGTAAGGCAGTTGCCACAAAAGAACCAGGAGAAGTCGGCTCGTAGCAGCCTGACATTGCTTGTAAGGCAGTTTTCACAAAAGAGCCAAGAGAAGTCGGCTCGTAGCAGCCTGACATTGCTTGTAAGGCAGTTTTCACAAAAGGGCCACGAGAAATCGGCTCGTAGCCGCCTGGGATTGCTTGTAAGGCAATTCGCACCAAAGCCAGGATAATTCATATTACTGAAGCCTGAGATTGCTTGTAAGGCAGTTGTAACAAAAGAGCCAGCATATGTCGATTTGTAGAGGCCTGAGATTGCTTGAAAGGCAGTTTCACAAAATAGCCAGGCGTATTCGGCTTGTAGCAGGCTGATATTGATTGTAAGGCAGTTTTTAAAAAAGAGACAAAAGATGTCGTTTTGTAGCAGCCTGAGATTGCTTTTAAGGCAATTTTCACAAAAGAGACAAGAGAAGTCGGCTCGTAGACGCCTGGGATTGCTTGTAAGGCAATTTGCACAAAAGAGTCAGGAGAATTCGGCTTGCAGCAGCCTGAGATTGCTGATGGGGTGGGGGTTCGTCTGCGTGGGACTTTCTGGGATTGTCTCCTGGGTGGGGGTCGTCTACGTGGTACGTTCTGGGACTGTCTCCTGGGTGGGGGGTCGTCTACATGGGACTTTCTGGGACTTTCTGGAACTGGGGGTCGTCTGTGTTGGACTTTCTGGGACTGTCTCCTGGGTGGGGGGTCGTCTGCGTGGGTCTTTCTGGGACTAGGGGTCGTCTGTGTGGGACTTTCTGGGACTGTCTCCTGGGTGGGGGGTCGTCTGCGTGGGACTTTCTGGGACTGTCTCCTGGGTGGGGGGTCGTCTGCGTGGTACTTTCTTGGACTGGGGATCGTCTGCGTGGGACTTTGTGGGACTGGGAGTCGTCTCCGTGGAACTTTCTGGGACTGTCTCATGGATGGGGGTCGTCTGCGTTGGACTTTCTGGGACTGTGGGTCGTCTCCGTGGGACTTTCTGGGACTGTCTCATGGGTGGGGGTCGTCTGCGTGGGACTTTCTGGGACTGTCCCCTGGGTGGGGGTGTCGTCTGCGTAGGACATTGTGGGACTGGGGGTCGTCTGCGTGGGACTTTCTGGGGCTGGGGGTCGTCTGCGTGTTACTTTCTGGGACTGGGGGTCGTCTGCGTCCTGGGTGGGGCTTTGTCTGTATGGGACTTTCTATGACTCGGGTTCGTCTGCATGGATCTTTTTTTGGACTTTCTCCTGGGTGGGGGGTCGTCTGCGTGGGACGTTCTGGGACTGTCTCCTGGGTGGGGAGTCGTCTGCCTAGGACTTTCTGAGACTGGGTGTGGTCTGCGTTGTAGTTTCTGGGATTGTCTCCTGGGTGGGGGTCGTCTGCGTGGGACTTTCTGGGATGGGCTCGTCTGCGTGGGACTTTCTGGGACTGTCTCCTGGGTGGGGGGGTCGTCTGCGTAGGACTTTCTGGGACTGTCTCCTGGGTGGGGAGTCGTCTGCGTGGGACTTTCTGGGACTAGGGTCGTCTGCGTGGGAATTTCTGGGTTTGTCTTTTTGGTGGGGGGCGTCTGCGTGGGACTTTCTGGGAATGTAGGTCGTCTCCGTGGGACTTTCTGGGACTGTCTCATGGGTGGGTGTTTGTCCGCGTCGGACTTTCTGGGACTGTCTCCTGGGTGGGGGGTCGTCTGCGTAGGACTTTGTGGGACTGGTGGTCGTCTGCGTGGGACTTTCTGGGACTGTCTCCTGGGTGGGGGGTCGTCTGTATGGGACTTTCTGGGACTCGCGGTCGTCTGCGTGGGTCTTTTTTGGACTCTCTCCTTGGTGGGGGCTCGTCTGCGTGGGACTATCTGGGACAGGGGGTCGTCTGCGTGGGCCTTTCTAGTACTGACTCCTGGGTGGGGGGCCGTCTGCGTGGGACTTTCTGGGACTGTCTCCTGGGTGGAGGGTCGTCTGCGTGGGATTTTCTGAGACTGGGGCTCGTCTGCGTGGGACTTTCTGGGACAGGGGTTCTTCTGCGTGCGACTTCCTGGGACTGGGGTTCGTCTTCGTGGGACTTTCTGGGTCTGGGGGTTGTCTGAGTGGGACTTTCTGGGACTGTCTTCTTGGTGGTGTGTCGTCTGCGTGGTACTTTCTGGGACTGTCTCCTTGGTGGGGGGCGTCTGCGTGGGACTTTCTGGGACTGTGGGTCGTCTCCGTGGGACTTTCTGGGACTAGGGGTCGTCATCGTGGGACTTTCTGGGACTATCTCCTGTCTGGGGGGTCGTCTGCGTGGGTCTTTCTGGGACTAGGGGTCGTCTGTGTGGGACTTTCTGGGACTGTCTCCTGGGTGGGGGGTCGTCTGCGTGGGACTTTCTGGGACTGTCTCCTGGGTGGGGGGTCGTCTGCGTGGTACTTTCTTGGACTGGGGATCGTCTGCGTGGGACTTTGTGGGACTGGGAGTCGTCTCCGTGGAACTTTCTGGGACTGTCTCATGGATGGGGGTCGTCTGCGTTGGACTTTCTGGGACTGTGGGTCGTCTCCGTGGGACTTTCTGGGACTGTCTCATGGGTGGGGGTCGTCTGCGTGGGACTTTCTGGGACTGTCCCCTGGGTGGGGGTGTCGTCTGCGTAGGACATTGTGGGACTGGGGGTCGTCTGCGTGGGACTTTCTGGGGCTGGGGGTCGTCTGCGTGTTACTTTCTGGGACTGGGGGTCGTCTGCGTCCTGGGTGGGGCTTTGTCTGTATGGGACTTTCTATGACTCTGGTTCGTCTCCATGGATCTTTTTTTGGACTTTCTCCTGGGTGGGGGGTCGTCTGCGTGGGACGTTCTGGGACTGTCTCCTGGGTGGGGAGTCGTCTGCCTAGGACTTTCTGAGACTGGGTGTGGTCTGCGTTGTAGTTTCTGGGATTGTCTCCTGGGTGGGGGTCGTCTGCGTGGGACTTTCTGGGATGGGCTCGTCTGCGTGGGACTTTCTGGGACTGTCTCCTGGGTGGGGGGGTCGTCTGCGTAGGACTTTCTGGGACTGTCTCCTGGGTGGGGAGTCGTCTGCGTGGGACTTTCTGGGACTAGGGTCGTCTGCGTGGGAATTTCTGGGTTTGTCTTTTTGGTGGGGGGCGTCTGCGTGGGACTTTCTGGGAATGTAGGTCGTCTCCGTGGGACTTTCTGGGACTGTCTCATGGGTGGGGGTTTGTCCGCGTCGGACTTTCTGGGACTGTCTCCTGGGTGGGGGGTCGTCTGCGTAGGACTTTGTGGGACTGGTGGTCGTCTGCGTGGGACTTTCTGGGACTGTCTCCTGGGTGGGGGGTCGTCTGTATGGGACTTTCTGGGACTCGCGGTCGTCTGCGTGGGTCTTTTTTGGACTCTCTCCTTGGTGGGGGCTCGTCTGCGTGGGACTATCTGGGACAGGGGGTCGTCTGCGTGGGCCTTTCTAGTACTGACTCCTGGGTGGGGGGCCGTCTGCGTGGGACTTTCTGGGACTGTCTCCTGGGTGGAGGGTCGTCTGCGTGGGATTTTCTGAGACTGGGGCTCGTCTGCGTGGGACTTTCTGGGACAGGGGTTCTTCTGCGTGCGACTTCCTGGGACTGGGGTTCGTCTTCGTGGGACTTTCTGGGTCTGGGGGTTGTCTGAGTGGGACTTTCTGGGACTGTCTTCTTGGTGGTGTGTCGTCTGCGTGGTACTTTCTGGGACTGTCTCCTTGGTGGGGGGCGTCTGCGTGGGACTTTCTGGGACTGTGGGTCGTCTCCGTGGGACTTTCTGGGACTGTCTCATGGTTTGGGGGTCGTCTGCGTGGGACTTTCTGGGACTAGGGGTCGTCATCGTGGGACTTTCTGGGACTATCTCCTGTCTGGGGGGTCGTCTGCGTGGGTCTTTCTGGGACTAGGGGTCGTCTGTGTGGGACTTTCTGGGACTGTCTCCTGGGTGGGGGGTCGTCTGCGTGGGACTTTCTGGGACTGTCTCCTGGGTGGGGGGTCGTCTGCGTGGTACTTTCTTGGACTGGGGATCGTCTGCGTGGGACTTTGTGGGACTGGGAGTCGACTCCGTGGAACTTTCTGGGACTGTCTCATGGATGGGGGTCGTCTGCGTTGGACTTTCTGGGACTGTGGGTCGTCTCCGTGGGACTTTCTGGGACTGTCTCATGGGTGGGGGTCGTCTGCGTGGGACTTTCTGGGACTGTCCCCTGGGTTGGGGTTTCGTCTGCGTAGGACATTGTGGGACTGGGGGTCGTCTGCGTGGGACTTTCTGGGGCTGGGGGTCGTCTGCGTGTTACTTTCTGGGACTGGGGGTCGTCTGCGTCCTGGGTGGGGCTTTGTCTGTATGGGACTTTCTATGACTCGGGTTCGTCTGCATGGATCTTTTTTTGGACTTTCTCCTGGGTGGGGGGTCGTCTGCGTGGGACGTTCTGGGACTGTCTCCTGGGTGGGGAGTCGTCTGCCTAGGACTTTCTGAGACTGGGTGTGGTCTGCGTTGTAGTTTCTGGGATTGTCTCCTGGGTGGGGGTCGTCTGCGTGGGACTTTCTGGGATGGGCTCGTCTGCGTGGGACTTTCTGGGACTGTCTCCTGGGTGGGGGGGTCGTCTGCGTAGGACTTTCTGGGACTGTCTCCTGGGTGGGGAGTCGTCTGCGTGGGACTTTCTGGGACTAGGGTCGTCTGCGTGGGAATTTCTGGGTTTGTCTTTTTGGTGGGGGGCGTCTGCGTGGGACTTTCTGGGAATGTAGGTCGTCTCCGTGGGACTTTCTGGGACTGTCTCATGGGTGGGGGTTTGTCCGCGTCGGACTTTCTGGGACTGTCTCCTGGGTGGGGGGTCGTCTGCGTAGGACTTTGTGGGACTGGTGGTCGTCTGCGTGGGACTTTCTGGGACTGTCTCCTGGGTGGGGGGTCGTCTGTATGGGACTTTCTGGGACTCGCGGTCGTCTGCGTGGGTCTTTTTTGGACTCTCTCCTTGGTGGGGGCTCGTCTGCGTGGGACTATCTGGGACAGGGGGTCGTCTGCGTGGGCCTTTCTAGTACTGACTCCTGGGTGGGGGGCCGTCTGCGTGGGACTTTCTGGGACTGTCTCCTGGGTGGAGGGTCGTCTGCGTGGGATTTTCTGAGACTGGGGCTCGTCTGCGTGGGACTTTCTGGGACAGGGATTCTTCTGCGTGCGACTTCCTGGGACTGGGGTTCGTCTTCGTGGGACTTTCTGGGTCTGGGGGTTGTCTGAGTGGGACTTTCTGGGACTGTCTTCTTGGTGGTGTGTCGTCTGCGTGGTACTTTCTGGGACTGTCTCCTTGGTGGGGGGCGTCTGCGTGGGACTTTCTGGGACTGTGGGTCGTCTCCGTGGGACTTTCTGGGACTGTCTCATGGTTTGGGGGTCGTCTGCGTGGGACTTTCTGGGACTAGGGGTCGTCATCGTGGGACTTTCTGGGACTATCTCCTGTCTGGGGGGTCGTCTGCGTGGGTCTTTCTGGGACTAGGGGTCGTCTGTGTGGGACTTTCTGGGACTGTCTCCTGGGTGGGGGGTCGTCTGCGTGGGACTTTCTGGGACTGTCTCCTGGGTGGGGGGTCGTCTGCGTGGGACTTCGGGGACTGTCTCCTGGGTGGGGGTCGTCTGTTTGGGACTTTCTGAGACAGTCTCCTGGGTGAGGGTCGTCTGCGTGGGACTTTCTGGGACTGTCTCCTGGGTGGGGGTCGTCTGCATGGGACTTCCTAGGACTGGGGGTCGTCTGCGTGAAACTTTCTGGGACTGGGATCGTCTGCGTGGGTCTTTCTGGGACTGTCTCCTGTCTTGGGGGTCGTCTGCGTGGGTCTTTCTGGGACTAGGGGTCGTCTGCGTGGGTCTTTTTTGGACTCTCTCCTGGGTGGGGGGTCGTCTGCGTGGGACTTTCTGCGACTGTCCCCTGGGTGAGGAGTCGTCTGCCTGGGACTTTCTGAGACTGGGTGTCGTCTGCGTGGTAGTTTCTGGGACTGTCTCCTGGGTGGGGGTCGTCTGCGTGGGACTTTCTGGGACTGGGCTCGTCTGCGTGGGACTTTCTGGGTCTGTCTCCTGGGTGGGGGGATCGTCTGCGTGGGACTTTCTGGGACTGTCTCCTGGGTGGGGAGTCGTCTGCGTGGGACTTTCTGGGACTTGGGGTCGTCTGCGTGGGAATTTCTGGGTTTGTCTCCTTGGTGAAGGGGCGTCTGCGTCGGACTTTCTGTGACTGTGGGTCGTCTCCGTGGGACTTTCTGGGACTGTCTCATGGGTGGGGGGTCGTCTGCGTGGGACTTTCTGGGACTGTCTCCTGGGTGGGGGATCGTCTGCGTAGGACTTTGTGGGACTGGTGGTCGTCTGCGTGGGACATTCTGGGGCTGGGGTTCGTCTGCGTGTTACTTTCTGGGACTGTCTCCTGGGTGGGGCTTTGTCTGTATGGGACTTTCTGGGACTCGCGGTCGTCTTCGTGGGTCTTTTTTGGACTCTCTCCTGGGTGGTGGGTCGTCTCTGTGGGACTATCTGGGACTGTCTCCTGGGTGGGGAGTCGTCTGCCTGGGACTTTCTGAGACTGGGTGTCGTCTGCCTGGGAGTTTCTGGGACTGTCTCCTGGGTAGGGGTCGTCTGCGTGGGACTTTCTGGGACTGGGGGTCGTCTGCGTGTTACTTTCTGGGACTGTCTCCTGGGTGGGGGGTCGTCGGTATGGGACTTTCTAGGACTCGGGGTCGTCTGCATGGATCATTTTTGGACTTTCTCCTGGTTGGGCGGTCGTCTGCGTGGGACGTTCTGGGACTGTCTCCTGGGTGGGGAGTCGTCTGCCTAGGACTTTCTGAGACTGGGTGTCGTCTGCGTGGTAGTTTCTGGGATGGTCTCCTGGGTGGGGGTCGTCTGCGTGGGACTTTCTGGGACTGGGCTCGTCTGCGTGGGACTTTCTGGGACTGTCTCCTGGGTGGGGGGGTCGTCTGCGTGGGACTTTCTGGGACTGTCTCCTGGGTGGGGAGTCGTCTGCGTGGGACTTTCTGGGACTAGGGGTCGTCTGCGTGGGTATTTCTGGGATTGTCTCCTTGGTGGGGGGCGTCTGCGTTGGACTTTCTGGGACTGTAGGTCGTCTCCGTGGGACTTTCTGGGACAGTCTCATGGGTGGGCGGTCGTCTGCGTGGGACTTTGTGGAACTGTATCCTGGCAGGGGGGTCGTCTGCGTAGGACTTTGTGGGACTGACGGTCGTCTGCGTGGGTCTTTCTGGGACTAGGGGGTCGTCTGCGTGTTACTTTCTGGGACAGTCTCCTGGGTGGGGGGTCGTCTGTATGGGACTTTCTGGGACTCGCGGTCGTCTGCGTGGGTCTTTTTTGGACTCTTTCCTGGGTGGGGGTTCGTCTGCGTGGGACTATCTGGGACTGTCTCCTGGGTGGGGAGTCGTCTGCGTGGGACTTTATGAGACAGGGGGTCGTCTGCGTGGTAGTTTCTGGGACTGTCTCCTGGTAGGGGGTCGTCTGCGTGGGACTTTCTGGGACTGGGCTCGTCTGCGTGGGACTTTCTGGGACTGTCTCCTGGGTGGGGGGGGTCGTCTGCGTGGGACTTTCTGGGACTGATTCCTGGCTGGGGGGTCGTCTGCGTGGGACTTCTGGGACTGTCTCCTGGGTGGGGGGTCGTATGTTTGGGACTTTCTTAGACAGTCTCCTGGGTGGGGGTCGTCTGCGTGGGACTTTCTGGTACTGTCTCCTGGGTGGGGGGTCGTCTGCGTGGGACTTTCTGGGACTGTGGTTCTTCTCCGTGGGACTTTCTGGGACTGTCTCATGGGTTGGGGGTCGTCTGCGTGGGACTTTCTGGGACTAGGGGTCGTCATCGTGGGACTTTCTGGGACTGTCTCCTGTCTGGGGGGTCGTCTGCGTGGGTCTTTCTGGGACTAGGGGTCGTCTGCGTGGGAATTTCTGGTACTGTCTCCTTGGTGGGGGCGTCTGCGTGGGACATTCTGGGACTGTGGGTCGTCTCCGTGGGACTTTCTTGGACTGTCTCATGGATGGGGGGTCGTCTGCGTTGGATTTTCTAGGACTGTCTCCTTGGTGGGGGGTCGTCTGCGTAGGACTTTTTGGGACTCGTGGTCGTCTGCGTGGGACTTTCTGGGACTGGGGGTCGTCTGCGTGTTACTTTCTGTGACTGTCTTCTGTGTGGGGGGTCGTCTGTATGGGACTTTCTGGGATTCAGGGTCGTCTGCGTGGGTCTTTTTTGGACTCTCTCCTGGGTGGCGGGTCGTCTGCGTGGGACTTTCTGGGACTGTCTCCTGGGTGGGGAGTCGTCTGCCTGGGACTTTCTGAGACTGGGTGTCGTCTGCGTGGGAGTTTCTGGGACTGTCTCCTGGGTGGGGGTCGTCTGCGTGGGACTTTCTGGGACTGGGCTCGTCTGCGTGGGACTTTCTGCGACTGTCTCCTGGGTGGGTTGGTCGTCTGCGTGGGACTTTCTGGGACTGTCTCCTGGGTGGGGGGTCGTCGGTATGGGACTTTCTGAGACAGTCTCCTGGGTGGGGGCCGTCTGCGTGGGACTTTCTGGGTCTGTCTCCTGGGTGGGGGTCGTCTGCATGGGACTTCCTAGGACTGGGGGTCGTCTGCGTGGGACTTTCTGGGACTGGGGTCGTCTGCGTGGATCTTTCTGGGACTGTCTCCTTGTTGGGGATTCGTCTGCGTCGGACTTTCTGGGACTGTCTCCTGCGTGGGGGGTCGTCTGCTTGGGACTTTCAGGGATTGGGTGTCGTCTGCGTGGGAGTTTCTGGGTCAGTCTCCTGGGTGGGGTTCGTCTGCGTGGCACTTTCTGGTACTGGGGGTGGTCTGCGTGGGACTTTCTGGGACAGTCTCCTGGGTGGGGGGTCGTCTTCGTGGGACTTTCTGGGACTGTCTCCTGGGTGGGGAGTCGTCTGCGTGGGACTTTCTTAGACAGGGGGTCGTCTGCGTGGGTCTTTCTGGTACTGACTCCTGGGTGGGGGGCCGTCTGCATGGGACTTTCTGGGACTGTCTCCTGGGTGGAGGGTCCTCTGCGTGGGATTTTCTGGGACTGGGGGTCGTCTGCGTGGGACTTTCTTGGACAGGGGGTCTTCTGCGTGGGACTTCCTGGGACTGGGGTTCGTCTTCGTGGGACTTTCTGGGACTGGGGTTCGTCTTCGTGGGACTTTCTGGTACTGGGGGTTGTCTGAGTGGGACTTTCTGGGACTGTCACTGGGTTGGGGAGTCGTCTGCGTTGGACTTTCTGGGACTAGGGGTCGTCTGCGTGGGTATTTCTTGGTTTGTCTCCTTGGTGGGGGGCGTCTGCGTGGGACTTTCTGGGACTGTAGGTCGTCTCTGTGTGACTTTCTGGGACTGTCTCATGGGTGGGGTGTCGTCTGAGTGGGACTTTCTGGGACTGTCTCCTGGGTGGGGGGTCGTCTGCGTAGGACTTTCTGGGACTGGGGGTCTTCTGCGTGTTACTTTCTGGGACTGTCTCCTGGGTGGGGGGTCGTCTGTATGGGACTTTCTGGGACTCGCGGTCGTCTGCGTGTGTCTTTTTTGGACTCTCTCCTTGGTGGGGGGTCTTCTGCGTGTGACTATCTGGGTCTGTCTCCTGGGTGGGGAGTCGTCTGCGTAGGACTTTGTGGGACTGGTGGTCGTCTGCGTGGGACTTTCTGGGACTGGGGGTCTTCTGCGTGTTACTTTCTGGGACTGTCTCCTCGGTGGGGGGTCGTCTGTATGGGACTTTATGGGACTCGCGGTCGTCTGCGTGGGTCTTTTTTGGACTCTCTCCTTGGTGGGGGGTCGTCTGCGTGGGACTATCTGGGTCTGTCTCCTGGGTGGGGAGTCGTCTGCGTGGGACTTTCTGAGACAGGGGGTCGTCTGCGTGGGTCTTTCTGGTACTGACTCCTGGGTGGGGGGGCGTCTGCGTGGGACTTTCTGGGACTGTCTCCTGGGTGGAGGGTCCTCTGCGTGGGATTTTCTGGGACTGCGTGTCGTCTGCGTGGGACTTTCTGGGACAGGGGGTCTTCTGCGTGGGACTTCCTGGGACTGGGTTTCGTCTTCCTGGGACTTTCTGGGACTGGGGGTTGTCTGAGTGGGACTTTCTGGGACTGTCTTCTTGGTGGTGGGTCGTCTGCGTAGTACTTTCTGGGACTGTGGGTCTTCTCCGTGGGACTTTCTGGGACTGTCTCATGGGTTGGGGGTCGTCTGCGTGGGACTTTCTGGGACTAGGGGTCGTCATCGTCGGACTTTCTGTGACTGTCTCCTGTCTGGGGGGTCATCTGCGTGGGTCTTTCTGGGACTAGGGGTCGTCTGCGTGGGAATTTCTGGTACTGTCTCCTTGGTGGGGGGCGTCTGCGTGGGACATTCTGGGACTGTGGGTCGTCTCCGTGGGACTTTCTTTGACTGTCTCATGGATGGGGTCGTCTGCGTTGGATTTTCTGGGACTGTCACCTGGGTGGGGGGTCGTCTGCGTAGGACTTTGTGGGACTGGTGGTCGTCTGCGTGGGACTTTCTGGGACTGGGGGTCGTCTGCGTGTTACTTTCTATGACTGTCTCCTGGGTGGGGGTCGTCTGTGTGGGACTTTCTGGTACTCGGTGTCGTCTGCGTGGGTCTCTTTTGGACTCTCTCCTGGGTGGTGGTCGTCTGCGTGGGACTTTCTGGGACTGTCTCCTGGGTGGGGAGTCGTCTGCCTGGGACTTTCTGAGACTGGGTGTCGTCTGCGTGGGAGTTTCTGGGACTGTCTCCTGGGTTGGGGTCGTCTGCGTGGGACTTTCTGGCACTGGGCTTGTCTGCGTGGGACTTTCTGGGACTGTCTCCTGGGTGGGGGGGTCGTCTGCGTGGGACTTTCTGGGACTGTCTCCTGGGTGGGGAGTCGTCTGTTTGGGACTTTCTGAGACAGTCTCCTGGGTGGGGGTCGTCTGCGTGGGACTTTCTGGGTCAGTCTCCTGGGTGGGGTTCGTCTGCGTGGCACTTTCTGGGACTGGGGGTCGTCTGCGTGGGACTTTCTGGGACTGTCTCCTGGGTGGGGAGTCGTCTGCGTGGGTCTTTCTGATACTGACTCCTGGGTGGGGGGCCGTCTGCGTGGGACTTTCTGGGACTGTCTCCTGGGTGGAGGGTCCTCTGCGTGGGATTTTCTGGGACTGGGGGTCGTCTGCGTGGGACTTTCTGGGACAGGGGATCTTCTGCGTGGGACTTCCTGGGACTGGGGTTCGTCTTCGTGGGACTTTCTGGGACTGGGGGTTGTCTGAGTGGGACTTTCTGGGTCTGTCTTCTTGGTGGGGGGTCGTCTGCGTGGGACTTTCTGGGACCGTCGCCTTGGTGGGGGGCGTCTGCGTGGGACTTTCTGGGACTGTGGGTCGTCTCCGTGGGACTTTCTGGGACTAGGGGTCGTAATCGTGGGACTTTCTGGGACTGTCTCCTGTCTGGGGGGTCGTCTTCGTGGGTCTTTCTGGGACTAGGGGTCGTCTGCGTGGGAATTTCTGGTACTGTCTCCTTGGTTGGGGGCGTCTGCGTGGGACTTTCTGGGACTGTGGGTCGTCTCCGTGGGACTTTCTTGGACTGTCTCATTGATGGGGGTCGTCTGCGTTGGATTTTCTGGGACTGGTGGTCGTCTGCATGGGACTTTCTGGGACTGGGGGTCGTCTGCGTGTTACTTTCTGTGACTGTCTCCTGGTTGGGGGGTCGTCTGTATGGGACTTTCTGGGACTCGGAGTCGTCTGCGTGGGTCTTTTTTGGACTCTCTCCTGGGTGGGGGGTCGTCTGCGTGGGAATTTCTGGGACTGTCTCCTGGGTGGGGGTCGTCTGCGTGGGACTTGCTTGGACTGTCTCCTGGGTGGAAGGTTGTCTTCGTGGGATATCTGGGACAGGCTCCTGGGTGGAGGGTCGTCTGCGTGGGTCTTTCTTGGATTCTCCTGGGTGAGGGGTCTTCTGCGTGGGACTGAAGGTCGTCTGCGTGGGTCTTTCTGAGACTGTCTCCTGGGTGGGGGTTCGTCTGCGTGGGACTTTCTGGGAATATCTCCTGCGTGGGGAGTCGTCTGCGTGGGACTTGCTGGGACACTCTCCTGTTTGGGTGTCGTCTGCGTGGGACTTTCTGGGACTGTCTCCTGGGTGGGGGGTCGTCTGTGTCGGACTTTCTGTGACTGTCTCCTGGGTGGGGCTCTTCTGCGTGGGATTTTCTGGGACTGTCTCCTGTCTGGGGGTCGTCTGCGTGGGACTTTCTTGGACTGGGGGTTGTCAGCGTGGGACTTTCTGGGACTGTCTCCAGGGTGGGGGTCGTCTGCGTGGGATATCTAGGACTGTCTCCTGGGTGGGGGGTCGTCTTCATGGGACTTTCTGGGACTGGGGGTCTTTTGCGTGGGACTGTCTCCTGCGTGGGGGGTCGTCTGCGTGGGATTTTCAGGGACTGGGTGTCGTCTGCGTTGGACTTTCTGGGACTGTCTCCTGGGTGGGGGTTGTCTGCGTGGGACTTTCTGGGACTGGTTGTCGTCAACGTGGGACTTTCTGGGACTGGGGGTCGTCTGCGTGGGTCATTCTGGGACACTCTCCTGGGTGGGGGGTCGTCTGTGTGGGACTTTCTGGGACTGTCTCCTGGGTGGGAGTCGTCTGCGTGGGACTTTCTAGGACTGGGGGTCGTCTGCGTGGGACTTGCTGGGACTGGGGGCCGTCTGCGTGGGACTTTTTGGGAGTGGGGGTCGTCTGCGTGGGACTTTCTGGGACTGTCTCCTAGGTGTGAGGTCGTCTGTTTGGTACTTTCTGGGACTGTCTCCTGGGTGGGGGGGTCGTCTGCGTGGGACTTTCAGGGACTGGGTCTCGTCTGCGTGGGACTTTCTGGGACTGTCTACTGGGTGGGGTGTCGTCTGCGTGGGACTTTCTGGGAGTGGCTTCTGGGTGGAAGGGTCGTCTGCGTGGGACTTTCTGGGACTGGCTCCTGGGTGGGTGTTCATCTGCGTGGGATTTTCGGAGACTGGGGGTCGTCTGCGTGGGACTTGCTGGGACACTCTCCTGTCTGGGGCTCGTCTGCGTGGGACTTTCTTGGACTGGGTGTCGTCTGCGTGGGACTTTCTGTGACTGTCTCCTGGGTGGGGGCTTGTCTGCGTTGGACTTTCTGGGACTGGGTGTCGTCTGCATGGGTCTTTCCGGGACAGTCTCCTGGGTGCGGTTTCGTCTGCGTGGGACTTTGTGGGACTGGGGGTCGTCTGCGTGAGACTTTCTGGGACTGTCTTTTGGGTGGGGGGTCGTCTGCGTCGGACTTTCTGGGACTGGGGTCGTCTGCGTGGGAGTTTCTGTGACTGGGGGTCTTTTGCGTGGGACTTTCTGGGACTGTCTCCTGGGGGGGTTGTCTGTCTGGAACTTTCTGGGACTGTCTCCTGGGTGGGGGTCGTCTGCGTGGGAATTTCTGGGACTGTTTCCTGGGTGGGGGTCGTCTGCATGGGACTTCCTAGGACTGGGGTTCTTCTGTGTGGGACTCTCTGGGACTGGGGGTCGTCTGCATGGCTCTTTCCGGGACAGTCTCCTGGGTGCGGTTTCGTCTGCGTGGGACTTTGTGGGACTGGGGGTCGTCTGCGTGAGACTTTCTGGGACTGTCTTTTGGGTGGGGGGTCGTCTGCGTCGGACTTTCTGGGACTGGGGTCGTCTGCGTGGGAGTTTCTGTGACTGGGGGTCTTTTGCGTGGGACTTTCTGGGACTGTCTCCTGGGGGGGTTGTCTGTCTGGAACTTTCTGGGACTGTCTCCTGGGTGGGGTGTCGTCAGCGTGGGACTTTCTCGGACTGTCTCCTTGGTGGGGGCTCGTCTGCGTGGGACTTTCTGAGACTGTCTCCGGGGAGGGGGTCTTCTGCATGGGACTTTCTGGGACTGTCTCCTGGGTGGGGGTCGTCTGCGTTGGACTTTCTGAGACTGGGGGTCGTCTGTGTGGGACATTCTGTGACTGTCTACTGGGTGGGGGGTCGTCTACGTGGGACTTTCTGGGACTGTCTCCTAAGTGGGGGGTCGTCTGCGTGGGACTTTCTGGGACTGTCTCCTGGGTGGGTGTTCGTCTGCCTGGGCTTTACTGGGACTGGGGGTCGTCTGCCTGGGACTTGCTGGGACACTCTCCTGTCTGGGGGTCGTCTGCGTGGGACTTTCTTTGACTGGGCGTCGTCTGCGTGGGACTTTCTTGGACTGTCTCCTGGGTGGGGGATCGTCTGCATGGGATTTCTGGGACTGTCTCCTGGGTGGGGTGTTGTCTGTTTAGGACTTTCTTGGACTGTCTCCTGGGTGGGGGCCGTCTGCGTGGGACTTTTTGGGAGTGGGGGTCATCTGCGTGGGACTTTCTGGGACTGTCTCCTAGGTGGGAGGTCGTCTGTTTGGTACTTTCTGGGACTGTCTCCTGGGTGGGGGATCGTCTGCGTGGGACTTTCTGGGACTGTCTCCTGGGTGGGGGTCTTCTGCATGGGACTTCCTAGGACTGGGGGTCGTCTGTGTGGGACTTTCTGGGACTGGGGGTCGTCTGCGTGGGTCTTTCTGGGACTGTCTCCTGGGTGGGGGTTCGTCTGCGTTGGACTTTCTGGGACTGTGTCATGCGTGGGGATTCGTCTGCGTGGGACTTTCTGGGACTGTCTCCTGGGTAGGGGCTCGTCTGCGTGGGAATTTCTGAATCTGTCTCCTGGGTGGGGGTCGTCAGCGTGGGTCTTTCTGTGACTGGGGGTCGTCTGCGTGGGACTTTCTGTGATTGGGGGTCGTATGCGTGGGACTTTCTGGGACTGTCTCCTGGGTGGGAATCGTCTACGTGGGATTTACTGGGACTGTGGATCGTCTGCGTTGGACTTTCTGGGACTGTCTCCTGGGTGGGTGTTCGTGTGCGTTGGACTTTCTGTGACTGGGGGTTGTCTGCGTGGGATATATGGGTCTGTCTCCTGGGTGGGGGTCGTCTGCATGGGACTTTCTTGGACTTGGGGTCGTCTGCGTGGGATATCTTGGTCTGTCTCCTGGGTGGGGGGTTGTCTGCATGGGACTTTCTGGGACTGTGTGTCGTCTGCGTGCGACTTTCTGGGATTGTCTCCTGGGTTGGGGGGGTCGTCTGCGTGCGACTTGCTGGGACTGGGGGTCGTCTGGTTGGGACTTTCTGGGAGTGGGTGTCGTCTGCGTGGGACTTTCTGGGACTGTCTCCTGGGTGGGGGGTCGTCTGTGTCGAAAAAACTTTTGTAATTATGGATAAGGCAAGAAATTCTCGACAATTTGACACCAATATTTTGTGGATTCTATAAAAAGGAAAAATTAGAAATGCATTTTTATTGTGCACACTGGAATTCGGACGCTGTAAATTGTCAGACGACATAACGCGCACATGGTGACAGCTGTACTTTTTACTATCTGAGCAAATGTATTATCACTGAATACACACACAAATCAAATAATTGCACACAATTTGATACCGATTTTGGAAATATTTCTTTTATTGGAAAAAAGTTATAAACAAGTGAAATATGACTGGTTTTCCCAGTTTAGGGCCGCGTGACAATTTCCGCAAATGAGCTAACACAAGTCCCCATACCTTTGAATTTCGCCTCGACTCTATTCAACGTGTCGAAAAACTTTTGTAATTATGGATAAGGTAAGAAATTCTCGACAATTGGACACCAATATTTTGTGGATTCGATAGAAAGGAAAAATTAGAAATGCAGTCTTATTGTGCACAGTGGAATTCGGACGCTGTAAATTGTCAGAGGACATACCGCGCACATGGTGAAAGCTGTACTTTTTACTATCTGAGCAAATGAATAATCCCTGTATACATAGACAAATCAAATAATTGCACACAATTTGATACCCAATTTGAAAATACTTCTTCTTTTACTGGAAAAAAGCAATAAACAAGCGAATTATGACTGATTTCCCAGTTTAGGGCCGCATGACAATTTCCGCAAATGAGCTAAGAAAAGTCACCATACCGTTGAATTTTGACTGAACTCTAATCAAGGTGTCGAAAAAACTTTTGTAATTATGGATGAGGTAAGCAATTCCCGACAAGTGGACACCAATATTTTGTGGATTCTATAAAAAGGAAAAATTACAAATGCAGTTTTATAGTGCACACTGGAATTCGGACGATGTAAATTGTCAGACGACATACCGCGCACATGGTGAAAGCTGTACTTTTTACTATCTGAGCAAATGAAAAATCTCTGTATATATAGATAAATCAAATAATTGCACACAATTTGATACCCATTTTGAAAATATTTCTTTTACTGGAAAAAAAGTTATAAACAAGTGAATTATGACTTATTTCCCAGTTTAAGGCGGCATGACAATTTCCGCAAATGAGCTAACACAAGTCCCCATACCGTTGAATTTCGCCTCGACTCTATTCAACGTGTCGAAAAAACTTTTGTAATTACGGCTAAGGCAAGAAATTTCCGACAATTGGACACCAATATTTTGTGGATTCTATAAAAAGGAAAAATTAGAAATGCAGTCTTATTGTGCACTCTGGAATTCGGGCGCTGTAAATTGTCAGACGACATCCCGCGCACATGGTGAAAGCTGTACTTTTTGCTATCTGAGCAAATGAAACATCCCTGTAAACATAGACAAATCAAATAATTGCACACAATTTGATACGCATTTTGAAAATATTTCTTTAATGGAAAAAAGTTATAAACAAGTGAAATATGACTGATTTCCCTGTTTAGGGCTGCATAACAATTTCCGTAAATGAGCTAACACAAGCCCCATACCGTTGAATTTCGGCTCCACTCTATTCAAGGTGTCGAAAAACGTTTGAACTTATGGATAAGGTAAGAAATTCCCGACAATTGGACACCAACAGATCAGAGGCCATGCTGCTGGAGGTAGTCTAACATCTTACATTAGACGGCCAAATATGGACGGGAAACCAACAGATCAGAGGCCATGCTGCTGGACGTAGTTTATCTTTTTACATTAGACGCTCAAGTATGCAACAGAAACCAACAGATCAGAAACAGGGCTGCTGGACGTAGTGTATCATCTTACACAAGACGCTCAAATATGGACCGGAAGCCAACAGGTCAGAGGCCATGCTGGTGGAAGTAGTCTAAAATCTTACGTTAGACGCTCAAATATGGACCGGAAACCAACAGATCAGAGGCCATGCTGCTGGACGTAGTTTATCTTTTTCCATTAGACGCTCAAATATGCACCAGAAACCAACAGATCAGAATCATGGCTCCTGGACGTAGTGTATCATCTTACACAAGACACTCAAATATCGACCGGAACCCTACAGGTCAGAGGCAATTCTGCTGGACGTATTCTAAAATCTTACATCAGACGCTCAGATATGGACGGGAAACCAACAGATCAGAGGCCATGCTGCTGGGCGTACTTTATCTTTTTACATTAGACGCTCAAATATGCACCAGAAACCAACAGATCAGAATCATGGCTGCTAGACGTAGTGTATCATCTTACACAAGACGCTCAGATATGGTCCGGAAGCCAACAGGTCAGAGGCCATGTTGCTGGACGTAGTCTAATATCTTTCATTAGACGCTCAAATATGGACCGGAAACCAACAGATCAGAAGCCATGCTGCTGGACGTAGTATATCTTTTTACATTAAACGCTCAAATATGCACAAGATACCAAGAGATCAGAAACAGGGCTGCTGGACGTAGTGTATCATCTTACACAAGACGCTCGAATATGGACCTGAAGCCAACAGGTCAGAGGCAATGCGGCTGGACGTAGTCTAAAATCTTACATTGGACGCTCAAATATGTTCCGGAAACCAACAGATCAGAGGCCATGCTCCTGTACGTAGCTTATCTTTTTACATTAGACGCTCAAATATGCACCAGAAAACAACAGATCAGAATCATGGCTGCTGGACGTAGTGTATCATCTTACAGAAGACGCCCAAATATGGACCGGAAACCAACAGATCAGAGGCCAAGCTGCTGGACGTAGTTTATCTTTTTACATTAGACGCTCATATATGCACCAGAAACCAAGAGATCAGAAACAGGGCTGCTGGACGTTGTGTATCATATACACAAGACGCTCAAATACGGACCGGAAACCAAGAGTTCAGTGTCCATGCTGCTGGACGTAGTCTAAAATCTTACATTAGACGCTCAAATATGGACCGGAAACCAACAGATCATAGGCCATGCTGCTGGACGTAGTTTATCTTTTTACATTAGACGGTCAAATATGCACCAGAAACCAACAGATCAGAATCATGGATGCTAGACGTAGTGTATCATCTTACACAAGACGCTCAGATATGGTCCGGAAGCCACCAGGTCAGAGGCCATGCTGCTGGACGTAGTCTAAAATCTTACATTAGACGCTCAAATATGGACCGGAAACCAACAGATCAAAGGCCATGCTGCTGGACGTAGTTTATCTTTTTAGATTAAACGCTCAAATATGCACCAGAAACCAAGAGATCAGAAACAGGGCTGCTGGACGTAGTGTATCATCTTACACAAGACGCTCAAATATGGACCGGAAGCCAACAGGTCAGAGGCTATGCTGCTGGACGTTGTCTAAAATCTTATATTAGACGCTCAAATATGGACCGGAAAACAACAGATCAGAGGACATGCTGCTGGACGTAGTATATCTTTTTACATTAGACGCTCAAATATGCACAAGATACCAAGAGTTCAGAAACAGGGCTGAGTGACGTAGTGTATCATCTTACACAAGACGCTCAAATATGGACCTGAAGCCAACAGGTCAGAGGCAATGAGGCTGGACGTAGTCTAAAATCTTACATTGGACGCTCAAATATGGTCCGGAAACCAACAGATCAGAGGCCATGCTGCTGGACGTAGTTTACCTTTTACATTAGACGCTCAAATATGGACCGGAATCCAACAGATCAGAGGCCATGCTGCTGGACGTAGTTTATCTTTTTACATTAGACGCTCAAATATGCATCAGAAACAAGAGATCAGTATCATGGCTGCTGGACGTAGTGTATCATCTTACACAAGACGGTCAAATATTGACCGGAAGCCAAGAGGTCAGAGGCCATGCTGCTGGGCGTAGTCTAAAATCTTACATTAGACGCTCAAATATGGACCGGAATCCAACAGATCAGAGCCCATGCTGCTGGGCGTAGTTTATCTTTTTATATTAGACGCTCAAATATGCACCAGAAACCAACAGATCAGAATCATGGCTGCTGGACGTAGTGTATCATCTTACACAAGACGTTCAAATATCGACCGGAAACATACAGGTCAGAGGCCATGCTGCTGGACGTAGTCTAAAATCTTACATTAGACGGTCAAATATGGACGGCAAACCAACAGATCAGACGCCATGCTGCTGGACGTACTTTATCTTTTTACATTAGACGCTCAAATATGCACCAGAAACCGAGAGATCAGAAACAGGGCCGCTGGACGTAGAGTATCATCTTACACAAGATGCTCAAATATGGACCGGAAGCCAACAGGTCAGAGGCTATCCTGCTGGACGTAGTCTAAGATCTTATATTAGAAGCTCAAATATGGTCCGGAAACCAACAGATCAGAGGCCATGCTGCTGGACGTAGTTTATCTTTTTACATTAGACGGTCAAATATGCACCAGAAACCAAGAGATCAGAAACAGGGCTGCTGGACGTAGTGTATGAATCTTACACAAGACACTCAAATATGGACCGGAAGCCAACAGGTCAGAGGCCATTCTGCTGGACGTAGTCTAAAATCTTACATTAGACGCTCAAATATGAACCGGAAACCAACAGATCAGAGGCCATGCTGCTGGTCGTAGTTTATCTTTTTACATTAGACGCTCAAATATGCACCAGAAAACAAGAGATCAGAAACAGGTCTGCTGGACGTAGTGTATAATCTTCCAGAAAACGCTCAAGTATGGACCGGAAGCCAACAGGTCAGAGGCCATGCTGCTGGACGTAGATTATCTTTTTACATTAGACGCTCAAATATGCACCATAAACCAAGAGATCAGAAACAGGGCTGCTAGACGTAGTGTATCATCTTACACAAGACGCTCAAATATGAACCGGAAGCCAACAGGCCAGAGGCCATGCTGCTGGTCGTAGTCTAAAATCTTACATTAGACACTCAAATATGGACCGGAAACCAACAGATCAGAGGCCATGCTGCTGGACGTAGGTTATCTTTTTACATTAGACGTTCAAATATGCACCATAAACCAAGAAAACACAAACAGGGCTACTGGACGTAGTGTATCATCTTACACAAGTCGCTCAAATATGAACAGTAAGCCAACAGGTCAGAGGCCATGCTACTGGACGTAGTCTAACATCTTACATTAGACGCTTAAATGTTGACCGGAAACCAACAGATCAGAGGCCATGCTGCTGGACGTAGTTTATCTTTTTACATTAGACGCTGAAGTATGCAACAGAAACCAACAGATCAGAAACAGGGCTGCTGGGCGTAGTGTATCATCTTACACAAGACTCTCAAATATGGACAGGAAGCCAACAGGTCAGAGGCCATGCTGCTGGAGGTAGTCAAAAATCTTACGTTAGACGCTCAAATATGGATCGAAAACCAACAGGACAGAGGCCATGCTGCAGGAGGTAGTTTATCTTTTTACGTTAGACGCTCAAATATGCACCAGAAACCAAGAGATCAGAAACAGGGCTGCTGGACGTAGTGTATCATCTTACACAAGATGCTCAAATATGGACCGGAAGCCAACAGGTCACAGGCATTTCTGCTGGATGTTGTCTAAAATCTTATATTAGACGCTCAAATATGGACCGGAAACCAACAGATCAGAGGCCATGCTGCTGGACGTAGAATAACCTTTTACATTAGACGCTCAAATATGCACAAGATACCAAGAGATCAGAAACAGGGCTGCTGGACGTAGTGTATCATCTTACACAAGACGCTCAAATATGGACCTGAAGCCAACAGGTCAGAGGCCATGCTGCTGGACGTAGTTTATCTTTTTACATTAGACGCTCAAATATGCATCAGAAACAAGAGATCAGTATCATGGCTGCTGGACGTAGTGTATCATCTTACACAAGACGGTCAAATATTGACCGGAAGCCAAGAGGTCAGAGGCCATGCTGCTGGGCGTAGTCTAAAATCTTACATTAGACGCTCAAATATGGACCGGAATCCAACAGATCAGAGCCCATGCTGCTGGGCGTAGTTTATCTTTTCATATTAGACGCTCAAATATGCACCAGAAACCAACAGATCAGAATCATGGCTGCTGGACGTAGTGTATCATCTTACAGAAGACGCTCAAATATGGACCGGAAGCCAAGAGGTCAGAGTCCATGCTGCTGGTCGTAGTCTAAAATCTTACATTAGAGGCTCAAATATGGACCGGAAACCAACAGATCAGAGGCCATGCTGCTGGTCGTAGTTTATCTTTTACATTAGACGTTCAAATATGCACGAGAAACCAAGAGATCAGAAACAGGGCTGCTGGACGTAGTGTATAATCTTACACAAGACGATCAAATTTGGACCGGAAGCCAACAGGTCAGGGGCCATTCAGCTGGACGTAGTCTAAAATCTTACAGTAGACGCTCAAATATGAACCGGAAACCAACAGATCAGAGGCCATGCTGCTGGACGTAGTTTATCTTTTTACATTAGACACTCAAATATGCACCAGAAACCAAGAGATCAGAAACAGGGCTGCTGGACGTTGTGTATCATATACACAAGACGCTCAAATACGGACCGGAAACCAAGAGTTCAGAGGACATGCTGCTGGGCGTAGTCTAAAATCTTATATTAGACGCTCAAATATGGACCGGAAACCAACAGATCAGAGGCCATGCTGCTGGACGTAGTATATCTTTTTACATTAGACGCTCAAATATGCACCAGAAACCAACAGATCAGAATCATGGCTGCTGGACGTAGTGTATCATCTTACACAAGACACTCAAATATCGACCAGAACCCTACAGGTCAGAGGCCCTGCTGCTGGACGTAGCCTAAAATCTTTCATCAGACGCTCAGATATGGACGGGAAACCAACAGATCAGAGGCCATGCTGCTGGACGAACTTTATCTTTTAACATTAGAGGCTCAAATATGCACCAGAAACCAATAGATCAGAAACAGGTCTGCTGGACGTAGTGTATCACCTTACACAAGACGCTCAAATATGGAGTGGAAGCCAACAGGTCAGAGGACATGCTGCTGGACGTATTCTAAAATCTTACATTAGCCGCTCAAATATGGACCGAAAACCAACAGATCAGAGGCCATGCTGCTGGACGTAGTTTATCTTTTTACATTTGACGCTCAAATATGCACCAGAAACCAAGAGGTCAGAAACAGAGCTGCTGGACGTAGTGTATCATCTTACACAAGACGCTCAAATATGGACCAGAAGCCAACAAATCAGAGGCCATGCTGCTGGACGTAGTTTATCTTTTTACATTAGACGCTCAAATATGCACCAGAAAGCAAGTGATCAGGAACTGGTCTGCTGGACGTAGTGTATCATCTTACAGAAGACGCTCAAATATAGACCGGAAGCCAACAGGTCAGAGGCCATGCTGCTGGGCGTAGTCTAAAATCTTACATTAGACGCTCAAATATGAACCGGAAACCAACAGATCAGAGGCCTGCTGCTGGTACGTAGATTATCTTTTTACATTAGACTCTCAAATATGCACCAGAAACCAAGAGATCATAAACAGGGCTGCTGGACTTTGTGTATCATATAAAAAAGACGCTCAAATACGGACCGGAAAACAACAGTTCAGAGGCCATGCTGCTGGACGTAGTCTAAAATCTTACATTAGACGCTCAATTATGGACTGGAAACCAACAGATCAGAGGCCATGCTGCTGGATGTAGTTTATCTTTTTACATTAGACGCTCAAATATGCACCAGAAACCAACAGATCAGAATCATGGCTGCTAGACGTAGTGTATCATCTTACACAAGACGCTCAGATATAGTCCGGAAGCCAACAGGTCAGAGGTCATGCTGCTGGACGTAGTCTAAAATCTTACATTAGACGCTCAAATATGGACCGGAAACCAACAGATCAGAGGCCATGCTGCTGGACGTAGTATATCTTTTTACATTAGACGCTCAAAAATGCAACAGAAACCAAGAGATCTGAAACAGGGCTGCTGGACGTAGTGTATAATCTCACACAAGACGCTCAAATATGGACCGGAAGCCAACAGGTCAGAGGCAATGCGGCTGGACGTAGTCTAAAACTTACATTGGACGCCCAAATGTGGTCGGGAAACCAACAGATCAGAGGCCATGCTGCTGGACGTAGTTTATCTTTTTACATTAGACGCTCAAATATGCACCAGAAACCAACAGATCAGAATCATGGCTGCTGGACGTAGTGTATCATCTTACACAAGACGCTCAAACATGGACCGGAAGCCAAGAGATCAGAGGCCATGCTGCTGGTCGTAGTCTAAAATCTTACATTAGAGGCTCAAATATGGACCGGAAACCAACAGATCAGAGGCCATGCTGCTGGACGTAGTTTATCTTTTTACATTAGAGGCTCAAATATCCACCAGGAGCCAACAGATCAGAATCACGGCTGCTGGACGTAGTGTATCATCTTACAGAAGACGCTCAAATATGGACCGGAAGCCAACAGGTCAGAGGCCATGCTGCTGGACGTAGTTTATCTTTTTACATTAGAGGCTCAAATATCCACCAGAAGCCAACAGATCAGAATCACGGCTGCTGGACGTAGTGTATCATCTTACACAAAACGCTGAAATATGGACCGGAAGCCAACAGGTCAGAGGCCATGCTGCTGGACGCAGTCTAAAGTCTTATATTAGACGCTCAAATATGGACCGGAAACCAACCGATCAGAGGCCATGCTGTTGGACGTAGTATATCTTTTTACATTAGACGCTCAAATATACACAAGATACCAAGAGATCAGAAACAGGGCTGCTGGACGTAGTGTATCATCTTACACAAGACGCTCAAATATGGACCTGAAGCCAACAGGTCAGAGGCAATGCGGCGGGACGTAGTCTAAAATCTTACATTAGACGCTCAAATATGGTCTGGAAACCAACAGATCAGAGGCCATGCTGCTGGCCGTAGTTTATCTTTTTACATTAGACGCTCAAATATGCACCAGAAACCAACAGATCAGAATCATGGCTGCTTGACGTAGTGTATCATCTTACACAAGACGCTAAAATATCGACCGGAAACATACAGGTCAGAGGCCATGCTGCTGGACGTAGTCTAAAATCTTATATTAGACGCTCAAATATGGACCGGAAACCAACAGATCCGAGGCCATGTTTCTGGACGTAGTATATCTTTTTACATTAGACGCTCATATATGCACAAGAAACCAAGAGATCAGAAACAGGGCTGCTGGACATAGTGTATCATCTTACACAAGACGCTCAAATATGGACCGGAAGCCAACAGGTCAGAGGCTATGCTGCTGCACGTAGTCTAAAATCTTATATTAGACGCTCAAATATGGACCGGAAACCAACAGATCAGAGGCCATGCTGCTGGACGTAGTTTATCTTTTTACATTAGACGGTCAAATATGCACCAGAAACCAACAGATCAGAATCATGGCTGCTAGACGTAGTGTATCATCTTACACAAGACGCTCAGATATGGTCCGGAAGCCAACATGTCAGAGGCCATGCTGCTGGTCGTAGACTAAAATCTTACATTAGACGCTCAAATATGGACCGGAAACCAACAGATCAAAGGCCATGCTGCAGGACGAAGTTTAACTTTTTACATTAGACGCTCAAATATGCACCAGAAACCAAGAGATCAGAAACAGGTCTGCTGGACGTTGTGTATCATATACACAAGACGCTCAAATACGGACCGGAAACCAAGAGTTCAGAGGCCATGCTGCTAGGCATAGTCTAAAACCTTATATTAGACGCTCAAATATGGACCGGAAACCAACAGATCAGAGGCCATGCTGCTGGACGTAGTATATCTTTTTACATTAGACGCTCAAATATACACAAGATACCAAGAGATCAGAAACAGGGCTGCTGGACGTAGTGTATCATCTTACACAAGACGCTCAAATATGGACCTGAAGCCAACAGGTCAGAGGCAATGCGGCTGGACGTAGTCTAAAATCTTACATTGGACGCTCAAATATGGTCCGGAAACCAACAGATCAGAGGCCATGCTGCTGTACGTAGCTTATCTTTTTACATTAGACGCTCAAATATGCACCAGAAATCAACAGATCAGAATCATGGCTGCTGGACGTAGTGTATCATGTTACACAAGACGCTCAAATATGGACCGGAAGCTAAGAGGTCAGAGTCACGCATGCTGCTGGTCGTAGTCTAAAATCTTACATTAGAGGCTCAAATATGGACGGGAAACCAACAGATCAGAGGCCATGCTGCTGGACGTAGTTTATCTTTTACATTAGACGGTCAAATATGCACCAGAAACCAAGAGATCAGAAACAGGGCTGCTGGACGTAGTGTATCATCTTACATTAGAAGCTCAAATATGGACCGGAAGCCAACAGGTCAGAGGCCATGCTGCTGGACGTAGTCTAAAATCTTACATTAGACGCTCAAATATGAACCGGAAACCAACAGATCAGAGGCCAAGCTGCTGGACGTAGTTTATCTTTTTACATTAGACGCTCAAATATGCACCAGAAAACAAGAGATCAGAAACAGGTCTGCAGGACGTAGTGTATCATCTTACAGAAGACGCTCAAATATGGACCGGAAGCCAACAGGTCAGAGGCCATGCTGCTGGACGTAGTCTAAAATATTACATTAGACGCTCAAATATGAACCGGAAATCAACAGATCAGAGGCCATGCTGCTGGACGTAGATTATCTTTTTACATTAGACGCTCATATATGCACCAGAAACCAAGAGATCAGAAACAGGGCTGCTGGACGTTGTGTATCATATACACAAGACGCTCAAATACAGACCGGAATCCAAAAGTTCAGAGGCCATGCTGCTGGGCGTAGTCTAAAATCTTACATTAGACGCACAAATATGGACCAGAAACCAACAGATCAGAGGCCATGCTGCTGGTCGTAGTTTCTCTTTTTACATTAGACGCTCAAATATGCACCAGAAACCAACAGATCAGAATCATGGCTGCTAGACGTAGTGTATCATCTTACACAAGACGCTCATATATGGACAAGAAGCCAACAGGTCAGAGGCTATGCTGCTGGACGTAGTCTAAAATCTTATATTAGACGCTCAAATATGGAACGTAAACCAACAGATCAGAGGCCATGCTGCTGGACGTAGTATATCTTTTTACATTAGACGCTCAAATATCCACAAGAAACCAAAAGATCAGAAACAGGGCTGCTGGACGTAGTGTATCATCTTACACAAGACGCTCAAATATGGGCCGGCAGCCAACAGGTCAGAGGCTATGCTGCTGTACGTAGTCTAAAGTCTTATATTAGACGCTCAAATATGGACCGGAAACCAACAGATCAGAGGCCATGCTGCTGGACGTAGTATATCTTTTTACATTAGAGGCTCAAATATGCACAAGATACCAAGAGTTCAGAAACAGGGCTGCTGGACGTAGTGTATCATCTTACACAAGACGCTCAAATATGGACCTGAAGCCAACAGGTCAGATGCAATGCGGCTGTACGTAGTCTAAAATCTTACATTGGACGCTCAAATATGGTCCTGAAGCCAACAGGTCAGAGGCTATGCTGCTGGACGTAGTCTAAAATCTTATATTAGACGCTCAAATATGGTCCGGAAACCAACAGATCAGAGGCCATGCTGCTGGACGTAGTTTATCTTTTTACATTAGACGCTCAAATATGCACCAGAAACCAACAGATCAGAATCATGGCTGCTGGACGTAGTGTATCATCTTACACAAGACGCTCAAATATGGACCGGAAGCCAAGAGGTCAGAGTCCATGCTGCTGGTCGTAGTCTAAAATCTTACATTAGAGGCAAAAATAGGGACCGGAAACCAACAGATCAGAGGCCATGCTGCTGGTCGTAGTTTATCTTTTTACATTAGACGCGCAAATATGCACCAGAAACCAAGAGATCAGAAACAGGGCTGCTGGACGTAGTGTATCATCTTGCACAAGACGCTCAAATATGGACCGGAAGCCAACAGGTCAGAGGCCATGCTACTGGAGGTAGTATATCTTTTTACATTAGACGCTAAAATATGCACCAGAAACCAAGAGATCAGAAACAGGGCTGCTGGACGTAGTGTATCATCTTACACAAGACGCTCAAATATGGACCGGAAGCCAACAGGTCAGAGGCTATGCTGCTGGACGTAGTCTAAAATCTTATATTAGACGATCAAATATGGACCGGAAACCAACAGAACAGAGGCTATGCTGCTGGACGTAGTATATCTTTTTACATTAGACGCTCAAAGATGCACAAGATACCAAGAGATCAGAAGCAGGGCTGCTGGACGTAGTGTATCATCTTACACAAGACGCTCAAATATGGACCTGAAGCCAACAGGTCAGAGGCAATGCGGCTGGACGTAGTCTAAAATCTTACATTAGACGCTCAAATATGAACCGGAAACCAAATATGAGAGGCCATGCTGCTGGACGTAGATTATCTTTTTACATTAGACGCTCAAATATGCACCAGAAACCAAGAGATCAGAATCATGGCTGCTGGAGGTTGTGTATCATCTTACACAAGACGCTCAAATATGGACCGGAAGCCAACAGGTCAGAGGCCATGCTGCTGGCCGTAGTGTAAAATCTTACATTAGACGCTCAAATATGGACCGGAAACCAACAGATCAGAAGCCATGCTGCAGGACGTAGTTTATCTTTATACATTAGTGGCTCAAATATCCACCAGAAGCCAACAGATCAGATTCAGGTCTGCTGGACGTAGTGTATGATCTTACACAAGACGCTCAAATATGGACCGGAAGCCAACAGGTCAGAGGCCATGCTGCTGGACGTAGTTTAAAATCTTACGTTAGACGCACAAATATGGACCGGAAACCAACAGATCAGAGGCCATGCTGCTGGGCGTAGATTATCTTTTTACATTACACGCACAAATATGCACCAGAAACCAATAGATTAGAAACAGGGCTGCTGGACGTAGTGTATCATCTTACACAAGACGCTCAAATATGGACCGGAAGCCAACAGGTCAGAGGCCATGCTGCTGGACGTAATCTAAAATCTTATATTAGACGCTCAAATATGGACCGGAAACCAAGCGATCAGAGGCCATGCTGCTGGACCTAGTATATCTTTTTACATTAGACGCTCAAATATGCACAAGATACCAAGAGATCAGAAACAGGGCTGCTGGACGTAGTCTATAATCTTACACAAGACGCTCAAAAATGGACATGAAGCCAACAGGTCAGAAGCAATACGGCTGGACGTAGTCTAATATCTTACATTGGACGCTCAAATATGGTCCGGAAACCAACAGATCGGGAACATGCTGCTGGACGTAGTTTATCTTTTTACATTAGACGCTCATATAGGCACCAGAAACCAACAGATCAGAATCATGGCTGCTGGACGTAGTGTATCATCTTACACAAGAGGGTCAAATATGGACCGGAAGCCAAGAGGTCAGAATCCATGCCGCTGGTCGTAGTCTAAAATCTTACATTAGAGGCTCAAATATGGACCGGAAACCAACAGATCAGAGGCCATGCTGCTGGACGTAGTGTATCTTTTTTCATTAGACGCTCAAATATGCACGAGAAACCAAGAGATCAGAAACAGGGCTGCTGGATATAGTGTATCATCTTACACAAGACGCTCAAATATGGACCGGAAGCCAACAGGTCCGAGGACATGCTACTGGACGTAGTTTAAAATCTTACATTAGACGCACAAATATGGACCGGAAACCAACAGATCAGAGGCCATGCTGCTGGACGTAGATTATCTTTTTTCATTACACGCACAAATATGCACCAGAAACCAATAGATCAGAAACAGGGCTGATGGACGTAGTGTATCATCTTACACAAGACGCTCAAATATGGACCGGAAGCCAACAGGTCAGAGGATATGCTGCTCGACGTAGTCTAAAATCTTATATTAGACGCTCAAATATGGACCGGAAACCAACAGATCAGAGGCCATGCTGCTGGACGTAGTATATCTTTACATTAGACGCTCAAATATGCACAAGATACCAATAGATCAGAAACAGGGCTGCTGGACCTAGTCTATCATCTTACACAAGACGCTCAAATATGGACCGGAAGCCAACAGGTCAGAGGCCATGCTGCTGGACGTAGTCTAAAATCTTATATTAGACGATCAGATATGGACCGGAAACCAACCGATCAGAGGCCATGCTGCTGGACGTAGTATATCTTTTTACATTAGACGCTCAAATATGCACAAGATACAAAGAGATCAGAAACAGGGCTACTTGACGTAGTGTATATTCTTACACAAGACGGTCAAATATGGACCGGAAGCCAAGAGGTCAGAGTCCATGCTGCTGGGCGTAGTCTAAAATCTTGCATTAGAGGCTCAAATATGGACCGGAAACCAACAGATCAGAGGCCATGCTGCTGGAGGTAGTTTATCATTTACATTAGACGGTCAAATATGCACCAGAAACCAAGAGACCAGAAACAGGGCTACTGGACGTAGTGTATCATCTTACACAAGACGCTCAAAAATGGACCGGAAGCCAACAGGTCAGAGGCCATGCTGCTGGTGGTAGTCTAAAATCTTACATTAGACGCTCAAATATGAACCGGAAACTAACAGATCAGAGGCCATGCTGCTGGTCGTAGATTATCTTTTTACATTAGACGCTCAAATATGCACCAGAAACCAAGAGATCAGAAACAGAGCTGCTGGACGTTGTGTATCATCTTACACAAGACGCTCAAATAGGGACCGGAAGCCAACAGGTCAGTGGCCATGCTGCTGGGCGTAGTTTAAAATCTTACATTAGACGCACAAATATGGACCGGAAACCAACAGAACAGAGGCCATTCTGCTGGACGTAGTTTATCTTTTTTTACATTAGACGCTCAAATATGTACCAGAAAAAGATATACTACGTCCAGCAGCTTCAAGTCCATATTTGAGCGTCTTGTGTAAGATGATACACTACGTCCAGCAGCCCTGTTTGTGATCTCTTTGTATCTTGTGCATATTTGATCGTCTAATGTAAAAAGATATACTACATCCAGCAGCATGGCCTCTGATCGGTTGGAGTCCGGTCCATATCTGAGCGTGTAATATAAGATTTTAGACTACGTCCAGCAGCATGGCCTCTGACCTGTTGGCTTCCGGTCCATATTTGAGCGTCTTGTGTAAGATGATACACTACATCCAGCAGCCCTGTTTCTGATCTATTGGTTTCTGGTGCATATTTGTGCGTGTAATGTAAAAAGATTATCTACGTCCAGCAGCATGGCCTCTGATCTATTGGTTTCCGGTCCATATTTGTGCGTCTAATGTAAGATTTTAGTATACGTCCAGCAGCATGGCTTCTGACTTGTTGGCTTCCGGTCCATATTTGAGCGTCTTGTGTAAGATGATACACTACGTCCAGCAGCCGTGATTCTGATCTGTTGGCTTCTGGTGGATATTTGAGCCTCTAATGTAAAAAGATAAACTACATCCAGCAGCATGGCCTCTGATCGGTTGGATTCCGGTCCATATCTGAGCGTGTAATATAAGATTTTAGACTACGTCCAGCAGCATGGCCTCTGACCTGTTGGATTCCGGTCCATATTTGAGCGTCTTGTGTAAGATGATACACTACGTCCAGCAGCCGTGATTCTGATTTGTAGGCTTCTGGTGGATATTTGAGCCTCTAATGTAAAAAGATAAACTACGTCCAGCAGCATGGCCTCTGATCTGTTGGTTTCCGGTCCATATTTGAGCGTCTAATGTAAGATTTTACACTACGTCCAGCAGCATGGCCTCTGACCTGTTGGCTTCCGGTCCATATTTGAGCGTCTTGTGTAAGATGATACACTACGTCCAGCAGCCCTGTTTCTGATCTCTTGGTTTCTGGTTCATATTTGACCGTCTAATGTAAAAGATAAACTACGTCCAGCAGCATGGCCTCTGATCTGTTGGTTTCCGGTCTATATTTGAGCCTCTAATGTAAGATCTTAGACTACGACCAGCAGCATGGCCTCTGACGTCTTGGCTTCCGGTCCATATTTGACCGTCTTGTGTAAGATGATACACTACGTCCAGCAGCCATGATTCTGATCTGTTGGTTTCTGGTGCATATTTGAGCGTCTAATGTAAAAAGATAAACTACGTCCAGCAGCATGGCCTCTGATCTGTTGGTTTCCCGACCATATTTGAGCGTCCAATGTAAGATTTCAGACTACGTCCAGCAGCATGGCCTCTGACCTGTTGGCTTCCGGACTATATCTGAGCGTCTTGTGTAAGATGATACACTACGTCTAGTAGCCATGGTTCTGATCTGTTGGTTTCTGGTGCATATTTGAGCGTCTAATGTAAAAAGATAAACTACGTCCAGCAGCATGGCCTCTGATCTGTTGGTTTCCGGTCCATATTTGAGCGTCTAATGTAAGATTTTAGACTACGTCCAGCAGCATGGCCTCCGAACTCTTGGTTTCCGGTCCATATTTGAGCATCTTGTGTAAGATGATACACAACGTCCAGCAGCCCTGTTTCTGATCTCCTGGTTTCTGGTGCATATTTGAGCGTCTAATGTAAAAAGATAATCTACGTCCAGCAGCAGGCCTCTGATCTGTTGGTTTCCGGTTCATATTTGAGCGTCTAATGTAAGATTTTAGACTACGCCCAGCAGCATGGCCTCTGACCTGTTGGCTTCCGCTCTATATTTCGGCGTCTTCTGTAAGATGATACACTAGGTCCAGCAGACCTATTCCTGATCACTTGCTTTCTGGTGCATATTTGAGCGTCCAATGTAAAAAGATAAACTACGTCCAGCAGCATGGGCTCTGATCTGTTGGTTTCCGGTTCATATTTGTGCGTCTAATGTAATATTTTTGACTACATCCAGCAGCATGGCCTCTGACCTGTTGGCTTCCGGTCCATATGTGAGCGTCTTGTGTAGGATGATACAGTACGTCCAGCAGCCCTGTTTCTGATCTCTTGGTTTCTGGTGCATATTTGACCGTCTAATATAAAAGATAAACTACGCCCAGCAGCATGGCCTCTGATCTGTTGGTTTCCGGTCCATATTTGAGCCTCTAATGTAAGATTTTAGAATACGACCAGCAGCATGGACTCTGACCTGTTGGCTTCCGGTCCATATTTGAGCGTCTTGTGTAAGATGATACACTACGTCCAGCAGCCATGATTCTGATCTGTTGGTTTCTGGTGCATATTTGAGCGTCTAAGGTAAAAAGATAAACTACGTCCAGCAGCATGGCCTCTGATCTGTTGGTTTCCGGTCCATATTTGAGCGTCTAATATAAGATTTTAGACTACGTCCAGCAGCATAGCCTCTGACCTGTTGGCTTCCGGTCCATATTTGAGCGTCTTGTGGAAGATGATACACTACGTGCAGCAGCCCTGTTTCTGATCTCTTGGTATCTTGTGCATATTTGAGCGTCTAATGTAAAAAGATAAACTACGTCCAGCAGCATGGCCTCTGATATGTTGGTTTCCGGTCCATATATGAGCGTCTAATATAAGATTTTAGACTACGTCCAGCAGCATAGCCTCTGACCTGTTGGCTTCCGGTCCATATTTGAGAGTCTTGTGTAAGATGATACACTACGTCCAGCAGCCCTGTTTCTGATCTCTTGGTTTCTGGTGCATATTTGAGCGTCTAATGTAAAAAGATATACTAGGCCCAGCAGCATGGCCTCTGATCTGTTGGTTTCCGGTCCATATTTGAGAGTCTAATATAAGATTTTAGACTACGTCCAGCAGCATAGCCTCTGACCTGTTGGCTTCCGGTCCATATTTGAGCGTCTTGTGCAAGATGATACATTACGTCCAGCAGCCCTGTTTCTGATCTCTTGGTATCTTGTGCATAATTTAGCGTCTAATGTAAAGATATACTACGTCCAGCAGCATGGCCTCTGATCTGTTGGATTCAGGTCAATATTTGAACGTCTAATATAAGATTTTAGTCTGCGTCGAGCAGCATAGCCTCTGACCTGTTGGCTTCCGGTCCATATTTGAGCGTCTTGTGTAAGATGATACACTACGTCCAGCACCCCTGTTTCTGATCTCTTGGTTTCTGGTGCATATTTGACCGTCTAATGTAAAAGATAAACTACGTCCAGCAGCCTGGCCTCTGATCTGTTGGTTTCCGGTCCATATTTGAGCCTCTAATGTAAGATTTTAGACTACGACCAGCAGCATGGACTCTGACCTCTTGGCTTCCGGTCAATATTTGACCGTCTTGTGTAAGATGATACACCTTGTCCAGCAGCCATGATACTGATCTCTTGTATCTGATGCATATTTGAGCGTCTAATGTAAAAAGAGAAACTATGTCCGGCAGCATGGCCTCTGATCTGTTGGATTCCGGTCCATATTTGAGCGTCTAATGTAAAAGGTAAACTACATCCAGCAGCATGGCCTCTGATCTGTGTGTTTCCGGACCATATTTGAGCGTCCAATGTAAGATTTTAGACTACGTCCAGCAGCATGGCATCTGACCTGTTGGCTTCCGGACCATATCTGAGCGTCTTGTGTAAGATGATACACTAGGTCCAGCAGCCCTGTTTCTGATCACTTGGTTTCTGGTGCGTATTTGACCGTCTAATGTAAAAGATAAACTACGTCCAGCAGCATGGCCTCTGATCTGTTGGTTTCAGGTCCATATTTGAGCCTCTAATGTAAGATTTTAGACTACGACCAGCAGCATGGACTTTGACCTGTTGGCTTCCGGTCCATATTTGAGCGTCTTGTGTAAGATGATACACTACGTCCAGCAGCCATGATTCTGATCTGTTGGTTTCTGGTGCATATTTGACCGTCTAATGTAAAAAGATAAACTACGTCCAGCAGCATGGCCTATGATCTGTTGGTTTCCGGTCCATATTTGAGCGTCTAATGTAAGATTTTAGACTACGTCCAGCAGCATGGCCTCTGAACTCTTGGTTTCCGGTCCGTATTTGAGCGTCTTGTGTATATGATACACAACGTCCAGCAGCCCTGTTTCTGATCTCTTGGTTTCTGGTGCATATATGAGCGTCTAATGTAAAAAGATAATCTACGTCCAGCAGCATGGCCTCTGATCTGTTACTTTCCGGTTCATATTTGAGCGTCTAATGTAAGATTTTAGACTACGTCCAGCAGCATGGCCTCTGACCTGTTGGCTCCCGGTCCATATTTGAGCGTCTAGTGTAAGATGATACATTACGTCCAGCAGCCCTGTTTCTGATCTCTTGGTTTCTGGTGCGTATTTGACGGTCTAATGTAAAAGATAAACTACGTCCAGCAGCATGGCCTCTGATCTGTTGGTTTCTGGTCCATATTTGAGCCTCTAATGTAAGATTTTAGACTACGACCAGCAGCAAGGACTTTGACCTGTTGGCTTTCGGTCCATATTTGAGCGTCTTGTGTAAGATGATACACTACGTCCAGCAGCCATGATTCTTATCTGTTGGTTTCTGGGGCATATTTGAGCGTCTAATGTAAAAAGATAAGCTACGTACAGCAGCATGGCCTCTGATCTGTTTGTTTCCGGAACATATTTGAGCGTCCAATGTAAGATTTCAGACTACGTCCAGCCGCATTGCCTCTGACCTGTTGGCTTCAGGTCCATATTTGAGCGTCTTGTGTAAGATGATACACTACGTCCAGCAGCCCTGTTTTTGATCTCTTGGTATCTTGTGCATATTTGAGCGTCTAATGTAAAAAGATATACTACATCCAGCAGCATGGCTTCTGATCTGCTGGTTTCCGGTCCATATTTGAGCGTCTAATATCAGATTTTAGAATACGTCCAGCAGCATAGCCTCTGACCTGTTGGCTACCGGTCCATATTTGAGCGTATTGTGTAAGATGATACACTACGTCCAGCAGCCCTGTTTCTGATCTCTTGGTTTCTGGTGCATATTTGAGCGTCTAATGTAAAAAGATAAACTACGTCCAGCAGCATGGCCTCTGATCTGTTGGTTTCCGGTCCATATTTGAGCGTCTAATATAAGATTTTAGACTACGTCCAGCAGCATAGCCTCTGACCTGTTGGCTTCCGGTCCATATTTGAGCGTCTTGTGGAAGATGATACACTACGTGCAGCAGCCCTGTTTCTGATCTCTTGGTATCTTGTGCATATTTGAGCGTCTAATGTAAAAAGATAAACTACGTCCAGCAGCATGGCCTCTGATATGTTGGTTTCCGGTCCATATATGAGCGTCTAATATAAGATTTTAGACTACGTCCAGCAGCATAGCCTCTGACCTGTTGGCTTCCGGTCCATATTTGAGAGTCTTGTGTAAGATGATACACTACGTCCAGCAGCCCTGTTTCTGATCTCTTGGTTTCTGGTGCATATTTGAGCGTCTAATGTAAAAAGATATACTAGGCCCAGCAGCATGGCCTCTGATCTGTTGGTTTCCGGTCCATATTTGAGAGTCTAATATAAGATTTTAGACTACGTCCAGCAGCATAGCCTCTGACCTGTTGGCTTCCGGTCCATATTTGAGCGTCTTGTGCAAGATGATACATTACGTCCAGCAGCCCTGTTTCTGATCTCTTGGTATCTTGTGCATAATTTAGCGTCTAATGTAAAGATATACTACGTCCAGCAGCATGGCCTCTGATCTGTTGGATTCAGGTCAATATTTGAACGTCTAATATAAGATTTTAGTCTGCGTCGAGCAGCATAGCCTCTGACCTGTTGGCTTCCGGTCCATATTTGAGCGTCTTGTGTAAGATGATACACTACGTCCAGCAGCCCTGTTTCTGATCTCTTGGTTTCTGGTGCATATTTGACCGTCTAATGTAAAAGATAAACTACGTCCAGCAGCCTGGCCTCTGATCTGTTGGTTTCCGGTCCATATTTGAGCCTCTAATATAAGATTTTAGACTACGACCAGCAGCATGGACTCTGACCTCTTGGCTTCCGGTCAATATTTGACCGTCTTGTGTAAGATGATACACCTTGTCCAGCAGCCATGATACTGATCTCTTGTATCTGATGCATATTTGAGCGTCTAATGTAAAAAGAGAAACTACGTCCGGCAGCATGGCCTCTGATCTGTTGGATTCCGGTCCATATTTGAGCGTCTAATGTAAAAGGTAAACTACATCCAGCAGCATGGCCTCTGATCTGTGTGTTTCCGGACCATATTTGAGCGTCCAATGTAAGATTTTAGACTACGTCCAGCAGCATGGCCTCTGACCTGTTGGCTTCCGGACCATATCTGAGCGTCTTGTGTAAGATGATACACTAGGTCCAGCAGCCCTGTTTCTGATCACTTGGTTTCTGGTGCGTATTTGACCGTCTAATGTAAAAGATAAACTACGTCCAGCAGCATGGCCTCTGATCTGTTGGTTTCAGGTCCATATTTGAGCCTCTAATGTAAGATTTTAGACTACGACCAGCAGCATGGACTTTGACCTGTTGGCTTCCGGTCCATATTTGAGCGTCTTGTGTAAGATGATACACTACGTCCAGCAGCCATGATTCTGATCTGTTGGTTTCTGGTGCATATTTGACCGTCTAATGTAAAAAGATAAACTACGTCCAGCAGCATGGCCTATGATCTGTTGGTTTCCGGTCCATATTTGAGCGTCTAATGTAAGATTTTAGACTACGTCCAGCAGCATGGCCTCTGAACTCTTGGTTTCCGGTCCGTATTTGAGCGTCTTGTGTATATGATACACAACGTCCAGCAGCCCTGTTTCTGATCTCTTGGTTTCTGGTGCATATATGAGCGTCTAATGTAAAAAGATAATCTACGCCCAGCAGCATGGCCTCTGATCTGTTGCTTTCCGGTTCATATTTGAGCGTCTAATGTAAGATTTTAGACTACGTCCAGCAGCATGGCCTCTGACCTGTTGGCTCCCGGTCCATATTTGAGCGTCTAGTGTAAGATGATACATTACGTCCAGCAGCCCTGTTTCTGATCTCTTGGTTTCTGGTGCGTATTTGACGGTCTAATGTAAAAGATAAACTACGTCCAGCAGCATGGCCTCTGATCTGTTGGTTTCTGGTCCATATTTGAGCCTCTAATGTAAGATTTTAGACTACGACCAGCAGCAAGGACTTTGACCTGTTGGCTTTCGGTCCATATTTGAGCGTCTTGTGTAAGATGATACACTACGTCCAGCAGCCATGATTCTGATCTGTTGGTTTCTGGGGCATATTTGAGCGTCTAATGTAAAAAGATAAGCTACGTACAGCAGCATGGCCTCTGATCTGTTTGTTTCCGGAACATATTTGAGCGTCCAATGTAAGATTTCAGACTACGTCCAGCCGCATTGCCTCTGACCTGTTGGCTTCAGGTCCATATTTGAGCGTCTTGTGTAAGATGATACACTACGTCCAGCAGCCCTGTTTTTGATCTCTTGGTATCTTGTGCATATTTGAGCGTCTAATGTAAAAAGATATACTACATCCAGCAGCATGGCTTCTGATCTGCTGGTTTCCGGTCCATATTTGAGCGTCTAATATCAGATTTTAGAATACGTCCAGCAGCATAGCCTCTGACCTGTTGGCTACCGGTCCATATTTGAGCGTATTGTGTAAGATGATACACTACGTCCAGCAGCCCTGTTTCTGATCTCTTGGTTTCTGGTGCATATTTGAGCGTCTAATGTAAAAAGATAAACTACGTCCAGCAGCATGGCCTCTGATCTGTTGGTTTCCGGTCCATATTTGAGCGTCTAATATAAGATTTTAGACTACGTCCAGCAGCATAGCCTCTGACCTGTTGGCTTCCGGTCCATATTTGAGCGTCTTGTGGAAGATGATACACTACGTGCAGCAGCCCTGTTTCTGATCTCTTGGTATCTTGTGCATATTTGAGCGTCTAATGTAAAAAGATAAACTACGTCCAGCAGCATGGCCTCTGATATGTTGGTTTCCGGTCCATATATGAGCGTCTAATATAAGATTTTAGACTACGTCCAGCAGCATAGCCTCTGACCTGTTGGCTTCCGGTCCATATTTGAGAGTCTTGTGTAAGATGATACACTACGTCCAGCAGCCCTGTTTCTGATCTCTTGGTTTCTGGTGCATATTTGAGCGTCTAATGTAAAAAGATATACTAGGCCCAGCAGCATGGCCTCTGATCTGTTGGTTTCCGGTCCATATTTGAGAGTCTAATATAAGATTTTAGACTACGTCCAGCAGCATAGCCTCTGACCTGTTGGCTTCCGGTCCATATTTGAGCGTCTTGTGCAAGATGATACATTACGTCCAGCAGCCCTGTTTCTGATCTCTTGGTTTCTGGTGCATATTTGAGCGTCTAATGTAAAAAGATAAACTACGTCCAGCAGCATGGCCTCTGATTTGTTGGCTTCTGGTCCATATTTGAGCGTCTTGTGTAAGATGATACACTACGTCCAGCAGCTCTGTTTCTGACCTCTTGGTTTCTGGTGCATATTTGAGCGTCAAATGTAAAAAGATAAACTACGTCCAGCAGCATGGCCTCTGATCTGTTGGTTTTCGGTCCATATTTGAGCGGCTAATGTAAGATTTTAGAATACGTCCAGCAGCATGTCCTCTGACCTGTTGGCTTCCACTCCATATTTGAGCGTCTTGTGTAAGGTGATACACTACGTCCAGCAGACCTGTTTCTGATCTCTTGGTTTCTGGTGCATATTTGAGCCTCTAATGTTAAAAGATAAAGTTCGTCCAGCAGCATGGCCTCTGATCTGTTGGTTTCCCGTCCATATCTGAGCGTCTGATGCAAGATTTTAGACTACGTCCAGCAGCATGGCCTCTGACCTGTAGTGTTCCCGTCGATATTTGAGTGTCTTGTGTAAGATGATACACTACGTCCAGCAGCCATGATTCTGATCTGTTGGTTTCTGGTGCATATTTGAGCGTCTAATGGAAAAAGATAAACTACGACCAGCAGCATGGCCTCTGATCTGTTGGTTTCCGGTCCATATATGAGCGTCAAACGTAAGATTTTAGACTACCTCCAGCAGCATGGCCTCTGACCTGTTGGCTTCCGGTCCATATTTGAGAGTCTTGTGTAAGATTATACACTACGTCTAGCAGCCATGATTCTGATCTGTTTGTTTCTGTTGCATATTTGAGCGTCTAATGTAAAAAGGTAAACTACGACCAGCACCATGGCCTCTGATGTGTTGTTTTCCGGTCCATATTTGAGCGTCTAATGTAAGATTTTAGACTACGCCCAGCAGCATGTCCTCTGAACTCTTGTTTTCCGGTCCGTATTTGAGCGTCTTGTGTATATGATACACAACGTCCAGCAGCCCTGTTTCTGATCTCTTGGTTTCTGGTGCATATTTGAGCGTCTAACGTAAAAAGATAAACTACGTCCAGAAGCATGGCCTCTGATCTGTTGGTTTCCGGTTCATATTTGAGCGTCTACTGTAAGATTTTAGACTACGTCCAGCTGAATGGCCTCTGACCTGTTGGCTTCCGGTCCAAATTTGATCGTCTTGTGTAAGATTATACACTACGTCCAGCAGCCCTGTTTCTGATCTCTTGGTTTCTCGTGCATATTTGAACGTCTAATGTAAAAGATAAACTACGTCCAGCAGCATGGCCTCTGTCCTGTTGGTTTTCGATCCATATTTGAGCGTCTAACGTAAGATTTTTGACTACCTCCAGCAGCATGGCCTCTGACCTGTTGGCTTCCTGTCCATATTTGAGAGTCTTGTGTAAGATGATACACTACGTCCAGCAGCCCTGTTTCTGATCTGTTGGTTTCTGTTGCATACTTGAGCGTCTAACGTAAAAAGATAAACTACGTCCAGCAGCATGGCCTCTGATCTGTTGGTTTCCGGTCAACATTTAAGCGTCTAATGTAAGATGTTAGACTACGTCCAGTAGCATGGCCTCTGACCTGTTGGCTTACTGTTCATATTTGAGCGACTTGTGTAAGATGATACACTACGTCCAGTAGCCCTGTTTGTGTTTTCTTGGTTTATGGTGCATATTTGAACGTCTAATGTAAAAAGATAACCTACGTCCAGCAGCATGGCCTCTGATCTGTTGGTTTCCGGTCCATATTTGAGTGTCTAATGTAAGATTTTAGACTACGACCAGCAGCATGGACTCTGACCTCTTGGCTTCCGGTTCATATTTGAGCGTCTTGTGTAAGATGATACACTATGTCCAGCAGCCCTGTTTCTGATCTCTTGGTTTCTGGTGCATATTTGAGTGTCTAATGTAAAAAGATAAACTACGTCCAGCAGCATGGCCTCTGATCTGTTGGTTTCCGGACCATATTTGAGCTTCTAATATAAGATCTTAGACTACGTCCAGCAGGATAGCCTCTGACCTGTTGGCTTCTGGTCCATATTTGAGCATCTTGTGTAAGATGATACACTACGTCCAGCAGCCCTGTTTCTGATCTCTCGGTTTCTGGTGCATATTTGAGCGTCTAATGTAAAAAGATAAAGTACGTCCAGCAGCATGGCGTCTGATCTGTTGGATTGCCGTCCATATTTAAAGCGTCTAATGTAAGATTTTAGACTACGTCCAGCAGCATGGCCTCTGACCTGTATGTTTCCGGTCGATATTTGAACGTCTTGTGTAAGATGATACACTACGTCCAGCAGCCATGATTCTGATCTGTTGGTTTCTGGTGCATATTTGAGCGTCTAATATAAAAAGATAAACTACGCCCAGCAGCATGGGCTCTGATCTGTTGGATTCCGGTCCATATTTGAGCGTCTAATGTAAGATTTTAGACTACGCCCAGCAGCATGGCCTCTGACCTCTTGGCTTCCGGTCAATATTTGACCGTCTTGTGTAAGATGATACACTACGTCCAGCAGCCATGATACTGATCTCTTGTTTCTGATGCATATTTGAGCGTCTAATGTAAAAAGATAAACTACGTCCAGCAGCATGGCCTCTGATCTGTTGGATTCCGGTCCATATTTGAGCGTCTAATGTAAAAGGTAAACTACGTCCAGCAGCATGGCCTCTGATCTGTTGGTTTCCGGACCATATTTGAGCGTCCAATGTAAGATTTTAGACTACGTCCAGCCGCATTGCCTCTGACCTGTTGGCTTCAGGTCCATATTTGAGCGTCTTGTGTAAGATGATACACTACGTCCCTCAGCCCTGTTTCTGAACTCTTGGTATCTTGTGCATATTTGAGCGTCTAATGTAAAAAGATATACTACGTCCAGCAGCATGTCCTCTGATCTGTTGTTTTCCGGTCCATATTTGAGCGTCTAATATAAGATTTTAGACAGCATAGCCTCTGACCTGTTGGCTTCGGGTCCATATTTGAGCGTCTTGTGTAAGATGATACACTACGTCCAGCAGCCCTGTTTCTGATCTCTTGGTTTCTGGTGCATATTTGAGCGTCTAATCTAAAAAGATAAACTACGTCCAGCAGCATGGCCTTTGATCTGTTGGTTTCCGGTCCATATTTGAGCGTCTGATGTAAGATTTTAGACTACGTCCAGCAGCATGGCCTCTGACCTGGTGGCTTCCGGACCATATCTGAGCGTCTTGTGTAAGTTGATACACTACGTCTAGCATCCATGATTCTGATCTGTTGGTTTCTGGTGCATATTTGACCGTCTAATGTAAAAAGATAAACTACGTCCAGCAGCATGGCCTATGATCTGTTGGTTTCCCGACCATATTTGAGCGTCCAATGTAAGATTTTAGACTACGTCCAGCAGCATGGACACTGAACTCTTGGTTTCCGGTCCGTATTTGAGCGTCTTGTGTATATGATACACAACGTCCAGCAGCCCTGTTTCTGATCTCTTGGTTTCTGGTGCATATATGAGCGTCTAATGTAAAAAGATAAACTACGTCCAGCAGCTTGGCCTCTGATCTGTTGGTTTCCTGTTTATATTTGAGCGTCTAATGTAAGATTTTAGACTCCATCCAGCAGCATGGCCTCTGACCTGTTGGCTTCCGGTCCATATTTGGGCGTCTTCTGTAAGATGATACACTACGTCCAGCAGCCATGATTCTGATCTGTTGTTTTCTGGTGCATATTTGAGCGTCTAATGTAAAAAGATAAGCTACGTACAGGAGCATGGCCTCTGATCTGTTGGTTTCCGGAACATATTTGAGCGTCCAATGTAAGATTTTAGACTACGTCCAGCCGCATTGCCTCTGACCTGTTGGCTTCAGGTCCATATTCGAGTGTCTTGTGTAAGATGATACACTACGTCCAGCAGCCCTGTTTCTGATCTCTTGGTATCTTGTGCATATTTGAGCGTCTAATGTAAAAAGATATACTACGTCCAGCAGCATGGCTTCTGATCTGTTGGTTTCCGGTCCATATTTGAGCGTCTAATGAAAGATATTAGACTACGTCCAGCAGCATGGCCTCTGACCTGTTGGCTTCCGGACCATATCTGAGCGTCTTGTGTAAGATGATACACTACGTCTAGCAGCCATGATTCTGATCTGTTGGTTTCTGGTGCATATTTGAGCGTCTAATGTAAAAAGATAAACTACGTCCTGCTGCATGGCCTCTGTCCTGTTGGTTTTCGATCCATATTTGAGCGGCTAATGTAAGATTTTAGAATACGTCCAGCAGCATGTCCTCTGACCTGTTCGCTTCCGGTCCATATTTGAGCGTCTTGTGTAAGGTGATACACTACGTCCAGCAGACCTGTTTCTGATCTCTTGGTTTCTGGTGCATATTTGAGCGTCTAATGTTAAAAGATAAAGTACGTCCAGCAGCATGGCCTCTGATCTGTTGGTTTCCCGTCCATATCTGAGCGTCTGATGTAAGATTTTAGACTACGTCCAACAGAATTGCCTCTGACCTGTAGGGTTCCGGTCGATATTTGAGTGTCTTGTGTAAGATGATACACTACGTCCAGGAGCCATGATTCTGATCTGTTGGTTTCTGGTGCATATTTGAGCGTCAAATGGAAAAAGATAAACTACGTCCAGCAGCATGGCCTCTGATCTGTTGGTTTCCGGTCCATATTTGAGCGTCTAACGTAAGATTTTAGACTACTTCCACCAGCATGGCCTCTGACCTGTTGGCTTCCGGTCCATATTTGAGCGTCTTGTGTAAGATGATACACTACGTCCAGCAGCCCTGTTTCTGATCTGTTGGTTTCTGTTGCATACTTGAGCGTCTAATGTAAAAAGATAAACTACGTCCAGAAGCATGGCCTCTGATCTGTTGGTTTCCCGTCCATATTTGGCCGTCTAATGTAAGATGTTAGACTACCTCCAGCAGCATGGCCTCTGATCTGTTGGTGTCCAATTGTCGGGAATTTCTTACCTTATCCATAAGTTCAAACGTTTTTCGACACCTTGAATAGAGTGGAGCCGAAATTCAACGGTATGGGGCTTGTGTTAGCTCATTTACGGAAATTGTTATGCAGCCCTAAACAGGGAAATCAGTCATATTTCACTTGTTTATAACTTTTTTCCATTAAAGAAATATTTTCAAAATGCGTATCAAATTGTGTGCAATTATTTGATTTGTCTATGTTTACAGGGATGTTTCATTTGCTCAGATAGCAAAAAGTACAGCTTTCACCATGTGCGCGGGATGTCGTCTGACAATTTACAGCGCCCGAATTCCAGAGTGCACAATAAGACTGCATTTCTAATTTTTCCTTTTTATAGAATCCACAAAATATTGGTGTCCAATTGTCGGAAATTTCTTGCCTTAGCCGTAATTACAAAAGTTTTTTCGACACGTTGAATAGAGTCGAGGCGAAATTCAACGGTATGGGGACTTGTGTTAGCTCATTTGCGGAAATTGTCATGCCGCCTTAAACTGGGAAATAAGTCATAATTCACTTGTTTATAACTTTTTTCCAGTAAAAGAAATATTTTCAAAATGGGTATCAAATTGTGTGCAATTATTTGATTTATCTATATATACAGAGATTTTTCATTTGCTCAGATAGTAAAAAGTACAGCTTTCACCATGTGCGCGGTATGTCGTCTGACAATTTACATCGTCCGAATTCCAGTGTGCACTATAAAACTGCATTTGTAATTTTTCCTTTTTATAGAATCCACAAAATATTGGTGTCCACTTGTCGGGAATTGCTTACCTCATCCATAATTACAAAAGTTTTTTCGACACCTTGATTAGAGTTCAGTCGAAATTCAACGGTATGGTGACTTTTCTTAGCTCATTTGCGGAAATTGTCATGCGGCCCTAAACTGGGAAATCAGTCATAATTCGCTTGTTTATTGCTTTTTTCCAGTAAAAGAAATATTTTCAAATTGGGCATCAAATTGTGTGCAATTATTTGATTTGTCTATGTATACAGGGATTATTCATTTGCTCAGATAGTAAAAAGTACAGCTTTCACCATGTGCGCGGTATGTCCTCTGACAATTTACAGCGTCCGAATTCCACTGTGCACAATAAGACTGCATTTCTAATTTTTCCTCTTTATAGAATCCACAAAATATTGCTGTCCAATTTTCGGGAATTTCTTGCCTCATCCATGATTACAAAAGGTTTTTCGACACCTTGATTAGAGTCGAGGCGAAATTCAACGGTATGGGGACGTGTATTAGCTCATTTGCGGAAATTGTCATGCGGCCCTAAACTGGGAAATCAGTCATATTTCACTTGTTTATAACTTTTTTCCAATAAAAGAAATATTTCCAAAATCGGTATCAAATTGTGTGCAATTATTTGATTTGTCTGTGTATACAGTGATATTACATTTGCTCAGATAGTAAAAAGTACAGCTGTCACCATGTGCGCGTTATGTCGTCTGACAATTTACAGCGTCCGAATTCCAGTGTGCACAATAAAAATGCATTTCTAATTTTTCCTTTTTATAGAATCCACAAAATATTGGTGTCAAATTGTCGAGAATTTCTTGCCTTATCCATAATTACAAAAGTTTTTTCGACACAGACGACCCCCCACCCAGGAGACAGTCCCAGAAAGTCCCACGCAGACGACACCCACTCCCAGAAAGTCCCACGCAGACGACCCCCTAGTCCCAGAAAGTCCCACGCAGACGATCCTCCAGACAGGAGAAAGTCCCAGAAAGTCCCAACCAGACGACCCCCAGTCCCAGCAAGTCGCACGCAGACGACCCCCCCAACCCAGGAGACAATCCCAGAAAGTCGCACGCAGACGACACCCAGTCCCAGAAAGTCCCATGCAGACCACCCCCCACCCAGGAGACAGACCAAGATATCCCACGCAGACGACCCCAAGTCCAAGAAAGTCCCATGCAGACGACCCCCACCCAGGAGACAGACCCATATATCCCACGCAGACAACCCCCAGTCACAGAAAGTCCAACGCACACGAACACCCACCCAGGAGACAGTCCCAGAAAGTCCAACGCAGACGATCCACAGTCCCAGTAAATCCCACGTAGACGATTCCCACCCAGGAGACAGTCCCAGAAAGTCCCACGCATACGACCCCCAATCACAGAAAGTCCCACGCAGACGACCCCCAGTCACAGAAAGACCCACGCTGACGACCCCCACCCAGGAGACAGATTCAGAAATTCCCACGCAGACGAGCCCCTACCCAGGAGACAGTCCCAGAAAGTCCCACGCAGACGAATCCCCACGCATGACACAGTCCCAGAAAGTCCAACGCAGACGAACCCCCACCCAGGAGACAGTCCCAGAAAGACCCACGCAGACGACCCCCAGTCCCAGAAAGTCCAACACAGACGACCCCCAGTCCTAGGAAGTCCCATGCAGAAGACCCCCACCCAGGAGACAGTCCCAGAAAGTCCCACGCAGACGACGCCCACCCAGGAGACAGTCCAAGAAAGTCCTAAACAGACAACACCCCACCCAGGAGACAGTCCCAGAAATCCAAAGCAGACGATCCCCCACCCAGGAGACAGTCCAAGAAAGTCCCACGCAGACGACGCCCAGTCAAAGAAAGTCCCACGCAGACGACCCCCAGACAGGAGAGTGTCCCAGCAAGTCCCAGGCAGACGACCCCCAGTCCCAGTAAAGCCCAGGCAGACGAACACCCACCCAGGAGACAGTCCCAGAAAGTCCCACGCAGACGACCCCCCACTTAGGAGACAGTCCCAGAAAGTCGCACGTAGACGACCCCCCACCCAGTAGACAGTCACAGAATGTCCCGCACAGACGACCCCCAGTCCCAGAAAGTCCAACGCAGAAGACCCCCTCCCCGGAGACAGTCTCAGAAAGTCCCACGCAGACGAGCCCCCACCAAGGAGACAGTCCGAGAAAGTCCCACGCTGACGACACCCCACCCAGGAGACAGTCCCAGAAAGTCCAACGCAGACGACCCCCAGTCCCAGAGAGTCCCACACAGACGAACCCCAGTCCTAGGAAGTCCCATGCAGACGACCCCCACCCAGGAAACAGTCCCAGAAATTCCCACGCAGACGACCCCCACCCAGGATCCAGACCCAGAAAGTTCCAGACAGACAACCCCACCAGGAGACAGTCCCAGAAAGTCCCACGCAAAAGACCCCCAGTCACAAAAACTCCCACGCAGACGACCCCAGTCCCAGAAAGTCCAACGCAGACGACGCCCACCCAGGAGACAGTCCAAGAAAGTCCTAAACAGACAACACCCCACCCAGGAGACAGTCCCAGAAATCCCATGCAGACGATCCCCCACCCAGGAGACAGTCCAAGAAAGTCCCACGCAGACGACGCCCAGTCAAAGAAAGTCCCACGCAGACGACCCCCAGGCAGGAGAGTGTCCCAGCAAGTCCCAGGCAGACGACCCCCAGTCCCAGTAAAGCCCACGCAGACGAACACCCACCCAGGAGACAGTCCCAGAAAGTCCCACGCAGACGACCCCCCACTTAGGAGACAGTCCCAGAAAGTCCCATGCAGAAGACCCCCTCCCCGGAGACAGTCTCAGAAAGTCCCACGCAGACGAGCCCCCACCAAGGAGACAGTCCGAGAAAGTCCCACGCTGACGACACCCCACCCAGGAGACAGTCCCAGAAAGTTCCAGACAGACAACCCCCCCAGGAGACAGTCCCAGAAAGTCCCACGCAAAAGACCCCCAGTCACAGAAACTCCCACGCAGACGACCCCAGTCCCAGAAAGTCCGACGCAGACGACCCCCCACCCAAAAGACAGTCCCAGAAAGTCTCACGCAGACGACCCCCAGTCCAACAAAGTCCCACGCAGACGAAACCGCACCCAGGAGACTGTCCCGGAAAGAGCCATGCAGACGACCCCCAGTCCCAGAGAGTCCCACACAGACAAACCCCAGTCCTAGGAAGTCCCATGCAGACGACCCCCACCCAGGAAACAGTCCCAGAAATTCCCACGCAGTCGACCCCCACCCAGGAGACAGTCCCAGAAAGTTCCAGACAGACAACCCCCCCAGGAGACAGTCCCAGAAAGTCCCACGCAAAAGACTCCCAGTCACAGAAACTCCCACGCAGACGACCCCAGTCCCAGAAAGTCCGACGCAGACGACCCCCCACCCAAAAGACAGTCCCAGAAAGTCTCACGCAGACGACCCCCAGTCCCACAAAGTCCCACGCAGACGAAACCGCACCCAGGAGACTGTCCCGGAAAGACCCATGCAGACGACACCCAGTCCCAGAAAGTCCAACGCAGACAAGCCCCCACCCAGGAGACAGTCACAGAAAGTCCCACGCAGACGACACCCAGTCCAAGAAAGTCCCACGCAGACGAGCCCCAGACAGGAGAGTGTCCCTGCAAGTCCCACGCAGACGACCCCCAGTCTCAGAAAATCCCACGCAGATGAACACCCACCCAGGAGCCAGTCCCAGAAAGTCCCACGCAGACGACCCTTCCACCCAGAAGCCACTCCCAGAAAGTCCCACGCAGACGACACCCCACCCAGTAGACAGTCCCAGAAAGTCCCACGCAGACGAGACCCAGTCCTTGAAAGTCCCACGCAGACGACCCCCCCCACCCAGGAGACAGTCCCAGAAAGTACCAAACAGACGACCTCCCACCTAGGAGACAGTCCCAGAAAGTCCCACGCAGACGACCCCCACTCCCAAAAAGTCCCACGCAGACGGCCCCCAGTCCCAGCAAGTCCCACGCAGACGAACCCCAATCCCAGAAAGTCCCACACAGACGACCCCCCACCCAGGAGACAGACCCAGAAAGACCCACGCAGAAGACCCCCAGTCCCAGAAAGTCCCACGCTGACGACAACCAGTCCCAGAAAGTCCAAGGCAGACAATCCCCACCCAGGAGACAGTCCCATAAAGTCCAACGCAGACGACCCCCAGTCCCAGAATTTCCCACGCAGACGACACCGCACCAAGGAGACTGTATCAGAAAGACCCATGCAGACGACCCCCAGTCCCAGAAAGTCCCATACAGACGACACCCCACCCAGGAGACAGTCCTAGATATCCCACGCAGACGACCCCACACCCAGGAGACAGTCCCAGAAAGTCCCACGCAGACGACCATCAGACAGGAGAGTGTCCCAGCAAGTCCCACGGAGACGACCCCCAGTCCCAGAAAATCCCACGCAGACGACACCGCATCCAGGAGACTGTCCCAGAAAGACCCACGCAGACGACCCCCAGTCCCAGAAAGTCCCACGCAGAAGAGTCCCCACCCAGGAAACAGTCCAAGAATGTCCCACGCAGACGAGCTCCCACCCAGGAGAGAATCCCAGATTTACCCACGCAGACGACCCCCAGTCCCATAAAGTCCCACGCAGACGACCATCAGACAGGAGAGTGTCCGAGCAAGTCCCACGGAGACGACCCCCAATCCCACAAAATCCCACGCAGACGACACCGCACGCAGGAGACTGTACCAGAAAGACCCATGCAGACAACCCCCAGTCCCAGAAAGTCCCATGCAGACGACACCCCACCCAGGAGACAGTCCTAGATATCCCACGCAGACGACCCCCCACCCAGGAGACAGTCCCAGAAAGTCCCAGGCAGACTACCCCCCACCCAGGAGACAGTCCCAGAAAGTCCCACGCAGACGACCCCCAGTCCCAGAAAGTCCCATGCAGACGACACCCCACCCAGGAGAGAGTCCAAGAAAGACCCACGCAGACGACCACACACCCAGGAGACAGTCCCAGAAAGTCCGACGCAGACGAGCCCCAGTCCCAGAAAGTCCCACGCAGACGACCCCCAGTCCTAGGATGTCCCATGCAGACAACCTTCCACCCAGGAGACAGTCCCAGAAAGTCCCACGCAGACGACCCCCACCCAGGAGACAGTCCCAGAAAGTCCCACGCAGACGACACCCACCCAGGAGACACTCCCAGAAATTCCCACGCATAAGATCCCCAGTCCAAGAAAGTCCCACGCAGACGTCCTTCAGTCCCAGAAATTCCCACGCTGACGACCACCACCCAGGAGACAGTCCCAGAAAGTCCCACGCAGACGACACCCAGTTCCAGAAAGTCCCATGAAGACGACCCCCCACCCAGGAGACAGTCCTAGATATCCCACGGTGACGACCCCCACCCAGGAGACATTCCCAGAAAGTCACACGCTGACGACCCCCAGTCCAAGAAAGTCCCAGGCAGACGAACCCCAGACAGGAGACAGTCCCAGAAAATCCCACGCAGACGACCCCCACCAAGGAGACAGTCCCAGAAAGTCCCACGCAGACGACCCCCCACCAAGGAGACAGTCCCAGAAAGTCCCACGCAGACGACCCCCACCCAGGAGACAGTCCCAGAAAGTCCCACGCAGACGACCCCCAGTCCCAGAAAGTCACACACAGACGAGCCCCACCCAGGTGACAGTCCCAGAAAGTCCCACGCAGACGACACCCAGTCCCTGAATGTCCCACGCACACGACCCTCCACGCAGGAGACATTCCCAGAAAGACGACCTCCAGTCCTAGAATATCCCACGCAGAAGACCCCTCACCCAGGAGAATCCAAGAAAGACACACGCAGACGACCCCCAGTCCCAGAAAGTCCCACGCAGACAACCTTCCACCCAGGAGACTGTCCAAGAAAGTCCCAAGCAGACGACCCCCACCCAAAAGACAGTCCCAGAATGTCCGACGCAGACGTCCCCCAGTCCCAGAAAGTCCCACGCAGACGACACCCACCCAGGAGACATTCCCAGAAAGTCTCATGCAGACGACCCCCAGTCCAAGAAAGACCCACGCAGACGACACCCCACCCAGGAGACAGTCCTAGATATCCCACGCAGACGACCCCCACCCAGGAGAGATTCCCAACAAGTCCCACGGAGACGTCCCCCAGTCCCAGAAAATCCCACGCAGACGACACCGAACCCAGGAGACTGTCCAAGAAAGACCCACGCCGACGAACCCCAGTCCCAGAAAGTCCCACTCAGACGAGTCCCCACCGAGGAAACAGTCCAAGAATGTCCCACGAAGACCACCCCCCACCCAGGAGAGAGTCCCAGAATGACCCACGCAGACGACCCCAGTCCCAGAAAGTCCCACGCAGACGAGTCCCCACCGAGGAAACAGTCCAAGAATGTCCCACGAAGACGACCCCCAACCCAGGAGAGAGTCCCAGAATGACCCACGCAGACGACCCCCAGTCCCATAAAGTCCCACGCAGACGACCTTCAGTCCCAGAAAGTCCAACGCAGACGACCACAACCCAGGAGACAGTCCCAGAAAGTCCAACGCAGACGACACCCAGTCCCTGAAAATCCCACGCAGACGACCCCCCACGCAGGAGACAGTCCCACGCAAAAGACCCCCAGTCCCAGAAAGTCCCATGAAGACGACCCCCCACCCAGGAGACAGTCCTAGATATCCCACGCAGACGACCCCCACCCTGGAGATAGTCCCAGAAAGTCCCACGCTGACAACCCCCAGTCCAAGAAAGTCCCACGCAGACGACCCCCAGACAGGAGACAGTCCCAGAAAATCCCACGCAGAAGAGCCCCACCCAGGAGACAGTCACAGAAAGTCCGACACAGACGACCCCCCACCCAGGAGACAGTCCCAGAAAGTCCCACGCAGACGACACCCAAACAGGAGAGTGTCCCAGCAAGTCCCACGCAGACGACTCCCCACGCAGGAGATATTCCCAGAAAGTCCCACGCAGACGAACCCCCACCCAGGAGACAGTCTCAGAAAGACCCACGCAGACGACCTCCAGTCCCAGAATGTCCCACGCAGAAGACCCCTCACCCAGGAGAATCCAAGAAAGACCCACGCAGACGACCCTCCACCCAGGAGCCTGTCCCAGATATCCCACGAAGACAACCTTCCACCCAGGAGACAGTCCAAGCAAGTCCCACGCAGACGACCCCCACCCAGGAGACAGTCCCAGAAATTCCCACGCAGACGACCCCCCACCCAGGAGAGAGTCCAAAAAAGACCCACGCAGACGACCCCGAGTCCCAGAAAGTCCCATACAGACGACCCCCCAACCAGGAGACAGTCACAGAAAGTAACACGCAGACGACCCCCAGTCCCAGAAAGTCCCATGCAGACGACCACCAGTCCCAGAAAATCCAACGCAGACGACCCCCATCAATGAGACAGTCCAAGAAAGTCCCACGGAGACGACCCACAGTCCCAGAAAGTCCCACGCAGACGCCCCCACCAAGGAGACAGTACCAGAAATTCCCACGCAGACGACCCCTAGTCCCAGAAAGACCCACGAAGACGACCCCCCAGACAGGAGACAGTCCCAGAAAGTCCCACGATTACGACCCCTAGTCCCAGAAAGTCCCACGGAGACGACCCACAGTCCCAGAAAGTCCCACGCAGAGGCCCCCCACGAAGGCGACGGTCCAAGAAAGTCCCACGCAGACGACCCCCCACCAAGAAGACAGACCCAGAAAGTCCCACTCAGACAACCCCCAGTCCCAGAAAGTCCCACGAAGACGAACCCCAGTCCCAGGAAGTCCCACGCAGAAGATCCCCTGTCCCAGAAAGTCCCACGCAGACGACCCCCAGTCCCAGAAAGTCCCATGCAGACGACCACCAGTCCCAGAAAATCCAACGCAGACGACCCCCATCAATGAGACAGTCCAAGAAAGTCCCACGGAGACGACCCACAGTCCCAGAAAGTCCCACGCAGACGCCCCCCACCAAGGAGACAGTACCAGAAATTCCCACGCAGACGACCCCTAGTCCCAGAAAGACCCACGAAGACGACCCCCCAGACAGGAGACAGTCCCAGAAAGTCCCACGATTACGACCCCTAGTCCCAGAAAGTCCCACGGAGACGACCCACAGTCCCAGAAAGTCCCACGCAGAGGCCCCCCACCAAGGCGACGGTCCAAGAAAGTCCCACGCAGACGACCCCCCACCAAGAAGACAGACCCAGAAAGTCCCACTCAGACAACCCCCAGTCCCAGAAAGTCCCACGAAGACGAACCCCAGTCCCAGGAAGTCCCACGCAGAAGATCCCCTGTCCCAGAAAGTCCCACGCAGACGACCCCCAGTCCCAGAAAATCCCACGCAGAGGACCCTCCACCCAGGAGACAGTCCCAGAAAGTCCCACGCAGACGGCCCCCCACCCAGGAGTCAGTATCAGAAAGACCCACGCAGACGACTCCCCACCCAGGAGACAGTCCCAGAAAGTTCCACGCAGACGACCCCCAGTCCCAGAAAGTGCCACGCAGACGAACCCCACCCAGGAGACTGACACAGAAAGTCCCACGCAGACGACCCCCACCCAGGAGACTGTCTCAGAAAGTCCCAAACAGACGACTCCCCACCCAGGAGACAGTCCCAGAAAGTCCCACGCAGACGACCCCCACCCAGGAGACATTCCCAGAAAGTCCCATGCAGACGACCCCCAGTCCAAGAAAGACCCACGCAGACGACACCCCACCCAGGAGACAGTCCTAGATATCCCACGCAGACGACCCCCACCCAGGAGAGATTCCCAACAAGTCCCACGGAGACGTCCCCCAGTCCCAGAAAATCCCACGCAGACGACACCGAACCCAGGAGACTGTCCAAGAAAGACCCACGCCGACGAACCCCAGTCCCAGAAAGTCCCACTCAGACGAGTCCCCACCGAGGAAACAGTCCAAGAATGTCCCACGAAGACCACCCCCCCACCCAGGAGAGAGTCCCAGAATGACCCACGCAGACGACCCCCAGTCCCAGAAAGTCCCACGCAGACGAGTCCCCACCGAGGAAACAGTCCAAGAATGTCCCACGAAGACGACCCCCAACCCAGGAGAGAGTCCCAGAATGACCCATGCAGACGACCCCCAGTCCCATAAAGTCCCAGGCAGACGACCTTCAGTCACAGAAAGTCCAACGCAGACGACCACCACCCAGGAGACAGTCCCAGAAAGTCCAACGCAGACGACACCCAGTCCCTGAAAATCCCACGCAGACGACCCCCACGCAGGAGACAGTCCCACGCAAAAGACCCCCAGTCCCAGAAAGTCCCATGAAGACGACCCCCCACCCAGGAGACAGTCCTAGATATCCCACGCAGACGACCCCCACCCTGGAGATAGTCCCAGAAAGTCCCACGCTGACAACCTCCAGTCCAAGAAAGTCCAACGCAGACGACCCCCAGACAGGAGACAGTCCCAGAAAATCCCACGCAGAAGAGCCCCACCCAGGGGACAGTCACAGAAAGTCCGACACAGACGACCCCCCACACAGGAGACAGTCCCAGAAAGTCCCACGCAGACGACACCCAAACAGGAGAGTGTCCCAGCAAGTCCCACGCAGACGACTCCCCACGCAGGAGATATTCCCAGAAAGTCCCACGCAGACGAACCCCCACCAAGGAGACAGACTCAGAAAGACCCACGCAGACGACCTCCAGTCCCAGAATGTCCCACGCAGAAGACCCCTCACCCAGGAGAATCCAAGAAAGACCCACGCAGACGACCCTCCACCCAGGAGCCTGTCCCAGATATCCCACGAAGACAACCTTCCACCCAGGAGACAGTCCAAGCAAGTCCCACGCAGACGACCCCCACCCAGGAGACAGTCCCAGAAATTCCCACGCAGACGACCCCCCACCCAGGAGAGAGTCCAAAAAAGACCCACGCAGACGACCCCGAGTCCCAGAAAGTCCCATACAGACGACCCCCCAACCAGGAGACAGTCACAGAAAGTAACACGCAGACGACCCCCAGTCCCAGAAAGTCCCATGAAGACGACCACCAGTCCCAGAAAATCCAACGCAGACGACCCCCATCAATGAGACAGTCCAAGAAAGTCCCACGGAAACGACCCACAGTCCCAGAAAGTCCCACGCAGACGCCCTCCACCAAGGAGACAGTACCAGAAATTCCCACGCAGACGACCCCTAGTCCCAGAAAGACCCACGAAGACGACCCCCCAGACAGGAGACAGTCCCAGAAAGTCCCACGATTACGACCCCTAGTCCCAGAAAGTCCCACGGAGACGACCCACAGTCCCAGAAAGTCCCACGCAGAGGCCCCCCACCAAGGCGACGGTCCCAGAAAGTCCCACGCAGACGACCCCCCACAAAGAAGACAGACCCAGAAAGTCCAACTCAGACAACCCCCAGTCCCAGAAAGTCCCACGAAGACGAACCCCAGTCCCAGGAAGTCCCACGCAGAAGATCCCCTGTCCCAGAAAGTCCCACGCAGACGACCCCCAGTCCCAGAAAATCCCACGCAGAGGACCCTCCACCCACGAGACAGTCCCAGAAAGTCCCACGAAGACGACCCCCCACCCAGGAATCATTATCAGAAAGACCCACGCAGACGACTCCCCACCCAGGAGACAGTCCCAGAATGTCCCACGCAGACGACCCCCAGTCCCAGAAAGTGCCACGCAGACGAACCCCACCCAGGAGACTGACCCTGAAAGTCCCACGCAGACGACCCCCACCCAGGAGACTGTCTCAGAAAGTCCCAAACAGACGACTCCCCTCCCAGGAGACAGTCCCAGAAAGTCCCACGCAGACGATCTCCCCACCCAGGAGACAGTCCCAGAAAGTCCCACGCAGACGACCCCCCCACCCAGGAGACAGTCCCAGAAAGTCCCACGCAGACGAGCCCAGTCCCAGAAAGTCCCACGCAGACGACCCCAACCCAGGAGACAGTCCCAGAAACTCCCACGCAGACGACACCCAATCTCAGAAAGTCCCAGGCAGACGACTCCCCACCCAGGAGACAGCCCCAGAAAGTCCCACGCAGACGACCACCACCCAGGAGAGAGTCCAAAAGAGACCCACGCAGACGACCCCGAGTCCCAGAAAGTCCCACACAGACGACCCCCACCCAAGAGACAGTCACAGAAAGTAACAGGCAGACGACCCCCAGTCCCAGAAAGTCCCACGCAGACGACCACCAGTCCCACAAAGTCCTACGCAGACGACCCCCCACCCAGGTGACAGTCCCAGAAAATCCAACGCAGACGACCCCCATCCATGAGACAGTCCAAGAAAGTCCCACGGAGACGATCCACAGTCCCAGAATGTCCCACGCAGACGCCCCCCACCAAGGAGACAGTACCAGAAATTCCCACGCAGACGACCCCTAGTCCCAGAAAGACCCACGCAGACGACCCCCCCAGACAGGAGACAGTCCCAGAAAGTCCCACGATGACGACCCCTAGTCCCAGAAAGTCCCACGCAGACGACCCCCAACCCATGAGACAGTCCCAGAAAGTCCCACGGAGAAGACCCACAGTCCCAGATAGTCCTACGCAGACGACCCACCACCAAGAAGACAGTCCCAGAAAGTCCCACTCAGACAACCCCCAGTCCCAGAAAGTCCCAGGAAGACGAAACCCAGTCTCAGGAAGTCCCACGCAGAAGACCCCCTGTCCCAGAAAGTCCCACGCAGACGACCCGCAGTCCCAGAAAATCCCACGCAGAGGACCCTCGACCCAGGAGACAGTCCCAGAAAGTCCCACGCAGACGGCCCCCCAGCCAGGAGTCAGTACCAGAAAGACCCACGCAGACGGCCCCCTGTCTCAGAAAGTCCCACGCAGACGACTCCCCACCCAGGAGACAGACCCAGATAGTCCCACGCAGACGACCCCCCACCCAGGAGAGAGTCCAAAAAAGACCCACGCAGACGACCGCGAGTCCCAGAAAGTCCCATACAGACGACCCCCCACCCAGGAGACAGTCCCAGAAAGTAACACGCAGAAGACGCCCAGTCCCAGAAAGTCCTACGCAGACGACCCCCCACCCAGGAGACAGTCCCAGAATGTCCCACGCAGACGACACCCCACCCATGAGACAGTCCCAGAAAGTCCCACGGAGACGACCTACAGTCCCAGAAAGTCCCACGCAGACGCCCCCCACCAAGGAGACAAACCAAGAAATACCCACGCAGACGACCCCTAGTCCCAGAAAGTCCAACGCAGACGACTCCCCAACCCAGTGACAGTCCCAGAAAGTCCCACTCAGACAACCCCCAGTCCCAGAAAGTCCCACGAAGACGAACCCCAGTCCCAGAAAGTCCCACGAAGACGAACCCCAGTCCCAGGAAGTCCCACGCAGAAGACCCCCTGTCCAAGAAAGTCCCACGCAGACGACCCCCAGTCCCAGAAAATCCCACGCAGAGGACCCTCCTCCAAGGAGACAGTCCCAGAAAGTCCCATGCAGACGGCCCCCCACCCAGGAGTCAGTACCAGAAAGACCCACGCAGACGACCCCCCACCCAGGAGACAGTCCCAGAAAGTCCCATGCAGACGACACCCCACCCAGGAGACAGTCCTAAATATCCCACGCAGACGACCCCCCACCCAGGAGACAGTCCCAGAAAGTCCCAGGCAGACGACACCCAAACAGGAGAGTGTCCCAGCAAGTCCCACGCAGACGACCACCAATCCCAGAAAATCCCACGCAGACGAACACCCACCCAGGAGACAGTCCCAGAAAGTCCCACGCAGACGACCCCCCACCCAGGAGACAGTCCCAGAAAGTCCCACGCAGACTACCCCCCACCCAGGAGACAGTCCCAGAAAGTCCCACGCAGACGACCCCCAGTCCCAGAAAGTCCCATGCAGACGACACCCCACCCAGGAGAGAGTCCAAGAAAGACCCACGCAGACGACCACACACCCAGGAGACAGTCCCAGAAAGTCCGACGCAGACGAGCCCCAGTCCCAGAAAGTCCCACGCAGACGACCCCCAGTCCTAGGATGTCCCATGCAGACAACCTTCCACCCAGGAGACAGTCCCAGAAAGTCCCACGCAGACGACCCCCACCCAGGAGACAGTCCCAGAAAGTCCCAAACAGACGACACCCACCAAGGAGACACTCCCAGAAAGTCCCACGCATAAGATCCCCAGTCCAAGAAAGTCCCACGCAGACGTCATTCAGTCCCAGAAATTCCCACGCAGACGACCACCACCCAGGAGACAGTCCCAGAAAGTCCCACGCAGACGACACCCAGTTCCAGAAAGTCCCACGCAAAAGACCCAAAGTCCCAGAAAGTCCCATGAAGACGACCCCCCACCCAGGAGACAGTCCTAGATATCCCACGCTGACGACCCCCACCCAGGAGACAGTCCCAGAAAGTCCCACGCTGACGACCCCCAGTCCAAGAAAGTCCAAGGCAGACGAACCCCAGACAGGAGACAGTCCCAGAAAATCCCACGCAGACGACCCCCACCAAGGAGACAGTCCCAGAAAGTCCCACGCAGACGACCCCCCACCAAGGAGACAGTCCCAGAAAGTCGCACGCAGACCACCCCCACCCAGGAGACAGTCCCAGAAAGTCCCACGCAGACGACCCCCAGTCCCAGAAAGTCACACACAGACGAGCCCCACCCAGGTGACAGTCCCAGAAAGTCCCACGCAGTCGACACCCAGTCCCTGAAAGTCCCACGTACACGACCCTCCACGCAGGAGACATTCCCAGAAAGACGACCTCCAGTCCTAGAATGTCCCACGCAGAAGACCCCTCACCCAGGAGAATCCAAGAAAGACCCACGCAGACGACCCCCAGTCCCAGAAAGTCCCATGCAGACGACCCCCCACCCAGGAGACAGTCCCAGAAAGTCCGACGCAGAAGTCCCCCAGTCCGAGAAAGTCCCACGCAGACGACCCCCAGTCCTAGGAAGTCCCATGCAGACGACCCCAGTCAGGAGACAGTCCCAGAAAGTCCCACGCAGACGACCCCCACCCAGGAGACAGTCCCAGATAGTCCCACGCAGAAGTCACCCAGTCCAAGAAAGTCCCACGCAGACGACCCCCAGTCCCAGAAAATACCACGCAGACGACACCGCACCAAGGAGCCTGTACCAGAAAGACCCATGCAGACGACCCCCAGTCCCAGAAAGTCCCATGCAGACGACACCCCACCCAGGAGACAGTCCTAGATATCCCACGCAGACGACCCCACACCCAGGAGCCAGTCCCAGAAAGTCCCACGCAGAGGACCCCCAGACACGAGAGTTTCCCAGCAAGTCCCACGGAGACGTCCCCCAGTCCCAGAAAATCCCACGCAGACGACACCGAATCCAGGAGACTGTCCAAGAAAGACCCACGCAGACGACCCCCAGTCCCAGAAAGTCCCACTCAGACGAGTCCCCACCGAGGAAACAGTCCAAGAATGTCCCACGAAGACGACCCCCCACCCAGGAGAGAGTCCCAGAATGACCCACGCAGACGACCCCCAGTCCCAGAAAGTCCCACGCAGACGAGTCCCCACCGAGGAAACAGTCCCAGAAAGTCCCAAGCAGACGACCCCCACCAAGGAGACAGCCCCAGAAAGTCCCAGGCAGACGAACCCCAGTCCCAGAAAGTCACACACAGACGAGCCTCACCCAGGTGACAGTCCCAGAAAGTCCCACGCAGACGACACCCAGTCCCTGAAAGTCGCACGCAGACGACCCCCCACGCAGGAGACAGTCCCAGAAAGTCCCACGCAAAAGACCCAAAGTCCCAGAAAGTCCCATGAAGACGACCCCCCACCCAGGAGACAGTCCTAGATATCCCACGCTGACGACCCCCACCCAGGAGACAGTCCCAGAAAGTCCCACGCTGACGACCCCCAGTCCAAGAAAATCCAACGCAGACGACCCCCATCAATGAGACAGTCCAAGAAAGTCCCACGGAGACGACCCACAGTCCCAGAAAGTCCCACGCAGACGCCCCCCACCAAGGAGACAGTACCAGAAATTCCCACGCAGACGACCCCTAGTCCCAGAAAGACCCACGAAGACGACCCCCCAGACAGTCCCAGAAAGTCCCACGATTACGACCCCTAGTCCCAGAAAGTCCCACGGAGACGACCCACAGTCCCAGAAAGTCCCACGCAGAGGCCCCCCACCAAGGCGACGGTCCCAGAAAGTCCCACGCAGACGACCCCCCACCAAGAAGACAGACCCAGAAAGTCCCACTCAGACAACCCCCAGTCCCAGAAAGTCCCACGAAGACGAACCCCAGTCCCAGGAAGTCCCACGCAGAAGATCCCCTGTCCCAGAAAGTCCCACGCAGACGACCCCCAGTCCCAGAAAATCCCACGCAGAGGACCCTCCACCCAGGAGACAGTCCCAGAAAGTCCCACGAAGACGACCCCCCACCCAGGAGTCAGTATCAGAAAGACCCACGCAGACGACTCCCCACCCAGGAGACAGTCCCAGAAAGTCCCACGCAGACGACCCCCAGTCCCAGAAAGTGCCACGCAGACGAACCCCACCCAGGAGACTGACCCAGAAAGTCCCGCGCAGACGACCCCCACCCAGGAGACTGTCTCAGAAAGTCCCAAACAGACGACTCCCCACCCAGGAGACAGTCCCAGAAAGTCCCACGCAGACGATTTCCCCACCCAGGAGACAGTCCCAGAAAGTCCCACGCAGACGACCCCCCCACCCAGGAGACAGTCCCAGAAAGTCCCACGCAGACGAGCCCAGTCCCAGAAAGTCCCACGCAGACGACCCCAACCCAGGAGACAGTCCCAGAAACTCCCACGCAGACGACACCCAGTCTCAGAAAGTCCCAGGCAGACGACTCCCCACCCAGGAGACAGCCCCAGAAAGTCCCACGCAGACGACCACCACCCAGGAGAGAGTCCAAAAGAGACCCACGCAGACGACCCCGAGTCCCAGAAAGTCCCACACAGACGACCCCCACCCAAGAGACAGTCACAGAAAGTAACAGGCAGACGACCCCCAGTCCCAGAAAGTCCCACGCAGACGACCACCAATCTCACAAAGTCCTACGCAGACGACCCCCCACCCAGGTGACAGTCCCAGAAAATCCAACGCAGACGACCCCCATCCATGAGACAGTCCAAGAAAGTCCCACGGAGACGACCCACAGTCCCAGAATGTCCCACGCAGACGCCCCCCACCAAGGAGACAGTACCAGAAATTCCCACGCAGACGACCCCTAGTCCCAGAAAGACCCACGCAGACGACCCCCCAGACAGGAGACAGTCCCAGAAAGTCCCACGATGACGACCCCTAGTCCCAGAAAGTCCCACGCAGACGACCCCCAACCCATGAAACAGTCCCAGAAAGTCCCACGGAGAAGACCCACAGTCCCAGAAAGTCCTACGCAGACGACCCACCACCAAGAAGACAGTCCCAGAAAGTCCCACTCAGACAACCCCCAGTCCCAGAAAGTCCCAGGAAGACGAAACCCAGTCTCGGGAAGTCCCACGCAGAAGACCCCCTGTCCCAGAAAGTCCCACGCAGACGACCCGCAGTCCCAGAAAATCCCACGCAGAGGACCCTCGACCCAGGAGACAGTCCCAGAAAGTCCCACGCAGACGGCCCCCCAGCCAGGAGTCAGTACCAGAAAGACCCACGCAGACGGCCCCCTGTCTCAGAAAGTCCCACGCAGACGACTCCCCACCCAGGAGACAGACCCAGATAGTCCCACGCAGACGACCCCCCACCCAGGAGAGAGTCCAAAAAAGACCCACGCAGACGACCGCGAGTCCCAGAAAGTCCCATACAGACGACCCCCCACCCAGGAGACAGTCCCAGAAAGTAACACGCAGAAGACGCCCAGTCCCAGAAAGTCCTACGCAGACGACCCCCCACCCAGGAGACAGTCCCAGAATGTCCCACGCAGACGACACCCCACCCATGAGACAGTCCCAGAAAGTCCCACGGAGACGACCTACAGTCCCAGAAAGTCCCACGCAGACGCCCCCCACCAAGGAGACAAACCAAGAAATACCCACGCAGACGACCCCTAGTCCCAGAAAGTCCAACGCAGACGACTCCCCAACCCAGTGACAGTCCCAGAAAGTCCCACTCAGACAACCCCCAGTCCCAGAAAGTCCCACGAAGACGAACCCCAGTCCCAGAAAGTCCCACGAAGACGAACCCCAGTCCCAGGAAGTCCCACGCAGAAGACCCCCTGTCCAAGAAAGTCCCACGCAGACGACCCCCAGTCCCAGAAAATCCCACGCAGAGGACCCTCCTCCCAGGAGACAGTCCCAGAAAGTCCCATGCAGACGGCCCCCCACCCAGGAGTCAGTACCAGAAAGACCCACGCAGACGACCCCCCACCCAGGAGACAGTCCCAGAAAGTCCCATGCAGACGACACCCCACCCAGGAGACAGTCCTAAATATCCCACGCAGACGACCCCCCACCCAGGAGACAGTCCCAGAAAGTCCCAGGCAGACGACACCCAAACAGGAGAGTGTCCCAGCAAGTCCCACGCAGACGACCACCAATCCCAGAAAATCCCACGCAGACGAACACCCACCCAGGAGACAGTCCCAGAAAGTCCCACGCAGACGACCCCCCACCCAGGAGACAGTCCCAGAAAGTCCCACGCAGACTACCCCCCACCCAGGAGACAGTCCCAGAAAGTCCCACGCAGACGACCCCCAGTCCCAGAAAGTCCCATGCAGACGACACCCCACCCAGGAGAGAGTCCAAGAAAGACCCACGCAGACGACCACACACCCAGGAGACAGTCCCAGAAAGTCCGACGCAGACGAGCCCCAGTCCCAGAAAGTCCCACGCAGACGACCCCCAGTCCTAGGATGTCCCATGCAGACAACCTTCCACCCAGGAGACAGTCCCAGAAAGTCCCACGCAGACGACCCCCACCCAGGAGACAGTCCCAGAAAGTCCCAAACAGACGACACCCACCAAGGAGACACTCCCAGAAAGTCCCACGCATAAGATCCCCAGTCCAAGAAAGTCCCACGCAGACGTCATTCAGTCCCAGAAATTCCCACGCAGACGACCACCACCCAGGAGACAGTCCCAGAAAGTCCCACGCAGACGACACCCAGTTCCAGAAAGTCCCACGCAAAAGACCCAAAGTCCCAGAAAGTCCCATGAAGACGACCCCCCACCCAGGAGACAGTCCTAGATATCCCACGCTGACGACCCCCACCCAGGAGACAGTCCCAGAAAGTCCCACGCTGACGACCCCCAGTCCAAGAAAGTCCAAGGCAGACGAACCCCAGACAGGAGACAGTCCCAGAAAATCCCACGCAGACGACCCCCACCAAGGAGACAGTCCCAGAAAGTCCCACGCAGACGACCCCCCACCAAGGAGACAGTCCCAGAAAGTCCCACGCAGACCACCCCCACCCAGGAGACAGTCCCAGAAAGTCCCACGCAGACGACCCCCAGTCCCAGAAAGTCACACACAGACGAGCCCCACCCAGGTGACAGTCCCAGAAAGTCCCACGCAGTCGACACCCAGTCCCTGAAAGTCCCACGTACACGACCCTCCACGCAGGAGACATTCCCAGAAAGACGACCTCCAGTCCTAGAATGTCCCACGCAGAAGACCCCTCACCCAGGAGAATCCAAGAAAGACCCACGCAGACGACCCCCAGTCCCAGAAAGTCCCATGCAGACGACCCCCCACGCAGGAGACAGTCCCACGCAAAAGACCCCCAGTCCCAGAAAGTCCCATGAAGACGACCACCCACCCAGGAGACAGTCCTAGATATCCCACGCAGACGACCCCCACCCTGGAGACAGTCCCAGAAAGTCCCACGCTGACGACCCCCAGTCCAAGAAAGTCCCACGCAGACGACCCCCAGACAGGAGACAGTCCCAGAAAATCCCACGAAGAAGAGCCCCACCCAGGAGACAGTCACAGAAAGTCCGACACAGACGACCCCCCACCCAGGAGACAGTCCCAGAAAGTCCCACGCAGACGACACCCAAACAGGAGAGTGTCCCAGCAAGTCCCACGCAGACGACTCCCCACGCAGGAGATATTCCCAGAAAGTCCCACGCAGACGAACCCCCACCCAGGAGACAGTCTCAGAAAGACCCACGCAGACGACCTCCAGTCCCAGAATGTCCCACGCAGAAGACCCCTCACCCAGGAGAATCCAAGAAAGACCCACGCAGACGACCCTCCACCCAGGAGCCTGTCCCAGATATCCCACGAAAACAACCTTCCACCCAGGAGACAGTCCAAGCAAGTCCCACGCAGACGACCCCCACCCAGGAGACAGTCCCAGAAAGTCCCACGCAGACGACACCCAAACAGGAGAGTGTCCCAGCAAGTCCCACGCAGACGACTCCCCACGCAGGAGATATTCCCAGAAAGTCCCACGCAGACGAACCCCCACCCAGGAGACAGTCTCAGAAAGACCCACGCAGACGACCTCCAGTCCCAGAATGTCCCACGCAGAAGACCCCTCACCCAGGAGAATCCAAGAAAGACCCACGCAGACGACCCTCCACCCAGGAGCCTGTCCCAGATATCCCACGAAGACAACCTTCCACCCAGGAGACAGTCCAAGCAAGTCCCACGCAGACGACCCCAACCCAGGAGACAGTCCCAGAAAGTCCCACGCAGACGACCCCCAGTCCCAAAAACTCCCACGCTGACGACACCCAGTCCCTGAAAGTCCCAAGCAGACGACTCACCACCCACGAGACAGTCCCAGAAATTCCCACGCAGACGACCCCCCACCCAGGAGTGAGTCCAAAAAAGACCCACGCAGACGACCCCGAGTCCCAGAAAGTCCCATACAGACGACCCCCCAACCAGGAGACAGTCACAGAAAGTAACACGCAGACGACCCCCAGTCACAGAAAGTCCCATGCAGACGACCACCAGTCCCAGAAAATCCAACGCAGAAGACCCCAATCAATGAGACAGTCCAAGAAAGTCCCACGGAGACGACCCACAGTCCCAGAAAGTCCCACGCAGACGCCCCCCACCAAGGAGACAGTACCAGAAATTCCCACGCAGACGACCCCTAGTCCCAGAAAGACCCACGAAGACGACCCCCCAGACAGGAGACTGTCCCACAAAGTCCCACGATTACGACCCCTAGTCCCAGAAAGTCCCACGGAGACGACCCACAGTCCCAGAAAGTCCCACGCAGACGCCCCCCACCAAGGAGACGGTCCCAGAAAGTCCCACGCAGACGACCCCCCACCAAGAAGACAGTCCCAGAAAGTCCCACTCAGACAACCCCCAGACCCAGAAAGTCCCACGAAGACGAACCCCAGTCCCAGGAAGTCCCACGCAGAAGATCCCCTGTCCCAGAAAGTCCCACGCAGACGACCCCCAGTCCCAGAAAATACCACGCAGAGGACCCTCCACCCAGGAGACAGTCCCAGAAAGTCCCACGCAGACGGCCCCCCACCCAGGAGTCAGTATCAGAAAGACCCACGCAGACGACTCCCCACCCAGGAGACAGTCCCAGAAAGTCCCACGCAGACGAGCCCCGTCCCAGAAAGTCCCACGCAGACGGCCCCAACCCAGGAGACAGTCCCAGAAACTCCCACGCAGACGACACCCAGTCTCAGAAAGTCCCAGGCAGACGACTCCCCAGCCAGGAGACAGTCCCAGAAAGTCCCACGCAGAAGACCACCACCCAGGAGAGAGTCCAAAAGAGACCCACGCAGACGACACCGAGTCCCAGAAAGTCCCACACAGACGACCCACACCCAGGAGACAGTCACAGAAAGTAACACGCAGACGACCCCCAGTCCCAGAAAGTCCCACGCAGACGACCACCAGTCCCACAAAGTCCTACGCAGACGACCCCCCACCCAGGTGACAGTCCCAGAAAATCCAACGCAGACGACCCCCATCCATGAGACAGTCTAAGAAAGTCCCACGGAGACGACCCACAGTCCCAGAATGTCCCACGCAGACGCCCCCCACCAAGGAGACAGTACCAGAAATTCCCACGCAGACGACCCCTAGTCCCAGAAAGACCCACGCAGATGACCCCCCAGACAGGAGACAGTCACAGAAAGTCCGACGATGACGACCCCTAGTCCCAGAAAGTCCCACGCAGACGACCCCCAACCCATGAGACAGTCCCAGAAAGTCCCACGGAGAAGACCCACAGTCCCAGAAAGTACTACGCAGACGACCCACCACCAAGAAGACAGTCCCAGAAAGTCCCACTCAGACAACCCCCAGTCCCAGAAAGTCCCAGGAAGACGAAACCCAGTCCCAGGTAGTCCCACGCAGAAGACCCCCTGTCCCAGAAAGTCCCACGCAGACGACCCGCAGTCCCAGAAAATCCCATGCAGAGGACCCTCCACCCAGGAGACAGTCCCAGAAAGTCCCACGCAGACGGCCCCCCACCCAGGAGTCAGTACCAGAAAGACCCACGCAGACGACCCCCTGTCTTAGAAAGTCCCACGCAGACGACTCCCCACCCAGGAGACAGACCCAGATAGTCCCACGCAGACGACCCCCCACCAAGGAGAGAGTCCAAAAAAGACCCACGCAGACGACCGCGAGTCCCATAAAGTCCCATACAGACGACCCCCCACCGAGGAGACAATCTCAGAAAGTAACACGCAGAAGACCCCCAGTCCCAGAAAGTCCCACGCAGACGACCACCAGTCCCACAAAGTCCTACGCAGACGACGCCCACCAAGGAGACAGACCCAGAAATTCCCACGCAGACGACACCCCACCCATGAGACAGACCCAGATAGTCCCACGCAGAAGACCCCCCACCCAGGAGAGAGTCCAAAAAAGACCCACGCAGACGACCGCGAGTCCCAGAAAGTCCCATACAGACGACCCCCACCCAGGAGACAGTCCCAGAAAGTAACACGCAGAAGACCCCCAGTCCTAGAAAGTCCTACGCAGACGACCCCCCACCCAGGAGACAGTCCCAGAAAGTCCCACGCAGACGACACCCCACCCATGAGACAGTCCCAGAAAGTCCCACAGAGACGACCTACAGTCCCAGAAAGTCCCAAGCAGACGCCCCCCACCAAGGAGACAAACCAAGAAATACCCACGCAGACGACCCCTAGTCCCAGAAAGTCCAACGCAGACGACTCCCCAACCCAGTGACAGTCCCAGAAAGTCCCACTCAGACAACCCCCAGTCCCAGAAAGTCCCACGAAGACGAACCCCAGTCCCAGAAAGTCCCACGAAGACGAACCCCAGTCCCAGGAAGTCCCACGCAGAAGACCCCCTGTCCAAGAAAGTCCCACGCAGACGACCCCCAGTCCCAGAAAATCCAACGCAGAGGACCCTCCACCCAGGAGACAGTCCCAGAAAGTCCCATGCAGACGGCCCCCCACCCAGGAGTCAGTACCAGAAAGACCCACGCAGACGACCCCCTGTCTAAGAAAGTCCCACGAAGACGACCCCCCACCCAGGAGACAGTCCCAGAAAGTCCCACGCAGACCACCCCCAGTACCAGAAAGTGCCACGCAGACGAACCCCACCCAGGAGACTGACCCAGAAACTCCCACGCAGACGACACCCAATCCCTGAAAGTCCCAAGCAGACGACCCCCCACGCAGGAGACAGTCCCAGAAAGTCCGACGCAGACGAATCCCCAACAAGGAGACAGTCCCAGAAAGATCCACGCAGACGACCCCAGTCCCAGAAAGTCCCACGCAGACGACCCCCAGTCCTAGGAAGTCCCATGCAGACGACCCCCACCCAGGAGACAGACCCAGAAAGTCCCACGCAGACGACACCCACCCAGGAGACAGTCCCAGAAAGTCCCAAACCGACGACCCCCCACCCAGGAGACAGTCCCAGAAGTCCCACGCAGACGACCACCCACCCAGGAGACAGTCCCAGAAAGTCCCACGCAGACGACTCCCCACCCAGGAGACAGTCCCAGAAAGTCCCACGCAGACGACCCCCAGTCCCAGAAAGTGCCACGCAGACGAACCCCACCCAGGAGACTGACCCAGAAACTCCCACGCAGACGACACCCAGTCCCTGAAAGTCCCAAGCAGACGACCCCCCACGCAGGAGACAGTCCCAGAAAGTCCAACGCAGACGATCCCAGTCCCAGAAAGTCCCACGCAGACGACCCCCAGTCCTAGGAAGTCCCATGCAGACGACCCCCACCCAGGAGACAGTACCAGAAAGTCCCACGCAGACGACCCCCACCCAGGAGACTGTCTAAGAAAGTCCCAAACATACGACCCCCCACCCAGGAGACAGTCCCAGAAGTCCCACGCAGACGACCCCCCACCAAGGAATCAGTCCCAGAAAGTCCCACGCAGACGACCCCCCACCCAGGAGACAGTCCCAGAAAGTCCCACGCAGACGAGCCCAGTCCCAGAAAGTCCCACGCAGACGACCCCCTACCAGGAGACAGTCCCAGAAACTACCACGCAGACGACCCCCTGTCTCATAAAGTCCCACGCAGACGACTCCCCACCCAGGAGACAGTCCCAGAAAGTCCCACGCAGACGAACCCCCACCCAGGAAAGAGTCCAAAAAAGACCCACGCAGACGACCGCGAGTCCCAGAAAGTCCCATACAGACGACCCCCCACCCAGGAGACAGTCCCAGAAAGTAACACGCAGACGACCCCCTAGTCCCAGAAAGTCCCACGCAGACGACCGTCAGTCCCACAAAGTCCTACGCAGACGACCCCCCACCCAGGATACAGTTCCACAAAGTCCCACGCAGACGACCCCCCACCCATGAGACTGTCCCAGAAAGTCCCACGCAGACGAGCCCAGTCCCAGAAAGTCCAACGCAGACGCCCCCCACCAAGGGGACAATCCCAGAAATTCCCACGCAGACGACCCCTAGTCCCAGAAAGTCCCAGGCAGATGACTCCCCACCCAGGAGACAGTCCCAGAAAGTCCCACGCAGACGACCCGCCACCCAGGAGAGAGTCCAAAAAAGACCCACGCAGACGACCCTGAATCCCAGAAAGTCCCATACAGACGACCCCCCACACAGAAGACAGTCACAGAAAGTAACACGCAGACGACCCCCAGTCCCAGAAAGTCCCACGCAGACGACCACCAGTCCCAACAAGTCCTACGCAGACGACCCCCCACCAAGGAGACAGTCCTAGAAAATCCAACGCAGACGACCCCCCATCCATGAGACAGTCCAAGAAAGTCCCACGGAGACGACCCACAGTCCCAGAATGTCCCACGCAGACGCCCCCACCAAGGAGACAGTACCAGAAATTCCCACGCAGACGAGCCCTAGTCCCAGAAAGACCCACGCAGACGACCCCCCAGACAGGAGACAGTCCCAGAAAGTCCCACGATGACGACCCCTAGTCCCAGAAAGTCCCACGCAGACGACCCCCAACTCATGAGACAGTCCCAGAAAGTCCCACGAAGACGAACCCCAGTCCCAGAAAGTCCCACGAAGACGAACCCCAGTCCCAGGAAGTCCCACGCAGAAGACCCCCTGTCCAAGAAAGTCCCACGCAGACGACCCCCAGTCCCAGAAAATCCAACGCAGAGGACCCTCCACCCAGGAGACAGTCCCAGAAAGTCCCATGCAGACGGCCCCCCACCCAGGAGTCAGTACCAGAAAGACCCACGCAGACGACCCCCTGTCTAAGAAAGTCCCACGAAGACGACCCCCCACCCAGGAGACAGTCCCAGAAAGTCCCACGCAGACCACCCCCAGTACCAGAAAGTGCCACGCAGACGAACCCCACCCAGGAGACTGACCCAGAAACTCCCACGCAGACGACACCCAATCCCTGAAAGTCCCAAGCAGACGACCCCCCACGCAGGAGACAGTCCCAGAAAGTCCGACGCAGACGAATCCCCAACAAGGAGACAGTCCCAGAAAGATCCACGCAGACGACCCCAGTCCCAGAAAGTCCCACGCAGACGACCCCCAGTCCTAGGAAGTCCCATGCAGACGACCCCCACCCAGGAGACAGACCCAGAAAGTCCCACGCAGACGACACCCACCCAGGAGACAGTCCCAGAAAGTCCCAAACCGACGACCCCCCACCCAGGAGACAGTCCCAGAAGTCCCACGCAGACGACCACCCACCCAGGAGACAGTCCCAGAAAGTCCCACGCAGACGACTCCCCACCCAGGAGACAGTCCCAGAAAGTCCCACGCAGACGACCCCCAGTCCCAGAAAGTGCCACGCAGACGAACCCCACCCAGGAGACTGACCCAGAAACTCCCACGCAGACGACACCCAGTCCCTGAAAGTCCCAAGCAGACGACCCCCCACGCAGGAGACAGTCCCAGAAAGTCCAACGCAGACGATCCCAGTCCCAGAAAGTCCCACGCAGACGACCCCCAGTCCTAGGAAGTCCCATGCAGACGACCCCCACCCAGGAGACAGTACCAGAAAGTCCCACGCAGACGACCCCCACCCAGGAGACTGTCTAAGAAAGTCCCAAACATACGACCCCCCACCCAGGAGACAGTCCCAGAAGTCCCACGCAGACGACCCCCCACCAAGGAATCAGTCCCAGAAAGTCCCACGCAGACGACCCCCCACCCAGGAGACAGTCCCAGAAAGTCCCACGCAGACGAGCCCAGTCCCAGAAAGTCCCACGCAGACGACCCCCTACCAGGAGACAGTCCCAGAAACTACCACGCAGACGACCCCCTGTCTCATAAAGTCCCACGCAGACGACTCCCCACCCAGGAGACAGTCCCAGAAAGTCCCACGCAGACGAACCCCCACCCAGGAAAGAGTCCAAAAAAGACCCACGCAGACGACCGCGAGTCCCAGAAAGTCCCATACAGACGACCCCCCACCCAGGAGACAGTCCCAGAAAGTAACACGCAGACGACCCCCTAGTCCCAGAAAGTCCCACGCAGACGACCGTCAGTCCCACAAAGTCCTACGCAGACGACCCCCCACCCAGGATACAGTTCCACAAAGTCCCACGCAGACGACCCCCCACCCATGAGACTGTCCCAGAAAGTCCCACGCAGACGAGCCCAGTCCCAGAAAGTCCAACGCAGACGCCCCCCACCAAGGGGACAATCCCAGAAATTCCCACGCAGACGACCCCTAGTCCCAGAAAGTCCCAGGCAGATGACTCCCCACCCAGGAGACAGTCCCAGAAAGTCCCACGCAGACGACCCGCCACCCAGGAGAGAGTCCAAAAAAGACCCACGCAGACGACCCTGAATCCCAGAAAGTCCCATACAGACGACCCCCCACACAGAAGACAGTCACAGAAAGTAACACGCAGACGACCCCCAGTCCCAGAAAGTCCCACGCAGACGACCACCAGTCCCAACAAGTCCTACGCAGACGACCCCCCACCAAGGAGACAGTCCTAGAAAATCCAACGCAGACGACCCCCCATCCATGAGACAGTCCAAGAAAGTCCCACGGAGACGACCCACAGTCCCAGAATGTCCCACGCAGACGCCCCCACCAAGGAGACAGTACCAGAAATTCCCACGCAGACGAGCCCTAGTCCCAGAAAGACCCACGCAGACGACCCCCCAGACAGGAGACAGTCCCAGAAAGTCCCACGATGACGACCCCTAGTCCCAGAAAGTCCCACGCAGACGACCCCCAACTCATGAGACAGTCCCAGAAAGTCCCACGGAGAAGAACCACAGTCCCAGAAAGTCCCACGCAGACGACCCACCACCAAGAAGACAGTCCCAGAAAGTCCCACTCAGACAACCCCCAGTCCCAGAAAGTCCCACGAAGACGAACCCCAGTCCCAGGAAGTCCCACGCAGAACACCCCCTGTCCCATAAAGTCCCACGCAGACGACCCCCAGTCCCAGAAAATCCCACGCAGAGGACCCTCCTCCCAGGAGCCAGTCCGAGAAAGTCCCACGCAGACGGCCCCCCACCCAGGAGTCAGTACCAGAAAGACCAACGCAGACAACCCCCTGTCTCAGAAAGTCGCACGCAGACGACTCCCCACCCAGCAGACAGACCCAGATAGTCCCACGCAGACGACCCCCCACCCAGGAGAGAGTCCAAAAAAGACCCACGCAGACGACCGCGAGTCCCAGAAAGTCCCATACAGACGACCCCCCACCCAGGAGACATTCCCAGAAAGTAACACGCAGAAGACCCCCAGTCCCAGAAAGTCCCACGCAGACGACCACCAGTCCCAAAAAGTCCTACGCAGACGACCCCCCACCCAGGAAACAGTCCCAGAAAGTCCCACGGAGACGACCTACTGTCCCAGAAAGTCCCACGATGACGACCCCTAGTCCCAGAAAGTCCCACGCAGACGACCCCCAACTCATGAGACAGTCCCAGAAAGTCCCACGGAGAAGAACCACAGTCCCAGAAAGTCCCACGCAGACGACCCACCACCAAGAAGACAGTCCCAGAAAGTCCCACTCAGACAACCCCCAGTCCCAGAAAGTCCCACGAAGACGAACCCCAGTCCCAGGAAGTCCCACGCAGAACACCCCCTGTCCCATAAAGTCCCACGCAGACGACCCCCAGTCCCAGAAAATCCCACGCAGAGGACCCTCCTCCCAGGAGCCAGTCCGAGAAAGTCCCACGCAGACGGCCCCCCACCCAGGAGTCAGTACCAGAAAGACCAACGCAGACAACCCCCTGTCTCAGAAAGTCGCACGCAGACGACTCCCCACCCAGCAGACAGACCCAGATAGTCCCACGCAGACGACCCCCCACCCAGGAGAGAGTCCAAAAAAGACCCACGCAGACGACCGCGAGTCCCAGAAAGTCCCATACAGACGACCCCCCACCCAGGAGACATTCCCAGAAAGTAACACGCAGAAGACCCCCAGTCCCAGAAAGTCCCACGCAGACGACCACCAGTCCCAAAAAGTCCTACGCAGACGACCCCCCACCCAGGAAACAGTCCCAGAAAGTCCCACGGAGACGACCTACTGTCCCAGAAAGTCCCACGCAGACACCCCCCACCAAGGAGACAAACCCAGAAATTCCCACGCAGACGACCCCTAGTCCCAGAAAGTCCCACGCAGACGACTCCCCAACCCAGGAGACAGTCCCAGAAAGTCACACTCAGACACCCCCCAGTCCCAGAAAGTCAAACGAAGACGAACCCCAGTCCCAGGAAGTCCCACGCAGAAGACCCCCTGTCCCAGAAAGTCCCACGCAGACAACACCAGTCCCAGAAAATCCCACGCAGATGACCCTCTACCCAGGAGACAGTCCCAGAAAGTCCCACGCAGACGGCCCCCCACCCAGGAGTCAGTACCAGAAAGACCCACGCAGAAAACCCCCTGTCTCAGAAAGTCCCACGCAGACGACTCCCCACCCAGGAGACAGTCCCAGAAAGTCCCACGCAGACGACCCCCAGTCCCAGAAAGTGCCACGCAGACGAACCCCACCCAGGAGACTGACCCAGAAACTCCCACGCAGACGACACCCAGTCCCTGAAAGTCCCAAGCAGACGACCCCCCACGCAGGAGACAGTCCCAGAAAGTCCAACGCAGACGATCCCAGTCCCAGAAAGTCCCACGCAGACGACCCCCAGTCCTAGGAAGTCCCATGCAGACGACCCCCACCCAGGAGAGAGTACCAGAAAGTCCCACGCAGACGACCCCCCACCCAGGAATCAGTCCCAGAAAGTCCCACGCAGAAGACCCACCCACCCAGGAGACAGTCCCAGAAAGTCCCACGCAGACGAGCCCAGTCCCAGAAAGTCCCACGCAGACGACCCCTACCAGGAGACAGTCCCAGAAACTACCACGCAGACGACCCCCTGTCTCATAAAGTCCCACGCAGACGACTCCCCACCCAGGAGACAGTCCCAGATAGTCCCACGCAGACGAACCCCCACCCAGGAAAGAGTCCAAAAAAGACCCACGCAGACGACCGCGAGTCCCAGAAAGTCCCATACAGACGACCCCCCACCCAGGAGACAGTCCCAGAAAGTAACACGCAGACGACCCCCTAGTCCCAGAAAGTCCCACGCAGACGACCGTCAGTCCCACAAAGTCCTACGCAGACGACCCCCCACCCAGGATACAGTTCCACAAAGTCCCACGCAGACGACCCCCCACCCATGAGACTGTCCCAGAAAGTCCCACGGAGACGACCTACAGTCCCAGAAAGTCCAACGCAGACGCCCCCCACCAAGGAGACAATCCCAGAAATTCCCACGCAGACGACCCCTAGTCCCAGAAAGTCCCACGCAGACGACTCCCCACCCAGGAGACAGTCCCAGAAAGTCCCACGCAGACGAGCCCAGTCCCAGAAAGTCCCACGCAGACGACCCCCACCCAGGAGACCATCCCAGAAACTACCACGCAGACGACACCCAGTCTCAGAAAGTCCTAGGCAGACGACTCCCCACCCAGGAGACAGTCCCAGAACGTCCCACGCAGACGACCGCCCAACCAGGAGAAAGTCCAAAAATGATCCATGCAGACGACCCCGAATCCTAGAAAGTCCCATACCGACGACCCCCCACCCAGGAGACAGTCCCAGAAAGTAACACGCAGACGACCCCCAGTCACCGAAAGTCCTACGCAGACGACCCCCCCACCCAGGAGACAGTCTCAGAAAGTCCCACGCAGACGAGCCCAGTCCCAGAAAGTCCCACGCAGACGACCCCTACCCAGGAGACAGTCCCAGAAACTCCCAGGCAGACGACACCCAGTCTCAGAAAGTCCCAGGCAGACGACTCCCCACCCAGGAGACAGTCCCAGATAGTCCCACAGAGACGACCCACCACCCAGGATAGAGTCCAAAAAAGACCCACGAAGACGACCGCGAGTCCCAGAAAGTCCCATACAGACAAAGCCCCACCCAGGAGACAGTCCCAGAAAGTAACACGCAGACGACCCCCAGCCCCAGAATGTCCCACGCAGACGACCACCAGTCCCACAAAGTCCTACGCAGACGACCCCCCACCCAGGAGACAGTCCCAGAAAGTCCCACGCAGACGACCCCCCACCCATGAGACAAACCCAGAAATTCCCACGCAGACGACCCCAAGTCCCAGAAAGTCCCACGCAGACGACTCCCCACCCAGGAGACAGTCCCAGAAAGTCCCACACAGACGATCCCCCCACCCAGGAGACAGTCCCAGAAAGTCCCACGCAGACGAGCCCAGTCCCAGAAAGTCCCACGCAGACGACCCCCACCCAGGAGACCATCCCAGAAACTACCACGCAGACGACACCCAGTCTCAGAAAGTCCCAGGCAGACGACTCCCCACCCAGGGGACAGTCGCAGAAAGTCCCACGCAGACGACCCCCCACCCAGGAGAGAGTCCAAAAAAGATCCACGCAGACGACCCCTAGTCCCAGAAAGACCCACGCAGACGACCCCCAAGACAGGAGACAGTCCCAGAAAGACCCACGCAGACGATCCCAGTCCCAGAAAGTTTCACGCAGACGACCCCCAGTCCTAGGAAGTCCCATGCAGACGACCCCCACCCAGGAGACAGTCCCAGAAAGTCCCACGCAGACGACCCCCACCAAGGAGACTGTCTCAGAAAGTCCCAAACAGACGAACCCCCACCCAGGAGACAGTCCCCGAAGTCCCACGCAGACGACCCCCCACCCAGGAGACAGTCCCAGAAAGTCCCACGCAGACGACCCCCCACCCAAGAGACAGTCCCAGAAAGTCCCACGCAGACGACCCCTAGTCCCAGAAAGACCCACGCAGACGACCCCCCAGACAGGAGATAGTCCCAGAAAGTCCCACGATGACGACCCCTAGTCCCAGAAAGTCCCACGCAGACGACCCCCAAACCATGAGACAGTCCCAGAAAGTCCCACGGAGACGACCCACAGTCCCAGAAAGTCCCACGCAGACGCCCCCCACCAAGGAGACAGTCCCAGAAAGTACCACGCAGACGGCCCACCACCAAGAAGACAGTCCCAGAAAGTCCCACTCAGACAACCCCCAGACCCAGAAAGTCCCACGAAGACGAACCCCAGTCCCAGGAAGTCCCACGCAGAAGAACCCCTGTCCCAGAAAGTCCCACGCAGACGAGCCCCAGTCTCAGAAAATCCCACGCAGACGACACTCCACCCAGGAGACAGTCCCAGAAAGTCCCACGCAGACGGCCCCCCACCCAGGAGTCAGTACTAGAAAGGCCCACGCAGACGACCCCCTGTCCCAGATAGTCCCACGCAGACGAACCCCCACCAAGGAGAGAGTCCAAAAAAGACCCACGCAGACGACCGCGAGTCCCAGAAAGTCCCATGCAGACGACCCCCCACCCAGGAGACAGTCCCAGAAAGTCCCACGCAGACGACCACCAGTCCCACAAAGTCCTACGCAGACGAACCCCACCCAGGAGACAGTCCCAGAAAGTCCGACGCGGACAAACCCCCACCCATGAGACAGTCCCAGAAAGTCCCACGGAGACGACCTACATTCCCAGAAAGTCCCACGCAGACGCCCCCCACCAAAAAGACAAACCCAGAAATTCCCACGCAGACGACCCTAGTCCCAGAAAGTCCCACGCAGACGACTCCCCACCCAGGAGACAGTCCCAGAAAGTCCTACGCAGACGACCCCCCCACCCAGGAGACAGTCCCAGAAAGTCCCACGCAGACGAGCCCATCCCAGAAAGTCCCACGCAGACGACCCCCACCCAGGAGACAATCCCAGAAACTACAACGCAGACGACACCCAGTCTCAGAAAGTCCTAGGCAGACGACTCCCCACCCAGGAGACAGTCCCAGAACGTCCCACGCAGACGACCCCCCACCCAGGAGAAAGTCCAAAAAAGATCCATGCAGACGAACACGAGTCATAGAAAGTCCCATACAGACAAAGCCCCACCCAGGACGCAGACGACCCCCAGTCCCAGAAAGTAACACGCAGACGACCCCCAGCCCCAGAAAGTCCCACGCAGACGACCCCCAGTCCCACAATGTCCTACGCAGACGACACCCCCACCCAGGGGACAGTCCCAGAAAGTCCCACGCAGACGACCCCCACCCATGAGACAGTCCCAGAAAGTCCCACGGAGACGACCCACAGTCCCAGAAAGTCCAACGCAGACGACCCCCATCCATGAGACAGTCCCAGAAAGTTCCACGGAGACGACTCCCAGTCCCACAAAGTCCCACGCAGACGATCCCCAGTCCAAGAAAGTACCACGCAGACGACCCCCCACGCAGGAGACAGTCCCAGAAAGTCCAACGCAGACGACCCCCAGTTCCAGAAAGTCCCAGAAAGTCCCATGTAGACGACCCCCCACCCAGGAGACAGTCCCAGAACGTCCCACGTAGACGACCCCCACCCAGGAGACAGTCCCAGAAAGTCCCACGCAGACGAACCCCCACCCCATCAGCAATCTCAGGCTGCTGCAAGCCGAATTCTCCTGACTCTTTTGTGCAAATTGCCTTACAAGCAATCCCAGGCGTCTACGAGCCGACTTCTCTTGTCTCTTTTGTGAAAATTGCCTTAAAAGCAATCTCAGGCTGCTACAAAACGACATCTTTTGTCTCTTTTTTAAAAACTGCCTTACAATCAATATCAGCCAGCTACAAGCCGAATACGCCTGGCTATTTTGTGAAACTGCCTTTCAAGCAATCTCAGGCCTCTACAAATCGACATATGCTGGCTCTTTTGTTACAACTGCCTTACAAGCAATCTCAGGCTTCAGTAATATGAATTATCCTGGCTTTGGTGCGAATTGCCTTACAAGCAATCCCAGGCGGCTACGAGCCGATTTCTCGTGGCCCTTTTATGGCAACTGCCTTAAAAGAAATCTCAGGCTGACACAAGCCGAATTCTCATTGCGCTTTTGTGACAACTGCCTTACAAGAAATGTCAGGCTGTCACGAGCCGACTTCTCTTGGCTCTTTTGTGAAAACTGCCTTACAAGCAATGTCAGGCTGCTACGAGCCGACTTCTCCTGGGTCTTTTGTGGCAACTGCCTTACAAGAAATCTCAGGCTGCTACAAGCCGAATTCTCCTGGCGCTTTTGTGACAACTGCCTTACAAGCAACGTCAGGCTGCTACGAGCCGACTTCTCATGGCTCTTTTGTGAAAACTGCCTTACAAGCAATGTCAGGCTGCTACGAGCCGACTTCCCTTGCTCTTTTGTGAAAACTGCCTTACAATTAATATCAGGCCGCTACAAATCGACATCTCCTGTCTCATTTGTGACAACTGCCTTACAAGTAATATCAAGCTGCTACAAAACGACATCTCCTGTCTCTTTTGTTAAACTGCCGTACAAGCAATCTCAGGCTGATACAAGCCGAATACGCCTGGCTCTTTTGTGAAACTGCCTTGCAATCAATCTCAGGCCGCTACAAATCGATATCTCCTGTCTCTTTTGGGAAAACTGCCTTATAAGCAATCTCAGGCTGCAGCCAGGACAGTTCTCCTGACGTTTTGTGCCAATTGCCTTAAAAGCAATCCCAGGCGGCTACATGCCGATTTCTCCTGGCTCTTTTGTGGTAACTGCCTTACAGGCAATCTCAGGCTGCTACAAGCCGAATTCTCCTGGTTCTATTGTGACAACTGCCTTAAAAACAATCTCAGGCTGCAGCAATCCCAATTCTCCAAGATTTTATTGCCAATTGCCTTACAAGAAATCCCAGGCGGCTACGAGCCGATTTCTCCTGACTCATTTGTGGCAACTACCTTACAAGCAAACAGAGGCGGCTACGAGCCGATTTCTCCTGGCCCTTCTGTGGCAACTGCCTTACAATAAATCTCATGCTGCTACAAGCCGAATTCTCCTGGCACTTTTGTGACACCTGCCTCACAAGCAATGTCAGGCTGCTACAAATCGACATATCCTGGCTCATTTGTGACAACTGCAAAACAAGCAATCTCAGGCTGCTGCAAGCCGAATTCTCCTGGCTCTTTTGTGCAATTTGCCTTACAAGCAATCCCAGGCGTCTACGAACCGACTTCTCTTGTCTCTTTTGTGAAATCTGCCTTAAAAGCAATCTCAGGCTGCTACAAACGACATCTCCTGTCTCTTTTATTTAAACTGCCTTACAAGAAATCTCAGCCTGCTACAAGCCGAATACGCATGGCTCTTTTGTGAAACTGCCTTACAAGAATCTCAGGCCGCTACAAATCGACATATGCTGGCTCTTTTGTTACAACTACCTTACAAGCATTCTCAGGCTGCAGCAATATGAATTCCTTTGGCTTTTTGTGCGAATTGTCTTACAAGCAATCCCAGGCGACTACGAGCCGTTTTCTCCTGGCCCTTATGTGGCAACTGCCTTACAAGAAATGTCAGGCTGCTATGAGACGACTTCTCTTGGCTCTTTTGTGAAAACTGCCTTACAAGTAATATCAGGCTGCTACAAGACGACATCTCCTCTCTCTTTTGTGAAACTGCCTTACAAGCAATCTCAGGCCGCTACAAGCCGAATACGCCTGGCTCATTTGTGAAATTGCATTGCAAGAAATATCAGGCTGCTACAAATCGTCATCTCCTTCTCTTTTGTGACAACTGCCTTACAAGCAATCTCAGTCTGCCGCCAGCACAGTTCTCCTGACTTTTTGTGCCAATTGCCTTAAAAGCAATCCCAGGCGGCTAAGTGCCGATTTCTCCTGGCTCTTTTGTGGTAACTGCCTTACAAGCAATCTCAGGCCGCTACAAATCGACATATCCTGGCTCTTTTGTGACAACTGCTTTACAAGCAATCTCAGGCTGCCGTTAGTCCAATTCTCCTGATTTTTTGTGCTAATTGCCTTACAAGGAATCCCCGGCTGCTACGAACCGATTTCTCCTGGCTCATTTGTGGTATCTGCCTTACAAGCATTCTCAGGCTGCAGCAATATGAATTCTCCTGGCTTTTTGTGCGTATTGACTTACAAGCAATCCCAAGCGGCTACGATCCGATTTCTCCTGGCTCATTTGTGGCAACTGCCTTACAAGCAATCTCAGGCTGCTGCAAGCCGAATTCTCCTGGCTTACAAATTGCCTTAAAAGCAAGCCCAGTCGTCTACGAACCGACTTCTCTTGTCTCTTTTGTGAAAACTGCCTTAAAAGCAATCTCAGACTCCTACAAAACGACATCTCCTGTCTCTTTTTTTTAAAACTGCCTTACAATCAATCTCAGCCTGCTACAAGCCGAATACGTCGGGCTTTTTTTGTGACAACAGCCTTACTGAGATTACTTTTAGGCAGTTTTCACAAAAGAGAAGGAGATGACGATTTGTAGCAGCCTGATATTGCTTGCAAGGTAATTTCACAAAAGAGTCAGGCGTATTCGGCTTGTATCGGCCTGAGATTGCTTGTAAGGCAGTTTCACAAAAGAGACAGTAGATGTCGTTTTGTAGCAGCCTGATATTACTTGTAAGGCAGTTTTCACAAAAGAGTCAGGAGAAGTCGGCTCGTAGCACCCTGACATTGTTTGTAAGGCAGTTGTCACAAAAGCTCCAGGAGAATTCGGCTTGTAGCAGCTTGATATTACTTGTCAGGCAGTTTTCACAAAAGAGCCAAGAGAAGACGGCTCGTAGACCCTGACATTGCTTGTAAGGCAGTTGTCACAAAAGCCCCAGGAGAATTCGGCTTGTAGCAGCCTGAGATTTCTTGTAAGGCAGTTGCCACAAAAGAGCCTGGAGAAATCGGCTCGTACGCGCCTGGGATTGCTTGTAAGGCAATTGGCACAAAAAGTCAGGAGAAGTGGACTAGCGGCAGCCTGAGACTGCTTGTAAGGCAGCTGTCACAAAAGAGCCAGGATATGTCGATTTGTAGCGGCCGACAAATCAAATAATTGCACACAATTTGATACCCATTTGAAAATATTTCTTTTACTGGAAAAATTTATAAACAAGTGAAATATGACTGATTTCCCAGTTTAGGGACGCATGACAATTTCCGCAAATGAGCTAACACAAGTCCCCATACCTTTGAATTTAGACTCGACTATAATCAAGGTGTCGAAAAAACTTTTGTAATTAAGAATAAGTCAAGATATTCCCGAAAATTGGACAGCAATATTTTGTGGATTCTATAAAAAGACAAAAGTAGAAATGCAGTCTTATTGTGCACACTGGAATTCGGACGCTGTAAATTGTCAGACGACATACCGCGCACATGGTGAAAGCTGTCCTTTCTAGTATCTGAGCAAATGAAAAATCCCTGTAAACATAAACAAATCAAATAATTGCACACAATTTGATACCCATTTTGAAAATATTTCTTTTACTGGAAAAAAGTTATAAACAAGTGAAATATGACTGATTTGCCAGTTTAGGGCCGCATGACAATTTCCGCAAATGAGCTAACAAGGGTCCCCATACCTTTGAATTTCGACTCGACTCTAATCAAGGTGTCGAAAAAACTTTTGTAATTACGAATAAGGCAAGATATTCCCGAAAATTGGACAGCAATATTTTGTGGATTCTATAAAAAGGAAAAATTAGAATTGCAGTCTTATTGTGCACACTGGAATTCGGACGCTGTAAATTGTCAGACGACATACCGCGCACATGGTGAAAGCTGTACTTTTTACTATCTGACCAAATGAAAAATCCCTGTATACATAGACCAACCAAATAATTGCACACAATTTGATACCCATTTTGAAAATATTTCATTTACTGGAAAAAAGTTATAAACAAGTGAATTATGACTGATTACCCAGTTTGGGTCCGCATGACAATTTCCGCAAATGAGCTAACGCAAGTCCCCATACCGTTGAATTTCGCATCGACTCTAGTCATGGTGTCGAAAAAACTTTTGTAATTATGGATAAGGCAAAAAATTCCCGACAATTGGACACCAATATTTTGTGGATTCTATAAAAAGGAAAAATTAGAAATGCAGTCTTATTGTGCACATTGGAATTCGGACGCTGTAAATTGTCAGACGACATACCGCGCACATGGTGAAAGCAGTACTTTTTACTATCTGAGCAAATGAAAAATCCATGTAAAGATAGACAAATCAAATAATTGCACACAATTTGATACCCATTTTGAAAATATTTCTTTGACTGGAAAAACTTATAAACAAGTGAAATATGACTGATTTCCCAGTTTAGGGCCGCATGACAATTTCTGCAAATGAGCTAAAACAAGTCCCCATACCGTTGAATTTCGCGTCGACTTCATTCAAGGTGTCGAAAAACTTTTGTAATTAGGGATAAGGTAAGAAATTCCCAACATTTGGACACCAATATTTTGGGGATTCTATAAAAAGGAAAATTACAAATGCAATCGTATTGTGCTCACTGTAATTCGGACGCTGTAAATTGTCAGACGACATACCGCGCACATGGTGAAAGCTGTACTTTTTACATTCTGACCAAATGAAAAATCCCTGTACACATAGACAAATCAAATAATTTCAAACAATTTGATACCCATTTTGAAAATATTTCTTTTACTGGAAAAAAGTTATAAACAGGTGAAATATGACTGGTTACCCAGTTTAAGTCCGCATGACAATTTCCGCAAAGGGGCTAACACAAGTCCCCATACCGTTGAATTTCGCCTCGACTCTATTCAAGGTGTTGAAAAAACTTTTGTAATTATGGATAAGGCAAGAAATTCCCGACAATAGGACACGAATATTTTGTGGATTCTATAAAAAGGAAAAATTAGAAATGCATTCTTATTGTGCACACTGGAATTCGGACGCTGTAAATTGTCAGACGTCATACCACGCACGTGCTGAAAGCTGTACTTTTTACTATCTGACCAAATGAAATTCCAGACAATTGGACACCAACAGATCAGAAGCCATGCTGCCTGACGTAGTCTAAAATCTTACATTGGACGCTCAAATATGGACCAGAAACCAACTTATCAGAGGCCATGCTGCTGGACGTAGTTTATCTTTTAACATTAGACGCTCAAATATGCACCAGAAACCTAGAGATCAGAATCATGGCTGCTGGACGTAGTGTATCATCTTACACAATACGCTCAAATATGGACCGGAAGCCAACAGTTCGGAGGCCATGCTGTTGGACGTTGGCTAAAATCTTACATAAGACTCTCAAATATGGACGGAAACCAACAGATCAGAAGCTATGATGCATGACGTAGTTTATCTTTTTACATTAGACGCTCAAATATGCACAAGAAACCAAGAGATCAGAATCATGGCTGCTGGACGTAGTGTATCATCTTACACAAGACGATCAAATATGGACCGGAAACCAAGAGTTCAGAGGCCATGCTGCTGGACGTAGTGTAATATCTTACATTAGACGCTCAAATATAGACCGGAAACCAACATATCATAGGCCATGCTGCAGGTCGTAGTTTATCTTTTTACATTAGACGCTCAAATATGAACCTGTTGGCTTCCCGTCCATATTTGAGCATATTGTGTAAAATGATACACTACGTCCGGCAGACATGATTCTGATGGCTGCTAGGCGTAGTGTATCGTCTTACACAAGATGCTCAAATATGGACCAGAAGCCAACAGGTCACAGGCCATGCTGCTGGACGTAGACTAAAATCTTACATTAGACGCACAAATATGGACGGGAAACCAACAGATCAGATGCCATGTTGCTGGAGGTAGTTTATCGATTAACATTAGACGCCCAAATATGTACAGAAACGAACAGATCAGAATCATGTCTGCTGGACGTAGTGTATCATTTTACACAAGTCGCTCAAATATGGACCGGAAGCCAACAGATCAGCGGCCATGCTGCTGGTCGTAGTTTATCTTTTTCCATTAGACGCTCAAATATGCACCAGAAACCATCAGATCAGAATCATGGCTGCTGGACGTAGTGTATCATCTTACACAAGACACTCAAATATCGACCGGAACCCTACAGGTCAGAGGACATGTTGCTGGACGTAGTCTAAAATCTTACATTACACGCTCAAATATGGACCGGAAACCAACAGATCAGAGGCCATGCTGCTGGGCGTAGTGTATCATTTTACACAAAATGCTCAAATATGGACCGGAAGCCAACAGGTTAGAGGCCATGCTGCTGCATGTATTCTAAAATCTTACATTCGATGCTCAAATATGGACCGGAAACCAACAGATCAGAGGCCATGCTGCTGGACGTAGTCTATCTTTTTACATTAGACGCTCAAATATGCACCAGAAACCAAGAGATCAGAATCATGGCTGCTGGACGTAGTGTATCATCTTACACAAGACGCTCAAATATGGAATGGAAGCCAATATTTCGGAGGCCATGCTGCAGGAAGTAGTCTAAAATCTTACATTACACGCTCAAATATGGACCGGAAACAAACAGATCAGAATCCATGCTGCTGGACGTAGTTTATCTTTTTACATTAGACGCTCAAATATGCACCAGAAAACAATAGATCAGATTCATGGCTGCTGGACGTACAGTATAATCTTACACAACACGCTCGAATATGGACTGGAAGCTAACAGGTCAGAGGCCATGCTGCAGGACGTCGTCAAATATCTTACATTAGACGCTCAAATATGAACCGGAAACCAACAGATCAGAGGCCATGCTGCTGGACGTAGTTTATCTTTTTACATTAGACGCGAGATCAGAAACAGGGCTGCTGGACGTAGTTTATCATCTTACACAAGACGTTCAAATATGGACCGGAAACCAACAGATCAGAGGCCATGCTGCTGGACGTAGTTTATCTTTTTACATTAGACGCGAGATCAGAAACAGGGCTGCTGGACGTAGTTTATCATCTTACACAAGACGTTCAAATATGGACCGGAAGCCAACAGGTCAGAGGCCATGCTGATAGACGTAGTCTAAACCTTACATTAGATGCTCAAATATGGACCGGAAACCAACATATCAGAGGGCATGATTTTGGACGTAGTTTATCTTTTTACATTAGACGCTCAAATATGCACCAGAAACCAAGAGATCAGAATCATGGCTGCTGGACGTAGTGTATAATCTTACACAAGACGCTGAAATATGGACCGGAAGCCAACAGGTCAGAGGCCATGCTGCTGGACGTTGTCTAAAATGTTACATTGGACGCTCAAATATGGACCGGAAACCAACAGATCAGAGGCCATGTGGCTTGACGTAGTTTATCTTTTTACATTAGACGCTCAAATATGCACCAGGAAGCCAGAGAGCAGAAACAGGGCTGCTGGACGTAGTGTATCCTCTTACACAAGACGCTCAAATATGGACCGGAAGCCAACTGGTCAGAGGCCATGCTGCTAGTCGTAGTCAATAATATTACATTAGACGCTCAAATATGGACCGGAAACCAACAGATCAGAGGCCATGCTGCTGGTCCTAGGTTATCTTTTTACATTAGACGCTCAAATATGCACCATAAACCAAGAAATCACAAACAGGGCTACTGGACGTAGTGTATCATCTTACACAAGACTCTCAAATATGAACCGTAAGCCAACAGGTCGGAGGCCATGCTACTGGACGTAGTCTAACATCTTACATTAGACGCTTAAATGTTGACCGGAAACCAACAGATCAGAGGCAATGCTGCTGGACGTAGTTTATCTTTTTACATTAGACGCTCAAGTATGCAACAGAAACCAAGAGATCAGAAACAGGGCTGATAGACGTAGTGTATCATCTTACACAAAACGCTCAAATATGGACCGGAAGCCAACAGGTCAGAGGCCATGCTGCTGGAGGTACTCTAAAATCTTACGTTAGTCGCTCAAATATGGACTGGAAACCAACAGATCAGAGGCCAAGCTGCTGGACGTAGTTTATCTTTTTCCATTAGACGCTCAAATATGCACCAGAAACCAACAGATCAGAATCATGGCTGCTGGACGTAGTGTATCACTTTACACAAGACGCTCAAATATGGACCGGAGGCCAACAGGTCAGAGGACATGCTGCTGGACGTAGTCTAATATCTTTCATTAGACGCTCAAATATGGACCGGAAACCAACAGATCAGAGGCCATGCTGCTGGACGTTGTTTATCTTTTTAGGTTAAACGCTCAAATATGCACCAGAAACCAAGAGATCAGAAACAGGGCTGCTGGACGTAGTGTATAATCTTACACAAGACGCTCAAATATGGACCGGAAGCCGACAGGTCAGAGGACATGCTGCTGGACGTAGTCTAAAATCTTACATTACACGCTCAAATATGGACCGGAAACCAACACATCAGAGGCCATGCTGCTGGGCGTAGTGTATCATTTTACACAAAACGCTCAAATATGGACCGGAAGCCAACAGGTCAGAGGCCATGCTGCTGCAGGTATTCTAAAATCTTACATTCGATGCTCAAATATGGACCGGAAACCAACAGATCAGAGGCCATGCTGCTGGACGTAGTCTATCTTTTTACATTAGACGCTCAAATATGCACCAGAAACCAAGAGATCAGAATCATGGCTGCTGGACGTAGTGTATCATCTTACACAAGACGCTCAATTATGGAACGGAAGCCAATATTTCGGAGGCCATGCTGCAGGAAGTAGTCTAAAATCTTACATTACACGCTCAAATATGGACCGGAAACAAACAGATCAGAATCCATGCTGCTGGACGTAGTTTATCTTTTTACATTAGACGCTCAAATATGCACCAGAAAACAATAGATCAGATTCATGGCTGCTGGACGTACAGTATAATCTTACACAACACGCTCGAATATGGACTGGAAGCCAACAGGTCAGAGGCCATGCTGCAGGACGTCGTCAAATATCTTACATTAGACGCTCAAATATAAACCGGAAACCAACAGATCAGAGGCCATGCTGCTGGAAGTAGTTTATCTTTTTACATTAGACGCGAGATCAGAAACAGGGCTGCTGGACGTAGTTTATCATCTTACACAAGACGTTCAAATATGGACCGGAAACCAACAGATCAGAGGCCATGCTGCTGGACGTAGTTTATCTTTTTACATTAGACGCGAGATCAGAAACAGGGCTGCTGGACGTAGTTTATCATCTTACACAAGACGTTCAAATATGGACCGGAAGCCAACAGGTCAGAGGCCATGCTGATAGACGTAGTCTAAACCTTACATTAGGATGCTCAAATATGGACCGGAAACCAACATATCAGAGGCCATGATTTTGGACGTAGTTTATCTTTTTACATTAGACGCTCAAATATGCACCAGAAACCAAGAAATCAGAATCATGGCTGCTGGACGTAGTGTATAATCTTACACAAGACGCTGAAATATGGACCGGAAGCCAACAGGTCAGAGGCCATGCTGCTGGACGTTGTCTAAAATGTTACATTGGACGCTCAAATATGGACCGGAAACCAACAGATCATAGGCCATGTGGCTTGACGTAGTTTATCTTTTTACATTAGACGCTCAAATATGCACCAGGAAGCCAGAGAGCAGAAACAGGGCTGCTGGACGTAGTATATCCTCTTACACAAGACGCTCAAATATGGACCGGAAGCCAACTGGTCAGAGGCCATGCTGCTAGTCGTAGTCAAAAATATTACATTAGACGCTCAAATATGGACCGGAAACCAACAGATCAGAGGCCATGCTGCTGGACGTAGTTTATCTTTTTACATTAGACGCTCAAATATGCACCAGAAACCAAGATATCAGAAACAGGGCTGCTGGACGTAATGTATCATCTTAAACAAGACGCTCAAATATGGACCGGAAGCCAACATGTCAGTGGCCATGCTGCTGTACGTAGTCTAGAATCTTACATTAGACACTCAAATATGCACCAGAAACCAATAGATCAGAGGCCATGCTGCTGGGCCTAGGTTATCTTTTTACATTAGACGCTCAAATATGCACCATAAACCAAGAAATCACAAACAGGGCTACTGGACGTAGTGTATCATCTTACACAAGACGCTCAAATATGGACCGGAAGCCAACAGGTCAGAGGCCATGCTGCTGGAGGTAGTCTAAAATCTTACGTTAGTCGCTCAAATATGGACTGGAAACCAACAGATCAGAGGCCATGCTGCTGGACGTAGTTTATCTTTTTCCATTAGACGCTCAAATATGCACCAGAAACGAACAGATCAGAATCATGGCTGCTGGACGTAGTGTATCATCTTACACAAGACACTCAAATATCGACCGGAACCCTACAGGTCAGAGGACATGCTGCTGGAAGTAGTCTAAAATCTTACATCAAACGCTCAGATATGGATGGGAAACCAACAGATCAGAGGCCATGCTGCTGGACGTACTTAATCTTTTAACATTAGACGCTCAAATATGCACCAGAAACCAAGAGATCAGAAACAGGTCTGCTAGACGTAGTGTATCACTTTACACAAGACGCTCAGATATGGTCCGGAAGCCAACAGATCAGAGGCCATGCTGCTGGACGTTGTCTAATATCTTTCATTAGACGCTCAAATATGGACCGGAAACCAACAGATCAGAGGCCATGCTGCTGGACGTAGTATATCTTTTTACATTACACGCTCAAATATGCACCAGAAACCAAGAGTTCAGAAACAGGGCTGCTGGACGTAGTGTATCATCTTACACAAGATGCTCAAATATGGACCGGAAGCCAACAGGTCACAGGCTATTCTGCTGGACGTAGTCTAAAATCTTATATTAGACGCTCAAATAATGACCGGAAACCAACAGATCAGAGGCCATGCTGCTGGACGTAGTATATCTTTTTACATTACACGCTCAAATATGCACAAGATACCAAGAGGTCAGAAACAGGGCTGCTGGACGTAGTGTATCATCTTACACAAGACGCTCAAATATGGACCTGAAGCCAACAGGACAGAGGCAATGCGGGTGGACGTAGTCTAAAATCTTACATTGGACGCACAAATATGGACCGGAATCCAACAGATCAGAGGCCATGCTGCTGGTCGTACTTTATCTTTTTACATTTGACGCTCAAATATGCATCAGAAACAAGAGATCAGTATCATGGCTGCTGGACGTAGTGTATCATCTTACACAAGACGGTCAAATATTGACCGGAAGCCAAGAGGTCAGAGGCCATGCTGCTGGGCGTAGTCTAAAATCTTACATTAGACGCTCAAATATGGACCGGAATCCAACAGATCAGAGGCCATGCTGCTGGGCGTAGTTTATCTTTTTATATTAGACGCTCAAATATGCACCAGAAACCAAGAGATCAGAATCATGGCTGCTGGACGTAGTGTATCATCTTACACAAGACGCTCAAATATGGACCTGAAGCCAACAGGTCAGTGGCAATGCGGTTGGACGTAGTCTAAAATCTTACATTGGACGCTCAAATATGGTCCGGAAACCAACAGATCAGAGGCCATGCTGATGGACGTACTTTATCGTTTTACATTAGACGCTCAAATATGCACCATAAACCAAGAGATCAGAAACAGGGCTGCTGGACGTTGTGTATCATATACACAAGACGCTCAAATACGGACCGGAAACCAAAAGTTCAGAGGCCATGCTGCTGGACGTAGTCTAAAATCTTATATTAGACGCTCAAATATGGACCGGAAACCAACAGATCAGAGGCCATGCTGCTGGACGTAGTTTATCTTTTTATTTAGACGCTCAAATATGCAACAGAAACAAACAGATCAGAATCATGGCTGCTAGACGTAGTGTATCATCTTACACAAGACGCTCAGATATGGTCCGGAAGCCAACAGGTCAGAGGCCATGCTCCTGGACGTAGTCTTAAATCTTACATTAGACGCTCAAATATGGACCGGAAACCAACAGATCAGAGGCCATGCTGCTGGACGTAGTTTATCTTTTTACTTTTGACGCTCAAATATGCACCAGAAACCAAGAGGTCAGAAACAGGTCTGCTGGACGTAGTGTATCGTCTTACAGAAGACGCTCAAATATGGACCGGAAACAAACAGGTCAGAGGCTATGCTGCTGGACGTAGTCTAAAATCTTATATTAGACGCTCAAATATGGACCGGAAAACAACAGATCAGAGGCCATGCTGCTGGACGTAGTTTATCTTTTTACATTAGACGCTCAAATATGCACCAGAAACCAAGAGATCAGAAACAGGGCTGCTGGACGTAGTGTATCATCTTACACAAGACGCTCAAATATGGACCGGAAGCCAACAGGTCAGAGGCTATGCTGCTGGACGTAGTCTAAAATCTTATATTAGACGCTCAAATATGGACCGGAAAACAACAGATCAGAGGCCATGCTGCTGGACGTAGTATATCTTTTTACATTAGACGCTCAAATATGCACAAGATACCAAGAGATCAGAAACAGGGCTGCTGGACGTAGTGTATCATCTTACACAAGACGCTCAAATATGGACCTGAAGCCAACAGTTCAGATGCAATGCGGCTGGACGTAATCTAAAATCTTACATTGGACGCTCAAATATGGACCGGAAACCAACAGATCAGAGGCCATGCTGCTGGACGTAGTTTATCGTTTTTCATTAGACGCTCAAATATGCACCAGAAACCAACAGATCAGAATCATTGCTGCTAGTCGTAGTGTATCATCTTACACAAGACGCTGTGATATGGTCCGGAAGCCAACAGATCAGAGGCCATGCTGCTGGACGTAGTCTAAAATCTTACATTAGACGCTCAAATATGGACCGGAAACCAACAGATCAGAGGCCATGCTGCTGGACGTAGTTTATCTTTTTACATTAGACGCTCAAATATGCACCAGAAACCAAGAGATCAGAAACAGAGCTGCTGGAAGTAATGTATCATCTTACACAAGACGCTCAAATATGGACCGGAAACCAACAGATCAGAGGCCATGCTGCTAGACGTAGATTATCTTTTTACATTAGACGCTCAAATATGCACAAGAAACCAAGAGATCAGAAACAGGGCTACTGGACGTAGTGTATCATCTTACACAGGACGCTCAAATATGGACCGGAAGCCAACCGGTCAGAGGCTATGCTGCTCGACGTAGACTAAAATCTTATATTAGTCGCTCAAATATGGACCGGAAACCAACAGATCAGAGGCCATGCTGCTGGACGTAGTTTATCTTTTTACATTAGACGCTCAAATATGCACCAGAAAGCAAGTGATCAGGAACAGGTCTGCTGGACGTAGTGTATCATCTTACAGAAGACGCTCAAATATAGACCGGAAGCAAACAGGTCAGAGGCCATGCTGCTGGGCGTAGTCTAAAATCTTACATTAGACGCTCAAATACGAAGCGGAAACAAACAGATCAGAGGCCTGCTGCTAGACGTAGATTATCTTTTTACATTAGACGCTCAAATATGCACCAGAAACCAAGAGATCAGAAACAGGGCTGCTGGACGTTGTGTATCATCTTACACAAGATGCTCAAATATGGACCGGAAACCAAGAGTTCAGAGGCCATGCTGCTGGACGTAGTCTAAAATCTTACATTAGACGCTCAAATATGGACCGGAAACCAACAGATCAGAGGCCATGCTGCTGGCCGTAGTTTATCTTTTTACATTAGACGTTCAAATATGAACAAGAAACCAAGAGATCAGAAACAGGGCTGCTGGACGTAGTGTATCATCTTACACAAGACGCTCAAATATGGACCGGAAGCCAAGAGGTCAGAAGCCATGCTGCTGGACGTATTCTAAAATCTTACATTAGATGCTCAAATATGGACCGGAAAACAACCGAAGACAGGCCATGCTGCTGGACGTAGTTTATCTTTTTACATTAGACGCTCAAATATGAACCAGAAAACAATAGATCAGAATTATGGCTGCTGGACGTAGTGTATCATCTTACACAAGACGCTCAAATATGGGCCGGAAGCCAACTGGTCAGAAGTCATGCTGCTGGACGTAATCTAAAATTGTACATTGGACGCTCAAATATGGACCGGAAACCAACAGATCAGATGCCATGAGGCTTGACGTAGTCTATCTTTTTACATTAGTAGCTCAAATATGCACCAGAAACCAACAGATCAGAAACAGGGCTGCTGGACGTAGTGTATCATATTACACAAGACGCTCAAATATGGACCGGAAGCCAACAGGTCAGAGGCCATGCTGCTGCATGTATTCTAAAATTTTATATTCGATGCTCAAATATGGACCGGAAACCAACAGATCAGAGGCCATGCTGCTGGTCGTAGTTTATCTTTTTACATTAGACGCTCAAATATGCACCAGAAACCAAGATATCAGAAACAGGGCTGCTGGAAGTAGTGTATCATTTTACACAAAACCCTCAAATATGGACCGGAAGCCAACAGGTCAGAGGCCTTGCTGCTGGACGTAGTCTAAAATCTTACATTAGACGCTCAAATATGGACCGGAAACCAACAGATCAGAGGCCATGCTGCTGGTCGTAGTTTATCTTTTTACATTAGACGCTCAAATATGCACCAGAAACCAACAGATCAGAATCATGGCTGCTGGATGTAGTGTATCATCTCATACAAGACGCTCAAATATGGACCGGAAACCAACAGATCAGAGGCCATGTTGCTGGTCGTAGTTTATCTTTTTACATTATAAGCTCAAATATGTACCAGAAATAAACAGATCAGAAACAGGGCTGCTGGACGTAGTGTATCATCTTAAACATGACGCTCAAATATGGACCGGAAGCCAACAGATCAGAGGCCATGCTGCTGGTCCTATTCTAAAATCTTATATTAGACGCCCAAATATGGACCGTAAAGCAACAGATCAGAGGCCATGCTGCTGGTCGTAGTTTATCTTTTTACATTAGACGCTCAAATATGCACCAGAAACCAAGAGCTCAGAATCATGCCTGCTGGACGTAGTGTATCATTTTACACAAGACGCTCAAATATGTACGGGAAGCCAACATGTCAGAGGCAATGCTGTTGGACGTCGTCTAAAATCTTACATTAGACGCTCAAATATGTACGGCAAACCAACAGATCAGAGGCCATGCTGCTGGACGCAGTTTATCTTTTTAAATTAGACGCTCAAAATATGCACCAGAAACCAACAGATCAGAATCATGGCTGCTGGACGTAGTGTACCATCTTACACAAGACGCTCAAATATGGACCGGAAATCAACAGGTCAGAGGCCATGCTGCTGGGTGTAGTTTATCTTTGTACATTAGACGCTCAAAAATTCACCAGAAACCAAGATATCAGTAACAGGGCTGCTGGACGTAGTGTATCATCTTACACAAGACGCTCAAATATGGACCGGAAGCCAACAGGTCAGATGCCATGCTGCTGGACGTATTCTAATATCTTACATTAGACGCTCAAATATGGACGGGAAACCAACAGATCAGAGGCCGTGCTACTGGACGTAGTTTATCTATTTACATTAGACGCTCAAATATGTACAGAAACCAACAGATCAGAATCATGTCTGCTGGACGTAGTGTATCATCTTACACGAGACACTAAAATATGGACCGGAAGCCAACAGGTCAGAGGCTATGCTGCTCCATGTAGTCTAAAATCTTATATTATACGCTCAAATATGGTCCGGAAAGCAACAGATCAGAGGCCATGCTGCTGGACGTAGTTTATCTTTTTACATTAGACGCTCAAATATGCACCAGAAACCAACAGATCAGAAACCGGGCTGCTGGACGTAGTGTATCATCTTACACAAGACGCTCCAATATGGACCGGAAGCCAACAGGGGAGAGCCCATGCTACTGGACGTAATCTAAAATCTTATATTAGACGCTCAAATATGGTCCGGAAACCAACAGATCAGAGGCCATGCAGCTGGACGTAGTTTATCTTTTTACATTAGACGCTCAAATATGCACCAGAAACCAACAGATCAGTATCATGGCTGCTGGACGTAGTGTATTATCTTACACAAGACGCTCAAATATTGACCGGAAGCCTACAGGTCAGACGCCATGCTGTAGGACGTAATCTAAAATCTTACATTAGACGCTCAAATATGGGATGGAAACCAACATATCTGAGGCCATGCTGCTGGACGTAGTTTATCTTTTTAAATTAGACGCTCAAATATGGACCGGAAACCAACAGATGAGAGGCTGTGCTGCTGGACGTAGTCTAAAATCTTACATTCGACGCTCAAATATGGACGGGAATTCAACAGGTCAGGGTCCATGCTGTTGGTCGTAGTTTATCTATTTACATTAGACGCTCAAATATGCACCAGAAACAAAGAGATCAGAATCATGGCTGCTGGACGTAGTGTATCATCTTACACAAGACGCTCAAATATGGACCTGAAGCAGACAGGTCAGAGGCCATGCTGCTGGGCGTAGACTGAAATCTTACATTAGACGCTCAAATATGGACCGGAAACCAACAGATCCGAGGCCATGCTGCTGGACGTAGTTTATACTTTTATATTAGAAGCTCAAATATGTACCAGAAACCAACAGATCAGAATCATGGCTGCTGGACGTAGTGGATCATCTTAAACAAGACGCCCAAATATGGACCGGAAGCCAAGAGATCAGAGGCAATGATGATGCATGTATTCTAAAATCTTACATTAGACGCTCAAATATGGACTGGAAACCAACAGATCAGAGGCCATGCTGCTGGACGTAGTTTATCTTGTTACATTAGACTCTCAAATATGCACCAGAAAACAACAGATAAGAATCATGGCTGCTGGACGTAGTGTATCATCTTACACAAGACGCTAAAATATGGACCGGAAGCCTACAGGTCAGAGGGCATGCTGCTTGATGTAGTCTAAAATCTTACATTAGACGCTCAAATATGGAACGGAAACCAACAGTTCTGACGCCATGCTGCTGGAGTTGTTTATCTTTTTACATTAGACGGTCAAATATGTACCAGAAACCAAGCGATCAGAAACAGGGCTGCTGGACATAGTGTATCATCTTACACAAGACGCTCAAATATGGACCGGAAGCCAACAGATCAAAGACTATGCTGCTGGACGGAGTCTAAAATCTTACATTAGACGCTCAAATATGGACCGGAAAGCAACAGATCAGAGGCCATGCTGCTGGACGTAGTCTAAAATCTTACATTAGACGCTCAAATATGGACCGGAAACCAACCGATCAGAGGCCATGCTGCCGATCGTAGTTTATCTTTTTACATTAGAAGCTCAAATATGTACCAGAAACCAACAGATCAGAATCATGGCTGCTGGACGTAGTGTATCACCTTACACAAGACGCTCAAATATGGACCGGAATCCAACAGATCAAAGACTATGCTGCTGGACAGAGTCTAAAATCTTACATTAGACGCTCAAATATGGACCGCAAACCAACAGATCAGAGGCTGTGCTGCTGGTCGTAGTTTATCTTTTTATATTAGACGCTCAAAATATGGACCGGAAACCAAGAGATCAGAATCATGGCTGCTGGACGTAGTGTATCATCTTACACAAGACGCTCAAATATGGACCGGAAGCCAACAGGTCAGAGGCAATTCTGCTGGACGTAGTCTAAAATCTTAAATTAGACAATCAAATATGGACCGTACCAACAGATCAGTATCATGGCTGCTGGACGTAGTGTATTATCTTACACAAGACGCTCAAATATTGACCGGAAGCATACAGGTCAGAGGCCATGCTGCTGGGCGTAGTCTAAAATCTTACATTAGACGCTCAAATATGGACCGGAAACCAACAGATCAGAGGCCATGCTGCTGGACGTAGTTTATCTTTTTACATTATACGCTCAAATATGCACCAGAAACCAACAGATCAGAATCATGGCTGCTGGACGTAGTGTATCATCTTACACAAGACGCTCAAATATTGACCGGAAGCCTACAGGTCAGACGCCATGCTGTTGGACGTAATCTAAAATCTTACATTAGACGCTCAAATATGGGACGGAAACCAACATATCTGAGGCCATGCTGCTGGACGGAGTTTATCTTTTTAAATTAGACGCTCAAATATGGATCGGAAACCAACAGATCAGAGGCTGTGCTGCTGGACGTAGTCTAAAATCTTACATTCGACGCTCAAATATGGACGGGAATTCAACAGGTCAGGGTCCATGCTGTTGGTCGTAGTTTATCTATTTACATTAGACGCTCAAATATGCACCAGAAACAAAGAGATCAGAATCATGGCTGCTGGACGTAGTGTATCATCTTACACAAGACGCTCAAATATGGACCTGAAGCAGACAGGTCAGAGGCCATGCTGCTGGGCGTAGTCTGAAATCTTACATTAGACGCTCAAATATGGACCGGAAACCAACAGATCCGAGGCCATGCTGCTGGACGTAGTTTATACTTTTATATTAGAAGCTCAAATATGTACCAGAAACCAACAGATCAGAATCATGGCTGCTGGACGTAGTGGATCATCTTAAACAAGACGCCCGAATATGGACCGGAAGCCAAGAGATCAGAGGCAATGATGATGCATGTAGTCTAAAATCTTACATTAGACGCTCAAATATGGACCGGAAACAAACAGATCAGAGGCCATGCTGCTGGACGTAGTTTATCTTGTTACATTAGACGCTCAAATATGCACCAGAAAACAACAGATAAGAATCATGGCTGCTGGACGTAGTGTATCATCTTACACAAGACGCTAAAATATGGACCGGAAGCCTACAGGTCAGAGGGCATGCTGCTTGATGTAGTCTAAAATCTTACATTAGACGCTCAAATATGGAACGGAAACCAACAGTTCTGACGCCATGCTGCTGGAGTTGTTTATCTTTTTACATTAGACGGTCAAATATGTACCAGAAACCAAGCGATCAGAAACAGGGCTGCTGGACATAGTGTATCATCTTACACAAGACGCTCAAATATGGACCGGAAGCCAACAGATCAAAGACTATGCTGCTGGACGGAGTCTAAAATCTTACATTAGACGCTCAAATATGGACCGGAAAGCAACAGATCAGAGGCCATGCTGCTGGACGTAGTCTAAAATCTTACATTAGACGCTCAAATATGGACCGGAAACCAACCGATCAGAGGCCATGCTGCCGATCGTAGTTTATCTTTTTACATTAGAAGCTCAAATATGTACCAGAAACCAACAGATCAGAATCATGGCTGCTGGACGTAGTGTATCACCTTACACAAGACGCTCAAATATGGACCGGAATCCAACAGATCAAAGACTATGCTGCTGGTCAGAGTCTAAAATCTTACATTAGACGCTCAAATATGGACCGCAAACCAACAGATCAGAGGCTGTGCTGCTGGTCGTAGTTTATCTTTTTATATTAGACGCTCAAAATATGGACCGGAAACCAAGAGATCAGAATCATGGCTGCTGGACGTAGTGTATCATCTTACACAAGACGCTCAAATATGGACCGGAAGCCAACAGGTCAGAGGCAATTCTGCTGGACGTAGTCTAAAATCTTAAATTAGACAATCAAATATGGACCGTAAACCTACAGATCAGAGGCCATGCTGCTGGACGTAGTTTATCTTTTTACATTAGACGCTCAAAATATGCACCAGAAACCAACAGATCAGAATCATTGCTGCTGGACGTAGTGTATCATCTTACACAAGACGCCCAAATATGGACCGGAAGCCAACACGTCAGAGGCCATGCTGCTGGACGTAGTCTAAAATCTTACATTAGACGCTCGCTCAAATATGGACCGGAAACAAACAGATCAGAGGCAATGCTGCTGGACGTAGTTTATCTTTTTACATTAGACGCTCAAATATGCACCAGAAACCAACAGATCAGAATCATGGCTGCTGGACGTAGTGTATCACCTTACACAAGACGCTAAAATATGGACCGGAATCCAACAGGTCAGAGACTATGCTGCAGGACGGAGTCGAAAATCTTACATTAGACGCTCAAATATGGACCGGAAACCAAGAGATCAGAGGCTGTGCTGCTATTCGTAGTTTATCTTTTTAAATTAGACGCTCAAATATGGACCGGCAACCAAGAGTTCAGAAACATGGCTGCTGGACGTAGTGCATCATCTTACACAAGACGCTCAAATATGGACCGGAAGCCAACAGGTCAGAGTCAATGCTGCTGGACGCAGTCTAAAATCTTACATTAGACGCTCAAATATGACCGGAAACCTACAGGTCAGAGGCCATGCTGCTGGGCGTAGTCTAAAATCTTACATTAGATGATCAAATATGGAACGGAAACCTTCAGTTCTGAGGCCATGCTGCTGGGCGTAGTTTATCTTTTTACATTAGACGCTCAAATATGCACCAGAAACCAACAGATCAGAATCATGGCTGCTGGACGTAGTGTATCATCTTACAGAAGACGCTCTAATATGGACCGGAAGCCTACAGGTCAGAGGGCATGCTGCTGGTTGTATGCTAAAATCTTACATTAGACGCTCAAATGTGGAACGGAAACCAACAATTCTGAGGCCATGCTGCAGGGTGTAGTTTATCTTTTTATATTAGACGCTAAAAATATGGACCGGAAACCAAGAGATCAGAATCATGGCTGCTGGACGTAGTGTATCATCTTACACAAGACGCACAAATATGGACCGGAAGCCAAAAGGTCAGAGGCCATGCTGCTGGACGTAGTCTGAAATCTTACATTAGACGCTCAAATATGGACGGGAAACCAACAGATAAGAGGCCATGCTGCTGGACGTAGTTTATCGTTTTAAATTATACGCTCAAATATGCACCAGCAACCAACAGATCAGAATCATGGCTGCTGGACGTAGTGTATCCTCTTACACAAGACGCTCAAATATGGACCGGAAGCCAACAGGTCAGAGGCCATGCTGCTGGACGTAGTCTAAAATCTTACATAAGACTTTCAAATATGGACGGAAACCAACAGATCAGAGGCCATGCTGCTTGTCGTAGTTTATCTTTTTACATTAGACGCTCAAATATGCACCAGAATCCAACAGATCAGAATCATGGCTGCTGGACGTAGTGTATCATCTTACACAATCGGCTCAAATATGGACCGGAAGGCAACGGGTCAGAGGCCATGCTGCTGGACATCATGTAAAATCTTACATTAGACGCTCAAATATGGACAGGAAACCAACTGATACGAGGCAAGGCTGCTGGACGTAGTTTATCTTTTTACATTAGACGCTCAAATATGCACCAGAAACCAAGAGATCAGAAACAGGGCTGCTGGATGTAGTGTATCATCTTACACAAGAGGCTCAAATATGGACCGGAAGCCAACAGGTCAGAAGATATGCTGCTGGGCGTAGTCTAAAATCTAATATAAGACATTCAAATATGGACAGAAACCAACAGATCAAAGGCCATGCTGCTGTACGTAGTATATCTTTTTACATTAGACGCTCAAATATGCACCAGAAACCAAGAGATCAGAAACAGGGATGCTAGACGTAGTGTATGATCTTACACAAGACTCTCAAATGTGGACGGGAAACCAACAGGTCAGAGGCCATGCTGCTGGGTGTCATGTAATATCTTATATTAGAGGCTCAAATATGGACCGGAAACCAACAGATCAGAGGCCATGCTGCTGGACGTAGTTTATCTATTTACATTAGACGCTCAAATATGCACCAGAATCCAACAGATCATAATCATGGCTGCTGGACGTACTGTATCATCTTACACAAGAGGCTCAAATATGGACCGGAAGCCAACAGGTCAGAGGCCACGCTGCTGGACGTCAAGTAAAATCTTACATTAGACGCTCAAATATGGACCGGATGCCAACTGATCAGAGGGCACCTGCTGGACGTATTCAAAAATCTTACATTAGACGCTCAAATATGCACCGGAAACCAACAGATCAGAGGCCATGCTGCTGGAAAGTAGTTTATCTTTTTACATTAGACGCTCAAATATGCACCAGAAACCAAGAGATCAGAATCATGGCTGCTGGACGTAGTGTATCATCTTACACAAGACGCTCAAATATGAACCGGAAACCAACAGTTCAGAGGCCATGCTGCTGGGCGTAGTCTAAAATTTGCATTAGACGCTCAAATATGGACCGGAAACCAACAGATCAGAGGCCATGCTGCTGGACGTGGTTTATCTTTTTACATTAGACGCTCAAATATTCACCAGAAACCAAGAGATCAGAAACAGGGATGCTAGACGTAGTATATCGTCTTACACAAGACGCACAAACGTGGACCGGAAACCAACAGGTCAGAGTCCACCTGCTGGACGTAGTCTAAAATCTTACATTAGACGCTCAAATATTGACCGGAAACCAACAGATCAGTGGCCATACTGCTGGACGTAGTTTATCTTTTTAAATTAGACGCTCAAATATGCACCAGAATCCAAAAGATCATAATCATGGCTGGTGGACGTAGTGTATCATCATACACAAGACGCTCAAATATGGACCGGAAAACAACAGATCAGATTCCATGATGCTTGACGGAGTTTATCTTTTTACATTAGACGCTCAATTATGCACCAGAAACCAAGAGATCAGAAACAGGGCTGCTGGACGTAGTGTATCATTTTACACAAGACGCTCAAATATGGCCCGGAAGCCAACAGGTCAGAGGCCATGCTGCTGGACGTAATCTAAAATCTTACATTAGACGCTCAAATATGGACCGTAAACCAACAGATCAGAGGCCCTGCTGCCGGTCGTAGTTCATCTTTTTACATTAGACGATCAAATATGCACCAGAAACCAAGTGATCAGAAACAGGGCTGCTGGACGTAGTGTATCATCTTGCACAAGACGCTCAAATATGGACCGGAAGCCAACAGGTCCGAGGCTATGCTGCTGGACGTAGTGTAAAATCTTACATTAGACGCTCAAATATGGACCGGAAACCAACAGATCAAAGGCCATGCTGCTGTACGTAGTTTATCTTTTTACATTAGACGCTGAAATATGCACCAGAAACCAAGTGATCAGAAACAGGGCTGCTGGACGTAGTGTATCATCTTACACAAGAGGCTCAAATCTGGACCGGAAGCCAAAAGGTCAGAGGCGATGCTTCTGGACGTAGTCTAAAATCTTACATTAGACTCTCAAATATGGACCGGAAACCAACAGATCAGAGGCCATGCTGCTGGACGTAGTTTATCTTTTTATATTAGACGCTCAAATATGCACCAGAAACCAAGTGATCAGAAACAGGGCTCCTGGACGTAGTGTATCATCATGCACAAGACGCTCAAATATGGACCGGAAGCCAACATGTCCATGCTGCTTGACGGAATCTAAAAAGACGGTCAAATGTGGACCGTTTAGGGTCGCATGACAATTTCCGCAAATGAGCTAACACAAGTCCCCAAACCGTTGAATTTCGCCACGACTCTATTCAAGGTGTCGAAAAAACTTTTGTAATTATGGATAAGGTAAGAAATTCCCGACAATTGGACACCAATATTTTGTGGATTCGATAAAACGGAAAAATTAGAAATGCAGTCTTATTGTGCACACTGGAATTCGGACGCTGTAAATTGTCAGACGACATACGGCGCACATGGTGAAAGCTGTACTTTCTACTATCTGAACAAATGAAAATTCCCTGTAAACATAGACAAATCAAATAATTGCACACAATTTGATACCGATTTTGAAAATAATTCTTTTACTGGAATAAAGTCATAAACAATTGAAATATGACTGATTACCCAGTTTAGGGCCGCATGACAATTTCCGCAAATGAGCTAACACAAGTCCCCATACCGTTGATTTTCGACTCGACTCTAATCACCGTGGCGAAAATCTTTTGTAATTATGGATAAGGCAAGAAATTCCCGACAATTGTAGAGCAATATTTTGTGGATTCTATCAAAAGGAAAAATTAGAAATGCAGTCTTATTGTGCAGACTGGAATTCGGACGCTCCAAATTGTCAGACGTCATACCGCGCACATGGTGAAAGCTCTACTTTTTACTATCTGCGCAAATGAAAAGTCGCTGTAAACATAGACAAATCAATTAATTTCACACAATTTGATACCCATTTTGAAAATATTTCTTTTACTGGAAAAAAGTTATAAACAAGTCAAATATCACTGATTTCCCAGTTTAGGGCCGCATGACAATTTCCGCAAATGAGCTAACACAAGTCCCCATACCGTTGAATTTCGACTCGACTCTAATCAAAGTGTCGAAAAAAGTTTTGTAATTATGGATAAGGTGAAAAATTGCGGACAATTGGACAGAAATATTTTGTGGATTTTATAAAAAGGAAAAATTAGACTTGCATTCTTATTGTGCACACTGGAATTCGGACGCTGTAAATTGTCAGAGGACATACCGCGCACATGGTGAAAGCTGTACTTTTTACTATCTTAGCAAATGAAAAATCCCTGTATACATAGACAAGTCAAAAAATTGCACCCAATTTGATACCCATTTTGAAAATATATCTTTTACTGGAAAAAATTTATAAACAAGTGAAATATGACTGATTTCCCAGTTTAGGGCCGCATGATAATTTCCGCAAAGGAGCTAACACAAGTCCCCATACCGTTGAATTTCACCTCGACTCTATTCAAAGTGTCGAAGAAACTTTTGTAATTACGGATGAGGTAAGAAATTCCCCACTATAGGACACCAACATTTCGTGGATTCTATAAAAAGGAAAAATTAGAAATGCAGTCATATTGTGCACACTGGAATTCGGACGCTGTAAATTGTCAGACGACATACGGCGCACATGGTGAACGCTGTACTTTTTACTATCTGACCAAATGAAAATCTCTGTATACGTAGACAAACCAAACAATTGTACACAATTTGATACCGATTTTGAAAATATTTCTTTTACTGGAAAAAGTTATAAACAAGTGAAATATGACTGATTACCCAGTTCAGGTCCGCATGACAATTTCTGCAAATGAGTTAACACAAGTCCCCATACCGTTGAATTTCGCCTCGACTCTATTCAAGGTGTCGAAAAAACTTTTTTAATTATGGATAAGGTAAGGAATTCCCGACAATTGGACACCAATGTTAAAGCTGTACTTTTTACTATCTGACCAAATGAAAAATCTGCTGCTACAAAACGGCATTTCCTGGCTCTTTTGTGAAAACTGCCTTACAAGCAATCTCAGGCTGATACAAGCCCACACCTGCTGGCTTTTCTGTGAAAACTGCGCTAAAATCAATCTCTGGCTGCTACAAGCTGACTACGCCTGTCTCTTTTGTGACCACTGCCTTACAAGCAATCTCAGGTTGCTAAAAATCGACATCTCCTGACTCTTTTGTGAAAACTGCCTTATAATCAATCTCAGGCTGCAGCAAGCTAATTCTCCTGGCTTTTTGTGCCATTTGCCTTACAAGCAATCCCACGCAGCTACGAGCCCATTTCTCCTGGCTTGTTGTGACAACTGCCTTACAACGAATCTCAGGCTGCAGGAAGCCCAATTCTGCTGGCTCATTTTGTGAAAACTGCCTTACAAGCAATCTCAGGCTGCTACAATCCGAATACGCCTGGCTCTTTTGTGACACCTGCCTTACAAGCAATCTCAGGCTGCTACGAGCCCATTTCTCCTGGCTTTTTGTGGAAAGTGCCTTACACGCAAACATAGGATTCTACGAGCCGGTTCTCCTGGGAGATTTGTGAAAATTGCCTTACAAGCAATCTCATTCTTCTACAAGCCTACACCTGCTGGCATTTTTAAGACAACTGCATTACAAGCAATCTCAGGTTGCTAAAAATTCGATCTCCTGGGTCTTTTGTGACAACTGCCTTACAAGCAATCTCAGGCTACAGCAAGCCCAATGTTCCTGGCTTTTTTGCAAATTGCCTTACAAAATAATCCCAGGCTGCTACGAGCCGATTTCTCAAGGCTCTTTTGTGGCGACTGCCTTACAAGCAATCTCAGGCTACTACAAGACGAATTCTATTGGCTCTTTTGTGACAACTCCCTTACAAGCAATGTCAGGCTGCTATGATCCGATTTCTCTTAAGACTTTTGTGAAAACTGCCTTACATGAAATCTCAGGCTGCTACAAGCCGAATACGCCTTGCTCTTTTGTGGCAACTGCCTTACAAGCAGTCTCAGGCTGCTACAAAACGACATATCCTGGCTCTTTTGTGAAAACTGCCTTACAACGATCTCAGGCTAATACGAGCCTACACCTGCTGGCTCGTCTGTGAAAACTGCATTACAAGCAATCTCAGGCTGCTATGGGCCGACTTCATCGGGCAATTTGTGAAAACTGTCTTACAAAGGATCTCAGGTTGCTACAAGACGATTTCTCCTGCCTCTATTCTGCCAACTGCCTTCCAAGCAATCTCAGGCTTCTACGCGCCTGGCTCTTCTATGACAACTGCCTTACAAGCAATCTCAGGCTGCTACGAGCCGATCTCCTGGCTCTTTTGTGCCAATTGCCTTACAAGCCATCCCAGCCTCTACTAGCGGATTTCTCCTGGCTCTTTTGTGGCAACTGCCTTAAAAGCAATCTCAGGCTGCTACAAACCGAATTCTCCTGGCTCTTTTGTGACAACTGATTAAAACAATCTCAGGCTTCTACGAGCCGTCATCTTTTTTTTTGTGACAAATGCCTTAAAAGCAATCTCAGACTGCTACAAGCCGTCTACGCCTGGCCTTACAAGCAGGGTTCAGCAAGCCTAATTCTACTGGCTTTTTGCCAATTGCCTTACAAACCATCCCAGGCTGCTGCGGGCTGATTTCTTCTGGCTCTTTTGTGGCAACTGCCTTACAAGCAATCTCAGGCTGCTACAAGCCGAATTCTCCTGGCTCTTTGTGACAACTGCCTTACAAGCAATCTCAGGCTTCTACAAGGCGAATACGCCTGGCTCTTTTGTAGCAACTGCCTTACATGCAATCACAGCAGCAAGCCCAATTCTCTTGGATTTTTGTGCCAATTTCATTACAAGCAATTCCACGCAGCTACGAGCCCGTTTCCCCTGGCTTTTTGTGAAAATTGCTTTACACGCAACCTTAGGCTTCTACAAACTTACACCTTCTGACTCTTTTTTGACAACTCCCTTACAAGCAATCTCCCGCTGCTATCGGCCGACTTCTCCGGGCTATTTGTGAAAACTGTCTTACAAAGGATCTCAGGCTGCTACAAGCCGATTTCTACTGCCTCTTTTGCAGCAACTGCCTTACAAGCAATCTCAGTCTGCAACAAGCCGACTTCTCCTGGCTCTTTTGTGAAAACTGCCTTACAAGCAATGTCAGACTGCTACGAGCCGACTTCTCTTGGCTCTTTTGTGGAAACTGCCTTTCAAGCAATCTCAGGCTTCTACAAACCCACATCTCTTGTCTCTTTTGTGAAAACTGCCTTACAAGCAATCTCAGCCTGCTACAAGCCGAATTGGCCGCTACAAATCGACATATACTGGTTCTTTTGTGACAACTGCCTTACAAGAAATCTCAGGCTGACGCTAGTCCAATTCTCCTTATTTTTGTGCTAATTGCCTTACAACCAATCCCAGGCTGCTACGAACCGATTTCTCCTGGCTCATCTGTGTCATCTGCCTTAAAAGCATTCTCAGGCTGCAGCAATATGAATTCTCCTGGCTTTTTGTGCAAATTGCCTTACAAGCAATCCCAGGCGTCTACGAGCCGATTTCTCCTGGCGCTTTTGTGGCAACTGCCTTACAAGAAATCTCAGGCTGCTACAAGCCGAATTCTCTTGGCGCTTTTATGACAACTGCCTTACAATCAATGTCAGGCTGCTACGAGCCGACTTATCTTGGCTCTTTTGTGAAAACTGCTTTACAAGCAATCTCAGTCTTCCGCCAGGACAGTTCTCCTGACTTTTTGTGCCAATTGCCTTAAAAGCAATCCCAGGCGGCTACGTGCCGATTTCTCCTGGCTCTTTTGTGGTAACTGCCTTACAAGCAATCTCAGGCTGCTACAAGCCGAATACGCCTGGCTTTTTTGTGAAACCGCTTTGCAAGCAATATCAGGCCACTACAAATCGACATCTCCGGTCTCTTTTGTGACAACTGATTTACAAGCATTCTCAGGCTGCCGCAGGGCAGTTCTCCTGACTTTTTGTGCCAATTGCCTTAAAAGCAATCCCAGGCGGCTACGTGCCGATATCTCCTGGCTCTTTTGTGGTAACTGCCTTACAAGCAATCTCAGGCTGCTATAAGCCAAATTCTCCTGGTTCTATTGTGACAACTGCCTTAAAAGCAATCTCAGTCTACAGCAATCCTAATTCCCCTGGCTTTTTGTGCCAATTGCCTTACAAGCAATCCCAGGCTGCTGCAAGCCGAATTCTCCTGGCTCTTTTGTGCAAATTGCCTTACAACAATCCCAGGCGTCTACGAGCCGACTTCTCTTGTCTCTTTTGTAAAAACTGCCTTAAAAACAATCTCAGATTGCTACAAAACGACAAAACTGCCTTACAAGCCGAATACGCCTGGCTCTTTTGTGAAACTTCCTTACAAGCAATCTCAGGCCGCTACAAATCGACATATCCTGGCTCTTTTGTGACAACTGCCTTACAAGCAATCTCAGGCATCCGGTTGTCCAATTCTCCTGATTTTTTGTGCCAATTGCCATACAAGCAATCCCAGGCTGCCACGAACCGATTTCCCATGGCTCATTTGTGGCATCTGCCTTACAAGCATTCTCAGGCTACAGCAATATGAATTCTTCTGCCTCTATTCTGCCAACTGCCTTCCAAGCAATCTCAGGCTTCTACGAGTCTGGCTCTTCTATGACAACTGCCTTACAAGCAATCTCAGTCTGCTACGAGCCGAACTCCTGGCTCTTTTTTGCCAATTGCATTACAAGCCATCCCAGGCTGGTACTAGCGGATTTCTCCTGGCTCTTTTGTGGCAACTGCCTTACAAGCAATCTCAGGCTGCTACAAGCGGAATTCTCCTGGCTCTTTTGTGACAACTGATTAAAAGCAATCTGAGGTTTCTACGAGCCGTCATCACCTTTTTTTTGACAAATGCCTTAAAAGTAATCTCAGACTGCTACAAGTCGTCTACGCCTGGCCTTACAAGCAATCTCAGGGTGCAGCAAGCCTAATTGTACTGGCTTTTTGGCCAATTGCCTCACAAGCCATCCCAGGCTGCTACGGGCTGATTTCTTCTGGCTCTTTTGTGGCAACTGCATTACAAGCAATCTCAGGCTGCTACAAGCCGAATACGCCTGGCTCTTTTGTGACAGCTGCATTACAAGTAATCTCAGGCTGCTACAAGTCGGTTTCTCCTCGCGCTTTTGTGACAACTGCCTTACAAGCAATGTCAGGCTGCTACGAGCCGACTTCTCTTGGCTCTTTTGTGAAATTGCCTTACAAGCAATCTCAGGCCGCTACAAGCCGAATACGCCTGGCAATTATTGTGAAACTGCCTTGCAAGGAATCTCAGGCCGCTACGTATCGATATCTCCTCCGCCAGCACAATTCTCCTGACTTTTTGTGCCAATTGCCTTAAGAGCAATCCCAGGCGGCTAAGTGCCGATTTCTCCTGGTTCTTTTGTGGTAACTGCCTTACAAGCAATCTCAGGCTGCTACAAGACGAATTCTCCTGGCTCTATTGTGACAACTGCCTTACAAGCAATCTCAGGCTGCCGGTAGTCCAATTCTCCTGACTTTTTGTTATAATTGTCTTACAAGCATTCCCAGGCTGCTACAAACCGATTTCCCCTGGCACATTTCTGGCATCTGCCTTACAAGCATTCTCAGGCTGCAGCAATATGAATTCTCCTGGCTTTTTGTGCGAATTAACTTACAAGCAATGCCAGGCGTCTACGAGTCGATTTCTTCTGGCTTTTTTGTGGCAACAGCCTTACAAGAAATCTCAGGCTGCTAAAAGCCAAATTCTCCTGGCGCTTTTGTGACAACTGCCTTACAAGCAATGTAAGGCTGCTACGAGCAAACTTCTCTTGGCTCTATTGTGAAACTGCCTTACAAGCAATCTCAGGCCGCTACAAGCCGAAGACGCCTGGCTCGTTTGTGAGACTGCCTTGCAAGAAATCTCAGGCCGCTACAAATCGACATCTCCTGTCTCTTTTGTGACAACTGTCTTGCAAGCAATCTCAGGCTGACGCCAGCACAATTCTCCTTATTTTTGTGCCAATTGCCTTAAAGCAATCCCAGACGGCTACGTGCCGATTTCTCCAGGCACTTTTGTGGGAACTGCCTTGCAAGCAATCTCAGGCTGCTACAAGCCGAATTCTCCTGGCTCTATTGTGATAACAGTCTTACAAGCAATCTCAGGCTGCAGCAAACCCAATTCTCCTGGTTCATTTGTGGCAACTGCCTTACAAGCAATCTCACGCTGCTACAAAACGACATCTACAGTCACTTTTTTAAAAACTGCCTTACAAGCAATCTCAGCCTGCTACAAGCCGAATACGCCTTGGTCTTTTGTGAAACTGCTTTACAAGGAATCTCAGGCCGCTATAAATCGACATATCCTGGCTCTTTTGTGACAACTGCCTTACAAGCAATCTCAGGCATCCGGTAGTCCAATTCTCCTGATTTTTTTTGCCAATTGCCATACAAGCAATCTCAGGTTGCTACGAACCGATTTCCCCAGGCTCATCTGTGGCATCTGCCTTACAAGCATTCTCAGGCTGCAGCATTATGAATTCTCCTGGCTTTTTGTGCGAATTGCCTTACAAGCAATCCCAGGCGGCGACAAGCCAATTTCTCCTGGCTCTTTTGTGGCAACTGCCTTACAAGCAATATCAGGCTGCTACGAGCCGACTTCTCCTGACTCTTTTGTGACAACTGCCTTACAAGCAATCTCAGGCAACTACAAGCCGAATACGCCTGGCTCTTTTGTGAGAACTGCCTTGCAAGCAATCTCATGCCGCTACAAATCGACATATTCTGTCTCTTTTGTGACAACTGCCTTACAAGCAATCTCAGGCTCCTGCAAGCCGAATTTATAAGAAAATCCCAGGCTTCTACGAGCCGACGTATCTTGGCTCTTTTGTGAAAACTGCCTTCAAAGCAATCTAGGCTGCTACAAAACGACATCTCCTGTCTCTTTTCTTCAAAACTGCCTTACAACCAATCTCAGCCTGCTACAAGCCGAATACGCCTAGCTCTTGTGTGAAGCCCCACCCAGAAGACAGTCCCAGAAAGACCCACTCAGACGAATCCAAGTCCCAGAAAGTCCCACGCAGACGACCCCCAGTCCCAGAAAGTCCCACGCAGACGACCCCCAGTCCAAGAAAGTCCCACGCAGACGACCCCCACCCAGAAGACAGTCCCAGAAAGTCCCACGCAGACGACCCCCAGTCCCAGAAGGTCCCACGCAGACGACCCCTAATCCCAGAAAGTCCCACGCAGACGACCCCCCACCCAGGAGACAGTCCCAGATAGTCCCATGCAGAAGACCCCCAGTCCCAGAAAGTCCCACGCAGACGACACCCAGTCCCCAAAAGTCCCACGCAGAAGACCCCCAGTCCCAGAAAGTCCCACGCAGACGAACCCCAGTCCCAGAAAGTCCCACGCAGACGACACCCCACCCAGGAGACAGTTCTCAGAATGTCCCAAACAGAAGACCCCCCACCGAGGTGACAGTCCCAGAAAGTCCCACAAAGACGACCCCCACTCCCAGAAAGTCCCACGAAGACGGCCCCAGTCTCAGAAAGTCCCACGAAGACGAACCCCAGTACCAGAAAGTCCCACGCAGACGACCCTCAGTCACAGAAAATCCCACGCAGACGTGCCCCACACCCACGAGACAGTCCCAGAATGTCCCACGCAGACGACCCCCAGTCTAAGAAATTCCCATGCAGAAGACCCCCACCCAGGAGACATTCCCAGAAAGTCCCTAGCAGACGACCCCCTACACATGAGTGAGACACAGAAAGTCCCACGCAGACGAGAACCCACCCAGGAGACAGTCCAAGAAAATCCCATGCAGACGACCCCACTTCCAGAAAGTCCCACGTAGACGGCCCCCAGTCACAGAATGTCCCACGCAGACGACCCCCATTCCCAGAAAGTCCAACGCAGACGACCTCCACCCTGCAGACAGTCCCAGAAAGTCCCACGCAGACGACCCCCAGCCCCAGAAAGTCCCACGCAGACGATCCCCAGTCCCTGAAAGTCCCACGCAGACGACACCCTTGTCCCAGAAAGTCCCACGCAGACGGCATCCAGTCCAAGCAAGTCCCACGCAGACGACCCACCACCCAGGAGACAGTCCCAGAAAGACCGACGCAGACGACCCCCAGTCCCAGAAAGTCACAAAGACGACCCCCCACCCAGGAGACAGTCCCAGATATCCCACGCAGACGACCCTGCACCCAGGAGACAGTCCCAGAAAGTCCCACGCAGACGACCCCCGACCCAGGAGACAGTCCCTGAAAGTCCCACGCAAACGAACCCCAGTCCCAGAAAGTCCCACGCAGACGACACCCCACCCAGGAGACAGTTCTCAGAATGTCCCAAACAGAAGACCCCCCACCCAGGTGACAGTCCCAGAAAGTCCCACAAAGACGACCCCCACTCCCAGAAAGTCCCACGAAGACGGCCCCAGTCTCAGAAAGTCCCACGCAGACGAACCCCATTCCCAGAAAGTCCAACGCAGACGACCTCCACCCTGCAGACAGTCCCAGAAAGTCCCACGCAGACGACCCCCAGTCCCAGAAAGTCCCACGCAGACGATCCCCAGTCCCTGAAAGTCCCACGCAGACGACACCCTTGTCCCAGAAAGTCCCACGCAGACGACATCCAGTCCAAGCAAGTCCCACGCAGACGACCCACCACCCAGGAGACAGTCCCAGAAAGACCGACGCAGACGACCCCCAGTCCCAGAAAGTCACAAAGACGACCCCCCACCCAGGAGACATTCCCAGATATCCAACGCAGACGACCCTGCACCCAGGAGACAGTCCCAGAAAGTCCCAAGCAGAAGACCCCCAGTCCCAGGAAGTCGCATGCAGACGACCCCCACCCAGGAGACAGTCCCAGAAAGTCCCACGCAGACGACCCCCCAACCAGGAGACAGTCCCAGAAAGTCCCACGCAGACGACACCCATTCCGAGAAAGTCCCACGCAGACGACACCCAGTCCGAGGAAGTCCAACGCAGACGACCCACAGTCCAAGGAGACAGTCCCAGAAAGTCCCACGCAGACGGCCCCCAGTCCCAGAAAGTCCCACGCAGACGACCCCCAGTCCGACAAAGTCACACGCAGAAGACCCCAGTCCCAGAAAATCCCACGCAGATGACACCCCACACAGGAGACAGTTCTCAGAAAGTCCCAAACAGACGACCCCCCACCCAGGAGACAGTCCCAGAAAGTCCCACGCAGACGATCCCCAGTCCCAGGAAGTCAAACGCAGACGACCCCCAGTCCCCGGAGACAGTCCCAGAAAGTCCCACGCAGACGGCCCCCAGTCCCCGAAAGTCCCACGCAGACGACCCCCAGTCCCAGAAAGTCACACGCAGAAGACCCCCAGTTCCAGAAAGTCCCACGCAGACGACACCCCACACAGGAGACATTTCTCGGAAAGTCCCAAACTGACGACCCCCCACCCAGGAGACAGTCCCAGAAAGTCCCACGCAGACGACCCCCACTCCCAGAAAGTCCAACGCAGACGGCCCCCAGTCCCAGAAAGTCCCACGCAGTCGACCCCAAGTCAGAGAAAATCCGACGCAGACGTTCCCCCCACCCAGGAGACAGTCCCAGAATGTCCCACGCAGACGACCCCCAGTCTAAGAAAGTCCCATGAAGACGACCCCCACCAAGGAGACAGTCCCAGAAAGTCCCATGAAGACGACCCCCACTCCCAGAAAGTCCCTCGTAGACGGCCCCCAGTCACAGAAAGTCCAACGCACGACTCCCAGTCCCAGAAAGACCCACGCAGACGACCCCCACCCAGCAGACAGTCACAGAAAGACCCACGCAGACGACCCCCAGTCCACAAAAGTCCCACGCAGACGACACCCAGTCCCAGAAAGACCCACGCAGACGACCCCCCACCCAGGAGACAGTCCCAGAAAGTCCCAAGCAGACGACCCCTGTCCCAGAAAGTCCCACGCAGACGACACCGCACCCAGGAGACAGTCCCAGAAATCCCACGCAGATGAACCCCAGTCCCAGAAAGTCCCACGCAGAAGACCCCCAGTCCTACAAAGTACCAAGCAGACGACCCCCCACCCAGGAGACAGTCCCAGAAAGTCCCACGCAGAAGACCCCCAGTCCCAGGAAGTCGCATGCAGACGACCCCCACCCAGGAGACAGTCCCAGAAAGTCCCACGCAGACGACCCCCCAACCAGGAGACAGTCCCAGAAAGTCCCACGCAGACGACACCCATTCCGAGAAAGTCCCACACAGACGACACCCAGTCCGAGGAAGTCCAACGCAGACGACCCACAGTCCAAGGAGACAGTCCCAGAAAGTCCCACGCAGACGGCCCCCAGTCCCAGAAAGTCCCACGCAGACGACGCCCAGTCCGACAAAGTCACACGCAGAAGACCCCAGTCCCAGAAAATCCCACGCAGACGACACCCCACACAGGAGACAGTTCTCAGAAAGTCCCAAACAGACGACCCCCCACCCAGGAGACAGTCCCAGAAAGTCCCACGCAGACGATCCCCAGTCCCAGTAAGTCAAACGCAGACGACCCCCAGTCCCCGGAGACAGTCCCAGAAAGTCCCACGCAGACGGCCCCCAGTCCCAGAATGTCCCTTGCAGACGACGCCCAGTCCCAGAAAGTCACACGCAGAAGACACCCAGTTCCAGAAAGTCCCACGCAGACGACACCCCACACAGGAGACATTTCTCGGAAAGTCCCAAACTGACGACCCCCCACCCAGGAGACAGTCCCAGAAAGTCCCACGCAGACGACCCCCACTCCCAGAAAGTCCAACGCAGACGGCCCCCAGTCCCAGAAAGTCCCACGCAGTCGACCCCAAGTCAGAGAAAATCCGACGCAGACGTTCCCCCCACCCAGGAGACAGTCCCAGAATGTCCCACGCAGACGACCCCCAGTCTAAGAAAGTCCCATGAAGACGACCCCCACCAAGGAGACAGTCCCAGAAAGTCCCATGAAGACGACCCCCACTCCCAGAAAGTCCCTCGTAGACGGCCCCCAGTCACAGAAAGTCCAACGCACGACTCCCAGTCCCAGAAAGACCCACGCAGACGACCCCCACCCAGCAGACAGTCACAGAAAGACCCACGCAGACGACCCCCAGTCCACAAAAGTCCCACGCAGACGACACCCAGTCCCAGAAAGACCCACGCAGACGAGTCCCCACCCAGGAAACAGTCCCAGAAAGTCCCACGCAGACGACCCCACACCCAGGAGAGAGTCCCAGAAAGATCCACGTAGACGACCCCCAGTCCCAGAAAGTCCCACGCAGACGAACCCCGACCCAGAAGACAGTCACAGAAAGACCCACGCAGACGACCCCCAGTCCAAAAAAGTCCCACGCAGACGACACCCAGTCCCAGAAAGACCCACCCAGACGATCCCCAGTCCCAGAAAAATCCCACACAGACGACTCCCCATTCACGAGAGTGTCCCAGAAAGACCCACGCAGACGGCACCCAGTCCCAGAAAGTCCCACGCAGACGACCCCCAGGCCCAGAAAGCCCACGCAGACGACCCCCAGTCGCAGAAAGTCCGACGCAGACTACCCCCAGTCCCAGAATGTCCCACGCAGTCGACACCCTACCAAGGAGACAGTCCCAGAAATTCCCACGCAGACGACCCCCACTCCCAGAAAAACCCACGCAGACGAGCCCCCACCCAGGAGACAGTCCCAGAACGTCCCACGCTGACGACCCCCCACGCATGAGACAGTCCCAGAAAGTCTAACGCAGACGAACCCCCACCCAGGAGACGAGCCCCAGTACCAGAAAGTCCCACACAGACGACCCCCAGTCCTAGGAAGTCCCATGCAGACGACCCCCACCCAGGAGACAGTCCCAGAAAGTCCCAAACAGACAACCCTCCACCCAGGAGACAGTCCCAGAAAGTCCCACGCAGACGACCCCAGTCCCAGAAAGTCCCACGCAGACGAGCCCGCACCCAGGAGACAGTCCCAGAAAGTCCCACGCAGATGACCCCCAGTCCCAGAAAGTCCCACGCAGACGACCCCCAGTCCCAGAAAGTCCCACGCAGACGGCCCCAGTCCCAGAAAGTCCCACTCAGACGAGCCCGCACCCAGGAGACAGTCCCAGAAAGTCCCAGGCAGATGACCCCCAGTCCCAGAAAGACCCACGCAGACGGCCACCAGTCCCAGAAAGTCCCAAACAATCGACCTCGCACCCAGGAGACAGTCCCAGAAAGTCCCAGGCAGACGACCCCCACTCCCAGAAAGTCCCACGAAGACGGCCCCCAGTCCCAGAAAGTCCCACGCAGACGACCCCCAGGCCCAGCAATCCCAGGCAGACAACCCCCTCACAGGAGACATTCCCAGAAAGACCGACGCAGACGACCCCCAGTCCCAGAAATTCCCAAAGACGACCCCCCACCCAGGAGACAGTCGCAGAAAGTCCCACGCAGACGAGCCCCCACCCAGGAGACAGTCCCAGAAAGTCCCACGCAGACGACCCCCATTCCCAGAAAGTCCCACACAGACGACCCCAGTCACAGGAAGTCCAACGCAGACGACCCACAGTCCCAGGTGACATTCCCAGAAAGTCCCAGGCAGACGGCCCCCAGTCCCAGAAAGTCCCACGCAGACGAACCCCAGTCCGACAAAGTCACACGCAGAAGACCGCCAGTCCCAGAAAGTCCCACGCAGATGACACCCCACACAGGAGACAGTTCTCAGAAAGTCCCAAACAGACGACCCCCCACGCAGGTGACTGTCCCAGAAAGTCCCACGCAGACGGCCCCCAGTCCCAGAAAGACCCACGGAGACGACCCCCAGTCCCAGAAAGACCCACGCAGACGACACCCCCACCCAGGAGACAGTCCCAGAAAGTCCCACGCAGACGACCCCCAGTCCCAAAAAGTCCCACGCAGACAACACCGCACCCAGGAGAGTGTCCCACAATGATCCACGCAGACGACCCCCAGTCCAAGAAAGTCCCACGCAGACGAGTCCCCACCCAGGAAACAGTCCCAGAAAGTCCCACGCAGACGACCCCACACCCAGGAGAGAGTCCCAGAAAGATCCACGTAGACGACCCCCAGTCCCAGAAAGTCCCACGCAGACGAACCCCGACCCAGAAGACAGTCACAGAAAGACCGACGCAGACGACCCCCAGTCCAAAAAAGTCCCACGCAGATGACACCCAGTCCCAGAAAGACCCACCCAGACGATCCCCAGTCCCAGAAAAATCCCACACAGACGACCCCCCATTCACGAGAGTGTCCCAGAAAGACCCACGCAGACTGCACCCAGTCCCAGAAAGTCCCACGCAGACGACCCCCAGGCCCAGAAAGCCCACGCAGACGACCCCCAGTCGCAGAAAGTCCGACGCAGACTAACCCCAGTCCCAGAATGTCCCACGCAGTCGACACCCTACCAAGGAGACAGTTCCAGAAATTCCCACGCAGACGACCCCCACTCCCAGAAAAACCCACGCTGACGAGCCCCCACCCAGGAGACAGTCCCAGAACGTCCCACGCTGACGACCCCCCACGCATGAGACAGTCCCAGAAAGTCTAACGCAGACGAACCCCCACCTAGGAGACGAGCCCCAGTACCAGAAAGTCCCACACAGACGACCCCCAGTCCTAGGAAGTCCCATGCAGACGACCCCCACCCAGGAGACAGTCCCAGAAAGTCCCAAACAGACAACCCTCCACCCAGGAGACAGTCCCAGAAAGTCCCACGCAGACGACCCCAGTCCCAGAAAGTCCCACGCAGACGAGCCCGCACCCAGGAGACAGTCCCAGAAAGTCCCAAGCAGATGACCCCCAGTCCGAGAAAGTCCCACGCAGACGACCCCCAGTCCCAGAAAGTCCCATGCAGACGGCCCCCAGTCCCAGAAAGTCCCAAACAATCGACCTCGCACCCAGGAGACAGTCCCAGAAAGTCCCAGGCAGACGACCCCCACTCCCAGAAAGTCCCACGAAGACGGCCCCCAGTCCCAGAAAGTCCCACGCAGACGACCCCAGGCCCAGCAATCCCAGGCAGACAACCCCCCACACAGGAGACATTCCCAGAAAGACCGACGCAGACGACCCCCAGTCCCAGAAATTCCCAAAGACGACCCCCAACCCAGGAGACAGTCGCAGAAAGTCCCACGCAGACGAGCCCCCACCCAGGAGACAGTCCCAGAAAGTCCCACGCAGACGACCCCCATTCCCAGAAAGTCCCACACAGACGACCCCAGTCGCAGGAAGTCCAACGCAGACGACCCACAGTCCCAGGAGACATTCCCAGAAAGTCCCACGCAGACGGCCCCCAGTCCCAGAAAGTCCCACGCAGACGACCCCCAGTCCGACAAAGTCACACGCAGAAGACCCCCAGTCCCAGAAAGTCCCACGCAGACGACACTCCACACAGGAGACAGTTCTCAGAAAGTCCCAAACAGACGACCCCCCACGCAGGTGACTGTCCCAGAAAGTCCCACGCAGACGGCCCCCAGTCCCAGAAAGTCCCACGCAGACTACCCCCAGTCCCAGAAAGTCCCACGCAGTCTACACCCTACCAAGGAGACAGTCCCAGAAATACCCACGCAGACGACAACCACTCCCAGAAAAACGCACGCAGACGATCCCCACCCAGGAGACAGACCCAGAAAGTCCCACGCAGACGACCCGCGACCCAGGAGACAGTCCCAGAAAGTCCAACGCAGACGAATCCCCACCCAGGAGACAGTCCCAGAAAGTCCCAAACAGACAACCCTCCACCCAGGAGACAGTCCCAGAAAGTCCCACGCAGACGACCCCAGTCCCAGAAAGTCCCACGCAGACGAGCCCGCACCCAGGAGACAGTCCCAGAAAGTCCCAAGCAGATGACCCCCAGTCCGAGAAAGTCCCACGCAGACGACCCCCAGTCCCAGAAAGTCCCATGCAGACGGCCCCCAGTCCCAGAAAGTCCCAAACAATCGACCTCGCACCCAGGAGACAGTCCCAGAAAGTCCCAGGCAGACGACCCCCACTCCCAGAAAGTCCCACGAAGACGGCCCCCAGTCCCAGAAAGTCCCACGCAGACGACCCCAGGCCCAGCAATCCCAGGCAGACAACCCCCCACACAGGAGACATTCCCAGAAAGACCGACGCAGACGACCCCCAGTCCCAGAAATTCCCAAAGACGACCCCCAACCCAGGAGACAGTCGCAGAAAGTCCCACGCAGACGAGCCCCCACCCAGGAGACAGTCCCAGAAAGTCCCACGCAGACGACCCCCATTCCCAGAAAGTCCCACACAGACGACCCCAGTCGCAGGAAGTCCAACGCAGACGACCCACAGTCCCAGGAGACATTCCCAGAAAGTCCCACGCAGACGGCCCCCAGTCCCAGAAAGTCCCACGCAGACGACCCCCAGTCCGACAAAGTCACACGCAGAAGACCCCCAGTCCCAGAAAGTCCCACGCAGACGACACTCCACACAGGAGACAGTTCTCAGAAAGTCCCAAACAGACGACCCCCCACGCAGGTGACTGTCCCAGAAAGTCCCACGCAGACGGCCCCCAGTCCCAGAAAGTCCCACGCAGACTACCCCCAGTCCCAGAAAGTCCCACGCAGTCTACACCCTACCAAGGAGACAGTCCCAGAAATACCCACGCAGACGACAACCACTCCCAGAAAAACGCACGCAGACGATCCCCACCCAGGAGACAGACCCAGAAAGTCCCACGCAGACGACCCGCGACCCAGGAGACAGTCCCAGAAAGTCCAACGCAGACGAATCCCCACCCAGGAGACAGTCCCAGAAAGACCCACGCAGACCAGCCCCAGTCACAGAAAGACCCACACAGACGACCCCCAGTCCTAGGAAGTCCCATGCAGACGACCACCACCCAGGAGACAGTCCCAGAAAATCACACGCAGACGACGCCCACCCAGGAGACAGTCTCAGAAAGTCCCACGCAGACGAGCCCCCACCCAGGAGACAGTCCCAGAAAGTCCCACGCTGACGACCCCCCACGCATGAGACAGTCCCAGAAAGTCCAACGCAGACGAACCCCCACCCAGGAGACAGTCCCAGAAAGACCCACGCAGACGAGCCCCATTACCAGAAAGTCCCACACAGACGACCCCCAGTCCTAGGAAGTCCCATGCAGACGACCCCCACCCTGGAGACAGTCCCAGAAAGTCCCAAACAGACAACCCTTCACCCAGGAGACAGTCCCAGAAAGTCCCACGCAGACGACCCCAGTCCCAGAAAGTCCAACGCAGACTACCCCCAGTCCTAGAAAGTCCCACGCAGACGACCCCAAGTCCCAGAAAGTCCCACGCAGACGACCCCCAGTCCCAGAAAGTCCCACGCAGACGATACCCAACCCAGGAGACAATCCCAGAAAGTCCCACGCAGACGACCCCCAGTCCCAGAAAGACCCATGCAGACGACCCCCCACCCGGAGACAGTCCCAGAAAGTCCCACGCAGAAGACCCCCCACACAGGAGACAGTCCCAGAATGTCCCACGTAGACGACCCACAGTCCCAGAAAGTCACACGCAGAAGACCTCCAGTCCCAGAATGTCCCACGCAGACGACACACCACACAGGAGACAGTTCTCAGAAAGTCCCAAACAGACGACACCCACCCAGGAGACAGTCCCAGAAAGTCCCAAGCAGACGACCCCTGTCCCAGAAAGTCCCACGCAGACGACACCGCACCCAGGAGACAGTCCCAGAAATCCCACGCAGATGAACCCCAGTCCCAGAAAGTCCCACGCAGAAGACCCCCAGTCCTACAAAGTACCAAGCAGACGACCCCCCACCCAGGAGACAGTCCCAGAAAGTCCCACGCAGACGACTCCCACTCCCAGAAAGTCCCACACAGAAGGCCCCCAGTCCCAGAAAGTCCCACGCAGACGACCCCAGTCCCAAAAAGTCCCACGCAGACGGCCCCCACCCAGGAGACAGTCCCAGAAAGTCCCACGCAGACGACCCCCAGTCACAGAAAATCCCACGCAGAGGTGCCCCCCACCCAGGAGCCAGTCCCAGAAAGTTCCAAAAAGACGACCCCCCACCCAGGAGACAGTCCCAGAAAGTCCCTCGCAGACGACCCCCAGTCCCAGAAAGTCCCACGCAGACAACCCCCAGTCCCACAAAGTCCCACGCAGACGACACCGCACCCAGGAGACTGTCCGAGACAGACCCACGCAGACGACCCACTGTCCCAGAAAGTCCCACGCAGACGAGTCCCCACCCAGGAAACAGTCCCAGAAAGTCCCACGCAGACGACCCCAGTCCCAGAAAGTCCATCGCAGACGGCCCCCCACCCAGGAGACAGTCCAAGAAAGTCCCACGCAGACGACCCCCAGTCACAGAAAATCCCACGCATACGTGCCCCCCACCCAGGAGCCAGTCCCAGAAAGTCCCAAAAAGACGACCCCCCACCCAGGAGACAACCCCCAGTCCCACAAAGTCCCACGCAGACGACACCGCACCCAGGAGACTGTCCCAGACAGACCCACGCAGACGAACCACTGTCCCAGAAAGTCCCACGCAGACGAGTCCCCACCAAGGAAAGAGTCCCAGAAAGTCCCACGCAGACGACCACCCACCCAGGAGAGAATCCCAGAAGGACCCACGCAGACGCCCCCAGTCCCAGAAATTCCAACGCAGACGACCCCCAGTCCCACAAAGTCCCACGCAGACGACACCGCTCCCAGGAGACTGTCCCAGAAAGACCCACGCAGACGACCCCCCCACCAAGGAGACAGCCCCAGAAAGTCCCACGCAGACGAAACACCTCCCAGGAGACAGTCCCAGAAAGTCCCATGTAGACGACCCCCCACCCAGGAGACAGTCCCAGAAAGTCCCACGCAGACGACACCCCCCACCAAGGAGACAGCCCCAGATAGTCCCACGCAGACGAAACACCTCCCAGGAGACAATCCCAGAAAGACCCACGCAGACGACCCCCATTCCCAGAAAGTTCCACGCAGACGACTCCCCACCCAGTTGAAAGTCCCAGAAAGTCCCACGCAGAAGACCGCCCACCGAGGAGAGAGTCCAAGAAAGACCCACGCAGACGACCCCGAGTCACAGAAAGTCCCATGCCGACGACACCCCACGCAGGAGACAGTCCCAGAAATTCCAACGCAGACGAGCCCCAGTCGAAGAAAGTCCCACGCAGACGACACCCAGACAGGAGACAGTCCCAGCAAGACCCACGCAGACGACCCCCAGTCACAGAAAGTGCCACGCAGAAGAACACCCACCCAGGAGACAGTCCCAGAAAGTCCCACGCAGACGACCCCCCACCCAGGAGACAGTCCCAGAATGTCCCACGCAGACGAGCCCCCAGTCCAAGAAAGTCCCACCGAGACGACCCTCACCAAGGAGACAGTCCCAGAAAGTCCCACGCAGACGACACCCACCCAGGAGACAGTCCCATAAAGTCCCACGCAGACGACCCCCCGTCCAAGGAAGTCCCATGCAGACGACCCCCACCCAGGAGACAGTCCCAGAAAGTCCCACGCAGATGACCCCCAGTCCAAGAAAATCCAACGCAGACGAACACCCACCCAGGAGACAGACCCAGAAAGTCCCAAACAGACGACCCCCACCCAGGAGACAATCCCAGAAAGTCAGACTCAGACGACCCCCAGTCCCAGAAAGTCCCATGCAGAGGAGCCCCCACCCAGGAGACTGTCCAAGAAAGTCCCACGCAGACGACCTCCAGTCCAAGAAAGTCCCATGCAGACGAGCCCCCACCCAGGAGACAGTACCAGAATGTCCCACGCAGATGACCCCCAGACCCAGAAAGTCCCACTCAGACGACCCCCACCCAGGAGACAGACCCAGAAAGGCCGAAGCAAACGAACCCCAGTCCCAGAAAGTCCCATGCGGACGACCCCCCACCCAGGAGACAGGCTGCTACAAGCCGAATACGCCTGGCTCTTTTGTGAAACTGCCTTGCAAGCAATCTCAGGCCGCTACAAATCGACATCTCCTGTCTCTTTTGTGACAACTGCCTTACAAGCAATCCCAGGCTGATACAAATCGACATCTCCTGGCTCTTTTGTGGCAACTGCCTTACAAGAAATCTCATGCTGCTTCAAGCCGATTTCTAGCAGCCTGGGATTGCTTGTATGGCAATTTGCACAAAAGGTCCAGGAGAATTCGTCTTGCAGCAGCCTGAGATTACTTGTAAGGCTGTTGTCACAAAAGAGACAGGAGATGTCGATTTGTAGCGGCCTGAGATTGCTTGCAAGGCAGTTTCACAAAAGAGCCAGGCGTATTCGGCTTGTAGCAGGCTGAGATTGATTGTAAGGCATTTTTAAAAAAAGAGACAGGAGATGTCGTTTTGTAGCAGCCTGAGATTTCTCTTAAAGCAGAAAAGAGAAGTCGGCTCGTAGACGCCTGGTATTGCTTGTAAGGCAATTTGCGCAAAAGAGCCAGGAGAATTCCGCATGCATCAGCCAGAGATTGCTCGTAAGGCAGTTGCCACAAATGAGCCAGGAGAAATCGGCTTGTAGCCGCCTGGGATTGCTTGTAAGGCAATTGGCACAAAAAGCTAGGAGAACTGGGATTGCTGCAGCCTGAGATTACTTGTAAGGCTGTTGTCATAATAGAACCAGGAGAATTCGGCTTGTAGCAGCCTGAGATTGCTTGTAAGGCAGTTACCACAAAAGAGCCAGGAGAAATCGGCACGTAGACGCCTGGGATTGCTTTTAAGTCAATTGGCATAAAAAGTCAGGAGAACTGTCCTGGCGGCAGTCTGAAATTGATTGTAAGGCAGTTGTCACAAAAGAGCCAGGCGTATTCGGCTTGTAGCAGCCTGAGATTGCTTGTAAGGCTGTTACCACAAAAGAGCCAGGAGAAATCGGCACGTAGCCGCCTGGGATTGCTTTTAAGGCAATTGGCACAAAAAGTCAGGAGAACTGTCCTGGCGGAAGACTGAGATTGCTTGTAAAGCAGTTGTCACAAAAGAGACAGGAGATGTCGATTTGTAGCGGCCTGATATTACTTGTAAGGCAGTTTTCACAAAAGAGCCAAGTGAAGTCGGCTTGTAGCTGCCTGACATTGCTTGTAAGGCAGTTGTCACAAAAGCGCCAGGAGAATTCGGCTTGTAGCAGCCGGAGATTTCTTGCAAGGCAGTTTTCACAAAAAAGCCAAGAGAAGTCGGCTCGTAGCAGCCTGATATTTATTGTAAGGCAGTTGTCATAAAAGCGCCAGGAGAATTCGGCTCTTAGCAGCCTGAGATTTCTTGTAAGGCAGTTGCCACAAAAGCGCCAGGAGAAATCCGCTCGTAGCCGCTTGGGATTGCTTGTAAGGCCATTCGCACAAAAAGCCAGGAGAATTCATATTGCTGCAGCCTGAGAATGCTTGTAAGGCAGATGCCACAAATGAGCCAGGAGAAATTGGTTCGTAGCAGCCTGGGATAGGTTGTAAGGCAGTTGTAACAAAAGAGCCAGTATATGTCTATTTGTAGAGGCCAATTCGGCTTGTAGCAGGCTGAGATTGCTTGTAAGGCAGTTTTCACAAAAGATACAAGAGATGTGAATTTGTAGGAGCCTGAGATTGCTTGAAAGGCAGTTTTCACAAAATAGCCAAGAGAAGTCGGCTCGTAGCAGTCTGACATTGCTTGTAAGGCAGTTTTCACAAAAGAGCCAGGAGAATCCGGGTTGTTGCAGACTGAGATTGCTTGTAAGGCAGTTGCTGCAAAAGAGGCAGGAGAAATCGGCTTGTAGCAGCCTGAGTTCCTTTTTAAGACAGTTTTCACAAATAGCCCGGAGAAGTGGGCCGATAGCAGCGGGAGATTGCTTTTAAGGGAGTTGTCAAAAAAGAGTCAGAAGCTGTAAGTTTGTAGAAGCCTGAGATTGCGTGTAAAGCAATTTTCACAAAAAGCCAGGGGAAACGGGCTCGTAGATGCGTGGAATTGCTTGTAATGAAATTGGCACAAAATCCAAGAGGATTGGGCTTGCTGCTGTGATTGCATGTAAGGCAGTTGCTACAAAAGAGCCAGGCGTATTCGGCTCGGAGCAGCCTGACATTGCTTGTATGGCAGTTGTCACAAAAGAGCCAGGAGAATTCGGTTTGTAGCAGCCTGAGATTGCTTGTAAGGCAGTTGCCTCAAAAAGCCTGGAGAAGTGGGATTGCTGCAGCCTGAGATTGCTTTTCAGGCAGTTGTCACAATAGAGCCAGGATAATTCGGCTTGTAGCAGCTTGAGATTGCATGTAAGGCTGTTACCACAAAACAGCCAGGAGAAATCGTCACGTAGCCGCCTGGGATTGCTTTTTTAAGGCAATTGGCACAAAAAGTAATTGGCCTAGCGGCAGCCTGATATTGCTTGTAAGACAGTTCGCACAAAAGAGACAGTAGATGTCGATTTGTAGCGGCCTGAGATTGCTTGCAAGGCAGTTTCACAAAAGAGACAGGAGATGTGGGTTTGTAGCAGCCTGAGATTGATTGTAAGGCAGTTGTCTCGAGAGAGCCAGGAGAATTCGGCTTGTAGCAGCCTGAGATTGCTTTTCAGGCAGTTGTCACAATAGAGCCAGGATAATTCGGCTTTTAGCAGCTTGAGATTGCTTGTAAGGCAGTTACCACAAAACAGCCAGGAGAAATCGTCACGTAGCCACCTGGGATTGCTTTTTTAAGGCAATTGGCACAAAAAGTAATTGGCCTAGCGGCAGCCTGATATGGCTTGTAAGACAGTTCGCACAAAAGAGACAGTAGGTGTCGATTTGTAGCAGCCTGAGTTTGCTTGTAATACAGTTGCCACAAACGAGCCAGGAGAAATCGGCTCGTTGGTGCCTGGGATTGCTTGTAAGCCAATTGGCACAAAAAGCCGAAAGAGTTGGGGTTGCTGCAGCCTGACATGGCTTGTAAGGCAGTTTTCACAAACGAACCAAGAAAAGTCTGCTCGTAGCAGCCTGAAATTGCTTGTAAGGCAGTTGCCAAGAAAGAGCCAGGACAAATCGGCTTGTAGCAGCCTGAGTTTGCTTGTAAGCCACTTGTCATCGAAGAGCTAGGCGTAGTCTTGTAGAGGCCTGGTATTGCTTGTAAGGCAGTTGCCACAAAAGAGCCAGGTGAAATACGCTCGTAGCAGCCTGGGATTACTTGTAAGGCAATTGGCAAAAAAAGCCAGGAGAATTGGGCTTGCTGCAGCCTGAGATTGCTTGTAAGGCAGTTGCCACAAAAGAGAAAGGCGTAGTCAGCTTGTAGTAGCCTGAGATTTCTTGTAAGGCAGTTGTCACGAAAGAGCCAGGAGATCGATTTGTTGCGGCCGTAGATTGCTTGTAAGGCATTTGTCATAGAAGATCCAGGCATAGTCGGCTCGGAGCAGCCTGAGATTGCTTGGAAATAAGTTGGCACAAAAGAGGCAGGAGAAATCGGCTTGTAGCAGCCTGAGATCCTTTGTAAGACAGTTTTCACAAATAGCCCGGAGAAGTCGGCCGATAGCAGCGGGAGATTGCTTGCAAGGGAGTTGTAAAAAAAGAGTCAGCAGGTGTAAGTTTGTAGAAGCCTGAGATTGCGTGTAAAGCTAGGGTAAACGGGCTCGTAGCTGCGTGGAATTGCTTGTAATGAAATTGGCACAAAAATCCAAGAGAATTGGGCTTGCTGCTGTGATTGCATGTAAGGCAGTTGCTACAAAAGAGCCAGGCGTATTCGGCTTGTAGAAGCCTGAGATTGCTTGTAAGGCAGTTTGCACAAGAGAGCCAAGAGAAGTCGGCTCGGAGCAGCCTGACATTGCTTGTAAGGCAGTTGTCACAAAAGAGCCAGTAGAATTCGTCTTGTAGCAGCCTGAGGTTGCTTGTAATGCAGTCGCCACAAAGGAGCCTTGAGAAATCGCCTCGTAGCAGCCTGGGATTATTTTGTAAGGCAATTGGCAAAAAAGCCAGGAACATTGGGCTTGCTGCAGCCTGACGTTGCTTGTAAGGCAGTTGTCACGAAAGAGCCAGGAGATCGATTTTTTAGCAGCCTGAGATTGCTTGTAATGCAGTTGTCTTAAAAGTGCCAGCAGGTGTAGGCTTGTAGAAGAATGAGATTGCTTGTAAGGCAATTTTCACAAATCTCCCAGGAGAACCGGCTCGTAGAATCCTATGTTTGCGTGTAAGGCACTTTCCACAAAAAGCCAGGAGAAATGGGATCGTAGCAGCCTGAGATTGCTTGTAAGGCAGGTGTCACAAAAGAGCCAGGCGTATTCGGATTGTAGCAGCCTGAGATTGATTTTGCGTAGTTTTCACAGAAGAGCCAGCAGGTGTGGGCTTGTATCAGCCTGAGATTGCTTGTAAGGCAGTTTTCACAAAAGAGCCAGGAAATGACGTTTTGTAGCAGCCTGAGATTGCTTGTAAGGGATTTTTCATTTGGTCAATTTATGTAGATCAAATTGTGTGCAATTATTTGATTTGTCTATATTTACAGGGATTTTTCATTTGCTCAGATAGTAAAAATATTTCTTTTACTGGAAAGAAGTTATAAACAAGTGAAATATGACTGGTTTCCCAGTTTTGGGCCGCATGACAATTTCCTCAAATGAGCTAACCCAAGTCCCCATACCGTTGAATTTCGTGTCGACTCTAATCAAGGTGTCGAAAAAAGTTTTGGAATTATAGATAAGGCAAGAAATTTTCGACAATTGGACACCAATTTTTTGTGGATTCTATAAAAAGGCAAAATTAGAAATGCAGTCTTATTGTGCACACAGGAAGTCGGACGCTGTAAATTGTCAGACGACATACCGTGCACCTGGTGAAAGCTGTACTTTTTACTATCTGAGCAAATGAAAAATCCCTGTAAACATAGACAAATCAAATAATTGCCCACAATTTGATACCCATTTTGAAAATATTTCTTTTACTGGAAAAAGTTATAAACAAGTGAAATATGACAGATTTCCCAGTTTAGGGCCGCATGACAATTTCCGCAAATGAGCTAACACAAGTCCCCATACCTTTGAATTTGGCTTCGAATCTATTCAAGGTGTCGAAAAAATTTTGTAATTATGGATAAGGTAAGAAATTCCCGACAATTGGACACCAATATTTTGTGGATTCTATAAAAAAGAAAATTACAAATGCAATCGTATTGTGCTCACTGGAATTCGGACGCTGTAAATTGTCAGACGACATACCGCGCACATGGTGAAAGCTGTACTTTTTACATTCTGACCAAATGAAAAATCCCTGTATACATAGACAAATCAAATAATTGCACATAATTTGATACCCATTTTGAAAATATTTCTTTTACTGGAAAAAAGTTATAAACAAGTGAAATATGACTGATTTCCCAGTTTAGGGCCGCATGACAATTTCCGCAAATGAGCTAACACAAGTCCCCATACGCTTGAATTTCGCCTCGACTCTATTCAATGTGTCGAAAAAACTTTTGTAATTATGGATAAGGTAAGAAATTCCCGAGAATTGGACACCAGCAGATCAGAGGCCATGCTGCCTGACGTAGTCTAAAATCTTACATTGGACGCACAAATATGGACCGGAAACCAACATATCAGAGGCCATGCTGCTGGACGTAGTTTATCTTTTTACATTAGACGCTCAGATATGGACCAGAAATCAAGAGATCAGAATCATGGCTGCTGGACATAGTGTATCATCTTACACAAGACGCTCAAATATGGACCGGAAGCCAAGAGGTCAGAGGCCATGCTGCTGGACGTAGTCTAAAATCTTACATTAGACGCTCAAATATGGACCGGAAACCAACCGATCAGAAGCCATGCTGCTGGACGTAGTTTATCTTTTTACATTAGACGCTCAAATATGAACCAGAAAACAACAGATCAGAATCATGGCTGCTGGACGTAGTGTATCATCTTACACAAGACGCTCAAATATGGACCGGAAGCTAACAGGTCAGAGGCCATGCTGCTGGGCGTAGTCTAAAATCTTACATTAGACGCTGAAATATGGACCGGAAACCAACAGATCAGAGGCCATGCTGCTGGACGTAGTTTATCTTTTGACATTAGACGCTCAAATATGCGCCAGAAACCAAGATATAAGAAATAGGGCTGCTGGACGTAGTGTATCATCTTGCACAAGACGCTCAAATATGGACCGGAAGACAACAGGTCACAGGCCATGCTGCTGGACGTATTCAAAATCTTACATTAGACGCACAAATATGGACGGGAAAACAACAGATCAGATGCCATGCTGCTGGACGTAGTTTATCTGTTTATTTTATACTCTCTAATATGTACAGAAACCAACAGATTAGAATCATGTCTGCTGGACGTAGTGTATCATTTTACACAAAACGCTCAAATATGGACCGGAAGCCAACAGGTCAGAGGGCATGCTGCTGCATGTATTCTAAATTCTTACATTAGATGCTCAAATATGGACGGGAAACCAACAGATCAGAGGCATGCTGCTGGACGTAGTTTATCTTTTTACATTAGACGCTCAAATATGCACCAAAAATACAAGGTAAGACTCATGGCTGCTGGACGTAGTGTATAATCTTACACAAGACGCTCAAATATGCATCAGAAACCAAGAGATCAGAAACAGGGCTGCTGGACGTAGTGTATCATCTTACACAAGACGCTCAAATATGGACCGGAAACAAACAGGACAGAGGCAATGCTGCTGGACGTCGTCTAAAATCTTAAATTAGACGCTCAAATATGGACAGGAAACCAACAGATCAGAGGCCATGCTGCTGGACGTAGTTTATCTTTTTACATTAGACGCTCAAATATGCACCAGAAACAAACAGATCAGAAACAGGGATGCTGGGCGTAGTGTATCATCTTACACAAGACGCTAAAATATGGACCGGAAGCCAACAGATCAGAGGCCATGCTGCTGGACGTAGTCTAAAATCTTACATTAGACGCTTAAATATGGACCGGAAATCAACGGATCAGAGGCCATGCTGCTGGCCGTAGTTTATCTTTTTACATTAGACGCTCAAATATGCACCAGAAACCAACAGATCAGAATCATGGCTGCTGGGCGTAGTGTATCATCTTACACAAGACGCTCAAATATGGACCGGAAGCCAACAGGTCAGAGGTCATGCTGCTGCATTTAGTCTGAAATCTTACATTAGACGCACAAATGTGGTCCGGAAACCAACAGATCAGAGGCCATGCTGCTGGACGTAGTTTATCTTTTTACATTAGACGCTCAAATATGCACCAGAAACCAACAGATAAGACTCATGGCTGCTGGACGTAGTGTATAATCTTACACAAGACGCTCAAATATGCATCAGAAACCAAGAGATCAGAAACAGGGCTGCTGGACGTAGTGTATCATCTCACACAAGACGCTCAAATATGGACCGGAAACCAACAGGACAGAGGCAATGCTGCTGGACGTCGTCTAAAATCTTAAATTAGACGCTCAAATATGGACAGGAAACCAACAGATCAGAGGCCATGCTGCTGGACGTAGTTTATCTTTTCACATTAGACGCTCTAATATGCACCAGAAACAAACAGATAAGAATTATGGCTGCTGGACGTAGTGTATCATCTTACACAAGACGCTCAAATAAGGACCGGAGGCCAACAGGTTAGAGGCCATGCTGCTGGACATAGTTTATCTTTTTACATTAGACGCTCAAATATGCACCAGAAACCAAGAGATCAGAAACAGGGATGCTGGACGTAGTGTATCATCTTACACAAGACGCTAAAATATGGACCGGAAGCCAACAGATCAGAGGCCATGCTGCTGGACGTAGTCTAAAATCTTACATTAGACGCTTAAATATGGACCGGAAATCAACGGATCAGAGGCCATGCTGCTGGCCGTAGTTTATCTTTTTACATTAGACGCTCAAATATGCACCAGAAATCAACAGATCAGAATCATGGCTGCTGGGCGTAGTGTATCATCTTACACAAGACGCTCAAATATGGACCGGAAGCCAACAGGTCAGAGGTCATGCTGCTGTATTTAGTATAAAATCTTACATTAGACGCTCAAATGTGGTCCGGAAACCAACAGATCAGAGGCCATGCTGCTGGACGTAGTTTATCTTTTTACATTAGACGCTCAAATATGCAGCAGAAACCAAGATATCAGAATCAGGTCTGCTGGATGTAGTGTATCATCTTACACAAGAAGCTCAAATACAGACCGGAAGCCAACAGGTCAGAGACCATGCTGCTGGACGTATTCTCAAATCTTACACAAGACGCTCAAATATGGACCGGAAGCTAACAGGTCAGAGGCCATGCTGCTGGACGTAGTCTAAAATCTTACATTAGACGCTCAAATATGGACCGGAAACCAACTGATCAGAGGCCATGCTGCTGGGCGTGGTTTATCTTTTTACATTAGACGCTCAAATATGCACCAGAAACCAACAGATCAGAATCATGGCTGCTTGACGTAGTGTATCATCTTACACAAGACGCTCAAATATGGACCGGAAGCCAACAGGTCAGATAACATGCTGCTGGACGTAGTCTAAAATCTTACATTAGACGCTCAAATATGGACCGGAAACCAACAGATCAGAGGCCATGCTGCTGGTCGTAAATTATCTTTTTACATTAGACGCTCAAATATGCACCAGAAACCAAGAGATCAGAATAAGGGCTGCTGGACGTAGTGTATCATCTTACACAAGACGCTCAAATATGGACCGGAAGCCAACAGGTCAGAGGCCATCCTGCTGGACGTAGTCTCAAATCTTACATTAGACGCTCAAATATGGACACGAAACCAACAGATCAGAGGCCATGCTGCAAGACGTAGTTTATCTTTTTACATTAGACGCTCAAATATGCAGCAGAAACCAACAGATCAGAATCATGGCTGCTGGGCGTCGTGTATCATCTTACACAAGACGCTCAAATATGGACCGGAAGCTAACAGGTCAGAGGCCATGCTGCTGGACGTAGTCTAAAATCTTACATTAGATGCTCAAATATGGACCGGAAACCAACAGATCAGAGGCCATGCTTCTTGACGTAGTTTGTCTTTTTACATTAGACGCTCAAATATGCACCAGAAACCAAGATATCTGAAACAGTACTGCTGGACGTAGTGTATTATCTTACACAAGACGCTCAAATATGAACCGGAAGCCAACAGGTCAGAGGCCATGCTGCTGGACGTAGTCTAAAATCTTACATTAGACGCTCAAATATGGACCGGAAACCAACAGATCAGAAGCCATGCTGCTGGTCGTAGTCTATCATTTTACATTAGACGCTCAAATATGCACCAGAAACCAAGGGATCATAATCATGGCTGCTGGACGTAGTGTATCATCTTACACAAGACGCTCAAATATGGACCGGAAGCCAACAGGTCGGAGGCAATGCTGCTGAATGTCGTCTAAAATCTTACATTAGACGCTCAAATATGGACGGGAAACCAACAGATCAGGGGCCATGCTGCTGGCCGTAGTTCATCTTTTTAAATTGGACGCTCAACATATGCACCAGAAACCAACAGATCAGAATGATGGCTGCTGTACGTAGTGTATCATCTTACACAAGACGCTAATATATGGACCGGAAGCCATCAGGTCAGAGGCCATGCTGCTGAGCGTAGACTTAAATCTTACATTAGACGCTCAAATATGGACCGGAAACCAACAGATCAGAGGCCATGCTGCTGGGCGTAGTTTATCTTTTTAAATTAGACGCTCAAAATATGCACCAGAAACCAACAGATCAGAATCATGGCTGCTGGACGTAGTGTATCATCTTACACAAGACGCTCAAATATGGACCGGAAGCCAACAGGTCAGAGGCCATGCTGCTGGACGTAGTCGAAAATCTTACATTAGACGCTCAAATATGGACCGGAAACCAACAGATCAGCGGCCATGCTGCTGGTCGTAGTTTATCTTTTTTTATTAGACGCTCAAATATGCACCAGAAACCAACAGATCAGAATCATGGCGACTGGACGTAGTGTATCATCTTACACAAGACGCTCAAATATGGACCGGAAGCCAACAAGTCAGAGGCAATGCTGCTGGACTTAGTCTCAAATCTTACATTAGACTCTCAAATATGGACGGGAAACCAACAGATGAGAGGCCATACTGCTGGACGTAGTTTTTCTTTTTACATCAGACGCTCAAATATTCAGCAGAAACCAACAGATCAGAATCATGGCTGCTTGACGTAGTGTATCATCTTACACAAGACGCTCAAATATGGACGGGGAAGCCAACAGGTCAGAGGCCATGCTGCTTGACGTAGTTTCTCTTTTTACATTAGACCCACAAATATGCACCAGAAACCAAGAGATCAGAAACAGGGCTGCTGGACGTAGTGCATCATCTCACACAAGACGCTCAAATATGGACCGGAAGCCAACAGATCAGAGGCCATGCTGCTGAATGTAGTCTAAAATCTTACATTAGACGCTCAAATATGATCCGGAAACCAACTGATCAGAGGCCATGCTGCTGGACGTAGTTTATCACCTTGCACAAGACGCTCAAATATGGACCGGAAGCTAACAGCTCAGAATCATGGCTGCTGGGCGTAGTGTATCATCTTACACAAGACGCTCAAATATGGAACGGAGGCCAACAGGTCAGAGGCCATGCTGCTGGACGTAGTTTATCTTTTTACATTAGACGCTCAAATATTCACCAGACACCAAGAGATTAGAAACAGGGCTGCTGGACGTAGTGTATCATCTTACACAAGACGCACACATATGGACCGGAAGCCAACAGGTCAGATGGCATGCTGCTGGACGTATTCTAAAACGTTACATTAGACGCTCAAATATGGACGGGAAACCAACAGATCAGAGGCGAAGCTGCTGGACGTAGTTTATCTATTTACATTAGACGCTCAAATATGTACAGAAACAAATAGATCAGAATCATGTCTGCTGGACGTAGTGTATCATCTTACAAAAGATGCCTAAATATGGACCGGAAGCCAACAGGTCAGATGCCATGCTGCTGGACGTAGTTTATCTTTTTTCATTAGAAGCTCAAATATGTACCAGAAACCAAGGTATCAGAATCATGACTGCTGGACATAGTTTATCACCTTACACAATACGCTCAAATATGGACCGGAAGCCAACAGATCAGAGGCCATACTGCTGGACGTATTCTAAAATCTTACATTAGACGCTCAAATATGGACCGGAAACCAACAGATCAGAGGCCATGCTGCTGGTCGTAGTTTATCTTTTTACATTAAACGCTCAAATATGCACCATAAACCAACAGATCAGAATCATGGCTGCTGGACGTAGTGTATCATCTTACATAAGACGCTCAAATATGGACCGGAAGCCAACAAGTCAAAGGCAATGCTGCTGGACGTAGTCTCAAATCTTACATTAGACGCTCAAATATGGACCGGAAACCAACAGATCAGAGGCCATGCTGCTGGGCGTAGTTTATCTTTTAACATCAGGCGCTCAAATATGCACCAGAAACAAACAGATCAGAATCATGGCTGCTTGACGTAGTGTATCATCTTACACAAGACGCTCAAATATGGACCGGAATCTAAAATGTCTGAGGCCATGATGCTGGACGTAGTTTATCTTTTTACATTAGAAGCTCAAATATGCACCAGAAACCAAGAGATCAGAAACAGGGCTGCTGGACGTAGTTTATCAGCTTACACACGACGCTCAAATATGGACCGGAAGCTAACAGGTCAGAGGCCATGCTGCTGGTCCTATTCTGAAATCTTACATTAGACGCTCAAATATGGACCGGAAACCAACAGATCAGAGGCCATGCTGCCGGACGTAGTTTATATTTTTACATTAGAAGCTCAAATATGTACCAGAAACCAAGAGATCAGAATCATTGCTGCTGGACGTAGTGTATCATCTTACACAAGACGCTCAAATATGGACCGGAAACCAACAGATCAGAGGCAATGCTGCTGCATGTAGTCTAAAATCTTACATTAGACGCTCAAATATGGACCGGAAACTAACAGATCAGAGGCCATGCTACTGAACGTAGTTTATATTTCTACATTAGATGCTCAAATATGCACCAGAAAGCAAGAGATCAGAAACAGGGCTGCTGGACGTAGTGTATGACCTTACACAAGACGCTCAAATATGGACCGGAAGCCAACAGCTCAGAGACCATTCTGCTGGAGGGAGTCTAAAATCTTACATTAGACGCTCAAATATGGTCCGGAAACCAACAGATCAGAGGCTGTGCTGCTGTGCGTAGTTTACCTTTTTACATTAGACGCTCAAAATATGGACCGGAAACCAACAGATCAGAGGCCATGCTGCTGGTCGTAGTTTATCTTTTTACATTAGAAGGTCAAATATGCACCAGAAACCAACAGATCAGAATCATGGCTGCTGGACGTAGTGTATCATCTTACACAAGACGCTCAAATATGGACCGGAAACAAACAGATCATAGGCCATGCTGCGGGACGTAGTTTATCTTTTTACATTAGTCGCTCATATATGCACCAGAAACCAAGAGATCAGAAACAGGGATGCTAGACGTAGTGTATCATCTCACACAAGACGCTCAAATGTGAACCGGAAACCAACAGATCAGAGGCCATGCTGCTGGACGTAGTTTATCTTTTTATATTAGACGCTCATATATGCACCAGAAACCAAGAGATCAGAAACAGTGCTGCTGGACGTAGTGTATCATCTTACACGAGACACTCAAATATGGACCGGAAGCCAACAGGTCGGAGGTCATGCTGCTGGACGTAGTGTATCATCTTACACGAGACACTCAAATATGGACCGGAAGCCAACAGGTCGGAGGCCATGCTGCTGGACGTAGTTTATCTTTTTACATTAGACGCTCAAATATGCACCAGAAACCAACAGATCAGAACCATGGCTGGTGGACTTAGTGTATCATCTTACACAAGACGCTCAAATTTGGACCGGAATCCAACAGGTCAGAGGCCAACCTGCTGGACGTAGTTTATCTTCTTATATTATACGCTCAAATATGCACCAGAAACCAAGATATCAGAAACAGGCCTGCTGGACGTAGTGTATCATCTTGCACAAGACGCTCAAATATGGACCGGAAGCCAACAGGTCAGATGCCATGCTGTTCGACGAACTCTAAAATCTTACATTAGACGCTCATATATGGACCGGAAACCAACAGATCAAAGGCCTTGCAGCTGGACGTAGTTTAAGTTTTTACATTAGACGCTCAAATATGCACCAGAATCCAACAGATCAGAATCATGGCTGCTGTACGTACTGTATCATCTTACACCAGAGGCTAAAATATGTACCGGAAGCCAACATGAGAGAGGCCATGCTGCTGGACGTCATGTAAAATCTTACAGTAGACGCTCAAATATGGACCTGAACTGAGCGGCTACTGTAAGATTTTACATGACGTCCAGCAGCATGGCCTCTGACCTGTTGTCTTCCGGTCCATATTTGAGCCTCTTGTCTAAGATGATACACTAAGTCCACCAGCCATGATTCTGATCTGTTGGTTACTGGTGCATATTTGAGCGTCTTGTGTAAGATGATACACTACGTCCAGCAGCCCTGTTTCTGATCTCTTGGTTTCTGGTGCATATTTGAGCGTTTAATGTAAAAAGATAAAGTACAACCAGCAGCATGGCCTCTGATCTGTTGGTTTCCGGTCCATATTTGAGCGTCTATTTTAAGATTTTAGACTACGTCCAGCAGCATGGCCTCCGACCTGTTGGCTTCCGGTCCATATTTGAGCGTCTCGTGTAAGATTATACACTACGTCCAGCAGCCCTGTTTCTGATCTCTTGGTTTCTGGTGCATATATGAGCGTCTAATATAAAAAGATATACTACGTCCAGCAGCATGGCCTCTGATCTGTTGGTTTCCGGTTCACATTTGAGCGTCTTGTGTGAGATGATACACTACGTCTAGCATCCCTGTTTCTGATCTCTTGGTTTCTGGTGCATATTTGAGCGTCTAATGTAAAAAGATAAACTACGCCCAGCAGCATGGCCTCAGATCTGTTTGTTTCCGGTCCATATTTGAGCGTTTTGTGTAAGATTATACACTACGTCCAGCAGCCATGATTCTGATCTGTTGGTTTCTGGTGCATGTTTGAGCGTCTAATGTAAAAAGATAAACTACGACCAGCAGCATGGCCTCTGATCTGTTGGTTTCCGGTCCATATTTTGAGCGTCTAATGTAAAAAGGTAAACTACGACCAGCAGCACAGCCTCTGATCTGTTGGTTTCCGGACCATATTTGAGCGTCTAATGTAAGATTTTAGACTCCCTCCAGCAGCATGGTCTCTGAGCTGTTGGCTTCCGGTCCATATTTGAGCGTCTTGTGTAAGGTGATACACTACGTCCAGCAGACATGATTCTGATCTGTTGGCTTCCGGTCCATATTTGAGCGTCTTGTGTAAGATGATACACTACGTCCAGCAGCCCTGTTTCTGATCTGTTGGTGTCTGGTGCATATTTGAGCGTCTAATGTAAAAAGATAAACTACGCCCAGCAGCATGGCCTCTGATCTGTTGGTTTCCGGTGCATATTTCAGCGTCTAATGTAAGATTTTAGACCACGCCCAGCAGCATGGCTTCTGACCTGTTAGCTTCCGGTCCATATTTGAGCGTCTTGTGTAAGATGATACACTACGTCCAGCAGCCCTGTTTCTGATCTCTTGCTTTCTGGTGCATATTTGAGCATCTAATGTAGAAATATAAACTACGTTCAGCAGCATGGCCTCTGATCTGTTAGTTTCCGGTCCATATTTGAGCGTCTAATGTAAGATTTTAGACTACATGCAGCAGCATTGCCTCTGATCTGTTGGCTTCCGGTCCATATTTGAGCGTCTTGTGTAAGATGATACACTACGTCCAGCAGCAATGATTCTGATCTCTTGGTTTCTGGTGCATATTTGAACGTCTAATGTAAAAATATAAACTACGTCCGGCAGCATGGCCTCTGATCTGTTGGTTTCCGGTCCATATTTGGGCGTCTAATGTAAGATTTCAGAATACGCCCAGCAGCATGGCCTCTGACCTGTTAGCTCCCGGTCCATATATGAGCGTCGTGTGTAAGCTGATAAACTAAGTCCATCAGACATGATTCTGATCTCTTGGTTTCTGGTACATATTTGAGCTTCTAATGTAAAAAGATAAACTACGTCCAGCAGCATGGCATCTGATCTGTTGGTTTCCCGTCCATATTTGTGCATCTAATGTAAGATTTTAGACTACGTCCAGCATCATTGCCTCTGACCTGTTGGCTTCCGGTCCATATTTGAGCGTCATGTGTAAGATGATACACTACGTCCAGCAGCACTGTTTCTGATCTCTTGGTTTCTGGTGCATATTTGAACGTCTAATGTAAAATGATAAACTACGTCCAGCAGCATGGCCTCAGACATTTTAGATTCCGGTCCATATTTGAGCGTCTTGTGTAAGATGATACACTACCTCAAGCAGCCATGATTTTGATCTGTTTGTTTCTGGTGCATATTTGAGCGTCTGATGTTAAAAGATAAACTACACCCAGCAGCATGGCCTCTGATCTGTTGGTTTCCGGTCCATATTTGAGCGTCTAATGTAAGATTTGAGACTACGTCCAGCAGCATTGCCTCTGACTTGTTGTCTTCCGGTCCATATTTGAGCGTCTTATGTAAGATGATACACTACGTCCAGCAGCCATGATTCTGATCTGTTGGTTTATGGTGCATATTTGGGCGTCTAATGTAAAAAGATAAACTACGACCAGCAGCATGGCCTCTGATCTGTTGGTTTCCGGTCCATATTTGAGCTTCTAATGTAAGATTTAAGACTACGACCAGCAGCATGGCCTCTGACCTGTTAGATTCCGGTCCATATTTGTGCGTCTTGTGTAAGATGATACACTACGTCCAACAGCCATGATTCTGATCTCTTGGTTTCTGGTGCATATTTGAACGTCTAATGTAAAAAGATAAACTACGTCCAGCAGCATGGCCTCTGATCACTTGGTTTCCGGACCATGTTTGAGAGTCTAATGTAAGATTTTGGACTACATTCAGCAGCATGGCCTCTGACCTGTTGGCTTCCGGTCCATATTTGAGCGTCTTGTGTGAGATGATACACTACGTCCAGCAGACATTATTCTGATCTGTTGGTTTCTGTACATATTTGAGCGTCTAATGTAAATAGATAAACTACCACCAGCAGCATGGCCTCTGATCTGTTGGTTTCCGGTCCATATTTGAGCGTCTAATATAAGATTTTAGACTCCTACCAGCAGCATGGTCTCTGACCTGTTGGCTTCCGGTCCAAATTTGAGCGTCTTGTGTAAGATGATACACTAAGTCCACCAACCATGGTTCTGATCTCTTGGTTTCTGATGCATATTTGAGCGTCTAATGTAAAAAGATAAACTACGTCCAGCAGCATGGCCTCTGATCTGTTGGCTTCCGGTCTATATTTGAGCCCCTAATGTAAGATATTACATGACGTCCAGCAGCATGGCCTCTGACCTGTTGTCTTCCGGTCCATATTTGAGCGTCTTGTCTAAGATGATACACTAAGTCCACCAGCCATTATTCTGATCTGTTGGTTTCTGGTGCATATTTGAGCGTCGTGTGTAAGATGATACACTACGTCCAGCAGCCCTGTTTCTGATCTCTTGGTTTCTGGTGCATATTTGAGCGTCTAATGTAAAAAGATAAACTACGTCCAGCAGCATGGCCGCAGATCTGTTGGTTTCCGTTCCATATTTTAGCGTCTAATGTAAGATTTTAGACTACGTCCAGCAGCATGGCCTTTGACCTGTGGGCTTCCGGTCTATATTTGAGCGTCTTGTGTAAGATGATACACTACGTCCAGCAGCCATGATTCTGATCTGTTGGTTTCTGGTGCATATTTGAACGTCTAATGTAAATAGATAAACTACGTCCAGCAGCATGGCCTCTGATCACTTGGTTTCCGGACCATATTTGAGAGCTAATGTAAGATTTTAGACTACGTCCAGCAGCATGGCCTGTGACCTGTTGGCTTCCGGTCCATATTTGAGCGTCTTGTGTAAGATGATACATTACGTCCAGCAGCCATGATTATGATCTCTTGGTTTCTGGTGTATATTTGAGCGTCTAATGTAAAAAGATAAACTACGACCAGCAGCATGGCCTCTGATCTGTTGGTTTCCGGTCCATATTTGAGCGTCTAATGTAAGATTTTATACTACGTCCAGCAGCATGGCCTTTGACCTGTTGGCTTCCGGTTCATATTTGAGCGTCTTGTGTAAGATAATACACTACGTCAAGCAGCCCTGTTTCTGATATCTTGGTTTCTGGTGCATATTTGAGCGTCTAATGTAAAAAGATAAACTACGTCCAGCAGCATGGCCTCTGATCTGTTGGTTTCCTGTCCATATTTGAGCGTCTAATGTAAGATTTCAGACTACATGCAGCAGCATGGCCTCTGACCTGTTTGCTTCCGGTCCATATTTGAGCGTCTTGTGTAAGATGATACACTACGCCCAGCAGCCATGATTCTGATCTGTTGGTTTCTGGTGCATATTTGAGCGTCTAATGTAAAAAGATAAACCACGTGCAGCAGCATGGCCTCTGATCAGTTGGTTTCCCGTCCATATTTGAAAGTCTAATGTAACATATTAGATTACGTCTAGCAGCATTGCTTCTGACCTGTTGGCTTCCGGTCCATATTTGAGCGTCTTGTGTAAGATGATACACTACGTCCAGCAGCCATAATTCTGATCTCTTGGTTTCTGGTGCATATTTGAGCGTCTAATGTAAAAAGATAAACTACGTCAAGCAGCATGGTCTCTGATCTGTTGGTTTCCGGACCATATTTGAGCGGCTAATATAAGATTTTAGACTACATGCAGCAGCATGGCCTCTGACCTGTGGGCTTCCGGTCCATATTTTAGCGTCTTGTGTGAGATGATACACTACGTCCAGCAGAAATGATTCTGATCTATTGGTTTCTGTACATATTTGAGGGTCTAATGTAAATGATAAACTACGCCCAGCAGCATGGCCTCTGATCTGTTGGTTTGCGGTCCATATTTGAGCGTCTAATGTAAGATTTGAGACTACGTCCAGCAGCATGCCCGCTGATCTGTTGGCTTCCGGTCCATATTTGAGCGTCTAATGTAAGAATTTAGACTACGTCCAGCAGCATGTCCTCTGAACTGTTGGCTTCCGGTCCATATCTGAGCGTCTTGTGTAAGGTGATAAACTACGTCCAGCAGCCATGATTATGATCTCTTGGTTTCTGGTGTATATTTGAGCGTCTAATGTAAAAAGATAAACTACGACCAGCAGCATGGCCTCTGATCTGTTGGTTTCCGGTCCATATTTGAGCGTCTAATGTAAGATTTTATACTACGTCCAGCAGCATGGCCTTTGACCTGTTGGCTTCCGGTTCATATTTGAGCGTCTTGTGTAAGATAATACACTACGTCAAGCAGCCCTGTTTCTGATATCTTGGTTTCTGGTGCATATTTGAGCGTCTAATGTAAAAAGATAAACTACGTCCAGCAGCATGGCCTCTGATCTGTTGGTTTCCTGTCCATATTTGAGCGTCTAATGTAAGATTTCAGACTACATGCAGCAGCATGGCCTCTGACCTGTTTGCTTCCGGTCCATATTTGAGCGTCTTGTGTAAGATGATACACTACGCCCAGCAGCCATGATTCTGATCTGTTGGTTTCTGGTGCATATTTGAGCGTCTAATGTAAAAAGATAAACCACGTGCAGCAGCATGGCCTCTGATCAGTTGGTTTCCCGTCCATATTTGAAAGTCTAATGTAAGATATTAGATTACGTCTAGCAGCATTGCTTCTGACCTGTTGGCTTCCGGTCCATATTTGAGCGTCTTGTGTAAGATGATACACTACGTCCAGCAGCCATAATTCTGATCTCTTGGTTTCTGGTGCATATTTGAGCGTCTAATGTAAAAAGATAAACTACGTCAAGCAGCATGGTCTCTGATCTGTTGGTTTCCGGACCATATTTGAGCGGCTAATATAAGATTTTAGACTACATGCAGCAGCATGGCCTCTGACCTGTGGGCTTCCGGTCCATATTTTAGCGTCTTGTGTGAGATGATACACTACGTCCAGCAGAAATGATTCTGATCTATTGGTTTCTGTACATATTTGAGGGTCTAATGTAAATGATAAACTACGCCCAGCAGCATGGCCTCTGATCTGTTGGTTTGCGGTCCATATTTGAGCGTCTAATGTAAGATTTGAGACTACGTCCAGCAGCATGCCCGCTGATCTGTTGGCTTCCGGTCCATATTTGAGCGTCTAATGTAAGAATTTAGACTACGTCCAGCAGCATGTCCTCTGAACTGTTGGCTTCCGGTCCATATCTGAGCTTCTTGTGTAAGGTGATAAACTACGTCCAGCAGCCATGATTCTGATCTCTTGGTTTCTGGTACATATTTGAGCTTCTAATGTAAAAAGATAAACTACGTCCGGCAGCATGGCCTCTGATCTGTTAGTTTCCGGTCCATCTTTGAGCGTCTAATGTAAGATTTTAGACTACGTCCAGCAGCATGGGCTCTGACCTGTTAGCTTCCGGGCCATATTTGAGCGTCTTGTGTAAGATGTTTCACTACGTCCAGCAGCCATGATTCTGATCTGTTGGATTCTGGTGCATATTTTGAGCGTCTAATTTAAAAAGATAAACTACGTCCAGCAGCATGGCCTCTGATCTGTTGGTTTCCGGTCCATATTTGAGCGTCTAATGTAAGATTTTAGACTACGCTCAGCAGCATGGCCTCTGATCTGTTGGCTTCCGGTCCATATATTAGTGTCTTGTATAAGATGATACACTACGTCCAGCAGCGATGATTATGATCTCTTGGTTTCTGGTGCATATTTGACGGATTAATGTAAAAAGATAAACTACGCCCAGCAACATGGCCTCTGATCTGTTGGTTTCCGGTCCATATTTGAGCGTCTAATGTAAGATTTGAGAATACGTCCAGCAGCATGGTCTCTGACCTGTTGGCTTCTTGTCTGTATTTGAGCTTCTTGTGTAAGATGATACACTACATCCAGCAGACCTGATTCTGATATTTTGGTTTCTGGTGCATATTTGAGCGTCTGATGTAAAAAGATAAACTACGACCAGCAGCATGGCCTCTGATCGGTTGGTTTCCGGTCCATATTTGAGCGTCTAATGTAAGATTTTAGACTACGTCCAGCAGCATCGTCACTGACCTGTTGGCTTCCGGTCCATATTTGAGCGTCTTGTGTAAGATGATACACTACGTCCAGCAGCCATGATTCTGATCTGTTGGTTTCTGGTGCATATTTGAGCGTCTAATGTAAAAAGATAAACTACGTCCAGCAGCATGGCCTCTGATCCGTTGATTTCCGGTCCATATTTGAGCGTCTAATGAAATATATTAGACTACGTCCAGCAGCATGGCCTCTGATCTGTTGGCTTCCGGTCCATATTTTAGCGTCTTGTGTAAGATGATACACTACGTCCAGCAGCCCTGTTTCTGATCTCTTGGTTTCTGGTGCATATTTGAGCGTCTAATGTAAAAAGATAAACTATGTCCAGCAGAATGGCCTCTGACCTGTTGGCCTCCGGTCCATATTTGAGCGTCTTGTGTAAGATGATACAGTACGTCCAGCAGCCATGATTCTGATCTGTTTGTTTCTGGTGCATATTTGAGCGTCTAATATGAAAAGATAAACTACGTCCAGCAGCATGGCCTCTGATCTGTTGGTTTCCGGTCCATATTTGAGTGTCTAATGTAAGATTTAAGACTACGTCTAGCAGCATGGCCTACGACCTGTTGGCTTCCGGGCCATATTTGAGCGTCTTGTGTTAGATGATACACAACATCCAGCAGCCCTGTTTCTGATCTCTTGGTTTCCGGCGCATATTTGAGCGTCTAATGTAAAAAGATAAACTACGCCCAGCAGCATGGCCTCTGATCTGTGTGTTTCCGGTCCATATTTCAGCGTCTAATGTAAGATTTTAGACTACGTCCTGCAGCATGGCCTCTGACCTGTTAGCTTCCGGTCCATATTTGAGCGTCTTGTGTAAGATGATACACTACGTCCAGCAGCCCTGTTTCTGATCACTTGTTCTCTGGTGCATATTTGAGCGGCTAATGTAAAAAGATATACTACGTCCAGCAGCATGGCCTCTGATCTGTTGGTTTCCGGTCCATATTTCAGTGTCTAATGTAAGATTTTAGACTACGTCCAGCAGCATGGCCTCTGACCTGTTAGCTTCCGGTCCATATTTGAGCGTCTTGTGTAAGATGATACACTACGTCCAGCAGCCCTGTTTCTGATCTCTTGGTTTCTTGAGCATATTTGAGCGTCTAATGTAAAAAGATAAACTACGTCCAGTAGCATGGCCTCTGATCTGTTGGTTTCCGGTCCATATTTGAGCGTCTAATGTAAGTTTTTTGACTACGTCCTGCAGCATGGCCTCTGACCTGTTGCCTTCCGGTCCATATTCGAGAGTCTTGTGTAAGATTATACTGTACGTCCAGCAACCATGATTCTGATCTGTTGGTTTCTGGTGCATATTTGAGCGTCTAATGTAAAAAGATAAACTACGTCCAGCTGAATGGACTCTGATCTCTTGGTTCCCGGTCCATATATGAGCGTGTATTATTAGATTTTATACTACGTCCAGCAGTATGGCCTCCGAACTGTTGGCTTCCGTTCCATATTTGAGCGTCTAGTGTAAGATGATACACTACGTCCAGCAGCCATGATTCTGATCTCTTGGTTTCTGGTGCATATTTGAGCGTCTAATGTAAAAAGATAAACTACGTCCAGCAGCATGGCCTCTGATATGTTGGTTTCCGGTCCATATTTGAGCGTCCAATGTAAGATTTTAGACTACGTCAGGCAGCATGGCCTCTGATCTGCTGGTGTCCAATTGTCGGGAATTTCTTACCATATCCATAATTACAAAAGTTTTTTCGACACATTGAATAGAGTCGAGGCGAAATTCAAGCGTATGGGGACTTGTGTTAGCTCATTTGCGGAAATTGTCATGCGGCCCTAAACTGGGAAATCAGTCATATTTCACTTGTTTATAACTTTTTTCCAGTAAAAGAAATATTTTCAAAATGGGTATCAAATTATGTGCAATTATTTGATTTGTCTATGTTTACAGGGATGTTTCATTTGCTCAGATAGTAAAAAGTACAGCTTTCACCATGTGCGCGGTATGTCGTCTGACAATTTACAGCGTCCGAATTCCAGTGAGCACAATACGATTGCATTTGTAATTTTCTTTTTTATAGAATCCACAAAATATTGGTGTCCAGTTGTCGGGAATTTCTTACCTTATCCATAATTACAAAAGTTTTTTCGACACCTTGAATAGATTCGAAGCCAAATTCAAAGGTATGGGGACTTGTGTTAGCTCATTTGCGGAAATTGTCATGCGGACCTAAAGTGGGTAATCAGTCATAATTCACTTGTTCATAACTTTTTTCCAGTAAAAGAAATATTTTCAAAATGGGTATCAAAATGTCTGCAATTATTTGGTTGGTCTATGTATACAGGGATTTTTCATTTGGTCAGATAGTAACAAGTACATCTTTCACCAGGTGCGCGGTATGTCGTCTGACAATTTACAGCGTCCGAATTCCAGTGTGCACAATAAGACTGCAATTCTAATTTTGCCTTTTTATAGAATCCACAAAATATTGGTGTCCAATTTTCGGGAATATCTTGTCTTATTCATAATTACAAATGTTTTTTCGACACCTTGATTAGAGTCGAGTGGAAATTCAAAGGTATGGGGAATTGTGTTAGCTCATTTGCGGAAATTATCATGCGGACCTAAACTGGGAAATCTGTCATATTTCACTTGTTTATAACTTTTTCCAGTAAAAGAAATATTTTCAAAATGGGTATCAAATTGTGTGCAATTATTTGATTTGTCTATGTTTACAGGGATTTTTCATTTGCTCAGATAGTAAAAAGTACAGCTTTCAAAAGGTGCACGGTATGTCGTCTGACAATTTACAGCGTCCGACTTCCTGTGTGCACAAGAAGACTGCATTTCTAATTTTGCCTTTTTATAGAATCCACAAAAAATTGGTGTCCAATTGTCGAAAATTTCTTGCCTTATCTATAATTCCAAAAGTTTTTTCGACACCTTGATTAGAGTCGACACGAAATTCAACGGTATGGGGACTTGGGTTAGCTCATTTGAGGAAATTGTCATGCGGACCAAAACTGGGAAATCAGTCATATTTCACTTGTTTATAACTTCTTTCCAGTAAAAGAAATATTTTCAAAATGGGAATCAAATTGTGTGCAATTATTTGATTAATCTATGTATACAGGGATTTTTCATTTGCTCAGATAGTAAAAAGTACAGCATTCACCATGTGCCCGGTATGTCGTCTGACAATTTACAGCGTCCGAATTCCAGTGTGCACAATAAGAATACATTTGTAATTTTTCCTTTTTATACAATCCACAAAATATTGCTGTCCAATTGTCGAGAATTTCTTGCCTTATCCATAATTACAAAAGTTTTTTCGACACCTTGATTAGAGTCGAGTCGAAATTTTTTCGACACCTTGAATAGAGTCGAGTTGTAATTCAACGGTATGGGGACTTGTGTTATCTCATTTGCGGAAATTGTAAGGCGGACCTAAACTGGGAAATCAGTCATATTTCACTTGTTTATAACATTTTCCAGTAAAAGAAATATTTTTACTATCTGAGCAAATGAAAATCCTTGTAAATATAGACAAATCAAATAATTGCACACAATTTGATCTACATAAATTGACCAAATGAAAAATCCCTTACAAGCAATCTCAGGCTGCTACAAAACGGCATTTCCTGGCTCTTTTGTGAAAACTGCCTTACAAGCAATCTCAGGCTGATACAAGGCCACACCTGCTGGCTCTTCTGTGAAAACTGCGCAAAATCAATCTCAGGCTGCTACAATCCGAATACGCCTGGCTCTTTTGTGACACCTGCCTTACAAGCAATCTCAGGCTGCTATGATCCCATTTCTCCTGGCTTTTTGTAGAAAGTGCCTTACACGCAAACATAGGATTCTACGAGCCGGTTCTCCTGGGAGATTTGTGAAAATTTCCTTACAAGCAATCTCATTTTCTACAAGCCTACACCTGCTGGCACTTTTAAGACAACTGCATTACAAGCAATCTCAGGCTGCTAAAAAAATCGATCTCCTGGCTCTTTCGTGACAACTGCCTTACAAGCAACGTCAGGCTGCAGCAAGCCCAATGTTCCTGTCTTTTTTGCCAATTGCCTTACAAAATAATCCCAGGCTGCTACGAGGCGATTTCTCAAGGCTCTTTTGTGGCGACTGCATTACAAGCAACCTCAGGCTGCTACAAGACGAATTCTACTGGCTCTTTTGTGACAACTGCCTTACAAGAAATGTCAGGCTGCTCCGAGCCGACTTCTCTTGGCTCTCTTGTGTAAACTGCCTTACAAGCAATCTCAGGCTTCTACAAGCCGAATACGCCTGGCTCTTTTGTAGCAACTGCCTTACATGCAATCACAGCAGCAAGCCCAATTCTCTTAGATTTTTGTGCCAATTTCATTACAAGCAATTCCACGCAGCTACGAGCCCGTTTACCCTGGCTTTACACGCAATCTCAGGCTTCTACAAACTTACACCTGCTGACTCTTTTTTTACAACTCCCTTACAAGCAATCTCCCGCTGCTATCGGCCGACTTTTCCGGGCTATTTGTGAAAACTGTCTTACAAAGGATCTCAGGCTGCTACAAGACGATTTCTCCTGCCTCTTTTGTGCCAACTTACTTCCAAGCAATCTCAGGCTGCTACGAGCCGACTATGCCTGGATCTTCTATGACAAATGCCTTACAAGCAATCTACGGCCGCAACAAATCGATCTCCTGGCTCTTTCGTGACAACTGCCTTACAAGAAATCTCAGGCTACTACAAGCTGACTACGCCTTTCTCTTTTGTGGCAACTGCCTTACAAGCAATCTCAGGCTGCAGCAAGCCCAATTCTCCTGGCTTTTTTTGCCAATTGCCTTACAAGTAATCCCAGGCTGCTACGAGCGTATTTCACCTGGCTCTTTTGTGGCAACTGCCTTACAAGCAATACCAGGCCTCTACAAGACGAATTCTCCTGGGTCTTTTGTGAGAACTGCCTTACAAGCAATCTCAGGATGTTACTGGCCGACTACGCCTGGCTCTTCGATGACAAGTGGCTTACAAGCAAACTCAGACTGCTACAAGCCGATTTGTCCTGGCTCTTTTTTGGCAACTGCCTTACAAGCAATTTCAGGCTGCTACGAGCAGACTTTTCTTGGTTCTTTTGTGAAAACTGCCTTACAAGCCATGTCAGGCTGCAGCAACCCCAACTCTTTCGGCTTTTTGTGCCAATTGGCTTACAAGCAATCCCAGGCACCAACGAGCCGATTTATCCTGGCTCTTTTGTGGCAACTGTATTACAAGCAAACTCAGGCTGCTACAAATCGACATCTACTGTCTCTTTTGTGCGAACTGTCTTACAAGCCATATCAGGCTGCCGCTAGGCCAATTACTTTTTGTGCCAATTGCCTTAAAAAAGCAATCCCAGGTGGCTACGTGACGATTTCTCCTGGCTGTTTTGTGGTAACTGCCTTACAAGCAATCTCAAGCTGCTAAAAGCCGAATTATCCTGGCTCTATTGTGACAACTGCCTGAAAAGCAATCTCAGGCTGCTACAAGCCGAATTCTCCTGGCTCTCTTGAGACAACTGCCTTACAAGCAAAATCAGGATGCTACGAGCCGACTTCTCATGCCTCTTTTGTGAAAACTGCCTTACAATCAATCTCAGGCTGCTACAAACCCACATCTCCTGTCTCTTTTGTGAAACTGCCTTGCAAGCAATCTCAGGCCGCTACAAATCGACATCTACTGTCTCTTTTGTGCGAACTGTCTTACAAGCAATATCAGGCTGCCGCTAGGCCAATTACTTTTTGTGCCAATTGCCTTAAAAAAGCAATCCCAGGCGGCTACGTGACGATTTCTCCTGGCTGTTTTGTGGTAACAGCCTTACAAGCAATCTCAAGCTGCTACAAGCCGAATTATCCTGGCTCTATTGTGACAACTGCCTGAAAAGCAATCTCAGGCTGCAGCAATCCCACTTCTCCAGGCTTTTTGAGGCAACTGCCTTACAAGCAATCTCAGGCTGCTACAAACCGAATTCTCCTGGCTCTTTTGTGACAACTGCCATACAAGCAATGTCAGGCTGCTCCGAGCCGAATACGCCTGGCTCTTTTGTAGCAACTGCCTTACATGCAATCACAGCAGCAAGCCCAATCCTCTTGGATTTTGTGCCAATTTCATTACAAGCAATTCCACGCATCTACGAGCCCGTTTCCCCTGGCTTTTTGTGAAAATTGCTTTACACGCAATCTCAGGCTTCTACAAACATACACCTTCTGACTCTTTTTTGACAACTCCCTTAAAAGCAATCTCCCGCTGCTATCGGCCCACTTCTCCGGGCTATTTGTGAAAACTGTCTTAAAAAGGAACTCAGGCTGCTACAAGCCGATTTCTCCTGCCTCTTTTGCAGCAACTGCCTTACAAGCAATCTCAGTCTGCAACAACCCGGATTCTCCTGGCTCTTTTGTGAAAACTGCCTTACAAGCAATGTCAGACTGCTACGAGCCTACTTCTCTTGGCTATTTTGTGAAAACTGCCTTTCAAGCAATCTCAGGCTGCTACAAACCCACATCTCTTGTATCTTTTGTGAAAACTGCCTTACAAGCAATCTCAGCCTGCTACAAGCCGAATTGGCCGCTACAAATCGACATATACTGGCTCTTTTGTTACAACTGCCTTACAACCTATCCCAGGCTGCTACGAACCGATTTCTCCTGGCTCATTTGTGGCATCTACCTTACAAGCATTCTCAGGCTGCAGCAATATGAATTCTCCTGGCTTTTTGTGCGAATTGCCTTACAAGCAATCTCAACGGCTACGAGCGGATTTCTCCTGGCGCTTTTGTGGCAACTGCCTTACAAGAAATCTCAGGCTGCTAAGAGCCGAATTCTCCTGGCGCTTTTATGACAACTGCCTTACAATAAATATCAGGCTGCTACGAGCCGACTTCTCTTGGCTCTTTTGTGAAAACTGCCTTGCAAGTAATCTCCGGCTGCTACAAGCCGAATTCTCCTGGCGCTTTTGTGACAACTGCCTTACAAGCAATGTCAGGCAGCTACAAGCCGACTTCACTTGGCTCTTTTGTGAAAACTGCCTTACAAGTAATATCAGGCCGCTACAAATCGACATCTCCTGTCTCTTTTGTGACAACTGCTTTACAAGCAATCTCAGTCTTCCGCCAGGACAGTTCTCCTGACTTTTTGTGCCAATTGCCTTAAAAGCAATCCCAGGCGGTTACGTGCCGATTTCTCCTGGCTCTTTTGTGGTAACAGCCTTACAAGCAATCTCAGGCTGCTACAAGCCGAATACGCCTGGCTCTTTTGTGAAACAGTTTGCAAGCAAACTCAGGCCACTACAAATAGACATCTGTCTCTTTTGTGACAACTGATTTACAAGCAATATCAGGCTGCCGCCAGCACTGTTCTCCTGACTTTTTGTGCCAATTGCCTTAAAAGCAATCCCAGGCGGCTACTTGCCGATATATCCTGGCTCTTTTGTGGTAACTGACTTACAAGCAATCTCAGGCTGCTACAAGCCGAATACGCCTGGCTCTTTTGTGAAACTGCCTTGCAAGCAATCTCAGGCCGCTACAAATCGACATCTCCTGTCTCTTTTGTGACAACTGCCTTACACGCAATCTCAGGCTGCTATAAGCCAAATTCTCCTGGTTCTATTGTGACAATCTCAGTCTACAGCAAGCCGAATTGTCCTGGCTCTTTTGTGCAAATTGCCTTACAACTTTTGTGGCAACTGCCTTACATGCAACCTCAGGCGTCTACGAGCCCATTTATCTTGTCTCTTTTGTGAAAACTGCTTTAAATGCAATCTCAGGCTGCTACAAATCGACATCTCCTGTCTCTTTTTTTAAAAACTGCCTTACAAGCAATCTCAGACTGCTACAAGCCGAATACGCCTGGCTCTATTGTGAAACTGCCTTACAAGCAATCTCATATCGCTACAAATCGACATATCCTGGCTCTTTTGTGTCAACTGCCTTACAAGCAATCTCAAGCTGTCGCTAGTACAATTCTCCTGACTTAATGTGCCAATTGCCTTAAAAGCAATCCCAGGCGGCTACGAACCGATTTCTCCTGGCTCATTTGTGGCAACTGCCTTACAAGAAATCTCAGGCTACTACAAGCCGAATTCTCCTGGCTCTTTTGTGCCAATTGCCTTACAAGCAATCCCAGGCATCTACGAGCCGACTTCTCTTGTCTCTTTTGTGAAAACGGCCTTAAAAGCAATCTCAGGTTTTCCGCTAGTCTGCTTGTAATGCAATTGGCACAAAAAGCTAAGAGAATTGGGATTGCTGCAGCCTGAGATTGTTTGTAAGGCAGTTGTCACAATAGAACCAGGAGAATTCGGCTTGTTGCAGCCTGAGATTGCTTGTAAGGCAGTTACCACAAAAGAGCCAGGAGAAATCCGCACGTAGCCGCCTGGGATTGCTTTTAGGGCAATTGGCACAAAAAGTTAGGAGAACAGTCCTAAAAAAGACACAAAAGAGCCAGGAGATGTCGATTTGTAGCGATCTGAGATTGCTTGTAAGGCAGTTTCACAATAGAGCCAGGCGTATTCGGCTTGTAGCCGCCTGAGATTGCTTGTAAGGCAGTTTCACAAAAGAGACAGGAGATGTCGTTTTGTAGCCGCCTGATATTACTTGTAAGGCAGTTTCACAAAAGAGCCAAGATAAGTCGGCTTGTAATGAAGTTGCCACAAAAGGGCCAGGAGAAATCGGCTCGTAGCATCCTGGGATTGCATGTAAGGCAATTCGCACAAAAAGCCAGGATAATTCTTATTGCTGCAGCCTGAGAATGCTTGTAAGGCAGATGCCACAAATGAAAGAGGAGAAATCGCTTCGTAGCAGCCTGGGATTTCTTGTAAGGCAATTATCACAACAATTTAGGAGAATTAGACTAGCGGCAGCCTGAGATTGCTTGTAAGGCAGTTGTCACAAAAGCGCCAGGAGAATTCGGCTTGAAGCAGCATGAGATTTCTTGTAAGGCAATTGGCACAAAATAGCCAGGAGAATTGGGATTGCTGCTGCCAGAGATTGCTTTTAAGGCAGTTGTCACAATAGAACCAGGAGAATTCGGCTTGTAGCATCCTGAGATTGCTTGTAAGGCAGTTGTCACAAAAGAGACAGGAGATGTCGTTTTGTAGCAGCCTGATATTATTTGTAAGGCAGTTTTCACAAAAGAGCCAAGAGAAATCGGCTCGTAGCCGCCTGGGATTGCTTGTAAGGCAATTCGCACAAAAAGCCAGGAGAATTCATATTGCTGCAGCCTGAGAATGCTTGTAAGGCAGATGCCACAAATGAGCCAGGAGAAATCGGTTCGTAGCAGCCTGGGATTGCTGTCAGGCAATTGGCACAAAAAGTCAGGAGAATTTTACTAGCGACAGCTTGAGATTGCTTGTAAGACAGTTTTCAAAAAGAGTCAAGATATGTCGTTTTGTAGCGGCCTGAGATTGCTTGTAAGGCAGTTTCACAAAAGAGCCAGGAGAATTCGGCTTGCAGCAACCTGAGATTGCTTGTAAAGCAGTTGCCACAAATGAGCCAGGAGAATTCGGCTCGTAGCCGCGTGGAATTGCTTGTAAGGCAATTGGCACAAAAAGCTAGGAGTATTGGGATTGCTGCAGCCTGAGATTGCTTGTAAGGCAGTTGTCACAATAGAACCAGGAAAATTCGGCTTGTAGTAGCCTGAGATTGCTTGTAAGGCAGTTACCGCAAAAGAGCCAGAAGACATCGGCACGTAGCCGCCTGGGATTGCTTTTTCGGCAATTGGCACAAAAAGTCAGGAGAACAGTCCTGGCGGCAGACTGAGATTGTTTGTAAGGCAGTTGCCACAAAGAGCCAGAAGATGTCGATTTGTAGCAGCCTGGGATTGCTTGTAAGACAATTTGCACAAAAGATCCAGGAGAATTCGTCTTGCAGCAGCCTGAGATTGCTTGTAAGGCTGTTGTCACAAAAGAGACAGGAGATGTCGATTTGTAGCGGCCTGAGATTGCTTGCAAGGCAGTTTCACAAAAGAGCCAGCCGTATTCTGCTTGTAGCAGCCTGAGATTTCTTGTAAGGCAGTTTCACAAAAGAGCCAGGTGTATTCGGCTTGTAGAAGGCTGAGATTGATTGTAAGGCATTTTTAAAAAAAGAGACAGGAGATGTCGTTTTGTAGCAGCCTGAGATTTCTCATAAAGCAGTTTTCACAAAAGCGACAAGAGAAGTCGGCTCGTAGACGCCTGGGATTGCTTGTAAGGCAATTTGCGCAAAAGAGCCAGGAGAATTCCGCATGCATCAGCCAAAGATTGCTTGTAAGGCAGTTGCCACAAATGAGCCAGGAGAAATCGGCTTGTAGCCGCCTGGGATTGCTTGTAAGGCAATTGGCACAAAAAGCTAGGAGAACTGGGATTGCTGCAGCCTGAGATTACTTGTAAGGCTGTTGTCACAATAGAACCAGGAGAATTTGGCTTGTAGCAGCCTGAGATTGCTTGTAAGGCAGTTACCACAAAAGAGCCAGGAGAAATCGGCACGTAGACGCCTGGGATTGCTTTTAAGTCAATTGGCATAAAAAGCCAGGAGAACTGTCCTGGCGGCAGTCTGAAATTCCTTGTAAGGCAGTTGTCACAAAAGCGCCAGAAGAATTCGGCTTGTAGCAGCCTGAGATTACTTGTAAGGCAGTTTTCACATAAGAGCCAAGAGAAGTCGGCTCGTAGCCGCATGACATTGCTTGTAAGGCAGTTGTCACAAAAGCGCCAGGAGAATTCGGCTTGAAGCAGCATGAGATTTCTTGTAAGGCAGTTGCCACAAAAGAGCCAGGAGATGTCGATTTGTATCAGCCTGGGATTGCTTGTAAGGCAATTTGCACAAAAGAGCCGGGAGAATTCGTCTTGCAGCAGCCTGAGATTGCTTGTAAGGCAGTTGTCACGAAAGAGACAGGAGATGTCGACTTGTAGCGGCCTGAGATTGCTTGCAAGGCAGTTTCACAAAAGAGCCAGGCGTATTCGGCTTCTAGCAGCCTGTCTCCTGGGTGGGGTGTCATCCGCATGGGACTTTCTGGGACTGGGGGTCGTTTGCTTGGGCCTTTCTGGGTCTGTCTCCTGGGTGGGGGGTCGTCTGAGTGGGACATTCTGGGCTGGGGGTCGTCTGCGTGGGACATTATGGTACTATCTCTTGGGTCGGGGCTCGTTTGCATGGGACTTTCTTGGTCTGGAGGTCGTCTGCGTGGGACTTTCTTGGACAGTCTCCTGGGTGGGGGCTCCTCTGCATGGGACTTTCTGGGACTGGGGGTCGTCTGAGTCTGACTTTCTGGGATTGTCTCCTGGGTGGGGGTCGTCTGTTTGGGACTTTCTGGGACTGTCTCCTGGGTGGGGGATCGTCTGCGTGGGACTTTCTGGGACTGGGGGACGTCTGCGTGGGACTTTCTGGGAGTGTCTCCTGCGTGGGACATTCTGGGACTGTCTCCTGGGTGGGTGTTCGTCTGCGTTGGATTTTATTGGACTGGGGGTCGTCTGCGTGGGACTTTCTGGGACTGTCTCCTGGGTGGGGGTCGTCTGCATGGGACTTCCTGGGACGGGGGGTCGTCTGAGTCTGACTTTCTGGGATTGTCTCCTGGGTGGGGGTCGTCTGTTTGGGACTTTCTGGGACTGTCTCCTGGGTGGGGGATCGTCTGCGTGGGACTTTCTGGGACTGGGGGACGTCTGCGTGGGACTTTCTGGGAGTGTCTCCTGCGTGGGACATTCTGGGACTGTCTCCTGGGTGGGTGTTCGTCTGCGTTGGATTTTCTTGGACTGGGGGTCGTCTGCGTGGGACTTTCTGGGACTGTCTCCTGGGTGGGGGTCGTCTGCATGGGACTTCCTGGGACGGGGGGCCGTCTGCGTGGGACTTTATGGGACTGTCTCCTGGGTGGGTGTCTTCTGCGTGGGATTTTTGGGACTGTCTCCTTGGTGAGGGTCGTCTGGGTGGGACTTTCTTGGACTGGGGGCTCTTCTGCGTGGGACATTCTGGGACTGTCTCCTGGGTGGGGGGTCGTCTGCGTGGGACTTTCTGGGACTGTCTCCTGGGTGGGTGTTCTTCTGCGTGGCACTTTCTGTGACTGGGGGTCGTCTGCGTGGGTCTTGCTGTGACTGTCTCCTGTCTGGGGGTCGTCTGTGTGGGACTTTCTTCGACTGGGGCTCGACTGCGTTGGACTTTCTGGGACTGTCTCCTGGGTGGGGGTCGTCTGCTTGGGATATCTGGGACTGTCTCCTGGGTGGGGTGTCGTCGGCATGGGACTTTCTGTGACTCGGGGTCGTCTGCGTGGGTCTTTCTTGCACTCTCTCCTGGGTGGGCGGTCTTCTGCGTGGGACTTTCTGGGACTGTCTCCTGGGTGGGGAGTCGTCTGCGTGGGACTTTCTGGGACTGGGGCTCGTCTGCGTGGGTCTTTCTGGGACTGTCTCCTGGGAGGTGTTTCATCTGCGTGGGACTTTCTGGGACTGTCTCCTTGGTGGGGGGGGGGTCGTCTGCGTGGGTCTTTCTGGGACAGTCTCCTGGGTGCGGTGTCGTCTGAGTGGGACTTTGTGGGACTGGAGGTCGTCTGCGTTGGAATTTCTGGGACAGGGGGTCCTCTGCGTGGGTCCTTCTGGGACTCTCTCCTCGGTGGGTGTTCGTCTGCGTGGGACTTTCTGGGACAGTGGTTCGTCTGCGTGGGTCTGTCTGGGACAGTCTCCTGGGTGATCAGAAGCCTTGCTGTCAGATGTAGTTTATAATCATATCTAGGACTAGTTGGCACTGTAGTGCTGTTGGCGCTTTTGCTATCAGCTGTTTGCACTTTTGCTATCAGCTGTTGGCAATTTTGCTATCAGCTGTTGGCACTTTTGCTATCAGCTGTGGTGCTGTTGGCACTTCTGCTATCAACTGGTGTTGTTCGCAAGTTTTTATATAAACATGTATTTTTATACTTTCATAGTGTTTTTTTTAGTGGGGGGTCACTATTTGCTCATAGCTTGGACCCTTTGTGATCAAAAGCCTTGCTGTCAGATCTAGTTTATAGTCATACCTAGGACTAGTTGGAACTGTGGTGCTGTTGGCACTTTTGCTATCAGCTGTTGGCACTTTTGCTATCAGCTGTTGGCACTTTTGCAATCAGCTGTTGGCACTTTTGCTATCAGCTGTTTGCACTTTTGCTATCAGCTGTTGGCACTTTTGCTATCAGCTGTTGGCACTTTTGCTATCAGCTTTTGGCACTTTTGGTATCAGCTGTTGGCACTTTTGCTATCAGCTGTTGGCTCTTTTGCTATCAGCTGTTGGCACTTTTGATATCAGCTGGGGTGCTGTTGGCACTTTTGATATCAACTGGTGTTGTTCGCAATTTTTTATATAAACATGTATTTTTATACTTTCATAGTGTTTTTTTTTTAGTGGGGGGTCACTATTTGCTCATAGCTGGGACCCTTTGTGATCAGAAGCCTTGCTGTCAGATGTAGTTCATAGTCATACCTAGGTCTAGTTGGCACTGTGGTGCAGTTGGCACGTTTGGTATCAACTGTTGGCACTTTTGCTATCAGCTCTTGGCACTTTTGCTATCAGCCGTTGGCACTTTTGCTATCAGCTGTGGTGCTGTTTGCACTTTTGCTATCAACTGGTGTTGTTCGCAAGTTTTTATATAAACATGTATTTTTATACTATCATAATGTTTTCTTTAAGTGGGGGGTAACTATTTGCTCATAGCTGGGACCCTTTGTGATCAGAAGCCTTGCTGTCAGATGTAGTTTATAGTCATACCTAGGACTAGTTGGCACTGTGGAGCTGTTGGCACTTTTGCTATCAGCTGTTGGCACTTTTGCTAACAGCTTTTGGCACTTTTGCTATCAGCTGTTGGCACTTTTGGTATCATCTGTTGGCACTTTTGCTATCAGCTGTTGGCACTTTTGCTATCAGCTTTTGGCACTTTTGGTATAAGCTGTTGGCACTTTTGCTATCACCTGTTTGCACTTTTGCTATCAGCTGTGGTGCTGTTTGCACTTTTGCTATCAACTGGTGTTGTTCGCAAGTTTTTATATAAACATGTATTTTTATATTTTCATAGTGTTTTTTTTTAGTGGGGGGTAACTATTTGCTCATAGCTGGGACCCTTTGTGATCAGAAGCCTTGCTGTCAGATGTACTTTATAGTCATAGCTAGGACTAGTTGGCACTGTGGTGCTGTTGGCACTTTTGCTAACAGCTGTTGGCACTTTTGCTATCAGCTGCTGGCACTTTTGCTATCAGCTGTTGACACTTTTGCTATCAGCGATTGGCACTTTCGCTATCAGCTGTGGTGCTGTTTGCACTTTTGCTATCAACTGGTGTTGTTCGCAAGTTTTTATATAAACATGTATTTTTATACTTTCATAGTGTTTTTTTTTTAGTGGGGGGTCATTATTTGCTCATAGCTGAGAACCTTTGTGATCAGAAGCCTTGCTGTCAGATGTAGTTTATAGTCATACCTAGGATCAGTTGGCACTGTGGTGCTGTTGGCACTTTTGCTATCAGCTGTTGGCACTTTTGCTATCAGCTGTTGGCACTTTTAAAAATCAACTGTTTGTACTTTTGCTATCAGCTGTTGGCACTTTTGCTATCAGCTTTTGGCACTTTTGCAATCAGCTTTTGGCACTTTTGGTATCATCTGTTGGCACTTTTGCTATCAGCTGTTGGCACTTTTGCTATCAGCTGTGGTGCTGTTTGCACTTTTGCTATCAACTGGTGTTGTTCGCAAGTTTTTATATAAACATGTATTTTTATACTTTCATAGTGTTTTTTTTTTTTAGTGGGTGGTCACTATTTGCTCATAGCTGTGACCCTTTGTGATCAGAAGCCTTGCTGTCAGATGTAGTTTATAGTCATACCTAGGACTAGTTGGCACTGTGGTGCTGTTGGCACTTTTGCTATCAGCTGTTGGCACTTTTGCTATCAGCTGTTGGCACTTTTGCTATCAGCTGTTGGCACTTTTGCTATCGGCTGTTGGCACTTTTGCTATCAGCTGTTGCACTTTTGCTATCAGCTGTGGTGCTGTTGGCACTTTTGCTATCAACTGGTGTTGTTCGCAAGTTTTTATATAAACATGTATTTTTATACATTCATAGTGTTTTTTTAGTGTGGGGTCACTATTTGCTCATAGCTGGGACCCTTTGTGATCAGAAGCCTTGCAGTCAGATGTAGTTTATAGTCATACCTAGGATTTGTTGGCAATGTGGTGCTCTTGGCACTTTTGCTATCAGCTGTTGGTATTTTGCTATCAGCTGTTGGCACTTTTGCTATCAGCTTTTGGCACTTTTTCTATCAGCTGTTGGCACTTTTGCTATCAGCTGTTGGCACTTTTGCTATCAGCTGTTGGCACTTTTGGTATCATCTGTTGGCATTGTTGCTATCAGCTGTTGGCACTTTTGCTATCAGCTGTTGGCACTTTTGCTATCAGCTGTTGGCACTTTTGGTATCATCTGTTGGCACTTTTGCTATGAGCTGTTGGCACTTTTGCTATCAGCTGTTCGAACTTTTGCTATCAGCTGTTGGCACTTTTGCTATCAGCTCTGGTGCTGTTGGCACTTTTGCTATCAACTGGTGTTGTTCGCAAGTTTTTATATAAACATGTATTTTTATACTTCCATAGTGTTTTTTTTTAGTGGGGGTCACTATTTGCTCATAGCAGGGACCCTTTGGGATCAGAAGCCTTGCTGTCAGATGTAGTTTATAGTCATACCTAGGATTAATCGGCACTGTGGGGCTGTTGGCACTTTTGCTATCAGCTGTTGCCACTTTTGCTATCAGCTGCTGGCACTTTTGCTATCAGCTGTTGCACTTTTGCTATCAGCTGTGGTGCTGTTTGCACTTTTGCTATCAACTGGTGTTGTTCGCAAGTTTTTAGATAAACATGTATTTTTATACATTCATAGTGTTTTTTTTTAGTGGGGGGTAACTATTTGCTCATAGCTGTGACCCTTTGTGATCAGAAGCCTTGCTGTCAGATGTAGTTTATAGTCATACCTAGGACTAGTTGGCACTGTGGTGCTGTTGGCACTTTTGCTATCAGCTGTTGGCACTTTTGCTATCAGCTGTTGGCACTTTTGCTATCAGCTGTTGGCACTTTTGCTATCGGCTGTTGGCACTTTTGCTATCAGCTGTTGCACTTTTGCTATCAGCTGTGGTGCTGTTGGCACTTTTGCTATCAACTGGTGTTGTTCGCAAATTTTTATATAAACATGTATTTTTATACATTCATAGTGTTTTTTTAGTGTGGGGTCACTATTTGCTCATAGCTGGGACCCTTTGTGATCAGAAGCCTTGCAGTCAGATGTAGTTTATAGTCATACCTAGGATTTGTTGGCAATGTGGTGCTCTTGGCACTTTTGCTATCAGCTGTTGGTATTTTGCTATCAGCTGTTGGCACTTTTGCTATCAGCTTTTGGCACTTTTTCTATCAGCTGTTGGCACTTTTGCTATCAGCTGTTGGCACTTTTGCTATCAGCTGTTGGCACTTTTGCAATCAGCTGTTGGCACTTTTGCTATCAGCTGTTTGCACTTTTGCTATCAGCTGTTGGCACTTTTGCTATCAGCTGTTGGCACTTTTGCTATCAGCTTTTGGCACTTTTGGTATCAGCTGTTGGCACTTTTGCTATCAGCTGTTGGCTCTTTTGCTATCAGCTGTTGGCACTTTTGATATCAGCTGGGGTGCTGTTGGCACTTTTGATATCAACTGGTGTTGTTCGCAATTTTTTATATAAACATGTATTTTTATACTTTCATAGTGTTTTTTTTTTAGTGGGGGGTCACTATTTGCTCATAGCTGGGACCCTTTGTGATCAGAAGCCTTGCTGTCAGATGTAGTTCATAGTCATACCTAGGTCTAGTTGGCACTGTGGTGCAGTTGGCACGTTTGGTATCAACTGTTGGCACTTTTGCTATCAGCTCTTGGCACTTTTGCTATCAGCCGTTGGCACTTTTGCTATCAGCTGTGGTGCTGTTTGCACTTTTGCTATCAACTGGTGTTGTTCGCAAGTTTTTATATAAACATGTATTTTTATACTATCATAATGTTTTCTTTAAGTGGGGGGTAACTATTTGCTCATAGCTGGGACCCTTTGTGATCAGAAGCCTTGCTGTCAGATGTAGTTTATAGTCATACCTAGGACTAGTTGGCACTGTGGAGCTGTTGGCACTTTTGCTATCAGCTGTTGGCACTTTTGCTAACAGCTTTTGGCACTTTTGCTATCAGCTGTTGGCACTTTTGGTATCATCTGTTGGCACTTTTGCTATCAGCTGTTGGCACTTTTGCTATCAGCTTTTGGCACTTTTGGTATAAGCTGTTGGCACTTTTGCTATCACCTGTTTGCACTTTTGCTATCAGCTGTGGTGCTGTTTGCACTTTTGCTATCAACTGGTGTTGTTCGCAAGTTTTTATATAAACATGTATTTTTATATTTTCATAGTGTTTTTTTTTAGTGGGGGGTAACTATTTGCTCATAGCTGGGACCCTTTGTGATCAGAAGCCTTGCTGTCAGATGTACTTTATAGTCATAGCTAGGACTAGTTGGCACTGTGGTGCTGTTGGCACTTTTGCTATCAGCTGTTGGCACTTTTGCTATCAGCTGCTGGCACTTTTGCTATCAGCTGTTGACACTTTTGCTATCAGCGATTGGCACTTTCGCTATCAGCTGTGGTGCTGTTTGCACTTTTGCTATCAACTGGTGTTGTTCGCAAGTTTTTATATAAACATGTATTTTTATACTTTCATAGTGTTTTTTTTTTAGTGGGGGGTCATTATTTGCTCATAGCTGAGAACCTTTGTGATCAGAAGCCTTGCTGTCAGATGTAGTTTATAGTCATACCTAGGATCAGTTGGCACTGTGGTGCTGTTGGCACTTTTGCTATCAGCTGTTGGCACTTTTGCTATCAGCTGTTGGCACTTTTAAAAATCAACTGTTTGTACTTTTGCTATCAGCTGTTGGCACTTTTGCTATCAGCTTTTGGCACTTTTGCAATCAGCTTTTGGCACTTTTGGTATCATCTGTTGGCACTTTTGCTATCAGCTGTTGGCACTTTTGCTATCAGCTGTGGTGCTGTTTGCACTTTTGCTATCAACTGGTGTTGTTCGCAAGTTTTTATATAAACATGTATTTTTATACTTTCATAGTGTTTTTTTTTTTTAGTGGGTGGTCACTATTTGCTCATAGCTGTGACCCTTTGTGATCAGAAGCCTTGCTGTCAGATGTAGTTTATAGTCATACCTAGGACTAGTTGGCACTGTGGTGCTGTTGGCACTTTTGCTATCAGCTGTTGGCACTTTTGCTATCAGCTGTTGGCACTTTTGCTATCAGCTGTTGGCACTTTTGCTATCGGCTGTTGGCACTTTTGCTATCAGCTGTTGCACTTTTGCTATCAGCTGTGGTGCTGTTGGCACTTTTGCTATCAACTGGTGTTGTTCGCAAGTTTTTATATAAACATGTATTTTTATACATTCATAGTGTTTTTTTAGTGTGGGGTCACTATTTGCTCATAGCTGGGACCCTTTGTGATCAGAAGCCTTGCAGTCAGATGTAGTTTATAGTCATACCTAGGATTTGTTGGCAATGTGGTGCTCTTGGCACTTTTGCTATCAGCTGTTGGTATTTTGCTATCAGCTGTTGGCACTTTTGCTATCAGCTTTTGGCACTTTTTCTATCAGCTGTTGGCACTTTTGCTATCAGCTGTTGGCACTTTTGCTATCAGCTGTTGGCACTTTTGGTATCATCTGTTGGCATTGTTGCTATCAGCTGTTGGCACTTTTGCTATCAGCTGTTGGCACTTTTGCTATCAGCTGTTGGCACTTTTGGTATCATCTGTTGGCACTTTTGCTATGAGCTGTTGGCACTTTTGCTATCAGCTGTTGGAACTTTTGCTATCAGCTGTTGGCACTTTTGCTATCAGCTCTGGTGCTGTTGGCACTTTTGCTATCAACTGGTGTTGTTCGCAAGTTTTTATATAAACATGTATTTTTATACTTCCATAGTGTTTTTTTTTAGTGGGGGTCACTATTTGCTCATAGCTGGGACCCTTTGGGATCAGAAGCCTTGCTGTCAGATGTAGTTTATAGTCATACCTAGGATTAATCGGCACTGTGGGGCTGTTGGCACTTTTGCTATCAGCTGTTGCCACTTTTGCTATCAGCTGCTGGCACTTTTGCTATCAGCTGTTGCACTTTTGCTATCAGCTGTGGTGCTGTTTGCACTTTTGCTATCAACTGGTGTTGTTCGCAAGTTTTTAGATAAACATGTATTTTTATACATTCATAGTGTTTTTTTTTAGTGGGGGGTAACTATTTGCTCATAGCTGGGAACCTTTGTGATCAGAAGCCTTGCTGTCAGATGTAGTTTATAGTCATACCTAGGAATAGTTGGCACTGTGGTGCTGTTGGCACTTTTGCTATCAGCTGTTGGCAGTTTTGCTATCACCTGTTGTCACTTTTGCTATCAGCTGTTGGCACTTTTGCTATCAGCTGATGGCACTTTCGCTATCAGCTGTGGTGCTGTTGGCACTTTTGCTATCAACTGGTGTTGTTCGCAAGTTTTTATATAAACATGTATTTTTATACTTTCATAATGTTTTTTTTTTTAGTGGGGTGTCACTCTTTGCTCATAGCTGGGACACTTTGTGATCAGAAGCCTTTCTGTCAGATGTAGTTTATAGTCATACCTAGGACTAGTTGGCACTGTGGTGCTGTTGGCACTTTTGCTATCAGCTTTTGGCACTTTTTCTATCAGCTGTTGGCACTTTTTCTGTCATCTGTTGGCACTTTTGCTATCAGCTGTTGGCACTTTCGCTGTCAGCTGTTGGCACTTTTGCTATCAGCTGTGGTGCTGTTGGCACTTTTGCTATCATCTGGTGTTGTTCGCAAATTTTTATATAAACATGTATTTTTATACTTTCATAGTGTTTTTTTTTAGTGGGGGGTCACTATTTGCTCATAGCTGGGACCCTTTGTGATCAGAAGCCTTGCGGTCAGATGTAGTTTATAGAAATACCTATGACTAGTTGGCACTGCGGTGCTGTTGGCACTTTTGCTATCAGCTGTTGGGACTTTTGCTATCAGCTGTTGGCACCTTTGCTATCAGCTGTTGGCACTTTTGTTATCAACTGGTGTTGTTCGCAAGTTTTTATATAAACATGTATTTTTTATACATTCATAGTGTTTTTTTAGTGTGGGGTCACTATTTGCTCATAGCTGGGACCCTTTGTGATCAGAAGCCTTGCAGTCAGATGTAGTTTATAGTCATACCTAGGATTAGTTGGCAATGTGGTGCTCTTGGCACTTTTGCTATCAGCTGTTGGCACTTTTGCTATCAGCTATTGGCACTTTTGCTATCAGCTGTTGGTATTTTGCTATCAGCTGTTTGCACTTTTGCTATCAGCTTTTGGCTCTTTTTCTATCAGCTGTTGGCACTTTTGCTATCAGCTGTTGGCACTTTTGCTATCAGCTGTTGGCACTTTTGGTATCATCTGTTGGCATTGTTGCTATCAGCTGTTGGCACTTTTGCTATCAGCTGTTGGCACTTTTGCTATCAGCTGTTGGCACTTTTGCTATCAGCTGTTGGCACTTTTGGTATCATCTGTTGGCACTTTTGCTATCAGCTGTTGGCACTTTTGCTATCAGCTGTTGGCACTTTTGCTATCAGCTTTCGGCACTTTTGAATCAGCTGTTGGCACTTTTGCTATCAGCTGTTGGCACTTTTACTATCAGCTGTTGGCACTTTTGCTATCAGCTGTTGGCACATTTGGTATCATCTGTTGGCACTTTTGCTATCAGCTGTTGGCACTTTTGGTATCAGCTGTTGGAACTTTTGGTATCAGCTGTTGGCACTTTTGCTATCAGCTCTGGTGCTGTTGGCACTTTTGCTATCAACTGGTGTTGTTCGCAAGTTTTTATATAAACATGTATTTTTATACTTCCATAGTGTTTTTTTTTAGTGGGGGTCACTATTTGCTCATAGCTGGGACCCTTTGGGATCAGAAGCCTTGCTGTCAGATGTATTTTATAGTCATACCTAGGACTAATCGGCACTGTGGTGCTGTTGGCACTTTTGCTATCAGCTGTTGCCACTTTTGCTATCAGCTGCTGGCACTTTTGCTATCAGCTGTTGCACTTTTGCTATCAGCTGTGGTGCTGTTTGCACTTTTGCTATCAACTGGTGTTGTTCGCAAGTTTTTAGATAAACATGTATTTTTATACATTCATAGTGTTTTTTTTTAGTGGGGGGTAACTATTTGCTCATAGCTGGGAAACTTTGTGATCAGAAGCCTTGCTGTCAGATGTAGTTTATAATCATACCTAGGAATAGTTGGCACTGTGGTGCTGTTGGCACTTTTGCTATCAGCTGTTGGCACTTTTGCTATCAGCTTTTAGCACTTTTGGTATCAGCTGTTGGCACTTTTGCTATCAGCTGTTGGCACTTTTTCTCTCATCTGTTGGCACTTTTGCTATCAGCTGTTGGCACTTTCGCTGTCAGCTGTTGGCACTTTTGCTATCAGCTGTGGTGCTGTTGGCACTTTTGCTATCATCTGGTGTTGTTCGCAAGTTTTTATATAAACATGTATTTTTATACTTTCATAGAGTTTTTTTTTAGTGGGGGGTCACTATTTGCTCATAGCTGGGACCCTTTGTGATCAGAAGCCTTGCGGTCAGATGTAGTTTATAGTCATACCTAGGATTAGTTGGCACTGCGGTGCTGTTGGCACTTTTGCTATCAGCTGTTGGCACTTTTGCTATCAGCTGTTGGCATCTTTGCTATCAGCTTTTGGCACTTTTTCTATCAGCTGTTGGCACTTTTGCTATCAGCTGTTGGCACTTTTGCTATCAGCTGTTGGCACTTTTGGTATCATCTGTTGGCATTTTTGCTATCAGCTTTAGGCACTTTTCCTATCAGCTGTTGGCACTTTTGGTATCAGCTGTTGGCACTTTTGCTATCAGCTGTTGGCACTTTTGCTATCAGCTGTTGGCACTTTTGGTATTATCATTTGGCACTTCTGCTATCAGCTGTTGGCACTTTTGCTATCAGCTGTTGGCACTTTTGCTATCAGCTCTGGTGCTGTTGGCACTTTTGCTATCAACTGGTGTTGTTCGCAAGTTTTTATATTAACATGTATTTTTATACTTTCATAATGTTTTTTTTTTAGTGGGGTGTCACTATTTGCTCATAGCTGGCACCCTTTGTGATCAGAAGCATTGCTGTCAGATGTAGTTTATAGTGATACCTAGGACTAGTTGGCACTGTGGTGCTGTTGGCACATTTTCTACTAGCTGTTGGCACTTTTGCTATAAGCTGTTGGCTCTTTTGCTATCAGCTGTTGCACTTTTGCTATCAGCTGTGGTGCTGTTTGCACTTTTGCTATCAGCATTTGGGAATTTTTCTATCAGCTGTTGGCACATTTTCTATCATCTGTTGGCACTTTTGCTATCAGCTGTTGGCACTTTCGCTGTCAGCTGTTGGCACCTTTGCTATCAGCTGTGGTGCTGTTGGCACTTTTGCTATCATCTTGTGTTGTTCGCAAGTTTTTATATAAACATGTATTTTTATACTTTCATAGAGTTTTTTTTTTAATGGGGAGGCACTATTTGCTCATAGCTGGGACCCTTTGTGATCAGAAGCCTTGCGGTCAGATGTAGTATATAGTCATACCTAGGACTAGTTGGCACTGGGGTGCTGTTGGCACTTTTGCTATCAGCTGTTGGCACTTTTTCTATCAGCTTTTGGCACGTTTGGTATCAGCTGTTGGCACTTTTGCTATCAGCTGTTGGCACTTTTGCTATCAGCTGTTGGCACTTTTGCTATCAACTAGTGTTGTTCGAAAGTTTTTATATAAACATGTATTTTTATACATTCATAATGTTTTTTTTTAGTGGGGGTTTACTATTTGCTCATAGCTGGGAACCTTTGTGATCAGAAGCCTTGCTGTCAGATGTAGTTTATAGTCATACCTAGGACTAGTTGGCACTGTGGTGCTGTTGGCACTTTTGCTATCAGCTGTTGGCACTTTTGCTATCAGCTGTTGGCACTTTTGCAATCAGCTCTGGTGCTGTTTGCACTTTTGCTATCAACTGGTGTTGTTCGCAAGTTTTTATATAAACTTGTATATTTATACTTTCATATTTTTTTTTTTAGTGGGGGGTAACTATTTGCTCATAGCTGGGAAACTTTTTGATCAGAAGCCTTGCTGTCAGATGTAGTTTATAGTCATACCTAGGACTAGTTGGCACTGTGGTGCTGTTGGCACTTTTGCTATCAGCTGTTGGCACTTTTGCTATCAGCTTTTGGCACTTTTGCTATCAGCTGTTTGCACTTTTGCTATCAGCTGTTTTCACTTTTGCTATCAGCTGTTGGCACTTTTGGTATCATCTGTTGGAACTTTTGCTATCAGCTGTTGGCACTTTTGCTATCAGCTTTTGGCACTTTTGCTATCAGCTGTTGGCACTTTTGCTATCAGCTGTTGGCACTTTTGCTATCAGCTTTTGGCACTTTTGCTATCAGCTGTTGGCACTTTTGCTATCAGGTGTGGTGCTGTTGGCACTTTTGCTATCAACTGGTGTTGTTCGCAAGTTTTTATATAAACATGTATTTTTATACATTCATTATGTTTTTTTTTAGTGGGGGTCACTATTTGCTCATAGCTGGGAACCTTTGTGATCAGAAGCCTTGCTGTCAGATGTAGTTTATAGACATAGCTAGGACTAGTTTTCACTGTGGTGCTGTTGGCACTTTTGCTATAAGCTGTTGGCACTTTTGCTATCAGCTGTGGTGCTGTTGGCACTTTTGCTATCAACTGGTGTTGTTCGCAAGTTTTTATATAAACTTGTATTTGTATACTTTCATATTTTTTTTTTAGTGGGGGGTAACTATTTGCTCATAGCTGGGACCCTTTGTGGTCAGAAGCCTTGCTGTCAGATGTAGTTTATAGTCATACCTAGGACTAGTTGGCAATGTGGTGCTGTTGGCACTTTTGCTATCAGCTGTTGGCACTATTGCTATCAGCTTTTGGCACTTTTGCTATCAGCAGTTGGCACTTTTGCTATCAGCTGTGGTGCTGTTGGCACTTTTGCTATCAACTGGTGTTGTTCGCAAGTTTTCATATAAACATGTATTTTTATACTTTCATAATGTTTTTTTTTAGTGGGGGGTCACTATTTGCTCATAGCGGGGACATTTGTGATCAGAAACCTTGCTGTCAGATGTAGTTTATTATCATACCTAGGACTAGTTGGCACTGTGGTGCTGTTGGCACTTTTGCTATCAGCTGTTGGCACATTTGCTATCAGCTGGGGTGCTGTTGGCACTTTTGCTATCAACTGGTGTTGTTCACAATTTTTTTATATAAACATGTATTTTTATACTTTCATAGTGTTTTTTTTCTTAGTGGGGGGTCACTATTTGCTCATAGCTGGGACCCTTTGTGATCAGAAGCCTTGCTGTCAGATGTAGTTTATAGTCATACCTAGGACTAGTTGGCACTGTGGTGCTGTTGGCACTTTTGCTATCAGCTGTTGGCACTTTTGCTATCAGCTTTTGGCACTTTTGCTATCAGCTGTTTGCACTTTTGCTATCAGCTGTTGGCACTTTTGCTATCAGCTGTTGGCACTTTTGGTATCATCTGTTGGAACTTTTGCTATCAGCTGTTGGCACTTTTGCTATCAGCTTTTGGCACTTTTGCTATCAGCTGTTGGCACTTTTGCTATCAGCTGTTGGCACTTTTGCTATCAGCTGTTGGCACTATTGCTATCAGCTGTTGGCACTTTTTCTATCAGCTGTGGTGCTGTTGGCACTTTTGCTATCAACTGGTGTTGTTCGCAAGTTTTCATATAAACATATATTTTTATACTTTCATAATGTTTTTTTTTAATGGGGGGTCACTATTTGCTCATAGCTGGGACATTTGTGATCAGAAACCTTGCTGTCAGATGTAGTTTATAATCATACCTAGGACTAGTTGGCACTGTGGTGCTGTTGGCACTTTTGCTATCAGCTGTTGGCACTTTTGCTATCAGCTGTTGGCACTTTTGCTATCAGCTTTTAGCACTTTTGGTATCAGCTGTTGGCACTTTTGCTATCAGCTGTTGGCACTTTTGCTATCAGCTGTGGTGCTGTTGGCACTTTTGATATCAACTGGTGTTGTTCGCAAGTTTTTATATAAACATGTTTTTTTATACTTTCATAGTGTTTTTTTTATTGGGGTGTCACTATTTGCTCATAGCTTGTACCCTTTGTGATCAGAATCCTTGCTGTCAGATGCAGGTTATAGTCATACCTAGGACTAGTTGGCACTGTGGTGCTGTTGGCACTTTTGCTATCAGCTTTTGGCACTTTTGCTATCAGCTGTTGGCACTTTTGCTATCAGCTGTTGGCACTTTTGCTATCAGCTGTTGGCACTATTGCTATCAGCTGTTGGCACTTTTTCTATCAGCTGTGGTGCTGTTGGCACTTTTGCTATCAACTGGTGTTGTTCGCAAGTTTTCATATAAACATATATTTTTATACTTTCATAATGTTTTTTTTTAATGGGGGGTCACTATTTGCTCATAGCTGGGACATTTGTGATCAGAAACCTTGCTGTCAGATGTAGTTTATAATCATACCTAGGACTAGTTGGCACTGTGGTGCTGTTGGCACTTTTGCTATCAGCTGTTGGCACTTTTGCTATCAGCTGTTGGCACTTTTGCTATCAGCTTTTAGCACTTTTGGTATCAGCTGTTGGCACTTTTGCTATCAGCTGTTGGCACTTTTGCTATCAGCTGTTGGCACTTTTGCTATCAGCTTTTAGCACTTTTGGTATCAGCTGTTGGCACTTTTGCTATCAGCTGTTGGCACTTTTGCTATCAGCTGTGGTGCTGTTGGCACTTTTGATATCAACTGGTGTTGTTCGCAAGTTTTTATATAAACATGTTTTTTTATACTTTCATAGTGTTTTTTTTTTATTGGGGTGTCACTATTTGCTCATAGCTTGTACCCTTTGTGATCAGAATCCTTGCTGTCAGATGCAGGTTATAGTCATACCTAGGACTAGTTGGCACTGTGGTGCTGTTGGCACTTTTGCTATCAGCTGTTGGCACTTTTGCTATCAGCTGTTGGCACATTTGCTCTCAGCTATTGGCACTTTCGCTATCAGCAGTTGGCAATTTTGCTATCAGCTGTTTGCACTTTTGCTATCAGATGTTTGCACTTTTTGTATCAGCTGTTGGCACTTTTGGTATCAGATGTTGGCACTTTTGCTATCAGCTGTGGTGCTGTTTGCACTTTTGCTATCAACTAGTGTTGTTCGCAAGTTTTTATATAAACATGTACTTTTATACATTCATAGTGTCATTTTTTTAGTGGGGGTCACTATTTGCTCATAGCTGGGACCCTTTGTGATCAGAAGCCTTGCTGTCAGACGTAGTTTATAATCATACCTAGGACTAGTTGGCACTGTGGTGCTGTTGGCACTTTTGCTATCAGCTGTTGGCATTTTGCTATCAGCTGTTGGCACTTTTGCTATCAGCTTTTGGCACTTTTGCTATCAGCTGTTGGCACTTTTGGTATCAGCTATTTTCAATTTTGCTATCAGCTGTTGGCACTTTTGCTATCAGCTGCTGGCACTTTTGCTATCAGCTGTTGGCACATTTGCTAGCAGCTGGGGTGCTGTTGGCACTTTTGCTATCAACTGGTGTTGTTCACAATTTTTTTATATAAACATGTATTTTTATACTTTCATAGTGTTTTTTTCTTAGTGGGGGGTCACTATTTGCTCATAGCTGGGACCCTTTGTGATCAGAAGCCTTGCTGTCAGATGTAGTTTATAGTCATACCTAGGACTAGTTGGCACTGTGGTGCTGTTGGCACTTTTGCTATCAGCTGTTGGCACTTTTGCTATCAGCTTTTGGCACTTTTGCTATCAGCTGTTTGCACTTTTGCTATCAGCTGTTGGCACTTTTGCTATCAGCTTTTGGCACTTTTGGTATCATCTGTTGGAACTTTTGCTATCAGCTGTTGGCACTTTTGCTATCAGCTTTTGGCACTTTTGCTATCAGCTGTTGGCATTTTGCTATCAGCTGTTGGCACTTTTGCTATCAGCTTCTGGCACTTTTGCTATCAGCTGTTGGCACTTTTGCTATCACGTGTGGTGCTGTTGGCACTTTTGCTATCAACTGATGTTGTTCACAATTTTTTTATATAAACATGTATTTTTATACTTTCATAGTGTTTTTTTTCTTAGTGGGGTGTCACTATTTGCTCATAGCTGGGACACTTTGTGATCAGAAGCTTTGCTGTCAGATGTAGTTTATAGTCATACCTAGGATTAGTTGGCACTGTGGTGCTGTTGGCACTTTTGCTATCAGCTGTTGGCACTTTTGCTATCAGCTGTTGGCACGTTTGCTATCAGCTTTTTGCACTTTTGCTATCAGCTGTTTGCACTTTTGCTATCAGCTGTTGGCACTTTTGCTATCAGCTGTTGGCACTTTTGGTATCATCTGTTGGAACTTTTGCTATCAGCTGTTTGCACTTTTGCTATCAGCTTTAGGCACTTTTGCTATCTGCTGTTGGCACTTTTGCTATCAGCTGTTGGCATTTTGGTATCATCTGTTGGCACTTTGGCTATCAGCTGTTGGCACTTTTGCTATCAGCTGTTGGCACATTTGCTATCAGCTGTGGTGCTGTTGGCACTTTTGCTATCAACTGGTGTTGTTCGCAAGTTTCTATATAAACATGTATTTTTATACATTCATAGTGTTTTCTTTTAGTGGGGGGTCACTATTTGCTCATAGCTGGGACCCTTTGTGGTCAGAAGCCTTGCTGTCAGATGTAGTTTATAGTCATACCTAGGACTAGTTGGCAATGTGGTGCTGTTGGCACTTTTGCTATCAGCTGTTGGCACTATTGCTATCAGCTGTTTGCACTTTTGCTATCAGCTCTTGGCACTTTTTCTATCAGCTGTGGTGCTGTTGGCACTTTTGCTATCAACTGGTGTTGTTCGCAAGTTTTCATATAAACATATATTTTTATACTTTCATAATGATTTTTTTTAATGGGGGGTCACTATTTGCTCATATCTGGGACCCTTTGTGATCAGAAGCCTTGCTGTCAGATGTAGTTCATAATCATACCTAGGACTAGTTGGCAATGTGGTGCTGTTGGCACTTTTGCTATCAGCTGTTGGCACTTTTGCTATCAGCTGTTGGCACTTTTGCTATCAGCTGTTGGCACTTTTGCTATCAGCTGTTGGTACTTTTGCTATCAGCTTTTGGCACTTTTGCTATCAGCTGTTGGCACTTTTGCTATCAGCTTTTGGCACTTTTGCTATCAGCTGTTGGCACTTTTGCTATCAGCTTTTGGCACTTTTGCTATCAGCTGTTGGCACTTTTGCTATCAGCTGTGGTGCTGTTGGCACTTTTGCTATCAACTTGTGTTGTTTGCAAGTTTTTATATAAATATGTATTTTTATACATTCATAGTGTTTTTTTTTAGCGGGGGAACACTATTTGCTCATAGCTGGGTCCCTTTGTGATCAGAAGCCTTGCTGTCAGATGTAATTTATATTCATAAATAGGATTAGTTGGCAATGTGGTGCTGTTGGAACTTTTGCTATCAGCGGTTGGCACTTTTGCTATCAGCTGTTGGCACTTTTGCTATCAGCTTTTGGCACTTTTGGTAACAGCTGTTGGCACTTTTGCTATCAGCTGTTGGCACTTTTGCTATGAGCTTTTCGCACATTTGGTATCAGCTGTTGGCACTTTTGCTATCAGCTGTTGGCACTTTTGCTATCAGCTGTTGGAACTTTTGCTATCAGCTTTTGGCACTTTTGGTATCAGCTGTTGGCACTTTTGCTATCAGCTGTTGGCACTTTTGCTATCAGCTGTTGGCACTTTTGCTATCAGGTGTGGTGCTGTTGGCACTTTTGCTATCAACTGGTGTTGTTCGCAAGTTTTTATATAAACATGTATTTTTATACATTCATAGTGTTTTTTTAAATGGGGGTCACTATTTGCTCATAGCTGGGACCCTTTGTGATCAGAAGCCTTGCTGTCAGATGTAGTTTATAGTCATACCTAGGACTAGTTGGCAATGTGGTGCTGTTGGCACTTTTGCTATCAGCTGTTGGCACTTTTGCTATCAGCTGTTGGCACTTTTGCTATCAGCTTTTGGATCTTTTGGTATCAGCTGTTGGCACTTTTGCTATCAGCTGTTGGCACTTTTGCTATGCGCTGTTGGCACTTTTGCTATCATCTGTTGGCACTTTTGCTATCAACTGTTGGCACTTTTGCTATCAGCTTTTGGCACATTTGCTATCAGCTGTTGGCACTTTTGCTATCAGCTGTTGGGACTTTTGCTATCAGGTGTGGTGCTGTTGGCACATTTGCTATCAACTGGTTTTGTTCGCAAGATTTTTTATAAACATGTATTTTTATACATTCATAGTGTTTTTTTTATGTGGGGGGTCACTATTTGCTCATATTTGGGACCCTTTGTGATCAGAAGCCTTGCTGTCAGATGTTGTTTATAGTCATACCTAGGACTAGTTGGCACTGTGGTGCTGTTGGCACTTTTGCTATCAGCTGTTGGCACTTTTGCTATCAGCGGTTGGCACTTTAGCTATCAGCTGTTGGCACTTTTGCTATCAGCTGTGGTGCTGTTGGCACTTTTGCTATCAACTGGTGTTGTTCGCAAGTTTTTATTTTAAACATGTATATTTATACATACATAGTGTTTTTTTTTAGTGGGGGGTCACTATTTGCTCATAGCTGGGACCCTTTGTGATCAGAAGCCTTGCTGTCAGATGTAGTTTATAGTCATACATAGGACTAGTTGGCAATGTGGTGCTGTTGGCACTTTTGCTATCAGCTGTTGGCACTTTTGCAATCAGCTGTTGGTATTTTGCTATCAGCTGTTGGCACTTTTGCTATCAGCTTTTGGCACTTTTCGTATCAGCTGTTGCCACTTTTGCTATCAGTTGTTGGCACTTTTGCTATCAGCAGTTGGCACTTTTGCTATAAGCTGTTGGCACTTTTGCTATCAGCTGTTGGCACTTTTGCTATCAGCTGTTGGCACTTTTGCTATCAGCTTTTGGCACTTTTGGTATCAGCTGTTGGCACTTTTGCTATCAGCTGTTGGCACTTTTGCTATCAGCTGTTGGCACATTTGCTATCAGCTGTGGTGCTGTTGGCACTTTTGCTATCAACTGGTGTTGTTCGCAAGTTTCTATATAAACATGTATTTTTATACATTCATAGTGTTTTCTTTTAGTGGGGGGTCACTATTTGCTCATAGCTGGGACCCTTTGTGGTCAGAAGCCTTGCTGTCAGATGTAGTTTATAGTCATACCTAGGACTAGTTGGCAATGTGGTGCTGTTGGCACTTTTGCTATCAGCTGTTGGCACTATTGCTATCAGCTGTTTGCACTTTTGCTATCAGCTCTTGGCACTTTTTCTATCAGCTGTGGTGCTGTTGGCACTTTTGCTATCAACTGGTGTTGTTCGCAAGTTTTCATATAAACATATATTTTTATACTTTCATAATGTTTTTTTTTAATGGGGGGTCACTATTTGCTCATATCTGGGACCCTTTGTGATCAGAAGCCTTGCTGTCAGATGTAGTTCATAATCATACCTAGGACTAGTTGGCAATGTGGTGCTGTTGGCACTTTTGCTATCAGCTGTTGGCACTTTTGCTATCAGCTGTTGGCACTTTTGCTATCAGCTGTTGGCACTTTTGCTATCAGCTGTTGGTACTTTTGCTATCAGCTTTTGGCACTTTTGCTATCAGCTGTTGGCACTTTTGCTATCGGCTTTTGGCACTTTTGCTATCAGCTGTTGGCACTTTTGCTATCAGCTTTTGGCACTTTTGCTATCAGCTGTTGGCACTTTTGCTATCAGCTGTGGTGCTGTTGGCACTTTTGCTATCAACTTGTGTTGTTTGCAAGTTTTTATATAAATATGTATTTTTATACATTCATAGTGTTTTTTTTTAGCGGGGGAACACTATTTGCTCATAGCTGGGTCCCTTTGTGATCAGAAGCCTTGCTGTCAGATGTAATTTATATTCATAAATAGGATTAGTTGGCAATGTGGTGCTGTTGGAACTTTTGCTATCAGCGGTTGGCACTTTTGCTATCAGCTGTTGGCACTTTTGCTATCAGCTTTTGGCACTTTTGGTAACAGCTGTTGGCACTTTTGCTATCAGCTGTTGGCACTTTTGCTATGAGCTTTTCGCACATTTGGTATCAGCTGTTGGCACTTTTGCTATCAGCTGTTGGCACTTTTGCTATCAGCTGTTGGAACTTTTGCTATCAGCTTTTGGCACTTTTGGTATCAGCTGTTGGCACTTTTGCTATCAGCTGTTGGCACTTTTGCTATCAGCTGTTGGCACTTTTGCTATCAGGTGTGGTGCTGTTGGCACTTTTGCTATCAACTGGTGTTGTTCGCAAGTTTTTATATAAACATGTATTTTTATACATTCATAGTGTTTTTTTAAATGGGGGTCACTATTTGCTCATAGCTGGGACCCTTTGTGATCAGAAGCCTTGCTGTCAGATGTAGTTTATAGTCATACCTAGGACTAGTTGGCAATGTGGTGCTGTTGGCACTTTTGCTATCAGCTGTTGGCACTTTTGCTATCAGCTGTTGGCACTTTTGCTATCAGCTTTTGGATCTTTTGGTATCAGCTGTTGGCACTTTTGCTATCAGCTGTTGGCACTTTTGCTATGCGCTGTTGGCACTTTTGCTATCATCTGTTGGCACTTTTGCTATCAACTGTTGGCACTTTTGCTATCAGCTTTTGGCACATTTGCTATCAGCTGTTGGCACTTTTGCTATCAGCTGTTGGGACTTTTGCTATCAGGTGTGGTGCTGTTGGCACATTTGCTATCAACTGGTTTTGTTCGCAAGATTTTTTATAAACATGTATTTTTATACATTCATAGTGTTTTTTTTATGTGGGGGGTCACTATTTGCTCATATTTGGGACCCTTTGTGATCAGAAGCCTTGCTGTCAGATGTTGTTTATAGTCATACCTAGGACTAGTTGGCACTGTGGTGCTGTTGGCACTTTTGCTATCAGCTGTTGGCACTTTTGCTATCAGCGGTTGGCACTTTAGCTATCAGCTGTTGGCACTTTTGCTATCAGCTGTGGTGCTGTTGGCACTTTTGCTATCAACTGGTGTTGTTCGCAAGTTTTTATTTTAAACATGTATATTTATACATACATAGTGTTTTTTTTTAGTGGGGGGTCACTATTTGCTCATAGCTGGGACCCTTTGTGATCAGAAGCCTTGCTGTCAGATGTAGTTTATAGTCATACATAGGACTAGTTGGCAATGTGGTGCTGTTGGCACTTTTGCTATCAGCTGTTGGCACTTTTGCAATCAGCTGTTGGTATTTTGCTATCAGCTGTTGGCACTTTTGCTATCAGCTTTTGGCACTTTTCGTATCAGCTGTTGGCACTTTTGCTATCAGTTGTTGGCACTTTTGCTATCAGCAGTTGGCACTTTTGCTATAAGCTGTTGGCACTTTTGCTATCAGCTGTTGGCACTTTTGCTATCAGCTGTTGGCACTTTTGGTATCAGCTGTTGGCACTTTTGCTATCAGCTGTTGGCACTTTTGCTATCAGCTTTTGGCACTTCTGCTATCAGCTGTTTGCACTTTCGCTATCAGCTATTGGCACTTTTGCTATCAGCTGTGGTGCTGTTGGCACTTTTGCTATCATCTTGTGTTGTTCGCAAGTTTTTATATAAACATGTATTTATATACTTTCATAGTGTTTTTTTTTAGTGGGGGGTCACTATTTGCTCATAGCTGGGACCCTTTGTGATCAGAAGCATTGCTGTCAGATGTAGTTTTTAGTCATAACTAGAACTAGTTGGCACTGTGGTGCTGTTGGCACTTTTGCTATCAGCTGTTGGCACTTTTGCTATCAGCTCTTGGCACTTTTGCAATCAGCTGTTGGCACTTTTGCTATCAGCTGTTGGCACTTTTGCTATCAGCTGTTGGCACTTTTGCTATCAGCTGTGGTGCTGTTGGCAATTTTGCTATCAACTGGTGTTGTTCGCAAGTTTTTATATAAACATGTATTTTTATAAATTCATAGTGTTTTTTTTTTAGTGGGGGGTCACTATTTGCTTATAGCTGGGACACTTTGTGATCAGAAGCCTTGCTGTCAGATGTAGTTTATAGTCATACCTAGGACTAGTTGGCAATGTGGTGCTGTTGTCACTTTTGCTATCAGCTGTTGGCACTTTTGCTATCAGCTGTTGGTATTTTGCTATCAGCTGTTGGCACTTTTGCTATCAGCTTTTGGCACTTTTCGTATCAGCTGTTGGCACTTTTGCTATCAGCTGTTGGCAATTTTGCTATCAGCTGTTGGCACTTTTGGTATCAGCTGTTGGCACTTTTGCTATCAGCTGTTGGCACTTTTGCTATCAGCTTTTGGCACTTTTTCTATCAGCTGTTGGCACTTTTTCTATCAGCTGTTGGCACTTTTGATATCAGCTGTTGGCACTTTTGCTATCAGCTGTTGGCACTTTTGCTATCAGCTGTTGGCACTTTTGCTATCAGCTCTTGGCACTTTCGCTATCAGCTGTTGGCACTTTTGCTATCAGCTGTGGTGCTGTTGGCACTTTGCTATCATCTTTTGTTGTTTGCAAGTTTTTATATAAACATGTATTTTTATATTTTCATAGTGTTTTTTTTAGTGGGGGGTCACTATTTGCTCATAGCTTGGACCCTTTGTGATCAGAAGCCTTGCTGTCAGATGTAGTTTATAGTCAAACCTAGGACTAGTTGGCACTGCGGTGCTGTTGGCACTTTTGCTATCAGCTGTTGGCACTTTCGCTATCAGCTGTTGGCACCTTTGCTATCAGCTGTTGGCACATATGCTATCATCTGTTGGCACTTTTGCTATCAGCTGTTGGCATTTTGCTGTCATCTTTTGGCACTTTTGCTATCACTTGTTGGCACTTTTGCTATCTGCTGTTGGCACTTTAGCTATCAGCTGTGGTGCTGTTTCCACCTTTGCTATCAACTGGTGTAGTTCGCAAGTTTTTATATAAACATGTATTTTTATACATTCATAGTGTTTTTTTTAAGTGAGGGGTCACTATTTGCTCATAGCAGGGACTCTTTGTGATCAGAAGCCTTGCTGTCAGATGTAGTTTATAGTCATACCTAGGACTAGTTGGCAATGTGGTGCTGTTGGCACTTTTGCTATCAGCTGTTGGCAATTTGCTATCAGCTGTTGGCACATTTGCTATGAGCTGTTGGCACTTTTGCTATCAGCTGTTGGTATTTTGATATCAGCTGTTGGCACTTTTGCTATCAGCTTTTGGCACTTTTGGTATCAGCTGTTGGCACTTTTGCCATCAGCTGTTGGCACTTTTGCTATCAGCTGTTTGCACTTTTGGTATCATCTGTTGGCTTTTTTGCTATCAGCTGTTGGCACTTTTGGTATCAGCTGTTGGCACTTTTGCTATCAGCTGTTGGCACTTTTGCTATCAGCTGTTGGCACTTTTGGTATCATCTGTTGGCACATTTTCTATCAGCTGTTGGCACTTTTGGTATCAGCTTTTGGCACTTTTGGTATCAGCTGTGGGCACTTTTGCTATCAGCTGTTGGCACTTTTGCTATCAGATCTGGTGCTGTTGGCACTTTTGCTATCAACTGGTGTTGTTCGCAAGTTTTTATATTAACATGTTTGTTATACTTTCATAATGTTTTTTTTAGTGGGGTGTCACTGTTTGCACATAGCTTGGACCCTTTGTGATCAGAAGCCTTGTTGTCAGATGTAGTTTATAGTCATACCTAGGACTAGTTGGCACTGTGGTGCTGTTGGCACTTTTGCTATCAGCTGTTGGCACTTTTGCTATCAGCTGTTGGCACTTTTGCTATCAGATGTTGGCACTTTTGCTATCAGCTGTGGTGCTGTTGGCACTTTTGCTATCAACTGGTGTTGTTTGCAAGTTTTTATATAAACATGTATTTTTATACTTTCATAGTGTTTTTTTTTAGTGGGGGGTCACTATTTGCTAATAGCTGGGACCCTTTGTGATCAGAAGCCTTGCTGTCAGATGTAGTTTATAGTCATACCTAGGACTAGTTGGCACTGTGGTGCTGTTGGCACTATTGCTATCAGCTGTTGGCAGTTTTGCTATCAGCTGTTGGCACTTTTGCTATCAGCTGTTGGCACTTTTCCTATCAGCTGTGGTGCTGTTGGCACTTTTGCTATCAACTGGTGTTGTTCGCAAGTTTTTATATAAATATCTATTTTTATACTTTCATAGTGTTTTTTTTAGTGGGGGGTCACTATTTGCTCATAGCTGGGACCCTCTGTGATCAGAAGCCTTGCAGTCAGATGTAGTTTATAGTCATACCTAGGACTAGTTGTCACTGTGGTGTTGTTGGCACTTTTGCTATCAGCTGTTGGCACTTTTGCTATCAGCTGTTGGCACTTATGCTATCAGGTGTTGGCACTTTTGCTATCAGCTGTTGGCACTTTTGCTATCAGCTGTTGGTACTTTGGTATAATCTGTTGGCACTTTTGCTATCAGCTGTTGGCACATTTGCTATCAGCTGTTGGCACTTTTGGTATCAGATTTTGGCACTTTTGGTATCAGCTGTTGGCACTTTTGGTATCAGCTGTTGGCACTTTTGGTATCATCTGTTGGCACTTGTGCTATCAGCTGTTGGCACATTTGCTAACAGTTTTTGGCACTTTTGCTATCAGCTGTTGCAACTTTGGCCATCAGCTGTTGGCACTTTTTCTATCAGCTGTGGTCCTGTTGGCACTTTTGCTATCAACTGGTGTTGTTCGCAAGTTTTTATATAAACATGTATTTTTATACTTTCATAGTGTTTTTTTTTTAGTGGAGGGTCAGTATTTGCTCATAGCAGGGACCCTTTGTGATCAGAAGCCTTGCTGTCAAATGTAGTTTATAATCATACCTAGGACTAGTTGGCACTGTGGTGCTGTTGGCACTTTTGCTATCAGCTGTTGGCACTTTTGCTATCAGCTGTTGGCACTTTTGGTATCAGCTGTTGGCACTTTTGCTATCAGCTGTTGGCACTTTTGCTATCAGCTGTGGTGCTGTTGGCACTTTTGCTATCAGCTGTGGTGCTGTTGGCACTTTTGCTATCAACTGGTGTTGTTCGCAAGTTTTTATATAAACATGTATTTTTATACATTCATAGTGTTTTTTTTAGTGGGGGGTCACTATTTGCTCATAGCTGGGACCCTTTGTGATCAGAAGCCTTGCTGTCAGATGTAGTTTATAGTCATACCTAGGACTAGTTGGCACTGTGGTGCTTTTGGCACTATTGCTATCAGCTGTTGGCACTTTTGCTATCAGCTGTTGGCACTTTTGCTATCAGCTGTGGTGCTGTTGCCCTTTTGCTATCAACTGGTGTTGTTCGCACGTTTTTATATAAACATGTATTTTTATACATTCATAGTGTTTTTTTTAGTGGGGAGTCACTATTTGCTCATAGCTGGGACCCTTTGTGATCAGAAGCCTTGCTGTCAGATGTAGTTGATAGTCATTCCTAGGACTAGATGGCACTGTGGTGCTGTTGGCACTTTTGCTATCAGCTGTTGGCAGTTTTGCTATCAGCTGTTGGCTCTTTTGCTTTCAGCTGTTGGCACTTTTGCTATCAGCTGTGTTGCTGTTGGCACTTTTGCTATCAACTGGTGTTGTTCGCAAGTTTTTATATAAACATCTATTTTTATACATTCATAGTGTTTTTTTTTCTAGTGGGGGGTTACTATTTGCTCATAGCTGGGACCCTCTGTGAACAGAAGCCTTGCTGTCAGATGTAGTTTATAGTCATACCTAGGACTAGTTGGCACTGTGGTGCTGTTGGCACTTTTGCTATGAGCTGTTGGCACTTTTGCTATAAGCTGTTGGAACTTTTGCTATCAGGTGTTGGCACTTTTGCTATCAGCTTTTGGCACTTTTGGTATCAGCTGTTGGCACTTTTGCAAACAGCTGTTGGCACTTTTACTATCAGCTGTTGGCACTTGTGCAATCAGCTGTTGGCACTTTTGCTATCAGCTGTTGGCACTTTGGTATAATCTGTTGGCACTTTTGCTATCAGCTGTTGGCACATTTGCTATCAGCTGTTGGCACTTTTGCTATCAGCTGTTGGCACTTTTGCTATCAGCTGTGGTGCTATTGGCACTTTTGCTATCAACTGGTGTTGTTCGCAAGTTTTTATATAAACATATATTTTTATACATTCATAGTGTTTTTTTTAGTGGTGGGTCACTATTTGCTAATAGCTGGGACCCTTTGTGATCAGAAGCCTTGCTGTCAGATGTAGTTTATAATCATACCTAGGACTAGCTGGCAATGTGGTGCTGTTGGCACTTTTGCTATCAGCTGTTGGCACTTTTGCTATCAGCTGTTGGCACTTTTGCTAACAGCTGTCAGCACTTTTGCTATCAGCTGTTGGAACTTTTGCTATCAGCTGTGGTGCTGTTGGCACTTTTGCTATCAACTGGCGTTGTTCGCAAGTTTTTATATAAACATGTATTTTTATACTTTCATAGTGTTTTTTTTTAGTGGGGGGTCACTGTTTGCTCATAGCTGGGATCCTTTGTGATCAGAAGCCTTGCTGTCAGATGTAGTTTATAGTCATACCTAGGACTAGTTGGCACTGTGGTGCCATTGGCACTTTTGCTATCAGCTGTTGGCACTTTTGCTATCAGCTGTTGGCACTTTTGCTATCAGCTGTGGTACTGTTTGTACTTTTGCTATCAACTGGTGTTGTTCGCAAGTTTTTATATAAACAGGTATTTTTATACTTTCATAGTGTTTTTTTTAGTGGGGGGTAACTATTTGCTCATAGCTGGGGCCCTTTGTGATCAGAAGCCTTGCTGTCAGATGTAGTTTATAGTCATACCTAGGACTAGTTGGCACTGTGGTGCTGTTTGCACTTTTGCTATCAGCTGTTGGCACTTTTTCTATCAGCTGTTGGCACTTTTGCTATCAGCTGTGGTGCTGTTGGCACTTTTGCTATCAACTGGTGTTGTTCGCAAGTTTTTATATAAACATGTATTTTTAAACATTCATAGTGTTTTTTTTTAGTGGGGGGTCTCTATTTCCTCATAGCTTGGACCCTTTGTGATCAGAAGCCTTGCTGTCAGATGTAGTTTATAGCCATACCTAGGACTATTTGGCACTGTGGTGCTGTTGGCACTTTTGCTATCAGATGTTGGCACTTTTGCTATCAGCTGTTGGAACTTTTGCTATCAGCTGTTGGCACTTTTGGTATCAGCTGTTGGCACTTTTGCTATCAGCTGTTTGCACTTTAGCTATCAGCTTTTGGCACTTTTGCTTTCAGCTTTTGGCCTTTTTGGCATCATCTGTTGGCACTTTTGCTATCAGCTGTTGGCACTTTTGATATCAGCTGTTGGCACATTTGCTATCAGCTTTTGGTACTTTTTGTATTATCTGTTGGCACTTTTGCTATCAGCTGTTGGCACTTTTGCTATCAGCTGTTGGCACTTTTGGTATCATCTGTTGGCACTTTTGCTATCAGCTGTTGGCACTTTTGCTATCAGCTTTTGGCACTTTTGTTATCAGCTCTTGGCACTTTTGCTATCAGCTGTTGGCACTTTTGCTATCAGCTGTGGTGCTGTTGGCACGTTTGCTATCAACTGGTGTAGTTGGCAAGTTTTGATATAAACATGTATTTTTATACTTTCATAGTGGTTTTATTTTTAGTGGGGGTAACTATTGGCTCATAGCTGGGAGCCTTTGTGATCAGAAGACTTGCTGTCAGATGTAGTTTATAGTCATACCTAGGATTGTTGGCACTGTGGTGCTGTTGGCACTTTTGCTATCAGCTGTTGGCACTTTTGCTATCAACTGGTGTTGTTAGAATTTTTTTATATAAACATGTATTTTTATACTTTCATAGTGTTTTTTTTTTTTAGTGGGGGGTAACTATTTGCTCATAGCTTGGACCCTTTGTGAACAGAAGCCTTGCTGTGAGATGTAGTTTATAGTCATACCTAGGACTAGTTGGCACTGTGGTGCTTTTGGCAATTTTGCTATCAGCTGTTGGCACTTTTGCTATCAGCTGTTGGCACTTTTGCTACCAGCTGTTGGGACTTTTGCTATCAGCTGTGGTGCTGTTGGCACTTTTGCTATCAACCGGTGTTGTTCGCAAGTTTTTATATAAACATGTATTTTTATACATTCATAGTGTTTTTTTTTTAGTGGGGTGTCACTATTTGCTCATAGCTGAGACCCTTTTTGATCAGAAGCCTTGCTGTCAGATGTAGTTTATAGTCATACCTAGGACTAGTTGGCAATGTGGTGCTGTTGGCAATTTTGCTATCAGCTGTTGGCACTTTTGCTATCAGCTCGTGGCACTTTTGCTATCAGCTGTTGGCACTTTTGCTATCAGCTGTGGTGCTGTTGGCACTTTTGCTATCTACTGGTGTTGTTCGCAAGTTTTTATATAAACATGTATTTTTATACTTTCATAGTTTTTTTTTAGTGGGCGGTCACTATTTGCTCATAGCTGGGACCCTTTGTGATCAGAAGCCTTGCTGTCAGATGTAGTTTATCGTCATACCTAGGACTAGTGGGCACTGTGGTGCTGTTGGCACTTTTGCTATCAGCTGTTGGAACTTTTGCTATCAGCTGTTGGTAAATTTGGTATCAGCTGTTGGAACTTAAGTATCATCTGTTGGCACTTTTGCTATCAGCTGTTGGCACTTTTGCTATCAGCTTTTGGCACTTTTGATATCAGCTGTTGGCACTTTTGCTATCAGCTGTTGGCACTTTTGTTATCAGCTGTGGTGCTGTTTGCACTTTTGCTATCAACTGGTGTTGTTCGGAAGTTTTTATATAAACATGTATTTTTATACTTTCATAGTGTTTTTTTTTAGTGGGTTGTCACTATTTGCTCATAGCAGGGACCCTTTGTGATCAGAAGCCTTGCTGTCAGATGTAGTTTATAATCATACCTAGGACTAGTTGGCACTGTTGTGCTGTTGGCACTTTTGCTATCAGCTGTTGGCACTTTTGCTATCAGCTGTTGGCACTTTTGCTATCAGCTGTGGTGCTGTTGGCACTTTTGCTATCAACTGGTGTTGTTCGCAAGTTTTTATATAAACATGTATTTTTATACATTCATAGTGTTTTTTTTTAAGTGGGTGGTCACTATTTGCTCATAGCTGGGACCCTTTTTGATCAGAAGCCTTGCTGTCAGATGTAGTTTATAGTGATACCTACGACTAGTTGGCAATGTGGTGCTTTTGGCCCTTTTGCTATCAGCTGTTGGCACTTTTGCTATCAGCTGTGGTGCTGTTGGCACTTTTGCTATCAACTGGTGTTGTTCGCAAGTTTTTATATAAACATGTATTTTTATACTTTCATAGTGTTTTTTTTTAGTGGGGGGTCACTATTTGCTCATAGCTAGGACCCTTTGTGATCAGAAGCCTTGCTGTCAGATGTAGTTTATAGTCATACCTAGGACTAATTGGCACTGTGGTGCTGTTGGCACATTTGCTATCAGCTGTTGGCACTTTTGCTATCAGCTGTTGGCACTTTTGCTATCAGCTTTTGGCACTTTTGGTATCAGCTGTTGGCACTTTTGCTATCAGCTGTTGGCACTTTTGCTATCAGCTGTTGGCACTTTTGGTACCATCTGTTGGCACTTTTGCTATCAGCTCTTGGCACTTTTGCTATAAGCTTTTGGCACTTTTGGTATCAGCTGTTGTCACTTTTGCTCTCATCTGTTGGGACTTTTGCTATTAGCTGTGGTGCTGTTGGCACTTTTGCTATCAACTGGTTTTGTTCGCAAGTTTTTATATAAACATGTATTTTTATACTTTCATAATGTTTAGTGGGGGGTCACTATTTGCTAACCCTAACACAACAGCACCACAGCTGATAGCAAAAGTGCCAACAACTGATAGCAAATGTGCCAACCGCTGATAGCAAAAGTGTCAACAGCTGATAGCAAAAGTGCCAACAGAACCACAGTGCCAACTAGTCCTAGCTATGACTATCAACTACATCTGACAGCAAGGTTTCTGATCACAAAGGCGCCCAGCTATGAGCAAATAGTGACCCCCCACTAAAAAAAACACTATGAAATTATAAAAATACGTGTTTATATAAAAACTTGCGAACAACACCAGTTGATAGCAAAAGTGCCAACAGCACCACAGCTGATAGCAAAAGTGCCAACAGCTGATAGCCAAAGTGCTAACAGCTGATAGCAAAAGTGCCAACAGCTGATAGCAAAAGAGCCAACAGCACCACATTGCCAACTAATCCTAGGTATGACTATAAACTACATCTGACAGCAAGGCTTCTGATCACAAAGGGTCCCAGCTATGAGCAAATAGTGACCCCCCACTAAAAAAAACAATATGAATGTATAAATATACATGTTTATATAAAAACTTGCGAACAACACCAGTTGATAGCAAAAGTGCCTACAGCACCCCAGCTGATAGCAAAATGCCAACAGCTGATAGCAAAAGTGCCAACAGCTGATACCAAAAGTGCCAAAAGCAGATAGCAAAAGTGCCAGCAGCTGATAGCAAAAGTGCCAACAGCTGATAGCAAAAGTGTCAAAAGCTGATAGCAAAAGTGCCAACAGCTGATAGCAAAAGTTCCAACAGATGATACCAAAAGTGCCAACAGCTGATAGCAAAAATGCCAACCGCTGATAGCAAAAGTGCAAAATGCTTATAGCAAAAGTGCCAACAGCTGATAGCAAAAATGCCAACAGCACCACAGTGCCAACTAGTCCTAGGTATTACTATAAACTACATCTGACAGCAAGGCTTCTGATCACAAAGGGTCCCAGCTATGAGCAAATAGTTACCCCCACTAAAAGAAAACTCTATGAAAGTATAAAAATACATGTTTATATAAAAACTTGCGAACAACACCAGTGGATAGCAAAAGTGCAAACAGCACCACAGCTGATAGCAAAAGTGTCAACAGCTGATGGCAAAAGTGCCAACAGCTGATAGCAAAAGTGCCAACAGCACCGCAGTGCCAACTAGTCCTAGGTATGACTATAAACTACATCTGACCGCAAGGCTTCTGATCACAAAGGGTGCCAGCTATGAGCAAATAGTGACCCCCCACAAAAAAAACACTATGAAAGTATAAAAATACATGTTTATATAAAAACTTGCGAACAACACCAGATGATAGCAAAAGTGCCAACAGCACCACAGCTGATAGCAAAAGTGCCAACAGCTGACAGCGAAAGTGCCAACAGCTGATAGCAAAAGTGCCAACAGCTGATAGCAAAAGTGCCAACAGCTGATAGCAGAATGCCAACAGCTGATAGCAAATGTGCCAACAGCTGATAGCAAAAGTGCCAACAGCACCACAGTGCACAATAGTCCTACGTATGACTATAAACTACATCTGACAGAAAGTCTTCTGATCGCAAAGGGTCCCAGCTATGAGCAAATAGTGACCCCCCACTAAAAAAAAAACTATGAAAGTATTGCGAACAACACCAGTTGATAGCAAAAGTGCCAACAGCACCACAGCTGATAGCAAAAGTGCCAACAGCTGATAGCTAAAGTGCCAACAGCTGATAGCAAAAGTGCCAACAGCTGATGGCAAAAGTGCCAACAGCTGATAGCAAAAGTGCCAACAGCACCACAGTTCCAACTAGTCCTAGGTATGACTATAAACTACATCTGACAGCAAGGCTTCTGATCACAAAGAGTCCCAGCTATGAGCAAATAGTGACCCCCCACTAAAAAAAAAACACTATGAATGTATAAAAATACATGTTTATATAAAAACTTGCGAACAACACCAGTTGATAGCAAAAGTGCCAACAGCACCACAGCTGATAGCAAAAGTGCCAACAGCTGATAGCAAAAGTGCCAACAGCTGATAGCAAAAGTGCCAACAGCTGATAGCAAAAGTGCCAACAGCACCACATTGCCAACTAGTCCTAGCTATGACTATAAACTACATCTGACAGCAAGGCTTCTGATCACAAAGGGTCCCAGCTATGAGCAAATAGTGACCCCCCACTAAAAAAAAACACTATGAAAGTATAAAAATACATGCTTATATAAAAACTTGCGAACAACACCAGTTGATAGGAAAAGTGCCAACAGCACCACAGTTGATAGCAAAAGTGCCAACAGCTGATAGCAAAAGTGCCAACAGCTGATAGCAAAAGTGCCAACAGCACCACAGTGCCAACTATTCCTAGGTATGACTATAAACTACATCTGACAGCAAGGCTTCTGATCACAAAGGGTCCCAGCTATGAGCAAATAGTGACCCCCCACTAAAAAAAAATACTATGAAATTATAAAAATACATATTTATATAAAAACTTGCGAACAACACCAGTTGATAGCAAAAGTGCCAACATCACCACAGCTGATAGCAAAAGTGCCAACAGCTGATAGCAATAGTGCCAACAGCTGATAGCAAAAGTGCCAACAGCTGATAGCAAAAGTGCCAACAGCACCACAGTGCCAACTAGTCCTACGTATGACTATAAACTTCATCTGACAGCAAGTCTTCTGATCACAAAAGGTCCCAGCTATGAGCAAATAGTTACCCCCACTAAAAAAAAAACACTATGAAAATATAAAAATATATGTTTATATAAAAACTTGCGAAGAACACCAGTTGATAGCAAAAGTGCAAACAGCACCACAGCTGAGAGCAAAGGTGCCAACAGCTGATAGCAAAAGTGCCAACAGCTGATAGCAAAAGTGCCAACAGCTGATAGCAAAAGTGCCAACAGCACCACAGCTGATAGCAAAATGCCAACAGCTGATAGCTTAAGTGCCAACAGCTGATAGCAAAAGTGCCAACAGCTGATGGCAAAAGTGCCAACAGCTGATAGCAAAAGTGCCAACAGAACCACAGTGCCAACTAGTCCTAGGTATGACTATAAACTACATCTGACAACAAGGCTTCTCATCACAAAGGGTCCCAGCTATGAGCAAATAGTGACACCCCACTAAAAAAAAACCCACTATGAAAGTATAAAAATACATGTTTATATAAAAACTTGCGAACAACACCAGTTGATAGCAAAAGTGCCAACAGCACCACAGCTGATAGCAAAAGTGCCAACAGCTGATAGCAAAAGTGCCAACAGCTGATAGCAAAAGTGCCAACCGCTGATAGCAAAAGTGCCAACAGCACCACAGTGCCAACTAGTCCTACGTATGACTATAAACTACATCTGACAGAAAGGCTTCTGATCACAAAGTTTCCCAGCTATGAGCAAATAGTGACCCCCCATAAAAAAAACATTATGAACGTATAAAAATACATGTTTATATAAAAACTTGCGTACAACACCACTTGATAGGAAAAGTGCCAACATCACCACAGCTGATAGCAAAAGTGCCAACAGCTGATAGCAAATGTGCCAACAGCACCACATTGCCAACTAATCCTAGGTATGACTATAAACTACATCTGACAGCAAGGCTTCTGATCACAAAGGGTCCCAGCTATGAGCAAATAGTGACCCCCCACTAAAAAAAAAACACTATGAAAGTATAAAAATACATGTTTATATAAAAACTTGCGAACAACACCAGTTGATAGCAAAAGTGCCAAGAGCACCACAGCTGATAGCAAAAGTGCCAACAGCTGATAGCAAAAGTGCCAACAGCTGATAGCAAAAGTGCCAACAGCACCACAGTTCCGACTAGTCCTAGGTATGACTATAAACTACATCTGACAGCAAGGCTTCTGATCACAAAGGGTCCCAGCTATGAGCAAATAGTGACCCCCCACTAAAAAAAAAACACTATGAAAGTATAAAAATACATGTTTATATAAAAACTTGCGAACAACACCAGTTGATAGCAAAAGTGCAAACAGCACCACAGCTGATAGCAAAAGTGCCAACAGCTGAGAGCAAAAGTGCCAACAGATGATAGCAAAAGTGCCAACAGCACCACAGTGCCAACAAGTCCAAGTATGACTATAAACTACATCTGACAGCAAGGCTTCTGATCACAAAGGGTCCCAGCTTTGAGCAAATGGTGACACCCCCACTAAAAAAAAACACTATGAAAGTATAAAAATACATGTTTATATAAAAACTTGCGAACAACACCAGTTGATAGCAAAAGTTCCTAAGCTGATAGCAAAAGTGCCGATAGCTGATAGCAAAAGTGCCAACAGCACCACAGCTGTTATTAAAATGCAAACAGCAGTTAGCAAAAGTGCCAACAGCTGATAGCAAAAGTGCCAAAAGCTGAGAGGAAAAGTGCTAACAGCTGATAGCAAAAGTGCCAACAGCTGATAGCTAAAGTGCCAACAGCACCACATTGCCAACTAGTACTAGGTATGACTATAAACTACATCTGACAGCAAGGCTTCTGACCACAAAGGGTCCCAGCTATGAGCAAATAGTGACCCCCCATAAAAAAAAACATTATGAAAGTATAAAAATACATGTTTATATAAAAACTTATGTACAACACCAGTTGATAGCAAAAGTGCCAACATCACCACAGCTGATAGCAAAAGTGCCAACAGCTGATAGCAAAAGTGCCAACAGCTGATAGCAAAAGTGCCAACAGCTGATAGCAAAATGCCAACAGCACCACATTGCCAACTAGTCCTAGGTATGACTATAAACTACATCTGACATCAAGGCTTCTGATCACAAAGGGTCCCTGCTATGAGCAAATAGTGACCCCCCACTAAAAAAAAAACACTATGAACGTATAAAAATACATGTTTATATAAAAACTTGCGAACAACACCAGTTGATAGCAAAATTGCCAACAGCACTACAGCTGATAGCAAAAGTGCCAACAGCTGATAGCAAAAGTGCCAACAGCTGTAGCAAAAGTGCCAACCGCTGATAGCAATAGTGCCAACAGCTGATAGCAAAAGTGCCAACAGAACCACAGTGCCAACTAGTCCTAGGTATGACTATAAACAACATCTGACAGCAAGGCTTCTGATCACAAAGGGTCCCAGCTATGAGCAAATAGTGACCCCCCCACTAAAAAAAAACTATGAAAGTATAAAAATACATATTTATATAAAAACTTGCGAACAACACCAGTTGCAAAAGTGCAAACAGCAGCACAGCTTATATCAAAAGTGCCAAAAGCTGAGAGCAAAAGGGACAACAGCTGATACCAAATGTGCCAACAGCTGATAGCAAAAGATCCAACATCTGATATCAAATGTGCCAACAGCTGATACTAAAAGTGTTAAAAGCTGATAGCCAAAGTGACAACAGCTCATAGCAAAAGTGCCAACAGCTGATAGCAAAAGTTCCAATAGCTGATAGCAAAAGTGCCAACAGCTGATAGCAAAAGTGCCAACAGCTGATAGCAAAAGTGCTAACAGCACCACAGTGCCAACTAGTCCTAGGTATGACTATAAACTTCATCAAACAGCAAGGCTTCTGATCACAAAGGGTCCCAGCTATGAGCAAATAGTGAGCCCCCACTAAAAAAAATCCACTACGATAGTATAAAAATACATGTTTATATAAAAACTTGCGAACAACACCAGTTGATAGCAAAAGTGCCAACAGCAACACAGCTGATAACAAAAGTGCCAACAGCTGATAGCAAAAGTGCCAACAGCTGATAGCAAAAGTGCCAACAGCACCACATGCCAACTAGTCCTAGGTATGACTATAAACTACATCTGACATATTGCTATCAGCTGTGGTGCAGTTGGCACTTTGCTATGAACTGGTGTTGTTCGCAAGTTTTTATATAAACATGTATTTTTATACTTTCATAGTGTTTTTTTTTTTAGTGGGGGGTCACCATTTGCTCATAGATGGAACCCTTTGTGATCAGAAGCCTTGCTGTCAGATTTAGTTTATATTCATACCTAGGACTAGTTGGCACTGTGGTGCTGTTGGCACTTTTGCTATCAGCTGTTGGCACTTTTGCTATCAGCTGTTGGCACTTTTGCTATCAGCTTTTGGCACTTTTGGTATCAGCTGTTGGCACTTTTGCTATCAGGTGTGGTGCTGTTGGCACTTTTACTATCAACTGGTTTTGTTCGCAAGTTTTTATAGAAACATGTATTTTTATAATTTCATAGTGTTTTTTTTTTAGTGGGGGGTCACTATTTGCTCATAGCTGGGACACTTTGTGATCAAAAGCCTTGCTTTTAGATGTACTATATAATCATACCTAGGACTAGTTGGCATTGTGGTGCTGTTGGCACTTTTGCTATCAGCTGTTGGCACTTTTGCTATCAGCTGTTGGCACTTTTGCTATCGGCTTTTGGCACTTTTGCTGTCAGCTGTTGGCACATTTGCTATCAGCTGTTGGCACATTTGCTATCAGCTGTTGGCACTTTTGCTATCAGCTGTTGGCTCTTTTGCTATCAGCTTTTGGCACTTTTGGTATCAGCTGTTGGCACTTTTGCTATAAGCTGTTGGCACTTTTGGTATCAGCTGTTGGCACTTTTGCTATCAGCTGTTGGCACTTTTGCTATCAGCTGTGGTGCTGTTGGCACTTTTGCTATCAACTGGTTTTGTTCGCAAGTTTTCATAGAAACATGTATATTTATACTTTCATAGTGTTTTTTTTTTTAGTGGGGGGTCACTATTTGCTCATAGCTGGGACACTTCGTGATCAGAAGCCTTGCTGTCAGATGTAGTTTATAGTCATACCTAGGACTAGTTGGCACTGTGGTGCTGTTTCCATTTTTGCTATAAGCTGTTGGCACTTTTGCTATCAGCTGTTGGCACTTTTGCTATCAGCTGTTGGCACTTTTGCTATCAACTGGTGTTGTTCGCAATTTTTTATATAAACATGTATTTTTATACTTTCATAGTGTTTTTTTTTTAGTGGGGGGTCACTATTTTCTCATAGCTGGGACCCTTTGTGATCAGAAGCCTTGCTGTCAGATGTAGTTTATAGTCATATTTAGAACTAGTTGGCAATGTGATGCTGTTGGCACTTTTGCTATCAGCTGTTGGCACTTTTGCTATCAGATGTTGGCACTTTTGGTATCAGCTGTTGGCACTTTTGCTATCAGCTGTTTGCACTTTTGCTATCAGCTGTGGTGCTGTTGGCACTTTTACTATCAACTGGTTTTGTTCGCAGGTTTTTATAGAAATATGTATTTTTATACTTTCATAGTGTTTTTTTTTAGTGGGGGGTCACTATTTGCTCATAGCTGGGAACCTTTGTGATCAGAAGCATTGCTTTTAGATGTAGTTTATAATCATACCTAGGACTAGTTGGCATTGTGGTGCTGTTGGAACTTTTGCTATAAGCTGTTGGCACTTTTGCTATGAGCTGTTGGCACTATGTCAGCTGTCGTGCTGTTGGCACTTTTGCTATCAGCTGTTGGCACTTTTGCTATCAGCTGTGGTGCTGTTGGCACTTTTGCTATCAACTGGTGTTGTTCGCATGTTTTTATATAAACATGTATTTTTATACTTTCATAGTGTTTTTTTTGTCGTGGGGTGTCACTATATGCTCATAGCTGGGGCCCTTTGTGATCAGAAGCCTTGCTGTCATATGTAGATTATATTCATACCTAGGACTAGTTGGCACTGTGGGGCTGTTGGCATTTTTGCTATCAGCTGTTGGCACTTTTGCTATCAGCCTTTGGAACATTTGGTATCAGCTGTTGGCACATTTGCTATCAGCTGTTGGCACTTTTGCTATCAGCTGTTGTGCTGCTGGCACTTTTGTTATAAAATTGTGTGCTTCGCAAGGTTTTATATAAATATGTATTTTTATACTTTCATAGAGTTTTTTTTTTAGTGGGGGGTCACTATTTGCTCATAGCTGGGACCCTTTGTGATCAGAAGCCTTGCTGTCAGGTGTAGTTTATAGTCATACCTAGGACTAGTTGGCACTGTGGTGCTGTTGGCACTTTTGCTATCAGCTGTTGGCACTTTTGCTATCAGCTGTTGGCACTTTTGCCATCAGCTGTTGGCATTTTGATATAAGCTGTTGGCACTTTTGCTATCAGCTGTTTGCACTTTTGCTATCAGCTGTGGTGCAGTTGGCACTTTTACTATCAACTGGTTTTGTTCGCAAGTTTTTATAGAAACATGTAATTTTATACTTTCATAGTGTTTTTTTTAGTGGGGGGTCACTATTTGCTCATAGTTGGGACCCTTTGTGATCAGAAGCATTGCTTTTAGATGTAGTTTATAATCATACCTAGGACTAGTTGGCATTGTGGTGCTGTTGGCACTTTTGCTATCAGCTGTTGGCACTTTTGCTATCAGCTGTTGGCACTTTTGCTATCGGCTTTTGGCACTTTTGCTATAAGCTGTGGTGGTGTTGGCACTTTTGCTATCAACTGGTGTTGTTCGCAAGTTTTTATATAAACATGTATTTTTATACTTTCATAGTGTTTTTTTTTTAGTGGAGGTTAACTATTTGCTCATACCTGGGAACATTTGTCATCAGAAGCCTTGCTGTCAGATGTAGTTTATAGTCATAATTGGACAAGTTGGCACTGTGGTGCTGTTGGCACTTTTGCTATCAGCTGTTGGCACTTTTGCTATCATCTGTTGGCACTTTTGCTATCAGGTGTTGGCACTTTTGCTATCAGCTTTTGGCACTTTTGGTATCAGCTGTTTGCACTTTTGCTATCAGCTGTTGGCACTTTTGCTATCAGCTGTGGTGCTGTTGGCACTTTTGCTATCAACTGGTGTGGTTCGCAAGTTTTTATATAAACATGTATTTTTATACTTTCATAGTGTTTTTTTTTTTAGTGGGGGGTCACCATTTGCTCATAGATGGAACCCTTTGTGATCAGAAGCCTTGCTGTCAGATTTAGTTTATATTCATACCTAGGACTAGTTGGCACTGTGGTGCTGTTGGCACTTTTGCTATCAGGTGTTGGCACTTTTGCTATCAGCTTTTGGCACTTTTGGTATCAGCTGTTTGCACTTTTGCTATCAGCTGTTGGCACTTTTGCTATCAGCTGTGGTGCTGTTGGCACTTTTGCTATCAACTGGTGTGGTTCGCAAGTTTTTATATAAACATGTATTTTTATACTCTCATAGTGTTTTTTTTTAGTGGGGGGTAACTATTTGCTCATAGCTGTGACCCTTTGTGATCAGAAGCCTTGCTGTCAGATGTAGTTTATAGTCATGCCTAGGACCAGTTGGCACTGTGGTGCTGTTGGCACTTTTGCTATCAGCTGTTGACACTTTTGCTATCAGCTGTGGTGCTGTTGGCACATTTGCTATCAGCTGTTGGCACTTCTGCTATCAGCTGTTGGCACATTTGCTATCAGCTTTTGGCACTTTTGCTATCAGATGTTGGCACTTTGCTATCAGCTGTTGGCACTTCTGCTATCAGCTGTTGGCACTTTTGCTATCAGCTGTTGGCACATTTGCTATCAGCTGTGGTGCTGTTGGCACTTTTGCTATCAACTGGTGTTGTTCGCAAGTTTTTATATAAACATGTATTTTTATACATTCATGGTTTTTTTTTAGTGGGGGGTCACCATTTGCTCATAGCTGGGACCCTTTGTGATCAGAAGCCTTGCTGTCAGATGTAGTTTATAGTCATACCTAGGAATAGTTGGCAATGTGGTGCTGTTAGCACTTTTGCAATCAGCTGTTGGCACTTTTGCTATCAGCTGTTGGCACTTTTGCTATCAGCTGTTGGCACTTTTGCTATCAGCTTTTGGCACTTTTGGTATCATCTTTTGGCACTTTTGCTATCAGCTGTTGGCACTTTTGCTATCAGCTGTTGGCACTTTTGCTATCAGCTGTTGGCACTTTTGCTATCAGCTGTGGTGCTGTTGGAACTTTTGCTATCAACTAGTGTTGTTCGCAAGATTTTATATAAACATGTATTTATATACTTTCATAGTGTTTTTTTAGTGGGAGTTTACTATTTGCTCATAGCTGGGACCCTTTGTGATCAGAAGCCTTGCTGTCAGATGTAGTTTATAATCATACCTAGGACTAGTTGGCACTGTGGTGCTGTTGGCACTTTTGCTATCAGCTGTTGGCACATTTGCTATCAGCTGTTGGCACTTTTGCTATCAGCTGTTGGCACTTTTGCTATCAGCTGTGGTGCTTTTGGCACTTTTGCTATCAACTGGTGTTGTTCGCAAGTTTTTATATAAACATGTATTTTTATACATTCATAGTGTTTTTTTTCAGTGGGTGGTCACTATTTGCTCATAGATGGGGCCCTTTGTGATCAGAAGCCTTGCTGTCAGATGTAGTTTATATTCACACCTAGGACTAGTTGGCACTGTGGTGCTGTTGGCACTTTTGCTATCAGCTGTTAGCACTTTTGCTATCAGCTGTGGTGCTGTTGGCACTTTTGCTATCAGCTGTTGGCACTTTTGCTATCAACTGTTGGCACTTTTGCTATCAGCTTTTGGCACTTTTGGTATCAGCTGTTGGCACTTTTGCTATCAGCTGTTGGCTCTTTTGCTATCAACTGTTGGCACTTTTGCTATCAGCTTTTGGCACTTTTAGTATCAGCTGTTGGAACTTTTGCTATCTGCTGTTGGCACTTTTGCTATCAGCTGTTGGCACTTTTGCTATCAGCTTTTGGCACTTTCGGTATCATCTGTTCGCACTTTTGCTATCAGCTGTTGGCACTTTTGCTATCAGCTTTTGGCACTTAAGGTATCAACTGTTGGCACTTTTGCTATCAACTGGTGTTGTTCGCAAATTTTTATATAAACATGTATTTTTATACTTTCATAGTGTTTTTTTTTAGTGGGGTTAACTATTTGCTCATAGCTGGGACCCTTTGTAATCAGAAGCCTTGCTGTCAGATGTAGTTTATATTCATACCTAGGACTAGTTGGCACTGTGGTGTTGTTGGCACTTTTGCTATCAGCTGTTGTCACTTTTGCTATCAGCTGTTGGCACTTTTGCTATCAGCTGTTGGCATTTTTGCTATCTGCTGTTGGCACTTTTGCTATCAGCTGTGGTGCTGTTGGCACTTTTGCTATCAACTGGTGTTGTTCGCCAGTTTTTATATAAACATGTATTTTTATACATTCATAGTGTTTTTTTTTTAGTGGGGCGTCACTATTTGCTCAGAGCTGGGACCCTTTGTGATCAGAAGACTTACTGTCAGATGTAGTTTATAGTCATACCTAGGAGTAGTTGGCCCTTTGGTGCTGTTGGCACTTTTGCTATCAGCTGTTGGCACTTTTGCTATCAGCTGTGGTGCTGTTTGCTCTTTTGCTATCAACTGGTGTTGTTCGCAAGTTTTTATATAAACATGTATTTTTATACTTTCATAGTGTTTTTTTTTTAGTGGGGTTAACTATTTGCTCATAGCTGGGACCCTTTGTAATCAGAAGCCTTGCTGTCAGATGTAGTTTATAGTCATACCTAGGACTAGTTGGCACTGTGGTGTTGTTGGCACTTTTGGTATCAGCTGTTGGCACTTTTGCTATCAGCTGTTGGCACTTTTGCTATCAGCTCTTGGCACTTTTGGTATCATCTATTGCCACTTTTGCTATCAGCTGTTGGCACTTTTGCTATCAGCTGTTGGCACTTTTGCTATCAGCTGTGGTGCTTTTGGCACTTTTGCTATCAACTGGTGTTGTTCGCAAGTTTTTATATAAACATGTATTTTTATACATTCATAGTGTTTTTTTTTAGTGGGTGGTCACTATTTGCTCATAGATGGGGCCCTTTGTGATCAGAAGCCTTGCTGTCAGATGTAGTTTATATTCACACCTAGGACTAGTTGGCACTGTGGTGCTGTTGGCACTTTTGCTATCAGCTGTTGGCACTTTTGCTATCAGCTGTTGGCACTTTTGCTATCAGCTGTTGGCACTTTTGCTATCAGCTGTGGTGCTGTTTGCACTTTTGCTATCAACTGGTGTTGTTCGCAATTTTTTATATAAACATGTATTTTTATACTTTCATAGTGTTTTTTTTTTTTTAGTGGGGGATCACTATTTGCTCTTAGCTGGGACCCTTTGTGATCAGAAGCCTTGCTGTCAGATGTAGTTTATAGTCATACCTAGGACTAGATGGCACTGTGGTGCTGTTGAAACTTTTGCTATCAGCTGTTGGCACTTTTGCTATCAGCTGTTGGCACTTTTAGTATCGGCTGTTGGCACTTTTCCTATCAGCTGTTGGCACTTTTCCTATCAGCTGTGGTGCCGTTGGCACTTTTGCTATCAACTGGTGTTGTTCGCAAGTTTTTATATAAACATGTATTTTTATACTTTCATAATGTTTTTTTTTAGTGGGGGTCACTATTTGCTCATAGCTGGGACCATTTGTGATCAGAAGCCTTGCTGTCAGATGTAGTTTATATTTATACCTAAGACTAGTTGGCACTGTGGTGCTGTTGGCACTTTTGGTATCAGCTGTTGGCACTTTTGCTATCAGCAGTTTGGCTCTTTTGCTATCAGCCGTTTGCACTTTTGCTATCAGCTGTGGTGCTGTTGGCACTTTTGCTATCAACTGGTGTTGTTCGCAAGTTTTTATATAAACATGTATTTTTATACATTCATAGTGTTTTTTTTAGTGGGGCGGTCACTATTTGCTCATAGCTGGGACCCTTTGTGATCAGAAGCCTTGCTGTCAGATGTAGTTTATAGTCATACCTAGGACTAGTTGGTAATGTGGTGCTGTTGGCACCTTTGCTATCAGCTGTTGTCACTTTTGCTATCAGCATTTGTCACTTTTTCTATCAGCTGTTGGCATTTTGCTATCAGCTGTTGGCACTTTTGCTATAAGCTGTTGGCACTTTTGGTATCATCTGTTGGCACTTTTGCTATCAGCTGTTGGCACTTTTGCTATCAGCTTTTGGCACTTTTGGTATCAGCTGTTGGCACATTTGCTATCAGCTGTTGGCACTTTTGCTATCAGCTGTGGTGCTGTTGGCACGTTTGCTATCAACTGGTGTTGTTCGCAAGTTTTTATATAAACATGCATAATTATACTGTCATAGTGTCTTTTTTTAGTGGGGGTCACTATTTGCTCATAGCTGGGACCCTTTGTGATCAGAAGACTTGCTGTCAGATGTAGTTTATAGTCATACCTAGGACTAGTTTGCACTGTGGTGCTGTTGGCACTTTTGCTATCAGCTTTTGTCACTTTTGCTATCAGCTGTTGTCACTTTTGCTATCAGCTGTTGGCACTTTTGCTATCAGTTGTTGGCACTTTTGCTATCAGCTTTTGGCACTTTTGCTATCAGCTGTTGTCACTTTTGCTATCAGCTGTTGGCACTTTTGCTATCAGCTGTTGGCGCTTTTGCTATCAGCTGTTGGCACTTTTGCTATCAGCTGTGTTGCTGTTGGCACTTTTGCTATCAACTGGTGATGTTCGCAAGTTTTTAAATAAACATGTATTTTCATATTTCATAGTGTTTTTTTTTAGTGGGGGGTTAGTATTTGCTCATAGCTGAGACCCTTTGTGATCAGAAGCATTGCTGTCAGATATAGTTTATTGTCATACCTAGGACTAGTTGGCACATTTGTGCTGTTGTCACTTTTGCTATCAGCAGTTTGCAGTTTTGCTATCACCTGTTGGCACTTTTGCTATCAGCTGTTGGAACTTTCGCTATCAGCTGTGGTGCTTTTGGCACTTTTGCTATCAACTGGCGTTGTTCGCAAGTTTTTATGTAAACATGTATTTTTATACTTTCATAGTGTTTTTTTTAGTGGGGGGTAACTATTTGCTCATAGCTGGAACCTTTTGTGATCAGAAGCCTTGCTATCAGATGTAGTTTATAGTCATACCTAGGACTAGTTGGCACTGTGGTGCTGTTGGCACTTTTGCAATCAGCTGTTGGCACTTTTGCTATCAGCTGTTGGGACTTTTGCTATCAGCTGTTGGAACTTTTGATATCAGCTGTGGTGCTGTTGGCACTTTTGCTATCAGCTTTCGGCACTTTTGCTATCAGCTGTTGGCATTTTTGCTATCAGCTAATGGCACTTTGCTATCAGCTGTGGTGCTGTTGGCACTTTTGCTATCAACTGGTGTTGTTCGCAAGTTTTTATATAAACATTTATTTTTATACATTCATAGTGTTTTTTTTTAGTGGGGGGTCACTATTTGCTCATAGCTGAGACCCTTTGTGATCAGAAGCCTTGCTGTCAGAAGTAGTTTATAGTCATACCTAGGACTAGTTGGCACTGTGGTGCTGTTGGCACTTTTGCTATCAGCTGTTGGAACTTTTGCTATCAGCTGTTGGCACTTTTGCTATCAGCTGTTGGCACTTTTGCTATCAGCTGTGGTGCTGTTGGCACTTTTGCTATCAACTGGTGTTGTTCACAAGTTTTTATATAAACATGTATATTTATACTTTCATAGTGTTTTTTTTTTTACTGGGGGGGTCACTATTTGCTCATAGCTGGGACTCTTTGTGATCAGAAGACTTGCTGTCAGATGTAGTTTATAATCATACCTAGGACTAGTTGGCACTGTGGTGCTGTTGGCACATTTGCTATCAGCTGTTGGCACATTTGCTATCAGCTGTTGGCATTTTGCTATCAGCTGTGGTGCTGTTGGCACTTTTGCTATCAGCTTTTGGCACTTTTGCTATCAGCTGTTGGCACTTTTGCTATCAGCTGTTGGCACTTTCGCTATCAGCTGTTGGCAATTTTGCTATCAGCTGTTTGCACTTTTGCTATCAGCTCTTGGCACTTTTGCTATCAACTGGTGTTGTTCGCAAGTTTTTATATAAACATGTATTTTTATACTTTCATAGTGTTTTTTTTTTAGTGGGGGTCACTATTTGCTCATAGCTGGGACCCTTTGTGATCAGAAGCCTTTCTATCAGATGTAGTTTATAGTCATACCTATGACTAGTTGGCACTGTGGTGCTGTTGGCACTTTTGCTATCAGCTGTTGGCACTTTTGCTATCAGCTGTTGGCACTTTTGCTATCAGCTGTTTGCACTTTTGGTATCAGCTGTTGGCACTTTTGGTATCAGATGTTGGCACTTTTGCTATCAGCTGTGGTGCTGATGGCACTCTTGCTATCAACTGGTGTTGTTCGCAAGTTTTTATATAAACATGTATTTTTATACTTTCATAGTGTTTGTTTTTAGTGGGGTGTCACTATTTGCTCATAGCTGGGTCCCTTTGTGATCAGAAGCCTTGCTGTCAGATGTAGTTTATAGTCATACCTAGGACTAGTTGGTGGCACTGTGGTGCTGTTGGCACTTTTGCTATCAGCTGTTGGCACTTTTGCTATCAGCTGTTGGAACTTTTGCTATCAGCTGTTGGCACTTTTGCTATCAGCTGTGGTGCTGTTTGCACTTTTGCTATCAACTGGTGTTGTTCGCAAGTTTTTATATAAACATGTATTTTTATACATTCATAGTGTCTTTTTTTTAGTGGGGGTCACTATTTGCTCATAGCTGGGACCCTTTGTGATCAGAAGCCTTGCTGTCAGATGAGGTTTATAGTCATACCTAGGACTAGTTGGCAATGTGGTGCTCTTGGCACTTTTGCTATCAGCTGTTGGCACTTTAGCTATCAGCTGTTGGGACTTTTGCTATCAGCTGTTGGGACTTTTGCTATCAGCTAATGGCACTTCTGCTATCAGCTGTGGTGCTGTTGGCACTTTTGCTATCAACTGGTGTTGTTCGCAAGTTTTTATATAAACATTTATTTTTATACATTCAATGTGTTTTTTTTTAGTGGGGGGTCACTATTTGCTCATAGCTGGGACCCTTTGTGATCAGAAGCCTTGCTGTCAGAAGTAGTTTATAGTCATACCTAGGACTAGTTGGCACTGTGGTGCTGTTGGCACATTTGCTATCAGCTGTTGGCACATTTGCTATCAGCTGTTGGCATTTTGCTATCAGCTGTGGTGCTGTTGGCACTTTTGCTATCAGCTTTTGGCACTTTTGCTATCAGCTGTTGGCCCTTTTGCTATCAGCTGTTGGCACTTTTGCTATCAGCTGTTGGCACTTTCGCTATCAGCTGTTGGCAATTTTGCTATCAGCTGTTTGCACTTTAGCTATCAGCTCTTGGCACTTTTGCTATCAACTGGTGTTGTTCGCAAGTTTTTATATAAACATGTATTTTTATACATTCATAGTGTTTTTTTTTTAGTGCGGGTAACTATTTGCTCATAGCTGGGACCCTTTGTGATCAGAAGCCTTGCTATCAGATGTAGTTTATAGTCATACCTAGGACTAGTTGGCACTGTGGTGCTGTTGGCACTTTTGCTATCAGCTGTTGGCATTTTTGCTATCAGCTGTTGGCACTTTTGCTATCAGCTGTTTGCACTTTTGGTATCAGCTGTTGGCACTTTTGGTATCAGATGTTGGCACTTTTGCTATCAGCTGTGGTGCTGATGGCACTCTTGCTATCAACTGGTGTTGTTCGCAAGGTTTTTATATAAATATGTATTTTTATACTTTCATAGTGTTTGTTTTTAGTGGGGTGTCACTATTTGCTCATAGCTGGGACCCTTTGTGATCAGAAGCCTTGCTGTCAGATGTAGTTTATAGTCATACCTAGGACTAGTTGGTGGCACTGTGGTGCTGTTGGCAATTTTGCAATTAGCTGTTGGCACTTTTGCTATCAGCTGTGGTGCTGTTGGCACTTTTGCTATCAACTGGTGTTGTTCGCAAGTTTTTATATAAACATGTATTTTTATACATTCATAGTGTCTTTTTTTTAGTGGGGGTCACTATTTGCTCATAGCTGGGACCCTTTGTGATCAGAAGCCTTGCTGTCAGATGAAGTTTATAGTCATACCTAGGACTAGTTAGCAATGTGGTGCTCTTGGCACTTTTGCTATCAGCTGTTGGCACTTTAGCTATCAGCTGTTGGGACTTTTGCTCTCAGCTGTTGGGACTTTTGCTATCAGCTGTTGGAACTTTTGCTATCAGCTGTGGTGCTGTTGGCACTTTTGCTATCAGCTTTCGGCACTTTTGCTGTCACCTGTTGGCACTTTTGCTATCAGCTGTTGGCACTTTTGCTATCAACTGTTGGCACTTTTGCTATCAACTGGTGTTGTTCGCAAGTTTTTATATAAACATGTATTTTTATAATTTCATAGTGTTTTTTTTTTAGTTGGGGGTCACTATTTGCTCATAGCTTGGACCCTTTGTTATCAGAAGACTTGCTGTCAGATGTAGGTTATAATCATACCTAGGACTATTTGGCATTGTGGTGCTGTTGGCACTTTTGCTATAAGCTGTTGGCACATTTGCTATAAGCTGTTGGCACATTTGCTATCAGCTGTTGGCATTTTGCTATCAGCTGTGGTGCTGTTGGCACTTTTGCTATCAGCTTTTTGTACTTTTGCTATCAGCTGTTGGCACTTTTGCTATCAGCTGTTGGCACTTTTGCTATCAGCTGTGGTGCTGTTGGCACTTTTGCTATCAACTGGTGTTGTTCGCAAGTTTTTATATAAACATGTATTTTCATACTTTCATATTGTTTTTTTTTTTTAGTGGGTGGTCACTATTTGCTCATAGCTGGGACCCTTTGTGATCAGACGACTTCCTGTCAGATGTAGTTCATAATCATACCTAGGACTAGTTGGCACTGTGGTGCTGTTGGCACTTTTGCTATCAGCTGTTGGCACTTTTGCTATCAGCTTTTGGCACTTTGGCTATCAGCTGTTGGCACTTTTGCTATCAGCTGTTGGCACATTTGCTATCAGCTGTGGTGCTGTTGGCACTTTTGCTATCAACTGGTGTTGTTCGCAAGTTTTTATATAAACATGTATTTTTATACATTCATAGTGTCTTTTTTTTAGTGGGGGTCACTATTTGCTCATAGCTGGGACCCTTTGTGATCAGAAGCCTTGCTGTCAGATGAGGTTTATAGTCATACCTAGGACTAGTTGGCAATGTGGTGCTCTTGGCACTTTTGCTATCAGCTGTTGGCACTTTAGCTATCAGCTAATGGCACTTCTGCTATCAGCTGTGGTGCTGTTGGCACTTTTGCTATCAACTGGTGTTGTTCGCAAGTTTTTATATAAACATTTATTTTTATACATTCAATGTGTTTTTTTTTTAGTGGGGGGTCACTATTTGCTCATAGCTGGGACACTTTGTGATCAGAAGCCTTGCTGTCAGAAGTAGTTTATTATCATACCTAGGACTAGTTGGCACTGTGGTGCTGTTGGCACTTTTGCTATCAGCTGTTGGAACTTTTGCTATCAGCTGTTGGCACTTTTGCTATCAGCTGTTGGCACTTTTGCTATCAGCTGTGGTGCTGTTGGCACTTTTGCTATCAACTGGTGTTGTTCACAAGTTTTTATATAAACATGTATTTTTATACTTTCATAGTGTTTTTTTTTTTTAGTGGGGGGGTCACTATTTGCTCATAGCTGGGACCCTTTGTGATCAGAAGACTTGCTGTCAGATGTAGTTTATAATCATACCTAGGACTAGTTGGCACTGTGGTGCTGTTGGCACATTTGCTATCAGCTGTTGGCACATTTGCTATCAGCTGTTGGCATTTTGCTATCAGCTGTGGTGCTGTTGGCACTTTTGCTATCAGCTTTTGGCACTTTTGCTATCAGCTGTTGGCACTTTTGCTATCAGCTGTTGGCACTTTCGCTATCAGCTGTTGGCAATTTTGCTATCAGCTGTTTGCACTTTTGCTATCAACTGGTGTTGTTCGCAAGTTTTTATATAAACATGTATTTTTATACTTTCATAGTGTTTTTTTTTTAGTTCGGGTAACTATTTGCTCATAGCTGGGACCCTTTGTGATCAGAAGCCTTGCTATCAGATGTAGTTTATAGTCATACCTAGGACTAGTTGGCACTGTGGTGCTGTTGGCACTTTTGCTATCAGCTGTTGGCACTTTTGCTATCAGCTGTTGGCACTTTTGCTATCAGCTGTTTGCACTTTTGGTATCAGCTGTTGGCACTTTTGGTATCAGATGTTGGCACTTTTGCTATCAGCTGTGGTGCTGATGGCACTCTTGCTATCAACTGGTGTTGTTCGCAAGTTTTTATATAAACATGTATTTTTATACTTTCATAGTGTTTGTTTTTAGTGGGGTGTCACTATTTGCTCATAGCTGGGACCCTTTGTGATCAGAAGCCTTGCTGTCAGATGTAGTTTATAGTCATACCTAGGACTAGTTGGTGGCACTGTGGTGCTGTTGGCAATTTTGCTATCAGCTGTTGGCACTTTTGCTATCAGCTGTTGGAACTTTTGCTATCAGCTGTTGGCACTTTTGCTATCAGCTGTGGTGCTGTTGGCACTTTTGCTATCAACTGGTGTTGTTCGCAAGTTTTTATATAAACATGTATTTTTATACATTCATAGTGTCTTTTTTTTAGTGGGGGTCACTATTTGCTCATAGCTGGGACCCTTTGTGATCAGAAGCCTTGCTGTCAGATGAAGTTTATAGTCATACCTAGGACTAGTTGGCAATGTGGTGCTCTTGGCACTTTCGCTATCAGCTGTTGGCACTTTAGCTATCAGCTGTTGGGACTTTTGCTCTCAGCTGTTGGGACTTTTGCTATCAGCTGTTGGAACTTTTGCTATCAGCTGTGTTGCTGTTGGCACTTTTGCTATCAACTGGTGTTTTTCGCAAGTTTTTATATAAACATGTATTTTTATACTTTCATAGTCTTTTTTTTTAGTTTGGGGTCACTATTTGCTCATAGCTGGGACCCTTTGTGATCAGAAGACTTGCTGTCAGATGTAGTTTATAGTCATACCTAGGACTAGTTGGCACTGTTGTGCTGTTGGCACTTTTGCTATCAGCTGTTGGCACATTTGCTATCAGCTGTTGGCATTTTGCTATCAGCTGTGGTGCTGTTGGCACTTTTGCTATCAGCTTTCGGCACTTTTGCTATCAGCTGTTGGCATTTTTGCTATCAGCTAATGGCACTTTTGCTATCAGCTGTGGTGCTGTTGGCACTTTTGCTATCAAATGGTGTTGTTCGCAAGTTTTTATATAAACATGTATTTTTATACATTCATAGTGTTTTTTTTTAGTGGGGGGTCACTATTTACTCATAGCTGGGACCCTTTGTGATCAGAAGCCTTGCTGTCAGATGTAGTTTATAGTCATACCTAGGACTAGTTGGCACTGTGGTGCTGTTGGCACTTTTGCTATCAGCTGTTGGCACTTTTGCTATCAGCTGTTGGCACATTTGCTATCAGCTGTTGGCATTTTGCTATCAGCTGTGGTGCTGTTGGCACTTTTGCTATCAGCTGTTGGCACTTTTGCTATCACCTGTTGGCACTTTTGCTATCAGCTGTTGGCACTTTTGCTATGAACTGTTGGCACTTTTGCTATCAACTGGTGTTGTTCGCAAGTTTTTATATAAACATGTATTTTTATACTTTCATAGTGTTTTTTTTTTAGTTGGGGGTCACTATTTGCTCATAGCTTGGACCCTTTGTTATCAGAAGACTTGCTGTCAGATGTAGGTTATAATCATACCTAGGACTATTTGGCATTGTGGTGCTGTTGGCACTTTTGCTATCAGCTGTTGGCACTTTTGCTATCACCTGTTGGCACTTTTGCTATCAGCTGTTGGCACTTTTGCTATCAACTGTTGGCACTTTTGCTATCAACTGGTGTTGTTCGCAAGTTTTTATATAAACATGTATTTTCATACTTTCATATTGTTTTTTTTTTTAGTGGGTGGTCACTATTTGCTCATAGCTGGGACCCTTTGTGATCAGACGACTTCCTGTCAGATGTAGTTTATAATCATACCTAGGACTAGTTGGCACTGTGGTGCTGTTGGCACTTTTGCTATCAGCTGTTGGCACTTTTGCTATCAGCTTTTGGCACATTTGCTATCAGCTGTTGGCATTTTGCTATCAGCTGTGGTGCTGTTGGCACATTTGCTATCAGTTGTTGGCGCTTTTGCTATCACCTGTTGGCACTTTTGCTATCAGCTGTTGGCACTTTTGCTATCAGCTGTGGTGCTGTTGGCACTTTTGCTATCAACTGGTGTTGTTCGCAAGTTTTTATATAAACATGTATTTTTAAACACTCATAGTGTTTTTTTTTTAGTGGGGGGTCACTGTTTGCTCATAGCTGGGACCCTTTGTGATCAGAAGCCTTGCTGTCAGATGAAGTTTATAATCATACCTAGGACTAGTTGGCAATGTGGTGCTGTTGGCACTTTTTCTATCAGCTGTTGGCACTTTTGCTATCAGCTGTGTGCACTTTTGCTATCAGCTGTGGTGCTGTTGGCACTTTTGCTATAAACTAGTGTTGTTCGCAAGTTTTTATATAAACCTGTATTTTTATACTTTCATAGTGTTTTTTTTTCTGTGGGGGGTCACTATTTGCTCATAGCTGGTACCCTTTATGATCAGAAGCCTTGCTGTCATATGTAGTTTATAGTCATATCTAGGACTAGTTGGCACTGTGGTGATGTTGGCACTTTTGCTATCAGCTGTTGGCACTTTTGGTATCATCTGTTGGCACTTTTGCTATCAGCTGTTGGTACTTTTGCTATCACCTGTTGGCACTTTTGCTATCAGCTGTTGGTACTTTTGCTATCACCTTTTGCCACTTTTGAAATCAGCTGTTGGCACTTTTGCTATCAGCTGTTGGCACTTTTGCTATCAGCTGTGGTGCTCTTGGCACTTTTGCTATCAACTGGTGTTGTTCGCAAGTTTTTATTAAAACATGTATTTTTATACTTTCATAGTGTTTTTTTTTTAATGGGGGTCACTATTTGCTCATAGCTGGGACCGTTTGTGATCAGAAGCCTGCTGTCAGATGTAGTTTATAGTCATACTTAGGACTAGTTGGCACTGTGGTGCTGTTGGCACTTTTGCTATCAGCTGTTGGCACTTTTGCTATCACCTGTTTGCACTTTTGCTATCAGCTGTGGTGCTGTTTGCACTTTTGCTATCTACTGGTGTTGTTCGCATGTTTTTATATAAACATGTATTTTTATACTTTCATAGTGTTTTTTTTAGTGGGGGGTAACTCTTTGCTCATAGCTGGGACCCTTTGTGATCAGAAGCCTTGCTGTCAGATGTAGTTTATAGTCATACCTAGGACTAGTTGGCACTGTGGTTATGGTGGTGAGGGGTAGAGTTCTCGTTGTTAATTGTTGCTTGTATCAGAAATAGTTTAATTGGTGGAAAATTTCTTATCATTCTTTTTATTTCTTTTTAGTTTTCCACCGGAAATTCTGCGTGGAGCCGGGTGCGCAGAGACCAGTATTGGTCATTTGCTGTCTAAACCTCTGAGGGTTAATATCCGGTCCTTCGCTTGCTCCGTGCCACCACATAACTTTCGCCCCAGTAAACGGAGTTGTTGTTGTTGTTTTTTATTTTGTTTTTTTTTTTTTTTTTTAGTAATAAAAATATGTGTTTTCTTTCTTCCATTTAACCGTTCTACCGGACTTCGTTCTAGTTTCTGGTTTGTTATCATTAGTTTCTTCGGAACAATATAGGGAGTTATCCAAATCCGGTCTTGATCCAATGGAATCTTTTGATTTTATATTTTCAGAAATATATGCAGGTTTTAGTCTATCTATTGAAACATTACTATGTACGTCATCCGATCTTTTAATAGTAAAATATTTTTCATGACGACTTAATACTTGGAATGGACCTGTGTATGGAGCTTCCAATGGCTTTCTCACTCTGTCTGTTCTTAGCCAGATACTTTTACATGTTTGTAAATCTTTTGGAATGTAAGAATTAGGTATTGTATGCAGGTGTCCCCTGAATAATTTGTCCATGTCAAATTTTTGCATCTCGTCGGCTAGAATTTTAACGTGCGAGTTTGTCATTTCACTATTCTCGTTCTTGATAGAGTCAATTAACAATCGGGGGACTTGTGCATGACTCCCTGTTACTGCAGTAAATGAAGAATAGTTTGATTCGTTAGGTGTTATCCTCATTCCCAAAAGGACGATAGGAAGAGCTGACAACCACGATTCTTTCCTGGCTATAATAGCCGTTTTTAAAGTTCTGTGTGCTCGCTCATCTAATCCATTCGTTTGCCGATGGTACGCCGTTGTTCGTAATCTGTGGAAGCCTGTTATTTTTGATAGTTCTGAGAATAATTCGGATTCAAATTGGCTTCCTCTGTCCGTAACGACATGAAGAGGAACCCCGAATCGGGAGATCCACAGATTGACAAAAGCCGTTGATATTGATTTTGCCGTAATTTCTGTTATTGGGCATGCTTCTATCCATCTCGTATTTCTATCAATGCATGTTAATAAATATCGATATGGTGAAAAATAAGGGTCAGTTAGGTTCTTTACTGGTGGTAAGGGACCGACAATATCCACATGCACCGTTTCAAAACGACTGGAAGGTAATTCAAATGGATTTACTTTGCTCTTTGTGTGTTTTATTATTTTTGCTTGTTGGCAGTGTTGGCATTCTGTGCACCAGGTTTTTATTGACTTGTCCATCTTCGGCCAATAGTATCTGGATTTTATTATTTTTCTTGAAGATGTTATTCCTGGATGTGATAGATTATGCAGACTGTCAAATACCGATTTTCTGAGCTTTTCTGTCACAAAAGGTCGTGGAAAAGGTAATGTCGTGTCACATAATATGGTTTCATTTTGATTTATTGTGTATGGTTTCAGTTGATCTTTGAATGCCTGAATTTCATTGTCAGTAGCTTGATGCTTCACTATTTCTTGTAAGTCACATATATCAATAGTGATCGCGTTGACAGGTCGTGATAAACAATCAGCTACTATATTTTGTGAACCTCTTATATGTGAAATGTCATTTACATATTCGCTGATAAAACAGAGGTGACGCTGTTGTCTATCTGATTTTAAGGAAGACTGGCTTTTAAAAGCACTGCAAAGTGGTTTGTGATCCGTCAGTAACATTACATTTCTGCCTTCTATTAAATGTTTAAAATGGAGTACTGCTAGATAGGCAGCTAGTAGTTCTCTGTCAAAAGTAGAATATTTTTGTTGGGTTTGGGATAATTTCTTTGAAAAGAAACCTATGGGGATGGGTTGATTATCAATCATTTGATGAAGTGCTGCACCCACCGCATAATTCGAACTGTCTGTTACAAGTTGATAGTTGTTAGCTTTCGAGCTGGGGAAAGCCAAAACAGTTACATTTGATAAAGACTTTTTCATATTTTCGAAAGATTCAATTTCTTCCTTTGTTAGGGTTAATGACTTGGAATTTTGGTTTAAACGTATTTTTTCCGTGAGAGGTAGTATGATATCGCTGAAATTTGGCACAAGTTTTCTGTAAAAATTTGCCATTCCGATGAATCGGCGTAGTGATTTGGAATCGTTTGGTTGAGGAAATTCACTTAATTCATTCAACTTTTTAGCACTGGGTTTGAGACCACTAGCAGAAATATGAAATCCTAAAAAGTCTAATTCATTAGCACTAAATATGCATTTGGAGAGACAAATTTTAAAATCGTACTCACTCAGTTTTTGTAGTACTAGGTCGATATGCTTGGAATGAGTTTCTTCATCTTCTGAGAATATAAGGATATCGTCGATATATACAAAGGTATAATCAGTATCACGAAAGATATTGTCCATCATTCTCTGAAAAGTACATGATGCGTTCCGTAGTCCGAAAGGCATATAGTTATATTCAAATAACCCAAAAGGGGTAGAGATGGCTGTCTTGCAAACATCCTCCGGATGTACAGGTATCTGATGATAAGCAGACGACAGGTCTATCTTTGAAAAGAACTTCTTATTATGAAGCTTCGAAGACAAGGAATTTATATTTGGGACTTGATATCGATCGGCTTTTGTTATGGTATTTAAATGTCTGTAATCGCCAACAGGTCTATATGTGCCGTCTGACTTCGGTACCATATGTAAGGCTGAACTCCATTCAGAGTTTGAAGGGGAAATTATTCCTGCCTTTAGGAGTTTCTTGAATTCCTCTTTTGCAATTTCACATCTCTGAGCTGATAATTGTCTGGCTCTGGAGAAAGTAGGAGGGTTGCTACCAGTTTCTATTCTATGGAATATCTTTGGTTTTGTTGCATTCGTGTCGCGATGAGGAGAAATTAAGTTTGGGTATTTCTCCAGAATTGCTCGTACCATTTTGTTAGCATCTTTATTCGGTACTAAATCTATATTCATGATAATAGACGATGGATGTGCATCGGATTGTCTATTAGTCATTTTATCAATCAGCTTATTGTTTGTGCAGTCCACCATTAGCCCGAAATGGTTTAGGAAATCGTATCCTAGGAGTGGCTGAGCAGTTTCGGCTATTATAAATGTCCAGGTAAATTCTCGTCTGAGGTTCCGTAGTGTTAGATTCAGTCCTGCTTGTCCTGAGCATTCAATCTTTTGACCGTTGGCAGACACTAAAGAGATATTGGTTGGGTATGTTACAGCTCCGCTTAAATATCTCTTCGGAAGTATAGATACGGCAGCTCCTGTATCCACAATAAAATTTAAACTTTGAGCTCCTAACCGTGCGGCTACAATGAGAAGCGGCGAGGAAATGGAAGCTAACACCTCTCGCCTAGTTAGTTTTCCGAAATCTCACGAGGAACTGGTGAATTTGGGCGAGAGTTGGGTTGCATTTGAACATTCCGTTTATTTGGCCATCTGCACCACGGCTTACAAAATTTTGCACGTTCCGCAAAGTATAAATGCGCTCGGCAAATTAGAGGTTTTTGGTCCTTGTTAAAAGGGCGAACACTGGTAGGGAATTTATTTTCACTGTGGGAACAGCCATGTATCCTTTTAGTTTCATTTTCATTTTGCTGTTCATCCCTTTGCTTCCCCGAAATCTGTTGAATATGTGCGGTGTCTTGTTTGTTAAAATATAATAGTAAGTCATCCGCCATTCTTCCAAGGCGATCTGTGTCTAAATCGACTTGTGCCGCTACCACTGGTTTAATGGAGTGAGGTAGGGCTTGAATAAATTTGTGACGTACGATATCGTCCCCTACGCCAAATCGGCTTGCTAATGACATAAGTTTATTCAGGTATACTGAGGGACGACCTGTTACAGTCGATGACAACATTAATTTGTCCAGCATCTCTGGTTTTGTTTTCTCGTAAGCGCCCGTCACTGCTTCTCTTAGTGCGTCGTAATCTTTTGATTGCAGTATAGTTGGCTGTATATTTCCTACTATGTCCACAGGGAGAGCTGCCAAAGTGTTAAAAAATTTTTGACTGGTCTGTCTTATATTTGCAATATTAAATTGCGCCTCCATTATCGCAAACCAAGCTATTACGTTTGATTCAATGAAGTTTGGTGGTTTTATCGCAACAGCTTGGATTGGTTGGTTTTGATTAATTGTAGTTTCTTCAGCGTCATCTGCCATGTTTTTGGTTTGTGTTGAATAAAAATTCTAATTTTGTGACAGTTCAATTTTTTTTTTTTTTCGTGCGTGCGTGTATATATATGTGTTAAAATCACGTCGGGCGTCACCACTTATGGTGATGGGGGGTAGAGTTCTCGTTGTTAATTGTTGCTTGTATCAGAAGGTAGATAAATAGTAGCAGTCCTTCGGGACAGCCGCTAGTTTGGCCTAAAGGTTCAACAAGCGATCAAATTGAGGTCACCATAACATAAACAAAATAACATACGAAAGAGAAGGGTATATCAAAAACACTTAAGTATTTAAATGCAACATCAATGAATAGTACAATGTTTCTTGATTTACACGCACAAAGTCCGTTACAAAATGTTCATTCATAGAAGAGAAATCCGATTATTAAAAGAATATAAGTGTCTTTTGTTAATACTTAAGTTCATGACGTGCTGGTCACAGGAGATGAAAGGTGAGGTCAATGGGTTGGTAGGAGTCCTTTGATATCTCCGTTGGTGAAGGAAGGCTGAAGGCATTGGGTTTGATGGGTGAGGAAAGCGTAGCGACATTCACTGACGGTACTTCAAAGCTTTCTGTCTTAGAAGTGAATTTATCGCTCTATTTATGTGTGCCCATCGGATCAGAGTCAGTCTGCTGAAACAAACTGTTGGGTATGGCGCGGAGCCGTTTCATTGGTGGAAATTGCTTATTATTCTTTTTATTTCTTTTTAATTTTCCCCGGAAATTCTGCGTGGAGCCGGGTGCGCAAAGACCAGTATTGGTCATTTGCTGTCTAAACATCTGAGGGTTAATATCCGGTCCTTCGCTTGCTCCGTGCCACCACATACATGCTTATATAAAAACTTGCGAACAACACCAGTTGATAGCAAAAGTGCCAAAAGCAACACAGCTGATACCAAAAGTGCCAACAGCTGATAGCAAAAGTGCCAACGTCACCACTGTGCCAACTAGTCCTAGGTATGACTATAAACTACATATGAAAGCAAGGCTTCTGATCACAAAAAGTCCCAGCTATGAGCAAATAGTGATCCCCCACTAAAAAAAAAACACTATGAAAGTATAAACATACATGTTTATATAAAAACTTGCGAACAACACCAGTTGATAGCAAAAGTGCCAAGAGCACAACAGCTGATAGCAAAAGTGCCAACAGCTGATAGCAAAATTGCCAACTGCACCACAGTGCCAACTAGTCCTAGGTATGACTATAAACTACATCTGACAGCAAGGCTTCTGATCACAAATGGTCCCAGCTATGAGCAAATAGTGACCCCCCACTAAAAGAAAAAACTATGAAATTATAAAAATACATGTTTATATAAAAAATTGCGAACAACACCAGTTGGTAGCAAAAGTGCCAACAGCACCCCAGCTGATAGCAAAAGTGCCAACAGCTGATAGCAAAAGTGCCAACAGCTGATAGCAAAAGTGCCAACAGCTGATACCAAAAGTGCCAAAAGCTGATAGCAAAAGTGCCAACAGCTGATAGCAAAAGTGCCAACAGCTGATAGCAAATGTGCCAACAGCTGATAGCAAAAGTTCCAACAGATGATAGCAAAAGTGCCAACAGCTTATAGCAAAAGTGCAAACAGCTGATAGCAAAAGTGCCAACAGCTGATAGCAAAAGTGCCAACAGCACCACAGTGCCAACTAGTCCTAGGTATGACTATAAACTACATCTGACAGCAAGGCTTCTGATCACAAAGGGTCCCAGCTATGAGCAAATAGTGACCCCCCACTAAAAAAAAACACTATGAAAGTATAAATTACATGTTTATATAAAAACTTGCGAACAACACCAATTGATAGCAGAAGTGCCAACAGCACCACAGCTGATAGCAGAAGTGCCAACAGCTGATAGCAAAAGTGCCAACAGCTGATAGCAAAAGTGCCAACAGCACCACAGTGACAAATAGTCCTAGGTATGACTATAAACTACATCTAACAGCAAGGATTCTGATCACAAAGAGTCCCAGCTCTGAGGAAATAGTGACCCCCCACTAAAAAAAAACACTATGAAAATATAAAAATACATGTTTCTATAAAAACTTGCGAACAACACAAGTTGATAGCAAAAGTGCCAACAGCACCACAGCTGATAGCAAAAGTGCCAACAGCTGATAGCAAAAGTGCCAACAGGTGATAGCAAAAGTGCCAACAGCTGATACCAAAAGTACCAAAAGATGATAGCAAAAGTGCCAACAGCTGATAGCAAAAGTGCCAACAGCTGATAGCAAAAGTGCCAACAGCTGATAGCAAAAGTGCCAACAGCACTACAGTGCCAACTAGTCTCAGGTATGATTATAAACTACATCTGACAGCAAGGCTTCTGATCACAAAGGGTTCCAGCTATGAGCAAATAGTGACACCCCACTAAAAAAAAACACTATGAAATTAAAAAAATACGTGTTTATATAAAAACTTGCGAACAAAACCAGTTGATAGCAAAAGTGCAAACAGTACCACAGCTGATAGCAAAAGTGCCAACAGCTGATAGCAAAAGTGCCAACAGCTGATAGCAAAAGCGCCAAAAGCTGATAGCAAAAGTGCCAACAGCTGATAGCAAAAGTGCCAACAGCACCACAGTGCGAACTAGTCCTAGGTATGACTATAAACTACATCTGATAGCAAGGCTTCTGATCACAAAGGGTCCAAGCTTTGAGCAAATAGTGACCCCCCACTTAAAAAAAACACTATGAAAGTATAAAAATACATGTTTATATAAAAACTTGCGAACAACACCAGTTGATAGCAAAAGTGCCAAAAGCTGATAGCAAAAGTTCCAACAGCTGATAGCAAAAGTGCCAACAGCTGATAGCAAAAGTGCCAACAGCACTACAGTGCCAACTAGTCTCAGGTATGATTATAAACTACATCTGACAGCAAGGCTTCTGATCACAAAGGGTTCCAGCTATGAGCAAATAGTGACACCCCACTAAAAAAAAACACTATGAAATTAAAAAAATACGTGTTTATATAAAAACTTGCGAACAACACCAGTTGATAGCAAAAGTGCAAACAGTACCACAGCTGATAGCAAAAGTGCCAACAGCTGATAGCAAAAGTGCCAACAGCTGATAGCAAAAGTGCCAAAAGCTGATAGCAAAATGCCAACAGCTGATAGCAAAAGTGCCAACAGCACCACAGTGCCAACTAGTCCTAGGTATGACTATAAACTACATCTGATAGCAAGGCTTCTGATCACAAAGGGTCCAAGCTATGAGCAAATAGTGACCCCCCACTTAAAAAAAACACTATGAAAGTATAAAAATACATGTTTATATAAAAACTTGCGAACAACACCAGTTGATAGCAAAAGTGCCAAAAGCCGATAGCAAAAGTTCCAACAGCTGATAGCAAAAGTGACAACAGCTGATAGCAAAAGTGCCAACAGCTGATAGCAAAAGTGCCAACAGCACCACAGTGCCAACTAGTCCTAGGTATGATTTAAACTACATCTGACAGCAAGGCTTCTGATCACAAAAGTTCCCAGCTATGAGCAAATAGTGACCCCCCACTAAAAAAAAAACACTATGAAAGTATAAAAATACATGTTTATATAAAAACTTGCGAACAACACCAGTTGATAGCAAAAGTGCCAACAGCTGATCAAAAGTGCCAACAGCTGATAGCAAAAGTGCCAACAGCTGAAAGCAAAAGTGCCAACAGCACCACATTGCCAACTAGTCCTAGGTATGACTATAAACTACATCAGACAGCAAGGCTCCTGATCAACAAGGGTCCTAGCTATGAGCAAATAGTGACCCCCCACTAAAAAAAAACACTATGAAATTATAAAAATACATGTTTATATACAAAATTGCGAACAACACCAGTTGATAGCAAAAGTGCCAACAGCGCCACAGCTGATAGCAAAAGGGCCAACAGCTGATAGCAAAAGTGCCAACAGCTGATAGCAAAAGTGCCAACAGCACCACAGTGCCAACTAGTCCTAGGTATGACTATAAACTACATCTGACAGCAAGGATTCTGATCACAAAGGGTCCAAGCTATGAGCAAATAGTGACACCCCACTAAAAAAAAACACAATGAAATTATAAAAATACATGTTTCTATAAAAACTTGCGAACAACACCAGTTGATAGCAAAAGTGCCAACAGCACCACAGCTGATAGCAAAAGTGCCAACAGCTGAGAGCAAAAGTGCCAACAGCTGATATCAAAAGTGCCTACAGCTGATAGCAAAAGTGCCTACAGCTGATAACAAAAGTGCGAAAAGCTGATAGCAAAAGTGCCAACAGCTGATATCAAAAGTGCCTACAGCTGATAGCAAAAGTGCCAACAGCTGATAGCAAAAGTGCAAACAGCACTACAGTGCCAACTAGTCCTAGGTATGATTATAAACTACATCTGACAGCAAGGCTTCTGGTCACAAAGGGTCCCAGCTATGAGCAAATAGTGACACCCCATTAAAAAAAAAACACTATGAAAGTAAAAAAATATATGTTTATATAAAAACTTGCGAACAACACCAGTTGATAGCAAAAGTGCAAACAGCACCACAGCTGATAGCAAAAGTGCCAACAGCTGATAGCAAAAGTGCCAACAGCTGATAGCAAAAGTGCCAACAGCACCACAGTGCCAACTAGTTGTAGGTATGACTATAAACTACATCTGAGAGCAAGGCTTCTGATCACAAAGGGTCCCAGCTATGAGCAAATAATGACCCCCCACTAAAAAAAACACTATGAAAGTATAAAAATACATGTTTATATAAAAACTTGCGAACAGCACCAGTTGATTGCAAAAGTGCCAACAGCTGATAGCAAAAGTGCCAAAAGCCGATAGCAAAAGTGCCAACAGCTGATAGCAAAAGTGCCAAAAGCTGATAGCAAAAGTACCAACAGCTGATAGCAAACGTGCCAACAGCACCCAGTGCCAACTAGTCCTAGGTATGACTATAAACTACATCTGACAGGAAGGCTTCTGATCACAAAGGGTCCCAGCTATGAGCAAATAGTGACCCCCCATCTAAAAAAAAAACACTATGAAAGTATAAAAATACATATTTATATAAAAACTTGCGAACAACACCAGTTGATAGCAAAAGTGCCAACAGCACCACAGCTGATAGCAAATGTGCCAACAGCTGATAGCAAAAGTGCCAACAGCTGATAGCAAAAGTGCCAACAGCTGATAGCAAAAGTGCCAAAAGCTGATAGCAAAAGTGCCAACAGCTGATAGCAAAAGTACCAACAGCACCACAGTGCCAAGTAGTTCTAGGTATGACTATAAACTACATCTGACAGCAAGGCTTATGATCACAAAGGGTCCCAGCTATGAGCAAATAGTGATCCCCCGCTAAAAAAAAAACACTATGAATGTATAAAAATACATGTTTATATAAAAACTTGCAAACAACACAAGTTGATAGCAAAAGTGCCAAAAGCACCACAGATGATAGCAAAAGTGCCAACAGCTTATAGCAAAAGTACCAACAGATTATAGCAAAAGTGCCAACAGCTGTTAGCAAAAGTGCCAACAGCACCACAGTGCCAACTAGTCCTAGGTATGATTATAAATTATATCTGACAGCAAGGCTTCTGATCAAAAAGGGTCCCAGCTATGAGCAAATAGTGACACCCCACTAAAAAAAACACTATGAAAGTATAAAAATACATGTTTATATAAAAACTTGCAAACAACACCAGTTGATAGCAAAAGTGCCAACAGCACCACAGTGCCAACTAGTCCTAGGTATGACATTAAACTATATCTGACGGCAAGGCTTCTGATCACAAAGGGTCCCAGCTATGAGCAAATAGTGACACCCCACTAAAAAAAAACACTATGAAAGTATAAATATACATGTTTATATAAAAACTTGCGAACAACACCAGTTGATAGCAAAAGTGCCAACAGCACCACAGCTGATAGCAAAAGTGCCAACAGCTGATAGCAAATGTGCCAACAGCTGATAACAAAAGTGCCAACAGCTGATAGCAAATTTGCCAACAGCTGATGGCAAAAGTGCCAACAGCACCACAGTGCCAACTAGTCCTAGGTATGACCATAAACTACATCTGACAGCAAGGCTTATGATCACAAAGGGTCCCAGCTATGAGCAAATAGTGACCCACCACTAAAAAAAAAAAAACTATGAAAGTATAAAAATACATGTTTATATAAAAACTTTTGAACAACACCAGTTGATAGCAAAAGTGCAAACAGCACCACAGCTGATAGCAAAAGTGCCAACAGCTGATAGCAAAAGTGCAAACAGCTGATAGCAAAAGTGCCAACAGTTGATACCAAAAGTGCCGAAAGCTGATAGCAAAAGTGCCAACAGCTGATAGAAAAAGTGCCAACAGCTGATAGCAAAAGTGCCAACAGCTGATAGCAAAAGTGCCAACAGCACCACATTGCCAACTAGTCCTAGGTATGATTACAAACTACATCTGACAGCAAGGCTTCTGATCACAAAGGGTCCCAGCTATGAGCAAATAGTGACCCCCCACTAAAAAAAAACACTATGAAAGTATAAAAATACATGTTTATATAAAAACTTGCGAACAACACCAGTTGATAACAAAAGTGCGAAAAGCACCACAGCTGATAGCAAAAGTGCCAGCAGCTGATAGCAAAAGTGCCAACAGCTGATAGCAAAAGTGCCAACAAGTGATAGCATAAAAACATGCGAACAACACCAGTTGATAGCAAAAGTCCCAACAGCACCACAGCTGATTGCAAAAGTGCCAACAGTTGATAGCAAAAGTGCGAACAGCTGATAGCAAATGTGCAAACAGCTGATAGCAAAAGTTCCAACAGCTGATACCAAAAGTGCCAAAAGCTGATAGCAAAAGTGCCAACAGCTGATAGCAAAAGTGCCAACAGCTGATAGCATAAAAACATGCGAACAACACCAGTTTATAGCAAAAGTGCCAACAGCTGATAGCAAAAGTGCCAACAGCAACACAGCTGATAGCAAAAGTGCCAACAGCTGAAAGCAAAAGTGCCAAAAGCTGATAGCAAAAGTGCCAACAGCACCACAGTGCCAACTATTCCTAGGTATGACCATAAACTACATCTGACAGCAAGGCTTCTGATAACAAAGGATCCCAGCTATGAGCAAATAGTTAGCCCCCACTAAAAAAAAAACACTATGAAAGTATAAAAATACATGTTTATATAAAAACTTGCGAACAACACCAGTTGATAGCAAAAGTGCAAACAGCACCACAGCTCTTAGCAATAGTGCCAACAGCTGATAGCAAAAGTTCCAACAGCTGATAGCAAAAGTGCCAACAGCACCACATTGCCAACTAGTCCTAGGTATGACTATAAACTACATCTGACAGCACGGCTTCTGATCACAAAGGGTCCCTGGTATGAGCAAATAATTACCCCCACTAAAAAAAAAACAGTATGAAAGTATAAAAATACATGTTTATATAAAAACTTGCGAACAACACCAGTTGATAGCAATAGTGCAAACAGCACCACAGCTTATAGCAAAAGTGCCAACAGCTGATAGCAAAAGTGCAAACAGCACTACAGTGCCAACTAGTCCTAGGTATGATTATAAACTACATCTGACAGCAAGGCTTCTGATCACAAAGGGTCCCAGCTATGAGCAAATAGTGACACCCCACTAAAAAAAAAACACTATGAAAGTAAAAAAATATATGTTTATATAAAAACTTGCGAACAACACCAGTTGATAGCAAAAGTGCAAACAGCACCACAGCTGATAGCAAAAGTGCCAACAGCTGATAGCAAAAGTGCCAACAGCTGATAGCAAAAGTGCCAAAAGCCGATAGCAAAAGTGCCAACAGCTGATAGCAAAAGTGCCAAAAGCTGATAGCAAAAGTACCAACAGCTGATAGCAAACGTGCCAACAGCACCCAGTGCCAACTAGTCCTAGGTATGACTATAAACTACATCTGACAGCAAGGCTTCTGATCACAAAGGGTCCCAGCTATGAGCAAATAGTGACCCCCCACTAAAAAAAAACACTATGAAAGTATAAAAATACATATTTATATAAAAACTTGCGAACAACACCAGTTGATAGCAAAAGTGCCAACAGCACCACAGCTGATAGCAAATGTGCCAACAGCTGATAGCAAAAGTGCCAACAGCTGATAGCAAAAGTGCCAACAGCTGATAGCAAAAGTGCCAAAAGCTGATAGCAAAAGTGCCAACAGCTGATAGCAAAAGTACCAACAGCACCACAGTGCCAACTAGTCCTAGGTATGATTATAAATTACATCTGACAGCAAGGCTTCTGATCAAAAAGGGTCCCAGCTATGAGCAAATAGTGACACCCCACTAAAAAAAACACTATGAAAGTATAAAAATACATGTTTATATAAAAACTTGCAAACAACACCAGTTGATAGCAAAAGTGCCAACAGCACCACAGTGCCAACTAGTCCTAGGTATGACATTAAACTACATCTGACAGCAAGGCTTCTGATCACAAAGGGTCCCAGCTATGAGCAAATAGTGACACCCCACTAAAAAAAAACACTATGAAAGTATAAATATACATGTTTATATAAAAACTTGCGAACAACACCAGTTGAGAGCAAAAGTGCCAACAGCACCACAGCTGATAGCAAAAGTGCCAACAGCTGATAGCAAAAGTTCCAACAGATGATACCAGAAGTGCCAACAGCTGATAGCAAAAGTTCCAACAGCTGATAGCAAAGTGCCAGAAGCACCACAGTGCCAACTAGTCCTAGGTATGACTATAAATTACATCTGACAACAAGGCTTCTGATCATAAAGGGTCCCAGCTATGAGCAAATAGTTACACCCCACTAAAAGAAAACACTATGAAAGTATAAAAATACATGTTTATATAAAAACTTGCGAACAACACCAGTTGATAGCAAAAGTGCAAACAGCACCACAGCTGATAGCAAAAGTGCCAACAGCTGATAGCAAAAGTGCCAACAGCTGATAGCAAAAGTGCCAACAGCTGATAGCAAAAGTGCCAACAGCACCACATTCCAACTAGTCCTAGGTATGACTATAAACTACATCTGACAGCAAGGCTTCTGATCACAAAGGGTCCAAGCTATGAGCAAATAGTGACACCCCACTAAAAAAAAAAACATTATGAAAGTATAAAAATAGATGTTTATATAAAAACTTGCGAACAACACCAGTTGATAGTAAAAGTGCCAACAGCACCACAGCTGATAGCAAAAGAGCCATCAGCTGATAGCAAAAGTGCCAACAGCTGATAGTAAAAGTGCAAACAGCTGATAGCAAAAGTGCCAACAGCACCACAGTGCCAACTAGTCCTAGGTATGACTATAAATTACATCTGACAGCAAGACTTCTGATCACAAAGGTTCCCAGCTATGATCAAATAGTTACCCCCCACTAAAAAAAAAACTATGAAAGTATAAAAATACATGTTTATATAAAAACTTGCAAACAACACCAGTTGATAGCAATAGTGCCAACAGCTGATAGCAAAAGTGCCAACAGCTGATAGTAAAAGTGCCAACAGCACCACAGTGCCAACTAGTATTAGGTATGACTATAAACTACATCTGACAGCAAGGCTTCTGATCACAAAGTGTCCCAGCTATGAGCAAATAGTGACGCCCCACTAAAAAAAATACACTATGAAAGTATAAAAATACATGTTTATATAAAAAATTGCGAACAACACCAGTTGATAGCAAAAGTGCCAACAGCTGATAGCAAAAGTGCCAAAGCTGATTGCATAAGTGCCAACAGCTGATAGCAAAGTTGGCACTTTTGCCATCAGCTGTGGTGCTGTTGGCACTTTTGCTATGGTCTGTTGGCACTTTTGCTATCAGCTGTTGGCACTTTTGCTATCAGCTGTTGACACATTTGCTATCAGCTGTTGGCACTTTTGCTATCAGCTGTGGTGCTGTTTGCACTTTTGCTATCAACTGGTGTTGTTCACAAGTTTTTATATAAAAATGTATATTTATACTTTCATAGTGTTTTTTTTTTAGTGGGGGGTAACTATTTGCTCATAGCTGGGACCCTTTGTGATCAGAAGCCTTGCTGTCATATGTAGTTTATAGTCATGCCTAGGACTAGTTGGCACTGTGGTGCTGTTGGCACTTTTGCTATCAGCTGTTGGCACTTTTGCAATCAGCTGTTGGCACTTTTGCTATCAGCTGTTGGCACTTTTGCTATCAGCTGTGGTGCTGTTGGCACTTTTCCTATCAACTGGTGTTGTTCGAAAGTTTTTATATAAACATGTATTTTTATACATTCATAGAGTTTTTTTTTAGTGGGGGGTCACTATTTGCTCAGAGCTGGGACCCTTTGTGATCAGAAGCCTTGCTGTCAGATGTAGTTTATAATCATACCTAGGACTAGTTGGCAATGTGGTGCTGTTTGTACTTTTGCTATCAGCTGTTGGCACTTTTGCTATCAGCTGTTGGCAGTTTTGCTATCAGCTGTTGGCACTTTTGCTATCAGCTGTTGGAACTTTTGGTATCATCTGCTGGCACTTTTGGTATCAGCTGTTGGCAATTTTGCTATCAGCTGTTGGCACTTTTGCTATCATCTGTTGGCACTTTTGCTATCAGCTTTTGGCACATTTGGTATCAGCTGTTGGCACTTTTGCTATCAGCTGTTGGCACTTTTGCTATCAGCCGTGGTGCTGTTGGCACTTTTGATATCAACTGGTGTTGTTCGCAAGTTTTTATATAAACATGTATTTTTATACTTTCATAGTATTTTTTTTTTAGTGGGGGGTCACTATTTGCTCATAGCTGGGACCCTTTGTGATCAGAAGCCTTGCTGTCAGCTGTAGTTTATAGTCATACCTAGGACTAGTTGGCACTGTGGTGCTGTTGGCACTTTTGCTATCAGATGTTGGCACTTTTGCTATCAGCTGTTGGCACTTTTGCTATCAGCTGATGGCACTTTTGCTATCAGCTGTGGTGCTGTTGGCACTTTTACTATAAACTGGTGTTGTTCGCAAGTTTTTATATAAACATGTATTTTTATACTTTCATAATGTTTTTTTTTAGAGGGGTGTCACCATTTTCTCATAGATGGGACCCTTTGTGATCAGAAGCCTTGCTGTCAGATGTAGTTTATAGTCATACCTAGGACTAGTCGGCACTGTGGTGCTGTTGGCACTTTTGCTATGGTCTGTTGGCACTTTTGCTATCAGCTGTTGGCACTTTTGCTATCAGCTGTTTGCACTTTTGCTATCAGCTGTTGGCAATTTTGCTATCAGCTCTGGTGCTGTTGGCACGTTTGGTATCAACTGGTGTTGTTCACAAGTTTTTATATAAACATGTATTTTTATACTTTCATAGTGTTTTTTTTAGTGGGGGGTAACTATTTGCTCATAGCTGGGACCCTTTGTGATCAGAAGCCTTGCTGTCAGATGTAGTTTATAGTCATACCTAGGACTAGTTGGCACTGTGGTGCTGTTGGCACTTTTGCTATCAGCTGTTGGCACTTTTGCTATCAGCTGTTGGCACTTTGGTATCAGATTTTGGCAATTTTGGTATCAGCTGTTTGCACTTTTGCTATCAGCTGTTGGCACTTTTGCTATCAGCTGTTGGCACTTTTGCTATCAGCTGTTGGCACTTTTGCTATCAGCAGTTGGGACTTTTGCTATCACCTGTTGGCACTTTTGGTATCATCTGTTTGCACTATTGCTATCAGCTGTTGGCACTTTTGCTATCAGCTGTTGGCACTTTTGCTATCAGCTGTTGGCACTTTTGCTATCAGCTGTGGTGCTGTTGGCACTTTTGCTATCAACTGGTTTTGTTCGCAAGTTTTTATATAAACATGTATTTTTCTACTTTCATAGTGTTTTTTTTAGTGAGGGGTCACTATTTGCTCATAGCTGGGACACTTTGTGATCAGAAGCCTTGCTGTCAGATGTAGTTTATAGTCATACCTAGGACTAGTTAGCACTGTGGTGCTGTTGGCCCTTTTGCTATCAGCTGTTGGCACTTTTGCTATGAGCGGTTGGCACTTTTGCTATCAGCTGTGGTGATGTTGGCACTTTTGCTATCAACTGGTGTTGTTCGCAAGTTTTTATATAAGCATGTATTTTTATACTTTCATAGTGTTTTTTTTATGGGGGGTCACTATTTGCTCATAGCTGGGAGCCTTTGTGATCAGAATCCTTGCTGTCAGATGTAGTTTATAGTCATACCTAGGAGTAGTTGGCACTGTGGTGCTGTTGGCACTTTTGCTATCAGCTGTTGGCACTTTTGCTATCAGCTGTTGGCACTTTTGCTATCAGATGTGGCGCTGTTTGCACTTTTGCTATCAACTGGTGTTTTTCGCAAGTTTTTATATAAACATGTATTTTTATATTTCATAAAGTTTTTTTTTAGTGGGGGGTAACTATTTGAAAATAGCTGGGTCCCTTTGTGATCCGAAGCCTTGCTGTCAGATGTAGTTTATAGTCATACATAGGACCAGTTGGCACTGTGGTGCTGTTGGCACTTTTGCAATCAGCTGGTGGCACTTTTGCTATCAGCTGCTGGCACTTTTGCTATCAGCTGTTGACACTTTTGCTATTAGATGTTGGCACATTCGCTATCAGCTGTGGTGCTGTTGGCACTTTTGCTATCAACTGGTGTTGTTCGCGAGTTTTTATATAAACATGTATTTTTATACTTTCATAGTGTTTTTTTTTAGTGGGGGGTCATTTTTTGCTCATAGCTTAGACCCTTTGTGATCAGAAGCCTTGCTGTCAGATGTAGTTTTTAGTCATACCTAGGACTAGTTGGGACTGTGGTGCTGTTGGCACTTTTGCTATCAGCTGTTGGCACTTTTGCTATCAGCTGTTGGCACTTTTGCTATCAGCTGTTGGCACTTTTGATATCAGCTGTGGTGCTGTTGGCACTTTTGCTATCAGCTGTTGGCACTTTTGCTATCAGCTGTTGGCACTTTTGCTATCAGCTGTTGGCACTTTTGCTATCAACTGGTGTTGTTCGCAAGTTTTTATATAAACATGTATTTTTATACAATCATAGTGTTTTTTTTTTAGTGCGGGGTCACTATTTGCTCTTAGCTGGGGCCCTTTATGATCAGTAGCCTTGCTGTCAGATGTAGTTTATAGTCATACCTAGGACTAGTTGGCACTGTGGTGCTGTTGGCACTTTTGCTATCAGCTGTTGGCACTTTTGCTATCAGACTCTGGCATTTTTGCTATCAGCTGTTGGCACTTTTGATATCAGCTGTGGTGCTGTTGGCACTTTTGCTATCAACTGGTGTTGTTCGCAAGTTTTTATATAAACATCTATTTTTATACTTTCATAGTGTTTTTTTTTTAGTGGGGGGTCACTATTTGCTCATAGCTGGGACCCTTTGTGATCAGAACCCTTGCTGTCAGATGTAGTTTATAGACATGCCTAGGACTAATTGGCAATGTGGTGCTGTTGGCACTTTTGCTATCAGCTGGTGGCACTTTTGCTATCAACTGTTGGCACTTTTGCTATCAACTGTTGGCACTTTTGCTATCAGCTGTTGACATTTTGCTATCAGCTTTTGGCACTTTGGTATCAGCTGTTGGCACTTATGCTATCAGCTGTTGGAACTTTTCCTATCAGATGTTGGCACTTTTGCTATCAGCTGTTGGCACTTTTGCTATCGGCTGTTTGCACTTTAGCTATCATCTGTTGGCACTTTTGCTATCAGCTGTTGGCACTTTTGGTATCATCTGTTGTCACTTTTTCTATCAGCTGTTGGCACTTTTGCTATCAGCTGTTGGCACTTTTTCTATCAGCTGTTGGCACTTTTGCTATCAACTGGTGTTTTTCGCAAGTTTTTATATAAACATGTATTTTTATACTTTCATAGTGTTTTTTTTTAGTTGGGTGGTCATTTTTTGCTCATAGCAAGAGACCCTTTGTGATCAGAAGACTTGCTGTCAGATGTAGTTTATAATCATACCTAGGACTAGTTGGCACTGTGGTGCTGTTGGCACTTTTGCTATCAGCTGTTGGCACTTTTGCTATCAGCATCTGGCATTTTTGCTATCAGCTGTTGGCACTTTTGATATCAGCTGTGGTGCTGTTGGCACTTTTGCTATCAACTGGTGTTGTTCGCAAGTTTTTATATAAACATCTATTTTTATACTTTCATAGTGTTTTTTTTTTAGTGGGGGGTCACTATTTGCTCATAGCTGGGACACTTTGTGATCAGAACCCTTGCTGTCAGATGTAGTTTATAGTCATGCCTAGGACTAATTGGCAATGTGGTGCTGTTGGCACTTTTGCTATCAGCTTTTGGCACTTTTGGTATCAGCTGTTGGCACTTTTCCTATCAGATGTTGGCACTTTTGCTATCAGCTGTTGGCACTTTTGCTATCGGCTGTTTGCACTTTAGCTATCATCTGTTGGCACTTTTGCTATCAGCTGTTGGCACTTTTGCTATCAGCTGTTGGCACTTTTGCTATCAGCATCTGGCATTTTTGCTATCAGCTGTTGGCACTTTTGATATCAGCTGTGGTGCTGTTGGCACTTTTGCTATCAACTGGTGTTGTTCGCAAGTTTTTATATAAACATCTATTTTTATACTTTCATAGTGTTTTTTTTTTAGTGGGGGATCACTATTTGCTCATAGCTGGGACCCTTTGTGATCAGAACCCTTGCTGTCAGATGTAGTTTATAGTCATGCCTAGGAATAATTGGCAATGTGGTGCTGTTGGCACTTTTGCTATCAGCTTTTGGAACTTTTGGTATCAGCTGTTGGCACTTTTCCTATCAGATGTTGGCACTTTTGCTATCAGCTGTTGGCACTTTTGCTATCAGCATCTGGCATTTTTGCTATCAGCTGTTGGCACTTTTGATATCAGCTGTGGTGCTGTTGGCACTTTTGCTATCAACTGGTGTTGTTCGCAAGTTTTTATATAAACATCTATTTTTATACTTTCATAGTGTTTTTTTTAGTGGGGGGTCACTATTTGCTCATAGCTGGGACCCTTTGTGATCAGAACCCTTGCTGTCAGATGTAGTTTATAGTCATGCCTAGGACTAATTGGCAATGTGGTGCTGTTGGCACTTTTGCTATCAGCTGTTGGCACTTTTGCTATCAGCTGTTGGCACTTTTGCTATCAACTGGTGTTGTCCGCAAGTTTTTATATAAACATGTATTTTTATACATTCATAGTGTTTTTTTTTAGTGGGCGGTCACTATTTGCTCATAGCTTGGACCCTTTTTGATCAGAAGCCTTGCTGTCAGATATAGTTTATAGTCATACCTAGGACTAGTTGGCACTGTGGTGCTGTTGGCACTTTTGCTATCAGCTGTTGGCACTTTTGCTATCAGCTGTTAAAACTTTTTCTATCAGCTGTTGGCACTTTTGCTATCAGCTGTTGACATTTTGCTATCAGCTGTTGGCACTTTCGCTATCAGCTGTTGGCACTTTTGCTATCTGCTTTTGGCACTTTTGGTATCAGCTGTTGGCACTTTTCCTATCAGATGTTGGCACTTTTGCTATCAGCTGTTGGCACTTTTGCTATCGGCTGTTTGCACTTTAGCTTTCATCTGTTGGCACTTTTGCTATCAGCTGTTGGCACTTTTGGTATCATCTGTTGTCACTTTTGCTATCAAATGTTGGCACTTTTTGTATCATCTGTGGGCACTTTTGCTATCAGCTTTTGGCACTTTTGGTATCAGCTGTTGGCACTTTTCCTATCAGATGTTGGCACTTTTGCTATCAGCTGTTGGCACTTTTGCTATCGGCTGTTTGCAATTTAGCTATCATCTGTTAGCACTTTGGCTATCAGCTGTTGGCACTTTTGCTATCAGCTGTTGGCACTTTTGCTATCAGCATCTGGCATTTTTGCTATCAGCTGTTGGCACTTTTGATATCAGCTGTGGTGCTGTTAGCACTTTTGCTATCAACTGTTGTTGTTCGCAAGTTTTTATATAAACATCTATTTTTATACTTTCATAGTGTCTTGTTTTTAGTGGGGGGTCACTATTTGCTCATAGCTGGGACCCTTTGTGATCAGAACCCTTGCTGTCAGATGTAGTTTATAGTCATGCCTAGGACTAATTGGCAATGTGGTGATGTTGGCACTTTTGCTATCAGCTTTTGGCACTTTTGGTATCAGCTGTTGGCACTTTTCCTATCAGATGTTGGCACTTTTGCTATCAGCTGTTGGCACTTTTGCTATCAGCATCTGGCATTTTTGCTATCAGCTGTTGGCACTTTTGATATCAGCTGTGGTGCTGTTGGCACTTTTGCTATCAACTGGTGTTGTTCGCAAGTTTTTATATAAACATCTATTTTTATAATTTCATAGGGGGGTCACTATTTGCTCATAGCTGGGACCCTTTGTGATCAGAACCCTTGCTGTCAGATGTAGTTTATAGTCATGCCTAGGACTAATTGGCAATGTGGTGCAGTTGAAACTTTTGCTATCAGCTTTTGGCACTTTTGGTATCAGCTGTTGGCACTTTTCCTATCAGATGTTGGCACTTTTGCTATCAGCTGTTGGCACTTTTGCTATCGGCTGTTTGCACTTTAGCTATCATCTGTTGGCACTTTTGCTATCAGCTGTTGGCACTTTTGCTATCAACTGGTGTTCTTCGCAAGTTTTTATATAAACATGTATTTTTATACATTCATAGTGTTTTTTTTTTAGTGGGGGGTCAATATTTGCTCATAGCGTGGACCCTTTATGATCAGTAGCCTTGCTGTCAGATGTAGTTTATAGTCATACCTAGGACTAGTTGGCACTGTGGTGCTGTTGGCACTTTTGCTATCAGTTGTTGGCACTTTTGCTATCAGCTGTTAAAACTTTTTCTATCAGCTGTTGGCACTTTTGCTATCAGCTGTTGACATTTTGCTATCAGCTTTTGGCACTTTTGGTATCAGCTGTTGGCACTTTTGCTATGAGCTGTTGGCACTTTCGCTATCAGCTGTTGGCACTTTTGCTATCTGCTTTTGGCACTTTTGGTATCAGCTGTTGGCACTTTACCTATCAGATGTTGGCACTTTTGCTATCAGCTGTTGGCACTTTTGCTATCAGCTGTTGGCACTTTTGCTATCGGCTGTTTGCACTTTAGCTTTCATCTGTTGGCACTTTTGCTATCAGCTGTTGGCACTTTTGGTATCATCTGTTGTCACTTTTGCTATCAAATGTTGGCACTTTTTGTATTATCTGTGGGCACTTTTGCTATCAGCTGTTGGCACTTTTGTTATCAGCTGTGGTGCTGTTGGCACTTTTGCAATCAACTGGTGTTGTTCGAAAGTTTTTATATAAGCATGTATATTTATACTTTCATAGTGTTTTTTTTTAGTGGGGGGTCACTTTTTGCTCATAGCTGGGACCCTTTGTGATCAGAAGCCTTGCTGTCAGATGTAGTTTATAGTCATACCTAGGACTAGTTGGCACTGTGGTGCTGTTGGCACTTTTGCTATCAGCTGTTGGCACTTTTACTATCAGCTGTTGGCACTTTTGCTATCAGCTGTTGGCACTTTTGCTATCAGATGTGGTGCTGTTTGCACTTTTGCTATCAACTGGTGTTTTTCGCAAGTTTTTATATAAACATGTATTTTTATACTTTCATAAGGTTTTTTTTTAGTGGGGGGTAACTATTTGAAAATAGCTGGGACCCTTTGTGATCCGAAGCCTTGCTGTCAGATGTAGTTTATAGTCATACATAGGACCAGTTGGCACTGTGGTGCTGTTGGCACTTTTGCTATCAGCTGTTGGCACTTTTGGTATCATCTGTTGTCACTTTTTCTATCAGCTGTTGGCACTTTTTCTATCAGCTGTTGGCACTTTTGCTATCAGATGTGGTGCTGTTTGCACTTTTGCTATCAACTGGTGTTTTTCGCAAGTTTTTATATAAACATGTATTTTTATACTTTCATAGTGTTTTTTTTTAGTTGGGGGGTCATTTTTTGCTCATAGCTGAGACCCTTTGTGATCAGAAGACTTGCTGTCAGATGTAGTTTATAATCATACCTAGGACTAGTTGGCACTGTGGTGCTGTTGGCACTTTTGCTATCAGCTGTTGGCACTTTTGCTATCAGCATCTGGCATTTTTGCTATCAGCTGTTGGCACTTTTGATATCAGCTGTGGTGCTGTTGGCACTTTTGCTATCAACTGGTGTTGTTCGCAAGTTTTTATATAAACATCTATTTTTATACTTTCATAGTGTTTTTTTTTTAGTGGGGGGTCACTATTTGCTCATAGCTTGGACACTTTGTGATCAGAACCCTTGCTGTCAGATGTAGTTTATAGTCATGCCTAGGACTAATTGGCAATGGGGTGCTGTTGGCACTTTTGCTATCAGCTTTTGGCACTTTTGGTATCAGCTGTTGGCACTTTTCCTATCAGATGTTGGCACTTTTGCTATCAGCTGTTGGCACTTTTGCTATCGGCTGTTTGCACTTTAGCTATCATCTGTTGGCACTTTTGCTATCAGCTGTTGGCACTTTTGCTATCAGCTGTTGGCACTTTTGCTATCAGCATCTCGCATTTTTGCTATCAGCTGTTCGCACTTTTGATATCAGCTGTGGTGCTGTTGGCACTTTTGCTATCAACTGGTGTTTTTCGCAAGTTTTTATATAAACATGTATTTTTATACTTTCATAAGGTTTTTTTTTAGTGGGGGGTAACTATTTGAAAAGAGCTGGGACCCTTTGTGATCCGAAGCCTTGCTGTCAGATGTAGTTTATAGTCATACATAGGACCAGTTGGCACTGTGGTGCTGTTGGCACTTTTGCTATCAGCTGTTGGCACTTTTGGTATCATCTGTTGTCACTTTTTCTATCAGCTGTTGGCACTTTTGCTATCAGCTGTTGGCACTTTTTCTATCAGCTGTTGGCACTTTTGCTATCAGATGTGGTGCTGTTTGCACTTTTGCTATCAACTGGTGTTTTTCGCAAGTTTTTATATAAACATGTATTTTTATACTTTCATAGTGTTTTTTTTTAGTTGGGGGGTCATTTTTTGCTCATAGCTGAGACCCTTTGTGATCAGAAGACTTGCTGTCAGATGTAGTTTATAATCATACCTAGGACTAGTTGGCAGTGTGGTGCTGTTGGCACTTTTGCTATCAGCTGTTGGCACTTTTGCTATCAGCATCTGGCATTTTTGCTATCAGCTGTTGGCACTTTTGATATCAGCTGTGTTGCTGTTGGCACTTTTGCTATCAACTGGTGTTGTTCGCAAGTTTTTATATAAACATCTATTTTTATACTTTCATAGTGTTTTTTTTTTAGTGGGGGGTCACTATTTGCTCATAGCTTGGACACTTTGTGATCAGAACCCTTGCTGTCAGATGTAGTTTATAGTCATGCCTAGGACTAATTGGCAATGGGGTGCTGTTGGCACTTTTGCTATCAGCTTTTGGCACTTTTGGTATCAGCTGTTGGCACTTTTCCTATCAGATGTTGGCACTTTTGCTATCAGCTGTTGGCACTTTTGCTATCGGCTGTTTGCACTTTAGCTATCATCTGTTGGCACTTTTGCTATCAGCTGTTGGCACTTTTGCTATCAGCTGTTGGCACTTTTGCTATCAGCATCTGGCATTTTTGCTATCAGCTGTTGGCACTTTTGATATCAGCTGTGGTGCTGTTGGCACTTTTGCTATCAACTGGTGTTGTTCGCAAGTTTTTATATAAACATCTATTTTTATACTTTCATAGTGTTTTTTTTTTAGTGGGGGGTCACTATTTGCTCATAGCTGGGACCCTTTGTGATCAGAACCCTTGCTGTCAGATGTAGTTTATAGTCATGCCTAGGAATAATTGGCAATGTGGTGCTGTTGGCACTTTTGCTATCAGCTTTTGGAACTTTTGGTATCAGCTGTTGGCACTTTTCCTATCAGATGTTGGCACTTTTGCTATCAGCTGTTGGCACTTTTGCTATCAGCATCTGGCATTTTTGCTATCAGCTGTTGGCACTTTTGATATCAGCTGTGGTGCTGTTGGCACTTTTGCTATCAACTGGTGTTGTTCGCAAGTTTTTATATAAACATCTATTTTTATACTTTCATAGTGTTTTTTTTAGTGGGGGGTCACTATTTGCTCATAGCTGGGACCCTTTGTGATCAGAACCCTTGCTGTCAGATGTAGTTTATAGTCATGCCTAGGACTAATTGGCAATGTGGTGCTGTTGGCACTTTTGCTATCAGCTGTTGGCACTTTTGCTATCAGCTGTTGGCACTTTTGCTATCAACTGGTGTTGTCCGCAAGTTTTTATATAAACATGTATTTTTATACATTCATAGTGTTTTTTTTAGTGGGCGGTCACTATTTGCTCATAGCTTGGACCCTTTTTGATCAGAAGCCTTGCTGTCAGATATAGTTTATAGTCATACCTAGGACTAGTTGGCACTGTGGTGCTGTTGGCACTTTTGCTATCAGCTGTTGGCACTTTTGCTATCAGCTGTTAAAACTTTTTCTATCAGCTGTTGGCACTTTTGCTATCAGCTGTTGACATTTTGCTATCAGCTTTTGGCACTTTTGGTATCAGCTGTTGGCACTTTTGCTATGAGCTGTTGGCACTTTCGCTATCAGCTGTTGGCACTTTTGCTATCTGCTTTTGGCACTTTTGGTATCAGCTGTTGGCACTTTTCCTATCAGATGTTGGCACTTTTGCTATCAGCTGTTGGCACTTTTGCTATCGGCTGTTTGCACTTTAGCTTTCATCTGTTGGCACTTTTGCTATCAGCTGTTGGCACTTTTGGTATCATCTGTTGTCACTTTTGCTATCAAATGTTGGCACTTTTTGTATCATCTGTGGGCACTTTTGCTATCAGCTTTTGGCTCTTTTGGTATCAGCTGTTGGCACTTTTCCTATCAGATGTTGGCACTTTTGCTATCAGCTGTTGGCACTTTTGCTATCGGCTGTTTGCAATTTAGCTATCATCTGTTGGCACTTTTGCTATCAGCTGTTGGCACTTTTGCTATCAGCTGTTGGCACTTTTGCTATCAGCATCTGGCATTTTTGCTATCAGCTGTTGGCACTTTTGATATCAGCTGTGGTGCTGTTGGCACTTTTGCTATCAACTGGTGTTGTTCGCAAGTTTTTATATAAACATCTATTTTTATACTTTCATAGTGTTTTGTTTTTAGTGGGGGGTCACTATTTGCTCATAGCTGGGACCCTTTGTGATCAGAACCCTTGCTGTCAGATGTAGTTTATAGTCATGCCTAGGACTAATTGGCAATGTGGTGATGTTGGCACTTTTGCTATCAGCTTTTGGCACTTTTGGTATCAGCTGTTGGCACTTTTCCTATCAGATGTTGGCACTTTTGCTATCAGCTGTTGGCACTTTTGCTATCAGCATCTGGCATTTTTGCTATCAGCTGTTGGCACTTTTGATATCAGCTGTGGTGCTGTTGGCACTTTTGCTATCAACTGGTGTTGTTCGCAAGTTTTTATATAAACATCTATTTTTATAATTTCATAGGGGGGTCACTATTTGCTCATAGCTGGGACCCTTTGTGATCAGAACCCTTGCTGTCAGATGTAGTTTATAGTCATGCCTAGGACTAATTGGCAATGTGGTGCAGTTGACACTTTTGCTATCAGCTTTTGGCACTTTTGGTATCAGCTGTTGGCACTTTTCTTATCAGATGTTGGCACTTTTGCTATCAGCTGTTGGCACTTTTGCTATCGGCTGTTTGCACTTTAGCTATCATCTGTTGGCACTTTTGCTATCAGCTGTTGGCACTTTTGCTATCAACTGGTGTTGTTCGCAAGTTTTTATATAAACATGTATTTTTATACATTCATAGTGTTTTTTTTTTAGTGGGGGGTCACTATTTGCTCATAGCGTGGACCCTTTATGATCAGTAGCCTTGCTGTCAGATGTAGTTTATAGTCATACCTAGGACTAGTTGGCACTGTGGTGCTGTTGGCACTTTTGCTATCAGCTGTTGGCACTTTTGCTATCAGCTGTTAAAACTTTTTCTATCAGCTGTTGGCACTTTTGCTATCAGCTGTTGACATTTTGCTATCAGCTTTTGGCACTTTTGTTATCAGCTGTTGGCACTTTTGCTATGAGCTGTTGGCACTTTCGCTATCAGCTGTTGGCACTTTTGCTATCGGCTGTTTGCACTTTTGCTATCAGCTGTTGGCACTTTTGCTATCAGCTGTTGGCACTTTTGGTATCATCTGTTGTCACTTTTGCTATCAAATGTTGGCACTTTTTGTATTATCTGTGGGCACTTTTGCTATCAGCTGTTGGCACTTTTGTTATCAGCTGTGGTGCTGTTGGCACTTTTGCAATCAACTGGTGTTGTTCGAAAGTTTTTATATAAGCATGTATATTTATACTTTCATAGTGTTTTTTTTTAGTGGGGGGTCACTTTTTTCTCATAGCTGGGACCCTTTGTGATCAGAAGCCTTGCTGTCAGATGTAGTTTATAGTCATACCTAGGACTAGTTGGCACTGTGGTGCTGTTGGCACTTTTGCTATCAGCTGTTGGCACTTTTACTATCAGCTGTTGGCACTTTTGCTATCAGCTGTTGGCACTTTTGCTATCAGATGTGGTGCTGTTTGCACTTTTGCTATCAACTGGTGTTTTTCGCAAGTTTTTATATAAACATGTATTTTTATACTTTCATAAGGTTTTTTTTTAGTGGGGGTAACTATTTGAAAATAGCTGGGACCCTTTGTGATCTGAAGCCTTGCTGTCAGATGTAGTTTATAGTCATACATAGGACCAGTTGGCACTGTGGTGCTGTTGGCACTTTTGCTATCAGCTGTTGGCAATTTTGCTATCATCTGCTGGCACTTTTGCTATCAGCTGTTGACACTTTTGCTATCAGCTGTTGGCACTTTCGCTATCAGCTGTGGTGCTGTTGGCACTTTTGCTATCAACTGGTGTTGTTCGCAAGTTTTTATATAAACATGTATTTTTATACTTTCATAGTGTTTTTTTTTAGTGGGGGTCATTTTTTGCTCATAGCTGAGACCCTTTGTGATCAGAAGACTTGCTGTCAGATGTAGTTTATAGTCATACCTAGGACTAGTTGGCACTGTGGTGCTGTTGGCACTTTTGATATCAGCTGTTGGCACTTTTGCTATCAGCTGTTGGCACTTTTGCTCTCAGCTGTTGTTACTTTTGCTATCAGCTGTTGGCACTTTTGCTATCAGCTTTTGGCACTTTTGCTATCAGCTGTTGGTGCTTTTGCTATCAGCTGTTGGCACTTTTGGTATCAGCTGTTGGCACTTTTGCTATCAGCTTTTGGCACTTTTGGTATCAGCTGTTGTCACTTTTGCTATCAGCTGTTGGCATTTTTGCTATCAGCTTTTGGCACTTTTGGTATCAGCTGTTGGCACTTTTGCTATAAGCTGTTGGCACTTTTGCTATCAGCTGTTTGCACTTTTGCTCTAAGCTGTTGTCACTTTTGCTATCAGCTGTGGTGCTGTTGGCACTTTTGCTATCAACTGGTGTTGTTCGCAAGTTTTTAAATAAACATGTATTTTTATACTTTCATAGTGTTTTTTTTTAGTGGGGGAGTCACCATTTGCTCATAGCTGGGACCCTTTGTGATCAGAAGCCTTGCTGTCAGATGTAGTTTATGGTCATACCTAGGACTAGTTGGCACTGTGTTGCTGTTGGCACTTTTGCTATCAGCTGTTGGCACTTTTGCTATCAGCTGTTGGCACTTTTGCTATCAGCTGTGGTGCTGTTTGCACTTTTGCTATCAACTGGTGTTGTTCGCAAGTTTTTATATAAACATGTATTTTTATACATTCATAGTTTTTTTTTAGTGGGGGGTAACTATTTGCTCATAACTGGGACCCTTTGTGATCAGAAACCTTGCTCTCAGATGTAGTTTATAATCATACCTAGGACTAGTTGGCAATGTGGTGCTGTTGGTACTTTTGCTATCAGCTGTTGGCACTTTGGCTATCAGCTGTTGGCAGTTTTGCTATCAGCTGTTGGCAATTTTGCTATCAGCTGTTGGCAATTTTATTATCAGCTGTTGGCACTTTTGCTATCAACTGTTGGCACTTTTGCTATCAGCTGTTGGCACTTTTGCTATCAGCTTTTGGCACTTTTGGTATCATCTGTGGGCACTTTTGCTATCAGCTGTTGGCACTTTTGCTATTAGCTGATGGCACTTTTGCTATCAGCTATTGGCACTTTTGCTATCAGCTGTTGGCACTTTTGCTATCAGCTGTTGGCACTTTTGCTATCAGCTTTTGGCACTTTTGCTATCAGCTGTTGGCACTTTTGCTATCAGCTGTTGGCACTTTTGCTATCAGCTGTGGTGCTGTTGGCACTTTTGCTATCAACTGGTGTTGTTCGCAAGTTTTTATATAAACATGTATTTTTATACTTTCATAGAGTTTTTTTTTTAGTGGGGGGTCACTATTTGCTCATAGCTGGGAACCTTTCTGATCAGAAGCCTTGCTGTCAGATGTAGTTAATAGTCATACCTAGGACTAGTTGGCACTGTGGTGCTGTTGGCACTTTGGCTATCAGCTGTTGGCACTTTTGCTATCAGCTGTTGGCACTTTTGCTATCAGCTGTTGGCAGTTTTGCTATCAGCTGTGGTGCTGTTGGCACTTTTGCTACCAACTGGTGTGGTTCGCAAGTTTTTATATAAACATGTATTTTTATACATTCATAGTGTTTTTCTTTTAGTTGGGGTCACTATTTGCTCATAGCTGGGACCCTTTGTGATCAGAAGCCTTGCTGTCAGATGTAGTTTATAATCATACCTAGGACTAGTTGGCAATGTGGTGCTGTTGGTACTTTTGCTATCAGCTGTTGGCACTTTTGCTATCAGCTGTTGGCAGTTTTGCTATCAGCTGTTGGCACTTTTGCTATCAGCTGTTGGCACTTTTGGTATCATCTGTTGGCACTTTTGGTATCAGCTGTTGGCACTTTTGCTATCAGCTTTTGGCACTTTTGTTATCATCTGTTGGAACTTTTGCTATCAGCTTTTGGCACATATGATATCAGCTGTTGGCACTTTTGCTATCAGCTGTTGGCACTTTTGCTATCAGCCGTGGTGCTGTTGGCTCTTTTGATATCAACTGGTGTTGTTCGCAAGTTTTTATATAAATATGTATTTTTATACTTTCATAGTATTTTTTTTTAGTGGGGGGTCACTATTTGCTCATACCTGGGACCCTTTGTGATCAGAAGCCTTTCTGTCAGATGTAGTTTATAGTCATACCTAGGACTAGTTGGCACTGTGGTGCTGTTGGCACATTTGCTATCAGCTGTTTTTGCTATCAGCTGTTGGCACTTTTGCTATCAACTGGTGTTGTTCGAAAGTTTTTATATAAACATGTATTTTTATACTTTCATAGTGTTTTTTTTTAGTGGGGCGTCACTATTTGCTCATAGCTGGGACCATTTGTGATCAGAATCCTTGCTGTCAGATGTAGTTTATAGTCATACCTAGGACTAGTTGGCACTGTGGTGCTGTTGGCACTTTTGCTATCAGCTGTTGGCACTTTTGCTATCAGCTGTTGGCACTTTTGCTATCAGCTGTTGGCACTTTTGCTATCAGCTGTGGTGCTGTTGGCACTTTTGCTATCAACTGTTGTTGTTCGCAAGATTTTATATAAACATGTATTTTTATACTTTCAAAGTGTTTTTTTTTAGTGGGGGGTCACTATTTGCTCATAGCTGGGACCCTTTATGATCAGAAGCCTTGCTCTCAGATGTAGTTTATATTCATACCTAGGACTAGTTGGCACTGTGGTGCTGTTGGCCTTTTTGCTATCGGCTGTTGGCACTTTTGCTATCAGCTGTTGGCACATTTGCTATCAGCTGTTGGCAATTTTGCTATCAGCTGTGGTGCTGTTGGCATTTTTTCTATCAACTGGTGTTGTTCGCAAGTTTTTATATAAACATGTATTTTTATACATTCATAGTGTTTTTTTTAAGTGGGGGCTCACTATTTGAAAAGAGCTGGGACACTTTGTGATCAGAAGCCTTTCTGTCAGATGTAGTTTATAGTCATACCTAGGACTAGTTGGCACTGTGGTGCTGTTGGCACATTTGCTATCAGCTGTTTTTGCTATCAGCTGTTGGGACTTTTGGTATCAGCTGTTGGCACTTTTGCTATCAGCTGTTGGCACTTTTGTTATCAGCTGTGGTGCTGTTGGCACTTTTGCTATCAACTGGTGTTGTTCGCAAGTTTTTATATAAACATGTATTTTTATACTTTCATACTGTTTTTTTTTAGTGGGGCGTCACTATTTGCTCATAGCTGGGACCATTTGTGATCAGAAGCCTTGCTGTCAGATGTAGCTTATAGTCATACCTAGGACTAGTTGGCACTGTGGTGCTGTTGGCACTTTTGCTATCAGCTGTTGGCACTTTTGCTATCAGCTGTTGGCACTTTTGCTATCAGCTGTTGGCACTTTTGCTATCAGCTGTGGTGCTGTTGGCACTTTTGCTATCAACTGTTGTTGTTCGCAAGATTTTATATAAACATGTATTTTTATACTTTCAAAGTGTTTTTTTTTAGTGGGGGGTCACTATTTGCTCATAGCTGGGACCCTTTATGATCAGAAGCCTTGCTCTCAGATGTAGTTTATAGTCATACCTAGGACTAGTTGGCACTGTGGTGCTGTTGGCCTTTTTGCTATCGGCTGTTGGCACTTTTGCTATCAGCTGTTGGCACATTTGCTATCAGCTGTTGGCAATTTTGCTATCAGCTGTGGTGCTGTTGGCATTTTTTCTATCAACTGGTGTTGTTCGCAAGTTTTTATATAAACATGTATTTTTATACATTCATAGTGTTTTTTTTAAGTGGGGGCTCACTATTTGCTCATAGCTGGGACCCTTTGTGATCAGAACCCTTGCTGTCAGATGTAGTTTATATTCATGCCTAGGACTAATTGGCAATGTGGTGCTGTTGGCACTTTTGCTATCAGCTGTTGGCACTTTTGCTATCAGCTGTTGGCACTTGTGCTATCAGCTGTTGGCACTTTTGCTATCAAGTTGTGTTGTTCGCAAGTTTTTATATAAACATGTATTTTTATACATTCATAGTGTTTTTTTTTAGTGGGGGTTCACTATTTGCTCATAGCTTGGAACCTTTGTGATCAGAAGCCTTGCTGTCAGATATAGTTTATAGTCATAACTATGACTAGTAGGCAATGTTGTGCTGCTGGCACTTTTGCTATAAGCTGTTGGCACTTTTGCTATCAGCTGTTTGCACTTTTGCTATAAGCTGTTGGCACTTTTGTTATCAGCTGTGTTGCTGTTGGCACTTTTGCTATCAACTGGTGTTGTTCGCAAGTTTGTATATAAACATTTATTTTTATACTTTCATAGTGTTTTTTTTTAGTGGGGGGTCACTATTTGCTCATAGCTCTGACCCTTTGTGATCAGAAGCCTTGCTGTCAGATGTAGTTTATAGTCATACCTAGGACTAGTTGGCACTGTGGTGCTGTTGGCACTTTTGCTATCAGCTGTTGGCACTTTTGCTATCAGCTGTTGGCACTTTTTCAATCAGCTTTTGGCACTTTTGGTATCAGCTTTTGGCACTTTGGCTATCAGCGGTTGTTACTTTTGCTATCAGCTGTTGGCACTTTTGATATCAGCTTTTGGCACTTTTGGTATCAGCTTTTGGCACTTTGGCTATCAGCTGTTGGCAATTTTGCTATCAGCTGTTGGCACTTTTGCTATCAGCTCTTGGCAATTTTGGTATCAGCTGTTGTCACTTTTGCTATCAGCTGTTGGCATTTTTTCTATCAGCTGTGGTGCTGTTGGCACTTTTGCTATCAACTGGTGTTGTTCGCAAGTTTTTAAATAAACATGTATTATTATACTTTCATAGTGGTTTTTTTTAGTGGGGGAGTCACCATTTGCTCATAGCTGGGACCCTTTGTGATCAGAAGCCTTGCTGTCAGATGTAGTTTATAGTCATACCTAGGACTAGTTGGCACTGTGTTGCTGTTGGCACTTTTGCTATCAGCTGTTGGCACTTTTGCTATCAGCTGTTGGCACTTTTGCTATCAGCTGTGGTGCTGTTTGCACTTTTGCTATCAACTGGTGTTGTTCGCAAGTTTTTATATAAACATGTATTTTTATACATTCATAGTTTTTTTTTAGTGGGGGGTAACTATTTGCTCATAGCTGGGACCCTTTGTGATCAGAAACCATGCTGTCAGATGTAGTTTATAATCATACCTAGGACTAGTTGGCAATGTGGTGCTGTTGGTACTTTTGCTATCAGCTGTTGGCACTTTTGCTATCAGCTGTTGGCAGTTTTGCTATCAGCTGTTGGCAATTTTCCTATCAGCTGTTGGCAATTTTGGTATCAGCTGTTGGCACTTTTGCTATCAACTGTTGGCACTTTTGCTATCAGCTGTTGGCACTTTTGGTATCAGCTTTTGGCACTTTTGGTATCATCTGTGGGCACTTTTGCTATCAGCTGTTGGCACTTTTGCTATCAGCTGTTGGCACTTTTGGTATCATCTGTTGGCACTTTTGGTATCAGCTGTTGGCATTTTTTCTATCAACTGGTGTTGTTCGCAAGTTTTTATATAAACATGTATTTTTATACATTCATAGTGTTTTTTTTAAGTGGGGGCTCACTATTTGCTCATAGCTGGGACCCTTTGTGATCAGAACCCTTGCTGTCAGATGTAGTTTATATTCATGCCTAGGACTAATTGGCAATGTGGTGCTGTTGGCACTTTTGCTATCAGCTGTTGGCACTTTTGCTATCAGCTGTTGGCACTTGTGCTATCAGCTGTTGGCACTTTTGCTATCAAGTTGTGTTGTTCGCAAGTTTTTATATAAACATGTATTTTTATACATTCATAGTGTTTTTTTTTAGTGGGGGTTCACTATTTGCTCATAGCTTGGAAACTTTGTGATCAGAAGCCTTGCTGTCAGATATAGTTTATAGTCATAACTATGACTAGTAGGCAATGTTGTGCTGCTGGCACTTTTGCTATAAGCTGTTGGCACTTTTGCTATCAGCTGTTTGCACTTTTGCTATAAGCTGTTGGCACTTTTGTTATCAGCTGTGTTGCTGTTGGCACTTTTGCTATCAACTGGTGTTGTTCGCAAGTTTGTATATAAACATTTATTTTTATACTTTCATAGTGTTTTTTTTTTAGTGGGGGGTCACTATTTGCTCATAGCTCGGACCCTTTGTGATCAGAAGCCTTGCTGTCACATGTAGTTTATAGTCATACCTAGGACTAGTTGGCACTGTGGTGCTGTTGGCACTTTTGCTATCAGCTGTTGGCACTTTTGCTATCAGCTGTTGGCACTTTTTCAATCAGCTTTTGGCACTTTTGGTATCAGCTTTTGGCACTTTGGCTATCAGCGGTTGTTACTTTTGCTATCAGCTGTTGGCACTTTTGATATCAGCTTTTGGCACTTTTGGTATCAGCTTTTGGCACTTTGGCTATCAGCTGTTGGCAATTTTGCTATCAGCTGTTGGCACTTTTGCTATCAGCTCTTGGCAATTTTGGTATCAGCTGTTGTCACTTTTGCTATCAGCTGTTGGCATTTTTTCTATCAGCTGTGGTGCTGTTGGAACTTTTGCTATCAACTGGTGTTGTTCGCAAGTTTTTAAATAAACATGTATTATTATACTTTCATAGTGGTTTTTTTTAGTGGGGGAGTCACCATTTGCTCATAGCTGGGACCCTTTGTGATCAGAAGCCTTGCTGTCAGATGTAGTTTATAGTCATACCTAGGACTAGTTGGCACTGTGTTGCTGTTGGCACTTTTGCTATCAGCTGTTGGCACTTTTGCTATCAGCTGTTGGCACTTTTGCTATCAGCTGTGGTGCTGTTTGCACTTTTGCTATCAACTGGTGTTGTTCGCAAGTTTTTATATAAACATGTATTTTTATACATTCATAGTTTTTTTTTAGTGGGGGGTAACTATTTGCTCATAGCTGGGACCCTTTGTGATCAGAAACCATGCTGTCAGATGTAGTTTATAATCATACCTAGGACTAGTTGGCAATGTGGTGCTGTTGGTACTTTTGCTATCAGCTGTTGGCACTTTTGCTATCAGCTGTTGGCAGTTTTGCTATCAGCTGTTGGCAATTTTCCTATCAGCTGTTGGCAATTTTGGTATCAGCTGTTGGCACTTTTGCTATCAACTGTTGGCACTTTTGCTATCAGCTGTTGGCACTTTTGGTATCAGCTTTTGGCACTTTTGGTATCATCTGTGGGCACTTTTGCTATCAGCTGTTGGCACTTTTGCTATCAGCTGTTGGCACTTTTGGTATCATCTGTTGGCACTTTTGGTATCAGCTGTTGGCACTTTTGCTATCAGCTGTTGGCACTTTTGCTATCAGCTTTTGGCACATATGGTATCAGCTGTTGGCACTTTTGCTATCAGCTGTTGGCACTTTTGCTATCAGCCGTGGTGCTGTTGGCTCTTTTGATATCAACTGGTGTTGTTCGCAAGTTTTTATATAAACATGTATTTTTATACTTTCATAGTATTTTTTTTAGTGGGGGGTCACTATTTGCTCATAGCTGGGAACCTTTGTGATCAGAAGCCTTTCTGTCAGATGTAGTTTATAGTCATACCTAGGACTAGTTGGCACTGTGGTGCTGTTGGCACATTTGCTATCAGCTGTTTTTGCTATCAGCTGTTGGGACTTTTGGTATCAGCTGTTGGCACTTTTGCTATCAGCTGTTGGCACTTTTGTTATCAGCTGTGGTGCTGTTGGCTCTTTTGATATCAACTGGTGTTGTTCGCAAGTTTTTATATAAACATGTATTTTTATACTTTCATAGTATTTTTTTTAGTGGGGGGTCACTATTTGCTCATAGCTGGGACCCTTTATGATCAGAAGCCTTGCTCTCAGATGTAGTTTATAGTCATACCTAGGACTAGTTGGCACTGTGGTGCTGTTGGCCTTTTTGCTATCGGCTGTTGGCACTTTTGCTATCAGCTGTTGGCACATTTGCTATCAGCTGTTGGCAATTTTGCTATCAGCTGTGGTGCTGTTGGCATTTTTTCTATCAACTGGTGTTGTTCGCAAGTTTTTATATAAACATGTATTTTTATACATTCATAGTGTTTTTTTTAAGTGGGGGCTCACTATTTGCTCATAGCTGGGACCCTTTGTGATCAGAACCCTTGCTGTCAGATGTAGTTTATATTCATGCCTAGGACTAATAGGCAAGGTTGTGCTGTTGGCACTTTTGCTATCAGCTGTTGGCACTTTTGCTATCAGCTGTTGGCACTTTTGCTATCAGCTGTTGGCACTTTTGCTATCAAGTTGTGTTGCTCGCAAGTTTTTATATAAACATGTATTTTTATACATTCATAGTGTTTTTTTTTAGTGGGGGTTCACTATTTGCTCATAGCTTTGAACCTTTGTGATCAGAATCCTTGCTGTCAGATATAGTTTATAGTCATAACTATGACTAGTAGGCAATGTTGTGCTGCTGGCACTTTTGCTATAAGCTGTTGGCACTTTTGCTATCAGCTGTTTGCACTTTTGCTATAAGCTGTTGGCACTTTTGTTATCAGCTGTGGTGCTGTTGGCACTTTTGCTATCAACTGGTGTTGTTCGCATGTTTTTATATAAACATTTATTTTTATACATTCATAGTGTTTTTTTTTAGTGGGGGGGTCACTATTTGCTCATAGCTCGGACCCTTTGTGATCAGAAGCCTTGCTGTCAGATGTAGTTTATAGTCATACCTAGGACTAGTTGGCACTGTGGTGCTGTTGGCACTTTTGCTATCAGCTGTTGGCACTTTTGCTATCAGCTGTTGGCAGTTTTGCTATCAGCTGTTGGCACTTTTGCTCTCAGCTGTTGGCACTTTTGCTATCAGCTGTGGTGCTGTTGGCATGTTTGCTATCAACTGTTGTTGTTCGCAAGATTTTATATAAACATGTATTTTTATACTTTCAAAGTGTTTTTTTTTAGTGGGGGGTCACTATTTGCTCATAGCTGGGACCCTTTATGATCAGAAGCCTTGCTGTCAGATGTAGTTTATAGTCATACCTAGGACTAGTTGGCACTGTGGTGCTGTTGGCCTTTTTGCTATCGGCTGTTAGCACTTTTGCTATCAGCTGTTGGCACATTTGCTATCAGCTTTTGGCAATTTTGGTATCAGCTTTTGGCACTTTGGCTATCAGCTGTTGGCAATTTTGCTATCAGCTGTTGACACTTTTGCTATCAGCTTTTGGCACTTTTGGTATCAGCTGTTGTCACTTTTGCTATCAGCTGTTGGCATTCTTTCTATCAGCTGTTGGCAGTTTTGCTATCAGCTGTTGGCAATTTTGCTATCAGCTGTTGGCAATTTTGGTATCAGCTGTTGGCACTTTTGCTATCAACTGTTGGCACACTTGCTATCAGCTGTTGGCCCTTTTGCTATCAGCTTTTGGCACTTTTGGTATCATCTGTGGGCACTTTTGCTATCAGCTGTTGGCACTTTTGCTATCAGCTGTTGGCCCTTTTGGTATCATCTGTTGGCACTTTTGGTATCAGCTGTTGGCACTTTTGCTATCAGCTGTTGGCACTTTTGCTATCAGCTGTTGGCACTTTTGGTATCATCTGTTGGCACTTTTGGTATCAGCTGTTGGCACTTTTGCTATCAGCTGTTGGCACTTTTGCTATCAGCTTTTGGCACTTTTGGTATCAGCTGTTGGCACTTTTGCTATCAGCTGTTGGCACTTTTGCTATCAGCTGTGGTGCTGTTTGCACTTTTGCACAACTGGTGTTGTTCGCAAGTTTTTTTATAAACATGTATTTTTATACTTTCATAATGTTTTTTTTAGTTGGGGGTTACTATTTGCTCATATCTGGGACCCTTTGTGATCAGAAGCCTTGCTGTCAGATGTACTTTATAGTTATACCTAGGACTAGTTGGCACTGTGATGCTGTTGGCACTTTTGCTATCAGCTGTTGGTACTTTTGCTATCAGCTGTTGGCACTTTTTCTATAAGCTGTTGGCACTTTTGCTATCAGCTGTGGTGCTGTTGGCACTTTTGCTATCAACTGGTGTTGTTCGCAAGTTTTTATATAAACATGTATTTTTAATCTTTCATAGTGTTTTGTTTAGTGGGGGGTCACTATTTGCTCATACCTGGGACCCTTTGTGATCAGAAGCCTTGCTGTCAGATGTAGTTTATAGTCATACCTAGGACTAGTTGGCACTGTGGTGCTGTTGGCACTTTTGCTATCAACTGTTGGTACTTTTGCTATCAGCTGTTGGCACTTTTGCTATCAGCTGTTGGCACTTTTGCTATCAGCTGTGGGCACTTTTGCTATCAACTGGTGGTGTTCGCAAGTTTTTATATAAACATGTATTTTTATACATTCATAGTGTTTTTTTTTTAGTTGGGGGTCACTATTTGCTCATAGCTGGGACCATTTGTGATCAGAAGCCTTGCTGTCAGATGTAGTTATAGTCATACCTTGGACTAGTTGGCAATGTGGTGCTCTTGGCACTTTGGCTATCAGCTGTTGGCACTTTAGCTATCAGCAGTTGGCACTTTTGCTATCAGCTGTTGGCACTTTTGCTATCAGCTGTTGGCACTTTTGCTATCAGCTGTGGTGCTGTTGGCACTTTTGCTATCAACTGGTGTTGTTCGCAAGTTTTTATATAAACATGTATATTTATACATTCATAGGATTTTTTTTAGTGGGGGGTTACTATTTGCTCATAGCTGGGACTCTTTGTGATCAGAAGCCTTGCTGTCAGATGTAGTTTATAGTCATACCTAGGATTAGTTGGCACTGTGGTGCTGTTGGCACTTTTTCTATCAGCTGTTGGCACATTTGCTATCAGCTGTTGGCACTTTTGCTATCAGCTGTTGGCACTTTTGCTATCAGCTGTTGGCACTTTTGCTATCAGCTTTTCGCACTTTTGGTATCAGCTGTTGGCACTTTTGCTATCAGCTGTTGGCACTTTTGTTATCAGCTTTTGGCACGTTTGCTATAAGCTGTTGGCACTTTGCTATCAGCTGTTGGCACTTTTCCTATCAGCTGTTGGCACTTTTGCTATCATCTGTTGCCACTTTTGCTATCATCTGTTGCCACTTTTGCTATCAGCTTTTGGCACTTTTACTATCAGCTGTTGGCACTTTTGCTATCAGCTGTTGGCACTTTTGCTATCAGCTGTGGTGCTGTAGGCACTTTTGCTATCAACTGGTGTTGTTCGCAAGTTTTTATATAAACATGTATTTTTATACATTCATATTTTTTTTTTTTAGTGGGGGGTCCCTATTTGCTCATAGCTGGGAACCTTTGTGATCAGAAGCCTTGCTGTCAGATGTAGTTTGTAGTCATACATTGGACTAGTTGGCCATATTGTGCTGTTGGCACTTTTGCTATCAGCTGTTAGCACTTTTGCTATCAGCTGTGGTGCTGTTGGCACTTTAGCTATCAGCTTTTGGCACTTTTACTATCAGCTGTTGGCACTTTTGCTATCAGCTGTGGTGCTGTTGGCACTTTTGCTATCAACTTGTGTTGTTCGCATGTTTTTATATAAACATGTATTTTTATACATTCATAGTGTTTTTTTTAGTGGGGGTCACTATTTGCTCATAGCTGGGACCCTTTGTGATCAGAAGCCTTGCTGTCAGATGTAGTTTATTGTCACACCTAGGACGAGTTGGCATTGTGGTGCTGTTGGCACTTTTGCTATCAGCTGTTGGCACTTTTGCTATCAGCTGTTGGCACTTTGCTATCAGCTGTTGGCTCTTTTGTTATCAGCTGTGGTGCTGTTGGCACTTTTGCTATCAACTGGTGTTGTTCGCAAGTTATTATATAAACATCTATTTTTATACTTTCATAGTGTTTTTTTTTAGTGGGGGGTCACTATTTGCTCATAGCTGGGACCCTTTGTGATCAGAAGCCTTGCTGTCAGATGTAGTTTATAGTCATACCTAGGACTAGTTGGCACTGTGGTGCTGTTGGCACTTGTGCTATCAGCTGTTGGCACTTTTGCTATCAGCTGTTGGCACTTTTGCTATCAGCTGTTGGCACTTTTGCTATCAGCTGTGGTGCTGTTTGCACTTTTGCTATCAACTGGTGTTGTTCGCAAGTTTTTATATAAACATGTATTTTTATACTTTCATAGTGTTGTTTTTTAGTGGGGGGTAACTATTTGCTCATAGCTGGGACCCTTTGTGATCAGAAGCCTTGCTGTCAGAAGTAGTTTATAGTCATACCTTGGACTAGTTGGCAATGTGGTGCTGTTGGCACTTTTGCTATCAGCTATTGGCACTTTTGCTATCAGCTGTGGTGCTGTTGGCACTTTTGCTATCAACTGGTGTTGTTCGCTAGTTTTTATATAACCATTTATTTTTATACATTCATAGTGTTTTTTTTTTAGTGGGGGGTCACTATTTGCTCATAGCTGAGACCCTTTGTGATCAGAAGCCTTGCTGTCAGATGTAGTTTATAGTCATACCTAGGACTAGTTGGCACTGTGGTGCTGTTGGCACTTTTGCTATCAGCTGTTGGCACTTTTGTTATCAGCTGTTGTGCTGTTGGCACTTTTGCTATCAACTGGTGTTGTTCGCAAGTTTTTATATAAACATGTATTTTTATACTTTCATAGTGTTTTTTTTTAGTGGGGGTTCACTATTTGCTCATAGCTGGGACCCTTTGTGACCAGAAGCCTTGCTGTCAGATGTAGTTTATAGTCATACCTAGGACTAGTTGGCACTGTGGTGCTTTTAGCACTATTGCTATCAGCTATTGGCAATTTTGCTATCAGCTGTTGGCACTTTTGCTATCAGCTGTGGTGCTGTTGGCCCTTTTGCTATCAACTGGTGTTGTTCGCACGTTTTTATATAAACATGTATTTTTATACATTCATAGTGTTTTTTTTTAGTGGGGGGTCACTATTTGCTCATAGATGGGACACTTTGTGATCAGAAGCCTTGCTGTCAGATGTAGTTCATAGTCATACCTAGGACTAGATGGCACTGTGGTGCTGTTGGCACTTTTGCTATCAGCTTTTGGCACTTTTGGTATCAGCTGTTGGCACTTTTGCTATCAGCTGTTGGCACTTTTGCTATTAGCTGTTGGCACTTTTGGTATCATCTGTTGGCACTTTTATTATCAGATGTTGGCACTTTTGCTATCAGCTGTTGGCACTTTTGCTATCAGCTTTTGGCACTTTTGTTATCAGCTGCTGGCACTTTTGCTATCAGCTGTTGGCACTTTTGCTATCAGCTGTGGTGCTGTTGGCACTTTTGCTATCAACTGGTGTTGTTCGCAAGTTTTTATATAAACATGTATTTTTATACTTTCATAGTGTTTTTTTTTAGTGGGGGGTCACTATTTGCTCATAGCTGGGACCCTTTGTGATGAGAAGCCTTGCTGTCAGATGTAGTTTATAGTCATACCTAGGATTAGTTGGCATTGTGGTGCTGTTGGCACTTCTGCTATCAGCTGCTGGCACTTTTGCTATCAGCTGTAGGCACTTTTGCTCATAGATGGGACACTTTGTGATCAGAAGCCTTGCTGTCAGATGTAGTTCATAGTCATACCTAGGACTAGTTGGCACTGTGGTGCTGTTGGCACTTTTGCTATCAGCTGTTGGCCCTTTGCTATCAGCTTTTGGCACTTTTGGTATCAGCTGTTGGCACTTTTGCTATCAGCTGTTGGCACATTTGCTATCAGCCCCTGGCATTTTGCTATCCGATGTTGGCAATTTTGGTGTCATCTGTTGGCACTTTTGCTATCAGCTGTTGGCACTTTTGCTATCAGCTTTTGGCACAACTTTTTATCAGCTGTTGGCACTTTTGCTATCAGCTGTTGGCACTTTTGCTATCAGCTGTGGCTCTTTTGCTATCGGCTGTGGTGCTGTTTGCACTTTTGCTATCAACTGGTGTTGTTCGCAAGTTTTTATAGAAACATGTATTTTTATACTTTCATACTGTTTTTTTTTAGTGGGGGGTTCACTATTTGCTCATAGCTGGGACCCTTTGTGATCAGAATCCTTGCTGTCAGATGTAGTTTATAGTCATACCTAGGACTAGTTGGCACTGTGGTGCTGTTGGCACTTGTGCTATCAGCTGTTGGCACTTTTGCTATCAGCTGTTGGCACTTTTGGTATCAGCTGTTGTAACTTTTGCTATCAGTTGTTGGCACTTTTGCTATCAGCTTTTGGCACTTTTGCTTCAGCTGTTGGCACTTTTGCTATCAGCTGTGGAGCTGTTGGCACTTTTGCTATCAAATGGTGTTGTTCGCAAGTTTTTATATAAACATGTATTTTTATACTTTCATAGTGTTTTTTTTTAGTGGGGGGTTCCTATTTGCTCATAGCTGGGACCCTTTGTGATCAGAAGCCTTGCTGTCAGATGTAGTTTATAGTCATACCTAGGACTAGTTTGCACTATGGTGCTGTTAGCACTATTGCTATCAGCTGTTGGCACTTTTGCTATCAGATGTTGGCACTTTTGCTATCAGCTGTTGGCACTTTTGCTATCAACTGGTGTTGTTCGCAAGTTTTTATATAAACATGTATTTTTATATGTTCATAGTGTATTTTTTTTAGTGGGGGGTCACTATTTGCTCACAGCTGGGACCCTTTGTGATCAGAAGCCTTGCTGTCAGATGTAGTTTATAATCATACCTAGGACTAGTTGGCACTGTGGTGCTGTTGGCACTTTTGCTATCAGCTGTTGGCACTTTTGCTATCAGCTGTTGGCACTTTTGCTATCAGCTGTTGGCACTTTTGCTATCAGCAGTTGGCACTTTTGCTATCAGCTGTTGGCACTTTTGCTATCAACTGTTGGCACTTTTGCTATCAACTGTTGGCACTTTTGCTATCAGCTTTTGGCACTTTTACTATCAGCTGTTGGCACTTTTGCTATCAGCTGTTGGCACTTTTGCTATCAGCTGTTGGCACTTTTGCTATCAGCGGTTGGCACATTTGCTATCAGCTTTTGGCACTTTTGCTATCAGCTGTTGGCACTTTTGCTATCAGCTTTTGTCACTTTTGCTATCAGCTGTTGGCACTTTTGCTATCATCTGTTGGCACTTTTGCTATCAGCTGTTGGCACATTTGCTATCAGCGGTTGGCACTTTTGCTATCAACTTTTGGCACTTTTGCTATCAGCTGTTGGCACTTTTGCTATCAGCTTTTGTCACTTTTGCTATCAGCTGTTGGCAATTGTGCTATCATCTGTTGGCACTTTTGCTATCAGCTGTTGGCACGTTTGCTTTCATCTGTTAGCAATTTTGCTATCAGCTGTTGGCACTTTTGCTATCAGCTGAGTGCTGTTGGCACTTTTGCTATCAACTGGCGTTGTTTGCAAGTTTTTACATAAACATGTATTTTTATACTTTCACATTGTTTTTTTTTTAATGGGGGGTCACTATTTGCTCATAGCTGGGACCCTTTGTGATCAGAAGCCTTGCTGTCAGATGTAGTTTATATTCATACCTAGGACTAGTTGGCACTGTGGTGCTGTTGGCACTTTTGCTATCAGCTGTTGGCACTTTTGCTATCAGCTGTTGGCACTTTTGCTATCAAGTGTTGGCACTTTTGCTATAAGCTTTTGGCACTTTTACTATCAGCTGTTGGCACTTTTGCTATCAGCTGTTGGCACTTTTGCTATCAGCTGTTGGCACTTTTGCTATCAGCGGTTGGCACATTTGCTATCAGCTTTTGGCACTTTTGCTATAATCTGTTGGCACTTTTGCTATCAGCTGTTGGCACTTTTGCTATCAGCTGTTGGCACATTTGCTATCAGCTGTTGGCACTATTTGCTATCAGCTGTTGGCACTTTTGCTATCAGCTGTGGTGCAGTTGGCACTTTTGCTATCAACTGGTGTTGTTCGCAAGTTTTTATATAAACATGTATTTTTAAACATTCATAGTATTTTTTTTAGTGGGGGTCACTATTTGCTCATAGCTGGGACCCTTTGTGATCAGAAGCCTTGCTGTCAGATGTAGTTTATAGTCATACCTAGGACTAGTTGGCACTGTGGTGCTGTTGGCACTTTTGCTATCAGCTGTTGGCACTTTTGCTATCAGCTGTTGACACTTTTGTTACCAGCTGTTGGCACTTTTGCTATCAGCTGTGGTGCTGTTGGCACTTTTCTATCAACTGGTGTTGTTCGCAAGTTTTTATATAAACATGTATTTTTATACTTTCATAGTGTTTTTTTTTTAGTGGGGGGTCACTATTTGCTCATAGCTGGGACACTTTGTGATCAGAAGCCTTGCTGGCAGTTGAAGTTTATAGTCATACCTAGGACTAGTTGGCACTGTGGTGCTGTTGGCACTTTTGCTATCAGCTGTTGGCACTTTTGCTATCAGCTGTTGGCACTTTTGCTATCAGCTGTTTGCACTTTTGCTATCAACTGGTGTTGTTCGCAAGTTTTATATAAACATGTATTTTTATACTTTCATAGTGTTTTTTTTTAGTGGGGGGGTAACTATTTGCTCATAGCTGGGACCCTTTGTGATCAGAAGCCTTGCGGTCAGATGTAGTTTATAGTCATACCTAGGACTAGTTGGCAGTGTGGTGCTGTTTGCACTTTTGCTATCAGCTGTTGGCACTTTTGCTATCAGCTGTTGGCACTTTTGCTATCAGCTGTTGGCACTTTTGCTATCAGCTGTGGTGCTGTTGGCACTTTTGCTATCAACTGGTATTGTTCGCAAGTTCTTACATAAACATGTATTTTTTATACTTTCAGAGTGTTTTTTTTTAGTGGGGGGTCACTATTTACTCATAGCTGGGACCCTTTGTGATCAGAAGCCTTGCTGTCAGATGTAGTTTATAGTCATACCTAGGACTAGTTGGCACTGTGGTGCTGTTGGAACCCTTGCTATCAGCTGTTGGCACTTTTGCTATCAGCTGTTGGCACTTTTGCTATCAGCTGTGGTGCTGTTTGCACTTTTGCTATCAACTGTTGTTGTTCGCAAGTTTTTATATAAACATGTATTTTTATACTTTCATAGAGTTTTTTTTTAGAGGGGGGAAACTATTTGCTCATAGCTGGGACCCTTTGTGATCAGAAGCCTTGCTGTCAGATGTAGTTTATAGTCATACCTAGGACTAGTTGGCAGTGTGGTGCTTTTGGCACTTTTGCTATAAGATGTTGGCACATTTGCTATCAGCTGTTGGCATTTTGCTATCAGCTTTTGGCACTTTTGCTATCAGCTGTTGGCACTTTTGCTATCAGCTGTTTGCAGTTTTGCTATCTGCTGTTGGCACTTTTGCAATCAGCTGTTGGCACTTTTGCTATCAATTGTTGGCACTTTTGCTATCAGCTGTTGTCACTTTTGCTATCAGCTGTTGGCACTTTTGCTATCAGCTGTGGTGCTGTTGGCACTTTTGCTATCAAATGGTGTTGTTCGCAAGTTTTTATATAAACATGTATTTTTAAACATTCATAGTATTTTTTTTTAGTGGGGGTCACTATTTGCTCATAGCTGGGACCCTTTGTGATCAGAAGCCTTGCTGTCAGATGTAGTTTATAGTCATACCTAGGACTAGTTGGCACTGTGGTGCTGTTGGCACTTTTGCTATCAGCTGTTGGCACTTTTGCTATCAGCTGTTGACACTTTTGTTACCAGCTGTTGGCACTTTTGCTATCAGCTGTGGTGCTGTTGGCACTTTTCTATCAACTGGTGTTGTTCGCAAGTTTTTATATAAACATGTACTTTTATACTTTCATAGTGTTTTTTTTTTAGTGGGGGGTCACTATTTGCTCATAGCTGGGACACTTTGTGATCAGAAGCCTTGCTGGCAGTTGAAGTTTATAGTCATACCTAGGACTAGTTGGCACTGTGGTGCTGTTGGCACTTTTGCTATCAGCTGTTGGCACTTTTGCTATCAGCTGTGGTGCTGTTTGCACTTTTGCTATCAACTGTTGTTGTTCGCAAGTTTTTATATAAACATGTATTTTTATACTTTCATAGAGTTTTTTTTTAGAGGGGGGAAACTATTTGCTCATAGCTGGGACCCTTTGTGATCAGAAGCCTTGCTGTCAGATGTAGTTTATAGTCATACCTAGGACTAGTTGGCAGTGTGGTGCTTTTGGCACTTTTGCTATAAGATGTTGGCACATTTGCTATCAGCTGTTGGCATTTTGCTATCAGCTTTTGGCACTTTTGCTATCAGCTGTTGGCACTTTTGCTATCAGCTGTTTGCAGTTTTGCTATCTGCTGTTGGCACTTTTGCAATCAGCTGTTGGCACTTTTGCTATCAATTGTTGGCACTTTTGCTATCAGCTGTTGTCACTTTTGCTATCAGCTGTTGGCACTTTTGCTATCAGCTGTGGTGCTGTTGGCACTTTTGCTATCAAATGGTGTTGTTCGCAAGTTTTTATATAAACATGTATTTTTATACTTTCATAGTGTTTTTTTTTTTAGTGGGGGGTCCCTATTTGCTCATAGCTGGGACCCTTTGTGGTCAGAAGCCTTGCTGTCAGATGTAGTTTATAGTCATACCTAGGACTAGTTGGCACTATGGTGCTGTTGGCACTATTGCTATCAGCTGTAGGCACTTTTGCTATCAGCTGTTGGCACTTTTGCTATCAGCTGTTTGCACTTTTGCTATCAGCTGTTGGCACTTTTGCAATCAGCTATTGGCACTTTTGCAATCAGCTGTTGGCACTTTGGTATAATCTGTTGGCACTTTTGCCATCAGCTGTTGGCACTTTTGCTATCAGCTGTTGGCACATTTGCTATCATCTGTTGGCACGTTTGCTATCAGCTGTTGGCACTTTTGCTAACAGCTTTTGGCACTTTTGCTATCAGCTGTTGGCACTTTTGCTATCAGCAGTTGGCACTTTTGCTATCAGCTGTGTTCCTGTTGGCACTTTTGCAATCAACTGGTGTTCGCAAGTTTTTTAAAAACATGTATTTTTATATTTCATAGTGTTTTTTTTTTAGTGGGGGGTCAATATTTGCTCATACCTGGGACCCTTTGTGATCAGAAGCCTTGCTGTCAGATGTAGTTTATAGTCATACCTAGGACTAGTTGGGAATGTGTTGCTGTTGGCACATTTGCTATCAGCTGTTGGCACTTGTGCTATCAGCTTTTGGCACTTTTGCTATCAGCTGTTGGCACTTTTGCTATCAGCTTTTGTCACTTTTGCTATCAGCTGTTGGCACTTTTGCTATCATCTGTTGGCACTTTTGCTATCAGCTGTTGGCACATTTGCTATCAGCGGTTGGCACTTTTGCTATCAACTTTTGGCACTTTTGCTATCAGCTGTTGGCACTTTTGCTATCAGCTTTTGTCACTTTTGCTATCAGCTGTTGGCAATTTTGCTATCATCTGTTGGCACTTTTGCTACCAGCTGTTGGCACGTTTGCTATCATCTGTTAGCACTTTTGCTATCAGCTGTTGGCACTTTTGCTATCAGCTGAGTGCTGTTGGCACTTTTGCTATCAACTGGTGTTGTTAGCAAGTTTTTATATAAACATGTATTTTTATACTTTCACATTGTTTTTTTTTTAATGGGGGGTCACTATTTGCTCATAGCTTGGACCCTTTGTGATCAGAAGCCTTGCTGTCAGATGTAGTTTATAGACATACCTAGGACTAGTTGGCACTGTGGTGCTGTTGGCACTTTTGCTATCAGCTGTTGGCACTTTTGCTATCAGCTGTTGGCACTTTTGCTATCAAGTGTTGGCACTTTTGCTATCAGCTTTTGGCACTTTTACTATCAGCTGTTGGCACTTTTGCTATCAGCTGTTGGCACTTTTGCTATCAGCTGTTGGCACTTTTGCTATCAGCGGTTGGCACATTTGCTATCAGCTTTTGGCACTTTTGCTATCAGCTGTTGGCACTTTTGCTATCAGCTTTTGTCACTTTTGCTATCAGCTGTTGGCACTTTTGCTATCATCTGTTGGCACTTTTGCTATCAGCTGTTGGCACATTTGCTATCAGCGGTTGGCACTTTTGCTATCAACTTTTGGCACTTTTGCTATCAGCTGTTGGCACTTTTGCTATCAGCTTTTGGCACTTTTGCTATCATCTGTTGGCACTTTTGCTATCAGCTTTTGGCACTTTTACTATCAGCTGTTGGCACTTTTGCTATCAGCTGTTGGCACTATTTGCTATCAGCTGTTGGCACTTTTGCTATCAGCTGTGGTGCAGTTGGCACTTTTGCTATCAACTGGTGTTGTTCGCAAGTTTTTATATAAACATGTATTTTTAAACATTCATAGTATTTTTTTTTAGTGGGGGTCACTATTTGCTCATAGCTGGGACCGTTTGTGATCAGAAGCCTTGCTGTCAGATGTAGTTTATAGTCATACCTAGGACTAGTTGGCACTGTGGTGCTGTTGGCACATTTGCTATCAGCTGTTGGCACTTTTGCTATCAGCTGTTGGCACTTTTGGTATCAGCTCTTGGCACTTTTGCTATCAGCTGTTGGCACTTTTGCTATCAGCTGTTGGCACTTTTGCTATCAGCTGTTGGCACTTTTGTTATCATCTGTTGGCACTTTTGCTATCAGCTGATGGCACTTTTGCTATCAGCTGTTGGCACTTTTGCTATCAGCTGTTGGCACTTTTGCTATCATCTGTGGTGCTGTTGGCACTTTTGCTAAGTGCCAACTAGTCCTTGGTATGACTATAAACTACATCTGACAGCAAGGCTTCTGATCACAAAGGGTGCCAGCTATGAGCAAATAGTGACCCCCCACTAAAAAAAACAATACGAAAGTATAAAAATACATGTTTATATAAAAACTTGCGAACAACGCCAGTTGATAGCAAAATTGCCAACAGCACCACAGCTGATAGCAAAAGTGCCAACAGCTGATAGCAATAGTGCCAACAGCTGATACCAAAAGTGCAAACAGCTGATAGCAAAAGTGCCAACAGCTGATAGCAAAAGTGCCAAAAGCTGATAGCAAAAGTGCCAACAGCTCCACATTGCCAACTAGTCCTAGGTATGACTACAAACTACATCTGACAGCAAGGCTTCTGATCACAAAGTGTCCAAGTTATGAGCAAATAGTGACCCCCCACTAAAAAAAAACTCTATGAATGTATAAAAATACATGTTTATATAAAAACTTGCGAACAACACCAGTTGATAGCAAAAGTGCCAACAGCACCACGGCTGATAGCAAAAGTGCCAACAGCTGAAGCAAAAGTGCCAAAAGCTGATAGCAAAAGTGCCAACAACTGATAGCAAAAGTGCCAACAGCTGATAGCAAAAGTGCCAACAGCACCACAGTTACAACTAGTCCTAGGTATGACTATAAACTACATCTGACAGCAAGGATTCTGATCACAAAGTGTCCCAGCTATGAGCAAATCGTGAACCCCCCACTAAAAAAAACTCTATGAAAGTATAAAATTACATGTTTCTATAAAAACTTGCGAACAACACCAGTTGATAGCAAAAGTGCAAACAGCACCACAGCTGATAGCAAAAGTGCCACAGCTGATAGCAAAAGTTCCAACAGCTGATAGCAAAAGTGCCAACAGCTGATAGCAAAAGTGCCAACAGCACCACATTGCCAACTAGTCCTAGGTATGACTATAAACTACATCTGACAGCAAGGCTTCTGATAACAAAGGGTCCCAGCTATGAGCAAATAGTGACCCCCCACTAAAAAAAAACACTATGAATGTATAAAAATACATGTTTATATAAAAACTTGCGAACAACACCAGTTGATAGCAAAAGTGCCAACAGAACCACAGCTGATAGTAAAATTGCCAACAGGTGATAGCAAAAGTGTCAACAGCTGATAGCAAAAGTGCCAACAGCTGATAGCAAAAGTGCCAACCGCACCACAGTGCCAACTAGTCCTAGGTATGACTATAAACTACATCTGACAGCAAGGCTTTAGATCACAGAGGGTCCCAGCTATGAGAAAAGAGTGACCCCCCACTAAAAAAAAACACTATGAAAGTATAAAATAGATGTTTATATAAAAACTTGCGAACAACCCCAGTTGATAGCAAAAGGGCCAACAGCACAACAGCTGATAGCAAAAGTGCCAACAGTTAGTAGCACAAGTGCCAACAGCACCACATTGCCAACTAGTCCTAGGTATGACTATAAACTACATCTGACAGCAAGGCTTCTGATCACAAAGGGTCCTAGCTATGAGCAAATAATGACCCCCCACTAAAAAAAAAGACTATGAATGTATAAAAATACATGTTTATATAAAAACTTGCGAACAACACCAGTTGATAGCAAAAGGGCCAACAGCACCACAGCTGATAGCAAAAGTGCCAACAGTTGATAGCAAAAGTGCCAACAGCTGATAGCAATAGTGCCAACAGCACCACAGTGCCAACTAGTCCTTGGTATGACTATAAACTACCTCTGACAGCAAGGCTTCTTATCACAAAGGGTGCCAGCTATGAGCAAATAGTGACCCCCCAATAAAAAAACACTACGAAAGTATAAAAATACATGTTTATATAAAAACTTGCGAACAACGCCAGTTGATAACAAAAGTGCCAACAGCACCACAGCTGATAGCAAAAGTGCCAACAGCTGATACCAAAAGTGCCAAAAGCTGATAGCAAAAGTGCCAACAGCTGATAGCAAAAGTGCCAACAGCTTCACAGTGCCAACTAGTCCTAGGTATGACTATAAACTACATCTGACAGCAAGGCTTCTGATCACAAAGGGTCCCAGCTTAGAGGAAATAGTGACCCCCCACCAAAAAAAAAACACTACGAAAGTATAATAATACATGTTTATATAAAAACTTGCGAACAACCCCAGTTGATAGAAAAAGTGCCAACAGGACCACAGCTGATAGCAAAAGTGCCAACAGCTGATACCAAAGTGCCAACAGCTGATAGCAAAAGTGCCAACAGCTGATAGCAAAAGTGCCAAAAGCTGATAGCAAAAGTGCCAACAGCTGATGGCAAAAGTGCCAACAGATGATACCAAAAGTGCCAACAGCTGATACCAAAAGTGCTAAAAGCTGATAGCAAAAGTGCCAACAGCTGATAGCAAAAGTGCCAATAGCTGATAGCAAATGTGCCAACAGCTGATAGCAAAAGTGCCAACAGCTGATAGCAAAAGTGCAAAGAGCTGATAGCAAAAGTGCCAACACCTGATAGCAAAAGTGCCAACAGCTGATAGCAAAAGTGCCAACAGCTGATAGCAAAAGTGCCAACAGCACCACATTGCCAACTAGTCCTAGGTATGACTATAAACTACATCTGACAGCAAGGCTTCTGATAACAAAGGGTCCCAGCTATGAGCAAATAGTGACCCCCCACTAAAAAAAAACACTATGAATGTATAAAAATACATGTTTATATAAAAACTTGCGAACAACACCAGTTGATAGCAAAAGTGCCAACAGCACCACGGCTGATAGCAAAAGTGCCAACAGCTGAAGCAAAAGTGCCAAAAGCTGATAGCAAAAGTGCCAACAACTGATAGCAAAAGTGCCAACAGCTGATAGCAAAAGTGCCAACAGCACCACAGTTACAACTAGTCCTAGGTATGACTATAAACTACATCTGACAGCAAGGATTCTGATCACAAAGGGTCCCAGCTATGAGCAAATCGTGAACCCCCCACTAAAAAAAACTCTATGAAAGTATAAAATTACATGTTTCTATAAAAACTTGCGAACAACACCAGTTGATAGCAAAAGTGCAAACAGCACCACAGCTGATAGCAAAAGTGCCACAGCTGATAGCAAAAGTGCCAACAGCTGATAGCAAAAGTGCCAACAGCTGATAGCAAAAGTGCCAACAGCACCACATTGCCAACTAGTCCTAGGTATGACTATAAACTACATCTGACAGCAAGGCTTCTGATAACAAAGGGTCCCAGCTATGAGCAAATAGTGACCCCCCACTAAAAAAAAACACTATGAATGTATAAAAATACATGTTTATATAAAAACTTGCGAACAACACCAGTTGATAGCAAAAGTGCCAACAGAACCACAGCTGATAATAAAATTGCCAACAGGTGATAGCAAAAGTGTCAACAGCTGATAGCAAAAGTGCCAACAGCTGATAGCAAAAGTGCCAACCGCACCACAGTGCCAACTAGTCCTAGGTATGACTATAAACTACATCTGACAGCAAGGCTTTAGATCACAGAGGGTCCCAGCTATGAGCAAAGAGTGACCCCCCACTAAAAAAAAAACACTATGAAAGTATAAAAATAGATGTTTATATAAAACTTGCGAACAACCCCAGTTGATAGCAAAAGGGCCAACAGCACAACAGCTGATAGCAAAAGTGCCAACAGTTAGTAGCACAAGTGCCAACAGCACCACATTGCCAACTAGTCCTAGGTATGACTATAAACTACATCTGACAGCAAGGCTTCTGATCACAAAGGGTCCTAGCTATGAGCAAATAATGACCCCCCACTAAAAAAAAAGACTATGAATGTATAAAAATACATGTTTATATAAAAACTTGCGAACAACACCAGTTGATAGCAAAAGGGCCAACAGCACCACAGCTGATAGCAAAAGTGCCAACAGTTGATAGCAAAAGTGCCAACAGCTGATAGCAATAGTGCCAACAGCACCACAGTGCCAACTAGTCCTTGGTATGACTATAAACTACTTCTGACAGCAAGGCTTCTTATCACAAAGGGTGCCAGCTATGAGCAAATAGTGACCCCCCACTAAAAAAACACTACGAAAGTATAAAAATACATGTTTATATAAAAACTTGCGAACAACGCCAGTTGATAACAAAAGTGCCAACAGCACCACAGCTGATAGCAAAATTGCCAACAGCTGATACCAAAAGTGCCAAAAGCTGATAGCAAAAGTGCCAACAGCTGATAGCAAAAGTGCCAACAGCTTCACAGTGCCAACTAGTCCTAGGTATGACTATAAACTACATCTGACAGCAAGGCTTCTGATCACAAAGGGTCCCAGCTAAGAGGAAATAGTGACCCCCCACCAAAAAAAAAAACACTACGAAAGTATAATAAAAACTTGCGAACAACCCCAGTTGATAGAAAAAGTGCCAACAGGACCACAGCTGATAGCAAAAGTGCCAACAGCTGATACCAAAGTGCCAACAGCTGATAGCAAAAGTGCCAACAGCTGATAGCAAAAGTGCCAAAAGCTGATAGCAAAAGTGCCAACAGCTGATGGCAAAAGTGCCAACAGATGATACCAAAAGTGCCAACAGCTGATACCAAAAGTGCTAAAAGCTGATAGCAAAAGTGCCAACAGCTGATAGCAAAAGTGCCAATAGCTGATAGCAAATGTGCCAACAGCTGATAGCAAAAGTGCCAACAGATTATACCAAAGTGCCAACAGCTGATAGCAAAAGTGCCAACAGCTGATTGCACAAGTGCCAACAGCTGATAGCAAAAGTGCCAACAGCTGATAGCAAAAGTGCCAACAGCTGATAGCAAAAGTGCAAAAAGCTGATAGCAAAAGTGCCAACACCTGATAGCAAAAGTGCCAACAGCTGATAGCAAAAGTGCCAACAGCTGATAGCAAAAGTGCCAACAGCACCACATTGCCAACTAGTCCTAGGTATGACTATAAACTACATCTGACAGCAAGGCTTCTGATAACAAAGGGTCCCAGCTATGAGCAAATAGTGACCCCCCACTAAAAAAAAACACTATGAATGTATAAAAATACATGTTTATATAAAAACTTGCGAACAACACCAGTTGATAGCAAAAGTGCCAACAGAACCACAGCTGATAGCAAAATTGCCAACAGGTGATAGCAAAAGTGTCAACAGCTGATAGCAAAAGTGCCAACAGCTGATAGCAAAAGTGCCAACCGCACCACAGTGCCAACTAGTCCTAGGTATGACTATAAACTACATCTGACAGCAAGGCTTTAGATCACAGAGGGTCCCAGCTATGAGCAAAGAGTGACCCCCCACTAAAAAAAAAACCTCAATGAAAGTATAAAAATAGATGTTTATATAAAAACTTGCGAACAACACCAGTTGATAGCAAAAGTGCCAACAGTAACACAGCTGATAGCAAAAGTGCCAACAGCTGATAGCAAAAGAGCCAACAGCTGATAGCAAAACTGCCAACAGCTCATAGCAAAAGTGACAACAGCACCACATTGCCAACAAGTCCTAGGTATGACTATAAACTACATCTGACAGCAAGGCTTCTGATCACAAAGGGTCCCAGCTATGAGCAAATAGTGACCCCCCACTAAAAAAAACACTATGAATGTATAAAAATACATGTTTATATAAAAACGTGCGAACAACACCAGTTTGATAGCAAAAGGGCCAACAGCACCACCGCTGATAGCAAAAGTCCCAACAGCTGTTAGCAAAAGTGCCAACAGCTTATACCAAAAGTGCCAACAGCTTATAGCAAAAGTGCCAACAGCTGATAGCAAAAGTGCCAACAGCACCACAGTGCCAACTAGTCCTAGGTATGATTATAAACTACATCTGACAGCAAGGCTTCTGATCACAAAGGGTCCCTGCTATGAGCAAATACTGACCCTCCACTAAAAAAAAAAAACACTATGAAAGTATAAAAATACATGTTTATATGAAAACTTGCGAACAACACCAGTTGATAGCAAAAGTGCCAACAGGACCACAGCTGATAGAAAAAGTGCCAACAGCTGATAGCAAAAGTTGCAACAGCTGATAGCAAAAGTGCCAAAAACTGTTAGCAAAAGTGCCAACAGCTGATAGCACAAGTGCCAACAGATGATACCAAAAGTGCCAACAGCTGATAGCAAAAGTGCCAACAGCACCACAGTGCCAACTAGTCCTAGGTATGACTATAAACTACATCTGACTGCAAGGCTTCTGATCACAGAGGGTCCTAGCTATGAGCAAATAGTGACCCCCCACTAAAAAAAAACACTATGAAAGTATAAAAATAGATGTTTATATAAAAACTGTCGAACAACACCAGTTGATAACAAACGTGCCAACAGCACCACAGCTGATAGCAAAAGGGCCAACAGCTGATAGCAAAAGTGCCAACAGCTGATAGCAAAACTGCCAAAAGCTGATAGCAATAGTGCCAACAGCACCACAGTGCCAACTAGTCCTAGGTATGACTATAAACTACATCTGACCGCAAGGCTTCTGATCACAAAGGGTCCCAGCTATTAGCAAATTGTGACCCCCCACTAAAAAAAAACACTACGAAAGTATAAAAATACATGTTTATATAAAAACTTGCGAACAACACCAGTTGATAGCAAAAGTGCCAACAGCACCACATCTGATAGCAAAAGTGCCAACAGCTGATAACAAAAGTGCCAACAGCTGATAGCAATAGAACAAACAGCACCACAGTGCCAACTAGTCCTAGGTATGACTATAAATTACATCTGACAGCAAGGCTTCTGATCACAAAGGGTCCCAGCAATGAGCAAATAGTGACCCCCCACTAAAAAAAACACTACGAAAGTATAAAAATACATGTTTATATAAAAACTTGCGAACAACACCAGTTGATAGCAAAAGTGCCAACAGCACCACAGCTGATAGCAAAAGTGCCAACAGCTGATAGCAAAAGTGCCAACAGCTGATAGCAATAGAACCAACAGCACCACAGTGCCAACTAGTCCTAGGTATGACTATAAACTACATCTGACAGCAAGGCTTCTGATCACAAAGGGTCCCAGCAATGAGCAAATAGTGACCCTCCACTAAAAAAAACTCTATGAATGTATACAAATACATGTTTATATAAAAACTTGCGAACAACACCAGTTGATAGCAAAATGCCAAAAGCATCACAGCTGATAGCAAAAGTGCCAACAGCTGATAGCAAAAGTGCCAACCACTGATACCAAAAGTGCCAACAGCTAATAGCAAAAATGCCAACAGTTGATAGCAAAAGTGCCAACAGCACCACAGTGCCAACTAGTCCTAGGTATGACTATAAACTACATCTGACAGCAAGGCTTCTGATCAAAAAGGGTCCCAGCTATGAGCAAATAGTGACCCCCCACTAAAAAAAACACTACGAAAGTATAAAAATACATGTTTATATAAAAACTTGCGAACAACACCAGTTGATAGCAATAGTGCCAACAGCACCACAGCTGATAGCAAAAGTGCCAACAGCTGATAGCAAAAGTGCCAACAGCTGATACCAAAAGTGCCAACAGCTGATACCAAAAGTGCCAAAAGCTGATACCAAAAGTGCCAAGAGCTGATAGCAAAAGTGCCAACAGCTGATAGCAAATGTGCCAACAGCTGATAGCAATAGTGCCAACAGATTATACCAAAGTGCCAACAGCTGATACCAAAAGTGCCAAGAGCTGACAGCAAAAGTGCCAACAGCTGATAGCAAAAGTGCCAACAGCACCACAGTGCCAACTAGTCCTAGGTATGACTATAAACTACATCTGACAGCAAGGCTTCTGATCACAAAGGGTCCCAGCTGTGAGCAAATAGTGACCCCCCACTAAAAAAAATACACAATGAACTTATAAAAATACATGTTTATATAAAAACTTGCGAACAACACCAGTTGATAGCAAAAGTGCCAACAGCACCACAGCTGATAGCAAAAGTGCCAACAGCTGATAGCAAAAGTGCCAACAGCTGATAGCAAAAGTGCCAACAGCACCACATTGCCAACTAGTCCTAGGTATGACTATAAACTACATCTGACAGCAAGGCTTCTGATCACAAAGGGTCCCAGCTATGAGCAAATAGTGACCCTCCACTAAAAAAAAACGCTATGAATGTATACAAATACATGTTTATATAAAAACTTGCGAACAACACCAGTTGATAGCAAAAGTGCCAAAAGCACCACAGCTGATAGCAAAAGTGCCAACAGCTGATAGCAAAAGTGCCAACCACTGATACCAAAAGTGCCAACAGCTGATAGCAAAAGTGCCAACAGCTGATAGCAAAAGTGCCAACAGCACCACATTGCCAACTAGTCCTAGGTATGACTATAAACTACATCTGACAGCAAGGCTTCTGATCACAAAGGGTCCCAGCTATGAGCAAATAGTGACCCTCCACTAAAAAAAAACGCTATGAATGTATACAAATACATGTTTATATAAAAACTTGCGAACAACACCAGTTGATAGCAAAAGTGCCAACAGCACCACAGCTGATTGCAAAAGTGCCAACAGCTTAGAGCAAAAGTGCAAACAGCTGATACCAAAAGTGCCAAAAGCTGATAGCAAAAGTGCCAACAGCTGTTAGCATAAGTGCCAACAGCACCACAGTGCCAACTAGTCCTAGGTATGACTATAAACTACATCTGATAGCAAGGCTTCTGATCACAAAGGGGCCCAGCTATGAGCAAATAGTGACCCCCCACTAAAAAAAACTCTATGAAAGTATAAAAATACATGTTTATATAAAAACTTGCGAACAACACAAGTTGATAGCAAAAGTGCCAACAGCTGATACCACAAGTGCCAACAGCTGATACCAAAAGTGCCAACAGCTGATAGCAAAAGTGCCAACAGCTGATAGCAAAAGTGCCAACAGCACCACAGTTCCAACTAGTCCTAGGTATGATTATAAACTACATCTGACAGCAAGGCTTCTAATCACAAAGGGCCCCAGCTATGAGCAAATAGTGACCCCCCACTAAAAGAAAACACTATGAATGTATAAAAATACATGTTTATATAAAAACTTGCGAACAACAGCAATTGATAGCAAAAGTGCCAACAGCACCACAGCTGATAGCAAAAGTGCCAACAGCTGATAGCAAAAGTGCCAACAGCTGATAGCAAAAGTGCCAACAGCTGATACCCCATTTCCAACAGATGATACCAAAAGTGCCAACAGCTGATAGCAAAAGTGCAAACACTGATGGCAAAAGTGCCAACAGCTGATACCAAAAGTGCCAACAGCTGATACCAAAAGTGCCAAAAGCTGATAGCAAAAGTGCAAACAGCTGATAGCAAAAGTGCCAACAGCTGATAGCAAATGTGCCAACAGCTGATAGCAAAAGTGCCAACAGATTATACCAAAGTGCCAACAGCTGATTGCAAAAGTGCCAACAGCTGATAGCAAAAGTGCCAACAGCTGATACCAAAAGTGCCAAAAGCTGATAGCAAAAGTGCCAACAGCTGATAGCAAAAGTGCCAACAGCTGATAGCAAAAGTGCCAACAGCTGATACCAAAAGTGCCAAAAGCTGATAGCAAAGTGCCAACAGCTTATAGCAAACGTGCCAAAAGCTGATAACAAAAGTGCCAACAGCTGATAGCAAAAGTGCCAACAGCTGATACCAAAAGTGCGAAAAGCTGATAGCAAAAGTGCCAACAGCTGATAGCAAAAATGCCAACAGCTGATAGCAAAAGTGCCAACAGCTGATACCAAAAGTGCCAACAGCTGATAGCAAAAGTGCCAACAGCACCACAGTTCCAACTAGTCCTAGGTATGATTATAAACTACTTCTGACAGCAAGGCTTCTGATCACAAAGGGTCCCAGCTATGAGCAAATAGTGACACCCCACTAAAAAAAAACACTAAGAAAGTATAAAAATACATGTTTATATAAAAACTTGCGAACAACACCAGTTGATAGCAAAAGTGCCAACAGCACCACAGCTGATAGCAAAAGTGCCAACAGCTGATAGCAAAAGTGCCAACAGCTGATACCAAAAGTGCCAACAGCTGATACCAAAAGTGCCAAAAGCTGATACCAAAAGTGCCAAAAGCTGATAGCAAAAGTGCCAACAGCTGATAGCAAATGTGCCAACAGCTGATAGCAATAGTGCCAACAGATTATACCAAAGTGCCAACAGCTGATAGCAAAAGTGCCAACAGCTGATAGCAAAAGTGCCAACAGCACCACAGTGCCAACTAGTCCTAGGTATGACTATAAACTACATCTGACTGCAAGGCTTCTGATCACAGAGGGTCCCAGCTATGAGCAAATAGTGACCCCCCACTAAAAAAAAAAACACTATGAAAGTATAAAAATAGATGTTGATATAAAAACTTGCGAACAACACCAGTTGATAGCAAAAGTGCTAACAGCACCACAGCTGATAGCAAAAGTGCCAACAGCTGATAGCAAAAGTGCCTGCAGCACCACAGTGCCAACTAGTCCTAGGTATGACTATAAACTACATCTGACAGGAAGGCTTCTGATCACAAAGGGTCCCAGCTTTGAGCAAATAGTGACCCCCCACTAAAAAAAACACTACGAAAGTATAAAAATACATGTTCATATAAAAACTTGCGAACAACGCCAGTTGATAGCAAAAGTGCCAACAGCACCACAGCTGATAGCAAAAGTGCCAACAGCTGATAGCAAAAGTGCCAAAAGCTGACAGCAAAAGTGCCAACAGCTGATAGCAAAATTGCCAACAGCACCACAGTGCCAACTAGTCCTAGGTATGACTATAAACTACATCTGACAGCAAGGCTTCTGATCACAAAGGGTCCCAGCTGTGAGCAAATAGTGACCCCCCACTAAAAAAAATACACTATGAACATATAAAAATACATGTTTATATAAAAACTTGCGAACAACACCAGTTGATAGCAAAAGTGCCAACAGCTGATAGCAAAAGTGCCAACAGCTGATAGCAAAAGTGCCAACAGCTGATAGCAAAAGTGCCAACAGCACCACATTGCCAACTAGTCCTAGGTATGACTATAAACTACATCTGACAGCAAGGCTTCTGATCACAAAGGGTCCCAGCTATGAGCAAATAGTGACCCTCCACTAAAAAAAAAGGCTATGAATGTATACAAATACATGTTTATATAAAAACTTGCGAACAACACCAGTTGATAGCAAAAGTGCCAAAAGCACCACAGCTGATAGCAAAAGTGCCAACAGCTGATACCAAAAGTGCCAACAGCTGATAGCAAAAGTGCCAACAGCTGATAGCAAAAGTGCCAACAGCTGATAGCAAAAGTGCCAACAGCACCACATTGCCAACTAGTCCTAGGTATGACTATAAACTACATCTGACAGCAAGGCTTCTGATCAAAAAGGGTCCCAGCTATGAGCAAACAGTGACCCCCCACTAAAAAAAACAATACGAAAGTATAAAAATACATGTTTATATAAAAACTTGCGAACAACGCCAGTTGATAGCAAAAGTGCCAACAGCACCACAGCTGATTGCAAAAGTGCCAACAGCTTAGAGCAAAAGTGCCAACAGCTGATACTAAAAGTGCCAACAGCTGATAGCAAAAGTGCCAACAGCTGATAGCAAAAGTGCCAACAGCACCACAGTTCCAACTAGTCCTAGGTATGACTATAAACTACATCTGACAGCAAGGCTTCTAATCACAAAGGGCCCCAGCTATGAGCAAATAGTGACCCCCCACTAAAAGAAAACACTATGAATGTATAAAAATACATGTTTATATAAAAACTTGCGAACAACAGCAATTGATAGCAAAAGTGCCAACAGCACCACAGCTGATAGCAAAAGTGCCAACAGCTGAGAGCAAAAGTGCCAACAGCCGATACCAAAAGTGCCAACAGCTGATAGCAAAAGTGCCAACAGCTGATAGCAAAAGTGCCAACAGCACCACAGTGCCAACTAGTCCTAGGTATGACTATAAACTACATCTGACAGCAAGGCTTCTGATCACAAAAGGTCCCAGCTATGAGAAAATAGTGACCCCCCACTAAAAAAAAACACTATGAAAGTATAAAAAGACATGTTTATATAAAAACTTGCGAACAACACCAGTTGATAGCAAAAGTGCCAACAGCACCACAGCTGATAGCAAAAGTGCCAACAGCTGATAGCAAAAGTGCCAACAGCTGATAGCAAAAGTGCCAACAGCTGATAGCAAAAGTGCAAACAGCTGATACCCCATTTCCAACAGATGATACCAAAAGTGCCAACAGCTGATAGCAAAAGTGCAAACACTGATGGCAAAAGTGCCAACAGCTGATACCAAAAGTGCCAACAGCTGATACCAAAAGTACCAAAAGCTGATAGCCAAAGTGCAACAGCTGATAGCAAAAGTGCCAACAGCTGATAGCAAATGTGCCAACAGCTGATAGCAAAAGTGCCAACAGATTATACCGAAGTGCCAACAGCTGATTGCAAAAGTGCCAACAGCTGATAGCAAAAGTGCCAACAGCTGATAGCAAAAGTGCCAACAGCTGATACCAAAAGTGCCAAAAGCTGATAGCAAAAGTGCCAACAGCACCACAGCTGATAGCAAAAGTGCAAACAGCTGATAGCAAAAGTGCCAACAGCTGATACCACAAGTGCCAACAGCTGATACCAAAAGTGCCAACAGCTGATAGCAAAAGTGCCAACAGCTGATACCAAAAGTGCCAACAGCTGATAGCAAAAGTGCCAAAAGCTGACAGCAAAAGTGCCAACAGCTGATAGCAAAATTGCCAACAGCACCACAGTGCCAACTAGTCCTAGGTATGACTATAAACTACATCTGACAGCAAGGCTTCTGATCACAAAGGGTCCCAGCTGTGAGCAAATAGTGACCCCCCACTAAAAAAAATACACTATGAACATATAAAAATACATGTTTATATAAAAACTTGCGAACAACACCAGTTGATAGCAAAAGTGCCAACAGCTGATAGCAAAAGTGCCAACAGCTGATAGCAAAAGTGCCAACAGCTGATAGCAAAAGTGCCAACAGCACCACATTGCCAACTAGTCCTAGGTATGACTATAAACTACATCTGACAGCAAGGCTTCTGATCACAAAGGGTCCCAGCTATGAGCAAATAGTGACCCTCCACTAAAAAAAAAGGCTATGAATGTATACAAATACATGTTTATATAAAAACTTGCGAACAACACCAGTTGATAGCAAAAGTGCCAAAAGCACCACAGCTGATAGCAAAAGTGCCAACAGCTGATACCAAAAGTGCCAACAGCTGATAGCAAAAGTGCCAACAGCTGATAGCAAAAGTGCCAACAGCTGATAGCAAAAGTGCCAACAGCACCACATTGCCAACTAGTCCTAGGTATGACTATAAACTACATCTGACAGCAAGGCTTCTGATCAAAAAGGGTCCCAGCTATGAGCAAACAGTGACCCCCCACTAAAAAAAACAATACGAAAGTATAAAAATACATGTTTATATAAAAACTTGCGAACAACGCCAGTTGATAGCAAAAGTGCCAACAGCACCACAGCTGATTGCAAAAGTGCCAACAGCTTAGAGCAAAAGTGCCAACAGCTGATACTAAAAGTGCCAACAGCTGATAGCAAAAGTGCCAACAGCTGATAGCAAAAGTGCCAACAGCACCACAGTTCCAACTAGTCCTAGGTATGACTATAAACTACATCTGACAGCAAGGCTTCTAATCACAAAGGGCCCCAGCTATGAGCAAATAGTGACCCCCCACTAAAAGAAAACACTATGAATGTATAAAAATACATGTTTATATAAAAACTTGCGAACAACAGCAATTGATAGCAAAAGTGCCAACAGCACCACAGCTGATAGCAAAAGTGCCAACAGCTGAGAGCAAAAGTGCCAACAGCCGATACCAAAAGTGCCAACAGCTGATAGCAAAAGTGCCAACAGCTGATAGCAAAAGTGCCAACAGCACCACAGTGCCAACTAGTCCTAGGTATGACTATAAACTACATCTGACAGCAAGGCTTCTGATCACAAAAGGTCCCAGCTATGAGAAAATAGTGACCCCCCACTAAAAAAAAACACTATGAAAGTATAAAAAGACATGTTTATATAAAAACTTGCGAACAACACCAGTTGATAGCAAAAGTGCCAACAGCACCACAGCTGATAGCAAAAGTGCCAACAGCTGATAGCAAAAGTGCCAACAGCTGATAGCAAAAGTGCCAACAGCTGATAGCAAAAGTGCAAACAGCTGATACCCCATTTCCAACAGATGATACCAAAAGTGCCAACAGCTGATAGCAAAAGTGCAAACACTGATGGCAAAAGTGCCAACAGCTGATACCAAAAGTGCCAACAGCTGATACCAAAAGTACCAAAAGCTGATAGCCAAAGTGCAACAGCTGATAGCAAAAGTGCCAACAGCTGATAGCAAATGTGCCAACAGCTGATAGCAAAAGTGCCAACAGATTATACCGAAGTGCCAACAGCTGATTGCAAAAGTGCCAACAGCTGATAGCAAAAGTGCCAACAGCTGATAGCAAAAGTGCCAACAGCTGATACCAAAAGTGCCAAAAGCTGATAGCAAAAGTGCCAACAGCACCACAGCTGATAGCAAAAGTGCAAACAGCTGATAGCAAAAGTGCCAACAGCTGATACCACAAGTGCCAACAGCTGATACCAAAAGTGCCAACAGCTGATAGCAAAAGTGCCAACAGCTGATAGCAAAAGTGCCAACAGTACCACAGTTCCAACTAGTCCTAGGTATGATTATAAACTACTTCTGACAGCAAGGCTTCTGATCACAAAGGGTCCCAGCTATGAGCAAATAGTGACACCCCACTAAAAAAAAAACACTATGAAAGTATAAAAATACATGTTTATATAAAAACTTACGAACAACACCAGTTGATAGCAAAAGTGTTAACAGGACAATAGCTGATAGAAAAAGTGCCAACAGCTGATAGCAAAATGCAAACAGCTGATAGCAAAAGTGCCAAAAGCTGCTAGCAAAAGTGCCAACAGCTAATAGCAAAAGTGCCAACAGCTGATAGCAAAAGTGCCAACAGCTGATAGCAAAAGTGCCAACAGCTGACACCAAAATTGCCAAAAGCTGATAGCCAAAATGCCAACAGCTGATAGCAAAAGTGCCAACAGATTATACCAAAGTGCCAACAGCTGATAGCAAAAGTGCCAACAGCTGATTGCAAAAGTGCCAACAGCTGATAGAAAAAGTGTAAACAGCTGATAGCAAAAGTGCCAACAGCTGATACCAAAAGTGCCAAAAGCTGATAGCAAAAGTGCCAACAGCTGATAGCGAAAGTGCCAAGAGCTGATAGCAAAAGTGCCAACAGCACCACAGTGCCAATAGTCCTAGGTATGACTATAAACTACATCTGACAGCAAGGCTTCAGATCACAAAGGGTCCCATCTCTGAGCAAATAGTGACCGTCCACTAAAAAAAAACACTATGAATGTATAAAAATACATGTTTATATAAAAACTTGCGAACAACACCAGTTGATAGCAAAAGTGCCAACAGTACCACAGCTGATAGCAAAAGTGCCAACTGCTGATAGCAAAAGTGCCAATATCTGATAGCAAAACTGCCAACAGCTGATAGCAAAAGTGCCAACAGCACCACATTGCCAAATAGTCCTAGGTATGATTATAAACAACATCTGAAAGCAAGGCTTCTGATCACAAAGGGTCCCAGCTATGAGCAAATAGTGACCCACCACTAAAAAAAAAAACATTATGAATGTATAAAAATACATGTTTATATAAAAACTTGCGAACAACACCAGTTGATAGATAAAGTGCCAACAGCACCACAGCTGATAGCAAAAGTGCCAACAGCTGATAGTAAAAGTGCCAAAAGCTGATAGCAAAAGTGCCAACAGCACCACAGTGCCAACTAGTCCTAGGTATGACTATAATCTGCATCTGACAGCAAGGCTTCTGATCACAAAGGTTCCCAGCTATGAGCAAATAGTGACCCCCCACTAAAAAAAAACTCTATGAAAGTATAAAAATACATGTTTATATAAAAACTTGCGAACAACACCAGTTGATAGCAAAAGTGCCAACAGCACCAAAGCTGATAGCAAAAGTGCCAACAGCTGATAGCAAAAGTGCCAACAGCACCACAGTGCCAACTGTCCTAGGTATGATTATAAACTACATCTGACAGCAAGGCCTCTGTTCACAAAGGGTCCCAGCTATGAGCAAATAGTGACCCCCCACTAAAAAAAAAACACTATGAATGTATAAAAATATATGTTTATATAAAAACTTGCGAACAACACCAGTTGATAGCAAAAGTGCCAACAGCACCACAGCTGATAGCAAAAGTGCCAACAGCTGATAGCAAAAGTGCCAGCAGCTGATACCAAAAGTGCCAACAGCTGATAGCAAAAGTGCCAACAGCTGATAACACAAATGCCAACAGCTGATAGCAAAAGTGCCAACAGCACCACATTGCCAACTAGTCCTAGGTATGATTATAAACTACATCTGACAGCAAGGCTTCTAATCACAAAGGGTCCCAGCTATGAGCAAATAGTGACCCCCCACTAAAAAAAAACACTATGAATGTATAAAAATACATGTTTATATAAAAACTTGCGAACAACACCAGTTGATAGCAAAAGTGCCAACAGCACCACAGCTGATAGCAAAAGTGCCAACAGCTGATAGCAAAAGTGCCTACAGCTGATACCAAAAGTGCCAAAAGCTGATAGCAAAAGTGCCAACATCTGATAGCACAAGTGCCAACAGATGATACCAAAAGTGCCAACAGCTGATAGCAAAAGTGCCAACAGCTGATGGCAAAAGTGCCAACAGCTGATAACGAAAGTGCCAACAGCTGATACCAAAAGTGCCAAAAGCTGATAGCAAAAGTGCCAACAGCAGATAGCAAAAGTGCTTAAAGCTGATAGCAAATGTGCCAACAGCTGATAGCAAAAGTGCCAACAGCTGATAGCAAAAGTGCCAACAGCACCACAGTGCCAACTAGTCCTAGGTATGATTATAAACTACATCTGACAGCAAGGCTTCTGATCACAAAGGGTCCCAGCTATGAGCAAATAGTGACCCCCCACTAAAAAAAAAACACTATGAATGTATAAAAATACATGTTTATATAAAAACGTGCGAACAACATCAGTTGATAGCAAAAGGGCCAACAGCACCACAGCTGATAGCAAAAGTGCCAACAGCTGATAGCAAAAGTGCCAACAGCTGATTGCAAAAGTGCCAACAGCACCACAGTGCCAACTAGTCCTAGGTATGACTATAAACTACAACTGACAGCAAGGCTTCTGATCACAAAGGGTCCCAGCTATGAGCAAATAGTGAGCCCCCACTAAAAAAAAACACTATGAATGTATAAAAATACATGTTTATATAAAAACTTGCGAACAACACCAGTTGATAGCAAAAGTGCCAACAGCACCACAGCTGATAGCAAAAGAGCCAACAGCTCATAGCAAAAGTGCCAAAAGCTGTTAGCAAAAGTGCCAAAAGCTGATAGCAAAAGTGCCAACAGCTGATAGCAAAGGTGCCAACAGCTGATAGCAAAAGTGCCAACAGCTGATAGCAAATGTGCCAACAGCTGATAGCAAAAGTGCCAACAGCTGATAGCAAAAGTGCCAAACAGCACCACAGTGCCAACTAGTCCTAGGTATGATTATAAACTACATCTGACAGCAAGGCTTCTGATCACAAAGGGTCCCAGCTAAGAGCAAATAATGACCCCCCACTAAAAAAAAAACACTATGAAAGTATAAAAATAAATGTTTATATAAAAACTTGCGAACAACACCAGTTGATAGCAAAAGTGCCAACAGGACCACAGCTGATAGCAAAAGTGCCAACAGCTGATAGCAAAAGTGCCAACAGCTGATAGCAAAAGTGCCAACATCTGATTGCAAAAGTGCCAACAGCTGATAGCAAGAGTGCAAACAGCTTATAGCAAAAGTGCCAACAGCTGATACCAAAAGTGCCAAAAGCTGATAGCAAAAGTGCCAACAGCTGATAGGAAAAGTGACAACAGCTGATAGCAAAAGTGCCAACTGCACCACATTGCCTACTAGTCCTAGGTATGACAATAAACTACATCTGACAGCAAGGCTTCTGATCACAAAGGGTCGCAGCTATGAGCAAATAGTGACCCCCCACTAAAAAAAAACACTATGAAAGTATAAAAATAGATGTTTATATAAAAACTTGCGAACAACACCAGTTGATAGCAAAAGTGCCAACAGCACCACAGCTGATAGCAAAAGTGCCAACAGCTGATAGCAAAAGTGCCAAGAGCTGATAGCAAAAGTGCCAACAGCTGATAGCAAAAGTTCCAACAGCTGATAGCAAAAGTGCAAACAGCACCACATTGCCAACTAGTCCTAGGTATGACTATAATCTACATCTGACAGCAAAGCTTCTGATCACAAAGGGTCCCAGCTATGAGCAAATATTGACCCCCCACTAAAAAAAAAACAATTTGAATGTATAAAAATACATTTTTATATAAAAACTTGCGAACAACACCAGTTGATAGCAAAAGTGCCAACAGCACCAGAGCTGATAGCAAAAGTGCCAACAGCTGATAGCAAAAGTGCCAACAGCTGATAGCAAAAGTGCCAACAGCTGATAGCAAAAGTGCAAACAGCTGATAGCAAAAGTGCCAACAGCACCACAGTGCCAACAAGTCCTAGGTATGACTATAAACTACATCTGACAGCAAGGGTTCTGATCACAAAGGGTCCAAGCTATGAGCAAATAGTTACCACCCAATAAAAAAAAAACACTATGAAAATATAAAAATACATGTTTATATAAAAACTTGCGGACAACACCAGTTGATAGCAAAAGTGCCAATAGCAACACAGCTGATAGCAAAAGTGCCAACAGCTGATAGCAAAAGTGTCAACAGCTGATAGCAAAAGTGCCAACAGCACCACAGTGCGAACTAGTCCTAGGTATGACTATAAACAACATCTGACAACAAGAGTTCTGATCACAAAGGTTCCCAGCTTTGAGCAAATAGTGACCCCCCACTAAAAACAAAAAACACTATGAAAGTATAAATATATATGTTTTTATAAAAACATGCAAACAACACCAGTTGATAGCAAAAGTGAAAACAGCACCACAGCTGATAGCAAAAGTGCCAACAACTGATAGCAAAAGTGCCAACAGCTGATAGCAAAAGTGCCAACAGCACCACAATGCCAACTAGTCCTAGGTATGACTATAAACTACAACTGACAGCAAGGCTTCTGATCACAATGCGTCCCAGCTATGATCAAATAGTGACCCCCCACTAAAAAAAAACACTATGAATGTATAAAAATACATGTTTATATAAAAACTTGCGAACAACACCAGTTGATAGCAAAAGTGCCAACAGCACCACAGCTGATAGCAAAAGTGCCAGCAGCTGATAGCAAAAGTGCAAACAGCTGATAGCAAAAGTGCCAACAGCTGATAGCAAAAGTGCCAACAGATCATAGCAAAAGTGCCAACAGCTTATAGCAAAAGTGCCAAAAGCTGATAGCAAAAGTGCCAACAGCTGATAGCAAAGGTGCCAACAGCTGATAGCAAAAGTGCCAACAGCTGATAGCAAATGTGCCAACAGCTGATAGCAAAAGTGCCAACAGCTGATAGCAAAAGTGCCAAACAGCACCACAGTGCCAACTAGTCCTAGGTATGATTATAAACTACATCTGACAGCAAGGCTTCTGATCACAAAGGGTCCCAGCTAAGAGCAAATAATGACCCCCCACTAAAAAAAAAACACTATGAAAGTATAAAAATAAATGTTTATATAAAAACTTGCGAACAACACCAGTTGATAGCAAAAGTGCCAACAGGACCACAGCTGATAGCAAAAGTGCCAACAGCTGATAGCAAAAGTGCCAACAGCTGATAGCAAAAGTGCCAACATCTGATTGCAAAAGTGCCAACAGCTGATAGCAAGAGTGCAAACAGCTTATAGCAAAAGTGCCAACAGCTGATAGCAAAAGTGCCAAAAGCTGATAGCAAAAGTGCCAAGAGCTGATAGCAAAAGTGCCAACAGCTGATAGCAAAAGTTCCAACAACTGATAGCAAAAGTGCAAACAGCACCACATTGCCAACTAGTCCTAGGTATGACTATAATCTACATCTGACAGCAAAGCTTCTGATCACAAAGGGTCCCAGCTATGAGCAAATATTGACCCCCCACTAAAAAAAAAACAATTTGAATGTATAAAAATACATTTTTATATAAAAACTTGCGAACAACACCAGTTGATAGCAAAAGTGCCAACAGCACCACAGCTGATAGCAAAAGTGCCAACAGCTGATAGCAAAAGTGCCAACAGCTGATAGCAAAAGTGCCAACAGCTGATAGCAAAAGTGCAAACAGCTGATAGCAAAAGTGCCAACAGCACCACAGTGCCAACAAGTCCTAGGTATGACTATAAACTACATCTGACAGCAAGGGTTCTGATCACAAAGGGTCCAAGCTATGAGCAAATAGTTACCACCCAATAAAAAAAAAACACTATGAAAATATAAAAATACATGTTTATATAAAAACTTGCGGACAACACCAGTTGATAGCAAAAGTGCCAATAGCAACACAGCTGATAGCAAAAGTGCCAACAGCTGATAGCAAAAGTGTCAACAGCTGATAGCAAAAGTGCCAACAGCACCACAGTGCGAACTAGTCCTAGGTATGACTATAAACAACATCTGACAACAAGACTTCTGATCACAAAGGTTCCCAGCTTTGAGCAAATAGTGACCCCCCACTAAAAACAAAAAACACTATGAAAGTATAAATATATATGTTTTTATAAAAACATGCAAACAACACCAGTTGATAGCAAAAGTGAAAACAGCACCACAGCTGATAGCAAAAGTGCCAACAGCTGATAGCAAAAGTGCAAACAGCTGATAGCAAAAGTGCCAACAGCTGATAGCAAAAGAGCCAAAAGCTGATAGCAAAAGTGCCAACAGCACAACAGTGCCATCTAGTCCTAGGTATGACTATAAACTACATCTGACAGCAAGGCTTCTGATCACAAAGGGTCCCAGCTATGAGCAAATAGTTACCCCCCACTAAAAAAAAACACTATGAAAGTATAAAAATGAATGTTTATATAAAAACTTGCGAACAACACCAGTCTATAGCAAAAGTGCCAACAGCACTACAGCTGATAGCAAAAGTGCCAACAGCTGATAGCAAAAGTGCCAACAGCTGATAGCAAAAGTGCCAACAGCTTATAGCAAAAGTGCCAACTGCTGATAGCAAAATGCCAAAAGCTGATAGCAAAAGTGCCAACAGCACCACAGTGCCAACAATCCTAGGTATGATTATAAACTACATCTGACAGCAAGGCTACTGATCACAAAGGGTCCCAGCTATGAGCAAATAGTGACCCCCCACTAAAAAAAACACTATGAAAGTATAAAAATACATGTTTATATAAAAACTTGCGAACAACACCAGTTGATAGCAAAAGTGCCAACAGCACCACAGCTCATAGCAAAAGTGCCAACAGCTGATAGCAAAAGTGCCACCAGCTGATAGCAAAAGAGCCAACAGCTGATAGCAAAAGTGCCAACAGTACAACAGTGCAAACTAGTCCTAGGTATGACTATAAACTACATCTGACAGCAAGGCTTCTGATCACAAAGTGTCCCAGCTATGAGCAAATAGTGACCCCCCACTAAAAAAAACACTATGAAAGTATAAAAAAAGATGTTTATATAAAAACTTGCGAACAACACCAGTTGATAGCAAAAGTGCCAACAGCACTACAGCTGAAGGCAAAAGTGCCAACACCTGACAGCAAAAGTGCCAAGAGCTGATAGCAAAAGTGCCAACAGCTGATAGCAAAAGTGCCAACAGCTGATAACAAAAGTGCCAACAGCTGATAGCAAAACTGCCAACAGCACCACAGTGCCAACTAGCCCTAGGTATGATTATAAACTACATTTGACAGCAAGGCTTCTGATCACAAAGGGTCCCAGCTATGAGCAAATAGTTACCCCCCACTAAAAAAAAACACTATGAAAGTATAAAAATACATGTTTATATAAAAACTTGCGAACAGCACCAGTTGATAGCAAAAGTGCCAACAGCACCACAGCTGATAGCAATAGTGCCAACAGCTGAGAGCAAAAGTGCCAAGAGCTGATAGCAAAAGTGCCAACACCACAGCTGATAGCAATAGTGCCAACAGCTGAGAGCAAAAGTGCCAAGAGCTGATAGCAAAAGTGCCAACAGCTGATAGCAAATGTGCCAAAAGCACAACATTGCCAACTAGTACTAGGTATGACTATAAACTACATCTGACAGCAAGGCTTCGGATCACAAAGGGTCCCAGCTACGAGCAAATAGTGACCCCCCACTAAAAAAAACACTATGAAAGTATAAAAATACATGTTTATATAAAAACTTGCGAACAACACCAGTTGATAGCAAAAGTGCCAACAGCACCAAAGCTGATAGCAAAAGTGCCAACAGCTGATAGCAAAAGTTCCAACAGCTGATAGAAAAAGTGCCAACAGCTGATGGCAAAAGTTCCAACAGCAGATAGCAAAAGTGCCAACAGATGATAGCAAAAGTGCCAACAGCTGATAGCAAAAGTGCCAAAAGCTGATAGCAAAAGTGCCAACCGCTGATAGCAAAAGTGCCAACAGCTGATAGCAACAGTGCCAACAGCACCACAGTGCCAACTAGTCCTATGTATGACTATAAACTACATCTGACAGCAAGTCTTCTGATCACAAAGGGTCCCAGCTATGAGCAAATAGTGACCCCCACTAAAAAAAAACACTATGAAAGTATAAAAGTACATGTTTATATAAAAACTTGCGAACAACCCCAGTTGATAGCAAAAGTGCCTACAGCACCACAGCTGATAGCAAAAGTGCCAACAGCTGATAGCAAAAGTGCCAACAGCACCACAGTGCCAACTAGTCCTAGGTATGACTATAAACTACATCTGACAGCAAGGCTTCTGATCACAAGTGGTCCCAGCTATGAGAAAATAGTGACATCCCACTAAAAAAAAACACTATGAATGTATACAAATATATGTTTATATAAAAACTGACAGTTGATAGCAAAAGTGCCAACAGCACCACAGCTGATAGCAAAAGTGCCAACAGCTGATAGCAAAAGTGTCAACAGCTGATAGTAAAAGTGCCAACAGCTGATAGCAAAAGTGCCAAAAGCTGATAGCAAAAGTGCAGACAGCTGATAGCAAAAGTGCCAACAGCTGATACCAAAAGTGCCAAAAGCTGATAGCAAAAGTGCCAACAGCCGATAGCAAAAGTGCCAACAGCTGATAGCATAAGTGCCAACAGCTGATACCAAAAGTGCCAACAGCTAATAGAAAAAGTGCCAACAGCACCACAGTGCCAACTAGTCCTAGGTATGACTATAAACTACATCTGACAGCAAGGCTTCTGATCACAAAGGGTCCCAGCTATGAGCAAATAGTGACCCCCCCACTAAAAAAAAACACTATGAATGTATAAAAATACATATTTATATAAAAACTTGCGAACAACACCAGTTGATAGCAAAAGTGCCAACAGCACCACAGCTGATAGCAAAAGTGCCAACAGCTGATAGCAAAAGTGCCAACAGCTGATAGCAAAAGTGCCAACAGCACCACAGTGCCAACTAGTCCTAGGTATGATTATAACTACATCTGACAGCAAGGCTTCTGATCACAAAGGGTCCCAGCTATGAACAAATAGTTACCCCCCATTAAAAAAAAAACACTATGAAAGTATAAAAATACATGTTTATATAAAAACTTGCGAACAACACCAGTTGATAGCAAAAGTGCCAACAGCACCACAGCTGATAGCAAAAGTGCCAACAGCTGATACCAAAACTGCAAAAAGCTGATAGCAAAAGTGCCAACAGCTGATACCAAAAGTTCCAACAGCTGATAGCAAAAGTGCCAAACGCACCACAGTGCCAACTAGTCCTAGGTATGACTATAAACTACATCTGACAGCAAGGCTTCTGATCACAAAGGGTCCCAGCTATGAGCAAATAGTGACCCCACACTATAAAAAAACACTATGAAAGTATAATAATTCATGTTTATATAAAAACTTGCGAACAACACCAGTTGATAGCAAAAGTGCCAACAGCTGATAGCAAAATGCCAAAAGCTGATAGCAAACGTGCCAACAGCTGATAGCAAAAGTGCCAGCAGCTAATAGCAAAAGTTCCAACAGTTGATAGCAAAAGTGACAACAGCACCACAGCTGATAGCAAAAGTGCCAACGGCTGATAGCAAAAGTGCCAACAGCTGATAGTAAAAGTGCCAACATCACCACAGTGCCAACTAGTCCTAGGTATGACTATAAACTACATCTGAGATCAAGGCTTCTGATCACAAAGGGTCCCAGCTATGAACAAATAGTTACCCCCCATTAAAACTAAACACTATGAAAGTATAAAAATACATGTTTATATAAAAACTTGCGAACAACACCAGTTGATAGCAAAAGTGCCAACAGCACCACAGCTGATAGCAAAAGTGCCAACAGCTGATAGCAAAAGTGCCAACAGCTGATACCAAAACTGCAAAAAGCTGATAGCAAAGTGCCAACAGCAGATACCAAAAGTGCCAAACTGATAGCAAAAGTGCCAACAGCTGATAGCAAAAGTGCCAACAGCTGATAGCAAAAGTGCCAAACGCACCACAGTGCCAACTAGTCCTAGGTATGACTATAAACTACATCTGACAGCAAGGCTTCTGATCAAAAAGGGTCCCAGCTATGAGCAAATAGTGACCCCCCCACTATAAAAAAACACTATGAAAGTATAATAATTCATGTTTATATAAAAACTTGCGAACAACACCAGTTGATAGCAAAAGTGCCAACAGCTGATAGCAAAATGCCAAAAGCTGATAGCAAAAGTGCCAACAGCACCACATTGCCAACTAGTCGTAGGTATGACTATAAACTACATCTGACAGCAAGGCTTCTGATCACAAAGGGTCCCAGCTATGTGCAAATAGTGTCCCCACTAAAATAAAAACACTATGAATGTATAAAAATACATATTTATATAAAAACTTGCGAACAACACCAGTTGATAGCAAAAGTGGAAACAGCACCACAGCTGATAGCAAAAGTGCCAACAGCTGATAGCAAAAGTGCAACCAGCTGGTAGCAAAAGTGCCAAAAGCTGATAGCAAAAGTGCCAACAGCTGATAGCAAAAGTGCCAACAGCTGATACCAAAAGTGCCAAAACCAGATAGAAAAGTGCCAACAGCTGATACCAAAGTGCCAACAGCTGATAGCAAATGTGCCAAAAGATGATATCAAAAGTGCCAACAGCTGATAGCAAAAGTGCCACCAGCTGGTAGCAAAAGTGCCAAAAGCTGATAGCAAAAGTGCCAACAGCTGATAGCAAAAGCGCCAAAAGCTGATACCGAAAGTGCCAAAAGCTGATAGCAAAAGTGCCAACAGCTGATAGCAAAAGTGCCAACAGCTAATAGCAAAAGTGCCAACACCACCACAGTGCCAACTAGTCCTAGGTATGACTATAAACTACATCTGACAGCTAGGCTTCTGATCACAAAGCGTCCCAGCCATGAGCAAATAATGACCCCCCACTAAAAAAAAAACACTATGAAATTATAAAAATACATGTTTATATAAAAACTTGCGAACAACACCAGTTGATAGCAAAAGTGCCAACATCACCACAGCTGATAGCAAAAGTGCCAACAGCTGATAGTAAAAGTGCCAACAGCTGATAGCAAAAGTGCCAACAGCTCATAGCAAAAGTGCCAACAGCACCACAGCTGATAGCAAAAGAGCCAACAGCACCACATTGCCAACTTGTCCAAGGTATGACTATAAACTACATCTGACAGCAAGGCTTCTGATCACAAAGGGTCCCAGCTATGAGCAAATAGTGACCCCCCACTAAAAAACAACACTATGAATGTATAAAAATACATGTTTATATAAAAACTTGCGAACAACACCAGTTGATAGCAAAAGTGCCAACAGCACCACAGCTGATAGCAAAAGTGCCACCAGATGATAGCAAAAGTGCCAACAGCTGATAGCAAAAGTGCCAACAGATGATAGCAAAAGTGCCAACAGCACCACAGTGCCAACTAGTCCTAGGTATGACTATAAACTACATCTGACAGCAAGTCTTCTGATCACAAAGGGTCCCAGCTATGAGCAAATAGTGACCCCCCATTAAAATCAAAACACACTATGAAAGTATAAATATACATGTTCATATAAAAACTTGCGAACAACACCAGTTGATAGCAAAAGTGCCAACAGCACCACAGCTGATAGCAAAAGTGCCAACAGCTAATAGCAAAAGTGCCAACAGCACCACAGTGCCAACTAGTCCTAGGTATGACTATAAACTACATCTGACAGCAAGGCTTCTGATCACAAAGGGTCCCAGCTATGAGCAAATAGTGACCCCACACTATAAAAAAACACTATGAAAGTATAATAATTCATGTTTATATAAAAACTTGCGAACAACACCAGTTGATAGCAAAAGTGCCAACAGCTGATAGCAAAATGCCAAAAGCTGATAGCAAAAGTGCCAACAGCTGATACCAAAAGTTCCAACAGCTGATAGCAAAAGTGCCAAACGCACCACAGTGCCAACTAGTCCTAGGTATGACTATAAACTACATCTGACAGCAAGGCTTCTGATCACAAAGGGTCCCAGCTATGAGCAAATAGTGACCCCACACTATAAAAAAACACTATGAAAGTATAATAATTCATGTTTATATAAAAACTTGCGAACAACACCAGTTGATAGCAAAAGTGCCAACAGCTGATAGCAAAATGCCAAAAGCTGATAGCAAACGTGCCAACAGCTGATAGCAAAAGTGCCAGCAGCTAATAGCAAAAGTTCCAACAGTTGATAGCAAAAGTGACAACAGCACCACAGCTGATAGCAAAAGTGCCAACGGCTGATAGCAAAAGTGCCAACAGCTGATAGTAAAAGTGCCAACATCACCACAGTGCCAACTAGTCCTAGGTATGACTATAAACTACATCTGAGATCAAGGCTTCTGATCACAAAGGGTCCCAGCTATGAACAAATAGTTACCCCCCATTAAAACTAAACACTATGAAAGTATAAAAATACATGTTTATATAAAAACTTGCGAACAACACCAGTTGATAGCAAAAGTGCCAACAGCACCACAGCTGATAGCAAAAGTGCCAACAGCTGATAGCAAAAGTGCCAACAGCTGATACCAAAACTGCAAAAAGCTGATAGCAAAGTGCCAACAGCAGATACCAAAAGTGCCAAACTGATAGCAAAAGTGCCAACAGCTGATAGCAAAAGTGCCAACAGCTGATAGCAAAAGTGCCAAACGCACCACAGTGCCAACTAGTCCTAGGTATGACTATAAACTACATCTGACAGCAAGGCTTCTGATCAAAAAGGGTCCCAGCTATGAGCAAATAGTGACCCCCCCACTATAAAAAAACACTATGAAAGTATAATAATTCATGTTTATATAAAAACTTGCGAACAACACCAGTTGATAGCAAAAGTGCCAACAGCTGATAGCAAAATGCCAAAAGCTGATAGCAAAAGTGCCAACAGCACCACATTGCCAACTAGTCGTAGGTATGACTATAAACTACATCTGACAGCAAGGCTTCTGATCACAAAGGGTCCCAGCTATGTGCAAATAGTGTCCCCACTAAAATAAAAACACTATGAATGTATAAAAATACATATTTATATAAAAACTTGCGAACAACACCAGTTGATAGCAAAAGTGGAAACAGCACCACAGCTGATAGCAAAAGTGCCAACAGCTGATAGCAAAAGTGCAACCAGCTGGTAGCAAAAGTGCCAAAAGCTGATAGCAAAAGTGCCAACAGCTGATAGCAAAAGTGCCAACAGCTGATACCAAAAGTGCCAAAACCAGATAGAAAAGTGCCAACAGCTGATACCAAAGTGCCAACAGCTGATAGCAAATGTGCCAAAAGATGATATCAAAAGTGCCAACAGCTGATAGCAAAAGTGCCACCAGCTGGTAGCAAAAGTGCCAAAAGCTGATAGCAAAAGTGCCAACAGCTGATAGCAAAAGCGCCAAAAGCTGATACCGAAAGTGCCAAAAGCTGATAGCAAAAGTGCCAACAGCTGATAGCAAAAGTGCCAACAGCTAATAGCAAAAGTGCCAACACCACCACAGTGCCAACTAGTCCTAGGTATGACTATAAACTACATCTGACAGCTAGGCTTCTGATCACAAAGCGTCCCAGCCATGAGCAAATAATGACCCCCCACTAAAAAAAAAACACTATGAAATTATAAAAATACATGTTTATATAAAAACTTGCGAACAACACCAGTTGATAGCAAAAGTGCCAACATCACCACAGCTGATAGCAAAAGTGCCAACAGCTGATAGTAAAAGTGCCAACAGCTGATAGCAAAAGTGCCAACAGCTCATAGCAAAAGTGCCAACAGCACCACAGCTGATAGCAAAAGAGCCAACAGCACCACATTGCCAACTTGTCCAAGGTATGACTATAAACTACATCTGACAGCAAGGCTTCTGATCACAAAGGGTCCCAGCTATGAGCAAATAGTGACCCCCCACTAAAAAACAACACTATGAATGTATAAAAATACATGTTTATATAAAAACTTGCGAACAACACCAGTTGATAGCAAAAGTGCCAACAGCACCACAGCTGATAGCAAAAGTGCCACCAGATGATAGCAAAAGTGCCAACAGCTGATAGCAAAAGTGCCAACAGATGATAGCAAAAGTGCCAACAGCACCACAGTGCCAACTAGTCCTAGGTATGACTATAAACTACATCTGACAGCAAGTCTTCTGATCACAAAGGGTCCCAGCTATGAGCAAATAGTGACCCCCCATTAAAATCAAAACACACTATGAAAGTATAAATATACATGTTCATATAAAAACTTGCGAACAACACCAGTTGATAGCAAAAGTGCCAACAGCACCACAGCTGATAGCAAAAGTGCCAACAGCTAATAGCAAAAGTGCCAACAGCACCACATTGCCAACTTGTCCAAGTATGACAATAAACTACATCTGACAGCAAGGCTTCTGATCACAAAGGGTCCAAGCTTTGAGCAAATAGTGAACCCCACTAAAAAAAAAAAACACTATGAATGTATAAAAATACATATTTATATAAAAACTTGCGAACAACACGAGTTGATAGCAAAAGTGCCAACAGGACCACAGCTGATAGCAAAAGTGCCAACAGATGATAGCAAAAGTGCCAACAGCTGATAGCAAAAGTGCCAACAGCACCACAGTGCAAACTAGTCCTAGGTATGACTATAAACTAGATCTGACAGGAAGGCTTCTGATCAGAAAGGGTCCCAGCAATGAGCAAATAGTGCCCCCCCACTAAAAAAAAAATGAAAGTATAAAAATACATGATTATATAAAAACTTGCGAACAATACCAGTTGATAGCAAAAGTGCCAACAGCACCAGAGCTGATAGCAAAAGTGCCAACAGCTGATAGCAAAATGCCAACAGCTGATAGAAAAAGTGCCAACAGCTGATAGCAAAAGTGCCAACAGCTGATAGCAAAAGTGCCAACAGCATCACATTGCCAACTAGTCCTAGGTATGACTATAAACTACTTCTGACAACAAGGCGTCAGATCACAAAGGGTCCCAGCTTTGAGCAAATAGTGACACCCCACTAAAAAAAAAACATTATGAATGTATAAAAATACATGTTTATATAAAAACTTGCGAACAACACTAGTTGATAGCAAAAGTGCCAACAGCACCACAGCTGATAGCAAAAGTGCCAACAGCTGATAGCAAAAGTGCCAACAGCTGATAGCAAAAGTGCCAACAGCTGATAGCAAAAGTGCCAACAGCTGATAGCAAAAGTGCAAACAGCTGATAGCAAAAGTGCCAACAGCTGATAGCAAAAGTGCAAACAGCTGATAACAAAAGTGCCAACAGCTGATAGCAAATGTGCCAACAGCTGACAGCAAAAGTGCCAAGAGATTATAGCAAAAGTGCCAACAGCTGATAGCCAAATTACCAACAGCACCACATTGACAACTAGTCCTAGGTATGACTATTAACTACATCTGACAGCAAGGCTTCTGATCACAAAGGGTCCCAGCTATGAGCAAATAGTGACCCCCACTAAAAAAAAACACAATGAAAGTATAAAAATACATGTTTATATAAAAACTTGCGAACAACACCAGTTGATAAGCAAAAGTTCCAACAGCACCACAGCTGATAGCAAAAGTGCCAACAGCTGATAGCAAAAGTGCCAACAGCTGATACCAAAAGTGCCAAAAGCTGATAGCAAAATTGCCAACAGCTGATAGCAAAAGTGCCAACAGCTTATACCAAAAGTGCCAAAAGCTGATAGCAAAAGTGCCAACAGCTGATAGCAAAAGTGCAAACAGCTGATAGCAAAAGTGCCAACAGCTGATACCAAAAGTGCCAAAAGCTGATAGCAAAAGTGCCAACAGCTGATAGCAAAACTGCCAACAGCATCACAGTGCCAACTAGTCCTAGGTATGACTATAAACTACATCTGACAGCAAGGCTTCTGATCACAAAGTGTCCCAGCTATGAGCAAATAGTGACCCCCCACTGAAAAAAAAACACTATGAAAGTATAAAAATACATGTTTATATAAAAACTTGCGAACAACACCAGTTGATAGCAAAAGTGCATAAAACATCACAGCTAATAGCAAAAGTGCCAACAGCTGATAGCCAAGTGCCAACAGCTTATAGCAAAACTGCCAAGAGCTTATAGCAAAAGTGCCAACAGCACCATAGTGCCAACTAGTCCTAGGTATGACTATAAACTACATCTGACAGCAATGCTTCTGATCACAAAGGGTCCCAGCTATGAGCAAATAGTGACCCCCCACTAAAAAAAACACTATGAATGTATAAAAATACATGTTTATATAAAAACTTGCGAACAACACCAGTTGATAGCAAAAGTGCATAAAACATCACAGCTAATAGCAAAAGTGCCAACAGCTGATAGCAAAAGTGCCAAAAGCTGATAGCAAAAGTGCCAACACCACCACAGCTGATAGCAAAATGCCAACAGCTGATAGCAAATGTGCCAACAGCTGATAGCAAAAGTGCCAACAGCACCACAGTGCCAACTAGCCCTAGGTATGATTATAAACTACATCTGACAGCAAGTCTTCTGATCACAAAGAGTCCTAGCTATGAGCAAATAGTGACGCCCCACTAAAAAAAAACACTATGAAAGTATAAATATACATGTTTATATAAAAACTTGCGAACAACACCAGTTGATAGCAAAAGTGCCAACAGCACCACAGCTGATAGCAAAAGTGCCAACAGCTGATAGCAAAAGTGCCAACAGCTGATAGCAAAAGGGCCAACAGCTGATAGCTAAAGTGCCAACAGCTGATAGCAAAAGTGCCAAGAGCACCACATTGCCAACTAGTCCAAGGTATGACTATAACTACATCTGACAGCAAAGGCTTCTGATCACAAAGGGTCCCAGCTATGAGCAAATAGTGACCCCCAACTAAAAAAAAACACTATTAATGTATAAAAATACATGTTTATATAAAAACTTGCGAACACCATCAGTTGATAGCAAAAGTGCAAACTGCACCACAGCTGATAGCAAAAGTGTCAACAGCTGATAGCAAAAGTGCCAACAGCTGATAGCAAAAGTGTCAACAGCTGATAGGAAAAGTGCCAACAGCACCACAGTGCCAACTAGTCCTAGGTATGAATATAAACTATATCTGACAGCAAGGCTTCTGATCACAAAGGGTCCCAGCTATGTGCAAATAGTGACCCCCACAAAAAAAAACACTATGAACGTATAAAAATACATGTTTATATTAAAACTTGCGAACAACACCAGTTGATAGCAAAAGTGCCAACAGCACGACAGCTGATAGCAAAAGTGCCAACAGATGATAGCAAAAGTGCCAACAGCTGATAGCAAAAGTGCCAACAGCACCACAGTGCCAACTAGTCCTAGGTATGACTATAAACTACATCTGACAGCAAGTCTTCTGATCACAAAGGGTCCCAGCTATGAGCAAATAGTGACCCCCACTAAAAAAAAAACACTATGAAAGTATAAAAATACATGTTTATATAAAAACTTGCGAACAACACCAGTTGATAGCAAAAGTGCCAACAGCACCACAGCTGGTAGCAAAACTGCCAACAGCTTATAGCAAAAGTGCCAACAGTATATAGCAAAAGTGCCAACAGCTGATAGCAAAAGTGCCAAAATCTGATAGCAAAACTGCCAACAGCTGTTAGCAAAAGTTTCAACAGATGATACCAAAAGTGCCAACAGCTGATAGCAAAAGTGCCAACAGCTGATAGCAAAAGTGCCAACAGATGATAGCAAAATGCCAACAGCTGATAGCAAATGTGCCAACAACTGATAGCAAAAGTGACAACAGCTGATACCAAAAATGCCAAAAGCTGATAGCAAAAGTGCCAACAACTAATAGCAAAAGTGCCAACAGCTGATAGCAAAAGTGCCAACAGCTGATAGCAAAAGTGCCAACAGTTGATAGCAAATGTGCCAACAGCACCACATTGCCAACTAGTCCTAGGTATGACTATAAACTACATCTGACATCAAGGCTTCTGATCACACAGGGTCCCAGCTATGAGCAAATAGTGACTCCCACTAAAAAAAAAACACTATGAATGTATAAAAATACATGTTTATATAAAAACGTGCGAACAACACCAGTTGATAGCAAAAGTGCCAACAGCACCACAGCTGATAGCAAAAGTGCCAACAGCTGATAGCAAAAGTGCCAACAGCTGATAGCAAAAGTGCCAAAAGCTGATAGCAAAAGTACCAACAGCTGATAGCAAAAGTGCCAACAGCACCACAGTGCCAACTAGTCCTAGGTATGACTATAAACTACATCTGAGAGCAAGTATTCTGATCACAAAGGGTCCCAGATATGAGCAAATAGTGACCCCCAACTAAAAAAAACACTATGAAAGTATAAAAATACATGTTTATATAAAAACTTGCGAACAACACCAGTTGATAGCAAAAGTGCCAACAGCACCACAGCTGATAGCGAAAGTGCCAACAGCTGATAGCAAAAGTGCCAACAGCTTATACCAAAAGTGCCAACAGCTGATAGCAAAAGTGCCAACAGCTGATAGCAAAATGCCAACAGCTGATAGCAAAAGTGCCAACAGCACCACAGTGCCAAGTAGTCCTAGGTATGATTATAAACTACATCTGACAGCAAGGCTTCTGATCACAAAGGGTCCAAGCTATGAGCAAATAGTGACCCCCCATTAAAAAGAAAAACAATGAAAGTATAAAAATACATGTTTATATAAAAACTAGCGAACAACACCAGTTGATAGCAAAAGTGCCAAATGCACCACAGCTGATAGCGAAAGTTCCAACAGCACCACATTGCCAACTAGTCCTAGGTATGACTATAAACTACATCTGACAGCAAGGCTTCTGATCACAAAGGGTCCCAGCTATGAGCAAATAGTGACCCCCCACTAAAAAAAACTCTATGAATGTATAAAAATACATGTTTATATAAAAACTTGCAAACAACACCAGTTGATAGCAAAAGTGCAAACAGCACCACAGCTGATAGCAAAAGTGCCAACAGCTGATAGCAAAAGTGCCAACAGCTGATAGCAAAAGTGTCAACAGCTGATAGCAAAAGTGCCAACAGAACCACAGTGCCAACTAGTCCTAGGTATGACTATAAACTATATCTGACAGCAAGGCTTCTGATCACAAAGGGTCCCAGCTATGAGCAAATAGTGACCACCCACTAAAAAAAAACACTATGAACGTATAAAAATACATGTTTATATAAAAACTTGCGAACAACACCAGTTGATAGCAAAAGTGCCAACAGCACCACAGCTGATAACAAAAGTGCCAACAGATGATAGCAAAAGTGCCAACAGCTGATAGCAAAAGTGCCAACAGCTGATAGGTAAAGTGACAACAGCTGATACCAAAAGTGCCAAAAGCTGATAGCAAAAGTGCCAACAGCACCACAGTGCCAACTAGTCCTAGGTATGACTATAAACTAAATCTGACAGCAAGTATTCTGATCACAAAGGGTCCCAGCTATGAGCAAATAGTGACACCACTAAAAAAAAAACACTATGAAAGTATAAAAATACATGTTTATATAAAAACTTGCGAACAACACCAGTTGATAGCAAAAGTGCCAACAGCACCACAGCTGATAGCAAAAGTGCCAACAGCTTATAGCAAAAGTGCCAACAGGTGATAGCAAAAGTGCCAACAGCTGATAGCAAAAGTACCAAAAGCTGATAGCAAATGTGCCAACAGCTGATAGCAAAAGTGTCAACAGATGATACCAAAAGTGCCAAAAGCTGATAGCAAAAGTGCCCACAGCTGATAGCAAAAGTGCCAACAGCTGATAGCAAAATGCCAACAGCTGATAGCAAAAGTGCCAACAGCTGATAACAAAAGAGCCAACAGCTGATAGCAAAAGTGACAACAGCTGATACCAAAAACGCCAAAAGCTGATAGCAAAAGTGCCAACAACTTATAGCAAAAGTGCCAACAGCTGATAGCAAAAGTGACAACAGCTGAAAGCAAAAGTGCCAAAAGCTGATAGCAAAAGTGCCAACAGCACCACAGTGCAAACTAGTCCTAGGTATGACTAAAAACTACATCTGACAGCAAGTCTTCTGATCACAAAGGGTCCCAGCTATGAGCAAATAGTGACCCCCACTAAAAAAATAAACACTATGAAAGTATAAAATTACATGTTTATATAAAAACTTGCGAACAACACCAGTTGATAGCAAAAGTGCAAACAGCACCACAGCTGATAGCAAAAGTGCCAACAGGTGATAGCAAAAGTGCCAGCAGCTGATAGCAAAAGTGCAAACAGCGCCACAGTGCCAACAAGACCTAGGTATGACTATGAACTACATCTGACAGGAAGGATTATGATCACAAAGGGTCCTAGCTATGAGCAAATAGTGACGCCAACTAAAAAAAACACTATGAATGTATAAAAATACATGTTTATATAAAAACTTGCGAACAAAACCAGCTGATTGCAAAAGTGCCATCAGCTGATAGCAAATGTGCCAAAAGCTGATAGCAAATGTGCCAACAGCTTATAGCAAAAGTGCAAACAGCACCACAGTGCCAACTAGTTCAAGGTATGACTATAAACTACATCTGACAGCAAGGCTTCTGATCACAAAGGGTCCCAGCTATGAGCAAATAGTGACCCCCCACTAAAAAAAAAAACACTATGAAAGTATAAAAATACATGTTTATATAAAAACTTGCGAACAACACCAGTTGATAGCAAAAGTGCCAACAGCACGACAGCTGATAGCAAAAGTGCCAACAGCTGATAGCAAAAGTGCCAACAGCTGATAGCAAAAGTGCCAACAGCTGATACCAAAAGTGCCAAAAGCTGATAGCAAAAGTGCCAACAGCTGATAGCAAAAGTGCCAACAGCTGATAGCAAAAGTGCCAACAGCTGATAGCAAAATTGCCAATAGCACTACAGTGCCAACTAGTCCTAGGTATGATGATAAACTACATTTGACAGCAAGGCTTCTGATCACAAAGGGTCACAGCTATGAGCAAATAGTGACCCCCCACTAAAAAAAACACTATGAAATTATAAATATAAATGTTTATATAAAAACGTGCGAACAACACCAGTTGATAGCAAAAGTGCCAACAGCACCACAGCTGATAGCAAAAGTTCCAACAGCTGATAGCAAAAGTGCCAACACCTGATAGCAAAAGTGCCAACAACACCACAGTGCCAACTAGTCCTAGGTATGACTATAAACTACAACTGACAGCAAGTCTTCTGATCACAAAGGGTCCCAGCTATGAGCAAATAGTGACCCCCCACTAAAAAAAAAAACATTATGAAAGTATAAAAATAAAGTGCCTACAGCTGATAGCAAAAGTACCAACAGCTGATAGCAAAAGTGCCAACAGCTGATAGCAAATGTGCCAAAAGCTGATAGCAAAAGTGCCAACAGCTGATAGCAAAAGTGCAAACAGCACCACAGTGCCAACTAGTTCAAGGTATGACGATAAACTACATCTGGCAGCAAGGCTTCTGATCACAAAGGGTCCAAGCTATGAGCAAATAGTGACCCCCCACTAAAAAAAACACTATGAAATTATAAAAATACATGTTTATAAAAAAACTTGCGAACAACACCAGTTCATAGCAAAAGTGCCAACAGCTAATAGCAAAAGTTCCAACAGCTGATAGCAAAAGTGCCAACAGCTGATAGCAAAAGTGCCAACTAGTTTTATGTATGACTATAAACTATATCTGACAGCAAGGCTTCTGATCACAAAGGGTCCCAGCCTTGAGCAAAGAGTGACCCCCCACTAAAATAAAAAACACTATGAAATATAAAAATACATGTTTATATAAAAACTTGCGAACAACTCCAGTTGATAGCAAAAGTGCCAAGAGCACCACAGCTGATAGCAAAAGTGCCAACAGCTGATAGCAAAAGTGCCAACAGCTGATAGCAAAAGTGCCAACAGCTGATAGCAAAAGTGACAACAGCTGATACCAAAAGTGCCAAAAGCTGATAGCAAAAGTGCCATCAACTGATAGCAAAAGTGCCAACAGCTGATAGCAAAAGTGACAACAGCTGATAGCAAAAGTGCCAACAGCTGATAGCAAAAGTGTCAACAGCACCACAGTGACAACTAGTCCTAGGTATGACTATAAACTACATCTGACAGCAATTCTTCTGATCACAAAGAGTCCCAGCTATGAGCAAATAGTGACCCCCACTAAAAAAAAAACACTATGAAAGTATTAAAATACATGTTTATATAAAAACTTGTGAACAACACCAGTTGATAGCAAAAGTGCCAACAGTTGATAGCAAAAGTGCCAACAGCTGATAGCAAAAGTGCCAACAGCTGATAGCAAAAGTGCCAACAGCACCACAGTGCCAACTAGTCCTAGGTATGACTATAAACTACATATGATAGCAAGGCTTCTGTTCACAAAGGGTCCCAGCTATGAGCAAATAGTGACCCCCACTAAAAAAAAAACTATGAAAGTATAAAAATACATGTTTATATAAAAACTTGCGAACAACACCAGTTGATAGCAAAAGTGCCAACAGCTGATAGCAAAAGTGCAAACAGCTGATAGAAAAATTACCAACTGTTGATAGCGAAAGTGCCAACAGCTGATAGCAAAAGTTCCAACAGCTGATAGCAAAAGTGCCAAAAGCTGATAGCAAAGTGCCAACAGCACCACAGCTGATAGCAAAATGCCAACAGCTGATAGCAAATGTGCCAACAGCTGATAGCAAAAGTGCCAACAGCACCACAGTGCCAACTAGTCCTAGGTATGACTATAAACTACATCTGACAGCAAGTCTTCTGATCACAAAGGGTCCCAGCTATGAGCAAATAGTGACCCCCCACTAAAAAAAAACACTATGAAAGTATAAAAATACATGTTTATATAAAAACTTGTGAACAACACCAGTTGATAGCAAAAGCGCCAACAGCACCACAGCTGATAGCAAAAGTGCCAACAGCTGATAGCAAAAGTGCCAACAGCTGATAGCAAAAGTGCCAACAGCACCACAGTGCCAACTAGTCCTAGATATGACTATAAACTACTTCTGACAGCAAGGCTTCTGATCACAAAGGGTCCCAGCTATGAGCAAATAGTGACACCCCACTAAAACAAACACTATGAAAGTATAAAAATACATGTTTATATAAAAACTTGCGAACAACACCAGTTGATAGCAAGAGTGCCAACAGCACCACAGCTTTCATACATTCATAATGTTTTTTTTTAGTGGGGTGTCACTATTTGCTCAAAGCTGGGACCCTTTGTGATCAGACGCCTTGTTGTCAGATGTAGTTTATAGTCATACCTAGGACTAGTTGGCAATGTTGTGCTGTTGGCACTTTTGCTATCAGCTGTTGGCACTTTTGCTATCAGCTGTTGGCACTTTTTCTATCAGCTGTTGGCACTTTTGCAATGAGCTGTTGGCACTTTTGCTATCAGCTGTGGTGCGGTTGGCACTTTTGCTATCAACTGGTGTTGTTCGCAAGTTTTTTATATAAACATGTATTTTTATAATTTCATAGTGTTTTTTTTTTAGTGGGGGTCACTATTTGCTCATAGCTGGGACCCTTTGTGATCAGAAGCCTTGCTGTCAGATGTAGTTTATAGTCATACCTAGGACTAGTTGGCACTGTGGTGCTGTTGGCACTTTTGCTATCAGCTGTTGACACTTTTGCTATCAGCTGTTGGCACTTTTGCTATCATCTGTTGGCACTTTTGCTATCAGCTGTGGTGCTGTTGGCACTTTTGCTATCAACTCGTGTTGTTCGCTAGTTTTTTATATAAACATGTATTTTTATACATTCATAGTGTTGTTTTTTAGTGGGGGGTCACTATTTGCTCATAGCTTGGACCCTTTGTGATCAGAAGCCTTGCTGTCAGATGTAGTTTATAGTCATACCTTGGACAAGTTGGCAATGTGGTGCTGTTGGCACTTTTGCTATCAGCTGTTGGCACTTTTGCTATCAGCTCTGGTGCTGTTGGCACTTTTGCTATCAACTGGTGTTGTTCGCAAGTTTTTATATAAACATGTATATTTATACTTTCATAGTGTGTTTTGATTTTAATGGGGGGTCACTATTTGCTCATAGCTGGGACCCTTTCTGATCAGAAGACTTGCTGTCAGATGTAGTTTATAGTCATACCTAGGACTAGTTGGCACTGTGGTGCTGTTGGCACTTTTGCTATCAGCTGTTGGCACTTTTACTATCAGCTGTTGGCACTTTTGCTATCAGCTGTGGTGATGTTGGCACTTTTGCTATCAACAGGTGTTGTTCGCAAGTTTTTATATAAACATGTATTTTTATACATTCATAGTGTTGTTTTTTAGTGGGGGGTCACTATTTGCTCATAGCTGGGACCCTTTGTGATCAGAAGCCTTGCTGTCAGATGTAGTTTATAGTCATACCTTGGACAAGTTGGCAATGTGGTGCTGTTGGCACTTTTGCTATCAGCTGTTGGCACTTTTGCTATCAGCTGTTGGCACTTTTGCTATCATCTGGTGGCACTTTTGCTATCAGCTGTGGTGTTGTTGGCACTTTTGCTATCAACTGGTGTTGTTCGCAATTTTTTATATAAACATGTATTTTTATACATTCATAGTGTTGTTTTTTAGTGGTGGGGTCACTATTTGCTCATAGCTGGGACCCTTTGTGATCAGAAGCCTTGCTGTCAGATGTAGTTTATAGTCATACCTTGGACAAGTTGGCAATGTGGTGCTGTTGGCACTTTCGCTATCAGCTGTGGTGCTGTTGGCACTTTTGCTATCAGCTGTTGGCACTTTTACTATCAGCTTTTGGCACTTTTGCTATCAGCTTTTGGCACTTTTGGTATCAGCTGTTGGCACTTATGCTATCAGCGGTTTGCACTTTTGCTATCAGCTGTTGGCACTTTTGCTATCAGCTGTGGTGCTGTTGGCACTTTTTCTATCAACTGGTGTTGTTCGCAAGTTTTTATATAAACATGTATTTTTATAATTTCATAGTGTTTTTTTTTTAGTGGGGGGTCACTATTTGCTCATAGCTGGGACCCTTTGTGATCAGAAGCCTTGCTGTCAGATGTAGTTTATAGTCATACCTAGGACTAGTTGGCACTGTGGTGCTGTTGTCACTTTTGCTATCAGTTATAGGCACTTTTGCTATCAGCTGTTGGCACTTTTGCTATCAGCTTTTGGCATTTTCGGTATCACCTTTTGGCACTTTTGCTATCAGCTGTTGGCACTTTTTTCTATCAGCTGTTGGCACTTTTGCTATCAGCTGTTGGCACATTTGCTATCAGCTTTTGGTACTTTTGCTATCAGCTGTTGGCACTTTTGCTATCAGCTGTTGGCACTTTTGCTATCAGCTGTTGGCACCTTTGGTATAATCTGTTGGCACTTTTGCTATCAGCTGTTGGCACTTTTGCTATCAGCAGTTGGCACTTTTGCTATCAGCTTTCGGCACATTTGTTATCAGCTTTTGCTACTTTTGCTATCAGCTGTTGGCACTTTTGCTATCAGCTGTTGGCACTTTTGCTATCAGCTTTTGGCACTTTTGGTATCAGCTGTTGGCACTTTGGCTATCAGCTGTTGGCACTTTTGCTATCAGCTGTGGTGCTGTTGGCACTTTTGCTATCAGCTGTTGGCACTTTTGCTATCAGCTGCTGGCAATTTTGCTATCAGCTGTTGGCACTTTTGCTATCAGTTTTGGCACTTTTGCTATCAGCTGTTGGCACTTTTGCTATCAACTGGTGTTGTTCACAAGTTTTTATATAAACATGAATTTTTATACTTTCATAGTGTTTTTTTATAGTGGGGGTCACTATTTGCTCATAGCTGTGACCCTTTGTGATCAGAAGCCTTGCTGTCGGATGTAGTTTATAGTCATACCTAGGACTAGTTGGCACTGTGGTGCGTTTGGCACTTTTGCTATCAGCTGTTGGCACTTTTGCTATCAGTTTGGCACTTTTGGTATCAGCTGTTGGCACTTTTGCTATCAGCTTTTTGCAGTTTTGGTATCAGCTGTTGGCACTTTTGCTATCAGCTGTTGGCACTTTTCCTATCAGCTGTGGTGCTGTTGGCACTTTTGCTATCAACTGGTGTTGTTCGCAAGTTTTTATATAAACATGTATTTTTATACTTTCATAGTGTTTTTTTTTAATGGGGGGTAACTATTTGTTCATAGCTGGGACCCTTTGTGATCAGAAGCCTTGATGTCAGATGTAGTTTATAGTCATACCTAGGACTAGTTGGCACTGTGATGATGTTGGCACTTTTGCTATCAGCTGTTGGCACTTTTGCTATCAGCCGTTGGCACTTTTGCTATCAGCTGTGGTGCTGTTGGCACTTTTGCTATCAACTGGTGTTTTTCGCAAGTTTTTATATAAACATGTATTTTTATACTTTCATAGTGTTTTTTTTTTAGTGGGGGTTCACTATTTGCTCATAGCGGGGACCCTTTGTGATCAGAAGCCTTGCTGTCAGATCTAGTTTATACTCATACCTAGTACTAGTTGGCACTGTGGTGCTGTTGGCACTTTTGCTATCAGCTGTTGGCACTTTTGCTATCAGCTGCTGGCACTTTTGCTATCAGCTGTTGGCACTTTTGCTATCAACTGGTGTTGTTCGCAAGTTTTTATATAAACATGAATTATTATACTTTCATAGTGTTTTTTTATAGTGGGGGGTCACAATTTGCTCATAGCTGGGACCCTTTGTGATCAGAAGCCTTGCTGTCAGATGTAGTTTATAGTCATACCTAGGACTAGTTGGCACTGTGGTGCTGTTGGCACTTTTGCTATCAGCTGTTGGCACTTTTGCTATCAGCTGTTGGCACTTTTGCTATCAGCTGTGGTGCTGTTTGCACTTTTGCTATCAACTGGTGTTGTTCGCAAGTTTTTATATAAACATGTATTTTTATAATTTCATAGTGATTTTTGTTTTTAGTGGGGGATCACTATTTGCTCATAGCTGGGATCCTTTGTGATCAGAAGCCTTGCTGTCAGATGTAGTTTATAGTCATACCGAGGAATAGTTGGCACTGTGGTGGTCTTGGCACTTTTGCTATCAGTTGTTGGCACTTTTGCTATCAGCTTTTGGCACTTTCGGTATTAGCTTTTGGCGCTTTTGCTATCAGCTGTTGGCACATTTGCTATCAGCCGTTGGCACTTTTGCTATCAGCTGTTGGCACTTGTGGTATCATCTTTTGGCACTTTTGCTATCAACTGTTGGCACTTTTGCTATCAGCTGTTGGCACTTTTGCTATCAGCTTTTGGCACTTTTGGTATCAGCTGTTGGCACTTTTGCTATCAGCTGTTGGCACTTTTGCTGTCAGCTTTTGGCACTTTTGCTACCAGCTGTTGCCAATTTTGCTATCAGCTGTTGGCACTTTTGCTATCAGCTGTGGTGCTGTTGCCACTGTTGCTATCAACTGTTTTTGTTCGCAAGTTTTTATATAAATATGTATTTTTATACATTCATAGTGTTTTTTTTTTAGTGGGGGGACACTATTTGCTCATAGCTGGGACCCTTTTTGATCAGAAGCCTTGCTGTCAGATGAAGTTTATAGTCATACCTAGGACTAGTTGGCAATGAGGTGCTGTTGGCACTTTTGCTATCAGCTGTTGGCACTTTTGCTATCAGCTGTTGGCACTTTTGCTATCAGCTGTTGGCACATTTGCTATCAGCTTTTGGCACTTTTGCTATCAGCTGTTGGCACTTTTGCTATCAGCTGTTGGCACTTTTGCTATCAGCTGTGGGCACTTTAGCAATCAGCTGTTGGCACTTGTGCTATCAGCTGTTGGCACTTTTGCTATCAGCTGTTGGCACCTTTGGAATAATCTGTTGGCAGATTTGCTATCAGCTGTTGGCACATTTGCTATCAGCTGATGGCACTTTTGCTATCAGCTGTTGGCATTTTGCTATCAGCTTTCGGCACTTTTGGTATCAGCTGTTGGCACTTTTGCTATCAGCTGTTGGCACTTTTGCTATCAGCTGTTGGCACTTTTGCTATCAGCTGTTGGCACTTTTGCTATCAGCTGTGGTGCTGTTGGCACTTTTGCTATCAACTGGTGTTGTTCGCAAGTTTTTTATAAACATGTATTTTTATACATTCATAGTGTTTCTTTTTTAGTGGGGGGTCATTCTTTGCTCATAGCTGGGACCATTTGTGATGAGAAGTCTTGCTGTCAGATGTAGTTTATAGTCATACCTAGGAATATTTGGCACTGTGGTGCTGTTGGCACTTTTGCTATCAGTTCTTGGCACTTTTGCTATCAGCTGTTGGCACTTTTGATATCAGCTTTTGGCACTTTTGGTATCAGCTTTTGGAACTTTTGCTGTCAGCTGTTGGCACTTTTGCTATCAGCTGTTGGCACTTTTGCTATCAGCTGATGGCACTTTTTCTATCATCTTTTGGCACTTTTGGTATCAGCTGTTGGCACTTTTGCTATCAGCTGTCAGCACTTTTGCTATCAGCTGTTGGCACTTTTGCTATCAGCTGTGGTGCTGTTGGCACTTTTGCTATCAACTGGTGTTGTTCGCAAGTTTTTATATAAAATTGTATTTTTATACTTTCATAGTGTTTTTTTTTAGTGTGGGGTCACTATTTGCTCATAGCTGGGACCCTTTGTGATCAGAAGCCTTGCTGTCAGATGTAGTTTATAGTTTTACCTAGGACTAGTTGGCACTGTGGTTCTGTTGGCACTTTTGCTATCATCTGTTGGCACTTTTGCTATCAACTGTTGGCATTTTTTCTATAAGCTGTTGGCACTTTTGGTATCATCTGTTGGCACTTTTGCTATCAGCTGTTGGCACTTTTGCTATCAGCTTTTGGCACTTTTGGTATCAGCAGTTGGCACTTTTGCTATCAGCTGTTGGCACTTTTGCTATCAGCTGTGGTGCTGTTGGCACTTTTGCATTCAACTGGTGTTGTTCGCAAGTTTTTATATAAACCTGTATTTTTATACTTTCATAGTTTTTTTTTGTGGGGGGACACTATTTGCTCATAGCTGGGACCCTTTGTGATCAGAAGCCTTGCTGTCAGATGTAGTTTATAGTCATACCTAGGACTAGTTGGCACTGTGGTGCTGTTGGCACTTTTCCTATCAGCTGTTGGCACTTTTGCTATCAGCTGTTGGCACATTTGCTATCAGCTGTAGGCACTTTTGCTATCAGCTGTGGTGCTGTTGGCACTTTCGCTATCAACTGGTGTTGTTCGCAAGTTTTTATATAAACCTGTATTTTTATACTTTCATAGAGTTTTTTTTGTGGGGGGTCACTATTTGCTCATAGCTGGGACCCTTTGTGATCAGAAGTCTTGCTGTCAGATGTAGTTTATAATCATACCTAGGACTAGTTGGCACTGTGGAGCTGTTGGCACTTTTGCTATCAGCTGTTGGCACTTTTGCTATCAGCTGTTTTCACTTTTGCTATCAGCTGTTGGCACTTTTGCTATCAGCTGTGGTGCTGTTGGCACTTTTGCTATCAGCAGTGGTGCTGTTTGCACTTTTGCTATCAACTGGTGTTGTTGGCAAGTTTTTATATAAACATGTATTTTTATACATTCATAGTGTTTTTTTTTTAGTGGGGCGTCACTATTTGCTCATAGCTGGGACCCTTTGTGATCAGAAGACTTGCTGTCAGATGTAGTTTATAGTCATACCTAGGACTAGTTGGCACTGCGGTGCTGTTGGCACTTTTGCTATCAGCTGTTGGCAGTTTTGCTATCAGCTGTTGGCACTTTTACTATCAGCTGTTGGCACTTTTGCTATCAGCTGTGGTGCTGTTGGCACTTTTGTTATCAACTGGTGTTGTTCGCAAGTTTTTATATAAACATGTATTTTTATACTTTCATAGTGTTTTTTTTTTAGTGGGGGGTCACTATTTGCTCATAGCTGGGACACTTTGTGATCAGAAGCCTTGCTGTCAGATGTAGTTTATAGTCATACCTAGGACTATTTGGCACTGTGGTGCTGTTGGCACTTTTGCTATCAGCTGTTGGCACTTTTGCTATCAGCTGTTGGCAGTTTTGCTATCAGCTTTTGGTACTTTTGGTATCAGCTGTTGGCACTTTTGCTATCAGTTGTTGGCACTTTTGCTATCAGCTTTTGGCACTTTTGGTATCAGCTGTTGGCACTTTTGCGATCAGCTGTTGGCACTTTTGCTATCACCTTTGGTGCTGTTGGCACTTTTGCTATCAACTGGTGTTGTTCACAAGTTTTTATATAAACATGTATTTTTATACATTCATAGTGTTTTTTTTTAGTGGGGTGTCACTATTTGCTCATAGCTCTGACCCTTTGTGATCAGAAGCCTTGCTGTCAGTTGTAGTTTATAGTCATACCTAGGACTAGTTGGGAATGTGGGGCTATTTTCACTTTTGCTTTCAGCTGTTGGCACTTTTGCTATCAGCTGTTGGCACTTTTGCTATCAGCTGTTGGCACTTTTGCTATCAGCTGTTGGCACTTTTGCTATCAGCTGTTGGCACTTTTGCTATTAGCGGTGGTGCTGTTGGCACTTTTGCTATCAACTGGTGTTGTTCGCAAGTTTTTATATAAACATGTATTTTTATACATTCATAGTGTTTTTTTTAGGGGGGGTCACTATTTGCTCGTAGCTGGGACCCTTTGTGATCAGAAGCCTTGCTGTCAGATGTAGTTTATAGTCATACCTAGGACTAGTTTGCACTGTGTTGCTGTTGGCACTTTTGCTATCAGCTGTTGGCACTTTTGCTATGAGCTGTTGGCACTTTTGCTATCAGCTGTTGGCACTTTTGCTATAATATGTTGGCACTTTTGCTATCAGCTGTGGTGCTGTTGGCACTTTTGCTATCAACTGGTGTTGTTCGCAAATTTTTATATAAACATATATTTTTATACATTCATAGTGTTTTTTTTTAGTGGGGGTCACTATTTGCTCATAGCTGGGACCCTTTGTGATCAGAAGCCTTGCTGTCAGATGTAGTTAATAGTCATACCTTGGACTAGTTGGCACTGTGGTGCTGTTGGCACTTTTGCTATCAGCTGTTGGCACTTTTGCTATCAGCTGTGGTGCTGTTGGCACTTTTGCTATCAACTGGTGTTGTTCGCAAGTTTTTATATGAAGATGTATTTTTATACTTTCATAGTGTGTTTTTTTTTTAGTGGGCGGTCACTATTTGCTCATAGCTGGGACCCTTTGTGATCAGAAGACTTGCTGTCAGATGTAGTTTATAGTCATACCTAGGACTAGTTGGCACTGTGGTGCTGTTGGCCCTTTTGGTATCAGCTGTTGGTTCTTTTGCTATCAACTGTTGGCACTTTTGCTATCAGCTGTTGGCACTTTTGCTATCAGCTTTTGGCACATTTGGTATCAGCTGTTGGCACTTTTGCTATCAGTTTTGGCACTTTTGCTATCAGCTGTTTCCACTTTTTCTATCAGCTGTTGGCACTTTTTCTATCAGCTGTTGGCACTTTTGCTATCAGCTGTTGGCACTTTGTTATCAGCTGTTGGCACTTTTGTTATCAGCTGTGGTGCTGTTGGCACTTTTGCTATCAACTGGTGTTGTTCGCAAGTGTTTATATAAACATCTATTTTTATACTTTCATAGTGTTTTTTTTTAGTGGTGGGTCACTATTTGCTCATAGCTGGGAACCTTTGTGATCAGAAGCCTTGCTGTCAGATGTAGTTTATAGTCATACCTAGGACTAGTTGGCACTGTGGTGCTGTTGGCACTTTTGCTATCAGCTGTTGGCACTTTTGCTATCAGCTGTTGGCACTTTTGGTATCAGCTGTTGGCACTTTTACTATCAGCTGATGGCACTTTTGCTATCAGCTGTTGGCACTTTAGCTATCAGCTGTGTGCACTTTTGATATCAGCTTTTGGCACTTTTGGTATCAGCTGTTGGCACTTTTGCTATCAGCTGTTGGCACTTTTGCTATCAGTTGTTGGCAATTTTGCTATCAGCTTTTGGCACTTTTGGTATCAGCTGTTGGCACTTTTGCTATCAGCTGTTGGCACGTTTGCTATCAGCTGTGGTGCTGTTGGCACTTTTGTTATCAACTGGTGTTGTTCGCAAGTTTTTATATAAACATGTATATTTATACTTTCATAGTGTTTTTTTTTTTAGTGGGGGGTCACTATTTGCTCATAGCTGGGACCCTTTGTGATCAGAAGCCTTGCTGTCGGATGTAGTTTATAGTCATACCTAGGACTAGTTGGCACTGTTATGCTGTTGTCACTTTTGCTATCAGCTGTTGGCACTTTTGCTATCAGCTGTTGGCACTTTTGCTATCAGCTTTTGGCACTTTTGCTATCAGCTGTGGTGCTGTTGGCACTTTTGCTATAAACTGGTGTTGTTCGCAAGTTTTGATATAAACATGTATTTTATACATTCATAGTGTTTTTTTTAGTGGGGGGCCACTATTTGCTCATAGCCTGGACCCTTTGTGATCAGAAGCCCTGCTGTCAGATGTAGTTTATAGTCATACCTAGGACTAGTTGGCACTGTGGTGCATTTGGCACTTTTGCTATCAGCTGTTGGCATTTTGCTATCAGCTGTTGGCACTTTTGCTATCAGCTGTTGGCACTTTTGTTATCAGCTGTAGTGCTGTTGGAACTTTTGCTATCAACTGGTGTTGTTCGCAAGTTTTTATATAAACATGTATTTTTATACATTTATAGTGTTTTTTTTTAGTGGGGGGTCACTCTTTGCTCATAGCTGGGAACCCTTTGTGATAAGAAGCCTTGCTGTCAGATGTAGTTTATAGTCATACCTAGGATTGGTTGGCAATGTGGTGCTGTTGGCACTTTTGCTATCAGCTGTTGGCACTTTTGCTATTAGTTGTTGGCAATTTTGCTATCAGCTGTGGTGCTGTTGGCACTTTTGCTATCAACTGGTGTTGTTCGCAAGTTTTTATATAAACATGTATTTTTATACTTTCATAGTGTTTTTTGTTTTTAGTGGGGGGTCACTATTTGCTCATAGCTGGGACCCTTTGTGATCAGAAGTCTTGTTGTCAGATGTAGTTAATAGTCATACCTAAAAGTAGTTGGCACTGTGGTGCTGTTGGCACTTTTGCTATCAACTGTTGGCACTTTTGCTATCAGCTGTTGGCACTTTTGCTATCAGCTGTGGTGCTGTTGGCACTTTTGCTATCAACTGGTGTTGTTCGCAAGTTTTTATATAAACATGTATTTTTATACTTTCATAGTGTTTTTTTTTAGTGGGGAGTAACTATTTGCTCATAGCTGGGACCCTTTGTGATCAGAAGCCTTGCTGTCAGATGTAGTTTATAGTCATACCTAGGACTAGTTGGCACTTTGGTGCTGTTGGCACTTTTGCTATCAGCTGTTGGCACTTTTGCTATCAGCTGTTGGCACTTTTGCTATCAGCTGTGGTGCTGTTGTCACTTTTGCTATCAACTGGTGTTGTTCGCAACTTTTTATATAAACATGTATTTTTATACTTTCATAGTGTTTTTTTTTTAGTGGGTGGTCACTATTTGCTCATAGCTGGGACCCTTTTTGATCAGAAGCCTTGCTGTCAGATGTAGTTTATAGTCATACCTAGGACTATTTGGCACTGTGGTGCTGTTGGCACTTTTGCTATCAGCTGATGGCACTTTTGCTATCAGCTGTTGGCTCTTTTGCTATCAGCTGTTGGCACTTTTGCTATCAGCTGTGGTGCTGTTGGCACTTTTGCTATCAACTGGTGTTGTTCGCAAGTTTTTATATAAACATGTATTTTTATACTTTCATAGTGTTTTTTGTTTTTAGTGGGGGGTACTATTTGCTCATAGCTGGGACCCTTTGTGATCAGAAGTCTTTTTGTCAGATGTAGTTTATAGTCATACCTAGGACTAGTTGGCACTGTGGTGCTGTTGGCACTTTTGCTATCAACTGTTGGCACTTTTGCTATCAGCTGTTGGCACATTTGCTATCAGCTGTGTTGCTGTTGGCACTTTTGCAATCAACTGGTGTTGTTCGCAAGTTTTTATATAAACATGTATTTTTATACATTCATAGTGTTTTTTTTTAGTGGGGGGTCACTATTTGCTCATAGCTGGGACCCTTTGTGATCAGAAGCCTTTCTGTCAGATGTAGTTTATTGTCATACCTAGGACTAGTTGGCAATGTGGTGCTGTTGGCACTTTTGCTATCAGCTATTGGCACTTTTGCTATCTGATGTGGTGCTGTTGGCACTTTTGCTATCAACTGGTGTTGTTCGCAAGTTTTTATATAATCATCTATTTTTATACTTTCTTAGTGTTTTTTTTTTAGTGGGGGTCACTATTTGCTCATAGCTGAGGCCCTTTGTGATCAGAAGCCTTGCTGTCAGGTGTAGTTTATAGTCATACCTAGGACTAGTTGGCACTGTGGTGCTGTTGGCACTTTTGCTATCAGCTGTTAGCACATTTGCTATCAGCTGTTGGCACTTTTGGTATCAGCTGTTGGCACTTTTGCTATCAGCTGTTTGCACATTTGCTATCAGCTGTTGGCACTTTTGCTATCAGCTGTGGGCACTTTTGGTATCAGCTGTTGGCACTTTTGCTATCAGCTGTTGGCACTTTTGCTATCAGCTGTTGGCAATTTTGCTATCAGCTTTTGGCACTTTGGTATCTGCTGTTGGCACTTTTGCTATCAGCTGTTGGCACTTTTGCTATCAGCTGTGGTGCTGGTGGCACTTTTGCTATCAACTGGTGTTCTTCGCAAGTTTTTATATAAACATCTATTTTTATACTTTCATAGTCTTTTTTTTGTGGGGGGTCACTATTTGCTCATAGCTGGGACCCTTTGTGATCAGAAGCCTTGCTGTCAGATGTAGTTTATAGTCATACCGAGGACTAGTTGGCACTGTGGTGCTGTTGGCACTTTTGCTATCAGCTGTTGCACTTTTGGTATCAGCTTTTGGCACTTTTGCTATCAGCTGTTGGCACTTTTGCTATCAGCTGTGGGGCTGTTGGCACTTTTGCTATCAACTGGTGTTGTTCGCAAGTTTTTATATAAACATGTATTTTTATACTTTCATAGTGTTTTTTTTAGTGGGGGATCACTATTTACTCATAGCTGGGACCATTTGTGATCAGAAGCCTTGCTGTCAGATGTAGTTTATAGTCATACCTAGGACTAGTTGGCACTGTGGTGCTGTTGGCACTATTGCTATCAGCTGTTGACACTATTGCTATCAGCTGTGGTGCTGTTGGCACTTTTGCTATCAACTGGTGCTGTTCGCAAGTTTTTATATAAACATGTATTTTTATACTTTCATAGTGTTTTTTTTTAGTGGGGGGTCACTATTTGCTCATAGCTGTGACCCTTTGTGAACAGAAGCCTTGCTGTCAGATGTAGTTTATAGTCATACCTAGGCCTAGTTGGCAATGTGGTGCTGTTGGCACTTTTGCTATCAGCTGTTGGCACTTTTGCTATCAGCTGTTGGCACTTTTGCTATCAGCTGTTGTCACTTTTGCTATCAGCTGTTGGCACTTTTGCTATAATCTGTGGTCCTGTTGGCACTTTTGCTATCAACTGGTGTTGTTCGCAAGTTTTTATATAAACATGTATTTTTATATATTCATAGTGTTTTTTTTTTAGTGGGGGGTCACTATTTGCTCATAGCTGGGACCCTTTGTGATCAGAAGCCTTCCTGTCAGATGTAGTTTATAATCATACCTAGGACTAGTTGGCACTGTGGTGCTGTTGACACTTTTGATATCAGCTTGTAGAATCCTCCGTATTTTTCCACTCAACTCGTTTAAAGGTGAAATTTTCCATAAGAGCTAGTTTCGACCAATCAACACCACACATTGCGAAACTCGGCTTATTATTGGTCGAGACGCCCCAGGATAAATTTTGGCGCGAATGCGCTCGGAGCCGATCTAATCTTCGCAGAGTAAATAAAAGGGCGAATCTTAGTCCGATTCACTAGTCAGCAATTCACTCTCAGAGAGATTTCTACAGAGATCCACGCGTGTCTACATCTTGACTTAAAGGACTTTTCGCGCGTCATCACCTGACTCAACCTTCAACCTCTTTCTCTCTCTCTCTCTGAAATCTTAGTACGTTTCTAAAAAAGTGTTATTCTACACTACCAAACAGAAATTATTACTAAAGCAAATATATATAAAAAATACGGTCCAAGGTGAATAACTCTGACAAAACAAAAACATACAAAATTCAGCAAAAAAATCTCGCAACTACAATACTTTAAAATTTATCTCTCGATAAATTTTCCTCAAATTTTTATGTGAACACTTTTCCTAAACAAAGGAACATTCATGAACTTTGAGTTCATAAAATACTTCATTCAACTTTTGTTCAACAATTAAGTTATTTCGACTGAAACACAACTTTTTCCAAAAATTCTATTGTAATTTATTTGTACATAAATATTCAATGTTTGTTTCTAATTGAATTCACGACTACCTTTGTTTCTTCGTTCAATATTGCCTTTGAGATTTATTCCTTTTGTATGTCTACGCTAAATTGTTGTGATTAATATGAAGAACATGCTTTTCACGTTTATTACCACAAACCTAAAACCCTTCTGATTACACACTAATTCATAGCAATCCCAACAAATTGGTAACCCCGACGTTTGTACAGGCAGAACCACCAACAAATTGATAACCACATTATTTCAAACAACAAAACCTCAGTCGACATGGCAGATCCTGTACAACCAATTGAAGCTGCACTCAGGATGGAACTCCCTTCCTATACCACGAATACACAAACGTGGTTCATACAACTCGACGCGATTTTCCAAGCCAGACACGTGACGTCCCAGCAGTCGAAATTCGCGTTTGTTGTGGAGAAACTTCCCGCTGAAATCGCTGCGGAAGTAGCGGATATCCTTATTAATCTCCCGCCCGAAAAGCCGTATGAGGTGCTTCGGCACGCAATCCTACAACGAACAGGTTGCTCCGAGGAACGAAAGATTAAGGATCTCCTTACGAATGTAACACTCGGGAACAGCAAACCCTCCCAACTTCTTCGTAAAATGATTAAACTACTCGGTGACAACAGTATATCCGAAACTGTATTAAAACAAATGTGGCTGGAGAAATTGCCGCCCGATATAGTGCAAATTTTAGCAGTCCTAACTGAGGAGGTCGATGTCCACAAGCTGGCATCGATCGCGGACAAAATCGTGGACACTAGACCAGCGCGCCAAATTTCCTCTGTCGTGACAGATAACCCGACCCCGGATGTTAACCAGCAACTCCATTTTCTGACTACCGAACTAAGGAACCTGTCTTTACGCCTAGACAGAATTCAGAGCATTCCTGGACGGAGTCGCGATACTTCAGCTAACAGACACAATCCTGGTAGGCGACGATCAACGTCAACACATACTCGTCACCGCCAGAGAAACTATTGCTGGTATCATGAAGTGTTTGGCGCCCGCGCAAGAAAGTGTCAGACACCATGTGCGTATAAGAACGCGGGAAACTCCGAACCCGGCAGCCATTAAGGGCGTGTGCTGCTGGGCTAAATAACGGAAATCGCCTATTTTACGTTCTCGACAACAACAGCAGATTGAAGTTCTTAGTTGACACTGGCGCTCAGATCAGCGTTATACCGCTGAGTTTATGGTGATGGGGTGTAGAGTTCTCGTTGTTAATTGTTGCTTGTATCAGAAGGTAGATAAATAGTAGCAGTCCTTCGGGACAGCAGCTAGTTTGGCCTAAAGGTTCAACAAGCGATCAAATTGAGGTCACCATAACATAAACAAAATAACATACGAAAGAGAAGGGTATATCAAAAACACTTTGTATTTAAATGCAACATCAATGAATAGTACAATGTTTCTTGATTTACACGCACAAAGTCCGTTACAAAATGTTCATTCATAGAAGAGAAATCCGATTATTAAAAGAATATAAGTGTCTTTTGTTAATACTTAAGTTCATGACGTGCTGGTCACAGGAGATGAAAGGTGAGGTCAATGGGTTGGTAGGAGTCCTTTGATATCTCCGTTGGTGAAGGAAGGCTGAAGGCATCGGGTTTGACGGCTGAGAAAAGCGTAGCGACATTCACTGACGGTACTTCAAAGCTTTCTGTCTTAGAAGTGAATTTATCGCTCTATTTATGTGTGCCCTTCGGATCAGAGTCAGTCTGCTGAAACAAACTGTTGGGTATGGCGCGGAGCTGTTTAATTGGTGGAAAATTGTTTATCATTCTTTTTATTTCTTTTTAGTTTTCCACCGGAAATTCTGCGTGGAGCCGGGTGCGCAGAGACCAGTATTGGTCATTTGCTGTCTAAACCTCTGAGGGTTAATATCCGGTCCTTCGCTTGCTCCGTGCCACCACATAACTTTCGCCCCAGTAAACGGAGTTGTTGTTGTTGTTTTTTTTTTTTTTTTGTTTTTTTTTTTTTTTTTTTTTTTTTTTAGTAATAAAAATATGTGTTTTCTTTCTTCCATTTAACCGTTCTACCGGACTTCGTTCTAGTTTCTGGTTTGTTATCATTAGTTTCTTCGGAACAAGATAGGGAGTTATCCAAATCCGGTCTTGATCCAATGGAATCTTTTGATTTTATATTTTCAGAAATATATGCAGGTTTTAGTCTATCTATTGAAACATTACTATGTACGTCATCCGATCTTTTAATAGTAAAATATTTTTCATGACGACTTAATACTTGGAATGGACCTGTGTATGGAGCTTCCAATGGCTTTCTCACTCTGTCTGTTCTTAGCCAGATACTTTTACATGTTTGTAAATCTTTTGGAATGTAAGAATTAGGTATTGTATGCAGGTGTCCCCTGGATAATTTGTCCATGTCAAATTTTTGCATCTCGTCGGCTAGAATTTTAACGTGCGAGTTTGTCATTTCACTATTCTCGTTCTTGATAGAGTCAATTAACAATCGGGGGACTTGTGCATGACTACCTGTTACTGCAGTAAATGAAGAATAGTTTGATTCGTTAGGTGTTATCCTCATTCCCAAAAGGACGATAGGAAGAGCTGACAACCACGATTCTTTCCTGGCTATAATAGCCGTTTTTAAAGTTCTGTGTGCTCGCTCAACTAATCCATTCGTTTGCGGATGGTACGCCGTTGTTCGTAATCTGTGGAAGCCTATTATTTTTGATAGTTCTGAGAATAATTCGGATTCAAATTGGCTTCCTCTGTCCGTAACGACATGAAGAGGAACCCCGAATCGGGAGATCCACAGATTGACAAAAGCCGTTGATATTGATTTTGCCGTAATTTCTGTTATTGGGCATGCTTCTATCCATCTCGTATTTCTATCAATGCATGTTAATAAATATAGATATGGTGAAAAATAAGGGTCAGTTTGGTTCTTTACTGGTGGTAAGGGACCGACAATATCCACATGCACCGTTTCAAAACGACTGGAAGGTAATTCAAATGGATTTACTTTGCTCTTTGTGTGTTTTATTATTTTTGCTAGTTGGCAGTGTTGGCATTCTGTGCACCAGGTTTTTATTGACTTGTCCATCTTCGGCCAATAGTATCTGGATTTTATTATTTTTCTTGAAGATGTTATTCCTGGATGTGATAGATTATGCAGACTGTCAAATACCGATTTTCTGAGCTTTTCAGTCACAAAAGGTCGTGGAAAAGGTAATGTCGTGTCACATAATATGGTTTCATTTTGATTTATTGTGTATGGTTTCAGTTGATCTTTGAATGCCTGATTTTCATTGTCAGTAGCTTGATGCTTCATTATTTCTTGTAAGTCACATATATCAATAGTGATCGCGTTGACAGGTCGTGATAAACAATCAGCTACTATATTTTGTGAACCTCTTATATGTGAAATGTCATTTACATATTCGCTGATAAAACAGAGGTGACGCTGTTGTCTATCTGATTTTAAGGAAGACTGGCTTTTAAAAGCACTGCAAAGTGGTTTGTGATCCGTCAGTAACATTACATTTCTGCCTTCTATTAAATGTTTAAAATGGAGTACTGCTAGATAGGCAGCTAGTAGTTCTCTGTCAAAAGTAGAATATTTTTGTTGGGTTTGGGATAATTTCTTTGAAAAGAAACCTATGGGGATGGGTTGATTATCAATCATTTGATGAAGTGCTGCACCCACCGCATAATTCGAACTGTCTGTTACAAGTTGATAGTTGTTAGCTTTCGAGCTGGGGAAAGCCAAAACAGTTACATTTGATAAAGACTTTTTCATATTTTCGAAAGATTCAATTTCTTCCTTTGTTAGGGTTAATGACTTGGAATTTTGGTTTAAACGTATTTTTTCCGTGAGAGGTAGTATGATATCGCTGAAATTTGGCACAAGTTTTCTGTAAAAATTTGCCATTCCGATGAATCGGCGTAGTGATTTGGAATCGTTTGGTTGAGGAAATTCACTTAATTCATTCAACTTTTTAGCACTGGGTTTGAGACCACTAGCAGAAATATGAAATCCTAAAAAGTCTAATTCATTAGCACTAAATATGCATTTGGAGAGACAAATTTTAAAATCGTACTCACTCAGTTTTTGTAGTACTAGGTCGATATGCTTGGAATGAGTTTCTTCATCTTCTGAGAATATAAGGATATCGTCGATATATACAAAGGTATAATCAGTATCACGAAAGATATTGTCCATCATTCTCTGAAAAGTACATGATGCGTTCCGTAGTCCGAAAGGCATATAGTTATATTCAAATAACCCAAAAGGGGTAGAGATGGCTGTCTTGCAAACATCCTCCGGATGAACAGGTATCTGATGATAAGCAGACGACAGGTCTATCTTTGAAAAGAACTTCTTATTATGAAGCTTCGAAGACAAGGAATTTATATTTGGGACTTGATATCGATCGGCTTTTGTTATGGTATTTAAATGTCTGTAATCGCCAACAGGTCTATATGTGCCGTCTGACTTCGGTACCATATGTAAGGCTGAACTCCATTCAGAGTTTGAAGGGGAAATTATTCCTGCCTTTAGGAGTTTCTTGAATTCCTCTTTTGCAATTTCACATCTCTGAGCTGATAATTGTCTGGCTCTGGAGAAAGTAGGAGGGTTGCTAGCAGTTTCTATTCTATGGAATATCTTTGGTTTTGTTGCATTCGTGTCGCGATGAGGAGAAATTAAATTTGGGTATTTCTCCAGAATTGCTCGTACCATTTTGTTAGCATCTTTATTCGGTACTAAATCTATATTCATGATAATAGACGATGGATGTGCATCGGATTGTCTATTAGTCATTTTATCAATCAGCTTATTGTTTGTGCAGTCCACCATTAGCCCGAAATGGTTTAGGAAATCGTATCCTAGGAGTGGCTGAGCAGTTTCGGCTATTATAAATGTCCAGGTAAATTCTCGTCTGAGGTTCCGTAGTGTTAGATTCAGTACTGCTTGTCCTGAGCATTCAATCTTTTGACCGTTGGCAGACACTAAAGAGATATTGGTTGGGTATGTTACAGCTCCGCTTAAATATCTCTTCGGAAGTATAGATACGGCAGCTCCTGTATCCACAATAAAATTTAAACTTTGAGCTCCTAACCGTGCGGCTACAATGAGAAGCGGCGAGGAAATGGAAGCTAACACCTCTCGCCTAGTTAGTTTTCCGAAATCTCACGAGGAACTGGTGAATTTGGGCGAGAGTTGGGTTGCATTTGAACATTCCGTTTATTTGGCCATCTGCACCACGGCTTACAAAATTTTGCACGTTCCGCAAAGTATAAATGCGCTCGGCAAATTAGAGGTTTTTGGTCCTTGTTAAAAGGGCGAACACTGGTAGGGAATTTATTTTCACTGTGGGAACAGCCATGTATCATTTTAGTTTCATTTTTATTTTGCTGTTCATCCCTTTGCTTCCCCGAAATCTGTCGAATATGTGCGGTGTCTTGTTTGTTAAAATATAATAGTAAGTCATGCGCCATTCTTCCAAGGCGATCTGTGTCTAAATCGACTTGTGCCGCTACCACTGGTTTAATGGAGTGAGGTAGGGCTTGAATAAATTTGTGACGTACGATATCGTCCCCTACGCCAATTCGGCTTGCTAATGACATAAGTTCATTCAGGTATACTGAGGGACGACCTGTTACAGTCGATGACGACATTAATTTGTCCAGCATCTCTGGTTTTGTTTTCTCGTAAGCGCCCGTCACTGCTTCTCTTAGTGCGTCGTAATCTTTTGATTGCAGTATAGTTGGCTGTATATTTCCTACTACGTCCACAGGGAGAGCTGCCAAAGTGTTAAAAAATTTTTGACTGGTCTGTCTTATATTTGCAATATTAAATTGCGCCTCCATTATCGCAAACCAAGCTATTACGTTTGATTCAATGAAGTTTGGTGGTTTTATCGCAACAGCTTGGATTGGTTGGTTTTGATTAATTGTAGTTTCTTCAGCGTCATCTGCCATGTTTTTGGTTTGTGTTGAATAAAAATTCTAATTTTGTGACAGTTCAATTTTTTTTTTTTTTGTGCTTGCGTGTATATATATGTGTTAAAATCACGTCGGCCGTCACCACTTATGGTGATGGGGGATAGAGTTCTCGTTGTTAATTGTTGCTTGTATCAGAAGGTAGATAAATAGTAGCAGTCCTTCGGGACAGCCGCTAGTTTGACCTAAAGGTTCAACAAGCAATCAAATTGGGGTCACCATAACATAAACAAAATAACATACGAAAGAGAAGGGTATATCAAAAACACTTTGTATTTAAATGCAACATCAATGAATAGTACAATGTTTCTTGATTTACACGCACAAAGTCCGTTACAAAATGTTCATTCATAGAAGAGAAATCCGATTATTAAAAGAATATAAGTGTCTTTTGTTAATACTTAAGTTCATGACGTGCTGGTCACAGGAGATGAAAGGTGAGGTCAATGGGTTGGTAGGAGTCCTTTGATATCTCCGTTGGTGAAGGAAGGCTGAAGGCATCGGGTTTGATGGGTGAGAAAAGCGTAGCGACATTCACTGACGGTACTTCAAAGCTTTCTCTCCTAGAAGTGAATTTATCGCTCTATTTATGTGTGCCCATCGGATCAGAGTCAGTCTGCTGAAACAAACTGTTGGGTATGGCGCGGAGCCGTTTCATTGGTGGAAATTGCTTATTATTCTTTTTATTTCTTTTTAGTTTTCCACCGGAAATTCTGCGTGGAGCCGGGTGCGCAAAGACCAGTATTGGTCATTTGCTGTCTAAACATCTGAGGGTTAATATCCGGTCCTTCGCTTGCTCCGTGCCACCACATACATGCTTATATAAAAACTTGCGAACAACACCAGTTGATAGCAAAAGTGCCAACAGCTGATAGCAAAAGTGCCAACAGCTGATAGCAAAAGTGCCAACAGCTAATAGCAAAAGTGCCAACAGCACCACAGTGCCAACTAGTCCTAGGTATGACTATAAACTACATCTGACAGCAAGGCTTCTGATCACAAAGGGTCCCAGCTATGAGCAAATAGTGACCCCCCACTAAAAAAAACACTATGAAAGTATAAAAATACATGTTTATATAAAAACTTGCGAACAACACCAGTTGATAGCAAAAGTGCAAACAGCACCACAGCTGATAGCAAAAGTGCCAACAGCTGATAGCAAAAGTGCCAACAGCACCAAAGGGCCAACTACTCCTAGGTATGACTATAAACTACATCTGACAGCAAGGCTTCTGATCACAAAGGGTCCCAGCTATGAGCAAATAGTGACCCCCCACTAAAAAAAAAAACACTATGAAAGTATAAAAATACATGTTTATATAAAAACTTCAGAACAACACCAGTTGATAGCAAAAGTGCCAAGAGCACAACAGCTGATAGCAAAAGTGCCAACAGCTGATAGCAAAAGTGCCAACAGCTGATAGCAAATGTGCCAACAGCTGATAGCAAAAGTGCCAACAGCACCACAGTGCCAACTATTCCTAGGAATGATTATAAACTACATCTGACAGCTAGGCTTCTGATCACAAAGGGTCCCAGCTACGAGCAAATAGTGACCACCCACTAAATAAAAAAACTCTATGAAAGTATAAAAATATATGTTTATATAAAAATTTGCGAACAACACAAGTTGATAGCAAAAGTGTCAACAGCACCACAGCTGATAGCAAATGTGCCAACAGCTGATACCAAACGTGCCAAAAGCTTATAGCAAAATTGCCAACAGCTGATAGCAAAATTGCCAACAGCTGATAACAAAAGTGCCAACAGCTGATAGCAAAAGTGCCAACAGCTGATAGCAAAAGTGCCAACAGCACCACAGTGCCAACTAGTCCTAGGTATGACTATAAACTACATCTGACAGCAAGGCTTCTGATCACAAAGGGTCCCAGCTATGAGCAAATAGTGACCCCCCACTAAAAAAAAAAACACTATGAAAGTATAAAAATACATGTTTATATAAAAACTTGCGAACAACACCAGTTGATAGCAAAAGTGTCAACAGCACCACAGCTGATAGCAAAAGTGCCAACAGCTGATAGCAAAAGTGCCAACAGCACCTCAGTGCCAACTAGTCCTAGGTATGACTATAAACTACATCTGACAGCAAGGCTTCTGATCACAAATGGTCCCAGCTATGAGCAAATAGTGACCCCCCACTAAAAAAAACACTATGAAAGTATAAAAATAGATGTTTATATGAAAACTTGCGAACAACACCAGTTGATAGCAAAAGTGCCAACAGCACCACAGCTGATAGCAAAAGTGCCAACAGCTGATACAAAATGTGCCAACAGCTGATAGCAAAAGTGCCAACAGCTGATAGCAAAAGTTCCACCCGCACCACAGTGCCAACTAGTCCTAGGTATGACTATAAACTATTCTGACAGCAAGGCTTCTGATCACAAATGGTCCCAGCTATGAGCAAATAGTGACCCCCCACTAAAAACAAAAAAATTATGAAAGTATAAAAATACATGTTTATATAAATACTTGCGAACAACACCAGTTGATAGCAAAAGTGCCAACAGCACCACAGCTGATAGCAAAAGTGCCAACAGCTGATAGCAAAAGTGCCAACAGCTAATAGGAAAAGTGCCAACAGTTGATAGCAAAAGTGCCAACAGCACCACAGTGCCAACTAGTCCTAGGTATGACTATAAACTACATCTGACAGGAAGGCTTCTGATAAAAAAAGGGTCCCAGCTATGAGCAAATAGTGACCCCGCAATAAAAAAAATCTCTATGAAAGTATAAAAATACATGTTTATATAAAAACTTGCGAACAACACCAGTTGATAGCAAAAGTGCCAACAGCACCACAGCTGATAGCAAAAGTGCCAACAGCTGATAGCAAAAGTGCCAACAGCTGATAGCAAACGTGCCAACAGCTGATAGCAAAAGTGCCAACAGCACCACAGTGCCAACTAGTCCTAGGTATGACTATAAACTACATCTGACAGCAAGGCTTCTGATCACAAAGGGTCCCAGCTATGAGCAAATAGTGACCCCCACTAACAAAAAAACTCTATGTAAGTATAAAAATACATGTTTATATAAAAACTTGCGAACAACACCAGTTGATAGCAAAAGTGCCAACAGCACCACAGCTGATAGCAAAAGTGCCAACAGCTGATAGCAAAAGTGCCAACAGCTGATAGCAAAAGTGCCAACAGCACCACAGTGCCAACTAGTCCTAGTTAACTATAAACTACCTCAGACAGCAAGGCTTCTGATCACAAAGGTTCCCAGCTATGAGCAAATAGTGACACTCCACTAAAAAAAAAACACTATGAATGTATAAAAATACATGTTTATATAAAAACTTGCGAACAACACCAGTTGATAGTAAAAGTGCCAACAGTACCACAGCTGATAGCAAAAGTGCCAACAGCTGATAGCAAAAGTGCCAACAGCTGATAGCAAAAGTGCCAACAGCTGATAGCAAATGTGCCAACAGCTGATAGCAAAAGTGCCAACAGCACCACAGATCCAACTATTCCTAGGTACGATTATAAACTACATCTGACAGCTAGGCTTCTGATCACAAAGGGTCCCAGCTATGAGCAAATAGTGACCCCCCACTAAATAAAAAATCTCTATGAAAGTATAAAAATACATGTTTATATAAAAACTTGCGAACAACACCAGTTGATAGCAAATGTGCCAACAGCTGATACCAAACGTGCCAAAATCTTATAGCAAAATTGCCAACAGCTGATAGCAAAATTGCCAACAGCTGATACCAAAAGTGCCAACAGCTGATAGCAAAAGTGCCAACAGCTGATAGCAAAAGTGCCAACAGCACCTCAGTGCCAACTAGTCCTAGGTATGACTATAAACTACATATGACAGCAAGGCTTCTGATCACAAAGGGTCCCAGCTATGAGCAAATAGAGATCCCCCACTAAAAAAAAAACTCCGAAAATATAAAAATACATGTTTATATAAAAACTTGAGAACAACACCAGTTGATAGCAAATGTGCCAACAGCACCACAGCTGATAGCAAAAGTGCCAACAGCTGATAGCAAAAGTGCCAACAGCTGATAGCAAAAGTGCCAACAGCTGATAGCAAAAGTGCCAACAGCACCAAAGTGCCAACTAGTCCTAGGTATGACTATAAACTACATCTGACAGCAAGGCATCTGATCACAAAGGGTCCCAGCAATGAGCCCATTGTGACACCCCACTAAAAAAAAAACACTATGAAAGTATAAAAATACATGTTTATATAAAAATCTGCGAACAACACCAGTTGATACCAAAAGTGCCAACAGCACCACAGTTGATAGCAAAAGTGCCAACAGCTGATAGCAAAAGTGCCAACAGCTGATAGCAAAAGTGCAAACAGCACCACAGTTCCAACTAGTCCTAGGTATGACTATAAACTACATCTGACAGCAAGGCTTCTGATCACAAAGGGTCCCAGCCATGAGCAAATAGTGACACCCCACTAAAAAAAAAAAACACTATGTATGTTTAAAATACATGTTTATATAAAAACTTGCGAACAACACCAGTTGATAGCAAAAGTGCCAACAGTACCACAGCTGATAGCAAAAGTGCCAACAGCTGATAGCAAAAGTGCCAACAGCTGATAGCAAAAGTGCCAACAGCTGATAGCAAAAGTGCCAACAGCGGCATAGCAAAAGTGCCAACAGCACCACAGGGCCAACTAGTCCTAGGTATGACTATAAACTACATCTGACAGCAAGGCTTCTGATCACAAAGGGTCCCAGCTATGAGCAAATAGTGACCCCCCATTACAAAAAAAACACTATGAAAGTATAAAAATACATATTTATAGGAAAACTTGCGAACAACACCAGTTGATAGCAAAAGTGAAAACAGCACCACAGCTGATTGCAAAAGTGCCAACAGCTGATAGCAAAAGTGCCAACAGCTGATAGCAAAAGTGCCAAGAGCTGATAGCAAAAGTGCCAAGAGCTGATATCAAAAGTGCCAACAGCACCACAGTGCCAACTAGTCCTAGGTATGACTATAAACTACATCTGACATCAAGGCTTCTGATCACAAAGGGTCCCAGCTATGAGCAAATAGTGACCCCCCACTAAAAAAAAAAACATTATGAAAGTATAAAAATACATGTTTATATAAAAACTTGCGAACAACACCAGTTGATAGCAAAAGTGTCAACAGCACCACAGCTGATAGCAATAGTACCAACAGCTGATAGCAAAAGTGCCAACAGCTGATAGCAAAAGTGCCAACAGCACCACAGATCCAACTAGTCCTAGGTATGACTATAAACTACATCTGACAGCAAGGCTTCTGATCACAAAGGGTCCAAGCTATGAGCAAATAGTGACACCCAACTAAAAAAAAAAAACACTATGAATGTCTAAAAATACATGTTTATATAAAAACTTGCGAACAACACCAGTTGATAGCAAAAGTGCCAACAGTACCACAGCTGATAGCAAAAGTGCCAACAGCTGATAGCAAAAGTACCAACAGCTGATAGCAAAAGTACCAACAGCTGATAGCAAAAGTGCCAACAGCACCACAGGGCCAACTAGTCCTAGGTATGACTATAAACTACATCTGACAGCACGGCTTCTGATCACAAAAGGCCCCAGCTATGAGCAAATAGTGACCCCCCACTAAAAAAAAACACTATGAAAGTATAAAAATACATATTTATATAAAAACTTGCGAACAACACCAGATGATAGCAAAAGTGCCAACAGCACCACAGCTGATAGCAAAAGTGCCAAGAGCTGATAGCAAAAGTGCCAACAGCTGATAGCAAAAGTGCCAACAGCTGATAGCAAAAGTGCCAACAGCACCACAGAGACAACTAGTCCTAGGTATGACTATAAACTACATCTGATAGCAAGGCTTCTGATCACAAAGGTTCCCAGCTATGAGCAAATAGTGACCCCCCACTAAAAAAAAAACACTATGAATGTATAAAAATACATGTTTATATAAAAACTTGCGAACAACACCAGTTGATAGCAAAAGTGCCAACAGTACCACAGCTGTTAGCAAAAGTGCCAACAGCTGATAGCAAAAGTGCCAACAGCTGATAGCAAAAGTGCCAACAGCTGATAGCAAAAGTGCCAACAGCACCACAGTGCCAAATAGTCCTAGGTATGACTATAAACTACATCTGACAGCAAGGCTTCTGATCACAAATGTTCCCAGCTATGAGCAAATAGTGACACCCCACTAAAAAAAAAAAACACTATGAATGTTTAAAAATACATGTTTATATAAAAACTTGTGAACAACACCAGTTGATAGCAAAAGTGCCAACAGTACCACAGCTGATAGCAAGAGTGCCAACAGCTGATAGCAAAAGTGCCAACAGCTGATAGCAAAAGTGCCAACAGCACCAGAGGGCCAACTAGTCCAAGGTATGACTATAAACTACATCTGACAGCAAGGCTTCTGATCACAAAGGGTCCCAACTATGAGCAAATAGTGACCCCCCACTAAAAAAAAACACTATGAAATTATAAAAATACATTTTTATATGAAAACTTGCGAACAACACCACTTGATAGCAAAAGTGCTAACAGCACCACAGCTGATAGCAAAAGTGCCAACAGCTGATAGCAAAAGTGCCAACAGCTGATAGCAAAAGTGCCAACAGCTGATAGCAAAATTGCCAACAGCACCACAGTGCCAACTAGTCCTAGGTATGACTATAAACTACATCTGACAGCAAGGCTTCTGATCACAAAGTGTCCCAGCTATGAGCAAATAGTGACCCCCCACTAAAAAAAAACACTATGAAAGTTTAAAAATACATGTTTATATAAAAACTTGCGAACAACACCAGTTGATAGCAAAAGTGCCAACAGCACCACAGCTGATAGCAAAGGTGCCAACAGCTGATAGCAGAAGTGCCAACACCTGATACCAAAAGTGCCAAAAGCTGATAGCAAAAGTGCCAACAGCTGATAGCAAAAGTGCCAACAGCTGATACCAAAAGTGCAAAAAGCTGATAGCAAAAGTGCCAACAGCTGATAGCAAAAGTTCCAACAGCTGATACCAAAAGTGCCAACAGCTGATAGCAAAAGTGCAAACAGCACCACATCTGATAGCAAAAGTGCCAACAGCTGATAGCAAAATTGCCAACAGCTGATAGCAAAAGTGCCAACAGCAACACAGAACCAACTAGTCCTAGGTATGACTATAAACTACATCTGACAGCAAGGCTTCTGATCACAATGGGTCCCAGCTATGAGCAAATAGTGTCCTCCCACTAAAAAAAAACACTATGAAAGTATAAAAATACATGTTTATATAAAAACTTGCGAACAACACCAGTTGATAGCAAAAGTGCCAACAGCTGATAACAAAAGTGCCAACAGCTTATAGCAAAAGTGCCAACAGCTGATACCAAAAGTGCCAAATGGTGATAGCAAAAGTGCCAAGAGCTGATAGCAAAAGTGCCAACAGCACCACTGTTCCAAACTTGTCCTAGGTATGACTATAAACTACATCTGACAGCAAGATTTCTGATCACAAAGGGTCCCAGCTATGAGCAAATAGTGACCCCCCACTAAAAAATAACACTATGAAATTATAAAAATACATGTTTATGTAAAAACTTGCGAACAACACCAGTTAATTGCAAAAGTGCCAACAGCACTACAGCTGATAGCAAAAGTGCCAACAGCTGATAGCAAAAGTGCCAACAGCTAATAGCAAAAGTGCCAACAGCACCACAGTGCCAACTAGTCCTAGGTACTATTATAAACTACATCAAAGTGTCGCAGCTATGAGCAAATAGTGAACCCCCACTAAAAAAAAAACATTATGAATGTATAAAAATACATGTTTATATAAAAAATTGCGAACAACACCAGTTGATAGCAAAAGTGCAAACAGCACCACAGCTGATAGCAAAAGTGCCAACAGCTGATAGCAAAAGTGCCAACAGCTGATAGCAAAAGTGCCAACAGCTGATAGCAAAAGTGCCAACAGCACCACAGTGCCAACTAGACCTATGTGTGACTATAAACTTCATCTGACAGCAAGGCTTCTGATCACAAAGGGTCCCAGGTATGAGCAAATAATGACCCCCCACAAAAAAACACTATGAAAGTATAAAAATACATGTTTATATAAAAACTTGCAAACAACACCAGTTGATAGCAAAAGTGCAAACAGAACCACAGCTGATAGCAAAAGTGCCAACAGCTGATAGCAAAAGTGCCAACAGCTCATAGCAAAAGTGCCAACAGCTAATAGCAAAAGTGGAAACAGCTGATAGCAAAAGTTTCAAAAGCTGATAGCAAAAGTGCCAACTGCTGATAGCAAAAGTGCCAAAAGTTGATAGCAAAAGTTCCAACAGATGATACCAAAGGTGCCAACAGCTGATAGCAAAAGTGCAACAAGCTGATAGCAAAAGTGCCAATAGCTGATAGCAAAAGTGCCAACAGCTGATACCAAAGGTGCCAACAGCTGATAGCAAAAGTACCAACAGCTGATAGCAAAAGTGCCAACAGCTGATAAAAAAAGTGCCAACAGCTGATAGCAAAAGTGCCAACAGCACCACAGTGTCAACTAGTCCTAGGTATGACTATAAACTACATCTGACAGGAAGGCTTCTGATCACAAAGGGTCCCAGCTATGAGCAAATATTGACCCCCCACTAAAAAAAAAAACACTATGAAAGTATAAAAATACATGTTTATATAAAAACTTGCGAACAAAACCAGTTGATAACAAAAGTGCCAAAAGCACCACAGCTGATAACAAAAGTGCAAACAGCTGATAGCAAAAGTGCCAACAGCTGATCACAAAAGTGACAAGAGCACCACAGTGACAACTAGTCTTAGGTATGATTATAAACTACATCTGACAGCAAGGCTTCTGATCACAAAGGGTCGCAGCTATGAGCAAATAGTGAACACCCACTAAAAAAAAACATTATGAATGCATAAAAATACAAGTTTATATAAAAACTTGCGAACAACACCAGTTGATAGCAAAAGTGCCAAAAGCACCACAGCTGATAGCAAAAGTGCCAACAGCAGATAGCAAAAGTGCCATCAGCTGATAGCAAAAGTGCCAACAGCACCACAGTGCCATCTAGTCCTAGGTATGACAATAAACTACATCTGACAGCAAGGCTTCTGATAACAAAGGGTCCCAGCTATGAGCAAATAGTGACCCCCCACTAAAAAAAAACTCTATGAAAGTATAAAAATACATGTTTATATAAAAACTTGCGAACAACACCAGTTGATAGCAAAAGTGCCAACAGCTGATAGCAAATATGCCAACAGGTGATAGCAAAAGTGCCAACAGCTGATAGCAAAGTCCCAACAACACCACAGTGCCAACTAGTCCTAGGTATGACTATAAACTACATCTGACAGCAAGGCTTCTGATCACAAAGGGTCCAAGCTATGACCAAATAGTGACACCCACTAAAAAAAAAACACTATGAAAGTATAAAAATACATGTTTATATAAAAACTTGCGAACAACACTGTGCCAACAGCTGATAGCAAAAGTGCCAACAGCTGATAGCAAAAGTGCCAACAGTTGATAGCAAAAGTGCCAACAGCACCACTGTGCCAACTAGTCCTAGGTATGACTATAAACTACATCTGACAACAAGGCTTCCGATCATAAAGGGTCCCAGCTATGAGCAAATAGTGACTCCCCATTAAAACAAAAAACATTTTGAAAGTATAAAAAAACATGTTTATATAAAAAATTGCGAACAACACAAGTTGATAGCAAAAGTGCAAACAGCACCAGAGCTGATAGCAAAAGTGCCAAAAGCTGATAGCAAAAGTGCCAACAGCTGTTAGCGAAAGTGCCAACAGCTGATAGCAAAAGTGCCAACAGCACCACAGTGCCAACTATTCCTAGGTATGACTATTAACTACATCTGACAGCAAGGCTTCTGATCACAGTGTCCAAGCTATTAGCAAATAGTGACCCCCCACTAAAAAAAAACACGATGAAAGTATAAAAATACATATTTATATAAAAACTTGCAAACAACAGCAGTTGATAGCAAAAGTGACAACAGCACCACAGCTAATAGCAAAAGTGCAAACCGCTGATAGCAAAAGTGCCAACAGCTGATAGCAAAAGTGCCAACAGCTGATACCATAAGTGCCAACAGCTGATAGCAAAAGTGCCAACAGCTGATAGCAAAAGTGCCAACAGCTGATAGCAAAAGTGCCAACAGCACCACTGTGCCAACTAGTCCTAGGTATGACTATAAACTACATCTGACAACAAGGCTTCCGATCATAAATTGTCCCAGCTATGAGCAAATAGTGACTCCCCATTAAAACAAAAAACACTTTGAAAGTATAAAAAAACATGTTTATATAAAAAATTGCGAAAAACACAAGTTGATAGCAAAAGTGCAAACAGCACCAGAGCTGATAGCAAAAGTGCCAAAAGCTGATAGCAAAAGTGCCAACAGCTGATAGCAAAAGTGCCAACAGCACCACACTGCCAACTATTCCTAGGTATGACTATTAACTACATCTGACAGCAAGGCTTCTGATCACAGTGTCCAAGCTATTAGCAAATAGTGACCCCCCACTAAAAAAAAACACGATGAAAGTATAAAAAAACATGTTTATATAAAAAATTGCGAACAACACAAGTTGATAGCAAAAGTGCAAACAGCACCAGAGCTGATAGCAAAAGTGCCAACAGCTGATAGCAAAAGTGCCAACAGCACCACAGTGCCAACTAGTCCTAGGTATGACTATAAACTACATCTGACAGCAAAGCTTCTGATCACAAAGGGTCCCAGCTTTTAGCAAATAGTGACACCCCACTAAAAAAAAAACAATATGAAAGTATAAAAATACATGTTTATATAAAAACTTGCAAACAACAGCAGTTGATAGCAAAAGTGACAACAGCACCACAGCTGGTAGCAAAAGTGCCAACAGCTGGTAGCAAAAGTGCAAACAGCTGATAGCAAAAGTGCAAACAGCTGATAGAAAAATGCCAACAGCTGATAGAAAAAGTGCCAACAGCAACAAAGTGCCAACTAGTCCAAGGCATGACTTTAAACTACATCTGACAGCAAGGCTTCTGATCACAAAGGGTCCCAGCTACGAGCAAATAGTGAACCCCCACTAAAAAAAAACACTATGAAATTATAAAAATACATGTTTATATAAAAGCTTGCGAACAACACCAGTTGATAGCAAAAGTTCAAACAGCTGATAGCAAAAGTGCCAACAGCTGATAGCACAAGTGCCAAAAGCTGATAGCAAAAGTGCCAACAGCTGATAGCAAAAGTGCCAACAGCACCACAGTGCCAACTAGTCCTAGGTATGACTATAAACTACATTTGACAGCAAGGCTTCTGATCACAATGGGTCCCAGCTCTGAGCAAATAGTGACCCCCACTAAAAAAAAAATACTATGAAAGTATAAAAATACATGTTTATATAAAAAATTGCGAAAAACACCAGTTGATAGCAAAAGTGCCAACAGCACCACAGCTGATAGCAAAAGTGCCGACAGCTGATAGCAAAAGTGCCAACAGCTGATAGCAAAAGTGCCAACAGCTGATAGCAAAAGTGCCAACAGCACCAAAGTGCCAACTAGTCCTAGGTATAACTATAAACTACATCCGACAGCAAGGCTTCTGATCTCAAAGGGTCCCAGGTATGAGCAAATAGTGACCCCCCACTAAAAAAAAACACTATGAAAGCATAAAAAAATGTTTATATAAAAACTTGAGAACAACACCAGTTGATAGCAAAAGTGCCAACAGCACCACAGCTGATAGCAAAAGTGCCAACAGCTGATAGCAAAAGTGCCAACAGCACCACAGTGCCAACAAGTCCTATTTATGACTATAAACTACATCTGACAGCAAGGCTTCTGATCACAAAGGGTCCCAGCTATGAGAAAATAGTGACACCCCACTAAAAAAAAAACCACTATTAAAGTATAAAAATACATGTTTATATAAAAACTTGCGAACAACACCAGTTGATAGCAAAAGTGCCAACAGCACCACAGCTGATAGCAAAAGTGCCAACAGCTGATAGCAAGAGTGCCAACAGCTGATAGCAAAAGTGCCAACTGCTGATACCAAAAGTGCCAACAGCTGATAGGAAAAGCGCCAACAGCTGATAGCAAAATGCCAACATCTGATAGCAAAAGTGCCAACAGCACCACAGTGCCAACTAGTCCTAGGTATGACTATAAACTACATCTGACAGCTAGGCTTCTGATCACAAAGGGTCCCAGCTATGATCAAATAGTGACCACCCACTAAAAAAAAACACTATGAAAGTATAAAAATACATGTTTATATAAAAACTTGCGAACAACACCAGTTGATATCAAAAGTGCCAACAGCACCACAGCTGATAGCAAAAGTGCCAAAAGCTGATAGCAAATTGCCAACAGCTGATAGCAAAAGTACCAACAGCACCACAGTGCCAACTAGTCCTAGGTATGACTATAAACTACATCTGACAGCAAGGCTTCTGATCACAAAGTTTCCAAGCTACGAGCAAATAGTGACCCCCCACTAAAAAAAAAACACTATGAATGTATAAAAATACATATTTATATAAAAACTTGCTAACAACACCAGTTGATAGAAAAAGTTTCAACAGCTGATAGCAAAAATGCCAACAGCTGATAGCAAAATTGCCAACAGCTGATACCATAAGTGCCAACAGCACCACAGTGCCAAATAGTCCTAGGTATGACTATAAACTACATCTGACAGCAAGGCTTCTGATCACAAAGGGTCCAAGCTTTTAGCAAATAGTGACACCCCACTAAAAAAAAAAACACTATGAAAGTATAAAAATACATGTTTATATAAAAACTTGCAAACAACAGCAGTTGATAGCAAAAGTGACAACAGCACCACAGCTGATAGCAAAAGTGCCAACAGCTGATAGCAAAAGTGCAAACAGCTTATAGCAAAAGTGCCAACAGCTGATAGCAAAAGTGCCAACAGCTGATAGAAAAAGTGCCAACAGCAACAAAGTGCCAACTAGTCCTAGGTATGACTATAAACTACACTGACAGCAAGGCTTCTGATCACAAATGGTCCCAGCTATGAGCAAATTGTGACCCCGCACTAAAAAAAAAATCTATGAAAGTATAAAAATACATGTTTATATAAAAACTTGCGAACAACACCAGTTGATAGCAAAAGTGCCAACAGCACCACAGCTGATAGCAAAAGTGCCAACAGCTGATAGCAAAAGTGTCAACAGCTGATAGCAAAAGTGCCAACAGATGATAGCAAACGTGCCAACAGCACCACAGTGCCAACTAGTTCTAGGTATGACTATAAACTACATCTGACAGCACGGCTTCTGATCACAAAGGGTCCAACCTATGAGCAAATAGTGACCCCCCACTAAAAAAATACTTTATGAAAGTATAAAAATACATGTTTATATAAAAACCTGCGAACAACACCAGTTTATAGCAAAAGTGCCAACTGCACCACAGCTGATATCAAAAGTGCCAACAGCTGATAGCAAAAGTGCCAACAGCTGATACCAAAAGTGGCAAAAGCTGATAACAAAAGTGCCAACAGCTGATAGCAAAAGTGCCAACAGCTGATACCAAAAGTGCCAACAGCTGATAGCAAAAGTGCCAAGAGCTGATAGCAAAAGTGCCAACAGCACCACAGTGCCAACAAGTCCTAGTTATGACTATAAACTACATCTGAAAGCAAGGCTTCTGATCAGAAAGTGTCCCAGCTATGAGCAAATAGTGATCCCCGACTAAAAAAAAACCACTATGAAAGTATAAAAATACATGTTTATATAAAAACTTGCGAACAACACCAGTTCATAGCAAAACTGCCAACAGCACCACAGCTGATAGCAAAAGTGCCAAAAGCTGATAGCAAATTGCCAACAGCTGATAGCAAAAGTGCCAACAGCTGATAGCAAAAGTGCCAACAGCTGATAGCAAAAGTGCCAACAGCTGATAGCAAAAGTGGCAACAGCACCACAGTGCCAACTATTCCTAGGTATGACTATAAACTACATCTGACAGCAAGGCTTCTGATCACAAATTGTTCCAGCTATGAGCAAATAGTGACCCCCCACTAAAAAAAAAACACTATGTGATCAGAAGCCTTGCTGTCAGATGTAGTTTATAGTCATACCTAGGACTAGTTGGCACTGTGGTGCTGTTGGCACTTTTGCTATCAGCTGTTGGCACGTTTGGTATCAGCTGTTGGCACATGACAATACATGTTTATATAAAAACTTGCGAACAACACCAGTTGATAGCAAAAGTGCCAACAGCACCACAGCTGATAGCAAAAGCTGATAGCAAAAGTGCCAACAGCTGATAGCAAAAGTGCCAACAGCTGATATCAAAAGTGCCAAAAGCTGATAGCACAAGTGCCAACAGCTGATACCAAACGTGCCAACAGCTGATAGCAAAAGGGCCAACAGCTGATACCAAAAGTGCCAACAGCACCACAGTGCCAACTAGTCCTAGGTATGACTATAAACTACATCTGACAGCAAGGCTTCTGATCACAAAGGGTCCAAGCTATGAGCAAATAGTGACCCTCCACTAAAAAAAAAACACTATGAAAGTATAAAAATACATGTTTATATAAAAACCTGCGAACAACACCAGTTGATAGCAAAAGTGCCAACAGCTGATAGCAAAAGTGCCAACAGCTGAGAGCAAAAGTGCCAAAAGCTGATAGCAAAAGTGCCAACAGCTGATACCAAAAGTGCCAACAGCTGATACCAAAAGTGCAAACAGCTGATAGCAAATGTGCCAACAGCTGATAGAAAAGTGCCAACAGCTGATAACAAAAGTGCCAAAAGCCCCACAGTGCCAACTAGTCCTTGTTATGACTATAAACTACATCTGACAGCAAGGCTTCTGATCACAAATTGTTCCAGCTATGAGCAAATACTGACTCACCACAAAAAAAAACTCTATGAAAGTATAAAAATACATGTTTATATAAAAACTTGCGAACAACACAAGTTGATAGCAAAAGTGCCAACAGCACCACACCTGATAGCAAAAGTGTCAACAGCTGATAGCAAAAGTGCCAACAGCACCACAGTGCCAACTAGTCCTAGGTATGACTATAAACTATATCTGACAGCAAGGCTTCTGATCACAAAGGGTCCCAGCTATGAGCAAATAGTGACCACCCCCTAAAAAAAACACTATGAACGTATAAAAATACATGTTTATATAAAAACTTGCGAACAACACCAGTTGATAGCAAAAGTGCCAACAGCACCACAGCTGATAGCAAAAGTGCCAACAGATGATAGCAAAAGTGCCAACAGCTGATAGCAAAAGTGCGAACAGCTGATAGATAAAGTGACAACAGCTGATACCAAAAGTGCCAAAAGCTGATAGCAAAAGTGCCAACAACTAAGAGCAAAAGTGCCAACAGCTGATAGCAAAAGTGACAACAGCTGATAGCAAAGGTGCCAAAAGCTGATAGCAAAAGTGCCAACAGCACCACAGTGCCAACTAGTCCTAGGTATGACTATAAACTACATCTGACAGCAAGTCTTCTGATCACAAAGGGTCTCAGCTATGAGCAAATAGTGACCCCACTAAAAAAAAACACTATGAAAGTATAAAAATACATGTTTATATAAAAACTTGCGAACAACACCAGTTGATAGCAAAAGTGCCAACAGCACCACAGCTGATAGCAAAAGTGCCAACAGCTGATAGCAAATGTGCCAAAAGCTGATAACAACTGTGCCAACAGCTGATAGCAAAAGTGCAAACAGCACCACAGTGCCAAATAGTTCAAGGTATGATTATAACCTACATCTGACAGCAAGGCTTCTGATCACAAAGGGTCCCAGCTATGAGCAAATAGTGACCCCCCACTAAAAAAAAAACACTATGAAAGTATAAAAATACATGTTTATATAAAAACTTGCGAACAACACCAGTTCATAGCAAAAGTGCCAACAGCTAATAGCATAAGTTCCAACAGCTGATAGCAAAAGTGCCAACATTACCACAGCTGATAGCAAAAGTGCAAACAGCTGATTGCAAAAGTGCCAAAAGCTAATAGCAAAAGTGCCAACAGCTGATAGCAAAAGTGCCAACAGCTGATAGCAAAAGTGCCAACAGCTGATACCAAAAGTGCCAAAAGCTGATAGCAAAAGTGCCAACAGCTGATAGCAAAAGTGCCAACAGCTGATAGCAAAAGTGCCAACAGCTGATAGCAAAATTGCCAATAGCACTACAGTGCCAACTAGTCCTAGGTATGATGATAAACTACATTTGACAGCAAGGCTTCTGATCACAAAGGGTCCCAGCTATGAGCAAATAGTGACCCACCACTAAAAAAAAAAACACTATGAAAGTATAAATATAAATGTTTATATAAAATCGTGCGAACAACACCAGTTGATAGCAAAAGTGCAAACAGCACCACAGCTGATAGCAAAAGTGCCAACAGCTGATAGCAAAAGTGCCAACAGCTGATAGCAAAATGCCAACAGCTGATAACAAAAGTGCCAACAGCTGATAGCAAAAGTGCCAACAGCTGATAGCAAAAGTGACAACAGCTGATACCAAAAACGCCAAAAGCTGATAGCAAAAGTGCCAACAACTTATAGCAAAAGTGCCAACAGCTGATAGCAAAAGTGACAACAGCTGAAAGCAAAAGTGCCAAAAGCTGATAGCAAAAGTGCCAACAGCACCACAGTGCAAACTAGTCCTAGGTATGACTAAAAACTACATCTGACAGCAAGTCTTCTGATCACAAAGGGTCCCAGCTATGAGCAAATAGTGACCCCCACTAAAAAAATAAACTCTATGAAAGTATAAAATTACATGTTTATATAAAAACTTGCGAACAACACCAGTTGATAGCAAAAGTGCAAACAGCACCACAGCTGATAGCAAAAGTGCCAACAGGTGATAGCAAAAGTGCCAGCAGCTGATAGCAAAAGTGCAAACAGCGCCACAGTGCCAACAAGACCTAGGTATGACTATGAACTACATCTGACAGCAAGGATTCTGATCACAAAGGGTCCTAGCTATGAGCAAATAGTGACCCCCACTAAAAAAAACACTATGAATGTATAAAAATACATGTTTATATAAAAACTTGCGAACAAAACCAGTTGATAGCAAAAGTGCCAAACCACCCCAGCTGATAGCAAAAGTACCAACAGCTGATAGCAAAAGTGCCAACAGCTGATAGCAAATGTGCCAAAAGCTGATAACAACTGTGCCAACAGCTGATAGCAAAAGTGCAAACAGCACCACAGTGCCAAATAGTTCAAGGTATGATTATAACCTACATCTGACAGCAAGGCTTCTGATCACAAAGGGTCCCAGCTATGAGCAAATAGTGACCCCCCACTAAAAAAAAAACACTATGAAAGTATAAAAATACATGTTTATATAAAAACTTGCGAACAACACCAGTTCATAGCAAAAGTGCCAACAGCTAATAGCATAAGTTCCAACAGCTGATAGCAAAAGTGCCAACATTACCACAGCTGATAGCAAAAGTGCAAACAGCTGATTGCAAAAGTGCCAAAAGCTAATAGCAAAAGTGCCAACAGCTGATAGCAAAAGTGCCAACAGCTGATAGCAAAAGTGCCAACAGCTGATACCAAAAGTGCCAAAAGCTGATAGCAAAAGTGCCAACAGCTGATAACAAAAGTGCCAACAGCTGATAGCAAAAGTGCCAACAGCTGATAGCAAAATTGCCAATAGCACTACAGTGCCAACTAGTCCTAGGTATGATGATAAACTACATTTGACAGCAAGGCTTCTGATCACAAAGGGTCCCAGCTATGAGCAAATAGTGACCCACCACTAAAAAAAAAAACACTATGAAAGTATAAATATAAATGTTTATATAAAATCGTGCGAACAACACCAGTTGATAGCAAAAGTGCCAACAGCACCACAGCTGATAGCAAAAGTGCCAACTGCTGATACCAAAAGTGCCAAAAGCTGATAGCAAAAGTGCCAACAGCTGATAGAAAAATGCCAACAGATGATACCAAAATGCCAACAGCTGATAGCAAAAGTGCCAACAGCTGATAGCAAAAGTGCCAACAGGTGATAGCAAAAGTGCCAACAGTTGATAGCAAAAGTGACAACAGCTGATAGCAAAAGTGCCAACAGCTGATAGCAAAAGTGCCAACAACACCACAGTGCCAACTAGTCCTAGGTATGACTATAAACTACATCTGACAGCAAGTCTTCTGATCCCAAAGGGTCCCAGCTATGAGCAAATAGTGACCCCCCACTAAAAAAAAAACATTATGAAAGTATAAAAATACATGTTTATATAAAAACTTTCGAACAACACCAGTTGATAGAAAAAGTGCCAACAGCACCACAGCTGATAGCAAAATTGCCAACAGCTGATTGCAAAAGTGCCAACAGCTGATAGCAAAAGTGCCAACAGCTGATAGCAAAAGTACCAACAGCTGATAGCAAAAGTGCCAACAGCTGATAGCAAAAGTGCCAACAGCACCACAGTGCCAACTTGTCCTATGTATGACTATAAACTACATCTGACAGCAAGGCTTCTGATCACAAAGGGTCCCAGCTATGAGAAAATAGTGACCCCCCCACTGAAAAAAAAAACACTATGAAAGTATAAAAAAACATGTTTATATAAAAACTTGCGAACAACACCAGTTGATAGCAAAAGTGCCAACAGCACCACAGATGATAGCAAAAGTACCAACAGCTGATAGCAAAAGTGCCAACAGCTGATAGCAAAAGTGCCAACAGCCCCACAGTGCCAACTATTCCTAGGTATGACTATAAACTACATCTGACAGCAAGGCTTCTGATCACAAAGGGTCCCATCTATGAGCAAATAGTGACCCCCCACTAAAAAAAAGCATTATGAATGTATAAAAATACATGTTTATATAAAAACTTGCGAGCAACACCAGTTGATAGCAAAAGTGCCAACAGCACCACAGCTGATAGCAAAAGTGCCAACAGCTGATAGCAAAAGTGCCAACAGCTGATAGCAAAAGTGCCAACAGCTGATAGCAAAAGTGCCAACAGCACTACAGTGCCAACTAGTCCTAGGTATGATTATAAACTACATCTGACAGCAAGGCTTCTGATCACAAAGGGTCCCAGCTATGAGCAAATAGTGACCCCCACTATAAAAAAACACTATGAAAGTATAAAAATACATGATTATATAAAAACTTGCGAACAACACCAGTTGATAGCAAAAATGCAAACAGCACCACAGCTGATAGCAAAAGTGCCGACAGCTGATAGCAAAATTGACAACAGCTGATAGGAAAAGTGCCAAAAGCTGATAGCAAAAGTGCCAACATTACCACAGCTGATAGCAAAAGTCCAAACAGCTGATTGCAAAAGTGCCAACAGCTAATAGCAAAAGTGCCAACAGCTGATAGCAAAAGTGCCAACAGCACCAAAGTGCCAACTAATCCTAGGAATGACTATAAACTACATCTGACAGCAAATCTTCTGATCACAAAGAGTCCCAGCTATGAGCAAATAGTGACCCCCCCACTAAAAAAAAACACTATGAAAGTATAAAAATACATGTTTATATAAAAACTTGCGAACAACACCAGTTGATAGCAAAAGTGCCAACAGCACGACAGCTGATAGCAAAAGTGCCAACAGCTGATAGCAAAAGTGCCAACAGCTGATACCAAACGTGCCAAAAGCTGATAGCAAAAGTGCCAACAGCTGATAGCAAAAGTGCCAACAGCTGATAGCAAAAGTGCCAACAGCTGATAGAAAAATGCCAACAGATGATACCAAAATGCCAACAGCTGATAGCAAAAGTGCCAACAGCTGATAGAAAAAGTGCCAACAGGTGATAGCAAAAGTGCCAACAGTTGATAGCAAAAGTGACAACAGCTGATAGCAAAAGTGACAACAGCTGATAGCAAAAGTGCCAACAACACCACAGTGCCAACTAGTCCTAGGTATGACTATAAACTACAACTGACAGCAAGTCTTCTGATCACAAAGGGTCCCAGCTATGAGCAAATAGTGACCCCCCACTAAAAAAAAAAACATTATGAAAGTATAAAAATACATGTTTATATAAAAACTTTCGAACAACATAGATTGATAGAAAAAGTGCCAACATCACCACAGCTGATAGCAAAATTGCCAACAGCTGATTGCAAAAGTGCCAACAGCTGATAGCAAAAGTGCCTACAGCTGATAGCAAAAGTACCAACAGCTGATAGCAAAAGTGCCAACAGCTGATAGCAAATGTGCCAAAAGCTGATAGCAAAACTGCCAGCAGCTGATAGCAAAAGTGCAAACAGCACCACAGTGCCAACTAGTTCAAGGTATGACGATAAACTACATCTGACAGCAAGGCTTCTGATCACAAAGGGTCCAAGCTATGAGAAAATAGTGACCCCCCACTAAAAAAAACACTATGAAATTATAAAAATACATGTTTATATAAAAACTTGCGAACAACACTAGTTCATAGCAAAAGTGCCAACAGCTAATAGCAAAAGTTCCAACAGCTGATAGCAAAAGTGCCAAAAGCTGATAGCAAAAGTGCCAACAGCTGATAGCAAAAGTGCCAACAGCCCCACAGTGCCAACTATTCCTAGGTATGAATATAAACTACATCTGACAGCAAGGCTTCTGATCACAAAGGGTCCCAGCTATGAGCAAATAGTGACCCCCCACTAAAAAAAAAACATTATGAAAGTATAAAAATACATGTTTATATAAAAACTTGCGAACAACACCAGTTGATAGCAAAAGTGCCAACAGCACCAAAGCTGATAGCAAAAGTGCCAACAGCTGATAGCAAAAGTGTCAACAGCTGATAGCAAAAGGGCCAACAGCACCACAGTGTCAACTAGTTTTAGGTATGACTATAAACTACATCTCACAGCAAGTCTTCTGATCACAAAGTGTCCCAGCCTTGAGCAAATAGTGACCCCCCACTAAAAAAAACACTATGAAAGTATAAAAATACATGTTTATATAAAAACTTGCGAGCAACACCTGTTGAGAGCAAAAGTGCCAACAGCACCACAGCTGATAGCAAAAGTGCCAACAGCTGATACCAAAAGTGCCAAAAGCTGATAGCAAAAGTGCCAACAGCTGATAGCAAAAGAGGCAACAGCTGATAGCAAAAGTGCCAACAGCACTACAGTGCCAACTAGTCCTAGGTATGATTATAAACTACATCTGACAGCAAGGCTTCTGATCACAAAGGGTCACAGCTATGAGCAAATAGTGACCCCCCACTAAAAAAAAAACACTATGAAAGTATAAAAATACATGTTTATATAAAAACTTGCGAACAACACCAGTTGATAGCAAAAATGCAAACAGCACCACAGCTGATAGCAAAAGTGCCAACAGCTGATAGCAAAATTGCCAACAGCTGATAGCAAAAGTGCCAAAAGCTGATAAAAAAGTGCCAACAGCTGATAGCAAAAGTGCCAACAGCACCACAGTGCCAACTAGTCCTAGGTATGACTATAAAATACATCTGACAGCAAGGCTTCTGATCACAAAGGGTCCCAGCTATGAGCAAATAGTGACCCCCCACTAAAAAAAAACACTATGAAAGTATAAAAATAGATGTTTATATAAAACTTGCGAACAACACCAGTTGATAGCAAAAGTGCCAACAGCTGATAGCAAAGTTCCAACAGCTCATAGCAAAAGAGCCAACAGCTGATAGCAAAAGTGCCAACAGCTGATAGCAAAAGTGCCAACAGCACCACAGTGCCAACTAGTCCTAGGTATGACTATAAACCAAATCTGACAGCAAGGCTTCTGATCACAAAGGGTCACAGCTATGAGCAAATAGTGACGCCCCACTAAAAAAAAAACACTATGAAAGTATAAAAATACATGTTTATATAAAAACTTGCGAACAACACCAGTTGATAGCAAAAGTGCAAACAGCACCACAGCTGATAGCAAAAGTGCCAACAGCTTGTAGCAAAAGTGTCAACAGCTGATACCAAAAGTGCGAAAAGCTGATAGCAAAAGTACCAACAGCTGATAGAAAAATGCCAACAGCTGATAGCAAAAGTGCCAACAGCTGATAGCAAAAGTGCCAACAGTTGATAGCAAAAGTGCCAACAGATGATACCAAAAGTGCCAAAAGCTGATTGCAAAAGTGCCAAAAGCTGATAGCAAAAGTGACAACAGCTGATAGCAAAAGTGCCAACAGTTGATTGCAAAAGTGCCAACAGCTGATAGCAAAAGTGACAACAGCTGATAGCAAAAGTGCCAACAGCACCACAGTGCCAACTAATCCTAGGTATGACTATAAACTACATCTGACAGCAAGTCTTCTGATCACAAAGGGTCTCAGCTATGAGCAAATAATGACCCCCCACTAAAAAAAAACACTATGAAAGTATAAAAATTCATGTTTATATAAAAACTTGCGAACAACACCAGTTGATAGCAAAAGTGCCAACAACACCACAGCTGATAGCGAAAGTGCCAACCGCTGATAGCAAAAGTGTCAACAGCTGATAGCAAAAGTGCCAGCAGCTGATAGCAAATGTGCCAACAGCTGATAGCAAAAGTGCCAACAGCACCACAGTGCCAACTAGTCCTAGGTATGACTATAAACTACATCTGACAGCAAGGCTTCCGATCACAAAGGGTACCAGCTATGAGCAAATAGTGACCCCCCACTAAAAAAAAACACTATGAAAGTATAAAAATACATGTTTATATAAAAACTTGCGAACAACAACAGTTGATAGCAAAAATGCAAACAACACCACAGTTCATAGCAAAAGTGCCAACAGCTGATAGCAAAAGTGCCAACAGCTGATAGCAAAAGTGCATAAAGCTGATAGCAAAAGTGCCAACAGCTGATAGCAAAAGTGCCAACAGCACCACAGTGCCACCTAGTCCTAGGTATGAGTATAAACTCACATCTGACAGCAAAGCTTCTTATCACAAAGGGTCCCAGCTATGAGCAAATAGTGACCCCGCACTAAAAAAAAAAACACTGAGAAAGAATAAAAATACATGTTTATATAAAAACTTGCGAACAACACGAGTTGATAGCAAAAGTGCCAACAGCACCACAGCTGATAGCAAAAGTGCCAACAGCTGATAGCAAAAGTGCCAACAGCTGATAGCAAAAGTGCCAAAAGCTGATAGGAAAAGTGGCAACAGCTGATATCAAAAGTGCCAACAGCACAACATTGCCAACTAGTCCTTGGTATGACTATAAACTACATCTGACAACAAGGCGTCTTATCACAAAGGGTCCCAGCTTTGAGCAAATAGTGACACCCCACTAAAAAAAAACATTATGAATGTATGAAAGCTGTGGTGCTGTTGGCACTCTTGCTATCAACTGGTGTTGTTCGCAAGTTTTTATATAAACATGTATTTTTATACTTTCATAGTGTTTGTTTTAGTGGGGTGTCACTATTTGCTCATAGCTGGGACCCTTTGTGATCAGAAGCCTTGCTGTCAGATGTAGTTTATAGTCATACCTTGGACAAGTTGGCAATGTGGTGCTGTTGGCACTTTTGCTATCAGCTGTTGGCACTTTTCCTATCAACTCTGGTGCTGTTGGCACTTTTGCTATCAACTGGTGTTGTTCGCAAGTTTTTATATAAACATGTATATTGATACTTTCATAGTGTGTTTTGATTTTAATGGGGGGTCACTATTTGCTCATAGCTGGGACCCTTTCTGATCAGAAGACTTGCTGTCAGATGTAGTTTATAGTCATACCTAGGACTAGTTGGCACTGTGGTGCTGTTGGCACTTTTGCTATCAGCTGTTGGCACTTTTACTATCAGCTGTTGGCACTTTTTCTATCAGCTGTGGTGATGTTGGCACTTTTGCTATCAACAGGTGTTGTTCGCAAGTTTTTATATAAACATGTATTTTTATACATTCATAATGTTGTTTTTTAGTGGGGGGTCACTATTTACTCATAGCTGGGACCCTTTGTGATCAGAAGCCTTGCTGTCAGATGTAGATTATAGTCATACCTTGGACAAGTTGGCAATGTGGTGCTGTTGGCACTTTTGCTATCAGCTGTGGTGCTGTTGGCACTTTTGCTATCAGCTGTTGGCACTTTTACTATCAGCTGTTGGCACTTTTGCTATCAGCTATTGTGATGTTGGCACTTTTGCTATTAACTGGTGTTGTTCGCAAGTTTTTATATAAACATGTATTTTTATATTTTCATAGTTTTTTTTTTAGTGGGGGGTCACTTTTTGCACATAGCTGGGACACTTTGTGATCCGAAGCCTTGCTGTCAGATGTAGTTTATAGTCATACCTAGGACTAGTTGGCACTGTGGTGGTGTTGGCAATTTTGCTATCAGCTGTTGGCACTTTTGCTATCAGCTGTTGGCACTTTTGCTATCAGCTTTTGGCACTTTCGGTATCACCTTTTGGAACTTTTGCTATCAGCTGTTGGCACTTTTTTCTATCAGCTGTTGGCACTTTTTTCTATCAGCTGTTGGCACATTTGCTATCAGCTGTTGGCACTTTTGCTATCAGCTGTTGGCACTTTTGCTATCAGCTGTTGGAACCTTTGGTATAATCTGTTGGCACTTTTGCTATCAGCTGTTGGCACATTTGCTATCAGCTGTTGGCACTTTTGCTATCAGCAGTTGGCACTTTTGCTATCAGCTTTCGGCACATTTGGTATCAGCTTTTGCCACTTTTGCTATCAGCTGTTGGCACTTTTGCTATCAGCTGTTGGCACTTTTGCGATCAGCTGTTGGCACTTTTGCTATCACCTGTGGTGCTGTTGGCACTTTTGCTATCAACTGGTGTTGTTCACAAGTTTTTATATAAACATGTATTTTTATACATTCATAGTGTTTTTTTTTAGTGGGGTGTCACTATTTGCTCATAGCTCTGACCCTTTGTGATCAGAAGCCTTGCTGTCAGTTGTAGTTTATAGTCATACCTAGGACTAGTTGGGAATGTGGGGCTATTTTCACTTTTGCTTTCAGCTGTTGGCACTTTTGCTATCAGCTGTTGGCACTTTTGCTATCAGCTGTTGGCACTTTTGGTATCATCTGTTGGCACTTTTGCTATCAGCTGTTGGCATTTTTGCTATCAGCGGTGGTGCTGTTGGCACTTTTGCTATCAACTTGTGTTGTTCACAAGTTTTTATATAAACATGTATTTTTATACATTCATAGTGTTTTTTTTAGGGGGGGTCACTATTTGCTCGTAGCTGGGACCCTTTGTGATCAGAAGCCTTGCTGTCAGATGTAGTTTATAGTCATACCTAGGACTAGTTTGCACTGTGTTGCTGTTGGCACTTTTGCTATCAGCTGTTGGCACTTTTGCTATGAGCTGTTGGCACTTTTGCTATCAGCTGTTGGCACTTTTGCTATAATCTGTTGGCACTTTTGCTATTAGCTGTGGTGCTGTTGGCACTTTTGCTATCAACTGGTGTTGTTCGCAAATTTTTATATAAACATATATTTTTATACATTCATAGTGTTTTTTTTTAGTGGGGGTCACTATTTGCTCATAGCTGGGACCCTTTGTGATCAGAAGCCTTGCTGTCAGATGTAGTTAATAGTCATACCTTGGACTAGTTGGCACTGTGGTGCTGTTGGCACTTTTGCTATCAGCTGTTGGCACTTTTGCTATCAGCTGTTGGCACTTTTGCTATCAGCTGTTGGCACTTTTGCTATCAGCTTTTGGCACATTTGGTATCAGCTGTTGGCACTTTTGCTATCAGCTGTTGGCACTTTTGCTATCAGTTTTGGCACTTTTGCTATCAGCTGTTTCCACTTTTTCTATCCGCTGTTGGCACTTCTACTATCAGCTGTTGGCACTTTTGCTATCAGCTGTTGGCACTTTGCTATCAGCTGTTGGCACTTTTGTTATCAGCTGTGGTGCTGTTGGCACTTTTGCTATCAACTGGTGTTGTTCGCAAGTGTTTATATAAACATCTATTTTTATACTTTCATAGTGTTTTTTTTTAGTGGGGGGTCACTATTTGCTCATAGCTGGGAACCTTTGTGATCAGAAGCCTTGCTGTCAGATGTAGTTTATAGTCATACCTAGGACTAGTTGGCACTGTGGTGCTGTTGGCACTTTTGCTATCAGCTGTTGGCACTTTTGCTATCAGCTGTTGGCACTTTTGGTATCAGCTGTTGGCACTTTTGCTATCAGCTGATGGCACTTTTGCTATCAGCTGTTGGCACTTTAGCTATCAGCTGTGTGCACTTTTGATATCAGGTTTTGGCACTTTTGGTATCAGCTGTTGGCACTTTTGGTATCAGCTGTTGGCACTTTTGCTATCAGCTGTTGGCACTTTTGCTATCAGCTGTGGTGCTGTTGGCACTTTTGCTATCAACTGGCGTTGTTCGCAAGTTTTTATATGAACATCTATTTTTATATTTTCGTAGTGTTTTTTTTAGTGGGGGGTCACTATTTGCTCATAGCTGGGAACCTTTGTGATCAGAAGCCTTGCTGTCAGATGTAGTTTATAGTCATACCTAGGACTATTTGGCAATGTGGTGCTGTTGGCACTTTTGCTATCAGCTGTTGGCACTTTGGCTATCAGCTGTTGGTATTTTGCTATCAGCTGTTGGCACTTTTGCTATCAGCTTTTGGCACTTTTCGTATCAGCTGTTGGCACTTTTGCTATGAGCTGTTGTCAATTTTGCTATCAGCAGTTGGCACTTTTGCTATCAGCTGTTGGCACTTTTGCTATCAGCTGTTGGCACTTTTGCTATCAGCTGTTGGCACTTTTGCTATCAGCTGTCTGCACTTTTGCTATCAGCTTTTGGCACTTTTGCTATCAGCTGTTGGCACTTTTACTATCAGCTGTTGGCACTTTTGCTATCATCTGTTGGCGCTTTTGCTATCATCTGTTGGCACTTTTGCTATCAGATGTTGGGACCCTTTGTGATCAGAAGCCTTGCTGTCAGATTTTGGCACTTTTGCTATCAGCTGTGGTGCTGTTGGCACTTTTGCTATCAACTGTTGTTGTTCGCAAGTTTTTATATAAACATGTATTTTATACATTCATAGTGTTTTTTTTAGTGGGGGGGCACTATTTGCTCATAGCTGGGACCCTTTGTGATCAGAAGCCCTGCTGTCAGATGTAGTTTATAGTCATACCTAGGACTAGTTGGCATTGTGGTGCTGTTGGCACTTTTGCTATCAGCTGTTGGCACTTTGCTATCAGCTGTTGGCACTTTTGTTATCAGCTGTTGGCACTTTTGATATCAGCTTTTGGCACTTTTGGTATCAGCTGTTGGCACTTTTGCTATCAGCTGTTGGCACTTTTGCTATCAGCTGTTGGCAATTTTGCTATCAGCTTTTGGCACTTTTGCTATCAGCTGTTGGCACTTTTGCTATTAGCTGTTGGAACTTTTGGTATCAGCTGTTGGCACTTTTGCTATCAGCTGTTTGCACTTTTGCAATCAGCTGTTGGCACTTTAGCTATCAACTGTTGGCACTTTTGATATCAGCTTTTGGCACTTTTGGTATCAGCTGTTGGCACTTTTGCTATCAGCTGTTGGCACTTTTGCTATCAGCTGTTGGCAATTTTGCTATCAGCTTTTGGCACTTTTGGTATCAGCTGTTGGCACTTTTGCTATCAAATGTTGGCACTTTTGCTATCAGCTGTGGTGCTGTTGGCACTTTTGTTATCAACTGTTGTTGTTCGCAAGTTTTGATATAAACATGTATTTTTATACTTTCATAGTGTTTTTTTTTTAGTGGGGGGTCACTATTTGCTCATAGCTGAAACCCTTTGTGATCAGAAGCCTTGCTGTCGGATGTAGTTTATAGTCATACCTAGGACTAGTTGGCAATGTTGTGCTGTTGTCACTTTTGCTATCAGCTGTTGGCCCTTTTGCTATCAGCTGCTGGCACTTTTGCTATCAGCTGTTGGCACGTTTGCTATCAGCTTTTGGCACTTTTGCTATCAGCTGTTGGCACTTTTGCTATCAACTGGTGTTGTTCGCAAGTTTTTATAAAAACATGAATTATTATACTTTCATAGTGTTTTTTTATAGTGGGGGGTCACTATTTGCTCATAGCTGGGACCCTTTGTGATCAGAAGCCTTGCTGTCAGATGTAGTTTATAATCATACCTAGGACTAGTTGGCACTGTGGTGCGTTTGGCACTTTTGCTATCAGCTGTTGGCACTTTTGCTATCAGCTGTTGGAACTTTTGGTATCAGCTGTTGGCACTTTTGCTATCAGCTTTTTGCAGTTTTGGTATCAGCTGTTGGCACTTTTGCTATCAGCTGTTGGCACTTTTGCTATCAGCTGTGGTGCTGTTGGCACTTTTGCTATCAACTGGTGTTGTTCGCAAGTTTTTATATAAACATGTATTTTTATACTTTCATAGTGTTTTTTTTTTAATGGGGGGTAACTATTTGTTCATAGCTGGGACCCTTTGTGATCATAAGCCTTGCTGTCAGATGTAGTTTATAGTCATACCTAGGACTACTTGGCACTGTGGTGCTGTTGGCACTTTTGGTATCAGCTGTTGGCACTTTTGGTATCAGCTGTTGGCACTTTTGCTATCAGCTGTTTGCACTTTTGCTATCAGCTGTTGGCACTTTAGCTATCAGCTGTGTGCACTTTTGATATCAGCTTTTGGCACTTTTGGTATCAGCTGTTGGCACTTTTGCTATCAACTGGTGTTGTTCGCAAGTTTTTATATAAACATGTATTTTTATACATTCATAGTGTTTTTTTTTTTAGTGGGTGTCACTATTTGCTCATAGCTGGGACCCTTTGTGATCAGAAGCCTTGCTGTCAGTTGTAATTATTGTCATACCTAGGACTAGTTGGCAATGTGGGGCTATTTTCACTTTTGCTTTCAGCTGTTGGCACATTTGCTATCAGCTGTTGGCACTTTTGCTATCAGCTGTTGGCACTTTTGCTATCAACTGGTGTTGTTTATAGTCATACCTAGGACTAGTTGGAACTGTGGTGCTGTTGGCACTTTTGCTATCAGCTGTTGGCACTTTTGCTATCAGCTGTTGGCACTTTTGGTATCAGCTCTTGGCACTTTTGCTATCAGCAGTTGGCACTTTTGCTATCAGCTGTTGGCACTTTTGCTATCAGCAGTTGGCACTTTTGCTATCAGCTGTTGGCACAATTTGCTATCAGCTGTTGGCACTTTTGTTATCAGCTGTGGTGCTGTTGCCACTTTTGCTATCAACTGGTGTTGTTCGCAAGTTTTTATATAAACATATATTTTTTACATTCATAGTGTTTTTTTTTAGTGGGGGCTCACTATTTGCTCATAGCTGGGACCCTTTGTGATCAGAAGCCTTGCTGTCAGATGTAGTTTATAGTCATACCTAGGACTAGTTGGCCATATGGTGCTGTTGGCACTTTTGCTATCAGCTGTTGGCACTTTTGCTATCAGCTGTGGTGCTGTAGGCACTTTTGCTATCAACTGGTATTGTTCGCAAGTTTTTATATAAACATGTATTTTTATACTTTCATAGTGTGTTTTTTTTTAGTGGGGGGTCACTATTTGCTCATAGCTTGGACCCTTTGTGATCAGAAGACTTGCTGTCAGATGTAGTTATAATCATACCTAGGACTAGTTGGCACTGTGGTGCCGTTGGCACTTTTGCTATCAGCTGTTGGCACTTTTGCTATCAGCTGTTGGCACTTTTACTATCAGCTGTGGTGCTGTTGGCACTTTTGCTATCAACTGGTGTTGTTCGCAAGTTTTTATATAAACATGTATTTTTATACACTCATAGTGTTTTTTTTTGTGGGGGGGTCACTATTTGCTCAGAGCTGGGACCCTTTGTGATCAGAAGCCTTGCTGTCAGATGTAGTTTATAGTCATACCTAGGACTAGTTGGCACTGTGGTGCTGTTGGCACTTTTTCTATCAGCTGTTGGCACTTTTGGTATCAGCTGTTGGCACTTTTGCTATCAGCTGTTGGCACTTTTGCTATCAGCTTTTGGCACTTTTGGTATCAGCTGTTGGCACTTTTGCTATCAGCTGTTGGCACTTTTGTTATCAGCTTTTGGCACTTTTGCTATCATCTGTTGGCACTTTTGCTATCAGCTTTTGGCACTTTTACTATCAGCTGTTGGCACTTTTGCTATCAGCTGTTGGCACTTTTGCTATCAGCGGTTGGCACATTTGCTATCAGCTTTTGGCACTTTTGCTATCAGCTGTTGGGACTTTTGCTATCAGCTTTTGTCACTTTTGCTATCAGCTGTTGGAACTTTTGCTATCATCTGTTGGCACTTTTGCTATCAGCTGTTGGCACTTTTGCTATCAGCTGTTGGCTCTTTTGCTAGCAGCTGTGGTGCTGTTGGCACTTTTTCTATCAACTGGTATTGTTCGCAAGTTTTTATATAAACATGTATTTTTATACATTCATAGTGTTTTTTTTTAGTGGGGGGTCACTATTTGCTCATAGCTGGGACCCTTTGTGATCAGAAGCCTTGCTTTCAGATGTAGTTTATAGTCATACCTAGGACTAGTTGGAACTGTGGTGCTGTTGGCACTTTTGCTATCAGCTGTTGGCACTTTTGCTATAAGCTGTTGGCACTTTTGGTATCAGCTCTTGGCACTTTTGCTATCAGCAGTTGGCACTTTTGCTATCAGCTGTTGGCACTTTTGCTATCAGCTGTTCGCACTTTTGTTATCAGCTGTGGTGCTGTTGGCACTTTTGCTATCAACTGGTGTTGTTCGAAAGTTTTTATATAAACATATATTTTTTACATTCATAGTGTTTTTTTTTAGTGGGGGGTCATTATTTGCTTATAGCTGGGACCCTGGGATCAGAAGCCTTGCTGTCAGATGTAGTTTATAATCATATCTAGGACTAGTTGGCACTGTGGTGCTGTTGGCACTTTTTCTATCAGCTGTTGGCACTTTTGCTATCAGCTCTGGTGCTGTTGGCACTTTTGCTATCAACTGTTGGCACTTTTGCTATCAGCTGTTGGCACTTTTGGTATCAGCTGTTGGCACTTTTGCTATCAGCTGTTGGCACTTTTGCAATCAGCTGTTGGAAAATTTGCTATCAGCTGTTGGCACTTCTGCTATTAGCTGTTGGCACTTTTGCTATCATCTGTTGGCACTTTTGCTATCAGCTGTTGGCACTTTTGCTATCAGCTTTTGCCACTTTTACTATCAGCTGTTGGCACTTTTGCTATCAGCTGTTGGCACTTTTGCTATCAGCTGTGGTGCTGTAGGCACTTTTGCTATCAACTGGTGTTGTTCGCATGTTTTTATATAAACATGTATTGTTATACATTCATAGTGTTTTTTTTAGTGGGGGTCACTATTTGCTCATAGCTGGGACACTTTGTGATCAGAAGCCTTGCTGTCAGATGTAGTTTATTGTCATACCTAGGACTAGTTGGCACTGTGGTGCTGTTGGCACTTTTGGTATCAGCTGTTGGCACTTTTCCTATCAGCTGTTGGCACTTTTGATATCAGCTGTTGGCACTTTTGCTATCAGCTTTTGGCACTTTTGGTATCAGCTGTTGGCACTTTTGCTATCAGCTGTCTGCACTTTTGCTATCAGCTTTTGGCACATTTGCTATCAGCTGTTGGCACTTTTGCTATCAACTGGTGTTGTTCGCAAGTTTTTATATAAACATGTATTTTTATACTTTCATAGTGTGTTTTTTTTTTAGTGGGGGGTCACTATTTGCTCATAGCTGGGACCCTTTGTGATCAGACGCCTTGCTGTCAGATGTAGTTTATAGTCGTACCTTGGACTAGTTGGCCATATGTTGCTGTTGGCACTTTTGCTATCAGCTGTTGGCACTTTTGCTATCAGCTGTGGTGCTGTTGGCACTTTTGCTATCAACTGGTGTTCTTCGCAAGTTTTTATATAAACATGTATTTTTATACTTTCATAGTGTTTTTTTTTAGTGGGGGGTCACTATTTGCTCATAGCTGGTACCCTTTGTGATCAGAAGCCTTGCTGTCAGATGTAGTTTATTGTCATACCTAGGACTAGTTGGCATTGTGGTGCTGTTGGCACTTTTGCTATCAGCTGTTGGCACATTTGCTATCAGCTGTTGGCACTTTGCTATCAGCTGTTGGCACTTTTGTTATCAGCTGTGGTGCTGTTGGCACTTTTGCTATCAACTGGTGTTGTTCGCAAGTTTTTATATAAACATCTATTTTTACACTTTCATAGTGTTTTTTTTCAGTGGGGGGTCACTATTTGCTCATAGCTGGGACCCTTTGTGATCAGAAGCCTTGCTGTCAGATGTAGTTTATAATCATACCTAGGACTAGTTGGCACTGTGGTGCTGTTGGCACTTTTGCTATCAGCTGTTGGCACTTTTGCTATCAGCTGTTAGCACATTTGGTATCAGCTGTTGGCACTTTTGCTATCAGCTGTTTGCACTTTTGCTATCAGCTGTTGGCACTTTAGCTATCAGCTGTTGGCACTTTTGATATAAGCTTTTGGCACTTTCGGTATCAGCTGTTGGCACTTTTGCTATCAGCTGTTGGCACTTTTGCTATCAGCTGTGGTGCTGTTGGCACTTTTGCTATCAACTGGTGTTGTACGCAAGTTTTTATATAAACATGTATTTTTATACTTTCATAGAGTTTTTTTTAGTGGGGGTCATTTGCTCATAGCTGGGCCCCTTTGTGAACAGAAGCCTTGCTGTCAGATGTAGTTTATAGTCATACCTAGGACTAGTTGGCACTGTGGTGCTGTTGGCACTTTTGCTATCAGCTGTTGGCACTTTTGCTATCAGCTTTTGGTATCAGCTGTTGGCACTTTTGCTATCAGCTGTTGGCACTTTTGCTATCAGCTGTGGTGCTGTTGGCACTTTTTCTATCAACTGGCGTTGTTCGCAAGTTTTTATATAAACATGTATTTTTATACTTTCGTAGTGTTTTTTTTAGTGGGGGGTCAGTATTTGCTCATAGCTGGGACCCTTTGTGATCAGAAGCCTTGCTGTCAGTTGTAGTTTATAATCATTCCTAGGACTAGTTGGCACTGTGGTGCTGTTGGCACATTTGCTATCAGCTGTTGGCACTTTTGCTATCAGCTGTTGGCACTTTTGGTATCAGTGGTTGGCACTTTTGCTATCAGCTGTTGGCACTTGTGCTATCAGCTGTTGGCACTTTTGCTATCAGCTGTTGGCACTTTTGCTATCAGCTGTGGTGATGTTGGCACTTTTGCTATCAACTGGTGTTGTTCGCAAGTTTTTATATAAACATGTTTTTTTATACATTCATAGTGTTTTTTTTAGTGGGGGGTCACTATTTGCTCAAAACTGGGACCCTTTGTGATAAGAAGCCTTGCTGTCAGATGTAGTTTATAGTCATCCCTAGGACTAGTTGGCAATGTGGTGCTGTTGGCACTTTTGCTATCAGCTGTTGTCACTTTTGTTATCAGCTGTTGGCACTTTTGCTATCAGCTGTTGGCACTTTTGCTATCAGCTGTTGGCTCTTTTGCTTTCAGCTGTGGTGCTGTTAAAACTTTTGCTATCAACTGGTGTTGCTCGCAAGTTTTTATATAAACATGTATTTTTATACATTCGTAGTGTTTTTTTTGTAGTGGGGGGTCACTATTTGCTCATAGCTGGGACCCTTTGTGATCAGAAGCCTTGCTGTCAGATGTAGTTTATAGTCATACCTAGGACTAGATGGCACTGTTGTGCTGTTGGCACCTTTGCTATCAGCTTTTGGCACTTTTGCTATCAGCTGTTGGCACTTTTGCTATCAGCTGTTTGCACTTTTGATATCAGCTGTTTGCACTTTTGCTATCAGCTGTGGTGCTGTTGGCACTTTTGCTATCAACTGGTGTTGTTTGCAAGTTTTTATATAAACATGTATATTTATACTTTCATAGTGTTTTTTTAGTGGGGTGTCACTATTTGCTCATAGCTGGGACCCTTTGTGATAAGTAGCCTTGATGTCAGATGTAGTTTATAGTCATTCCTAGGACTAGTTGGCACTGTGGTGCTGTTGGCACTTTTGCTATCAGCTGTTGGCACTTTTGCTATCAGCTGTTGGCACTTTTGCTATCAGCTGTTGGCACTTTGCTATCAGCTGTGGTGCTGTTTGCACTTTTGCTATCAACTGGTGTTGTTCGCAAGTTTTTATATAAACATGTATTTTTATACTTTCATAGTGTTTTTTTTTAGTGGGGGGTCACTATTTGCTCATAGCTGGGACCCTTTGTGATCAGAAGCCTTGCTGTCAGATGTAGTTTATAGTCATACCTAGGACTAGATGGCACTGTTGTGCTGTTGGCACCTTTGCTATCAGCTTTTGGCACTTTTGCTATCAGCTGTTGGCACTTTTGCTATCAGCTGTTGGCACTTTTGCTATCAGTTGTTGGCACTTTTGCTATCGGCTGTGGTGCTGTTTTCACTTTTGCTATCAACTGGTGTTGTTCGCATGTTTTTATAAAAACATATATATTTATACTTTCATAGTGTATTTTGTTTTTAGTGGGGGGTCACTATTTGCTCAAAGCTGGGAACCTTTGTGATCAGAAGTCTTGTTGTCAGATGTAGTTTATAGTCATACCTAGGACTAGTTCGCACTGTGGTGCTGTTGGCACTTTTGTTATCAGCTGTTGGCACTTTTGCTATCAGCTGTGTTGCTATTGGCACTTTTGCTATCAACTGGTGTTGTCCGCAAGTTTTTATATAAACATGTATTTTAATACTTTCATAGTGTTTTTTTTTAGTGGGGGGTCACTATTTGCTCATAGCTTGGACCCTTTGTGATCAGAACCCTTGCTGTCAGATGTAGTTTATAGTCATACCTAGGACATGTTGGCACTGTGGTGCTGTTGGCACTTTTGCTATCAGCTGTTGGCACTTTTGCTATCAGCTGTTGGCACTTTTGCTATCAGCTGTGGTGCTGTTGGCACTTTTGCTATCAACTGGTGTTGTTCGCAAGTTTTTATATAAACATGTATTTTTATACATTCATAGTGTTTTTTTTTTAGTGGGGCGTCACTATTTGCTCATAGCTGGGACCCTTTGTGGTCAGAAGACTTGCTGTCAGATGTAGTTTATAGTCTTACCTAGGACTAGTTGGCACTGTGGTGCTGTTGGCACTTTTGCTATCAGCTGTTGGCACTTTTGCTATCAGCTGTTGGCACTTTTGGTATCAGCTGTTGGCACTTTTGCTCTCAGCTGTTGGCACTTTTCCTATCAGCTGTGGTGCTGTTGGCATTTTTGCTATCAACTGGTGTTGTTCGCAAGTTTTTATATAAACATGTATTTTTATACTTTCATAGAGTTTTTTTTAGTGGGGGTCATTTGCTCATAGCTGGGCCCCTTTGTGAACAGAAGCCTTGCTGTCAGATGTAGTTTATAGTCATACCTAGGACTAGTTGGCACTGTGGTGCTGTTGGCACTTTTGCTATCAGCTGTTGGCACTTTTGCTATCAGCTTTTGGCACTTATGGTATCAGCTGTTGGCACTTTTGCTATCAGCTGTTGGCACTTTTGCTATCAGCTGTGGTGCTGTTGGCACTTTTTCTATCAACTGGCGTTGTTCGCAAGTTTTTATATAAACATGTATTTTTATACTTTCGTAATGTTTTTTTTAGTGGGGGGTCAGTATTTGCTCATAGCTGGGACCCTTTGTGATCAGAAGCCTTGCTGTCAGTTGTAGTTTATAATCATTCCTAGGACTAGTTGGCACTGTGGTGCTGTTGGCACATTTGCTATCAGCTGTTGGCACTTTTGCTATCAGCTGTTGGCACTTTTGGTATCAGTGGTTGGCACTTTTGCTATCAGCTGTTGGCACTTGTGCTATCAGCTGTTGGCACTTTTGCTATCAGCTGTTGGCACTTTTGCTATCAGCTGTGGTGATGTTGGCACTTTTGCTATCAACTGGTGTTGTTCGCAAGTTTTTATATAAACATGTATTTTTATACATTCATAGTGTTTTTTTAGTGGGGGGTCACTATTTGCTCAAAGCTGGGACCCTTTGTGATCAGAAGCCTTGCTGTCAGATGTAGTTTATAGTCATACCTAGGACTAGTTGGCAATGTGGTGCTGTTGGCACTTTTGCTATCAGCTGTTGGCTCTTTTGCTATCAGCTGTGGTGCTGTTAACACTTTTGCTATCAACTGGTGTTGCTCGCAAGTTTTTATATAAACATGTATTTTTATACATTCGTAGTGTTTTTTTTGTAGTGGGGGGCCACTATTTGCTCATAGCTGGGACCCTTTGTGATCAGAAGCCTTGCTGTCAGATGTAGTTTATAGTCATACCTAGGACTAGTTGGCACTGTGGTGCTGTTGGCACTTTTGCTATCAGCTGTTGGCACTTTTTCTATCAGCTGTTGGCACTTTTGCTATCAGCTGTTGGCACTTTTGCTATCAGCTGTGGTGCTGTTTGCACTTTTGCTATCAACTGGTGTTGTTCGCAAGTTTTTATATAAACATGTATTTTTATACTTTCATAGTGTTTTTTTTTAGTGGGGGGTCACTATTTGCTCATAGCTGGGACCCTTTGTGATCAGAAGCCTTGCTGTCAGATGTAGTTTATAGTCATACCTAGGACTAGATGGCACTGTTGTGCTGTTGGCACCTTTGCTATCAGCTTTTGGCACTTTTGCTATCAGCTGTTGGCACTTTTGCTATCAGCTGTTTGCACTTTTGCTATCAGCTGTTGGCACTTTTGCTATCAGCTGTGTTGCTGTTGGCACTTTTGCTATCAACTGGTGTTGTTCGCAAGTTTTTATATAAACATGTATATTTATACTTTCATAGTGTGTTTTGATTTTAATGGGGGGTCACTATTTGCTCATAGCTGGGACCCTTTGTGATAAGTAGCCTTGCTGTCAGATGTAGTTTATAGTCATTCCTAGGACTAGTTGGCACTGTGGTGCTGTTGGCACTTTTGCTATCAGCTGTTGGCACTTTTGCTATCAGCTGTTGGCACTTTTGCTATCAGCTGTTGGCACTTTTGCTTTCAGCTGTAGTGCTGTTGGCACTTTTGCTATCAGCTGTGGTGATGTTGGCACTTTTGCTATCAACTGGTGTTGTTCGCAAATTTTTATATAAACATGTATTTTTATACATTCATAGTGTTTTTTTAGTGGGGGGTCACTATTTGCTCAAAGCTGGGACCCTTTGTGATCAGAAGCCTTGCTGTCAGATGTAGTTTATAGTCATACCTAGGACTAGTTGGCAATGTGGTGCTGTTGGCACTTTTGCTATCAGCTGTTGGCTCTTTTGCTATCAGCTGTGGTGCTGTTAACACTTTTGCTATCAACTGGTGTTGCTCGCAAGTTTTTATATAAACATGTATTTTTATACATTCGTAGTGTTTTTTTTGTAGTGGGGGGCCACTATTTGCTCATAGCTGGGACCCTTTGTGATCAGAAGCCTTGCTGTCAGATGTAGTTTATAGTCATACCTAGGACTAGTTGGCACTGTGGTGCTGTTGGCACTTTTGCTATCAGCTGTTGGCACTTTTTCTATCAGCTGTTGGCACTTTTGCTATCAGCTGTTGGCACTTTTGCTATCAGCTGTGGTGCTGTTTGCACTTTTGCTATCAACTGGTGTTGTTCGCAAGTTTTTATATAAACATGTATTTTTATACTTTCATAGTGTTTTTTTTTAGTGGGGGGTCACTATTTGCTCATAGCTGGGACCCTTTGTGATCAGAAGCCTTGCTGTCAGATGTAGTTTATAGTCATACCTAGGACTAGATGGCACTGTTGTGCTGTTGGCACCTTTGCTATCAGCTTTTGGCACTTTTGCTATCAGCTGTTGGCACTTTTGCTATCAGCTGTTTGCACTTTTGCTATCAGCTGTTGGCACTTTTGCTATCAGCTGTGTTGCTGTTGGCACTTTTGCTATCAACTGGTGTTGTTCGCAAGTTTTTATATAAACATGTATATTTATACTTTCATAGTGTGTTTTGATTTTAATGGGGGGTCACTATTTGCTCATAGCTGGGACCCTTTGTGATAAGTAGCCTTGCTGTCAGATGTAGTTTATAGTCATTCCTAGGACTAGTTGGCACTGTGGTGCTGTTGGCACTTTTGCTATCAGCTGTTGGCACTTTTGCTATCAGCTGTTGGCACTTTTGCTATCAGCTGTTGGCACTTTTGCTTTCAGCTGTAGTGCTGTTGGCACTTTTGCTATCAACTGGCGTTGTTCGCAAGTTTTTATATAAACATGTATTTTTATACTTTCGTAGTGTTTTTTTTAGTGGGGGGTCACTATTTGCTCATAGCTGGGACCCTTTGTGATCAGAAGCCTTGCTGTCAGATGTAGTTTATAGTCATTCCTAGGACTAGTTGGCACTGTGGTGCTGTTGGCACTTTTGCTATCAGCTGTTGGCACTTTTGCTATCAGCTTTTGGTACTTTTGGTATCAGTGGTTGGCACTTTTGCTATCAGCTGTTGGCACTTTTGCTATCAGCTGTTGGCACTTTTGCTATCAGCTGTGGTGATGTTGGCACTTTTGCTATCAACTGGTGTTGTTCGCAAGTTTTTATATAAACATGTATTTTTATACATTCATAGTGTTTTTTTTAGTGGGGGGTCACTATTTGCTCAAAGCTGGGACCCTTTGTGATAAGAAGCCTTGCTGTCAGATGTAGTTTATAGTCATCCCTAGGACTAGTTGGCAATGTGGTGCTGTTGGCACTTTTGCTATCAGCTGTTGGCACTTTTGTTATCAGCTGTTGGCACTTTTGCTATCAGCTGTTGGCACTTTTGCTATCAGCTGTTGGCTCTTTTGCTATCAGCTGTGGTGCTGTTAACACTTTTGCTATCAACTGGTGTTGCTCGCAAGTTTTTATATAAACATGTATTTTTATACATTCATAGTGTTTTTTTTTTGTAGTGGGGGGTCACTATTTGCTCATAGCTGGGACCCTTAGTGATCAGAAGCCTTGCTGTCAGATGTAGTTTATTGTCATACCTAGGACTAGTTGGCAATGTGGTGCTGTTGGCACTTTTGCTATCAGGTTGTGGCACTTTTGCTATCAGCTTTTGGCACTTTTGCTATCAGCTGTTGGCACTTTTGCTATCAGCTGTTTGCACTTTTGCTATCAGCTGTTGGCACTTTTGCTATCAGCTGTGGTGCTGTTGGCACTGTTGCTATCAACTGGTGTTGTTCGCAAGTTTTTATATAAACATGTATATTTATACTTTCATAGTGTTTTTTTAGTGGGGGGTCACTATTTGCTCATAGCTGGGACCCTTTGTGATAAGTAGCCTTGCTGTCAGATGTAGTTTATAGTCATTCCTAGGACTAGTTGGCACTGTGGTGCTGTTGGCACTTTTGCTATCAGGTTTTGGCACTTTTGCTATTAGCTGTTGGCACTTTTGCTATCAGCTGTTGGCACTTTATCTATCAGCTGTTGGCACTTTTGCTTTCAGCTGTAGTGCTGTTGGCACTTTTGCTATCAACTGGATTTGTTCGCAAGTTTTTATATAAACATGTATTTTTATACATTCATAGTGTTTTTTGTTAGTGGGGGGTCACTATTTGCTCAGAGCTGGGACCCTTTGTGATAAGAAGCCTTGCTGTCAGATGTAGTTTATAGTCATACCTAGGACTAGTTGGCATTGTGGTGCTGTTGGCACTTTTGCTATCAGCTGTTGGCACTTTTGCTATCAGTTGTTGGCACTTTTGCTATCAGCTGTGGTGCTGTTTTCACTTTTGCTATCAACTGGTGTTGTTCGCATGTTTTTATAAAAACATATATATTTATACTTTCATAGAGTTTTTTGTTTTTAGTGGGGGGTCACTATTTGCTCAAAGCTGGGAACGTTTGTGATCAGAAGTCTTGTTGTCAGATGTAGTTTATAGTCATACCTAGGACATGTTGGAACTGTGGTGCTGTTGGCACTTTTGCTATCAGCTGTTGGCACTTTTGCTATCAGCTGTGGTGCTGTTGGCACTTTTGCTATCAACTGGTGTTGTTCGCAAGTTTTTATATAAACATGTATTTGTATACATTCATAGTGTTTTTTTTTTAGTGGGGCGTCACTATTTGCTCATAGCTGGGACCCTTTGTGATCAGAAGACTTGCTGTCAGATGTAGTTTGTAGTCATACCTAGGACTAGTTGGCACTGTGGTGCTGTTGGCACTTTTGCTATCAGCTGTTGGCACTTTTGCTATCAGCTGTTGGCACTTTTGGTATCAGCTGTTGGCACTTTTGCTCTCAGCTGTTGGCACTTTTGCTATCAGCTGTGGTGCTGTTGGCACTTTTGCTATCAACTGGTGTTGTTCGCAAGTTTTTATATAAACATGTATTTTTATACTTTCATAGAGTTTTTTTAGTGGGGGGGTCACTATTTGCTCATAGCTGGGCCCCTTTGTGATCCGAAGCCTTGCTGTCAGATGTAGTTTATAGTCATACCTAGGACTAGTTGGCACTGTGGTGCTGTTGGCACTTTTGCTATCAGCTGTTGGCACTTTTGCTATCAGCTTTTGGCACTTTTGGTATCAGCTGCTGGCACTTTTGCTCTCAGCTGTTGGCACTTTTGCTATCAGCTGTGGTGCTGTTGGCACTTTTGCTATCAACTGGTGTTGTTCGCAAGTTTTTATATAAACATGTATTTTTATACTTTCATAGTGTTTTTTTTTTAGTGGGGGTTCACTATTTGCTCATAGCTGGGACCCTTTGTGATGAGAAGTCTTGTTGTCAGATGTAGTTTATAGTCATACCTAGGACTAGTTGGCACTGTGGTGCTGTTGGCACTTTTGCTATCAGCTGTTGGCACTTTTGCTATCAGCTTTTGGCACTTTTGGTATCAGCTGTTGGCATTTTTGCTATCAGCTGTTGGCACATTTGCTATCAGCTGTTGGCATTTTGCTATCCGCTGTTGGCAATTTTGGTGTCATTTGTTGGCACTTTTGATATCAGCTGTTGGCACTTTTGCTATCAGCTTTTGGTATCAGCTGTTGGCACTTTTGCTATCAGCTGTTGGCACTTTTGCTATCAGCTGTTGACACTTTTGCTATCACCTGTTGGCAATTTTGCTATCAGCTGTGGTTCTGTTGGCACTTTTGCTATCAACTGGTGTTGTTCGCAAGTTTTTATATAAACATGTATTTTTATACATTCATAGTGTTTTTTTTTAGTGGGGGGTCACTATTTGCTCATAGCTGGTACACTTTGTGATCAGAAGCCTTGCTGTCAGATGTAGTTTATAGTCATACCTAGGACTAGTTGGCACTGTGGTGCTGTTGGCACTTTTGCTATCAGCTGTTGGCACTTTTGCTATCAGCTGTTGGCACTTTTGCTATCAGCTTTTGTCACTTTAGCTATCAACTGGTGTTGTTCGCAAGTTTTTAGATAAACATGTATTTTTATACTTTCATAGTGTTTTTTTTAGTGGGGGGTCACTATTTGCTCATAGATGGGACACTTTGTGATCAGAAGCCTTGTTTCAGATGTAGTTCATAGTCATACATAGGACTAGTTGGCACTGTGGTGCTGTTGGCACTTTTGCTATCAGCTGTTGGCATTTTTGCTTTCAGCTGTTGGCACATTTGCTATCAGCTGTTGGCATTTTGCTATCCGCTGTTGGCAATTTTGCAATCAGCTTTTGGTTTCAGCTGTTGGCACTTTTGCTATCAGCTGATGGCACTTTTGCTACCAGCTGTGGCACTTTTGCTATCAGCTGTCGTGCTGTTTGCACTTTTGCTATCAACTGGTGTTGTTCGCAAGTTTTTATAGAAACATGTAATTTTATACTTTCATAGTGTTTTTTTTTAGTGGGGGGTTCACTATTTGCTCATAGCTGGGACCCTTTGTGATCAGAATCCTTGCTGTCAGATGTAGTTTATAGTCATACCTAGGACTAGTTGGAACTGTGGTGCTGTTTGCACTTTTGCTATCAGCTGTTGGCACTTTTGCTATCAGCTGTTGGCACTTTTGCTATCAGCTTTTGGCACTTTTGCTTCAGCTGTTGGCACTTTTGCTATCAGCTGTGGTGCTGTTGGCACTTTTGCTATCAACTGGTGTTGTTCGCAAGTTTTTTTATAAACATGTATTTTTATACTTTCATAATGTTTTTTTTAGTTGGGGGTCACTATTTGCTCATATCTGGGACCCTTTGTGATCAGAAGCCTTGCTGTCAGATGTACTTTATAGTTATACCTAGGACTAGTTGGCACTGTGATGCTGTTGGCACTTTTGCTATCAGCTGTTGGTACTTTTGCTATCAGCTGTTGGCACTTTTGCTATCAGCTGTTGGCACTTTTGCTATCAGCTGTGGTGCTGTTGGCACTTTTGCTATCAACTGGTGTTGTTCGCACGTTTTTATATAAACATGTATTTTTATGCTTTCATAGTGTTTTTTTTAGTGGGGGGTCACTATTTGCTCATACCTGGGACCCTTTGTGATCAGAAGCCTTGCTGTCAGATGTAGTTTATAGTCATACCTAGGACTAGTTGGCACTGTGGTGCTGTTGGCACTTTTGCTATCAGCTGTTGGTACTTTTGCTATCAGCTGTTGGCACTTTTGCTATCAGCTGTTGGCACTTTTGCTATCAGCTGTGGGCACTTTTGCTATCAACTGGTGGTCTTCGCAAGTTTTTATATAAACATGTATTTTTATACATTCATAGTGTTTTTTTTAGTTGGGGGTCACTATTTGCTCATAGCTGGGACCATTTGTGATCAGTAGCCTTGCTGTCAGATGTAGGTATAGTCATACCTTGGACTAGTTGGCAATGTGGTGCTCTTGGCACTTTTGCTATCAGCTGTTGGCACTTTAGCTATCAGCAGTTGGCACTTTTGCTATCAGCTGTTGGCACTTTTGCTATCAGCTGTTGGCACTTTTGCTATCAGCTGTGGTGCTGTTGGCACTTTTGCTATCAACTGGTGTTGTTCGCAAGTTTTTATATAAACATGTATATTTATACATTCATAGTGTTTTTTTTTAGTGGGGGGTCACTATTTGCTCTTAGCTGGGACCCTTTGTGATCAGAAGCCTTGCTGTCAGATGTAGTTTATAGTCATACCTAGGACTAGTTGGCACTGTGGTGCTGTTGGCACTTTTTCTATCAGCTGTTGGCACTTTTGCTATCAGCTGTTGGCACTTTTGCTATCAGCTGTTGGCACTTTTGCTATCAGCTTTTCGCACTTTTGGTATCAGCTGTTGGCACTTTTGCTATCAGCTGTTGGCACTTTTGTTATCAGCTTTTGGCACGTTTGCTATCAGCTGTTGGCACTTTGCTATCAGCTGTTGGCATTTTCCTTTCAGCTGTTGGCACATTTGCTATCATCTGTTGGCACTTTTGCCATCATCTGTTGGCACTTTTGCTATCAGCTTTTGGCACTTTTACTATCAGCTGTTGGCACTTTTGCTATGAGCTGTTGGCACTTTTGCTATCAGCTGTGGTGCTGTAGGCACTTTTGCTATCAACTGGTGTTGTTCGCAAGTTTTTATATAAACATGTATTTTTATACATTCATAGTGTTTTTTTTTAGTGGGGGGTCCCTATTTGCTCATAGCTGGGAACCTTTGTGATCAGAAGCCTTGCTGTCAGATGTAGTTTATAGTCATACATTGGACTAGTTGGCCATATTGTGCTGTTGGCACTTTTGCTATCAGCTGTTAGCACTTTTGCTATCAGCTGTGGTGCTGTTGGCACTTTTGCTATCAACTGGTGTTGTTCGCATGTTTTTATATAAACATGTATTTTTATACATTCATAGTGTTTTTTTTAGTGGGGTGTCACTATTTGCTCATAGCTGGGACCCTATGTGATCAGAAGCCTTGCTGTCAGATGTAGTTTATAGTCATACCTAGGACTAGTTGGCACTGTGGTGCTGTTGGCACTTGTGCTATCAGTTGTTGGCACTTTTGCTATCAGCTGTTGGCACTTTTGCTATCAGCTGTTGGCTCTTTTGTTATCAGCTGTGGTGCTGTTGGCACTTTTGCTATCAACTGGTGTTGTTCGCAAGTTTTTATATAAACATCTATTTTTATACTTTCATAGTGTTTTTTTTTAGTGGGGGGTCACTATTTGCTCATACCTGGGACCCTTTGTGATCAGAAGCCTTGCTGTCAGATGTAGTTTATAGTCATACCTAGGACTAGTTGGCACTGTGGTGCTGTTGGCACTTGTGCTATCAGCTGTTGGCACTTTTGCTATCAGCTGTTGGCACTTTTTCTATCAGCTGTTGGCACTTTTGCTATCAGCTGTGGTGCTGTTTGCACTTTTGCTATCAACTGGTGTTGTTCGCAAGTTTTTATATAAACATGTATTTTTATACTTTCATAGTGTTTTTTTTAGTGGGGGGAAACTATTTGCTCATAGCTGGGACCCTTTGTGATCAGAAGCCTTGCTGTTAGATGTAGTTTATAGTCATACCTAGGATTAGTTGGCACTGTGGTGCTGTTGGCACTTTTTCTATCAGCTTTTGGCACTTTTGCTATCAGCTGTTGGCACTTTTGCTATCAGCTGTTGGCACTTTTGCTATCAGCTGTTGGCACTTTTGCTATCAGCTGTTGGCAATTTTGCTATCAGCTTTTGGCACTTTTGCTATCAGCTGTTGGCACTTTGGCTATCAGCTGTTGGCACTTTTGCTATCAGCTGTGGTGCTGTTGGCACTTTTGCTATCAACTGGAGTTGTTCGCAAGTTTTTATATAAACATGTATTTTTATACTTTCATAGTGTTTTTTTTAAGGGGGGGTCACTATTTGCTTGGAGCTGGGACCCTTTGTGATCCGAAGCCTTGCTGTCAGATGTAGTTTATAGTCATACCTAGTATTAGTTGGCACTGTGGTGCTGTTGGCACTTTTGCTATCAGCTGTTGGTACTTTTGCTATCAGCTGTTGGCACTTTTGCTATCAGCTGTTGGCACTTTTGCTATCAGCTGTGGGCACTTTTGCTATCAACTGGTGGTGTTCGCAAGTTTTTATATAAACATGTATTTTTATACATTCATAGTGTTTTTTTTTAGTTGGGGGTCACTATTTGCTCATAGCTGGGACCATTTGTGATCAGAAGCCTTGCTGTCAGATGTAGTTATAGTCATACCTTGGACTAGTTGGCAATGTGGTGCTCTTGGCACTTTTGCTATCAGCTGTTGGCACTTTAGCTATCAGCAGTTGGCACTTTTGCTATCAGCTGTTGGCACTTTTGCTATCGGCTGTTGGCACTTTTGCTATCAGCTGTGGTGCTGTTGGCACTTTTGCTATCAACTGGTGTTGTTCGCAAGTTTTTATATAAACATGTATTTTTATACATTCATAGTGTTTTTTTTTAGTGGGGGGTCACTATTTGCTCATACCTGGGACCGTTTGTGATCAGAAGCCTTGCTGTCAGATGTAGTTTATAGTCATTCCTAGGACTAGTTGGCACTGTGGTGCTGTTGGCACTTTTTCTATCAGCTGTTGGCACTTTTGCTATCAGCTGTTGGCACTTTTGCTATCAGCTGTTGGCACTTTTGCTATCAGCTTTTCGCACTTTTGGTATCAGCTGTTGGCACTTTTGCTATCAGCTGTTGGCACTTTTGTTATCAGCTTTTGGCACGTTTGCTATCAGCTGTTGGCACTTTGCTATCAGCTGTTGGCACTTTTCCTATCAGCTGTTGGCACATTTGCTATCATCTGTTGGCACTTTTGCCATCATCTGTTGGCACTTTTGCTATCAGCTTTTGGCACTTTTACTATCAGCTGTTGGCACTTTTGCTATCAGCTGTTGGCACTTTTGCTATCAGCTGTGGTGCTGTAGGCACTTTTGCTATCAACTGGTGTTGTTCGCATGTTTTTATATAAATATGTATTTTTATACATTCATAGTGTTTTTTTTAGTGGGGTGTCACTATGTGCTCATAGCTGGGACCCTTTGTGATCAGAAGCCTTGCTGTCAGATGTAGTTTATTGTCATACCTAGGACGAGTTGGCATTGTGGTGCTGTTGGCACTTTTGCTATCAGCTGTTGGCACTTTTGCTATCAGCTGTTGGCACTTTGCTATCAGCTGTTGGCTCTTTTGTTATCAGCTGTGGTGCTGTTGGCACTTTTGCTATCAACTGGTGTTGTTCGCAAGTTTTTATATAAACATCTATTTTTATACTTTCATAGTGTTTTTTTTTAGTGGGGGGTCACTATTTGCTCATAGCTGGGACCCTTTGTGATCAGAAGCCTTGCTGTCAGATGTAGTTTATAGTCATACCTAGGACTAGTTGGCACTGTGGTGCTGTTGGCACTTGTGCTATCAGCTGTTGGCACTTTTGCTATCAGCTGTTGGCACTTTTGCTATCAGCTGTTGGCACTTTTGCTATCAGCTGTGGTGCTGTTTGCACTTTTGCTATCAACTGGTGTTGTTCGCAAGTTTTTATATAAACATGTATTTTTATACTTTCATAGTGTTTTTTTTAGTGGGGGAAAACTATTTGCTCATAGCTGGGACCCTTTGTGATCAGAAGCCTTGCTGTTAGATGTAGTTTATAGTCATACCTAGGATTAGTTGGCACTGTGGTGCTGTTGGCACTTTTTCTATCAGCTTTTGGCACTTTTGCTATCAGCTGTTGGCACTTTTGCTATCAGCTGTTGGCACTTTTGCTATCAGCTGTTGGCACTTTTGCTATCAGCTGTTGGCACTTTTGCTATCAGCTGTTGGCAATTTTGCTATCAGCTTTTGGCACTTTTGCTATCAGCTGTTGGCACTTTGGCTATCAGCTGTTGGCACTTTTGCTATCAGCTGTGGTGCTGTTGGCACTTTTGCTATCAACTGGAGTTGTTCGCAAGTTTTTATATAAACATGTATTTTTATACTTTCATAGTGTTTTTTTTAAGGGGGGGTCACTATGTGCTTGGAGCTGGGATCCCTTTGTGATCCGAAGCCTTGCTGTCAGATGTAGTTTATAGTCATACCTAGTATTAGTTGGCACTGTGGTGCTGTTGGCACGTTTGCTATCAGCTGTTGGCACTTTTGCTATGAGCTGTTGGCACTTTTGATATCAGCTGTTGGCACATTTGCTATCATCTGTTGGCACTTTTGCTATCAGCTGTGGTGCTGTTTGCACTTTTGCTATCAACTGACAGTTTTTATATAAACATGTATTTTTATACATTCATAGTGTTTTTTTTTAGTGGGGGTCACTATTTGCTCATAGCTGGGACCCTTTGTGATCAGAAGACTTGCTGTCAGATGTAGTTTATAGTCATACCTAGGACTAGTTGGCACTGTGGTGCTGTTGTCACTTTTGCTATCAGCTGTTGGCACTTTTGCTATCAGCTGTTGGCACTTTTACTATCAGCTGTGGTGCTGTTGGCACTTTTGCTATCAACTGGTGTTGTTCGCTAGTTTTTATATAAACATGTATTTTTATACATTCATAGTGTTTTTTTTTAGGGGGGGTCACTATTTGCTCATAGCTGGGACCCTTTGTGATCAGAAGCCTTTCTGTCAGATGTAGTTTATTGTCATACCTAGGACTAGTTGGCAATGTGGTGCTGTTGGCACTTTTGCTATCAGCTGTTGGCACTTTTGCTATCAGCTGTGGTGCTGTTGGCACTTTTGCTATCAACTGGTGTTGTTCGCAAGTTTTTATATAAACATCTATTTTTATACTTTCATAGTGTTTTTTTTTTAGTGGGGGGTCACTATTTGCTCATAGCTGAGACCCTTTGTGATCAGAAGCCTAGCTGTCCGATGTAGTTTATAGTCATACCTAGGACTAGTTGGCACTGTGGTGCTGTTGGCACTTTTGCTATGAGCTGTTGGCACTTTTGCTATCAGCTGTTGGCACTTTTGGTATAAGCTGTTGGCACTTTTGCTATCAGCTGTTTGCACTTTAGCTATCAGCTGTTGGCACTTTTGATATCAGCTGTTGGCACTGTTGCTATCAGCTTTTGGCACTTTTGGAATCAGCTGTTGGCACTTTTGCTATCAGCTGTTGGCACTTTTGCTATCAGCTGTTGGCAATTGTGCTATCAGTTTTAGGCACTTTGCTATCAGCTGTTGGCACTTTTGCTATCAGCTGTTGGCACCTTTGCTATCAGCTGTGGTGCTGTTATCACTTTTGCTATCAACTGGTGTTGTTCGCAAGATTTTATATAAACATCTATTTTTATAATTTCATAGTGTTTTTTTTTTAGTGGGGTGTCACTATTTGCTCATAACTGGGACCCTTTGTGATCAGAAGCCTTGCTGTCAGATGTAGTTTATAGTCATACCTAGGTGTAGTTGGCACTGTGGTGCTGTTGTCACTTTTGCTATCAGCTGTTGGCACTTTTGCTATCAGCTGTTGGCACTTTTACTATCAGCTGTGGTGCTGTTGGCACTTTTGCTATCAACTGGTGTTGTTCGCTAGTTTTTATATAAACATGTATTTTTATACATTCATAGTGTTTTTTTTTAGTGGGGGGTCACTATTTGCTCATAGCTGGGATCCTTTGTGATCAGAAGCCTTTCTGTCAGATGTAGTTTATTGTCATACCTAGGACTAGTTGGCAATGTGGTGCTGTTGGCACTTTTGCTATCAGCTGTTGGCACTTTTGCTATCAGCTGTGGTGCTGTTGGCACTTTTGCTATCAACTGGTGTTGTTCGCAAGTTTTTATATAAACATCTATTTTTATACTTTCATAGTGTTTTTTTTTAGTGGGGGGTCACTATTTGCTCATAGCTGAGACCCTTTGTGATCAGAAGCCTAGCTGTCAGATGTAGTTTATAGTCATACCTAGGACTAGTTGGCACTGTGGTGCTGTTGGCACTTTTGCTATGAGCTGTTGGCACTTTTGCTATCAGCTATTGGCACTTTTGGTATCAGCTGTTGGCACTTTTGCTATCAGCTGTTTGCACTTTAGCAATCAGCTGTTAGCACTTTTGATATCAGCTGTTGGCAATTTTGCTATCAGCTTTTGGCACTTGTGGAAACAGCTGTTGGCACTTTTGCTATCAGCTGTTGGCAATTTTGCTATCAGTTTTAGGCACTTTGCTAACAGCTGTTGGCACTTTTGCTATCAGCTGTTGGCACTTTTGCTATCAGCTGTGGTGCTGTTATCACTTTTGCTATCAACTGGTGTTGTTCGCAAGATTTTATATAAACATCTATTTTTATAATTTCATAGTGTTTTTTTTTTAGTGGGGTGTCACTATTTGCTCATAACTGGGACCCTTTGTGATCAGAAGCCTTGCTGTCAGATGTAGTTTATAGTCATACCTAGGACTAGTTGGCAATGTGGTGCTGTTGGCACTTTTTTCTATCAGCTGTTGGCACTTTTGCTGTCAGTTGTTGGCACTTTTGCTATCAGCTGTGGTGCTGTTGTCACTTTTGCTATCAACTGGTGTTGTTCGCAAGTTTTTATATAAACATGTATTTTTATACTTTCATAGTGTTTTTATTTAGTGGGGGTCACTATTTGCTCATAGCTTGGACCCTTTGTGATCAGAAGCCTTGCTGTCAGATGTAGTTTATAATCATACCTAGGACTAGTTGGCACTCTGGTGCTGTTGGCACTTTTGCTATCAGATGTTGGCACTTTTGCTATCAGCTTTTGGAACTTTTGCTATCAGCTGTTGGCACTTTTGGTATCAGCTGTTGGCACTTTTGCTATCAGCTGTTTGCACTTTAGCTATCAGCTTTTGGCAATTTTGCTTTCAGCTTTTGGCCCTTTTGGTATCATCTGTTGGCACTTTTGCTATCAGCTGTTGGCACTTTTGCTATCAGCTGTTGGCACATTTGCTATCAGCTTTTGGCACTTTTTGTATTATCTGTTGGCACTTTTGCTATCAGCTGTTGGCACTTTTGCTATCAGCTGTTGGCACTTTTGGTATCATCTGTTGGCACTTTTGCTATCAGCTGTTGGCACTTTTGCTATCAGCTTTTGGCACTTTTGGTATCAGCTGTTGGCACTTTTGCTATCAGCTTTGGGGCTGTTTGCACTTTTGCTATCAACTGGTGTTGTTCGCAAGTTTTTATATAAACATGTATTTTTATATTTCATAGTGTTTTTTTTTAGTGGGTGGTAACTATTTGCTCATAGCTGGGACCCTTTGTGATCAGAAGCCTTGCTGTCAGATGTAGTTTATAGTCATACCTAGGACTACTTGGCACTGTTGTGCTGTTGGCACTTTTGCTATCAGCTGTTGGCACTTTTGCTATCAGCTGTTGGCACTTTTGCTATCAGTTGTGGTGCTGTTGGCACTTTTGCTATCAACTGGTGTTGTTCGCAAGTATTTATATAAACATGTATTTTTATACTTTCATAGTGTTTTTTTTAGTGGGGGGTCACTATTTGCTCATAGCTGGGACCCTTTCTGATCAGAAGCCTTGCTGTCAGATGTAGTTTATAGTCATAACTAGGACTAGTTGGCACTGTGGTGCTGTTGGCACTTTTGCTATCAGCTGTTGGCACTTTTGCTATCAGCTGTTGGCACTTTTGCTATCAGCTTTTGGCACTTTTGGTATCAGCTGTTGGCACTTTTGCTATCAGCTGTTGGCACTTTTGCTACCAGCTGTGGTGTGTTGGCACTTTTGCTATCAACTGGTGTTTTTCGCAAGTTTTTATATTTTTGCGAAATTTTGCGAACCACACCTGTTGATAGCAAAAGTGCCAACAGCACCACAGCTGATAGCAAAAGTACCAACAGCTGATAGCAAAAGTGCCAACATATGATAACAAAAGTGCCAACAGCTGATAGCAAACGTGCCAACAGCTGATAGCAAAAGTGCCAACAGCTGATAGCAAAAGTGCCAACAGCACCACAGTGCCAGCTACTCCTAGGTATGACTATAAACTACATCTGACAGCAAGTCTTCTGCTCACAAAGGGTCCCAGCTATGAGCAAATAGTGACCCCCACTAAAAAAAAAAAACACTATGAAAGTATAAAAATACATGTTTATATAAAAACTTCCGAACAACACCAGTTGATAGCAAAAGTGCCCCCAGCACCACAGTTGATAGCAAAAGTGCAACCAGCTGATAGCAAAAGTGCCAACAGCTGATAGCAAAAGTGCCAACAGCACCAGAGTGCCAACTAGTCCTAGGTATGACTATAAACTACATCTGACAGCAAGTCTTCTGCTCACAAAGGGTCCCAGCTATGAGCAAATAGTGACCCCCACTAAAAAAAAAACACTATGAAAGTATAAAAATACATGTTTATATAAAAACTTGAGAACAACACCAGTTGATAGCAAAAGTGCCAACAGCACCACAGATGATAGCAAAAGTGCCAACAGCTGATAGCAAAAGTGCCAACAGCTGATAGCAAAAGTGCCAACAGATGATAACAAAATTGCCAACAGCTGATAGCAAAAGTGCCAACAGCTGATAGCAAAAGTGCCAACAGCTGATAGCAAAAGTGCCAACAGATGATAGCAAAAGTGCCAAGAGCTGATACCAAAAGTGCCAACAGCTGATAGCAAAAGTGCCAACAGCACCACAGTTCCAACTAGTCCTAGGTATGACTATAAACTACATCTGACAGAAAGTCTTCTGATCACAAAGGGTCCCAGCAATAAGAAAATAGTGACCCCCCACTAAAAAAAAAAAAACTCTATGAAAGTATAAAAGTACATGTTTATATAAAAACTTGCGAACAACACCAGTTGATAGCAAAAGTGCCAACAGCACCACAGATTATAGCAAAAGTGCCAACAGCTGATAGCAAATGTGCCAACAGGCCACAGCTGATAGCAAAAGTGCCAACAGCTGATAGCAAAAGGGCCAACCGCTGATAGCAAAAGTGCCAAAAACTGTTAGCAAAAGTGCCAACAGCTGATAGCAAAAGTGCCAACAGATGATACCAAAATTGCCAACAGCTGATAGCAAAAGTGCCAACAGCTGATAGCAAAAGAGCCAACAGCTGATACCAAAAGTGCCAACAGCTGATAGCAAAAGTGCCAACAGCTGATAGCAAAAGTGCCAACAGCTGATAGCAAAAGTGCCAACAGATTATACCAAATGAGAACAGCTGATAGCAAAAGTGCAACAGCTGATTTCAAAAGTGGCAACAGCTGATAGCAAAAGTGCAAACAGCTGATAGCAAAAGTGCCAACAGCACCACAGTGCCAATAGTCCTAGGTAGGACTATAAACTACATCTGACAGCAAGGCTTCAGATCACGAAGGGTCCCAGCTATTAGCAAATAGTGACCCCCCACTAAAAAAAAACACTATGAAAGAATAAAAATAGATGTTTATATAAAAACTGGCGAACAACACCAGTTGATAGCAAAAGTGCCAACAGCACCACAGCTGGTAGCAAAAGTGCCAACAGCTGATAGCAAAAGTGCCAACAGCACCACAGCTGATACCAAAAGTGCCAACAGCTGATAGCAAAAGTGCCAATAGCTTATTGCAAAAGTGCCAACAGCTGATAGCAAAAGGGCCAACAGCTGATAGCAAATGTGCCAACAGCTGATAGCAAATGTGCCAAAAGCTGTTAGCAAAAGTGCCAACAGCTGATAGCAAACGTGCCAACAGATGATAGTAAAAGTGCCAACAGCTGATAGCAAAAGTTCCAAAAGCTGATAGCAAAAGTGCCAAAAGCTGATAGCAAATGTGCCAAAAGCTGTTAGCCAAAGTGCCAACAGCTGATAGCAAAAGTGCCAGCAGATGATAGCAAAAGTGCCAACAGCTGATAGCAAAAGTGCCAAAAGCTGATAGCAAAAGTGCCAACAGCTGATAGCAAAAGTGCCAAAAGATTATACCAAAGTGCCAACAGCTGATAGCAAAAGTGCCAATAGCTGATTGCAAAAGTGCCAACAGCTGATAGCAAAAGTGCAAACAGCTGATAGCAAAAGTGCCAACAGCTGATAGCACAAGTGCCAAAAGCTGATAGCAAAAGTTCCAACAGGTGATAGCAAAAGTGCCAACAGCTGATAGCAAATTTCCAACAGCTGATAGCAAAAGTGCCAACAGCACCACAGTGCCAACTAGTCCTAGGTATGACTATAAACTACATCTGACAGCAAGGCTTCTGATCACAGAGGGTCCCAGCTATGAGCAAATAGTGACCGCCCACTAAAAAAAAAACACTATGAAAGTATAAAAATAGATGTTTATATAAAAACTTGCGAACAACACCAGTTGATAGCAAAAGTGCCAACAGCACCACAGCTGATAGCAAAAGTGCTAACAGCTGATAGCAAAAGTGCCAACAGCTGATAGCAAAAGTGCCAACAGCACCACATTCCCAACTAGTCCTAGGTATGACTATAAACTACATCTGACAGCAAGGCTTCTGATCACAAAGGGTCCCAGCTATGAGCAAATAGTGACCGCCCAATGAAAAAAAACACTATGAATATATAAAAATACATGTTTATATAAAAACGAGCGAACAAGACCAGTTGATAGCAAAAGGGCCAACAGCACTACAGCTGATAGCAAAAGTGCCAACAGCTGATAGCAAAAGTGCCAACAGCTGATAGAAATAGTGCCAACAGCACCACAGTACCAACTAGTCCTAGGTATGACTATAAACTACATCTGACAGCAAGGATTCTGATCACAAAGGGTCCCAGGTATGAGCAAATATTGACCCCCCACTAAAAAAAACGCAATATGAAAGTATAAAAATACATGTTTATATAAAAACTTGCGAACAACACCAGTTGATAGCGTGCCAACAGCTGATAGCAAAGGTGACAACAGCTGATAGCAAAAGTGCCAACAGCACCACATTGCCAACTAGTCCTAGGTATGACAATAAACTACATCTGACAGCAAGGTTTCTTATCACAAAGGGTCCCAGCTATGAGCAAATAGTGACCCCCCACTAAAAAAAAACACTATGAATGTATAAAAATACATGTTTATATAAAAACTTGCGAACAACACCAGTTGATAGCGTGCCAACAGCTGATAGCAAAGGTGACAACAGCTGATAGCAAAAGTGCCAACAGCTTATAGCAAAAGTGCCAACATCTGATAGCAAAAGTGCCAACAGCACCACAGTGCCAACTAGTCCTTGGTATGATTATAAACTACATCTGACAACAAGACTTCTGATCACAAAGGGTCCCAGCTATGAGCAAATAGTGACCCCCCACTAAAAAAAAACACTATGAATGTATAAAAATACATTTTTATATAAAAACTTGCGAACAACACCAGTTGATATCAAAAGTGCCAACAGCACCACAGTTGATAGCAAAAGTGCCAACAGCTGATAGCAAATGTGCCAACAGCTGATAGCAAAAGTGCCAACAGCTGATAGCAAAAGTGCCAACGGCACCACATTGCCAACTATTCCTAGGTATGACTATAAACTACATCTGACAGCAAGGCTTCTGATCACAAAGGGTCCCAGCTATGAGCAAATAGTGACCCCCCACTAAAAAAACACTATGAATGTATAAAAATACATGTTTATATAAAAACCTGCGAACAACACCAGTTGATAGCAAAAGTGCCAACAGCACCACAGCTGATAGCAAAAGTGCCAAAAGCTTATAGCAAAAGTGCCAACAGCTGATAGCAAAAGTGCCAACAGCTGATAGCAATCGTACCAACAGCTGATAGCAAAAGTGCCAACAGCTGATAGCAAAAGTGCCAACAGGAACACATTGCCAACTAGTCCTAGGTATGACTATAAACTACATCTGACAGCAAGGCTTCTGATCACAAAGGGTATGAGCAAATAGTGACCCCCACTAAAAAAAAAACACTATGAATGTATAAAAATACATGTTTATATAAAAACTTGCGAACAACACCAGTTGATAGCAAAAGTGCCAACAGCACCACAGCTGATAGCAAAAGTGCCAACAGCCTATAGCAAAAGTGACAACAGCTGATACCAAAAGTGCCAACAGCTGATAGCAAAAGTGCCAACAGCTGATAGCAAAAGTGCCAACAGACCGACAGTGCAAACTAGTCCTAGGTATGACTATAAACTACATCTGACAGCAAGGCTTCTGATCACAAAGGGTCCCAGCTATGAGCAAATAGTGACCCCCCACTAAAAAAAAAACACTATGAATGTATAAAAATGCATGTTTATATAAAAACTTGCGAACAACACCAGTTGATAGCAAAAGAGCCAACAGCACCACAGCTGATAGCAAAAGTGCCAACAGCGGATAGCAAAACTGCCAACAGCTGATAGCAAAAGTGCCAACAGCACCACATTGCCAACTAGTCCTAGGTATGATTATAAACTACATCTGACAGCAAGGCTTCTGATCACAAAGGGTCCCAGCTATGTGCAAATAGTGACCCCCACTAAAAAAGAACACTATGAATGTATAAAAATACATGTTTATATAAAAACTTGCGAACAACACCAGTTGATAGCGTGCCAACAGCTGATAGCAAAGGTGACAACAGCTGATAGCAAAAGTGCCAACAGCTGATAGCAAAAGTGCTAACAGCTGATAGCAAAAGTGCCAACAGCACCACAGTGCCAACTAGTCCTTGGTATGACTATAAACTACATCTGACAACAAGACTTCTGATCACAAAGGGTCCCAGCTATGAGCAAATAGTGACACCCCACTAAAAACAAAAAACACTATGAAAGTATAAAAATACATGTTTATAAAAAAATTGCGAACAACACCAGTTGATAGCAAAAGTGCCAACAGCACCACAGCTGATAGCAAAAGTGCCAACAACTGATAGCAAAAGTGCCTACAGCTGATAGCAAAAGTGACAACAGCTGATAGCAAAAGTGCCAACAGCTAATAGCAAAAGTGCAAACAGCACCACATTGCCAACTAGTCCTAGGTATGACTATAAACTACATCTGACAGCAAGGCTTCGGATTACTAATGGTCCTAGCTATGAGCAAATAGTGACCCCCCACTAAAAAAAAACACTATGAATGTATAAAAATACATGTTTATATAAAAACTTGCGAACAACACCAGTTGATATCAAAAGTGCCAACAGCACCACAGTTGATAGCAAAAGTGCCAACAGCTGATAGCAAAAGTGCCAACAGCTGATAGCAAAACTGCCAACAGCTAATAGCAAAAGTGCCAACGGCACCACATTGCCAACTAGTCCTAGGTATGACTATAAACTACATCTGACAGCAAGGCTTCTGATCACAAAGGGTCCCAGCTATTAGCAAATAGTGACCCCCCACTAAAAAAAACACTATGAATGTATAAATATACATGTTTATATAAAAAACTGCGAACAACACCAGTTGATAGCAAAAGTGCCAACAGCACCACAGCTGATAGCAAAAGTACCAAAAGCTTATAGCAAAAGTGCCAACAGCTGATAGCAAAAGTGCCAACAGCTGATACCAAAATGCCAACAGCTGATAGCAAAAGTGCCAACAGCACCACATTGCCAACTAGTCCTAGCAGCCCTGTTTCTGATCTCTTGGTATCTTGTGCATATTTGAGCGTCTAATGTAAAAAGATATACTACGTCCAGCAGCATGGCCTCTGATCTGTTGGTTTCCGGTTCATATTTGAGCTTCTAATATAAGATGTTAGACTACGTCCAACAGCATGGACTCTGACCTCTTGGCTTCCGGTTCATGTTTGAGCGTCTTGTGTAAGATGATACACTATGTCCAGCAGCCATCATTCTGTTCTGTTGGTTTCTGGTGCATATTTGAGAATCTAATATAAGATTTTAGACTACGTCCAGCAGCATAGCCTCTGACCTGTTTGCTTCCGGTCCATATTTGAGCGTCTTGTGCAAGATGATACACTACGTCAAGCAGCCCTGTTTCTGATCTCTTGGTTTCTGGTGCATATTTGAGCGTCTAATGTAAAAAGATAAACTACGTCCAGCAGCATGGCCTCTGATCTGTTGGCTTCCGGACCATATCTGAGCGTCTTGTGTAAGATGATACACTACGTATAGCAGCCATGATTCTGATCTGTTGGATTCTGTTGCATATTTGAGCGTCTAATGTAAAAAGATAAACTACGACCAGCAGCATGGCCTCTGATCTGTTGGTTTCCGGTCCATATTTGAGCATCTAATGTAAGATTTTAGATTACGTCCAGCAGCATGGCCTCTGAACTCTGGGTTTCCGGTCTGTATTTGAGCGTCTTGTCTATATGATACACAACGTCCAGCAGCCATGATTCTGATCTGTTGGTTTCTGGTGCATATTTGAGCGTCTAATATAAAAAGATAAACTACGCCCAGCAGCATGGGCTCTGATCTGTTGGATTCCGCTCCATATTTGAGAGTCTAATGTATGATTTTAGACTACGCCCAGCAGCATGGCCTCTGACCTCTTGGCTTCCGGTCAATATTTGACCGTCTTGTGTAAGATGATACACTACGTCCAGCAGCCATGATACTGATCTCTTGTTTCTGATGCATATTTGAGCGTCTAATGTAAAAAGAGAAACTACGTCCAGCAGCATGGCCTCTGATCTGTTGGATTCCGATCCATATTTGAGCGTCTAATGTAAAAGGTAAACTACGTCCAGCAGCATGGCCTCTGATCTGTTGGTTTCCGGACTATATTTGAGCGTCCAATGTAAGATTTAAGACTACGTCCAGCCGCATTACCTCTGACCTGTTGGCTTCAGGTCCATATTTGAGCGTATTGTGTTAGATGATACACTACGTCCAGCAGACCTGTTTCTGATCTCTTGGTATCTTGTGCATATTTGAGCGTCTAATGTAAAAAGATATACTACGGCCAGCAGCATGGCCTCTGATCTGTTGGTTCCCGGTCCATATTTGAGCGTCTAATATAAGATTTTAGACTACGTCCAGCAGCATAGCCTCTGACCTGTTGGCTACCGGTCCATATTTGAGCGTCTTGTCTAAGATGATACACTACGTCCAGCAGCCCTGTTTCTGATCTCTTGGTTTCTGGTGCATATTTGAGCGTCTAATGTAAAAAGATAAACTACGTCCAGCAGCATGGCTTCTGATCTGTTGGTTTCCGGTCCATATTTGAGCGTCTAATATAAGATTTTAGACTACGTCCAGCAGCATAGCCTCTGACCTGTTGGCTTCCGGTCCATATTTGAGCGTCTTGTGTAAGATGATACACTACGTCCAGCAGCCCTGTTTCTGATCTCTTGGTTTCTGGTGCATATTTGAGCGTCAAATGTAAAAAGATAAACTATGTCCAGCAGCATGACCTTTGAACTGTTGGTTTCCGGTCCATATTTGAGCGTCTAATGTAAGATTTTAGACTACGTCCAGCAGCATGGCCTCTGACCTGTTGGCTTCTGGACCATATCTGAGCGTCTTGTGTAAGATGATACACTACGTCTAGCATACATGATTCTGATCTTTTGGTTTCTTGTGCATATTTGAGCGTCTAATGTAAAAAGATAAGCTACGTACAGCAGCATGGCCTCTGATCTGTTGGTTTCCGGAACATATTTGAGCGTCCAATGTAAGATTTTTGACTACGTCCAGCCGCATTGCCTCTGACCTGTTGGCTTCAGGTCCATATTTGAGCGTCTTGTGTAAGATGATACACTACGTCCAGCAGACCTGTTTCTGATCTCTTGGTATCTTGTGCATATTTGAGCGTCTAATGTAAAAAGATATACTACGTCCAGCAGCATGGCCTCTGATCTGTTGGTTTCCGGTCCATATTTGAGCGTCTAATATAAGATTTTAGACTACATCCAGCAGCATAGCCTCTGACCTGTTGGCTACCGGTCCATATTTTAGCGTCTTGTCTAAGATGATACACTACGTCCAGCAGCCCTGTTTCTGATCTCTTGGTTTCTGGTGCATATTTGAGCGTCTAATGTAAAAAGATAAACTACGTCCAGCAGCATGGCCTCTGATCTGTTGGTTTCCGGTCCATATTTGAGCGTCTAATATAAGATTTTAGACTACGTCCAGCAGCATAGCCTCTGACCTGTTGGCTTCCGGTCCATATTTGAGCGTCTTGTGTAAGATGATACACTACGTCCAGCAGACATGATTCTGATCTGTTCGTTTCTGTACATATTTGAGCGTCTAATGTAAATAGATAAACTACGCCCAGCAGCATGGCATCTGATCTGTTGGTTTCCGGTCCATATTTGGGCGTCTAATGTAAGATTTTAGTCTACGTCCAGCAACATGACCTCTGACCTCTTGGCTTCCGGTCCATATTTGAGCGTCTTGTGTAAGATGATAAACTACGTCCAGCAGCCCTGTTTCTGATCTCTTGGTTTCTTGTGCATATTTGAGCGTCTAATTTAAAAAGATAAACTACGTCCAGACGCATGGCCTCTGATCTGTTGGTTTCCGGTTCATATTTGAGCGTCTTGTGTAAGATGATACACTACGTCCAGCAGCCATGATTCTGATCTGTTGGATTCTGGTGCATATTTGAGCGTCTAATGTAAAACGATTAACTACGTCCAGCAGCATGGCATCTGATCTGTTGGTTTCCCGTCAATATTTGTGCTTCTAATGTAAGAACTTAGACTACTTACAGCAGCATGGCCTGTGACCTGTTGGCTTCCGGTCCAGATTTGAGCGTGTTGTATAAGATGATACACTACGTCCAGCAGCCCTGTTTCTGATCTCTTGTTTTCTGGTGCATATTTGAGCGTCTAATGTAAAAAGATAAATTACGTCCAGCAGCATGGCCTCTGATCTGTTGGTTTCTTGTCCATATTTGAGCGACTAATGTAAGATATTAGACTACGTCTAGCAGCTTGGCCTCTGACCTGTTGGCTTCCGGTCCATATTTGAGCGTCTCATGTAAGATGATACACTACGTCCAGCAGCCCCGTTTCTGATATCTTGGTTTCTGGTGCATATTTGAGCGTCGAATGTAAAAAGATAAACTACGTCCTGCAGCATGGCCTCTGATCTGTTGGTTTCCGGTCTATATTTGAGCGTCTAATGTAAGATATTACACTACGTCCAGCAGCATGGCCTCTGAACTCTTGGTTTCCGGTCCATATTTGATCGTCTTGTGTAAGATGATACACTACGTCCAGCAGCCATGATTCTGATCTGTTGTTTCCTGGTTCATATTTGAGTGTCTAATGTAAAAAGATAAACTACGACCAGCAGCATGGCCTCTGATCGGTTGGTTTCCGGTCCATATTTTAGCGTCTAATGTAAGATTTTAGTCTAGGTCCAGCAGAATGGACTCTGACCTCTTGGCTTCCGGTCAATATTTGAGCGTCTTGTGTAAGATGATACACTACGTCCAGCAGCCCTGCTTCTGATCTCTTGGTTTCTTGTGCATATTTGAGCGTCTAATGTAAAAAGATAAACTACGTCATGCATCATAGCTTCTGATCTGTTGGTTTCCGTCCATATTTGAGAGTCTTATGTAAGATTTTAGCCAACGTCCAACAGCATGGCCTCCGAACTGTTGGCTTCCGGTCCATATTTGAGCGTATTGTGTAAGATGATACACTACGTCCAGCAGCCATGATTCTGATCTCTAGGTTTCTGGTGCACATTTGAACGTCTAATTTTAAAAGATAAACTACGTCCAGCAGCATGGCCTCTGATAAGTTGGTTTCTGGTTCATATTTGAGCGTCCAATGTAAGATTTTAGACTACGTCAGGCAGCATGGCTTCTGATCTCTTGGTGCCCAATTGTCTGGAATTTCATTTGGTCAGATAGTAAAAAGTATGTAGCAGCTTCATATTACTTGTAAGGCAGTTTTCACAAAAGAGCCAAGAGAAGTCGTCTCATAGCAGCCTGACATTTCTTGTAAGGCAGTTGCCCCATTAGGACCAGGAGAAAACGGTTCGTAGTCGCCTGGGATTGCTTGTAAGACAATTCGCACAAAAAGCCAAAGGAATTCATATTGCTGCAGCCTGAGAATGCTTGTAAGGTAGTTGTAACAAAATAGCCAACATATGTCGATTTGTAGCGGCCTGAGATTCTTGTAAGGCAGTTTCACAAAAGAGCCATGCGTATTCGGCTTGTAGCAGGCTGCGATTGCTTGTAAGGCAGTTTTAAAAAAAGAGACAGGAGATGTCGTTTGTAGCAGCCTGAGATTGCTTTTAAGGCAGATTTCACAAAAGAGACAAGAGAAGTCGGTTCGTAGACGCCTGGGATTGCTTGTAAGGCAAATTGCACAAAAGAGCCCGGAGAATTCGGCTTGAAGCAGCCTGAGATTGCTTGTTTTGCAGTTGTCACAAATGAGCCAGGATATGTCGATTTGTAGCAGCCTGACATTGCTTGTAAGGCAGGTGTCACAAAAGTGCCAGGAGAATTTGGCTTGTAGCAGCATGAGATTTATTGTAAGGCAGTTGCCACAGAAGGGCCAGGAGAAATCGGCTCGTAGCCGCCTCTGTTTGCTTGTAAGGTAGTTGCCACAAATGAGTCAGTAGAAATCGGCTCGTAGCCGCCTGGGATTTCTTGTAAGGCAATTGGCAATAAAATCTTGGAGAATTGGGATTGCTGCAGCCTGAGATTGTTTTTAAGGCAGTTGTCACAATAGAACCAGGAGAATTCGGCTTGTAGCAGCCTGAGATTGCCTGTAAGGCAGTTAGAACAAAAGAGCCAGGAGAAATCGGCATGTAGCCGCCTGGGATTGCTTTTAAGGCAATTGGCACAAAACGTCAGGAGAACTGTCCTGGCTGCAGCCTGAGATTGCTTGTAAGGCAGTTTTCACAAAAGAGACAGGAGATGTCGATTTGTAGAGGCCTGAGATTGATTGCAAGGCATTTTCACAAAAGAGCCAGGCGTATTCGGCTTGTATCAGCCTGAGATTGCTTGTACGGCAGTTTAACAAAAGAGACAGGAGATGTCGTTTTGTAGCAGCTTGATATTACTTGTAAGGCAGTTGTCACAAATGAGACAGGAGATGTCGATTTGTAGCGGCCTGATATTAATTGTAAGGCAGTTTTCACAAAAGAGCAAGGGAAGTCGGCTTGTAGCAGCCTGACATTGCTTGTAAGGCAGTTTTCACAAAAGAGCCATGAGAAGTCGGCTCGTAGCAGCCTGACATTGCTTGTAAGGCAGTTGTCACAAAAGCGCCAGGAGAATTCGGCTTGTAGCAGCCTGAGATTTCTTGTAAGGCAGTTGCCACAAAAGACCCAGGAGAAGTCGGCTCGTAGCAGCCTGACATTGCTTGTAAGGCAGTTTTCACAAAAGAGCCAAGAGAAGTCGGCTCGTAGCAGCCTGACATTGCTTGTAAGGCAGTTGTCACAAAAGCGCCAGGAGAATTTGGCTTGTAGCAGCCTGAGATTTCTTGTAAGGCAGTTGCCACAAAAGAGCCAGGAGAAATCGGCTCATAGCAGACTGGGATTGCTTGTAATTCAATTGGCACAAAATGTCAGGAGAATTGGACTAGCGGCAGCCTGAGATTGCTTGTAAGGCAGTTTCACAAAAGAGCCAGGCGTATTCGGCTTGTAGCAGGCTGAGATTGATTGTAAGGAAGTTTTTAAAAAAGGGACAAAAGATGTCGTTTTGTAGCAATCAAAGATTGCTTTTAAGGCAGTTTTTAAAAAACGGACAAGAGAAGTTGCCTCGTAGACGCCTGGGATTGCTTGTAAGGCAATTTGCACAAAAGAGCCAGGAGAATTCGGCTTGCTGGAGCATGAGATTGCTTGTAAGGCAGTTGCCACAAATGAGCCAGGAGAAATCGGCTCGTAGCTGCCTGGGATTGGTTGTAAGGCAATTGGCACAAAAAGCCAGGAGACTTGGGATTGCTGCAGCCTGAGATTGCTTGTTAGGCAGTCGTCACAATAGAACCAGGAGAATTCGGCTTGTAGCAGCCTGAGATTGCTTGTAAGGCAGTTTTCACAAAAGAGACAGGAGATGTCGATTTGTAGCGGCCTGATATTACTTGTAAGGCAGCTTTCACAAAAGAGCCAAGAGAAGTCGGCTGGTAGCAACCTGACATTGCTTGTAAGGCAGTTGTCACAAAAGCGCAAGGCGAATTCGGCTTGTAGCAGCCTGAGATTACTTGTAAGGCAGTTTCACAAAAGAGCCAAGAGAAGTCGGCTCGTAGCAGCCTGACATTTCTTGTAAGGCAGTTGTCATAAAAGCGCCAGGAGAATTCGGCTCTTAGCAGCCTGAGATTTCTTGTAAGGCAGTTGTAACAAAAGAGCCAGCATATGTCGATTTGTAGAGGCCTGAGATTGCTTGAAAGGCTGTTTCACAAAATAGCCAGGCGTATTCGGCTTGTAGCTGGCTGATATTGATTGTAAGGCAGTTTTTAAAAAAGAGACAAAAGATGTCGTTTTGTAGCAGCCTGAGATTGCTTTTAAGGCAATTTTCACAAAAGAGACAAGAGAAGTCGGCTCGTAGACGCCTGGGATTGCTTGTAAGGCAATTTGCACAAAAGAGTCAGGAGAATTCGGCTTGCAGCAGCCTGAGATTGCTGATGGGGTGGGGGTTCGTCTGCGTGGGACTTTCTGGGACTGGGGGTCGTCTGCGTTGGACTTTCTGGGACTGTCTACTGCGTGGGGGGTCTTCTGCGTGGGACTTTCTTGGACTGGGGATCGTCTGCGTGGGACTTTGTGGGACTGGGAGTCGTCTCCGTGGAACTTTCTGGGACTGTCTCCTGGGTGGGGGGTCGTCTACGTGGGAATTTCTGGGACTGTGACTCGTCTGCGTGGGACTTTCTGGGACTGGGGGTCGTCTGCGTGGGTCTTTCTGGGACTGTCTCCTGGGTGAGGGGTTGTCTGCGTGGGTCTTTCTGGGACTGTCTCCTGGGTGGGGAGTCGTCTGCGTGGGACATTCTGAGACAGGGGTCCGTCTGGTGGGTCTTTCTGGGATTGTCTCCTGGGTGGGGTGTCGTCTGCGTGGGACTTTCTGGGTCTGTCTCCTGGGTGGGGAGTCGTCTTCGTGGGACTTTCTGGGACTGGGGGTCGTCTGCGTGGGACTTTCTGGGACTGTCTCCTGTCTGGGGGTCGTCTGCCTGGGACTTTCTGGGACTAGGGGTCGTCTGCGTGGGATTTTCTGGGACGGTCTCATGGATGGGGGTCGTCTGCGTTGGACTTTCTGGGACTGTGGGTCGTCTCCGTGGGAATTTCTGGGACTGTCTCATGGGTGGGGGGTCGTCTGCGTGGGACTTTCTGGGACTGTCCCCTGGGTGGGGGTGTCTTCTGCGTAGGACATTGTGGGACTGGAGGTCGTCTGCGTGGGACTTTCTGGGGCTGGGGGTCGTCTGCGTGTTACTTTCTGGGACTGTCACCTGGGTGGGGCTTTGTCTGTATGGGACTTTCTGGGACTCGCGGTCGTCTGCGTGGGTCTTTTTTGGACTCTCTCCTGGGTGGTGGGTCGTCTTCATGGGACTTTCTGGGACTTTGGGTCTTTTGCGTGGGACTTTCTGGGACTGTCTCCTGCGTGGGGGGTCGTCTGCGTGGGACTTTCAGGGACTGGGTGTCGTCTGCGTGGGACTTTCTGGGACTGTCTCCTGGGTGGTGGTCGTCTGCGTGGGACTTTCTGGGACTGAAGGACATCTGCGTGGGACTTTCTTGGACTGGGTATCTTCTGCGTGGGACTTTCTGGGAGTGTCTCCTGGGTGGGTGTCGTCTGTTTGGGACTTTCTGGGACTGTCTCCTGGGTGGGGGTCGTCTGCGTGGGACTTTCTGTGACTGTCTCCTGACTGGGGTCGTCTGCATGGGACTTCCTAGGACTGGTGTCGTCTGCGTGGGACTTTCTGGGACTGGGGGTCGTCTGCGTCGGACTTTCTGGGACTGTCTCCTGGGTGTGTGGTCGTCTGCGTGGGACTTTCTGGGACTGTCTCCTGGGTGGGGGTCGTCTGAGTGGGACTTTCTTGGACTGTCTCCTGGGTGGAAGGTTGTCTGCATGGGACTTCCTAGGACTGGGGGTCGTCTGCGTGGGACTTTCTGGGACTGGGGGTCGTCTGCGTCGGACTTTCTGGGACTGTCTCCTGGGTGTGTTGTCGTCTGCGTGGGTCTTTCTTGGACTCTCTCCTGGGTGGGGTGTCGTCTGCATGGGACTTTCTGGGACTGGGGGTCGTCTGCGTGGGACTTTCTGGGACTGTCTCCTGGGAGGGGGGTAGTCTGCGTGGGACTTTCCGGGACTGTCTCCTGGGTGGTGGGTCGTCTGCGTGGGACTTTCTGGGACTGTCTCCTGGGTGGGTGTTCGTCTGCGTGGGATTTTCTGGGATTGGGGGCCGTCTGCGTGGGACTTTCTGGGACTGTCTCCTGGGTGGGGGGTCGTCTGCCTGGGATATCTAGGACTGTCTCCTGGGTGCTGTGTCGTCTGCATGGGACTTTCTGGGACTGGGGGTTGTCTGCATGGGTCTTTCTGGTACAGTCTCCTGCGTGCGGTGTCGTCTGCGTGGGATTTTGTGGGATTGGGGGTCGTCTGCGTGGGACTTTATGGGACTGGGGGTCGTCTGCGTGGGTCATTCTGGGACTCTCTCCTGGGTGGGGGGTCGTCTGCGTGGGACATTCTGGGACTGTTTCCTGGGTGGGGACTCGTCTGCGTGGGACTTTCTGGGACTGGGGGTCGTCGGCGTGGGTCTTTCTGGGACAGTCTCCTGGGTGCGGTGTCGTCTGCGTGGGACTTTGTGGGACTGGGGGTCTTCTGCGTGGGACTTTCTGGGACTGTCTCCTGAGTGGGGGTCGTCTGTTTGTGACTTCCTGGGACTGTCTCCTGGGTGGGGGTCGTTTGAGTGAGACTTTCTGGGATTGTCTCCTGGCTGGGGGTCGTCTGCATGGGTTTTCCTAGGACTGGGGGTCGTCTGCGTGGGACTTTCTGGCACTGGGGGTCGTCTGCGTGGGTCTTTCTGGGACTGTCTCCTGGGTGGTGGGTCGTCTGCGTGGGATATCTGGGACTGTCTCCTGAGTTGGGGGTCTTTTTCATGGGACTTTCTGGGACTGGGGGTCGTCTGCGTGAGTCTTTCTTGGACTCTCTCCTGGGTGGGGAGTCGTCTGCGTGGGACATTCCGGGACTGGGGGTGGTCTGCGTGGGTCTTTCTGAGACTGTCTCCTGGGTGGGGGTTCGTCTGCGTGGGACTTTCTGGGAATGTCTCCTGGGTGGGGGTTGTCTGCGTGGGATATCTAGGACTGTCTCCTGGGTTGGGGGTCGTCTGCATGGGACTTTCTGGGTCTGTGGGTCTTCTGCGTGGGACTTTCTGGGACTGTCTCCTGGGTGGGGGGTCGTCTGCGTGGGATATCTAGGACTGTCTCCTGGGTGGGGGGTCGTCTGCATGGGTCTTTCTGGTACAGTCTCCTGGGTGCGGTGTCGTCTGCGTCGGATTTTGTGGGATTGGGGGTCGTCTGCGTGGGACTTTCTGGGACTGGGGGTCGTCTGCGTGGGACTTTCTGGGACTGTCTCCTGGGTGGGGGTCGTCTGTTTGGGACTTTCTGGGACTGTCTACTGGGGGGGTCGTCTGCGTGGGACTTTCTGGGACTGTCTCCTGGGTGGGGGTCGTCTGCGGGGGACTTTCTGGGACTGTCTCCTGGGTGGGGTGTTGTCTGCGTTGGATATATGGGTCTGTCTCCTGGGTGGGGGGTCGTCTGCATGGGACTTTCTGGGACTGGGAGTCTATTGCGTGGGTCTTTCTTGGACTCTCTCCTGGGTGTGGTGTCGTCTGCGTGGGACATACTGGGATTGGAGGTCGTCTGCGTGGGACTTTCTGGGACTGGGGGTCGTCTTCGTGGGACTTTCTTGGATTGGGGGTCGTCTGTGTGGGACTTTCTTGGACTGGGGGTTGTCTGCGTGGGACTTTCTGGGACTGTCTCCTGGGTGGGGGGTCGTCTGCGTGGGTCTTTCTGGGACTGTCTCCTCTGTGGGGGTCGTCTGCGTGGGACAGTGTGGGACTGGGGGTCGTCTGCCTGGGACTTTCTGGGACTGTCTCCTGTCTGGGGGGTCGTCTGCGTGGGACTTTCTGGGACTGGGCATCGTCTGCGTGGGTTTTTCTGGGACTGTCTCCTGGGTGGGGGTCGTCTGTCTGGGACGTTGTGGGACTGTCTTCTAGGTGGTGGGTCGTCTGCGTGGGTTTTTCTGGGGCTGGGGGTAGTCTGCGTGTGATTTCTGGGACTGGGGGTCGTCTGCGTGGGACTTTCTGTGACTGGGGTGGTTTGCGTGGGACTTTCTGGGACTGTCTCCTGGGTGGAGGGTCGTCTGCGTGGCTCTTTCTGGGACTGGGGGTCGTCTGGGTGGGTCATTCTGGGACTGGGGTCGTCTGCGTGGGACATGCTGGGACTGCGGGTAGTCTGCGTGGGACTTTCTTGGACTGGGGGTCGTCTCAGTGGGACTATCTGGGACAGTCTCCTGGGTGGGGGGTCGTCTGCGTGGGACTTTCTGGGACTGTCTCCTGGGTGGGGGTCGTCTGTTTGGGACTTTCTGGGACTGTCTCCTGAGTGGGGGGTCGTCTGCGTGGGAATTTCTGGGACAGTGGGTCGTCTACTAGGGACTTTCTGGGACTGACTCCTGGGTGGGGGGTCGTCTGCGTGGGACTTTCTGGGACTGGGGGTCGTCTGCGTGGGAATTTCTGTGACAGGGGGTCGTCTGCGTGGGACTTTCTAGGACTGACTGCTGGGTGGGGCGTCGTCTGTGTGGGACTTTCTGGGACTGGGGGTCTTCTGCGGGGGACTTTCTGGGACTGGGAGTCGTCTGCGTGGGACTTTCTGGGACTGTCTCCTGGGTGGGGGTTCGTCTGCGTGGGAATTTCTGGGACTGTCTCCTGGGTGGGGTGGGCGTCTGCGTGGGACTTTCTGGGACTGGGGGTCGTCTGCGTGGGACTTTCTGGGACTGGGGGTCGTCTTCGTGGGACTTTCTAGGACTGGGGGTCGTCTGCGTGGGACTTTCTGGGACTGTCTCCTGGGTGGGGGGTCGTCTGTTTGGGACCTTCTGGGACTGTCTCCTGGGTGGGGGGTCGTCTGCGTGGGTCTTTCTGGGACTGTCTCCTCTGTGGGGGTCGTCTGCGTGGGACTGTGTGGGACTGGGGGTCGTCTGCGTGGGACTTTCTATGACTTGGGGTGGTCTGCGTCGGACTTTCTGGGACTGTCTCTTGGGTGGGGGGTCGTCTGTTTGGGACTTTCTGGGACTGTCTCCTGGGTGGCTGTTCGTCTGCGTGGGATTTCTGGGACTGGGGGTCGTCTGCGCCGGACTTGCTGGGACTGTCTCCTGTCTGGGGGTTGTCTGCGTGGGACTTTCTTGGACTGGGGGTCGTCTGCGTGGGACTTTCTGGGACTGTCTCCTGGGTGGGGGGTCGTCTGCGTGGGACTTTCTGGGACTGTCTCCTGGGTTGGGGTCGTCTGCGTGGGATATCAAGGACTGTCTCCTGGGTGGGGGGTCGTCTGCATGGGACTTTCTGGGACTGGGGGTCTTTTGCGTGGGACTTTCTGGGACTGTCTCCTGCGTGGGGGGGTCGTCTTCGTGGGACTTTCAGGGATTGGGTGTCGTCTGCGTGGGACTTTCTTGGACTGTCTCCTGGGTGGTGTTCGTCTGCGTAGGACTTTCTGGGACTGGGGGTCGTCTGCGTGGGACTTTCTGGGACTGTGTCCTGGGTGGGGGGTCGTCTGCGTGGGACTTACTAGGACTGGGGGTCGTCAGCGTGGGACTTTCTGGGACTGGGATCGTCTGCGTGGGTCTTTCTGGGACTGTCTCCTGTCTGGGGGGTCGTCTGCCTGGGTCTTTCTGGGACTAGGGGTCGTCTGCGTGGGTCTTTTTTGGACTCTCTCCTGGGTGGGGGGTCGTCTGCGTGGGACTTTCTGGGACTGTCTCCTGTCTGGGGGTTGTCTGCGTGGGACTTTCTTGAACTGGGGGTCGTCTGCGTGGGACTTTCTGGGACTGTCTCCTGGTTGGGGGCTCGTCTGCATGGGACTTTCTGGGACTGTCTCCTGTGTTGGGGTCGTCTGCGTGGGATATCAAGGACTGTCTCCTGGGTGGGTGTTCGTCTGCGTGGGATTTTCTGGGATTGGGGGTCTTTTGCGTGGGACTTTCTGGGACTGTCTCCTGCGTGGGGGGTCGTCTGCGTGGGACTTTCTGGGAATGTCTCCTGCGTGGGGGGTCGTCTGCGTGGGACTTTCAGGGACTGGCTGTCGTCTGCGTGGGACTTTCTGGGACTGTCACCTGGGTGGGGGTCGTCTGTGTGTGACTTTCTGGGACTGGGGGTCGTCTGCGTGGGACTTTCTGGGACTGTATCCTGGGTGGGGTGTCGTCTGCCTGGGACTTTCTGGGACTGTCTCCTGGGTGGGCGGTCTTCTGCGTGGGACATTCTTGGACTGTCTCCTGGGTGGGGGGTCGTCTGCGTGGGACTTTCTGGGACTGGGGGTCGTCTGCGTGGGACTTTCTGGGACTGTGTCCTGGGTGGGGGGTCGTCTGCGTGGGACTTCCTAGGACTGGGGGTCGTCTGCGTGGGACTTTCTGGGACTGGGATCGTCTGCGTGGGTCTTTCTGGGACTGTCTCCTGTCTGGGGGGTCGTCTGCGTGGGTCTTTCTGGGACTAGGGGTCGTCTGCGTGGGTCTTTTTTGGACTCTCTCCTGGGTGGGGGATCGTCTGCGTGGGACTTTCTGGGACTGTCTCCTGTCTGGGGGTTTTCTGCGTGGGACTTTCTTGGACTGGGGGTCGTCTGCGTGGGACTTTCTGGGACTGTCTCCTGGGTGGGGGCTCGTCTGCATGGGACTTTCTGGGACTGTCTCCTGTGTTGGGGTCGTCTGCGTGGGATATCAAGGACTGTCTCCTGGGTGGGGGGTCGTCTGCATGGGACTTTCTGGGACTGGGGGTCTTTTGCGTGGGACTTTCTGGGACTGTCTCCTGCGTGGGGGGGTCGTCTGCGTGGGACTTTCAGGGATTGTGTGTCGTCTGCGTGGGACTTTCTTGGACTGTCTCCTGGGTGGTGGTCGTCTGCGTAGGACTTTCTGGGACTGGGGGTCGTCTGCGTGGGACTTTCTGGGACTGTGTCCTGGGTGGGGGGTCGTCTGCGTGGGACTTTCTCGGACTGTCTCTTTGGTGGGTGTTCGTCTGCGTGGGACTTGTTGGGACACTCTCCTGTCTTGCTCCTGGGTGTGGAGTCGTCTGCGTGGGATATCTAGGAGTGTGTCCTGGGTGGGGTATCGTCTGCATGGGACTTTCTGGGACTGGGGGTCGTCTGCATGGGTCTTTCTGGTACAGTCTCCTGGGTGCGGTGTCGTCTGCGTGGGATTTTGTGGGACTGGGTGTTGTCTGCGTGGGACTTTCTTGGACTTGGAGTCGTCTGCGTGGGACTTTCTGGGTCTGTCCCCTGGGTGGGGGTCGTCTGCGTGGAATATCAGGTACTGTCTCCTGGGTGGGGGGTCGTCTGCATGGGACTTTCTGGGACTGGGGGTCTTTTGCGTGGGACTTTATGGGATTGTCTCCTGCGTGGGGGGTCGTCTGCGTGGGACTTTCAGGGACAGGGTGTCGTCTGCGTGGTACTTTCTTGGACTGTCACCTGGGTGGTGGTCTTCTGCGTGGGACTTTCTGGGACTGGGGGTCGTCTGCGTGGGACTTTCTTGGACTGTCTCCTGGGTGGAAGGTTGTCTGCGTGGGACTTTCTGGGAATGTCTCCTGCGTGGGGGGTCGTCTGCGTGGGACTTTCAGGGACTGGCTGTCGTCTGCGTTGGACTTTCTGGGACTGTCACCTGGGTGGGGGTCGTCTGTGTGTGACTTTCTGGGACTGGGGGTCGTCTGCGTGGGACTTTCTGGGACTGTATCCTGGGTGGGGGGTCGTCTGCGTGGGACTTTCTGGGACTGTCTCCTGGGTGGGGGGTCTTCTGCGTGGGACATTCTGGGACTGTCTCCTGGGTGGGGGGTCGTCTGCGTGGGACTTTCAGGGACTGGGTGTCGTCTGCGTGGGACTTTCTGGGACTGTCTCCTGGGTGGGGGGTAGTCTGCGTGGGACTTTCTGGGACTGTCTCCTGGGTGGGGTGTCGTCTGCGTGGGACTTTCTGGGACTGTCTCCTGGGTGGGTGTTCGTCTGCGTGGGACTTGCTGGGACACTTTCCTGTCTGGGGGTCGTCTGCGTGGGACTTTCTGGGACTGTCTCCTGGGTGGGGGGTCGTCTGCGTGGGATATCTAGGACTGTCTCCTGGGTGGGGTGTCGTCTGCATGGGACTTTCTGGGACTGGGGGTTGTCTGCATGGGTCTTTCTGGTACAGTCTCCTCCGTGCGGTGTCGTCTGCGTGGGATTTTTTGGGAATGGGGTCGTCTGCGTGGGACTTTATAGGACTGGGGGTCGTCTGCGTGGGTCTTTCTGGGACAGTCTCCTGGATGCGGTGTCTTCTGCGTGGGACTTTGTGGGACTGGGGGTCTTCTGCGTGGGACTTTCTGGGACTGTCTCCTGGGTGGGCGTCGTCTGCGTGGGACTTTCTGGGATTGTCTCCTGGCTGGGTGTCGTCTGCATGGGATTTCCTAGGACTGGGGGTCGTCTGCGTGGGACTTTCAGGGACTGGGTGTCGTCTGCGTGGGACTTTCCGGGACTGTCTCTTGGGTGGGGGCTCGTCTGCGTGGGAATTCTAGGACTGACTACTGGGTGGGTGTTCGTCTGCATGGGATTTTCTGGGACTGGGGGTCTTTTGCGTGGGACTTTCTGGGACTGTCTCCTGCGTGGGGGGTCGTCTGCCTGGGACTTTCTTGAACTGGGGGTAGTCTGCGTGGGACTATCTTGGACTGTCTCCTGGCTGGGGGTCGTCTGCGTGGGATATCTAGGACTGTCTCCTGGGTGGGGTGTCGTCTGCATGGGACTTTCTGGGACAGGTGGTCGTCTGCATGGGTCTTTCTGGTACAGTCTCCTGGGTGCGGTGTCGTCTGCGTTGGATTCTCTGGGACAGGGGGTCTTTTGCGTGGGATTATCTGAGACTGTCTCCTGCGTGGGTGGTCGTCTGCGTGGGACTTTCTTGGACTGGGTGTCGTCTGCGTGGGACTTTCTGGGACTGTCTCCTGGGTGGGGGGTCGTCTGCGTGGGATATCTAAGACTGTTTCCTGGGTGGGGTGTCGTATGCATGGAACTTTCTGGGACTGGGGGTCGTCTGCATGTGTCTTTCTGGTACAGTCTCCTGGGTGCGGTGTCTTCTGCGTGGGATTTTGTGGGACTGGGGGTCGTCTGCATGGGACTTTCTGGGACTGGGGGTCGTCTGCGTGGGACTTTCTGGAACTGTCTCCTGGGTGGGGGGTCGTCTGCGTATGATATCTAGGACTGTTTCCTGGGTGGGGTGTCGTATGCATGGGACTTTCTGGGACTGGGGGTCGTCTGCATGGGTCTTTCTGGTACAGTCTCCTGGGTGCGGTGTCGTCTGCGTGGGATTTTGTGGGACTGGGGGTCGTCTGCGTGGGACTTCCTGGGACTGTCTCCTGGGTGGGGGGTCGTCTGCGTGGGACTTTCTGGGACTGGGGCTCGTCTGCGTGGGTCTTTCTGAGATTGTCTTATGGGTGGGGGTTCGTCTGCGTTGGACTTTCTTGGAATGTCTCCTGCGTCGGGGGGGTCGTCTGCGTGGGACTTTCAGGGACTGGGTGTCGTCTGCGTGGGACTTTCCGGGACTGTCTCTTGGGTGGGGGCTCGTCTGCCTGGGACTTTCTGTGACTGTCTACTGGGTGGGGGTTCGTCTGCATGGGATTTTCTGGGACTGGCGGTCTTTTCGTGGGACTTTCTGGGACTGTCTCCTGCGTGGGGGGTCGTCTACGTGGGACTTTCTCGGACTGGGTGTCGTCTACCTGGGACTTTCTGGGACTGTCTCCTGGGTGGGGTGTCGTCTACATGGGACATTCTGGGACAGGGGGTCGTCTGCATGGGTCTTTCTGGGACTAGGGGTCGTCTGCGTGGGTCTTTTTTGGACTCTCTCCTGGGTGGGGGGTCGTCTGCGTGGGACTTTCTGGGACTGTCTCCTGTCTGGGGGTTGTCTGCGTGGGACTTTCTTGAACTGGGGGTCGTCTGCGTGGGACTTTCTGGGACTGTCTCCTGGTTGGGGGCTCGTCTGCATGGGACTTTCTGGGACTGTCTCCTGTGTTGGGGTCGTCTGCGTGGGATATCAAGGACTGTCTCCTGGGTGGGTGTTCGTCTGCGTGGGATTTTCTGGGATTGGGGGTCTTTTGCGTGGGACTTTCTGGGACTGTCTCCTGCGTGGGGGGTCGTCTGCGTGGGACTTTCTGGGAATGTCTCCTGCGTGGGGGGTCGTCTGCGTGGGACTTTCAGGGACTGGCTGTCGTCTGCGTGGGACTTTCTGGGACTGTCACCTGGGTGGGGGTCGTCTGTGTGTGACTTTCTGGGACTGGGGGTCGTCTGCGTGGGACTTTCTGGGACTGTATCCTGGGTGGGGTGTCGTCTGCCTGGGACTTTCTGGGACTGTCTCCTGGGTGGGCGGTCTTCTGCGTGGGACATTCTTGGACTGTCTCCTGGGTGGGGGGTCGTCTGCGTGGGACTTTCTGGGACTGGGGGTCGTCTGCGTGGGACTTTCTGGGACTGTGTCCTGGGTGGGGGGTCGTCTGCGTGGGACTTCCTAGGACTGGGGGTCGTCTGCGTGGGACTTTCTGGGACTGGGATCGTCTGCGTGGGTCTTTCTGGGACTGTCTCCTGTCTGGGGGGTCGTCTGCGTGGGTCTTTCTGGGACTAGGGGTCGTCTGCGTGGGTCTTTTTTGGACTCTCTCCTGGGTGGGGGATCGTCTGCGTGGGACTTTCTGGGACTGTCTCCTGTCTGGGGGTTTTCTGCGTGGGACTTTCTTGGACTGGGGGTCGTCTGCGTGGGACTTTCTGGGACTGTCTCCTGGGTGGGGGCTCGTCTGCATGGGACTTTCTGGGACTGTCTCCTGTGTTGGGGTCGTCTGCGTGGGATATCAAGGACTGTCTCCTGGGTGGGGGGTCGTCTGCATGGGACTTTCTGGGACTGGGGGTCTTTTGCGTGGGACTTTCTGGGACTGTCTCCTGCGTGGGGGGGTCGTCTGCGTGGGACTTTCAGGGATTGTGTGTCGTCTGCGTGGGACTTTCTTGGACTGTCTCCTGGGTGGTGGTCGTCTGCGTAGGACTTTCTGGGACTGGGGGTCGTCTGCGTGGGACTTTCTGGGACTGTGTCCTGGGTGGGGGGTCGTCTGCGTGGGACTTTCTCGGACTGTCTCTTTGGTGGGTGTTCGTCTGCGTGGGACTTGTTGGGACACTCTCCTGTCTTGCTCCTGGGTGTGGAGTCGTCTGCGTGGGATATCTAGGAGTGTGTCCTGGGTGGGGTATCGTCTGCATGGGACTTTCTGGGACTGGGGGTCGTCTGCATGGGTCTTTCTGGTACAGTCTCCTGGGTGCGGTGTCGTCTGCGTGGGATTTTGTGGGACTGGGTGTTGTCTGCGTGGGACTTTCTTGGACTTGGAGTCGTCTGCGTGGGACTTTCTGGGTCTGTCCCCTGGGTGGGGGTCGTCTGCGTGGAATATCAGGTACTGTCTCCTGGGTGGGGGGTCGTCTGCATGGGACTTTCTGGGACTGGGGGTCTTTTGCGTGGGACTTTATGGGATTGTCTCCTGCGTGGGGGGTCGTCTGCGTGGGACTTTCAGGGACAGGGTGTCGTCTGCGTGGTACTTTCTTGGACTGTCACCTGGGTGGTGGTCTTCTGCGTGGGACTTTCTGGGACTGGGGGTCGTCTGCGTGGGACTTTCTTGGACTGTCTCCTGGGTGGAAGGTTGTCTGCGTGGGACTTTCTGGGAATGTCTCCTGCGTGGGGGGTCGTCTGCGTGGGACTTTCAGGGACTGGCTGTCGTCTGCGTTGGACTTTCTGGGACTGTCACCTGGGTGGGGGTCGTCTGTGTGTGACTTTCTGGGACTGGGGGTCGTCTGCGTGGGACTTTCTGGGACTGTATCCTGGGTGGGGGGTCGTCTGCGTGGGACTTTCTGGGACTGTCTCCTGGGTGGGGGGTCTTCTGCGTGGGACATTCTGGGACTGTCTCCTGGGTGGGGGGTCGTCTGCGTGGGACTTTCAGGGACTGGGTGTCGTCTGCGTGGGACTTTCTGGGACTGTCTCCTGGGTGGGGGGTAGTCTGCGTGGGACTTTCTGGGACTGTCTCCTGGGTGGGGTGTCGTCTGCGTGGGACTTTCTGGGACTGTCTCCTGGGTGGGTGTTCGTCTGCGTGGGACTTGCTGGGACACTTTCCTGTCTGGGGGTCGTCTGCGTGGGACTTTCTGGGACTGTCTCCTGGGTGGGGGGTCGTCTGCGTGGGATATCTAGGACTGTCTCCTGGGTGGGGTGTCGTCTGCATGGGACTTTCTGGGACTGGGGGTTGTCTGCATGGGTCTTTCTGGTACAGTCTCCTCCGTGCGGTGTCGTCTGCGTGGGATTTTTTGGGAATGGGGTCGTCTGCGTGGGACTTTATAGGACTGGGGGTCGTCTGCGTGGGTCTTTCTGGGACAGTCTCCTGGATGCGGTGTCTTCTGCGTGGGACTTTGTGGGACTGGGGGTCTTCTGCGTGGGACTTTCTGGGACTGTCTCCTGGGTGGGCGTCGTCTGCGTGGGACTTTCTGGGATTGTCTCCTGGCTGGGTGTCGTCTGCATGGGATTTCCTAGGACTGGGGGTCGTCTGCGTGGGACTTTCAGGGACTGGGTGTCGTCTGCGTGGGACTTTCCGGGACTGTCTCTTGGGTGGGGGCTCGTCTGCGTGGGAATTCTAGGACTGACTACTGGGTGGGTGTTCGTCTGCATGGGATTTTCTGGGACTGGGGGTCTTTTGCGTGGGACTTTCTGGGACTGTCTCCTGCGTGGGGGGTCGTCTGCCTGGGACTTTCTTGAACTGGGGGTAGTCTGCGTGGGACTATCTTGGACTGTCTCCTGGCTGGGGGTCGTCTGCGTGGGATATCTAGGACTGTCTCCTGGGTGGGGTGTCGTCTGCATGGGACTTTCTGGGACAGGTGGTCGTCTGCATGGGTCTTTCTGGTACAGTCTCCTGGGTGCGGTGTCGTCTGCGTTGGATTCTCTGGGACAGGGGGTCTTTTGCGTGGGATTATCTGAGACTGTCTCCTGCGTGGGTGGTCGTCTGCGTGGGACTTTCTTGGACTGGGTGTCGTCTGCGTGGGACTTTCTGGGACTGTCTCCTGGGTGGGGGGTCGTCTGCGTGGGATATCTAAGACTGTTTCCTGGGTGGGGTGTCGTATGCATGGAACTTTCTGGGACTGGGGGTCGTCTGCATGTGTCTTTCTGGTACAGTCTCCTGGGTGCGGTGTCTTCTGCGTGGGATTTTGTGGGACTGGGGGTCGTCTGCATGGGACTTTCTGGGACTGGGGGTCGTCTGCGTGGGACTTTCTGGAACTGTCTCCTGGGTGGGGGGTCGTCTGCGTATGATATCTAGGACTGTTTCCTGGGTGGGGTGTCGTATGCATGGGACTTTCTGGGACTGGGGGTCGTCTGCATGGGTCTTTCTGGTACAGTCTCCTGGGTGCGGTGTCGTCTGCGTGGGATTTTGTGGGACTGGGGGTCGTCTGCGTGGGACTTCCTGGGACTGTCTCCTGGGTGGGGGGTCGTCTGCGTGGGACTTTCTGGGACTGGGGCTCGTCTGCGTGGGTCTTTCTGAGATTGTCTTATGGGTGGGGGTTCGTCTGCGTTGGACTTTCTTGGAATGTCTCCTGCGTCGGGGGGGTCGTCTGCGTGGGACTTTCAGGGACTGGGTGTCGTCTGCGTGGGACTTTCCGGGACTGTCTCTTGGGTGGGGGCTCGTCTGCCTGGGACTTTCTGTGACTGTCTACTGGGTGGGGGTTCGTCTGCATGGGATTTTCTGGGACTGGCGGTCTTTTCGTGGGACTTTCTGGGACTGTCTCCTGCGTGGGGGGTCGTCTACGTGGGACTTTCTCGGACTGGGTGTCGTCTACCTGGGACTTTCTGGGACTGTCTCCTGGGTGGGGTGTCGTCTACATGGGACATTCTGGGACAGGGGGTCGTCTGCATGGGTCTTTCTGGTACAGTCTCCTCGGTGCGGTGTCGTCTGCGTGGGATTTTGTTGGACTGGGGGTCGTCTGCGTGGGACTTTCTGGGACTGGGTGTCGTCTGTGTGGGACTTCCTGGGACTGTCTCCTGTGTGGGGGGTCGTCTGCGTTGGACTTTCTGGGACTGGGGGTACTCTGCGTGGAACTTTCTTGGACTGGGGGTCTTCTGCGTGGGACTTTCTGGGAGTGTCTCCTGGGTGGGGGTCGTCTGCGTGGGACTTTCAGGGACAGGATGTCGTCTGCGTGGTACTTTCTTGGACTGTCACCTGGGTGGTGGTCTTCTGCGTGGGACTTTCTGGGACTGGGGGTCGTCTGCGTGGGACTTTCTTGGACTGTCTCCTGGGTGGAAGGTTGTCTGCGTGGGATATCTGGGACAGTCTCCTGGGTGGGGGGTCGTCTGCATGGGACTTTCTGTGACTGGGGGTCGTCTGCGTGGGTCTTTCTTGGATTCTCCTGGGTGAGGGGTCTTCTGCGTGGGACTTTCTGGGAATGTCTCCTGCGTGGGGGGTCGTCTGCGTGGGACTTTCTGGGACTGTCTCCTGGGTGGGGGTCGTCTGTTTGGGACATTCTGGGACTGTCTACTGGGGGGGTCGTCTGCGTGGGACTTTCTGGGACTGTCTCCTGGGTGGGGGTCGTCTGCGGGGGACTTTCTGGGACTGTCTCCTGGGTGGGGTGTTGTCTGCGTTGGATATATGGGTCTGTCTCCTGGGTGGGGGGTCGTCTGCATGGGACTTTCTGGGACTGGGAGTCTATTGCGTGGGTCTTTCTTGGACTCTCTCCTGGGTGTGGTGTCGTCTGCGTGGGACATACTGGGATTGGAGGTCGTCTGCGTGGGACTTTTTGGGACTGTCTCCTGGGTGGGGGGGTTGTCTGCGTGGGACTTTCTGGGACTGTCTCCTGGGTGGCTGTTCGTCTGCGTGGGATTTCTGGGACTGGGGGTCGTCTGCGCCGGACTTGCTGGGACTGTCTCCTGTCTGGGGGTTGTCTGCGTGGGACTTTCTTGGACTGGGGGTCGTCTGCGTGGGACTTTCTGGGACTGTCTCCTGGGTGGGGGGTCGTCTGCGTGGGACTTTCTGGGACTGTCTCCTGGGTTGGGGTCGTCTGCGTGGGATATCAAGGACTGTCTCCTGGGTGGGGGGTCGTCTGCATGGGACTTTCTGGGACTGGGGGTCTTTTGCGTGGGACTTTCTGGGACTGTCTCCTGCGTGGGGGGGTCGTCTTCGTGGGACTTTCAGGGATTGGGTGTCGTCTGCGTGGGACTTTCTTGGACTGTCTCCTGGGTGGTGTTCGTCTGCGTAGGACTTTCTGGGACTGGGGGTCGTCTGCGTGGGACTTTCTGGGACTGTGTCCTGGGTGGGGGGTCGTCTGCGTGGGACTTACTAGGACTGGGGGTCGTCTGCGTGGGACTTTCTGGGACTGGGATCGTCTGCGTGGGTCTTTCTGGGACTGTCTCCTGTCTGGGGGGTCGTCTGCCTGGGTCTTTCTGGGACTAGGGGTCGTCTGCGTGGGTCTTTTTTGGACTCTCTCCTGGGTGGGGGGTCGTCTGCGTGGGACTTTCTGGGACTGTCTCCTGTCTGGGGGTTGTCTGCGTGGGACTTTCTTGAACTGGGGGTCGTCTGCGTGGGACTTTCTGGGACTGTCTCCTGGTTGGGGGCTCGTCTGCATGGGACTTTCTGGGACTGTCTCCTGTGTTGGGGTCGTCTGCGTGGGATATCAAGGACTGTCTCCTGGGTGGGTGTTCGTCTGCGTGGGATTTTCTGGGATTGGGGGTCTTTTGCGTGGGACTTTCTGGGACTGTCTCCTGCGTGGGGGGTCGTCTGCGTGGGACTTTCTGGGAATGTCTCCTGCGTGGGGGGTCGTCTGCGTGGGACTTTCAGGGACTGGCTGTCGTCTGCGTGGGACTTTCTGGGACTGTCACCTGGGTGGGGGTCGTCTGTGTGTGACTTTCTGGGACTGGGGGTCGTCTGCGTGGGACTTTCTGGGACTGTATCCTGGGTGGGGTGTCGTCTGCCTGGGACTTTCTGGGACTGTCTCCTGGGTGGGCGGTCTTCTGCGTGGGACATTCTTGGACTGTCTCCTGGGTGGGGGGTCGTCTGCGTGGGACTTTCTGGGACTGGGGGTCGTCTGCGTGGGACTTTCTGGGACTGTGTCCTGTGTGGGGGGTCGTCTGCGTGGGACTTCCTAGGACTGGGGGTCGTCTGCGTGGGACTTTCTGGGACTGGGATCGTCTGCGTGGGTCTTTCTGGGACTGTCTCCTGTCTGGGGGGTCGTCTGCGTGGGTCTTTCTGGGACTAGGGGTCGTCTGCGTGGGTCTTTTTTGGACTCTCTCCTGGGTGGGGGATCGTCTGCGTGGGACTTTCTGGGACTGTCTCCTGTCTGGGGGTTTTCTGCGTGGGACTTTCTTGGACTGGGGGTCGTCTGCGTGGGACTTTCTGGGACTGTCTCCTGGGTGGGGGCTCGTCTGCATGGGACTTTCTGGGACTGTCTCCTGTGTTGGGGTCGTCTGCGTGGGATATCAAGGACTGTCTCCTGGGTGGGGGGTCGTCTGCATGGGACTTTCTGGGACTGGGGGTCTTTTGCGTGGGACTTTCTGGGACTGTCTCCTGCGTGGGGGGGTCGTCTGCGTGGGACTTTCAGGGATTGTGTGTCGTCTGCGTGGGACTTTCTTGGACTGTCTCCTGGGTGGTGGTCGTCTGCGTAGGACTTTCTGGGACTGGGGGTCGTCTGCGTGGGACTTTCTGGGACTGTGTCCTGGGTGGGGGGTCGTCTGCGTGGGACTTTCTCGGACTGTCTCTTTGGTGGGTGTTCGTCTGCGTGGGACTTGTTGGGACACTCTCCTGTCTTGCTCCTGGGTGTGGAGTCGTCTGCGTGGGATATCTAGGAGTGTGTCCTGGGTGGGGTGTCGTCTGCATGGGACTTTCTGGGACTGGGGGTCGTCTGCATGGGTCTTTCTGGTACAGTCTCCTGGGTGCGGTGTCGTCTGCGTGGGATTTTGTGGGACTGGGTGTTGTCTGCGTGGGACTTTCTTGGACTTGGAGTCGTCTGCGTGGGACTTTCTGGGTCTGTCCCCTGGGTGGGGGTCGTCTGCGTGGAATATCAGGTACTGTCTCCTGGGTGGGGGGTCGTCTGCATGGGACTTTCTCGGACTGTCTCTTTGGTGGGTGTTCGTCTGCGTGGGACTTGTTGGGACACTCTCCTGTCTTGCTCCTGGGTGTGGAGTCGTCTGCGTGGGATATCTAGGAGTGTGTCCTGGGTGGGGTGTCGTCTGCATGGGACTTTCTGGGACTGGGGGTCGTCTGCATGGGTCTTTCTGGTACAGTCTCCTGGGTGCGGTGTCGTCTGCGTGGGATTTTGTGGGACTGGGTGTTGTCTGCGTGGGACTTTCTTGGACTTGGAGTCGTCTGCGTGGGACTTTCTGGGTCTGTCCCCTGGGTGGGGGTCGTCTGCGTGGAATATCAGGTACTGTCTCCTGGGTGGGGGGTCGTCTGCATGGGACTTTCTGGGACTGGGGGTCTTTTGCGTGGGACTTTATGGGATTGTCTCCTGCGTGGGGGGTCGTCTGCGTGGGACTTTCAGGGACAGGGTGTCGTCTGCGTGGTACTTTCTTGGACTGTCACCTGGGTGGTGGTCTTCTGCGTGGGACTTTCTGGGACTGGGGGTCGTCTGCGTGGGACTTTCTTGGACTGTCTCCTGGGTGGAAGGTTGTCTGCGTGGGACTTTCTGGGAATGTCTCCTGCGTGGGGGGTCGTCTGCGTGGGACTTTCAGGGACTGGCTGTCGTCTGCGTTGGACTTTCTGGGACTGTCACCTGGGTGGGGGTCGTCTGTGTGTGACTTTCTGGGACTGGGGGTCGTCTGCGTGGGACTTTCTGGGACTGTATCCTGGGTGGGGGGTCGTCTGCGTGGGACTTGCTGGGACACTTTCCTGTCTGGGGGTCGTCTGCGTGGGACTTTCTGGGACTGTCTCCTGGGTGGGGGGTCGTCTGCGTGGGATATCTAGGACTGTCTCCTGGGTGGGGTGTCGTCTGCATGGGACTTTCTGGGACTGGGGGTTGTCTGCATGGGTCTTTCTGGTACAGTCTCCTCCGTGCGGTGTCGTCTGCGTGGGATTTTTTGGGAATGGGGTCGTCTGCGTGGGACTTTATAGGACTGGGGGTCGTCTGCGTGGGTCTTTCTGGGAATGTCTCCTGCGTGGGGGGTCGTCTGCGTGGGACTTTCAGGGACTGGCTGTCGTCTGCGTTGGACTTTCTGGGACTGTCACCTGGGTGGGGGTCGTCTGTGTGTGACTTTCTGGGACTGGGGGTCGTCTGCGTGGGACTTTCTGGGACTGTATCCTGGGTGGGGGGTCGTCTGCGTGGGACTTTCTGGGACTGTCTCCTGGGTGGGGGGTCTTCTGCGTGGGACATTCTGGGACTGTCTCCTGGGTGGGGGGTCGTCTGCGTGGGACTTTCAGGGACTGGGTGTCGTCTGCGTGGGACTTTCTGGGACTGTCTCCTGGGTGGGGGGTAGTCTGCGTGGGACTTTCTGGGACTGTCTCCTGGGTGGGGTGTCGTCTGCGTGGGACTTTCTGGGACTGTCTCCTGGGTGGGTGTTCGTCTGCGTGGGACTTGCTGGGACACTTTCCTGTCTGGGGGTCGTCTGCGTGGGACTTTCTGGGACTGTCTCCTGGGTGGGGGGTCGTCTGCGTGGGATATCTAGGACTGTCTCCTGGGTGGGGTGTCGTCTGCATGGGACTTTCTGGGACTGGGGGTTGTCTGCATGGGTCTTTCTGGTACAGTCTCCTCCGTGCGGTGTCGTCTGCGTGGGATTTTTTGGGAATGGGGTCGTCTGCGTGGGACTTTATAGGACTGGGGGTCGTCTGCGTGGGTCTTTCTGGGAATGTCTCCTGCGTGGGGGGTCGTCTGCGTGGGACTTTCAGGGACTGGCTGTCGTCTGCGTTGGACTTTCTGGGACTGTCACCTGGGTGGGGGTCGTCTGTGTGTGACTTTCTGGGACTGGGGGTCGTCTGCGTGGGACTTTCTGGGACTGTATCCTGGGTGGGGGGTCGTCTGCGTGGGACTTTCTGGGACTGTCTCCTGGGTGGGGGGTCTTCTGCGTGGGACATTCTGGGACTGTCTCCTGGGTGGGGGGTCGTCTGCGTGGGACTTTCAGGGACTGGGTGTCGTCTGCGTGGGACTTTCTGGGACTGTCTCCTGGGTGGGGGGTAGTCTGCGTGGGACTTTCTGGGACTGTCTCCTGGGTGGGGTGTCGTCTGCGTGGGACTTTCTGGGACTGTCTCCTGGGTGGGTGTTCGTCTGCGTGGGACTTGCTGGGACACTTTCCTGTCTGGGGGTCGTCTGCGTGGGACTTTCTGGGACTGTCTCCTGGGTGGGGGGTCGTCTGCGTGGGATATCTAGGACTGTCTCCTGGGTGGGGTGTCGTCTGCATGGGACTTTCTGGGACTGGGGGTTGTCTGCATGGGTCTTTCTGGTACAGTCTCCTCCGTGCGGTGTCGTCTGCGTGGGATTTTTTGGGAATGGGGTCGTCTGCGTGGGACTTTATAGGACTGGGGGTCGTCTGCGTGGGTCTTTCTGGGACAGTCTCCTGGATGCGGTGTCTTCTGCGTGGGACTTTGTGGGACTGGGGGTCTTCTGCGTGGGACTTTCTGGGACTGTCTCCTGGGTGGGCGTCGTCTGCGTGGGACTTTCTGGGATTGTCTCCTGGCTGGGTGTCGTCTGCATGGGATTTCCTAGGACTGGGGGTCGTCTGCGTGGGACTTTCAGGGACTGGGTGTCGTCTGCGTGGGACTTTCCGGGACTGTCTCTTGGGTGGGGGCTCGTCTGCGTGGGAATTCTAGGACTGACTACTGGGTGGGTGTTCGTCTGCATGGGATTTTCTGGGACTGGGGGTCTTTTGCGTGGGACTTTCTGGGACTGTCTCCTGCGTGGGGGTCGTCTGCCTGGGACTTTCTTGAACTGGGGGTAGTCTGCGTGGGACTATCTTGGACTGTCTCCTGGCTGGGGGGTCGTCTGCGTGGGATATCTAGGACTGTCTCCTGGGTGGGGTGTCGTCTGCATGGGACTTTCTGGGACAGGGGGTCGTCTGCATGGGTCTTTCTGGTACAGTCTCCTGGGTGCGGTGTCGTCTGCGTTGGATTCTCTGGGACAGGGGGTCTTTTGCGTGGGATTATCTGAGACTGTCTCCTGCGTGGGTGGTCGTCTGCGTGGGACTTTCTTGGACTGGGTGTCGTCTGCGTGGGACTTTCTGGGACTGTCTCCTGGGTGGGGGGTCGTCTGCGTGGGATATCTAAGACTGTTTCCTGGGTGGGGTGTCGTATGCATGGAACTTTCTGGGACTGGGGGTCGTCTGCATGTGTCTTTCTGGTACAGTCTCCTGGGTGCGGTGTCTTCTGCGTGGGATTTTGTGGGACTGGGGGTCGTCTGCATGGGACTTTCTGGGACTGGGGGTCGTCTGCGTGGGACTTTCTGGAACTGTCTCCTGGGTGGGGGGTCCTCTGCGTATGATATCTAGGACTGTTTCCTGGGTGGGGTGTCGTATGCATGGGACTTTCTGGGACTGGGGGTCGTCTGCATGGGTCTTTCTGGTACAGTCTCCTGGGTGCGGTGTCGTCTGCGTGGGATTTTGTGGGACTGGGGGTCGTCTGCGTGGGACTTCCTGGGACTGTCTCCTGGGTGGGGGGTCGTCTGCGTGGGACTTTCTGGGACTGGGGCTCGTCTGCGTGGGTCTTTCTGAGATTGTCTTATGGGTGGGGGTTCGTCTGCGTTGGACTTTCTTGGAATGTCTCCTGCGTCGGGGGGGTCGTCTGCGTGGGACTTTCAGGGACTGGGTGTCGTCTGCGTGGGACTTTCCGGGACTGTCTCTTGGGTGGGGGCTCGTCTGCCTGGGACTTTCTGTGACTGTCTACTGGGTGGGGGTTCGTCTGCATGGGATTTTCTGGGACTGGCGGTCTTTTCGTGGGACTTTCTGGGACTGTCTCCTGCGTGGGGGGTCGTCTACGTGGGACTTTCTCGGACTGGGTGTCGTCTACCTGGGACTTTCTGGGACTGTCTCCTGGGTGGGGTGTCGTCTACATGGGACATTCTGGGACAGGGGGTCGTCTGCATGGGTCTTTCTGGTACAGTCTCCTCGGTGCGGTGTCGTCTGCGTGGGATTTTGTGGGACTGGGGGTCGTCTGCGTGGGACTTTCTGGGACTGGGTGTCGTCTGTGTGGGACTTCCTGGGACTGTCTCCTGTGTGGGGGGTCGTCTGCGTTGGACTTTCTGGGACTGGGGGTACTCTGCGTGGAACTTTCTTGGACTGGGTGTCTTCTGCGTGGGACTTTCTGGGAGTGTCTCCTGGGTGGGGGTCGTCTGCGTGGGACTTTCAGGGACAGGATGTCGTCTGCGTGGTACTTTCTTGGACTGTCACCTGGGTGGTGGTCTTCTGCGTGGGACTTTCTGGGACTGGGGGTCGTCTGCGTGGGACTTTCTTGGACTGTCTCCTGGGTGGAAGGTTGTCTGCGTGGGATATCTGGGACAGTCTCCTGGGTGGGGGGTCGTCTGCATGGGACTTTCTGTGACTGGGGGTCGTCTGCGTGGGTCTTTCTTGGATTCTCCTGGGTGAGGGGTCTTCTGCGTGGGACTTTCTGGGAATGTCTCCTGCGTGGGGGGTCGTCTGCGTGGGACTTTCTGGGACTGTCTCCTGGGTGGGCGTCGTCTGCGTGGGACTTTCTGGGATTGTCTCCTGGCTGGGTGTCTTCTGCATGGGATTTCCTAGGACTGGGGGTCGTCTGCGTGGGACTTTCAGGGACTGGGTGTCGTCTGCGTGGGACTTTTCGGGACTGTCTCTTGGGTGGGGGCTCGTCTGCGTGGGAATTCTAGGACTGACTACTGGGTGGGTGTTCGTCTGCATGGGATTTTCTGGGACTGGGGGTCTTTTGCGTGGGACTTTCTGGGACTGGGGGTCTTCTGCGTGGGACTTTCTGGGAGTGTCTCCTGGGTGGGGGTCGTCTACATGGGACATTCTGGGACTGGGGGTCGTCTACGTGAGTCTTTCTTGGACTCTCTCCTGGGTAAGGAGTCGTCTGCGTGGGACATTCCGTGACTGGGGGTCGTCTGCGTGGGACTTTCTTGGATTGGGGGTCGTCTGCGTGGGACTTTCTGGGACTGTCTCCTGGATGGGGGGTCGTCTGCGTGGGATATCTGTGTCTGTCTCCTTGGTGGGGGGTTGTCTGCATGGGACTTTCTGGGACTGGGTTCGTCTGCGTGTGACTTTCTGGGACTGTGGGTCGTCTGCGTGTTATTTTCTGGGACTGTCTCCTGGGTGGGGGGGTCGTCTGCGTGGGACTTTCAGGGACTGGGTCTCGTCTGCGTGGGACTTTCTGGGACTGTCTACTGGGTGGGGTGTCGTCTGCGTGGGACTTTCTGGGACTGGCTCCTGGGTGGAATGGTCGTCTGCGTGGGACTTTCTGGGACTGGCTCCTGGGTGGGTGTTCATCTGCGTGGGATTTTCTGGGACTGGGGGTCGTCTGCGTGGGACTTGCTGGGACACTCTCCTGTCTGGGGCTCGTCTGCGTGGGACTTTCTTGGACTGGGTGTCGTCTGCGTGGGACTTTCTGTGACTGTCTCCTGGGTGGTAGCTCGTCTGCGTTGGACTTTCTCGGACTGGGTGTCGTCTGCATGGGTCTTCCTGGGACAGTCTCCTGGGTGCGGTTTCGTCTGCGTGGGACTTTGTGGGACTGGGGTTCGTCTGCGTGGGACTTTCTGGGACTGTCTTTTGGGTGAGGGGTCGTCTGCGTCGGACTTTCTGGGACTGGGGTCGTCTGCGTGGGAGTTTCTGGGACTGGGGGTCTTTTGCGTGGGACTTTCTGGGACTGTCTCCTGGGGGGGTTGTCTGTCTGGAACTTTCTGGGACTGTCTCCTGGGTGGGGGTCGTCTGCGTGGGAATTTCTGGGACTGTCTCCTGGGTGGGGGTCGTCTGCATGGGACTGCCTAGGACTGGGGGTTGTCTGTGTGGGACTCTCTGGGACTGGGGGTCGTCTGCGTAGTTCTTTCTGGGACTGTCTCCTGGGTGGGTGTTCGTCTGCGTTGGACTTTCTGGGACTGTCTCATGCGTGGGGGCTCGTCTGCGTGGGACTTTCTGAGACTGTCTCCGGGGAGGGGGTCGTCTGCATGGGACTTTCTGGGACTGTCTCCTGGGTGGGGGGTCGTCTACGTGGGACTTTCTGGGACTGTCTCCTAAGTGGGGGGTCGTCTGCGTGGGACTTTCTGGGACTGGGGGTCGTCTGCGTGGGACATTCTGGGACTGTCTCCTGGGTGGGGGGTCGTCTACGTGGGACTTTCTGGGACTGTCTCCTAAGTGGGGGGTCGTCTGCGTGGGACTTTCTGGGACTGTCTCCTGGGTGGGTGTTCGTCTGCGTGGGCTTTACTGGGACTGGGGGTCGTCTGCCTGGGACTTGCTGGGACACTCTCCTGTCTGGGGGTCGTCTGCGTGGGACTTTCTTGGACTGGGCGTCGTCTGCGTGGGACTTTCTTGGACTGTCTCTTGGGTGGGGGATCGTCTGCGTGGGATTTCTAGGACTGTCTCCTGGGTGGGGGTTCGTCTGCGTGGGACTTTCTGGGAGTGTCTCCTGGGTGGGGGCTCGTCTGCGTGGGAATTTCTGAATCTGTCTCCTGGGTGGGGGTCGTCAGCGTGGGTATTTCTGTGACTGGGGGTCGTCTGCGTAGGACTTTCTGTGATTGGGGGTCGTCTGCGTGGGACTTTCTGGGACTGTCTCCTGGGTGGGAATCGTCTACGTGGGACTTACTGGGACTGTGGGTCGTCTGCGTTGGACTTTCTGGGACTGTCTCCTGGGTGGGGGGTCGTCTGCGTGGGACTTTCTGGGACTGTCTCCTGGGTGGGTGTTCGTGTGCGTGGGACTTTCTGTGACTGGGTGTTGTCTGCGTGGGATATATGGGTCTGTCTCCTGGGTGGGGGATCGTCTGCATGGGACTTTCTGGGACTTGTAAACATAGACAAATCAAATAATTACACACAATTTGTCACCCATTTTGAAAATATTTCTTTTAGTTGAAAAAAGTTATAAACAAGTGAAATATGACTGATTTCCCTGTTTAGGCCCGCATGACAATTTCCGCAAATGAGCTAACACAAGCCCCATACCGTTGAATTTCGGCTCCACTCTATTCAAGGTGTCGAAAAACGATTGAACTTATGGATAAGGTAAGAAATTCCCGACAATTGGACACCAACCGATCAGAGGCCATGCTGCTGGATATAGTCTAACATATTACATTAGACGCTCAAATATGGACGGGAAACCAACAGATCAGAGGCCATGCTGCTGGACGTAGTTTATCTTTTTACATTAGACGCTCAAATATGCACCAGAAACCAACAGATCAGAATCATGGCTGCTGGACGTAGTGTATCATCTTACACAAGACGCTCAAATATGGACCGGAAGCTAACAGGTCAGAGGTCATGCTGCTGGTCGTAGTCTAAGATCTTACATTGGATGCTCAAATATGGACCGGAAACCAACAGAACAAAGGCCATGCTGCTGGTCGTAGTTTATCTTTTAACATTAGACGCTCAAATATGCACAAGAAACCAAGATATCAGAAACAGGGCTGCTGGACGTAGTGTATCATCTTAAACAAGATACTCAAATATGGACCGGGAGCCAACATGTCAGTGGCCATGCTGCTGTACGTAGTCTAAAATCTTACATTAGACACTCAAATATGGACCAGAAACCAATAGATCAGAGGCCATGCTGCTGGACGTAGTTTATCTTTTTCCATTAGACGCTCAAATATGCACCAGAAACCAACAGATCAGAATCATGGCTGCTGGACGTAGTGTATTATCTTACACAAGACACTCAAATATCGACCGGAACCCTACAGGTCAGAGGCCATGCTGCTGGACGTAGTCTAAAATCTTACATCAGACGCTCAGATATGGACGGGAAACCAACAGATCAGAGGCCATGCTGCTGGTCGTATTTTATCTTTTAACATTAGACGCTCAAATATGAACCAGAATCCAAGAGATCAGAAACAGGTCTGCTGGACGTAGTGTATCACCTTACACAAGACGCTCAAATATGGACCGGAAGCCAACAGGTCAGAGGACATGCTGCTGGACGTATTCTAAAATCTTACATTAGTCGCTCAAATATGGATCGAAAATTAACAGGAGAGAGGCCATGCTGCAGGACGTAGTTTATCTTTTTACATTAGACGCTCAAATATGCACCAGAAACCAACAGATCAGAATCATGGCTGCTAGACGTAGTGTATCATCTTACACAAGCCGCTCAGATATGGTCCGGAAGCCAACAGGTCAGAGGCCAGGCTGCTGGACGTAGTCTAATATCTTTCATTAGACGCTCAAATATGGACCGGAAACCAACAGATCAGAGGCCATGCTGCTGGACGTAGCTTATCTTTTTACATTAGACGCTCAAATATGCACCAGAAACCAACAGATCAGAATCATGGCTGCTGGACGTAGTGTATCATCTTACACAAGACGCTCAAATATGGACCGGAAGCCAAGAGGTCAGAGTCCATGCTGCTGGTCGTAGTCTAAAATCTTACATTAGAGGCTCAAATATGGACCGGAAACCAACAGATCAGTGGCCATGCTGCTTGACGTAGTTTATCTTTTACATTAGACGTTCAAATATGCACGAGAAACCAAGAGATCAGAAACAGGGCTGCTGGACGTAGTGTATCATCTTACAGAAGACGATCAAATTTGGACCGGAAGCCAACAGGTCAGAGGCCATTCTGCTTGACGTAGTCTAAAATCTTACAGTAGACGCTCAAATATGAACCGGAAACGAACAGATCAGAGGCCATGCTGCTGGTCGTAGTTTATATTTTTACATTAGACGCTCAAATATGCACCATAAACCAAGAGATCAGAAACAGGGCTGCTGGACGTTGTGTATCATATACACAAGACGCTCAAATACGGACCGGAAACCAAGAGTTCAGAGGCCATGCTGCTGGACGTAGTCTAAATTCTTACATTAGACGCTCAAATATGGACCGGAAACCAACAGATTAGAGGCCATGCTGCTGGACGTAGTATATCTTTTTACATTAGACGCTCAAATATGCAACAGAAACAAACAGATCAGAATCATAGCTGCTAGACGTAGTGTATCATCTTACACAAGACGCTCAGATATGGTCCGGAAGCCAACAGGTCAGAGGCCATGCTGCTGGAAGTAGTCTAAAATCTTACATTAGACGCTCAAATATGGACCGAAAACCAACAAAATAGAGGCCATGCTGCTGGACGTAGTTTATCTTTTTACATTAGAAGCTCAAATATGCACCAGAAACCAAGAGATCAGAAACAGGGCTGCTGGACGTAGTGTATCATCTTACACAAGACGCTCAAATATGGACCTGAAGCCAACAGGTCAGAAGCAATGCGGCTGGACGTAGTCTAAAAACCTTACATTGGACGCTCAAATATGGTCCGGAAACCAACAGATCAGAGGCCATGCTGCTGGACGTAGTTTATCTTTTTACATTAGACGCTCATATAGGCACCAGAAACGAACAGATCAGAATCATGGCTGCTGGACGTAGAGTATCATCTTACACAAGAGGGTCAAATATGGACCGGAAGCCAAGAGGTCAGTGTCCATGCTGCTGGTCGTAGTCTAAAATCTTACATTAGAGGCTCAAATATGGACCGGAAACCAACAGATCAGAGGCCATGCTGCTGGTTGTAGTATATCTTTTTACATTAGACGCTCAAATATGCACAAGAAACCAAGAGATCAGAAACAGGGCTGCTGGACGTAGTGTATAATCTCACACAAGACGCTCAAATATGGACCGGAAGCCAATAGGTCAGAGGCTATGCTGCTCGACGTAGACTAAAATCTTATATTAGACGTTCAAATATGGACCTGAAACCAACAGATCAGAGGCCATGCTGCTGGACGTAGTATATCTTTACATTAGACGCTCAAATATGCACAAGATACCAAGAGATCAGAAACAGGAATGCTGGACGTAGTGTATCATCTTACACAAGACGCTCAAATATTGGCCTGAAGCCAACAGGTCAGAAGCAAATGCGGCTGGACGTAGTCTAAAATCTTACATTGGACGCTCAAATATGGTCCGGAAACCAACAGATCAGAGGCCATGCTGCTGGACGTAGTTTATCTTTTACATTAGACGGTCAAATATGCACCAGAATCCAAGAGATCAGAAACAGGGCTGCTGGACGTTGTGTATCATCCTACACAAGACACTCACATATGGACCGGAAGCCAACAGGTCAGAGGCCATGCTGCTGGATGTAGTCTAAAATATTACATTACACGCACAAATATGAACCGGAAACCAACAGATCAGAGGCCATGCTGCTGGGCGTAGTTTATCTTTTTCCATTGGACGCTCAAATATGCACCAGAAAGCAAGTGATCAGGAACAGGTCTGCTGGACGTAGTGTATCATCTTAAAGAAGACGCTGAAATATAGACCGGAAACCAACAGGTCAGAGGCCATGCTGCTGGACGTAGTTTATCTTTTTACATTAGACGCTCAAATATGCACCAGAAACCAACAGATAAGAATCATGGCTGCTGGACGTAGTGTATCATCTTTCACAAGATGGTCAAATATGGACCGGAAGCCAAGAGGTCAGAGGCCATTCTGCTGGACGTAGTCTAAAATGTTACATTAGACGCTCAAATATGGACCGGAAACAAACTGATCAGAGGCCATGCTGCTGGCCGTAGTTTATCTTTTTACATTAGAGGCTCAAATATCCACCAGGAGCCAACAGATCAGAATCACGGCTGCTGGACGTAGTGTATCATCTTACACAAGAGGGTCAAATATGGACCGGAAGCCAACAGGTCAGATTCCATGCTGCTGGTCGTAGTCTAAAATCTTACATTAGAGGCTCAAATATGGACCGGAAACCAACAGATCAGAGGCCATGCTGCTGGACGTAGTTTATCTTTTACATTAGACGGTCAAATATGCACCAGAAACCAAGAGATCAGAAACAGGGCTGCTGGACGTAGTGTATCATCTTACACAAGACGCTGAAATATGGACCGGAAGCCAACAGGTCAGAGCCCATGCTGCTGGACGTAGTCTAAAATCTTATATTAGACGCTCAAATATGGACCGGAAACCAACAGATCAGAGGCCATGCTGCTGGACGTAGTATATCTTTTTCTGGTGCATATTTGAGCGTCTAATGTAAAAAATATAAACTACGTCCAGCAGCATGGCCTCTGTTCTGTTGGTTTCCGGTCCATATTTGTGCGTCTAATGTAAGATTTTAAACTACGCCCAGCAGCATGGCCTCTGACCTGTTGGCTTCCGGTCCATATTTGAGCGTCTTGTGTAAGATGATACACTACGTCCAGCAGCCCTGTTTCTGATCTCTTGGTTTCTGGTGCATATTTGACCGTCTAATGTAAAAGATAAACTACCCCCAGCAGCATGGCCTCTGATCTGTTGGTTTCCGGTCCATATTTGAGCCTCTAATGCAAGATTTTAGACTACGCCCAGCAGCATGGACTCTGACCTCTTGGCTTCCGGTCCATATTTGACCGTCTTGTGTAAGACGATACACTACGTCCAGCAGCCATGATTCTGATCTCTTGGTTTCTGGTGCATATTTGAGAGTCTAATGTAAAAAGATAAACTACGTCCAGCAGCATGGCCTCTGATCTGTTGGTTTCCGGTCCATATTTGAGCGTCTAATAAAAGATTTTAGACTACGTCCAGCAGCATGGCCTCTGAACTCTTGGTTTCCGGTCCATATTTGAGCGTCTTGTGTAAGATGATACACAACGTCCAGCAGCCCTGTTTCTGATCTCTTGGTTTCTGGTGCATATTTGAGCGTCTAATGTAAAAAGATAATGTACGTCCAGCAGCATGGCCTCTGATCTATTGGTTTCCTGTTCATATTTGAGCGTCTAATGTAAGATTTTAGACTACGTCCAGCAGCATGGCCTCTGACCTGTTGGCTTCCGGTCCATATTTGAGCGTCTTGTGTAAGATGATACACTACGTCCAGCAGCCATGATTCTGATCTGTTGGTTTCTGGTGCATATTTGAGCGTCTACTGTAAAAAGATAAACTACGCCCAGCAGCATGGCCTCTGATCTGTTGGTTTCCGGACCATATTTGAGCGTCCAATGTAAGATTTTAGACTACGTCCAGCCGCATTGCCTCTGATCTGTTGGCTTCCGGTCCATATTTGAGCGTCTTGTGTAAGATGATACACTACGTCCAGCAGCCCTGCTTCTGATCTCTTGGTATCTTGTGCATCTTTGAGCGTCTAATGTAAAAAGATATACTACGTCCAGCAGCATGGCCTCTGATCTGTTGGTTTCCGGTCCATATTTGATCGTCTAATATAAGATTTTAGACTACGTCCAGCAGCATAGCCTCTGACCTGTTGGCTTCCGGTCCATATTTGAGCGTCTTGTGTAAGATGATACACTACGTCCAGCAGCCCTGTTTCTGATCTCTTGCTTTCTGGTGCATATTTGAGCGTCTAATGTAAAAAGATATACTACGTCCAGCAGCATGGCCTCTGATCTGTTGGTTTTCGGTCCATATTTGAGAGTCTAATATAAGATTTTAGACTACGTCCAGCAGCATAGCCTCTGACCTGTTGGCTTCCGGTCCATATTTGAGCGTCTTTTGTAAGATAATACACTACATCCAGCAGCCCTGTTTCTGATCTCTTGGTTTCTGGTGCATATTTGAGCGTCTAATATAAGATTTTAGACTACGTCCAGCAGCATAGCCTCTGACCTGTTGGCTTCCGGTCCATATTTGAGCGACTTGTGTAAGATGATACACTACTTCCATCAGCTCTGTTTCTGATCTCTTGGTTTCTGGTGCATATTTGAGCGTCTAATGTAAAAAGATAAACTACGTCCAGCAGCATGGCCTCTGATCTGTTGGTTTCCGGTCCATATTTGAGCGTCTAATGTAAGATTTTAGACTACGTCCTGCAGCATGGCCTCTGACCTGTTGGCTTCCGGACCATATCTGAGCGTCTTGTGTAAGATGATACACTACGTCTAGCAGCCCTGTTTCTGATCTCTTGGTTTCTGGTGCATATTTGAGCGTCTAATATAAGATTTTAGACTACGTCCAGCAGCATAGCCTCTGACCTGTTGGCTTCCGGTCCATATTTGAGCGTCTTGTGTAAGATGATACACTACGCCCAGCAGCCCTGTTTCTGATCTCTTGGTTTCTGGTGCATATTTGAGCGACTTGTGTAAGATGATACACTACGTCTAGCAGCCATGATTCTGATCTGTTGGTTTCTGGTGCATATTTGAGCGTCTAATGTAAAAACATAAACTACCACCAGCAGCATGGCCTCTGATCTGTTGGTTTCCGGTTCATATTTGAGCGTCTAATGTAAGATTTTAGACTACGTCCAGCAGCATAGCCTCTGACCTGTTGGCTTCCGGTCCATATTTGAGCGTCTTGTGTAAGATGATACACTACGTCCAGCAGCCCTGTTTCTGATCTCTTGGTTTCTGGTGCATATTTTAGCGTCTAATGTAAAAAGATAAACTACGACCAGCAGCATGGCCTCTGATCTGTTGGCTTCCGGTCCATATTTGAGCGTCTTGTGTAAGATGATACACTACGCCCAGCAGCCCTGTTTCTGATCTCTTGGTTTCTGGTGCATATTTGAGCGTCTAATGTAAAAAGATAAACTACGTCCAGCAGAATGGCCTCTGATCTGTTGGTTTCCGGTCCATATTTGAGCGTCTAATGTAAGATTTTAGACTACGTCCAGCAGCATGGCCTCTGACCTGTTGGCTTCCGGACCATATCTGAGCGTCTTGTGTAAGATGATACACTACGTCTAGCAGCCATGATTCTGATCTGTTGGTTTCTGTTGCATATTTGAGCGTCTAATGTAAAAAGATAAACTACGACCAGCAGCATGGCCTCTGATCTGTTGGTTTCCGGTCCATATTTGAGCGTCTAATGTAAGATTTTAGACTACGTCCAGCAGCATAGCCTCTGAGCTGTTGGCTTCCGGTCCATATTTGAGCGTCTAATATAAGATTTTAGACTACGTCCAGCAGCATAGCCTCTGAGCTGTTGGCTTCCGGTCCATATTTGAGCGTCTTGTGTAAGATGATACACTACGTCCAGCAGGCCTGTTTCTGATCTCTTGGTTTCAGATGCATATTTGAGCCTCTAATGTAAAAAGATATACTACGTCCAGCAGCATGGCCTCTGATCTGTTGGTTTCCGGTCCATATTTGATCGTCTAATATAAGATTTTAGACTACGTCCAGCAGCATAGCCTCTGACCTGTTGCCTTTGGTCCATATTTGAGCGTCTTGTGTAAGATGATACACTACGTCTAGCAGCCCTGTTTCTGATCTCTTGGTTTCTGGTGCATATTTGATCGTCTAATATAAGATTTTAGACTACGTCCAGCAGAATAGCCTCTGACCTGTTGGCTTCCGGTCCATATTTGAGCGTCTAATATAAGATTTTAGACTACGTCCAGCAGCATAGCCTCTGAGCTGTTGGCTTCCGGTCCATATTTGAGAGTCTTGTGTAAGATGATACACTACGTCCAGCAGCCCTGTTTCTGATCTCTTGGTTTCTGGTGCATATTTGAGCGTCTAATGTAAAAAGATATACTACGTCCAGCAGCATGGCCTCTGATCTGTTGGTTTTCGGTCCATATTTGAGCGTCTACTATAAGATTTTAGACTACGTCCAGCAGCATAGCCTCTGATCTGTTGGCTTCCGGTCCATATTTGAGCGTCTTGTGTAAGATGATACACTACTTCCATCAACTCTGTTTCTGATCTCTTGGTTTCTGGTGCATATTTGAGCGTCTAAGGTAAAAAGATAAACTACGACCAGCAGCATGGCCTCTGATCTGTTGGTATCCGGTCCATATTTGAGCGTCTAATGTAAGATTTTAGACTACGTCCAACAGCATTGCCTCTGACCTGTTGGCTTCCGGACCATATCTGAGCGTCTTGTGTAAGATGATACACTACGTCTAGCAGCCATGATTCTGATCTGTTGGTTTCTGGTGCATATTTGAGCGTCTAATGTAAAAAGATAAACTACGACCAGCAGCATGGCCTCTGATCTGTTGGTTTCCGGTTCATATTTGAGCGTCTAATGTAAGATTTTAGACTACGTCCAGCCGCATTGCCTCTGACCTGTTGGCTTCAGGTCCATATTTGAGCGTCTTGTGTAAGATGATACACTACGTCCAGCAGCCCTGTTTCTGATCTCTTGGTATCTTGTGCATATTTCAGCGTCTAATGTAAAAAGATATACTACGTCCAGCAGCATGGCCTCTGATCTGTTGGTTTCCGGTCCATATTTGAGCGTCTAATATAAGATTTTAGACTATGCCCAGCAGCATGGCCTCTGAACTCTTGGTTTCCGGTCCGTATTTGAGCGTCTTGTGTATATGATACACAACGTCCAGCAGACCTGTTTCTGATCTCTTGGTTTCTGGTGCATATTTGAGCGTCTAATGTAAAAAGATAATCTACGTCCCGCAGCATGGCCTCTCATCTGTTGGTTTCCGGTCCATATTTGAGCGTCTACTATAAGATTTTAGACTACATCCAGCAGCATAGCCTCTGACCTGTTGGCTTCCGGTCCATATTTGAGCGTCTTGTGTAAGATGATACACTACGTCCAGCAGCCCTGTTTCTGATATCTTGGTTTCTGGTGCATATTTGAGCGTCTAATGTAAAAAGATTAACTACGTCCAGAAGCAAGGCCTTTGATCTGTTGGTTTCCGGTCCATATTTGAACGTCCAATGTAAGATTTTAGACTACGTCCAGCAGCATGGCCTCTGACCTGTTGGCTACCGGATCATATCTGAGCGTCTTGTATAAGATGATACACTACGTCTAGCAGCCATGATTCTGATCTGTTGGTTTCTGGTGCATATTTGACCGTCTAATGTAAAAAGATAAACTACGTCCAGCAGCATGGCCTATGATCTGTTGGTTTCCGGTCCATATTTGAGCGCCTAATGTAAGATTTTAGACAACGTCCAGCAGCATGGCCTCTGAACTCTTGGTTTCCGGTCCGTATTTGAGCGTCTTGTGTATATGATACACAACGTCCAGCAGCCCTGTTTCTGATCTCTTGGTTTCTGGTGCATATATGAGCGTCTAATGTAAAAAGATAATCTACGTCCAGCAGCATGGCATCTGATCTGTTGGTTTCCGGTTCATATTTGAGCGTCTAATGTAAGATTTTAGACTACGCCCAGCAGCATGGCCTCTGACCTGTTGGTTTCCGGTCCATATTTGAGCGTCTTCTGTAAGATGATACACTACGTCCAGCAGACCTGTTTCTAATCTCTTGTTTTCTGGTGCATATTTGAGCGTCAAATGTAAAAAGATAAACTACGTCCAGCAGCTTGGCCTCTGATCTGTTGGTTTCCTGTTCATATTTGAGCGTCTAATGAAAGATTTTAGACTACCTCCAGCAGCATGGCCTCGGACCTGTTGGCTTCCGGTCCATATTTGAGCGTCTAGTGTAAAATGATACACTACGTCCAGCAGCCCTGTTTCTGATCTCTTGGTTTCTGGTGCATATTTGACCGTCTAATGTAAAAGATAAACTACGTCCAGCAGCATGGCCTCTGATCTGTTGGTCTCCGGTCCATATTTAAGCCTCTAATGTAAGATTTTAGACTACGACCAGCAGCATGGACTCTGACCTCTTGGCTTCCGGTCCATATTTGAGCGTCTTGTGTAAGATGATACACTACGTCCAGCCGCCATGATTCTGATCTGTTGGTTTCTGGTGCATATTTGAGCGTCTAATGTAAAAAGATAAGCTAAGTACAGCAGCATGGCCTCTGATCTGTTGGTTTCCGGTCCATATTTGAGCGTCTAATATAAGATTTTAGACTACGACCAGCAGCATGACCTCTGACCTGTATGTTTCCGGTCGATATTTTAGCTGTCTTGTGTAAGATGATACACTACGTCCAGCAGCCATGATTCTGATCTGTTGGTTTCTGGTGCATATTTGAGCGTCTAATATAAAAAGATAATCTACGTCCAGCAGCATGGCCTCTGATCTGTTGGATTCCGGTCCATATTTGAGCGTCTAATGTAAGATTTTAGACTACGTCCAGCCGCATTGCCTCTGACCTGTTGGCTTCAGGTCCATATCTGAGCGTCTTGTGTAATATGATACACTACGTCCAGCAGCCCTGCTTCTGATCTGTTGGTTTCTGGTGCATATTTGAGCGTCTAATGTAAAAACATAAACTACGTCTAGCAGCATGGCCTATGATCTGTTGGTTTCCAGTCCATATTTGTGCGTCTAATATAAGATTTTAGACTACATCCAGCAGCATAGCCTCAGACCTGATGGCTTCCGGTCCATATTTGAGCGTCTTGTGTAAGATGATACACTAGGTCCAGCAGCCCTGTTTCTGATCTCTTGGTTTCTGGTGCATATTTGAGCGTCAAATGTAAAAAGATAAACTACGTCCAGCAGCATGGCCTCTGATCTGTTGGTTTCTTGTCCATATTTGAGCGTCTAATATAAGATTTTAGACTACGTCCAGCAGCATAGCGTCTGACCTGTTGGCTTCCGGTCCATATTTGAGCGTCTTGTGTAAGATGATACACTACGTCCAGCAGCCCTGTTTCTGATCTCTTGGTTTCTGGTGCATATTTGAGCGTTTAACGTAAAAAGATAAACTACGTCCAGCAGCATGGCCTCTGATCTGTTGGTTTCCGTTCCATATGTGAGCGCCTAATGAAAGATTTTAGACTACGCCCAGCAGCATGGCCTCTGACCTGTTGGCTTCCGGACCATATCTGAGCGTCTTGTGTAAGATGATACACTACGTCTAGCAGCCATGATTCTGATCTGTTGGTTTCTAGTGCATATTTGAGCGTCTAATGTAAAAAGATAAACTACGTCCAGCAGCATGGCCTCTGACCTGTTGGTTTTCGATATATATTTGAGCGGCTAATGTAAGATTTTAGACTACGTCCAGCAGCATGTCCTCTGACCTGTTGGCTTCCGGTCCATATTTGAGCGTCTTGTGTAAGATGATACACTACGTCCAGCAGCCATGATTCTGATCTGTTGGTTTCTGTTGCATATTTGAGCGTCTAATATAAAAAGATAAACTACGTCTAGCAGCATGGACTCTGATCTGTTGGTTTCCGGTCAACATTTAAGCGTCTAATGTAAGATGTTAGACTACGTCCAGTAGCATGGCCTCTGACCTGTTGGCCTACGGTTCATATTTGAGCGTCTTGTGTAAGATGATACACTACGTCCAGTAGACCTGTTTGTGATTTCTTGGTTTATGGTGCATATTTGAGCGTCTAATGTAAAAAGATAACCTACGCCCCGCAGCATAGCCTCTGATCTATTGGTTTCTGGTCCATATTTGAGTGTCTAATGTAAGATTTTAGACTACGTACAGCAGCATGGACACTGACATGTTGGCTTCCGGTCCATACTTGAGCGTCTTGTTTAAGATTATACACTACGTCCAGCAGCCCTGTTACTGATATCTTGTTTTCTGGTGCATATTTGAGCGTCTAATGTAAAAAGATAAACTACGTCTAGCAGCATGGCCTCTGAACTGTTGGTTTCCGGTCCATATTTGAGCGTCTAATGTAATATTCTTGACTACGACCAGCAGCATGGCCTCTGACCAGTTGGCTTTCGTTCGATATTTGAGCGTTTGTGTAAAATGATACACCACGTCCAGCAGCCATGATTCTGGTCTCTTGGTTTCTCGTGCATATTTGAGCGTTTAACGTAAAAAGATAAACTACGTCCAGCAGCATGGCCTTTTTTCTGTTGGTTTCCGGTCCATATTTGAGCCTCCAATGTAAGATCTTAGACTACGTCCAGCAGCATGGCCTCTGACCTGTTAGCTTCCGGTCCATATTTGAGCGTCTTGTGTAAGATGATACACTACGTCCAGCAGCCATGATTCTGATCTGTTGGTTTCTGGTGCATATTTGAGCGTCTAATGTAAAAAGATAAACTACGTCCAGCAGCATGGCCTCTGATCTGTTGGTTTCCCGTCCATATTTGAGCCTCTAATGTAAGATGTTAGACTACCTCCAGCAGCATTGCCTCTGATCTGTTGGTGTCCAATTGTCGGGAATTTCTTGCCTTAGCCATAATTACAAAAGTTTTTTCGACACCTTGAATAGAGTCGAGGCGAAATTCAACGGTATGGGGACTTGGGTTAGCTCATTTGCGGAAATTGTCATGCGGCCTTAAACTGGGAAATAAGTCATATTTCACTTGTTTATAACTTTTTTCCAGTAAAAGAAATATTTTCAAAATGGGTGACAAATTGTGTGCAATTATTTGATTTGTCTATGTTTACAGGGATGTTTCATTTGCTCAGATAGTAAAAAGTACAGCTTTCACCATGTGCGCGGTATGTCGTCTGACAATTTACAGCGTCCGAATTCCAGTGTGCACTATAAAACTGCATTTGTAATTTTTCCTTTTTATAGAATCCACAAAATATTGGTGTCCAATTGTCGGGAATTGCTTACCTTATCCATAATTACAAAAGTTTATTCGACACCTTGATTAGAGTCGAGTCGAAATTGAACGGTATGGGGACTTGTGTTAGCTCATTTTCGGAAATTGTCATGCGGCCCTAAACTGGGAAATCAGTCATATCCACTTGTTCATAACTTTTTTCCAGTAAAATAAAATATTTTCAAAATGAATATCAAATGGTGTGCAATTATTTGATTGGTCTATGTATGCAGGGATTTTTCATTTGCTCAGATAGTAAAAAGTACAGCATTCACCATGTGCCCGGTATGTCGTCTGACAATTTACAGTTTCCGAATTCCAGTGTGAACAATAAGACTGCATTTCTAATTTTTCCTTTTTAAAGAATCCACAAAATATTGTTTTCCAATTGTCGGGAATTTCTTGCCTTATCCATGATTACACAAGTTTTTTCGACACATTGAATAGAGTCGAGGCGAAATTCAACGTTATGTGGAATTGTGTTAGCTCATTTGCGGAAATTCTCATGCGGCCCTAAACTGGGAAATCAGTCATATTTCACTTGTTTATAACTTTTTCACAGAAAGACCCACGCTGACGACCCCCACCCAGGAGACAGACTCAGAAATTCCCACGCAGACGGCACCCAGTCCCAGAAAGTCCCACGCAGACGACCCCCCACCCAGGAGACAGTCTCAGAATGTCCCACGCATACGAGCCCCCACCCAGGAGACAGTCCCAGAAAGTCACACTCAGACGACCCCCCAAGCATGAGACAGTCCCAGAAATCCCACGCAGACGATCCCCCACCCAGGAGACAGTCCAAGAAAGTCCCACGCAGACGACGCCCAGTCCAAGAAAGTCCCACGCAGACGACCCCCAGACAGGAGAGTGTCCCAGCAAGTCCCAGGAAGACGACCCCCAGTCCCAGTAAATCCCACGCAGACGAACACACACCCAGGAGACAGTCCCAGAAAGTCCCACGCAGACGACCCCCCACTCAGGAGACAGTCCCAGAAAGTCCCACGCAGACGACCCCCGACCCAGGAGACAGTTCCAGAAAGTCCCACGCAGACGAACCCCAGTCCCAGAAAGTCCCACGCAAACGACCCCCACCCAGGAGTCAGTACCAGAAAGTCCCATGCAGACGACCCCCTCCCAGGAGAAAGTCTCAGAAAGTCCCACGCAGACGAGCCCCCACCCAGGAGACAGTCCGAGAAAGTCCCACGCTGACGACACCCCACCCATGAGACAGTCCCAGAAAGTCCAACGCAGACGAACACCCACCCAGGAGACAGTCCCAGAAAGAACCACGCAGACGACCCCAGTCCCAGAAAGTCCCACACAGACGACACCAAGTCATAGGAAGTCCCATGCAGACGACCCCCACACAGGAGACAGTCCCAGAAATTCCCACGCAGACGACCCCCACCCAGGAGACAGTCCCAGAAAGTTCCAGACAGACACCCCCCCCAGGAGACAGTCCCAGAAAGTCCCACGCAGACGACCCCAGTCCCAGAAAGTCCCACGCAGACGACCCCCCACCCAAAAGACAGTCCCAGAAAGTCCCACGCAGACGACCCCCAGTCCCACAAAGTCCCACGCAGACGACACCGCACCCAGGAGACTGTCCCAGAAAGACCCATGCAGACGACACCCAGTCCCAGAAAGTCCAACGCAGACGTGCCCCCACCCAGGAGACAGTCCCAGAACGTCCCACGCAGACGACACCCAGTCCAAGAAAGTCCCACGCAGACGAGCCCCAGACAGGAGAGTGTCCCAGCAAGTCCCACGCAGACGACCCCCAGTCCCAGAAAATCCCACGCAGATGAACACCCACCCAGGAGCCAGTCCCAGAAAGTCCCACGCAGACGCCCCTTCCACCCAGGAGCCAGTCCCAGAAAGTCCCACGCAGACGACACCCCACCCAGTAGACAGTCCCAGAAAGTCCCACGCAGACGAGACCCAGTCCCTGAAAGTCCCACGCAGACGACCCCCCCACCCAGGAGACAGTCCCAGAAAGTACCAAACAGACGACCTCCCACCTAGGAGACAGTCCCAGAAAGTCCCACGCAGACGAACCCCACTCCCAAAAAGTCCCACGCAGACGGCCCCCAGTCCAAGCAAGTCCCACGCAGACGACCCCCAGGAGAGAGTCCAAGAAAAACTCACGTAGACGACCCCCAGTCCCAGAAAGTCCCATGAAGAAGACCCCCCCCAGGAGACAGTCCCAGATATCCCACGCAGACGACACCCCACCCAGGAGACAGTCCCAGAAAGTCCCACGCAGACGACTCCCACCCAGGAGACAGTCCCAGAAAGTCCCACGCAGACGACCACACACCCAGGAGACAGTCCCAGAAAGTCCCACGCAGACGACCCCCAGTCCCAGAAAGTCCCACTCAACGACCCCCAGTCCTAGGAAGTCCCATGCAGACGACCCCACTCAGGAGACAGTCCCAGAAAGTCCCACGCAGACGACCCCCACCCAGGAGACAGTCCCAGAAAGTTCCAAACAGACGACCCCCACCCAGGAGACACTAACAGAAAGTCCAACAAAGAAGACCCCCAGTCCAAGAAAGTCCCACGCAGAGTACCCCCAGTCACAGAAAGTCCCACGCAGACGAACCCCCACCCAGGAGACAGTCCCAGGAAGTCCCACGCAGACGACCCCCAGTCCCAGAAAGTCCCACGCAGACGACCCCCTGTCCCACAAAATCCCACGCAGACGACACCGCACCCAGGAGACTGTACCAGAAAGACCCATGCAGACGACCCGCTGTCCCAGAAAGTCCCATGCAGACGACACCCCACCCAGGAGACAGTCCTAGATATCCCACGCAGACGACCCCCACCCAGGAGACTGTCCCAGAAAGTCCCACGCAGAGGAGCCCAAACCCAAGAGACAGTCCCGGAAAGTCCCACGCAGACGACACCCAGTCCCTGAAAGTCCCACGCAGACGACCCCCCCACGCAGGAGACAATCTCAGAAAGACCCACGTAGACCACCCCCAGTCACGGAATGTCCCACGCAGACGACTCCCCACCCAGGAGAGAGTCCAAGAAAGACTCACGTAGACGACCCCCAGTCCCAGAATGTCCCATGAAGAAGACCCCCCCACCAAGGAGACAGTCCAAGATATCCTACGCAGACGACCCCCCACCCAGGAGACAGTCCCAGAAAGTCCCACGCAGACGACCCCCCACGCAGGAGACATTCCAAGAAAGTCCCACGCAGACGAATCACCACCCAGGAGACAGTCTCAGAAAGAGCCACGCAGACGACACCAGTCCCAGAATGTCCCACGCACACGACTCCCCACCCAGGAGAGAGTCCCAGATATCCACACGCAGACGAACACACACCCAGGAGACAGTCCCAGAAAGTCCCACGCAGACGACCCCCACCCAGGAGACAGTCCCAGAAAGTCCGACGCAGACGACCACACACCCAGGAGACAGTCCCAGAAAGTCCCACGCAGACGACCCCAAGTCCCAGAAAGTCCCACGCAGACGACCCCCAGTCCTAGGAAGTCCCATGCAGACGACCCCACTCAGGAGACAGTCCCAGAAAGTCCCAAACAGACGACACCCACCCAGGAGACACTCCCAGTAAGTCCCACGCAGAAGACCCCCAGTCCAAGAAAGACCCACGCAGACGACACCCCACCCAGGAGACAGTCCCAGGAAGTCCCAGGCAGACAAACCCCAGTCCCAGAAAGTCCCACGCAGACGACCCCCAGTCCTACAAAATCCCACGCAGACGACACCGCACCAAGGAGATTGTACCAGAAAGACCCATGCAGACGACCCCCAGTCCCAGAAAGTCCCATGAAGACGACACCCCACCCAGGAGACAGTCCTAGATATCCCACCCAGACGACCCCACACCCAGGAGCCAGTCCCAGAAAGTCCAACGCAGACGACCCCCACCCAGGAGACAGTCCCAGAAAGTTCCAAACAGACGACCCCCACCCAGGAGACACTAACAGAAAGTCCAACAAAGAAGACCCCCAGTCCAAGAAAGTCCCACGCAGAGTACCCCCAGTCACAGAAAGTCCCACGCAGACGAACCCCCACCCAGGAGACAGTCCCAGGAAGTCCCACGCAGACGACCCCCAGTCCCAGAAAGTCCCACGCAGACGACCCCCTGTCCCACAAAATCCCACGCAGACGACACCGCACCCAGGAGACTGTACCAGAAAGACCCATGCAGACGACCCCCTGTCCCAGAAAGTCCCATGCAGACGACACCCCACCCAGGAGACAGTCCTAGATATCCCACGCAGACGACCCCCACCCAGGAGACTGTCCCAGAAAGTCCCACGCAGAGGAGACCAAACCCAAGAGACAGTCCCGGAAAGTCCCACGCAGACGACACCCAGTCCCTGAAAGTCCCACGCAGACGACCCCCCCACGCAGGAGACAATCTCAGAAAGACCCACGCAGACCACCCCCAGTCACGGAATGTCCCACGCAGACGACTCCCCACCCAGGAGAGAGTCCAAGAAAGACTCACGTAGACGACCCCCAGTCCCAGAATGTCCCATGAAGAAGACCCCCCCACCAAGGAGACAGTCCCAGATATCCTACGCAGACGACCCCCCACCCAGGAGACAGTCCCAGAAAGTCCCACGCAGACGACCCCCCACGCAGGAGACATTCCAAGAAAGTCCCACGCAGACGAATCACCACCCAGGAGACAGTCTCAGAAAGAGCCACGCAGACGACACCAGTCCCAGAATGTCCCACGCACACGACTCCCCACCCAGGAGAGAGTCCCAGATATCCACACGCAGACGAACACACACCCAGGAGACAGTCCCAGAAAGTCCCACGCAGACGACCCCCACCCAGGAGACAGTCCCAGAAAGTCCGACGCAGACGACCACACACCCAGGAGACAGTCCCAGAAAGTCCCACGCAGACGACCCCAAGTCCCAGAAAGTCCCACGCAGACGACCCCCAGTCCTAGGAAGTCCCATGCAGACGACCCCACTCAGGAGACAGTCCCAGAAAGTCCCAAACAGACGACACCCACCCAGGAGACACTCCCAGTAAGTCCCACGCAGAAGACCCCCAGTCCAAGAAAGACCCACGCAGACGACACCCCACCCAGGAGACAGTCCCAGGAAGTCCCAGGCAGACAAACCCCAGTCCCAGAAAGTCCCACGCAGACGACCCCCAGTCCTACAAAATCCCACGCAGACGACACCGCACCAAGGAGATTGTACCAGAAAGACCCATGCAGACGACCCCCAGTCCCAGAAAGTCCCATGAAGACGACACCCCACCCAGGAGACAGTCCTAGATATCCCACCCAGACGACCCCACACCCAGGAGCCAGTCCCAGAAAGTCCAACGCAGACGACCCCCAGACAGGAGAGTGTCCCAGCAAGTCCCACGCAGACGACCCCCAATCCCAGAAAATCCCACGCAGACGAACACCCACCCTGGAGACAATCCCAGAAATTCCCACGCAGACGACCCCCCACCCAGGAGACAGTCCCAGAAAGTCCCACGCAGACGACCTTCAGTCCCAGAAAGTCCCACGCAGACGACCACCACCCAGGAGACAGTCCCAGAAAGTCCCACGCAGACGACACCCAGTCTATGAAAGTCCCACGCAGACGACCCCCCACGCAGGAGACAGTCCCAGAAAGTCCCACGCAAAAGACCCCCAGTCCCAGAAAGTCCCATGAAGACGACCCCCCACCCAGGAGACAGTCCTAGATATCCCACGCAGAGGGCCCCCACCCAGGAGACAGTCCCAGAAAGTCCCACGCTGACGACCCCCAGTCCAAGAAAGTCCCACGCAGACGACCCCCAGACAGGAGACAGCCCCAGAAAATCCCACGCAAACGACCCCCACCCAGGAGACAGTCCCAGAAAGTCCCACGCAGACGACCCCCCACCCAGGAGACAGTCCCAGAAAGTCCCACGCAGACGACACCCCACCCAGGAGACAGTCCCAGAAAGTCCCACGCAGACGAACCCCAGTCCCAGAAAGTCACACACAGACGACCCCCACCAAGGTGACAGTCACAGAAAGTCCCACGCAGACGACACCCAGTCCATGAAAGTCCCACGAAGACGACCCCCCACGCAGGAGACAGTCCCAGAATGTCCCACGCAAAAGACCCCCAGTCACAGAAAGTCCCATGAACACGACCCCACACCCAGGAGACAGTCCTAGATATCCCAAGCAGACGAATCACCACCCAGGAGACAGTCTCAGAAAGAGCCACGCAGACGACACCAGTCCCAGAATGTCCCACGCACACGACTCCCCACCCAGGAGAGAGTCCCAGATATCCACACGCAGACGAACACACACCCAGGAGACAGTCCCAGAAAGTCCCACGCAGACGACCCCCACCCAGGAGACAGTCCCAGAAAGTCCGACGCAGACGACCACACACCCAGGAGACAGTCCCAGAAAGTCCCACGCAGACGACCCCAAGTCCCAGAAAGTCCCACGCAGACGACCCCCAGTCCTAGGAAGTCCCATGCAGACGACCCCACTCAGGAGACAGTCCCAGAAAGTCCCAAACAGACGACACCCACCCAGGAGACACTCCCAGTAAGTCCCACGCAGAAGACCCCCAGTCCAAGAAAGACCCACGCAGACGACCCCCAGTCCCAGAAAGTCCCACGCAGACGACACCCCACCCAGGAGACAGTCCCAGGAAGTCCCAGGCAGACAAACCCCAGTCCCAGAAAGTCCCACGCAGACGACCCCCAGTCCTACAAAATCCCACGCAGACGACACCGCACCAAGGAGATTGTACCATAAAGACCCATGCAGACGACCCCCAGTCCCAGAAAGTCCCATGAAGAGGACACCCCACCCAGGAGACAGTCCTAGATATCCCACCCAGACGACCCCACACCCAGGAGCCAGTCCCAGAAAGTCCCACGCAGACGACCCCCAGACAGGAGAGTGTCCCAGCAAGTCCCACGCAGACGACCCCCAATCCCAGAAAATCCCACGCAGACGAACACCCACCCTGGAGACAATCCCAGAAATTCCCACGCAGACGACCCCCCACCCAGGAGACAGTCCCAGAAAGTCCCACGCAGACGACCTTCAGTCCCAGAAAGTCCCACGCAGACGACCACCACCCAGGAGACAGTCCCAGAAAGTCCCACGCAGACGACACCCGGTCCATGAAAGTCCCACGCAAAAGACCCCCAGTCACAGAAAGTCCCATGAACACGACCCCACACCCAGGAGACAGTCCTAGATATCCCAAGCAGACGACCCCCACCAAGGAGACAGTCCCAGAAAGTCCCACGCTGACGATCCCCAGTCCAAGAAAGTCCCACGCAGACGACCCCCAGACAGGAGACAGCCCCAGAAAATCCCACGCAGACGACACCCACCCAGGAGACAGTCCCAGAAAGTCCAACGCAGACGACCCCCCACCCAGGAGACAGTCCCAGAAAGTCCCACGCAGACGACACCCCACCCAGGAGACAGTCCCAGAAAGTCCCACGCAGACGACCCCCAGTCCCAGAAAGTCACACACAGACGACCCCCACCAAGGTGACAGTCACAGAAAGTCCCACGCAGACGACACCCAGTCCCTGAAAGTCCCACGCAGACGACCCCCCACGCAGGAGACATTCCCAGAAAGTCCCACGCAGACGAACCCCCAAAAAGGAGACAGTCTCAGAAAGACCCACGCAGACGACCTCCAGTCCCAGAATGTCCCACGCAGAAGACCCCTCACCCAGGAGAATCCAAGAAAGACCCACGCAGACGGTCCCCAGTCCAAGAAAGACCCATGCAGACGACCCCCCACCCAGGTGACTGTCCCAAATATCCAACGCAGACAACCTTCCACCCAGGAGACAGTCCAAGAAAGTCCCACGCAGACTACCCCCACCCAGGAGACAGTCCAAGAAAGTCCCACGCAGACGACCACAGACCCAGGAGACAGTCCCAGAAAGTCCCACGCAGACGACCCCCAGTCCTAGGAAGTCCCATGCAGACGACCCCAGTCAGGAGACAGTCCTAGAAAGTCCCACGCAGACGAACCCCACCCAGGAGACAGTCCCAGAAAGTCCCAAACAGACGACACCCACCCAGGAGACACTCCCAGAAAGTCCCACGCAGAAGACCCCCAGTCCAAGAAAGACCCACGCAGACGACCCCCAGTCCCAAAAAGTCCCACGCAGACGACACCCCACCCAGGAGACAGTCCCAGGAAGTCCCACGCAGACAACCCCCAGTCCCAGAAAGTCCCACGCAGACGACCCCCAGTCCTACAAAATCCCACGCAGACGACACCGCACCAAGGAGATTGTACCAGAAAGACCCATGCAGACGACCCCCAGTCCCAGAAAGTCCCATGAAGACGACACCCCACCCAGGAGACAGTCCTAGATATCCCACCCAGACGACCCCACACCCAGGAGCCAGTCCCAGAAAGTCCCACGCAGACGACTCCCAGACAGGAGAGTGTCGCAGCAATTCCCACGCAGACGACCCCCAGTCCCAGAAAATCCCAAGCAGAGGAACACCCACCCAGGAGACAGTCCCAGAAAGTCCCACGCAGACGACCCCCCACCCAGGAGACAGTCCCAGTTAGTGCCACACAGACGACCCCCAGTCCTAGGAAGTCCCATGCAGACGACCCCCAGCCAGGAGACAATCCCAGAAAGTCCCACGCAGACGACCCCCACCCAGGAGACAGTCCCAGAAAGTCCCACGCAGAAGACCACCAGTCCCACAATGTCCCACGCAGACGACACCGCACCCAGGAGACTGTCCCAGAAAGAGCCACGCAGACGACCCCCAGTCCCAGAAAGTCCCAGGCAGACGAGTCCCCACCCAGGAAACAGTCCCAAAATGTCCCACGCAGACGACCCCCCACCCAGGAGAGAGTCCCAGAATGACCCACGCAGACGACCCCCAGTCCCATAAAGTCCCACGCAGACGACCCCCAATCCCACAAAATCCCACGCAGACGACACCGCACGCAGGAGACTGTACCAGAAAGACCCATGCAGACAACCCCCAGTCCCAGAAAGTCCCATGCAGACGACACAGCACCCAGGAGACAGTCCTAGATATCCCAGACAGACGACCCCCCACCCAGGAGACAGTCCCAGAAAGTCCCAAGCAGACGACTCCCAGACAGGAGAGTGTCCCAGCAAGTCCCACGCAGATGATCCCCAATCCCAGAAAATCCCACGCAGACGAACACCCACCCAGGAGACAGTCCCAGAAAGTCCCACGCACATGACCCCCACCCAGGAGACAGTCCCAGAAAGTCCCAAACAGACGACACCCACCCAGGAGACACTCCCAAAAAGTCCCACGCAGAAGACCCCCAGTCCAAGAAAGACCCACGCAGACGACCCCCAGTCCAAGAAAGTCCAAACGCAGACGACACCCCACCCAGGAGACAGTCCCATGAAGTCCCACGCAGAAGACCCACAGTCCCAGAAAGTCCCACGCAGACGACCCCCAGTCCTACAAAATGCCACGCAGACGACACCGCACCAAGGAGACTGTACCAGAAAGACCCATGCAGACGACCCCAGTCCCAGAAAGTCCCATGAAGACGACACCCCACCCAGGAGACAGTCCTAGATATCCCACGCAGACGACCCCACACCCAGGAGCAAGACACAGAAAGTCCCACGCAGACGACCCCCAGACAGGAGAGTGTCCAGGTAATTCCCACGCAGACGACCCCCAGTCCCAGATATCCCACGCAGACAACCTTCCACCCAGGAGACAGTCCAAGAAAGTCCCACGCAGACTACCCCCACCCAGGAGACAGTCCAAGAAAGTCCCACGCAGACGACCACAGACCCAGGAGACAGTCCCAGAAAGTCCCACGCAGACGACCCCCAGTCCTAGGAAGTCCCATGCAGACGACCCCAGTCAGGAGACAGTCCAAGAAAGTCCCACGCAGATGACCCCAGTCAGGAGACACTCCCAGAAAGTCCCACGCAGAAGACCCCCAGTCCAAGAAAGACCCACGCAGACGACCCCCAGTCCCAGAAAGTCCCACGCAGACGACACCCCACCCAGGAGACAGTCCCAGGAAGTCCCACGCAGACAACACCCAGTCCCAGAAAGTCCCACGCAGACGACACCGCACCAAGGAGATTGTACCAGAAAGACCCATGCAGACGACCCCCAGTCCCAGAAAGTCCCATGAAGACGACACCCCACCCAGGAGACAGTCCTAGATATCCCACCCAGACGACCCCACACCCAGGAGCCAGTCCCAGAAAGTCCCACGCAGACGACCCCCAGACAGGAGAGTGTCCCAGCAATTCCCACGCAGACGACACCCAGTCCCAGAAAATCCCAAGCAGAGGAACACCCACCCAGGAGACAGTCCCAGAAAGTCCCACGCAGACGACCCCCCACCCAGGAGACAGTCCCAGTTAGTCCCACACAGACGACCCCCAGTCCTAGGAAGTCCCATTCAGACGACCCCCAGCCAGGAGACAATCCCAGAAAGTCCCACGCAGACGACTCCCAGACAGGAGAGTGTCCCAGCAAGTCCCACGCAGACGATCCCCAATCCCAGAAAATCCCACGCAGACGAACACCCACCCAGGAGACAGTCCCAGAAAGTCCCACGCAGATGACCCCCACCCAGGAGACAGTCCCAGAAAGTCCCAAAGAGACGACACCCACCCAGGAGACACTCCCAAAAAGTCCCACGCAGAAGACCCCCAGTCCAAGAAAGACCCACGCAGACGACCCCCAGTCCCAGAAAGTCCCACGCAGACGACCCCAGTCCTACAAAATCCCACGCAGACGAAACCGCACCAAGGAGACTGTACCAGAAAGACCCATGCAGACGACACCAGTCCCAGAAAGTCCCATGAAGACGACACCCCACCCAGGAGACAGTCCTAGATATCCCACGCAGACGACCCCACACCCAGGAGCCAGACCCAGAAAGTCCCACGCAGACGACCCCCACCCAGGAGACAGTCCCAGAAAGTCCCACGCAGAAGACCACCAGTCCCACAAAGTCCCACGCAGACGACACCGCACCCAGGAGACTGTCCCAGAAAGACCCACGCAGAAGACCCCCAGTCCCAGAAAGTCCCACGCAGACGAGTCCCCACCCAGGAAACAGTTCCAAAATGTCCCACGCAGACGTCCCCCCCACCCAGGAGAGAGTCCCAGAATGACCCACGCAGACGACCCCCAGTCCCATAAAGTCCCACGCAGACGACCCCCAATCCCACAAAATCCCACGCAGACGACACCGCACGCAGGAGACTGTACCAGAAAGACCCATGCAGACAACCCCCAGTCCCAGAAAGTCCCATGCAGAAGACACACCACCCAGGAGACAGTCCTATATATCCCACGCAGACGACCCCCCAACCAGGAGACAGTCCCAGAAAGTCCCACGCAGACGACTCCCAGACAGGAGAGTGTCCCAGCAAGTCCCACGCAAACTACCTCCCACCAAGGAGACAGTCCCAGAAAGTCCGACGCAGACGACCTTCAGTCCCAGAAAGTCCCACGCAGACGACCACGACCCAGGAGACAGTCCCAGAAAGTCCCACGGAGACGACCCACAGTCCCAGAAAGTCCCAAGCAGACGCCCTCCACCAAGGAGACAAACCCAGAAATTCCCACGCAGACGACCCCTAGTCCCAGAAAGTCCCACGCAGATGACTCCCCACCGAGGAGACAGTCCCAGAAAGTCCCACGCAGACGAGCCCAGTCCCAGAAAGTCCCACGCAGACGACCCCCACCCAGGAGACAGTCCCAGAAAGTCCCACGCAGACGACCCCCTGTCTCAGAAATTCCCAAGCAGACGACTCACCACCCAGGAGACAGTCCCAGAAAGTCCCACGCAGACTACCCCCCACCCAGGAGACAGTTCAAGAAACTACCACGCAGACGAGCCCAGTCTCAGAAAGTCCCAGGCAGACGACTCCCCACCCAGGAGACAGTCCCAGAAAGTCCCACGCAGACGACCCCCCACCCATGAGACAGTCCCAGAAAGTCCCACGGAGAGGACCCACAGTCCCAGAAAGTCCCACTCAGACGCCCCCCACCAAGGAGACAAACCCAGAAAAAACACGCAGACGTCCCCCAGTCCCAGAAAGACCCACGCAGACGACTCCCCACCCAAGAGACAGTCCCAGAAAGTCCCACGCAGACGACCCCCCCTCCCAAGAGACAGTCCCAGAAAGTCCCACGCAGACGAGCCCAGTCCCAGAAAGTCCCACGCATAAGACCCCCCACCTAGGAGAGAGTCCAAAAAAGATCCACGCAGACGACCCCGAGTCCTAGGAAGTCCCATGCAGACGACCCCAGTCAGGAGACAGTCCTAGAAAGTCCCACGCAGACGAACCCGCCCAGGAGACAGTCCCAGAAAGTCCCAAACAGACGACACCCACCCAGGAGACAGTCCCAGAAAGTCCCACGCAGACGACCCCCACCCAGGAGACAGTCCCAGAAAGTCCCAAACAGACGACACCCACCCAGGAGACACTCGCAGAAAGTCCCACGCAGAAGACCCCCAGTCCAAGAAAGACCCACGCAGACGACCCCCAGTCCCAGAAAGTACCACGCAGACGACAGCCCACCCAGGAGACAGTCCCAGGAAGTCCCAAGCAGACGAGCCCCAGTCCCAGAAAGTCCCACGCAGACGTCCCCCAGTCCTACAATATCCCACGCAGACGACCACCACCCAGGAGACAGTCCCAGAAAGTCCCACGCAGACGACACCCAGTCTATGAAAGTCCCACGCAGACGACCCCCCACGCAGGAGACAGTCCCAGAAAGTCCCACGCAAAAGACCCCCAGTCCCAGAAAGTCCCATGAAGACGACCCCCCACCCAGGAGACAGTCCTAGATATCCCACCCAGACGACCCCACACCCAGGAGCCAGTCCCAGAAAGTCCCACGCAGACGTCCCCCAGACAGGAGAGTGTCCCAGCAAGTCCCACGCTGACGACCCCCCACCCAGGAGACAGTCCCAGAAAGTCCCACGCAGACGACACCCCACCCAGGAGACAGTCCCAGAAAGTCCCACGCAGACGAACCCCAGTCCCAGAAAGTCACACACAGACGACCCCCACCAAGGTGACAGTCACAGAAAGTCCCACGCAGACGACACCCAGTCCATGAAAGTCCCACGAAGACGACCCCCCACGCAGGAGACAGTCCCAGAATGTCCCACGCAAAAGACCCCCAGTCACAGAAAGTCCCATGAACACGACCCCACACCCAGGAGACAGTCCTAGATATCCCAAGCAGACGAATCACCACCCAGGAGACAGTCTCAGAAAGAGCCACGCAGACGACACCAGTCCCAGAATGTCCCACGCACACGACTCCCCACCCAGGAGAGAGTCCCAGATATCCACACGCAGACGAACACACACCCAGGAGACAGTCCCAGAAAGTCCCACGCAGACGACCCCCACCCAGGAGACAGTCCCAGAAAGTCCGACGCAGACGACCACACACCCAGGAGACAGTCCCAGAAAGTCCCACGCAGACGACCCCAAGTCCCAGAAAGTCCCACGCAGACGACCCCCAGTCCTAGGAAGTCCCATGCAGACGACCCCACTCAGGAGACAGTCCCAGAAAGTCCCAAACAGACGACACCCACCCAGGAGACACTCGCAGAAAGTCCCACGCAGAAGACCCCCAGTCCAAGAAAGACCCACGCAGACGACCCCCAGTCCCAGAAAGTACCACGCAGACGACAGCCCACCCAGGAGACAGTCCCAGGAAGTCCCAGGCAGACGAGCCCCAGTCCCAGAAAGTCCCACGCAGACGTCCCCCAGTCCTACAATATCCCACGCAGACGAACACCACCCAGGAGACAGTCCCAGAAAGTCCCACGCAGACGACACCCAGTCTATGAAAGTCCCACGCAGACGACCCCCCACGCAGGAGACAGTCCCAGAAAGTCCCACGCAAAAGACCCCCAGTCCCAGAAAGTCCCATGAAGACGACCCCCCACCCAGGAGACAGTCCTAGATATCCCACGCAGAGGGCCCCCACCCAGGAGACAGTCCCAGAAAGTCCCACGCTGACGACCCCCCACCCAGGAGACAGTCCCAGAAAGTCCCACGCAGACGACACCCCACCCAGGAGACAGTCCCAGAAAGTCCCACGCAGACGAACCCCAGTCCCAGAAAGTCACACACAGACGACCCCCACCAAGGTGACAGTCACAGAAAGTCCCACGCAGACGACACCCAGTCCATGAAAGTCCCACGAAGACGACCCCCCACGCAGGAGACAGTCCCAGAATGTCCCACGCAAAAGACCCCCAGTCACAGAAAGTCCCATGAACACGACCCCACACCCAGGAGACAGTCCTAGATATCCCAAGCAGACGAATCACCACCCAGGAGACAGTCTCAGAAAGAGCCACGCAGACGACACCAGTCCCAGAATGTCCCACGCACACGACTCCCCACCCAGGAGAGAGTCCCAGATATCCACACGCAGACGAACACACACCCAGGAGACAGTCCCAGAAAGTCCCACGCAGACGACCCCCACCCAGGAGACAGTCCCAGAAAGTCCGACGCAGACGACCACACACCCAGGAGACAGTCCCAGAAAGTCCCACGCAGACGACCCCAAGTCCCAGAAAGTCCCACGCAGACGACCCCCAGTCCTAGGAAGTCCCATGCAGACGACCCCACTCAGGAGACAGTCCCAGAAAGTCCCAAACAGACGACACCCACCCAGGAGACACTCCCAGTAAGTCCCACGCAGAAGACCCCCAGTCCAAGAAAGACCCACGCAGACGACCCCCAGTCCCAGAAAGTCCCACGCAGACGACACCCCACCCAGGAGACAGTCCCAGGAAGTCCCAGGCAGACAAACCCCAGTCCCAGAAAGTCCCACGCAGACGACCCCCAGTCCTACAAAATCCCACGCAGACGACACCGCACCAAGGAGATTGTACCAGAAAGACCCATGCAGACGACCCCCAGTCCCAGAAAGTCCCATGAAGACGACACCCCACCCAGGAGACAGTCCTAGATATCCCACCCAGACGACCCCACACCCAGGAGCCAGTCCCAGAAAGTCCCACGCAGACGACCCCCAGACAGGAGAGTGTCCCAGCAAGTCCCACGCAGACGACCCCCAATCCCAGAAAATCCCACGCAGACGAACACCCACCCTGGAGACAATCCCAGAAATTCCCACGCAGACGACCCCCCACCCAGGAGACAGTCCCAGAAAGTCCCACGCAGACGACCTTCAGTCCCAGAAAGTCCCACGCAGACGACCACCACCCAGGAGACAGTCCCAGAAAGTCCCACGCAGACGACACCCAGTCTATGAAAGTCCCACGCAGACGACCCCCCACGCAGGAGACAGTCCCAGAAAGTCCCACGCAAAAGACCCCCAGTCCCAGAAAGTCCCATGAAGACGACCCCCCACCCAGGAGACAGTCCTAGATATCCCACGCAGAGGACCCCCACCCAGGAGACAGTCCCAGAAAGTCCCACGCTGACGACCCCCAGTCCAAGAAAGTCCCACGCAGACGACCCCCAGACAGGAGACAGCCCCAGAAAATCCCACGCAGACGACCCCCACCCAGGAGACAGTCCCAGAAAGTCCCACGCAGACGACCCCCCACCCAGGAGACAGTCCCAGAAAGTCCCACGCAGACGACACCCCACCCAGGAGACAGTCCCAGAAAGTCCCACGCAGACGAACCCCAGTCCCAGAAAGTCACACACAGACGACCCCCACCAAGGTGACAGTCACAGAAAGTCCCACGCAGACGACACCCAGTCCATGAAAGTCCCACGAAGACGACCCCCCACGCAGGAGACAGTCCCAGAATGTCCCACTCAGACGACCCCCAGTCACAGAAAGTCCCATGCAGACGACCCCACTCAGGAGACAGTCCCAGAAAGTCCCAAACAGACGACACCCACCCAGGAGACACTCCCAGTAAGTCCCACGCAGAAGACCCCCAGTCCAAGAAAGACCCACGCAGACGACCCCCAGTCCCAGAAAGTCCCACGCAGACGACACCCCACCCAGGAGACAGTCCCAGGAAGTCCCAGGCAGACAAACCCCAGTCCCAGAAAGTCCCACGCAGACGACCCCCAGTCCTACAAAATCCCACGCAGACGACACCGCACCAAGGAGATTGTACCAGAAAGACCCATGCAGACGACCCCCAGTCCCAGAAAGTCCCATGAAGACGACACCCCACCCAGGAGACAGTCCTAGATATCCCACCCAGACGACCCCACACCCAGGAGCCAGTCCCAGAAAGTCCCACGCAGACGACCCCCAGACAGGAGAGTGTCCCAGCAAGTCCCACGCAGACGACCCCCAATCCCAGAAAATCCCACGCAGACGAACACCCACCCTGGAGACAATCCCAGAAATTCCCACGCAGACGACCCCCCACCCAGGAGACAGTCCCAGAAAGTCCCACGCAGACGACCTTCAGTCCCAGAAAGTCCCACGCAGACGACCACCACCCAGGAGACAGTCCCAGAAAGTCCCACGCAGACGACACCCAGTCTATGAAAGTCCCACGCAGACGACCCCCCACGCAGGAGACAGTCCCAGAAAGTCCCACGCAAAAGACCCCCAGTCCCAGAAAGTCCCATGAAGACGACCCCCCACCCAGGAGACAGTCCTAGATATCCCACGCAGAGGACCCCCACCCAGGAGACAGTCCCAGAAAGTCCCACGCTGACGACCCCCAGTCCAAGAAAGTCCCACGCAGACGACCCCCAGACCGGAGACAGCCCCAGAAAATCCCACGCAGACGACCCCCACCCAGGAGACAGTCCCAGAAAGTCCCACGCAGACGACCCCCCACCCAGGAGACAGTCCCAGAAAGTCCCACGCAGACGACACCCCACCCAGGAGACAGTCCCAGAAAGTCCCACGCAGACGAACCCCAGTCCCAGAAAGTCACACACAGACGACCCCCACCAAGGTGACAGTCCCAGAAAGTCCCACGCAGACGACCACCAGTCCATGAAAGTCCCACGAAGACGACCCCCCACGCAGGAGACAGTCCCAGAATGTCCCACGCAAAAGACCCCCAGTCACAGAAAGTCCCATGAACACGACCCCACACCCAGGAGACAGTCCTAGATATCCCAAGCAGACGACCCCCACCAAGGAGACAGTCCCAGAAAGTCCCACGCTGACGACCCCCAGTCCAAGAAAGTCCCACGCAGACGACCCCCAGACAGGAGACAGCCCCAGAAAATCCCACGCAGACGACACCCACCCAGGAGACAGTCCCAGAAAGTCCAACGCAGACGACCCCCCACCCAGGAGACAGTCCCAGAAAGTCCCACGCAGACGACACCCCACCCAGGAGACAGTCCCAGAAAGTCCCACGCAGACGACCCCCAGTCCCAGAAAGTCACACACAGACGACCCCCACCAAGGTGACAGTCACAGAAAGTCCCACGCAGACGACACCCAGTCCCTGAAAGTCCCACGCAGACGACCCCCCACGCAGGAGACATTCCCAGAAAGTCCCACGCAGACGAACCCCCAAAAAGGAGACAGTCTCAGAAAGACCCACGCAGACGACCTCCAGTCCCAGAATGTCCCACGCAGAAGACCCCTCACCCAGGAGAATCCAAGAAAGACCCACGCAGACGATCCCCAGTCCAAGAAAGACCCATGCAGACGACCCCCCACCCAGGTGACTGTCCCAGATATCCCACGCAGACAACCTTCCACCCAGGAGACAGTCCAAGAAAGTCCCACGCAGACTACCCCCACCCAGGAGACAGTCCAAGAAAGTCCCACGCAGACGACCACAGACCCAGGAGACAGTCCCAGAAAGTCCCACGCAGACGACCCCCAGTCCTAGGAAGTCCCATGCAGACGACCCCAGTCAGGAGACAGTCCTAGAAAGTCCCACGCAGACGAACCCCACCCAGGAGACAGTCCCAGAAAGTCCCAAACAGACGACACCCACCCAGGAGACACTCCCAGAAAGTCCCACGCAGAAGACCCCCAGTCCAAGAAAGACCCACGCAGACGACCCCCAGTCCCAAAAAGTCCCACGCAGACGACACCCCACCCAGGAGACAGTCCCAGGAAGTCCCACGCAGACAACCCCCAGTCCCAGAAAGTCCCACGCAGACGACCCCCAGTCCTACAAAATCCCACGCAGACGACACCGCACCAAGGAGATTGTACCAGAAAGACCCATGCAGACGACCCCCAGTCCCAGAAAGTCCCATGAAGACGACACCCAACCCAGGAGACAGTCCTAGATATCCCACCCAGACGACCCCACACCCAGGAGCCAGTCCCAGAAAGTCCCACGCAGACGACCCCCAGACAGGAGAGTGTCGCAGCAATTCCCACGCAGACGACCCCCAGTCCCAGAAAATCCCAAGCAGAGGAACACCCACCCAGGAGACAGTCCCAGAAAGTCCCACGCAGACGACCCCCCACCCAGGAGACAGTCCCAGTTAGTGCCACACAGACGACCCCCAGTCCTAGGAAGTCCCATGCAGACGACCCCCAGCCAGGAGACAATCCCAGAAAGTCCCACGCAGACGACCCCCACCCAGGAGACAGTCCCAGAAAGTCCCACGCAGAAGACCACCAGTCCAACAATGTCCCACGCAGACGACACCGCACCCAGGAGACTGTCCCAGAAAGAGCCACGCAGACGACCCCCAGTCCCAGAAAGTCCCAGGCAGACGAGTCCCCACCCAGGAAACAGTCCCAAAATGTCCCACGCAGACGACCCCCCACCCAGGAGAGAGTCCCAGAATGACCCACGCAGACAAGCCCCAGTCCCATAAAGTCCCACGCAGACGACCCCCAATCCCACAAAATCCCACGCAGACGACACCGCACGCAGGAGACTGTACCAGAAAGACCCATGCAGACAACCCCCAGTCCCAGAAAGTCCCATGCAGACGACACAGCACCCAGGAGACAGTCCTAGATATCCCAGACAGACGACCCCCCACCCAGGAGACAGTCCCAGAAAGTCCCAAGCAGACGACTCCCAGACAGGAGAGTGTCCCAGCAAGTCCCACGCAGATGATCCCCAATCCCAGAAAATCCCACGCAGACGAACACCCACCCAGGAGACAGTCCCAGAAAGTACCACGCACATGACCCCCACCCAGGAGACAGTCCCAGAAAGTCCCAAACAGACGACACCCACCCAGGAGACACTCCCAAAAAGTCCCACGCAGAAGACCCCCAGTCCAAGAAAGACCCACGCAGACGACCCCCAGTCCAAGAAAGTCCAAACGCAGACGACACCCCACCCAGGAGACAGTCCCATGAAGTCCCACGCAGAAGACCCCCAGTCCCAGAAAGTCCCACGCAGACGACCCCCAGTCCTACAAAATGCCACGCAGACGACCCCACACCCAGGAGCCAGACACAGAAAGTCCCACGCAGACGACCCCCAGACAGGAGAGTGTCCAGGCAATTCCCACGCAGACGACCCCCAGTCCCAGATATCCCACGCAGACAACCTTCCACCCAGGAGACAGTCCAAGAAAGTCCCACGCAGACTACCCCCACCCAGGAGACAGTCCAAGAAAGTCCCACGCAGACGACCACAGACCCAGGAGACAGTCCCAGAAAGTCCCACGCAGACGACCCCCAGTCCTAGGAAGTCCCATGCAGACGACCCCAGTCAGGAGACAGTCCAAGAAAGTCCCACGCAGACGACCCCAGTCAGGAGACACTCCCAGAAAGTCCCACGCAGAAGACCCCCAGTCCAAGAAAGACCCACGCAGACGACCCCCAGTCCCAGAAAGTCCCACGCAGACGACACCCCACCCAGGAGACAGTCCCAGGAAGTCCCACGCAGACAACACCCAGTCCCAGAAAGTCCCACGCAGACGACACCGCACCAAGGATATTGTACCAGAAAGACCCATGCAGACGACCCCCAATCCCAGAAAGTCCCATGAAGACGACACCCCACCCAGGAGACAGTCCTAGATATCCCACCCAGACGACCCCACACCCAGGAGCCAGTCCCAGAAAGTCCCACGCAGACGACCCCCAGACAGGAGAGTGTCCCAGCAATTCCCACGCAGACGACACCCAGTCCCAGAAAATCCCAAGCAGAGGAACACCCACCCAGGAGACAGTCCCAGAAAGTCCCACGCAGACGACCCCCCACCCAGGAGACAGTCCCAGTTAGTCCCACACAGACGACCCCCAGTCCTAGGAAGTCCCATTCAGACGACCCCCAGCCAGGAGACAATCCCAGAAAGTCCCACGCAGACGACCCCCACCCAGGAGACAGTCCCAGAAAGTCCCAAACAGACGACTCCCACCCGGGAGACAGTCCCAGAATGTCCCACGCAGAAGACCACCAGTCCCACAAAGTCCCACGCAGACGACACCGCACCCAGGAGACTGTCCCAGAAAGAGCCACGCAGACGAACCCCAGTCCCAGAAAGTCCCACGCAGACGACACCCCACCCAGGAGACAGTTCTCAGATTGTCCCAAACAGAAGACCCCCCACCCAGGTGACAGTCCCAGAAAGTCCCACGCAGACGAAACCCAGTCCCAGAATGTCCCACGCAGACGACCCCCAGTCTAAGAAATTCCCATGCAGAAGACCCCCACCCAGGAGACATTCCCAGAAAGTCCATAGCAGACGACCCCCCACACAGGAGAGAGTCCCAGAAAGTCCAACGCAGACGAGACCCCACCCAGGAGACAGTCCAAGAAAATCCCATGCAGACGACCCCACTTCCAGAAAGTCCCACGTAGACGGCCCCCAGTCACAGAATGTCCCACGCATACGACCCCCATTCCCAGAAAGTCCAACGCAGACGACCTCCACCCAGCAGACAGTCCCAGAAAGTCCCACGGAGACGACCCCCAGTCCCAGAAAGTCCCACGCAGACGATCCCCAGTCCCTGAAAGTCCCACGCAGACGACACCCTTGTCCCAGAAAGTCCCAAAGACGACCCCCCATCCAGGAGACAGTCCCAGAAAGTCCCACGCAGACGAGCCCCCACCCAGGAGACAGTCCCAGAAAGTCCCACGCAGACGACACCCATTCCGAGAAAGTCCAACGCAGACGACCCCCAGGCCCAGGAAGTCCAACGCAGACGACCCACAGTCCAAGGAGACAGTCCCAGAAAGTCCCACGCAGACGGCCCCCAGTCCCAGAAAGTCCCACGCAGAAGACCCCCAGTCCGACAAAGTCACACGCAGAAGACCCCAGTCTCAGAAAGTCCCACGCAGACGACCCCCAGTCCCAGAAAGTCCCATGCAGATGACCCCCACCCAGGAGACAGTCCCAGAAAGTCCCACGCAGACGACCCCCACACAGGAAACAGTCCCAGAATGTCCCACTTAGACGACCCACATTCACAGAAAGTCACACGCAGAAGACCCCCAGTCCCAGAAAGTCCCACGCAGACGACACAACACACAGGAGACAGTTCTCAGAAAGTCCAAAACAGACGACACCCAACCCAGGAGACAGTCACAGAAAGTCCCACGCAGACGACCCCCACTCCCAGAAAGTCCCACGCAGAAGGCCCCCAGTCCCAGAAAGTCTCACGCAGACGACCCCAGTCCCACAAAGTCCCACGCAGACGACACCGCACCCAGGAGACTGTCCGAGACAGACACACGCAGACGACCCACTGTCCCAGAAAGTCCCACGCAGACGAGTCCCCACCCAGGAAACAGTCCCAGAAATTCCCACGCAGACGACCCCAGTCCCAGAAAGTCCCACGCAGACGGCCCCCCACCCAGGAGACAGTCCCAGAAAGTCCCACGCAGACGAACCATTGTCCCAGATAGTCCCACGCAGACGAGTCCCCACCAAGGAAAGAGTCCCAGAAAGTCCCACGCAGACGACCACCCACCCAGGAGAGAGTCCCAGAAGGACCCACGCAGACGACCCCCAGTCCCAGAAATTCCAACGCAGACGACCCCCAGTCCCACAAAGTCCCACGCAGACGACACCGCACCCAGGAGACTGTCCCAGAAAGACCCATGCAGACGAACACCCCACCAAGGAGACAGCCCCAGAAAGTCCCACGCAGACGAAACACCTCCCAGTAGACAGTCCCAGAAAGTCCCATGCAGACGACCCCCCACCCAGGAGACAGTCCCAGAAAGTCCCACGCAGACGACACCCCCCCACCAAGGAGACAGTCCCAGAAAGTCCCACGCAGACGAAACACCTCCCAGGAGACAGTCCCAGAAAGACCCACGCAGACGACCCCCAGTCCCAGAAAGTCCCACGCAGACGACTCCCCACCCAGGAGACAGTCCCAGAAAGTCCCACGCAGAAGACCGCCCACCCAGGAGAGAGTCCAAGAAAGACCCACGCAGACGACCCCGAGTCACAGAAAGTCCCATGCCGACGACACCCCACCCAGGAGACAGTCCCAGATATCCCAAGCAGACGACCCCACCCAGGAGAGAGTCCAAGAAAGTCCAACGCAGACGAGCCCCAGTCGAAGAAAGTCCCACACAGACGACCCCCAGACAGGAGACAGTCCCAGCAAGACCCACGCAGACGACCCCCAGTCACAGAAAGTGCCACGCAGAAGAACACCCACCCAGGAGACAGTCCCAGAATGTCCCACGCAGACGAGCCCCCAGTCCAAGAAAGTCCCACCCAGACGACCCTCACCAAGGAGACAGTCCCAAAAATCCCACGCAGACGACACCCACCCAGGAGACAGTCCCATAAAGTCCCACGCAGACGGCCCCCCGTCCCAGGAAGTCCCATGCAGACGACCCCCACCCAGGAGACAGTCCCAGAAATCCCACGCAGACGACCCCCAGTCCAAGAAAATCCAACGCAGACGAACACCCACCCAGGAGACAGTCCCAGAATGTCCCACGCAGACGACCCCCCACCCAGGAGACACTCCCAGAAAGTCCCACGCAGATGACCCCCAGTCCCAGAAAGTCCCACGCAGACGATCCCCCACCCTGGAGACAGTCCCAGAAAGTCCCAAAGAGACGACCCCCACCCAGGAGACAATCCCAGAAAGTCAGACTCAGACGACCCCCAGTCCCAGAAAGTCCCATGCAGAGGAGCCCCCACCCAGGAGACTATCCAAGAAAGTCCCACGCAGACGACCTCCAGTCCAAGAAAGTCCCATGAAAACGAGCCCCGACCCAAGAGACAGTACCAGAATGTCCCACGCAGACGACCCCCAGCCCAGAAAGTCCCACTCAGACGACCCCCCACCCAGGAGACAGACCCAGAAAGGCCCAAGCAAACGACCCCCAGTCCCAGAAAGTCCCATGCGGACGACCCCCCACCCAGGAGACAGGCTGCTACAAGCCGAATACGCCTGGCTCTTTTGTGAAACTGCCTTGCAAGCAATCTCAGGCCGCTACAAGTCGACATCTCCTGTCTCTTTTGTGAAAACTGCCTTACAAGCAATCTCAGGCTGCTGCAAGACGAATTCTCCCGGCTCTTTTGTGCAAATTGCCTTACAAGCAATCCCAGGCTGATACAAATCGACATCTCCTGGCTCTTTTGTGGCAACTGCCTTACAAGAAATCTCATGCTGCTTCAAGCCGAATTCTCCTGGCGCTTTTGTGACAACTGCCTTACAAGCAATGTCATGCGGCTACGAGCCGACTTCTCTTGGCTCTTATGTGAAAACTGCCTTACAAGTAATCTCAGGCTGCTACAAGCCGAATTCTTCTGGCGCTTTTGTGACAACTGCCTTAAAAGCAATTTCAGACTGCCGCCAGGACAGTTCTCCTGACTTTTTATGCCAATTGACTTAAAAGCAATCCCAGGCGTCTACGTGCCGATTTCTCCTGGCTCTTTTGTGGTAACTGCCTTACAAGCAATCTCAGGCTGCTACATGCCGAATTCTCCTGGTTCTATTGTGATAACAGCCTTACAAGTAATCTCAGGCTGCAGCAATCCCAGTTCTCCTAGCTTTTTGTGCCAATTGCCTTACAAGCAATCCCAGGCGGCTACAAGCCGATTTCTCCAGGCTCATTTGTGGCAACTGCCTTACAAGCAATCTCTGGCTGATGCATGCGGAATTCTCCTGGCTCTTTTGCGCAAATTGCCTTACAAGCAATCCCAGGCGTCTACGAGCCGACTTCTCTTGTCGCTTTTGTGAAAACTGCTTTATGAGAAATCTCAGGCTGCTACAAAACGACATCTCCTGTCTCTTTTTTTAAAAATGCCTTACAATCAATCTCAGCCTGCTACAAGCCGAATACGCCTGGCTCTTTTGTGAAACTGCCTTACATGAAATCTCAGGCTGCTACAAGCAGAATACGCCTGGCTCTTTTGTGAAACTGCCTTGCAAGCAATCTCAGGCCGCTACAAATCGACATCTCCTGTCTCTTTTGTGACAACAGCCTTACAAGCAATCTCAGGCTGCTGCAAGACGAATTCTCCTGGATTTTTGTGCAAATTGTCTTACAAGCAATCCCAGGCTGCTACAAATCGACATTTCCTGGCTCTTTGTGGCAACTGCCTTACAAACAATCTCAGTCTGCCGCCAGGACTGTTCTCCTGACTTTTTGTGCCAATTGCCGAAAAAGCAATCCCAGGCGGCTACGTGCCGATTTCTTCTGGCTCTTTTGCGGTAACTGCCTTACAAGCAATCTCAGGCTACTACAAGCCGAATTCTCCTGGTTCTATTGTGACAACTGCCTTACAATAATCTCAGGCTGCAGCAATCCCAATACTCCTAGCTTTTTGTGCCAATTGCCTTACAAGCAATTCCACGCGGCTACGAGCCGAATTCTCCTGGCTCATTTGTGGCAACTGCTTTACAAGCAATCTCAGGTTGCTGTAAGCTGAATTCTCCTGGGTCTTTTGTGAAACTGCCTTACAAGCAATCTCAAGCTGTCGCTAGTAAAATTCTCCTGACTTTTTGTGCCAATTGCCTTACAGCAATCCCAGGCTGCTACGAACCGATTTCTCCTGGCTCATTTGTGGCATCTGCCTTACAAGCATTCTCAGGCTGCAGCAATATGAATTCTCCTGGCTTTTTGTGCGAATTGCCTTACAAGCAATCCCAGGCGGCTACGAGCCGATTTCTCTTGGCTCTTTTGTGAAAACTGCCTTACAAATAATATCAGGCTGCTACAAAACGACATCTCCTGTCTCTTTTGTGACAACTGCCTTACAAGCAATCTCAGGATGCTACAAGCCCAATTCTCCTGGTTCTATTGTGACAACTGCCTTAAAAGCAATCTCTGGCAGCAGCAATCCCAATTCTCCTGGCTATTTTGTGCCAATTTCCTTACAAGAAATCTCATGCTGCTTCAAGCCGAATTCTCCTGGCGCTTTTGTGACAACTGCCTTACAAGCAATGTCATGCGGCTACGAGCCGACTTCTCTTGGCTCTTATGTGAAAACTGCCTTACAAGTAATCTCAGGCTGCTACAAGCCGAATTCTACTGGCGCTTTTGTGACAACTGCCTTACAAGCAATCTCAGGCTGCCGCTAGTCTAATTCTCCTAAATTGTTGTGATAATTGCCTTACAAGAAATCCCAGGCTGCTACGAAGCGATTTCTCCTCTTTCATTTGTGGCATCTGCCTTACAAGCATTCTCAGGCTGCAGCAATAAGAATTATCCTGGCTTGTTGTGCGAATTGCCTTACATGCAATCCCAGGATGCTACGAGCCGATTTCTCCTGGCCCTTTTGTGGCAACTTCATTACAAGCCGACTTATCTTGGCTCTTTTGTGAAACTGCCTTACAAGTAATATCAGGCGGCTACAAAACGACATCTCCTGTCTCTTTTGTGAAACTGCCTTACAAGCAATCTCAGGCGGCTACAAGCCGAATACGCCTGGCTCTTTTGTGAAACTGCCTTACAAGCAATCTCAGATCGCTACAAATCGACATCTCCTGGCTCTTTTGTGTCTTTTGTTAGGACTGTTCTCCTAACTTTTTGTGCCAATTGCCCTAAAAGCAATCCCAGGCGGCTACGTGCGGATTTCTCCTGGCTCTTTTGTGGTAACTGCCTTACAAGCAATCTCAGGCTGCAACAAGCCGAATTCTCCTGGTTCTATTGTGACAACTGCCTTACAAACAATCTCAGGCTGCAGCAATCCCAATTCTCTTAGCTTTTTGCATTACAAGCAGACTAGCGGAAAACCTGAGATTGATTGTAAGTCTGTTTTAAAACAAAAGAGACAGGTGATGTCGTTTTGTAGCAGCCTGAGATTGCTTTTAAGGCCGTTTTCACAAAAGAGACAAGAGAAGTCGGCTCGTAGATGCCTGGGATTGGTTGTAAGGCAATTGGCACAAAAGAGCCAGCAGAATTTGGCTTGTAGTAGCCTGAGATTTCTTGTAAGGCAGTTGCCACAAATGAGCCAGGAGAAATCGGTTCGTAGCCGCCTGGGATTGCTTTTAAGGCAATTGGCACATTAAGTCAGGAGAATTGTACTAGCGACAGTTTGAGATTGCTTGTAAGGCAGTTGACACAAAAGAGCCAGGATATGTCGATTTGTAGCGATCTGAGATTGCTTGTAAGGCAGTTTCAGAATAGAGCCAGGCGTATTCGGCTTGTAGCAGTCTGAGATTGCTTGTAAGGCAGTTTTTAAAAAAAGAGACAGGAGATGTCGTTTTGTAGCAGCATGAGATTGCATTTAAAGCAGTTTTCACAAAAGAGACAAGATAAGTAGGCTCGTAGACGCCTGAGATTGCATGTAAGGCAGTTGCCACAAAACTTGTAAGGCAATTTGCACAAAACAGCCAGGAGAATTCGGCTTGCTGTAGACTGAGATTGCTTTTAAGGCAGTTGTCACAATAGAACCAGGAGAATTTGGCTTATAGCAGCCTGAGATTGCTTGTAAGGCAGTTACCACAAAAGAGCCAGGAGATATCGGCACGTAGCCGCCTGGGATTGCTTTTAAGGCAATTGGCACAAAAAGTCAGGAGAACTGCCCTGCGGCAGCCTGAGATTGCTTGTAAGGCAGTTTTCACAAAAGAGACAGGAGATGTCTATTTGTAGTGGCCTGAGTTTGCTTGCAAACTGTTTCACAAAAGAGCCAGGCGTATTCGGCTTGTAGCAGCCTGAGATTGCTTGTAAGGCTGTTACCACAAAAGAGCCAGGAGAAATCGGCACGTAGCCGCCTGGGATTGCTTTTAAGGCAATTGGCACAAAAAGTCAGGAGAACTGTCCTGGCGGAAGACTGAGATTGCTTGTAAAACAGTTGTCACAAAAGAGACAGGAGATGTCGATTTGTAGCGGCCTGATATTACTTGTAAGGCAGTTTTCAGAAAAGAGCCAAGTGAAGTCGGCTTGTAGCTGCCTGACATTGCTTGTAAGGCAGTTGTCACAAAAGCGCCAGGAGAATTCGGCTTGTAGCAGCCGGAGATTACTTGCAAGGCAGTTTTCACAAAAGAGCCAAGAGAAGTCGGCTCGTAGCAGCCTGATATTTATTGTAAGGCAGTTGTCATAAAAGCGCCAGGAGAATTCGGCTCTTAGCAGCCTGAGATTTCTTGTAAGGCAGTTGCCACAAAAGCGCCAGGAGAAATCCGCTCGTAGCCGTTGGGATTGCTTGTAAGGCAATTCGCACAAAAAGCCAGGAGAATTCATATTGCTGCAGCCTGAGAATGCTTGTAAGGCAGATGCCACAAATGAGCCAGGAGAAATCGGTTCGTAGCAGCCTGGGATAGGTTGTAAGGCAGTTGTAACAAAAGAGCCCGTATATGTCGATTTGTAGCGGCCAATTCGGCTTGTAGCAGGCTGAGATTGCTTGTAAGGCAGTTTTCACAAAAGATACAAGAGATGTGGGTTTGTAGCAGCCTGAGATTGCTTGAAAGGCAGTTTTCACAAAATAGCCAAGAGAAGTAGGCTCGTAGCAGTCTGACATTGCTTGTAAGGCAGTTTTCACAAAAGAGCCAGGAGAATCCGGGTTGTTGCAGACTGAGATTGCTCGTAAGGCAGTTGCTGCAAAAGAGGCAGGAGAAATCGGCTTGTAGCAGCCTGAGATCCTTTTTAAGACAGTTTTCACAAATAGCCCGGAGAAGTCGGCCGATAGCAGCGGGAGATTGCTTGTAAGGGAGTTGTCAAAAAAGAGTCAGCAGGTGTAAGTTTGTAGAAGCCTGAGATTGCGTGTAAAGCAATTTTCACAAAATGGGGAAACGGGCACGTGGAATTGCTTGTAATGAAATTGGCACAAAAATCCAAGAGAATTGGGCTTGCTGCTGTGATTGCATGTAAGGCAGTTGCTACAAAAGAGCCAGGCGTATTCGGCTTGTAGAAGCCTGAGATTGCTTGTAAGGCAGTTTCACAAAAGAGACAGGAGATGTGGGTTTGTAGCAGCCTGAGATTGATTGTAAGGCAGTTTTCACAAAAGAGTCAGGAGAAGTCGGCTCGTAGCATCCTGATTTTTCTTGTAATGCAGTTGTCTCAAGAGAGCCAGGAGAATTCGGCTTGTAGCAGCCTGAGATTGCTTTTCAGGCAGTTGTCACAATAGAGCCAGGATAATTCGGCTTTTAGCAGCTTGAGATTGCTTGTAAGGCAGTTACCACAAAACAGCCAGGAGAAATCGTCACGTAGCCGCCTGGGATTGCTTTTTTAAGGCAATTGGCACAAAAAGTAATTGACCTAGCGGCAGCCTGATATGGCTTGTAAGACAGTTCGCACTAAAGAGACAGTAGATGTCGATTTGTAGCAGCCTGAGTTTGCTTGTAATACAGTTGCCACAAAAGAGCCAGGATAAATCGGCTCGTTGGTGCCTGGGATTGCTTGTAAGCCAATTGGCACAAAAAGCCGAAAGAGTTGGGGTTGCTGCAGCCTGACATGGCTTGTAAGGCAGTTTTCACAAACGAACCAAGAAAAGTCTGCTCGTAGCAGCCTGAAATTGCTTGTAAGGCAGTTGCCAAAAAAGAGCCAGGACAAATCGGCTTGTAGCAGCCTGAGTTTGCTTGTAAGCCACTTGTCATCGAAGAGCCAGGCGTAGTCGGCCCGTAACATCCTGAGATTGCTTGTAAGGCAGTTCTCACAAAAGACCCAGGAGAATTCGTCTTGTAGAGGCCTGGTATTGCTTGTAAGGCAGTTGCCACAAAAGAGCCAGGTGAAATACGCTCGTAGCAGCCTGCGATTACTTGTAAGGCAATTGGCAAAAAAAGCCAGGAGAATTGGGCTTGCTGCAGCCTGAGATTGCTTGTAAGGCAGTTGCCACAAAAGAGAAAGGCGTAGTCAGCTTGTAGTAGCCTGAGATTTCTTGTAAGGCAGTTGTCACGAAAGAGCCAGGAGATCGATTTGTTGCGGCCGTAGATTGCTTGTAAGGCATTTGTCATAGAAGATCCAGGCATAGTCGGCTCGTAGCAGCCTGAGATTGCTTGGAAATAAGTTGGCACATAAGAGGCAGGAGAAATCGGCTTGTAGCAGCCTGAGATCCTTTGTAAGACAGTTTTCACAAATAGCCCGGAGAAGTCGGCCGATAGCAGCGGGAGATTGCTTGTAAGGGAGTTGTAAAAAAAGAGTCAGCAGGTGTAAGTTTGTAGAAGCCTGAGATTGCGTGTAAAGCCAGGGTAAACGGGCTCGTAGCTGCGTGGAATTGCTTGTAATGAAATTGGCACAAAAACCCAAGAGAATTGGGCTTGCTGCTGTGATTGCATGTAAGGCAGTTGCTACAAAAGAACCAGGCGTATTCGGCTTGTAGAAGCCTGAGATTGCTTGTAAGGCAGTTTACACAAGAGAGCCAAGAGAAGTCGGCTCGGAGCAGCCTGACATTGCTTGTAAGGCAGTTGTCACAAAAGAGCCAGTAGAATTCGTCTTGTAGCAGCCTGAGGTTGCTTGTAATGCAGTCGCCACAAAAGAGCCTTGAGAAATCGCCTCGTAGCAGCCTGGGATTATTTTGTAAGGCAATTGGCAAAAAAGACAGGAACATTGGGCTTGCTGCAGCCTGACGTTGCTTGTAAGGCAGTTGTCACGAAAGAGCCAGGAGATCGATTTTTTAGCAGCCTGAGATTGCTTGTAATGCAGTTGTCTTAAAAGTGCCAGCAGGTGTAGGCTTGTAGAAGAATGAGATTGCTTGTAAGGCAATTTTCACAAATCTCCCAGGAGAACCGGCTCGTAGAATCCTATGTTTGCGTGTAAGGCACTTTCCACAAAAAGCCAGGAGAAATGGGATCGTAGCAGCCTGAGATTGCTTGTAAGGCAGGTGTCACAAAAGAGCCAGGCGTATTCGGATTGTAGCAGCCTGAGATTGATTTTGCGCAGTTTTCACAGAAGAGCCAGCAGGTGTGGGCTTGTATCAGCCTGAGATTGCTTGTAAGGCAGTTTTCACAAAAGAGCCAGAAAATGCCGTTTTGTAGCAGCCTGAGATTGCTTGTAAGGGATTTTTCATTTGGTCAATTTATGTAGATCAAATTGTGTGCAATTATTTGATTTGTCTATATTTACAGGGATTTTTCATTTGCTCAGATAGTAAAAATATTTCTTTTACTGGAAAAAAGTTATAAACAAGTGAAATATGACTGATTTCCCAGTTTAGGTCCGCCTTACAATTTCCGCAAATGAGATAACACAAGTCCCCATACCGTTGAATTACAACTCGACGCTATTCAAGGTGTCGAAAAAAATTTCGACTCGACTCTAATCAAGGTGTCGAAAAAACTTTTGTAATTATGGATAAGGTAAGAAATTCCCGACAATTGGACACCAACAGATCAGAGGCCATGCTGCCTGACGTAGTCTAAAATCTTACATTGGACGCTCAAATATGGACCGGAAACCAACATATCAGAGGCCATTTTGCTGGACGTAGTTTATCTTTTTACATTAGACGCTCAAATATGCACCAGAAACCAAGAGATCAGAATCATGGCTGCTGGACGTAGTGTATCATCTTACACAAGACGCTGAAATATGGAACGGAAGCCAACAGTTCGGAGGACAAACTGCTGGACGTAGTCTAAAATCTTATATTACACGCTCATATATGGACCGGGAACCAACAGATCAGAGTCCATTCAGCTGGACGTAGTTTATCTTTTTACATTAGACGCTCAAACATGCAACAGAAACCAACAGATCAGAATCATGGTTGCTGGACGTACAGTATAATCTTACACAAGACTCTCGAATATGGACCGCAAGCCAAGAGGTCAGAGGCCATGCTGCTGGACGTAGTCTAAAATCTTATATTACACGCTCATATATGGACCGGGAACCAACAGATCAGAGTCCATTCAGCTGGACGTAGTTTATCTTTTTACATTAGACGCTCAAACATGCAACAGAAACCAACAGATCAGAATCATGGTTGCTGGACGTACAGTATAATCTTACACAAGACTCTCGAATATGGACCGGAAGCCAAGAGGTCAGAGGCCATGCTGCTGGACGTAGTCTAAAATCTTACATTAGACGCTCAAATATGGACCGGAAACCAACCGATCAGAGGCCATGCTGCTGGACGTAGTTTATCTTTTTACATTAGACGCTCAAATATGAACCAGAAAACAACAGATCAGAATCATGGCTGCTGGACATAGTATATCATCTTACACAAGACGCTCTAATATGGACCGGAAGCTAACAGGGCAGAGGCCATGCTGCTGGACGTAGTCTAAAATCTTACATTAGACGCTGAAATATGGACCGGAAACCAACAGATCAGAGGCCAAGCTGCTGGACGTAGTTTATCTTTTTACATTAGACGCTCAAATATGCGCCAGAAACCAAGAGATCAGAAACAGGGCTGCTGGACGTTGTGTATCATCTTACACAAGACGCTCAAATATGGACCGGAAGCCAACAGGTCGGAGGCCATGCTGCTAGACGTAGCCTAATATCTTACATTAGACACTCAAATATGGACCGGAAACCAACAGATCAGAGGCCATGCTGCTGGACGTAGTTTATTTTTTTTACATTAGACGCTCAAATATGCACCAGAAACCAAGAGATCCGAATCAAGGCTGCTGGACGTAGTGTATCATCTTACACAAGACGCTCATTTATGGACCGGAAGACAACAGGTCCAAGGTCATGCTGCTGGGCGTATTCTTAAATCTTACATTAAACGCTCAAATATGGACCCGAAACCAACAGATCAGAGGCCATGTTGCTGGACGTAGTTTATCTTTTTACATTAGACGCTCAAATATGGAACGGAAACCAACAGATCAGAAGCCATGTTGCTTGACGTAGTTTATCTTTTTACATTAGACGCTCAAATATTCACCAGAAACGAAGATATCAGAAATAGGGCTGCTGGACGTAGTGTATCATCTTACACAAGACGCTCAAATATGGACCGGAAGCCAACAGGTCACAGGCCATGCTGATAGCCGTATTCTAAAATCTTACATTAGACGCACAAATATGGACGGGAAACCAACAGATCAGATGCCATGCTGCTGGACGTAGTTTATCAGTTTATTTTATACGCTCAAATATGTACAGAAACCAACAGATTAGAATCATGTCTGCTGGACGTAGTGTATCATTTTACACAAAACGCTCAAATATGGACCGGAAGCCAACAGGTCAGAGGGCATGCTGCTGCATGTATTCAAAATTCTTACATTAGATGCTCCAATATGGACCGGAAACCAACAGATCAGAGGCCATGCTGCTGGACGTAGTTTATCTTTTTACATTAGACGCTCAAATATGCACCAAAAACCAACAGATAAGACTCATGGCTGCTGCACGTAGTGTATAATCTTACACAAGACGCTCAAATATGCATCAGAAACCAAGAGATCAGAAACAGGGCTGCTGGACGTAGTGTATCATCATACACAAGACGCTCAAATATGGACCGGAAACCAACAGGTCAGAGGCAATGCTGCTGGTCGTCGTCTAAAATCTTACATTAGACGCTCAAATATGGACAGGAAACCAACAGATCAGAGGCCATGCTGCTGGACGTAGTCTATCTTTTTACATTAGACGCTCAAAATATGCACCAGAAACCAACAGATCAGAATCATGGCTGCTGGACGTAGTGTATCATCTTACACAAGACGCTCAAATATGGACCGGAAGCCAACAGGTCAGAGGCAATGCTGCTGGGCGTAGTCTAAAATCTTACATTAGACGCTCAAATATGGACCGGAAACCAACAGATCAGAGGCCATGCTGCTGGGCGTAGTTTATCGTTTCACATTAGACGCTCAAATATGCACCAGAAACCAAGAGATCAGAAACAGGGCTGCTGGACGTAGTGTATCATCTTACACAAGACGCTAAAATATGGACCGGAAGCCAACAGATCAGAGGCCATGCTGCTGGACGTAGTCTAAAATATTTCATTAGAAGCTCAAATATGGACCGGAAATCAACGGATCAGAGGCCATGCTGCTGGCCGTAGTTTATCTTTTTACATTAGACGCTCAAATATGCACCAGAAACCAAAAGATCAGAATCATGGCTGCTGGGCATAGTGTATCATCTTACACAAGACGCTCAAATATGGACCGGAAGCCAACAGGTCAGAGGTCATGCTGCTGCATTTAGTCTGAAATCTTACATTAGACGCTCAAATGTGGTCCGGAAGCCAACAGATCAGAGGCCATGCTGCTGGATGTAGTTTGTCTTTTTACATTAGACGCTCAAATATGCACCAGAAACCAACAGATCAGAATCATGGCTGCTGGACGTAGTGTATCATCTTACACAAGACGCTCAAATATGGACCGGAAGCCAACAGGTCAGTGACGATGCTGCTGGACGTAGTCTAAAATCTTACATTAGACGCTCAAATATGGACCGGAAACCAACAGATCAGATGCCATGCTGCTGGTCGTAGTTTATCTTTTTACATTAGACGCTCAAATATGCACCAGAAACCAAGATATCAGAATCAGGTCTGCTGGATGTTGTGTACCATCTAACACAAGAAGCTCAAATACAGACCGGAAGCCAACAGGTCAGAGACCATGCTGCTGGACGTATTCTCAAATCTTACATTAGACGCTCAAATATGGACAGGAAACCAACAGATCAGAGGCCATGTTGCTGGGCGTAGTTTATCTTTTTACATTAATCGCTCAAATATGAACGAGACACCAACAGATCAGAAACAGGGCTGCTGGACGTAGTATATCATCTTAAACAAGACGCTCAAATATGGAACGGAAGCCAACAGGTCAGAGGCAATGCTGCTGGACGTAGTCTAAAATCTCACATTAGACGCTCAAATATGGACCGGAAACCAACAGATCAGAGGCCATGCTCTTGGACGTAGTTTGTCTTTTTACATTAGACGCTCAGATATGCACCAGAAACCAAGATATCAGAAACAGGGCTGCTGGACGTAGTGTATTATCTTACACAAGACGCTCAAATATGAACCGGAAGCCAACATGTCAGAGGCCATGCTGCTGGACGCAGTCTAAAATCTTACATTAGACGCTCAAATATGGACCGGAAACCAACAGATCAGATGCCATGCTGCTGGTCGTAGTTTATCTTTTTACATTAGACGCTCAAATATGAACCAGAAACCAAGAGATCATAATCATGGCTGCTGGACGTAGTGTATCATCTTACACAAGACGCTAATATATGGACCAGAAGCCAACAGATCAGAGGCCATGCTGCTGGACGTAGTCTAAAATCTTACATTAGACGCTCAAATATGGACCGGAAACCAACAGATCAGCGGCCATGCTGCTGGTCGTAGTTTATCTTTTTTTATTAGACGCTCAAATATGCACCAGAAACCAACAGATCAGAACCATGGCTACTGGACGTAGTGTATCATCTTACACAAGACGCTCAAATATGGACCGGAAGCCAACAAGTCAGAGGCAATGCTGCTGGACGTAGTCTCAAATCTTACATTAGACGCTCAAATATGGACCGGAAACCAACAGATCAGAGGCCATGCTGCTGGGCGTAGTTTATCATTTATATTTGTCCCTCAAATATGTACAGAAACCAATAGATCAGAATCATTTCTGCTGGACGTAGAGTATCATCTCACACAAGACGCTCAAATATGGACCGGAAGCCCACAGGTCAGAGGCCATGCTGCTGCATGTAGTCTAAAATCTTACATTAGACGCTCAAATATGGTCCGGAATCCAACAGATCAGAGGCCATGCTGCTTGACGTAGTTTATCTTTTTACATTAGACGCTCAAATATGCACCAGAAACAAACAGATCAGAATTATGGCTGCTGGACGTAGTGCATCATCTTACACAGGACGCTCAAATATGCACCGGAAGCCAACAGGTCAGAAGCAATGCTGCAAGACGTAATCTAAAATCTTACATTAGACTTTCAAATATGGACGGGAAACCAACTGATCACAGGCCATGCTGCTGGACGTGGTTTATCTTTTTACATTAGACGCTCAAATATGCACCAGAAACCAACAAATCAGAATCATGGCTGCTGGGCGTAGTGTATCATCTTACACAAGACGCTCAAATATGGACCGGAAGCAAACAGGTCAGAGGTCATGCTGCTGCATGTAGTCTGAAATCTTACATTAGACGCTCAAATATGGTCCGGAAACCAACAGATCAGAGGCCATGCTGCTGGATGTAGTTTGTCTTTTTACATTAGACGCTCAAATATGCACCAGAAACCAAGAGATCAGAATAAGGGCTGCTGGACGTAGTGTATCATCTTACACAAGACGCTCAAATATGGACCGGAAGCCAACAGGTCAGAGGCCATCCTGTTGGACGTAGTCTAAAATCTTACATTAGACGCTCAAATATGGACAGGAAACCAACAGATCAGAGGCCATGCTGCTGGACGTAGTTTATCTTTTTACATTAGACGCTCAAATATGCACCAGAAACCAAGATATCAGAAACAGGGCTGCTGGACGCAGTGTATTATCTTACACAAGACGCTCAAATATGGACCGGAAACCAACAGATCAGAGGCCATGCTGCTGGTCGTACTTTATCTTTTTACATTAGACGCTCAAATATGCACCAGAAACCAAGAGATCATAATCATGGCTGCTGGACGTAGTGTATCATCTTACACAAGACGCTAATATATGGACCGGAAGCCAACAGATCAGAGGCCATGCTGATGAGCGTAGTCTAAAATCTTACATTAGACGCTCAAATATGGACCGGAAACCAACAGATCATAGGCCATGCTGCTGGGGGTAGTTTATCTTTTTAAATTAGACGCTCAAAATATGCAACAGAAACCAACAGATCAGAATCATGGCTGCTGGACGTAGTGTAACATCTTACACAAGACGCTCAAATATGGACCGGAAGCCAACAGGTCAGAGGCCATGCTGCTGGACGTAGTCTAAAATCTTACATTAGACGCTCAAATATGGACCGGAAACCAACAGATCAGAATCATTTCTGCTGGACGTAGTTTATCATCTTACACAAGACGCTCAAATATGGACCGGAAGCCAACAGGTCAGAGGCCATCCTGCTGGACGTAGTCTAAAATCTTACATTAGACGCTCAAATATGGACGGGAAACCAACAGATCAGGGGCCATGCTGCTGGACGTAGTTTATCTTTTTAAATTAGACGCTCAAAATATGCACCAGAAACCAACAGATCAGAATCATGGCTGCTGGACGTAGTGTATCATCTTACACAAGACGCAAATATATGGACCGGAAGCCATCAGTTCAGAGGCCATGCTGCTGAGCGTAGTCTTAAATCTTACATTAGACGCTCAAATATGGACCGGAAACCAACAGATCAGATGCCATGCTGCTGGACGTAGTTTATCTTTTTAAATTAGACGCTCAAAATATGCACCAGAAACAAACAGATCAGAATCATGGCTGCTGGACGTAGTGTATCATCTTACACAAGACGCTCAAATATGGACCGGAAGCCAACAGGTCAGAGGCCATGCTGGTGGACGTAGTCTAAAATCTTACATTAGACGCTCAAATATGGACCGGAAACCAACAGATCAGCGGCCATGCTGCTGGTCGTAGTTTATCTTTTTACATCAGACGCTCAAATATTCACCAGAAACCAACAGATCAGAATCATGGCTGCTGGACGTAGTGTATCATCTTACACAAGACGCTCAAATATGGACGGGGAAGCCAACAGGTCAGAGGCCATGCTGCTGGACGTAGTTTATCTTTTTACATTAGACCCTCAAATATGCACCAGAAACCAAGAGATCAGAAACAGGGCTGCTGGACGTTGTGCATCATCTCACACAAGACGCTCATATACGGACCGGAAGCCAACAGGTCAGAAGCCATGCTGCTGCATGTAGTCTAAAATCTTACATTAGACGCTCAAATATGGTCCGGAAACCAACTGATCAGAGGCCATGCTGCTGGGCGTAGTTTATAACCTTGCACAAGACGCTCAAATATGGACCGGAAGCCAACAGGTCAGAGGCCATCCTGCTGGACGTAGTCTAAAATCTTACATTAGACGCTCAAATATGGACCGGAAACCAACAGATCAGAGGCCATGCTGCTGGACGTAGTTTATCTTTTTACATTAGACGGTTCAAATATGCACCAGAAACCAGGGTATCAGAATCATGGCTGCTGGGCGTAGTGTATCATCTTACACAAGACGCTCAAATATGGACCGGAAGCCAACAAGTCAGAGGCAATGCTGCTGGACGTAGTCTCAAATCTTACATTAGACGCTCAAATATGGACCGGAAACCAAGGTATCAGAATCATGACTGCTGGACATAGTTTATCACCTGACACAATACGCTCAAATATGGACCGGAAGCCAACAGGTCAGAGGCCATACTGCTGGACGTATTCTAAAATCTTACATTGACGCTCAAATATGGACCGGAAACCAACAGATCAGAGGCCATGCTGCTGGTCGTAGTTTATCTTTTTACATTAGACGCTCAAATATGCACCAGAAACCAACAGATCAGAATCATGGCTGCTGGACGTAGTGTATCATCTTACATAAGACGCTCAAATATGGACCGGAAGCCAACAAGTCAGAGGCAATGCTGCTGGACGTAGTCTCAAATCTTACATTAGACGCTCAAATATGGACCGGAAACCAACAGATCAGAGGCCATGCTGCTGGGCGTAGTTTATCTTTTAACATCAGACGCTCAAACATGCACCAGAAACAAACAGATCAGAATCATGGCTGCTTGACGTAGTGTATCCTCTTACACAAGACGCTCAAATATGGACCGGAATCTAAAATGTCTGAGGCCATGCTGCTGGACGTAGTTTATCATTTTACATTAGACTTTCAAATATGCACCAGAAACCAAGATATCAGAAACAGGGCTGCTGGACGTAGTGTATCATCTTACACAAGACGCTCAAATATGGACCGGAAGCTAAAAGATCATATGCTATGCTGCTTGACGTATTCAAAAATCTTACATTAGACGCTCAAACATGGACGGGAATCCAACATATCAGAGGCCATGCTGCTGGAGGTAGTTGATCTATTTACAATAGACGATCAAATATGTACAGAAACCAACAGATCAGAATAAAGTCTGCTGGACGTAGTGTATCATCTTACACAAGACGCTCAAATAGGGACCGGAAGCCAACAGGTCAGAGGCCATGCTGCTGCATGTAGTCTAAAATCTTACATTAGACTCTCAAATATGGTCCGGAAACCAAGTGATCAGAGGCCATGATGCTGGGCGTAGTTTATCTTTTTACATTAGACGTTCAAATATGCACAAGAAACCAACAGATCAGAATCATGGCTGCTGGACGTAGTGTATTATCTTACACAAGACACTCAAATATAGACCGGAAGCCTACAGGTCAGAGGCCATGCTGCTGGACGTAGTCTAAAATCTTACATTAGACGCTAAAATATGGAACGGAAACCAACAGATCTGCGGCCATGCTGCTGGACGTAGTTTATCTTTTTACATTAGACGCTCAAATATGCACCAGAAAGCAAGAGATCGGAAACAGGGCTGCTGGACATAATGTATCATCTTACACAAGACGCTCAAATATTGACCGGAAGTTAACAGGTCAGAGGCCATGCTGCTGGACGTAGTCTAAAATCTTACATTAGACGCTCAAATATGGACCGGAAACCAACAGATCAGAGGCCATGCTGCTGGACGTAGTTTATCTTTTTACATTAGACGGTTCAAATATGCACCAGAAACCAAGGTATCAGAATCATGGCTGCTGGGCGTAGTGTATCATCTTACACAAGACGCTCAAATATGGAACGGAAGCCAACAGGTCAGAGGCCATGCTGCTGGACGTAGTTTATCTTTTTACATTAGACGCTCAAATATTCACCAGACACCAACAGATCAGAAAGAGGGCTGCTGGACTTAGTGTATCATCTTACACAAGACGCACAAATATGGACCGGAAGCCAACAGGTCAGATGCCATGCTGCTGGACGTATTCTAAAACGTTACATTAGACGCTCAAATATGGACGGGAAACCAACAGATCAGAGGCGAAGCTGCTGGACGTAGTTTATCTTTTTACATTAGACGCTCAAATATGCACCAGAAACAACAGATCAGAATCATGGCTGCTGGGCGTAGTGTATCATCTTACACAAGACGCACAAATATGGATCGGAATCTAACAGGTCAGAGGCCATGCTGCTGGACGTAGTCTTAAATCTTACATTAGACACTCAAATATGGACCGGAAAAAAACAGATCAGAGGCCATGCTGCTGGACGTAGTTTATATTTTTACATTAGACGCTCAAATAAGCACCAGAAACAAGATATCAGAAACAGGGCTGCTGGACGTAGTGTATCATCTTACACAAGAAGCTCAAATATGGACCGGAAGCCAACAGGTCAGAGGCAATGCTGCTGCATGTAGTCTAAAATCTTACATTAGACGCTCAAATATGGACCGGAAGCTAACAGGTCAGAGGCCATGCTGATGGGCGTAGTCTAAAATCTTACATTAGACGCTCAAATATGCAACGGAAAACAACAGATCAGAGGCCATGCTGCTGGACGTAGTTTATCTTTTTACATTAGACGCTCAAATATGCACCAGACACCAACAGATCAGAAACAGGGCTGCTGGACGTAGTGTATCATCTTACAGAAGACGCTCAAATATGGACCGGAAGCCAACAGGTCAGAGGCCATGCTGCTGGACCTAGTTTATATTTCTACATTAGATGCTCATATATGCACAAGAAAGCAAGAGATCAGAAACAGGGCTGCTGGACCAAGTGTATCATCTTACACAAGACGCTATAATATGGACCGGAAGCTAACAGGTCAGAGGCCATGCTGCTGGGCTTAGTCTAAAATCTTACATTAGACGCTCAAATATGCACCGGAAACCAACAGATCAGAGGCCATGCTGCCGGGCGTAGTTTATATTTTTACATTAGAAGCTCAAATATGTACCAGAAACCAACAGATCAGAATCATGGCTGCTGGACGTCGTGTATCATCTTACACAAGAGGCTCAAATATGGACCAGAAGCCAACAGATCACAGGCAATGCTGCTGCATGTAGTCTAAAATCTTACATTAGACGCTCAAATATGGACCGGAAACCAACAGATCAGAGGCCATGCTGCTGGACGTAGTTTATCTTTTTAAATTAGACGCTCAAATATGCACCAGACACCAACAGATCAGAAACAGGGCTGCTGGACGTAGTGTATCATCTTACACAAGACGCTCAAATAAGGACCGGGAGCCAACAGGTCAGAGGCCATGCTGCTGGACGTAGTCTAAAATCTTACATTAGACGCACAAATATGGACGGGAAACCAATAGATCAGATGCCATGCTGCTGGTCGTAGTTTATCTTTTTACATTAGACGCTCAATTATGCACCAGAAACCAAGAGATCAGAAACAAAGATGCTAGACGTAGTGTATCATCTCACAGAAGACGCTCAAATTTGGACCGGAAGCCAACAGGTCAGAGGCCAACCTGCTGGACGTAGTTTATCTTTTTATATTAGACGCTCAAATATGCACCAGAAACCAAGATATCAGAAACAGGCCTGCTGGATGTAGTGTATCATCTTGCACAAGACGCTCAAATATGTACCGGAAGCCAACATGACAGAGGCCATGCTGCTGGACGTCATGTAAAATCTTACAGTAGACGCTCAGTTCAGGTCCATATTTGAGCGTCTAATGTTAGATTTTAGACTACGTCCAGCAGCATGGCCTCTGACCTCTTGGCTTCCGGTCCATATTTCAGCGTCTTGTGTAAAATGATACACTACGTCCAGCAGCCCTGTTTCTGATCTCTTGGTTTCTGGTGCATAATTGAGCGTCTAATGTAAAAAGATAAACTACGGCCAGCAACATGGCCTCTGATCTGTTTGTTTCCGGTCCATATTTGAGCGTCTTGTGTAAGATGAAACACTACGTTCTGCAACCATGATTCTGATCTGTTGGTTTCTGGTGCATATTTGAGCGTCTAATGTAAAAAGATAAACTACGACCAGCAGCATGGCCTCTGATCTTTTGGTTTCCGGTCCATATTTTGAGCGTCTAATGTAAAAAGATAAACTACGTCCAGCAGCATGGTCTCTGATCTGTTGGTTTCCGGACCATATTTGAGCGTCTAATGTAAGATTTTAGACTACGACCAGCAGCATGGCCTCTGACCCCTTGGCTTCCGGTCCATATTTGAGCGTCTTGTGTAAGAAGATACACTACGTCCAGCAGCCATGATTCTGATCTGTTGGATTCTGGTGCATATTTGAGCGTCTAATGTAAAAAGATAGACTACGTCCAGCAGCATGGCCTCTGATCTGTTGGTTTCCCGTCCATATTTGAGCGTCTAATGTAAGATTTTAGACTACGTCCAGCAGCATAGCCTCTGTCCGTTTAACTTCCGGTCCATATTTGAGCGTCTTGTGTAAGATGATACACTACATCCAGCAGCCCTGTTTCTGATCTCTTGGTTTCTGATGCATATTTTAGCGTCATGTGTAAGATTATACACTACGTCCAGCTGCCATGATTCTGATCTGTTGGTTTCTGGTGCATATTTGAGCGTCTAATGTAAAAAGATAAACTACGACCAGCAGGATGGTCTCTGATCTGTTGGTTTCCGGTCCATATTTGAGAATCGAATGTAAGATTTTAGAATACATGCAGCAGCATGGCATCTGACATGTTGGCTTCCCGTCCATATTTGAGCATATTGTGTAAAATGATACACTACGTCCAGCAGACATGATTCTGATCTGTTCGTTTCTGTACATATTTCAGCGTCTAATGTTAATAGATAAACTACGTCCAGCAGCACGGCCTCTGATCTGTTGGATTCCCGTCCATATTTGAGCGTCTAATGTAAGATATTAGAATACGTCCATCAGCATGGCATCAGACCTGTTGGCTTCCGGTTCAGATTTGAGCGTCTTGTGTAAGATGATACACTACGTCCAGCAGCCATGATTCTGATCTGTTGTTTCCTGGTTCATATTTGAGCGTCTAATGTAAAAAGATAAACTAAGTCCAGCAGCATGGCCTCTGACCTGTTGATTTCCGGTCCATATTTGAGCGTCTTGTGTAAGATGGTACACTACGTCCAGCAGCCATGATTCTGATCTGTTGGTTTCTGGTGCATATTTTGAGCGTCTAATTTAAAAAGATAAACTGCGTCCAGCAGCATGGCCTCTGATTTGTTGGTTTGCCGTACATATTTGAGCGTCTAATATAAGATTTTAGACGACGTCCAACAGCATTGTCTCTGACATGTTGGCTTCCGGTCCATATTTGAGCGTCTTGTGTAAAATGATACACTACGTCCAGCAGCCATGATTCTGATCTCTTGGATTCTGGTGCATATTTGAGCGTCTAATGTAAAAAGATAAACTACGACCAGCAGCATGGCCTCTGATCTGTTGCTTTACGGTCCATATTTGAGCGTCTAATATAAGATTTTAGAATAGGTCCAGCTGCATGGCCTCTGACCTGTTGGCTTCCGGTCCATATTTGAGCGTCATGTTTAAGATGATACACTACGTCCAGCAGCCCTGTTTCTGATCTGTTGGTGTCTGGTGTATATTTTAGCGTCTAATGTAAAAAGATAAACTACGTCCAGCAGCATGGCCTCTGATCAGTTGGCTTCCGGTCCATATTTGAGCGTCTTGTGTAAGATGATACACTACGTCCAGCAGCCATGAATCGGATCTGTTGGTTTCTGGTACATATTTGAGCTTCTAATGTAAAAAGATAAACTACGACCAGCAGCATGGCCTCTGATCTGTTGTATTCCCGTCCATATTTGAGCGTCTAATGTAAGATTTTAGACGACGTCCAGCAGCATTGCCTCTGACCTTTTGGCTTCCGGTCCATATTTGAGCGTCTTGTGTAAGATGATACACTACGTCCAGCAGCCCTGTTTCTGATCTCTTGGTTTCTGGTGCATATTTGAGCGTCTAATGTAAAAAGATAAACTACGACCAGCAGCATGGCCTCTGATCTGTTGGTTTCCGGTCCATATTTGAGCGTCTAATGTAAGATTTTAGACTACGTCCAGCAGCATGGCCTCTGACCTGTTGGCTTCCGGTCCATATTTGAGGGTCTTGTGTAAAATGATACACTACTTCCAGCAGCCCTGTTTCTGATATCTTGGATTCTGGTGCATATTTGAGCGTCTAATGTAAAAAGATAAACTACGACCAGCAGCATGGCCTCTGATCTGTTGGTTTCCGGTCCATATTTGAGCATCGAATATAAGATTTTAGAATACATTCAGCAGCATGGCCTCTGACCTGTTGGCTTCCGGTCCATATTTGAGAGTCTTGTGTAAGATTATACACTACGTCCAGCAGCCATGATTCTGATATGTTGGTTTCTGTTGCATATTTGAACGTCTAATCTAAAAATATAAACTACGTCTAGCAGCATGGCCTCTGATCTGTTGGTTTCCGGTCCATATTTGAGCATCGAATATAAGATTTTAGAATACATTCAGCAGCATGGCCTCTGACCAGTTGACTTCCGGTCCATATTTGAGCGTTTTGTGTAAAATGATACACTACTTCCAGCAGCCCTGTTTCTGATATCTTGGTTTCTGGTGCATATTTGAGCGTCTAATGTAAAAAGATAAACTACCTCCAGCAGCATGGCCTCTGATCTGTTGGATTCTGGTGCATATTTGAGCGTCTAATGTAAAAAGATAAACTACATCCAACAGCATGGCCTCTGATATGATGGTTTCCGGTCCATATTTGAGAGTCTAATGTAAGGTTTAGACTACGTCTATCAGCATGGCCTCTGACCTGTTGGCTTCCGGTCCATATTTGAGCGTCTTGTGTAAGATGATACACTACGTCCAGCAGCAACGATTCTGATCTGTTGGTTTCTGGTGCATATTAGAGCGTCTAATGTAAAAAAATAAACTACGTCCAGCAGCATGGCCTGTGATCTGTTGTTTTCCGGTCCATATTTTAGCGTCTAATGTAAGATATTAGACTACGTCTAGCAGCATGGCCTCTGACCTGTTGGCTTCCGGTCCATATTTGAGCGTCTTGTGTAAGATGATACACAACATCCAGCAGCCATGATTTTGATGTCTTGGTTTCTGGTGCATATTTGAGCGTCTAATGTAAAAAGATAAACTACGACTAGCAGCATGGACTCTGATGTGTTGGTTTCCGGTCCATATTTGAGCGTCTAATGTAAGATTTTAGACTACCTCCAGCAGCATGGCCTCTGACCTGTTAGCTTCCGGACCATATTTGATCGTCTTGTGTAAGATTATACTGTACGTCCAGCAGCCATGATTCTGATCTGTTGTTTTCTGGTTCATATTTGAGCGTCTAATGTAAAAAGATAAACTACGTCCAGCAGCATGGCCTCTGATCGGTTTGTTCCGGTCCATATTTGAGCTTCTAATGTAAGATATTAGACTACGACCAGCAGCATGGCATCTGACCTCTTGGCTTCCGGTCCATATTTGAGCGTCTTTTGTAAGATGATACACTACGTCCAGCAGCATGGCCTCTGATCTGTTGGTTTCCCGTCCATATTTGAGCGTCTAATGTAAGATTTTAGACTACGTCCAGCAGCATGGCCTCTGACTTGTTGGCTTCCGGTCCATATTTGAGCGTCTTGTGTAAGATTATACACTACGTCCAGCAGCCATGATTCTGATCTGTTGGTTTCTGGTGCATATTTGAGCGTCTAATGTAAAAAGATAAACTACGCCCAGCAGGATGGCCTCTGATCTGTTGGTTTCCCGTCCATATTTGAGCGACTAATGTAAGATTTTAGACTACGTCCAGCAGCATGGCCTCTGATCTTTTCGCTTCCGGTCCATATTTGAGCGTCTTGTGTAAGATGATGCACTACATCCAGCAGCCCTGTCTCTGATCTGTTGGTTTCTGGTGCATATTTTAGCGTCTTGTGAAATAATATACACTACGTCCAGCTGCCATGATTCTGATCTGTTGGTTTCTGGTGCATATTTGAGCGTCTAATGTAAAAAGATAAACTACGACCAGCAGAATGGCCTCTGATCTGTTGGATCCGGTCCATATTTGAGCATCGAATGTAAGATTTTAGAATACATGCAGCAGCATGGCCTCTGACCTGTTGGCTTCCCGTCCATATTTGAGCATATTGTGTAAAATGATACACTACGTCCAGCAGACATGATTCTGATCTGTTCGTTTCTGTACATATTTGAGCGTCTAATGTAAATAGATAAACTACGCCCAGCAGCATGGCATCTGATCTGTTGGTTTCCGTTCCATATTTGGGCGTCTAATGTAAGATTTTAGTCTACGTCCAGCAGCATGACTTCTGACCAGTTAGCTTCCGGTCCATATTTGACCGTCTTGTGTAAGATGATACACTACGCCTAGCAGCCATGATTCTGATCTGTTGGTTTCTGCTGCATATTTGAGCGACTAATGTAAAAAGATAAACTACGTCCAGCAGCATGGTCTCTGATCGTTTGGTTTCCGATCCATATTTGAGTGTCTAATGTAAGATTTTAGACTACGACCAGCAGCATGGCCTCTGACCCCTTGGCTTCCGGTCCATATTTGAGCGTCTTGTGTAAGAAGATACACTACGTCCAGCAGCCATGATTCTGACCTGTTGGATTCTGGTGCATATTTGAGCGTCTAATGTAAAAAGATAAACTACGACCAGCAGCATGGCCTCTGATCTCTTGGTTTCCGGTCCATATTTGAGAATCGAATGTAAGATTTTAGAATACATGCAGCAGCATGGCCTCTGACATGTTGGCTTCCCGTCCATATTTGAGCATATTGTGTAAAATGATACACTACGTCCAGCAGACATGATTCTGATCTGTTCGTTTCTGTACATATTTCAGCGTCTAATGTTAATAGATAAACTACGTCCAGCAGCACGGCCTCTGATCTGTTGGTTTCCCGTCCATATTTGAGCGTCTAATGTAAGATATTAGAATACGTCCAACAGCATGGCATCAGACCTGTTGGCTTCCGGTCCAGATTTGAGCGTCTTGTGTAAGATGATACACTACGTCCAGCAGCCATGATTCTGATCTGTTGTTTCCTGGTTCATATTTGAGCGTCTAATGTAAAAAGATAAACTACGTCCAGCAGCATGGCCTCTGACCTGTTGATTTCCGGTCCATATTTGATCGTCTTGTGTAAGATGGTACACTACGTCCAGCAGCCATGATTCTGATCTGTTGGTTTCTGGTGCATATTTTGAGCGTCTAATTTAAAAAGATAAACTGCGTCCAGCAGCATGGCCTCTGATTTGTTGGTTTGCCGTACATATTTGAGCGTCTAATGTAAGATTTTAGACGACGTCCAACAGCATTGCCTCTGACATGTTGGCTTCCGGTCCATATTTGAGCGTCTTGTGTAAAATGATACACTACGTCCAGCAGCCATGATTCTGATCTCTTGGTTTCTGGTGCATATTTGAGCGTCTAATGTAAAAAGATAAACTACGACCAGCAGCATGGCCTCTGATCTGTTGCTTTACGGTCCATATTTGAGCGTCTAATATAAGATTTTAGAATAGGTCCAGCTGCATGGCCTCTGACCTGTTGGCTTCCGGTCCATATTTGAGCGTCATGTTTAAGATGATACACTACGTCCAGCAGCCCTGTTTCTGATCTGTTTGTGTCTGGTGTATATTTGAGCGTCTAATGTAAAAAGATAAACTACGTCCAGCAGCATGGCCTCTGATCAGTTGGCTTCCGGTCCATATTTGAGCGTCTTGTGTAAGATGATACACTACGTCCAGCAGCCCTGTTTCTGATCTCTTGGTTTCTGGTGCATATTTGAGCGTCTAATGTAAAAAGATAAATTACGTCCAGCAGCATGGCCTATGATCTGTTGGTTTCCGGTCCATATTTGAGCGTCTAATGCAAGATATTAGACTACGTCCAGCAGCATGGTCTCTGACCTGTTGGTTTCCGGTCCATATTTGAGCGTCTTATGTAAGATAAAAAGACAACGTCCAGCAGCCATGATTTTGATCTCTTGGTTTCTGTTGCATATTTGAGCGTCTAATGGAAAAAGATAAACTACATCCAGCAGCAAGGCCTCAGATCCGTTTGATTCCGGTCCATATTTGAGCGTCTAATGTAAGATTTTAGACTACGTCCAGCAGCATGGCCTCTCACCTGTTAGCTTCCGGTCCATATTTGAGCGTCTTGTGTAAGATGATACACTACGTCCAGCACCCATGATTCTGATATGTTGTTTCCTGGTTCATATTTGAGCGTCTAATGTAAAAAGATAAACTACGACCAGCAGCATGGCCTCTGATCGGTTGGTTTGCGGTCCATATTTTAGCGTCTAATGTAAGATTTTAGACTACGTCCAGCAGAATGGACTCTGACCTCTTGGCTTCCGGTCCATATTTGAGCGTCTTGTGTAAGATGATACACTACGTCCAGCAGCCCTGCTTCTGATCTCTTGGTTTCTTGTGCATATTTGAGCGTCTAATGTAAAAAGATAAACTACGTCATGCAGCATGGCCTCTGATAAGTTGGTTTCTGGTCCATATTTGAGCGTCCAATGTAAGATTTTAGACTACGTCAGGCAGCATGGCTTCTGATCTGTTGGTGTCCAATTGTCTGGAATTTCATTTGGTCAGATAGTAAAAAGTACAGCTTTCACCAGGTGCGCGGTATGTCGTCTGACAATTTACAGCGTCCGAATTCCAGTGTGCACAATAAGACTGCAATTCTAATTTTGCCTTTTTATAGAATCCACAAAATATTGCTGTCCAATTTTCGGGAATATCTTATTCATAATTACAAAAGTTTTTTCGACACCTTGATTATAGTCGAGTCTAAATTCAAAGGTATGGGGACTTGTGTTAGCTCATTTGCGGAAATTGTCATGCGTCCCTAAACTGGGAAATCAGTCATATTTCACTTGTTTATAAATTTTTCCAGTAAAAGAAATATTTTCACATGGGTATCAAATTGTGTGCAATTATTTGATTTGTCGGCCGCTACAAATCGACATATCCTGGCTCTTTTGTGACAGCTGCCTTACAAGCAGTCTCAGGCTGCCGCTAGTCCACTTCTCCTGACTTTTTGTGCCAATTGCCTTACAAGCAATCCCAGGCTGCTATGAACCGATTTCTCCTGGCTCATTTGTGGCATCTGCCTTACAAGCATTCTCAGGCTGCAGCAATATGAATTCACCTGGCTTTTTGTGCGAATTGCCTTACAAGCAATCCCAGGCGCGTACGAGCCGATTTCTCCAGGCTCTTTTGTGGCAACTGCCTTACAAGAAATCTCAAGCTGCTACAAGCCGAAGTCTCCTGGGGCTTTTGTGACAACTGCCTTACAAGCAATGTCAGGCTGCTACGAGCCGACTTCTCTTGGCTCTTTTGTGAAAACTACCTGACAAGTAATATGAAGCTGCTACAAGCCGAATTCTCCTGGAGCTTTTGTGACAACTGCCTTACAAAAAAAAGGCAGGGTGCTACGAGCCGACTTCTCCTGACACTTTTGTGAAAACTGCCTTACAAGTAATATCAGGCTGCTACAAAACGACATCTACTGTCTCTTTTGTGAAACTGCCTTACAAGCAATCTCAGGCCGCTACAAGCCGAATACGCCTGACTCTTTTGTGAAATTGCCTTGCAAGCAATATCAGGCTGCTACAAATCGTCATCTCCTTCTCTTTTGTGAAAACTGCCTAAAAGTAATCTCAGTAAGGCTGTTGTCACAAAAAATCCCGACGTATTCGGCTTGTAGCAGGCTGAGATTGATTGTAAGGCAGTTTTAAAAAAAGAGACAGGAGATGTCGTTTTGTAGGAGTCTGAGATTGCTTTTAAGGCAGTTTTCACAAAAGAGACAAGAGAAGTCGGTTCGTAGACGACTGGGCTTGCTTGTAAGTCAAAACGCACAAAAAGCCAGGAGAATTAATATTGCTGCAGCCTGAGAATGCTTGTAAGGCAGATACCACAAATGAGCCAGGAGAAATCGGTTCGTAGCAGCCGGGGATTGCTTGTAAGGCAATTAGCACAAAAAATCAGGAGAATTGGACTAACGGCAGCCTGAGATTGCTTGTAAAGCAGTTTTGACAAAAGAGCCAGGATATGTCGATTTGTAGCGGCCTGAGATTGCTTGTAAGGCAGTTACCACAAAAGAGCCAGGAGAAATCGGCACTTAGCCGCCTGGGATTGCTTTTAAGGCAATTGGCACAAAAAGTCAGGAGAACTGTGCTGGCGGCAGACTGAGATTGCTTGTAAGGCAGTTGTCACAAAAGAGAAGGAGATGACGATTTGTAGCAGCCTGATATTTCTTGCAATGCAATTTCACAAATGAGCCAGGCGTATTCGGCTTGTAGCGGCCTGAGATTGCTTGTAAGGCAGTTTCACAAAAGAGAGAGGAGATGTCGTCTTGTAGCACCCTGATATTACTTGTAAGGCAGTTTTCACAAAAGAGCCAAGAGAAGTCGTCTCATAGCAGCCTGACATTTCTTGTAAGGCAGTTGCCACAAAAGGCCAGGAGAAAACGTCTCGTAGTCGCCTGGGAGTGCTTGTAAGACAATTCGCACAAAAAGCCAAAGAAATTCATATTGCTGCAGCCTGAGAATGCTTGTAAGGTAGTTGTAACAAAAGAGCCAGCATATGTCGATTTGTAGCGGCCTGAGATTCTTGTAAGGCAGTTTCACAAAAGAGCCATGCGTATTCGGCTTGTAGCAGGCTGAGATTGCTTGTAAGGCAGTTTTAAAAAAAGAGACAGGAGATGTCGTTTGTAGCAGCCTGAGATTGCTTTTAAGGCAGATTTCACAAAAGAGACAAGAGAAGTCGGTTCGTAGACGCCTGGGATTGCTTGTAAGGCAAATTGCACAAAAGAGCCAGGAGAATTCGGCTTGCAGCAGCCTGAGATTGCTTGTTTTGCAGTTGTCACAAATGAGCCATGATATGTCGATTTGTAGCAGCCTGACATTGCTTGTAAGGCAGGTGTCACAAAAGTTCCAGGAGAATTCGGCTTGTAGCAGCATGAGATTTATTGTAAGGCAGTTGCCACAAAAGGGCCAGGAGAAATCGGCTCGTAGCCGCCTCTGTTTGCTTGTAAGGTAGTTGCCACAAATGAGTCAGGAGAAATCGGCTCGTAGCCGCCTGGGATTTCTTGTAAGGAAATTGGCAATAAAATCTTGGAGAATTGGGATTGCTGCAGCCTGAGATTGTTTTTAAGGCAGTTGTCACAATAGAACCAGGAGAATTCGGCTTGTAGCAGCCTGAGATTGCCTGTAAGGCAGTTACCACAAAAGAGCCAGGAGAAATCGGCATGTAGCCGCCTGGGATTGCTTTTAAGGCAATTGGCACAAAACGTCAAGAGAACTGTCCTGGCTGCAGCCTGAGATTGCTTGTAAGGCAGTTTTCACAAAAGAGACAGGAGATGTCGATTTGTAGCGGCCTGAGATTGATTGCAAGGCAGTTTCACAAAAGAGCCAGGCGTATTCGGCTTGTATCAGCCTGAGATTGCTTGTACGGCAGTTTAACAAAAGAGACAGGAGATGTCGTTTTGTAGCAGCTTGATATTACTTGTAAGGCAGTTGTCACAAATGAGACAGGAGATGTCGATTTGTAGCGGCCTGATATTAATTGTAAGGCAGTTTTCACAAAAGAGCAAGGGAAGTCGGCTCGTAGCAGCCTGACATTGCTTGTAAGGCAGTTTTCACAAAAGAGCCATGAGAAGTCGGCTCGTAGCAGCCTGACATTGCTTGTAAGGCAGTTGTCACAAAAGCGCCAGGAGAATTCGGCTTGTAGCAGCCTGAGATTTCTTGTAAGGCAGTTGCCACAAAAGACCCTGGAGAAGTCGGCTCGTAGCAGCCTGACATTGCTTGTAAGGCAGTTTTCACAAAAGAGCCAAGAGAAGACGGCTCGTAGCAGCCTGACATTGCTTGTAAGGCAGTTGTCACAAAAGCGCCAGGAGAATTCGGCTTGTAGCAGCCTGAGGTTTCTTGTAAGGCAGTTGCCACAAAAGAGCCAGGAGAAATCGGCTCATAGCAGACTGGGATTGCTTGTAATTCAATTGGCATAAAAAGTCAGGAGAATTGGACTAGCGGCAGCCTGAGATTGCTTGTAAGGCAGTTTCACAAAAGAGCCAGGCGTATTCGGCTTGTAGCAGGCTGAGATTGATTGTAAAACAGTTTTTAAAAAAGAGACAAAAGATGTCGTTTTGTAGCAATCAAAGATTGCTTTTAAGGCAGTTTTTAAAAAATGGACAAGAGAAGTTGCCTCGTAGACGCCTGGGATTGCTTGTAAGGCAATTTGAACAAAAGAGCCAGGAGAATTCGGCTTGCTGGAGCATGAGATTGCTTGTAAGGCAGTTGCCACAAATGAGCCAGGAGAAATCGGCTCGTAGCTGCCTGGGATTGGTTGTAAGGCAATTGGCACAAAAAGCCAGGAGACTTGGGATTGCTGCAGCCTGAGATTGCTTGTTAGGCAGTCGTCACAATAGAACAAGGAGAATTCGGCTTGTAGCAGCGTGAGATTGCTTGTAAGGCAGTTTTCACAAAAGAGACAGGAGATGTCGATTTGTAGCGGCCTGATATTACTTGTAAGGCAGCTTTCACAAAAGAGCCAAGAGAAGTCGGCTGGTAGCAACCTGACATTGCTTGTAAGGCAGTTGTCACAAAAGCGCAAGGCGACTTCGGCTTGTAGCAGCCTGAGATTACTTGTAAGGCAGTTTTCACAAAAGAGCCAAGAGAAGTCGGCTCGTAGCAGCCTGACATTTCTTGTAAGGCAGTTGTCACAAAAGCGCAATGAGAATTCGGCTTGTGTCAGCCTGAGATTTCTTGTAAGGCAGTTGCCATAAATGGGCCACGAGAAATCGTCTCGTAGCCGCCTGGGATTGCTTGTAAGGCAATTCGCACCAAAGCCAGGATAATTCATATTACTGAAGCCTGAGATTGCTTGTAAGGCAGTTGTAACAAAAGAGCCAGCATATGTCGATTTGTAGAGGCCTGAGATTGCTTGAAAGGCAGTTTCACAAAATAGCCAGGCGTATTCGGCTTGTAGCTGGCTGATATTGATTGTAAGGCAGTTTTTAAAAAAGAGACAAAAGATGTCGTTTTGTAGCAGCCTGAGATTGCTTGTAAGGCAATTTTCACAAAAGAGTCAGGAGAATTCGGCTTGCAGCAGCCTGAGATTGCTGATGGGGTGGGGGTTCGTCTGCGTGGGAATTTCTGGGACTGTCTCCTGGGTGGGGGTCGTCTACATGGGACGTTCTGGGACTGTCTCCTGGGTGGGGGGTCGTCTGCATGGGACTTTCTGGGACTGGGGGTCGTCTGCGTTGGTCTTTCTGGGACTGTCTCCTTCGTGGGGGGTCGTCTGCGTGGGATTTCTCCTGGCTCTTGGACTGGGAGTCGTCTCCGTGGAACTTTCTGGGACTGTCTCTTGGGTGGGGGGTCGTCTACGTGGGACTTTATGGGACTGTGACTCGTCTGCGTGGGACTTTCTGGGACTGGGGGTCGTCTGCGTGGCTCTTTCTTGGACTGTCTCCTGGGTGGGGGGTTGTCTGCGTGGGTCTTTCTGGGACTGTCTCCTGTGTGGGGAGTCGTCTGCGTGGGACTTTCTGAGACAGGGGTCCGTCTGGTGGGTCTTTCTGGGATTGTCTCCTGGGTGGGGTGTCGTCAGCGTGGGACTTTCTGGGTCTGTCTCCTGGGTGGGGGGTCGTCTTCGTGGGACTTTCTTGGCCTGGGGGTCGTCTGCCTGGGACTTTCTGGGACTAGGGGTCGTCTGCGTGGGAATTTCTGGGAAGGTCTCATGGATGGGGGTCGTCTGCGTTGGACTATCTTGGACTGTGAGTCGTCACCGTGGGACTTTCTGGGACTGGGGGTCGTCTGCGTGGGACTTTCTGGGACTGTCTCCTGTCTGGGGGTCGTCTGCCTGGGACTTTCTGGGACTAGGGGTCGTCTGCGTGGGAATTTCTGGGACGGTCTCATGGATGGGGGTCGTCTGCGTTGAACTTTCTGGGACTGTGAGTCGTCACCGTGGGACTTTCTGGGACTGTCTCATGGGTTGGGGGTCGTATGCGTGGGACTTTCTGGGACTGTCCCCTGGGTGGGGGTGTCGTCTGCGTAGGACATTCTGGGACTGGGGGTTGACCGCGTGGGACTTTCTGGGACAGTCTCCAGGGTGGGGGGTCGTCTTTTTGGGACGTTCTGGGACTGTCTCCTGGGTGGAGGGTCGTCTTCGTGGGACTTTCTCGGACTGTCTCCTGGGTGGGGGGTCGTCTGCGTGGGACTTTCTGGGACTGTGGGTTGTCAACGTGGGACTTTCTGGGACTGTCTCCTGGGTGGGGGTCGTCTGCGTGGGACGTTCTGGAACTGTCTCCTGGGTGGGGGTCGTCTCCATGGGACTTTCTGGGACTGGGGGTCGTCTGCGTATGACTTTCTGGGACTGTCTCCTGGTTGGGGGGTCGTCAGTTTGGGTCTTTCTGGGACTGTCTCCTGGGTGGGGGGTCGTCTGCATGGGACTTTCTTGGACTGTGACTGGTCTCCGTGGGACATTCTGGGACTGGTGGTCGTCTGCGTGGGACTTTCTTGTACTGTCCCTGGGTTGGGGGTCGTCTGCGTGGGACTTTCTGGGACTGGGGGTCGTCTGCGTGGGACTTTCTGGGAATGTCGCCTGGGTGGGGGTCGTCTGCATGGGACTTTCTGGGACTGGGGTTCGTCTGCGTGGGACTTTTTGGGACTGTCTCCTGGGTGGGCGGTCGTCTGCCTGGGACATTCTGGGACTGGGTTCGTCTGCGTAGGTCTTTCTGGGACTGGGGGTCGTCTGCGTGGGTCTTCCTCTGACTGTCTCCTGACTGGGGGGTCGTCTGCGTGGAAATTTCTGTGCCTGTCTCCTGGGTGGGGTTCGTCTGCGTGGGACTTTCTGGGACTGTCTCCTGGGTGGGGGGTCGTCTGCGTGGGACTTTCTTGGACTGGGGGTCGTATGCGTGGGACTTTCTGGGACTGTCTCCTGGGTGGGGGTCTTCTGCGTGGGACTTTCTGGGACTGTCTCCTGGGGGGGGTTCTGCGTAAGACTTTGTGGGACTGGTGGTCGTCTGCGTGGGACATTCTTGGATTGGGTGTCGTCTGCGTGGGACTTTCTGGGACTGTTTCCTGGGCGGGGAGTCGTCTGCGTGGGACTTTCTGAGACAGTGGGTCGTCTGCGTGGGTCTTTCTGGTACTCTCTCCTGGGTGGGTGGGTCCTCACCGTGGGACTTTCTGGGTCTGTCTCCTGGGTGGAGAGTCCACTGCGTGGGATTTTCTGGGACTGGGGGTCGTCTGCGTGGGACTTTCTGGGACAGGGTGTCTTCTGCCTGGGACTTTCTGGGACTAGGTGTCGTCTGCGTGGGAATTTCCGGTAATGTCTCCTTGGTTGGGGGCGTCTGCGTGGGACTTTCTGGGACAGTGGGTCGTCTCCGTGGGACTTTCTGGGACTGTCTCATGGGTGGGGGGGGTCGTCTGCGTGGGTCTTTCTGGGACTGTCACCTTGGTGGGGCGGTCGTCTGCGTAGGACATTGTGGGACTGGCGGTCGTGTGCGTGGGACTTTCTGGGACTGGGGGTCGTCTGCGTGTTACTTTCTGGGTCTGTCTCCTGGATGGGGGGTCTTCTGTATGGGACTTTCTTGGACTCGGGGTCGTCTGCGTGGGTCTTTCTTGGACTCTCTCTTGGGTGGGGAGTCGTCTGCGTGGGACTTTCTGGGACTGGGGTCGTCTGCGTGGGAGTTTCTGGGACAGTCTCCTGGGTGGGGTTCGTCGGCGTGGGATTTTCTGGGACTGGGGGGCGTCTGCGTGGGACTTTCTGGGACAGTGGGTCGTCTCCGTGGGACTTTCTGGGACTGTCTCATGGGTTGGGGGGTCGTCTGCGTGGGACTTTCTGGTACTGTCTCCTTGGTGGGGGGTTCGTCTGCGTAGGACATTGTGGGACTGGTGGTCGTGTGCGTGGGACTTTCTGGGACTGGTGGTCGTCTGCGTGTTACTTTCTGGGACTGTCTCCTGGGTGGGGGGTCGTCTGTATGGGACTTTCTTGGACTCGGGTTCGTCTGCGTGTGTCTTTCTTGGACTCTCTCCTGGGTGGGGTGTCGTCTGCGTGGGACTTTCTGGGACTGTCTCCTGCGTGGGAGGTCGTCTGCTTGGGACTTTCAGGGACTGGGTGTCGTCTGCGTGGGACATTCTGGGACTGTCTCCTGGGTGGGGAGTCGTCTGCGTGGGACTTTCCGGGACTGGGGGTCGTCTGAGTGGGACTTTCTGGGACTGTCTCCTGGGTGGGTAGTCGTCTGCTTGGGACTTTCTGAGACAGGGGGTCGTCTGCGTGGGTCTTTCTGGTACCGACTTCTGGGTGGGGGTCCGTCTGCGTGGGACTTTTTGGGACTGTCTCCTGAGTGGAGGGTCCTCTGCGTGGGATTTTTTGGGACTGGGTGTCGTCTGCGTGGGACTTTCTGGGACTGGGGGTCTTCTGCGTGGGACTTTGTGGGACTGGGGTTCGTCTTCGTGGGACATTCTGGGACTGGGGGTTGTCTGCGTGGGACTTTCAGGGACTCTCTTCTGGGTGGGGGATCGTCTGCGTGGGACTTTCTGGGACTGTCTCCTTGGTGGGGGGCGTCTCCGTGGGACATTCTGGGACTGTGGGTCGTCTGCGTGGGACTTTCTGGGACTGTCTCCTGAGTGAGGGGTCGTCTGTGTGGGACTTTGTGGGACTGGTGGTCGTCTGCATGGGACTTTCTGGGACTGGGGGTCGTCTGCGCGTTATTTCTGGGACTGTCTCCTGGGTGGGGCGTCGTCTGCGTGGGACTTTCTGGGACTGTCTCCTGGGTGGGGATTCGTCTGCCTGGGACTTTCTGAGACTGGGTGTCATCTGCGTGGTAGTTTCTGGGACTGGGCTCCTCTGCGTAGGACTTTCTGGGACTTTCTCCTGGGTGGGGTTTCGTCTGCGTGGGACTTTCTGGGACTGTCTCCTGCGTGGGAGGTCGTCTGCGTGGGACTTTCTGGGACTGTCTCCTGGGTGGGGGTCTTCTGCGTGGGACTTTCTGGGACTGGGCTCGTCTGCGTGGGACTTTCTGGGACTGTCTCCTCGGTGGGGAGTCTTCTGCGTGGGACTTTCTGGGACTGGGGTTTGTCTTCGTGGGACTTTCAGGGACTCTCTTCTGGGTGGGGGATCGTCTGCGTGGGACTGTCTCCTTGGTGGGGGGCGTCTTCGTGCGACATTCTGGGACTGTGGGTCGTCTGCGTGGGACTTTCTGGGACTGGGGGTCGTCTGCGTGTTACTTTCTGGGACAGTCTCCTGGGTGGGGGGTCGTCTGTATGGGACTTTCTAGGACTCGGTGTCGTCTGCGTGGATCTTTTTTGGACTCTCTCCTGGGTGGGGCGTCGTATGCGTGGGACTTTCTGGGACTGTCTCCTGTGTGGGGATTCGTCTGCCTGGGACTTTTTGAGACTGTGTGTCATCTGCGTGGTAGTTTCAGGGACTGTCTCCTGGGTGGGGGGTCGTCTGTATGGGACTTTCTAGGACTGGGGGTCGTCTGCGTGGGTCTTTCTTGGACTCTCTCCTGGGTGAGGGGTCTTCTGCGTGGGACATTCTGGGACTGGAGGTCGTCTGCGTGGGTCTTTCTGAGACTGTCTCCTGGGTGGGGGTTCGTCTGCGTGGGACTTTCTGGGAATGTCTCCTGCGTGGGGGTTCGTCTGCGTGGGACTTTCAGGGACTGGGTGTCGTCTGCGTGGGTCTTTCTGGGACTGTCTCCTGGGTGGTGGTCGTCTGCGTGGGACTTTCTGGGACTGATGGTCGTCTGCGTGGGACTTTCTGGGACTGTCTCCTTGGTCGGGGTAGTCTGCGTGGGACTTTCTGGGACTGTCTTCTGGGTGGGGGGTCGTCTGCGTGGGACTTGCTGGGACACTCTCCTGTCTGGGAGTCGTCTGCGTGGGACTTTCTGGGACTGTCTCCTCGGTGGGGGGTCGTCTGCGTGGGATATCTAGGACTGTCTCCTGGGTGGTGTGTCGTCTGCATGGGACTTTCTGGGACTGGGGGTTGTCTGCATGGGTCTTTCTGGTACAGTCTCCTGCGTGCGGTGTCGTCTGCGTGGGATTTTGTGGGATTGGGGGTCGTCTGCGTGGGACTTTATGGGACTGGGGGTCGTCTGCGTGGGTCATTCTGGGACTCTCTCCTGGGTGGGCGGGTCGTCTGCGTGGGACATTTTGGGACTGTTTCCTGGGTGGGGACTCGTCGGCGTGGGACTTTCTGGGACTGGGGGTAGTCTGCGTGGGTCTTTCTTGGACAGTCTCCTGGGTGCGGTGTCGTCTGCGTGGGACTTTGTGGGACTGGTGGTCTTCTGCGTGGGACTTTCTGGGACTGTCTCCTGGGTGTGGGGTCGTCTGCGTGGGATATCTAGGAATGTCTCCTGGGTGGGGGTCGTCTGCATGGGACTTCCTAGGACTGGGGGTCGTCTGCGTGGGACTAACTGGGACTGTCTCCTGGGTGGGGGGTCGTCTGTGTGGGACTTTCTGGGACAGTGGGTCGTCTCCGTGGGACTTTCTGGGACTGTCTCATGGGTGGGGGGTCGTCTGCGTGGGACTTTCTGGTACTGTCTCCTTGGTGGGGGGTTCGTCTGCGTAGGACATTGTGGGACTGGTGGTCGTGTGCGTGGGACTTTCTGGGACTGGTGGTCGTCTGCGTGTTACTTTCTGGGACTGTCTCCTGGGTGGGGGGTCGTCTGTATGGGACTTTCTTGGACTCGGGTTCGTCTGCGTGTGTCTTTCTTGGACTCTCTCCTGGGTGGGGTGTCGTCTGCGTGGGACTTTCTGGGACTGTCTCCTGCGTGGGAGGTCGTCTGCTTGGGACTTTCAGGGACTGGGTGTCGTCTGCGTGGGACATTCTGGGACTGTCTCCTGGGTGGGGAGTCGTCTGCGTGGGACTTTCCGGGACTGGGGGTCGTCTGAGTGGGACTTTCTGGGACTGTCTCCTGGGTGGGTAGTCGTCTGCTTGGGACTTTCTGAGACAGGGGGTCGTCTGCGTGGGTCTTTCTGGTACCGACTTCTGGGTGGGGGTCCTCTGCGTGGGATTTTTTGGGACTGGGTGTCGTCTGCGTGGGACTTTCTGGGACTGGGGGTCTTCTGCGTGGGACTTTGTGGGACTGGGGTTCGTCTTCGTGGGACATTCTGGGACTGGGGGTTGTCTGCGTGGGACTTTCAGGGACTCTCTTCTGGGTGGGGGATCGTCTGCGTGGGACTTTCTGGGACTGTCTCCTTGGTGGGGGGCGTCTCCGTGGGACATTCTGGGACTGTGGGTCGTCTGCGTGGGACTTTCTGGGACTGTCTCCTGAGTGAGGGGTCGTCTGTGTGGGACTTTGTGGGACTGGTGGTCGTCTGCATGGGACTTTCTGGGACTGGGGGTCGTCTGCGCGTTATTTCTGGGACTGTCTCCTGGGTGGGGCGTCGTCTGCGTGGGACTTTCTGGGACTGTCTCCTGGGTGGGGATTCGTCTGCCTGGGACTTTCTGAGATTGGGTGTCATCTGCGTGGTAGTTTCTGGGACTGTCTCCTGGGTGGGGGTCGTCTGCGTGGGACTTTCTGGGACTGGGCTCCTCTGCGTAGGACTTTCTGGGACTCTCTCCTGGGTGGGGTTTCGTCTGCGTGGGACTTTCTGGGACTGTCTCCTGCGTGGGAGGTCGTCTGCGTGGGACTTTCTGGGACTGTCTCCTGGGTGGGGGTCTTCTGCGTGGGACTTTCTGGGACTGGGCTCGTCTGCGTGGGACTTTCTGGGACAGTCTCCTGGGTGGGGGTTCGTCTGCGTGGGACTTTCAGGGACTGGGTGTCGTCTGCGTGGGTCTTTATGGGACTGGGGGTCGTCTGCGTGGGTCATTCTGGGACTCTCTCCTGGGTGGGCGGGTCGTCTGCGTGGGACATTTTGGGACTGTTTCCTGGGTGGGGACTCGTCGGCGTGGGACTTTCTGGGACTGGGGGTCGTCTGCGTGGGTCTTTCTTGGACAGTCTCCTGGGTGCGGTGTCGTCTGCGTGGGACTTTGTGGGACTGGTGGTCTTCTGCGTGGGACTTTCTGGGACTGTCTCCTGGGTGTGGGGTCGTCTGCGTGGGATATCTAGGAATGTCTCCTGGGTGGGGGTCGTCTGCATGGGACTTCCTAGGACTGGGGGTCGTCTGCGTGGGACTAACTGGGACTGTCTCCTGGGTGGGGGGTCGTCTGTGTGGGACTTTCTGGGACTGTCTCCTGGGTGGGTGTTCGTCTGCGTGGGATTTTCTTGGACTGGGGGTCGTCTGCGTGGAAATTGCTGGGACACTCTCCTGTCTGGGGGTCCTCTGCGTGGGACTTTCTGGGTCTGGCTCCTGGGTGTGGGGTCGTCTGCGTGGGATATCTAGGAATGTCTCCTGGGTGGGGTGTCGTCTTCAGGGGACTTTCTGGGACTGGGGGTCGTCTGCATGGGTCTTTCTGGTACAGTCTCCTTGGTGCGGTGTCGTCTGCGTGGGATTTTGTAGGACTGGGGGTCGTCTGCGTGGGACTTTCTGGGACTGGGGTTCGTCTGCGTGGGACTTCCTGGGACTGTCTCCTGGGTGGGGTACCATCTGCGTGGGACTTTCTGGGAATGTCTCCTGGGTGGGTGTCGTCTGTTTGGGACTTTCTGGGACTGTCTCCTGGGTGGGTGTTCGTCTGCGTGGGATTTTCTGGGATTGGGGATCGTCTGCGTAGGACTTGCTGGGACACTCTCCTGTCTGGGAGTCGTCTGCGTGGGACTTTCTGGGACTGGGGGTCGTCTGCGTGTTACTTTCTGGGACAGTCTCCTGGGTGGGGGGTCGTCTGTATGGGACTTTCTAGGACTCGGTGTCGTCTGCGTGGATCTTTTTTGGACTCTCTCCTGGGTGGGGCGTCGTATGCGTGGGACTTTCTGGGACTGTCTCCTGTGTGGGGATTCGTCTGCCTGGGACTTTCTGAGACTGTGTGTCATCTGCGTGGTAGTTTCAGGGACTGTCTCCTGGGTGGGGGGTCGTCTGTATGGGACTTTCTAGGACTGGGGGTCGTCTGCGTGGGTCTTTCTTGGACTCTCTCCTGGGTGAGGGGTCTTCTGCGTGGGACATTCTGGGACTGGAGGTCGTCTGCGTGGGTCTTTCTGAGACTGTCTCCTGGGTGGGGGTTCGTCTGCGTGGGACTTTCTGGGAATGTCTCCTGCGTGGGGGTTCGTCTGCGTGGGACTTTCAGGGACTGGGTGTCGTCTGCGTGGGTCTTTCTGGGACTGTCTCCTGGGTGGGGTACCGTCTGCGTGGGACTTTCTGGGAATGTCTCCTGGGTGGGTGTCGTCTGTTTGGGACTTTCTGGGACTGTCTCCTGGGTGGGGGTCGTCTGCGTGGGACGTTCTGGGACTGTCTCCTGGGTGGGTGTTCGTCTGCGTGGGATTTTCTGGGATTGGGGATCGTCTGCGTAGGACTTGCTGGGACACTCTCCTGTCTGGGAGTCGTCTGCGTGGGACTTTCTGGGACTGTCTCCTGGGTGGGGGGTCGTCTGCGTGGGATATCTAGGACTGTCTCCTGGGTGGGGTGTCGTCTTCATGGGACTTTCTGGGACTGGGCGTCGTCTGCATGGGTCTTTCTGGTACAGTCTCCCTGGTGCGGTGTCGTCTGCGTGGGATTTTTAGGACAGGGGGTCGTCTGCGTGGGACATTCTGGGACTGGGGGTCGTTTGCGTGGGACTTCCTGGGACTGTCTCCTGGGTGGGGTGTCGTCTGCGTGGGTTTTTCTGGGACTAGGGGTCATCTGCGTGGGTCTTTCTTGGACTGGGGGTCTTCTGCGTGGGACTTTCTGGGAGTGTCTCCTGGGTGGGTGTCGTCTGTTTGGGACTTTCTGGGACTGTCTCCTGGGTGGGGGTCGTTTGCGTGGGACTTTCTGTGACTGTCTCCTGACTGGGGTAGTCTGCATGGGACTTCCTAGGACTGGGGGTCGTCTGCGTCGGACTTTCTGGGACTGGGGGTCGTCTGCGTCGGACTTTCTGGGACTGTCTCCTGGGTCTGTGGTCGTCTGCGTGGGACTTTCTTGGACTGTCTCCTGGGTGGAAGGTTGTCTGCGTGGGATATCTGGGACAGTTTCCTGGGTGAGGGGTCGTCTGCATGGGTCTTTCTGGGACGGGGGTCGTCTGCGTGGGTCTTTCTTGGATTCTCCTGGGTGAGGGGTCTTCTGCGTGGGACATTCTGGGACTGGAGGTCGTCTGCGTGGCTCTTTCTTAGACTGTCTCGTTTTTGGGGATTCGTCTGCGTGGGACTTTCTGGGAATGTCTCCTGCGTGGGGGGTCGAATGCATGGAACTTTCAGGGACTGGGTGTCGTCTGCGTGGGACTTTCTGTGTCTGTCACCTTGGTGGGGGTCGTCTGTGTGTGACTTTCTGGGACTGGGGGTCGTCTGCGTGGGACTTTCTGGGACTGTCTCCTGGTTGGGGGGTCGTCTGCGTGGGACATTCTGGGACTGTCTCCTGGGTGGTGGTCGTCTGCGTGGGACTTTCTGGGACTGATGGTCGTCTGCGTGGGACTTTCTGGGACTGTCTCCTTGGTCGGGGTAGTCTGCGTGGGACTTTCTGGGACTGTCTTCTGGGTGGGGGGTCGTCTGCGTGGGACTTGCTGGGACACTCTCCTGTCTGGGAGTCGTCTGCGTGGGACTTTCTGGGACTGTCTCCTCGGTGGGGGGTCGTCTGCGTGGGATATCTAGGACTGGGACTGGGGGTCGTCTGCGTGGGTCATTCTGGGACTCTCTCCTGGGTGGGCGGGTCGTCTGCGTGGGACATTTTGGGACTGTTTCCTGGGTGGGGACTCGTCGGCGTGGGACTTTCTGGGACTGGGGGTCGTCTGCGTGGGTCTTTCTTGGACAGTCTCCTGGGTGCGGTGTCGTCTGCGTGGGACTTTGTGGGACTGGTGGTCTTCTGCGTGGGACTTTCTGGGACTGTCTCCTGGGTGTGGGGTCGTCTGCGTGGGATATCTAGGAATGTCTCCTGGGTGGGGGTCCTCTGCATGGGACTTCCTAGGACTGGGGGTCGTCTGCGTGGGACTAACTGGGACTGTGTCCTGGGTGGGGGGTCGTCTGTGTGGGACTTTCTGGGACTGTCTCCTGGGTGGGTGTTCGTCTGCGTGGGATTTTCTGGGACTGGGGGTCGTCTGCGTGGAAATTGCTGGGACACTCTCCTGTCTGGGGGTCCTCTGCGTGGGACTTTCTGGGTCTGGCTCCTGGGTGTGGGGTCGTCTGCGTGGGATATCTAGGAATGTCTCCTGGGTGGGGTGTCGTCTTCATGGGACTTTCTGGGACTGGGCGTCGTCTGCATGGGTCTTTCTGGTACAGTCTCCCTGGTGCTGTGTCGTCTGCGTGGGATTTTTAGGACTGGGGGTCGTCTGCGTGGGACATTCTGGGACTGGGGGTCGTTTGCGTGGGACTTCCTGGGACTGTCTCCTGGGTGGGGTGTCGTCTGCGTGGGTTTTTCTGGGACTAGGGGTCATCTGCGTGGGTCTTTCTTGGACTGGGGGTCTTCTGCGTGGGACTTTCTGGGACTGTCACTTGGGTGGGTGTCGTCTGTTTGGGACTTTCTGGGACTGTCTCCTGGGTGGGGGTCGTTTGCGTGGGACTTTCTGTGACTGTCTCCTGACTGGGGTAGTCTGCATGGGACTTCCTAGGACTGGGGGTCGTCTGCGTCGGACTTTCTGGGACTGGGGGTCGTCTGCGTCGGACTTTCTGGGACTGTCTCCTGGGTCTGTGGTCGTCTGCGTGGGACTTTCTTGGACTGTCTCCTGGGTGGAAGGTTGTCTGCGTGGGATATCTGGGACAGTTTCCTGGGTGAGGGGTCGTCTGCATGGGTCTTTCTGGGACGGGGGTCGTCTGCGTGGGTCTTTCTTGGATTCTCCTGGGTGAGGGGTCTTCTGCGTGGGACATTCTGGGACTGGAGGTCGTCTGCGTGGCTCTTTCTTAGACTGTCTCGTTTTTGGGGATTCGTCTGCGTGGGACTTTCTGGGAATGTCTCCTGCGTGGGGGGTCGAATGCGTGGAACTTTCAGGGACTGGGTGTCGTCTGCGTGGGACTTTCTGTGTCTGTCACCTTGGTGGGGGTCGTCTGTGTGTGACTTTCTGGGACTGGGGGTCGTCTGCGTGGGACTTTCTGGGACTGTCTCCTGTCTGGGAGTCGTCTGCGTGGGACTTTCTGGGACTGTCTCCTCGGTGGGGGGTCGTCTGCGTGGGATATCTAGGACTGTCTCCTGGGTGGTGTGTCGTCTGCATGGGACTTTCTGGGACTGGGGGTTGTCTGCATGGGTCTTTCTGGTACAGTCTCCTGCGTGCGGTGTCGTCTGCGTGGGATTTTGTGGGATTGGGGGTCGTCTGCGTGGGACTTTATGGGACTGGGGGTCGTCTGCGTGGGTCATTCTGGGACTCTCTCCTGGGTGGGCGGGTCGTCTGCGTGGGACATTTTGGGACTGTTTCCTGGGTGGGGACTCGTCGGCGTGGGACTTTCTGGGACTGGGGGTCGTCTGCGTGGGTCTTTCTTGGACAGTCTCCTGGGTGCGGTGTCGTCTGCGTGGGACTTTGTGGGACTGGTGGTCTTCTGCGTGGGACTTTCTGGGACTGTCTCCTGGGTGTGGGGTCGTCTGCGTGGGATATCTAGGAATGTCTCCTGGGTGGGGGTCGTCTGCATGGGACTTCCTAGGACTGGGGGTCGTCTGCGTGGGACTAACTGGGACTGTGTCCTGGGTGGGGGGTCGTCTGTGTGGGACTTTCTGGGACTGTCTCCTGGGTGGGTGTTCGTCTGCGTGGGATTTTCTGGGACTGGGGGTCGTCTGCGTGGAAATTGCTGGGACACTCTCCTGTCTGGGGGTCCTCTGCGTGGGACTTTCTGGGTCTGGCTCCTGGGTGTGGGGTCGTCTGCGTGGGATATCTAGGAATGTCTCCTGGGTGGTGTGTCGTCTGCATGGGACTTTCTGGGACTGGGGGTTGTCTGCATGGGTCTTTCTGGTACAGTCTCCTGCGTGCGGTGTCGTCTGCGTGGGATTTTGTAGGACTGGGGGTCGTCTGCGTGGGACTTTCTGGGACTGGGGTTCGTCTGCGTGGGACTTCCTGGGACTGTCTCCTGGGTGGGGTACCGTCTGCGTGGGACTTTCTGGGAATGTCTCCTGGGTGGGTGTCGTCTGTGTGGGACTTTCTGGGACTGTCTCCTGGGTGGGTGTTCGTCTGCGTGGGATTTTTTGGGATTGGGGATCGTCTGCGTAGGACTTGCTGGGACACTCTCCTGTCTGGGAGTCGTCTGCGTGGGACTTTCTGGGACTGTCTCCTGGGTGGGGGGTCGTCTGCGTGGGATATCTAGGACTGTCTCCTGGGTGGGGTGTCGTCTTCATGGGACTTTCTGGGACTGGGCGTCGTCTGCATGGGTCTTTCTGGTACAGTCTCCCTGGTGCGGTGTCGTCTGCGTGGGATTTTTAGGACTGGGGGTCGTCTGCGTGGGACATTCTGGGACTGGGGGTCGTTTGCGTGGGACTTCCTGGGACTGTCTCCTGGGTGGGGTGTCGTCTGCGTGGGTTTTTCTGGGACTAGGGGTCATCTGCGTGGGTCTTTCTTGGACTGGGCTTCTTCTGCGTGGGACTTTCTGGGAGTGTCTCCTGGGTGGGTGTCGTCTGTTTGGGACTTTCTGGGACTGTCTCCTGGGTGGGGGTCGTTTGCGTGGGACTTTCTGTGACTGTCTCCTGACTGGGGTAGTCTGCATGGGACTTCCTAGGACTGGGGGTCGTCTGCGTCGGACTTTCTGGGACTGGGGGTCGTCTGCGTCGGACTTTCTGGGACTGTCTCCTGGGTCTGTGGTCGTCTGCGTGGGACTTTCTTGGACTGTCTCCTGGGTGGAAGGTTGTCTGCGTGGGATATCTGGGACAGTTTCCTGGGTGAGGGGTCGTCTGCATGGGTCTTTCTGGGACGGGGGTCGTCTGCGTGGGTCTTTCTTGGATTCTCCTGGGTGAGGGGTCTTCTGCGTGGGACATTCTGGGACTGGAGGTCGTCTGCGTGGCTCTTTCTTAGACTGTCTCGTTTTTGGGGATTCGTCTGCGTGGGACTTTCTGGGAATGTCTCCTGCGTGGGGGGTCGAATGCGTGGAACTTTCAGGGACTGGGTGTCGTCTGCGTGGGACTTTCTGTGTCTGTCACCTTGGTGGGGGTCGTCTGTGTGTGACTTTCTGGGACTGGGGGTCGTCTGCGTGGGACTTTCTGGGACAGTCTCGTGGGTGGGGGTCGTCTGCGTGGGATTTTCAGGGGCTGTCTCCTGTCTGGGGGTCGTCTGCGTGGGACTTTCTTGGACTGGGGGTCGTCAGCGTGGGACTTTCTGTGACTGTGTCCTGGGTGGGGGTCGTTTACGTGGGATATCTAGGACTGTCTCCTGGGTGGGGGGTCGTCTTCATGGGACTTTCTGGGACTGGGGGTCTTTTGCGTGGGACTTCCTGGGACTGTCTCCTCCGTGGCGGGTCGTCTGCGTGGGACTTTCATGGACTGGGTGTCGTCTGCGTGGGACTTTCTGGGACTGTCTCCTGGGTGGTGGTCTTCTGCGTGGGACTTTCTGGGACTGAAGGTCGTCTGCGTGGGACTTTCTGGGACTGTCTCCTGGGTGGGGGGTCGTCTGCGTGGGATTTTCATGGATTGGGGGTCGTCTGCGTGGGACTTGCTGGGACACTCTCCTGTCTGGGGGTCGTCTGCGTGGGACTTTCTGGGTCTGTCTCCTGGGTGGGGGGTCGTCTGTGTGGGATATCTAGGACTCTCTCCTTGGTGGGGTCTCGTCTGCATGGGATTTTCTGGGCCTGAGGGTCGTCTGCATGGGTCTTTCTGGTACAGTCTCCTGCGTGCGGTGTCGTCTGCGTGTGATTTTGTGGGATTGGGGGTCGTCTGCGTGGGTCATTCTGGGACTCACTCCTGGGTGGGGCTCGTCTGCGTGGGACATTCTGGGACTGTTTCCTGGGTGGGGACTCGTCTGCGTGGGACGTTCTGGGACTGGGGTTCGTCTGCGTGGGTCTTTCTGGGACAGTCTCCTGTGTGCGGTTTCGACTGCGTGGGATTTTGTGGGATTGGGGGTCGTCTGCGTGGGACTTTATGGGACTGGGGGTCGTCTGCGTGGGTCATTCTGGGACTCTCTCCTGGGTGGGGGGTCTTCTGCGTGGGACATTTTGGGACTGTTTCCTGGGTGTGGACTCGTCTGCGTGGGACTTTCTGGGACTGGGGGTCGTCTGCGTGGGACTTTCTGTGACTGTCACCTTGGTGGGGGTCGTCTGTGTGTGACTTTCTGGGACTGGGGGTCGTCTGCGTGAGACTTTCTGGGCCTGTCTCCTGGGTGGGGGGTCGTCTGCGTGGGACTTTCTGTGACTGTCTCCTGGGTGAGGGTCGTCTGCCTGGGATATCTAGGACTGTCTCCTGGGTGGGGTGTCGTCTGCATGGGATTTTCTGGGCCTGAGGGACTTTTGCGTGGGACATTCTTGGACATGGGCTCGTCTGCGTGGGGCTTTCTGGGACTGTGGGTCTTCTGCGTGGGACTTTCTGGGACTGTCCCCTTGGTGGGGGTCGTCTTCGTGGGATATCTAGGATTGTCTCCTGGGTGGGGGTTCGTCTGCATGGGTCTTTCTGGTACAGTCTCCTGGGTGCGGTGTCGTCTGCGTGGGATTTTGTGGGATTGGTGTCGTCTGCGTGGGACATTCTGGGACTGTGGGTCGTCTGCGTGGGTCTTTCTGGGACAGTCTCCTGGGTGCGGTGTTGTCTGCGTGGGACTTTTTGGGACTGGCGTTCTTCTGCGTGGGACTTTCTGGGACTGGTGGTCGTCTGCGTGGGACTTTCTGGGACTGTCTCCTGGTTGGGGGGTCGTCTGTTTGGGACTTTCTGTGACTGTCTCCTGGGTGGGGGTCGTATGCGTGGGACTTTCTGGGACTGCCTCCTGGGTGGGGGCTCGTCTGCGTGGGACTTTCTGGGACTGTCTCCTGGGTTGGGGTCGTCTGCATGGGACTTTCTGGGACTGGGGGTCTTTTGCGTAGGACTTTCTGGGACTGTCTCCTGCGTGGGGGGTCGTCTGCGTGGGACTTTCTTGGACTGTCTCCTGGGTGGTGGTCGTCTGCGTGGGACTTTCTGGGACTGTCTCCTGGGTGGGGGTCGTCTGCGTGGGATTTTCTGGGGCTGTCTCCTGGGTGGGTGTTCGTCTGCGTGTGATTTTCTGGGACTGGGGGTCGTCTGCGTGGGACTTTCTGGGACTGTCTCCTGGGTGGGGGTCGTCTGCGTGGGATATCTAGGACTGTCTCCTGGGTGCGGTGTCGTCTTCATGGGACTTTCTGGGACTGAGGGTCGTCTGCATGGGTCTTTCTGGTACAGTCTCCTGGGTGCGGTGTCGTCTGCGTGAGATTTTGTGGGACTGGGGGTCATCTCCGTGGAACTTTCTGGGACTGGGGGTCTTCTGCGTGGGACTTCCTGGGACAGTCTCCTGTGTGGGGGGTCGTCTGCGTGGGACTTTCTGGGACTGGGGGTCGTCTGCGTGGGTCTTTCTTGGACTGGAGGTCTTCTCCGTGGGACTTTCTGGGAGTGTCTCCTGGGTGGGTGTCGTCTGTTTGGGACTTTCTGGGACTATCTCCTGGGTGGGGGTCATCTGCGTGGGACTTTCTGGGACTGTCTCCTGGGTGGGGGGTCGTCTGCGTGGGATATCTAGGACTGTCTCCTTGGTGGGGTGTCGTCTGCATGGGATTTTCTGGGACTGGGGGTCTTTTGCGTGGGACTTTCTGGGACTGTCTCCTGCGTGGGGGGTCGTCTGCGTGGGACTTTCTTGGACTAGGGCTCGTCTGCGTGGGACTTTCTGGGAATGTCTCCTGGGTGTGGGGTCGTCTGCGTGGGATATCTAGGACTGTCTCCTGGGTGGGAGGTCGTCTGCATGGGACTTTCTGGGACTGTGGGTCTTCTGCGTGGGACTTTCTGGGAATGTCTCCTGGGTGGGTGGTCGTCTGCGTGGGATTTTGTGGGATTGAGTGTCGTCTGCGTGGGACTTTCTGTGACTGGGGGTCGTCTGCGTTGGTCTTTCTTGGACTCTCCCTGGGTGAGGGGTCTTCTGCGTGGGACATTCTGGGACTGGAGATCGTCTGTGTGGGTCTTTCTGAGACTGTCTCCTGGGTGGGGGTTCGTCTGCGTGGGACTTTCTGGGAATGTCTCCTGCGTGGGGGGTCATCTGCGTGGGACTTTCAGTGACTGGGTGTCGTCTGCGTGGGACTTTCTTTGACTGTCTCCTGGGTGGGAGTCGTCTGTGTGTGACTTTCTGGGACTGGGGGTCGTCTGCGTGGGACTTTCTGGGACTGGCTCCTGGGTGGGGGGTCGTCTGCGTGGGACTTTCTGGAACTGTCTCCTGGGTGGGGGGTCGTCTGCGTGGGACTTTCTGGGACTGTCTCCTGGGTGGGGGTCGTCTGCGTGGGATTTTCTGGGACTGTCTCCTGTCTGGGGGTCGTCAGCGTGGGACTTTCTGTGACTGTCTCCTGGGTGGGGATCGTCTGCGTGGGATATCTAGGACTGTCTCCTGGGTGGAGGTTCGTCTTCATGGGACTTTCTGGGACTGGGGGTCTTTTGCGTGGGACTTTCTGGGACTGTCTCCTGCGTGGGGGGTCGTCTGCGTGGGACTTTCAGGGACTGGGGGTCGTCTGCGTGGGACTTTCTGGGACTGAAGGTCGTCTGCGTGGGACTTTCTGGGACTGTCTCCTGGGTGGGTGTTCGTCTGCGTGGGATTTTCTGGCATTGAGGGTCGTCTGCGTGGGACTTGCTGGCACACACTCTTGTCTGGGTGTCGTCTGCGTGGGATATCTAGGACTGTCTCCTGGGTGGGGTGTCGTCTGCATGGGACTTTCTGGGACTGGGGGTTGTCTGCATGGGTCTTTCTGGTACAGTCTCCTGCGTGCGGTGTCGTCTGCGTGGGACTTTATGGGACTGGGGGTCGTCTGCGTGGGTCTTTCTGGGACAGTCTCCTGGGTGCGGTGGCGTCTGCGTGGGACTTTGTGGGACTGGGGGTCTTCTGCGTGTGACTATCTGGGACTGTCTCCTGGGTGGGGGTCGTCTGTTTGGGAATATCTGGGACTGTCTCCTGGGTCGGGGTCGTCTGCGTGGGACTTTCTGGGATTGTCTCCTGGCTGGGGGTCGTCTGCATGGGACTTCCTAGGACTGGGTGTCGTCTGCGTGGGACTAACTGGGACTGTCTCCTGGGTGGGGGGTCGGCTGCGTGGGACTTTCTGGGACTGTCTCCTGGGTGGGTGTTCGTCTGCGTGGGATTTTCTGGGACTGGGGGTCGTCTGCGTGGGACTTGCTGGGACACTCTCCTGTCTGGGGGTCGTCTGCGTGGGACTTTCTGGGACTGGCTCATGGGTGTGGGGTCGTCTGCGTGGGATATCTAGGACTGTCTCCTGGGTGGGGTGTCGTCTGCATGGGACTTTCTGGGACTGGGGGTCGTCTGCATGTGTCTTTCTGGTACAGTCTCCTAGGTGCGGTGTCGTCTGCGTGGGAATTTCTGGGACTGGGGGTCGTCTGCGTAGGACTTTCTGGGACTGGGGGTCGTCTGCCTGGGACTTCCTGGGACTGTCTCGTGGGTGGGGTGTCGTCTGCGTGGGACTTTCTGGGACTGGGGGTCGTCTGCGTGGGTATTTCTTGGACTGGGGGTCTTCTGCGTGGGACTTTCTGGGTGTGTCTCCTGGGTGGGTGTCGTCTGTTTGGGACTTCTGGGACTGTCTACTGGGTGGGGGTCGTCAGCGTGTGACTTTCTGGGAGTGTCTCCTGACTGGGGTCGTCTGCATGGGACTTCCTAGGACTGGGGGTTGTCTGCGTGGGACTTTCTGGGACTGGTGGTCGTCTGCGTCGGACTTTCTCGGACTGTCTCCTTGGTGTATGGTCGTCTCCGTGGGACTTTCTGGGACTGTCTCATGGGTCGGGGGTAGTCTGCGTGGGACTTTCTGGGAATGTCTCCTGGGTGGGGGGGTCGTCTGCGTGGGACTTTCTGGGACTGTCTCCTGGGTGGGTGTTCGTCTGCGTGGGATTTTCTGGGATTGGGGGTCGTCTGCGTGGGACTTGCTGGGACACTCTCCTGTCTTGGGGTCGTCTGCGTGGGACTTTCTGGGACTGTCTCCTGGGTGGGGGGTTGTCTGGGTGGGATATCTAGGACTGTCTCCTGGCTGGGGTGTCGTCTGCATGGGACTTTCTGGGACTGGGGGTTGTCTGCATGGGTCTTTCTGGTACAGTCTCCTGCATGCGGTGTCGTCTGCGTGGGATTTTGTGGGATTGTTTCCTGGGTGGGGACTGGTCTGCGTGGGACTTTCTGGGACAGTCTCCTGGGTGCGGTGTCGTCTGCGTGGGACTTTGTGGGACTGGGGGTCTTCTGCATGGGACTTTCTGGGACAGTCTCCTGGGTGGGGGTCGTCTTTTTGGGACTTTCTGGGAATGTCTCCTGGGTGGTGGTCGTCTGCGTGGGACTTTCTAGGACTGAAGGTCGTCTGCGTGGGACTTTCTGTGACTGTCTTATGGTTGGGGGGTAGTCTGCGTGGGACTTTCTGGGATTGTCTCCTGACTGGGGGTCGTCTGCGTGGGACTTCCTGGGACTGGGGGTCATCTGCGTGGGTCTTTCTGGGACAGTCTCCTGGGTGCGGTGTCGTCTGCGTGGGACTTTATGGGACTGGGGGTCTTCTGCGTGGGACTTTCTGGGACTGTCTCCTGGGTGGGGGTCGTCTTTTTTGGACTTTCTGGGATTGTCTCCTGGCTGGTGGTCGTCTGCATGGGACTTCCTAGGACTGGGGGTCGTCTGCGTGGGACTAACTGGGACTGTCTCCTGGGTGGGTCTTCGTCTGCGTGGGATTTTCTGGGATTGGGGGTCGTCGGCGTGGGACTTGCTGGGACACTCTCCTGTCTTGGGGTCGTCTGCGTGGGACTTTCTGGGACTGTCTCCTGGGTGGGGGGTCGTCTGCGTGGGATATCTAGGACTGTCTCCTGGGTGGGGTTCGTCTGCGTGGGATTTTCTGGGACTGGGGGTCGTCTGCGTGGGACTTGCTGGGACACTCTCCTGTCTGGCGGTCGTCTGCGTGGGACTTTCTGGGACTGGCTTCTGGGTGTGGGGTCGTCTGCGTGGGATATCTAGGACTGTCTCCTGGGTGGGGTGTCGTCTGTATGGGATTTTCTGGGACTGGGTGTTGTCTGCATGGGTCTTTCTGGTACAGTCTCCTTCATGCGGTGTCGTCTGCGTGGGATTTTGTGGGATTGGGGGTCGTCTGCGTGGGACTTTATGGGACTGGGGGTCGTCTGCGTGGGTCATTCTGGGACTCTCTCCTGGGTGGGGGGTCGTCTGCGGGGGACATTCTGGGACTGTTTCCTGGGTGGGGACTCGTCTGCGTGGGACTTTCTGGGACTGGGGGTCGTCTGCGTGGGTCTTTCTGGGACAGTCTCCTGGGTGCGGTGTCGTCTGCGTGGGACTTTGTGGGACTGGGGGTCTTCTGCGTGGGACTTTCTGGGACTGTCTCCTGGGTGGGGGTCGTCTTTTTGGGACTTTCTGGGAATGTCTCCTGGGTGGTGTTCGTCTGCGTGGGACTTTCTCGGAATGAAGGTCGTCTGCGTGGGACTTTCTGGGACTGTCTCCTGGGTGGGGTGTAGTCTGCGTGGGACTTTCTGGGATTGTCTCCTGGCTGGGGGTCGTCTGCGTGGGACTAACTGGGACTCTCTCCTGGGGGGGGGGGTCGTCTGCGTGGGATTTTCTGGGACTGTCTCCTGCGTGGGTGTTCGTCTGCGTGGGATTTTCTGGGACTGGGGGTCGTCTGCGTGGGAATTGCTGGGACACTCTCCTGTCTGGGGGTCGTCTGCGTGGGTCTTTCTGGGACTGCCTCCTGGGTGGGGGTCGTCTGCGTGGGACTTTCTTGGACTGTCTCCTGGGTGGAGGTTCGTCTGCATGGGACTTTCTGGGACTGGGGGTCTTTTGCGTGGGACTTTCTGGGACTGGAGGTCGTCTGCGTCGGACTTTCTGGGACTGTCTCCTGGGTGTGTGGTCGTCTGCGTGGGTCTTTCTTGGACTCTCTCCTGGGTGGGGTGTCGTCTGCATGGGACTTTCTGGGACTGGGTGTCGTCTGCGTGGGTCTTTCTTGGATTCTCCTGTGTGAGGGGTCTTCTGCTTGGGACATTCTGGGACTGGAGGTCTTCTGCGTGGGTCTTTCTGAGACTGTCTCCTGGGTGGGGGTTCGTCTGCGTGGGACTTTCTGGGAATATCTCCTGCGTGGGGGGTCGTCTGCGTGGGACTTTCCCGGACTGGGTGTCGTCTGCGTGGGACATTCTGGGACTGTCTCTTGGGTGGGGGGTCGTCTGCGTCGGACTTTATGGGACTGTCTCCTGGATGGGGGGTCGTCTGCGTGGGACTTTCTGGGACTGTCTGCTGGGTGGGGGTCGTCTGCGTGGGATTTTCTGGGACTGTCTCCTGTCTGGGGGTCGTCTGCGTGGGACTTTCTTGGACTGGGGGTCGTCAGCGTGGGACTTTCTGGGACTGTCTCCAGGGTGGGGGTCGTCTGCGTGGGATATCTAGGACTGTCTCCTGGGTGGGGGGTCGTCTTCATGGGACTTTCTGGGACTGGGGGTCTTTTGCGTGGGAATTTGTGGGACTGTCTCCTGCGTGGGGGGTCGTCTGCGTGGGACTTTCTGCGACTGGGTGTCGTCTGCGTGGGACTTTCTGGGACTGTCTCCTGGGTGGTGGTCGTCTGCGTGGGACTTTCTGGGACTGAAGGTCGTCTGCGTTTGACTTTCTGGGACTGTCTCCTGGGTGGGGGGTAGTCTGCGTGGGACTTTCTGGGACTGTCTCCTGGGTGGGGGGTCGTCTGCGTGGGACTTTCTGTGACTGTCTCCTGGGTGAGTGTTCGTCTGCGTGGGACTTTCTGGGACTGGGGGTCGTCTGCGTGGGACTTCCTGGGACTGTTTCCTGGGTGGGCACTCGTCTGCGTGGGACTTTCTGGGACTGGGGGGTCGTCTGCGTGGGTCTTTCTGGGACAGTCTCCTGGGTGCGGTGTCGTCTGCGTGGGACTTTGTGGGACTAGGGGTCTTCTGCGTGGGAATTTCTGGGACTGTCTCCTGGGTGGGGGTCGTCTTTTTGGGACATTCTGGGACTGTCTCCTGGGTCGGGGTCGTCTGCGTGGGACTTTCTGGGATTGTCTTCCGGGTGGGGTGTCGTCTGCATGGGACTTCCTAGGACTGGGGGTCGTCTGCGTGGGACTAACTGGGACTGTCTCCTGGGTGGGGTGTCGTCTGCATGGGACTTTCTCGGACTGGGGGTCGTCTGCATGGGTCTTTCTGGTACAGTCTCCTTGGTGCGGTGTCGTCTGCGTGGGATTTTGTGGGACTGGGGGTCGTCTTTTTGGGACATTCTGGGACTGGGTGTCGTCTGCGTGGGACTTCCTGGGACTGTCTCCTGGGTGGGGTGTCGTCTGCGGGGGACTTTCTGGGACTGGGGGTCGTCTCCGTGGGTCTTTCTTGGACTGGGGATCTTCTGCGTGGGACTTTCTGGGAGTGTCTCCTGGGTGGGTGTCGTCTGTTTGGGACTCTCTGGGACTGTCTCCTGGGTGGGCGGCCTTTGCGTGGGACTTTCTGGGACTGTCTCCTGACTGGGGTCGTCTACATGGGACTTCCTAGGACTGGGGGTCGTCTGCGTGTGACTTTCTGGTACTGGGGGTCGTCTGCGTCGGACTTTCTGGGACTGTCTCCTGGGTGTGTTGTCGTCTGCGTGGGACTTTCTGGGACTGTCTCCTGGGTGGGGGTCGTCTGCGTGGGACTTTCTTGGACTGTCTCCTGGGTGGAAGGTTATCTGCGTGGTAATCTGGGACAGGCTCCTGGGTGTGGGGTCGTCTGCATGGGACTTTCTGGGACTGGGGGTCGTCTGCGTGGGTCTTTCTTGGATTCTCCTGGGTGAGGGGTCTTCTGCGTGGGACATTCTGGGACTGGAGGTCATCTGCGTGGTCTTTCTGAGACTGTCTCCTGGGTGGGGGTTCGTCTGCGTGGGACTTTCTGGGAATGTCTCCTGCGTGGGGGGTCGTCTGCGTGGGACTTTCCGGGACTGTCTCCTGGATGGGGGGTCGTCTGCGTGGGACTTTCTGGGACTGGGGGTCGTCTGCATGGGTCTTTCTGGTACAGTCTCCTTGGTGCGGTGTCGTCTGCGTGGGATTTTGTGGGACTGGGGGTCGTCTGCGTGGGACATTCTGTGACTGGGTGTGTTCTGCGTGGGACTTCCTGGGACTGTCTCCTGGGTGGGGTGTCGTCTGCGGGGGACTTTCTGGGATTGGGGGTCGTCTCCGTGGGTCTTTCTTGGACTGGGGATCTTCTGCGTGGGACTTTCTGGGACTGTCTCCTGTCTGGGGGTCGTCTGCGTGGGACTTTCTTGGACTGGGGGTCGTCTGCATGGGTCTTTCTGGTACAGTCTCCTTGGTGCGGTGTCGTCTGCGTGGGATTTTGTGGGACTGGGGCTCGTCTGTGTGGGACATTCTGGGACTGGGTGTCGTCTGCGTGGGACTTCCTGGGACTGTCTCCTGGGTGGGGTGTCGTCTGCGGGGGACTTTCTGGGACTGGGGGTCTTCTCCGTGGGTCTTTCTTGGACTGGGGATCTTCTGCGTGGGACTTTCTGGGACTGTCTCCTGGGTGGGGGGCCTTTGCCTTGGACTTTCTGGGACTGTCTCCTGACTGGGGTCGTCTGCATGGGACTTCCTAGGACTGGGGGTCGTGTGCGTGTGACTTTCTGGGACTGGGGGTCGTCTGCGTGGGACTTTCTGGGTCTGTCTCCTTGGTGGGGGTCGTCTGCGTGGGACTTTCTGGGACTGTCTCCTGGATGGGTGGTCGTCTGCGTGGGACTTTCTGGGACTATCTCCTCGGTGGGGGTCGTCTGCGTGGGATTTTCTGGGACTGTCTCCTGTCTGGGGGTCGTCTGCGTGGGACTTTCTTGGACTGGGGGTCGTCAGCGTGGGACTTTCTGGGACTGTCTCCTGGGTGGGGGGTCGTCTTCATGGGACTTTCTGGGACTGGGGGTCTTTTGCGTTGGACTGTCTCCTGCGTGGGTGGTCGTCTGCGTGGGACTTTCAGGGACTGGGTGTCGTCTGCGTGGGGCTTTCTGGGACTGTCTCTTGGGTGGTGGTCTTCTGCGTGGGACTTTCTGGGACTGAAGGTCGTCTGTGTGGGACTTCCTGGTACTGTCTCCTGGGTGGGGGGTACTCAGCGTGGGACTTTCTGGGACTGTCTCCTGCGTGGGTGTTCGTCTGCGTGGGATTTTCTGGGATTGGGTGTCGTCTGCGTGGGACTTGCTGTGACACTCTCCTGTTTCGGGGTCGTCTGCGTGGGACTTTCTGGGACTGTCTCCTGGGTGGGGGGTCGTCTGCGTGGGATATCTAGGACTGTCTCCTGGGTGGGGTGTCGTCTGCATGGGACTTTCTGGGACTGGGGGTTGTCTGCATGGGTCTTTCTGGTACAGTCTCCTGCGTGCGGTGTCGTCTGCGTGGGATTTTGTGGGATTGGGGGTTGTCTGCGTGGGACTTTATGGGACTGGGGGTCGTCTGCGTGGGTCATTCTGGGACTCTCTCCTGGGTGGTGGGTCGTCTTCGTGGGACATTCTGGGACTGTTTCCTAGGTGGGGACTCGTCTGCGTGGGACTTTCTGGGACTGGCGGTCGTCTGCGTGTGTCTTTCTGGGACAGTCTCCTGGGTTCGGTGTCATCTGCGTGGGACTTGCTGGGACACTCTCCTGTCTGGGGGTCCTCTGCGTGGGACTTTCTTGGACTGGCTCCTGGGTGTGGGTTCGTCTCCGTGGGATATCTAGGACTGTCTCCTGGGTGGGGTGTCGTCTGCATGGGACTTTCTGGGACTGGGGGTCGTCTGCATGGGTCTTTCTGGTACAGGCTCCTTGGTGCGGTGTCGTCTGCGTGGGATTTTGTGGGACTGGGGTTCGTCTGCGTGCGATTTTCTGGGACTTGGGGTCGTCTGCGTGGGTCTTTCTTGGACTGGGGGTCTTCTGCGTGGGATTTTCTGGGACTGTCTCCTGACTGGGGTCGTCTGCATGGGACTTCCTAGGACTGGGGGTCGTCTGGGTGGGTCTTTCTGGTACAGTCTCCTGGGTGCGTTGTCGTCTGCGTGGGATTTTGTGGGACTGGGGGTCGTCTGCGTGGGACTTTCTGGGACTGGGGGTCGTCTGCGTGGGACTTCCTGGGACTGTCTCCTGGGTGGGGGTTCGTCTGCGTGGGACTTTCTGTGACTGGGTGAACTCTGCGTGGGACTTTCTTGGACTGGGGGTCTTCTGCGTGGGATTTTCTGGTAGTGTCTCCTGGGTGGGGGTCGTCTGTTTGGAACTTTCTGGGACTGTCTCCTGGGTGGGGGTCTTCTGCGTGGGACTTTCTGGGACTGTCTCCTGAGTGGGTCCGTCTGCATGGGACTTCCTAGGACTGGGGGTCGTCTGCGTGGGACTTTCTGGGACTGGGGGTCGTCTGCGTGGGACTTTCTGGGACTGTCTCCTGGGTGTGTGGTCGTCTGCGTGGGACTTTCTGGGACTGTCTCCTGGGTGGGGGTCGTCTGCGTGGGACTTTCTGGGACTGTCTCCTGGGTGGGGTGTCGTCTGCGTGGGATATCTGGGACTGTCTCCTGGGGGGGGTTCTACTTCATGGGACTTTCTGAGACTGGGGGTCGTCTACGTGAGTTTTTCTTGGACTCTCTCCTTGGTGGGGAGTCGTCTGCATGGGACATTCCGTGACTGGGGGTCGTCTGCGTGGGACTTTCTTGGATTGGGGGTCGTCTGCGTGGGACTTTCTGGGACTGTCTCCTGGGTGGGTGTCGTCTGCGTGGGACATTCTGGGACTGGGGGTCGTCTGCGTTGGACTTTATGGGACTGTCTCCTGGGTGGGGGTTGTCTGCGTGGGACTTTCTGGGACTGGGTGTCGTCTGCGTGGGACTTTCGGGGACTGGGGTTCGTCTGCGTGGGTCTTTCTGGGTCTGTCTCCTGTGTGGGGGTTCGTCTGCGTTGGACTTTCTGGGACTGTCTCATGCGTGGGGGGTCGTCTGCGTGGGACTTTCTGGAACTGTCTCCTGGGTGGGGGCTCGTATGCGTGGGACATTCTGAGACTGTCTCCTGGGTGGGGGTCGTCTGCGTGGGACTATCTGGGACTGGGTGTCGTCTGTGTGGGACTTTCTGTGACTGTGGGTCGTCTGCGTTGGTCTTTCTGGGACTGTCTCCTGGGTGGGAGTCGTCTGCGTGGGACTTGCTGGGACTGGGGGCCGGCCGCGTGGGACTTTTTGGGAGTGGGGTTCGTCTGCGATGGACTTTCTGGGACTGTCTCCCTGTTGGGAGGTCGTCTGCGTGGTACTTTCTGGGACTGTCTCTTGGGTGGGCGGGTCGTCTGCGTGGGACTTTCAGGGACTGGGTCTCGTCTGCGTGGGACTTTCTGGGACTGTCTACTGGGTGGGGTGTCGTCTGCCTGGGACTTTCTGGGACTGGCTCCTGGGTGGAAGGGTCGTCTGCGTGGGACTTTCTGGGACTGGCTCCTGGGTGGGTGTTCATCTGCGTGGGATTCTCTGGGACTGGGGGTCGTCTGCGTGGGACTTGCTGGGACACTCTTCTGTCTGGGGCTCGTCTGCGTGGGAATTTCTTGGACTGGGTGTCGTCTGCGTGGGACTTTCTGGGACTGTCTCCTGGGTGGGGGCTCCTCTGCGTTGGACTTTCTGGGACTGGGTGTCGTCTGCATGGGTCTTTCTGGGACAGTCTCCTGGGTGCGGTGTCGTCTGCGTGGGACTTTTTGGGACTGGGGGTCGTCTGCGTGGGACTTTCTGGGACTGTCTTTTGGCTGGGGGTTCGTCTGCGTGGGACTTTCTGGGACTGGGGTCGTCTGCGTGGGCGTTTCTGGGACTGTGGGTCTTTTGCGTGGGACTTTCTGGGACTGTCTCCTGGGGGGGGTGTCTGTCTGGAACTTTCTGGGACTGTCTCCTGGGTGGGGGTCGTCTGCATGGGACTTCCTAGGACTGGGGGTCGTCTGTGTGGGACTTTCTGGGACTGGGGGTCGTCTGCGTGGGACTTTCTGGGACTGTCTCCTGGGTGGGGGGTCGTCTGCGTGGGACTTTCTGGGACTGTCTCCTGAGTGGGGGGTCGTCTGCGTGGGATTTACTTGGACTGGGGTCGTCTGCCTGGGACTTGCTGGGACACTCTCCTGTCTGGGGGTCGTCTGCGTGGGACTTTCTTGGACTGGGCGTCGTCTGCGTGGGACTTTCTTGGACTGTCTCCTGGGTGGGGTATCGTCTGCGTGGAATTTCTGGGACTGTCTCCTGCGGTGGGGTGTTGTCTGTTTAGGACTTTCTTGGACTGTCTCCTGGGTGGGCGTCGTCTTCGTGGGACTTTCTGGGACTGTCTCCTGGGTGGGGGTCTTCTGCATGGGACTTCCTAGGACTGGGGGTCGTCTGTGTGGGACTTTCTGGGACTGGGGGTCGTCTGCGTGGGTCTTTCTGGGACTGTCTCATGCGTGGGGGTTCGTCTGCCTGGGACTTTCTGGGACTGTCTCCTGGGTGGGGGCTCGTCTGCGTGGGAATTTCTGAGTCTGTCTCCTGGGTGGGGGTCGTCAGCGTGGGTCTTTCTGTGACTGGGGGTCGTCTGCGTGGGACTTTCTGGGATTGTCTCCTGGGTGGGTGTTCGTGTGCGTGGGACTTTCTGTGACTGGGGGTTGTCTGCGTGGGATATATGGGTCTGTCTCCTGGGTGGGCGGTCGTCTGCATGGGACTTTCTGGGACTGGGGGTCGTCTGCGTCGGATATCTGTGTCTGTCTCCTGGATGGGGGGTCGTCTGCATGGGACTTTCTGGGACTGGGTGTCGTCTGCGTGCGACTTTCTGGGATTGTCTCATGGGTTGGGGGGGTCTTCTGCGTGCGTTTTGCTGGGACTGGGGGTCGTCTGCGTGGGACTTTTTGGGACTGTCTCCTGTCTGGAGGATCGTCTGCGTGGGACTTTCTGGGACTAGGGGGTCGTCTGCGTGGGACTTTCTGGGACTCGGGGTCGTCTGCGTTGAACTTTCTGGGACTGGGTGTCGTCTGCGTGGGACTTTCTGGGACTGTCTCCTGGGTGGGGGGTCGTCTGCTTGGGACTTTGTGGGACTGGGGGTCGTCTGCGTGGGACTTTCTGGGAGTGGGTGTCGTCTGCGTGGGACTTTCTGGGACTGTCTCCTGGGTGGGGGGTCGTCTGTGTCGAAAAAACTTTTGTAATTATGGATAAGGTAAGAAATTCTCGACAATTGGACGCCTATATTTTGTGGATTCCATAGAAAGGAAAAATTAGAAATGCAGTCTTATTGTGCACACTGGAATTCGGACGCTGTAAATTGTCAGACGACATACGGCGCACATGGTGACAGCTGTCCTTTTTACTATCTGAGCAAATGAAAAATCCCTGTAAACATAGACAAATCAAATAATTGTACACAATTTTATACCCATTTTGAAAATATTTCTTTTACAGGAAAAAATTTATAAACAAGTGAAATGTGACTGATTTCCCAGTTTAGGGCCGCATGACAATTTCCGCAAATGAGCTAAGAAAAGTCACCATACCGTTGAATTTCGACTGAACTCTAATCAAGGTGTCGAAAAAACTTTTGTAATTATGGATGAGGTAAGCAATTCCCGACAATTGGACACCAATATTTTGTGGATTCTATAAAAAGGGAAAATTACAAATGCAGTTTTATAGTGCACACTGGAATTCGGACGATGTAAATTGTCAGACGACATACCGCACACATGGTGAAAGCTGTACTTTTTACTATCTGAGCAAATGAAAAATCTCTGTATATATAGATAAATCAAATAATTGCACACAATTTGATACCCAATTTGAAAATATTTCTTTAATGGAAAAAGTTATAAACAAGTGAAATATGACTGATTTCCCTGTTTAGGGCTGCATAACAATTTCCGTAAATGAGCTAACACAAGCCCAATACCGTTGAATTTCGGCTCCACTCTATTCAAGGTGTCGAAAAACGTTTGAACTTATGGATAAGGTAAGAAATTCCCGACAATTGGACACCAACAGATCAGAGGCCATGCTGCTGGAGGTAGTCTAACATCTTACATTAGACGCTCAAATATGGACGGGAAACCAACAGATCAGAGGCCATGCTGCTGGACGTAGTTTATCTTTATACATTAGACGCTCAAATATGCACCAGAAACCAACAGATCAGAATCATGGCTGCTGGATGTAGTGTATCATTTTACACAAACGCTCAAATATCGAACGAAAGCCAACTGGTCAGAGGCCATGCTGCTGGTCGTAGTCAAAAATATTACATTAGACGCTCAAATATGGACCGGAAACCAACAGATCAGAGGCCATGCTGCTGGACGTAGTTTATCTTTTTACATTAGACGCTCATATATGCACCAGAAACCAAGAGATCAGAAACAGGGCTGCTGGACGTTGTGTATCATATACACAAGACGCTCAAATATCGACCGGAAATCTACAGGTCAGAGGCCATGCTGCTGGAAGTAGTCTAAAATCTTACATTAGACGCTCAAATATGGAAATTAAACCAACAGATCAGACGCCATGCTGCTGGACGTACTTTATCTTTTTACATTAGACGCTCAAATATGCACCAGTAACCAAGAGATCAGAAACAGGGCTGCTGGACGTAGTGTATCATCTTACACAAGATGCTCAAATATGGACCGGAAGCCAGCAGGTCAGAGGCTATGCTGCTGGACGTAGTCTAAAATCTTATATTAGACGCTCAAATATGGACCGGAAACCAACAGATCAGAGGCCATGCTACTGGACGTAGTATATCTTTTTACATTAGACGCTCAAATATGCACAAGATACCAAGAGATCAGAAACAGGGCTGCTGGACGTAGTGTATCATCTTACACAAGACGCTCAAATATGGACCTGAAGCGAACAGGTCAGAGGCAATGCGGCAGGACGTAGTCTAAAATCTTACATTGGACGCTCAAATATGGACCGGAATCCAACAGATCAGAGGCAATGCTGCTGGATGTAGTGTATCATCTTACACAAGACGCTGAAATATCGACCGGAAACATACAGGTCAGAGGCCATGCTGCTGGACGTAGTCTAAAATCTTATATTAGACGCTCAAATATGGACCGGAAACCAACAGATCAGAGGCCATGCTGCTGGACGTAGTATATCTTTTTACATTAGACGCTCAAATATGCAGAAGAAACCAAGAGATCAGAAACAGGGCTGCTGGAAGTAGTGTATCATCTTACAAAAGATTCTCAAATATGGACCGGAAGCCAACAGGTCAGAGGCCATGCGGCTGGACGTAGTCTAAAATCTTACATTGGACGCTCAAATATGGTCCGGAAACCATCAGATCAGAATCATGGCTGCTGGACGTAGTGTATCATCTTACACAAGACGCTCAAATATGGACCGGAAGCCAAGAGGTCAGAGTCCATGCTGCTGGTCGTAGTCTAAAATCTTACATTAGAGGCTCAAAGATGGACAGGAAACCAACAGATCAGGGGCCATGCTGCTGGACGTAGTTTATCTTTTACATTAGACGGTCAAATATGCACCAGAAACCAAGAGATCAGAAACAGGGCTGCTGGACGTTGTGTATCATATACACAAGACGATCAAATACGGACCGGAAACCAAGAGTTCAGAGGCCATGCTGCTGGACGTTGTCTAAAATCTTACATTAGACGCTCAAATATGGACCGGAAACCAACAGATCATAGGCCATGCTGCTGGACGTAGTTTATCTTTTTACATTAGACGGTCAAATATGCACCAGAAACCAACAGATCAGAATCATGGCTGCTAGACGTAGTGTATCATCTTACACAAGACGCTCAGATATGGTCCGGAAGCCAACAGGTCAGAGGCCATGCTGCTGGACGTAGTCTAAAATCTTACATTAGACGCTCAAATATGGACCGGAAACCAACAGATCAAAGGCCATGCTGCTGGTCGTCGTTTATCTTTTTACATTAGACGCTCAAATATGCACCAGAAACCAAGAGATCAGAAACAGGGCTGCTGGACGTAATGTATCATCTCACACAAGACGCTCAAATATGGACCGGAAGCCAACAGGTCAGAGGCTATGTTGCTGGATGTAGTCTAAAATCTTATATTAGACGCTCAAATATGGACCGGAAACCAACAGATGAGAGGCCATACTGCGGGACGTAGTTTACCTTTTACATTAGACGCTCAAATATGGACCGAAATCCAACAGATCAGAGGCCATGCTGCTGGACGTAGTTTCTCTTTTTACATTAGACGCTCAAATATGCACCAGAAACCAAGAGATCAGAAACAGAGCTGATGGAAATAGTGTATCATCTTACACAAGACGCTCAAATATGGACGGAAGCCAACAGATCAGAGGCTATGCTGCTGGACGTAGTCTAAAATCTTAGATTCATAAATAAGCACCAGAAACCAATAGATCAGAATCATGGCTGCTGGACATAGTGTATCATCTTACACAAGACGCTCAAATATGAACCGGAAGCCAAGAGGTCAGAGTCCATGCTGCTGGACGTAGTCTAAAATCTTACATTAGACGCTCAAATATGGACCGGAAACCAACAGATCAGAGGCCATGCTGCTGGTCGTAGTTTATCTTTTTACATTAGACGCTCAAATATGCACCAGAAACCAACAGATCAGAAGCATGGCTGCTAGACGTAGTGTATCATCTTACACAAGACGGTCAAATATTGACGGGAAGCCAAGAGGTCAGAGGCCATGCTGCTGGGCGTAGTCTAAAATCTTACATTAGACGCTCAAATATGGACCGGAATCCAACAGATCAGAGCCCATGCTGCTGGACGTAGTTTATCTTTTTATATTAGACGCTCAAATATGCACCAGAAACCAACAGATCAGAATCATGGCTGCTGGACGTAGTGTATCATCTTACACAAGACGCTCAAATATCGACCGGAAACATACAGGTCAGAGGCCATGCTGCTGGACGTAGTCTAAAATCTTACATTAGACGCTCAAATATGGACCGGAAACCAACAGATCAGAGGCCATGCTGTTGGTCGTAGTTTATCTTTTTACATTAGACGCTCAAATATGCAACAGAAACCAACAGATCAGAATCATGGCTGCTAGACGTAGTGTATCATCTTACACAAGACGCTCAGATATGGTCCGGAAGCCAACAGGTCAGAGGCCATGCTGCTGGACGTACTTCATCTTTTTACATTAGACGCTCAAATATGCACCAGAAACCGAGTGATCAGAAACAGGGCTGCTGGACGTAGTGTATCATCTTACACAAAAATGCTCAAATATGGACCGGAAGCCAACAGGTCAGAGGCTATGCTGATGGACGTAGTCTAAAATCTTATATTAGACGCTCAAATATGGTCCGGAAACCAACAGATCAGAGGCCAAGCTGCTGGACGTAGTTTATCTTTTACATTAGACGGTCAAATATGCACCAGAAACCAAGAGATCAGAAACAGGGCTGCTGGACGTAGTTTATCATCTTACACAAGACGCTCAAGTATGGACCGGAAGCCAACAGGTCAGAGGCCATTCTGCTGGACGTAGTCTAAAATCTTACATTGGACGCTCAAATATGAACCGGAAACCAACAGATCAGAGGCCATGCTGCTGGACGTAGATTATCTTTTTACATTAGACGCTCAAATATGCACCAGAAACCAAGAGATCAGAAACAGGGCTGCTGGACGTTGTGTATCATATAGACAAGACGCTCAAATACGGACCGGAAACCAAGAGTTCAGAGGCCATGCTGCTGGACGTAGTCTAAAATCTTACATTAGACGCTCAAATATGGACCGGAAACCAACAGATCAGAGGCCATGCTGCTGGTCGTAGTTTATCTTTTTACATTAGACGCTCAAATATGCACCAGAAACCAACAGATCAGAAACATGGCTGCTAGACGTAGTGTATCATCTTACACAAGACGCTCAGATATGGTCCGGAATCCAACAGGTCAGAGCCCATGCTGCTGGACGTAGTCTAAAATCTTACATTAGTCGCTCAAATATGGACCGGAAACCAACAGATCAGAGGCCATGCTGCTGGTCGTAGTTTATCTTTTTACATTAGACGCTCAAATATGCACCAGAAACCAAGAGATCAGAAACAGGGCTGCTGGACGTAGTGTATCATCTTACACAAGATGCTCAAATATGGACCGGAAGCCAACAGGTCAGAGGCTATGCTGCTGGACGTAGTCTAAAATCTTTTATTAGACGCTCAAATATGCACCAGAAACCAAGAGATCAGAAACAGGGCTGCTGGATGTAGTGTATCATCTTACACAAGACGCTCAAATATGGACCGGAAGCCAACAGGTCAGAGGCTATGCTGCTGGACGTAGTCTAAAATCTTATATTAGACGCTCAAATATGGACCGAAAACCAACAGATCAGAGGCCATGCTGCTGGACGTAGTATATCTTTTTACATTAGACGCTCAAATATGCACCAGAAACCAAGAGATCAGAAACAGGGCTGCTGGACGTAGTGAATCATCTTACACAAGACGCTCAAATATGGATTGATGCCAACAGGTCAGAGGCAATGCGGCTGGACGTAGTCTAAAATCTTACATTAGACGCTCAAATATGGACCGGAAACCAACAGATCAGAGGCCATGCTGCTGGTTGTAGTATATCTTTACATTAGACGCTCAAATATGCACCAGAAACCAACAGATCAGAATCATGGCTGCTGGACGTAGTGTATCATCTTACACAAGACGGTCAAATATGGACCTGAAGCCAACAGGTCAGAGGACATGCTGCTGGACGTAGTCTAAAATCTTACATTAGACGCTCAAATATGGACCGGAAACCAACAGAGCAGAGGCCATGCTGCTGGACGTAGATTATCTTTTTACATTAGACGCTCAAATATGCACCATAAACCAAGAGATCAGAAACAGGGCTGCTGGACGTTGTGTATCATATAGACAAGACGCTCAAATACGGACCGGAAACCAAGAGTTCAGAGGCCATGCTGCTGGACGTAGTCTAAAATCTTACATTAGACGCTCAAATATGGACCGGAAACCAACAGATCCCAAGCCATTCTGCTGGACGTAGTTTATCTTTTTACATTAGACGCTCAAATATGCACCAGAAACCAAGAGATCAGAAACAGGGCTGCTGGGCGTAGTGTATCATCTTACACAAGACGCTCAAATATGGACCGGAAGCCAAGAGGTCAGAGTCCATGCTGCTGGTCGTAGTCTAAAATCTTACATTAGAGGCTCAAAAATGGACCGGAAACCAACAGATCAGAGGCCATGCTGCTGGGCGTAGTGTATTTTTTTTCATTAGACGCTCAAATATGCACGAGAAATCACGAGATCAGTAACAGGTCTGCTGGATGTATTGTATCATCTTACACAAGACGCTCAAATATGGACCGGAAGCGAACAGGTCAGAGGCTATGCTGCTGGATGTAGTCGAAAATCTTATATTAGATTCTCAAATATGCACCAGAAACCAATAGATCAGAATCATGGCTGCTGGACATAGTGTATCATCTTACACAAGACGCACAAATATGAACCGGAAGCCAAGAGGTCAGAGTCCATGCTGCTGGACGTAGTCTAAAATCTTACATTAGACGCTCAAATACTAACCGGAAACCAACAGATCAGAGGCCATGCTGCTGGTCGTAGTTTATCTTTTTACATTAGACCCTCAAATATGCACCAGAAACCAACAGATCAGAATCATGGCTGCTAGACGTAGTGTATCATCTTACACAAGACGCTCAGATATGGACCGGAAGCCAACAGGTCAGAGGCCATGCTGCTGGACGTAGTCTAAAATCTTACATTAGACGCTCAAATATGGACCGGAAACCGACAGATCAGAGGCCATGCTGCTGGTCGTAGTTTATCTTTTTACATTAGACGCTCAAATATGCGCCAGAAACCAAGAGATCAGAAACAGGGCTGCTGGACGTAGTGTATCATCTTACACAAGATGCTCAAATATGGACCGGAAGCCAACAGGTCAGAGGCTATGCTGCTGGACGTAGTCTAAAATCTTATATTAGACGTTCAAATATGCACCAGAAACCAAGAGATCAGAAACAGGGCTGCTAGACGTAGTGTATCATCTTACACAAGACGCTCAGATATGGTCCGGAAGCCAACAGGTCAGAGGCCATGCTGCTGGACGTACACTAAAATCTTACATTAGACGCTCAAATATGGACCGGAAACCAACAGATCAGAGGCCATGCTGCTGGACGTAGTTTATCTTTTTACATTAGACGCTCAAATATGCACCAGAAACCAAGAGATCAGAAACAGAGCTGATGGAAGTAGTGTATCATCTTACACAAGACGCTCAAATATGGACCGGAAGCCAACAGGTCAGAAGCTATGTTGCTGGACGTAGTCTAAAATCTTATATTAGACGCTCAAATATGGACCGGAAACCAACCGATCAGAGGCCATGCTGCTGGACCTAGTGTATCTTTTTACATTAGACGCTCAAATATGCACAAGATACCAAGAGATCAGAATCATGGCTGCTGGACATAGTGTATCGTCTTACACAAGACGGTCAAATATGGACCGGAAGCCAAGAAGTCAGAGTCCATGCTGCTGGGCGTAGTCTAAAATCTTGCATTAGATGCTCAAATATGGACCGGAAACCACCAGATCAGAGGCCATGCTGCTGGACGTAGTTTATCTTTTATATTAGACGGTTAAATATGCACCAGAAACCAACAGATCACAAACAGGTCCATATTTGAGCGTCTAATATAAGATTTGAGACTACGTCCAGCAGCATAGCCTCTGACCCGTTGGCTTCCGGTCCATATTTGAGCGTCTTGTGTAATATGACACACTACGTCCAGCAGCCCTGTCTCTGATCTGTTGGTTTCTGGTGCATATTTGAGCGTCTAATGTAAAAAGATAAACTACGTCCAGCAGCATGGCCTCTGATCTGTTGGTTTCCGATCCATATTTGAGCATCTAATGTAAGATTTTAGATTACCTCCAGCAGCATGGCCTCTGACCTGTTGGCTTCCGGTCCATATTTGAGCCTCTTGTGTAAGATGATACACTACGTCCAGCAGCCCTGATTCTGATCTCTTGGTCTCTGGTGCATATTTGAGCGTTTAATGTAAAAAGATAAACTACGTCCAGCAGCATGGCCTCTGACCTGTTGGTTTCTGGTTCATATTTGAGCGTCTAATGTTAAAAGATAAAGTACGTCCAGCAGCATAGCTGCTGATCTGTTGGTTTAACCTCCATATTTGAGCGTCTAATGTAAGATTTTAGACTACGTCCAGCAGCATGGCCTCTGACCTGTAGGTTTCCGGTCGATATTTGAGCGTCTTGTGTAAGATGATACACTACGTCCAGCAGCGATGATTCTGATCTGTTGGTTTCTGGTGCATATTTGAGCCTCTAATGTAAAAAGATAAACTACGTCCAGCAGCATGGCCTCTGATCTGTTGGTTTCCAGTCCATATTTGAGCGTCTAATTTAAGATATTACACTACGTCCAGCAGCATGGCCTCTGACCTCTTGGTTTCCGGTCCATATTTGAGCGTCTTGTGTAAGATGATATACAACGTCCAGCAGCCCTGTTTCTGATCTCTTGGTTTCTGGTGCATATTTGAGCGTCTAATGTAAAAAGATATACTACGTCCAGCAGCATGGCCTCTGATCTGTTGGTTTCCGGTCCATATTTGAGCGTCTAATTTAAGATTTTAGACTACGTCCAGCAGCACGGCCTCTGACCTGTTGGCTTCCGGTCCATATTTGACCGTTTTGTGTAAGATTATACACTACGTCCAGCAGCCCTGTTTCTGATCTCTTGGTTTCTGGTGCATATTTGAGCGTCTAATGTAAAAAGATATACTACGTCCAGCAGCATGGCCTCTGATCTGTTGGTTTCCGGTCCATATTTGAGCTTCTAATGTAATATCTTAGATTACGACCAGCAGCATGGCCTCTGACCTCTTGGCTTCCGGTCCATATTTGACCGTCTTGTGTAAGATGATACACTACGTCCAGCAGCCATGATTCTGATCTGTTGGTTTCTGGTGCATATTTGAGCGTCTAATGTAAAAAGATGAACTACGTCCAGCAGCATGGCCTCTGATCTGTTGGTTTCCCGACCATATTTGAGCGTCCAATGCAAGATTTTAGACTACGTCCAGCAGCATGGCCTCTGACCTGTTGGCTTCCGGACTATATCTGAGCGTCTTGTGTAAGATGATACACTACGTCTAGTATCCATGGTTCTGATCTGTTGGTTTCTGGTGCATATTTGAGCGTCTAATGTAAAAAGATAAACTACGTCCAGCAGCATGGCCTCTGATCTGTTGGTTTCCGGTCCATATTTGAGCGTCTAATGTAAGATTTTAGACTACGTCCAGCAGCATGGCCTCTGAACTCTTGGTTTCCGGTCCATATTTGAGCATCTTGTGTAAGATGATACACAACGTCCAGCAGCCCTGTTTCTGATCTCTTGGTTTCTGGTGCATATTTGAGCGTCTAATGTAAAAAGATAATCTACCACCAGCAGCAGGCCTCTGATCTGTTGGTTTCCGGTTCATATTTGAGCGTCTAATGTAAGATTTTAGACTACGCCCAGCAGCATGGCCTCTGACCTTTTGGCTTCCGGTCTATATTTGAGCGTCTTCTGTAAGATGATACACTACGTCCAGCAGACCTGTTCCTGATCACTTGCTTTCTGGTGCATATTTGAGCGTCCAATGTAAAAAGATAAACTACGTGCAGCAGCATGGCCTCTGATCTTTTGGTTTGCGGTTCATATTTGTGCGTCTAATGTAATATTTTAGACTACATCCAGCAGCATGGCCTCTGACCTGTTGGCTTCCGCTACATAAGTGAGCGTCTTGTGTAAGATGATACACTACGTCCAGCAGCCCTGTTTCTGATCTCTTGGTTTCTGGAGCATATTTGACCGTCTAATGTAAAAGATAAACTACGTCCAGCAGCATGGCCTCTGATCTGTTGGTTTCCGGTCCATATTTGAGCCTCTAATGTAGATTTTAGACTACGACCAGCAGCATGGCCTCTGACCTGTTGGCTTCCGGTCCATATTTGAGCGTCTTGTGTAAGATGATACACTACGTCCAGCAGCCATGATTCTGATCTGTTGGTTTCTGGTGCATATTTGAGCGTCTAATGTAAAAAGATAAACTACGTCCAGCAGCATGGCCTCTGATCTGTTGGTTTCCGGACCATATTTGAGCGTCCAATGTAAGATTTTAGACTACGTCCAGCCGCATTGCCTCTGACCTGTTGGCTTTAGGTCCATATTTGAGCGTCTTGTGTGAGATGATACACTACGTCCAGCAGCCCTGCTTCTGATCTCTTGGTATCTTGTGCATATTTGAGCGTCAAATGTAAAAAGATATACTACGTCCAGCAGCATGGCCTCTGATCTGTTGGTTTCCGGTCCATATTTGAGCCTCTAATGTAAGATTTTAGACTACGACCAGCAGCATGGACTCTGACCTCTTGGCTTCCGGTCCATATTTGACCCTCTTGTGTACGATGATACACTACGTCCAGCAGACATGATTCTGATCTGTTGGTTTCTGGTGCCTATATGAGCGTCTCATATAAAAAGATAAACTACGTCCAGCAGCATGGCATCTGATCTGTTGGTTTCCGGACCATATTTGGGCGTCCAATGTAAGATTTTAGACTACGTCCAGCCGTATTGCTTCTGACCAGTTGGCTTCAGGTCCATATTTGAGCGTCTTGTGTAAGATGATACACTACGTCCAACAGCCCTGTTTCTGATCTCTTTGTATCTTGTGCATATTTGAGCGTCTAATTTAAAGATATACTACGTCCAGCAGCATGGCCTCTGATCTGTTGGTTTCCGGTCCATATTTGAACGTCTAATATAAGAATTTAGTCTACGTCGAGCAGCATAGCCTCTGACCTGTTGGCTTCCGGTCCATATTTGAGCGTCTTGTGTAAGATGATACACTACGTCCAGCAGCCCTGTTTCTGATGTCTTGGTTTCTTGTGCATATTTGAGCGTCTAATGTAAAAAGATATACTACATCCAGCAGCATGGCCTCTGATCTGTTGGTTTCCGGTCCATATTTGAGCGTCTAATATAAGATTTTAGACTACGTCCAGCAGCATAGCCTCTGACCTGTTGGCTTCCGGTACATATTTGAGCGTCTTGTGTAAGATGATACACTATTTCCAGCAGCTCTGTTTCTGATCTCTTGGTTTCTGGTGCATATTTGAGCGTCTAATGTAAGAGATAAACTACGTCCAGCAGCATGGCCTCTGATCTGTTGGTTTCCGTTCCATATTTGAGCATCTAATGTAAGATTTTAGACTAGGACCAGCAGCATGGACTCTGACCTCTTGGCTTCCGGTCCATATTTGAGCGTCTAGTGTAAGAAGATACACTACGTCCAGCAGATATGATTCTAATCTGTTGGTTTCAGGTGCATATTTGAGCATCTAATGTAAAAAGATAAACTACGTCCAGCAGCATGGTCTCTGATCTGTTGTTTTCCGGACCATATTTGAGCGTCCAATGTAAGATATTAGACTACGTCCAACCGCATTGCCTCTGACCTGTTGGCTTCAGGTCCATATTTGAGCGTCTTGTGTAAGATGATACACTACGTCCAGCAGCCCTGTTTCTGATCTCTTGGTATCTTGTGCATATTTGAGCGTCTAATGTAAAAAGATATACTACGTCCAGCAGCATGGCCTCTGAGCTGTTGGTTTCCGGTCCATATTTGAGCGTCTAATATAAGATTTTAGACTACGTCCAGCAGCATAGCCTCTGACATGTTGGCTTCCCGTCCATATTTGAGCGTCTTGTGTAACATGATACACTACGTCCAGCAGCCCTGTTTCTGATCTCTTGGTTTCTGGTGCATATTTGAGCGTCTAATGTAAAAAGATAAACTACGTCCAGCAGCATGGCCTCTGATCTGTTGGTTTCCGGTCCATATTTGAGCGTCTAATGTAAGATTTTAGACTACGTCCAGCAGCATGGCCTCTGACCTGTTGGATTCCGGTCCATATTTGAGCGTCTTGTGTAAGATGATACACTACGTCCAGCAGCCCTGTTTCTGATCTCTTGGTTTCTGGTTACTATTTGACCGTCTAATGTAAAAAGATAAACTACGTCCAGCAGCATGGCCTCTGATCTGTTGGTTTCCGGACCATATTTGAGCGTCCAATGTAAGATTTTAGACTACGTCCAGCAGCATGGCCTCTGAACTCTTGGTTTCCGGTCCGTATTTGAGCGTCTTGTGTATATGATACACAATGTCCAGCAGATATGATTCTAATCTGTTGGTTTCAGATGCATATTTGAGCATCTAATGTAAAAAGATAATCTACGTCCAGCAGCATGGCCTCTGATCTGTTGTTTTCCGGACCATATTTGAGCGTCCAATGTAAGATTTTAGACTACGTCCAGCAGCATTGCCTCTGACCTGTTGGCTTCAGGTCCATATTTGAGCGTCTTGTGTAAGATGATACACTACGTCCAGCAGCCCTGTTTCTGATCTCTTGGTTTCTGGTGCATATTTGAGCGTCTAATGTAAAAAGATAAACTACGTCCAGCAGCATGGCCTCTGATCTGTTGGTTTCCGGTCCATATTTCAGCGTCTAATGTAAGATTTTAGACTACGTCCAGCAGCATTGCCTCTGACCTGTTGGCTTCCGGACCATATCTGAGCGTCTTGTGTAAGGTGATACACTACGTCTAGCAGCCATGATTCTGGTCTGTTTGTTTCTGTTGCATATTTGAGAGTCTAATGTAAAAAGATATACTACGTCCAGCAGCATGGCTTCTGATCTGTTGGTTTCCGTTCCATATTTGAGCGTCTAATGTAAGATTTTAGACTACGTCCAGCAGCATGGCCTCTGAACTCTTGGTTTCCGGTCCGTATTTGAGCGTCTTGTGTATATGATACACAATGTCCAGCAGCCCTGTTTCTGATCTCTTGGTTTATGGTGCATATTTGAGCGTCTAATGTAAAAAGATAAACTACGACCAGCAGCATGGCCTCTGATCTGTTGGTTTCCGGTTCATATTTGATCGTCTACTGTATGATTTTAGACTACGTCCAGCAGAATGGCCTCTGACCTCTTGGCTTCCGGTCCATATTTGAGCGTCTTGTGTAAGATGATACACTACGTCCAGCAGCCATGATTCTGATCTGTTGGTTTCTGGTGCATATTTGAGAGTCTAATATAAAAAGATAAACTACGTCCAGCAGCATGGCCTCTGATCTGTTGGATTCCGGTCCATATTTGAGCGTCTAATGTAAGATTTTAAACTACGCCCAGCAGCATGGCCTCTGACCTCTTGGCTTGCGGTCAATATTTGACCGTCTTGTGTAAGATGATACACTACGTCCAGCAGCCATGATACTGATCTCTTCTTTCTGATGCATATTTGAGCGTCTAATGTAAAAAGATAAACTACGTCCAGCAGCATGGCCTCTGATCTGTTGGATTCCGGTCCATATTTGAGCGTCCAATATAAGATTTTAGACTACGTCCAGCAGAATAGCATGTGACCTGTTGGCTTCCGGTCCATATTTGAGCATCTTGTGTAAGATGATACACTACGTCCAGCAGCCCTGTTTCTGATCTCTTGGATTCTGGTGCATATTTGAGCGTTTAACGTAAAAAGATAAACTACGTCCAGCAGCATGGCCTCTGATCTGTTGGGTTCCGGTCCATATTTGGGCGTCTAATGAAAGATATTAGACTACGTCCAGCAGCATGGCCTCTGACATGTTGGCTTCCGGACCATATCTGAGCGTTTTGTGTAAGATGATACACTACGTCTAGCAGCCATGATTCTGATCTGTTGGTTTCTGGTGCATATTTGAGCGTCTAATGTAAAAAGATAAACTACGTCCTGCAGCATGGCCTCTGTCCTGTTGGTTTTCGATCCATATATGAGCGGCTAATGTACGATTTTAGAATATGTCCAGCAGCATGTCCTCTGACCTGTTGGCTTCCGGTCCATATTTGAGCGTCTTGTGTGAGGTGATACACTACGTCCAGCAGACCTGTTTCTGATCTCTTGGTTTCTGGTGCATATTTGAGCGTCTAATGTTAAAAGATAAAGTACGTCCAGCAGCATGGCCTCTGATCTGTTGGTTTCCCGTCCATATATGAGCGTCTGATGTAAGATTTTAGACTACGTCCAGCAGCATGGCCGTTGTTCTGTTGGTTTCCGGTCCATATTTGAGCCTCCAATGTAAGATCTTAGACTACGTCCAGCAGCATGGCCTCTGACCTGTAGGGTTCCGGTCGATATTTGAGTGTCTTGTGTAAGATGATACACTACGTCCAGCAGCCATGATTCTGATCTGTTGGTTTCTGGTGCATATTTGAGCGTCTAATGGAAAAAGATAAACTACGTCCAGCAGCATGGCCTCTGACCTGTTGGTTTTCGATCCATATTTGAGCGGCTAATGTAAGATTTTAGACTACAACCAGCAGCATAGCCTCTGACCTGTTGGCTTCCGGTCCATATTTGAGCGTCTTGTGTAAGATGATACACTACGTCCAGCAGCCCTGTTTCTGATCTGTTGGTTTCTGTTGCATACTTGAGCGTCTAATGTAAAAAGATAAACTACGTCCTGCAGCATGTCCTCTGATCTGTTGTTTTCCGGTCAACATTTAAGCGTCTAATGTAAGATGTTAGACTACGTCCAGTAGCATGGCCTCTGACCTGTTGGCTTACGGTTCATATTTGAACGTCTTGTGTAAGATGAAACACTACGTCCAGTAGCCCTGTTTGTGTTTTCTTGGTTTATGGTGCATATTTGAACGTCTAATGTAAAAAGATAACATACGTCGAGCAGCATGGCCTCTGATCTATTGGTTTCTGGTCCATATTTGAGTGTCTAATGTAAGATTTTAGACTACGACCAGCAGCATAGCCTCTGACCTTTTGGCTTCCGGTCCATATTTGAGCGTCTTGTGTAAGATGATACACTACGTCCAGCAGCCCTGTTTCTGATATCTTGGTTTCTGGTGCATATTTAGCGTCTAATGTAAAAAGATAAACTACGTCCAGCAGCATGGCCTCTGATCTGTTGGTTTCCGGTCAATATTTGAGCGTCTAATGTAATATTTTTGACTACGACCAGCAGCATGGCCTCTGACCAGTTGGCTTTCGTTCGATATTTGAGCGTTTGTGTAAAATGATACACCACGTCCAGCAGCCATGATTCTGGTCTCCTGGTTTCTCGTGCATATTTGAGCGTCTAATGTAAAAAGATCAACTACGCCCAGCAGCATGGCCTTTGTCCTGTTGGTTTCCGGTCCATATTTGAGCCTCCAATGTAAGATCTTAGACTACGTCCAGCAGCATGGCCTCTGACCTGTTAGCTTCCGGTCCATATTTGAGCGTCTTGTGTGAGATGATACACTACGTCCAGCAGCCATGATTCTGATCTGTTGGTTTATGGCGCATATTTGAGCGTCTAATGTAAAAAGATGAACTACGGCCAGCAGCATGGCCTCTGATCTGTTGGTTTCCCGTCCATATTTGAGCGTCTAATGTAAGATGTTAGACTACGTCCAGCAGCATGGCCTCTGATCTGTTGGTGTCCAATTGTCGGGAATTTCTTACCTTATCCATAAGTTCAAACGTTTTTCGACACCTTGAATAGAGTGGAGCCGAAATTCAACGGTATGGGGCTTGTGTTAGCTCATTTACGGAAATTGTTATGCAGCCCTAAACAGGGAAATCAGTCATATTTCACTTGTTTATAACTTTTTCCATTAAAGAAATATTTTCAAAATGGGTATCAAATTGTGTGCAATTATTTGATTTGTCTATGTATACAGGGATTATTCATTTGCTCAGATAGTAAAAAGTACAGCTTTCACCATGTGCGCGGTATGTCCTCTGACAATTTACAGCGTCCGAATTCCAGTGTGCACAATAAGACTGCATTTCTAATTTTTCCCCTTTATAGAATCCACAAAATATTGCTGTCCAATTGTCGGGAAATTCTTACCTTATCCCTAATTAAAGAAGTTTTTTCGACATCTTGAATAGAGTCGAGGCGTAATTCAACGGTATGGGGACCTGTGTTAGCTCATTTTCGGAAATTGTCATGCGGCCCTAAACTGGGAAATCAGTCATATCCACTTGTTCATAACTTTTTTCCAGTAAAATAAAATATTTTCAAAATGAATATCAGATGGTGTGCAATTATTTGATTGGTCTATGTATGCAGGGATTTTATATTTGGTCAGATAGTAAAAAGGACAGCTTTCACCAGGTGCGCGGTATGTCGTCTGACAATTTACAGTTTCCGAATTCCAGTGTGAACAATAAGACTGCATTTCTAATTTTTCCTTTTTAAAGAATCCTCAAAATATTGTTTTCCAATTGTCGGGAATTTTTTGCCTTATCCATGATTACACAAGTTTTTTCGACACATTGAATAGAGTCGAGGCGAAATTCAACGTTATGGGGAATTGTGTTAGCTCATTTGCGGAAATTCTCATGCGGCCCTAAACTGGGAAATCAGTCATATTTCACTTGTTTATAACTTTTATCAAGTAAAAGAAATATTTTCAAAATGGGTATCAAATTGTGTGCAATTATTTGATTTGTCTATGTATACAGGGATTTTTCATTTACTCAGATAGCAAAAAGTACAGCTTTCAGCATGTGCGCGGTAAGTCGTCAGACAATTTACAGCGTCCGATTTCCAGTGTGCACAATAAGACTGCATTTCTAATTTTTCTATTTTATCGAATCCACAAAATATTGGTGTCCAATTGTCGGGAATTTCTTACCTTATCCATAATTACAAAACTTTTTCGACACGTTGAATAGAGTCGAGGCGAAATTCTACGGTTTGGGGACTTGTGTTAGCTTATATGGGGAAATTGTCATGCGGCCCTAAACTGGGAAATCAGTCATATTTCACTTGTTTATAAATTTTTCCAGTAAAAGAAATATTTTCAAAATGGGTATAAAATTGTGTACAATTATTTGATTTGTCTATGTTTACAGGGATTTTTCATTTGCTCAGATAGTAAAAAGGACAGCTTTCACCATGTGCGCCGTATGTCGTCTGACAATTTACAGCGTCCGAATTCCAGTGTGCACAATAAGACTGCATTTCTAATTTTTCCTTTCTATCGAATCCACAAAATATTGGCGTCCAATTGTCGAGAATTTCTTACCTTATCCATAATTACAAAAGTTCTTCGACACGTTGAATAGAGTCGAGGCGAAATTCAACGGTATGGGGACTTGTGTTAGCTCATTTGCGGAAATTGTCACGCGACCCTAAACTGTGAAATCAGTCATATTTCACTTGTTTATAACTTTTTTCCAGTAAAAGAAATATTTTCAAAATGTGTATCAAATTGTGTGCAATTATTTGATTTGTCTGTGTATACAGTGATATTTCATTTGCTCAGATAGTAAAAAGTACAGCTGTCACCATGTGTTCGGTATGTCGTCTGACAATTTACAGCGACCAGTGTGCACAATAAGAATGCATTTCTAATTTTTCCTTTTTATAGAATCCACAAAATATTGGTGTCCAATTGTCGGAAATTTCTTGCCTTATCCATAATTACAAAAGTTTTTTCGACACAGACGACCCCCCACCCAGGAGACAGTCCCAGAAAGTCCCACGCAGACGACACCCACTCCCAGAAAGTCCCACGCAGACGACCCCCAGTCCCACAAAGTCCCAAGCAGACGACCCCTCACCCAGGAGACAGTCCCAGAAAGTCCCACGCAGACGACCCCCAGTCCCAGAAAGTTCAACGCAGACGACACCGAGTCCCAGAAAGTCCCACGCAGACGACCCCCTAGTCCCAAAAAGTCCCACGCAGACGACCCCCAGTCCCAGCAAGTCGCACGCAGACGACCCCCCCAACCCAGGAGACAATCCCAGAAAGTCGCACGCAGACGACCCCCAGTCCCAGAAAGTCCCATGCAGACGACCCCCACCCAGGAGACAGACCCAGATATCCCACGCAGACGACCCCCAGTCCCAGAAAGTCCCATGCAGACGACCCCCCACCCAGGAGACAGACCCATATATCCCAAGCAGACAACCCCCAGTCACAGAAAGTCCCCCGCACACGAACACCCACCCAGGAGACAGTCCCAGAAAGTCCCACGCAGACGACCCCCAGTCACAGAAAGACCCACGCTGACGACCCCCACCCAGGAGACAGACTCAGAAATTCCCACGCAGACGAGCCCCCACCCAGGAGACAGTCCCAGAAAGTCCCACGCAGACGAACCCCCACGCATGAGACAGTCCCAGAAAGTCCAACGCAGACGAACCCCCACCCAGTAGACAGTCCCAGAAAGACCCACGCAGACGACACCCAGTCCCAGAAAGTCCCACACAGACGACTCCCAGACCTAGGAAGTCCCATGCAGAAGACCCCCACCCAGGAGACAGTCCAAGAAAGTCCTAAACAGACAACACCCCACCCAGGAGACAGTCCCAGAAATCCCACGCAGACGATCCCCCACCCAGGAGACAGTCCAAGAAAGTCCCTTGCAGACGACGCCCAGTCCAAGTAAGTCCCACGCAGACGAACCCCAGACAGGAGAGTGTCCCAGCAAGTCCCAGGCAGACGACCCCCAGTCCCAGTAAATCCCACGCAGACGAACACCCACCCAGGAGACAGTCCCAGAAAGTCCCACGCAGATGACCGCCCACCCAGGAGACAGTCCCAGAAAGTCCCACGCAGACGAACCCCAGTCCCAAAAAGTCCCATGCAGACGACCCCCACCCAGGAGACAGTCCCAGAAAGACCCACGCAGACGAACCCCCACACAGGAGACAGTCCCAGAAAGTCCCATGCAGAAAACGCCCAGTCCCAGAAAGTCCCACGCAGACGACCCCCAAACCAGGGACAGTACAAGAAAGTCCCACGCAGACGATCACCAGTCCCAGAATGTCCCACGCAGACCAGTCACAGTCCAAGAAAGTCCCATGCAGACGACCCCCCACCCATGAGACAGTCCCAGAAAGACCCAAACTGACGACCCCCCACCCAGGAGACAGTCCCAGAAAGTCATACGCAGACGACCCCCAGTCCCAGAAAGTCCCATGCAGACGACCCCCCACCCAGGAGACAGTCCCAGAACGTCCCAAGCAGACGACCCCCACCCAGGAGACAGTCCCAGAAAGTCCCACGTTGACAACCCACAGTCCCAGAAAGTCCCACGCAGACGACCCCCAGTCCCACAATGTCTTACGCAGACGACACCCCCACCCAGGGGACAGTCCCAGAAAGTCCCACGCATACGACCCCCATCCATGAGACCGTCTCAGAAATTCCCACGCAGACGACCCCTAGTCCCAGAAAGTCCCACGCAGACGACCCCCAGTCCCAGAAAGTCCCACGAAGACGAACCCCCACCCAGGAGACAGACCCAGAAAGTCCCACGCAGACGACACCCCACCCAGGAGACAATCCCAGAAAGACCCACCAGACGGACCCCTGTCTCAGAAAGTCCCACGCAGACGACTCCCCACCCAGGAGACAGTCCCAGAAAGACCCACGAAGACGACACCCAGTCCCAGAAAGTCCCACGCAGACGAGTCACAGTCCCATAAAGTCCCACGTAGACGACCCCCCACCCAGGAGACAGTCCCAGAAAGTTCCACGGAGACGACTCCCAGTCCCACAAAGTCCCACGCAGACGATCCCCAGTCCAAGAAAGTCCAACGCAGACGACCCCCAGTCCCAGAAAGTCCCATGCAGACGACCCCCCACCCCGGAGACAGTCCCAGAACGTCCCACGTAGACGACCCCCACCCAGGAGACAGTCCCAGAAATTCCCACGCAGACGAACCCCCACCCCATCAGCAATCTCAGGCTGCTGCAAGCCGAATTCTCCTGACTCTTTTGTGAAAATTGCCTTACAAGCAATCCGAGGCGTCTACGAGCCGACTTCTCTTGTCTCTTTTGTGAAAATTGCCTTAAAAGCAATCTCAGGCTGCTACAAAACGACATCTTTTGTCTCTTTTTTAAAAACTGCCTTACAATCAATATCAGCCAGCTACAAGCCGAATACGCCTGGCTATTTTGTGAAACAGCCTTTCAAGCAATCTCAGGCCTCTACAAATCGACATATGCTGGCTCTTTTGTTACAACTGCCTTACAAGCAATCTCAGCCTTCAGTAATATGAATTATCCTGGCTTTGGTGCGAATTGTCTTACAAGCAATCCCAGGCGGCTACGAGCCGATTTCTCGTGGCGCTTTTATGGCAACTGCCTTACATGAAATCTCAGGCTGACACAAGCCGAATTCTCATTGCGCTTTTGTGACAACTGCCTCACAAGAAATGTCAGGTTGCTACCAGCCGACTTCTCTTGGCTCTTTTGTGAAAGCTGCCTTACAAGTAATATCAGGCCGCTACAAATCGACATCTCCTGTCTCTTTTGTGAAAACTGCCTTACAAGAAATCTCACGCTGCTACAAGCCGAATTCTCCTGGTTCTATTGTGACGACTGCCTAACAAGCAATTTCAGGTTGCAGCAATCCCAAGTCTTCTGGCTTTTTGTGCCAATTGACTTACAACCAATCCCAGGCAGCTACGAGCCGATTTCTGCTGGCTCATTTGTGGCAACTGCCTTACAAGCAATCTCATGCTCCAGCAAGCCGAATTCTCCTGGCTCTTTTGTGCAAATTGCCTTACAAGCAATCCCAGGCGTCTACGAGGCAACTTCTCTTGTCCGTTTTTTAAAAACTGCCTTAAAAGCAATCTTTGATTGCTACAAAACGACATCTTTTGTCTCTTTTTTAAAAACTGCCTTACAATCAATCTCAGCCTGCTACAAGCCGAATACGCCTGGCTCTTTTGTGAAACTGCCTTACAAGCAATCTCAGGCTGCCGCTAGTCCAATTTTCCTGACTTTTTGTGCCAATTGAATTACAAGCAATCCCAGTCTGCTATGAGCCGATTTCTCCTGGCTCTTTTGTGACAACTGCCTTACAAGCAATGTCAGGCTGCTACGAGCCGTCTTCTCTTGGCTCTTTTGTGAAAACTGCCTTAAAAGCAATGTCAGGCTGCTACGAGCCGACTTCTCCTGGGTATTTTGTGGCCACTGCCTTACAAGAAATCTCAGGCTGCTACAAGCCGAATTCTCCTGGCGCTTTTGTGACAACTGCCTTACAAGCAATGTCAGGCTGCTACGAGCCGACTTCTCATGGCTCTTTTGTGAAAACTGCCTTACAAGCAATGTCAGGCTGCTACGAGCCGACTTCCCTTGCTCTTTTGTGAAAACTGCCTTACAATTAATATCAGGCCGCTACAAATCGACATCTCCTGTCTCATTTGTGACAACTGCCTTACAAGTAATATCAAGCTGCTACAAAACGACATCTCCTGTCTCTTTTGTTAAACTGCCGTACAAGCAATCTCAGGCTGATACAAGCCGAATACGCCTGGCTCTTTTGTGAAACTGCCTTGCAATCAATCTCAGGCCGCTACAAATCGACATCTCCTGTCTCTTTTGTGAAAACTGCCTTACAAGCAATCTCAGGCTGCAGCCAGGACAGTTCTCCTGACGTTTTGTGCCAATTGCCTTAAAAGCAATCCCAGGCGGCTACATGCCGATTTCTCCTGGCTCTTTTGTGGTAACTGCCTTACAGGCAATCTCAGGCTGCTACAAGCCGAATTCTCCTGGTTCTATTGTGACAACTGCCTTAAAAACAATCTCAGGCTGCAGCAATCTCAATTCTCCAAGATTTTATTGCCAATTTCCTTACAAGAAATCCCAGGCGGCTACGAGCCGATTTCTCCTGGCCCTTTTGTGGCAACTGCCTTACAATAAATCTCATGCTGCTACAAGCCGAATTCTCCTGGCACTTTTGTGACACCTGCCTTACAAGGAATGTCAGGCTGCTACAAATCGACATATCCTGGCTCATTTGTGACAACTGCAAAACAAGCAATCTCAGGCTGCTGCAAGCCGAATTCTCCTGGCTCTTTTGTGCAATTTGCCTTACAAGCAATCCCAGGCGTCTACGAACCGACTTCTCTTGTCTCTTTTGTGAAATCTGCCTTAAAAGCAATCTCAGGCTACTACAAACGACATCTCCTGTTTCTTTTTTTTAAACTGCCTTACAAGCAATCTCAGCCTGCTACAAATCGCATGGCTCTTTTGTGAAAACTGCCTTACAAGTAATATCAGGGTGCTACAAGACGACATCTCCTCTCTCTTTTGTGAAACTGCCTTACAAGCAATCTCAGGCCGCTACAAGCCGAATACGCCTGGCTCATTTGTGAAATTGCATTGCAAGAAATATCAGGCTGCTACAAATCGTCATCTCCTTCTCTTTTGTGACAACTGCCTTACAAGCAATCTCAGTCTGCCGCCAGCACAGTTCTCCTGACTTTTTGTGCCAATTGCCTTAAAAGCAATCCCAGGCGGCTAAGTGCCGATTTCTCCTGGCTCTTTTGTGGTAACTGCCTTACAAGCAATCTCAGGCCGCTACAAATCGACATATCCTGGCTCTTTTGTCACAACTGCTTTACAAGCAATCTCAGGCTGCCGTTAGTCCAATTCTCCTGATTTTTTGTGCTAATTGCCTTACAAGCAATCCCCGGCTGCTACGAACCGATTTCTCCTGGCTCATTTGTGGTATCTGCCTTACAAGCATTCTCAGGCTGCAGCAATATGAATTCTCCTGGCTTTTTGTGCGTATTGACTTACAAGCAAGCCCAGTCGTCTACGAACCGACTTCTCTTGTCTCTTTTGTGAAAACTGCCTTAAAAGCAATCTCAGACTCCTACAAAACGACATCTCCTGTCTCTTTTTTAAAAACTGCCTTACAATCAATCTCAGCCTGCTACAAGCCGAATACGTCGGGCTTTTTTGTGACAACAGCCTTACTGAGATTACTTTTAGGCAGTTTTCACAAAAGAGAAGGAGATGACGATTTGTAGCAGCCTGATATTGCTTGCAAGGCAATTTCACAAAAGAGTCAGGCGTATTCGGCTTGTAGCGGCCTGAGATTGCTTGTAAGGCAGTTTCACAAAAGAGAAAGTAGATGTCGTTTTGTAGCAGCCTGATATTACTTGTGAGGCAGTTTTCACAAAAGAGTCAGGAGAAGTCGGCTCGTAGCACCCTGACATTGTTTGTAAGGCAGTTGTCACAAAAGCTCCAGGAGAATTCGGCTTGTAGCAGCTTCATATTACTTGTCAGGCAGTTTTCACAAAAGAGCCCAGAGAAGTCGGCTCGTAGCAGCCTGACATTGCTTGTAAGGCAGTTGTCACAAAAGCCCCAGGAGAATTCGGCTTGTAGCAGCCTGAGATTTCTTGTAAGGCAGTTGCCACAAAAGAGCATGGAGAAATCGGCTGGTACGCGCCTGGGATTGCTTGTAAGGCAATTCGCACAAAAAGCCAGGAGAATTCATATTGCTGCAGCCTGAGAATGCTTGTAAGGCAGATGCCACAAATGAGCCAGGAGAAATCGGTTCATAGCAGCCTGGGATTGCTTGTAAGGCAATTGGCACAAAAAGTCAGGAGAAGTGGACTAGCGGCAGCCTGAGACTGCTTGTAAGGCAGCTGTCACAAAAGAGCCAGGATATGTCGATTTGTAGCGGCCGACAAATCAAATAATTGCACACAATTTGATACCCATTTGAAAATATTTCTTTTACTGGAAAAATTTATAAACAAGTGAAATATGACTGATTTCCCAGTTTAGGGACGCATGACAATTTCCGCAAAGGGGCTAACACAAGTCCCCATACCGTTGAATTTCGCCTCGACTCTATTCAAGGTGTTGAAAAAACTTTTGTAATTATGGATAAGGCAAGAAATTCCCGACAATAGGACACGAATATTTTGTGGATTCTATAAAAAGGAAAAATTAGAAATGCAGTCTTATTGTGCATACTGGAATTCGGACGCTGTAAATTGTCAGACGTCATACCGCGCACCTGGTGAAAGCTGTACTTTTTACTATCTGAGCAAATGAAAAATCCCTGTAAACATAAACAAATCAAACAATTGCACAAAATTTGATACCCATTTTGAAAATATTTCTTTTACTGGAAAAAAAGTTATAAACAAGTGAAATATGACTGATTTCCCAGTTTAGGGCCGCATGACAATTTCCGCAAATGAGCTAACAAGGGTTCCCATACCGTTGAATTTCGACTCGACTCTAATCAAGGTGACGAAAAAGCTTTTGTAATTATGAATAAGGCAAGATATTCCCGAAAATTGGACAGCAATATTTTGTGGATTCTATAAAAAGGCAAAATTAGAATTGCAGTCTTATTGTGCACACTGGAATTCGGACGATGTAAATTGTCAGACGACATACCGCGCACCTGGTGAAAGCTGTACTTTTTACTATCTGACCAAATGAAATTCCAGACAATTGGATACCAACAGATCAGAAGCCATGCTGCCTGACGTAGTCTAAAATCTTACATTGGACGCTCAAATATGGACCAGAAACCAACTTATCAGAGGCCATGCTGCATGACGTAGTTTATCTTTTTACATTAGACGCTCAAATATGCACAAGAAACCAAGAGATCAGAAGCAGGGCTGCTGGACGTAGTGTATCATCTTACACAAGACGCTCAAATATGGACCGGAAGCCAAGAGGTCAGAGTCCATTCTGCTGGACGTAGTCTAAAATCTTACATTAGACGCTAAAATATGGACCGGAAACCAACCGATCAGAGGCCATGCTGCTGGTCGTAGTTTAACTTTTTACATTAGACGCTCAAATATGAACCAGGAAACAACAGATCAGAATCATGGCTGCTGGACGTAGTGTATCATCTTACACAAGACGATCAAATATGGACCGGAAACCAAGAGTTCAGAGGCCATGCTGCTGGACGTAGTGTAATATCTTACATTAGACGCTCAAATATAGTCCGGAAACCAACAGATCAGAGGCCATGCTGCAGGACGTAGTTTATCTTTTTACATTAGACGCTCAAATATGCACCAGAAACCAAGATATCAGAAACAGGGCTGCTGGACGTAGTGTATCATCATACATGAGACGCTCAAATATGGACCGGGAGCCAACAGGTCAGAGGCCAAGCTGCTAGACGTAGTCTAATATCTTACATTAGACGCTCAAATATGGACAAGAAACCAACAGATCAGAGGCCATGCTGCTGGACGTAAGTTATCTTTCTACATTAGACGCTCAAATATGCACCAAAAACCAAGAGTTCAGAAACAGGGCTGCTGGACGTAGTGTATCTTCTTACACAACACGCTCAAATCTGGACCGGAAGCCAACAGGTCACAGGCCATGCTGCTGGACGTAGTCTAAGTTCTTACATTAGAAGCACAAATATTGACGGGAAACCAACAGATCAGATGCCATGCTGCTGGGCGTAGTTTATCTATTTACATTAGACGCTCAAATATGTACAGAAACGAACAGATCAGAATCATGTCTGCGGGACGTAGTGTATCATCTTACACAAGACGCTCAAATATGGGCCGGAAGCCAACAGGTCAGAGGCCATGCAGCTGGACGTAGTCTAAAATGTTATATTGGACGCTCAAATATGGACCGGAAACCAACAGATCCGAGGCCATGTGACTTCACGTCGTTTATCTTTTTACATTAGAAGCTCAAATATGCACCAGAAACCAAGAGATCAGAAACAGGGCTGCTGGACGTAGTGTATCATCTTACACAAGATGCTCAAATATGGACCAGAAGCCAACAGGTCACAGGCCATGCTGCTGGACGTAGTCTAATATCTTACATTAGACGCACAAATATGGACGGGAAACCAACAGATCAGATGCCATGCTGCTGGAGGTAGTTTATCTATTTACATTAGACGCTCAAATATGTACAGAAACGAACAGATCAGAATCATGTCTGCTGGACGTAGTGTATCATCTGACACAAGACGCTCAAATATGGACCGGAAGCCAACAGGTCAGAGGCCATGCTGCTGGAGGTAGTCTAAAATCTTACGTTAGACGCTCAAATATGGACCGGAAACCAACAGATCAGAGGCCATGCTGCTGGACGTAGTTTATCTTTTTCCATTAGACGCTCAAATATGCACCAGAAACCAACAGATCAGAATCATGGCTGCTGGACGTAGTGTATCATCTCTACACAAGACGCTCAAATATGGACCGGAAGCCAAGAGGTCAGAGTCCATGCTGCTGGTCGTAGTCTAAAATCTTACATTAGAGGCTCAAATATGGACCGGAAACCAACAGATCAGAGGCCATGCTGCTGGGCGTAGTTTATCTTTCTACATTAGACGCTCAAATATGCACCAGAAACCAAGAGATCAGAAACAGGTCTGCTGGACGTAGTGTATCACCTTACACAAGACGCTCAAATATGGACCGGAAGCCTACAGGTCAGAGGACATGCTGCTGGACGTATTCTAAAAACTTATATTTGCCGCTCAAACATGGATCGAAAACCAACAGGACAGAGGCCATGCTGCAGGACGTAGTTTATCTTTTTACATTAGACGCTCAAATATGCACCAGCAACCAACAGATCAGAATCATGGCTGCTAGAAGTAGTGTATCATCTTACACAAGACGCTCAGATATGGTCCGGAAGCCAACAGGTCAGAGGCCATGCTGCTGGACGTAGTCTAATATCTTTCATTAGACGCTCAAAGAGGCCATGCTGCTGGACGTAGTTTATCTTTTTACATTAGACGCTCAAATATGCATCAGAAACAAGAGATCAGTATCATGGCTGCTGGACGTAGTGTATCATCTTACACAAGACGCTCAAATATGGACCGGAAGCCAAGAGGTCTGAGTCCATGCTGCTGGTCGTAGTCTAAAATCTTACATTAGAGGCTTAAATATGGACCGGAAACCAACAGATCAGAGGCCATGCTGCTGGACGTAGTTTATCTTTCTAAATTTGACGCTCAAATATGCACCAGAAACCAAGATGTCAGAAACAGGGCTGCTGGACGTAGTTTTTAATCTTACACAAGACGCATAAATATGGACCACAAGCCAACACGTCAGAGGCTATGCTGCTGGACGTAGTCTAAAATCTTATATTAGACGCTCAAATATGGACCAGTTGATAACAAAAGTGCCAACAGCACCACAGTTGATAGCAAAAGTGCACACAGCTGATAGCAAAAGTGCCAACAGCTGATAGCAAAATTGCCAACAGCTGATAGCAAATGTGCCAACAGCTGATAGCAGAAGTGCCAAAAGCTGATAGCAAAAGTGCCAACAGCTGATAGCAAAAGTGCTAAGAGCTGATAGCAAAAGTGCCAAGAGCTGATAGCAAAAGTTCCAACAGCACCACAGTGCCAAATAATCCTAGGTATGACTATAAAGTACATCAGACAGCAAGGCTTCTGATCACAAAGGGTCCCAGCTATGAGCAAATAGTGACCCCCCACTAAAAAAAAACACAATGAAAGTATAAAGATACATGTTTATATAAAAACTTGCGAACAACACCAGTTGATAGCAAAAGTGCCAACAGCACCACAGCTGATAGCAAAAGTGCCAACAGCTGATAGCAAAAGTTCCAACAACTGATAGCAAAAGTGCCAAAAGCTGTTAGCAAAAGTGCCAACAGCTGATAGATAAAGTTCCATCAGATCATAGCAAAAGTGCCAACAGCTTATAGAAAAAGGGCCAAAATCTGATAGCAAAAGTGCCAACAGCTGATAGCAAAAGTGGCAACAGCTGATAGCAAAAGTGCCAACAGATTATACCAAAGTGCCAACAGCTGATAGCAAAAGTGCCAACAGCTGATTGCAAAAGTGCCAACAGCTGATAGCAAAAGTGCCAACAGCTGATAGCAAAAGTGCCAACAGCACCACATTGCAACTAGTCCTAGGTATGACTATAAACTACATCTGACAGCAAGGCTTCTGATCACAAAGTGTCCCAGCTATGAGCAAATTGTGGCCCCCCACTAAAAAAAAACACTATGAACGTATAAAAATACATGTTCATATAAAAACTTGCGAACAAAACCAGTTGATAACAAAAGTGCCAACAGCACCACAGCTGATAGCAAAAGTGCAAACAGCTGATAGCAAAAGTGCCAACAGCTGATAGCAAAAGTGTCAACAGCACCACAGTGCCAACTAGTCCTAGGTATGATTATAAACTACATCTGACAGCAAGTCTTTTGATCACAAAGGGTCACAGCTATGAGCAAATAGTGACCCCCCACTAAAAAAAAACACTATGAAAGTATAAAAATACATGTTTATATAAAAACTTGCGAACAACACCAGTTGATAGCAAAAGTGCAAACAGCACCACAGCTGATAGCAAAAGTGCCAACAGCTGATAGCAAAAGTGCCCACAGCTGATAGCAAAAGTGCCAACAGATGATACCAAAAGTGCCAAAAGCTGATAGCAAATGTGCCAACAGCTGATAGCAAATGTGCCAACAGATGATACCAAAAGTTCCAACAGCTGATATCAAAAGTACCAACAGCTGATAGCAAACGTGCCAACAGCACCACAGTGCCAACTAGTCCTAGGTATGACAATAAACAACATCTGACAGCAAGGCTTCTGATCACAAAGGGTCCCAGCTATGAGCAAATAGTGACCCCCCACTAAAAAAAAACACTATGAAAGTATAAAAATACATATTTATATAAAAACTTGCGAACAACACCAGTTGATAGCAAAAGTGCCAACAGCACCACAGCTGATAGCAAAAGTGCCAACAGCTGATAGCAAAAGTGCCAACAGCTGATAGCAAAAGTGCCAACAGCTGATACAAAAAGTGCCAACAGCACCACAGTGCCAACTAGTCCTAGGTATGATTATAAACTACATCTGACAGCAAGGCTTCTGATCACAAAGGGTCTCAGCTATGAGCAAATAGTGACACCCCACTAAAAAAATACACTATGAAAGTATAAAAATACATGTTTATATAAAAACTTGCGAACAACACCAGTTGATAGCAAAAGTGCAATCAGCACCACAGATGATAGCAAAAGTGCCAACAGCTGATAGCAAACGTGCCAACAGCTGATAGCAAAAGTGCAAACAGATGATACCAAAAGTGCCAAAAGCTGATAGCAAATGTGCCAACAGCTGATAGCAAAAGTGCAAACAGATGATACCAAAAGTGCCAAAAGCTGAGAGCAAATGTGCCAACAGATGATACCAAAAGTGCCAACAGCTGATAGCAAAAGTGACAACAGCTGACAGCAAAAGTGCCAACAGCTGATAGCAAAAGTGCCAACAGCTGATAGCAAAAGTGCCAACAGAACCACATTGCCAACTAGTCCTAGGTATGATTATAAACTACATCTGACAGCAAGGCTTCTGATCACAAAGGGTCCCAGCTATGAGCAAATAGTGACCCCCCACTAAAAAAAAAACACTATGAAAGTATAAAAATACATGTTTATATAAAAACATGCGAACAACACCAGTTGATAGCAAAAGTGCGAACAGCACCACAGCTGATAGCAAAAGTGCCAACAGGTGATACCAAAAGTTCCAACAGCTGATAGCAAAAGTGCCAACAGCTGACAGCAAAAGGGCCAACAGCTGATAGCAAAAGTGCCAACAGCTCATAGCAAAAGTGCCAACAGTTGATAGCAAAAGTGCCAACAGCCGATAGCAAAAGTGCCAACAGCTGATTGCAAAAGTGCCAACAGATGATACCAAAAGTGCCAACAGCTGATAGCAAAAGTGCCAACAGCTGATAGCAAAAGTGCCAACATCTCATAGCAAAAGTGCCAACAGCACCACAGTGCCAACTAGTCCTAAGTATGACTGTAAACTACATCTGACAGGAAGACTTCTTATCACAAAGGGTCCCAGCTATGATTAAATAATGACCCCCCTCTAAAAAAAAAACTCTATGAAAGTATAAAAATACATGTTTATATAAAAACTTGCGAACAACACCAGTTGATAGCAAAAGTGCCAAAAGCCGCACAGCTGATAGCCAAAGTTCCAACAGCTGATAGCAAAAGTGCCAACAGCTGATAGCAAAAGTGCCAACAGCCGATAGCAAAAGTGCCAACAGCACCACAATGCCAACTAGTCTTAGGAATGACTATAAACTACATCTGGCAGCAAGTCTTCTGATCACAAAATGTCCCAGCTATGAGCAAATAGTTACCCCCCACTAAAAAAAAACACTATGAACTTATAAAAATACATGTTCATATAAAAACTTGCGAACAAAACCAGTTGATAACAAAAGTGCCAACAGCACCACCAGTTGAGAGCAAAAGTGCCAACAGCTGATAGCAAATGTGCCAACAGCTGATAGCAAAAGTGCCAACAGCTGATAGCAAAAGTGCCAAAAGCTGATAGCAAAAGTGCCAACAGCTGATAGCCAAAGTGCCAACAGCTGATAGCATAAAAACATGCGTACAACACCAGTTGATAGCAAAAGTCCCAACAGCACCACAGCTGATTGCAAAAGTGCCAACAGTTGATAGTAAAAGTGCCAACAGCTGTTAGCAAATGTGCCAACAGCTGATAGAAAAAGTGCCAACAGCACCACAGTGCCAACTAGTCCTAGGTACGACTATAAACTACATATGACATCAAGTCTTCTGATCACAAAGGGTCCCAGCTTTGAGCAAATAGTGACCCCCCACTAAAAAAAAAACACTATGAAAGTATACAAATACATATTTATATAAAAACTTGCGAACAACACCAGTTGATAGCAAAAGTGCCAACAGCACCACAACTGATAGCTAAAGTGCAACAGTTGATACCAAAATTGCCAACAGCTTATAGCAAAAGTGCCAACAGCACCACATTGCCAACTAGTACTAGGTATGACTATAAACTACATCTGACAGCAAGTCTTCTGATCACAAAGGTCCCAGCTATGAGCAAATAGTGACCCCCCACTAAAAAAAAATACTATGAATGTATAAAAATACATGTTTATATAAAAACTTGCGAACAACACCAGTTGATAGCAAAAGTGCCAACCGCACTCAGCTGATAGCAAAAGTGCCAACAGCTCATAGCAAAAGTGCCAACAGCTGATAGCAAAAGTGCCAACAGCTGATTGCAAATTGCCAACAGCTGGTAGCAAAAGAGCCAACAGCTGATACCAAAGTGCCAAAAGCTGATAGCAAAAGTGCCAACAGCTAATAGCAAAAGTACCAACAGCTGATAGCAAAAGTGTCAACAGCACCACAGTGCCAACTAGTCCTAGGTATGACTATAAACTACATCTGACAGCAATGCTTCTGATCACAAAGGGTCCCAGCTATGAGCAAATAGTGACCCCCCACTAAAAAAAACACTCTGAAATTATAAAAATGCATGTTTATATAAGAACTTACGAACAACACCAGTTGATAGCAAAAGTGCCAACAGCACCACAGCTGATAGCAAAAGTGCCAACAGCTGATAGCAAAAGTGCCATCAGCTGATAGCAAAAGTGCAAACAGCACCACACTGCCAACAAGTCCTAGGTATGAGTATAAACTACATCTGACAGCAAGGCTTCTGATCACAAAGGGTCCTAGCTATGAGCAAATAGTTACCCTCCACTAAAAAAAAACACTATGAAAGTATAAAAATACATGTTTATATAAAACTTGCGAACAACACCAGTTGATAGCAAAAGTGCCAACAGCACCACAGCTGATAGCAAAAGTGCAAACAGCTGATAGCAAAAGTGCCAACAGCTGATACCAAAAGTGCCAAAAGCTGATAGCAAAAGTGCCAACAGCTAATAGCAAAAGTACCAACAGCTGATAGCAAAAGTGCCAACAGCACCACAGTGCCAACTAGTCCTAGGTATGACTATAAACTACATCTGACAGCAAGACTTCTGATCACAAAGGGTCCCAGCTATGAGCAAATAGTGAACCCCACTAAAACAAAAAATGTTATGAAAGTATAAAAATACATATTTATATAAAAACTTACGAACAACACCAGTTGATAGCAAAAGTGCCAAAATCACCAGAGCTGATTACAAAAGTGCCAACAGCTGATAGCAAACGTGCCAACAGCTGATAGCGAAAGTGCCAACAGCTGATAGCAAAAGTGTCAAAAGCTGATAGCAAAAGTGCCAACAGCTGATAGCAAAAGTGCCAACAGCACCACAGTGCGAACTAGTCCTAGGTATGACTATAAACTACATCTGACAGCAACACTTCTGATCACAAAGGGTCCCAGCTATGAGCAAATAGTTACCCCCCCCACTAAAAAAAAACACTATGAAAGTATAAAAATGCATGTTTATATAAGAACTTGCGAACAACACCAGTTGATAGCAAAAGTGCCAACAGCACCACAGCTGATAGCAAAAGTGCCAACAGCTGACAGCAAAAGTGCCAACAGCTTATAGCAAAAGTGCAAACAGCACCACACTGCCAACTAGTCCTAGGTATGAGTATAAACTACATCTGACAGCAAGGCTTCTGATCACAAAGGGTCCTAGCTATGAGCAAATAGTTACCCCCCCACTAAAAAAAAACACTATGAAAGTATAAAAATACATGTTTATATAAAACTTGCGAACAACACCAGTTGATAGCAAAAGTGCAAACAGCTGATAGCAAAAGTGCCAACAGCTGATAGCAAAAGTGCCAACAGCTGATAGCAAAAGTGCCAACAGATGATACCAAAAGTGCCAACAGCTGATAGCAAAAGTGCCAACAGCTGATACCAAAAGTGCAAAAAGCTGATAGCAAAAGTGCCAACACCTGATAGCAAAAGTGCCAACAGTTGATAGCAAAAGTGCCAACAGCCGATAGCAATAGTGCCAACAGCACCACAGTGCCAACTAGTCCTTGGTATGACTATAAACTACATCTGACAGGAAGGCTTCTGATCACAAAGGGTGCCAGCTATGAGCAAATAGTGACCCCCCACTAAAAAAACACTACGAAAGTCTAAAAATACATGTTTATATAAAAACTTGCGAACAACGCCAGTTGATAGCAAAAGTGCCAACAGCACCACAGCTGATAGCAAAAGTGCCAACAGCTGATAGCAAATGTGCCAACAGCTGATAGAAAAAGTGCCAACAGCTGATAGCAAAAGTGCCAAAGGCTGATAGCAAAAGTGCCAACAGCTGATAGCACAAGTGCCAACAGATGATACCAAAAGTGCCAACAGCTGATAGCAAAAGTGCCAACAGCTGATGGCAAAAGTGCCAACAGATGATACCAAAAGTGAGAACAGCTGAAACCAAAAGTGCCAAATGCTGATAGCAAAAGTGCCAACAGCTGATAGCAAAAGTGCCAACAGCTGATAGCAAAAGTGCCAACAGGTGATAGCAAAAGCGCCAACAACTGATAGCAAATGTGCCAACAGCACCACAGCTGATAGCAAAATGCCAACAGCTGATAGCAAATGTGCCAACAGCTGATAGCAAAAGTGCCAACAGCACCCCAATGCCAAATAGTCCTAGGTATGACTATAACCTACATCTGACAGCAAGTCTTCTGATAACAAAGGGTCCAAGCTATGAGCAAATAGTGACCCCCCACTAAAAAAAAAACACTATGAAAGTATAAAAATACATGTTTATATAAAAACTTGCGAACAACACCAGTTGATAGCAAAAGTGCCAACAGCACCACAGCTGATAGCAAAAGTTCCAACAGCTGATAGCAAAAGTGCCAACAGCTGATAGCAAAAGTGCCAACAGCTGATAGCAGAAGTGCCAACAGCTGATAGCAAAAGTGCCAACAGCACCACAGTACCAACTAGTCCTAGGTATGACTATAAACTACATCTGATAGCAAGGCTTCTGATCACAAAGGGTTCCAGCTATGAGCAAATAGTTACCCCCCACTAAAAAAAAACACTATGAAATTATAAAAATACATGTTTACATAAAAACTTGCGAACAACACCAGTTGATAGCAAAAGTGCAAACAGCACCACAGCTGATAGCAAAAGTGCCAACAGCTGATAGCAAAAGTGACAACAGCTGATACCAAAAGTGCCAAAAGCTGATAGCAAAAGTGCCAACAACTGATAGCAAAAGTTCCAACATCTGATAGCAAAAGTGACAACAGCTGTTAGCAAAAGCGCCGAAAGCTGATAGCAAAAGTGCCAACAGCACCACAGTGCCAACTAGACCTAGGTATGACTATAAACTACATCTGACAGCAAGTCTTCTGATCACAAAGGGTCCCAGCTATGAGCCAATAGTGACCCCCACTAAAAAAAAAACACTATGAAAGTATAAAAATACATGTTTATATAAAAACTTGCGAACAACACCAGTTGATTGCAAAAGTGCCAACAGCACCACATCTCATAGCAAAAGTGCCAACAGCTGATTGCAAAAGTGCCAACAGCTGATAGCAAAAGTGCCAACAGCTGATAGCAAAAGTGCCAACAGCACCACAGTGCCAACTAGTCCTAGGTATGATTATAAACTACATCTGACAGCAAGGCTTCTTATCACAAAGGGTCCCAGCTATGAGCAAATAGTGACCCCCCACTAAAAACAAACACTATGAAAGTATAAAAATACATCTTTATATAAAAACTTGCGAACAACACCAGTTGATAGCAAAAGTGCCAATAGCACCACAGCTGATAGCAAAAGTGCCAACATCTGATAGCAAATGTGCCAACAGCACCACAGCTGATAGCAAAATGCCAACAGCTGATAGCAAATGTGCCAACAGCTGATAGCAAAAGTGCCAACAGCTGATAGCAAAAGTGCCAACAACTGATAGCAAATGTGCCAACAGCACCACAGCTGATAGCAAAATGCCAACAGCTGATAGCAAATTTGCCAACAGCTGATAGCAAAAGTGCCAACAGCTGATAGCAAAAGTGCGAACAGCACCACAGTGACAACTAGTCCTAGGTATGACTATAAACTACATCTGACAGGAAGTCTTCTGATCACAAAGGGTCCCAGCTATGAGCAAATAGTGACCCCACACTAAAAAAAAACTCTATGAAATATAAAAATACATGTTTATATAAAAACTTGCGAACAACACCAGTTGATAGCAAAAGTGCCAACAGCACGACAGCTGATAGCAAAAGTGCCAACAGCTGATAGCAAAAGTGCCAACATCTGATACCAAAAATACCAACAGCTGATAGCAAAAGTGCATAAAGCTGATAGCAAAAGTGCCAACAGCTGATAGCAAAAGTGCCAACAGCTGATTTCAAAAGTGGCAAAAGCTGATAGCAAAAGTACCAACAGCTGATAGCAAAAGTGCCAACAGCTGATAGCAAAAGTACCAACAGCTGATAGCAAAAGTGCCAACAGATGATACCACAAGTGCCAAAAGCTGATAGCAAAAGTGCCAACAGCTGATAGCAAATGTGCCAACAGCTAATAGCAAAAGTGCCAACAGCTGGTAGCAAAAGTTCCAACAGCACCACAGTGCCAACTAGTCCTAGATATGACTATAAACTACATGTGACAGCAAGGCTTCTGATCATAAAGGGTACCAGCTATGAGCAAATAGTGACCCCCCACTGAAAAAAAAAACACTATGAAAGTATAAAAATACATGTTTATATAAAAACCTGCGAACAACACCAGTTTATAGCAAAAGTGCCAACAGCACCACAGCTGATAGCAAAAGTGCACACAGCTGATAGCAAAAGTGCCAACAGCTGATAGCAAAAGTGCCAACAGCACCACATTGCCAACTAGTCCTAGGTATGACTATAAACTACATCTGACAGCAAGGCTTCTAATCACAAAGGGTCCCAGCTATGAGCAAATAGTGACCCTCCACTAAAAAAAAACACTATGAATATATAAAAATACATTTTTATATAAAAACTTGCGAACAACACCAGTTGATAGCAAAAGTGCCAACAGCACCACAGCTGATAGCAAAAGTGCCAAAAGCTGATACCAAAAGTGGCAACAGCTAATAGCAAAAGTGCCAACAGCTGATAGCAAAAGTGCCAACAGCTGATAGCAAAAGTGCCAACAGCACCACATTGCCAACTAGTCCTAGGTATGACTATAAACTACATCTGACAGCAAGGCTTCTAATCACAAAGGGTCCCAGCTATGAGCAAATAGTGACCCTCCACTAAAAAAAAACACTATGAATATATAAAAATACATTTTTATATAAAAACTTGCGAACAACACCAGTTGATAGCAAAAGTTCCAACAGCACCACAGCTGATAGCAAAAGTGCCAACAGCTCATAGCAAAAGTGCCAACAGGTGATAGAAAAAGCGCCAACAACTGATAGCAAATGTGCCAACAGCACCACAGCTGATAGCAAAATGCCAACAGCTGATAGCAAAAGTGCCAACAGCTGATAGCAAAAGTGCGAACAGCACCACAGTGACAACTAGTCCTAGGTATGACTATAAACTACATCTGACAGGAAGTCTTCTGATCACAAAGGGTCCCAGCTATGAGCAAATAGTGACCCCACACAAAAAAAAACAATATGAAAGTATGAAAATACATGTTTATATAAAAACTTGCGAACAACACCAGTTGATAGCAAAAGTGCCAACAGCACCACAGCTGATAGCAAAATGCCAACAGCTGATAGCAAATGTGCCAACAGCTGATAGCAAAAGTGCCAACAGCACCCCAATGCCAAATAGTCCTAGGTATGACTGTAACCTACATCTGACAGCAAGTCTTCTGATAACAAAGGGTCCAAGCTATGAGCAAATAGTGACCCCCCACTAAAAAAAAAACACTATGAAAGTATAAAAATACATGTTTATATAAAAACTTGCGAACAACACCAGTTGATAGCAAAAGTTCCAACAGCACCACAGCTGATAGCAAAGGTTCCAACAGCTGATAGCAAAAGTGCCAACAGCTGATAGCAAAAGTGCCAACAGCTGATAGCAAAAGTGCCAACAGCACCACAGTGCCAACTAGTCCTAGGTATGATTATAAACTACTTCTGACAGCAAGGCTTCTGATCACAAAGGGTCCCAGCTATGAGCAAAGAATGACCCCCCACTAAAAAAAAACACTATGAAATATAAAAATACATGTTTATATAAAAACTTGCGAACAACACCAGTTGATAGCAAAAGTGCCAAGAGCACCACAGCTGATAGCAAAAGTGCCAACAGCTGATAGCAAAAGTGTCAACAGCACCACCGTGCCAACTAGTCCTAGGTATGACTATAAACTACATCTGACAGCAAGTCTTCTGATCACAAAGGGTCCCACCTATGAGCAAATAGTGACCCCCACTAAAAAAAAACACTATGAAAGTATAAAAATACATGTTTATATAAAAACTTGCGAACAACACCAGTTGATAGCAAAAGTACCAACAGCACCACAGCTGATAGCAAAAGTGCCGACAGCTGATAGCAAAAGTGCCAACAGCAGATAGCAAAAGTGCACACAGCACCACATTGCCAACTAGTCCTAGGTATGACTATAAACTACATCTTTCAGCAAGGCTTCTGATCACAAAGGGTCCCAGCTATGAGCAAATAGTGACCCCTCACTGAAAAAAAAACACTATGAAAGTATAAAAATACATGTTTATATAATAACTTGCGAACAACACCAGTTGATAGCAAAAGTGCCAACAGCACCACAGCTGATAGCAAAAGTGCCAACAGCTGATAGCAAATGTGCCAACAGCTGATAGCAAAAGTGCCAACAGCTTATGGCAAAAGTGCCAACAGCTGATAGCAAAAGTGCCAACAGCATTGCAGTGTCAACTAGTCCTAGGTATGATTATAAACTACATCTGACAGCAAGGCTTCTTATCACAAAGGGTCCCAGCTATGAGCAAATAGTGACACCCCACTAAAAAAAAACACAATGAAAGTAAAAATATACATGTTTATATAAAAACTTGCGAACAACACCAGTTGATAGCAAAAGTGCAAACAGCACCACAGCTGATAGCAAATGTGCCAACAGCTGATAGCAAAAGTGCCAACAGCTGATAGCCAAAGTGCCAAAAGCTGATAGTAAAAGTGCCAACAGCTGATAGCAAAAGTGCCAACAGCACCACAGTGCCAACTAGTCCTAGGTATGACTATAAACTACAGCTGACAGCAAGATTTCTGCTGTTGGCACTTTTACTATCATCTGTTGGCACTTTTGCTATCAGCTGTTGGCACTTTTGGTATCAGCTGTTGGAACTTTTGCTATCAGCTGTTGGCACTTTTGCTATCAGCTGTGGTGCTGTTGGCACTTTTGCTATCAACTGGTGTTGTTAACAAGTTTTTATATAACCATGTATTTTTATACTTTCATAGTGTTTTTTTTTTTTAGTGGGGGGTCACTATTTGCTCATAGCTGGGACCCTTTGTGATCAGAAGCCTTGCTGTCAGATGTAGTTTATAGACATACCTAGGATTAGTTGGCACTGTGGTGCTGTTGGCACTTTTGCTATCAGCTGTTGGCACTTTTGCTATCAGCTGTTGGCACTTTTGGTATCAGCTGTTGGCACTTTTGCTCTCAGCTGTTGGCACTTTTGCTATCAGCTGTGGTGCTGTTGGCACTTTTGCTATCAACTGCTGTTGTTCGCAAGTTTTTATATAAACATGTATTTTTATACATTCATAGTGTTTTCTTTTAGTGGGGGGTCACTATTTGCTCATAGCTGTGACCCTTTGTGATCAGAAGCCTTGCTGTCAGATGTAGTTTATAATCATACCTAGGACTAGTTGGCACTGTGGTGCTGTTGGCACTTTTGCTATCAGCTGTTGGCACTTTTGCTATCAGCTGTGGTGCTGTTGGCACTTTTGCTATCAACAGGCCTTGTTCGCAAGTTTTTATATAAACATGTATTTTTATACTTTCGTAGTTTTTTTTTTAGTGGGGTGTCACTATTTGCTCACAGCTGGGACCCTTTGTGATCAGAAGCCTTGCTGTCAGATGTAGTTTATAGTCATACCTAGGACTAGTTGGCACTGTGGTGCTGTTGGCACTTTTGCTATCAGCTGTTGGCAATTTTGGTGTCATCTGTTGGCACTTTTGCTATCAGCTGTTGGCACTTTTGCTATCAGCTTTTGGCACTTTTGGTATCAGCTGTTGGCACTTTTGCTATCAGCTGTTGGCACATTTGCTATCAGCTGTGGCACTTTTGCTATCAGCTGTGGTGCTATTGGCACTTTTGCTATCAACTGGTGTTGTTCGCAAGTTATTATATAAACATATATTTTTATACTTTCATCGTGTTTTTTTTTAGTGGGGGGTCACTATTTGCTCATAGCTGGGACCCTTTGTGATCAGAAGCCTGGCTGTCTGATGTAGTTTATAGTCATACCTAGGACTAGTTGGCACTGTGGTGCTGTTGGCACTTTTGCTATCAGCTGTTGGCACTTTTGCTATCAGCTGTTGTCACCTTTGCTATCAGCTGTTGGCACTTTTGCTATCAGCTGTTGGCACGCTATCAACTGGTGTTGTTCGCAAGTTTTTATATAAACATGTATTTTTATAATTTCATAGTGTTTTTTTTCTTAGTGGGGGGTCACTATTTGCTCATAGCTGGGACCCTTTGTGATTAGAAGCCTTGCTGTCAGATGTAGTTTAAAGTCATACCTAGGACTAGTTGGCACTGTGGTGCAGTTGGCACTATTGCTATCAGCTGTTGGCACTTTTTCTATCAGCTGTTGGCACTTTTGCTATCAGCTGTGGTGCTGTTGGCACTTTTGCTATCAACTGGTGTTGTTCGCAAGTTTTTATATAAACATGTATATTTATACATTCATAGTGTTTTTTTTTAGTGGGGGGTCACTATTTGCTCATAGCTGGGACCCTTTGTGATCAGAAGCCTTGCTGTCAGGTGTAGTTTATAATCATACCTAGGACTAGTTGGCAATGTGGTGCTGTTGGCACTTTTGGTATCAGCTGTTGGCACTTTTGCTATCAGCTGTTGGCACTTTTGCTATCAGCTGTTGGCACTTTTGCTATCAGCTGTGGGGCTGTTGGCACATTTGCTATCAACTGTTGTTGTTCGCAAGTTTTTAGATAAACATGTATATTTATACATTCATAGTGTTTTTTTTTAAGTGGGGGGGTCACTATTTTCTCATAGCTGAGACACTTTGTGATCAGAAGCCTTGCTGTCAGATGTAGTTTATAATCATACCTAGGACTAGTTGGCACTGTGGTGCTGTTCGCACTTTTTCTATCAGCTGTTGGCACTTTAGCTATCAGCTGTTTGCACTTTTGCTATCAGCTGTTGGCACTTTTGCTATCAGCTGTTGGCACTTTTGCTATCAGCTGTGGTGCTGTTGGCACTTTTGCTATCAACTGGTGTTGTTCGCAAGTTTTTATATAAACATGTATTTTTATACTTTCATATTGTTTTTTTTTTAGTGGGGGGTCAATATTTGCTCATACCTGGGACCCTTTGTGATCAAAAGCCTTGCTGTCAGATGTAGTTTATAGTCATACCTAGGACTAGTTGGTACTGTGGTGCTGTTGGCACTATTTCTATCAGCTGTTGGCACTTTTGCTAACAGCTGTTGGCACTTTTGCTATCAACTGTGGTGCTGTTGGCCCTTTTGCTATCAACTGGTCTTGTTCGCACGTTTTTATATAAACATGTATTTTTATACATTCATAGTGTTTTTTTTCACTTTTGCTATCAGCTTTTGGCACTTTTGTTATCAGCTGTTGGCACTTTTGCTATCAGCTGTTTGCACTTTTGCTATCAGCTGTTGGCACTTTTGCAATCAGCTATTGGCACTTTTGCTATCAGCTGTTGGCACTTTGGTATAATCTTTTGGCACTTTTGCTATCAGCTGTTGGCACTTTTGCAATCAGCTTTTGGCACTTTTGCTATCAGCTGTTGGCACTTTTGCTATCATCTTTTGGCACGTTTGCTAGCAGCTGTTGGCACTTTTGCTAACAGCTTTTGGCACTTTTGCTATCAGCTGTTGGCACTTTTACTATCAGCTTTTGGCCCTTTTGCTATCAGCTTTTGGCACTTTTGCTATCAGCTGTTGGAACTTTTGCTATCAGCTGTTGGCACTTTTGCTATCAGATTTTGGAACTTTTGCTATCAGATTTTGGCACTTTTGCTATCAGCTGTTGGAACTTTTGCTATCATCTGTTGGCACGTTTGCTATCAGCTGTTGGCACTTTTGCTAACAGCTTTTGGCACTTTTGCTATCAGTTGTTGGCACTTTTGTTATCAGCTGTTGGCACTTTTGCTATCCGCTGTGGTCCTGTTGGCACTTTTGCAATCAACTGGTGTTGTTCGAAAGTTTTTATACAAACATGTATTTATAGCAAAAGTGCCAACAGCTGATAGCAAAAGTGCCAACAACACCACAGTCCCAACTAGTCCTAGGTATGACAATAAACTACATCTGACAGCAAGGCTTCTGATCACAAAGGGTCCCAGCTATGAGCAAATAGTTACCCCCACTAAAAATAAAACCACTATGAAAGTATAAAAATACATGTTTATATAAAAACTTGCGAACAACACCAGTTGATAGCAAACGTGCCAACAGCACCACAGCTGATAGCAAAAGTGCCAACAGCTGATAGCAAAAGTGCCAACAGCTGATAGCAAAAGTGCCAACAGCTGATAGCAAATGTGCCAACAGCTGATAGCCAAAGTGCCAACAGATGATACCAAAAGTGCAAACAGCTGTTAGCAAAAGTGCCAACAGCTGATAGCAAAAGTGCCAACAGATAATACAAAAAGTGCCAAAAGCTGATAGCAAATGTGCCAAAAGCTGTTAGCAAAAGTGCCAACAGCTGATAGCAAAAGTGCCAACAGATAATACAAAAAGTGCCAACATCTGATACCAAAAGTGCCAACAGCTGATAGCAAAAGTTCCAACAGCTGATAGCAAAAGTGCCAACATCTGATAGCAAAAGTGCCAACAGCACCACAGTGCCAACTAGTCCTAGGTATGACTATAAACTACATCTGACAGCAAGGCTTCTGATTACAAAGGGTCCAAGCTATGAGCAAATAGTGACCCCCCACTAAAAAAAAAAAACACTATGAAAGTATAAAAATACATGTTTATATAAAAAATTGCGAACAACACCAGTTGATAGCAAAAGTGCCAACAGCTGATAGCAAAAGTGCCAACAGAACCACATTGCCAACTAGTCCTAGGTATGACTATAAACTACATCAGACAGTAAGTCTTCTGATCACAAATTGTCCCAGCTATGAGCAAATAGTGACCCACCACTAATAAAAAACATTATGAATGTATAAAAATATATGTTTATATAAAAAATTGCGAACAACACCAGTTGATAGCAAAAGTGCCAACAGCAACACAGCTGATAGCAAAAGTGCCAACAGCTGATAGCAAAAGTGCCAACAGCTGATAGCGAAAGTGCCAACAGCTGATAGCAAAAGTTCCAGCAGCACCACAGTGCCAACTAGTCCTAGGTATGACTATAAACTACATCTGACAGCAAGGCTTCTGATCAGAAAGGGTCCCAGCTATGAGCAAATAGTGACCCCCCACTAAAAATAAAAACATTTTGAAAGTATAAAAATACATGTTTATATAAAAACTTGCGAACAACACCAGTTGATACAAAAGTGCCAATAGCACCACAGCTGATAGCAAAAGTCCCAACAGCTGATACCAAAAGTGCCAACAGCTGATACCAAAAGTGCCAACTGCTCATAGCAAAAGTGCCAACAGCTGATAGCAAAAGTGCTAACAGCACCACAGTGCCAACTAGTCCTAGGTATGATATAAACTACATCTGACAGCAAGGCTTCTGATCACAAAGGGCCCCAGCTATGAGCAAATAGTTACCCCCCACTAAAAAAAAACACTATGAATGTATAAAAATACATGTTTATATAAAAACTCGCGAACAACACCAGTTGATAGCAAAAGTACAAACAGCACCACAGCTGATAGCAAAAGTGCCAACAGCTGATAGCAAAAGTGCCAACAGCTGATAGCAAAAGTGCCAAAAGGTGATAGCAAAAGTGCCAACAGCTGATAATAAAAGTGCCAACAGATGATACCAAAAGTGCCAACAGCTGATAGCAAAAGTGCCAACAGCTGATAGCAAAAGTGCCAACAGCTGATAGCAAAAGTGCCGACAGCATCACATTGCCAACTAGTCCTAGGTATGACTATAAACTACATCAGACAGTAAGTCTTCTGATCACAAACGGTCCCATCTATGAGCAAAAGTGCCAACAGCTGATAGCAAAAGTGCCAGCAGCTGATAGCAGAAGTGCCAACAGCACCACTGTGCCAACTAGTCCTAGGTATAACTATAAACTACATCTGACAGCCAGGCTTCTGATCACAAAGGGTCCCAGCTATGAGCAAATAGTGACCCCCCACTACAAAAAAAACACTTTGAAAGTATAAAAATAGATGTTTATATAAAAACTTGCGAACAACACCAGTTGATAGCAAAAGTGCCAACAGCACCACAGCTGATAGCAAAAGTGCCAACAGCTGATAGCAAAAGTGCAAACAGCTGATAGAAAAAGTGCCAACAGCTGATAGCAAAAGTGCCAAATGCACCACATTGCCTACTAGTCCTAGGTATGACTATAAACTACATCTGACAGCAAGGCTTCTGATCACAAAGGGTCGCAGCTATGAGCAAATAGTGACCCCCCCACTAAAAAAAAACACTATGAATGTATAAAAATACATGTTTATATAAAAACTTGCGAAAAACACCAGTTGATAGCAAAAGTGCCAACAGCACCACAGCTGATAGAAAAAGTGCCAACAGCTGATAGCAAAAGTGCCAACAGCTGATAGCAAAAGTGCCAACAGCTGATAGCAAAAGTGCCAACAGCACCACAGTGCCAAATAATCCTAGGTATGACTATAAAGTACATCTTACAGCAAGGCTTTTGATCAAAAAGGGTCCCAGCTATGAGCAAATAGTGACCCCCCACTAAAAAAAAAACACTATGAAAGTATAAAACTACATGTTTATATAAAAAATTGCGAACAATGCCAGTTGATAGCAAAAGTGCCAACAGCACCACAGCTGATAGCAAAAGTGCCAACAGCTGATAGCAAAAGTTCCAACAACTTATAGCAAAAGTGCAAACAGCACCACATTGCCAACTAGTCCTAGGTATGACTATAAACTACATCTGACAGCAAAGCTTCTGATCACAAAGGGTCCCAGCTATGAGCAAATATTGACCCCCCACTAAAAAAAAAAACACTTTGAATGTATAAAAATACATTTTTATATAAAACCTTGCGAACAACACCAGTTGATAGCAAAAGTGCCAAGAGCACCACAGCTGATAGCAAAAGTGCCAACAGCTGATAGCAAAAGTGCCAACAGCAACACATCTGATAGCAAAAGTGCCAACAGCTGAGAGCAAAAGTGCCAACAGCACCACAGTGCCAACAAGTCCTAGGTATGACTATAAACTACATCTGACAGCAACGGGTTCTGATCACAAAGGGTCCAAGCTATGAGCAAATAGTTACCCCCCACTAAAAAAAAAACACTATGAAAGTATAAAAATACATGTTTATATAAAAACTTGCGAACAACACCAGTTGATAGCAAAAGTGCAAACAGCAACACAGCTGATAGAAAAAGTGCCAACAGCTGATAGCAAAAGTGCCAACAGCTGATAGCAAAAGTGCCAACAGCTGATAGCAAAAGTGCGAACAGCTGATAGCAAAAGTGCCAACAGCACCACATTGCCAACTAGTCCTAGGGATGACTATAAACTACATCTGACAGCAAGGCTTCTGATCACAAAGGGTCCCAGCTTTGAGCAAATAGTGACCCCCCACTAAAAAAAAAGCACTATGAATGTATATAAATATATGTTTATATAAAAACTTGCGAACAACACCAGTTGATAGCAAAAGTGCCAACAGCACCACAGCTGATAGCGAAAGTGCCAAAAGCTGATAGCAAAAGTGCGAACAGCTGATAGCAAAAGTGCCGACTGCACCACATTGCCAACTAGTCCTAGGTATGACAATAAACTACATCTGACAGCAATGCTTCTGATCACAAAGGGTCGCAGCTATGAGCAAATAGTGACCCCCCACTAAAAAAAAACACTATGGAAGTATAAAAATACATGTTTATATAAAAACTTGCGAACAACACCAGTTGATAGCAAAAGTGCCAACAGCACCACAGCTGATAGCAAAAGTGCCAACAGCTGATAGCAAAAGTGCCAACAGCTGATACCAAAAGTGCGAATAGCTGATAGCAAAAGTGCCAACAGCTGATAGCAAAATTGCCAACAGCACCACATTGCCAACTAGTGCTAGGTATGACTATAAACTACATCTGACAGAAAGGCTACTGATCACAAAGGGTCCCAGCTATGAGCAAATAGTGACCCCCCCACTAAAAAAAAAACACTATGAATGTATAAAAATATATGTTTATATAAAAACTTGCGAACAACACCAGTCTATAGCAAAAGTGCCAACAGCACTACAGCTGATAGCAAAAGTGCCAACAGCTGATAGCAAAAGTGCCAACAGCTGATAGCAAAAGTGCCAACTGCTGATAGCAAAATGCCAAAAGCTGATAGCAAAAGTGCCAACAGCACCACAGCTGAAGGCAAAAGTGCCAACACCTGACAGGAAAAGTGCCAAGAGCTGATAGCAAAAGTGCCAACAGCTGATAGCAAAAGTGGCAACAGCTGATAACAAAAGTGCCAACAGCTGATAGCAAAAGTGCCAACAGCACCACAGTGCCAACTAGTCCTAGGTATGATTATAAACTACATTTGACAGCAAGGCTTCTGATCACAAAGGGTCCCAGCTATGAGCAAATAGTTACCCCCCACTAAAAAAAAACTCTATGAAATATAAAAATACATGTTTATATAAAAACTTGCGAACAGCAACAGTTGATAGCAAAAGTGCCAACAGCACCACAGCTGATAGCAAAAGTGCCAACAGCACCACAGTGCCAACTAATCCTAGGTATGAAAATAAACTACATCTGACAGCAAGGCTTCTGATCACAAAGGGTCCCACCTATGAGCAAAGAGTGACCCCCCCACTAAAAACAAGAAACACTATGAAAGTATAAAAATACATGTTAATATAAAAACTTGCGAACAACACCAGTTGATAGCAAAAGTGCCAACAGCACCACAGCTGATAGCAAAAGTGCCAACAACTGATAGCAAAAGTGCCAACAGCACCACATTGCCAACTAGTCCTAGGTATGACTATAAACTACATCTGACAGCAAGGATTCTGATCACAAAGGGTCCCAGCTATGAGCAAATAGTTACCCCCCACTAAAAAAAAACATTATGAAAGTATAAAAATACATGTTTTTATAAAAACTTGCGAACAAAACCAGTTGATAGCAAAAGTGCAAACAGCACCACAGCTGATAGCAAAAGTGCCAACAGCTTATAGCAAAAGTGCCAACAGCTGATAGCAAAAGTGCCAACAGCTGATAGCAAAAGTGCCAACAGCACAACAGTGCCAACTAGTCCTAGGTATGACTATAAACTACATCTGACAGCAAGGCTTCTGATCACAAAAGGTCCAGCTATGAGAAAATAGTGACCGCCACTAAAAAAAAAACACTACGAATGTATAAAAATACATGTTTATATAAAAACTTGCGAAGAACACCAGTTGATAGCAAAAGTGCCAAAAGAACCACAGCTGATAGCAAAAGTGCCAACAGCTGACAGCAAAAGTGCCAACAGCTAATAGCAAAAGTGCCAACCGCTGATAGCAAAAGTGCCAACAGATGATAGCAAAAGTGCCAACAGCTGATATCAAAAGTGCCAAAAGCTGATAGCAAAAGTGCCAACCGCTGATAGCAAAAGTGCCAACAGCTGATAGCAAAAGTGCCAACATCTGATAGCAAATGTGCCAACAGCACCACATTGCCAACTAGTCCTAGGTATGACTATAAACTACATCTGACAGCAAGGCTTCTGATCACAAAGGGTCCCAGCTATGAGCAAATAGTGACCCCCCATTAAAAAAAAACACTATGAATGTATAAAAATACATGTTTATATAAAAACTTGCGAAAAACACCAGTTGATAGCAAAAGTGCCAACAGCACCACAGCTGATAGCAAAAGTGCCAACAGCTGATAGCAAAAGTGCCAACAGCACCACAGTGCCAACTAGTCCTAGGTATGACTATAAACTACATCTGACAGCCAGGCTTCTGATCACACAGGGTCCCAGCTATGAGCAAATAGTTACCCGCCTCTAAAAAAAAACACTATGAAAGTATAAAATACATGTTTATATAAAAACTTGCGAAGAACACCAGTTGATAGCAAAAGTGCAAACAGCACCACAGCTGATAGCAAAAGTGCCAACAGCTGACAGCAAAAGTGCCAAGAGCTGATAGCAAAGTGCCAACAGCTGATATCAAAAGTGTCGACAGCACCACAGTGCCAACTAGTCCTAGGTATGACTATAAACTAGATCTGACAGCAAGGCTTCTGATCACAAATGTTCCCAGCTATGAGCAAATAGTGACCCCCCACTAAAAAAAACACTATGAATGTATAAAAATACATGTTTATATAAAAACTTGCGAACAACAGCAGTTGATAGCAAAAGTGCCAACAGAACCACAGCTGATAGCAAAAGTGCCAACAGCTGATAGCAAAAGTGCCAACAGCACCACATTGCCAACTAATCCTAGGTATGACTATAAACTACATCTGACAGCAAGGCTTCTGATCACAAAGGGTCCAGCTATGAGAAAATAGTGACTGCCACAAAAAAAAAAACACTACGAATGTATAAAAATACATGTTTATATAAAAACTTGCGAAGAACACCAGTTGATAGCAAAAGTGCCAACAGCTGATAGCAAAAGTGCCAACAGCTGATAGCAAAAGTGCCAACAGCTGATATCAAAAGTGCCAACAGCTGATAGCAAAAGTGCCAAAAGCTGATAGCAAAAGTGCCAATAGCTGATAGCAAAAGTGCCAACAGCACCACATTGCCAACTAGTCCTAGGTATGACTATAAACTACATCTGACTGCAAGGCTTCTGAGCACAAAGTGTCCCAGGTATGAGCAAATAGTGACCCCCCACTAAAAAAAACACTATTAAAGCATAAAAATACATGTTTATATAAAAACGTGCGAACAACACCAGTTGATAGCAAAAGTGCCAACAGCACCACAGCTGATAGCAAAAGTGCCAACAGCTGATAGCAAAAGTGCCAACAGCTAATTGCAAAAGTACCAACAGCTGATAGCAAAAGTGCCAACAGCACCACAGTGCCAACTAGTCCTAGGTATGACTATAAACTACATCTGACAGCAAGGCTTCTGATCACAAAGGGTCCAGCTATGAGCAAATAGTGACCCCCCATTAAAAAAAAACACAATGAAAGTATAAAAATACATGTTTATATAAAAACTTGCGAACAACACCAGTTGATAGCAAAAGTGCCAACAGCTGATAGCAAAAGTGCCAACAGCTGATAGCAAAAGTGTCAACAGCTGATAGCAAAAGTGCCAACAGCACCACAGTGCCAACTAGTCCTAGGTATGACTATAAACTACATCTGACAGCAAGGCTTCTGATCACAAAGGGTCCCAGATATGAGCAAATAGTGACCCCCAACTAAAAAAAACACTATGAAAGTATAAAAATACATGTTTATAAATAAACTTGCGAACAACACCAGTTGATAGCAAAAGTGCCAACAGCTGATAGCAAAAGTGCCAACAGCTGATAGCAAAAGTGTCAACAGCTGATAGCAAAAGTGCCGAAAGCTGATAGCAAAAGTGCCAACAGCACCACAGTGCCAACTAGTCCTAGGTATGACTATAAACTACATTGACAGCAAGTCTTCTGATCACAAAGGGTCCCAGCTATGAGCAAATAGTGACCCCCACTAAAAAAAAACACTATGAAAGTATAAAAATACATGTTTATATAAAAACTTGCGAACAACACCAGTTGATAGCAAAAGTGCCAACAGCACCAGAGCTGATAGCAAAAGTGCCAACAGCTGATAGCAAAAGTGCCAACAGCTGATAGCAAAAGTGCCAACAGCACCACAGTGCCAACTAATCCTAGCTATCACTATAAACTACATCTGACAGCAAATCATCTGATCACAAAGGGTCCCAGCTATGAGGAAATAGTGACCCCCCACTAAAAACAAACACTATGAAAGTATAAAAATACATCTTTATATAAAAACTTGCGAACAACACCAGCTGATAGCAAAAGTGCCAACATCTGATACCAAAAGTGCCAACAGCTGATACCAAAAGTGGCAACAGCTAATAGCAAAAGTGCCAACAGCTGATAGCAAAAGTGCCAACAGCTGATAGCAAAAGTGCCAACAGCACCACAGTGCCAACTAGTTTTAGGTATGACTATAAACTATATCTGACAGCAAGGCTTCTGATCACAAAGGGTCCCAGCCATGAGCAAAGAGTGACCCCCCACTAAAAAAAAACACTATGAAATATAAAAATACATATTTATATAAAAACTTGCGAACAACACCAGTTGATAGCAAAAGTGACAACAGCACCACAGCTGATAGCAAAAGTGCCAAAAGCTGATAGCAAAATGCCAAAGGCTGATAGCAAAAGTGCCAACAGCTGATAGCAAAAGTGCCAACAGCTGATACCATATGTGCCAAAAGCTGATAGCAAAAGTGCCAACAGATGATAGCAAAAGTCCCAACAGCTGATAGCAAAAGTGCCAACAGTTGATACCAAAAGTGCCAACAGATGATACCAAAAAATGCCAACAGCTGATAGCAAAAGTGCCAACAGCTGATAGCAAAACTGCCAACAGCTGATAGCAAAAGTGCCAACAGCTGATAGCAAATGTACCAACAGCACCAGAGTGCCAACTAGTCCTAGGTATGATTATAAACTACATCTGACAGCAAGGCTTCTGATCACAAAGGTTCCCAGCTATGAGCAAATAGTGACCCCCCACTAAAAAAAACACTATGAATGTATAAAAATACATGTTTATATAAAAACTTGCGAACAACACCAGTTGATAGCAAAAGTGCCAACAGCACCACAGCTGATAGCAAAAGTGCCAACAGCTCATAGCAAAAGTGCCAACAGCTGATAGCAAAAGTGCCAACAGCACCACAGTGCCAACTAGTCCTAGGTATGATTATAAACTACATCTGACAGCAAGGCTTCTGATCACAAAGGGTCCCAGCTATGAGCAAATAGTGACCCCCCACTAAACAAAAAAACTCTATGAAAGTATAAAAATACATGTTTAGTTAAAAACTTGCGAACAACACCAGTTGATAGCAAAAGTGCCAACAGCACCACAGCTTATATCAAAAGTGCCAAAAGCTGATAGCAAAAGTGCCAGCAGCTGATAGCAAAAGTGCCAACAGCTGATAGCAACAGTGCCAACAGCAGCACAGTGCCAACTAGTCCTAGGTATGAATATAAACTACATCTGACAGCAAGGCTTCTGATCAAAATGGGTCCCAGCTATGAGCAAATAGTGACCCCCCACTAAAACAAAAACACTATGAAAGTATAAAAATTCATGTTTATATAAAAACTTGCGAACTACACCAGTTGATAACAAAAGTGCCAACAGCACCACAGATGATAGCAAAAGTGCCAACAGCTGATAGCAAAAGTGCCAACAGCTGATACCAAAAGTGCCAACAGCTGATAGCAAAAGTGCCAACAGCTGATAGCAAAAGTGCCAACAGATGATACCAAAAGAGCCAACAGCTGATAGCAAAAGTGCCAACAGCTGATAGCAAAAGTGCCAACAGCTGATAGCAAAAGTGCCAACAGCTGATACCAAAAGTGCCAAAAGCTGATAGCAAAAGTGCCAACAGAACAACAGTGCCAACTATTCCTAGGTATGAATATAAACTACATCTGACAGCAAGGCTTCTGATCACAAAGGGTCCCAGCTATGAGCAAATAGTGACCCCCCACTAAAAAAAAAACACTATGAAAATATAAATATAAATATATTCATATTAAAACTTGCGAACAAAACCAGTTGATAGCAAAAGTGCCAACAGCACCACAGCTGATAGCAAAAGTGCCAACAGCTGATAGCAAAAGTGCCAACAGCTGATAGCAAAAGTGACAACAGCTGATAGCAAAAGTGCCAACAGCACTGCATTGCCAACTAGTCCTAGTTATGACTATAAACTACATCTGACAGCAAGGCTTCTGATCACAAAGGGTCCCAGCTATTAGCAAATAGTGAACCCCCACTAAAAAAAAAACACTATGAATGTATGAAAATACATGTTTTTATTAAAACTTGCGAACAACACCAGTTGATAGCAAAAGTGCCAACAGCACCACAGCCTATAGCAAAAGTGCCAACAGCTGATAGCAAAAGTGCCAACAGCTGATAGCAAAAGTGCCAACAGCTGATAGCAAAAGTGCCAAGAGCACCACATTGCCAACTAGTCCTAGGTATGACTATAAACTACATCTGACAGCAAGGCTTCTGATCACAAAGGGTCCAGCTATGAGAAAATAGTGACTGCCACAAAAAAAAAACACTACGAATGTATAAAAATACATGTTTATATAAAAACTTGCGAAGAACACCAGTTGATAGCAAAAGTGCCAACAGCTGATAGCAAAAGTGCCAACAGCTGATAGCAAAAGTGCCAACAGCTGATATCAAAAGTGCCAACAGCTGATAGCAAAAGTGCCAAAAGCTGATAGCAAAAGTGCCAATAGCTGATAGCAAAAGTGCCAACAGCACCACATTGCCAACTAGTCCTAGGTATGACTATAAACTACATCTGACTGCAAGGCTTCTGAGCACAAAGTGTCCCAGGTATGAGCAAATAGTGACCCCCCACTAAAAAAAACACTATTAAAGCATAAAAATACATGTTTATATAAAAACGTGCGAACAACACCAGTTGATAGCAAAAGTGCCAACAGCACCACAGCTGATAGCAAAAGTGCCAACAGCTGATAGCAAAAGTGCCAACAGCTAATTGCAAAAGTACCAACAGCTGATAGCAAAAGTGCCAACAGCACCACAGTGCCAACTAGTCCTAGGTATGACTATAAACTACATCTGACAGCAAGGCTTCTGATCACAAAGGGTCCAGCTATGAGCAAATAGTGACCCCCCATTAAAAAAAAACACAATGAAAGTATAAAAATACATGTTTATATAAAAACTTGCGAACAACACCAGTTGATAGCAAAAGTGCCAACAGCTGATAGCAAAAGTGCCAACAGCTGATAGCAAAAGTGTCAACAGCTGATAGCAAAAGTGCCAACAGCACCACAGTGCCAACTAGTCCTAGGTATGACTATAAACTACATCTGACAGCAAGGCTTCTGATCACAAAGGGTCCCAGATATGAGCAAATAGTGACCCCCAACTAAAAAAAACACTATGAAAGTATAAAAATACATGTTTATAAATAAACTTGCGAACAACACCAGTTGATAGCAAAAGTGCCAACAGCTGATAGCAAAAGTGCCAACAGCTGATAGCAAAAGTGTCAACAGCTGATAGCAAAAGTGCCGAAAGCTGATAGCAAAAGTGCCAACAGCACCACAGTGCCAACTAGTCCTAGGTATGACTATAAACTACATTGACAGCAAGTCTTCTGATCACAAAGGGTCCCAGCTATGAGCAAATAGTGACCCCCACTAAAAAAAAACACTATGAAAGTATAAAAATACATGTTTATATAAAAACTTGCGAACAACACCAGTTGATAGCAAAAGTGCCAACAGCACCAGAGCTGATAGCAAAAGTGCCAACAGCTGATAGCAAAAGTGCCAACAGCTGATAGCAAAAGTGCCAACAGCACCACAGTGCCAACTAATCCTAGCTATCACTATAAACTACATCTGACAGCAAATCATCTGATCACAAAGGGTCCCAGCTATGAGGAAATAGTGACCCCCCATTAAAAACAAACACTATGAAAGTATAAAAATACATCTTTATATAAAAACTTGCGAACAACACCAGCTGATAGCAAAAGTGCCAACATCTGATACCAAAAGTGCCAACAGCTGATACCAAAAGTGGCAACAGCTAATAGCAAAAGTGCCAACAGCTGATAGCAAAAGTGCCAACAGCTGATAGCAAAAGTGCCAACAGCACCACAGTGCCAACTAGTTTTAGGTATGACTATAAACTATATCTGACAGCAAGGCTTCTGATCACAAAGGGTCCCAGCCATGAGCAAAGAGTGACCCCCCACTAAAAAAAAACACTATGAAATATAAAAATACATATTTATATAAAAACTTGCGAACAACACCAGTTGATAGCAAAAGTGACAACAGCACCACAGCTGATAGCAAAAGTGCCAAAAGCTGATAGCAAAATGCCAAAGGCTGATAGCAAAAGTGCCAACAGCTGATAGCAAAAGTGCCAACAGCTGATAGCAAAAGTGCCAACAGATGATAGCAAAAGTCCCAACAGCTGATAGCAAAAGTGCCAACAGTTGATACCAAAAGTGCCAACAGATGATACCAAAAAATGCCAACAGCTGATAGCAAAAGTGCCAACAGCTGATAGCAAAACTGCCAACAGCTGATAGCAAAAGTGCCAACAGCTGATAGCAAATGTACCAACAGCACCACAGTGCCAACTAGTCCTAGGTATGATTATAAACTACATCTGACAGCAAGGCTTCTGATCACAAAGGTTCCCAGCTATGAGCAAATAGTGACCCCCCACTAAAAAAAACACTATGAATGTATAAAAATACATGTTTATATAAAAACTTGCGAACAACACCAGTTGATAGCAAAAGTGCCAACAGCACCACAGCTGATAGCAAAAGTGCCAACAGCTCATAGCAAAAGTGCCAACAGCTGATAGCAAAAGTGCCAACAGCACCACAGTGCCAACTAGTCCTAGGTATGATTATAAACTACATCTGACAGCAAGGCTTCTGATCACAAAGGGTCCCAGCTATGAGCAAATAGTGACCCCCCACTAAACAAAAAAACTCTATGAAAGTATAAAAATACATGTTTAGTTAAAAACTTGCGAACAACACCAGTTGATAGCAAAAGTGCCAACAGCACCACAGCTTATATCAAAAGTGCCAAAAGCTGATAGCAAAAGTGCCAGCAGCTGATAGCAAAAGTGCCAACAGCTGATAGCAACAGTGCCAACAGCAGCACAGTGCCAACTAGTCCTAGGTATGAATATAAACTACATCTGACAGCAAGGCTTCTGATCAAAATGGGTCCCAGCTATGAGCAAATAGTGACCCCCCACTAAAACAAAAACACTATGAAAGTATAAAAATTCATGTTTATATAAAAACTTGCGAACTACACCAGTTGATAACAAAAGTGCCAACAGCACCACAGATGATAGCAAAAGTGCCAACAGCTGATAGCAAAAGTGCCAACAGCTGATACCAAAAGTGCCAACAGCTGATAGCAAAAGTGCCAACAGCTGATAGCAAAAGTGCCAACAGATGATACCAAAAGAGCCAACAGCTGATAGCAAAAGTGCCAACAGCTGATAGCAAAAGTGCCAACAGCTGATAGCAAAAGTGCCAACAGCTGATACCAAAAGTGCCAAAAGCTGATAGCAAAAGTGCCAACAGAACAACAGTGCCAACTATTCCTAGGTATGAATATAAACTACATCTGACAGCAAGGCTTCTGATCACAAAGGGTCCCAGCTATGAGCAAATAGTGACCCCCCACTAAAAAAAAAACACTATGAAAATATAAATATAAATATATTCATATTAAAACTTGCGAACAAAACCAGTTGATAGCAAAAGTGCCAACAGCACCACAGCTGATAGCAAAAGTGCCAACAGCTGATAGCAAAAGTGCCAACAGCTGATAGCAAAAGTGACAACAGCTGATAGCAAAAGTGCCAACAGCACTGCATTGCCAACTAGTCCTAGTTATGACTATAAACTACATCTGACAGCAAGGCTTCTGATCACAAAGGGTCCCAGCTATTAGCAAATAGTGAACCCCCACTAAAAAAAAAACACTATGAATGTATGAAAATACATGTTTTTATTAAAACTTGCGAACAACACCAGTTGATAGCAAAAGTGCCAACAGCACCACAGCCTATAGGAAAAGTGCCAACAGCTGATAGCAAAAGTGCCAACAGCTGATAGCAAAAGTGCCAACAGCTGATAGCAAAAGTGCCAAGAGCACCACATTGCCAACTAGTCCTAGGTATGACTATAAACTACATCTGACAGCAAGGCTTCTGATCACAAAGGGTCCCAGCTATGAGCAAATAGTGACCCCCCACTAAAAAAAAACAATATGAATGTATAAAAATACATGTTTATATAAAAACTTGCGAACAACACCAGTTGATAGCAAAAGTGCCAACAGCACCACAGCTGATAGCAAAAGTGCCAACAGCTTATAGCAAAACTGCCAACAGCTGATAGCAATAGTGCCAACAGCACCACAGTGCCAACTAGTCCTAGGTATGACTATAAACTACATCTGACAGCAAGCCTTCTGATCACAAAGGGTCCCAGCTATGAGCAAATAGTGACCCCCCACTAAAAAAAAAACACTATGAAAATATAAAAATACATATTTATATTAAAACTTGCGAACAACACCAGTTGATAGCAAAAGTGCCAACAGCACCACAGCTGATAGCAAAAGTGCCAACAGCTGATAGCAAAAGTGACAACAGCTGATAGCAAAAGTGACAACAGCTGATAGCAAAAGTGCCAACAGCACTGCATTGACAACTAGTCCTAGTTATGACTATAAACTACATCTGACAGCAAGGCTACTGATCACAAAGGGTCCCAGCTATGAGCAAATACCGAACCACCACTAAAAAAAAAACACTATGAATGTATGAAAATACATGTTTTTATTAAAACTTGCGAACAACACCAGTTGATAGCAAAAGTGCCAACAGCACCACAGCCTATAGCAAAAGTGTCAACAGCTGATAGCAAAAGTGCCAACAGCTGAGAGAAAAACTGCCAACAGCTGATAGCAAAAGTGCCAAGAGCACCACATTGCCAACTAGTCCTAGGTATGACTATAAACTACATCTGACAGCAAGTCTTCTGATCACAAAGGGTCCCAGCTATGAGCAAATAGTGACCCCACACTAAAAAAAAACAATATGAATGTATAAAAATACATGTTTATATAAAAACTTGCGAACAACACCAGTTGATAGCAAAAGTGCCAACAACACCACAGCTGATAGCAAAAGTGCCAACAGCTTATAGCAAAACTGCCAACAGCTGATAGCAATAGTGCCAACAGCACCACAGTGCCAACTAGTCCTAGGTATGACTTTAAACTACATCTGACAGCAAGCCTTCTGATCACAAAGGGTCCCAGCTATGAGCAAATAGTGACCCCACACTAAAAAAAAAACACTATGAATGTATAAAAATACATGTTTATATAAAAACTTGCGAACAACATCAGTTGATAGCAAAAGTGCCAACAGCACCACAGCTGATAGCAAAAGTGCCAACAGCTGATAGCAAAAGTGACAACAGCTGATACCAAAAGTGCCAAAACTGATAGCAAAAGTGCCAACAGCTGATAGCAAAAGTGCCAACAGCTGATAGCAAAAGTGCCAACAGCACCACATTGCCAACTAGTCCTAGGTATGACTATAAACTACATCTGACAGCAAGGCTTCTGATCACAAAGGGTCCCAGCTATGAGCAAATAATGACCCACACTAAAAAAAAAAAACACTATGAAAGTATAAAAATTCATGTTTATATAAAAACTTGCGAACTACACCAGTTGATAACAAAAGTGCCAACAGCACCACAGCTGATAGCAAAAGTGCAAACAGCTGATAGCAAAAGTGCCAACAGCTGATACCAAAAGTGCCAACAGCTGATAGCAAAAGTGCCAACAGCTGATAGCAAAAGTGCCAACAGATGATACCAAAAGAGCCAACAGCTGAAAGCAAAAGTACCAACAGCTGATAACAAAAGTGCCAACAGCTGATAGCAAAAGTGCCAACAGCTGATAGCAAAAGTGCCAACAGCTGATAGCAAAAGTGCCAACAGCACCACAGTGCCAACTATTCCTAGGTATGACTATAAACTACATCTGACAGCAAGGCTTCTGATCACAAAGGGTCCCAGCTATGAGGAAATAGTGACCCCCCACTAAAACAAAAAACACTATGAATGTATAAAAATACATGTTTATATAAAAACTTGCGAACAACACCAGTTGATAGCAAAAGTGCCAACAGCACCACAGCTGATAGCAAAAGTGCCAACAACTGATAGTAAAAGTGCCAACAGCTGATAGCAAAAGTGCCAACAGCACCACAGTGCCAACTAGTCGTAGGTATGTCTATAAACTACATCTGCCAGCAAGTCTTCTGATCACAAAGGGTCCAAGCTATGAGCAAATAGTCACCCACCACTAAAAAAAACACTATGAAAGTATAAAAATACATGTTTATATAAAAACTTGCGAGCAACACCAGTTGATAGCAAAAGTGCCAACAGCACCACAGCTGATAGCAAAAGTGCCAACAGCTGATAGCAAAAGTGCCAACAGCACCACATTGCCAACTAGTCCTTGGTATGACTATAAACTACATCTGACAGAAAGGCTTCTGATCACAAAGGGTCCCAGCTATGAGCAAATAGCGACCCCCCACTAAAAAAAACACTATGAATGTATAAAAATACATGTTTATATAAAAACTTGCGAACAACACCAGTTGAGAGCAAAAGTGCCAACAGCACCACAGCTGATAGCAAAAGTGCCAACAGCTGATAGCAAAAGTGCCAACAGCTGATAGCAAAAGTGCCAACAGCACCACAGTGCCAAATAGTCCTAGGTATGACTATAAACTACATCTGACAACAAGGCTTCTGATCACAAAGGGTCCCAGCTATGAGCAAATAGTGACCCCCACTAAAAAAAAAACACTATGAAAGTATAAAAATACATGTTTATATAAAAACTTGCGAACAACACCAGTTGATAGCAAAAGTGCCAACAGCACCACAGCTGATAGCAAAAATGACAACAGCTGATAGCAAAAGTGCCAACAGCTGATAGCAAAATTGCCAAAAGCACCACAGTGCCAACTAGTCCTAGGTATGACTATAAACTACATCTGACAGCAAGGCTTCTGATCACAAAGGGTCCCAGCTATGAGCAAATAGTGACCCCCCACTAAAAAAAAAACACTATGAAAATATAAAAATACATATTTATATTAAAACTTGCGAACAAAACCAGTTGATAGCAAAAGTACCAACAGCACCACAGCTGATAGCAAAAGTGCCAACAGCTGATAGCAAAAGTGCCAACAGCTGATAGCAAAAGTGAGAACAGCTGATAGCAAAAGTGCCAACAGCACTGCATTGCCAACTAGTCCTAGTTATGACTATAAACTACATCTGACAACAAGGCTTCTGATCACAAAGGGTCCCAGCTATGAGCAAATAGTGAACCCCCACTAAAAAAAAACACTATGAATGTATGAAAATACATGTTTTTATTAAAACTTGCGAACAACACCAGTTGATAGCAAAAGTGCCAACAGCACCACAGCCTATAGCAAAAGTGCCAACAGCTGATAGCAAAAGTGCCAACAGCTGATAGCAAAACTGCCAACAGCTGATAGCAAAATTGCCAAGAGCACCACATTGCCAACTAGTCCTAGGTATGACTATAAACTACATCTGACAGCAAGGCTTCTGATCACAAAGGGTCCCAGCTATGAGCAAATAGTGACCCCCCACTAAAAAAAAACAATATGAATGTATAAAAATACATGTTCATATAAAAACTTGCGAACAACACCAGTTGATAGCAAATGTGCCAACAGCACCACAGATGATAGCAAAAGTGCCAACAGCTTATAGCAAAACTGCCAACAGCTGATAGCAATAGTGCCAACAGCACCACAGTGCCAACTAGTCCTAGGTATGACTATAAACTACGTCTGACAGCAAGCCTTCTGATCACAAAGGGTCCCAGCTATGAGCAAATAGTGACCCCCCACTAAAAAAAACACTATGAATGTATAAAAATACATGTTTATATAAAAACTTGCGAACAACATCAGTTGATAGCAAAAGTGCCAACAGCACCACAGATGATAGCAAAAGTGCCAACAGCTGATAGCAAAATTCCAACAGCTGATAGCAAAAGTGCCAACAGCTGATAGCAAAAGTGCCAACAGCTGATAGCAAAAGTGCCAACAGCTGATACCAAATGTGCCAAAACTGATAGCAAAAGTGCCAACAGCTGATAGCAAAAGTGCCAACAGCTTATAGCAAAAGTGCCAACAGCACCACATTGCTAACTAGTCCTAGGTATGACTATAAACTACTTCTGACAGCAAGGCTTCTGATCACAAATGGTCCAGCTATGAGCAAATAGTGACCCCACACTAAAAAAAAACACTATGAAAGTATAAAAATACATGTTTATATAAAAACTTGCGAACAACACCAGTTGATAGCAAAAGTGCCAACAGCACCACAGCTGATAGCAAAAGTGCCAACAGCTGATAGCAAAAGTGCCAACAGCTGATACAAAAATGCCAACAGCTGATAGCAAAAGTGCCAACAGCTGATAGCAAAATTGCCAAAAGCACCACAGTGCCAACTAGTCCTAGGTATGACTATAAACTACATCTGACAGCAAGGCTTCTGATCACAAAGGGTCCCAGCTATGGGCAAATAGTGACCCCCGACTAAAAAAAAAACACTATGAATGTATGAAAATACATGTTTTTATTAAAACTTGCGAACAACACCAGTTGATAGCAAAAGTGCCAACAGCACCACAGCCTATAGCAAAAGTGCCAACAGCTGATAGCAAAAGTGCCAACAGGTGAGAGCAAAACTGCCAACAGCTGATAGCAAAAGTGCCAAGAGCACCACATTGCCAACTAGTCCTAGGTATGACTATAAACTACATCTGACAGCAAGTCTTCTGATCAAAAACGGTCCCAGCTATGAGCAAATAGTGACCCCCCACTAAAAAAAAACAATATGAATGTATAAAAATACATGTTTATATAAAAACTTGCTAACAACACCAGTTGATAGCAAAAGTGCCAACAGCACCAAAGCTGATAGCAAAAGTGACAACAGCTGATAGCAATAGTGCCAACAGCTGATAGCAAAATTCCAACAGCTGATAGCAAAAGTGCCAACAGCTGATTGCAAAAGTGCCAACAGCTGATAGCAAAAGTGCCAACAGCTGATACCAAAAGTGCCAAAACTGATAGCAAAAGTGCCAACAACTGATAGCAAAAGTGCCAACAGCTGATAGCAAAAGTGCCAACAGCTGATACTAAAAGTGCCAAAAGCTGATAGCAAAAGTGCCAACAGCTGATAGCAAAAGTGCCAACAGATGATAGCAAAAGTGCCAAGAGCTGATAGCATAAGTGCCAAAAGCTGATAGCAAATGTGCCAACAGCTGATAGCAAATGTGCCAACATCTGATAGCAAAAGTGCCAACAGCTGATAGCAAAAGTGCCAACAGCTGATAGCAAAATTGCCAACAGATGATACGAAATGAGCCAACAGCTGATAGCAAAAGTGCCAACAGCTGATAGCAAAAGTGCCAACAGCTGATACCAAAAGTTCCAAAAGCTGATAGCAAAAGTGCCAACAGCTTATAGCAAAAGTGCCAACAGCTGATAGCAAAAGTGCCAACAGATCCACAGTGCCAACTAGTCGTAGGTATGACTATAAACTACATCTGCCAGCAAGTCTTCTGATCACAAAGGGTCCAAGCTATGAGCAAATAGTGACCCACCACTAAAAAAAACACTATGAATGTATAAAAATGCATGTTTATATAAAAACTTGCGAACAACACCAGTTGATAGCAAAAGTGCCAACAGCACCACAGCTGAAAGCAAAAGTGCCAACTGCTGATAGCAAAAGTGCCAACAGCTGATAGCAAAAGTGCCAACAGCACCACAGTGCCAAATAGTCCTAGGTATGACTATAAACTACATCTGACAACAAGGCTTCTGATCACAAAGGGTCCCAGCTATGTGCAAATAGTGACCCCACACTAAAAAAAAGAAACACTATGTAAGTAAAATAATACAAGTTTATATAAAAACTTGCGAACAACACCAGTTGATATTAAAAGTGCCAACAGCACCACAGTTGATAGCAAAAGTTCCAACAGCTGATAGCAAAAGTTCCAACAGCTGATAGCAAAAGTTCCAACAGCTGATAGCAAAACTGCAAACAGCTGATAGCAAAAGTGCCAACAGATGATAGCAAAAGTGCCAGCAGCTGATAGCAAAAGTGCCAACAGCTGATAGCAAAAGTGCCAACAGCACCACAGTGCCAACTAGTCCTAGGTATGATGATAAACTACATCTGACAGCAAGGCTTCTGATCACAAAGGGTTCCAGCTATGAGCAAATAGTGACCCCCACTAAAAAAAAAACACTATGAATGTATAAAAATACATGTTTATATAAAAACTTTCGAACAACACCAGTTGAGAGCAAAAGTGCCAACAGCACCACAGCTGATAGCAAAAGTGCCAACAGCTGATAGCAAAAGTGCCAACAGCTGATACTAAAAGTGCCAAAAGCTGATAGCAAAGGTGCCAACAGCTGATAGCAAAAGTGCCAACAGATGATAGCAAAAGTGCCAGAAGCTGATAGCAAAAGTGCCAAAAGCTGATAGCAAAAGTGACAACAGCTGATAGCAAATGTGCCAACATCGGATAGCAAAAGTGCCAACAGCACCAAAGTGCCAACTAATCCTAGGTATGACTATAAACTACATCTGACAGCAAGGCTTCTGACCACAAAGGGTCACAGCTATGAGAAAATAGTGACCCCCCACTAAAACAAAAAACACTATGAATGTATAAAAATAAATGTTTATATAAAAACTTGCGAACAACACCAGTTGATAGCAAAAGTGCCAACAGCACCACAGCTGATAGCAAAAGTGCCAACAGCTGATAGCATAAGTGCCAACAGCTGATACCAAACGTGCCAAAAGCTGATAGCAAAAGTGCCAACAGATGATACCAAAAGTGCCAACAGCTGATAGCAAATGTGCCAACATCTTATAGCAAAAGTGCCAACAGCTGATACCAAAAGTGCCAAAAGCTGATAGCAAAATTGCCAACAGCTGATAGCAAAAGTGCCAACAGCTGATAGCAAAAGTTCCAACAGCTGATAGCAAAAGTGCCAACAGCACCAGAGTGCCAACTATTCCTAGTTATGACTATAAACTACATCTGACAGCAAGGCTTCTGATCAGAAAGGGTCCCAGCTATGAGAAAATAGTGACCCCCCACTAAAAAAAAAATATGAAAGTATAAAAATACATGTTTATATAAACACTTGCGAACAACACCAGTTGATAGAATAAGTGCCAACAGCACCACAGCTGATAGCAAAAGTGCTAACAGCTGATAGCAAAAGTGCCAACAGCTGATAGCAAAAGTGCCAACAGCACCTCAGTGCCAACTAGTCCTAGGTATGACTATAAACTACATCTGAGAGCAAGGCTTCTGATCACAAAGGGTCACAGCTATGAGCAAATAGTGACCCCCCACTAAAAAAAAACACTATGAATGTATAAAAATACATATTTATATAAAAACGTGCGAACAACACCAGTTAATAGCAAAAGTGCCAACAGCATCACAGCTGATAGCAAAATTGACAACAGCTGATAGCAAAAGTGCCAACAGCTGATACCAAAAGTGCCAACAGCTGATAGCAAACGTGCCAACAGCTGATAGCTAAAGTGCCAACAGCTGATAGCAAAAGTGCCAACATCTGATAGTAAAAGTGCCAACAGCACCACCGTGCCAACTAGTCCTAGGTATGACTATAAACTACATCTGACAGCTAGGCTTCTGACCACAAAGGGTCCCAGCTATGAGCAAATAGTGGCCCTCACTAAAAAAAAACACTATGAATGTATTAAAATACATGTTTATATAAAAACTTGCGAACAGCCCCAGTTGATAGCAAAAGTGCCACAGCACAACAGCTGATAGCAAAAGTGCCAACAGCTGATAGTAATAGTGCCAACAGCTGATAGCAAAATTGCCAACAGGTGATAGCAAAAGTGCCAACAGCACCACAGTGCCAACTAGTCCTAGGTATGACTATAAACTACATCTGACAGCAAGGCTTCCTATCAGAAAGGGTCCCAGCTATGAGCAAATAGTGACCCCCCACTAAAAAAACACTATGAAAGTATAAAAATACATATTTATATAAATATTGCGAACAACACCAGTTGATAGCAAAAGTGCCAACAGCACCACAGCTGATAGAAAAAGTGCCAAAAGCTGATAGCAAAAGTGCCAACAGCTGATAGCAAAAGTACCAACAGCTGATAGCAAACATGCCAACAGCACCACATTGCCAACTAGTCCTAGGTATGACTATAAACTACATCTGACAGCAAGGCTTCTGATCACAAAGGTTCCCAGCTATGAGCAAATAGTGCCACCCACTAAAAAAAAACACTATGAAAGTATAAAAATACATATTTATATAAAAACTTGCGAACAACACCAGTTGATAGCAAAAGTGCCAACAGCACCTCAGCTGATAGCAAAAGTGCCAACAGCTCATAGCAAAAGTGCCAAAAGCTGATAGCAAAAGTGCCAACAGCTGATAGCAAAAGTGCCAACAGCACCACAGTGCCAACTAGTCCTAGGTATGACTATAAAATACATCTGACAGGAAGGCTTCTGATCAAAAAGGGTCACAGCTATGAGCAAATAGTGACCCCCCACTAAAAAAAAACACTATGAATGTATAAAAATACATATTTATATAAAAACTTGCGAACAACACCAGTTGATAGCAAAAGTGCCAACAGCACCACAGCTGATAGCAAAAGTGCCAACAGCTGATAGCAAAAGTGCCAAGAGCTGATAGCAAAAGTGCCAACAGCTGATAGCAAAAGTGCCAACAGCACCACAGTGCCAACTAGTCCTAGGTATGACTATAAACTACATCTGACAGCAAGGTTTCTGATCACAAAGTTTCCAGGCTATGAGCAAATACTGACCCCCCACTAAAAAAAAACAATATGAAAGTATAAAAATACATGTTTATATAAAAACTTGCGAGCAACATCAGTTGATAGCAAAAGTTCCAACAGCACCACAGCTGATAGCAAAAGTGCCAACAGCTGATAGCAAAAGATCCAACAGCTGATAGCAAAAGTGCCAACAGCTGATAGCAAAAGTGCCAACAGCACCACAGTGCCAACTAGTCCTATGTATGATTATAAACTACATCTGACAGCAAGGCTTCTGATCACAAAGGGTCCCATCTATGAGCAAATAGTGACCCCCCACTAAAAAAAACTCTATGAAAGTATAAAAATACATGTTTATATAAAAACTTGCGAACAGCACCAGTTGATAGCAAAAGTGACAACAGCTGATAGCAAAGTGCCAAAAGCTGATAGCAAAAGTGCCAACAGCTGATAGCAAAAGTGCCAACAACTGATAGCAAAAGTGACAACAGCTGATAGCAAAAGTGCCAACAGCACGACAGTGTCAACTAGTCCTAGGTATGACTATAAACTACATCTGACAGCAAGGCTTCTGATCACAAAGGGTCCCAGCTATGAGCAAATAGTGACCCCCCCCCAAAAAAAAGAACATTATGAAAGTATAAAATTACATATTTATATAAAAACTTACGAACAACACCAGTTGATAGCAAAAGTGCAAACAGCACCACAGCTGATAGCAAAAGTGCCAACAGCTGATAGCAAAAGTGCCAACAGCTGATAGCAAAAGTGCCAACAGATGATATCAAAAGTGCCAAAAGCTGATAGCAAATGTGCCAACAGCTGATAGCAAATGTGCCAAAAGATGATACCAAAAGTGCCAACAGCTGATAGCAAAAGTACCAACAGCTGATAGCAAACGTGCCAACAGCACCACAGTGCCAACTAGTCCAAGGTATGACTATAAACTACATCTGACAGCAAGGCTTCTGATCACAAAGGGTCCCAGCTATGAGCAAATAGTGACCCCCCACTAAAAAAAAAAACACTATGAAAGTATAAAAATACATATTTATATAAAAACTTGCGAACAACACCAGTTGATAGCAAAAGTGCCAACAGCACCACAGCTGATAGCAAAAGTGCCAACAGCTGATAGCAAAAGTGCAAACAGCTGATACAAGAAGTGGAAAAGCTGATAGCAAAAGTGCCAACAGCTGTTAGCAAAAGTGCCAACAGATGATACCAAAAGTGCCAACAGCTGATAGCAAAAGTGCCAACAGCTGATAGCAAAAGTGCCAACAGATGATAGCAAAAGTGCCAAAAGCTGATAGCAAAAGTACCAACAGCTGATAGCAAAAGTGCCAACGGCTGATACCACAGTGCCAACTAGTCCTAGGTATGACTCTAAACTACATCTGACAGCAAGGCTTCTGATCACAAAGTGTCCCAGCTATGAGCAAATAGTGACCCCCCACTAAAGAAAAGACACTATGAATGTATCAAAATACATGTTTATATAAAAACATGCGAACAACAGTAGTTGATAGCAAAAGTGCCAACAGCACCACAGCTGATAGCAAAAGTGCCAACAGCTGATAGCAAAAGTGCCAACAGCTGATAGCAAAAGTGCCAACAGCTGATAGCACCACATTGCCAACTAGTCCTAGGTATGACTATAAACTACATCTGACAGCAAGGCTTCTGATCACAAAGGGTCCCAGCTATGAGCAAATAGTGACCCCCCACTAAAAAAAAGAACATTATGAAAGTCTAAAAATACATATTTATATAAAAACTTGCGAACAACACCAGTTGATAGCAAAAGTGCCAACAGCACCACAGCTGATAGCAAAAGTGCCAACATCTGATAGCAAAAGTGCAAACAGCTGATAGCAAAAGTTCCAACAGCTGATAGCAAAAGTGCCAACAGCACCACAGTGCCAACTATTCCTAGGTATGATTATAAGCTACATCTGACAGCAAGGCTTCTGATCACAAAGGGTCTCAGCCATGAGCAAATAGTGAACCCCCACTAAAAAAAAAAAAACACTATGAAAGTAAAAAAATACATGTTTATATAAAAACTTGCGAACAACACCAGTTGATAGCAAAAGTGCCAACAGCACCACAGCTGATAGCAAAAGTGCCAACAGCTGATAGCAAAAGTGCCAACAGCTGATAGCAAAAGTGCCAACAGCTGATAACAAAAGTGCCAAAAGCTGATAGCAAAAGTGCCAACAGCTGATAGCAGAAGTGCCAACAGATGATAAATAAAGTGCCAACAGCTGATAGTAAAAGTGCCAACAGATGATTGCAAAAGTGCCAACAGCTGATAGCAAAAGTGCCAACAGAAGGACAGTGCCAACTAGTCCTAGGTATGACTATAATCTACATCTGACAGCAAGGCTTCTGATCACAAAGGGTCCCAGGCTATGAGCAAATACTGACCCCCCACTAAAAAAAACAATATGAAAGTATAAAAATACATGTTTATATAAAAACTTGCGAGCAACATCAGTTGATAGCAAAAGTTCCAACAGCTGATAGCAAAAGATCCAACAGCTGATAGCAAAAGATCCAACAGCTGATAGCAAAAGTGCCAACAGCTGATAGCAAAAGTGCCAACAGCACCACAGTGCCAACTAGTCCTATGTATGATTATAAACTACATCTGACAGCAAGGCTTCTGATCACAAAGGGTCCCATCTATGAGCAAATAGTGACCCCCCACTAAAAAAAACTCTATGAAAGTATAAAAATACATGTTTATATAAAAACTTGCGAACAGCACCAGTTGATAGCAAAAGTGACAACAGCTGATAGCAAAGTGCCAAAAGCTGATAGCAAAAGTGCCAACAGCTGATAGCAAAAGTGCCAACAACTGATAGCAAAAGTGACAACAGCTGATAGCAAAAGTGCCAACAGCACGACAGTGTCAACTAGTCCTAGGTATGACTATAAACTACATCTGACAGCAAGGCTTCTGATCACAAAGGGTCCCAGCTATGAGCAAATAGTGACCCCCCCCAAAAAAAAGAACATTATGAAAGTATAAAATTACATATTTATATAAAAACTTACGAACAACACCAGTTGATAGCAAAAGTGCAAACTGCACCACAGCTGATAGCAAAAGTGCCAACAGCTGATAGCAAAAGTGCCAACAGCTGATAGCAAAAGTGCCAACAGATGATATCAAAAGTGCCAAAAGCTGATAGCAAATGTGCCAACAGCTGATAGCAAATGTGCCAAAAGATGATACCAAAAGTGCCAAGAGCTGATAGCAAAAGTACCAACAGCTGATAGCAAACGTGCCAACAGCACCACAGTGCCAACTAGTCCAAGGTATGACTATAAACTACATCTGACAGCAAGGCTTCTGATCACAAAGGGTCCCAGCTATGAGCAAATAGTGACCCCCCACTAAAAAAAAAACACTATGAAAGTATAAAAATACATATTTATATAAAAACTTGCGAACAACACCAGTTGATAGCAAAAGTGCCAACAGCACCACAGCTGATAGCAAAAGTGCCAACAGCTGATAGCAAAAGTGCAAACAGCTGATACAAGAAGTGGAAAAGCTGATAGCAAAAGTGCCAACAGCTGTTAGCAAAAGTGCCAACAGATGATACCAAAAGTGCCAACAGCTGATAGCAAAAGTGCCAACAGCTGATAGCAAAAGTGCCAACAGATGATAGCAAAAGTGCCAAAAGCTGATAGCAAAAGTACCAACAGCTGATAGCAAAAGTGCCAACGGCTGATACCACAGTGCCAACTAGTCCTAGGTATGACTCTAAACTACATCTGACAGCAAGGCTTCTGATCACAAAGTGTCCCAGCTATGAGCAAATAGTGACCCCCCACTAAAGAAAAGACACTATGAATGTATCAAAATACATGTTTATATAAAAACATGCGAACAACAGTAGTTGATAGCAAAAGTGCCAACAGCACCACAGCTGATAGCAAAAGTGCCAACAGCTGATAGCAAAAGTGCCAACAGCTGATAGCAAAAGTGCCAACAGCTGATAGCACCACATTGCCAACTAGTCCTAGGTATGACTATAAACTACATCTGACAGCAAGGCTTCTGATCACAAAGGGTCCCAGCTATGAGCAAATAGTGACCCCCCACTAAAAAAAAGAACATTATGAAAGTCTAAAAATACATATTTATATAAAAACTTGCGAACAACACCAGTTGATAGCAAAAGTGCCAACAGCACCACAGCTGATAGCAAAAGTGCCAACATCTGATAGCAAAAGTGCAAACAGCTGATAGCAAAAGTGCCAACAGCTGATAGCAAAAGTGCCAACAGCACCACAGTGCCAACTATTCCTAGGTATGATTATAAACTACATCTGACAGCAAGGCTTCTGATCACAAAGGGTCTCAGCCATGAGCAAATAGTGAACCCCCACTAAAAAAAAAAAAACACTATGAAAGTAAAAAAATACATGTTTATATAAAAACTTGCGAACAACACCAGTTGATAGCAAAAGTGCCAACAGCACCACAGCTGATAGCAAAAGTGCCAACAGCTGATAGCAAAAGTGCCAACAGCTGATAGCAAAAGTGCCAACAGCTGATACCAAAAGTGCCAAAAGCTGATAGCAAAAGTGCCAACAGCTGATAGCAGAAGTGCCAACAGATGATAAATAAAGTGCCAACAGCTGATAGTAAAAGTGCCAACAGATGATTGCAAAAGTGCCAACAGCTGATAGCAAAAGTGCCAACAGAAGGACAGTGCCAACTAGTCCTAGGTATGACTATAATCTACATCTGACAGCAAGGCTTCTGATCACAAAGGGTCCCAGCTAGGAGCAAATAGTGACCCCCCCACTAAAAAAAAACACTATGAATGTATAAAAATGCATGTTTATATAAAAACTTGCGAACAACACCAGTTGATAGCAAAAGTGCCAACAGCACCACAGCTGATAGCAAAAGTGCCAACAGCTTATAGCAAAAGTGCCAACAGCTGATACCAAAAGTGCCAAAAGCTGATAGCAAAAGTGCCAACAGCTGATAGCAAAAGTGCCAACAGCTGATAGCAAAAGTGCCAACTGCTGATAGCAAAAGTGCAAACAGCTGATAGCAAAAGTGCCAACAGCACCACAGTGCCAACTAGTCCTAGGTACGACTATAAACTACATCTGACAGTAAAAGACTTCTGGTCACAAAGGGTCCAAGCTAGGAGCAAATAGTGACCCCCCACTAAAAAAAAAACACTATGAATGTATAAAAATACATGTGTATATAAAAACTTCCGAACAGCACCAGTTGATAGCAAAAGTGCCAACAGCACCACAGCTGATAGCAAAAGTGCAGACAGCTGATAGCAAAAGTGCCAACAGATGATAGCAAAAGTGCCAACAGCTGATAGCAAAAGTGCCAACAGCTGATAGCAAAAGTGCCAACAGCTGATACCAAAGTGCCAACAGCTGATAGCAAAAGTGCCAACAGCTGATTGCAAAGTGCCAACCGCTGATAGCAAATGTGCCAACAGCTGAGAGCAAATTGCCAACAGAACCACAGTGCAAACTAGTCCTATTTATGACTAAAAAGTACATCTGACAGCAAGGTTTCTGATCACAAAGGGTCCCAGCTATGAGCAAATAGTGACCCCCCACTAAAAAAAAAACACTATGAAAGTATAAAAATACATGTTTATATAAAAACGTGCGAACAACACCAGTTGATAGCAAAAGTGCCAACAGCACCACAGCTGATAGCAAAAGTGCAGACAGTTGATAGCAAAAGTGCCAACAGTTGATAGCAAAAGTGCCAACAGCTGATAGCAAAAGTGCCAACAGCTGATAGCAAAAGTGCCAACAGCTGATTGAAAAAGTGCCAACAGCTGATACCAAAAGTGCCAAAAGCTGATAGCAAAAGTGCCAACAGCTGATAGCAAAAGTGCCAACAGCTGATAGCAAAAGTGCCAACAGCTTGTAGCAAAAGTGCCAACAGCTGATAGCACCACAGTGCCAACTAGTCCTAGGTATGACTATAAACTACATCTGACAGCCAGGCTTCTTATCACAAAGGGTCCCAGCTATGAGCAAATAGTAACCCCCCACTAAAAAAAAAACACTATGAAAGTATAAAAATACATGTTTATATAAAAACTTGCGAAAAAAACCAGTTGATAGCAAAAGTGCCACCAGCACCACAGCTGATAGCAAAAGTGCCAACAGCTTATAGCAAAAGTGCCAACAGATGATAGCAAAAGTGCCAACAGCTGATAGCAAAAGTGCCAACAGCTGATACCAAAAGTGCCAAAAGCTGATAGCAAAAGTGCCAACAGCTGATAGCAAAAGTGCCAACAGATGATACCAAAAGTGCCAACAGCTTATAGCAAAAGTGCCAACAGCTGATAGCAAAAGTGCCAACAGCTGATACCAAAGTGTCAACAGCTGATAGCAAAAGTGCCAAAAGCTGATAGCAAAAGTTCCAACAGCTGATAGAAAAAGTGCCAACAGCTGATAGCAAAAGTGCCAACAGAACCACAGTGCCAACTAGTCCTAGGTATGGCTATAAACTACATCTTACAGCAAGGCTTCTGATCACAAAGGGTCCCAGCTATGAGCAAATAGTGACACCCCCACTAAAAAAAACCCAATGAATGTATAAAAATACATGTTTATATAAAAACTTGCGAACAACACAAGTTGATAGCAAGAGTGCCAACAGCACCACAGCTGATAGCAAAAGTGCCAACAGCTGATAGCAAAAGATCCAACAGCTGATAGCAAAAGTGCCAACAGCTGATAGCAAAAGTGCCAACAGCACCACAGTGCCAACTAGTCCTATGTATGATTATAAACTACATCTGACAGCAAGGCTTCTGATCACAAAGGGTCCCATCTATGAGCAAATAGTGACCCCCCACTAAAAAAAACTCTATGAAAGTATAAAAATACATGTTTATATAAAAACTTGCGAACAGCACCAGTTGATAGCAAAAGTGCCAACAGCTGATAGCAAAGTGCCAAAAGCTGATAGCAAAAGTGCCAACAGCTGATAGCAAAAGTGCCAACAACTGATAGCAAAAGTGACAACAGCTGATAGCAAAAGTGCCAACAGCACGACAGTGTCAACTAGTCCTAGGTATGACTATAAACTACATCTGACAGCAAGGCTTCTGATCACAAAGGGTCCCAGCTATGAGCAAATAGTGACCCCCCACTAAAAAAAAGAACATTATGAAAGTATAAAAATACATATTTATATAAAAACTTACGAACAACACCAGTTGATAGCAAAAGTGCAAACAGCACCACAGCTGATAGCAAAAGTGCCAACAGCTGATAGCAAAAGTGCCAACAGCTGATAGCAAAAGTGCCAACAGATGATATCAAAAGTGCCAAAAGCTGATAGCAAATGTGCCAACAGCTGATAGCAAATGTGCCAACAGATGATACCAAAAGTGCCAACAGCTGATAGCAAAAGTACCAACAGCTGATAGCAAACGTGCCAACAGCAACACAGTGCCAACTAGTCCAAGGTATGACTATAAACTACATCTGACAGCAAGGCTTCTGATCACAAAGGGTCCCAGCTATGAGCAAATAGTGACCCCCCACTAAAAAAAAAACACTATGAAAGTATAAAAATACGTATTTATATAAAAACTTGCGAACAACACCAGTTGATAGCAAAAGTGCCAACAGCACCACAGCTGATAGCAAAAGTGCCAACAGCTGATAGCAAAAGTGCAAACAGCTGATACAAGAAGTGGAAAAGCTGATAGCAAAAGTGCCAACAGCTGTTAGCAAAAGTGCCAACAGATGATACCAAAAGTGCCAACAGCTGATAGCAAAAGTGCCAACAGCTGATAGCAAAAGTGCCAACAGATGATAGCAAAAGTGCCAAAAGCTGATAGCAAAAGTACCAACAGCTGATAGCAAAAGTGCCAACGGCTGATACCACAGTGCCAACTAGTCCTAGGTATGACTCTAAACTACATCTGACAGCAAGGCTTCTGATCACAAAGTGTCCCAGCTATGAGCAAATAGTGACCCCCCACTAAAGAAAAGACACTATGAATGTATCAAAATACATGTTTATATAAAAACATGCGAACAACAGTAGTTGATAGCAAAAGTGCCAACAGCACCACAGCTGATAGCAAAAGTGCCAACAGCTGATAGCAAAAGTGCCAACAGCTGGTAGCAAAAGTGCCAACAGCTGATAGCACCACAGTGCCAACTAGTCCTAGGTATGACTATAAACTACATCTGACAGCCAGGCTTCTTATCACAAAGGGTCCCAGCTATGAGCAAATAGTAACCCCCCACTAAAAAAAAAACACTATGAAAGTATAAAAATACATGTTTATATAAAAACTTGCGAAAAAAACCAGTTGATAGCAAAAGTGCCACCAGCACCACAGCTGATAGCAAAAGTGCCAACAGCTTATAGCAAAAGTGCCAACAGATGATAGCAAAAGTGCCAACAGCTGATAGCAAAAGTGCCAACAGCTGATACCAAAAGTGCCAAAAGCTGATAGCAAAAGTGCCAACAGCTGATAGCAAAAGTGCCAACAGATGATACCAAAAGTGCCAACAGCTTATAGCAAAAGTGCCAACAGCTGATAGCAAAAGTGCCAACAGCTGATAGCAAAAGTGCCAACAGCTGATACCAAAGTGTCAACAGCTGATAGCAAAAGTGCCAAAAGCTGATAGCAAAAGTGCCAACAGCTGATAGAAAAAGTGCCAACAGCTGATAGCAAATGTGCCAACAGAACCACAGTGCCAACTAGTCCTAGGTATGGCTATAAACTACATCTTACAGCAAGGCTTCTGATCACAAAGGGTCCCAGCTATGAGCAAATAGTGACACCCCCACTAAAAAAAACCCAATGAATGTATAAAAATACATGTTTATATAAAAACTTGCGAACAACACAAGTTGATAGCAAGAGTGCCAACAGCACCACAGATGATAGCAAAAGTGCCAACAGTTGATGGCAAAAGTGCCAACAGCTGATACCAAAAGTGCCAACAGCTGATAGCAAAAGTGCCAACAGCTGATAGCAAAAGTGCAAACAGCTGATAGCAAAAGTGCCAACAGCTGATAGCAAAAGTGCCAAAAGCTGATAGCAAAAGTGACAACAGCTGATACCGAAAGTGCCAACAGCTGATAGCAAAAGTGCCAACAGCTGACAGCAAAAAGTGCCAAAAGCTGATAGCAAATGTGCCAACAGCTGATACCAAAGTGCCAACAGCTGATAGCAAAAGAGCCAACAGCTGACTGCAAAAGTGCCAACCGCTGATAGCAAAATGCCAACAGCTGAGAGCAAAAGTGCCAACAGCTGATAGGAAAAGGGCCAACAGCTGATACCAAATATGCCAAAAGCTTATAGCAAAAGTGCCAACAGCTGATAGCAAAAGTGCCAACAGCTGATAGCAAAAGTGCCAACAGCACCACAGTGCCAACTAGTCCTGGGTATGACTATAAACTACATCTGACAGCAAGGCTTCTGATCACAAAGGGTCACAGCTATGAGCAAATAGTGACCCCCACTAAAAAAGAAACACTATGAAATTATAACAATACATGTTTATATAAAAAATTGCGAAAGCAACCAGTTGATAGCAAAAGTGCCAACAGCTGATACCAAAAGTGCCAAAACCTGATAGCAAAAGTGCCAACAGCTGATAGCAAAAGTGCCAACAGATGATACCAAAAGTGCCAACAGCTGATAGAAAAAGTGACAACAGCTGATAAGAAAAGTGCCAACAGATGATAGCAAAAGTACCAAAAGCTGATAGCAAAAGTGCCAACAGCTGATAACAAAAGTGCCAACAGCTGATTGCAAAAGTGCCAAAAGCTGATAGCAAAAGTGTCAACAGCTGATAGCAAAAGTGCAACAGCACCACAGTGCCAACTAGTTCTAGTTATGACTATATTCTACATCTGACAGCAAGGCTTCTGATCACAAAGTGTCCCAGCTATGAGCAAATAGTGACCTCCCATTAAAAAAAAACACTATGAAAGTATATAAATACATATTTATATAAAAACTTGCGAAAAACACCAGTTGATAGCAAAAGTGCCAAGAGCACCACAGCTGATAGCAAAAGTGCCAACAGCTGATAGCAAATGTGCCAACAGCTGATACCAAAAGTGAAAAAAGCTGATAGCAAAATGCCAACAGCTGATAGCAAAAGTGCCAACAGCTGATACCAAAAGTGCCAACAGCTGATACCAAAAGTGCCAAAAGCTGATAGCAAAATTGCCAACAGCTGATAGCAAAAGTGCCAACAGCTGATACCAAAAGTGCCAACAGCTGATACCAAAAGTGCCAACAGTACCACAGTGCCAACTAGTCCTAGGTATGACTATGAACTACATCTGACAGCAAGGCTTCTGATCACAAAGGGTCCCAGCTATGAGCAAATAGTGACCCACCACAAAAAAAAACACTATGAAAGTATAAAAATACATGTTTATATAAAAACTTGCGAACAACACCAGTTGATAGCAAAAGTGCCAACAGCACCACAGCTGATAGCAAAAGTGCCAACAGCTGATAGCAAAAGTGCCAACAGCTGATAGCAAAAGTGCCAAAAGCTGATAACAAAAGTGCCAACAGCTGATAGCAAAAGTGCCAACAGCTGATAGCAAAAGTGCCAACAGCACCACAGTGCAAACTAGTCCTAGGTATGACTATAAACTACATCTGACAGCAAGGCTTCTGATCACAAACGGTCCCAGCTATGAGCAAATAGTGACCACCCACTAAAAAAAAACACTATGAAAATATAAACATTCATGTTTATATAAAAACTTGCGAAAAACAAAAGTTGATATCAAAAGTTCCAACAGCTGATAGCAAATGTGCCAACAGCTGATAGCAAAAGTGCCAACAGCTGATAGCAAAAGTGCCAACAGCACCACATTGCCAACTAGTCCTAGGTATGATTATAAACTACATCTGACAGCAAGGTTTCTGATCACAAAGGCTCCCTGCTATGAGCAAATAGTGACCCCCCACTAAAAAAAAACACTATGAAAGTATAAAAATACACGTTTATATAAAAACTTGAGAACAACACCAGTTGATAGCCAAAGTGCCAACATCACCACAGCTGATAGCAAAAGTGCCAACAGCTGATAGCAAAAGGGCCAACAGCTGATATCAAAAGTGCCAACAACTGATACCAAAATGCCAAAAGCTGATAGCAAAAGTGCCAACAGCTGATTGCAAAAGTGCCAACAGCTGATAGCAAATGTGCCAACAGCTGATACCAAAAGTGCCAACAGCTGATAGCAAAACTGCCAACAGCTGATAGCAAAAGTGCCAACAGAACCACAGTGCCAACTAGTCGGGGTATGACTATAAGCTACATCTGACAGAAAGGCTTCTGATCACAAAGGGTCCACGCTATGAGCAAATAGTGACCCCCATAAAAAAAAACACTATGAAAGTATAAAAATACATATTTATATAAAAACGTGGGAACAACACCAATTGATAGCAAAAGTGCTAACAGCACCACAGCTGATAGCAAAAGTTCCAACAGCTGATAGCAAAAGTGCCAACAGCTGATAGCAAAAGTGCCAACAGCTGATAGCAAATGTGCCAACAGCACCACAGTGCCAACTAGTCCTAGGTATGACTATAAATTACATCTGACAGCAAGTCTTCTGATCACAAAGGGTCCCAGCTATGAGCAAATAGTGACCCCCCACTAAAAAAAAAACACTATGAAAGTAAAAAATACATGTTTATATAAAAACTTGCGAACAACACCAGTTGATACCAAAAGTGACAACAGCACCACAGCTGATAGCAAAAGTGCCAACAGCTGATAGCAAAAGTGCCAACAGCTGATAGCAAAAGTGCCAACAGCTGATAGCAAAAGTGCCAACAGCACCACAGTGCCAACTAGTCCTAGGTATGACTATAAACTACATCTGACAGCAAGGCTTCTGTTCACAAAGGGTCACAGCTATGAGCAAATAGTGACCCCCACTAAAAAAGAAACACTATGAAATTATAAAAATACATGTTTATATAAAAACTTGCGAACAACACCAGTTGATAGCAAAAGTGCCAACAGCACCACAGCTGATAGCAAAAGTGCCAACAGCTGATAACAAAACTGCCAACAGCTGATAGCAATATTGCCAACAGCACCACAGTCCCAACTAATCCTAGGTATGACTATAAACTACATCTGACAGCAAGCCTTCTGATCACAAAGGGTCCCAGCTATGAGCAAATAGTGACCCAACACTAAAAAAAAACACTATGAATGTATAAAAATATATGTTTATATAAAAACTAGCGAACAACATCAGTTGACAGCAAAAGTGCCAACAGCACCACAGCTGATAGCAAAAGTGCCAACAGCTGATAGCAAAATTGACAACAGTTGATAGCAAAAGTGCCAAAAGCTGATAGCAAAAGTGCCAACAGCTGATAGCAAAAGTGCCAACAGCTGATAGCAAAAGTGCCAACAGCTGATTGCAAAAGTGCCAACAGCTGATAGCAAAACTGCAAACAGCTGATAGCAAAAGTGCCAACAGCTGATACCAAAAGTGCCAAAAGCTGATAGCAAAAGTGCCAACAGCTGATAGCAAAAGTGCCAACAGCTGATAGCAAAAGTGCCAACAGCACCACAATGCCAACTAGTCCTAGGTATGACTATAAACTACATCTGACAGCAAAACTTCTGACCACAAAGGTTCCCAGCTATGAGCAAATAGTGAACCCCCACTAAAAAAAACACTATGAATGTATAAAAATACATGTTTATATAATAACTTGCGAACAACACCAGTTGAGAGGAAAAGTGCCAACAGCACCACAGATGATACCAACAGTGCCAACAGCTGATAGAAAAAGTGCCAACAGCTGATACTAAAAGTGCCAGCAGGGGATAGCAAAAGTGCCAACAGCACCACAGTGCCATCTATTCCTAGGTATGACTATAAACTACATCTGACAGCAAGGCTTCTGATCACAAAGGGTCCCAGCTATGAGCAAATAGTGACCCCCCACTAAAAAAAAACTCTATGAAAGTATAAAAATACATGTTTATATAAAAACTTGCGAACAACACCAGTTGATAGCAAAAGTGCCAACAACACCCCAGCTGATAGCAAAAGTGCCAACAGCTGATAGCAAAATTGCCAACAGCTGATACCAAAAGTGCCAAAAGCTGATAGCAAAAGTGCCAACAGCTGATAGCAATAGTGCCAACAGATGATAACAAAAGTTCCAACAGCTGATAGCAAAAGTGCCAACAGCTGATAGCAAAAGTGCCAACAGCTGATACCAAAAGTGCCAGAAGCTGATAGCAAAGTGCCAACAGCTGATAGCAAAAGTGCCAACAGCTTATACCAAAAGTGCCAAAAGCTGATAGCAAAAGTGCCAACAGCTGATAGCAAAAGTTCCAACAGATGATACCAAAAGTGCCAACAGCTGATAGCAAAAGTGCCAAAAGCTGTTAGCAAAAGTGCCAACAGCAGATAGCAAAAGTGCACACAGCACCACAGTGCCAACTAGTCCTAGGTATGACTATAAACTACATCTGACAGTAAGGCTTCTGATCACAAAGGGTCCCAGCTATGAGCAAATAGTTACCCCCCACTTAAAGAAAACTAAATGATAGTATAAAAATACATGTTTATATAAAAAATTGTGAACAGCACCAGTTGATAGCAAAAGTGCCAACAGCTGATAGCAAAATTTGCCAACAGCTGATAGAAAAGTGCCAACAGCTGATACCAAAAGTGCCAAGAGCTGATAGCAAAAGTGCCAACAGCTGATAGCAAAAGTGCCAACAGCTGATAGCAAAAGTGCCAACAGATGATAGCAAAAGTGCCAACAGCTGATAGCAAAAGTGCAAACAGCTGATAGCAAAAGTGCCAACATCTGATAGCAAAAGTGCCAACAGCTCCACAGTGCCAACTAGTCCTAGGTATGAATATAAACTACATCTGACAGCAAGGCTTCTGATCACAAAGGATCCCAGCTATGAGCAAATAGTGACACCCCACTAAAAAAAAACACTATGAAAGTAAAAAAATATATGTTTATATAAAAACTTGCGAACAACACCAGTTGATAGCAAAAGTGCAAACAGCACCACAGCTGATAGCAAAAGTGCCAACAGCTGATAGCAAAAGTGCCAACAGCTGATAGCAAAAGTGCCAACAGCACCACAGTGCCAACTAGTCCTAGGTATGAATATAAACTACATCTGACAGCAAGTCTTCTGATCACAAACGGTCCCAGCTATGAGCAAATAATGACCCCCCACTAAAAAAAAACACAATGAAAGTATAAAAATACATGTTTATATAAAAACTTGCGAACAGCACCAGTTGATAACAAAAGTGCCAACAGCTGATAGCAAAAGTGCCAAAAGCTGATAGCAAAAGTGCCAACAGCTGATAGCAAAAGTACCAACAGCTGATAGCAAACGTGCCAACAGCACCCAGTGCCAACTAGTCCTAGGTATGACTATAAACTACATCTGACAGCAAGGCTTCTGATCACAAAGGGTCCCAGCTATGAGCAAATAGTGACCCCCCACTAAAAAAAAAAAACACTATGAATGTATAAAAATACATATTTATATAAAAACTTGCGAACAACACCAGTTGATAGCAAAAGTGCCAACAGCACCCCAGCTGATATCAAAAGTGCCAACAGCTGATAGCAAAAGTGACAACAGCTGATAGCAAAAGTGCCAAAAGCTGATAGCAAAAGGGCCAACAGCTGATAGCAAAAGTACCAACAGCACCACAGTGCCAACTAGTCCTAGGTATGACTATAAACTACATCTGACAGCAAGGCTTATGATCACAAAAGTTCCCAGATATGAGCAAATAGTGACCCACCACTAAAAAAAAAAAACTATGAAAGTATAAAAATACATGTTCATATAAAAACTTTTGAACAACACCAGTTGATAGCAAAAGTGCAAACAGCACGACAGCTGATAGCAAAAGTGCCAACAGCTGATAGCAAAAGTGCCAACAGCTGATAGCAAATGTGCCAACAGTTGATACCAAAAGTGCCGAAAGCTGATAGCAAAAGTGCCAACAGCTGATAGCAAAAGTGCCAACAGCTGATAGCAAAAGTGCCAACAGCACCACATTGCCAACTAGTCCTAGGTATGATTATAAACTACATCTGACAGCAAGGCTTCTGATCACAAAGGGTCCCAGCTATGAGCAAATAGTGACCCCCCACTAAAAAAAAAACACTATGAAAGTATAAAAATACATGTTTATATAAAAACTTGCGTACAACAACAGTTGATAGCAAAAGTGCCAACAGCACCACAGCTGATAGCAAATGTGCCAACAGCTAATAGCAAAAGTGCCAACAGCTGATAGCAAAAGTGCAACAGCTGATAGCAAAAGTGCCAACAGCTGATAGCAAAAGTGCCAACAGGTGATAGCAAAAGTGCCAACAGCTGATAGCAAAAGTGCACACAGCACCACAATGCCAACTAGTCCTAGGTATGACTATAAATTACATCTGACAGCAAGGCTTCTGATCAAAAAGGGTCCCAGCTATGAGGAAATAGTGACACCCCACTAAAAAAAAACACTATGAAATTATAAAAATACATGTTTATATAAAAACTTGCAAACAACACCAGTTGATAGCAAAAGTGCCAACAGCACCACAGCTGATAGCAAAAGTGCCAACAGTTGATACCAAAAGTGCCAAAAGCTGATAGCAAAAGTGCCAACAGCTGATAGCAAAAGTGCCAACAGCTGATAGCAAAAGTGCCAACAGCTGATAGCAAAAGTGACAACAGCTGATAGCAAAAGTGCCAACAACTGATAGCAAAAGTGCCAACAGCTGACAGTAAAAGTGACAACAGCTGATAGCAAAAGTGCCAAAAGCTGATAGCAAAAGTGCAAACAGCACCACATTGCCAACTAGTCATAGGTATGACTATAAACTACATCTGACAGCAAGGCTTCTGATCACAAAGGGTCCCAGCTATGAGCAAATAGTGACCCCCCACTAAAAAAAAACACTGTGAATGTATAAAAATACATGTTTATATAAAAACTTGCGAACAACACCAGTTGATAGCAAAAGTGCCAACAGCACCACAGCTGATAGCAAAAGTGCCAACAGCTGATAGCAAATGTGCCAACAGCATATAGCAAAAGTGCCAACAGCACAACAGCTGATAGCAAAAGTGCCAACAGCTGATAGCAAAAGTGCCAACAGCTGATAGCAAAAGTGCCAAGAGCACGACATTGCCAACTATTCCTAGGTATGACTATAAACTACATCTGACAGCAAGGCTTCTGATCACAAAGGGTCCCATCTATGAACAAATAGTGACCCCCCGCTAAAAAAGAACACTATGAATGTATAAAAATACATGTTTATATAAAAACTTGGGAACAATACCAGTTGATAGCAAAAGTGCCAACAGCTGATAGCAAAAGTGCCAACAGCTGATAGCAAAAGTGCACACAGCACCACAGTGCCAACTAGTCCTAGGTATGACTATAAACTACATCTGACAGCAAGTCTTCTGATCGCAAAGAGTCCCAGCTATGAGCAAATAGTAACCCCCTAATAAAAAAAAACTATGAAAGTATAAAAATACATGTTTATATAAAAACTTGCGAACAACACCAGTTGATAGCAAGAGTGCCAACAGCACCACAGCTGATAGCAAAAGTGCCAACAGCTGATACCAAAAGTGCAAACAGCTTATACCAAAAGTGCCAACAGCTGATAGCAAAATGCCAACAGCTGATAGCAAAAGTGCCAACAGCACCACAGTGCCAACTAGTCCTACGTATGATTATAAACTACATCTGACAGCAAGGCTTCTGATCACAAAGGGTCCCAGCTATGAGCAAATAGTGACCCCCCACAAAAAAAAACATTATGAAAGTATAAAAATACATGCTTATATAAAAACTTGCGTACAACAACAGTTGATAGCAAAAGTGCCAACAGCACCACAGCTGATAGCAAATGTGCCAACAGCTAATAGCAAAAGTGCCAACAGCTGATAGCAAAAGTGCAACAGCTGATAGCAAAAGTGCCAACAGCTGATAGCAAAAGTACCAACAGCACCACATTTCCAACTAGTACTAGGTATGACTATAAACTACATCTGACAGCAAGGCTTCTGATCACAAAGGTCCCAGCTATGAGCAAATAGTGATCCCCCGCTAAAAAAAAACACTATGAATGTATAAAAATACATGTTTATATAAAAACTTGCAAACAACACAAGTTGATAGCAAAAGTGCCAACAGCACCACAGCTGATAGCAAAAGTGCCAACAGCTGATAGCAAAAGTGCCAACAGGTGATAGCAAAAGTGCCAACAGCTGATAGCAAAAGTGCACACAGCACCACAATGCCAACTATTCCTAGGTATGACTATAAATTACATCTGACAGCAAGGCTTCTGATCAAAAAGGGTCCCAGCTATGAGGAAATAGTGACACCCCACTAAAAAAAAACACTATGAAAGTATAAAAATACATGTTTATATAAAAACTTGCAAACAACTCCAGTTGATAGCAAAAGTGCCAACAGCACCACAGCTGAGAGCAAAAGTGCCAACAGCTGATAGCAAAAGTGCCAACAGTTGATACCAAAAGTGCCAAAAGCTGATAGCAAAAGTGCCAACAGCTGATAGCAAAAGTGCCAACAGCTGATAGCAAAAGTGACAACAGCTGATACCAAAAGTGCCAAAAGCTGATAGCAAAAGTGCCAACAACTGATAGCAAAAGTGCCAACAGCTGACAGTAAAAGTGACAACAGCTGATAGCAAAAGTGCCAAAAGCTGATAGCAAAAGTGCAAACAGCACCACATTGCCAACTAGTCCTAGGTATGATTATAAACTACATCTGACAGCAAGGCTTCTGTTCACAAAGGGTCCCAGCTATGAGCAAATAGTGACCCCCCACTAAAAAAAAAAACACTGTGAATGTATAAAAATACATGTTTATATAAAAACTTGCGAACAACACCAGTTGATAGCAAAAGTGCCAACAGCACCACAGCTGATAGCAAAAGTGCCAACAGCTGATAGCAAAAGTGCCAACAGCATATAGCAAAAGTGCCAACAGCACAACAGCTGATAGCAAAATGCCAACAGCTGATAGCAAATGTGCCAACAGCTGATAGCAAAAGTGCCCACAGCACCACAGTGCCAACTAGTCCTAGGTATGACTATAAACTACATCTGACAGCAAGTCTTCTGATCGCAAAGGGTCCCAGCTATGAGCAGTGACCCCCTAATAAAAAAAAAAACTATGAATGTATAAAAATATATGTTTATATAAAAACTTGCAAACAACACCAGTTGATAGCAAAAGTGCCAACAGCACCACAGCTGATAGCAAAAGTGCCAACAGCTGATAGCAAAAGTGCCAACAGCTGATAGCAAAAGTGCCAAGAGCACGACATTGCCAACTATTCCTAGGTATGACTATAAACTACATCTGACAGCAAGTCTTCTGATCGCAAAGGGTCCCAGCTATGAGCAAATAGTGACCCCCTAATAAAAAAAAACTATGAAAGTATAAAAATACATGTTTATATAAAAACTTGCGAACAACACCAGTTGATAGCAAAAGTGCCAACAGCACCACAGCTGATAGCAAAAGTGCCAACAGCTGATACCAAAAGTGCAAACAGCTGATACCAAAAGTGCCAACAGCTGATAGCAAAAGTGCCAACAGCTGATAGCAAAAGTGCCAACAGCACCACAGTGCCAACTAGTCCTACGTATGATTATAAACTACATCTGACAGCAAGGCTTCTGATCACAAAGGGTCCCAGCTATGAGCAAATAGTGACCCCCCACTAAAAAAAACATTATGAAAGTATAAAAATACATGTTTATATAACGTGCGAACAACACCAGTTGATAGCAAAAGTGCCAACAGCACCGCAGCTGATAGCAAAAGTCCCAACAGCTGATAGCAAAAGTCCCAACAGCTGATAGAAAAAGTGCCAACAGCTGATAGCAAAAGTGCCAACAGCTGATAGCAAAAGTGCCAACAGCACTACAGTGCCAACTAGTCCTAGGTATGATTATAATCTACATCTGACAGCAAGGCTTCTGATCACAAAGGGTGCCAGCTATGAGCAAATAGTGACCCCCCACAAAAAAAAAACACTATGAAAGTATAAAAATACATGTTTATATAAAAACTTGCGAACAACACCAGTTGATAGCAAAAGTGCCAACAGCACCACAGCTGATCGCAAAAGTGCCAACAGCTGATAGCAAATGTGCCAACAGCTGATAGCAAAAGTGCCAACAGCTGATAGCAAAAGTGCCAAAGGCTGATAGCAAAAGTGCCAACAGCTGAACCAAAAGTGCCAAAAGCTGATAGCAAAAGTGCCAACAGCTGATAGCAAAAGTGCCAACAGCTGATGGCAAAAGTGCCAACAGATGATACCAAAAGTCCCAACAGCTGAAACCAAAAGTGCCAAAAGCTGATAGCAAAAGTGCCAACAGCTGATAGCAAAAGTGCCAACAGCTGATAGCAAATATGCCAACAGCTGATAGCAAAAGTGCCAACAAATTACACCAAAGTGCCAACAGCTGATAGCAAAAGTCCCAACAGCACCACAGCTGATAGCAAAAGTGCCAACAGCTGATAGCAAATGTGCCAACAGCTGATCGCAAAAGTGCCAACAGCTGAGAGCAAAAGAGCCAACAGCTCATAGCAAGACTGCCAACAGCTGATAGCAAAAGTGAAAACAGCACCACATTGCCAACAAGTCCTAGGTATGACTATAAACTACATCTGACAGCAAGGCTTCTGATCACAAAGGGTCCCAGCAATGAGCAAATAGTGACCCCCCACTAAAAAAAAACACTATAAAAGTATAAAAATAGATGTTTATATAAAAACTTGCGAACAACACCAGTTGATAGCAAAAGTGCAAACAGCACCACAGCTGATACCAACAGTGCCAACAGCTGATAGCAAATGTGCCAACAGCTGATAGCAAAAGTGCCAAAAGCTGATAGCAAAAGTGCCAACAGCTGATAGCAAAAGTGCCAACAGCTGATAGCAAAAGTGCCAACAGTTTATAGCAAAAGTGCCAACAGCACAACATTGCCAACTAGTCCTAGGTATGACTATAAACTACATCTGACAGCAAGGCTTCTGATCACAAAGGGTCGAAGATATGAGCAAATAGTGACCCCCCAATAAAAAAAAACACTATGAATGTATAAAAATACATGTTTATATAAAAACTTGCGAACAACACCAGTTGATAGCAAAAGTGCCAACAGCACCACAGCTGATAGCCAAAGTGCCAACAGCTGAAGCAAAAGGGCCAAAAGCTGATAGGAAATGTGCCAACAGCTGATAGCAAAAGTGCCAACAGCTGATAGCAAAAGTGCCAACAGCACCACAGTTCCAACTAGTCCTAGGTATGACTATAAACTACATCTGACAGCAAGGCTTCTGATCACAAAGGGTCCCAGCTATGAGCAAATAGTGACCCCCCACTAAAAAAAAAAAACACTATGAAAGTATAAAAATACATGTTTATATAAAAACTTGCGAACAACACCAGTTGATAGCAAAAGTCCCAACAGCACCACAGCTGATAGCAAAAGTGCCAACAGCTGATAGCAAAAGTGCCAACAGCTGATAGCAAAAGTGCAAAGAGCACCACATTGTCAACTAGTCCTAGGTATGACTATAAACTACATCTGACAGCAAGGCTTCTGATAACAAAAGGTCCCAGCTATGAGCAAATAGTGACCCGCCACTAAAAAAAAACACTATGAATGTATAAAAATACATGTTTATATAAAAACTTGCGAAAAACACCAGTTGATAGCAAAAGTGCCAACAGAACCACAGCTGATCGCAAAAGTGCCAACAGCTGATAGCAAATGTGCCAACAGCTGATAGCAAAAGTGCCAACAGCTGATAGCAAAAGTGCCAAAGGCTGATAGCAAAAGTGCCAACAGCTGAACCAAAAGTGCCAAAAGCTGATAGCAAAAGTGCCAACAGCTGATAGCAAAAGTGCCAACAGCTGATGGCAAAAGTGCCAACAGAATATACCAAAAGTGCCAACAGCTGAAACCAAAAGTGCCAAAAGCTGATAGCAAAAGTGCCAACAGCTGATAGCAAAAGTGCCAACAGCTGATAGCAAATATGCCAACAGCTGATAGCAAAAGTGCCAACAAATTACACCAAAGTGCCAACAGCTGATAGCAAAAGTCCCAACAGCACCACAGCTGATAGCAAAAGTGCCAACAGCTGATAGCAAATGTGCCAACAGCTGATCGCAAAAGTGCCAACAGCTGAGAGCAAAAGAGCCAACAGCTCATAGCAAGACTGCCAACAGCTGATAGCAAAAGTGAAAACAGCACCACATTGCCAACAAGTCCTAGGTATGACTATAAACTACATCTGACAGCAAGGCTTCTGATCACAAAGGGTCCCAGCAATGAGCAAATAGTGACCCCCCACTAAAAAAAAACACTATAAAAGTATAAAAATAGATGTTTATATAAAAACTTGCGAACAACACCAGTTGATAGCAAAAGTGCAAACAGCACCACAGCTGATACCAACAGTGCCAACAGCTGATAGCAAATGTGCCAACAGCTGATAGCAAAAGTGCCAAAAGCTGATAGCAAAAGTGCCAACAGCTGATAGCAAAAGTGCCAACAGCTGATAGCAAAAGTGCCAACAGTTTATAGCAAAAGTGCCAACAGCACAACATTGCCAACTAGTCCTAGGTATGACTATAAACTACATCTGACAGCAAGGCTTCTGATCACAAAGGGTCGAAGATATGAGCAAATAGTGACCCCCCAATAAAAAAAAACACTATGAATGTATAAAAATACATGTTTATATAAAAACTTGCGAACAACACCAGTTGATAGCAAAAGTGCCAACAGCACCACAGCTGATAGCCAAAGTGCCAACAGCTGAAGCAAAAGGGCCAAAAGCTGATAGGAAATGTGCCAACAGCTGATAGCAAAAGTGCCAACAGCTGATAGCAAAAGTGCCAACAGCACCACAGTTCCAACTAGTCCTAGGTATGACTATAAACTACATCTGACAGCAAGGCTTCTGATCACAAAGGGTCCCAGCTATGAGCAAATAGTGACCCCCCACTAAAAAAAAAAAAACACTATGAAAGTATAAAAATACATGTTTATATAAAAACTTGCGAACAACACCAGTTGATAGCAAAAGTCCCAACAGCACCACAGCTGATAGCAAAAGTGCCAACAGCTGATAGCAAAAGTGCCAACAGCTGATAGCAAAAGTGCAAAGAGCACCACATTGTCAACTAGTCCTAGGTATGACTATAAACTACATCTGACAGCAAGGCTTCTGATAACAAAAGGTCCCAGCTATGAGCAAATAGTGACCCGCCACTAAAAAAAAACACTATGAATGTATAAAAATACATGTTTATATAAAAACTTGCGAAAAACACCAGTTGATAGCAAAAGTGCCAACAGAACCACAGCTGATAGCAAAATTGCCAACAGGTGATAGCAAAAGTGTCAACAGCTGATAGCAAAAGTGCCAACAGCTGATAGCAAAAGTGCCAACCGCACCACAGTGCCAACTAGTCCTAGGTATGACTATAAACTACATCTGACAGCAAGGCTTCTGATCACAGAGGGTCCCAGCTATGAGCAAATAGTGACACCCCACTAAAAAAAAACACTATGAATGTATAAACATACATGTTTATATAAAAACTTGCGAACAACACCAGTTGATTGCAAAAGTGCAAACAGCACCACAGCTGATAGCAAAAGTGCCAACAGCTGATAGCAAAAGTGCCAACAGATGATACCAAACGTGCCAAAAGCTGATAGCAAAAGTGCCAACAGCTGATAGCAAAAGTGCCAACAGCTGATACCAAAAGTGCCAAAACTGATAGCAAAAGTGCCAACACCTGATAGCAAAAGTGCCAAGAGCTGATAGCAAAAGTGCCAACAGCTGATAGCAAAAGTGCCAACAGCACCACAGTGCCAACTAGTCCTAGGTATGACTATAAACTACATCTGACAGCAAGGTTTCTGATCACAGAGGGTCCCAGCTATGAGCAAATAGTGACCCCCCACTAAAAAAAAAGACTATGAAAGTATAAAAACAGATGTTTATATAAAAACTTGCGAACAACACCAGTTGATAGCAAAAGTCCCAACAGCACCACAGCTGATAGCAAAAGTGCAACAGCTGATAGCAAAAGAGCCAACAGCTGATAGCAAAACTGCCAACAGCTGATAGCAAAAGTGCCAACAGCACCACATTGCCAACAAGTCCTAGGTTTGACTATAAACTACATCTGACATCAAGGCTTCTGATCACAAAGGGTCCCAGCTATGAGCAAATAGTGACCCCCCACTAAAAAAAAACACTATGAAAGTATAAAAATAGATGTTTATATAAAAACTTGCGAACAACATCCAGTTGATAGCAAAAGTGCTAACAGCACCACAGCTGATAGCAAAAGTGCCAACAGCTGATAGCAAAAGTGCCAACAGCTGATACCAAAATGCCAACAGCTGATAGCAAAAGTGCTAACATCTGACAGCAAAAGTGCCAACAGCTGATAGCAAAAGTGCCAACAGCACCACAGTGCCAACTAGTCCTAGGTATGACTATAAAATACATCTGACAGCAAGTCTTCTGATCACAAAGGTTCCCAGCTATGAGCAAATAGTTACCCACCACTAAAAAAAAACACTATGAAATTATAAAAATACATGTTTACAAAAAAACCTGCGAACACCACCAGTTGAAAACAGCACCACAGCTGATAGCAAAAGTGCCAACAGCTGATAGCAAAAGTGTCAACAGCTGATAGCAAAAGTGCCACCAGCTGATAACAAAAGTGCCAAAAGCTGATAGCAAAAGTTCCAACAGCTGATAGCAAAAGTGCCAACAGATGATACCGAAAAAACAAACAGCTGATAGCAAAAGTGCCAACAGCTGATAGCAAAAGTGTCAACAGCTGATAGCAAAAGTGCCACCAGCTGATAACAAAAGTGCCAAAAGCTGATAGCAAAAGTTCCAACAGCTGATAGCAAAAGTGCCAACAGATGATACCGAAAAAACAAACAGCTGATAGCAAAAGTGCCAACAGCTGATAGCAAAAGTGCCAACAGCTGATACCAAAAGTGACAAAAGCTGATAGCAAAAGTGCAAACAGCTGATAGCAAATGTGCCAACAGCTGATAGAAAAAATGCCAACAGCTGATAGCAAAAGTGCCAACAGCACCACAGTGCCAACTAGTCCTAGGTATGACTATAAACTACATCTGACAGCAAGTCTTCTGAGCACAAAGGGTCCCAGCTATGAGCAAATAGTGACCCCCCACTAAAAAAAAAACCACTATGAAATTATAAAAATACATGTTTATATAAAAACTTGCGAACAACCCAGTTGATAGCAAAAGTGCCAACAGCACCCCAGCTGATAGCAAAATGCCAACAGCTGATAGCAAAAGTGCCAACAGCTGATACCAAAAGTGCCAAAAGCTGATAGCAAAAGTGCCAACAGCTGATAGCAAAAGTGCCAACAGCTGATAGCAAAAGTGTCACAAGCTCATAGCAAAAGTGCCAACAGCTGATAGCAAAAGTTCCAACAGATGATTCCAAAAGTGCCAACAGCTGATAGCAAAAATGACAACCGCTGATAGCAAAAGTGCAAACAGCTGATACCAAAAGTGCCAAATGCTGATAGCAAAAGTGCGAACAGCTGATAGCAAAAGTGCCAACAGCTGATAGCAAAAGTGCCAACAGCACCACAGTGCCAACTAGTCCTAGGTATGAATATAAGCAACATCGGACAGCTAGGCTTCTAATCACAAAGGGTCCCAGCTATGAGCAAATAGTTACCCCCACTAAAAGAAAACTCTATGAAAGTATAAAAATACATGTTTATATAAAAACTTGCGAACAACACCAGTTGATGGCAAAAGTACAAACAGCACCACAGCTGATAGCAAAAGTGCCAACAGCTGATAGCAAAAGTGCCAACAGCTGATAGCAAAAGTGCCAACAGCTGATAGCAAAAGTGCCAACAGCACCACAGTGCCGACTAGTCCTAGGTATGACTATAAACTACATCTGAGAGCAAGGCTTCTGATCACAAAGGGTCCCAGCTATGAGCAAATAGTGACACCCCACTAAATAAAAACACTATGAATGTATAAAAATACATTTTTATATAAAAACTTGCGAACAACACCAGTTGATAGCAAAAGTGCCAACAGCACCAGAGCTGATACCAAAAGTGCCATCAGCTGATAGCAAAAGTGCCAACAGCTGATACCAATAGTGCCAAAAGTTGATAGCAAAAGTGCCAACAGCTGATAGCAAAAGTGCCAACAGCACAACAGTGCCAACTATTCCTAGGTATGACTATAACCTACATCTGACAGCAATGCTTCTGATCACAAGTTTCCCAGCTATGAGCAAATAGTTACCCCCCACTAAAAAAAAACACTATGAAAGTATAAAAATACATGTTTATCTAAAAACTTGCGAACAACACCAGTTGATAGCAAAAGTGCAAACAGCACCACAGCTGATAGCAAAAGTGCAACAGCTGATAGCAAAAGTGCCAACAGCTGATAGCAAAAGTGCCAACAGCACCACAGTAACGATTAGTCCTAGGTATGACTATAAACTAAATCTGACAGCAAGGCTTCTGATCACAAAGGTCACAGCTATGAGCAAATAGTGACCCCCCAGTAAAAAAAAACAATATGAAAGTATAAAAATACATGTTTATATAAAAACTTGCGAACAACTCCAGTTGATAGCAAAAGTGCCAACAGCACCAGAGCTGATAGCAAAAGTGCCAACAGCTGATAGCAAAAGTTCCAACAGCTGATACCAAAAGTGCCAACAGCTGATAGCAAAAGTGCCAACAGATGATAGTAAAAGTGCCAACAGCAGAAATCTTGCTGTCAGATGTAGTTTATAGTCATACCTAGGACTAGTTGGCACTGTGGTGCTGTTGGCACTTTTGCTATCCGCTGTTGGCACTTTTACTATCAGCTTTTGGCACTTTGGCTATCAGCTGTTGGCACTTTTGCTATCAGCTGTTGGCACATTTGCTATCAGCTGTGTTGCTGTTTGCACTTTTGCTATCAACTGGTGTTGTTCGCAAGTTTTTATATAAACATGTATATTTTTACTTTCATTGTGTTTTTTTTAGTGGGGTGTAACTATTTGCTCATAGCTGGGACCCTTTGTGATCAGAAGCCTTGCTGTCAGATGTAGTTTATAATCATACCTAGGACTAGTTGGCACTGCAGTGCTGTTGGCACTTTTGCTATCAGCTGTTGGCACTTTTGCCATAAGCTGTTGGCACTTTTGCTATCAGCTGTTGGCACATTTGCTATCAGCTGTTGGCACTTTTGCTATCAGCTGTGGTGCTGTTGGCACTTTTGCTATCAACTGGTGTTGTTCGCAAGTTATTATATAAACATGTATTTTTATACTTTCATAGTGTTTTTTTTCAGTGAGGGGTCACAATTTGCTCATAGCTGGGACCCTTTGTGATCAGAAGCCTTGCTGAAAGATGTAGTTTATAGTCATACCTAGGACTAGTTGGCAATGTGGTGCTGTGTGCACTTTTGCTATCTGCTGTTGGCACTTTTGCTATCAGCTGTCGGCACTTTTGCTATCAGCTGTGGTGCTGTTGGCACTTTTGCTATCAACTGGTGTTGTTCGCAAGTTTTTATATAAACATGTATTTTTATACTTTCATAGTGTTTTTTTTTAGTGGGGGTCACTATTTGCTCATAGCTGGGACCCTTTGTGATCAGAAGACTTGCTGTCAGATGTAGTTTATAGTCATACCTAGGACTAGTTGGCACGGTGGTGCTGTTGACACTTTTGCTATCAGCTGTTGGCACTTTTGCTATCAGCTGTTGTCACTTTTGCTATCAGCTGTTGGCACTTTTGCTATCAGTTGATGGCACTTTTGCTATCAGCTTTTGGCACTTTTGGTATCAGCTGTTGTCACTTTTGCTATCAGCTGTTGGCAGTTTTGCTATCAGCTGTTGGCACTTTTGCTATCAGCTGTTGGCACTTTTGCTATCAGCTGTGGTGCTGTTGTCACTTTTGCTATCAACTTGTGTTGTTCGCAAGTTTTTATATAAACATGTATTTTTATATTTCATAGTGTTTTTTTTTAGTGGGGGGTCATTCTTTGCTCATAGCTGGGACCCTTTTTATCAGAAGCCTTGCTGTCAGATATAGTTTATAGTCATACCTAAAACTAGTTGGCACTGTGGTGCTGTTGGCACTTTTGCAATCAGCTGTTGGCAATTTTGCTATCAGCTCTTGGCACTTTTGCTATTAGCTGTTGCCACTTTTGGTATCAGCTGTTGGCACTTTTGGTATCAGATGTTGGCACTTTTGCTATCAGCTGTGGTGCTATTGGCACTTTTGCTATCAACTGGTGTTGTTCGCAAGTTTTTATATAAAGATGTATTTTTATACTTTCATAGTGTTTGTTTTTAGTGGGGGGTCACTATTTGCTCATAGCTGGGACCCTTTGTGATCAGAAGCCTTGCTGTCAGATGTAGTTTATAATCATACCTAGGACTAGTTGGCACTGTGGTGCTGTTGGCACTTTTGCTATCAGCTGTTGGCACTTTTGCTATCAGCTGTTGGCACTTTTGCTATCAGCTGTTGGAACTTTTGCTATCAGCTGTGGTGCTGTTGGCACTTTTGCTATCAACTGGTGTTGTTCGCAAGTTTTTATATAAACATGTATTTTTATACTTTCATAGTGTTTTTTTTTTAGTGGGGGGTCACTATTTGCTCATAGCTTGGACCCTTTGTTATCAGAAGACTTGCTGTCAGATGTAGGTTATAGTCATACCTAGGACTATTTGGCATTGGGGTGCTGTTGGCACTTTTGCTATCAGCTGTTGGCACATTTGCTATCAGCTGTTGGCATTTTGCTATCAGCTGTGGTGCTGTTGGCACTTTTGCTATCAACTGGTGTTGTTCGCAAGTTTTTATATAAACATGTATTTTCATACTTTCATATTGTTTTTTTTTTGTGTGGGGTCACTATTTGCTCATAGCTGGGACCCTTTGTGATCAGAAGACTTCCTGTCAGATGTAGTTTATAGTCATACCTAGGACTAGTTGTCACTGTGGTGCTGTTGGCACTTTTGCTATCAGCTGTTGGCACTTTTGCTATCAGCTGTAGGCACATTTGCTATCAGCTGTTGGCATTTTGCTATCAGCTGTGGTGCTGTTGGCACATTTGCTATCAGTTGTTGGCGCTTTTGCTATCACCTGTTGGCACTTTTGCTATGAGCTGTTGGCACTTTTGCTATCAGCTGTGGTGCTGTTGGCACTTTTGCTATCAACTGGTGTTGTTCGCAAGTTTTTATATAAACATGTATTTTTATACATTCATAATGTTTTTTTTTTAGTGGAGGGTCACTATTTGCTCATAGCTGGGACCCTTTGTGAGCAGAAGCCTTGCTGTCAGATGTAGTTTATAGTCATACCTAGGACTAGTTGGCAATGTGGTGCTTTTGGCACTTTTGCTATCTGCTGTTGGCACTTTTGCTATCAGCTGTCGGCCCTTTTGCTATCAGCTGTGGTGCTGTTGGCACTTTTGCTATCAACTGGTGTTGTTCGCAAGTTTTTATATAAACATGTATTTTTATACTTTCATAGTGTTTTTTTTTAGTGGGGGTCACTATTTGCTCATAGCTGCGACCCTTTGTGATCAGAAGACTTGCTGTCAGATGTAGTTTATAGTCATACCTAGGACTAGTTGGCACGGTGGTGCTGTTGACACTTTTGCTATCAGCTGTTGGCACTTTTGCTATCAGCTGTTGTCACTTTTGCTATCAGCTGTTGGCACTTTTGCTATCAGTTGATGGCACTTTTGCTATCAGCTTTTGGCACTTTTGGTATCAGCTGTTGTCACTTTTGCTATCAGCTGTTGGCACTTTTGCTATCAGCTGTTGGCACTTTTGCTATCAGCTGTTGGCACTTTTGCTATCAGCTGTGGTGCTGTTGGCACTTTTGCTATCAGCTGTTGGCACTTTTGCTATCAGCTGTTGGCACTTTTGCTATCAGCTTTTGGCACTTTTGGTATCATCTGTTGGCACTTTTGCTATCAGCTGTTGGTACTTTTGCTATCAGCTTTTTGCACTTTTGCTATCAGCTTTTGGTACTTTTGCTATCAGCTTTTGCCACTTTTGAAATCAGCTGTTGGCACTTTTGCTATCAGCTGTTGGCACTTTTGCTATCAGCTGTTGGCACTTTTGCTATCAGCTTTATGCACTTTTGCTATCAGCTGTTGGCATTTTTGGTATCAGATGTTGGCACTTTTGCTATCAGCTGTGGTGCTCTTTGCACTTTTGTTATCAACTGGTGTTGTTCGGAAGTTTTTATATAAACATGTATTTTTATACTTTCATAGTGTTTTTTTTTTAGTGGGGTGTCTCTATTTGCTCATAGCTGTGTTTCTTTTGTGATCAGAAGCCTTGCTGTCAGATGTAGTTTATAGTCATACCTAGGACTAGTTGGCACTGTGGCGCTGTTGGCACTTTTGCTATCAGCTGTTGGCACTTTTGCTATCAGCTGTTGGTACTTTTGCTATCAGCTGTCGTGCTGTTGGCACTTTTGCTATCAACTGGTGTTGTTCGCAAGTTTTTATATAAACATATATTTTTATACTTTCATATTTTTTTTTTTTTTAGTGGGGGGTCACTATTTGCTCATAGCTTGGACCCTTTGTTATCAGAAGACTTGCTGTCAGATGTAGGTTATAGTCATACCTAGGACTATTTGGCATTGGGGTGCTGTTGGCACTTTTGCTATCAGCTGTTGGCACTTTTGCTATCAGCTGTTAGCACTTTTGCTATCAGCTGGTGTTGTTCGCAAGTTTTTATATAAACATATATTTTTATACTTTCATATTTTTTTTTTTTTTAGAGGGGGTCACTATTTGCTCATAGCTGGGACCCTTTGTGATCAGAAGACTTCCTGTCAGATGTAGTTTATATTCATACCTAGGACTAGTTGTCACTGTGGTGCTGTTGGCACTTTTGCTATCAGCTGTTGGCACATTTGCTATCAGCTGTTGGCATTTTGCTATCAGCTGTGGTGCTGTTGGCACATTTGCTATGAGTTGTTGGCGCTTTTGCTATCACCTGTTGTCACTTTTGCTATGAGCTGTTGGCACTTTTGCTATCAGCTGTGATGCTGTTGGCACTTTTGCTATCAACTGGTGTTGTTCGCAAGTTTTTATATAAATATGTATTTTTATACATTCATAGTGTTTTTTTTTTAGTGGAGGGTCAATATTTGCTCATAGCTGGGACCCTTTGTGATCAGAAGCCTTGCTGTCAGATGTAGTTTATAGTCATACCTAGGACTAGTTGGCAATGTGGTGCTGTTGGCACTTTTGCTATCAGCTTTTGGCACTTTTGCTATCAGCTGTGTGCACTTTTGCTATCAGCTGTGTTGCTTTTGGCACTTTTGCTATAAACTGGTGTTGTTCGCAAGTTTTTATATAAATATGTATTTTTATACTTTCATAGTGTTTTTTTTTCAGTGGGGGGTCACTATTTGCTCATAGCTGGTACCCTTTAAGATCAGAAGCCTTGCTGTCATATGTAGTTTATAGTCATATCTAGGACTAGTTGGCACTCTGGTGCTGTTGGAACTTTTGCTACCAGCTATTGGCACTTTTGCTATCAGCTGTTGGCACTTTTGCTATCAGCTGTTGGCACTTTTGCTATCAGCTTTTGGCACTTTTGGTATCATTTGTTGGCACTTTTGCTATCAGCTGTTGGTACTTTTGCTATCAGCTGTTGGCACTTTTGAAATCAGCTGTTGGCACTTTTGCTATCAGCTGTTGGCACTTTTGCTATCAGCTTTTGGCACTTTTGGTATCATTTGTTGGCACTTTTGCTATCAGCTGTTGGTACTTTTGCTATCAGCTTTTGCCACTTTTGCTATCAGCTGTTGGTACTTTTGCTATCAGCTGTCGTGCTGTTGGCACTTTTGCTATCAACTGGTGTTGTTCGCAAGTTTTTATATAAACATGTATTTTTATATTTCATAGTGTTTTTTTTTAGTGGGGGGTCATTCTTTGCTCATAGCTGGGACCCTTTGTGATCAGAAGCCTTGCTGTCAGATATAGTTTATAGTCATACCTAAAACTAGTTGGCACTGTGGTGCTGTTGGCACTTTTGCTATCAGCTGTTGGCACTTTTGCTATCAGCTGTTGGCACTTTTGCTATCAGCTGTTGGGACTTTTGCTATCAGCTGTGGTGCTATTGGCACTTTTGCTATCAACTGGTGTTGTTCGCAAGTTTTTATATAAAGATGTATTTTTATACTTTCATAGTGTTTGTTTTTAGTGGGGGGTCACTATTTGCTCATAGCTGGGACCCTTTGTGATCAGAAGCCTTGCTGTCAGATGTAGTTTATAATCATACCTAGGACTAGTTGGCACTGTGGTGCTGTTGGCACTTTTGCTATCAGCTGTTGGCACTTTTGCTATCAGCTGTTGGCACTTTTGCTATGAGATGTGGTGCTGTTGGCACTTTTGCAATCAACTGGTGTTGTTCGCAAGTTTTTATATAAACATGTATTTTTATACTTTCATAGTGTTTTTTTTTTAGTGGGGGTCACTATTCGCTCATAGCTGGGACCCTTTGTGATCAGAAGTCTTGCTGTCAGATGTAGTTTATAGTCATACCTAGGACTAGTTGGCACTGTGGTGCTGTTGGCACTTTTGCTATCAGCTTTCGGCACTTTTGCTATCAGCTGTTGTCACTTTTGCTATCAGATGTTGGAACTTTTGCTATCAGTTGTTGGCACATTTGCTATCAGCTTTTGGCACTTTTGGTATCAGCTGTTGTCACTTTTGCTATCAGCTGTTGGCACTTTTGCTATCACCTGTTTGCACTTTTGCTATCAGCTGTGGTGCTGTTTGCACTTTTGCTATCAACTGGTGTTGTTCGCAAGTTTTTATGTAAACATGTATTTTTATAATTTCATAGTGTTTTTTTTTAGTGGGGGGTAACTATTTGCTCATAGCTGGAACCCTTTGTGATCAGAAGCCTTGCTATCAGATGTAGTTTATAATCATACCTAGGACTAGTTGGTACTGTGGTGCTGTTGGCACTTTTGCTATCAGCTGTTGGCACTTTTGCTATCAGATGTTGGCACTTCTGCTATCAGCTGTTGGCACTTTTGGTATCAGCTGTTGGCATTTTTGGTATCAGATGTTGGCACATTTGCTATCAGCTGTGGTGCTGTTTGCACTTTTGCTATCAACTGGTGTTGTTCGGAAGTTTTTATATAAACATGTATTTTTATACATTCATTGTGTTTTTTTTTAGTGGGGGGTCACTATTTGCTCATAGCTGAGACCCTTTGTGATCAGAAGCCTTGCTGTCAGATGTAGTTTATAGTCATACCTAGGACTAGTTGTCACTGTGGTGCTGTTGGCACTTTTGCTATCAGCTGTTGGCACTTTTGCTATCAGCTGTAGGCACATTTGCTATCAGCTGTTGGCATTTTGCTATCAGCTGTGGTGCTGTTGGCACATTTGCTATCAGTTGTTGGCGCTTTTGCTATGACCTGTTAGCACTTTTGCTATCAGCTGTGTTGCTTTTGGCACTTTTGCTATAAACTGGTGTTGTTCGCAAATTTTTATATAAATATGTATTTTTATACTTTCATAGTGTTTTTTTTTCAGTGGGGGGTCACTATTTGCTCATAGCTGGTACCCTTTAAGATCAGAAGCCTTGCTGTCATATGTAGTTTATAGTCATATCTAGGACTAGTTGGCACTGTGGTGCTGTTGGAACTTTTGCTACCAGCTATTGGCACTTTTGCTATCAGCTGTTGGCACTTTTGCTATCAGCTGTTGGCACTTTTGCTATCAGCTTTTGGCACTTTTGGTATCATCTGTTGGCACATTTGCTATCAGCTGTTGGTACTTTTGCTATCAGCTGTTGGCACTTTTGCTATCAGCTTTTGGTTCTTTTGCTATCAGCTTTTGCCACTTTTGAAATCAGCTGTTGGCACTTTTGCTATCAGCTGTTGGCACTTTTGCTATCAGCTGTTGGCACTTTTGCTATCAGCTTTATGCACTTTTTCTATCAGCTGTTGGCATTTTTGGTATCAGATGTTGGCACTTTTGCTATCAGCTGTGGTGCTCTTTGCACTTTTGCTATCAACTGGTGTTGTTCGGAAGTTTTTATATAAACATGTATTTTTATACTTTCATAGTGTTTTTTTTTTAGTGGTGTGTCACTATTTGCTCATAGCTGTGTTTCTTTTGTGATCAGAAGCCTTGCTGTCAGATGTAGTTTATAGTCATACCTAGGACTAGTTGGCACTGTGGCGCTGTTGGCACTTTTGCTATCAGCTGTTGGCACTTTTGCTATCAGCTGTTGGTACTTTTGCTATCAGCTGTCGTGCTGTTGGCACTTTTGCTATCAACTGGTGTTGTTCGCAAGTTTTTATATAAACATGTATTTTTATATTTCATAGTGTTTTTTTTTAGTGGGGGGTCATTCTTTGCTCATAGCTGGGACCCTTTGTGATCAGAAGCCTTGCTGTCAGATATAGTTTATAGTCATACCTAAAACTAGTTGGCACTGTGGTGCTGTTGGCACTTTTGCTATCAGCTGTTGGCAATTTTGCTATCAGCTGTTGGCACTTTTGCTATTAGCTGTTGCCACTTTTGGTATCAGCTGTTGGCACTTTTGGTATCAGATGTTGGCACTTTTGCTATCAGCTGTGGTGCTATTGGCACTTTTGCTATCAAATGGTGTTGTTCGCAAGTTTTTATATAAAGATGTATTTTTATACTTTCATAGTGTTTGTTTTTAGTGGGGGGTCACTATTTGCTCATAGCTGGGACCCTTTGTGATCAGAAGCCTTGCTGTCAGATGTAGTTTATAATCATACCTAGGACTAGTTGGCACTGTGGTGCTGTTGGCACTTTTGCTATCAGCTGTTGGCACTTTTGCTATCAGCTGTTGGCACTTTTGCTATGAGATGTGGTGCTGTTGGCACTTTTGCAATCAACTGGTGTTGTTCGCAAGTTTTTATATAAACATGTATTTTTATACTTTCATAGTGTTTTTTTTTTAGTGGGGGTCACTATTCGCTCATAGCTGGGACCCTTTGTGATCAGAAGTCTTGCTGTCAGATGTAGTTTATAGTCATACCTAGGACTAGTTGGCACTGTGGTGCTGTTGGCACTTTTGCTATCAGCTTTCGGCACTTTTGCTATCAGCTGTTGTCACTTTTGCTATCAGATGTTGGAACTTTTGCTATCAGTTGTTGGCACATTTGCTATCAGCTTTTGGCACTTTTGGTATCAGCTGTTGTCACTTTTGCTATCAGCTGTTGGCACTTTTGCTATCAGCTGTGGTGCTGTTTGCACTTTTGCTATCAACTGGTGTTGTTCGCAAGTTTTTATGTAAACATGTATTTTTATAATTTCATAGTGTTTTTTTTTAGTGGGGGGTAACTATTTGCTCATAGCTGGAAACCTTTGTGATCAGAAGCCTTGCTATCAGATGTAGTTTATAGTCATACCTAGGACTAGTTGGTACTGTGGTGCTGTTGGCACTTTTGCTATCAGCTGTTGGCACTTTTGCTATCAGATGTTGGCACTTCTGCTATCAGCTGTTGGCACTTTTGGTATCAGCTGTTGGCATTTTTGGTATCAGATGTTGGCACATTTGCTATCAGCTGTGGTGCTGTTTGCACTTTTGCTATCAACTGGTGTTGTTCGGAAGTTTTTATATAAACATGTATTTTTATACATTCATTGTGTTTTTTTTTAGTGGGGGTCACTATTTGCTCATAGCTGAGACCCTTTGTGATCAGAAGCCTTGCTGTCAGATGTAGTTTATAGTCATACCTAGGACTAGTTGTCACTGTGGTGCTGTTGGCACTTTTGCTATCAGCTGTAGGCACTTTTGCTATCAGCTGTTGGCATTTTGCTATCAGCTGTGGTGCTGTTGGCACTTTTGCTATCAACTGGTGTTGTTCGCAAGTTTTTATATAAACATGTATTTTTATACATTCATAATGTTTTTTTTTTAGTGGAGGGTCACTATTTGCTCATAGCTGGGACCCTTTGTGAGCAGAAGCCTTGCTGTCAGATGTAGTTTATAGTCATACCTAGGACTAGTTGGCAATGTGGTGCTGTTGGCACTTTTGCTATCTGCTGTTGGCACTTCTGCTATCAGCTGTCGGCCCTTTTGCTATCAGCTGTGGTGCTGTTGGCACTTTTGCTATCAACTGGTGTTGTTCGCAAGTTTTTATATAAACATGTATTTTTATACTTTCATAGTGTTTTTTTTTAGTGGGGGTCACTATTTGCTCATAGCTGGGACCCTTTGTGATCAGAAGACTTGCTGTCAGATGTAGTTTATAGTCATACCTAGGACTAGTTGGCACGGTGGTGCTGTTGACACTTTTGCTATCAGCTGTTGGCACTTTTGCTATCAGCTGTTGTCACTTTTGCTATCAGCTGTTGGCACTTTTGCTATCAGTTGATGGCACTTTTGCTATCAGCTTTTGGCACTTTTGGTATCAGCTGTTGTCACTTTTGCTATCAGCTGTTGGCACTTTTGCTATCAGCTGTTGGCACTTTTGCTATCAGCTGTTGGCACATTTGCTATCAGCTGTGGTGCTGTTGGCACTTTTGCTATCAGCTGTTGGCACTTTTGCTATCAGCTGTTGGCACTTTTGCTATCAGCTTTTGGCACTTTTGGTATCATCTGTTGGCACTTTTGCTATCAGCTGTTGGTACTTTTGCTATCAGCTTTTGGCACTTTTGCTATCAGCTTTTGGTACTTTTGCTATCAGCTTTTGCCACTTTTGAAATCAGCTGTTGGCACTTTTGCTATCAGCTGTTGGCACTTTTGCTATCAGCTGTTGGCACTTTTGCTATCAGCTTTATGCACTTTTGCTATCAGCTGTTGGCATTTTTGGTATCAGATGTTGGCACTTTTGCTATCAGCTGTGGTGCTCTTTGCACTTTTGTTATCAACTGGTGTTGTTCGGAAGTTTTTATATAAACATGTATTTTTATACTTTCATAGTGTTTTTTTTTTAGTGGGGTGTCACTATTTGCTCATAGCTGTGTTTCTTTTGTGATCAGAAGCCTTGCTGTCAGATGTAGTTTATAGTCATACCTAGGACTAGTTGGCACTGTGGCGCTGTTGGCACTTTTGCTATCAGCTGTTGGCACTTTTGCTATCAGCTGTTGGTACTTTTGCTATCAGCTGTCGTGCTGTTGGCACTTTTGCTATCAACTGGTGTTGTTCGCAAGTTTTTATATAAACATGAATTTTTATATTTCATAGTGTTTTTTTTTAGTGGGGGGTCATTCTTTGCTCATAGCTGGGACCCTTTGTGATCAGAAGCCTTGCTGTCAGATATAGTTTATAGTCATACCTAAAACTAGTTGGCACTGTGGTGCTGTTGGCACTTTTGCTATCAGCTGTTGGCACTTTTGCTATCAGCTGTTGGCACTTTTGCTATTAGCTGTTGCCACTTTTGGTATCAACTGTTGGCACTTTTGGTATCAGATGTTGGCACTTTTGCTATCAGCTGTGGTGCTATTGGCACTTTTGCTATCAACTGGTGTTGTTCGCAAGTTTTTATATAAAGATGTATTTTTATACTTTCATAGTGTTGGTTTTTAGTGGGGGGTCACTATTTGCTCATAGCTGGGACCCTTTGTGATCAGAAGCCTTGCTGTCAGATGTAGTTTATAATCATACCTAGGACTACTTGGCACTGTGGTGCTGTTGGCACTTTTGCTATCAGCTGTTGGCACTTTTGCTATCAGCTGTTGGCACTTTTGCTATGAGATGTGGTGCTGTTGGCACTTTTGCAATCAACTGGTGTTGTTCGCAAGTTTTTATATAAACATGTATTTTTATACTTTCATAGTGTTTTTTTTTTAGTGGGGGTCACTATTCGCTCATAGCTGGGACCCTTTGTGATCAGAAGTCTTGCTGTCAGATGTAGTTTATAGTCATACCTAGGACTAGTTGGCACTGTGGTGCTGTTGGCACTTTTGCTATCAGCTTTCGGCACTTTTGCTATCAGCTGTTGTCACTTTTGCTATCAGATGTTGGAACTTTTGCTATCAGTTGTTGGCACATTTGCTATCAGCTTTTGGCACTTTTGGTATCAGCTGTTGTCACTTTTGCTATCAGCTGTTGGCACTTTTGCTATCCCCTGTTTGCACTTTTGCTATCAGCTGTGGTGCTGTTTGCACTTTTGCTATCAACTGGTGTTGTTCGCAAGTTTTTATGTAAACATGTATTTTTATAATTTCATAGTGTTTTTTTTTAGTGGGGGGTAACTATTTGCTCATAGCTGGAACCCTTTGTGATCAGAAGCCTTGCTATCAGATGTAGTTTATAGTCATACCTAGGACTAGTTGGTACTGTGGTGCTGTTGGCACTTTTGGTATCAGCTGTTGGCATTTTTGGTATCAGATGTTGGCACTTTTGCTATAAGCTGTTGGCACTTTTGCTATCAGCTGTGGTGCTGTTGGCACTTTTGGTATCAACTGGTGTTGTTCGCAAGTTTTTATATAAACATGTATTTTCATACTTTCATATTGTTTTTTTTTTGTGTGGGGTCACTATTTGCTCATAGCTGGGACCCTTTGTGATCAGAAGACTTCCTCTCAGATGTAGTTTATAGTCATACCTAGGACTAGTTGGCAATGTGGTGCTGTTGGCACTTTTGCTATCAGCTGTTGGCACTTTTGCTATCAGCTGTGTGCACTTTTGCTATCAGCTGTGGTACTGTTGGCACTTTTGCTATAAACTGGTGTTGTTCGCAGTTTTTTATATAAACATGTATTTTTATACTTTCATAGTGTTTTTTTTTCAGTGGGGGGTCACTATTTGCTCAAAGCTGGTACCCTTTATGATCAGAAGCCTTGCTGTCACATGTAGTTTATAGTCATATCTAGGACTACTTGGCACTGTGGTGCTGTTGGAACTTTTGCTACCAGCTGTTGGAACTTTTGCTATTAGCTGTTGGCACATTTGCTATCAGCTGTTGGCACTTTTGCTATCAGCTTTTGGCACTTTTGGTATCATCTGTTGGCACTTTTGCTATCAGCTGTTGGTACTTTTGCTATCAGCTGTTGGCACTTTTGCTATCAGCTGTTGGTACTTTTGCTATCAGCTTTTGCCACATTTGAAATCAGCTGTTGGCACTTTTGCTATCAGCTTTTGCCACTTTTGAAATCAGCTTTATGCACTTTTGCTATCAGCTGTTGGCATTTTTGGTATCAGATGTTGGCACTTTTGCTATCAGCTGTGGTGCTGTTTGCACTTTTGCTATCAACTGGTGTTGTTCGGAAGTTTTTATATAAACATGTATTTTTATACTTTCATTTTTTTTTTTTTAGTGGGGTGTCACTATTTGCTCATAGCTGTGTTTCTTTTGTGATCAGGACTAGTTGGCACTGTGGTGCTGTTGGAACTTTTGCTACGAGCTGTTGGCACTTTTGCTATCAGCTGTTGGCACTTTTGCTATCAGCTGTTGGCACTTTTGCTATCAGCTGTTGGCATTTTCTATCAGCTGTTGGCACTTTTGCTATCAGCTTTTGGCACTTTTGGTATCAGCTGTTGGCACTTTTGCTATCAGCTGTTGGCACTTTTGCTATCAGCTGTGGTGCTGTTTACACTTTTGCTATCAACTGGTGTTGTTCGCAAGTTTTTATATAAACATGTATTTTTATACTTTCATAGTGTTTTTTTTTTAGTGGGTGTCACTATTTGCTCATAGCTGTGTTCCTTTGTGATCAGAAGCCTTGCTGTCAGATGTAGTTTATAGTCATATCTAGGACTAGTTGGCACTGTGGTGCTGTTGGCACTTTTGCTATCAGCGGTTGGCACTTTTGCTATCAGCTGTTGGCACTTTTGCTATAAGCTGTCGTGCTGTTGGCACTTTTGCTATCAACTGGTGTTGTTCGCAAGTTTTTATATAAACATGTATTTTTATACTTTCATAGTGTTTTTTTTTTAGTGGGGGGGTCACTATTTGCTCATAGCTGGGACTCTTTGTGATCAGAAGACTTGCTGTCACATGTAGTTTATACTCATACCTAGGATTAGTTGGCACTGTGGTGCTGTTGCCACTTTTGCTATCACCTGTTGGCACTTTTGCTATTAGCTGTTGGCACTTTTGCAATCAGCTGTTTGCACTTTTGCTATCAGCTGTGGTGCTGTTGGCACTTTTGCTATCAGCTGTTGGCACTTTTGCTATCAGCTGTGGTGCTGTTGGCACTTTTGCTATCAACTGGTGTTGTTCGCAAGTTTTTATATAAACATGTATTTTTATACATTCATAGTTTTTTTTTTAGTGGGGGGTCACTATTTGCTCATGGCTTGGGCCCTTTGTGATCAGAAGCCTTGCTGTCAGATGTAGTTTATAGTCATACCTAGGACTAGTTGGCACTGTGGTGCTGTTGGCACTTTTGCTATCAGCTGTTGGCACATTTGCTATCAGCTGATGGCACTTTTGCTATCAGCTGTTGGCACTTTTTCTATCAGCTGTTGGGACTTTTGTTATCAGCTGTTGGGACTTTTGCTATCAGCTGTGGTGCTGTTGGCACTTTTGCTATCAACTGGTGTTGTTCGCAAGTTTTTATACAAACATGTATTTTCATACTTTCATAGTGTTTTTTTTTTTAGTGGGGGTCACTATTTGCTCATAGCTGGGACACTTTGTGATCAGAAGCCTTGCTGACAGATGTAGTTTATAATCATACCTAGGACTAGTTGGCACTGTGGTGCTTTTGGCACTTTTGCTATCAGCTGTTGGCACTTTTGCTATCAGCTGTTGACACTTTTTTTATCAGCTGTGGTGCTGTTGGCACTTTTGCTATCAACTGGTGTTGTTCGCATGTTTTTATATAAAAATGTATTTTTATACTTTCATAGTGTATTTTTTTTAGTGGGGGGTCACTATTTGCTCACAGCTGGGACACTTTGTGATCAGAAGCCTTGCTGTCAGATGTAGTTTATATTCATACCTAGGATTAGTTGGCACTGTGGTGCTGTTGGCACTTTTGCTATCAGCTGTTGGCACTTTTGCTATCAGCTTTTGGCACTTTGAGTATCAGCTGTTGGCACTTTTGCTATCAGCTGTTGGCACATTTGCTATCAGCCCCTGGCATTTTGCTATCCGCTGTTGGCAATTTTGGTGTCATCTGTTGGCACTTTTATTATCAGCTGTTGGCACTTTTGCTATCAGCTGTTGGCACTTTTGCTATCATCTGTTGGCACTTTTATTATCAGCTGATGGCACTTTTGCTATCAGCTGTTGGCACTTTTGCTTTCAGCTTTTGGCACTTTTGTTATCAGCTGCTGGCACTTTTGCTATCAGCTGTTGGCACTTTTGCTATCAGCTGTGGTGCTGTTGGCACTTTTGCTATCAACTGGTGTTGTTCGCAAGTTTTTATATAAACATGTATTTTTATACTTTCATAGTCTTTTTTTTTTTAGTGGGGTGTCACTATTTGCTCATAGCTGGGACCCTTTGTGATGAGAAGCCTTGCTGTCAGATGTATTTTATAGTCATACCTAGGACTAATTGGCACTGTGGTGCTGCTGGCACTTCTGCTATCAGCTGTTGGCACTTTTGCTATCAGCTGTTGGAACTTTTGTTATCAGCTGCTGGCACTTTTGCTATCAGCTGTTGGGACTTTTGCTATCAGCTGTGGTGCTGTTGGCACTTTTGCTATCAACTGGTGTTGTTCGCAAGTTTTTATATAAACATGTATTTTTATACTTTCATAGTGTTTTTTTTTAGTTGCGGGGTAACTATTTGCTAATAGCTGGGGCCCTTTGTGATCAGAATTCTTGCTGTCAGATGTAGTTTATATCATACCTAGGACTAGTTGGCACTGTGGTGCTGTTGGCACTTTTGCTATGAGCTGTTGGCACTTTTGCTATGATCTGTTGGCACTTATGGTATCAGCTGTTGGCACTTTTGCTATGAGCTGTTGGCACTTTTGCTATCAGCTGTTGTGCTATTGGCACTTTTGCTTTCAACTGATGTTGTTCGCAAGTTTTTATATAAACATGTATTTTTATACTTTCATAGTGTTTTTTTTTTAGTGGGGGGTCACTATTTGCTCATAGCTTGGACTCTTTCTGATCAGAAGCCTCGCTGTCAAATGTAGTTTATAGTCATACCTAGGACTAGTTGGCAATGTGATGCTGTCGGCACTTTTGCTATCAGCTGTTGGCACTTTTGCTATCAGCTGTTGGCACTTTTGCTATCAGCTGTTGGCACTTTTGCTATCATCTGTTGGCACTTTTATTATCAGCTGTTGGCACTTTTGCTATCAGCTGTTGGCACTTTTGCTATGAGCTGTTTGCACTTTAAGTATCAGCTGTTGGCACTTTTGCTATCAGCTGTTGGCACTTTTGCTATCAGCTGTGGTGCTATTGGCACTTTTGCTATCAACTGGTGTTGTTCGCAAGTTTTTATATAAACATATATTTTTATACTTTCATCGTGTATTTTTTTAGTGGGGGGTCACTATTTGCTCATAGCTGGGACCTTTTGTGATCAGAAGCCTGGCTGTCTGATGTAGTTTATAGTCATACCTAGGACTAGTTGGCACTGTGGTGCTGTTGGCACTTTTGCTATCAGCTGTTGGCACTTTTGCTATCAGCTGTTGTCACCTTTGCTATCAGCTGTTGGCACTTTTGCTATCAGCTGTTGGCACGCTATCAACTGGTGTTGTTCGCAAGTTTTTATATAAACATGTATTTTTATAATTTCATAGTGTTTTTTTTCTTAGTGGGGGGTCACTATTTGCTCATAGCTGGGACCCTTTGTGATGAGAAGCCTTGCTGTCAGATGTAGTTTAAAGTCATACCTAGGACTAGTTGGCACTGTGGTGCTGTTGGCACTATTGCTATCAGCTGTTGGCACTTTTGCTATCAGCTGTTGGCACTTTTGCTATCAGCTGTGGTGCTGTTGGCACTTTTGCTATCAACTGGTGTTGTTCGCAAGTTTTTATATAAATATGTATATTTATACATTCATAGTGTTTTTTTTAGTGGGGGGTCACTATTTGCTCATAGCTGGGACCCTTTGTGATCAGAAGCCTTGCTGTCAGGTGTAGTTTATAATGATACCTAGGACTAGTTGGCAATGTGGTGCTGTTGGCACATTTGCTATCAGCTGTTGGCACTTTTGCTATCAGCTGTTGGCACTTTTGCTATCAGCTGTTGGCACTTTTGCTATCAGCTGTGGGGCTGTTGGCACTTTTGCTATCAACTGGTGTTTTTCGCAAGTTTTTATATAAACATGTATTTTTATACATTCATAGTGTTTTTTTTAGTGGGGGGTCACTATTTGCTCATTGCTGGGACCCTTTGTGATCAGAATTCTTGCTGTCAGATGTAGTTTATATCATACCTAGGACTAGTTGGCACTGTGGTGCTGTTGGCACTTTTGCTATGAGCTGTTGGCACTTTTGCTATGATCTGTTGGCACTTTTGGTATCAGCTGTTGGCACTTTTGCTATGAGCTGTTGGCACTTTTGCTATCAGCTGTTGTGCTATTGGCACTTTTGCTTTCAACTGATGTTGTTCGCAAGTTTTTATATAAACATGTATTTTTATACTTTCATAGTGTTTTTTTTTTAGTGGGGGGTCACTATTTGCTCATAGCTTGGACTCTTTCTGATCAGAAGCCTCGCTGTCAAATGTAGTTTATAGTCATACCTAGGACTAGTTGGCAATGTGATGCTGTCGGCACTTTTGCTATCAGCTGTTGGCACTTTTGCTATCAGCTGTTGGCACTTTTGCTATCAGCTGTTGGCACTTTTATTATCAGCTGTTGGCACTTTTGCTATCAGCTGTTGGCACTTTTGCTATGAGCTGTTTGCACTTTAAGTATCAGCTGTTGGCACTTTTGCTATCAGCTGTTGGCACTTTTGCTATCAGCTGTGGTGCTATTGGCACTTTTGCTATCAACTGGTGTTGTTCGCAAGTTTTTATATAAACATATATTTTTATACTTTCATCGTGTATTTTTTTAGTGGGGGGTCACTATTTGCTCATAGCTGGGACCTTTTGTGATCAGAAGCCTGGCTGTCTGATGTAGTTTATAGTCATACCTAGGACTAGTTGGCACTGTGGTGCTGTTGGCACTTTTGCTATCAGCTGTTGGCACTTTTGCTATCAGCTGTTGTCACCTTTGCTATCAGCTGTTGGCACTTTTGCTATCAGCTGTTGGCACGCTATCAACTGGTGTTGTTCGCAAGTTTTTATATAAACATGTATTTTTATAATTTCATAGTGTTTTTTTTCTTAGTGGGGGGTCACTATTTGCTCATAGCTGGGACCCTTTGTGATTAGAAGCCTTGCTGTCAGATGTAGTTTAAAGTCATACCTAGGACTAGTTGGCACTGTGGTGCTGTTGGCACTATTGCTATCAGCTGTTGGCACTTTTGCTATCAGCTGTTGGCACTTTTGCTATCAGCTGTGGTGCTGTTGGCACTTTTGCTATCAACTGGTGTTGTTCGCAAGTTTTTATATAAACATGTATATTTATACATTCATAGTGTTTTTTTTAGTGGGGGGTCACTATTTGCTCATAGCTGGGACCCTTTGTGATCAGAAGCCTTGCTGTCAGGTGTAGTTTATAATCATACCTAGGACTAGTTGGCAATGTGGTGCTGTTGGCACATTTGCTATCAGCTGTTGGCACTTTTGCTATCAGCTGTTGGCACTTTTGCTATCAGCTGTTGGCACTTTTGCTATCAGCTGTGGGGCTGTTGGCACTTTTGCTATCAACTGGTGTTGTTCGCAAGTTTTTATATAAACATGTATTTTTATACATTCATAGTGTTTTTTTTAGTGGGGGGTCACTATTTGCTCATTGCTGGGACCCTTTGTGATCAGAAGCCTTGCTGTCAGATGTAGTTTATAATCATACCTATGATTAGTTGGCAATGTGGTGCTGTTGGCACTTTTGCTATCAGCTGTTGGCACTTTTGCTATCAGCTGTTGGCACTTTTGCTATCAGCTGTTGGCACTTCTGCTATCAGCTGTGGGGCTGTTGGCACATTTGCTATCAACTGTTTTCGTTCGCAAGTTTTTAGATAAACATGTATATTTATACATTCATAGTGTTTTTCTTTAGTGGGGGGGTCACTATTTTCTCATAGCTGGGACACTTTGTGATCAGAAGCCTTGCTGTCAGATGTAGTTTATAATCATACCTAGGACTAGTTGGCACTGTGGTGCTGTTCGCACTTTTTCTATCAGCTGTTGGCACTTTAGCTATCAGCTGTTTGCACTTTTGCTATCAGCTGTTGGCACTTTTTCAATCAGCTATTGGCACTTTTGCTATCAGCTGTTGGCACTTTGGTATAATCTGTTGGCACTTTTGCTATCAGCTGTTGGCACTTTTGCTATCAGCTGTTGGCACTTTTGCTATCAGCTGTTGGCACTTTTGCTATCAGCTGTGGTGCTGTTGGCACTTTTGCTATCAACTGGTGTTGTTCGCAAGTTTTTATATAAACATGTATTTTTATACTTTCATATTGTTTTTTTTTTAGTGGGGGGTCAATATTTGCTCATACCTGGGACCCTTTGTGATCAAAAGCCTTGCTGTCAGATGTAGTTTATAGTCATACCTAGGACTAGTTGGTACTGTGGTGCTGTTGGCACTATTTCTATCAGCTGTTGGCACTTTTGCTAACAGCTGTTGGCACTTTTGCTATCAACTGTGGTGCTGTTGGCCCTTTTGCTATCAACTGGTCTTCTTCGCACGTTTTTATATAAACATGTATTTGTATACATTCATAGTGTTTTTTTTCATTGGGGGGTCACTATTTGCTCATAGCTGGGACCCTTTGTGATCAGAAGCCTTGCTGTCAGATGTAGTTTATAATCATACCTAGGACTAGTTGGGAATGTGGTGCTGTTGGCACTTTTGCTATCAGCTGTTGGCACTTTTGCTATCAGCTTTTGGCACTTTTGTTATCAGCTGTTGGCACTTTTGCTATCAGCTGTTTGCACTTTTGCTATCAGCTGTGGGGCTGTTGGCACTTTTGCTATCAACTGGTGTTGTTCGCAAGTTTTTATATAAACATGTATTTTTATACATTCATAGTGTTTTTTTTAGTGGGGGGTCACTATTTGCTCATTGCTGGGACCCTTTGTGATCAGAAGCCTTGCTGTCAGATGTAGTTTATAATCATACCTAGGATTAGTTGGTAATGTGGTGCTGTTGGCACTTTTGCTATCAGCTGTTGGCACTTTTGCTATCAGCTGTTGGGACTTTTGCTATCAGCTGTTGGCACTTCTGCTATCAGCTGTGGGGCTGTTGGCACATTTGCTATCAACTGTTTTCGTTCGCAAGTTTTTAGATAAACATGTATATTTATACATTCATAGTGTTTTTTTTTAGTGGGGGGTCACTATTTTCTCATAGCTGGGACACTTTGTGATCAGAAGCCTTGCTGTCAGATGTAGTTTATAATCATACCTAGGACTAGTTGGCACTGTGGTGCTGTTCGCACTTTTTCTATCAGCTGTTGGCACTTTAGCTATCAGCTGTTTGCACTTTTGCTATCAGCTGTTGGCACTTTTGCAATCAGCTATTGGCACTTTTGCTATCAGCTGTTGGCACTTTGGTATAATCTGTTGGCACTTTTGCTATCAGCTGTTGGCACTTTTGCTATCAGCTGTTGGCACTTTTGCTATCAGCTGTTGGCACTTTTGCTATCAGCTGTTGGCACTTTTGCTATCAGCTGTGGTGCTGTTGGCACTTTTGCTATCAACTGGTGTTGTTCGCAAGTTTTTATATAAACATGTATTTTTATACTTTCATATTGTTTTTTTTTTAGTGGGGGGTCAATATTTGCTCATACCTGGGACCCTTTGTGATCAAAAGCCTTGCTGTCAGATGTAGTTTATAGTCATACCTAGGACTAGTTGGTACTGTGGTGCTGTTGGCACTATTTCTATCAGCTGTTGGCACTTTTGCTAACAGCTGTTGGCACTTTTGCTATCAACTGTGGTGCTGTTGGCCCTTTTGCTATCAACTGGTCTTCTTCGCACGTTTTTATATAAACATGTATTTGTATACATTCATAGTGTTTTTTTTCATTGGGGGGGCACTATTTGCTCATAGCTGGGACCCTTTGTGATCAAAAGCCTTGCTGTCAGATGTAGTTTATAGTCATACCTAGGACTAGTTGGGAATGTGGTGCTGTTGGCACTTTTGCTATCAGCTGTTGGCACTTTTGCTATCAGCTGTTGACACTTTTTTTATCAGCTGTGGTGCTGTTGGCACTTTTGCTATCAACTGGTGTTGTTCGCATGTTTTTATATAAAAATGTATTTTTATACTTTCATAGTGTATTTTTTTTAGTGGGGGGTCACTATTTGCTCACAGCTGGGACACTTTGTGATCAGAAGCCTTGCTGTCAGATGTAGTTTATATTCATACCTAGGATTAGTTGGCACTGTGGTGCTGTTGGCACTTTTGCTATCAGCTGTTGGCACTTTTGCTATCAGCTTTTGGCACTTTGAGTATTAGCTGTTGGCACTTTTGCTATCAGCTGTTGGCACATTTGCTATCAGCCCCTGGCATTTTGCTATCCGCTGTTGGCAATTTTGGTGTCATCTGTTGGCACTTTTATTATCAGCTGTTGGCACTTTTGCTATCAGCTGTTGGCACTTTTGCTATCATCTGTTGGCACTTTTATTATCAGCTGATGGCACTTTTGCTATCAGCTGTTGGCACTTTTGCTTTCAGCTTTTGGCACTTTTGTTATCAGCTGCTGGCACTTTTGCTATCAGCTGTTGGCACTTTTGCTATCAGCTGTGGTGCTGTTGGCACTTTTGCTATCAACTGGTGTTGTTCGCAAGTTTTTATATAAACATGTATTTTTATACTTTCATAGTCTTTTTTTTTTTAGTGGGGTGTCACTATTTGCTCATAGCTGGGACCCTTTGTGATGAGAAGCCTTGCTGTCAGATGTATTTTATAGTCATACCTAGGACTAATTGGCACTGTGGTGCTGCTGGCACTTCTGCTATCAGCTGTTGGCACTTTTGCTATCAGCTGTTGGAACTTTTGTTATCAGCTGCTGGCACTTTTGCTATCAGCTGTTGGGACTTTTGCTATCAGCTGTGGTGCTGTTGGCACTTTTGCTATCAACTGGTGTTGTTCGCAAGTTTTTATATAAACATGTATTTTTATACTTTCATAGTGTTTTTTTTTAGTTGCGGGGTAACTATATGCTAATAGCTGGGGCCCTTTGTGATCAGAATTCTTGCTGTCAGATGTAGTTTATATCATACCTAGGACTAGTTGGCACTGTGGTGCTGTTGGCACTTTTGCTATGAGCTGTTGGCACTTTTGCTATGATCTGTTGGCACTTATGGTATCAGCTGTTGGCACTTTTGCTATGAGCTGTTGGCACTTTTGCTATCAGCTGTTGTGCTATTGGCACTTTTGCTTTCAACTGATGTTGTTAGCAAGTTTTTATATAAACATGTATTTTTATACTTTCATAGTGTTTTTTTTTTAGTGGGGGGTCACTATTTGCTCATAGCTTGGACTCTTTCTGATCAGAAGCCTCGCTGTCAAATGTAGTTTATAGTCATACCTAGGACTAGTTGGCAATGTGATGCTGTCGGCACTTTTGCTATCAGCTGTTGGCACTTTTGCTATCAGCTGTTTGCACTTTAAGTATCAGCTGTTGGCACTTTTGCTATCAGCTGTTGGCACTTTTGCTATCAGCTGTGGTGCTATTGGCACTTTTGCTATCAACTGGTGTTGTTCGCAAGTTTTTATATAAACATATATTTTTATACTTTCATCGTGTATTTTTTTAGTGGGGGGTCACTATTTGCTCATAGCTGGGACCTTTTGTGATCAGAAGCCTGGCTGTCTGATGTAGTTTATAGTCATACCTAGGACTAGTTGGCACTGTGGTGCTGTTGGCACTTTTGCTATCAGCTGTTGGCACTTTTGCTATCAGCTGTTGTCACCTTTGCTATCAGCTGTTGGCACTTTTGCTATCAGCTGTTGGCACGCTATCAACTGGTGTTGTTCGCAAGTTTTTATATAAACATGTATTTTTATAATTTCATAGTGTTTTTTTCTTAGTGGGGGGTCACTATTTGCTCATAGCTGGGACCCTTTGTGATTAGAAGCCTTGCTGTCAGATGTAGTTTAAAGTCATACCTAGGACTAGTTGGCACTGTGGTGCTGTTGGCACTATTGCTATCAGCTGTTGGCACTTTTGCTATCAGCTGTTGGCACTTTTGCTATCAGCTGTGGTGCTGTTGGCACTTTTGCTATCAACTGGTGTTGTTCGCAAGTTTTTATATAAACATGTATATTTATACATTCATAGTGTTTTTCTTAGTGGGGGGTCACTATTTGCTCATAGCTGGGACCCTTTGTGATCAGAAGCCTTGCTGTCAGGTGTAGTTTATAATCATACCTAGGACTAGTTGGCAATGTGGTGCTGTTGGCACATTTGCTATCAGCTGTTGGCACTTTTGCTATCAGCTGTTGGCACTTTTGCTATCAGCTGTTGGCACTTTTGCTATCAGCTGTGGGGCTGTTGGCACTTTTGCTATCAACTGGTGTTGTTCGCAAGTTTTTATATAAACATGTATTTTTATACATTCATAATGTTTTTTTTAGTGGGGGGTCACTATTTGCTCATTGCTGGGACCCTTTGTGATCAGAAGCCTTGCTGTCAGATGTAGTTTATAATCATACCTATGATTAGTTGGCAATGTGGTGCTGTTGGCACTTTTGCTATCAGCTGTTGGCACTTTTGCTATCAGCTGTTGGCACTTTTGCTATCAGCTGTTGGCACTTCTGCTATCAGCTGTGGGGCTGTTGGCACATTTGCTATCAACTGTTTTCGTTCGCAAGTTTTTAGATAAACATGTATATTTATACATTCATAGTGTTTTTCTTTAGTGGGGGGGGTCACTATTTTCTCATAGCTGGGACACTTTGTGATCAGAAGCCTTGCTGTCAGATGTAGTTTATAATCATACCTAGGACTAGTTGGCACTGTGGTGCTGTTCGCACTTTTTCTATCAGCTGTTGGCACTTTAGCTATCAGCTGTTTGCACTTTTGCTATCAGCTGTTGGCACTTTTTCAATCAGCTATTGGCACTTTTGCTATCAGCTGTTGGCACTTTGGTATAATCTGTTGGCACTTTTGCTATCAGCTGTTGGCACTTTTGCTATCAGCTGTTGGCACTTTTGCTATCAGCTGTTGGCACTTTTGCTATCAGCTGTGGTGCTGTTGGCACTTTTGCTATCAACTGGTGTTGTTCGCAAGTTTTTATATAAACATGTATTTTTATACTTTCATATTGTTTTTTTTTTAGTGGGGGGTCAATATTTGCTCATACCTGGGACCCTTTGTGATCAAAAGCCTTGCTGTCAGATGTAGTTTATAGTCATACCTAGGACTAGTTGGTACTGTGGTGCTGTTGGCACTATTTCTATCAGCTGTTGGCACTTTTGCTAACAGCTGTTGGCACTTTTGCTATCAACTGTGGTGCTGTTGGCCCTTTTGCTATCAACTGGTCTTCTTCGCACGTTTTTATATAAACATGTATTTGTATACATTCATAGTGTTTTTTTTCATTGGGGGGTCACTATTTGCTCATAGCTGGGACACTTTGTGATCAGAAGCCTTGCTGTCAGATGTAGTTTATAATCATACCTAGGACTAGTTGGGAATGTGGTGCTGTTGGCACTTTTGCTATCAGCTGTTGGCACTTTTGCTATCAGCTTTTGGCACTTTTGTTATCAGCTGTTGGCACTTTTGCTATCAGCTGTTTGCACTTTTGCTATCAGCTGTGGGGCTGTTGGCACTTTTGCTATCAACTGGTGTTGTTCGCAAGTTTTTATATAAACATGTATTTTTATACATTCATAGTGTTTTTTTTAGTGGGGGGTCACTATTTGCTCATTGCTGGGACCCTTTGTGATCAGAAGCCTTGCTGTCAGATGTAGTTTATAATCATACCTAGGATTAGTTGGCAATGTGGTGCTGTTGGCACTTTTGCTATCAGCTGTTGGCACTTTTGCTATCAGCTGTTGGGACTTTTGCTATCAGCTGTTGGCACTTCTGCTATCAGCTGTGGGGCTGTTGGCACATTTGCTATCAACTGTTTTCGTTCGCAAGTTTTTAGATAAACATGTATATTTATACATTCATAGTGTTTTTTTTTAGTGGGGGGTCACTATTTTCTCATAGCTGGGACACTTTGTGATCAGAAGCCTTCCTGTCAGATGTAGTTTATAATCATACCTAGGACTAGTTGGCACTGTGGTGCTGTTCGCACTTTTTCTATCAGCTGTTGGCACTTTAGCTATCAGCTGTTTGCACTTTTGCTATCAGCTGTTGGCACTTTTGCAATCAGCTATTGGCACTTTTGCTATCAGCTGTTGGCACTTTGGTATAATCTGTTGGCACTTTTGCTATCAGCTGTTGGCACTTTTGCTATCAGCTGTTGGCACTTTTGCTATCAGCTGTTGGCACTTTTGCTATCAGCTGTGGTGCTGTTGGCACTTTTGCTATCAACTGGTGTTGTTCGCAAGTTTTTATATAAACATGTATTTTTATACTTTCATATTGTTTTTTTTTTAGTGGGGGGTCAATATTTGCTCATACCTGGGACCCTTTGTGATCAAAAGCCTTGCTGTCAGATGTAGTTTATAGTCATACCTAGGACTAGTTGGTACTGTGGTGCTGTTGGCACTATTTCTATCAGCTGTTGGCACTTTTGCTAACAGCTGTTGGCACTTTTGCTATCAACTGTGGTGCTGTTGGCCCTTTTGCTATCAACTGGTCTTCTTCGCACGTTTTTATATAAACATGTATTTGTATACATTCATAGTGTTTTTTTTCATTGGGGGGGCACTATTTGCTCATAGCTGGGACCCTTTGTGATCAGAAGCCTTGCTGTCAGATGTAGTTTATAGTCATACCTAGGACTAGTTGGGAATGTGGTGCTGTTGGCACTTTTGCTATCAGCTGTTGGCACTTTTGCTATCAGCTTTTGGCACTTTTGTTATCAGCTGTTGGCACTTTTGCTATCAGCTGTTTGCACTTTTGCTATCAGCTGTTGGCACTTTTGCAATCAGCTATTGGCACTTTTGCTATCAGCTGTTGGCACTTTGGTATAATCTTTTGGCACTTTTGCTATCAGCTGTTGGAACTTTTGCTATCAGCTGTTGGCACTTTTGCAATCAGCTTTTGGCACTTTTGCTATCAGCTGTTGGCACTTTTGCTATCATCTTTTGGCACGTTTGCTATCAGCTGTTGGCACTTTTGGTAACAGCTTTTGGCACTTTTGCTATCAGCTGTTGGCACTTTTACTATCAGCTTTTGGCCCTTTTGCTATCAGCTTTTGGCAATTTTGCAATCAGCTATTGGCACTTTTGCTATCAGCTGTTGGCACTTTGGTATAATCTTTTGGCACTTTTGCTATCAGCTGTTGGCACTTTTGCTATCAGCTGTTGGCACTTTTGCTATCAGATTTTGGCACTTTTGCTATCAGCTGTTGGAACTTTTGCTATCATCTGTTGGCACGTTTGCTATCAGCTGTTGGCACTTTTGCTAACAGCTTTTGGCACTTTTGCTATCAGCTGTTGGCACTTTTGCTATCAGCTGTTGGCACTTTTGCTATCCGCTGTGGTCCTGTTGGCACTTTTGCAATCAACTGGTGTTGTTCGAAAGTTTTTATACAAACATGTATTTTTATACTTTCATAGTGTTTTTTTTTTAGTGGGGGGTCACTACTTGCTCATAGCTAGGACCCTTTGTGATCAGAAGCCTTGCTGTCAGATGTAGTTTATAATCATACCTAGGAATGGTTGGCACTGTGGTGCTGTTGGCACTTTTGGTATCAGCTGCTGGCACTTGTGCTATCAGCTGTTGGCACTTTTGCTATCAGCTTTTGGCACTTTTGGTATCAGCTGTGGTGCTGTTGGAACTTTTGCTATCAGCTGTTGGCACTTTTGCTACCAGCTGTGGTGCTGTTGGCACTTTTGCTATCAACTGGTGTTGTTCGGAAGTTTTTATATAAACATCTATTTTTATTATTTCATAGTGTTTTTTTTTTAGTGGGGGGTCACTATGTGCTAATAGCTGGGACCCTTCGTGATCAGAAGCCTTGCTGTCAGATGTAGTTTATAGTCATACCTAGGACTATTGGCACTGTGGTGCTGTTGGCACTTTTGCTATCAGCTGTTGGCACTTTTGCTATCAGCTGTTGGGACTTTTGCTATCAGCTGTTGGCACTTCTGCTATCAGCTGTGGGGCTGTTGGCACATTTGCTATCAACTGTTTTCGTTCGCAAGTTTTTAGATAAACATGTATATTTATACATTCATAGTGTTTTTTTTTAGTGGGGGGTCACTATTTTCTCATAGCTGGGACACTTTGTGATCAGAAGCCTTCCTGTCAGATGTAGTTTATAATCATACCTAGGACTAGTTGGCACTGTGGTGCTGTTCGCACTTTTTCTATCAGCTGTTGGCACTTTAGCTATCAGCTGTTTGCACTTTTGCTATCAGCTGTTGGCACTTTTGCAATCAGCTATTGGCACTTTTGCTATCAGCTGTTGGCACTTTGGTATAATCTGTTGGCACTTTTGCTATCAGCTGTTGGCACTTTTGCTATCAGCTGTTGGCACTTTTGCTATCAGCTGTTGGCACTTTTGCTATCAGCTGTTGGCACTTTTGCTATCAGCTGTGGTGCTGTTGGCACTTTTGCTATCAACTGGTGTTGTTCGCAAGTTTTTATATAAACATGTATTTTTATACTTTCATATTGTTTTTTTTTTAGTGGGGGGTCAATATTTGCTCATACCTGGGACCCTTTGTGATCAAAAGCCTTGCTGTCAGATGTAGTTTATAGTCATACCTAGGACTAGTTGGTACTGTGGTGCTGTTGGCACTATTTCTATCAGCTGTTGGCACTTTTGCTAACAGCTGTTGGCACTTTTGCTATCAACTGTGGTGCTGTTGGCCCTTTTGCTATCAACTGGTCTTCTTCGCACGTTTTTATATAAACATGTATTTGTATACATTCATAGTGTTTTTTTTCATTGGGGGGGCACTATTTGCTCATAGCTGGGACCCTTTGTGATCAGAAGCCTTGCTGTCAGATGTAGTTTATAGTCATACCTAGGACTAGTTGGGAATGTGGTGCTGTTGGCACTTTTGCTATCAGCTGTTGGCACTTTTGCTATCAGCTTTTGGCACTTTTGTTATCAGCTGTTGGCACTTTTGCTATCAGCTGTTTGCACTTTTGCTATCAGCTGTTGGCACTTTTGCAATCAGCTATTGGCACTTTTGCTATCAGCTGTTGGCACTTTGGTATAATCTTTTGGCACTTTTGCTATCAGCTGTTGGAACTTTTGCTATCAGCTGTTGGCACTTTTGCAATCAGCTTTTGGCACTTTTGCTATCAGCTGTTGGCACTTTTGCTATCATCTTTTGGCACGTTTGCTATCAGCTGTTGGCACTTTTGGTAACAGCTTTTGGCACTTTTGCTATCAGCTGTTGGCACTTTTACTATCAGCTTTTGGCCCTTTTGCTATCAGCTTTTGGCAATTTTGCAATCAGCTATTGGCACTTTTGCTATCAGCTGTTGGCACTTTGGTATAATCTTTTGGCACTTTTGCTATCAGCTGTTGGCACTTTTGCTATCAGCTGTTGGCACTTTTGCTATCAGATTTTGGCACTTTTGCTATCAGCTGTTGGAACTTTTGCTATCATCTGTTGGCACGTTTGCTATCAGCTGTTGGCACTTTTGCTAACAGCTTTTGGCACTTTTGCTATCAGCTGTTGGCACTTTTGCTATCAGCTGTTGGCACTTTTGCTATCCGCTGTGGTCCTGTTGGCACTTTTGCAATCAACTGGTGTTGTTCGAAAGTTTTTATACAAACATGTATTTTTATACTTTCATAGTGTTTTTTTTTTAGTGGGGGGTCACTACTTGCTCATAGCTAGGACCCTTTGTGATCAGAAGCCTTGCTGTCAGATGTAGTTTATAATCATACCTAGGAATGGTTGGCACTGTGGTGCTGTTGGCACTTTTGGTATCAGCTGCTGGCACTTGTGCTATCAGCTGTTGGCACTTTTGCTATCAGCTTTTGGCACTTTTGGTATCAGCTGTGGTGCTGTTGGAACTTTTGCTATCAGCTGTTGGCACTTTTGCTACCAGCTGTGGTGCTGTTGGCACTTTTGCTATCAACTGGTGTTGTTCGGAAGTTTTTATATAAACATCTATTTTTATTATTTCATAGTGTTTTTTTTTTAGTGGGGGGTCACTATGTGCTAATAGCTGGGACCCTTCGTGATCAGAAGCCTTGCTGTCAGATGTAGTTTATAGTCATACCTAGGACTATTGGCACTGTGGTGCTGTTGGCACTTTTGCTATCAGCTGTTGGCACTCTTGCTATCAGCTGTTGGCACTTTTGCTATCAGCTTTTGGCACATTTGGTATCAGCTGTTGGCACTTTTGGTATCAGCTTTTGGCACTTTTGAAATCAGCTGTTGCACTTTTGCTATCAGCTGTTGGCACTTTTGCTATAAACAGGTGTGGTTGGCAAAAGTTCGCAAAAATATAAAAACTTGCGAACGACAACAGTTGATAGCAAAAGTGCCAACACACCACAGCTGGTAGCACAAATGCCAACAGCTGATAGCAAACGTGCCAACAGCTGATACCAAAAGTGCCAAAAGCTGATAGCAAAAGTGCCAACAGCTGATAGCAAAAGTGCCAACAGCTGATAGCAAAAGTGCCAACAGCACCACAGCTGATAGCAAAAGTGCCAACAACTGATAGCAAAAGTGCCACCAGCTGATAGCAAAAGTGCCAACAGCACCACAGTGCCAACTAGTCCTCGGTATGACTATAAACTACATCTGACAGCAAGGCTTCTGATCACAAAGGGTCCCAGCTATGAGCAAATAGTTACCCCCCACTAAAAAAAAACACTATGAAATATAAAAATACATGTTTATATAAAAACTTGCGAACAACACCAGTTGATAGCAAAAGTGCAAACAGCCCCAAAGCTGATAGCAAAAGTGCCAACAGCTGATAGCAAAAGTCCCAACAGCTGATAGCAAAAGTGCCAACAGATGATAGCAAAAGGGCCAAAAGCTGATAGCAAAAGTGCCAACAGATGATATCAAAAGGGCCAAAAGCTTAAAGCAAAAGTGCCAAAAGCTGATAGCAAAAGTGCCAACAGCTGATACCAAAAGTGCCAACAGCTGATAGCAAAAGTTCCAACAGCTGATAGCAAAAGTGCCAACATCTGATAGCAAAAGTGCCAACAGCACCACAGTGCAAACTAGTCCTAGGTATGACTATAAACTACATCTGACAGCAAGTCTTCTGATCACAAAGGGTCCCAGCTATGAGCAAATAGTTACCCCCACTAAAAATAAAACCACTATGAAAGTATAAAAATACATTTTTATATAAAAACTTGCGAACAACACCAGTTGATAGCAAACGTGCCAACAGCACCACAGCTGATAGCAAAAGTGCCAACAGCTGATAGCAAAAGTGCCAACAGCTGATAGCAAATGTGCCAACAGCTGATAGCCAAAGAGCCAACAGATGATACCAAAAGTGCAAACAGCTGATAGCAAAAGTGCCAACAGCTGATAGCAAAAGTGCCAACAGATAATACAAAAAGTGCCAAAAGCTGATAGCAAATGTGCCAAAAGCTGATAGCAAAAGTGCCAACAGCTGATAGCAAAAGTGCCAACAGATGATACCAAAAGGGCCAAAAGCTGAAAGCAAAAGTGCCAAAAGCTGATAGCTAAAGTGCAAACATCTGATAGCAAAAGTGCCAACAGCTGATAACAAAAGTGCCAACAGCTTATAGCAAAAGTTCCAACAGCTGATAGCAAAAGTGCCAACATCTGATAGCAAAAGTGCCAACAGCACCACAGTGCCAACTAGTCCTAGGTATGACTATAAACTACATCTGACAGCAAGGCTTCTGATTACAAAGGGTCCAAGCTATGATCAAATAGTGACCCCCCACTAAAAAAAAAAAACACTATGAAAGTATAAAAATACATGTTTATATAAAAAATTGCGAACAACACCAGTTTATAGCAAAAGTGCCAACAGCTGATAGCAAAAGTGCCAACAGAACCACATTGCCAACTAGTCCTAGGTATGACTATAAACTACATCTGACAGAAAGTCTTCTGATCACAAATTGTCCCAGCTATGAGCAAATAGTGACCCACCACTAATAAAAAACATTATGAATGTATAAAAATATATGTTTATATAAAAAATTGCGAACAACACCAGTTGATAGCAAAAGTGCCAACAGCAACACAGCTGATAGCAAAAGTGCCAACAGCTGATAGCAAAAGTGCCAACAGCTGATAGCAAAAGTGCCAACAGCTGATACCAAAAGTGCCAACAGCTGATAGCAAAAGTTCCAGCAGCACCACAGTGCCAACTAGTCCTAGGTATGACTATAAACTACATCTGACAGCAAGGCTTCTGATCAGAAAGGTTCCCAGCTATGAGCAAATAGTGACCCCCCACTAAAAAAAAAAACATTTTGAAAGTATAAAAATACATGTTTATATAAAAACTTGCGAACAACACCAGTTGATACAAAAGTGCCAATAGCACCACAGCTGATAGCAAAAGTGCCAACAGCTGATACCAAAAGTGCCAACAGCTGATACCAAAAGTGCCAACAGCTCATAGCAAAAGTGCCAACAGCTCATAGCAAAAGTGCCAACAGGTGATAGCAAAAGTTCCAACAGCACCACAGTGCCAACTAGTCCTAGGTATGATATAAACTACATCTGACAGCAAGGCTTCTGATCACAAATGGCCCCAGCTATGAGCAAATAGTTACCCCCCACTAAAAAAAAACACTATGAATGTATAAAAATACATGTTTATATAAAAACTTGCGAACAACACCAGTTGATAGCAAAAGTACAAACAGCACCACAGCTGATAGCAAAAGTGCCAACAGCTGATAGCAAATGTGCCAAAAGGTGATAGCAAAAGTGCCAACAGCTGATAATAAAAGTGCCAACAGATGATACCAAAAGTGCCAACAGCTGATAGCAAAAGTGCCAACAGCTGATAGCAAAAGTGCAAACAGCTGATAGCAAAAGTGCCGACAGCATCACATTGCCAACTAGTCCTAGGTATGAATATAAACTACATCTGACAACAAGGCTTCTGATCACAAAGTGTCCCAGCTATGAGCAAATAGTGACCCCCCACTAAAAAAAAACACTATGAATGTATAAAAATATATGTTTATATAAAAAATTGCGAACAACACCAGTTGATAGCAAAAGTGCCAACAGCACCACAGCCGATAGCAAAAGTGCCAACAACTGATAGCAAAAGTGCCAACAGCTGATAGCAAAAGTGCCAACAGCTGATAGCAAAATTGCCAACAGCACCACAGTGCCAACTAGTCCTAGGTATGATATAAACTACATCTGACAGCAAGAATTCTGATCAAAAAGGGCCCCAGCTATTAGCAAATAGTTACCCCCCACTCAAAAATAACACTATGAAAGTATAAAAATATATGTTTATATAAAAACTTGCGAACAACACCAGTTGATAGCAAAAGTGCAAACAGCACCACAGCTGATAGCAAAAGTTCCAACAGCTGATAGCAAAAGTGCCAGCAGCTGATAACAAAAGTTCCAACAGCTGATAGCAAAAGTGCCAACAGCTGATAGCAAAAGTGCAAACAGCTGAAAGCAAAAGTGCCAACTGCTGATAGCAGAAGTTCCAGCAGCACCACAGTGCCAACTAGTCCTAGGTATGACTATAAACTACATCTGACAGCAAGTCTTCTGATCACAAAGGGTACCATCTATGAGCAAAAGTGCCAACAGCTGATAGCAAAAGTGCCAGCAGCTGATAGCAGTAGTGCCAACAGCACCACTGTGCCAACTAGTCCTAGGTATGACTATAAACTACATCTGACAGCCAGGCTTCTGATCACAAAGGGTCGCGGCTATGAGCAAATAGTGAACCCCCACTAAAAAATCACTATGAATGTATAAAAATACATGTTTATATAAAAACATGCGAAAAACACCAGTTGATAGCAAAAGTGCCAACAGCACCACAGCTGATAGCAAAAGTGCCAACAGCTGATAGCAAAAGTGCCAACAGCAACACATCTGATAGCAAAAGTGCCAACAGCTGAGAGCAAAAGAGCCAACAGCACCACAGTGCCAACAAGTCCTAGGTATGACTATAAACTACATCTGACAGCAACGGGTACTGATCACAAAGGGTCCAAGCTATGAGCAAATAGTTACCCCCCACTAAAAAAAAAACACTATGAAAGTATAAAAATACATGTTTATATAAAAACTTGCGAACAACACCAGTTGATAGCAAAAGTGCAAACAGCAACACAGCTGATAGCAAAAGTGCCAACAGCTTATAGCAAAAGTGCCAACAGCTGATAGCAAAAGTGCCAACAGCTGATAGCAAAAGTGCCAACAGCACAACAGTGCCAACTAGTCCTAGGTATGACTATAAACTACATCTGACAGCAAGGCTTCTGATCACAAAGGGTGCCAGCTATGAGCAAATAGTGGCCCCCCACTAAATAAAAAAACACTATGAAAGTATAAAAATAGAAGTTTATATAAAAACTTGCGAACAACACCAGTTGATAGCAAAAGTGCCAACAGCACCACAGCTGATAGCAAAGTGCCAACAGCTGACAGCAAAAGTGCCAAGAGCTGATAGCAAAAGTGCCAACAGCTGATAGCAAAAGTGCCAACAGCACAACATTGCCAACTAGTCATATGTATGACAATAAACTACATCTGATAGCAAGGCTTCTGATCACTAAGGGTCCCAGCTATGAGCAAATAGTGACCCCCACTACAAAAAAAACACTACGAATGTATAAAAATACATGTTTATATAAAAACTTGCGAATAACACCAGTTGATAGCAAAAGTGTTAACAGCACCACAGCTGATAGCAAAAGTGCCAACAGCTTATAGCAAAAGTGCCAACAGCTGATAGCAAAAGTGCCAACAGCTGATAGCAAAAGTGCCAACAGCACCACAGCTGATAGCAAAAGTGCCAACAGCTGATAACAAAAGTGCCAACAGCTGATAGCAAAAGTGCCAACAGCACCACATTGCCAACTAGTCCTAGGGATGACTATAAACTACATCTGACAGCAAGGCTTCTGATCACAAAGTGTCCCAGCTTTGAGCAAATAGTGACCCCCCACTAAAAAAAAAGCACTATGAATGTATAAAAATATATGTTTATATAAAATCTTGCTAACAACACCAGTTGATAGCAAAAGTGCCAACAGCACCACAGCTGATAGCAAAAGTGCTAACAGCTGATAGCAAAAGTGCCAACAGCTGATACCAAAAGTGCGAATAGCTGATGGCAAAAGTGCCAACAGCTGATAGCAAAAGTGCCAACTGCTGATAGCAAAATGCCAAATCTGATAGCAAAAGTGCCAACAGCACCACAGTGCCAACTAATCCTAGGTATGAAAATAAACTACATCTGACAGCAAGGCTTCTGATCACAAAGGGTCCCAACTATGAGCAAAGAGTGACCCCCCCACTAAAAACAAGAAACACTATGAAAGTATAAAAATACATGTTAATATAAAAACTTGCGAACAACACCAGTTGATAGCAAAAGTGCCAACAGCACCACAGCTGATAGCAAAAGTGCCAACAACTGATAGCAAAAGTGCCAACAGCACCACATTGCCAACTAGTCCTAGGTATGACTATAAACTACATCTGACAGCAAGGATTCTGATCACAAAGGGTCCCAGCTATGAGCAAATAGTTACCCCCCACTAAAAAAAAAACATTATGAAAGTATAAAAATACATGTTTTTATAAAAACTTGCGAACAAAACCAGTTGATAGCAAAAGTGCAAACAGCACCACAGCTGATAGCAAAAGTGCCAACAGCTGATAGCAAAAGTGCCAACAGCTGATAGCAAAAGTGCCAACAGCTGATAGCAAAAGTGCCAACAGCACAACAGTGCCAAATAGTCCTAGGTATGACTATAAACTACATCTGACAGCAAGGCTTCTGATCACAAAAATCCCAGCTATGAGCAAATAGTGACACCCCACTAAAAAAAAAACACTATGAAAGTACAAAAAAAGATGTTTATATAAAAACTTGCGAAGAACACCAGTTGATAGCAAAAGTGCCAACAGCACCACATCTTATAGCAAAAGTGCCAAAAGCTGACAGCAAATGTGCCAACAGCTGATAGCAAAAGTGCCAACAGCTGATAGCAAAAGTGACAACAGCACCACATTGCCAACTAGTCCTAGGTATGACAATAAACTACATCTGACAGCAAGGCTTCTGATCACTAAGGGTCCCAGCTATGAGCAAATAGTGACCCGCCACTAAAAAAAAAACACTATGAATGTATAAAAATACATGTTTTTATAAAAACTTGCGAACAACAACAGTTGATAGCAAAAGTGCCAACTGCAACACAGCTGATAGCAAAAGTGCCAACAGCTGATTGCAATAGTGCCAACAGCACCACAGTGCCAACTAGTCCTAGGTATGACTATGAACTACATTTGACAGCAAGGCTTCTGTTCACAAAGGGTCCCAGCTATGAGCAAATAGTAACCCCCCACTAAAAAAAAACATTATGAAAGTATAAAAATACATGTTTATATAAAAACTTGTGAACAACACCAGTTGATAGCAAAATTGCCAACAGCACCACAGCTGATAGCAAAAGTGCCAACAGCTGATAGCAAAAGTGCCAACAGCTGATACCAAAAGTGCCAACAGCTGATAGCAAAAGTGCCAACAGCTGATAACAAAAGTGCCAACATCTGATAGCAAAAGTGCCAACAGCACCACATTGCCAACTAGTCCTAGGTATGACTATAAACTACATCTGACAGCAAGGCTTCTGATCACAAAAGGTCCAGCTATGAGAAAATAGTGACCGCCACTAAAAAAAAAACACTACGAATGTATAAAAATACATGTTTATATAAAAACTTGCGAAGAACACCAGCTGATAGCAAAAGTGCCAACAGCTGACAGCAAAAGTGCCAACAGCTAATAGCAAAAGTGCCTACAGCTGATAGCAAAAGTGCCAACAGCTGATACCAAAGTGCCAAAAGCTGATAGCAAAATTGCCAACAGATGATAGCAAAAGTGCCAACAGCTGATAGCAAAAGTGAAAAAGCTGATAGCAAAAGTGCCAACAGCTGATAGCAAAAGTGCCAAAAGCTGATAACGAAAGTGCCAACCGCTGATAGCAAAAGTGCCAACAGCTGATAGCAAAAGTGCCAACATCTGATAGCAAAAGTGCCAACAGCACCACATTGCCAACTAGTCCTAGGTATGACTATAAACTACATCTGACAGCAAGTCTTCTGATCACAAAGGGTCCCAGCTATGAGGAAATAGTGACCCCCCACTAAAAACAAACACTATGAAAGTATAAAAATACAACTTTATATAAAAACTTGCGAAGAACACCAGTTGATAGCAAAAGTGCCAACAGCACCACAGCTGATAGCAAAAGTGCCAACAGCTGATTACCAAAGTTACAACAGCTGATAGCAAAAGTGCCAACAGCTGATAGCAAAAGTGCCAACAGCACCACATTGCCAACTAGTCCTAGGTATGACTATAAACTACATCTGACAGTAAGGCTTCTGATCACAAAGGGTCCAGCTATGAGAAAATAGTTACCGCCACTAAAAAAAAAACACTACGAATGTATAAAAATACATGTTTATATAAAAACTTGCGAAGAACACCAGTTGATAGCAAAAGTGCCAACAGCTGATAGCAAAAGTACCAACAGCTGATAGCAAAAGTGCCAACACCTGATATCAAAAGTGCCAACCGCTGATAGCAAAAGTGCCAACAGCTGATAGCAAAAGTGCCAATAGCTGATAGCAAAAGTGCCAACAGCACCACATTGCCAACTAGTCCTAGGTATGACTATAAACTACATCTGACTGCAAGGCTTCTGATCACAAAGTGTCCCAGGTATGAGCAAATAGTGACCCCCCACTAAGAAAAACACTATTAAAGCATAAAAATACATTTTTATATATGAACGTGCGAACAACACCAGTTGATAGCAAAAGTGCCAACAGCACCACAGCTGATAGCAAAAGTGCCAACAGCTGATAGCAAAAGTGCCAACAGCTAATTGCAAAAGTACCAACAGCTGATAGCAAAAGTGCCAACAGCACCACAGTGCCAACTAGTCCTAGGTATGACTATAAACTACATCTGACAGCAAGGCTTCTGATCACAAAGGGTCCCCGATATGAGCAAATAGTGACCCCCAACTAAAAAAAACACTATGAAAGTATAAAAATACATGTTTATAAAAAAACTTGCGAACAACACCAGTTGATAGCAAAAGTGCCAACAGCACCACGGCTGAAAGCAAAAGTGCCAACAGCTGATAGCAAAAGTGCCAACAGCTGATAGCAAAAGTGCCAACAGCTGATAGCAAAAGTGCCAACAGCACCACAGTGCCAACTAATCCTAGCTATCACTATAAACTACATCTGACAGCAAGTCTTCTGATCACAAAGGGTCCCAGCTATGAGGAAATAGTGACCCCCCACTAAAAACAAACACTATGAAAGTATAAAAATACATCTTTATATAAAAACTTGCGAACAACACCAGCTGATAGCAAAAGTGCCAACATCTGATACCAAAAGTGCCAACAGCTGATACCAAAAGTGGCAACAGCTAATTGCAAAAGTGCCAACAGCTGATAGCAAAAGTGCCAACAGCTGATAGCAAAAGTGCCAACAGCACCACAGTGCCAACTAGTTTTAGGTATGACTATAAACTATATCTGACAGCAAGGCTTCTGATCACAAAGGGTCCCAGCCATGAGCAAAGAGTGACCCCCCACTAAAAAAAAAACACTGTGAATGTATAAAAATACATGTTTATATAAAAACTTGCGAACAACACCAGTTGATAGCAAAAGTGACAACAGCACCACAGCTGATAGCAAAAGTGCCAACAGCTGATAGCAAAAGTGCCAACAGCTGATAGCAAAAGTGCCAACAGCACCACAGCTGATAGCAAAAGTGCCAACAGCTGATAGCAAAAGTGCCAACAGCTGATAACAAAAGTGCCAAAAGCTGATAGCAAAATGCCAAATGCTGATAGCAAAAGTGCCAACAGCTGATAGCAAAAGTGCCAACAGCTGATAGCAAAAGTGACAACAGCTGATACCAAAAATGCCAAAAGCTGATAGCAAAAGTGCCAACATGTGATAGCAAAAGTGCCAACAGCTGATAGCAAAAGTTACAACAGCTGATAGCAAATGTGCCAAAAGCTGATAGCAAAAGTGCCAACATCACCACAGTGCCAACTTGTCCTAGGTATGACTATAAACTCCATATGACAGCAAGTCTTCTGATCACAAAGGGTTCCCAGCTATGAGCAAATAGTGACCCCCACTAAAAAAAAAACACCATGAAAGTATAAAAATACATGTTTATATAAAAACTTGCGAACAACACCAGTTGATAGCAAATGTGCCAACAGTTGATAGCAAAAGTGCCAACAGCTGATAGCAAAAGTGCCAACAGCTGATACCAAAAGTCCCAACAGCTGATAGCAAAAACAGCTGATAGCAAATGTGCCAACAGCACCACAGTGCCAACTAGTCCTAGGTATGACTATAAACTACATCTGACAGAAAGGCTTCTGATCACAAAGGGTCCCAGCTATGAGCAAATAGTGACCCCCCACTAAAAAAAAATACTATGAAAGTATAAAAATACATGTTTATATAACAACTTGCGAACAACACCAGTTGATATCAAAAGAGCCAACAGCACCACGGCTGATAGCAAAAGTGCCAACAGCTGATAGCAAAAGTGCCAACAGCAGATACCATATGTGCCAAAAGCTGATAGCAAAAGTGCCAACAGATGATAGCAAAAGTCCCAACAGCTGATAGCAAAAGTGCCAACAGCTGATACCAAAAGTGCCAACAGATGAAACCAAAAAATGCCAACAGCTGATAGCAAAAGTGCCAAGAGCTGATAGCAAAACTGCCAACAGCACCACATTGCCAACTAGTCCTAGGTATGATTATAAACTACATCTGACAGCAAGGCTTCTGATCACAAAGGTTCCCAGCTATGAGCAAATAGTGACCCCCCACTAAAAAAAACACTATGAATGTATAAAAATACATGTTTATATAAAAACTTGCGAACAACACCAGTTGATAGCAAAAGTGCCAACAGCACCACAGCTGATAGCAAAAGTGCCAACAGCTGATAGCAAAAGTGCCAACAGCTGATAGCAAAAGTGCCAACAGCACCACAGTGCCAACTAGTCCTAGGTATGATTATAAACTACATCTGACAGCAAGGCTTCTGATCACAAAGGGTCCCAGCTATGAGCAAATAGTGACCCCCCACTAAACAAAAAAACTCTATGAAAGTATAAAAATACATGTTTAGTTAAAAAGTTGCGAACAACACCAGTTGATAGCAAAAGTGCCAACAGCACCACAGCTTATATCAAAAGTGCCAAAAGCTGAAAGCAAAAGTGCCAACAGCTGATAGCAAAAGTGCCAACAGCTGATAGCAACAGTGCCAACAGCACCACAGTGCCAACTAGTCCAAGGTATGAATATAAACTACATCTGACAGCAAGGCTTCTGATCAAAATGGGTCCCAGCTATGAGCAAATAGTGACCCCCCAATAAAACAAAAACACTATGAAAGTATTAAAATAGATGTTTATATAAAAACTTGCGAACAACACCAGTTGATAGCAAAAGTGCCAACAGCACCACAGCTGATAGCAAAAGTGCCAACAGCTGATAGCAAAAGTGCCAACAGCTGATACCAAAAGTGCCAAAAGCTGATAGCAAAAGTGCCAACAGCTGATAGCAAAAATGCCAACAGCTGATAGCAAAAGTGCCAACAGCTGATACCAAAAGTGCCAAAAGCTGATAGCAAAAGTGCCAACAGATGATACCAAAAGTGCCAACAGCTGATAGCAAAAGTGCCAACAGCTGATAGCAAAAGTACCAACAGCACAACATTGCCAACTAGTCCTAGGTATGATTATAAACTACATCTGACAGCAAGACTTCTGATCACAAAGGGTCCCAGCTATGTGCAAATAGTTACCCCCCACTAAAAAAAAAACTATGAATGTATAAAAATACATGTTTATATAAAAACTTGCGAACAACACCAGTTGATAGCAAAAGTGCAAACAGCACCACAGCTGATAGCAAAAGTGCCAACAGCTGATAGCAAAAGTGCCAACAGCTGATAGCAAAAGTGCCAAAAGCTGATAGCAAAAGTGCCAACAGCTGATAGAAAAATTGCCAACAGCTGATAGCAAAAGTGCAAACAGCTGATAGCAAAAGTGCCAGAAGCTGATAGCAAAAGTGCCAAAAGCTGATAGCAAAAGTGCCAACAGCTGATACCAAATGTGCCAAAACTGATAGCAAAAGTGCCAACAGCTGATAGCAAAAGTGCCAACAGATTATAGCAAAAGTGCCAACAGCACCACATTGCCAACTAGTCCTAGGTATGACTATAAACTACCTCTGACAGCAAGGCTTCTGATCACAAATGGTCCAGCTATGAGCAAATAGTGACCCCACACTTAAAAAAAAACACTATGAATGTATAAAAATACATGTTTATATAAAAACTTGCGAACAACACCAGTTGATATCAAAAGTGCCAACAGCACCACAGCTGATAGCAATAGTGCCAACAGCTGATACAAAAATGCCAACAGCTGATAGCAAAAGTGCCAACAGCTGATAGCAAAATTGCCAAAAGCACCACAGTGCCAACTAGTCCTAGGTATGACTATAAACTACATCTGACAGCAAGGCTTCTGATCACAAAGGGTCCCAGCTATGAGCAAATAGTGACCCCCCACTAAAAAAAAAACACTATGAAAATATAAAAATACATATTTATATTAAAACTTGCGAACAAAACCAGTTGATAGCAAAAGTGCCAACAGCACCACAGCTGATAGCAAAAGTGCCAACAGCTGATAGCAAAAGTGCCAACAGCTGATAGCAAAAGTGACAACAGCTGATAGCAAATGTGCCAACAGCACTGCATTGCCAACTAGTCCTAGTTATGACTATAAACTACATCTGACAGCAAGGGTTCTGATCACAAAGGGTCCCAGCTATGAGCAGATAGTGAACCCCCACTAAAAAAAAATACTATGAATGTATGAAAATACATGTTTTTATTAAAACTTGCGAACAACACCAGTTGATAGCAAAAGTGCCAACAGCACCACAGCCTATAGCAAAAGTGCCAACAGCTGATAGCAAAAGTGCCAACAGGTGAGAGCAAAACTGCCAACAGCTGATAGCAAAAGTGCCAAGAGCACCATATTGCCAACTAGTCCTAGGTATGACTATAAACTACATCTGACAGCAAGTCTTCTGATCACAAAGGGTCCCAGCTATGAGCAAATAGTGACCCCCCACTAAAAAAAACAATATGAATGTATAAAAATACATGTTTATATAAAAACTTGCTAACAACACCAGTTGATAGCAAAAGTGCCAACAGCACCACAGCTGATAGCAAAAGTGCCAACAGCTTATAGCAAAACTGCCAACAGCTGATAGCAATAGTGCCAACAGCACCACAGTGCCAACTAGTCCTAGGTATGACTATAAACTACATCTGACAGCAAGCCTTCTGATCACAAATGGTCCCAGCTATGAGTAAATAGTGACCCCACACTAAAAAAAAACACTATGAATGTATAAAAATAAATGTTTATATAAAAACTTGCGAACTACATCAGTTGATAGCAAAAGTGCCAACAGCTGATAGCAAAAGTGCCAACAGCTGATAGCAAAAGTGACAACAGCTGATAGCAATAGTGCCAACAGCTGATAGCAAAATTCCAACAGCTGATAGCAAAAGTGCCAACAGCTGATTGCAAAAGTGCCAACAGCTGATAGCAAAAGTGCCAACAGCTGATACCAAAAGTGCCAAAACTGATAGCAAAAGTGCCAACAACTGATAGCAAAAGTGCCAACATCTGATAGCAAAAGTGCCAACAGCACCACATTGCCAACTAGTCCTAGGTATGACTATAAACTACATCTGACAGCAAGACTTCTGATCACAAAGGTTCCCAGCTATGAGCAAATAGTGACCCCCCACTAAAAAAAACACTATGAATGTATAAAAATACATGTTTATATAAAAACTTGCGAACAACACCAGTTGAGAGCAAAAGTGCCAACAGTACCACAGCTGATAGCAAAAGTGCCAACAGCTGATAGCAAAAGTGCCAATTGCTGATACTAAAAGTGCCAAAAGCTGATAGCAAAAGTGCCAACAGCTGATAGCAAAAGTGCCAACAGATGATAACAAAAGTGCCAAGAGCTGATAGCAAAAGTGCCAAAAGCTGATAGCAAATGTGCCAACAGCTGATAGCAAATGTGCCAACATCTGATAGCAAAAGTGCCAACAGCTGATAGCAAAAGTGCCAACAGCTGATAGCAAAATTGCCAACACATGATACGAAATGAGCCAACAGCTGATAGCAAAAGTGCCAACAGCTGATAGCAAAAGTGTCAACAGCTGATACCAAAAGTGCCAAAAGCTGATAGCAAAAGTGCCAACAGCTGATAGCAAAAGTGCCAACAGCACAACAGTGCCAACTAGTCCTAGTTATGACTATAAACTACATCTGACAGCAAGGCTTCTGATCAGAAAGGGACCCAGCTATGAGCAAATAGTGACCCCCCACTAAAAAAAAAATATGAAAGTATAAAAATACATGTTTATATAAAAACTTGCGAACAACACCAGTTGATAGCAAAAGTGCCAACAGCACCACAGCTGATAGCAAAAGTGCCAACAGCTGATAGCAAAAGTGCCAACAGCTGATAGCAAAAGTGCCAACAGCTGATAGCAAAAGTGCCAACAGGTAATAGCAAAAGTGCCAACAGCTGATAGCAAAAGTGCACACAGCACCACAATGCCAACTAGTCCTAGGTATGACTATAAATTACATCTGACAGCAAGGCTTCTGATCAAAAAGGGTCCCAGCTATGAGGAAATAGTGACACCCCACTAAAAAAAAACACTATGAAAGTATAAAAATACATGTTTATATAAAAACTTGCAAACAACACCAGTTGATAGCAAAAGTGCCAACAGCACCACAGCTGATAGCAAAAGTGCCAACAGCTGATAGCAAAAGTGCCAACAGCTGATAGCAAAAGTGACAACAGCTGATACAAAAAGTGCCAAAAGCTGATAGCAAAAGTGCCAACAACTGATAGCAAAAGTGCCAACAGCTGACAGTAAAAGTGCCAACAGCTGATAGCAAAAGTGCCAAAAGCTGATAGCAAAAGTGCAAACAGCACCACATTGCCAACTAGTCCTAGGTATGACTATAAACTACATCTGACAGCAAGGCTTCTGATCACAAAGGGTCCAATCTATGAACAAATAGTGACCCCCCGCTAAAAAAGAACACTATGAATGTATAAAAATACATGTATATATAAAAAACTGGGAACAATACCAGTTGATAGCAAAAGTGCAAACAGCACCACAGCTGATAGCAAAAGTGCCAACAGCTGATAGCAAAAGTGCCAACAGCTGATAGCAAAAGTGCACACAGCACCACAGTGCCAACTAGTCCTAGGTATGACTATAAACTACATCTGACAGCAAGTCTTCTGATCGCAAAGGGTCCCAGCTATGAGCAAATAGTGACCCCCTAATAAAAAAAAACTATGAAAGTATAAAAATACATGTTTATATAAAAACTTGCGAACAACACCAGTTGATAGCAAGAGTGCCAACAGCACCACAGCTGATAGCAAAAGTGCCAACAGCTGATAGCAAAAGTACAAACAGCTGATACCAAAAGTGCCAACAGCTGATAGCAAAAGTGCCAACAGCTGATAGCAAAAGTGCCAACAGCACCACAGTGCCAACTAGTCCTACGTATGATTATAAACTACATCTGACAGCAAGGCTTCTGATCACAAAGGGTCCCAGCTATGTGCAAATAGTGACCCCCCACTAAAAAAAACATTATGAAAGTATAAAAATACATGTTTATATAACGTGCGAACAACACCAGTTGATAGCAAAAGTGCCAACAGCACCGCAGCTGATAGCAAAAGTCCCAACAGCTGATAGCAAAAGTCCCAACAGCTGATAGAAAAAGTGCCAACAGCTGATAGCAAAAGTGCCAACAGCTGATAGCAAAAGTGCCAACAGCACCACAGTGCCAACTAGTCCTAGGTATGACTATAATCTACATCTGACAGCAAGGCTTCTGATCACAAAGGGTCCCAGCTATGAGCAAATAGTGACCCCCCACAAAAAAAAACACTATGAAAGTATAAAAATACATGTTTATATAAAAACTTGCGAACAACACCAGTTGATAGCAAAAGTGCCAACAGCACCACAGCTGATAGCAAAAGTGCCAACATCTGATAGCAAAAGTGCCAACAGCTGATAGCAAAAGTGCAAAAGCTGATAGCAAATGTGCCAAAAGCTGATAGCAAAAGTGCCAACAGCTGATAGCAAAAGTGCCAACAGCTCCAAGGTGCCAACTAGTCCTAGGTATGAGTATAAACTACATCTGACAGGAAGGCTTCTGATCACAAAGGGTCCCAGCTATGAGCAAATAGTGCCCCCCCACTAAAAAAACACTATGAATGTATAAAAATACAAGTTTATATAAAAACTTGCGAACAATACAAGTTGATAGCAAAAGTGCCAACAGCACCACAGCTGATACCAAAAGTGCCACAGCTGATTGCAAATGTGCCAACAGCTAATAGCAAATGTGCCAACAGCTGATACGAAAAGTGCCAAAAGCTGATAGCAAAAGTGGCAACAGCTGATAGCAAAAGTGCCAACAGCACCACAGTGCCAACTAGTCCTAAGTATGACTAAAATCTACATCTGACAGCAAGGCTTCTGATCACAAAGGGTCCCATCTATGAGCAAATAATGAGGCCCACTAAAAAAAAACACTTTGAAAGTGTAAAAATACATGTTTATATAAAAACTTGCGAACAACACCAGCTGATAGCAAAAGTGCCGACAGAACCACAGCTGATAGCAAAAGTGCCAACAGCTGATAAAAAAAGTGCCAACAGCTGATAGCAAAAGTGCCAACAGCACCACAGTGCCAACTAGTCCTAGGTATGATTATAAACTACATCTGACAGCAAGGCTTCTGATCACAAATGGTCCCAGCTATGAGCAAATAGTGACCCCCCACTAAAAAAAAACACTATGAAAGTATAAAAATACATGTTTTTATAAAAAACTTGCGAACAACACCATTTGATAGCAAAAGTGCCAACAGCACCACAGCTGATAGCAAAAGTGCCAACAGCTGATAGCAAATGTGACAACAGCTGATAGCAAAAGTGCCAACAGCTGATAGCAAAAGTGCAAACAGCTGATAGCAAAAGTGCCAACAGCTGATAGCAAAAGTGACAACAGCTGATAGCAAAAGTGCCAAAAGCTGATAGCAAAAGTGCCAACAAATGATAGTAAAAGTGCCAACAGCTGACAGCAAAAGTGACAACAGCTGATAGCAAAAGTGCCAAAAGCTGATAGCAAAAGTGCCAACAGCTGATAGCAAAAGTGCCAACAGCACCACAGTGCCAACTAGTCATAGTTATAACTATGAACTACATCTGACAGCAAGGCTTCTGATCACAAAGGGTCCCAGCTATGAGCAAATAGTGACCCCCCACGAAAAAAAACACTATGAAAGTATAAAAATACATGTTTATATAAAAACGTGCGAACAACACCAGTTGATAGCAAAAGTGCCAACAGCACCGCAGCTGATAGCAAAAGACCCAACAGCTGATAGCAAAAGTCCCAACAGCTGATAGAAAAAGTGCCAACAGCTGATAGCAAAAGTGCCAACAGCTGATAGCAAAAGTGCCAACAGCCGATAGCAAAAGTGCCAACAGCACTACAGTGCCAACTAGTCCTAGGTATGACTATAATCTACATCTGACAGCAAGGCTTCTGATCACAAAGGGTCCCAGCTATGAGCAAATAGTGACCCCCCACAAAAAAAAACACTATGAAAGTATAAAAATACATGTTTCTATAAAAACTTGCGAACAACACCAGTTGATAGCAAAAGTGCCAACAGCACCACATCTGATAGCAAAAGTGCCAACAGCTGATAGCAAAAGTGCCAACAGATGATAGCAAAAGTGCCAACAGCCGATAGCAAAATTGCCAACAGCACCACAGTGCCAACTAGTCCTAGGTATGACTATAAACTACTTCTGACAGCAAGGCTTCTGATCACAAAGGGTCCCAGCTATGAGCAAATAGTGACCCCCCACTAAAAGAAAACACTATGAAAGTATAAAAATACATGTTTATATAAAAACTTGCGAACAACACCAGTTGATAACAAAAGTGCCAACAGCACCACAGCTGATAGCAAAAGTGCCAACAGATGATAGCAAAAGTGCCAATAGCTGATAGCAAAAGTTCCAACAGCTGATAGCAAAAGTGCCAACAGCACCACAGTGCCAACTAGTCCTAGGTATGACTATAAACTACAGCTGACAGCAAGGCATCTGACCACAAAGGTTCCCAGCTATGATCAAATAGTTACCCCCCACTAAAAAAAAAACTATGAAAGTATAAAAATACATGTTTATATAACAACTTGCGAACAACACCAGTTGATATCAAAAGAGCCAACAGCACCACGGATGATAGCAAAAGTGCCAACAGCTGATAGCAAAAGTTCCAACAGCTGATACCAAATGTGCCAAAAGTTGATAGCAAAAGTGCCAACAGATGATAGCAAAAGTGCCAACAGCTGATAGCAAAATTACAAACAGCACAACTGTGCCGACTAGTCCTAGGTATGACTATAAACTACAGCAAACAGCACCACAGCTGATAGCAAAAGTGCGAACAGCTGATAGCAAAAGTGCCAACAGCTGATACCAAAAGTGCCAAAAGCTGATAGCAAAAGTGCCAACAGATGATACCAAAAGTGCCAACAGCTGATAGCAAAAGTGCCAACATCTGATGGCAAAAGTCCCAACAGCTCATAGCAAAAGTACCAACAGCTGATAGCAAAAGTGCCAACAGTTGATAGCAAAAGTGCCAACAGCTGATAGCAAAAGTGCCAACAGCTGATAGCAAAAGTGCCAACAGCACCACATTCCAACTAGTCCTAGGTATGACTATAAACTACATCTGACAGCAAGGCTTCTGATCACAACGGGTCCAAGCTATGAGCAAATAGTGACACCCCACTAAAATAAAAACATTATGAAAGTATAAAAAAAGTAAAAGTATAAAAATACATGTTTATATAAAAACTTGCGAACAACACCAGTTGATAGTAAAAGTGCCAACAGCACCACAGCTGATAGCAAAAGAGGCATCAGCTGATAGCAAAAGTGCCAACAGCTCATAGCAAAAGTGCAAACAGCTGATAGCAAAAGCACTATTTGCTCATAGCTGGGACACTTTGTGACCAGAAGCCTTGCTGTCAGATGTAGTTTATAGTCATACCTAGGATTAGTTGGCAATGTGGTGCTGTTGGCAATTTTGCTATCAGCTGTTGGCACTATTGCTATCAGCTGTTGGCACTTTTGCTATCAGCTGTGGTGCTCTTGGCACTTTTGCTATCAACTGGTGTTGTTCGCAAGTTTTTATATAAACATGTATTTTTATACATTCATAGTGTTTTTGTTTAGTGGGGGATCACTATTTGCTCATAGCATGGACCCTTTGTGATCAGTAGCCTTGCTGTCAGATTTTGTTTATGGTCATACCTAGGACTAGTTGGCAATGTGGTGCTGTTGGCACTTTTGCTATCAGCTGTTGGCACTTTTGCTATCAGCTGTTGGCACTTTTGCTATCAGCTGTGGTGCTCTTGGCACTTTTGCTATCAACTGGTGTTGTTCGCAAGTTTTTATATAAACATGTATATTTATGCTTTCATAGAGTTTTTTTTTTAATGGGGGTCAATATTTGCTCATAGCTGGGACCCTTTGTAATCAGAAGCCTTGCTGTCAGATGTAGTTTATAGTCATACCTAGGACAAGTCGGCACTGTGGTGCTGTTGGCACTTTTGCTATCAGCTGTTGGCACTTTTGCTATCAGCTGTTGGCACTTTTGCTATCAACTGGTGTTGTTAGCAAGTTTTTATATAAACATGTATTTTTTTACTTTCACAATCTTTTTTTAATGGGGGGTCACTATTTGCTCATAGCTGGGACCCTTTGTGGTCAGAAGCCTTGCTGTCAGATGTAGTTTATAGTCATACCTAGTACTAGTTGGCAATGTGGTGCTGTTAGCACTTTTGCTATCAGCTGTTGGCACTTTTGCTATCAGCTGTTAGCACTTTTCCTCTCAGCTTTTGGCACTTTTGCTATCAGCTGTTGGCACTTTTGCTAACTGCTGTTTGCATTATAATATCAGCTGTGGTGCTGTTGGCACTGTTGCTATCAGCTATCGGCACTTTTGCTATCAGCTTAGGCACTTTTGCTATCAACTGTTGGCACTTTTGCTCTCAGCTGTTGGCACTTTTGCTATCAGCTGTGGTGCTGTTTGCAATTTTGCTATCAACTGGTGTTGTTCGCAAGTTTTTATATAAACATGTATTTTTATACTTTCATAGTGTTTTTTTTTAGTGGGGGGTCACTATTTGCTCATAGCTGGGACCCTTTGTGATCAGAAGCCTTGCTGTCAGATGTAGTTTATAGTCATACCTAGGACTAGTCGGAACTGTGGTGCTGTTGGCACTTTTGCTATCAGCTGTTGGCACTTTTGCTATCAGCGGTTAGCACTTTTGCTATCAGCTTTTGGCACTTTTGCTATAAGCTGTTGGCACTTTTGCTATCAGCTGTGGTGATGTTGGCACTTTTCCTATCAACTGGTGTTGTACGCAAGTTTTTATATAAACATGTATTTTTATACTTTCATAATGTTTTTTTTATGGGGGGTCACTATTTGCTCATAGCTGGGACCCTTTGTGATCAGAAGCCTTGCTGTCAGATGTAGTTTATAGTCATACCTAGGACTAGTTGGCACTGTAGTGCTGTTGGCACTTTTGCTATCAGCTGTTGGCACTTTTGCTATCAGTTGTTGGCACTTTTGCTATCAGCTGTTGGCACTTTTGCTATTCGCTGGTGGCACTTTTGCTATCAGCTGTGGTGCTGTTGGCACTTTTGCTATCAACTGCTGTTGTTCGCATGTTTTTATAGAAACATGTATTTTCATACTTTCATATTGTTTTTTTTTTTAGTGGGGGTTCACTATTTGCTCATAGCTGGGACCCTTCGTGATCAGAAGACTTGCTGTCAGATGTAGTTTATAGTCATACCTAGGACTAGTTGGCACTGTGGTGCTGTTGGCACTTTTGCTATCAGCTGTTGGCACTTTTGCTATCAGCTGTTGGCACTTTTGCTATCAGCTGTTTGCACTTTTGCTATCAGGTGTGGTGCTGTTGGCACTTTTGCTATCAACTGGTGTTGTTCGCAAGTTTTTATATAAACATGTATTTTTATATAAACATGTATTTTATTATTCATATTGTTTTTTTTAGTGTGGGGTCACTATTTGCTCATAGCTGGAACCCTTTGTGATCAGAAGCCTTGATGTCAGATGTAGTTTATAGTCATACCTAGGACTAGTTGGTACTGTGGTGCTGTTGGCACTTTTGCTATCAGCTGTTGGCACTTTTGATATCAGCTGTTGTGCTGTTGGCACTTTTGCTATCAACTGGTGTTGTTCGCAAGTTTTTATATAAACATATATTTTTATATTTTCATAGTGTTTTTTTTTTAGTGGGGGTAACTATTTGCTCATAGCTGGGAGCCTTTGTGATCAGAAGCCTTGCTGTCAGATGAAGTTTATATTCATACCTATGACTAGTTGGCACGGTGGTGCTGTTAGCACTTTTGCTATCAGCTGTTGGCACTTTTGCTATGAGCTGTTGGCACTATTGCTATCAGCTGTTGGCACTTTTGCTATCAGCTGTGGTGATGTTGGCACTTTTGCTATCAACTGGTGTTGTACGCAAGTTTTTATATAAACATGTATTTTTATAATTTCATGATGTTTTTTTTTTATGGGGGGTCACTTTTTGCTCATAGCTGGGCCCCTTTGTGGTCAGAAGCCTTGCTGTCAGATGTAGTTTATAGTCATAACTAGTACTAGTTGGCAATGTGGTGCTGTTGGCACTTTTGCTATCAGCTGTTGGCACTTTTGCTATCAGCAGTTAGCACTTTTCCTCTCAGCTTTTGGCACTTTTGCTATCAGCTGTTGGCACTTTTGCTAACTGCTGTTTGCATTTTAATATCAGCTGTGGTGCTCTTGCCACTTTTGCTATCAGCTGTCGGCACTTTTGCTATCAGCTTAGGAAATTTTGCTATCAACTGGTGTTGTTCGCACGTTTTTATATAACCATGTATTTTTATACTTTCATAATGTTTTTTTTATGGGGGGTCACTATTTGCTCATAGCTGGGACCCTTTGTGATCAGAAGCCTTGCTGTCAGATGTAGTTTATAGTCATACCTAGGACTAGTTGGCACTGTAGTGCTGTTGGCACTTTTGCTATCAGCTGTTGGCACTTTTGCTATCAGTTGTTGGCACTTTTGCTATCAGCTGTTGGCACTTTTGCTATTCGCTGGTGGCACTTTTGCTATCAGCTGTGGTGCTGTTGGCACTTTTGCTATCAACTGCTGTTGTTCGCATGTTTTTATAGAAACATGTATTTTCATACTTTCATATTGTTTTTTTTTTTAGTGGGGGTTCACTATTTGCTCATAGCTGGGACCCTTCGTGATCAGAAGACTTGCTGTCAGATGTAGTTTATAGTCATACCTAGGACTAGTTGGCACTGTGGTGCTGTTGGCACTTTTGCTATCAGCTGTTGGCACTTTTGCTATCAGCTGTTGGCACTTTTGCTATCAGCTGTTTGCACTTTTGCTATCAGGTGTGGTGCTGTTGGCACTTTTGCTATCAACTGGTGTTGTTCGCAAGTTTTTATATAAACATGTATTTTTATATAAACATGTATTTTATTATTCATATTGTTTTTTTTAGTGTGGGGTCACTATTTGCTCATAGCTGGAACCCTTTGTGATCAGAAGCCTTGATGTCAGATGTAGTTTATAGTCATACCTAGGACTAGTTGGTACTGTGGTGCTGTTGGCACTTTTGCTATCAGCTGTTGGCACTTTTGATATCAGCTGTTGTGCTGTTGGCACTTTTGCTATCAACTGGTGTTGTTCGCAAGTTTTTATATAAACATATATTTTTATATTTTCATAGTGTTTTTTTTTTAGTGGGGGTAACTATTTGCTCATAGCTGGGAGCCTTTGTGATCAGAAGCCTTGCTGTCAGATGAAGTTTATATTCATACCTATGACTAGTTGGCACGGTGGTGCTGTTAGCACTTTTGCTATCAGCTGTTGGCACTTTTGCTATGAGCTGTTGGCACTATTGCTATCAGCTGTTGGCACTTTTGCTATCAGCTGTGGTGATGTTGGCACTTTTGCTATCAACTGGTGTTGTACGCAAGTTTTTATATAAACATGTATTTTTATAATTTCATGATGTTTTTTTTTTATGGGGGGTCACTTTTTGCTCATAGCTGGGCCCCTTTGTGGTCAGAAGCCTTGCTGTCAGATGTAGTTTATAGTCATAACTAGTACTAGTTGGCAATGTGGTGCTGTTGGCACTTTTGCTATCAGCTGTTGGCACTTTTGCTATCAGCAGTTAGCACTTTTCCTCTCAGCTTTTGGCACTTTTGCTATCAGCTGTTGGCACTTTTGCTAACTGCTGTTTGCATTTTAATATCAGCTGTGGTGCTCTTGCCACTTTTGCTATCAGCTGTCGGCACTTTTGCTATCAGCTTAGGAAATTTTGCTATCAACTGGTGTTGTTCGCACGTTTTTATATAACCATGTATTTTTATACTTTCATAGTGTTTTTTTTTTAGTGGGGGTGTCACTATTTGCTCATAGCTGGGACCCTTTGTGATCAGAAGCCTTGCTGTCAGATGTAGTTTATAGTCATACTTGGACTTGTTGGCACTGTGGTGCTGTTGGCACTTTTGCTATCAGCTGTTGGCACTTTTGCTATCAGCTGTTGGCACTTTTGCTCTCAGCTGTTGGCACTTTTGCTATCAGCTCTGGTGCTGTTTGCACTTTTGCTATCAACTGGTGTTCGCAAGTTTTTATATAAACATGTATTTTTATACATTCATAGTGTTTTTTTTTTAGTGGGGGTCACTATTTGCTCATAGCTGGGACCCTTTGTGATCAGAAGCCTTGCTGTCAGATGTAGTTTATAGTCATAGCTAGGACTAGTCGGAACTGTGGTGCTGTTGGCACTTTTGCTATCAGCTGTTGGCACTTTTGCTATCAGCTGTTGGCACTTTTGCTATCAGCTGTGGTGCTGTTGGCACTTTTGCTATCAACTGGTGTTGTTCGCAAGTTTTTATATAAACATGTATTTTTATACTTTCATAGTTTTTTTTTTTAGTTGGGGGGTCACTATTTGCTCATAGCTTGGACCCTTTGTGATCAGAAGCCTTGCTGTCAGATGTAGTTTATAGTCATACCTAGGACTAGTTGGCAATGTGGTGCTGTTGGCACTTTTGCTATCAGCTGTTGGCACTTTTGCTATCAGCGGTTGGCACTTTTGCTATCAGCTGTGGTGCTGTTGGCACTTTTGCTATCAACTGGTGTTGTTCGCAAGTTTTTATATAAACATGTATTTTTATACTTTCATAGTGTTTTTTTTTTTAGTGGGGGGTCACTATTTGCTCATAGCTGGGACCCTTTGTGATCAGAAGCCTTGCTGTCAGATGTAGTTTATAGTCATATCTAGGACTAGTTGGCACTGTGGTGCTGTTGGCATTTTTGCTATCAGCTGTTGGCACTTTTGCTATCAGCTGTTGGCACTTTTGCTATCAGCTGTTGGCACTTTTGCTATCAACTGGTGTTGTTCGCAAGTTTTTATATAAACATGTATTTTTATACTTTCATAGATTTTTTTTTTAGTGGGGGGTCACTATTTGCTCATAGATGGGACACTTTGTGATCAGAAGCCTTGCTGTCAGATGTAGTTCATAGTCATACCTAGGACTAGTTGGCACTGTGGTGCTGTCAGCACTTTTGCTATCAGCTGTCTGCACTTTTGCTATCAGCTGTTGGCACTTTTGCTATCAGCTGTGGTGCTGTTGGCACTTTTGCTATCAACTGGTGTTGTTCGCAATTTTTTATATAAACATGTATTTTTATACTTTCATATTTTTTTTTTAGTGGGGGGTTACTATTTGCTCATAGCTGGGACCCTTTGTGATCAGAAGCGTTGCTGTCAGATGTAGTTTATAGTCATACCTAGGACTAGTTGGCACTGTGGTGCTGTTGGCACTTTTACTATCAGCTGTTGGCACTTTTGCTATCAGCTGTTGGCACTTTTGCTATCAGCTGTTCGCACTTTTGGTATCAGCTGTTGGCACTTATGCTACGAGCTGTTGGCACTTTTGCTATCAGCTGTGGTGCTGTTGGCACTTTTCTATCAACTGGTGTTGTTCGCAAGTTTTTATATAAACATGTATTTTTATACTTTCATAGTGTTTTTTTTTAGTGGGGGGTCACTATTTGCTCATTGCTGGGACCCTTTGTGATCAGAAGCCTTGCTGGCAGATGAAGTTTATAGTCATACCTAGGACACGTTGGCACTGTGGTGCTGTTGGCACTTTTGCTATCAGCTGTTGGCACTTTTGCTATCAGCTGTTGGCACTTTTGCTATCAGCTGTTGGCACTTTTGCTATCAGCTTTTGGCACGTTTGGTATCATCTGTTGGCACTTTTGCTATCAGCTGTTGGCACTTTTGCTATCAGCTGTGGTTCTGTTTGCACTTTTGCAATCAACTGGTGTTGTTCGCAAGTTTTTATCTAAACATGTATTTTTATACATTCATAGTGTTTTTTTTAGTGGGGGGTCACTATTTGCTCATAGCTGGGACCCTTTGTAATCAGAAGCCTTGCTGGCAGATGAAGTTTATAGTCATACCTAGGACTAGTTGACACTGTGGTGCTGTTGGCACTTTTGCTCTCAGCTGTTGGCACTTTTGTTATCAGCTGTTGGCACTTTTGCTATCAGCTGTTGGCACTTTTGCTATCAACTGGTGTTGTTCGCAAGTTTTATATAAACATGTATTTTTATACTTTCATAGTGTTTTTTTTTTAGTGGGGGGGTAACTATTTGCTCATAGCTGGGACCCTTTGTGATCAGAAGTCTTTCTGTCAGATGTAGTTTATAGTCATACCTAGGACTAGTTCGCACTGTGGTGCTGTTGGCACTATTGCTATCAGCTGTTGGCACTTTTGCTATCAGCTTTTGGCACTTTTGCTATCAGCTGTTGGCACTTTTGCTATCAGCTTTTGGCACGTTTGGTATCATCTGTTGGCACTTTTGCTATCAGCTTTTGGCACTTTTGCTATCAGCTGTTGGCACTTTTGCTATCAGCTGTTGGCACATTTGCTATCAGCTGTTGGCACTTTTGCTCTCAACTGGTGGTGCTGTTGGCACTTTTGTTATCAACTGGTTTTGTTCGCAAGTTTTTATATGAACATGTATTTTTATACTTTCATAGTGTTTTTTTTAGTGGGTGGTAACTATTTGCTCATAGCTGGGACACTTTGTGATCAGAAGACTTGCTGTCAGTTGTAGTTTATAGTCATTCCTAAGACTAGTTGGCATTGTGGTGCTGTTGGCACTTTTGCTATCGGCTGTTGGCACTTTTGCTATCAGCTGTTGGCACTTTTGCTATCAGCTGTTGGAACTTTGGCTATCAGCTGTGCGGCTTTTGGCACTTTTGCTATCAACTGGTGTTGTTCGCAAGTTTTTATATAAACATGTATTTTTATACTTTCATAGTGTTTTTTTTAGAGGGGGGTCATTATTTAATCATAGCTGGGACCCTTTGTGATAAGAAGTCTTCCTGTCAGATGTAGTTTACAGTCATACCTAGGACTAGTTGGCACTGTGGTGCTGTTGGCACTTTTGCTATGAGATGTTGGCACTTTTGCTATCAGCTGTTGGCACTTTTGCTATCAGCTGTTGGCACTTTTGCTATCAGCGGTTGGCACTTTTGCTATCAGCTGTTGGCACTTTTGGTATCATCTGTTGGCACTTTTGCAATCAGCTGTTGGCACTTTTGCTATCGGCTGTTGGCACTTTTGCTATCAACTGTTGGCACTTTTGCTATGAGCTGTTGGCACTTTTGCTATCAGCTGTTGGCCCTTTTGCTGTCAGCTGTTGGCACTTTTGCTATCAGCTGTTGGCACTTTTGGTATCACCTGTTGGCACTTTTGCTATCAGCTGTGGTGCTGTTCGCACTTTTGCTATCAACTGGTGTTGTTCGCATGTTTTTATATAAACATGTATTTTTATACTTTCATAGTGTTTTTTTTTTAGTGGGGGGTCACTATTTGCTCATAGCTGGGACCCTTTGTGATCAGAAGCCTTGCTGTCAGATGTAGTTTATAATCATACCTAGGACTAGTTGGCAATGTGGTTCTGTTGGCACATTTGCTATCAGCTGTTGGCACTTTTGCTATAAGCTGTTGGCACTTTTGCTGTCAGCTGTTGTCACTTTTGCTATCAGCTGTTGGCACTTTTGGTATCATCTGTTGGCACATTTGCTCTCAGCTTTTGGCACTTTTGGTATCATCTGTTTGCACTTTTGCTATCAGCTGTTGGCACATTTGCTATCAGCTTTTGGCACTTTTGGTATCATCTGTTTGCACTTTTGCTATCAGCTGTTGGCACGTTTGCTATCAGCTGTTGGCACTTTTGCTATCAGCTGTGGTGCTGTTTGCACTTTTGCTATCAACTGGTGTTGTTCGCAAGTTTTTATATAAACATGTATTTTTATACTTTCATAGTGTATTTTTTTAGTGGGGGGTCACTATTTGCTCATAGCTGAGACCCTTTGTGATCAGAAGCCTTGCTGTCAGATGTAGTTTATAATCATACCTAGGACTAGTTGGCACTGTGGTGCTGTTGGCACATTTGGTATCAGCTGTTGGCACTTTTGCTATCAGCTGTTGGCACTTTTGCTATCAGCTGTTGGCACTTTTGCTATCAGCTGTGGTGCTGTTGGCACTTTTGCTATCAACTGGTGTTGTTCGCAAGTTTTTATATAAATATGTATTTTTATACTTTCATAGTGTTTTTTTTTTAGTGGGGGGTCACTATTTGCTCATAGAGGGACCCTTTGTGATCAGAAGCCTTGCTGTCAGATGTTGTTTATTGTCATACCTAGGACTAGTTGGCACTGTGGTGCTGTTGGCACTTTTGCTATCAGCTGTTGGCACTTTTGCTATCAGCTGTTGGCACTTTTGCTATCAGCTGTGGTGCTGTTGGCACTTTTGCTATCAACTGTTGTTTCTCGCAAGTTTTTATATAAACATGTATTTTTATACTTTCATATTGTTTTTTTTTTAGTGGGGGGTCAGTATTTGCTCATAGCCTGGAACCTTTGTGATCAGAAGCCTTGTTGTCAGATGTAGTTTATAGTCATACCTAGGACTAGTTGGCACTGTGGTGCTGTTGGCACTGTTGCTATCAGTTGTTGGCACTTTTGCTATCAGCTGTTGCAACTTTTGTTATCAGCTGTTGGCACTTTTGCTATCAGCTGTGGTGCTGTTGGCACTTTTGCTATCAACTGGTGTTGTTCGCAAGTTTTTATATAAATATGTATTTTTATACATTCATAGTGTTTTTTTTTTAGTGGGGGGTCACTATTTGCTCAAAGCTGTGACCCTTTGTGATCAGAAGCCTTGCTGTCAGATGTAGTTTATAGTCATACCTAGGACTAGTTGGCACTGTGGTGCTGTTGGCACTTTTGCTATCAGCTGTTGGCACTTTTGCTATCAGCTGTTGGCACTTTTCCTATCAGCTTTTGGCACTTTTGGTATCAGCTGTTGGCACTTTTGCTATAAGCTGTTGGCACTTTTGGTATCAGCTGTTGGCACTTTTGGTATCATCTGTTGGCACTTTTGCTATCAGCTGTTGGCACTTTTGCTGTCAGCTTTTTGCACTTTTGGTATCAGCTGTTGGCACATATGCTATAAGCTGTTGGCACTTTTGCTATCAGCTGTGGTGCTGTTGGCACTTTTGCTATCAACTGGTGTTGTTCGCAAGTTTTTATATAAACATGTATTTTTATACTTTCATAATGTTTTTTTTTTTCGTGGGGGGTCACTATTTGCTCATAGCTGGGAACCTTTGTGATCAGAAGACTAGCTGTCAGATGTAGTTTATACTCATAACTAGGACTAGTTGGCACTGTGGTGCTGTTGGCACTTTTGCTATCAGCTGTTGGCACTTTTGCTATCAGCTGTTGGCACTTTTGCTATCAGCTGTTGGCACTTTTGCTATCAGCTGTGGTGCTGTTGGCACTTTTGCAATCAACTGATGTTTTTTGCAAGTTTTTATATAAACATGTATTTTTATACTTTCATAGTGTTTTTTAGTGGGGGGTCACTATTTGCTCATAGCTGGGACCCTTTCTGATAGGAAGCCTTGCTGTCAGATGTAGTTTATAGTCATACCTAGGACTAGTTGGCACTGTGGTGCTGTTGGCACTTTTGCTATCAGCTGTTGGCACTTTTGCTATCAGCTGTTGGCACTTTTCCTATCAGCTTTTGGCACTTTTGGTATCAGCTGTTGGTACTTTTGGTATCATCTGTTGGCACTTTTGCTATCAGCTGTTGGCACTTTTGCTGTCAGCTTTTTGCACTTTTGGTATCAGCTGTTGGCACTTATGCTATAAGCTGTTGGCACTTTTGCTATCAGCTGTGGTGCTGTTGGCACTCTTGCTATCAACTGGTGTTGTTCGCAAGTTTTTATATAAACATGTATTTTTATACTTTCATAATGTTTTTTTTTTCGTGGGGGGTCACTATTTGCTCATAGCTGGGAACCTTTGTGATCAGAAGACTAGCTGTCAGATGTAGTTTATATTCATAACTAGGACTAGTTGGCACTGTGGTGCTGTTGGCACATTTGCTATCAGCTGTTGGCACTTTTGCTATCAGCTGTTGGAATTTTGCTATCTGCTCTTGGCACTTTTGCTATCAGCTGTGGTGCTGTTGGCACTTTTGCTATCAACTGTTGTTGTTCGCAAATTTTTATAGAAACATGTATTTTTATACTTTGATAGTGTTTTTTTTAGTGGGGGGTCACTATTTACTGATAGCTGGGACCCTTTGTGATCAGAATCCTTGCTGTCAGATGTAGTTTATAGTCATACCTAGGACTAGATGGCATTGTGGTGCTGTTGGCACTTTTGCTATCAGCTCTTGGCACTTTTGCTATCAGCTGTTGGCACTTTTGCTATCAGCTGTGGTGCTGTTGGCACTTTTGCTATCAACTGGTGTTGTTCGCAAGTATTTATATAAACATGTATTTTTATACTTTCATAGTGTTTTTTTAGTGGGGTGTCACTATTTGCTCATAGCTGGGACCCTTTCTGATAGGAAGCCTTGCTGTCAGATGTAGTTTATAGTCATACCTAGGACTAGTTGGCACTGTGGTGCTGTTGGCACTTTTGCTATCAGCTGTTGGCACTTTTGCTATCAGCTGTTGGCACTTTTCCTATCAGCTTTTGGCACTTTTGGTATCAGCTGTTGGCACTTTTGCTATAAGCTGTTGGCACTTTTGGTATCAGCTGTTGGCACTTTTGGTATCATCTGTTGGCACTTTTGCTATCAGCTGTTGGCACTTTTGCTGTCAGCTTTTTGCACTTTTGGTATCAGCTGTTGGCACTTATGCTATAGCTGTTGGCACTTTTGCTATCAGCTGTGGTGCTGTTGGCACTTTTGCTATCAACTGGTGTTGTTCGCAAGTTTTTATATAAACATGTATTTTTATACTTTCATAATGTTTTTTTTTTTCGTGGGGGGTCACTATTTGCTCATAGCTGGGAACCTTTGTGATCAGAAGACTAGCTGTCAGATGTAGTTTATACTCATAACTAGGACTAGTTGGCACTGTGGTGCTGTTGGCTCTTTTGCTATCAGCTGTTGGCACTTTTGCTATCAGCTGTTGGCACTCTTGCTATCAGCTGTTGGCACTTTTGCTATCAGCTGAGGTGCTGTTGGCACTTTTGCTATCAACTGGTGTTGTTCGCAAGTTTTTATATAAACATGTATTTTTATACTTTCATATTGTTTTTTTTTTTTAGTGGGGGGTCACTATTTGCTCATAGCTGGGAACATTTGTGATCAGAAGACTTGCTGTCAGATGTAGTTTATAGTCATACTTAGGACTAGTTGGCACTGTGGTGCTGTTGGCACATTTGCTATCAGCTGTTGGCACTTTTGCTATCAGCTGTTGGAACTTTTGCTATCTGCTCTTGGCGCTTTTGCTATCAGCTGTGGTGCTGTTGGCACTTTTGCTATCAACTGTTGTTGTTCGCAAATTTTTATAGAAACATGTATTTTTATACTTTGATAGTGTTTTTTTTAGTGGGGGGTCACTATTTGCTGAGAGCTGGGACCCTTTGTGATCAGAATCCTTGCTGTCAGATGTAGTTTATAGTCATACCTAGGACTAGATGGCATTGTGGTGCTGTTGGCACTTTTGCTATCAGCTCTTGGCATTTTGCTATCAGCTGTTGGCACTTTTGCTATCAGCTGTGGTGCTGTTGGCACTTTTGCTATCAACTGGTGTTGTTCGCAAGTATTTATATAAACATGTATTTTTATACTTTCATAGTGTTTTTTTAGTGGGGTGTCACTATTTGCTCATAGCTGGGACCCTTTCTGATAGGAAGCCTTGCTGTCAGATGTAGTTTATAGTCATACCTAGGACTAGTTGGCACTGTGGTGCTGTTGGCACTTTTGCTATCAGCTGTTGGCACTTTTGCTATCAGCTGTTGGCACTATTACTATCAGCTGTTGGCACTTTTTCTATCAGCTGTTGTGCTGTTGAAACTTTTGCTGTCAACTGGTGCTGTTCGCAAGTTTTTATATAAACATGTATTTTAATACATTCATAGAGTTTTTTATTTAGTGAGGGCCACTATTTGCTCATAGCTGGGACCCTTTGTGGTCAGAAGCCTATCTGTCAGATGTAGTTTATAGTCATACCTAGGACTAGTTGGCACGGTGGTGCTGTTGGCACATTTGCTATCAGATGTTGGCACATTTGCTATCAGCTGTTGGCACTTTAGCTATCAGCTGTTGGCACGTTTGCTATCAGCTGTTGGCACTATTGGTATCAGCTGTTGGCACTTTTGCTATCAGCTGTTGGCACTTTTGCTATCAGCTGTGGTGCTGTTGGCACTTTTGCTATCAACTGGTGTTATTCGCAAGTTATTATATAAACATGTATTTTTATACATTCATAGTGTTTTTTGTTTTAGTGGGGGGTCACTCTTTGCTCATAGCTGGGACCCTTTGTGGTCAGAAGCCTTGCTGTCAGATGTAGTTTATAGTCATACCTAGGATTAGTTGGCACTTTGGTGCTGTTGGCACTTTTGCTATCAGATGTTGGTATATTTGCTTTCAGCTGTTGGCACTTTTGCTATCAGCTGTTGGCACTTTTGCTATCAGCTGTTGGTACTTTTGCTATCAGCTTTTGGCACTTTTAGTATCAGCTGTTGGCACTTTTGCTATCAGCTTTTGGCACTTTTGCTATCAGCTGTTGGCACATTTGCTATCAGCTGTTGACATTTTGCTATCAGCTGTTGGCACTTTTGCTATGAGCTGTTGGCACTTTTGCTATCAACTACATCTGACAGCAATGCTTCTGATGACAAAGGGTTCCAGCTATGAGCAAATAGTTATCCCCCACTAAAAAAAAACACTATGAAAGTATAAAAATACATGTTTATATAAAAACTTGCGAACAACACCAGTTGATAGCAAAAGTGCCAACAGCAACACAGCTGATAGCAAAAGTGCCAACAGCTGATAGCAAAAGTGCCAAAAGCTGATAGCAAAAGTGCCAACAGCTGATAGCAAAAGTGCCAACAGCACCACAGTGCCAACTAGTCCTAGGTATGATATAAACTACATCTGACAGCAAGGCTTCTGATCAGAAAGGTTCCCAGCTATGAGCAAACAGTGACCCCCCACTAAAAAAAAACACTATGAAAGTATAAAAATACATGTTTATATAAAAACTTGCGAACAACACCAGTTGAGAGCAAAAGTGCCAACAGCACCAAAGCTGATAGCAAAAGTGCCAACAGCTGATAGCAAAAGTGCCAACAGCTGATAATAAAAGTGCCAACAGCTGATTGCAAAAGTGCCAACAGCTGATAGCAAAAGTGCCAACAGCTGATAGCAAAAGTGCCAACAGCTTATAGCAAAAGTGCCGACAGCATCACATTACCAACTAGTCCTAGGTATGACTATAAACTACATCTGACAGCAAGGCTTCTGATCACAAAGTGTCCCAGCTATGAGCAAATAGTGACCCCCCACTAAAAAAAAAACACTATGAATGTATAAAAATATATGTTTATATAAAAAATTGCGAACAACACCAGTTGATAGCAAAAGTGCCAACAGCACCAAAGCTGATAGCAAAAGTGCCAACAACTTATAGCAAAAGTGCCAACAGCTGATAGCAAAAGTGCCAACAGCTGATAGCAAAATTGCCAACAGCACCACAGTGCATACTAGTCCTAGGTATGACTATAAACTACATTTGACAGGAAGGCTTCTGATCAGAAAGGGTCCAAGCTATGGGCAAATTGTGACCCCCCCACTAAAAAAAAACACTATGAAAGTATAAAAATACATGTTTATATAAAAACTTGCGAACAACATCAGTTGATAGCAAAAGTGCCAATAGGACAACAGCTGATAGCAAAAGTGCCAACAGCTGATAGCAAAAGTGCCAACAGCTGATACCAAAAGTGCCAACAGCTCTCAGCAAAAGTGCCAACAGCTGATAGCAAAAGTGCCAACAGCACCACAGTGCCAACTAATCCTAGGTATGATATAAACTACATCTGACAGCAAGGCTTCTGATCACAAAGGGCCCCAGCTATTAGCAAATAGTTGCCCCCCACTAAAAAAAAACACTATGAAAGTATAAAAATACATGTTTATATAAAAACTTGCGAACAACACCAGTTGATAGCAAAAGTGCAAACAGCACCACAGCTGATAGCAAAAGTGCCAACAGCTGATAGCAAAATTGCCAACAGCTGATAGCAAAAGTGCCAACAGCTGAAAGCAAAAAGCCAGCAGCACCACAGTGCCAACTAATCCTAGGTATGACTATAAACTACATCTGACAGGAAGGCTTCTGATCACAAAGGGTCCCAGCTATGAGCAAATAGTGACCCCCCACAAAAAAAAACACTATGAAAGTATAAAAATACATGTTTATATAAAAACTTGCGAACAACACCAGTTGATAGCAAAAGTGCCAACAGCACCACAGCTGATAGCAAAAATAACAACAGCTGATAGCAAAAGTGCCAGCAGCTGATAATAAAAAGTTCCAACAGCTGATAGCAAAAGTGCCAACAGCTGATAGCAAAAGTGCCAACAGCTGATAGCAAAAGTGCCAACAGCTGAAAGCAAAAGTGCCAGCAGCACCACAGTGCCAACTAGTCCTAGGTATGACTATAAACTACATCTGACAGGAAGGCTTCTCATCACAAAGGGTCCCAGCTATGAGCAAATAGTGACCCCCACTAAAAAAAAAACACTATGAAAGTATAAAAATATATGTTTATATAAAAACTTGCGAACAACACCAGTTGATAGCAAAAGTGTCAACAGCACCAGAGCTGATAGCAAAAGTGCCAACAGCTGATAGCAAAAGTGCCAACAGCTATTACCAAAAGTGCCAAAAGCTGATAGCAAAAGTGCCCACAGCTGATAGCAAAAGTGCCAACAGCTGATAGCAAAAGTGCCAACGGCACCACAGTGCCAACTAGTCATAAGTATGACTATGAACTACATCTGACATCAAGGCTTCTGATCAAAAAGGGTCCCAGCTATGAGCAAATAGTGACCCCCAATAAAAAAAAACACTATGAAAGTATAAAAATACATGTTTATATAAAAACTTGTTAACAACACCAGTTGATAGCAAAAGTGCCAACAGCACCACAGCTGATAAAAAAAGTGCCAACAGCTTATAGCAAAAGTGCCCACAGCTGATAGCAAAAGTGCCAAAAGCACCACAGTGCCAACTAGTCCTAGGTATGACTATAAACTACATCTGTAAGCAAGGCTTCTGATCACAAAGGCTCCCAGCTATGAGCAAATAGTGACCCCCCACTAAAAAAAAACACTATGAAAGTATAAAAATACATATTTCTATAAAAACTTGCGAACAACACCAGTTGACAGCAAAAGTGCCAACAGCACCACAGCTGATAGAAAAAGTGCCAACAGCTGATAGAAAAAGTGCCAACAGCTGATAGCAAAAGTGCCATCAGCTGATAGCAAAAGTGCCAACAGCTGATAGCAAAAGTGCCAACAGCACCACAGTGCACACTAGTCCTAGGTATGACTATAAACTCCATCTGACAGCAAGGCTTCTGATCACAAAGGGCCCCAGCTATGAGCAAATAGTGACCCCCCACTAAAAAAAAAACACTATGAAAGAATAAAAATACATGTTTATATAAAAACTTGCGAACAACACCAGTTGATAGCAAAAGTGCCAAGAGCACCACAGCTGATAGAAAAAGTGCCAACAGCTGGTAGCAAAAGTGCCAGCAGCTGATAACAAAAGTGCCAACAGCTGATAGCAAAAGTGCCAACAGCTGAGAGCAAAAGTGCCAACAGCTGATAGCAAAAGTGCCAACAGCTGATAGCAAAAGTGCCAACGGCACCACAGTGCCAACTAATCCTAGGTATGATATAAACTACATCTGACAGCAAGGCTTCTGATCACAAAGGGCCCCAGCTATTAGCAAATAGTTGCCCCCCACTAAAAAAAAACACTATGAAAGTATAAAAATACATGTTTATATAAAAAGTTGTTAACAACACCAGTTGATAGCAAAAGTGCCAACAGCACCACAGCTGATAACAAAAGTGCCAACAGCTGATAGCAAAAGTGCCAACAGCTGATAGCAAAAGTGCCATCAGCTGATAGCAAAAGTGCCAACAGCTGATAGCAAAAGTGCCAACAGCACCACAGTGCACACTAGTCCTAGGTATGACTATAAACTCCATCTGACAGCAAGGCTTCTGATCACAAAGGGCCCCAGCTATGAGCAAATAGTGACCCCCCACTAAAAAAAAAACACTATGAAAGAATAAAAATACATGTTTTTATAAAAACTTGCGAACAACACCAGTTGATAGCAAAAGTGCCAACAGCACCACAGCTGATAGAAAAAGTGCCAACAGCTGGTAGCAAAAGTGCCAGCAGCTGATAACAAAAGTGCCAACAGCTGATAGCAAAAGTGCCAACAGCTGAGAGCAAAAGTGCCAACAGCTGATAGCAAATTGCCAACAGCTGATAGCAAAAGTGCCAACGGCACCACAGTGCCAACTAGTCCTAGGTATGACTATGAACTACATCTGACAGCAAGGCTTCTGATCAAAAAGGGTCCCAGCTATGAGCAAATAGTGACCCCCAATAAAAAAAACACTATGAAAGTATAAAAATACATGTTTATATAAAAAGTTGTTAACAACACCAGTTGATAGCAAAAGTGCCAACAGCACCACAGCTGATAGCAAAAGTCACAATAGCTGATAACAAAAGTCCCAACAGCTGATAGAAAAAGTGCCAACAGCCGATAGCAAAAGTGCCATCAGCTGATAGCAAAAGTGCCAAAAGCTGATAGCAAAAGTGCCAACAGCACCACAGTGCACACTAGTCCTAGGTATGACTATAAACTACATCTGACAGCAAGGCTTCTGATCACAAAGGGCCCAGCTATAAGCAAATAGTGACCCCCCACTAAAAAAAACACTATGAATGTATAAAAATAGATGTTTATATAAAAACTTGCGAACAACACCAGTTGATAGCAAAAGTGCCAACAGCACCACAGTTGATACCAAAAGTGCCAACAGCTGATAGCAAATGTGCCAACAGCTGATAGCAAAAGTGCCAAAAGCTGATAGCAAAAGTGCCAACAGCACCACATTGCCAACTAGTCCTAGGTATGACTATAAACTACAACTGACAGCAAGGCTTCTGATCACAGAGGGTCCCAGCTATGAGCAAATAGTGACCCCCCACTAAAAAAAAAACACTACGAAAGTATAAAAATACATGTTTATATAAAAACTTGCGAACAACGCCAGTTGATATCAAAAGGGCCAACAGTACCACAGCTGATAGCAAAAGTGCCAACAGCTGATAGCAAAAGTGCCAACAGCTTTATAGCAAAAGTGCCAACAGCTGGTAGCAAAAGTGCCAAAAGCTGATAGCACAAGTGCCAACAGATGATACCAAAAGTGCCAACAGCTGATAGCAAACGTGCCAACAGCTGATGGCAAAAGTGCCAACAGATGATACCAAAAGTGCCAACAGCTGATACCAAAAGTGCCAAAAGCTGATAGCAAAAGTGCCAACAGCTGATAGCAAAAGTGCCAACAGCTGATAGCAAAAGTTCCAACAGCTGATAGCAAAAGTGCCAACAGCTGATAGCAAAAGTGCCAACAGCACCACAGTGCCAACTAGTCCTAGGTATGAGTATAAACTACATCTGACAGCAAGGCTTCTGTTCACAGAGGGTCCCAGCTATGAGCAAATAGTGACCCCCCACTAAAAAAAAAAAAACACTATGAAAGTATAAAAATAGATGTTTATATAAAAACTTGCGAACAACACCAGTTGATAGCAAAAGTGCCAACAGCTGATAACAAAAGTGCCAACAGCTGATATCAAAAGTGCCAACAGCACCACATTGCCAACTAGTCCTAGGGATGTCTATAAACTACATCTGACAGCAAGGGTTCTGATCACAAAGGGTCCCAGCTATGAGCAAATAGTAACCCCCCACTAAAAAAAAACACTATGAATGTATAAAAATACAAATTTATATAAAAACTTGCGAACAACACCAGTTGATAGCAAAAGTGCCAAAAGCACCAAAGCTGATAGCAAAAGTGCCAACAGCTGATAGCAAAAGTGCCAAAAGCTGATAGCAAAAGTGCCAAGAGCTGATAGCAAAAGTGCCAACAGCACCACATTGCCAACTAGTGCTAGGTATGACATTATATAAAACTTGCGAACAACACCAGTTGATAGCAAATGTGCCAACAGCACCACAGCTGATAGCTAAAGTGCCAACAGCTGATAGCAAAAGTGCCAACAGCTGATACCGAAGTGCGAATAGCTGATAGAAAAAGTGCCAACAGCTTATAGAAAAAGTGCCAACAGCACCACAGTGCCAATTAGTCCTAGGTATGACTATAAACTACATCTGACAGCAAGGGTTCTGATCACAAAGGGTCCCAGCTATGAGCAAATAGTAACCCCCCACTAAAAAAAAAACACTATGAAAGTATAAAAATACATGTTTATATAAAAACTTGCGAACAACACCAGTTGATAGTAAAAGTGCCAACAGCAACACAGCTGATAGCAAAAGTGCCAACAGCTGATAGCAAAAGTGCCAACAGCTGATAGCAAAAGTGCCAACAGCTGATAGCAAAACTGCCAACAGCTGATACCAAAAGTGCTAACAGCTGATAGCAAAAGTGCCAACAGCTGATAACAAAATGCCAAAAGCTGATAGCAAAAGTGCCAACAGCACCACAGTGCCAACTAGTCCTAGGTATGACTATAAACTACATCTGACAGCAAGGCTACTTATCACAAAGGGTCCCAGCTATGAGCAAATAGTGACCCCCCACTAAAAAAAACACTATGAAAGTATAAAAATACATGTTTATATAAAAACTTGCGAACAACACCAGTTGATAGCAAAAGTGCCAACAGCACCACAGCTAATAGCAAAAGTGCCAACAGCTGATAGCAAAAGTGCCAACAGCTGATAGCAAAAGTGCCAACAGCTGATAGTCAAAATGCCAACAGCTGATAGCAAAAATGCCAACAGCTGATAGCAAAAGTGCCAACGGCACCACAGTGCCAACTAGTCCTAGGTATGACTATAAACTACATCTGACAGCAAGTCTTCTGATCACAAAGTGTCCCAGCTATGAGCAAATAGTGACACCCCACTAAAAAAAAACTCACTATGAAAGTATAAAAATACATGTTTATATAAAAACATGCGAACAACACCAGTTGATAGTAAAAGTGCCAACAGCACCACAGCTGATAGCAAAAGTGCCAACAGCTGATAGCACAAGTGCCAACAGCACCACAGTTCCAACTAGTCCTAGGTATGATTATAAACTACATCTGACAGCAAGGCTTCTGATCACAAATGGTCCTAGCTATGACCAAATAGTGACCCCCCACTAAAAAAAACACTATGAATGTATAAAAATACATGTTTATATAAAAACTTGCGAACAACACCAGTTGATAACAAATGTGCCAACAGCACCACAGCTGATAGCAAAAGTGCCAACAGCTGATAGCAAAAGTGCCAACAGCTGATACCAAAAGTGCCAAAAAGCTGATAGCAAAATTGCCAACAGCTGATAGCAAAAGTGCCAACAGCTGATAGCAAAAGTGCCAACAGCTGATACCAAAAGTGCCAAAAGCTGATATCAAAAGTGCACACAGCTGATAGCTAAAGTTCCAACAGCTGATAGCAAAAGTGCAAACAGCTGATAGCAAAAGTGCCAACAGCTGATACCAAAAGTGCCAACAGCTGATAGCAAAAGTGCCAACAGCTGATAGCAAAAGTTCCAACAGCACCACAGTGCCAACTAGTCCTAGGTATGACTATAAACTACATCTGACAGCAAGGCTTCTGATCACAAAGGTTCCCAGCTATGAGAAAATAGTGACCCCCCACTAAAAAAAAACATTATGAAAGTATAAAAATAGATGTTTATATAAAAACTTGCGAACAACACCAGTTGATAGCAAAAGTGCCAACAGCACCACAGCTGATAACAAAAGTGCCAACAGCTGATAGCAAAGTGCCAACAGCTGATAGCAAAAGTGCCAACAGCTGATAGCAAAAGTGGAAACAGCTGATAGCAAAAGTGCCAAAAGCTGATAGCAAAAGTGCCAACAGCTGATAGCAAAAGTGCCAACAGCTGATAGCAAAAGTGCCAACATCTGATAGCAAAAGTGCCAACAGCTGATAGCAAAAGAGCCAACAGCTGATACCAAAAGTTCCAACAGCACCACAGTGCTAACTAGTCCTAGGTATGACTATAAACTACATCTGACAGCAAGGCTTCTGTTCACAAAGGGTCCCAGCTATGAGCAAATAGTGACCCCCCACTAAAAAAAAACACTATGAATGTATAAAAATACATGTTTATATAAAAACTTGCGAACCACACTAGTTGATAGCAAAAGTGCCAACAGCACCACAGCTGATAGCAAAAGTGCCAACAGCTGATAGCAAAAGTGCCAATAGCTGATAGCAAAAGTGCCAACAGCACCACAGTGCCAACTAGTCCTAGGTATGACTATAAACTACAACTGACAGCTAGGCTTCTGATCACAAAGGGTCCCAGCTATGAGCAAATAGTGACCCCACACTAAAAAAAAACACTATGAAAGTATAAAAAAACATATTTATATAAAAACTTGAGAACAACACCAGTTGATAGCAAAAGTGCCAACAGCACCACAGCTGATAGCAAAAGTGCCAACAGCTGATAGCAAAAGTGCCAACAGCTGATAGCAAAAGTGCCAATAGCTGATTGCAAAAGTGCCAACAGCTTATAGCAAAAGTGCCAACAGCACCACAGTGCCAACTTGTCCTAGGTATGACTATAAACTACATCTGACAGCAAGGCTTCTGATCACAAAGGGTCCCAGCTATGAGCAAATAGTGACCCCCCACTAAAAAAAAACACTATGAAAGTATAAAAATACATGTTTATATAAAAACTTGCGAACAACACCAGTTGATAGCAAAAGTGCCAACAGCACCACAGCTGATAGCAAAAGTGCCAACAGCTGATAGCAAAAGAGCCAGTAGCTGATAACAAAAAAGCCAAAAGCTGATAGCAAAAGTGCCAACAGCTGATAGCAAAAGTGCCAACAGCTTATAATAAAAGTGCCAACAGCTGATAGCAAAAGTGCCAACAGCTGATAGCAAAAGTGCCAACAGCACCACAGTGCCAACTAGTCCTAGGTATAACTATGAACTACATCTGACAGCAAGGCTTCTGATCACAAAGGGTCCCAGCTATGAGCAAATAGTGACCCCCCACTTAAAAAAAAACACTATGAATATATAAAAATACATGTTTATATAAAAACGTGCGAACAACAACAGTTGATAGCAAAAGTGTCAACAGCACCGCAGCTGATAGCAAAAGTCCCAACAGCTGATAGCAAAAGTCCCAACAGCTGATAGAAAAATGCCAACAGCTGATAGCAAAAGTGCCAACAGGTGATAGCAAAAGTGCCAACAGCCGATAGCAAAAGTGCCAACAGCACCACAGTGCCAAATAGTCCTAGGTATGACTATAATCTATATCTGACAGCAAGGCTTCTGATCACAAAGGTTCCCAGCTATGAGAAAATAGTGACCCCCCACTAAAAAAAACACTATGAAAGTATAAAAATAGATGTTTATATAAAAACTTGCGAACAACACCAGTTGATAGCAAAAGTGCCAACAGCACCACAGCTGATAACAAAAGTGCCAACAGCTGATAGCAAATGTGGAAACAGCTGATAGCAAAAGTGCCAAAAGCTGATAGCAAAAGTGCCAACAGCTGATAGCAAAAGTGCCAACAGCTGATACCAAAAGTGCCAAAAGCTGATAGCAAAAGTGCCAACATCTGATAGCAAAAGTGCCAACAGCTGATAGCAAAAGAGCCAACAGCTGATACCAAAAGTGCCAACAGCACCACAGTGCCAACTATTCCTAGGTATGACTATAAACTACATCTGACAGCAAGGCTTCTGTTCACAAAGGGTCCCAGCTATGAGCAAATAGTGACCCCCCACTAAAAAAAAACACTATGAATGTATAAATATACATGTTTATATAAAAACTTGCGAACCACACCAGTTGATAGCAAAAGTGCCAACAGCTGATAGCAAAAGGGCCAACAGCTGATAACAAAAGTGCCAACAGCACCACAGTGCCAACTCGTCTTTGATATGACTATAAACTACATCTGACAGCAAGGCTTCTGATCACAAAAGGTCCCAGCTATGACCAATTAGTGACCCCCCACTAAAAAAAAAACACTATGAAAGTATAAAAATAAATGTTTATATAAAAAGTAGCGAACAACACCAGTTGATAGCAAAAGTGCCAACAGCACCACAGCTGATAGCAAAAGTGCCAACAGCTGATAGCAAAAGTGCCAACAGCTGATAGCAAAAGTGCCAACAGCACCACAGTGCCAACTAGTCCTAGGTATGACTATAAACTACATCTGACTGCAAGGCTTCTGATCACAAAGGGTCCGAGCTATGAGCAAATAGTGACCCCAACTAAAAAAAAACACTATGAATGTATAAAAATACATGTTTATATAAAAACTTGCGAACAACACCAGTTGATAGGAAAAGTGCCAACAGCACCACAGCTGATAGCAAAAGTGCCAACAGCTGATAGCAAAAGTGCCAACAGATGATAGCAAAAGTGCCAACAGCCGATAGCAAAAGTGCCAACAGCACCACAGTGCCAACTAGTCCTAGGTATGACTATAAACTACATCTGACAGGAAGGCTTCTGATCACAAAGGATCCCAGCTATGAGCAAATAGTGACCCCCCACTAAAAAAAAACACTATGAATGTATAAAAATACAAATTTATATAAAAACTTGCGAACAACACCAGTTGATAGCAAAAGTGCCAAAAGCACCAAAGCTGATAGCAAAAGTGCCAACAGCTGATAGCAAAAGTGCCAAAAGCTGATAGCAAAAGTGGCAACAGCACCACAGTTCCAACTAGTTCTAGGTATGACTATAAATTACATCTGACAGCAAGGATTCTGATCACAAAGGGTCCCAGCTATGAGCAAATAGTGACCCCCCTAAAAAAAAACACTATGAAAGTATAAAAATACATGTTTCTATAAAAACTTGCGAACAACACCAGTTGATAGCAAAAGTGCCAACAGCACCACAGCTGATAGCAAAAGTGCCACAGCTGATAGCAAAAGTGCCAACAGCTGATAGCAAATGTGCCAACAGCTGATACGAAAAGTGCCAAAAGCTGATAGCAAAAGTGCCAACAGCTGATAGCATAAGTGTTAACGGCTGATAGCAAAAGTGCCAACAGCTGATAATAAAAGTGCCAACAGCTGATAGCAAAAGTGCCAACAGCTGATAGCAAAGGTGCCAAAAGCTGATAGCAAAAGTGCCAACAGCTGATAGCAAAAGTGCCAACAGCTGATAGCAAAAGTGCCAACAGCACCACAGTGCCAACTAGTCCTAGGTATGGTTATAAACTACATCTGACAGCAAGGTTTCTGATCACAAAGGGTCCCAGCTATGAGCAAATAGTGACCCCCCACTTAAAAAAAACTCTATGAAAGTATAAATATACATGTTTATATAAAAACTTGCGAACAACACCAGTTGATAGCAAAAGTGCCAACAGCACCACAGCTGATAGCAAAAGTGCCAACAGCTGATAGCAAAAGTGCCAACAGCTGATACCACAAGTGCAAAAGCTGATAGCAAATGTGCCAAAAGCTGATAGCAAAAGTGCCAACAGCTGATAGCAAAAGTGCCAACAGCACCACAGTTCCAACTAGTCCTAGGTATGATTATAAACTACATCTGACAGCAAGGATTCTGATCACAAAGGGTCCCAGCTATGAGCAAATAGTGACCCCCCACTAAAAAAAAGAACACTATGAAAGTATAACAATACATATTTATATAAAAGCTTGCGAACAACACCAGTTGATAGCAAAAGTGCCAACAGCTGATAGCAAAAGTGCCAACAGCTGATAACAAAAGTGCCAACAGCACCACAGTGCCAACTAGTCCTTGATATGACTATAAACTACATCTGACAGCAAGGCTTCTGATCACAAAAGGTCCCAGCTATGACCAATTAGTGACCCCCCACTAAAAAAAACACTATGAAAGTATAAAAATACATGTTTATATAAAAACTAGCGAACAACACCAGTTGATAGCAAAAGTGCCAACAGCACCACAGCTGATAGAAAATGTGCCAACAGCTTATAGCAAAAGTGCCAACAGCTGATAGCAAAAGTGCCAACAGCACCACAGTGCCAACTAGTCCTAGGTATGACTATAAACTATATCTGACTGCAAGGCTTCTGATCACAAAGGGTCCGAGCTATGAGCAAATAGTGACCCCAACTAAAAAAAAACACTATGAATGTATAAAAATACATGTTTATATAAAAACTTGCGAACAACACCAGTTGATAGCAAAAGTGCCAACAGCACCACAGCTGATAGCAAAAGTGCCAACAGCTGATAGCAAAAGTGCCAACAGATGATAGCAAAAGAGCCAACAGCCGATAGCAAAAGTGCCAACAGCACCACAGTGCCAACTAGTCCTAGGTATGACTATAAACTACATCTGACAGGAAGGCTTCTGTTCACAAAGGATCCCAGCTATGAGCAAATAGTGACCCCCCACTAAAAAAAAACACTATGAATGTATAAAAATACATGTTTCTATAAAAACTTGCGAACAACACCAGTTGATAGCAAAAGTGCCAACAGCACCACAGCTGATAGCAAAAGTGCCACAGCTGATAGCAAAAGTGCCAACAGCTGATAGCAAATGTGCCAACAGCTGATACGAAAAGTGCCAAAAGCTGATAGCAAAAGTGTTAACGGCTGATAGCAAAAGTGCCAACAGCTGATAATAAAAGTGCCAACAGCTGATAGCAAAAGTGCCAACAGCTGATAGCAAAGGTGCCAAAAGCTGATAGCAAAAGTGCCAACAGCTGATAGCAAAAGTGCCAACAGCTGATAGCAAAAGTGCCAACAGCACCACAGTGCCAACTAGTCCTAAGTATGACTAAAATCTACATCTGACAGCAAGGCTTCTGATCACAAAGGGTCCCATCTATGAGCAAATAGTGAGCCCCACTAAAAAAAAAACACTATGAAAGTATAAAATTACTTGTTTATATAAAAACTTGCAAACAACACAAGTTGATAGCAAAAGTGCCAACAGCACCACAGCTGATAGCAAAAGTGCCAACAGCTGTTGGCACTTTTGCTATCAGCTGTTGGCACTTTTGCTATCAGCTGTTGGCAATTTTGCTATCAGCTGTTGGCACTTTTGCTATCAGCTGTGGTGCTCTTGGCACTTTTGCTATCAACTGGTGTTGTTCGCAAGTTTTTATATAAACATGTATTTTTATATTTTCATAGTGTTTTTTTTTTAGTGGGGGGTCATTATTTGCTAATAGCTTGGACCCTTTGTGATCAGAAGCCTTGCTGTCAGATGTAGTTTATAGTCATACCTAGGACTAGTTGGCACTGTGGTGCTGTTGGCACTTTTGCTATCAGCTGTTGGCACTTTTGCTATCAGCTGTTGGCACTTTTGCTATCAGCGGTTGGCACTTTTGCAATCAGCTGTTGGCACTTTTGCTATCAGCTGTTGGCACTTTGGTATCAGCTGTTGGCACTTTTGCTATCAGCTGTTGGCACTTTTGCTATCAGCTGTTGGCACTTTTGTTATCATCTGTTGGCACTTTTGCTATCAGCTTTTGGCACTTTTGCTATCAGCTTTTGGCACTTTTGGTATCAGCTGTTGGCACTTTTGCTATCAGCTGTTGGCACTTTTGCTATCAGCTGTTGGCACTTTTGCTATCAGCTGTGGTGCTGTTGGCACTTTTGCTATCAACTGGTGTTGTTCACAAGTTTTTATATAAACATATATTTTTGTACATTCATAGTGTTTTTTTTTTAGTGGGGGGTCACTATTTGCTCATAGCTGGAACCCTTTGTGATGAGAAGCCTTGCTATCAGATGTAGTTTATAGTCATACCTAGGAATAGTTGGCACTTTTGCTATCAGCTGTTGGCACTTTTGCTATCAGCTGTTGGCACTTTTGCTATCAGCTGTTTGCACTTTTGGTATCAGCTGTTGGCACTTTTGCAATCAGCTGTTGGCACTTTTGCTATCAGCTGTTGGCACTTTTGCTATCAGCTGTTGGCACTTTGGTATCAGCTGTTGGCACTTTTGCTATCAGCAGTTGGCACTTTTGCTATCAGCTGTTGACACTTGTGCTATCAGCTGTTGGCACTTTTGATATCAGCTGTGGTGCTGTTGGCAATTTTGCTATCAACTGGTGTTGTTCGCAAGTTTTTATATAAAAATGTATTTTTATACTTTCATAGAGTTTTTTTTTAGTGGGGGGTCACTATTTGCTCATAGCTGGGACCCTTTGTGATCAGAAGCCTTGCTGTCAGATGTAGTTTATAATCATACCTAGGACTAGTTGGCAATGTGGTGCTGTTGGCACTTTTGCTATCAGCTGTTGGCACTTTTGCTATCAGCTTTTGGCTCTTGTGCTATCAGCTGTGATGCTGTTGGCACTTTTGCTATCAACTGGTGTTGTTCGCAAGTTTTTATATAAACATGTATTTTTATACTTTCATAGTGTTTTTTTATGGGGGGTCACTATTTGCTCATAGCTTGGATCCTTTGTGATCAGAAGCCTTCCTGTCAGATGTAGTTTATAGTCATACCTAGGACTAGTTGGAAATGTGGTGCTGTTGGCACTTTTGCTATCAGCTGTTGGCACTTTTGCTATCAGCTGTTTGCACTTTTGCTATCAGCTGTGGTGCTGTTGGCACTTGTGCTATCAACTGTGTTGTTCGCACGTTTTTATATAAACATGTATTTTTATAATTTCATAGTGTTTTTTTTTTAGTGGGGGGTCACTATTTGCTCATAGCTGGGACCCTTTGTGATCAGAAACCTTGCTGTCAGATGTAGTTTATAGTCATACCTAGGACTAGTTTGCACTGTGGTTCTGTTGGGACGTTTGCTATCAGCTGTTGGCAATTTTGCTATCAGCGGTTGGCACTTTTGCAATCAGCTGTTGGCACTTTTGCTATCAGCTGTTGGCACTTATGCTATCAGCTGTTGGCACCTTTGCTATCAGCTGTTGGCACTTTTGCTATCATCTGTTGGCACTTTTGCTATCAGCTGTCGGCACTTTTGCTATCAGCTGTGGTGCTGTTGGCACTTGTGCTATCAACTGGTGTTGTTCGCAAGTTTTTATATAAACATGTATGTTTATATTTTCATAGTGTTTTTTTTGGTGGGGGGTCGCTATTTGCTCATAGCTTTGACCATTGGTGATCAGAAGACTTGCTGTCAGATTTTGTTTATAGTCATACCTAGGACTAGTTGGCACTGTGGTGCTGTTGGCACTTTTGCTATCAGCTGTTTGCACTTTTGCTATCAGCAGTTGGCACTTTTGCTATCAGCTTTTGGCACTTTTGCTATCAGCTGTTGGCACTTTTGCTATCAGCTGTGGTGCTGTTGGCACTTTTGCTATCAACTGGTGTTGTTCGCAAGTTTTTATATAAACATGTATTTTTTTACTTCCATAGAGTTTTTTTTTTAGTGGGGGGTCACTATTTGCTCATAGCTGGGACCCTTTGTGATCAGAAAACTTGCTGTCAGATGTAGTTTATAGTCATACCTAGGACTAGTTGGCACTGTGGTGCTGTTGGCACTTTTGCTATCAGCTGTTGTCACTTTTGCTATCAGCTGTTGGCACTTTTGCTATCAGCTGTTGGAACTTTTGCTATCTGCTCTTGGCACTTTTGCTATCAGCTGTGGTGCTGTTGGCACTTTTGCTATCAACTGTTGTTGTTCGCAAATTTTTATAGAAACATGTATTTTTATACTTTGATAGTGTTTTTTTTAGTGGGGGGTCACTACTTGCTGATAGCTGGGACCCTTTGTGATCAGAATCCTTGCTGTCAGATGTAGTTTATAGTCATACCTAGGACTAGATGGCATTGTGGTGCTGTTGGCACATTTGCTATCAGCTCTTGGCACTTTTGCTATCAGCTGTTGGCACTTTTGCTATCAGCTGTGGTGCTGTTGGCACTTTTGCTATCAACTGGTGTTGTTCGCAAGTATTTATATAAACATGTATTTTTATACTTTCATAGTGTTTTTTTAGTGGGGTGTCACTATTTGCTCATAGCTGGGACCCTTTCTGATAGGAAGCCTTGCTGTCAGATGTAGTTTATAGTCATACCTAGGACTAGTTGGCACTGTGGTGCTGTTGGCACTTTTGCTATCAGCTGTTGGCACTTTTGCTATCAGCTGTTGGCACTTTTCCTATCAGCTTTTGGCACTTTTGGTATCAGCTGTTGGCACTTTTGCTATAAGCTGTTGGCACTTTTGGTATCAGCTGTTGGCACTTTTGGTATCATCTGTTGTCACTTTTGCTATCAGCTGTTGGCACTTTTGCTGTCAGCTTTTTGCACTTTTGGTATCAGCTGTTGGCACTTATGCTATAGCTGTTGGCACTTTTGCTATCAGCTGTGGTGCTGTTGGCACTTTTGCTATCAACTGGTGTTGTTCGCAAGTTTTTATATAAACATGTATTTTTATACTTTCATAATGTTTTTTTTTTCGTGGGGGGTCACTATTTGCTCATAGCTGGGAACCTTTGTGATCAGAAGACTAGCTGTCAGATGTAGTTTATACTCATAACTAGGACTAGTTGGCACTGTGGTGCTGTTGGCACTTTTGCTATCAGCTGTTGGCACTTTTGCTATCAGCTGTTGGCACTCTTGCTATCAGCGGTTGGCACTTTTGCTATCAGCTGAGGTGCTGTTGGCACTTTTGCTATCAACTGGTGTTGTTCGCAAGTTTTTATATAAACATGTATTTTTATACTTTCATAGTGTTTTTTTTAGTGGGGGGTCACTATTTGCTCATAGCTGGGAACATTTGTGATCAGAAGACTTGCTGTCAGATGTAGTTTATATTCATACTTAGGACTAGTTGGCACTGTGGTGCTGTTGGCACATTTGCTATCAGCTGTTGGCACTTTTGCTATCAGCTGTTGGAACTTTTGCTATCTGCTCTTGGCACTTTTGCTATCAGCTGTGGTGCTGTTGGCACTTTTGCTATCAACTGTTGTTGTTCGCAAATTTTTATAGAAACATGTATTTTTATACTTTGATAGTGTTTTTTTAGTGGGGGGTCACTATTTGCTGATAGCTGGGACCCTTTGTGATCAGAATCCTTGCTGTCAGATGTAGTTATAATCATACCTAGGACTAGATGGCATTGTGGTGCTGTTGGCACTTTTGCTATCAGCTCTTGGCACTTTTGCTATCAGCTGTTGGCACTTTTGCTATCAGCTGTGGTGCTGTTGGCACTTTTGCTATCAACTGGTGTTGTTCGCAAGTATTTATATAAACATGTATTTTAATACATTCATAGAGTTTTTTATTTAGTGAGGGCCACTATTTGCTCATAGCTGGGACCCTTTGTGGTCAGAAGCCTATCTGTCAGATGTAGTTTATAGTCATACCTAGGACTAGTTGGCACGGTGGTGCTGTTGGCACATTTGCTATCAGATGTTGGCACATTTGCTATCAGCTGTTGGCACTTTAGCTATCAGCTGTTGGCACGTTTGCTATCAGCTGTTGGCACTTTTGGTATCAGCTGTTGGCACTTTTGCTATCAGCTGTTGGCACTTTTGCTATCAGCTGTGGTGCTGTTGGCACTTTTGCTATCAACTGGTGTTATTCGCAAGTTATTATATAAACATGTATTTTTATACATTCATACTGTTTTTTGTTTTAGTGGGGGGTCACTCTTTGCTCATAGCTGGGACCCTTTGTGGTCAGAAGCCTTGCTGTCAGATGTAGTTTATAGTCATACCTAGGATTAGTTGGCACTTTGGTGCTGTTGGCACTTTTGCTATCAGATGTTGGCATATTTGCTTTCAGCTGTTGGCACTTTTGCTATCAGCTGTTGGCACTTTTGCTATCAGCTGTTGGTACTTTTGCTATCAGCTTTTGGCACTTTTAGTATCAGCTGTTGGCACTTTCGCTATCAGCTTTTGGCACTTTTGCTATCAGCTGTTGGAACATTTGCTATCAGCTGTTGGCATTTTGCTATCAGCTGTTGGCACTTTTGCTATGAGCTGTTGGCACTTTTGCTATCAACTACATCTGACAGCAATGCTTCTGATGACAAAGGGTTCCAGCTATGAGCAAATAGTTATCCCCCACTAAAAAAAAAACACTATGAAAGTATAAAAATACATGTTTATATAAAAATTTGCGAACAACACCAGTTGATAGCAAAAGTGCCAAGAGCACCACAGCTGATAGCAAAAGTGCCAACAGCTGATAGCAAAATTGCCAACAGCTGATAGCAAAAGTGCCAACAGCACCACAGTGCAAACTAGTCCTAGGTATGACTATAAACTACATCTGACAGCAAGGCTTCTGATCACAAAGGGTCCCAGCTATGAGCAAATAGTGACCCCCCACTAAAAACAGCTGATAGCAAAAGTGCCAACAGCTGATAGCAAAAGTGCCAACAGATTATACCAAATGACAACAGCTGATACCAAAAATTGCAACAGCTGATTTCAAAAGTGCCAACAGCTGATAGCAAAAGTGCAAACAGCTGATAGCAAAAGTGCCAACAGCTGATAGCAAAAGTGCCAACAGCACAAAAGCTTATATCAAAAGTGCCAACAGCTGATAGCAAAAGTGCCAACAGCTGAGAGCAAAAGTGCCAACAGCACCACATTGCCAACTAGTCCTAGGTATGACTATAAAATACATCTGACAGTAAGGCTTCTGATCACAAAGTGTCCCAGCTATGAGCAAATAGTGACCCACCACAAAAAAAAACACTACGAATGTATAAAAAATATATGTTTATATAAAAAATTGCGAACAACACCAGTTGATAGCAAAAGTGCCAACAGCAACACAGCTGATAGCAAAAGTGCCAACAGCTGATAGCAAAAGTGCCAACAGCTCATAGCAAAAGTGACAACAGCTGATAGCAAAAGTGCCAACAGCACCACAGTGACAACTAGTCCTAGGTATGACTATAAACAACATCTGACAGCAAGGCTTCTGATCAGAAAGAGTACCAGCTATGAGCAAATAGTGACCCCCACTAAAAAAAAAACATTATGTAAGTATAAAAATACATGCTTATATAAAAACTTGCGAACAACACCAGTTGATAGCAAAAGTGCCAATAGCACCACAGCTGATAGCAAAAGTGCCAAAAGCTTATAGCAAAAGTGCCAACAGCTGATACCCCATTTCCAACAGATGATACCAAAAGTGCCAACAGCTGATAGCAAAAGACCAAACAGCTGATGGCAAAAGTGCCAACAGCTGATACCAAAAGTGCCAACAGCTGATACCGAAAGTGCCAAAAGCTGATAGCAAAAGTGCAAACAGCTGATAGCAACAGTGCCAACAGCTGATAGAAAATGTGCCAACAGCTGATAGCAAAAGTGCCAACAGATTATACCAAAATGCCAACAGCTGATAGAAAACGTGCCAACAGCTGATTGCAAAAGTGCCAACAGCTGATAGCAAAAGTGCCAACAGCTGATAGCAAAAGTGCCAACAGCTGATACCAAAAACGCCAAAAGCTGATAGCAAAAGTGCCAACAGCACCACAGCTGATAGCAAAAGTGCCAACAGCTGATAGGAAAAGTGCCAACAGCTGATACCACAAGTGCCAACAGCTGATAACAAAAGTGCCAACAGCTGATAGCAAAAGTGCCAACAGCTGATAGCAAAAGTGCCAACAGCACCACAGTGCCAACTAGTCCTAGGTATGATTATAAACTTTTCTGACAGCAAGGCTTCTGATCACAAATGGTCCCAGCTATGAGCAAATAGTGACCCCCCACTAAAAAAAAACACTATGAAAGTATAAAAATACATGTTTACATAAAAACTTGCGAACAACACCAGTTGATAGCAAAACTGTTAACAGGACCACAGCTGATAGAAAAAGTGCCAACAGCTGATAGCAAAATGCAAACAGCTGATAGCAAAAGTGCCAAAAGCTGCTAGCAAAAGTGCCAACAGCTGATAGCAAAAGTGCCAACAGATGATACCAAAAGTGCCAACAGCTGATAGGAAAAGTGCCAACAGCTGATAGCCAAAATGCCAACAGCTGATAGCAAAAGTGCCAACAGATTATACCAAACTGCCAACAGCTGATAGCAAAAGTGCCAACAGCTGATTGCAAAAGTGCCAACAGCTGATAGCAAAAATGCCAACAGCTGATAGCAAAATTGACAATAGCTGATAGCAAAAATGCCAACAGCTGACAGCAAAAGTGCAAACAGCACCACATTGCAACTAGTCCTAGGTATGACTATAAACTACATCTGACAGCAAGGCTTCTGATCACAAATTGTCCCAGCTATGAGCAAATAGTGGCCCCCCCACTAAAAAAAAACACTATGAATGTATAAAAATACATGTTTATATAAAAACTTGCGAACAACACTAGTTGATAGCAAAAGTGCCAACAGCACCACAGCTGATAGCAAAAGTGCCAACAGCTGATAGCAAAAGTTATAACAGCTGATAGCAATAGTGCCAACAGCACCACAGTGCAAACTAGTCCTAGGTATGACTATAAACTACATCTGACAGCAAGGCTTCTGATCACAAAGGTTCCCAGCTATGAGCAAATAGTGAGCCCCACTAAAAAAAACACTATGAAAGTATAAAAATACATGTTTATATAAAAACTTGCGAACAAAACCAGTTGATAGCAAAAGTGCCAACAGCACCACAGCTGATAGCAAAAGTGCCAACAGCTGATAGCAAAAGTGCGAACAGCTGATAGCAAAAGTGCCAAAAGCTGCTAGCAAAAGTGCCAACAGCTGATAGCAAAAGAGCCAACAGATGATACCAAAAGTGCCAACAGCTGATAGGAAAAGTGCCAACAGCTGATAGCCAAAATGCCAACAGCTGATAGCAAAAGTGCCAACAGATTATACCAAACTGCCAACAGCTGATAGCAAAAGTGCCAACAGCTGATTGCAAAAGTGCCAACAGCTGATAGAAAAAGTGTAAACTGCTGATAGCAAAAGTGCCAACAGCTGATACCAAAAGTGCCAACAGCTGATACCAAAAGTGCCAACAGCTGATAGCAAAAGTGCCAACAGCTGATTGCAAAAGTGCCAACAGCACCACAGTGCCAACTAGTCCTAGGTATGACTATAAACTACAACTGACAGCAAGGCTTCTGATCACAAAGTGTCCCAGCTATGAGAAAATAGTGACCCCCCACTAAAAAAAAAAGACTATGAAAATATAAAAATACATGTTTATATAAAAACTTGCGGACAACACCAGTTGATAGCAAATGTGCCAAAAGCACCACAGCTGATAGCAAAATGCCAACAGCTGATAGCAAAAGTGCCAACAGCTGATACCAAAAGTGACAAAAGCTGATAGCAAAAGTGCCAACAGCTTATAGCATAAGTGCCAACAGCTGATAGCAAACGTGCCAACAGCACCACATTGCCAACTAGTCCTAGGTATGACTATAAACTACATCTGACAGCAAGGCTTCTGATCACAAAGGGTCCCAGCTATGAGCAAATAGTGACCCCCCACTAAAAAAAAACACTATGAATGTATAAAAATACATGTTTATATAAAAACTTGCGAACAACACCAGTTGATAGCAAAAGTGCCAACAGCACCACAGCTGATAGCAAAAGTGCCAACAGCTGATAGCAAAAGTGCCAAAAGCAGTTAGCAAAAGTGCCAACAGCTGATAGCAAAAGTGCCAACAGATCATAGCAAATGTGCCAACAGCTTATAGCAAAAGGGCCAAAATCTGATAGCAAAAGTGCCAACAGCTGATAGCAAAAGTGCCAACAGCTGATAGCAAAAGTGCCAACAGATTATACCAAAGTGCCAACAGCTGATAGCAAAAGTGCCAACAGCTGATAGCAAAAATGCCAACAGCTGATAGCAAAATTGACAATAGCTGATAGCAAAAATGCCAACAGCTGACAGCAAAAGTGCAAACAACACCACATTGCAACTAGTCCTAGGTATGACTATAAACTACATCTGACAGCAAGGCTTCTGATCACAAATTGTCCCAGCTATGAGCAAATAGTGGCCCCCCCACTAAAAAAAAACACTATGAATGTATAAAAATACATGTTTATATAAAAACTTGCGAACAACACTAGTTGATAGCAAAAGTGCCAACAGCACCACAGCTGATAGCAAAAGTGCCAACAGCTGATAGCAAAAGTTATAACAGCTGATAGCAAACGTGCCAACATCTTATAGCAAAAGTGCCAACAGCACCACAGTGCCAACTAGTCTTAGGTATGATTATAAACTACATCTGACAGCAAGGCTTCTGATCACAAAGGGACACAGCTAAGAGCAAATAATGACCCCCCACTAAAAAAAATACACTATGAAAGTATAAAAATACATGTTTATATAAAAACTTGCGAACAACACCAGTTGATAGCAAAAGTGCCAACAGGACCACAGCTGATAGCAAAAGTGCCAACAGCTGATAGCAAAAGTGCCAACAGCTGATAGCAAAAGTGCCAACAGCTGAAAGCAAAAGTGCCAAAAGCTGATAGCAAACGTGCCAACAGCTGATAGCAAGAGTGCAAACAGCTGATAGCAAAAGTGCCAACAGCTGATACCAAAAGTGCCAAAAGCTGATAGCAAAAGTGCCAACAGCTGATAGGAAAAGTGACAACAGCTGATAGCAAAAGTGCCAACAGCTGATAGCAAAAGTGCCAACAGCACCACAGTGCCAAATATTCCTAGGTATGAATATAAACTACATCTGACAGCAAGGCTTCTGATCACAAAGGGTCCCAGCTATGAGCAAATAGTGACCCCCCACTAAAAAAAAAACACTATGAAAGTATAAAAATAGATGTTTATATAAAAACTTGCGAACAACACCAGTTGATAGCAAAAGTGCCAACAGCACCATAGCTCAAAGCGAAAGTGCCAACAGCTGATAGCAAATGTACCAACAGCTGATAGCAAAAGTGCCAACAGCACCACAGTGCCAACTAGTCCTAGGTATGAATATAAACTACATCTGACAGCAAGGCTTCTGATCACAAAGGGTCCCAGATATGAGCAAATAGTGACCCCCAACTAAAAAAAACACTATGAAAGTATAAAAATACATGTTTATAAATAAACTTGCGAACAACACCAGTTGATAGCAAAAGTGCCAACAGCACCACGGCTGAAAGCAAAAGTGCCAACAGCTGATAGCAAAAGTGCCAACAGCTTATAACAAAAGTGCCCACAGCTGATACCAAAAGTGCCAACAGCTGATAGCAAAAGTGCCAACAGCACCACAGTGCCAAATAATCCTAGGTATGACTATAAACTACATTGACAGCAGGTTTTCTGATCACAAAGGGTCCCAGCTATGAGCAAATAGTGACCCCCACTAAAAAAAAACACTATGAAAGTATAAAAATACATGTTTATATAAAAACTTGCGAACAACACCAGCTGATAGCAAAAGTGCCAACATCTGATACCAAAAGTGCCAACAGCTGATACCAAAAGTGGCAACAGCTAATAGCAAAAGTGCCAACAGCTGATAGCAAAAGTGCCAACAGCTGATAGCAAAAGTGCCAACAGCACCACAGTGCCAACTAGTTTTAGGTATGACTATAAACTATATCTGACAGCAAGGCTTCTGATCACAAAGGGTCCCAGCCATGAGCAAAGAGTGACCCCCCACTAAAAAAAACACTATGAAATATAAAAATACATATTTATATAAAAACTTGCGAACAACACCAGTTGATAGCAAAAGTGACAACAGCACCTCAGCTGATAGCAAAAGTGCCAACAGCTGATAGCAAAAGTGCCAACAGCTGATAGCAAAAGTGCCAACAGCACCACAGCTGATAGCAAAAGTGCCAACAGCTGATAGCAAAAGTGCCAACAGCTGATAACAAAAGTGCCAAAAGCTGATAGCAAAATGCCAAATGCTGATAGCAAAAGTGCCAACAGCTGATAGCAAAAGTGCCAACAGCTGATAGCAAAAGTGACAACAGCTGATACCAAAAATGCCAAAAGCTGATAGCAAAAGTGCCAACAAGTGATAGCAAAAGTGCCAACAGCTGATAGCAAAAGTTACAACAGCTGATAGCAAATGTGCCAAAAGCTGATAGCAAAAGTGCCAACATCACCACAGTGCCAACTTGTCCTAGGTATGACTATAAACTCCATCTGACAGCAAGTCTTCTGATCACAAAGGGTTCCCAGCTATGAGCAAATAGTGACCCCCCACTAAAAAAAAAACACTATGAAAGTATAAAAATACATGTTTATATAAAAACTTGCGAACAACACCAGTTGATAGCAAATGTGCCAACATTTGATAGCAAAAGTGCCAACAGCTGATAGCAAAAGTGCCAACAGCTGATACCAAAAGTCCCAACAGCTGATAGCAAAAACAGCTGATAGCATATGTGCCAACAGCACCACAGTGCCAACTAGTCCTAGGTATGATTATAAACTACATCTGACAGCAAGGCTTCTGATCACAAAGGGTCCCAGCTATGAGCAAATAGTGACCCCCCACTAAACAAAAAAACTCTATGAAAGTATAAAAATACATGTTTAGTTAAAAACTTTCGAACAACACCAGTTGATAGCAAAAGTGCCAACAGCACCACAGCTTATATCAAAAGTGCCAAAAGCTGATAGCAAAAGTGCCAACAGCTGATAGCAAAAGTGCAAACAGCTGATAGCAACAGTGCCAACAGCACCACAGTGCCAACTAGTCCTAGGTATGAATATAAACTACATCTGACAGCAAGGCTTCTGATCAAAATGGGTCCCAGCTATGAGCAAATAGTGACCCCCCACTAAAACAAAAACACTATGAAAGTATTAAAATAGATGTTTATATAAAAACTTGCGAACAACACCAGTTGATAGCAAAAGTGCCAACAGCACCACAGCTGATAGCAAAAGTGCCTACAGCTGATAGCAAAAGTGCCAACAGCTGATACTAAAAGTGCCAAAAGCTGATAGCAAAAGTGCCAACAGCTGATAGCAAAAGTGCCAACAGCTGATAGCAAAAGTGCCCACAGATGATACCAAAAGTGCCAAAAGCTGATAGCAAAAGTACCAACAGCTGATAGCAAAAGTGCCAAAAGCTGATAGCAAAAGTGCCAACAGATGATACCAAAAGTGCCAACAGCTGATAGCAAAAGTGCCAACAGTTGATAGCAAAACTGCCAACAGCTGATAACAAAAGTGCCAACAGCTGATAGCAAAAGTACCAACAGCACAACATTGCCAACTAGTCCTAGGTATGATTATAAACTACATCTGACAGCAAGGCTTCTGATCACAAAGGGTCCCAGCTATGAGCAAATAGTTACACCCCACTAAAAAAAAAAATATGAATGTATAAAAATACATGTTTATATAAAAACTTGCGAACAACACCAGTTGATAGCAAAAGTGCAAACAGCACCACAGCTGATAGCAAAAGTGCCAACAGCTGATAGCAAAAGTGCCAACAGCTGATAGCAAAAGTGCCAACAGCACCACAGTGCCAAATAGTCCTAGGTATGACTATAAACTACATCTGACAGCAAGGCTTCTGATCACAAAGGGTCCCAGCTATGAGCAAATGGTGACTCCCCCACTAAAAAAAACACTATGAATGAATAAAAATACATGTTTATTTAAAAACTTGCGAACAACACCAGTTGATAGCAAAAGTGCCAACAGCACCACAGCTGATAGAAAAAGTGCCAACAGCTGATAGCAAAAGTGCCAACAGCTGATAGCAAAAGTGCCAACAGCTGATACCTAAAGTGCCAAAAGCTGATAGCAAAAGTGCAAACAGCTGATAGCAAAAGTGCCAACAGCTGATAGCAAAAGTGCCAACAGCTGATAGCAAAAGCACCAACAGCTGATAGCAAAAGTGCCAACAGCTGATAGAAAAAGTGCCAACAGCTGATAGCAAATGTGCCAAAAGCTGATAGCAAAAGTGCCAACAGCACCACAATGCCAACTAGTCCTAGGTATGACTATAAACTACATCTGACAGCAAGTCTTCTGATCACAAAGGGTTCCCAGCTATGAGCAAATAGTGACCCCCACTAAAAAAAAAACACTATGAAAGTATAAAAAGACATGTTTATATAAAAACTTGCGAAAAACACCAGTTGATAGCAAAAGTGCCAACAGTTGAGAGCAAAAGTGCCAACAGCTCATAGCAAAAGTGCCAACAGCTGATACCAAAAGTCCCAACAGCTGATAGCAAAAACAGCTGATAGCAAATGTGCCAACAGCACCACAGTGCCAACTAGTCCCAGGTATGATTATAAACTACATCTGACAGAAAGGCTTCTGATCACAAAAGGTCCCAGCTATGAGCAAATAGTGACCCCCCACTAAAAAAAAAATACTATGAAAGTATAAAAAGACATGTTTATATAAAAACTTGCGAACAACACCAGTTGATATCAAAAGAGCCAACAGCACCACGGCTGATAGCAAAAGTGCCAACAGCTGATAGCAAAAGTGCCAACAGCTGATACCATATGTGCCAAAAGCTGATAGCAAAAGTGCCAACAGATGATAGCAAAAGTGCCAACAGCTGATAGCAAAAGTCCCAACAGCTGATACCAAAAGTGCCAACAGATGATACCAAAAAATGCCAACAGCTGATAGCAAAAGTGCCAACAGCTGATAGCAAAACTGCCAACAGCTGATAGCAAAAGTGCCAACAGCTGATAGCAAAAGTACAAACAGCACCACATTGCCAACTATTCCTAGGTATGATTATAAACTACATCTGACAGCAAGGCTTCTGATCACAAAGGGTCCCAGCTATGAGCAAATAGTGACCCCAACTAAAAAAAAACACTATGAAAGTATAAACATACATGTTTATATAAAAACTTGCGAACAACACCAGTTGATAGCAAAAGTGCCAACAGCACCACAGCTGATAGCAAAAGTGCCAACAGCTGATAGCAAAAGTGCCAACAGCACCACAGTGCCAACGAGTTCTAGGTATGACTATAAACTACATCTGACAGCAAGGCTTCTGACCACAAAGGGTCCCAGCTATGAGCAAATAGTGACCCCCCACTAAACAAAAAAACTCTATGAATGTATAAAATACATGTTTACTTAAAAACTTGCGAACAACACCAGTTGATAGCAAAAGTGCCAACAGCACCACAGCTGATAGCAAAAGTGCCAACAGCTGATAGCAAAAGTGCCAACAGCTGATACCAAAAGTGCCAAAAGCTGATAGCAAAAGTGCCAACAGCTGATAGCAAAAGTGCCAACAGCTGATAGCAACAGTGCCAACAGCACCACAGTGCCAACTAGTCCTAGGTATGAATATAAACTACATCTGACAGCAAGGCTTCTGATCAAAAAGGGTCCCAGCTATGAGCAAATAGTGACCCCCCACTAAAACAAAAACACTATGAAAGTATAAAAATAGATGTTTATATAAAAACTTGCGAACAACACCAGTTGATAGCAAAAGTGCCAACAGCACCACAGCTGATAGCAAAAGTGCCAACAGCTGATAGCATATGTGCCAACAGCTGATACCAAAAGTGCCAACAGCTGATAGCAAAAGTGCCAACAGCACCACAGTGCCAACTAGTCCTAGGTATGACTATAAACTACATCTGACAGCAAGGCTTCTGATCAGAAAGGGTCACAGCTATGAGCAAATAGTGACCCCCCACTAAAAAAAAAACACTATGAAAGTATAAAAATACATGTTTATATAAAAACCTGTGAACAACACCAGTTGATAGCAAAAGTGCCAACAGCACCACAGCTGATAGCAAAAGTGCCAACAGCTGATAGCAAAAGTGCTAACAGCTGATACCAAAAGCTGATAGCAAAAGTGCCAACAGCTGATAGCAAAAGTGCCAACAGATGATACAAAAGTGCCAACAGCTGATAGCAAAATGCCAACAGCTGATAGCAAAAGTGCCAACAGCTGATAGCAAAAGTGCCCACAGATGATACCAAAAGTGCCAAAAGCTGATACCAAAAGTGCCAACAGCTGATAGCAAAAGTGCCAACAGCTGATAGCAAAATGTCAACAGCTGATAGCACAAGTGCCAACAGCACCACAGTGCCAACTAGTCCTAGGTATGATTTTAAACTACATCTGACAGCAAGGCTTCTGATCACAAAGGGTCCCAGCTATGAGCAAATGGTGACTCCCCCACTAAAAAAAAAGCACTATGAATTTATAAAAATACATGTTTATTTAAAAACTTGCGAACAACACCAGTTGATATCAAAAGTGCCAACAGCACCACAGCTGATAGAAAAAGTGCCAACAGCTGATAGCAAAGGCACCAACAGCTGATAGCAAAAGTGCCAAAAACTGATAGCAAAAGTGCCATCAGCTGATAGCAAAAGTGCCAACAGCTGATAGCAAAAGTAACAACAGCTGATAGCAAAAGTGCCAACAGATGATACCAAAAGTGCCAACAGCTGATAGCAAAATTGCCAACAGCTGATAGCGAAAGTGCCAAAAGCTGATACGAAAAGTGCCAAAAGCTGATAGCAAAATGTCAACAGCTGATAGCAAAAGTGCCAACAGCTGATAGAAAAATTGCCAACAGCTGATAGCAAAAGTGCCAACAAGTGATAGCAAAAGTGCCAACAGCACCACAGTGCCAACTAGTCCTAGGTATGACTATAAACTACATCTGACAGCAAGGCTTCTGATCGCAAAGGGTCCCAGCTATGAGCAAATAGTGACCCCCCACTAAAAAAAAACACTATGAATGTATAAAAATACATGTTTATATAAAAACTTGCGAACAACACCAGTTGAGAGCAAAAGTGCCAACAGCACCACAGCTGATAGCAAAAGTGCGAACAGCTGATAGCAAAAGTGCCAAAAGCTGATAGCAAAAGTGCCAACAGCACCACAGTGCCAAATAGTCCTAGGTATGACTATAAACTACATCTGACAACAAGGCTTCTGAACACAAATGGTCCCAGCTATGAGCAAATAGTGACCCCCACTAAAAAAAAAACACTATGAAAGTATAAAAATACATGTTTATATAAAAACTTGTGAACAACACCAGTTGATAGCAAAAGTGCCAACAGCACAACAGCTGATTGCAAAAGTGCCAACAGCTGATAGCAAAAGTGCCAACAGCTGATAGCAAAAGTGCCAACAGCACCACAGTGCCAGCTAGTCCTAGGTATGACTATAAACTACATCTGACAGCAAGGCTTCTGATCACAAAGGTTCCAAGCTATGAGCAAATAGTGACCCCCCGCTAAACATTATGAAAGTATAAAAATACATGTTTATATAAAAACTTGCGAACAACACCTGTTGATAGCAAAAGGGCCAACAGCACCACAGCTGATAGCAAAAGTGCCAACAGCTGATAGCAAAAGTGCCAACCGCTGATAGCAAAAGTGCTAACAGCTGATACCAAAAGCTGATAGCAAAAGTGCCAACAGCTGATAGCAAAAGTGCCAACAGATGATACAAAAGTGCCAACAGCTGATAGCAAAATGCCAACAGCTGATAGCAAAAGTGCCAACAGCTGATAGCAAAAGTGCCCACAGATGATACCAAAAGTGCCAAAAGCTGATACCAAAAGTGCCAACAGCTGATAGCAAAAGTGCCAACAGCTGATAGCAAAATGTCAACAGCTGATAGCACAAGTGCCAACAGCACCACAGTGCCAACTACTCCTAGGTATGATTTTAAACTACATCTGACAGCAAGGCTTCTGATCACAAAGGGTCCCAGCTATGAGCAAATGGTGACTCCCCCACTAAAAAAAAAACACTATGAATTTATAAAAATACATGTTTATTTAAAAACTTGCGAACAACACCAGTTGATATCAAAAGTGCCAACAGCACCACAGCTGATAGCAAAAGTGCCAACAGCTGATAGCAAAGGCACCAACAGCTGATAGCAAAAGTGCCAAAAACTGATAGCAAAAGTGCCATCAGCTGATAGCAAAAGTGCCAACAGCTGATAGCAAAAGTAACAACAGCTGATAGCAAAAGTGCCAACAGATGATACCAAAAGTGCCAACAGCTGATAGCAAAATTGCCAACAGCTGATAGCGAAAGTGCCAAAAGCTGATACGAAAAGTGCCAAAAGCTGATAGCAAAATGTCAACAGCTGATAGCAAAAGTGCCAACAGCTGATAGAAAAATTGCCAACAGCTGATAGCAAAAGTGCCAACAAGTGATAGCAAAAGTGCCAACAGCACCACAGTGCCAACTAGTCCTAGGTATGACTATAAACTACATCTGACAGCAAGGCTTCTGATCGCAAAGGGTCCTAGCTATGAGCAAATAGTGACCCCCCACTAAAAAAAAAACACTATGAATGTATAAAAATACATGTTTATATAAAAACTTGCGAACAACACCAGTTGAGAGCAAAAGTGCCAACAGCACCACAGCTGATAGCAAAAGTGCGAACAGCTGATAGCAAAAGTGCCAAAAGCTGATAGCAAAAGTGCCAACAGCACCACAGTGCCAAATAGTCCTAGGTATGACTATAAACTACATCTGACAACAAGGCTTCTGAACACAAATGGTCCCAGCTATGAGCAAATAGTGACCCCCACTAAAAAAAAAACACTATGAAAGTATAAAAATACATGTTTATATAAAAACTTGTGAACAACACCAGTTGATAGCAAAAGTGCCAACAGCACAACAGCTGATTGCAAAAGTGCCAACAGCTGATAGCAAAAGTGCCAACAGCTGATAGCAAAAGTGCCAACAGCACCACAGTGCCAGCTAGTCCTAGGTATGACTATAAACTACATCTGACAGCAAGGCTTCTGATCACAAAGGTTCCAAGCTATGAGCAAATAGTGACCCCCCGCTAAACATTATGAAAGTATAAAAATACATGTTTATATAAAAACTTGCGAACAACACCTGTTGATAGCAAAAGGGCCAACAGCACCACAGCTGATAGCAAAAGTGCCAACAGCTGATAGCAAAAGTGCCAACCGCTGATCGCAAAAGTGCCAACAGCTGATACGAAATGTGCCACCAGCTGATAGCAAAAGTGCCAACAGCTGATAGCAAAAGTGCCAAAAGCTGATAGCGAAAGTGCCAACAGCTTATAGCAAAAGTGCCAACAACAGATTGCAAAAGTGCCAACAGCACGACAGTTCCAACTATTCCTAGGTATGACTATAAACTACATCTGACAGCAAGTCTTCTGATCACAAAGGGTGCCAGCTATGAGCAAATAGTGACCCCCCACTAAAAAAAAAAATACTATGAAAGTATAAAAATACATGTTTATATAAAAACTTGCGAACAACACCAGTTGATAGCAAAAGTGTCAACAGCACAACAGCTGATAGCAAAAGTGCCAACAGCTGATAGCAAAAGTGCCAACAGCTGATAGCAAAAGTGCCAACAGCTGATAGCAAAAGTGCCAACAGATGATACCAAAAGAGCCAACAGCTGATAGCAAAAGTGCCAACAGCTGATAGCAAAAGTGCCAACAGCTGATACCAAAAGTGCCAAAAGCTGATAGCAAAAGTGCCAACAGAACCACAGTGCCAACTATTCCTAGGTATGACTATAAACTACATCTGACAGCAAGGCTTCTGATCACAAAGCGTCCAAGCTATGAGCAAATAGTTACCCACCACTAAAAAAAAACACTATGAAAGTATAAAAATACATGTTTATATAAAAACTTGCGAGCAACACCAGTTGATATTAAAAGTGCCAACAGCACCACAGCTGATAGCAAAAGTGCCAACAGCTGATAGCAAAAGTGCCAACAGCACCACATTGCCAACTAGTCCTTGGTATTACTATAAACTACATCTGACAGAAAGGCTTCTGACCACAAAGGGTCCCAGCTATGAGCAAATAGTGACCCCCCACTAAAACAAAAAACACTATGAATGTATAAAAATAAATGTTTATATAAAAACTTGCGAACAACACCAGTTGATAGCAAAAGTGCCAACAGCACCATAGCTGATAGCAAAAGTGCCAACAGCTAATAGCATAAGTGCCAACAGCTGATAGCAAAAGTGCCAAAAGCTGATAGCAAAAGTGCCAACAGATGATACCAAAAGTGCCAACAGCTGATAGCAAAAGTGCCAAAAGCTTATAGCAAAAGTGCCAACAGCTGATACCAAAATTGCCAACAGCTGATAGCAAAAGTGCCAACAGCTGATAGCAAAAGTTCCAAGAGCTGATAGCAAAAGTGCCAACAGCACCAGAGTGCCAACTAGTCCTAGTTATGACTATAAAATACATCTGACAGCAAGGCTTCTGATCACAAAGGGTCACAGCTATGAGCAAATAGTGACCCCCCACTAAAAAAAAACACTATGAATGTATAAAAATACATATTTATATAAAAACTTGCGAACAACACCAGTTGATAGCAAAAGTGCCAACAGCACCACAGCTGATAGCAAAAGTGCCAACAGCTGATAGCAAAAGTGCCAAGAGCTGATAGCAAAAGTGCCAAGAGCTGATAGCAAAAGTGCCAACAGCTGATAGCAAAAGGACCAACAGCTGATAGCAAAAGTGCCAACAGCACCACAGTGCCAACTAGTCCTAGGTATGACTATAAACTACATCTGACAGCAAGGTTTCTGATCACAAAGGTTCCAGGCTCTGAGCAAATACTGACCCCCCACTAAAAAAAAAACAATATGAAAATATAAAAATACATGTTTATATAAAAACTTGCGAGCAACAACAGTTGATAGCAAAAGTGCCAACAGCTGATAGCAAAAGTGCCAAAAGCTGATAGCAAAAGTGCCAACAGCTGATAGCAAAAGAACCAACTGCTGATAGCAAAAGTGCCAACAGCTGATAGCAAAAGTGCCAACAGCACCCAGTGCCAACTAGTCCTATGTATGACTTTAAACTACATCTGACAGCAAGGCTTCTGATCACAAAGGGTCCCAGCTATGAGCAAATAGTGACCCCCCACTAAAAAAAAACTCTATGAAAGTATAAAAATACATGTTTATATAAAAACTTGCGAACAGCACCTGTTGATAGCAAAAGTGCCAACAGCTGATAGCAAAAGTGCCAAAAGCTGATAGCAAAAGTGCCAACAGCTGATAGCAAAAGTGCCAACAGCTGATAGCAAAAGTGACAACAGCTGATAGCAAAATTGCCAACAGCACGACAGTCCCAACTAGTCCTAGGTATGACTATAAACTACATCTGACAGCAAGGTTTCTGATCACAAAGCGTCCAAGCTATGAGCAAATAGTTACCCACCACTAAAAAAAAACACTATGAAAGTATAAAAATACATGTTTATATAAAAACTTGCGAGCAACACCAGTTGATATTAAAAGTGCCAACAGCACCACAGCTGATAGCAAAAGTGCCAACAGCTGATAGCAAAAGTGCCAACAGCACCACATTGCCAACTAGTACTTGGTATTACTATAAACTACATCTGACAGAAAGGCTTCTGATCACAAAGGGTCCCAGCTATCAGCAAATAGCGACCCCCCACTAAAAAAAACACTATGAATGTATAAAAATATATGTTTATATAAAATCTTGCGAACAACACCAGTTGATAGCAAAAGTGCCAACAGCACCAAAAGCTGATATCAAAAGTGCCAACAGCAGATAGCAAAAGTGCCAACAGCTGATAGCAAAAGTGCCAACAGCTGATTGCAAAAGTGCCAACAGCTGATAGCAAAACTGCAAACAGCTGATAGCAAAAGTGCCAAAAGATGATAGCAAAAGTGCCAGCAGCTGATAGCAAAAGTGCCAAAAGCTGATCTCAAAAGTGACAACAGCATTGCCAACTAGTCCTAGGTATGACTATAAACTACATCTGACAGGAAGGCTTCTGATCACAAAGGGTCCCAGCTATGAGCAAATAGTGACCCCCACTAAAAAAAAACACTATGAATGTATAAAAATACATGTTTATATAAAAACTTTCGAACAACACCAGTTGAGAGCAAAAGTGCCAACAGCACCACAGCTGATAGCAAAAGTGCCAACAGCTGATAGCAAAAGTGCCAACAGCTGATACTAAAAGTGCCAGCAGCTGATAGCAAAAGTGCCAACAGCTGATAGAAAAAGTGCCAACAGATGATAGCAAATGTGCCAACATCGGATAGCAAAAGTGCCAACAGCACCAAAGTGCCAACTAATCCTAGGTATGACTATAAACTACATCTGACAGCAAGGCTTCTGACCACAAAGGGTCCCAGCTATGAGCAAATAGTGACCCCCCACTAAAACAAAAAACACTATGAATGTATAAAAATAAATGTTTATATAAAAACTTGCGAACAACACCAGTTGATAGCAAAAGTGCCAACAGCACCACAGCTGATAGCAAAAGTGCCAACAGCTAATAGCATAAGTGCCAACAGCTGATAGCAAAAGTGCCAAAAGCTGATAGCAAAAGTGCCAACAGATGATACCAAAAGTGCCAACAGCTGATAGCAAAAGTGCCAAAAGCTTATAGCAAAAGTGCCAACAGCTGATACCAAAAGTGCCAAAAGCTGATAGCAAAATTGCCAACAGCTGATAGCAAAAGTGCCAACAGCTGATAGCAAAAGTTCCAAGAGCTGATAGAAAAAGTGCCAACAGCACCAGAGTGCCAACTAGTCCTAGTTATGACTATAAAATACATCTGACAGCAAGGCTTCTGATCACAAAGGGTCACAGCTATGAGCAAATAGTGACCCCCCACTAAAAAAAAACACTATGAATGTATAAAAATACATATTTATATAAAAACTTGCGAACAACACCAGTTGATAGCAAAAGTGCCAACAGCACCACAGATGATAGCAAAAGTGCCAACAGCTGATAGCAAAAGTGCCAAGAGCTGATAGCAAAAGTGCCAAGAGCTGATAGCAAAAGTGCCAACAGCTGATAGCAAAAGGGCCAACAGCTGATAGCAAAAGTGCCAACAGCACCACAGTGCCAACTAGTCCTAGGTATGACTATAAACTACATCTGACAGCAAGGTTTCTGATCACAAAGGTTCCAGGCTCTGAGCAAATACTGACCCCCCACTAAAAAAAAAACAATATGAAAATATAAAAATACATGTTTATATAAAAACTTGCGAGCAACAACAGTTGATAGCAAAAGTGCCAACAGCTGATAGCAAAAGTGCCAAAAGCTGATAGCAAAAGTGCCAACAGCTGATAGCAAAAGAGCCAACTGCTGATAGCAAAAGTGCCAACAGCTGATAGCAAAAGTGCCAACAGCACCCAGTGCCAACTAGTCCTATGTATGACTTTAAACTACATCTGACAGCAAGGCTTCTGATCACAAAGGGTCCCAGCTATGAGCAAATAGTGACCCCCCACTAAAAAAAAACTCTATGAAAGTATAAAAATACATGTTTATATAAAAACTTGCGAACAGCACCAGTTGATAGCAAAAGTGCCAAGAGCTGATAGCAAAAGTGCCAAGAGCTGATAGCAAAAGTGCCAACAGCTGATAGCAAAAGGGCCAACAGCTGATAGCAAAAGTGCCAACAGCACCACAGTGCCAACTAATCCTAGGTATGACTATAAACTACATCTGACAGCAAGGTTTCTGATCACAAAGGTTCCAGGCTCTGAGCAAATACTGACCCCCCACTAAAAAAAAAACAATATGAAAATATAAAAATACATGTTTATATAAAAACTTGCGAGCAACACCAGTTGATATTAAAAGTGCCAACAGCACCACAGCTGATAGCAAAAGTGCCAACAGCACCACATTGCCAACTAGTCCTTGGTATTACTATAAACTACATCTGACAGAAAGGCTTCTGATCACAAAGGGTCCCAGCTATCAGCAAATAGCGACCCCCCACTAAAAAAAACACTATGAATGTATAAAAATATATGTTTATATAAAATCTTGCGAACAACACCAGTTGATAGCAAAAGTGCCAACAGCACCAAAAGCTGATATCAAAAGTGCCAACAGCTGATAGCAAAAGTGCCAACAGCTGATACTAAAAGTGCCAGCAGCTGATAGCAAAAGTGCCAACAGCTGATAGAAAAAGTGCCAACAGATGATAGCAAATGTGCCAACATCGGATAGCAAAAGTGCCAACAGCACCAAAGTGCCAACTAATCCTAGGTATGACTATAAACTACATCTGACAGCAAGGCTTCTGACCACAAAGGATCCCAGCTATGAGCAAATAGTGACCCCCCACTAAAACAAAAAACACTATGAATGTATAAAAATAAATGTTTATATAAAAACTTGCGAACAACACCAGTTGATAGCAAAAGTGCCAACAGCACCACAGCTGATAGCAAAAGTGCCAACAGCTAATAGCATAAGTGCCAACAGCTGATAGCAAAAGTGCCAAAAGCTGATAGCAAAAGTGCCAACAGATGATACCAAAAGTGCCAACAGCTGATAGCAAAAGTGCCAAAAGCTTATAGCAAAAGTGCCAACAGCTGATACCAAAATTGCCAAAAGCTGATAGCAAAATTGCCAACAGCTGATAGCAAAAGTGCCAACAGCTGATAGCAAATGTTCCAAGAGCTGATAGCAAAAGTGCCAACAGCACCAGAGTGCCAACTAGTCCTAGTTATGACTATAAAATACATCTGACAGCAAGGCTTCTGATCACAAAGGGTCACAGCTATGAGCAAATAGTGACCCCCCACTAAAAAAAAACACTATGAATGTATAAAAATACATATTTATATAAAAACTTGCGAACAACACCAGTTGATAGCAAAAGTGCCAACAGCACCACAGCTGATAGCAAAAGTGCCAACAGCTGATAGCAAAAGTGCCAAGAGTTGATAGCAAAAGTGCCAAGAGCTGATAGCTAAAGTGCCAACAGCTGATAGCAAAAGGGCCAACAGCTGATAGCAAAAGTGCCAACAGCACCACAGTGCCAACTAGTCCTAGGTATGACTATAAACTACATCTGACAGCAAGGTTTCTGATCACAAAGCTTCCAGGCTCTGAGCAAATACTGACCCCCCACTAAAAAAAAAACAATATGAAAATATAAAAATACATGTTTATATAAAAACTTGCGAACAACACCAGTTGATAGAAAAGTGCCAACAGCACCACAGCTGATAGCAAAAGTGCCAAAAGCTGATAGCAAAAGTGCCAACAGCTGATAGCAAAAGAGCCAACTGCTGATAGCAAAAGTGCCAACAGCTGATAGCAAAAGTGCCAACAGCACCCAGTGCCAACTAGTCCTATGTATGACTTTAAACTACATCTGACAGCAAGGCTTCTGATCACAAAGGGTCCCAGCTATGAGCAAATAGTGACCCCCCACTAAAAAAAAACTCTATGAATGTATAAAAATACATGTTTATATAAAAACTTGCGAACAGCACCAGTTGATAGCAAAAGTGCCAACAGCTGATAGCAAAAGTGCCAAAAGCTGATAGCAAAAGTGCCAACAGCTGATAGCAAAAGTGCCAACAGCTGATAGCAAAAAGTGACAACAGCTGATAGCAAAATTGCCAACAGCACGACAGTCCCAACTAGTCCTAGGTATGACTATAAACTACATCTGACAGCAAGGCTTCTGATCACAAAGGGTCCCAGCTATGAGCAAATAGTGACACCCCACTAAAAAAAAAACACTTTGAAAGTAAAAAAATACATGTTTTTATAAAAACTTGCGAACAACACCAGTTGATAGCAAAAGTGCCAACAGCACCACAGCTGATAGCAAAAGTGCCAACAGCTGATAGCAAAAGTGCCAACAGCTGATAGCAAAAGTGCCAACAGCACCACAGTGCCAACTAGTCCTAGGTATGACTATAAACTACATCTGACAGCAAGGCTTCTGATCACAAAGGGTCCCAGCTATGAGCAAATAGTGACCCCCCACTAAAAAAAAAACACTATGAATGTATAAAAATACATGTTTATATAAAAACTTGCGAACAACACCAGTTGATAGCAAAAGTGCCAACAGCTGATACCAAAAGTGCCAAAAGCTGATAGCAAAAGTGGCAACAGCTGATAGCAAAAGTGCCAACAGCTGATAGCAAATGTGCCAACAGCTGATAGCAAATGTGCCAACAGCTGATAGCAAAAGTGCCAACAGCTAATAGCAAAAGTGCCCAAAGCTGATAGAAAAGTGCCAACAGCTGATAGCAAAAGTGCCAACAGCTGATAGCAAATGTGCCACCAGATGATACCAAAAGTGCCAACAGCTGATAGCAAAAGTGCCACCAGCTGATAGCAAAAGTGCCAACAGCTGATACCAAAAGTGCCAACAGCTGATAGCAAAAGTGCCAAAATCTGATAGCAAAAGTGCCAACAGCTGATAGCAAAAGTGCCAACAGCTGATAGCAAAAGTGCCAACAGCTGATAGCAAAAGTGCCAACAGCACCACAGTGCCAACTAATCCTAGGTATGACTATGAACTACATCTGACAGCAAGGCTTCTGATCACACAGGGTCCCAGCTATGAGCAAATAGTGACCCCCAACTGTGGTGCTGTTGGCACTTTTGCTATCAGCTGTTGGCACTTTTGCTATCAGCTGTTGGCACTTTTGTTATCAGCTTTTGGCACTTTTGCTATCAGCTGGTGGCACTTTTGCTATCAGCTGTGGTGCTGTTGGCACTTTTGCTATCAACTGGTGTTGTTCGCAAGTTCTTATATAAACATGTATTTTTATACTTTCATAGTGTTTTTTTTTTAGTGGGGGGTCACTAATTGCTCATAGCTGGGACCCTTTGTGATCAGAAGTCTTGCTGTCAGATGTAGTTTATAGTCATACCTAGGATTAGTTGGCACTGTGGGGCTGTTGGCACTTTTGCTATCAGCTGTTGGCACTTTTGCTATCAGCTGTTGGCACTTTTGCTATCAGCTGTTGGCACTTTTGCTCTCAGCTGTTGGCACTTTTGCTATCAGCTGTGGTGCTGTTGGCACTTTTGCTATCAACTGGTGTTGTTCACAAGTTTTTATATAAACATGTATTTTTATACTTTCATAATGTTTTTTTTAGTGGGCGGTCACTATTTGCTAATAGCTGGGACCCTTTGTGATCAGAAGCCTTGCTGTCAGGTGTAGTTTATAGACATAGCTAGGACTAGTTGGCACTGTGGTGCTGTTGGCACTTTTGCTATCAGCGGTTGGCACTTTTGCTATCAGCTGTTGGCACTTTTGTTATCATCTGTGGCGCTGTTGGCACTTTTGCTATCAACTGGTGTTGTTCACAAGTTTTTATATAAAAATGTATTTTTATACTTTCATAGTGTTTTTTTTTAGTGGGGGGTCACTATTTGCTCATAGCTGGGACCCTTTGTGATCAGAAGCCTTGCTGTCAGATGTAGTTTATTGTCATACCTAGGACTAGTTGGCACTGTGGTGCTTTTGGCACTTTTGCTATCAGCTGTTGGCACTTTTGCTATCAGCTGTTGGCACTTTTTCTATCAGCTGTGGTGCTGTTGGCACTTTTGCTATCAACTGGTGTTGTTCGCAAGTTTTTATATAAACATGTATTTTTATACTTTTATAGTGTTTTTTTTTAGTTGGGGGTCACTATTTGCTCATAGCTGGGACCCTTTGTGATCAGAAGTCTTGCTGTCAGATGTAGTTTATAGTCATACGTAGGACTAGTTGGCACTGTGGTGCTGTTGGCACTTTTGCTATCAGCTGTTGGCACTTTTGCTATCAGCTGTTGGCACTTTTGCTATCAGCTGTTGGCTCTTTGGCTATCAACTGGTGTTGTTCGCAAGTTTTTAGATAAACATGTATTTTTATACTTTCATAGTGTTTTTTTTAGTGGGGGGTCACTATTTGCTCATATCTGGGACCCTTTGTGATCAGAAGTCTTGCTGTCAGATGTAGTTTATAGTCATACCTAGGACTAGTTGGCACTGTGGTGCTGTTGTCACTTTTGGTATCAGCTGTTGGCACTTTTGCTATCAGCTGTTGGCACTTTTGCGATCAGCTGTGGTGCTGTTGGCACTTTTTCTATCAACTGGTGTTGTTTGCATGTTTTTATATAAATATGTATTTTTATACTTTCATAGTGTTTTTTTGTAGTGGGTGGTCACTATTTGCTCATAGCTGGGACCCTTTGTGATCAGAAGCCTTGCTGTCAAATGTAGTTTATAGACAAAGCTAGGACTAGTTGGCACTGTGGTGCTGTTGGCACTTTTGCTATCAGCTGTTGGCACTTTTGCGATCAGCTGTGGTGCTGTTTGCACTTTTGTTATCAACTGGTGTTGTTCGCAAGTTTTTATATAAACATGTATTTTTATACATTCATAGTGTTTTTTTTTTAGTGGGGGGTCACTCTTTGCTCATAGCTGGGACCCTTTGTGATCAGAAGCCTTGCTGTCAGATGTAGTTTATAGTCATACCTAGGACTAGTTGGCAATGTGGTGCTGTAGGCAATTTTGCTATCAGCTGTTGGCACTTTTCCTATCAGCTGTTGGCACTTTTGCTATCAGCTGCGGTGCTGTTGGCACTTTTGCTATCAACTGGTGTTGTTCGCAAGTTTTTTTATAAACATGTATTTTTATACTTTCATAGTGTTTTTTTTAGTGGGGGGGTCACTATTTGCTGATAGCTGGGACCCTTTGTGAACAGAAGCCTTGCTGTCAGATGTAGTTTATAGTCATACCTAGGACTAGTTGGCACTGTGGTGCTGTTGGCACTTTTGCTATCAGCTGTTGGCATTTTGCTATCAGCTGTTGGCACTTTTGCTATCAGCTGTTGGCACTTTTGCTATCAGCTGTTGGCACATTTGGTATCAGCTTTTGGCACTTTTTCTATCAGCTGTTGGGACTTTTGCTATCAGCTGTGGTGCTGTTGGCACTTTTGCTATCAACTGGTGTTGTTTGCAAGTTTTTATATAAACATGTATTTTTATAATTTCATAGTGTTTTTTTTTAGTGGGGGGTCACTATTTGCTCATAGCTGGGACACTTTGTGGTCAGAAGCCTTGCTGTAAGATGTAGTTTATAGTCATACCTAGGACTAGTTGGCACTGTGGTGCTTTTGGCACTTTTGCTATCAGCTGTTGACACTTTTGCTATCAGCTGTTGGCACTTTTGCTATCAGCTGTGGTGCTGTTGGCACTTTTGCTATCAACTGGTGTTGTTAGCAAGTTTTTAGATAAACATGTATTTTTATACTTTCATAGTGTTTTTTTTAGTGGGGGGTCACTATTTGCTCATATCTGGGACCCTTTGTGATCAGAAGTCTTGCTGTCAGATATAGTTTATAGTCATACCTAGGACTATTTGGCACTGTGGTGCTGTTGGCACTTTTGCTATCAGCTGTTTGAACTTTTGCTATCAGCTGTTGGCACTTTTGCTATCAGCTTTTGGCACTTATGCTATCAGCTGTTGCCACTTTTGCTATCAGCTGTGGTGCTGTTGGCACTTTTGCTATCAACTGGTGTTGTTCGCAAGTTTTTATATAAACATGTCTTTTTATACTTTCATAGTGTTTTTTTTTAGTGGGGGGTCACTATTTGCTCATAGCTTGGACCCTTTGTGATCAGAAGCCTTGCTGTCAGATGTAGTTTATAGTCATACATAGGACTAGTTGGCACTGTGGTGCTGTTGGCACTTTTGCTGTCAGCTGTTGGCACTTTTGCTATCAGCTGTTGGCACTTTTGCTATCAGCTGTGGTGCTGTTGGCACTTTTGCTATCAACTGGTGTTGTTCGCAAGTATTTATATAAACATGTATTTTTATACTTTCATAGTGTTTTTTTTTAGTGGGGTGTCACTAATTGCTCATAGCTGGGACCCTTTGTGATCAGAAGCCTTGCTGTCAGATGTAGTTTATAGTCATACCTAGGACTAGTTGGCACTGTGGTGCTGTTGGCACTTTTGCTATTAGCTGTTGGCACTTTTGCTATCAGCGTTTGTCACTTTTGCTATCAGCTGTTGGCACTTTTGCTATCAGCTGTTGCCACTTTTGCTATCAGCTGTTGCCACTTTTGCTATCAGCTGTTGGCATTTTTGCTATCAGCTGTGGTGCTGTTGGCACTTTTGCTATCAACTGGTGTTGTTCGCAAGTTTTTATATAAACATGTATTTTTATACTTTCATAGTGTGTTTTTTTTTAGTGGGGGGTCACTATTAGCTCATAGCTTGGACCCTTTGTGATCAGAAGCCTTGCTGTCAGATGTAGTTTATAGTCATACCTAGTACTAGTTGGCACTGTGGTGCTGTTGGAACTTTTTCTATCAGCTGTTTGCACTTTTGGTATCAGCTGTTGGCACTTTTGCTATCAGCTGTTGGCACTTTTGCTATCAGCTTTTGGCACTTTTGCTATCAGCTGTTGGCACTTTTGCTATCAGCTTTTGTCCCTTTTGCTATCAGCTGTTGGCACTTTTGCTATCATCTGTTGGCACTTTTGCTATCAGCTGTTGGCACGTTTGCTATCATCTGTTGGCACTTTTGCTATCAGCTGTTGGCACTTTTGCTATCAGCTGTTGGCACTTTTGCTATCAGCTGTTGGCACTTTTGCTAGCAGCTGTGGTGCTGTTGGCACTTTTGCTATCAACAGGTGTTGTTCGCAAGTTTTTATATAAACATGTATTTTTATACATTCATAGTGTTTTTTTTTAGTGGGGGGTCACTATTTGCTCAGAGCTGGGACCCTTTGTGATCAGAAGCCTTGCTGTCAGATGTAGTTTATAGTCATACATAGGACTAGTTGGCACTGTGGTGCTGTTGGCACTTTTGCTGTGAGCTGTTGGCACTTTTGCTATCAGCTGTTGGCAATTTTGCTATCAGCTGTGGTGCTGTTGGCACTTTTGCTATCAACTGGTGTTGTTCGCAAGTTTTTATATAAACATGTATTTTTATACTTTCATAGTGTTTTTTTTACTGGGGTGTCACTAATTGCTCATAGCTGGGACACTTTGGGATCAGAAGCCTTGCTGTCAGATGTAGATTATAGTCATACCTAGGACTAGTTGGCACTGTGGTGCTGTTGGCACTTTTGCTATCAGCTGTTGGCACTTTTGCTATCAGCGGTTGGCACTTTTGCTATCAGCTGTTGGCACTTTTGCTATCAGCTGTTGCCACTTTTGCTATCAGATGTTGGCACTTTTGCTATCAGCTGTTGGCACTTTTGCTATCAGCTGTGTTGCTGTTGGCACTTTTGCTATCAACTGGTGTTGTTCGCAAGTTTTTATAAAAACATATATTTTTTACATTCATAGTGTTTTTTTTTAGTGGGGGGTCACTATTTGCTCATAGCTGGGACCCTTTGTGATCAGAAGACTTGCTGTCAGATGTAGTTTATAGTCATACCTTAGAACTAGTTGGCACTTTGGTGCCGTTGGCACTTTTGCTATCAGCTGTTGGCACTTTTGCTATCAGCTGTTGGCACTTATACTATCAGCTGTGGTGCTGTTGGCACTTTTGCTATCAACTGGTGTTGTTCGCAAGTTTTTATATAAACATGTATTTTTATACATTCATAGTGTTTTTTTTAGTGGGGGGTCACTATTTGCTCATAGCTGGGACCCTTTGTGTTCAGAAGCCTTGCTGTCAGATGTAGTTTTTAGTCATACCTAGGACTAGTTGGCACTGTGGTGCTGTTGGCACTTTTTCTACCAGCTGTTGGCACTTTTGGTATCAGCTGTTGGCACTTTTGCTATCAGTTGTTGGCACTATTGCTATCAGCTTTTGGCACTTTTGCTATCAGCTGTTGGAACTTTTGCTATCAGCTGTTGGCACTTTTGTTATCAGCTTTTGGCACTTTTGCTATCAGTAGTTGGCACTTTTGCTATCAGCTGTTGGCACTTTTGCTATCAGCTGTTGGCACTTTTGCTATCAGCTGTTGGCACTTTTGCTATCAGCGGTTGGCACATTTGCTATCAGCTTTTGGCACTTTTGCTATCAGCTTTTGGCACTTTTGCTATCAGCTGTTGGCACTTTTGCTATCATCTGTTGGCACTTTTGCTATCAGCTGTTGGCACGTTTGCTATCATCTGTTGGCACTTTTGCTATCAGCTGTTGCCACTTTTGCTATCAGCTGTGGTGCTGTTGGCACTTTTGCTATCAACTGGTGTTGTTCGCCAGTTTTTTATAAACATGTATTTTTATACATTCATAGTGTTTTTTTTTAGTGGGGGGTCACTATTTGCTCATAGCTGGGACCCTTTGTGATCAGAAGCCTTGCTGTCAGATGTAGTTTATAGTCATACATAGGACTAGTTGGCACTGTGGTGCTGTTGGCACTTTTGCTGTGAGCTGTTGGCACTTTTGCTATCAGCTGTTGGCACTTTTGCTATCAGCTGTGGTGCTGTTGGCACTTTTGCTATCAACTGGTGTTGTTCGCAAGTTTTTATATAAACATGTATTTTTATACTTTCATAGTGTTTTTTTTTAGTGGGGTGTCACTAATTGCTCATAGCTGGGACCCTTTGTGATCATAAGCCTTGCTGTCAGATGTAGATTATAGTCATACCTAGGACTAGTTGGCACTGTGGTGCTGTTGGCACTTTTGCTATCAGCTGTTGGCACTTTTGCTATCAGCGGTTGGCACTTTTGCTATCAGCTGTTGGCACTTTTGCTATCAGCTGTTGGCACTTTTGCTATCAGCTGTTGGCACTTTTGCTATCAGCTGTGGTGCTGTTGGCACTTTTGCTATCAACTGGTGTTGTTCGCAAGTTTTTATATAAACATGTATTTTTATATTTTCATAGTGTTTTTTTTCAGTGGGGTGTCACTATTTGCTCATAGCTGGGACCCTTTGTGATCAGAAGCCTTGCTGTCAGATGTAGTTTATAGTCATACCTAGGACTAGTTGGCACTGTGGTGCTTTTGGCACTTTCGCTATCAGCTGTTGGCACTTTTGCTATCAGCTGTTGGCACTTTTGCTATCAGCTGTGGTGCTGTTGGCACTTTTGCTATCAAATGGTGTTGTTCGCAAGTTTTTATATAAACATGTATTTTTATACTTTCATAGTGTTTTTTTTTAGTGGGGGGTCACTATTTGCTCATAGCTGGGACCCTTTGTGATCAGAAGTCTTGCTGTCAGATGTAGTTTATAGTCATACCTAGGACTAGTTGGCACTGTGGTGCTGTTTGCACTTTTGCTATCAGCTGTTGGCACTTTTGCTATCAGCTGTTGGCACTTTTGGTATCAGCTTTTGGCACTTTTTCTATCAGCTGTTGGCACTTTTGATATCAGCTTTTTTCACTTTTGCTATCAGCTGTTGGCACTTTTGCTATCATCTGTTGGCACTTTTGCTATCAGCTGTTGGCACGTTTGTTATCATCTGTTGGCACTTTTGCTATCAGCTGTTGGCACTTTTGCTATCAGCTGTTGGCACTTTTGCTATCAGCTGTGGTACTGTTGGCACTTTTGCTATAAACTGTAGTTGTTCGCAAGTTTTTATATAAACATGTATTTTTATACTTTCATAGTTTTTTTTTTAGTTGGGGGTCACTATTTGCTCCAAGCTGGGACACTTTGTGATCAGAAGCCTTGCTGTCAGATGTAGTTTATAGTCATACCTAACACTAGCTGGCACTGTGGTGCTGTTGGCACTTTTGCTCTCAGCTGTTGGCACTTTTGCTATCAGCTGTTGGCACTTTGGTATCAGCTCTTGGCACTTTTGCTATCAGCAGTTGGCACTTTTGCCATCAGCTGTTGGCACTTTTGCTATCAGCTGTTGGCACTATTGCTATCAGCTGTTGGAACTTTTGCTATCAGCTGTTGGCACATTTGCTATCAACTTGTGTTGTTCGCAAGTTTTTATATAAACATATATTTTTATACTTTCATAGTGATTTTTTTTTGGGGGGTGGTCACTATTTGCTCATAGCTGGGACCCTTTGTGATCAGAAGCCTTGCTGTCAGATGTAGATTAAAATCATACCTAGGACTAGTTGGCACTGTAGTGCTGTTGGCACTTTTGCTATCAGCTGTTGGCACGTTTGCTATCAGCTGTTGGCACTTTTGTTATCAGCTGTTGGCACTTTTGCTATCAGCTGTGGTGCTGTTGGCACTTTTGCTATCAACTGGTGTTGTTCGCAAGTTTTTATATAAACATGTATTTTTATACTTTCATAGTGTTTTTTTTAGTGGGGTGTCACTATTTGCTCATACCTGGGACCCTTTGTGATCAGAATCCTTGTTGTCAGATGTAGTTTATAGTCATACCTAGGACTAGTTGGCACTGTGGTGCTTTTGGCACTTTTTCTATCAGCTGTTGGCACTTTTGCTATCAGCTGTTGGCACTTTTGCTATCAGCTGTGTTGCTGTTGGCACTTTTGCTATAAACTGGTGTTGTTCGCAAGTTTTTATATAATCATGTATTTTTATACTTTCAAAGTTTTTTTTTTAGTTGGGGGTCACTATTTGCTCAAAGCTGGGACCCTTTGTGATCAGAAGCCTTGCTGTCAGATGTAGTTTATAGTCATACCTAACACTAGCTGGCACTGTGGTGCTGTTGGCACTTTTGCTATCAGCTGTTGGCACTTTTGCTATCAGCTGTTGGCACTTTTGCTATCAACTGTTGTTGTTCGCAAGTTTTTATATAAACATGTATTTTTATACTTTCATAGTGATTTTTTTTATTGGGGGTCACTATTTGCTCATAGCTGGGACACTTTGTGATCAGAAACCTTGCTGTCAGATGTAGTTTATAGTCATACCTAGGACTAGTTGGCACTGTGGTGCTGTTGGCACTTTTTCTATCAGCTGTTGGCACTTTTGGTATCAGCTGTGGTGCTGTTGGCACTTTTGCTATCAACTGGTGTTGTTCGCAAGTTTTTATAGAAACATGTATTTTTATACTTTCATAGTGTTTTTTTTTTAGTGGGGGGTCACTATTTGCTCATACTGGGACCCTTTGTGATCAGAATCCTTGCTGTCAGATGTAGTTTATAGTCATACCTAGGACTAGTTGGCACTTTTGCTATCAGCTGTTGGTACTTTTGCTATCATCTGTGGTGCTGTTGGCACTTTTGCTATCAGCTGTTGGTACTTTTGCTATCAGTTGTTGGCACTTTTGCTGTCAGCTGTTGGCACTTTTGCAATCAGCTGTTGGCAATTTTGCTATCAGCTGTGGTGCTGTTGGCACTTTTTCTATCAACTGGTGTTGTTCGAAAGTTTTTATATAAACATGTATTTTTATACTTTCATAATGTTTTTTTTTAGTGGGGGGTCACTATTTGCTCATAGCTGGGACCCTTTGTGATCAGAAGACTTGCTGTCAGATGTAGTTTATAGTCATACCTAGGACTAGTTGGCACTGTGGTGTTGTTGGCACTTTTGCTTTCAGCTGTTGGCACTTTTGCTATCAGCTGTTGTCAGTTTTGCTATCAACTGTTGGCACTTTTGCTATGAGCAAATAGTGACCCCCCACTAAATAAAAACACTATGAAAGTATAAAAATACATGTTTATATAAAAACTTGCGAACAACACCAGTTGATAGCAAAAATCCCGCTACAAATCGACATCTCCTGTCTCTTTTGTGACAACTGCTTTACAAGCAATCTCAGTCTTCCGCCAGGACAGTTCTCCTGACTCCCTGCAGCCTGAGATTGCTTGTAAGGCAGTTACCACAAAAGAGCCAGGAGAAATCCGCACGTAGCCGCCTGGGATTGCTTTTAGGGCAATTGGCACAAAAAGTTAGGAGAACAGTCCTAACAAAAGACACAAAAGAGCCAGGACATGTCGATTTGTAGCGATCTGAGATTGCTTGTAAGGCAGTTTCACAATAGAGCCAGGCGTATTCGGCTTGTATGCGCCTGAGATTGCTTGTAAGGCAGTTTCACAAAAGAGACAGGAGATGTCGTTTTCTAGCCGCCTGATATTACTTGTAAGGCAGTTTCACAAAAGAGCCAAGATAAGTCGGCTTGTAATGAAGTTGCCACAAAAGGGCCAGGAGAAATCGGCTCGTAGCATCCTGGGATTGCATGTAAGGCAATTCGCACAAAAAGCCAGGATAATTCTTATTGCTGCAGCCTGAGAATGCTTGTTAGGCAGATGCCACAAATGAAAGAGGAGAAATCGCTTCGTAGCAGCCTGGGATTTCTTGTAAGGCAATTATCACAACAATTTAGGAGAATTAGACTAGCGGCAGCCTGAGATTGCTTGTAAGGCAGTTGTCACAAAAGCGCCAGTAGAATTCGGCTTGTAGCAGCCTGAGATTACTTGTAAGGCAGTTTTCACATAAGAGCCAAGAGAAGTCGGCTCGTAGCCGCATGACATTGATTGTAAGGCAGTTGTCACAAAAGCGCCAGGAGAATTCGGCTTGAAGCAGCATGAGATTTCTTGTAAGGCAATTGGCACAAAATAGCCAGGAGAATTGGGATTGCTGCTGCCAGAGATTGCTTTTAAGGCAGTTGTCACAATAGAACCAGGAGAATTCGGCTTGTAGCATCCTGAGATTGGTTGTAAGGCAGTTGTCACAAAAGAGACAGGAGATGTCGTTTTGTAGCAGCCTGATATTATTTGTAAGGCAGTTTTCACAAAAGAGCTAAGAGAAATCGGCTCGTAGCCGCCTGGGATTGCTTGTAAGCAATTCGCACAAAAAGCCAGGAGAATTCATATTGCTGCAGCCTGAGAATGCTTGTAAGGCAGATGCCACACATGAGCCAGGAGAAATCGGTTCGTAGCAGCCTGGGATTGCTGTAAGGCAATTGGCACAAAAAGTCAGGAGAATTTTACTAGCGACAGCTTGAGATTGCTTGTAAGGCAGTTTTCAAAAAGAGTAAGGATATGTCGTTTTGTAGCGGCCTTGTAAGGCAGTTTCACAAAAGAGCCAGGAGAATTCGGCTTGCAGCAACCTGAGATTGCTTGTAAAGCAGTTGCCACAAATGAGCCAGGAGAATTCGGCTCGTAGCCGCGTGGAATTGCTTGTAAGGCAATTGACACAAAAAGCTAGGAGTATTGGGATTGCTGCAGCCTGAGATTGCTTGTAAGGCAGTTGTCACAATAGAACCAGGAGAATTCGGCTTGTAGTAGCCTGAGATTGCTTGTAAGGCAGTTACCGCAAAAGAGCCAGAAGAAATCGGCACGTAGCCGCCTGGGATTGCTTTTTCGGCAATTGGCACAAAAAGTCAGGAGAACAGTCCTGGCGGCAGACTGAGATTGTTTGTAAGGCAGTTGCCACAAAAAGCCAGGAGATGTCGATTTCTAGCAGCCTGGGATTGCTTGTAAGGCAATTTGCACAAAAGATCCAGGAGAATTCGTCTTGCAGCAGCCTGAGATTGCTTGTAAGGCTGTTGTCACAAAAGAGACAGGCGTATTCGGCTTGTAGCAGGCTGAGATTGATTGTAAGGCATTTTTTTAAAAAGAGACAGGAGATGTCGTTTTGTAGCAGCCTGAGATTTCTCTTAAAGCAGTTTTCACAAAAGCGACAAGAGAAGTCGGCTTGTAGACGCCTGGTATTGCTTGTAAGGCAATTTGCGCAAAAGATCAGGAGAATTCCGCATGCATCAGCCAGAGATTGCTTGTAAGGCAGTTGCCACAAATGAGCCAGGAGAAATCGGCTTGTAGCCGCCTGGGATTGCTTGTAAGGCAATTGGCACAAAAAGCTAGGAGAACTGGGATTGCTGCAGCCTGAGATTACTTGTAAGGCTGTTGTCACAATAGAACCAGGAGAATTCGGCTTGTAGCAGCCTGAGATTGCTTGTAAGGCAGTTACCACAAAAGAGCCAGGAGAAATCGGCACGTAGACGCCTGGGATTGCTTTTAAGTCAATTGGCATAAAAAGTCAGGAGAACTGTCCTGGCGGCAGTCTGAAATTGCTTGTAAGGCAGTTGTCACAAAAGCGCCAGAAGAATTCGGCTTGTAGCAGCCTGAGATTACTTGTAAGGCAGTTTTCACATAAAAGCCAAGAGAAGTCGGCTCGTAGCCGCATGATATTGCTTGTAAGTCAGTTGTCACAAAAGCGCCAGGAGAATTCGGCTTGAAGCAGCATGAGATTTCTTGTAAGGCAGTTGCCACAAAAGAGCCAGGAGATGTCGATTTGTATCAGCCTGGGATTGCTTGTAAGGCAATTTGCACAAAAGAGCCGGGAGAATTCGTCTTGCAGCAGCCTGAGATTGCTTGTAAGGCAGTTGTCACAAAAGAGACAGGAGATGTCGACTTGTAGCGGCCTGAGATTGCTTGCAAGGCAGTTTCACAAAAGAGCCAGGCGTATTCGGCTTGTAGCAGCCTGTCTCCTGGGTGGGGGGTCGTCCGCATGGGACTTTCTGGGAATGGGGGTCGTTTGCTTCGGCCTTTCTGGGTCTGTCTCCTGGGTGGGGGTCGTCTGAGTGGGACTTTCTGGGTCTGGGGGTCGTCTGCGTGGGACATTCTGGTACTGTCACCTGGGTGGGGGCTCCTCTGCATGGGACTTTCTGGGACTGGGGGTCGTCTGAGTCTGACTTTCTGGGATTGTCTCCTGGGTGGGGGTCGTCTGTTTGGGACTTTCTGGGACTGTCTCCTGGGTGGGTGTTCGTCTGCGTTGGATTTTCTTGGACTGGGGGTCGTCTCCGTGGGACTTTCTGGGACTGTCTCCTGGGTGGGGGTCGTCTGCATGGGACTTCCTGGGACGGGGGGTCGTCTGCGTGGGACTTTATGGGACTGTCTCCTGGGTGGGTGTCGTCTGCGTGGGACTTTCTGGGACTGTCTCCTTGGTGAGGGTCGTCTCGGTGGGACTTTCTTGGACTGGGGGCTCGTCTGCGTGGGACATTCTGGGACTGTCTCCTGGGTGGGGGGTCGTCTGCGTGGGACTTTCTGGGACTGTCTCCTGGGTGGGTGTCGTCTGCGTGGGACTTTCTTCGACTGGGGCTCGTCTGCGTTGGACTGCGTGGCACTTTCTGTGACTGGGGGTCGTCTGCGTGGGTCTTGCTGGGACTGTCTCCTGTCTGGGTGTCGTCTGCGTGGGACTTTCTTCGACTGGGGCTCGTCTGCGTTGGACTTTCTGGGACTGTCTCCTGGGTGGGGGTCGTCTGCTTGGAATATCTGGGACTGTCTCCTGGGTGGGGTGTCGTCGGCATGGGACTTTCTGTGACTCGGGGTCGTCTGCGTGGGTCTTTCTTGGACTCTCTCCTGGGTGGGCGGTCTTCTGCGTGGGACTTTCTGGGACTGTCAACTGGGACTGGGGGTCGTCTGCGTGGGTCTTTCTGGGACTGTCTCCTGGGAGGTGTTTCGTCTGCGTGGGATTTTCTGGGGCTGTCTCCTTGGTGGGGGGTTGTCGTCTGCGTGGGACTTTCTGGGACTGTCTCCTGGGTGGGGGGTCGTCTACATGGGACTTTCTGGGACTGTCTCCTGGGAGGTGTTTCGTCTGCGTGGGACTTTCTGGGGCTGTCTCCTTGGTTGGGGGGGTCATCTGCATGGGTCTTTCTGGGACAGACTCCTGGGAGCGTTGTCGTCTGCGTGGGACTTTGTGGGACTGGGGGTCGTCTGCCATGGAATTTCTGGGACTGGGGGTCGTCTGCGTGGGTCCTTCTGGGATACTCTCCTGGGTGGGTGGTCGTCTGCGTGGGACTTTCTGGGACTCTTTCCTTGGTGGGGACTCGTCTGCGTGGGACTTTCTGGGACAGTGGTTCGTCTGCGTGGGTCTGTCTAGGACAGTCTCCTGGGTGCGGTGTCGTCTGCGTGTGACTGGGGGTTGTCTGCGTGGGACTTTCTGGGACTGGGGGTCGTCTGCGTGGGACTTTCTGGGACTGTCTCCTGGGTGGGGGGTCGTCATTTTGGGACTTTCTGGGACTGGCTCCTGGGTGGGGGGCACGTATGCGTGGGATTTTCTGTGACTGGGGGTCGTCTGCGTGGGACTTTCTGGGACTGTCTCCTGGGTGGGGGGCCGTCTGCGATGGACTTTCTGGGACTGGGGTCGTCTGCGTGGGACTTTCTGGGACTGTTTCCTGGGTGGGGACTCGTCTGCGTGGGACTTTCTGGGACAGTGGGTCGTCTGCGTGGGTCTGTCTCGGACAGTCTCCTGGGTGCGGTGTCGTCTGCGTGGGACTTTGTGGGACTGGGGGTTGTCTGCGTGGGACTTTCTGGGACTGGGGGTCGTCTGCGAGAGACTTTCTGGGACTGTCTCCTGGGTGGGGGGTCGTCTTTTTGGAACTTTCTGGGACTGGCTCCTGGGTGGGGGGCACCTCTGCGTGGGATTTTCTGTGACTGGGGGTCGTCTGCGTGGGACTTTCTGGGACTGTCTCCTGGGTGGGGGCCATCTGCGTGGGACTTTTTGGGACTGGGGTCGTCTGCGTGGGACTTTCTGGGACTGGGGGCCTTCTGCGTGGGACTTTCTGGGAGTGGGGGTCGTCTGCGCTGGACTTTCTGGGAGTGTCTCCTGGGTGGGGGGTCGTCTGTTTTGGAATTTCTGAGAACTGTCTCCTGTGTGTTGTGTCGTCTGCGTGGGACTTTCTGGGACTGGGGGTCTTCTGCGTGTGACTTTCTGTGAATGTGGGTTGTCTACGTGGGACATTCTGGGACTGTCTCCTGTGTGGGGGTCGTCGGCGTGGGAATTTCTGGGACTGTCTCCTGGGTGGGGGGTCATCTGCATGGGACTTTCTGGGACTGGGGGTCGTCTGCGTGGGACTTTCTGGGATTGTCTCCTGGGTTGGGTATCGTCTTCGTGGGACATTCTGGGACTGGGGGTCGTCTGCGTGGGACTTTCTGGGACTGGGGGTCGTCTGTGTGGGACTTTCTGGGACTGGGGGTAGTCTGCGTTGGACTTTCTGGGACGAGGGGGTCGTCTGCGTGGGACTTTCGTGGACTGGTGGTCGTCTGCGTGGGACTTTCTGAGACTGGGGGTCTTCAACGTGGGACTTTATGGGACTGTCTCCTGGGTGGGGGGTCGTCTGCTTGGTACTTTGTAGGACTGGGGGTCTTCTGCGTGGGACTTTCTGGGACTGGGGTTCATCTGCGTGGGATTTCTGGGACTGTCTCCTGGGTGCGGTGTCGTCTGCGTGGGACTTTCTGGGACAGGGGTCGTCTGCGTGGGACTTTCTGGGACTGTCTCCTGGGTGCGGGTCGTCTGTTTGGGACTTTCTGAGAACTGTCTCCTGTGTGGTGTGTCGTCTGCTTGGGACATTCTGGGACTGGTGGTCTTCTGCGTGTGACATTCTGGGACTGTAGGTCGTCTACGTGGGACATTCTGGGACTGTCTCCTGTGTGGGGGGTCATCTGCGTGGGACTTTCTGGGACTGTCTCCTGGGTGGGGGGTCGTCTGCATGGGTCTTTCTGGGACTGGGGGTCGTCTGCGTGGGACTTTCTGGGATTGTCTCCTGGGTTGGGTATCGTCTGCGTGGGACTTTCTGGGACTGGGGGTCGTCTGCGTGGGACTTTCTGGGACTGGGGGTCGTCTGCGTGGGACTTTCTGGGACTGGGGGTAGTCTGCGTTGGACTTTCTGGGACGAGAGGGTCGTCTGCGTGGGACTTTCTGGGACTGGGGGTCATCTGCGTGGGACTTTCTGTGACTGTCTCCTGGGTGCGGGGTCGTCTGCGTGGGACTTTCTGGGACTGGGGTCGTCTGCGTGGAACTTTCTGGGACTGTCTCCTGGGTGGAGGGTTGTCTGTTTTGGACTTTCTGGGACTGTCTCCTGTGTGGGGGTCGTCTGCATGGGACTTCCTAGGACGGGGGTCGTCTGTGTGGGACTTTCTGGTAATGGGGCTCGTCTGCGTGGGTCTTTCTGGGACTGTCTCCTGGGTGGGGGGTCGTCTTTTTGGAACTTTCTGGGACTGGCTCCTGGGTGGGGGGCACCTCTGCGTGGGATTTTCTGTGTCTGGGGGTCGTCTGCGTGGGACTTTCTGGGACTGTCTCCTGGGTGGGGGCCATCTGCGTGGGACTTTTTGGGACTGGGGTCGTCTGCGTGGGACTTTCTGGGACTGGGGGCCTTCTGCGTGGGACTTTCTGGGAGTGGGGGTCGTCTGCGTGGGACTTTCTGGGACTGTCTCCTGGGTGGGGGGTCGTCTGTTTTGGACTTTCTGAGAACTGTCTCCTGTGTGTTGTGTCTTTCTTGGACTGGGGGTCTTCTGCGTGTGACTTTCTGTGAATGTGGGTCGTCAACGTGGGACATTCTGGGACTGTCTCCTGTGTGGGGGTCGTCTGCGTGGGACTTTCTGGGACTGTCTCCTGGGTGGGGGGTCATCTGCATGGGACTTTCTGGGACTGGGGGTCGTCTGCGTGGGACTTTCTGGGATTGTCTCCTGGGTTGGGTGTCGTCTTCGTGGGACATTCTGGGACTGGGGGTCGTCTGCGTGGGACTTTCTGGGACTGGGGGTCGTCTGTGTGGGACTTTCTGGGACTGGGGGTAGTCTGCGTTGGACTTTCTGGGACGAGGGGGTCGTCTGCGTGGGACTTTCGTGGACTGGTGATCGTCTGCGTGGGACTTTCTGAGACTGGGATTCATCTGCGTGGGATTTCTGGGACTGTCTCCTGGGTGCGGTGTCGTCTGCGTGGGACTTTCTGGGACAGGGGTCGTCTGCGTGGGACTTTCTGGGACTGTCTCCTGGGTGGGGGTCGTCTGTTTGGGACTTTCTGAGAACTGTCTCCTGTGTGGTGTGTCGTCTGCGTGGGACATTCTGGGACTGGTGGTCTTCTGCGTGTGACATTCTGGGACTGTGGGTCGTCTACGTGGGACATTCTGGGACTGTCTCCTGTGTGGGGGGTCTTCTGCGTGGGACTTTCTGGGATTGTCTCCTGGGTGGGGGGTCGTCTGCATGGGTCTTTCTGGGACTGGGGGTCGTCTGCGTGCGACTTTCTGGGATTGTCTCCTGGGTTGGGTATCGTCTGCGTGGGACTTTCTGGGACTGGGGGTCTTCTGCGTGGGACTTTCTGGGACTGGGGGTCGTCTGCGTGGGACTTTCTGGGACTGGGGGTAGTCTGCGTTGGACTTTCTGGGACGAGAGGGTCGTCTGCGTGGGACTTTCTGGGACTGGGGGTCATCTGCGTGGGACTTTCTGTGACTGTCTCCTGGGTGCGGGGTCGTCTGCGTGGGACTTTCTGGGACTGGGGTCGTCTGCGTGGGACTTTCTGGGACTGTCTCCTGGTTGGAGGGTTGTCTGTTTGGGACTTTCTGGGACTGGCTCCTGGGTGGGGGGCACCTCTGCGTGGGATTTTCTGTGTCTGGGGGTCGTCTGCGTGGGACTTTCTGGGACTGTCTCCTGGGTGGGGGCCATCTGCGTGGGACTTTTTGGGACTGGGGTCGTCTGCGTGGGACTTTCTGGGACTGGGGGCCTTCTGCGTGGGACTTTCTGGGAGTGGGGGTCGTCTGCGTGGGACTTTCTGGGACTGTCTCCTGGGTGGGGGGTCGTCTGTTTTGGACTTTCTGAGAACTGTCTCCTGTGTGTTGTGTCTTTCTGGGACTGGGGGTCTTCTGCGTGTGACTTTCTGTGAATGTGGGTCGTCTACGTGGGACATTCTGGGACTGTCTCCTGTGTGGGGGTCGTCTGCGTGGGACTTTCTGGGACTGTCTCCTGGGTGGGGTGTCGTCTGCGTGGGACTTTCTGGGACTGGGGGTCGTCTGCGTGGGACTTTCTGGGATTGTCTCCTGGGTTGGGTGTCGTCTTCGTGGGACATTCTGGGACTGGGGGTCGTCTGCGTGGGACTTTCTGGGACTGGGGGTCGTCTGTGTGGGACTTTCTGGGACTGGGGGTAGTCTGCGTTGGACTTTCTGGGACGAGGGGGTCGTCTGCGTGGGACTTTCGTGGACTGGTGATCGTCTGCGTGGGACTTTCTGAGACTGGGGTTCATCTGCGTGGGATTTCTGGGACTGTCTCCTGGGTGCGGTGTCGTCTGCGTGGGACTTTCTGGGACAGGGGTCGTCTGCGTGGGACTTTCTGGGACTGTCTCCTGGGTGCGGGTCGTCTGTTTGGGACTTTCTGAGAACTGTCTCCTGTGTGGTGTGTCGTCTGCGTGGGACATTCTGGGACTGGTGGTCTTCTGCGTGTGACATTCTGGGACTGTGGGTCGTCTACGTGGGACATTCTGGGACTGTCTCCTGTGTGGGGGGTCTTCTGCGTGGGACTTTCTGGGATTGTCTCCTGGGTGGGGGGTCGTCTGCATGGGTCTTTCTGGGACTGGGGGTCGTCTGCGTGCGACTTTCTGGGATTGTCTCCTGGGTTGGGTATCGTCTGCGTGGGACTTTCTGGGACTGGGGGTCTTCTGCGTTGGACTTTCTGGGACTGGGGGTCGTCTGCGTGGGACTTTCTGGGACTGGGGGTAGTCTGCGTTGGACTTTCTGGGACGAGAGGGTCGTCTGCGTGGGACTTTCTGGGACTGGGGGTCATCTGCGTGGGACTTTCTGTGACTGTCTCCTGGGTGCGGGGTCGTCTGCGTGGGACTTTCTGGGACTGGGGTCGTCTGCGTGGGACTTTCTGGGACTGTCTCCTGGTTGGAGGGTTGTCTGTTTGGGACTTTCTGGGACTGTCTCCTGGGTGGGGACTCGTCTGCGTGGGACTTTCTGAGACTGTCTCCTGGGTGGGCGTCGTCTGCGTGTGATTTTCTGGGACTGTCTCCTGGGTGGTGGTCGTCTGCATGGGACTTCCTAGGACTGGGGGTCGTCTGTGTTGGACTCTCTGTGACTGGGGCTGGTCTGCGTGGGTCTTTCTGGGACTGTCTACTGGGTGGGGGTTCGTCTGCGTTGGACTTTCTGGGACTGTCTCCTGGGTGGCGGGTCGTCTGCGTGGGACTTTCTGGGTCTGTCTCCTGGGTGGGGACCGTCTGCGTGCGTTTTTCTGGGAGTGGTTGTCGTCTGCGTGGGTCTTTCTGGGACGGGGGTCGTCTGCGTGGGACTTTCTGGGATTGTCTCCTGGGTTGGGTATCGTCTGCGTGGGACTTTCTGGGACTGGGGGTCGTCTGCGTGGGACTTTCTGGGACTGGGGGTCGTCTGCGTGGTACATTCTGGGACTGGGGGTCGTCTGCGTGGGTCTTTCTGTGACTGTCTCCTGGGTGGGGGTTCGTCTACGTGGGACTTTCTGGGACTGTCTCCTGGGTGTGGGGTCGTCTGCGTTGGACTTTCTGGGAATGGGGCTCGTCTGCGTTGGATTTTCTGGGATTGGGGTCGTCTGCGTTGGATTTTCTGGGACTGGGGGTCGTCTGCGTGGGACTTTCTGGGACTGTCTCCTGGGTGGGGGTGTCGTCTGCGTGGGACTTTCTGGGACTGGGGGTCGTCCCCGTGTGTTTTTCTGGGACTGTCTCCTGGGTGGGGGTTCGTCTCCCTGGGACTTTCTGGGACTGGTATTCGTCTGCGTTGGACTTTCTTGGACTGGGGGTCGTCTGCGTGGGACTTTCTGGGACTGGGGGTCGTCTGCGTGCGACTTTCTGGGACTGTCTCCTGGGTGGGGCTCATCTGCGTTGGACTTTCTGGGAATGTCTCCTGGTGGGGGTCGTCTGCATGGGATTTTCTGGGACTGGGGGTTGTCTGCGTGGGACTTTCTGGGACTGTCTGCTGGGTGGGCTCGTCTGCGTGGGACTTTCTGGGACTGGGGGTCGCCTGCGTTGGACTTTCTGTGACTGGGGGCCATCTACGAGGGACTTTCTGGGAGTGGGGGTCGTCTGCATGGGACTTTCTCGGACTGTCTCCTTCGTGGGGGTCGTCTTTATGGGACTTTCTTAGACTGGGGGTCGTCTGCGTGGTACATTCGGGGACTGTCTCCTGGGTGGGGGGTACGTCTGCGTGGAATTTTCTGTGACTGGGGTCGTCTGCGTGGGACTTTCTGGGACTGGGGGCCGTCTGCGTGGGACTTTCTGGGACAGTCACCTGCGTGGGGGGTCGTCTGTTTGGGACTTTCTGAGAACTGTCTCCTGTGTGGGGTGTCGTCTGCGTGGGACTTTCTGGGACTGGGGGCCGTCTGCGTTGGACTTTCTGGGAATGTCTCCTGGGACTGTGGGTCGGCTGCGTTGGACTCTCTGTGACTGGGGCTGGTCTGCGTGGGTCTTTCTGGGACTGTCTACTGGGTGGGGGTTCGTCTGCGTTGGACTTTCTGGGTCTGTCTCCTGGGTGGGGACCGTCTGCGTGCGTTTTTCTGGGAGTGGTTGTCGTCTGCGTGGGTCTTTCTGGGACGGGGGTCGTCTGCGTGGGACTTTCTGGGATTGTCTCCTGGGTTGGGTATCGTCTGCGTGGGACTTTCTGGGACTGGGGGTCGTCTGCGTGGGACTTTCTGGGACTGGGGGTCGTCTGCGTGGTACATTCTGGGACTGGGGGTCGTCTGCGTGGGTCTTTCTGTGACTGTCTCCTGGGTGGGGGTTCGTCTACGTGGGACTTTCTGGGACTGTCTCCTGGGTGTGGGGTCGTCTGCGTTGGACTTTCTGGGAATGGGGCTCGTCTGCGTTGGATTTTCTGGGATTGGGGTCGTCTGCGTTGGATTTTCTGGGACTGGGGGTCGTCTGCGTGAGACTTTCTGGGACTGTCTCCTGGGTGGGGGTGTCGTCTGCGTGGGACTTTCTGGGACTGGGGGTCGTCCCCGTGTGTTTTTCTGGGACTGTCTCCTGGGTGGGGGTTCGTCTCCCTGGGACTTTCTGGGACTGGTATTCGTCTGCGTTGGACTTTCTTGGACTGGGGGTCGTCTGCGTGGGACTTTCTGGGACTGGGGGTCGTCTGCGTGCGACTTTCTGGGACTGTCTCCTGGGTGGGGCTCATCTGCGTTGGACTTTCTGGGAATGTCTCCTGGTGGGGGTCGTCTGCATGGGATTTTCTGGGACTGGGGGTTGTCTGCGTGGGACTTTCTGGGACTGTCTGCTGGGTGGGCTCGTCTGCGTGGGACTTTCTGGGACTGGGGGTCGCCTGCGTTGGACTTTCTGTGACTGGGGGCCATCTACGAGGGACTTTCTGGGAGTGGGGGTCGTCTGCATGGGACTTTCTCGGACTGTCTCCTTCGTGGGGGTCGTCTTTATGGGACTTTCTTAGACTGGGGGTCGTCTGCGTGGTACATTCGGGGACTGTCTCCTGGGTGGGGGGTACGTCTGCGTGGAATTTTCTGTGACTGGGGTCGTCTGCGTGGGACTTTCTGGGACTGGGGGCCGTCTGCGTGGGACTTTCTGGGACAGTCACCTGCGTGGGGGGTCGTCTGTTTGGGACTTTCTGAGAACTGTCTCCTGTGTGGGGTGTCGTCTGCGTGGGACTTTCTGGGACTGGGGGTCTTCTGCGTGTGACTTTGTCGGACTGGGGGTCGTCTGCGTGGGACTTTCTGGGACTGGGGGCCGTCTGCGTTGGACTTTCTGGGAATGTCTCCTGGGACTGTGGGTCGGCTGCGTTGGACTTCCTGCGACTGGGGTCGTCTGTGTGGGACTTTCTGGGAATGGGGGTCCTCTGCGTGGGACTTTCTGGGACTGTCTCCTGGGTAGGGGCTCGTCTGCGTGGGACTTTCTGGGACTGGGGGTCGCCTGCGTTGGACTTTCTGTGACTGGGGGCCATCTACGAGGGACTTTCTGGGAGTGGGGGTCGTCTGCGTCGGTCTTTCTGGGAATGTCTCCTGTTTGGGGGGTTGTCTGCCTAGGATTGCTGGGACTGGGGGTTGTCTGCGTGGGACTTTCTGGGACTGTCTGCTGGGTGGGCTCGTCTGCGTGGGACTTTCTGGGACTGGGGGTCGCCTGCGTTGGACTTTCTGTGACTGGGGGCCATCTACGAGGGACTTTCTGGGAGTGGGGGTCGTCTGCATGGGACTTTCTCGGACTGTCTCCTTCGTGGGGGTCGTCTTTATGGGACTTTCTTAGACTGGGGGTCGTCTGCGTGGTACATTCGGGGACTGTCTCCTGGGTGGGGGGTACGTCTGCGTGGAATTTTCTGTGACTGGGGTCGTCTGCGTGGGACTTTCTGGGACTGGGGGCCGTCTGCGTGGGACTTTCTGGGACAGTCACCTGCGTGGGGGGTCGTCTGTTTGGGACTTTCTGAGAACTGTCTCCTGTGTGGGGTGTCGTCTGCGTGGGACTTTCTGGGACTGGGGGCCGTCTGCGTTGGACTTTCTGGGAATGTCTCCTGGGACTGTGGGTCGGCTGCGTTGGACTCTCTGTGACTGGGGCTGGTCTGCGTGGGTCTTTCTGGGACTGTCTACTGGGTGGGGGTTCGTCTGCGTTGGACTTTCTGGGTCTGTCTCCTGGGTGGGGACCGTCTGCGTGCGTTTTTCTGGGAGTGGTTGTCGTCTGCGTGGGTCTTTCTGGGACGGGGGTCGTCTGCGTGGGACTTTCTGGGATTGTCTCCTGGGTTGGGTATCGTCTGCGTGGGACTTTCTGGGACTGGGGGTCGTCTGCGTGGGACTTTCTGGGACTGGGGGTCGTCTGCGTGGTACATTCTGGGACTGGGGGTCGTCTGCGTGGGTCTTTCTGTGACTGTCTCCTGGGTGGGGGTTCGTCTACGTGGGACTTTCTGGGACTGTCTCCTGGGTGTGGGGTCGTCTGCGTTGGACTTTCTGGGAATGGGGCTCGTCTGCGTTGGATTTTCTGGGATTGGGGTCGTCTGCGTTGGATTTTCTGGGACTGGGGGTCGTCTGCGTGAGACTTTCTGGGACTGTCTCCTGGGTGGGGGTGTCGTCTGCGTGGGACTTTCTGGGACTGGGGGTCGTCCCCGTGTGTTTTTCTGGGACTGTCTCCTGGGTGGGGGTTCGTCTCCCTGGGACTTTCTGGGACTGGTATTCGTCTGCGTTGGACTTTCTTGGACTGGGGGTCGTCTGCGTGGGACTTTCTGGGACTGGGGGTCGTCTGCGTGCGACTTTCTGGGACTGTCTCCTGGGTGGGGCTCATCTGCGTTGGACTTTCTGGGAATGTCTCCTGGTGGGGGTCGTCTGCATGGGATTTTCTGGGACTGGGGGTTGTCTGCGTGGGACTTTCTGGGACTGTCTGCTGGGTGGGCTCGTCTGCGTGGGACTTTCTGGGACTGGGGGTCGCCTGCGTTGGACTTTCTGTGACTGGGGGCCATCTACGAGGGACTTTCTGGGAGTGGGGGTCGTCTGCATGGGACTTTCTCGGACTGTCTCCTTCGTGGGGGTCGTCTTTATGGGACTTTCTTAGACTGGGGGTCGTCTGCGTGGTACATTCGGGGACTGTCTCCTGGGTGGGGGGTACGTCTGCGTGGAATTTTCTGTGACTGGGGTCGTCTGCGTGGGACTTTCTGGGACTGGGGGCCGTCTGCGTGGGACTTTCTGGGACAGTCACCTGCGTGGGGGGTCGTCTGTTTGGGACTTTCTGAGAACTGTCTCCTGTGTGGGGTGTCGTCTGCGTGGGACTTTCTGGGACTGGGGGTCTTCTGCGTGTGACTTTGTCGGACTGGGGGTCGTCTGCGTGGGACTTTGTCGGACTGGGGTTCGTCTCCCTGGGACTTTCTGGGACTGGTATTCGTCTGCGTTGGACTTTCTTGGACTGGGGGTCGTCTGCGTGGGACTTTCTGGGACTGGGGGTCGTCTGCGTGCGACTTTCTGGGACTGTCTCCTGGGTGGGGCTCATCTGCGTTGGACTTTCTGGGAATGTCTCCTGGTGGGGGTCGTCTGCATGGGATTTTCTGGGACTGGGGGTTGTCTGCGTGGGACTTTCTGGGACTGTCTGCTGGGTGGGCTCGTCTGCGTGGGACTTTCTGGGACTGGGGGTCGCCTGCGTTGGACTTTCTGTGACTGGGGGCCATCTACGAGGGACTTTCTGGGAGTGGGGGTCGTCTGCATGGGACTTTCTCGGACTGTCTCCTTCGTGGGGGTCGTCTTTATGGGACTTTCTTAGACTGGGGGTCGTCTGCGTGGTACATTCGGGGACTGTCTCCTGGGTGGGGGGTACGTCTGCGTGGAATTTTCTGTGACTGGGGTCGTCTGCGTGGGACTTTCTGGGACTGGGGGCCGTCTGCGTGGGACTTTCTGGGACAGTCACCTGCGTGGGGGGTCGTCTGTTTGGGACTTTCTGAGAACTGTCTCCTGTGTGGGGTGTCGTCTGCGTGGGACTTTCTGGGACTGGGGGCCGTCTGCGTTGGACTTTCTGGGAATGTCTCCTGGGACTGTGGGTCGGCTGCGTTGGACTCTCTGTGACTGGGGCTGGTCTGCGTGGGTCTTTCTGGGACTGTCTACTGGGTGGGGGTTCGTCTGCGTTGGACTTTCTGGGTCTGTCTCCTGGGTGGGGACCGTCTGCGTGCGTTTTTCTGGGAGTGGTTGTCGTCTGCGTGGGTCTTTCTGGGACGGGGGTCGTCTGCGTGGGACTTTCTGGGATTGTCTCCTGGGTTGGGTATCGTCTGCGTGGGACTTTCTGGGACTGGGGGTCGTCTGCGTGGGACTTTCTGGGACTGGGGGTCGTCTGCGTGGTACATTCTGGGACTGGGGGTCGTCTGCGTGGGTCTTTCTGTGACTGTCTCCTGGGTGGGGGTTCGTCTACGTGGGACTTTCTGGGACTGTCTCCTGGGTGTGGGGTCGTCTGCGTTGGACTTTCTGGGAATGGGGCTCGTCTGCGTTGGATTTTCTGGGATTGGGGTCGTCTGCGTTGGATTTTCTGGGACTGGGGGTCGTCTGCGTGAGACTTTCTGGGACTGTCTCCTGGGTGGGGGTGTCGTCTGCGTGGGACTTTCTGGGACTGGGGGTCGTCCCCGTGTGTTTTTCTGGGACTGTCTCCTGGGTGGGGGTTCGTCTCCCTGGGACTTTCTGGGACTGGTATTCGTCTGCGTTGGACTTTCTTGGACTGGGGGTCGTCTGCGTGGGACTTTCTGGGACTGGGGGTCGTCTGCGTGCGACTTTCTGGGACTGTCTCCTGGGTGGGGCTCATCTGCGTTGGACTTTCTGGGAATGTCTCCTGGTGGGGGTCGTCTGCATGGGATTTTCTGGGACTGGGGGTTGTCTGCGTGGGACTTTCTGGGACTGTCTGCTGGGTGGGCTCGTCTGCGTGGGACTTTCTGGGACTGGGGGTCGCCTGCGTTGGACTTTCTGTGACTGGGGGCCATCTACGAGGGACTTTCTGGGAGTGGGGGTCGTCTGCATGGGACTTTCTCGGACTGTCTCCTTCGTGGGGGTCGTCTTTATGGGACTTTCTTAGACTGGGGGTCGTCTGCGTGGTACATTCGGGGACTGTCTCCTGGGTGGGGGGTACGTCTGCGTGGAATTTTCTGTGACTGGGGTCGTCTGCGTGGGACTTTCTGGGACTGGGGGCCGTCTGCGTGGGACTTTCTGGGACAGTCACCTGCGTGGGGGGTCGTCTGTTTGGGACTTTCTGAGAACTGTCTCCTGTGTGGGGTGTCGTCTGCGTGGGACTTTCTGGGACTGGGGGTCTTCTGCGTGTGACTTTGTCGGACTGGGGGTCGTCTGCGTGGGACTTTCTGGGACTGGGGGCCGTCTGCGTTGGACTTTCTGGGAATGTCTCCTGGGACTGTGGGTCGGCTGCGTTGGACTTCCTGCGACTGGGGTCGTCTGTGTGGGACTTTCTGGGAATGGGGGTCCTCTGCGTGGGACTTTCTGGGACTGTCTCCTGGGTAGGGGCTCGTCTGCGTGGGACTTTCTGGGACTGGGGGTCGCCTGCGTTGGACTTTCTGTGACTGGGGGCCATCTACGAGGGACTTTCTGGGAGTGGGGGTCGTCTGCGTCGGTCTTTCTGGGAATGTCTCCTGTTTGGGGGGTTGTCTGCCTAGGATTGCTGGGACTGGGGGTTGTCTGCGTGGGACTTTCTGGGACTGTCTGCTGGGTGGGCTCGTCTGCGTGGGACTTTCTGGGACTGGGGGTCGCCTGCGTTGGACTTTCTGTGACTGGGGGCCATCTACGAGGGACTTTCTGGGAGTGGGGGTCGTCTGCATGGGACTTTCTCGGACTGTCTCCTTCGTGGGGGTCGTCTTTATGGGACTTTCTTAGACTGGGGGTCGTCTGCGTGGTACATTCGGGGACTGTCTCCTGGGTGGGGGGTACGTCTGCGTGGAATTTTCTGTGACTGGGGTCGTCTGCGTGGGACTTTCTGGGACTGGGGGCCGTCTGCGTGGGACTTTCTGGGACAGTCACCTGCGTGGGGGGTCGTCTGTTTGGGACTTTCTGAGAACTGTCTCCTGTGTGGGGTGTCGTCTGCGTGGGACTTTCTGGGACTGGGGGCCGTCTGCGTTGGACTTTCTGGGAATGTCTCCTGGGACTGTGGGTCGGCTGCGTTGGACTCTCTGTGACTGGGGCTGGTCTGCGTGGGTCTTTCTGGGACTGTCTACTGGGTGGGGGTTCGTCTGCGTTGGACTTTCTGGGTCTGTCTCCTGGGTGGGGACCGTCTGCGTGCGTTTTTCTGGGAGTGGTTGTCGTCTGCGTGGGTCTTTCTGGGACGGGGGTCGTCTGCGTGGGACTTTCTGGGATTGTCTCCTGGGTTGGGTATCGTCTGCGTGGGACTTTCTGGGACTGGGGGTCGTCTGCGTGGGACTTTCTGGGACTGGGGGTCGTCTGCGTGGTACATTCTGGGACTGGGGGTCGTCTGCGTGGGTCTTTCTGTGACTGTCTCCTGGGTGGGGGTTCGTCTACGTGGGACTTTCTGGGACTGTCTCCTGGGTGTGGGGTCGTCTGCGTTGGACTTTCTGGGAATGGGGCTCGTCTGCGTTGGATTTTCTGGGATTGGGGTCGTCTGCGTTGGATTTTCTGGGACTGGGGGTCGTCTGCGTGAGACTTTCTGGGACTGTCTCCTGGGTGGGGGTGTCGTCTGCGTGGGACTTTCTGGGACTGGGGGTCGTCCCCGTGTGTTTTTCTGGGACTGTCTCCTGGGTGGGGGTTCGTCTCCCTGGGACTTTCTGGGACTGGTATTCGTCTGCGTTGGACTTTCTTGGACTGGGGGTCGTCTGCGTGGGACTTTCTGGGACTGGGGGTCGTCTGCGTGCGACTTTCTGGGACTGTCTCCTGGGTGGGGCTCATCTGCGTTGGACTTTCTGGGAATGTCTCCTGGTGGGGGTCGTCTGCATGGGATTTTCTGGGACTGGGGGTTGTCTGCGTGGGACTTTCTGGGACTGTCTGCTGGGTGGGCTCGTCTGCGTGGGACTTTCTGGGACTGGGGGTCGCCTGCGTTGGACTTTCTGTGACTGGGGGCCATCTACGAGGGACTTTCTGGGAGTGGGGGTCGTCTGCATGGGACTTTCTCGGACTGTCTCCTTCGTGGGGGTCGTCTTTATGGGACTTTCTTAGACTGGGGGTCGTCTGCGTGGTACATTCGGGGACTGTCTCCTGGGTGGGGGGTACGTCTGCGTGGAATTTTCTGTGACTGGGGTCGTCTGCGTGGGACTTTCTGGGACTGGGGGCCGTCTGCGTGGGACTTTCTGGGACAGTCACCTGCGTGGGGGGTCGTCTGTTTGGGACTTTCTGAGAACTGTCTCCTGTGTGGGGTGTCGTCTGCGTGGGACTTTCTGGGACTGGGGGTCTTCTGCGTGTGACTTTGTCGGACTGGGGGTCGTCTGCGTGGGACTTTCTGGGACTGGGGGCCGTCTGCGTTGGACTTTCTGGGAATGTCTCCTGGGACTGTGGGTCGGCTGCGTTGGACTTCCTGCGACTGGGGTCGTCTGTGTGGGACTTTCTGGGAATGGGGGTCCTCTGCGTGGGACTTTCTGGGACTGTCTCCTGGGTAGGGGCTCGTCTGCGTGGGACTTTCTGGGACTGGGGGTCGCCTGCGTTGGACTTTCTGTGACTGGGGGCCATCTACGAGGGACTTTCTGGGAGTGGGGGTCGTCTGCGTCGGTCTTTCTGGGAATGTCTCCTGTTTGGGGGGTTGTCTGCCTAGGATTGCTGGGCCTGGGGGTCGTCTGCGTGGGTCTTTCTGGGACTGGGGGCCGTCTTCGTGGGACTTTCTGGGAGTGGGGGTCGTCTGCCTGGGACTTTCTGGGACTGTCTCCTGGGTGCGAGGTCGATTGTTTGGGACTTTCTGGGACTGGGGGCCGTCTGCGTGGGACTTTCTGGAACTGGGTGTCGTCTGCGTGGGACTTTCTGGGACTGGGTGTCATCTGCGTGGGACTTTCTGGGACTGTCTCCTGGGTGCGGGCTCGTCTGCGTGGGACTTTCTGGGACTGGGGTCGTCTGCGTGGGACTTTCTGGGACTGTCTCCTGGGTGGAGGGTTGTCTGTTTGGGACTTTCTGGGACTGTCTCCTGGGTGGGGGTCGTCTGCATGGGACTTCCGAGGACTGGGGGTCGTCTGTGTGGGACTTTCTGTGACTGTCTCCTGGGTGGGGGTTCGTCTGCGTGGGACTTTCTCGGACTGTCTCCTGGGTGTGGGGTCGTCTGCGTTGGACTTTCTGGGAATGGGGCTCGTCTGCGTTGGATTTTCTGGGACTGGGGGTCGTGTGCGTTGGATTTTCTGGGACTGGGGGTCTTCTGCGTGGGACTTTCTGGGACTGTCTCCTGGGTGGGGGTGTCGTCCCCGTGTGTCTTTCTGGGACTGTCTCCTGGGTGGGGGTTCTTCTCCCTGAAACTTTCTGGGACTGGTATTCGTCTGCGTTGGACTTTCTTGGACTGGGGGTCGTCTGCGTGGGACTTTCTGGGAATGTCTCCTGGTGGGGGTCGTCTGCATGGGATTTTCTGGGACTGGGGGTTGTCTGCGTGGGACTTTCTGGGACTGTCTGCTGGGTGGGCTCGTCTGCGTGGGACTTTCTGGGACTGGGGGTCGTCTGCGTTGGACTTTCTGTGACTGGGGGCCGTCTACGAGGGACTTTCTGGGAGTGGGGGTCGTCTGCATGGGACTTTCTGGGACTGTCTCCTTCGTGGGGGTCGTCTTCATGGGACTTTCTTTGACTGGGGGTCGTCTGCGTGGGACATTCGGGGACTGTCTCCTGGGTGGGGGGTACGTCTGCGTGGAATTTTCTGTGACTGGGGGTCGTCTGCGTTGGACTTTCTGGGACTGTCTCCTGTTTGAGGGGCCGTCTGCGTGGGACTTTCTGGGACTGTCTCCTGGTTGGGGGTCGTCTGTATGGGACTTCCTGGGACTGGGGGTCTTCTGCGTGGGACTTTCTGGGACTGTCTCCTGGGTGCGGGGTCGTTTGCGTGGGATATCTGGGACTGTCACCTGGGTGGGGGGTCCTCTGCATGTGACTTTCTGGGACTGGGGATCGTCTGCGTGGGACTTTCTGGGACTGTCTCCTGGGTGGGGGCTCGTCTGCGTGGGACTTTCTGGGACTGTCTCCGGGGTGGGGTTTCGTCTGCATGGGACTTTCTGGGACTGGGGGTCGTCTACGTGGATCTTTCTGGGAATCTCTCCTGGGTGTGAGGTCGTCTGCGTGGGACTTTCTGGGACTGTTTCCTGGGTGGGGACTCGTCTGCGTGGGACTTTCTTGGACTGGGGGTCGTCTGCGTGGGTCATTCTGGGACAGTCTCCTGGGTGCGGTGTTGTCTGCGCTGGACTTTGTGGGACTGGGGGTCGTCTGCGTGGGACTTTCTGGGACTGTCTCCTTGGTGGGGGTCGTCTTTTTGGGACTTTCTGGGACTGCCTCCTGGGTGTAGGGTCGTCTGCGTGGGACTTTCTGGGAATGGGGCTCGTCTGCGTTGGATTTTCTGGGACTGGGTGTCGTCTGCGTGGGACTTTCTGTGGCTGTCTCCTGGGTGGGGGTGTCGTCTGCGTGGGACTTTCTGGGACTGGGGGTCGTCTCCGTGGGTCTTTCTGGGACTGTCTCCTGGGTGGGGGTTCGTCTCCGTGGGACTTTCTGGGACTGGGGTTCGTCTGCGTTGGACTTTCTGGGACTGGGGATGTCTGCGTGAGACTTTCTGGGACTGGGGGTCGTCTGCGTGGGACTTTCTAGGACCGTCTCCTGGGTGGGGCTCATCTGCGTGGGACTTTCTGGGAATGTCTGCTGGGTGGGGGTCGTCTGCGTGGGAGTTTCTGGGACTGGGAGTCGTCTGCCTTGGACTTTCTGTGACTGGGGCCGTCTACGAGGGACTTTCTGGGAGTGGGGGTCGTCTGCATGGGACTTTCTGGGACTGTCTCCTTGGTGGGGGTCGTCTTCATGGGACGTTCTTAGACTGGGGGTCGTCTGCGTGGGACATTCTGGGACTGACTCCTGGGTGGGGGGAACGTCTACGTCGGATTTTCTGTGACTGGGGTCGTCTGCGTGGGACTTTCTGGGACTGGGTCCGTCTGCGTTGGACTTTCTGGGAGTGGGGGTCGTCTGCGTGGGACTTTCTGGGACTGTCTCCTGGGTGGGGGGTCGTCAGTTTGGGACTTTCCGAGAAATGTCTCCTGTTTGTGGTGTCGTCTGCGTGGGACTTACTGGAACTGGGGGTCTTCTGCGTGTGACTTTCTGGGACTGGGGGTCGTCTGCGTGGGACTTTCTGGGACTGGGGGCCGTCTGCGTGGGACTTTCTGGGACTGTCTCCGGGGACTGGGGGTCGTCTTCGTTTGACTTCCTGGGACTGGGGATCCTCTGCGTGGGACTTTCTGGGACTGGAGTTCGTCTGCGTGGGACTTTCTGGGAGTGGGGGTCGTCTGCGTGGGACTTTCTGGCACTGTCTCCTGGGTGGGGGGTCGTCTGTTTGGGACTTTCTGAGAACTGTCTCCTGTGTGGGGTGTCGGCTGCGTGGGATTTTCTGGGACTGGGGTCTTCTGCGTGTGACTTTGTAAGACTGGGGGTCGTCTGCGTCGGACTTTCTGGGACTGGGGGCCGTCTGCGTGGGACTTTCTGGGACTGTCTTCTTGGACTGTGGGTCGTCTGCGTTGGACTTCCTGGGACTGGGTGTCGTCTGCGTGGGACTTTCTCGGAATGGGTGTCGTCTGCGTGGGACTTTCTGGGACTGTCTCCTGGTTGGGGGGTCGTCTGCGTGGGACTTTCTGGGACTGTCTCCTCGGTGGGGGTCGTCTGCATGCGACTTCCTGGGACTGGGGGTCTTCTGCGTGGGACTTTCTGGGACTGTCTCCTGGGTGCAGGGTCGTCTGCGTGGGATATCTGGGACTGTCTCCTGGGTGGGGGGTCGTCTTTGTGACTTTCTGGGACTGGTGGTCGTCTGCGTCGGTCTTTCTGGGACTGTCTCCTGGCTGGTGGGTCGTCTGCATGGGACTTGCTTGGACTGGATGTCGTCTGCGTGGGACTTTCTGGGACAAGGGTGTCGTCTGCGTGGGACTTTCAGGGACTGGGGATCGTCTGCGTGGGACTTTCTGGGACTGGGGGTCGTCTGCGTGGGACTTTCTGGGACTGTCTGCAGGGTGGAGGTCGTCTGCGTTGGACTTTCTGGGAATGGGGGTCGTCTGCGTGGGACATTCTGTGACTGGGGGCCGTCTACGTGGGACTTTCTGGAAGTGGGGTCGTCTGCATGGGATTTTCTTGGACTGTCTCCTGGGTGGGCTCTCGTCTGCGTGGGACTTTCTGGGACTCTCTCCTGTGTGGGGGGTCGTCTACTAGGGACTTTCTGGGAATGTCTCCTGGGTGGGGGTCTTCTGCATGGGAATTTCTTAGACTGGGGGTCGTCTGCGTGGGACATTCTGGGACTGTCTCGTGGGTGTGGGGCACGTCTGCGTGGGATTTTCTGTGACTGAGGGTCGTCTGCGTGGGACTTTCTGGGACTGGGGTTCGTCTGCGTGGGACTTTCTGAGACTGGGGCCGTCTTCGTGGGACTTTCTGGGAGTGGGGGTCGTCTTTGTGGGACTTTCTGGGACTGTCACCTGGGTGGGGGGTCTTCCGTTTGGGACATTCTGAGAACTGTCTCCTGGGTGGGGTGTCGTCTGCGTGGGACTTTCTGGGACTGGGGTTCGTCTGCGTGGGACTTTCTGGGACTGTCTCCTGGGTCGTGGGTCGTCTGCGTGGGACTTTCTGGGACTGTCTCCTGGGTGGGGGGTCGTCTGCGTGGGACTAAAATGGACTGGGGGTCTTCTGCATGGGACTTTCTGGGACTGTCTCCTGGGTGGGGGGTCGTCTGCGTGGGACTTTCTGGGATTAGGGGTCGTCTGCGTGGGACCTTCTGTGACAGGGGTTCGTCTGCGTGGGACTTTCTGGGACAGTCTTCTGGGCGGGGGTCGTCTGCGTGGGACTTTCTGGGACTGGGGGTCGTCTGCGTGGGACTTTCTGGGACTGGGTCCGTCTGCGTTGGACTTTCTGGGAGTGGGGGTCGTCTGCGTGGGACTTTCTGGGACTGTCTCCTGGGTGGGGGGTCGTCAGTTTGGGACTTTCCGAGAAATGTCTCCTGTTTGTGGTGTCGTCTGCGTGGGACTTACTGGAACTGGGGGTCTTCTGCGTGTGACTTTCTGGGACTGGGGGTCGTCTGCGTGGGACTTTCTGGGACTGGGGGCCGTCTGCGTGGGACTTTCTGGGACTGTCTCCGGGGACTGGGGGTCGTCTTCGTTTGACTTCCTGGGACTGGGGATCCTCTGCGTGGGACTTTCTGGGACTGGAGTTCGTCTGCGTGGGACTTTCTGGGAGTGGGGGTCGTCTGCGTGGGACTTTCTGGCACTGTCTCCTGGGTGGGGGGTCGTCTGTTTGGGACTTTCTGAGAACTGTCTCCTGTGTGGGGTGTCGGCTGCGTGGGATTTTCTGGGACTGGGGTCTTCTGCGTGTGACTTTGTAAGACTGGGGGTCGTCTGCGTCGGACTTTCTGGGACTGGGGGCCGTCTGCGTGGGACTTTCTGGGACTGTCTTCTTGGACTGTGGGTCGTCTGCGTTGGACTTCCTGGGACTGGGTGTCGTCTGCGTGGGACTTTCTCGGAATGGGTGTCGTCTGCGTGGGACTTTCTGGGACTGTCTCCTGGTTGGGGGGTCGTCTGCGTGGGACTTTCTGGGACTGTCTCCTCGGTGGGGGTCGTCTGCATGCGACTTCCTGGGACTGGGGGTCTTCTGCGTGGGACTTTCTGGGACTGTCTCCTGGGTGCAGGGTCGTCTGCGTGGGATATCTGGGACTGTCTCCTGGGTGGGGGGTCGTCTTTGTGACTTTCTGGGACTGGTGGTCGTCTGCGTCGGTCTTTCTGGGACTGTCTCCTGGCTGGTGGGTCGTCTGCATGGGACTTGCTTGGACTGGATGTCGTCTGCGTGGGACTTTCTGGGACAAGGGTGTCGTCTGCGTGGGACTTTCAGGGACTGGGGATCGTCTGCGTGGGACTTTCTGGGACTGGGGGTCGTCTGCGTGGGACTTTCTGGGACTGTCTGCAGGGTGGAGGTCGTCTGCGTTGGACTTTCTGGGAATGGGGGTCGTCTGCGTGGGACATTCTGTGACTGGGGGCCGTCTACGTGGGACTTTCTGGAAGTGGGGTCGTCTGCATGGGATTTTCTTGGACTGTCTCCTGGGTGGGCTCTCGTCTGCGTGGGACTTTCTGGGACTCTCTCCTGTGTGGGGGGTCGTCTACTAGGGACTTTCTGGGAATGTCTCCTGGGTGGGGGTCTTCTGCATGGGAATTTCTTAGACTGGGGGTCGTCTGCGTGGGACATTCTGGGACTGTCTCGTGGGTGTGGGGCACGTCTGCGTGGGATTTTCTGTGACTGAGGGTCGTCAGCGTGGGACTTTCTGGGACTGGGGTTCGTCTGCGTGGGACTTTCTGAGACTGGGGCCGTCTTCGTGGGACTTTCTGGGAGTGGGGGTCGTCTTTGTGGGACTTTCTGGGACTGTCACCTGGGTGGGGGGTCTTCCGTTTGGGACATTCTGAGAACTGTCTCCTGGGTGGGGTGTCGTCTGCGTGGGACTTTCTGGGACTGGGGTTCGTCTGCGTGGGACTTTCTGGGACTGGGGGTCGTCTGCGTGGGACTTTCTGGGACTTGGATTCGTCTGAGTGGGTCTTTCTGGGACTGTCTTCTGGGTGGGGCTTCACACATGAGCTAGGCGTATTCGGCTTGTAGCAGGCTGAGATTGCTTGTAAGGCAGTTTTGAAAAAAAGAGACAGGAGATGTCGTTTTGTAGCAGCCTAGATTGCTTTGAAGGCAGTTTTCACAAAAGAGCCAAGATACGTCGGCTCGTAGACGCCTGGGATGTCTTTTTAAATCAATTTGCATAAAAGAGCCAGGAGAATTCGGCTTGCAGGAGCCTGAGATTGCTTGTAAGGCAGTTCTCACAAAAGAGCCAGGCGTATTCGGCTTGTAGTTGCCTGAGATTGCTTGTAAGGCAGTTGTCACAAAAGAGTCAGGAGAAGTCGGCTCGTAGCAGCATGATATTGCTTGTAAGGCAGTTGCCACAAAAGAGCCAGGAGAAATTGGCTGGTCGCCGCCTGGGATTGCTTGTAAGGCAATTCGCACAAAAAGCCAGGAGAATTCATAATGCTGCAGCCTGAGAATGCTTGTAAGGCAGATGCCACAGATGAGCCTGGGGAAATCGGTTCGTAGCAACCTGAGATTGCTTGTATGGCAATTGGCAAAAAAAATCAGGAGAATTGGACTACCGGATGCCTGAGATTGCTTGTAAGGCAGTTGTCACAAAAGAGCCAGGATATGTCGATTTATAGCGGCCTGAGATTCCTTGTAAAGCAGTTTCACAAAAGAGCAAGGCGTATTCGGCTTGTAGCAGGCTGAGATTGCTTGTAAGGCAGTTTTTAAAAAAGTGACTGTAGATGTCGTTTTGTAGCAGCGTGAGATTGCTTGTAAGGCAGTTGCCACAAATGAACCAGGAGAATTGGTTTTGCTGCAGCCTGAGATTGCTTGTAAGGCCGTTATCACAATAGAGCCAGGAGAATACGGCTTGTAGCAGCCTGAGATTGCTTGCAAGGCAGTTCCCACAAAATGCCTGGAGAAGTTTGCTCGTAGCAGCCTGACATTGCTTGTAAGGCAGTTGTCACAAAAGCGCCAGGAGAATTTGGCTTTTAGCAGCCTGAGATTTCTTGTAAGGCTGTTGCCACAAAAAAGCCAGAAGAAATCGGCTCGTAGACGCCTGGGATTGCTTGTAAGTTAATTCGCACAAAAAGACAGGAGAATTCATATTGCTGCAGCCTGAGAATGCTTGTAAGGAAGATGCCAGAAATGTGCCAGGGGAAATCGGTTTGTAGCAGCCTGGGAATGCTTGTAAGACAATTATAACAAAAAGTCAGGAGAATTGGACTACCGGCAGCCTGAGATTGCTTGTAAGGCAGTTGTCACAATAGAGCCAGGAGAATTCGTCTTGTAGCAGCCTGAGATTGCTTGTAAGGCAGTTACCACAAAAGAACCAGGAGAATCGGCACTTAGCCGCCTTGGATTGCTCTTAAGGCAATTGGCACAAAAAGTCAGGAGAATTGTGCTGGCGGAAGCTTGACATTGCTTGTAAGGCAGTTGTCACAAAAGAGAAAGGAGATATCGGTACGTAGCGGCCTGAGATTGCTTGCAAGGCAGTTTCACAATAATTGCCAGGCGTATTCGGCTTGTAGCGGCCTGAGATTGCTTGTAAGGCAGTGTCACAAAAGAGACAGGAGATGTCGTTTTGTAGCAGCCTGATATTACTTGTAACGCAGTTTTCACAAAAGAGCCAAGAGAAGTCGGCTCGTAGCAGCCTGACATTGCTTGTAAGGCAGTTGTCACAAAAGCGCGAGGAGAAACCGACTTGTAGCAGCCTGAGATTTCTTGTAAGGCAGCTGTCACAAAAGAGCCAGGCGTATTCGGCTTGTAGCAGCCTGAGATTGCTTGTAATGCAGTTGCCACAAAAGAGCCAGAAGAAATCAGCCCGTAGCAGCCTGGGATGGCTTGTGAGGCAATTGGCCAAAAAGCCAGTAGAATTAGGCTTGCTGCACCCTGAGATTGCTTGTAAGGCCAGGCGTAGACGACTTGTAGCAGTCTGAGATTACTTTTAAGGCATTTGTCACAAAAAAGGTGATGACGGCTCGTAGAAACCTCAGATTGCTTTTAATCAGTTGTCACAAAAGAGCCAGGAGAATTCCGCTTGTAGCAGCCTGAGATTGCTTGTAATGCAGTTGCCACAAAAGAGCCAGGAGAAATCCGCTAGTACCAGCCTGGGATGGCTTGTAATGCAATTGGCAAAAAAGAGCCAGGAGTTCGGCTCGTAGCAGCCTGAGATTGCTTGTAAGGCAGTTGTCATAGAAGAGCCTGACTCGTAGAAGCCTGAGATTGCTTGGAAGGCAGTTGGCAGAATAGAGGCAGAAGAATTCATATTGCTGTAGCCTGAGAATGCTTGTAAGGCAGATGCCACAAATGAGCCATGGGAAATCGGTTCGTGGCAGCCTGGGATTGCTTGTATGGCAATTGGCACAAAAAATCAGGAGAATTGGACAACCGGATGCCTGAGATTGCTTGTAAGGCAGTTGTCACAAAAGAGCCAGGATATGTCGATTTGTAGCGGCCTGAGATTGCTTGAAAGGCAGTTTCACAAAAGAGCCAGGCGTATTCGGCTTGTAAGGCAGTTTTGTCGTTTTGTAGCAATCTGAGATTGTTTTTAAGGCAGTTTTTACAAAAGAGACAAGAGAAGTCGGCTCGTAGACGCCTGGGATTGTTGTAAGGCAATTTGCACAAAAGAGCCAGGAGAATTCGGCTTGCAGCAGCCTGAGATTGCTTGGAAGGCAGTTGCCACATTTGAGCCAGGAGAAATCGGCTCGTAGACGCCTGGGATTGCTTGTAAGGCAATTGGCACAAAAAGCCAGGGGAATTAGGATTGCTGTAGACTGAGATTGCTTTTAAGGCAGTTGTCACAATAGAACCAGGAGAATTTGGCTTATAGCAGCCTGAGATTGCTTGTAAGGAAGTTACCACAAAAGAGCCAGGAGTTGTCGGCTTGTAGAAGTCTGACATTGCTTGTAAGGCAGTTGTCACAAAAGCGCCAGGAGAATACGGCTTGTAGAAGCCGGAGATTACTTGCAAGGCAGTTTTCACAAAAGAGCCAAGAGAAGTCGGCTCGTAGCAGTCTGACATTGCTTGTAAGGCAGTTGCTGCAAAAGAGGCATTAGAAATCGGCTTGTAGCAGCCTGAGATCATTTGTAAGACAGTTTTCACAAATAGCCCGGAGAAGTGGGCCGATAGCAGCGGGAGATTGCTTGTAAGGTAGTTGTCAAAAAAGAGTCAGAAGGTGTAAGTTTGTAGAAGCCTGAGATTGCGTGTAAAGCAATTTTCACAAAAAGCCAGGGGAAACGGGCTCGTAGCTGCGTGGAATTGCTTGTAATGAAACTGGCACAAAAATCCAAGAGAATTGGGCTTGCTGCTGTGATTGCATGTAAGGCAGTTGCTACAAAAGAGCCAGGCGTATTCGGCTTGTAGAAGCCTGAGATTGCTTGTAAGGCAGTTTTCACAAGAGAGCCAAGAGAAGTCCGCTCGGAGCAGCCTGACATTGCTTGTAAGGCAGTTGTCACAAAAGAGCCAGGAGAATTCGGCTTGTAGCACCCTGAGATTGCTTGTAAGGCAGTTGCCACAAAAGAGCCAGAAGAAATCAGCCCACAGCAGCCTGGGATGGTTTGTAAGGCAATTGGCAAAAAGTCAGTAGAATTAGGCTTGGTGAACCCTGAGATTGCTTGTAAGGCCAGGCGTAGACGGCTTGTAGCAGTCTGAGATTGCTTTTAAGGCATTTGTCACAAAAAAAAAGATGACGGCTCGTAGAAGCCTGAGATTGCTTTTAATCAGTTGTCACAAAAGAGCCAGGAGAATTCGGTTTGTAGCAGCCTGAGATTGCTTTTAAGGCAGTTGCCACAAAAGAGCCAGGAGAAATCCGCTAGTAGAGGCTGGGATGGCTTGTAAGGCAATTGGCACAAAAAAGCCAGGAGATCGGCTCGTAGCAGCCTGAGATTGCTTGTAAGGCAGTTGTCATAGAAGAGCCAGGCTCGTAGAAGCCTGAGATTGCTTGGAAGGCAGTTGGCAGAATAGAGGCAGGAGAAATCGTCTTGTAGCAACCTGAGATCCTTTGTAAGACAGTTTTCACAAATTGCCCGATGAAGTCGGCCCATAGCAGCCTGAGATTGCTTGTAAGGCAGTTTTCACAGACGAGCCAGCAGGTGTAGGCTCGTATTAGCCTGAGATCGTTGTAAGGCAGTTTTCACAAAAGGGCCAGGATATGTCGTTTTGTAGCAGCCTGAGACTGCTTGTAAGGCAGTTGCCACAAAATAGCAAGGCGTATTCGGTTGTAGCCGCCTGAGATTTCATGTAAGGCAGTTTTCACAAAAGTCTTAAGAGAAATCGGATCATAGCAGCCTGACATTGCTTGTAAGGAAGTTGTCACAAAAGAGCCAATAGAATTCGTCTTGTAGCAGCCTGAGATTGCTTGTAAGGGAGTCGCCACAAAAGAGCCTTGAGGAAATCGGCTCGTAGCAGCCTGGGATTATTTTGTAAGGCAATTTGCAAAAAAGCCAGGAACATTGGGCTTGCTGCAGCCTGAGATTGCTTGTAAGGCAGTTGTCACGAAAGACCCAGGAGATCGAATTTTTAGCAGCCTGAGATTGCTTGTAATGCAGTTGTCTTAAAAGTGCCAGCAGGTGTAGGCTTGTAGAAGAATGAGATTGCTTGTAAGGCAATTTTCACAAATCTCCCAGGAGAACCGGCTCGTAGAATCCTATGTTTGCGTGTAAGGCACTTTCCACAAAAAAGCCAGGAGAAATGGGCTCGTAGCAGCCTGAGATTGCTTGTAAGGCAGGTGTCACAAAAGAGCCAGGCGTATTCGGATTGTAGCAGCCTGAGATTGCTTGTAAGGCTGTTTTCACAAAATGAGCCAGCAGAATTGGGCTTCCTGCAGCCTGAGATTCGTTGTAATGCAGTTGTCACAACAAGCCAGGAGAAATGGGCTCGTAGCTGCGTGGGATTGCTTGTAAGGCAAATGGCACAAAATGCCAGGAAAATTAGCTTGCTGCAGCCTGAGATTGATTATAAGGCAGTTTTCACAAAAGAGTCAGGAGATTTCGATTTTTAGCAACCTGAGATTGTTTGTAAGGCAGTGGTCACAAAAGAGACAGGCGTAGTCAGCTTGTAGCAGCCAGAGATTGATTTTAGCGCAGTTTTCACAGAAAAGCCAGCAGGTGTGGGCTTGTATCAGCCTGAGATTGTTTGTAAGGCAGTTTTCACAAAAGAGCCAGGAAATGCCGTTTTGTAGCAGCAGATATTTCATTTGGTCAGATAGTAAAAAGTACAGCTTTAACATTGGTGTCCAATTGTCGGGAATTCCTTACCTTATCCATAATTAAAAAAGTTTTTTCGACACCTTGAATAGAGTCGAGGCGAAATTCAACGGTATGGGGACTTGTGTTAACTCATTTGCAGAAATTGTCATGCGGACCTGAACTGGGTAATCAGTCATATTTCACTTGTTTATAACTTTTTTCCAGTAAAAGAAATATTTTCAAAATCGGTATCAAATTGTGTACAATTGTTTGGTTTGTCTACGTATACAGAGATTTTCATTTGGTCAGATAGTAAAAAGTACAGCTTTCACCATGTGCGCCGTATGTCGTCTGACAATTTACAGCGTCCGAATTCCAGTGTGCACAATATGACTGCAAGTCTAATTTTTCCTTTTTATAGAATCCACGAAATGTTGGTGTCCTATTCTGGGGAATTTCTTACCTTATCCGTAATTACAAAAGTTTCTTCGACACCTTGAATAGAGTCGAGGTGAAATTCAACGGTATGGGGACTTGTGTTAGCTCCTTTGCGGAAATTATCATGCGGCCCTAAACTGGGAAATCAGTCATATTTCACTTGTTTATAAATTTTTTCCAGTAAAAGATATATTTTCAAAATGGGTATCAAATTGGGTGCAATTTTTTGACTTGTCTATGTATACAGGGATTTTTCATTTGCTAAGATAGTAAAAAGTACAGCTTTCACCATGTGCGCCCTATGTCGTCTGACAATTTACAGCGTCCGAATTCCAGTGTGCACAATAAGACTGCATTTCTAATTTTTCCTTTTTATCGAATCCACAAAATATTTCTGTCCAATTGTCGGGAATTTCTTACCTTATCCATAATTACAAAAGTTTTTTCGACACCTTGAATAGAGTCGTGGCGAAATTCAACGGTTTGGGGACTTGTGTTAGCTCATTTGCGGAAATTGTCATGCGGCCCTAAACGGTCCACATTTGACCGTCTTTTTAGATTCCGTCAAGCAGCATGGACCTGTTGGCTTCCGGTCCATATTTGAGCGTCTTGTGCAAGATGATACACTACGTCCAGGAGCCCTGTTTCTGATCACTTGGTTTCTGGTGCATATTTGAGCGTCTAATATAAAAAGATAAACTACGTCCAGCAGCATGGCCTCTGATCTGTTGGTTTCCGGTCCATATTTGAGCGTCTAATGTAAGATTTTAGACTACGTCCAGAAGCATCGCCTCTGACCTTTTGGCTTCCGGTCCATATTTGAGCCTCTTGTGCAAGATGATACACTACGTCCAGCAGCCCTGTTTCTGATCACTTGGTTTCTGGTGCATATTTGATCGTCTAATGTAAAAAGATGAACTACGACCAGCAGCATGGCCTCTGATCTGTTGGTTTACGGTCCATATTTGAGCGTCTAATGTAAGATTTTAGATTACGTCCAGCAGCATGGCCTCTGACCTGTTGGCCTCCGGTCCATATTTGAGCGTCTTGTGTAAAATGATACACTACGTCCAGCAGCCCTGTTTCTGATCTCTTGGTTTCTGGTGCATATTTGAGCGTCTAATGTAAAAAGATAAACTCCGTCAAGCATCATGGAATCTGATCTGTTGTTTTCCGGTCCATATTTGAGCGTCTTGTGTATGATGATACACTACGTCCACCAGCCCTGTTTCTGATCTCTTGGATTCTGGTGCATAATTGAGGGTCTAATGTAAAAAGATAAACTACATCCAGCTGCATGGCCTCTGACCTGTTGGCTTACGGTCCATATTTGAGCCTCTTGTGTAAGATGATACACTACGTCCAGCAGCCATGATTATGATCTTTTGGTTTCTGGTGCATATTTGAGCGTCTAATTTAAAAAGATAAACTACGTCCAGCAGTATGGCCACTGATCTGTTGGATTCCGGTCAATATTTGAGCGTCTAATGTAAGATTTTAGATTTTGCCCAGCAGCATGGCCTCTGACCTTTTGGCTTCCGGTCAATATTTGAGCGTCTGATGTAAGATTTTTGACTACGTCCAGCAGGTGGACTCTGACCTGTTGGTTTCCGGTCCACGTTTGTGCGTCTTGTGTAAGACGATATACTACGTCTAGCATCCTTGTTTCTGATCTCTTGGTTTCTGGTGAATATTTGAGCGTCTAATGTAAAAAGATAAACTACGTCCAGCAGCATGGCCTCTGATCTGTTGGTTTCCGGTCCATATTTGAGCGTCTAATGCAAATTTAAGACTACGTCCAGCAGCATGGCCTCTGAACTGTTGGCTTACGGTTCATATTTGAGCGTCTTGTGTAAGATGATACACTACGTCCAGCAGCCATGATTCTGATCTCTTGGTTTCTGGTGCATATTTGAGCGTCTAATGTAAAAAGATAAACTACGTCCAGCAGTATGGCCACTGATCTGTTGGATTCCGGTCAATATTTGAGCGTCTAATGTAAGATTTTAGACTTTGCCCAGCAGCATGGCCTCTGACCTTTTGGCTTCCGGTCAATATTTGAGCGTCTGATGTAAGATTTTTGACTACGTCCAGCAGGTGGACTCTGACCTGTTGGTTTCCGGTCCACGTTTGTGCGTCTTGTGTAAGACGATATACTACGTCTAGCATCCCTGTTTCTGATCTCTTGGTTTCTGGTGAATATTTGAGCGTCTAATGTAAAAAGATAAACTACGTCCAGCAGCATGGCCTCTGATCTGTTGGTTTCCGGTCCATATTTGAGCGTCTAATGCAAATTTTAGACTACGTCCAGCAGCATGGCCTCTGAACTGTTGGCTTCCGGTTCATATTTGAGCGTCTTGTGTAAGATGATACACTACGTCCAGCAGCCATGATTCTGATCTCTTGGTTTCTGGTGCATATTTGAGCGTCTAATGTAAAAAGATAAACTACTTTCCAGCAGCATGGCCTCTGATCTGTTGGTTTCCGGTGCATATTTGAGCGTCTAATGTAAGATTTTTGAATACGTCCAGCAGGTGCCCTCTGATCAGTTGGTATCCGGTCCATATTTGAGCGTCTAATGTAAGATTTTACATGACGTCCAGCAGCGTGGCCTCTGACCTGTTGGCTACCGGTCCATATTTGAGCCTCTTGTGTAAGATGATACAGTACGTCCAGCAGCCATGATTCTGATCTGTTGGTTTCCGGTCCATATTTGAGCGTCTTGTGCAAGATGATACACTACGTCCAGCAGCCCTGTTTCTGATCTCTTGGTTTCTGGTGCATATTTGAGCGTCTAATTTAAAAAGATAAACTACATCCAGCAGCATGGCCTCTGATCTGTTGGTTTCCGGTCCATATTTGAGCCTCGAATACAAGATATTACATGACGACCAGCAGAATGGCCTCTGATCTGTTGGTTTCCGGTCCACATTTGAGAGTCTTGTGTAAGATGATACACTACGTCTAGCATCCTTGTTTCTGATCTCTTGGTTTCTGGTGCATATTTGAGCGTCTAATGTAAAAAGATAAACTACGTACAGCAGCATGGCCTTTGATCTGTTGGTTTCCGTCCATATTTGAATGTCTTATATAAGATTTTAGACTACGTCCAGCAGCATGTCTTCTGACCTGTTGGCTTCCGGTCCATATTTGAGCTTCTTGTGTAAGATGATACCCTACGTCCAGCAGCCATGATTATGATCTTTTGGATTCTGGTGAATATTTGAGCGTCTAATGTAAAAAGATAAACTACGTCCAGCAGCATGGCCTCTGATCTGTTGGTTTCTGTTCCATATTTGAGCGTCTAATGTAAGATTTTATACTACGTCCAGCAGATGGCCTCTGACCTTTTGGCTTCCGGTACATATTTGAGCGTCTTGTGTCACATGATACACTACATCCAGCAGCCCTGTTTCTGATCTCTTGGTTTCTGGTGCATATTTGAGCGTCTAATGTAAAAAAGATAAACTACGTCCAGCAGCATGGCCTCTGATCTGTTGGTTTCCGGTCCATATTTGAGCGTCTAATGTAAGATTTTTGACTACGTCCAGCAGGTGGACTCTGACCTGTTGCTTTCCGGTCCACGTTTGTGCGTCTTGTGTAAGACGATATACTACGTCTAGCATCCCTGTTTCTGATCTCTTGGTTTCTGGTGAATATTTGAGCGTCTAATGTAAAAAGATAAACTACGTCCAGCAGCATGGCCTCTGATCTGTTGGTTTCCGTTCCATATTTGAGCGTCTAATGCAAATTTAAGACTACGACCAGCAGCATGGCCTCTGAACTGTTGGCTTCCGGTTCATATTTGAGCGTCTTGTGTAAGATGATACACTACGTCCAGCAGCCATGATTCTGATCTCTTGGTTTCTGGTGCATATTTGAGCGTCTAATGTAAAAAGATAAACTACTTTCCAGCAGCATGGCCTCTGATCTGTTGGTTTCCGATGCATATTTGAGCGTCTAATGTAAGGTTTTGAATACGTCCAGCAGGTGCCCTCTGATCAGTTGGTTTCCGGTCCATATTTGTGCGTCTAATGTAAGATTTTACATGACATCCAGCAGCGTGGCCTCTGACCTGTTGGCTTCCGGTCCATATTTGAGCCTCTTGTGTAAGATGATACAGTACGTCCAGCAGCCATGATTCTGATCTGTTGGATTCTGGTGCATGTTTGAGCGTCTAATGTAAATAGATATACTACGTCCAGCAGCATGGCCTCTGATCTGTTGGTTTCCGGTCCATATTTGAGCGTCTTGTGCAAGATGATACACTACGTCCAGCAGCCCTGTTTCTGATCTCTTGGTTTCTGGTGCATATTTGAGCGTCTAATTTAAAAAGATAAACTATGACCAGCAGCATGGCCTCTGATCTGTTGGTTTCCGGTCCATATTTGAGCCTCTAATATAAGATATTTCATGACGTCCAGCAGCATGGCCTCTGACCTGTTGGTTTCCGGTCCACATTTGAGAGTCTTGTGTAAGATGATACACTACGTCTAGCATCCCTGTTTCTGATCTCTTGGTTTCTGGTGCATATTTGAGCGTCTAATGTAAAAAGATAAACTACGTACAGCAGCATGGCCTTTGATCTGTTGGTTTCCGTCCATATTTGAATGTCTTATATAAGATTTTAGACTACGTCTAGCAGCATGGCCTCTGACCTGTAAGATTTTAGACTTTGTCCAGCAGCATGGCCTCTGACCTTTTGGCTTCCGGTCCATATTTGAGCGTCTTGTGTCACATGATACACTACATCCAGCAGCCCTGTTTCTGATCTCTTGGTTTCTGGTGCATATTTGAGCGTCTAATGTAAAAACGATTAACTACGTCCAGCAGCATGGCCTCTGATCTGTTGGTTTCCGGTCCATATTTGAGCGACTAATGTAAGATTTTTGACTACGTCCAGCAGGTGGACTCTGACCTGTTGGTTTCCGGTCCACGTTTGTGCGTCTTGTGTAAGACGATATACTACGTCTAGCATCCCTGTTTCTGATCTCTTGGTATCTGATGAATATTTGAGCGTCTAATGTAAAAAGATAAACTACGTCCAGCATCTTGGCCTCTGATCTGTTGGTTTCTGTTCCATATTTGAGCGTCTAATGTAAGATTTTATACTACGTCCAGCATATGGCCTCTGACCTGTTGGCTTCAGGTCAATATTTGAGCGTCTTGTGTAAGATGATACACTACATCCAGCAGACCTGTTTCTGATCTCTTGGTTTCTGGTGCTTATTTGAGCGTCTAATGTAAAAAGATAAACTACGTCCAGCAGCCTTGCCTCGGATCAGTTGGTTTCCTGTCCATATTTGAGCGTCTAATGTAAGATTTTACATGATGACCAGCAGCATGGCCTCTGACCCGTTGGCTTCCGGTCCATATTTGAGCCGATTGTGTAAGATGATACACTACGTCCAGGAGCCATGATTCTGATCTGTTGGATTCTGGTGCATATTTGAGCGTCTAATGTAAAAAGATAAACTACGACCAGCAGCATGGCCTCTGATCTGTTGGTTTCCCGTCCATATTTGAGCGTCTAATGTAAGATTTTAGAGTAGGTCGAGCAGCATGGCCTCTGACCTGTTGGCTTCCGGTCAATATTTGTGCGTCTTGTGCAAGATGATACACTACGTCCAGCACCCCTTTTTCTGATCTCTTGGTTTCTTGTGCATATTTGAGCGTCTAATGTAAAAAGATAAACTACGTCCAGCAGCATGGCCTCTGATCTGTTGGTTTCCGGTCCATATTTGAGCGTCTAATGTAAGATTTCAGAGTACGTCGAGAAGCATGGCCTTTGACCTGTTGGCTTCCGGTTCATATTTGAGTTTCTTGTGCAAGATTATACACTACGTCCAGCAGCCCTGTTTCTGATCTCTTTATTTCTGGTGCATATTTGAGCGTCTAATTTAAAAAGATAAACTACGTCCAGCAGCATGGCCTCTGATCTGTTGGTTTCCGGTCCATATTTGAGCGTCTAATGTAAGATTTCAGAGTACGTCGAGAAGCATGGCCTTTGACCTGTTGGCTTCCGGTTCATATTTGAGCGTCTTGTGCAAGATTATACACTACGTCCAGCAGCCCTGTTTCTGATCTCTTTATTTCTGGTGCATATTTGAGCGTCTAATTTAAAAAGATAAACTACGTCCAGCAGCATGGCCTCTGATCTGTTGGTTTGCGCTCCATATTTGAGCCTCTAATATGAGATATTACATGATGTCGAGCAGCATGGACTCTGACCTGTTGGTTTCCAGTCCACATTTGAGCGTCTTGTGTACGATGATACACTACGTCTAGCATCCCTGTTTCTAATCTGTTGGTTTCTGGTGCATATTTGTGCGTCTAATGTAAAAAGATAAACTACGTCCAGCAGCATAGCTTCTGATCTGTTGGTTTCCGTCCATATTTGAAAGTCTTATGCAAGATTTTAGACTACGTCCAGCAGCATGGCCTCTGACCTGTTGGCTTCCGGTCCATATTTGACCCTCTTGTGTAAGATGAGACACTACGTCCAGCCGCCATGATTATGATCTTTTGGATTCTGGTTCATATTTGAGCGTCTAATGTAAAAAGATAAAATACGTCCAGCAGCATGGCATCTGATCTGTTGGTTTCTGTTCCATATTTGAGCGTCTAATGTAAGATTTTAGAATACGTCCAGCAGATGGCCTCTGACCTGTTCGATTCCGGTCAATATTTGAGCGTCTTGTGTAAGATGATACACTACATCCAGCAGCCCTGTTTCTGATCTCTTGGTTTCTGGCGCGTATTTGAGCGTCTAATGTAAAAAGATAAATTACGTCCAGCAGCCTTGCCTCTGATCGGTTGGTTTCCGGTCCATATTTGAGCGTCTATTGTAAGATTTTTCATGATGTACAGCAGCAGGCCTCTAATCTCTTGGTTTCCCGTCGATATTTGTAACGTCTAATGTAAGATTTTAGAGTACGTCGAGCAGCATGGCCTCTGACCTGTTGGCTTCCAGTCCATATTTGTGCGTCTTGTGCAAGATGATACACTACGTCCAGCAGCCCTGTTTCTGATCTCTTGATTTCTGGTGCATATTTGAGCGTCTAATATAAAAAGATAAACTACGTCAAGCAGCATGGCCTCTGATGTGTTGGTTCCCGGTCCACGTTTGTGCGTCTTGTGTAAGATGATACACTACGTCTAGCATCCCTGTTTCTGATCTCTTGGTTTCTGGGGAATATTCGAGCGTCTAATGTAAAAAGATAAACTACGTCCAGGAGCATGGCTTCTGATCTGTTGGTTTCCGTTCCAAATTTGAGCGTCTAATGTAAATTATAGACTACGCCCAGCAGCATGGCCTCTGAACTGTTGGATTCCTGTTCATATTTGAGCGACTTGTGTAAGATGATACACTACGTCCAGCAACCATGATTCTGATCTCTTGGTTTCTGGTGGCATATTTGAGCCTCTAATATAAAAAGATAAACTACGTCCAGCAGCATGGCCTCTGATCTGTTGGTTTGCGGTCCATATTTGAGCGTCTGATGTAAGATATTACATGACGTCCAGCAGCGTGGCCTCTGACCTGTTGGCTTCTGGTCCATATTTGAGCCTCTTGTCTAAGATGATACAGTACGTCCAGCAGCCATGATTCTGATCTGTTGGATTCTGGTGCATATTTGAGCGTCTAATGTAAAAAGATAAACTACGTCCAGCAGCATGGCTTCTGATCTGTTGGTTTCCGGTCCATATTTGAGCGTCTAATTTAAGATTTCAGAGTAAGTCGAGCAGCATGACCTCTGACCTGTTGGCTTCCGGTCCATATTTGAGCGTCTTGTGTAAGATGATACGTTACGTCCAGCAGCCCTGTTTCTGATCTCTTGGTTTCTGGTGCATATTTGAGCGTCTAATTTAAAAAGATAAACTACGTCCAGCAGCATGGCCTCTGATCTGTTGGTTTCCGCTCCATATTTGAGACTCTAATGTAAGATATTACATGACGTCCAGCAGCATGGCCTCTGACCTGTTGGTTTCCGGTCCACATTTGAGCGTCTTGTGTAAGATGATACACTACGTCTAGCATCCCTGTTTCTGATCTGTTGGTTGCTGGTGCATATTTGAGCGTCTAATTTAAAAAGATAAACTACGTCCAGCAGCATAGCTTCTGATCTGTTGGTTTCCGTCCATATTTGAAAGTCTTATGTAAGATTTTAGACTACGTCCAGCAGCATAGCCTCTGACCTGTTGGCTTCCGGTCCATATTTGAGCGTCTTGTGTAAGAGGATAGACTACGTCCAGCAGCCATGATTCAGATCTGTTGGTTGCTGGTGCATATTTGAGCGTATAAATTAAAACGATAAACTACGTCCAGCAGCATGGCCTCTTATCTGTTGGTTTCTGGTCCATATTTGAGCGTCTAATGTAAGATTTCAGACTACGTCCAGCAGCATGGCCTCTGACCTGTTGGCTTCCGGTCCATATTTGAGCGTCTTGTGTAAGATGATACACTAGGTCCAGCAGCAATGATTCTTATCTGTTGGTTTCTGGTGCATATTTTGAGCGTCTAATGTAAAAAGATAAACTACGTTCTGCAGCATGGCCTATGATCTGTAGGTTTCCGGTCCATATTTGAGCTTCTAATGTAAGATTTTAGACTACGTCCAGCAGCATTGCCTCTGACCTGTTGGCTTCCGTTCCATATTTGAGCGTCTTGTGTAAGATGATACACTACGTCCAGCAGCCATGATTCTGATCTCTTGGTTTCCGGTCCATATTTTGAGCGTCTAATATAAAAAGATAAACTACACCCTGCAGCATGGCCTCAGAATTGTTGGTTTCCGTTCCACATTTGAGCGTCTAATGTAAGATTTTGGCATAAAACCAGCAGCATGCCCTCTGACCTGTAGGCTTCCGGTCCATATTAGAGCGTTTTCTGTAAGATGATACACTACGTCCAGCAGCCATGATTCTGATCTATTGGTTTCTGGTGCATATTTGAGCGTCTAATGTAAAAAGATAAACTACGCCCAGCAGCATGGCCTCAGAACTGAAGGTTTCCGTTCCATATTTGATCATCTAATGTAAGATTTTAGACTACGCCCAGCAGCATGGCCTCTGACCTGTTGACTTCCGGTCCATATTTGAGCGTCTTGTGTAAGATGATACACTACGCCCAGCAGCAATCATTCTGATCTGTTGGTTTCTGGTGCATATTTTGAGCGTCTAATGTAAAAAGATAAACTACGACCAGCAGCATGGCCTCTGACCTGTAGGTTTCCGGTCATATTTGAGCGTCTAATGTAAGATTTTAGACTGCGTCCAGCAGCATGGCCTCTGACGTGTTGGCTTCCGGTCCATATTTTAGCGTCTTGTGTAAGATGATGCACTACGTCCAGCAGCCATGTTTCTGAACTCTTGGTTTCCGGTCCATATTTGAGCGTCTAATTTAAAAAGATAAACTATCTCCAGCAGCATGGCCTCTGATCTGTAGGTTTACGGTCCATATTTGATTGTCTAATTTAATATTTTAGACTACGTCCAGCAGAATTGCCTCTGACCTGTTGGCTTCCGGTCCATATTTGAGCGTCTTGTGTAAGATGATACACTACGTCCAGCAGCCATGATTCTGATCTCTTGGTTTCCGGTCCATATTTTGAGCGTCTAATATAAAAAGATAAACTACGACCAGCAGCACAGCCTCTGATCTGTTGGTTTGCGGTCCATATTTGAGCGTCTAATGTAAGATTTTAGACTACGTCCAGCAGCATGGCCTCTGATCTGTTGCTTTCCGGTCCATATTTGAGCGTCTAATGTAAGATTTCAGACTACGCCCAGCAGCATGGCCTCTGACCTGTCTGCTTCAGGTCCATATTTGAGCGTCTTGTGTAAGATGATACACTACGTCCAGCAGCCATGATTCTGATCTCTTTGTTTCTGGTGCATATTTGAGCGTCTAATGTAAATAGATAAACTACGTCCAGCAGCATGGACCCTGACCTGTTGAATTCCCGTCCATATTTGAGCGTCTAATGTAAGATTTTAGACTACATCCAGCAGCACAGCCTCTTATCTGTTGGTTTCCGGTCCATATTTGAGCGTCTAATTTGAAAAGATAAACTACGACCAGCAGCACAGCCTCAGATCTGTGGGATTCCCGTCCATATTTGAGCGTCTAATGTAAGATTTTAGACTACGTCCAGCAGCCTGGCCTCTGACCTGTTGGCTTCCGGTCCATATTTGAGCGTCTTGTGTAAGATGATACACTACGTCCAGCAGCCCTGTTTCTGATCTCTTGGTTTCTGGTGCATATTTGAGCGTCTAATGTAAGAAGATAAACTACGTCCAGCAGCATGGCCTCAGATATGTTGGTTTCCGTCCCATATTTGAGCGTCTAATGTAAGATTTTAGATTACGTCCAACAGCATGGCGTCTGACCTGTAGGCTTCCGGTCAATATTTGAGCGTCTTGTGTAAGATGATACACTACGTCCAGCAGCCATTATTCTGATCTCTTTGTTTCTGGTGCAAATTTGAGCGTCTAATGTAAAAAGATAAACTACGACCAGCAGTATGGCCTCTGACCTGTGGGTTTCCCGTCCATATTTGAGCGTCTAATGTAAAATTTTATATTACGACCAGCAGCATGGCCTCTGACCTCTTGGCTTCCGGTCCATATATGATCGTCTTGTGTAAGATGATACACTACGTCCAGCAGCCCTGTTTCTGATCTCTTGGTTTCTGGTGCATATTTGAGCTTCTAATGTAAAAAGATAAACAACGTCCAGCAGCATGGCCTCAGAACTGTTGGTTTCCGTTCCATATTTGAGCCTCTAATGTATGATTTTAGACTACAACCAGCAGCATGCCCTCTGACCTGTAGGCTTCCCGTCCATATTTGAGCGTCTTGTGTAAGATGATACACTACGTCCAGCAGCCATGATTCTTATCTGTTGTTTTCTGGTGCATATTTGAGCGTCTAATGTAAAAAGATATACTACGTCCAGCAGCATGGCCTCTGATCTGTTGGTTTCCGGTCTATATTTGAGCGTCTAATGTAAGATTTTGACTACATGCAGCATCATTGCCTCAGATCTCTTGGCTTCCGGTCCATATTTGGGCGTCTTGTTTAAGATGATACACTACGTCCAGCAGCCATGATTCTGATCTGTTGGTTTCTGCTATATATTTGAGCTTCTATTATAAAAGTATAAACTACGTCCAGCAGCATGGCCTCTGATCTGTTGGTTTCAGGTCCACATTTGAGCGTCTAATGTAACATTTTAGACATACATCCAGCAGCATGGCCTCTGACCTGTTGGCTTGCGGTCCATATTTGAGCGTCTTGTGTAAGATGATACGCTGCGTCCAGTAGCCATGATTCTACTCTGTTGGTTTCTCGTGCATATTTGAGCGTCTAATGTAAAAAGATAATCTACGTCCAGCAGCATGGCCTCTGATCTGTTGGTTTCCGGTCCATATTTGAGTGTCTAATATAAGATTTATACTACGTCCAGCAGCATGGCCTCTGACCTGTTGGTTCTGGTCCATATTTGAGCATCTTGTGTAAGATGATACACTATTTCCAGCAGCAATGATTCTGATCTGTTGGTTTCAGGTGCGTATTTTGAGCGTCTAATGTAAAAAGATAAACTACGTCCAGCAGCATGGCCTCTGATCTGTAGTTTTCTCGTCCATATTTGAGCGTCTAATGTACGATTTTAGACTACTTCCAGCAGCATGGCCTCTGACCTGTTGGCTTCCGGTCCATATTTGCGCGTCTTGTGTAAGATGATACACTACGTCTAGCAGCCATGATTCTGATCTCTTGGTTTCTGGTGCATATTTGAGCGTCTAATGTAAAAAGATAAAGTACGACCAGCAGCATGGCCTCTGATCTGTTGGTTTCCAGTCCATATTTTGAGCGTCTAATGTAAAAAGATAAACTATGACTAGCAGCAAAGCCTCTGATCTGTTGGATTCCGGTCCATATTTGAGCGTCTAATGTAAGATTTTAGACTCCGTCCAGCAGCATAGTCTCTGATCTGTAGGCTTCCCGTCCATATTTAAGCGTCTTGTGTAAGGTGATACACTACGTCCAGCAGCCATGATTCTGATCTGTTTGTTTCTGGTGCATATTTTAGCTTCTAATGTAAAAAGACAAACTACGTCCAGCAGAATGGCTTCAGATCTGTTGGTTTCCGTTCCATATTTGAGCGTTTAATATAAGATTTTAGACTACGTCAAGCAGCATGGACTCTGACCTGTAGGCTTCCGGTCAATATTTGAGCGTCTTGTGTAAGATGATACACTACGTCCAGCAGCCATGATTCTGATCTGTTAGTTTCTGGTGCATATTTGAGCTTCTGATGTAAAAAGATAAACTACGCCCAGCAGCATGGCTTCTGATCTTTTGGTTTCCGGTCCATATTTCAGCGTCTAATGTAAGATTTTAGACTACGTCCAGCAGCATGGCCTCTGACCTGTTGGTTTCCGGTCCATATTTGAGCGTCTTGTGTAAGATGATACACTACGTCCAGCAGCCATGATTCTGTTTTCTTGGTTTCTGGTGCATATTTGAGCGTCTAATGTAAAAAGATATACTACGACCAGCAGCATGGCCTCTGACCTGTTGGATTCCGGTCCATATTTGAGCGTCTTGTGTAAGGTGATAAACTACGTCCAGCAGCCATGATTCTGATCTATTGGTTTCTGGTATATATTTGAGCTTCTAATGTAAAAAGATAAACTACTTCCAGCAGCATGGCATCTGATCTGTTGGTTTCCCGTCCATATTTGTGCGACTAATATAAGATTTTAGACTACGTCCAGCAGCATGGCCTCTGACCTGATGGCTTCCGGTCCATATTTGAGCGTCTTGTGTAAGATGATACACTACGTCCAGCAGCCCTGTTACTGATATCTTGGTTTCTGGTGAATTTTTGAGCCTCTAATGTAAAAAGATAAACTACGTCCAGAAGCATGGCCTCTGATCTGTTGGTTTCCGGTCCATATTTGAGCGGCTAATGTAAGATTTTAGACTACGTCCAGCAGCATGGCCTCTGACCTCTTTGCTTCCAGTCCATATTTGAGCGTCTTGTGTAAGATGATACACTACGCCGTGTAGCCATGATTCTGATCTGTTGGTTTCTGGTGCATATTTGAGCGTTTAATGTAAAAAGATAAACTACGACCAGCAGCATGGCCTTTGATCTGTTGGTTTCCTGTCCATATTTGAGCGTCTTGTGTAAGATGATACACTACGTCCAGCAGCCCTGTTTCTGATCTCTTGCATTCTGGTGCATATTTGAGCGTCTAATGTAGAAGTATAAACTACGTCCAGCAGTATGGACTCTGATCTGTTGGTTTACGGTCCATATTTGAGCGTCTAATGTAAGATTTTAGATTACGTCCAGCAGCATGGCCTCTGACCTGCTGATTTCCAGTCCGTATTTGAGCGTCTTGTGTAAGATGATACACTACGTCCAGCAGCCCTATTTCTGATCTGTTGGTGTCTGGTGCATATTTGAGCGTCTAATGTAAAAAGATAAACTACGTCCAGCAGCATGGCCACTGATCTGTTGGTTTCCGGTCAATATTTGAGCGTCTAATGTAAGATTTTAGACTACATGCAGCAGCATTGCCTCTGATCTGTTGGCTTCCGGTCCATATTTGAGCGTCTTGTGTAAGATGATACACTACGACCGGCAGCCATGATTCTGATATGTTGGTTTCTGGTGCATATTTGACGGTCTAACGTAGAAATATAAACTACGACCAGCAGCATAGACTCTGATCTGTTGGTTTCCAGTCCGTATTTGAGCGTCTTGTGTAAGATGATACACTACGTCCAGCAGCCCTATTTCTGATCTGTTGGTGTCTGGTGCATATTAGAGCTTCTAATGTAAAAAAATAAACTACGTCCAGCAGCATGGCCTCTGATCTGTTGGTTTCCGGTCCATATTTTAGCGTCTAATGTAAGATATTAGACTACGTCTAGCAGCATGGCCTCTGACCTGTTGGCTTCCGGTCCATATTTGAGCGTCTTGTGTAAGATGATACACAACATCCAGCAGCCATGATTTTGATGTCTTGGTTTCTGGTGCATATTTGAGCGTCTAATGTAAAAAGATAAACTTTGTCCATCAGCATGGCCTCTGATATGTTGTTTTCCGGTCCATATTTGAGCGTCTAATGTAAGATTTTAGACTACATCCAGCAGCATGGCCTCTGACCTGTTAGCTTCCGGTCCATATTTGATCGTCTTGTGTAAGATGATACACTATATCCAGCAGCCATGATTCTGATCTGTTGTTTCCTGGTTCATATTTCAGCGTATAATGTAAAAAGATAAACTACGACCAGCAGCATGGCCTCTGATCGGTTGGTTTCCGGTCCATATTTTAGCGTCTAATGTAAGATTTTAGACTACGTCCAGCAGAATGGACTCTGACCTCTTGGCTTCCGGTGCATATTTGAGCGTCTTGTGTAAGATGATAAACTACGTCCAGCAGCCCTGCTTCTGATCTCTTGGTTTCTTGTGCATATTTGAGCGTCTAATGTAAAAAGATAAACTACGCCATGCAGCATGGCCTCTGATAAGTTGGTTTCTGGTCCATATTTGAGCGTCCAATGTAAGATTTTAGACTACGTCTGGCAGCATGGCTTCTGATTTGTTGGTGTCCAATTGTCTGGAATTTCATTTGGTCAGATAGTAAAAAGTACAGCTTTCACCAGGTGCGCGGTATGTCGTCTGACAATTTACAGCGTCCTAATTCCAGTGTGCACAATAAGACTGCATTTCTAATTTTTCCTTTTCATAGAATCCAAAAAATTGGTGTCCAATTGTCGGGAATTTCTTACCTTATCCATAATTACAAAAGTTTTTTCGAAACCTTGAATAGAGTCGAGGCGAAATTCAACGTTATGGAGACTTGTTCTAGCTCATTTACGAAGATTGTCATGCGGCCCTCAACTGGGAAATCTGTCATGTTCACTTGTTTATAAGTTTTTTCCAGTAAGAGAAATATTTTCAAAATGCGTATCAAATTGGGATTTTTCATTTGGTTAGATAGTAAAAAGTACAGCTTTCACCATGTGCGCGGTATGACGTCTGACAATTTACAGCGTCCGAATTCCAGTGTGCACAATAAGACTGCATTTCTAATTTTTCCTTTTTATAGAATCCACAAAATATTCGTGTCCTATTGTCGGGAATTTCTTGCCTTATCCATAATTACAAAAGATTTTCAACACCTTGAATAGAGTCGAGGCGAAATTCAACGGTATGGGGACTTGTGTTAGCCCCTTTGCGGAAATTGTCATGCGGACTTAAACTGGGTAACCAGTCATATTTCACCTGTTTATAACTTTTTTCCAGTAAAAGAAATATTTTCAAAATGGATATCAAATTGTTTGCAATTATTTGATTTGTCTATGTGTACAGGGATTTTTCATTTGGTCAGAATGTAAAAAGTACAGCTTTCACCAGGTGCGCGGTATGTCGTCTGACAATTTACAGCGTCCGAATTCCAGTGAGCACAATACGATTGCATTTGTAATTTTCCTTTTTATAGAATCCACAAAATATCGGTGTCCAAATGTTGGGAATTTCTTACCTTATCCTTAATTACAAAAGTTTTTCGACACCTTGAATGAAGTCGAGGCGAAATTCAACGGTATGGGGACTTGTTTTAGCTCATTTGCAGAAATTGTCATGCGGCCCTAAACTGGGAAATCAGTCATATTTCACTTGTTTATAAGTTTTTCCAGTCAAAGAAATATTTTCAAAATGGGTATCAAATTGTGTGCAATTATTTGATTTGTCTATGTTTACATGGATTTTTCATTTGCTCAGATAGTAAAAAGTACAGCTTTCACCATGTGCGCGGTATGTCGTCTGACAATTTACAGCGTCCGAATTCCAGTGCGCACAATAAGACTGCATTTCTAATTTTTCCTTTTTATAGAATCCACAAAATATTGGTGTCCAATTGTCGGGAATTTTTTGCCTTATCCATAATTACAAAAGTTTTTTCGACACATTGATTAGAGTCGATGCGAAATTCAACGGTATGGGGACTTGCGTTAGCTCATTTGCGGAAATTGTCATGCGGCCCTAAACTGGGAAATCAGTCATATTTCACTTGTTTATAACTTTTTTCCAGTAAAAGAAATATTTTCAAAATGGGTATCAAATTGTTTGCAACAAATCGACATGTCCTGGCTCTTTTGTGACAGCTGCCTTACAAGCAGTCTCAGGCTGCCGCTAGTCCACTTCTCCTGACTTTTTGTGCCAATTGCCTTACAAGCAATCCCAGGCTGCTATGAACCGATTTCTCCTGGCTCATTTGTGGCATCTGCCTTACAAGCATTCTCAGGCTGCAGCAATATGAATTCTCCTGGCTTTTTGTGCGAATTGCCTTACAAGCAATCCCAGGCGCGTACGAGCCGATTTCTCCATGCTCTTTTGTGGCAACTGCCTTACAAGAAATCTCAGGCTGCTACAAGCCGAAGTCTCCTGGGGCTTTTGTGACAACTGCCTTACAAGCAATGTCAGGCTGCTACGAGCCGACTTCTTTTGGCTCTTTTGTGAAAACTGCCTGACAAGTAATATGAAGCTGCTACAAGCCGAATTCTCCTGGAGCTTTTGTGACAACTGCCTTACAAACAATGTCAGGGTGCTACGAGCCGACTTCTCCTGACTCTTTTGTGAAAACTGCCTTACAAGTAATGTCAGGCTGCTACAAAACGACATCTACTGTCTCTTTTGTGAAACTGCCTTACAAGCAATCTCAGGCCGCCACAAGCCGAATACGCCTGACTCTTTTGTGAAATTGCCTTGCAAGCAATATCAGGCTGCTACAAATCGTCATCTCCTTCTCTTTTGTGAAAACTGCCTAAAAGTAATCTCAGTAAGGCTGTTGTCACAAAAAAGCCCGACGTATTCGGCTTGTAGCAGGATGAGATTGATTGTAAGGCAGTTTTAAAAAAAGAGACAGGAGATGTCGTTTTGAAGGAGTCTGAGATTGCTTTTAAGGCAGTTTTCACAAAAGAGACAAGAGAAGTCGGTTCGTAGGCGACTGGGCTTGCTTTTAAGGCAATTTGTAAGCCAGGAGAATTCGGCTTGCTGCAGCCTGAGATTGCTTGTAAGGCAGTTGCCACAAATGAGCCAGGAGAAATCGGATCGTAGCCGCTTGGGATTGCTTGTAAGTCAATACGCACAAAAAGCCAGGAGAATTCATATTGCTGCAGCCTGAGAATGCTTGTAAGGCAGATAACACAAATGAGCCAGGAGAAATCGGTTCGTAGCAGCCGGGGATTGCTTGTAAGGCAATTAGCACAAAAAATCAGGAGAATTGGACTAACGGCAGCCTGAGATTGCTTGTAAAGCAGTTGTCACAAAAGAGCCAGGATATGTCGATTTGTAGCGGCCTGAGATTGCTTGTAAGGCAGTTACCACATAAGAGCCAGGAGAAATCGGCACTTAGCCGCCTGGGATTGCTTTTAAGGCAATTGGCACAAAAAGTCAGGAGAACTGTGCTGGCGGCAGACTGAGATTGCTTGTAAGGCAGTTGTCACAAAAGAGAAGGAGATGACGATTTGTAGCAGCCTGATATTTCTTGCAATGCAATTTCACAAATGAGCCAGGCGTATTCGGCTTGTAGCGGCCTGAGATTGCTTGTAAGGCAGTTTCACAAAAGAGAGAGGAGATGTCGTCTTGTAGCAGCCTGATATTACTTGTAAGGCAGTTTTCACAAAAGAGCCAAGAGAAGTCGTCTCATAGCAGCCTGACATTTCTTGTAAGGCAGTTGCCACAAAAGGGCCAGGAGAAAACGGCTCGTAGTCGCCTGGGATTGCTTGTAAGACAATTCGCACAAAAAGCCAAAGGAATTCATATTGCTGCAGCCTGAGAATGCTTGTAAGGTAGTTGTAACAAAAGAGCCAGCATATGTCGATTTGTAGCGGCCTGAGATTCTTGTAAGGCAGTTTCACAAAATAGCCATGCGTATTCGGCTTGTAGCAGGCTGAGATTGCTTGTAAGGCAGTTTAAAAAAAAGAGACAGGAGATGTCGTTTGTAGCAGCCTGAGATTGCTTTTAAGGCAGATTTCACAAAAGAGACAAGAGAAGTCGGTTCGTAGACGCCTGGGATTGCTTGTAAGGCAAATTGCACAAAAGAGCCAGGAGAATTCGGCTTGCAGCAGCCTGAGATTTCTTGTTTTGCAGTTGTCACAAATGAGCCAGGATATGTCGATTTGTAGCAGCCTGACATTGCTTGTAAGGCAGGTGTCACAAAAGTGCCAGGATAATTCGGCTTGTAGCAGCATGAGATTTATTGTAAGGCAGTTGCCACAGAAGGGCCAGGAGAAATCGGCTCGTAGCCGCCTCTGTTTGCTTGTAAGGTAGTTGCCACAAATGAGTCACGAGAAATCGGCTCGTAGCCGCCTGGGATTTCTTGTAAGGCAATTGACAATAAAATCTTGGAGAATTGGGATTGCTGCAGCCTGAGATTGTTTTAAGGCAGTTGTCACAATAGAACCAGGAGAATTCGGCTTGTAGCAGCCTGAGATTGCCTGTAAGGCAGTTACCACAAAAGAGCCAGGAGAAATCGGCATGTAGCCGCCTGGGATTGCTTTTAAGGCAATTGGCACAAAACGTCAGGAGAACTGTCCTGGCTGCAGCCTGAGATTGCTTGTAAGGCAGTTTTCACAAAAGAGACAGGAGATGTCGATTTGTAGCGGCCTGAGATTGATTGCAAGGCACTTTCACAAAAGAGCCAGGCGTATTCGGCTTGTATCAGCCTGAGATTGCTTGTACGGCAGTTTAACAAAAGAGACAGGAGATGTCGTTTTGTAGCAGCTTGATATTACTTGTAAGGCAGTTGTCACAAATGAGACAGGAGATGTCGATTTGTAGCGGCCTGATATTAATTGTAAGGCAGTTTTCACAAAAGAGCAAGGGAAGTCGGCTCGTAGCAGCCTGACATTGCTTGTAAGGCAGTTTTCACAAAAGAGCCAAGAGAAGTCGGCTCGTAGCAGCCTGACATTGCTTTTAAGGCAGTTGTCACAAAAGCGCCAGGAGAATTTGGCTTGTAGCAGCCTGAGATTTCTTGTAAGGCAGTTGCCACAAAAGAGCCAGGAGAAATCGGCTCATAGCAGACTGGGATTGCTTGTAATTCAATTGGCACAAAAAGTCAGGAGAATTGGACTAGCGGCAGCCTGAGATTGCTTGTAAGGCAGTTTCACAAAAGAGCCAGTCGTATTCGGCTTGTAGCAGGCTGAGATTGATTGTAAGGCAGTTTTTAAAAAAGAGACAAAAGATGTCGTTTTGTAGCAATCAAAGATTGCTTTTAAGGCAGTTTTTAAAAAACGGACAAGAGAAGTTGCCTCTAGACCCCTGGGATTGCTTGTAAGACTATTTGCACAAAAGAGCCAGGAGAATTCGGCTTGCTGGAGCATGAGATTGCTTGTAAGGCAGTTGCCACAAATGAGCCAGGAGAAATCGGCTCGTAGCTGCCTGGGATTGGTTGTAAGGCAATTGGCACATAAAGCCAAGAGACTTGGGATTGCTGCAGCCTGAGATTGCTTGTTAGGCAGTCGTCACAATAGAACCAGGAGAATTCGGCTTGTAGCAGCCTGAGATTGCTTGTAAGGCAGTTTTCACAAAAGAGACAGGAGATGTCGATTTGTAGCGGCCTGATATTACTTGTAAGGCAGCTTTCACAAAAGAGCCAAGAGAAGTCGGCTGGTAGCAACCTGACATTGCTTGTAAGGCAGTTGTCACAAAAGCGCAAGGCGAACTCGGCTTGTAGCAGCCTGAGATTACTTGTAAGGCAGTTTCACAAAAGAGCCAAGAGAAGTCGGCTCGTAGCAGCCTGACATTTCTTGTAAGGCAGTTGTCACAAAAGCGCAATGAGAATTCGGCTTGTGTCAGCCTGAGATTTCTTGTAAGGCAGTTGCCATAAAAGGGCCACGAGAAATCGGCTCGTAGCCGCCTGGGATTGCTTGTAAGGCAATTCGCACCAAAGCCAGGATAATTCATATTACTGAAGCCTGAGATTGCTTGTAAGGCAGTTGTAACAAAAGAGCCAGCATATGTCGATTTGTAGAGGCCTGAGATTGCTTGAAAGGCAGTTTCACAAAATAGCCAGGCGTATTCGGCTTGTAGCTGGCTGATATTGATTGTAAGGCAGTTTTTAAAAAAGAGACAAAAGATGTCGTTTTGTAGCAGCCTGAGATTGCTTTTAAGGCAATTTTCACAAAAGAGACAAGAGAAGTCGGCTCGTAGACGCCTGGGATTGCTTGTAAGGCAATTTGCACAAAGAGTCAGGAGAATTCGGCTTGCAGCAGCCTGAGATTGCTGATGGGGTGGGGGTTCGTCTGCGTGGGACTTTCTGGGACTGTCTCCTGGGGGGGGTCGTCTACGTGGGACGTTCTGGGACTGTCTCCTGGGTGGGGGGTCGTCTACATGGGACTTACTGGGACTTGGGGTCGTCTGCGTTGGACTTTCTGGGACTGTCTCTTGCGTGGGGGGTCGTCTGCGTGGGACTTTCTTGGACTGGGGATCGTCTGCGTGGGACTTTGTGGGACTGGGAGTCGTCTCCGTGGAACTTTCTGGGACTGTCTCCTGGGTGGGGGTCGTCTACGTGGGACTTTCTGGGACTGTGACTCGTCTGCGTGGGACTTTCTGGGACTGGGGGTCGTCTGCGTGGTTCTTTCTGGGACTGTCTCCTGGGTGGGGAGTCGTCTGCGTGGGACTTTCTGAGACAGGGGTCCGTCTGGTGGGTCTTTCTGGGATTGTCTCCTGGGTGGGCCGTCGTCTGCGTGGGACTTTCTGGGTCTGTCTCCTGGCTGGGGGGTCGTCTTCGTGGGACTTTCTGGGACTGGGGGTCGTCTGCGTGGGACTTTCTGGAACTGTCTCCTGTCTTGGGGTCGTCTGCCTGGGACTTTCTGGGACTAGAGGTCGTCTGCGTGGGAATTTCTGGGACGGTCTCATGGATGGGGGTCGTCTGCGTTGGACTTTCTGGGACTGTGGGTCGTCTCCGTGGGACTTTCTTGGACTGTCTCATGCGGGGTGGTCGTCTGCGCGGGAATTTCTGGGACTGTCTCCTGGGTGGGGGGTCGTCTCCGTAGGACTTTCTTGTACTGTCTCCTGGGTGGGGGGTCGTCTGCGTAGGACTTTCTTGGACTGTCTCCTGGGCGGGGGGTCGTCTGCGTGGGAATTTCTGGGACTGGGGGTCGTCTGCGTCGGACTTTATGGGACTGTCTCCTGTCTGGGGTGTCGTCTGCGTGGGACTTTCTGGCACTGTCTCCAGGGTGGTGGGTCGTCTGCGTGGGAATTTCTGGGACAGGGGGTCTTCTTCGTGGGACATTCTTGGACTGTCTCCTGGGTGGGGGGTCGTCTGTGTGGGACTTTCTGGGACTGGGGGTCGTCTGAGTGGGACTTTCTGGGACTGGGCGTCGTCTGCGTGGGACTTTCTGGGACTGTCTCCTGGGTGTGGGGTCGTCTGCGTGGGACGTTCTGGGACTGTCTCCTGTCTGCGGGGTCGTTTGCGTGGGACTTTCTGGTACTGTCTCCAGGGTGGGACTGTCTCCTGTCTGCGGGGTCGTCTGCATGGGACTTTCTGGTACTGTCTCCTGGGTGGGGGCCGTCTGCGTCGGACTTTCTGGGACTGTCTCCTGGGTGGGGGTCGTCTACGTGGGACGTTCTGGGACTGTCTCCTGGGTGGGGGTCGTCTACATGGGACTTACTGGGACTTGGGGTCGTCTGCGTTGGACTTTCTGGGACTGGGGATCGTCTGCGTGGGACTTTGTGGGACTGGGTGTCGTCTGCGTCGGACTTTCTGGGACTGTCTCCTGGGTGGGGGTTCGTCTGCGTGGGACTTTCTGGGAATGGGGGTCGTCTGCGTGGGACTTTCTGGGACTGTCTCCTTGGTGGGGGGGTCGTCTGCGTAGGACTTTCTTGGACTGTCTCCTGGGTGGGGGGTCGTCTGCGTTGCACTTTCTCTTACTGTCTCCTGGGTGGGGGCCGTCTGCGTGGGACTTTCTGGGACTGGGATCGTCTGCGTGGGACTTTCTGGTACTGTCTCCAGTGGGGGTTCGTCTGCTTGGGAATTTCTGGGACAGGGGGTCGTCTGCGTTGGACTTTCTGGGACTGACTCCTGGGTGGGGGGGTCGTCTTTGTGGGACATTCTGGGTATGGGGGTCGCCTGAGTGGGACTTTCTGGGACTGGGGGTCGTCTGCGTGTGACTTTCTGGGACTGACTCCTGGGTGGGGGCGTCGTCTGCGTAGGACTTTCTTGGACTGTCTCCTGGGTGGGGGGTCGTCTGCGTGGGACTTTTTTGGACTGGGGGTCGTCTGCGTCGGACTTTCTGGGACTGGGGGTCGTCTTCGTGGGACTTTCTGTGACTGGGGGTGGTCTGCGTGTGACTTTCTCGGACTGGGTGTCGTCTGCGTAGGACTTTCTCGGAGTGTCTCCTGGGTGGGGGGTCGTCTGCGTGGGAATTTTTGGGACTGTGGGTCGTCTGCGTGGGACTTTCTGGGACTCTCTCCTGTCTGGGGGGTCTTCTGCGTGGGACTTTCTGGTACATTCTCCTGGGTGAGGAGTCGTCTGCGTGGGAATTTCAGGGACTGGGGGTCGTCTGCGTGGGACTTTCTGGGACTGACTCCTGGGTGGGGGGTCGTCTGTGTGGGACTTTCTGGGACTGGGGTCGTCTGAGTCGGACTTTCTGGGACTGGGGGTCGTCTGAATGGGACTTTCTGGGACTGTCCCCTGGGTGGGGGGTCGTCTGTGTGGGACTTTCTCGGACTGGGGGTCGTCTGAGTGGGACTTTCTGGGACTGTCTCCTGGGTGGGGTGTCGTCTGCGTGGGACTTACTGTGACTGTCTCCTGGGTGGTGGCCGTCTGCGTGGGACTTTCTGGGACTGGGTGTCGTCTGCGTAGGACTTTCTGGGACTGTCTCCTGGGTGGGGGGCGTCTGCGTGGGACTTTCTGGGACTGGGGGTCGTCTGCGTGGGACTTTCTCGGACTGTCTCCTGTCTGGTGGGTCGTCTGCGTGGGACGTTCTGGGAGTGACTCCAGGGTGGGGGTTCGTCTGTGTGGGACTTACTCGGACTGGGGGTGGTCTGCGTGGGACTTTCTGGGAAATGTCTGCTGGGTCGGGGGTCGTCTGCGTGGGACTTTGTGGGACTGGGGGTCATCTGCGTGGGACTTTCTGGGACTGGAGGTCGTCTGCATGGGACTTTCTGGGACTGTCTGCTTGGCTGGGTGTCGTCTGCGTTCGACTTTCTGTGACTGTCTCCTGGGTGGGGCCGTCTGCGTGGGACTTTCTGGGACTGACTCCTGGGTGGGGGGGTCGTCTGCGTGGGACTTTCTGGGACTGGAGGTCGTCTGCATGGTACTTTCAGGGACTGTCTCCTGGGCTGAGTGTCGTCTGCGTGGGACTTACTGTGACTGTCTCCTGGGTGGGGGCCGTCTGCGTGGGACTTTCTGGGAATATGGGTCGTCTGCGTGGGACTTTCTGGGACTGTCTCCTTGGTGGGGGGGTCGTCTGCGTAGGACTTTCTTGGACTGTCTCCTGGGTGGGGGGTCGTCTGCGTTGCACTTTCTCTTACTGTCTCCTGGGTGGAGGCCGTCTGCGTGGGACTTTCTGGGACTGGGATCGTCTGCGTGGGACTTTCTGGTACTGTCTCCAGTGGGGGTTCGTCTGCTTGGGAATTTCTGGGACAGGGGGTCGTCTGCGTTGGACTTTCTGGGACTGACTCCTGGGTGGGGGGGTCGTCTTTGTGGGACTTTCTGGGTATGGGGGTCGCCTGAGTGGGACTTTCTGGGACTGGGGGTCGTCTGCGTGTGACTTTCTGGGACTGACTCCTGGGTGGGGGCGTCGTCTGCGTAGGACTTTCTTGGACTGTCTCCTGGGTGGGGGGTCGTCTGCGTGGGACTTTTTTGGACTGGGGGTCGTCTGCGTCGGACTTTCTGGGACTGGGGGTCGTCTTCGTGGGACTTTCTGTGACTGGGGGTGGTCTGCGTGTGACTTTCTCGGACTGGGTGTCGTCTGCGTAGGACTTTCTCGGAGTGTCTCCTGGGTGGGGGGTCGTCTGCGTGGGAATTTTTGGGACTGTGGGTCGTCTGCGTGGGACTTTCTGGGACTCTCTCCTGTCTGGGGGGTCTTCTGCGTGGGACTTTCTGGTACATTCTCCTGGGTGAGGAGTCGTCTGCGTGGGAATTTCAGGGACTGGGGGTCGTCTGCGTGGGACTTTCTGGGACTGACTCCTGGGTGGGGGGTCGTCTGTGTGGGACTTTCTGGGACTGGGGTCGTCTGAGTCGGACTTTCTGGGACTGGGGGTCGTCTGAATGGGACTTTCTGGGACTGTCCCCTGGGTGGGGGGTCGTCTGTGTGGGACTTTCTCGGACTGGGGGTCGTCTGAGTGGGACTTTCTGGGACTGTCTCCTGGGTGGGGTGTCGTCTGCGTGGGACTTACTGTGACTGTCTCCTGGGTGGGGGCCGTCTGCGTGGGACTTTCTGGGACTGGGTGTCGTCTGCGTAGGACTTTCTGGGACTGTCTCCTGGGTGGGGGGGCGTCTGCGTGGGACTTTCTGGGACTGGGGGTCGTCTGCGTGGGACTTTCTCGGACTGTCTCCTGTCTGGTGGGTCGTCTGCGTGGGACGTTCTGGGAGTGACTCCAGGGTGGGGGTTCGTCTGTGTGGGACTTACTCGGACTGGGGGTGGTCTGCGTGGGACTTTCTGGGAAATGTCTGCTGGGTCGGGGGTCGTCTGCGTGGGACTTTGTGGGACTGGGGGTCATCTGCGTGGGACTTTCTGGGACTGGAGGTCGTCTGCATGGGACTTTCTGGGACTGTCTGCTTGGCTGGGTGTCGTCTGCGTTCGACTTTCTGTGACTGTCTCCTGGGTGGGGCCGTCTGCGTGGGACTTTCTGGGACTGACTCCTGGGTGGGGGGTCGTCTGCGTGGGACTTTCTGGGACTGGAGGTCGTCTGCATGGTACTTTCAGGGACTGTCTCCTGGGCTGAGTGTCGTCTGCGTGGGACTTACTGTGACTGTCTCCTGGGTGGGGCCGTCTGCGTGGGACTTTCTGGGACTGGGTGTCGTCTGCGTAGGACTTTCTGGGACTGTCTCCTGGGTGGGGGGTCGTCTGCGTGGGACATTTTGGGACTGGGTGTCGTCTGCGTGGGACTTTCTGGGACTGGGGGTCGTCTGCGTGGGACTTTCTCGGACTGTCTCCTGTCTGGTGGGTCGTCTGCGTGGGACGTTCTGGGACTGTCTCCTGGGTGAGGGGTCGTCTCGTGGGACTTTCTTGGACTGGAGGTCGTCTGCATGGGATTTTCTGGGTTGGTCTCATGGGCTGGGTGTCGTCTGCGTTGCACTTACTCTTACTGTCTCCTGGGTGGGGGCCGTCTGCGTGGGACTTTCTGGGACTGGGTGTCGTCTGCGTCGGACTTTCTGGGACTGTCTCCTGGGTGGGGGTTCCTCTGCGTGGGACTTTCTGGGAATGGGGGTCGTCTGCGTGGGACTTTCTGGCACTGTCTCCTGGGTGGGGGGGTCGTCTGCGTAGGACTTTTTTGGACTGTCTCCTGGGTGGGGGGTCGTCTGCGTGGGACTTTCTGGGACTGGGATCGTCTGCGTGGGACTTTCTGGTACTGTCTCCAGTGTGGGGGTTCGTCTGCTTAGGAATTTCTGGGACAGGGGGTCGTCTGCGTGGGACTTTCTGGGACTGACTACTGGGTGGGGGGTCGTCTTTGTGGGACTTTTTGGGTATGGGGGTCGCCTGAGTGGGACTTTCTGGGACTGGGGGTCGTCTGCGTGGGACTTTCTGGGACTGTCGCCTGAGTGGGGGGTCGTCTGCGTGGGACTTTCTGGGACTGGGGTCGTCTGCGTGGGACTTTCTGGGACTGTCGCCTGGGTGGGGGGTCGTCTGCGTGGGATTTTCTGGGAGTGGGGGTCGTCTGCGTGGGACTTTCTGGGACTGTCTCCTGGGTGCGTGGTCGTCTGCGTGGGACTTTCTGGGACTGGGGGTCGTCTGCGTGGGACTTTGTGGGACAGTCTCCTGTCTGGTGTGTCGTCTGCGTGGGACTTTCTGGGACTGTTTCCTGGGTGGGGGCCGTCTGCGTGGGACTTTCTGGGACTGGGTGTCGTCTGCGTCGGAGGTTCTGGGACTGTCTCCTGGGTGGTGGGTCGTCTGCGTGGGACTTTCTGGGACTGGGGGTCGTCTGCGTGGGACTTTCTGAGACTGTCTCCTGTCTGTTGGGTCGTCTGCGTGGGACTTTCTGGGACTGTCTCCTGGGTGAGGGTTCGTCTGCGTGGGACTTTCTGGGACTGGAGGTCTTCTGCATGGGACTTTCTGGGACTGTCTCCTGGGTTGGGGGGTCGTCTGCGTTGCTCTTTCTGTGACTGTCTCCTTGGTGGGGGCCGTCTGCGTGGGACTTTCTGGGACTGGGTGTCGTCTGCGTGGGACTTTCTGGGAGTGTCTCCTGGGTGGGGGGACGTCTGCGTGGGACTTTCTGGGAATGGGGGTCGTCTGCGTGGGACTTTCTGGGACTGTCTCCTGGGTGGGGGGGTCGTCTGCGTAGGACTTTCTTGGACTGGGGTTCGTCTGCGTGGGACTTTCTGGGTTAGGGGGTCGTCTGCGTGGGAGCTTCTGGGACTGGGGGTCTTCTGCGTGGGACCTTCTGGGACTGGGGGTCAGCTGCGTGGTACTTTCTGGGACTGGGGGTCATCTGCGTGGGACTTTCTGGGACTCTCTCCTTGGCTGGGTGTCGTCTGCGTTGGACTTTCTGGGAATGGGGGTCGTCTGCGTGGGACTTTCTGGGACTGTCTCCTCGGTGGGGGGGTCGTCTGCGTTGCTCTTTCTCTGACTGTCTCCTTGGTGGGGGCCGTCTGTGTGGGACTTTCTGGGACTGGGTGTCGTCTGCGTGGGACTTTCTGGGACTGTCTCCTGGGTGGGGGGTCGTCTGCGTGGGACTTTCTGGGAATGGGGGTCGTCTGCGTGTGACTTTCTGGGACTGTCGCCTGGGTGGGGGGTCGTCTGCGTGGGACTTTCTGGGACTGGGGGTCGTCTGCTTGGGACTTTCTGGTACTGGGGGTCGTCTGCGTGGGACTTTCTTGGACTGTCTCCTGGGTTGGGGGGTCCTCTGCGTAGGACTTTCTTGGACTGTCTCCTGGGTGGGGGGTCGTCAGCGTTGGACTTTCTGGGACTGGGGTTCGTCTGCGTGGGACTTTCTGGGACTGGGGGTCGTCTGCGTGGGACTTTCTGGGACTGTCGCCTGGGTGGGGGGTCGTCTGCGTGGGACTTTCTGGGACTGTCTCCTGGGTTGGGGGGTCGTCTGCGTTGCTCTTTCTGTGACTGTCTCCTTGGTGGGGGCCGTCTGCGTGGGACTTTCTGGGACTGGGTGTCGTCTGCGTGGGACTTTCTGGGACTGTCTCCTGGGTGGGGGGTCGTCTGCGTGGGACTTTCTGGGAATGGGGGTCGTCTGCGTGGGACTTTCTGGGACTGTCGACTGGGTGGGCTGTCGTCTGCGTGGGACTTTCTGGGACTGGGGGTCGTCTGCGTGGGACTTTCTGGGACTGTCGCCTGGGTGGGGGGGTCGTCTGCGTGGGACTTTCTGGGAGTGGGGGTTGTCTGCGTGGGACTTTCTGGGACTGTCTCCTGGATGGGGGGTCGTCTGCGTGGGACTTTCTGGGACTGTCTCCTGTCTGGTGGGTCGTCTGCGTGGGACTTTCTGGGACTGTCTCCTGAGTGAGGGATCGTCTGCGTGGGACTTGCTGGGACTGGAGGTCGATTGCATGGGACTTTCTGGGACTGTCTCCTGCGCTGGGTGTCGTCTGCGTGGGACTTTCTGTTACTGTCTCCTGGGTGGGGGCCGTCTGCGTGGGACTTTCTGCGTGGGACTTTCTGGGAGTGATTCCTGGGTGGGGGGTCGTCTGCGTGGGACTTTCTGGGAATGGGGGTCGTCTGCGTGGGACTTTCTGGGACTGTCTCCTGGGTGGGGGGTCGTCTGCGTGGGACTTTCTGGGAATGGGGGTCGTCTGCGTGGGACTTTCTGGGACTGTCGACTGGGTGGGGGGTCGTCTGCGTGGGACTTTCTGGGACTTGGGTCGTCTGCGTGGGACTTTCTGGGACTGTCACCTGTCTCGTGGGTCGTCTGTGTGGGACTTTCTGGGACTGTCTCCTGGGTGAGGGGTCGTCTGCGTGGGACTTTATGGGACTGGAGGTCGTCTGCATGGGACTTTCTGGGAGTCTCACATGGGCTGGGTGTCGTTTGCGTAGGACATTCTTGGACTGACTCCTGGGTGGGGGGGGTCGTCTGCGTGGGACTTTCTGGGACTGGGGTTCGTCTGCGTGAGCCTTTCTGGGACTGAGGGTCGTCTGCGTGGGACTTTCTGGGACTGTCGCCTGGGTGGGGGGTCGTCTGCGTGGGACTTTCTGGGAGTGTGGGTCATCTGCGTGGGACTTTCTGGGACTGTCTCCTGGGTGGGGGTCGTCTGCGTGGGTCTTTCTGGGACTGGGGGTCGTCTGCGTGGGACTTTCTGGGACTGTCTCCTGTCTGGTGGGTCGTCTGCGTGGGACTTTCTGTGACTGTCTCCTGGGTGGGGGCCGTCTGCGTGGGACTTTCTGGGACTGGAGGTCTTCTGCATGGGACTTTCTGGGACTGTCTCCTGGGTGGGGGATCGTCTGCGTTGCTCTTTCTGTGACTGTCTCCTTGGTGGGGGCCGTCTGCGTGGGATTGTCTGGGACTGGGTGTCGTCTGCGTCGGACTTTCTGGGACTGTCTCCTGGGTGGGGAGTCGTCTGCGTGGGACTTTCTGGGAGTGGGGGTTTTCTGCGTGGTTCTTTCTGGGACTGTCCCTAGGTGGGGGTCGTCTGCCTGGGACTTTGTGCGACTGTCTTCTAGGTGGTGGGTCGTCTGCGTGGGACTTTCTGGGACTGTCGCCTGGGTGGGGGGTCGTCTGCGTGGGACTTTCTGGGACTGGGGATCGTCTGCGTGGGATTTCTGGGACTGGCGGTCATATGCGTGGGACTTTCTTGGACTGGGGGTCGTCTGCGTGGGACTTTCTGGGACTGGGGGTCGTCTGCGTGGGACTTTCTGGGAGTGTCTCCTGGGTGGGGGGGTCGTCTGCGTAGGACATTCTTGTACTGTCTCCTGGGTGGGGGGTCGTCTGCGTGGGACTTTCTGGGACTGGGGATCGTCTGCGTGGGACTTTCTGGGACTGTCTCCTGTCTGGGGGGTCGTCTGCGTGGGACTTTCTGGGAGTGGGAGATTTCTGCGTGGGTCTTTCTGGGACTGTCTCCTGGGTGGGGATCGTCTGCGTGGGACTTTGTGCGACTGTCTCCTGTCTGGTGGGTCGTCTGCGTGGGACTTTCTGGGACTGTCTCCTGAGTGAGGGGTCGTCAGCGTGGGACTTGCTTGGACTGGAGGTCGACTGCATGGGACTTTCTGGGACTGTCTCCTGGGCTGGGTGTCGTCTGCGTGGGACTTTCTGGGACTGTCTCCTGTCTCGTGGGTCGTCTGCGTGGGACTTTCTGGGAATGCGGGTCGTCTGCGTGGGACTTTCTGGGACTGTCTCCTGGGTGGGGGGGTCGTCTGCGTAGGACTTTCTTGGACTGGGGGTCGTCTGCTTGGGACTTTCTGGTACTGGGGGTCGTCTGCGTGGGACTTTCTTGGACTGTCTCCTGGGTTGGGGGGTTGTCTGCGTAGGACTTTCTTGGACTGACTCCTGGGTGGGGGGGTCGTCTGCGTGGGACTTTCTGGGACTGGGGTTCGTCTCCGTGGGACTTTCTGGGACTGGGGGTCGTCTGCGTGGGACTTTTGGGACTGTCGCCTGGTTGGGGGGTCGTCTGCGTGGGACTTTCTGGGACTGGGGGTCGTCTGCGTGGGACTTTCTGGGACTGTCTCCTCGGTGGGGGGTCGTCTGCGTGGGACTTTCTGGGACTGTGGGTCGTCTTCGTGGGACTTTCTGGGACTGGGGGCCGTCTGCGTGGGTCTTTCTGGGACTCTCTCCTGGGTCGGGGGTCGTCTGCGTAGGACTTTCTGGGACTGGGGGTCGTCTGCGTGGGTCTTTCTGGGACTGTCTCCTGGGTGGGGGTTCGTCTGCGTGGGACTATCTGGGACTGTCTCCCTGATGGGGTGTCGTCTGCGTGGGACTTTCTGGGACTGGGGTCGTCTGCGTCGGACTTTCTGGGACTGGGGTAGTCTGCGTGGGACTTTCTGGGTCTGTGTCCTTGGTGGGGGGGTCGTCTACGTGGGAATTGCTGGGACTGGGGGTCGTCTGCGTGGGACTTTCTGAGACTGGGGGTCATCTGCGTGGGACTTTCTTGGACTGGGGGTCGTCTGCGTGGGTCTTGCTGGGACTGTCTCCTGTCTGGGGGTCGTCTGCGCGGGACTTTCTTGGACTGGGGGTCGTCTGCGTGGGACTGCTTCCTGGGTGGGGGTTCGTCTGCGTGGGATATCTGGGACTATCTCCTGGGTGGGGGGTCGTCTGCATGGGACTTTCTGTGACTCGGTGTCGTCTGCGTGGGTCTTTCTTGGACTCTCTCCTGGGTGGGGGGTCGTCTGCGTGGGACTTTCTGGGACAGTCTCGTGGGTGGGGGTCGTCTGCGCGGGATTTTCTTGGACTGGGGGTCGTCTGCGTGGGTCTTGCTGGGACTGTCTCCTGTCTGGGGGTCGTCTGCGCGGGACTTTCTTGGACTGGGGGTCGTCTGCGTGGGACTGCTTCCTGGGTGGGGGTTCGTCTGCGTGGGATATCTGGGACTATCTCCTGGGTGGGGGGTCGTCTGCATGGGACTGTCTGTGACTCGGTGTCGTCTGCGTGGGTCTTTCTTGGACGCTCTCCTGGGTGGGGGGTCGTCTTCGTGGGACTTTCTGGGACTGTCTCCTGGGTGGGGAGTCGTCTGCGTGGGACTTTCTGGGACTGGGTGTCTTCTGCGTGGGTCTTTCTGGGACTGTCTCCTGGGTGGGGGTTCGTCTGCGTGGGACTTTCTGGGACTGTCTCCTGCGTAGGTGGTCGTCTACGTGGGACTTTCAGGGACTGGGTGTCGTCTGCGTGGGACTTTCTGGGACTGTCTACTGGGTGGGGGGTCGTCTGCGTGGGACTTTCTGCGACTGTCTCCTGTGTGGGGGGTCGTCTGCGTGGGACTTTCTGGGACTGTCTCCTGGGTGGGTGTTCGTCTGCGTGGGATTTTCTGGGACTGGGTGTCGTCTGCGTGGGACTTGCTGGGACACTCTCCTGACTGGGGGTGGTCTGCGTGGGACTTTCTTGGACTGGGGCTCGTCTGCGTGGGACTTTCTGGGACTGTCTGCTGGGTGGGAGGTCGTCTTCGTGGTAAATCTAGGACTGTCTCCTGGGTTGGGTGTCGTCTGCATGGGACTTTCTGGGCCTGGGTGTCGTCTGCGTGGGACTTTGTGGGACGGGGGGTCGTCTGCGTGGTAATTTCTGGGACTGGGGGTCGTCTTGTGGGTCTTTCTGGGACTCTCTCCTGGGTGGGGTGTCATCTGCGTGGGGCTTTCTGGGACTGTTTCCTGGGTGGGGGGTCGTCTGCATGGGACTTTCTGTGACTCGGTGTCGTCTGCGTGGTTCTTTCTTGGACTCTCTCCTGGGTGGGGGGTCGTCTGCGTGGGACTTTCTGGGACTGGGTGTCCTCTGCGTGGGTCTTTCTGGGACTGTCTCCTGGTTGGGGGTTCTTCTGCGTGGGACTTTTTGGCACGGTCTCCTGCGTGGGGGGTCGTCTGCCTGGGATTTTCAGGGACTGGCTGTCGTCTGCGTGGGACTTTCTGGGACTGTCTCCTGGGTGGGGAGTCTTCTGCGTGGGACTTTCTGGGACTGGGTGTCCTCTGCGTGGGTCTTTCTGGGACTGTCTCCTGGGTGGGGGTTCTTCTGCGTGGGACTTTTTGGCACGGTCTCCTGCGTGGGGGGTCGTCTGCCTGGGATTTTCAGGGACTGGCTGTCGTCTGCGTGGGACTTTCTAGGACTGTTTCCTGGGTGGGGGTCGTCTGCGTGATACGTTCTGTGACTGGGGGTCGTCTGCGTGAGACTTTCTGGGACTGTCTCCTGGGTGGGGGGTGGTCTGCGTGGGACTTTCTGGGACTGTCTCCTGTGTGGGGGGTCGTCTGCGTTGGACTTTCAGGGACTGTCTCCTGGGTGGGTGTTCGTCTGCGTGGGATTTTCTGGGACTGGGGGTCGTCTGCGTGGGTCTTTCTGGGACAGTCTCCTGGGTGCGTTGTCGTCTGCGTGGGACTTTGTGGGACTGGGGGTCGTCTGCGTAGTACTTTCTCGGACTGGGGGTCGTCTTGTGGGTCTTTCTGGGACTCTGTCCTGGGTGGGGGGTCATCTGCGTGGGGATTTCTGGGACTCTTTCCTGGGTGGGGACTTGTCTGCGTGGGACTTTCTGGGACTGTGGGTCGTCTGCGTGGGTCTTTCTGGGACAGTCTCCTAGGTGCGGTGTCGTCTGCGTGGGATTGTGTGGGACTGGGGGTCGTCTGCGTGGGACTTTCTTAGACTGGGGGTCGTCTTCGTGGGACTTTCTGGGACTTTCTCCTGGGTGTGGGGTCGTCTTTTTGGGACTTTCTTTGTCTGGCTCCTGCGTGGGACTTTCTGGGAATGGGGCTCGTCTGCGTGGGACTTTCTGGGACTGGGGGTCTTCTGCGTGTGTCTTTCTGGGACTGTCTTTTGGGTGGGGGTCGTCTGCGTGGGACTTTCTGGGAATGGGGCTCGTCTGCGTGGGACCTTTTGGGAGTGGGGGTCGTCTGCGTGGGACTTTCTGGGACTGTCTGCTGGGTGGGGATCGTCTGCGTGGGTTTTTCTGGGAGTGGGGGTCGTCTGCGTGAGACTTTCTGGGACTGTCTCCTGGGTGGGAGGTTGTCTGCGTGGGACTTTCTGTGACTGGGGGTCGTCTGCGTGGGACATTCTTGTATTGGGGGCTGTCTGCGTGGGACTTTCTGGTAGTGGGGGTCGTCAGCGTGGGACTTTCTTGGACTGTCTCCTGCGTGGGGGGTCGTCTGCGTGGGACTTTCAGGGCCTGGGTGTCGTCTGCGTGTGACTTTCTGGGACTGTCTCCTGGGTGCGGGTCATCTGCGTGGGATATCTGTGTCTGTCTCCTTGGTGGGGGGTCGTCTGCGTGGGACTCTCTGGGACTGGGGGTCGTCTGCGTGGGACTTTCTGGGACTGGGTGTCGTCTTCGTTGGTCTTTCTGGGACTGTCTCCTGGGTGGGGGTCGTCTGCGTGGGACTTTCTAGGACTGGGGTTCGTCTGCGTGGGACTCTCTGGGACTGGGGCCCTCTGCGTGGGACTTTTTGGGAGTGGGGGTCGTCTGCGTGGGACTTTCTGGGACTGTCTCCTGGGTGCGGGGTCGTCTGCGTGGGACTTTCTTGGACTGGGGGTCGTCTACGTGGGACTTTCTGGGACTGTCTCCTTGGTGGCGGTTCGTCTGCGTGGGACTTTCTGGTACTGTATCCTTGGTAGGGTGTCGTCTGCGATGGACTTTCTGGGACTGGTCGTCTTCTGCGTGGGACTGTCTCCTGGGTATGGGGTCGTCTGCGTGGGACTTTCTGGGAATGTGGGTCGTCTGCGTGGGACTTTCTGGGACTGTCTCCTGGTTGGGGGGTTGTCTGCCTGGGACTTTCTGAGACTGTTGGTCGTCTGCTTGATACTTTCTGGGACTGTCTCCTGGGTATGGGGTCGTCTGCTTGGGACTTTTGGGGACTGGGGGTCGTCTGCCTGGGACTTTTTGTGACTGGGGGTCGTCTGCTTGGGACTTTCTGGGAGTGGGGGTCTTCTGCATGGGACTTTCATGGACTGTCTCCTGGGTGGGGCGTCTTCTGCGTGGGACTTTCTGGGACTGGGGGTCGTCTGCATGGGACCTTCTGGGATTGGGGGTCGTCTGCTTGGGACTTTCTGGGACTGGGGGCCGTCTGCGTGAATCTTTCTGGTAGTGGGGGTCATCTGCGTGCGACTTTCTGGGACTGTCTCCTGGGTGGGGGATCTTCTGCGTGGGACTTTCTGGGACTGTCTCCTGGGTGGGGGGGTCGTCTGCCTGGGACTTTCACAAAAGAGCCAGGCTTATTCGGCTTGTAGCAGGCTGAGATTGCTTGTAAGGCAGTTTTTAAAAAAAAGACTGAAGATGTCGTTTTGTAGCAGCGTGAGATTGCTTGTAAGGCAGTTGCCACAAATGAGCCAGGAGAATTGGGTTTGCTGCAGCCTGAGATTGCTTGTAAGGCCGTTATCACAATAGAGCCAGGAGAATTCGTCTTGTAGCAGCCTGAGATTGCTTGCAAGGCAGTTCCCACAAAAGAGCCAGGAGAAATCGGTTCGTAGACGCCTGGGATTGCTTGTAAGGCAGGTGTCACAAAAGAGCCAGGCGTATTCGGATTGTAGCAGCCCGAGATTCGTTGTAAGGCAGTTGTCACAACACGCCAGGAGAAATGGGCTCGTAGCTGCGTGGGATTGCTTGTAAGGCAAATGGCACAAACAGCCAGGAGAATTGGCTTGCTGCAGCCTGAGATTGATTGTAAGGCAGTTGTCACAAAAGAGTCAGGAGATGTCGATTTTTAGCAACCTGAGATTGCTTGTAAGGCAGTGGTCACAAAAGTGACAGGCGTAGTCAGCTTGTAGCAGGCTGAGATTGATTTTAGCGCAGTTTTCACAGAAGAGCCAGCAGGTGTGGGCTTGTATCAGCCTGAGATTCCTTGTAAGGCAGTTTTCACAAAAGAGCCAGGAAATGCCGTTTTGTAGCAGCCTGAGATTGCTTGTAAGGGATTTTTCATTTGGTCAGATAGTAAAAAGTACAGTTTTAACCATGTGCGAAATTCTCAATTTGACACCGATATTATGTGGATTCTATAGAAAGGAATAATTAGAAATGCAGTCTTCTTGTGCACACTCGATTTTGGACGCTGTAAATTGTCAGACGACATACCACGCACATGGTGAAAGCTGTAATTTTCATTATCTGACCAAATGAAATATACCTGTAAACATGGACTAAACGAAAAAAAGGACACAATTTGATACCAATTTTGAAAAGATTTATTTTACTGGAAAAAAGTTATAAACAAGTGAAGTATGACTGATCTCCCAGTTTGGGCCGCATGACAATTTCCTCAAATGAACGAACACAAGACCACATACCGTTGAATTTAGCCCCGACTCTATTCGAGATGGAGGCAAAAGTTTTGTAATTATGGATAACGCACGAAATTCTCGACAATTTGTGACCGATATTATGGGGATTCTATAGAAAGGAATAATTAGAAATGCAGTCTTCTTGTGCACACTGGATTTCGGACGCTGTAAATTTTCAGACTACATACCACGCACATGGAGAAAGCTGTAATTTTTACGATCTGACCAAATGAATAATCCCTGTAAACATGGACTAAACAAAAAAATGCACAAAATTTGATACCAATATTGAAAAGTTTTCTTTTACTGGAAAAAACATATAAACAAGTGAAATATGACTGATCTCCCAGTTTAGGGCCGCATGAAGATTTCCTCAAATGAACGAACACAAGACCACATACCGTTGAATTTAGCCCCGACTATATTCAAGATGGAGACAAAAGTTTTGTAATTATGGATAACGCACGAAATTCTCGACAATTTGACACGGATATTATGTGGATTCTATAGAAAGAATAATTATAAATGCAGTCTTCGTGTGCACACTGGATTTCGGACGCTGTAAACTGTCAGACAACATACCGCGCACATGGTGAAAGCTGTAATTTTTACTATCTGACCAAATGAAAAATCCCTGTAAACATGGACTAAACCAAAAATCACACAATTTGATACCAATTTTGAAAAGATTTCTTTTACTGGAAATATTTATAAACAAGTGAAGTATGACTGATCTCCCAGTTTAGGGCCGCATGAAAATTACCTCAAATGAACGAACACAAGACCACATACCGTTGAATTTATCCCCGTCTCTATTCAAGATGGAGCCAAAAGTTTTGTAATTATGGATAACGCACGAAATTCTCGACAATTTGACACCGATATTATGTGGATTCTATAGAAAGGAATAATTAGAAATGCAGTCTACTTGTGCACACTGGATTTCGGACGCTGTAAATTGTCAGACAACATACTGCGCACATGGTGAAAGCTGTAATTTTTACTATCTGACCAAATGAAAAATCCCTGTAAACAATGACTAAACGAAGAAATGCACACAATTTGATACCAATTTTGAAAAATTTCTTTAACTGGAAAAAATTATAAACAAGTGAAGTATGACTGATCTCCCAGTTTAGGGCCGCATGAAAATTTCCTCAAATGAACGAACACAAGACCACATACCGTTGAATTTAGCCGCAACTCTATTCAAGATGGAGACAAAAGTTTTGTAATTATTGATAACGCACGAAATTCTCGACAATTTGAGATCGATATTATGGGGATTCTATAGAAAGGAATAATTAGAAATGCAGTCTTCTTGTGCACACTGGATTTCGGACGCTGTAAATTGTCAGACGACATAGCACGCACATGGTGAAAGCTGTAATTTTTACTATCTTACCAAATGAAAAATCCCTGTAAACATGGACTAAACGAAAACATGCACACGATTTCATAACAATTTTGAAAAGATTTCTTTTACTGGAAAAAAGTTATAAACAAGTGAAGTATGACTGATCTCCCAGTTTAGGGCCGCATGAAAATTTCCTCAAATGAACGAACACAAGACCACATACCGTTTAATTTAGCCCCGACTCTATTCAAGATGGAGACAAAAGTTTTGTAATTATGGATAACGCACGAAATTCTCGACAATTTGACACCGATATTATGTGGATTCTATAGAAAGGAATAATTAGAAATGCAGTCTTCTTGTGCACACTGGATTTCGGACGCTGTAAATTGTCAGACGACATACCACGCACATGGAGAAAGCTGTAATTTTTACTATCCGACCAAATGAAAAATCCCTGTAAACATGGACTAAACGAAAAAATGCACAAAATTTGATACCAATTTTGAAAAGTTTTCTTTTACTGGAAAATTTATAAACAAGTGAATTATGACTGATTTCCAAGTTTAGGGCCGCATGACAATTTCCGCAAATGAGGTAACACAAGTCCACATTCCGTTTAATTTCGACCCGACTCCAATCAATCTGTCAAAAAAACTTTTGTAATTATGGACAAGGTAAGAAATTCCCGACAATTGGAGAGCAATAATTTGTGGATTCTATAAAAACGCAAAATTACAAATGCATTCTTATTGTGTACACTGGAATTCGGACGCTGTAAATTGTCAGATGACATACCGCGCACATGGTGAAAGCTGTACTTTTTACTATCTGGGCAAATGAAAAATCCCTGTATACATAGACAAATCAAATAATTGCACTCAATTTGATACCCATTTTGAAAAGATTTCTTTTACTGGAAAAAGTTATAAACAAGGGAAATATGAGTGATTTCCCAGTTTAGGGCCGCATGACAATTTCCGCAAATGAGCTAACACAAGGCCCCATATCGTTGAATTTCGACTCGACTCTAATCAAGGTGTCGAAAAAACTTTTGTAATTAAGGATAAGGCAAGAAATTGCCGACAACTGTACATCAATATTTTGTGGATTCTATAAAAAGGAAAAATTAGAAATGCAGTCTTATTGTGCACACTGGAAATCGGACGCTGTAAATTGTCAGACGACATGCCGCGCCATGGTGAAAGCAGTACTTTTTACTAATTGACCAAATGAAAAATCCCTGTATACATAGACAAATCAAATAATTGCACACAATTTGATACCCATTTTGAAAATAATTCTTTTACTTTAAAAAAGTTATAAACAAGTGAAATATGACTGATTTCCCAGTTTAGGGCCGCATGACAATTTCCGCAAATGAGCTAACACAAGTCCCCATACCGTTGAATTTCGCCTCGACTCTATTCAATGTGTCGAAAATCTTTTGTAATTATGGATAAGGCTAGAAATTCGCGACAACTGGACACCAATATTTTGTGGATTCTATAAAAAGGAAAAATTAGAAATGCAGTCTTATTGTGCACACTGGAATTCGGACCCTGTAAATTGTCAGACGACAATCTGACCAAATGAAAAATCACTGTATTCATAGACCAAACAAATAATTGCACACAATTTGCTACCCATTTTGAAAATATTTCTTTTAATGGAAAAAAGTTATAAAGAACTGAAATATGACTGATTTCCCAGTTGAGGGCCGCATGAAAATTTCCGCAAATGAGCTAACACAAGTCCCCATATCGCTGAATTTCGCCTCGACTCTTATCAAGGTGTAGAAAAAACATTTGGTATTATGGTTAAGGCAAGAAATTCCCGACATTTGGACACCAATATTTTGTGAATTCGATAAAATGAAAAATTAGAAATGCAGTCTTATTTTGCACACTGGAATTCGGACGCTCTAAATTGTCAGATGACATACTGCGCACATGGTAAAAGCTGTACTTTTTACTATCTGATCAAATGAAAAATCCCTTACAAGCAATCTCAGGCTGCTACAAAACGTCATTTCCTGGCTCTTTTGTGAAAACTGCCTTACAAGCAATCTCAGGCTGATACAAGCCCACACCTGCTGGCTCTTCTGTGAAAACTGCGCTGAAATCAATCTCAGGCTGCTACAAGCTGACTACGCCTGTCTCTTTTGTGACAACTGCCTTACAAGCAATCTCAGGTTGCTAAAAATCATCATCTCCTGACTCTCTTGTGGCAACTGCCTTACAATTAATCTCAGGCTGCAGCAAGCCAATTCTCCTGGCTTTTTGTGCCATTTGCATTACAAGCAATCCCACGCAGCTACGAGCCCTTTTCTCCTGGCTTGTTGTGACAACTGCCTTACAACGAATCTCAGGCTGCAGCAAGCCCAATTCTCCTGGCTCATTTTGTGAAAACAGCCTTACAAGCAATCTCTGGCTGCTACAATCCAAATACGCCTGGCTCTTTTGTGACACCTGCCTTACAAGCAATCTCAGGCTGCTACGAGCCCATTTCTCCTGGCTTTTTGTGGAAAGTGCCTTACACGCAATCTAAGGATTCTACGAGCAGGTTCTCCTGGGAGATTTGTGAAAATTGCCTTACAAGCAATCTCATTCTTCTACAAGCCTACACCTGCTGGCACTTTTAAGACAACTGCATTACAAGCAATCTCAGGCTGCTAAAAAATGTATCTCCTGGCTATTTCGTGACAACTGCCTTACAAGCATTCTCAGGCTGCAGCATGCCCAATGTTCCTGGCTTTTTTGCCAATTGCCTTACAAAATATTCCCAGGCTGCTACGAGCCGATTTCTCAAGGCTCTTTTGTGGCGACTGCCTTACAAGCAATCTCAGGCTGCTACAAGACGAATTCTACTGGCTCTCTTGTTACAACTCCCTTACAAGCAATGTCAGGCTGCTACGATCCGATTTCTCTTAAGACTTTTGTGAAAACTGCCTTACATGAAATCTCAGGCTGCTACAAGCCGAATACGCCTTGCTCTTTTGTGGCAACTGCCTTACAAGCAGTCTCAGGCTGCTACAAAACGACATATCCTGGCTCTTTTGTGAAAACTGCCTTACAACAATCTCAGGCTAATACAAGCCTACACCTGCTGGCTCTTCTATGACAACAAGCAATCTCAGGCTGCTACGAGCCGATCACCTGGCTCTTTTGTGCCAATTGCCTTACAAGCCATCCCAGGCTGCTACTAGCGGATTTTTCCTGGCTCTTTTGTGGCAACTGCCTTACAAGCAATCTCAGGCTGCTTCAAGCCGAATTCTCCTGGCTCTTTTGTGACAACTGATTAAAAGCAATCCCAGGCTTCTACGAGCCGTCATCTCCTTTTTTTGTGACAAATGCCTTAAAAGCAATTTCAGACTGCTACAAGCCGTCTACGCCTGGCCTTACAAGCAATCTCAGGGTGCAGCAATCCTAATTCTACTGGCTTTTTTGCCAATTGCCTTACAAGCCATCCCAGGCTGCTACGGGCTGATTTCTTCTGGCTCTTTTGTGACAACTGCCTTACAAGCAATCTCAGGTTGCTAAAAATCGTCATCTCCTGACTCTTTTGTGGCAACTGCCTTACAATTAATCTCAGGCTGCAGCAAGCCAATTCTCCTGGCTTTTTGTGCCATTTGCATTACAAGCAATCCCACGCAGCTACGAGCCCTTTTCTCCTGGCTTGTTGTGACAACTGCCTTACAACGAATCTCAGGCTGCAGCAAGCCCAATTCTCCTGGCTCATTTTGTGAAAACAGCCTTACAAGCAATCTCAGGCTGCTACAAGCCGAATTCTCCTGGCTCTTTTGTGACAACTGCCTTACAAGCAATGTCAGGCTGCTCCGAGCCGACTTCTCTTGGCTCTCTTGTGAAAACTGCCTTACAAGCAATCTCAGGCTTCTACAAGCCAAATACGCCTTGCTCTTTTGTAGCAACTGCCTTACATGCAATCACAGCAGCAAGCCCAATTCTCTTGGATTTTTGTGCCAATTTCATTACAAGCAATTCCACGCAGCTACGAGCCCGTTTCCCCTGGCTTTTTGTGAAAATTGCTTTACACGCAATCTCAGGCTTCTACAAACTTACACCTGCTGACTCTTTTTTGACAACTCCCTTACAAGCAATCTCCCGCTGCTATCGGCCGACTTCTCCGGGCTATTTGTGAAAACTGTCTTACAAAGTATCTCAGGCTGCTACAAGCCGATTTCTCCTGCCTCTTTTGTGCCAACTTACTTCCAAGCAATCTCAGGCTGCTACGAGCCGACTACGCCTGGATCTTCTATGACAAATGCCTTACAAGCAATCTACGGCTGCAACAAATCGATCTCCTGGCTCTTTCGTGACAACTGTCTTACAAGAAATCTCAGGCTACTACAAGCTGACTACGCCCTTCTCTTTTGTGGCAACTGCCTTACAAGCAATCTCAGGCTGCAGCAAGCCCAATTCTCCTGGCTTTTTTTGCCAATTGCCTTACAAGTAATCCCAGGCTGCTACGAGCGTATTTCACCTAGCTCTTTTCTAGCAACTGCCTTACAAGCAATCTCAGGCCTCTACAAGACAAATTCTCCTGGGTCTTTTGTGAGAACTGCTTTACAAGCAATCTCAGGATGCTACGGGCCGACTACGCCTGGTTCTTCTATGACAAGTGGCTTACAAGCAAACTCAGGCTGCTACAAGCCGATTTCTCCTGGCTCTTTTTTCGCAACTGCCTTACAAGCAATTTCAGGCTGCTACGAGCCGACTTTTCTTGGTTCGTTTGTGAAAACTGCCTTACAAGCCATCTCAGGCTGCAGCAACCCCAACTCTTTTGGTTTTTGTGCCAATTGCCTTACAATCAATCCCAGGCGGCCACGATCCGATTTCTCCTGGCTCTTTTGTGGCAACTGCCTTACAAGTAATCTCAGGCTGCTACAAGCCGAATTCTTCTGGTCCTCTTGAGACAACTGCCTTACAATCAAAATCAGGCTGCTACAAACCCACATCTCCTGTCTCTTTTGTGAAAACTGCCTTACAAGCAATCTCAGCCTTTAACAAGATGAATACGCCTGTCTCTTTTGTGAAACTGCCTTGCAAGCAATCTCAGGCCGCTACAAATCGACATCTACTGTCTCTTTTGTGCGAACTGTCTTACTAGCAATATCAGGCTGCCGCTAGGCCAATTACTTTTTGTGCCAATTGCCTTAAAAAAGCAATCTCAAGCTGCAGCAATATGAATTCTCCTGGCTTTCTAAGCGAATTGCCTTACAAGCAATCTCAGGCTGCTAAGGCCGAATACGCCTGGCTCTTTTGTGACAACTGCATTACAAGCAATCACAGGCTGCCGTCAGCACAATTCTCCTGACATTTTCTGCCAATTGCCTTAAAAGCAATCCCAGGCGGCTACGTGCCGATTACTCCTGGGCTTTTGTGGTAACTGCTTTACAAGCAATCTCAGGCTGCAGCAATCCCAATTCTCTTGGGTTTTTTTTGCCAATGGACTTAGAAGCAATCCCAGGCGGCTACGACCCGATTTCTCCTGGCTCTTTTGTGGCAACTTCCTTACAAGCATGGCAGGCTGCTACGAGCCGATTTCTCCTGGCTCATTTGTGGCATCAGGCTGAGATTTCGAGTAAGGCAGTTTTCACAAAAGAGCCAAAAGAAGTCGGCTCGTAGCCGCCTGGGATTGCTTGTAAGGCAATTGGCACACAAAGCCAGGAGAATTTGGCTTGTAGCAGCCTGAGAATGCTTGTAAGGCATATGCCACAAATGACCCAGGAGAAATCGGCTCGTAACAGCCTGGGATTACAAGCAATCTCAGGCGGCCACTAGTCCAATTCTCCTGACTTTTTGTGCCAATTGCCTTACAAGAAATCCCAGGCTGCTACGTGCCGATTCCTCGTGACTCATTTTTGGCATCTGCCTTACAAGCATTCTCAGGCTGCTATAAGCCCAATTCTCCTGGCTTTTTGTGCCAATTGTCTTACAAGCCATCAGAGGCGGCTACGAGACGATTTCTCTTGGCTCTTTTGCAGCAACTGCCTTACAAGCAATCTCAGTCTGCAACACGCCTTTTGTGAAAACTGCCTTGCAAGCAATGTCAGACTGCTACGAGCCGACTTCTCTTGTCTCTTTTGTGAAAACTGCCTTAAAAGCAATCTCAGGCTGCTACAAACCCACATCTCTTGTCTCTTTTGTGAAAACTGCCTTACAAGCAATCTCAGCCTGTTACAAGCCGAATACGCCTGGCTCTTTTGTGAAACTGGCTTACAAGCAATATCAGGCTGCTACAAATCGACATATCCTGGCTCTTTTGTGACAACTGCCTTACAAGCAATCTCAGGCTGCCGCTAGTCCAATTCTCCTGACTTTTTGTGCCAATTGCCTTACAAGCAATCCCAGGCTGCTACGAAGCGATTTCTCCTGGCTCATTTTTGGCATTTGCCTTACAAGCATTCTCAGGCTGCAGCAATATGTATTCTTTTGGCTTTTTGTGCGAATTGGCTTACAAGCAATCCCAGGCGGTTACGAGCCGATCTCTCCTGGCGCTTTTGTGACAACTGCGTTACAAGCAATGTCAGGCTGCTACGAACCGACTTCTCTTGGCTCTTTTGTGACAACAGCCTGACAAGCAATCTCATGCTGCAGCAATCTCAATTCTCCTGGCATTTTGAGCCAATTGCCTTACTACGAGCCGATTTCTCATGGGCATTAGTGGCAACTGCTTTACAAGCAATCTCAGGCTGCTGCAAGCCGACTTCTCTTGGCCCTTTGTGCAAATATCCTTCCAAACAATCTCAGGCTGCTACAAACCGAATACGCCTGGCTCTTGTTTGAAACTGCCTAAGTCCCACGCAGACGACCCCCAGTCCGAGAAAGTCCCACGCAGACGACCCCCAGTCCTAGAAAGTACCACGCAGACGATCCCCCACCCAGGAGACAGTCCCAGAAAGTCCCACGCAGACGAAACTCAGTCCCAGAAAGTCCCACGCAGACGACCCCCCACCCAGGAGACAGTCCCAGAAAGTCCCACGGAGACGACACCCAGTCCCAGAAGGTCCCACGCAGACGACCCCCACCCAGGAGACTGTCCCAGAAAGTCCCAAACAGACGACCCCCACCCAGGAGACAGTCCCAGAAAGTCCAACGCAGACGACACCCATCCAGGAGACAGTCCCAGAAAGTCTCACGGAAAGGACCCCCAGTCCCAGAAAGTCACACGCAGACGACCCCCAACCCAGGAAACAGTCCAAGAAAGTCCCAAACAGACGACCCCCCCACCCAGGAGACAGTCCAAGAAAGTCCGACGCAGACGACCCCCAGTCATAGAAAGTCCCCCGCAGACGCCCCCCAGCCAGGAGACAGTCCCAGAAAGTCCGACGCAGACGACCCCAAGTCCAAGAAAGTCCCACACAGACGACCCCCAATCCCAGAATGTCCCACGCAGACGACCCCCAGTACCAGAATGTCCCAAGCAGACGACCCCCAACCCAGGAGACACTCCAAGAAAGTCCCAAACAGACGGTACTGAAATGAAAACTACATCAGCGTCATACGCTGGTTTCGTTTCTGTTTTTACATATACTCTCTATCGATGCATTTTTAAGCAATCGTGACGCGCTGCATCAGCCAATCATGTCATTCCACGTGTACTAACTCGTTGCTTTTTGACTGCATGCTCATTTAAACTCAGTTTTACCGCCCAAACATTTCTGATGTTACTGCCACCTAACGGTAAGTCTCTTGTAAATTTTAATAGCTTTTTTTTTTTAAATAAATAAATTGGCTATTAATTATTGATGATCCATTTTGGGTGTTATTGATAGACATTTTTTAAAGAAAGCTATAAAGCTTCTTTTTTTAAAATAAAATAAATTGGCTATTAATGATTGGTAATTCATTTTGGGTGCTATTGATAGACACTTTTTAAAGAAAGCTATAAAGCTTTCTTTAAAGATATTTAGTATTAACTATTGATTTTTACTCAAACCGATTAATTCTCACAGTCTTATTTTGGAAACAATCGATATCAATGCCTTAAATTGAGACTAAGTTTTCCAATGTGTCTACTAACCAAGATTTTTCATATATATATATATGGCTACTTTTAATGAATATTTATTGTAACGTTGTTCGAATTTTCTATAAATCTATTTTTTCTAAATCAACCTAACAGTCCCATTATTTTATCTCTAAATTTTTTAGTCAACTGCATTTCGAAGTTTGTGAAACAGAAGTAAGGTCTTGAATATTTAGCCTGGAAGACGAATCGGGGGAGAAGCGATATTCAGGATAACACCAAGCTAATTTGTTTAAATTATCCGACTAGGTCAAGCTTATTTATTATTGTTAAACGATAAACGCTTTCAGCATTTGAATAACTTCGTATATAATTTCGTCTTTGAAGGACACATACTTTGTAATTTAATGTTTTATTCGTTTTGAATTAAAATCCCGTCAGATATAGTTGATAGAGGGTTTATTTTATCATTTGCGACTTTTAACGTATTGAAATTAGTCTATAACATTTACACGTCATTGTATATTGAAGATGGATGTCGGAGAAGAAAAAACTGGTTGGACAATGTCAAAAATGGACAAGTATGACTACTAGAATTTTTTATGCCTGCCTTTGCTAGAGCGTTGTGGAGGAGATTCAATGTGGCTTTTGCATTCTGTTCCCCCTCACACACACACACACACACACACACACCCCCACCCAGGAGACAGTCCCAGAAAGTCCGACGCAGATGACCCCCAGTCATAGAAAGTACCACGCAGACGACCCCCAGTCCCAGAAAGTCCCACGTAGACGACCCCCCACCCAAGAGACAGTCCCAGAAAGTACCACGACGACCCCCAGTCATAGAATGTCCCACGCAGACGAACCCCAGTCCCAGAAAGTCTCACGCAGACGACCCCCCACCCAGGAGACAGTCCCAGAAAGTCCCACGCAGACGACACCCAGTCCCAGAATGTCCCACGTAGACGACCCCCCCACCCAGGAGACAGTCCCAGAAAGTCCGACGCAGACGACACCCAGTCCCAGAAAGTCCCACGCAGACGACACCCCACCCAAGAGACAGTCCCAGAGACGACCCCCCAGTCCAAGAAAGTCCCACACAGACGACCCCAAATCCCAGAAAGTCCCACGTAGACAACCCCCAGTCCCAGAAAGTCCCACGCAGACGACTCCCCACCCAGGAGACAGTCCAAGAAAGTCCCAAACAGACGACCCCCCACCCAGGAGACAGTCCCAGAAAGTCCGACGCAGACGACCCACAGTCATAGAAAGTCCAACGCAGACTATCCTCAGTCCCAGAAAGTCCCACATAGACGAGCCCCCACCCAGGAGACAGTCCCAGAATGTCCACGCAGACGACCACAGTACAAGAAAGTCCCACGCAGATGACCCCCAGGCCCACAAGGTCCCACGCCGACGAACCCCCAACGACGAGACAGTCCGAGAAAATCCCAAACAGTAGACACCCCACCCAGGAGACAGTACCAGAAAGTCCCACGCAGACGACCCCCTATCCAGGAGAGAGTCCCAGAAAGTCCCACGGAGACGACCCCCAGTCCAAGAAGGTTCCACGCAGACGACCCCACCCAGGAGATAGTCCCAGAACGTCCCAAACAGACGACCCCCCACCCACGAGACAGTCCCAGAAAGTCCCACGGAGACGACCCCCAGTCCAAGAATGTCCCACACAGACGACCCCCAATCCCAGAAAGTCCCATGCAGACGACCCCCAGTCCCAAAAAGTCCCACGCAGATGACCCCAAACGCAGGAGACAGTCCAAGAAAGTCCCAAACATACGACCCCACACCCAGGAGACAGTCCCAGAAAGTCTGACGCAGACGACCCCCAGTCATAGAAAGTCCCACGCAGACGACCCCCAGTCCCAGAATGTCCCACGTAGACGACCCCCCACCCAGGAGACAGTCCAAGAAAGTCCCACGCAGACGACCCCCAGTCATAGAAAGACCCAGGCAGACGACACCCAGTCCCAGAAAGTCCCACGCAGACGACCCCCCACGCAGGAGACAGTCCAAGAAAGTCCCAAACAGACGACCCCCACACCCAGGAGACAGTCCCAGAAAGTCCGACGCAGACGACCCCCAGTCATAGAAAGTCCCACGCAGCCGACCGTCAGTCCCAGAAAGTCCCACGTAATCGACCCCCCACCCAGGAGACAGTCCCAGAAAGTCCCACGAAGACGACAGCCAGTCCAAGAATGTCCCACACAGACGACCCTCAGTCCCAGAAAGTCCCACGCAGACGACCCCCAGTCCCAGAAAGTCCCACGCAGACGATCCCCAACCCAGGAGACAGTCCGAGAAAGCCCCAAACAGACGACCCCCCACCCAGGAGACAGTCCCAGAAAGTCCGACGCAGGCGACCCCCAGTCATAGAAAGTCCCACGCAAAGGACCCCCAGTCCCAGAATGTCCAACGTAGACGACCCCCTACCCAGGAGACTGTCCCAGAAAGTCCCACGCAGACGACCCCCAGTCATAGAAAGACCCACGCAGACGACACCCAGTCCCAGAAAGTCCCACGCAGACGACCCCCCACCCAGGAGACAGTCCCAGGAACTCCCACGAAGACGACCCCCAGTCCCAGAAAGTCCCACGCAGACGACCCCCACCCAGGAGACAGTCCCAGAAAGTCCCAAACGGAAGACCTGAACCCAGGAGACTGTCACAGAAAGTCCCACGCAGACGACCCCCAGTCCCAGAAAGTCCCACGCAGACAACCCCCAGTCCCAGAAAGTCCCACGCAGAAGACCCCCCAGTCAGGAGACTGTCACAGAAAGTCCCTAGCAGACGACCTCCCCAGTCCCAGAATGTCCCACGCAGATGTCCCCCAGTCCCACAAAGTCCCACGCAGACGACCCCCCACCCAGGAGACAGTCCCAGAAAGTCCCACGCAGACGACCCCCATTCCCAGAAAGTCCCACGCAGACGGCCCCACCCAGGAGACAGTCCCAGAAAGTCCCACGCAGACGACACCCCACCCAGGAGAGAGTCCCAGAAAGTCCCACGGAGACGACCCACAGTCCAAGAAAGTCCCACACAGACGACCCCCAATACCAGAAAGTCCCAGGCAGACGACCCCCAGTCCCAGAAAGTCCCACGCAGACGACCCCCCACGAAGGAGACAGTCCAAGAATGTCCCAAACAGAAGACCCCCCCACCCAGGAGACAGTCCCAGAAAGTCCGACGCAGACGACCCACAGTCATAGAAATTCCCACGCAGACGACCCTCAGTCCCAGACAGTCCCACGTAGACGACCACCCACCCAGGAGACAGTCCCAGAAAGTCCCACGCAGACGACCCCCAGTCCCAGAATGTCCGACGTAGACGACCCCCCACCCAGGAGACAGTCCCAGAAAGTCCGACGCAGACGACCCCCAGTCATAGAAAGTCCCACGCAGACGACACCCAGTCCCTGAAAGTCCCACGCAGACGAACGTCAGTCCCAGAAAGTCCCACGTAATCGACCCTCCACCCAGGAGACAGTCCCAGAAAGTCCCAAACAGACGACCCACCCACCCAGGAGACAGTCCCAGAAAGTCCGACGCAGACGACACCCAATCATAGAAAGTCCCACGCAGCCGACCGTCAGTCCCAGAAAGTCCCACGTAATCGACCCCCCACCCAGGAGACAGTCCAAGAAAGTCCCACGAAGACGACAGCCAGTCCAAGAATGTCCCACACAGACGACCCTGAGTCCCAGAAAGTCCCACGCAGACGAACCCCAGTCCCAGAAAGTCAAACGCAGACGATCCCCAACCCAGGAGACAGTCCCAGAAAGTCAGACGCAGGCGACCCCCAGTCATAGAAAGTCCCACGCAGACGACCCCCAGTCATAGAAAGACCCACGCAGACGACACCCAGTCCCAGAAAGTCCCACGCAGACGACCCCCTACCCAGGAGACAGTCCCAGAAACTCCCAGGAAGACGACCCCCAGTCCCAGAAAATCCCATGCAGACGACCCCCACCCAGGAGACAGTCCCAGAAAGTCCCAAACGGAAGACCCCAACCCAGGAGACTGTCCAAGAAAGTCCCACGCAGACGACCCACAGTCCCAGAAAGTCCCACGCAGACGACCCCCACCCTGGAGACTGTCCCAGAAAGTCCCACGCAGACAACCCCCAGTCCCAGAAAGTCCCACGCAGACGACCCCCCAGTCAGGAGAATGTCCCAGAAAGTCCCCAGCAGACGACCTCCCCAGTCCCAGAAAGTCCCACGCAGATGTCCCCCAGTCCCACAAAGTCCCACGCAGACGACCCCCCACCCAGGAGACAGTCCCAGAAAGTCCGACGCAGACGACACCCAGTCCCAGAACGTCCCACGCAGAGGGCACCCACCCAGGAGACAGTCCCAGAAAGTCCCACGCAGACGACCCCCCACCCAGGAGACACTCCGAAAAAGTCCTACGCAGACGACCCACAGTCCAAGAAAGTCCCACACAGACGACCCCCAATCCCAGAAAGTCCCAGGCAGACGACCCCCAGTCCCAGAAAGTCCAACGCAGACGACCCACAGTCATAGAAATTCCCACACAGACGACCCTCAGTCCTAGAAAGTCACACGTAGACGACCACCCACCCAGGAGACAGTCCCAGAAAGTCCAACGCAGACGAGCCCCAGTCCCACCATGTCCCAAGCAAACGACCCCCCACCCAGGAGACAGTCCGAGAAAGTCCACGCAGACGAACCCCACTCCCAGAAGGTCCCACGCCGACGACCCCCCAAACAGGGAACAGTCCAAGAAAGTCCCAAACAGACGATCCCCAACCCAGGAGACAGTCCCAGAAAGTCCCACGCAGACGACCCCCAAACCAGGGGACAGTCCAAGAAAGTCCCAAACAGACGATCCCCCACCCAGGAGACAGTCCCAGAAAGTCCGACGCAGACGACCCCCAGTCATAGAAAGTCCCACGCAGACGACCCGCAGTCCAAGTATGTCCCACGTAGACGACCCCCCACCCAGGAGACAATCCCAGAAAGTCCCACGCAGACGACCCCCAGTCATAGAAAGCCCCACGCAGACGAACCCCAGTCCAAGAAAGTCCCACGAGGACGACCCTGAGTCCCAGAAAGTCCCACGCAGACGAACCCCAGTCCCAGAAAGTCAAACGCAGACGATCCCCAACCCAGGAGACAGTCCGAGAAAGACCCAAACAGACGACCCCAACCCAGGAGACTGTCCCAGAAAGTCCCACGCACACGACCCCCAGTCCCAGAAAGTCCCAGGCAGAAAACCCCCTCACCCAGGAGACAGTCCCAGAAAGTCCCACGCAGACGACCCCCCAGTCTGGAATCAGTCCCAGAAAGTCCCACGAAGACGACCTCCCAGTCAGGAATCAGTCCCAGAACGTCCCAAACAGACGACCCCCCATTCACGAGACAGTCCCAGAAAGTCCCACGGAGACGAACCCCAGTCAGAGAAAGTCCGACACAGACGACCCCCAATCCCAGAAAGTCCCACGCAGACGACCCCCAGTCCCTAAAAGTCCCACGGAGACGACCCCCAACCCAGGAGACAGTCCAAGAAAGTCCCAAACATACGACCCCCCACCCAGGATACAGTCCAAGAAAGTCCGACGCAGACGACCCCCAGTCATAGAAAGTCCAACGCAGACGACCCCCAGTCCCAGAATGTCCCACGTAGAGACCCCCACCCAGGAGACAGTCAGAGAAAGTCCCAAACAGAAGACCCCCCCCACCCAGGAGACAGTCCCAGAACGTCCCACGCAGACGAGCCCCAGTCACAGATAGTCCCGCGCAGACGACCCACCCAGGAGAGAGTCCCAGAAATCACATGCAGATGACCCCCAGTCCCAGAAAGTCCCGCGCAGACGACCCCCCCAGGAGACAGTCCCAGAAAGTCCCATGCAGATGACCCCCAGTCCCAGAAACTCCCACGCAGATGAACCCCAGTTCCATCATGTCCCAAGCAAACGACCCCCCACCCAGGAGACAGTCCCAGAAAGTCCACGCAGACGTTGCCAGTACAAGAAAGTCCCACGCAGATGACCCCCAGTCCCAGAAGGTCCAACGCCGACGACCCCCATCCAGGAGACTGTCCCAGAAAGTCCCAAACAGTCGACACCCCACCCAGGAGACAGTCCCAGAAAGTCCCACGCAGACTACACCCATCCAGGAGACAGTCCCAGAAAGTCCCCAACAGACGACCCCAACCCAGGAGACTATCCCAGAAAGTGCAACGCAGACGACCCCCTGTCCCAGAAAGTCCCACGCAGACGACCCCCACCCAGGAGACAGTCGCAGAAAATCCCACGCAGATGACCCCCAGTCCAACAAAGTCCTACGCAGAAGACCCCCCACCCAGGAGACAGTCCCAGAAAGTCCCACGCAGACGAGCCCATTCCAAGAAAGTCCCACGCAGACGACCCCCCACCCAGGAGACATCCCAGAATGTCCAACGGAGACGACACCCAGTCCCAGAAAGTCCCACGCAGACGACCCCACACTCACGAGACAGTCCCAGAAAGTCCAACGCAGACGACCCCCAGTCCCAGAAAGTCCCACGCAGACGAACCCCAGTCCCATTCTGTCCCAAACAAACGACCCCCCACCCAGGAGACAGTCCCAGAAAGTCCGACGCAGACGACGCCCAGTCATAGAAAGTCCCACGCAGACGACCCTCAGTCCTAGAAAGTCCCACGTAGACGACCCCCACCCAGGAGACTGTCCCAGAAAGTCCCAAACAGTCGACACCCCACCCAGGAGACAGTCCCAGAAAGTCCTACGCAGACGACCGCCAGTCCAAGAATGTCCCACACAGACGACCCCCAATCCCAGAAAGTCCACGCAGACGACACCCCACCCAAGAGACAGTCCTATAAAGTCCCACGCAGACGACTCACAGTCCCAGAAAGTCCCACGCAGACGAACCCCAATCCAAGGAAGTCCCACGCAGACGACCCCCAGTCCCAGAAAATCCCACGGAGACGACCCCCCACCCAGGAGACAGTCCCAGAAAGTCCCAAACAGACGACCCCCACCCAGGAGACAGTCTCAGAAAGTCCCACGCAGACGACCCCAGTCCCAGAATGTCTCACCCAGACGACCCCCAGTCCCAGAAAGACCCACGCAGACGACCCTCCACCCAGGAGACAGTCCCAGAAAGTCCCACGCAGACGACCCCCAGTCCCAGAAATCCCAGGCAGACGACCCCCACCCAGGAGACAGTCCAAGAAAGTCTCACGCAGACACCCCACCACCCAGGAGTCAGTCCCAGAGAGTCCCACGAAGAGGACCCCCAGTCCCAGAAAGTCCCACGCAGACGACCCCCAGTCCAAGAAAGTCCCACAGAGACGACCCCTAATCCCAGAATGTCCCACGCAGACGACCCCCAGTCCCAGAAAGTCCCACGCAGACGACCCCCCACCCAGGAGACAGTCCAAGAATGTTCCAAACAGACGACGCCCCAACCAAGAGACAGTCCCAGAAAATCCCACGCAGACGAACCCCAGTCCCAGAAAGTCCCACGTAGACGACCCCCCAGCCAGGAAACAGTCCCAGAAAGTCCCATGCAGACGACCCCCAGTCAGGAGACAGTCCCACGCAGACGACCCCCCACCCAGTAGACAGTCCCAGAAAGTCCCAAACAGACGACCCCCTGTCCCAGAAATTCCCACGCAGACGACCCGCCACCCAGTAGACAGTCCCAGAAAGTCCCAAACAGACGACCCCCACCCAGGAGACAGTCGCAGAAAGTCCTACGCAGAAGACCCCCCACCCAGGAGACTGTCCCAGAAAGTCCCACGCAGACGAACCCCAGTCCAAGAAAGTCCCACACAGACGACCCCCAATCCGAGAAAGTCCCACGCAGATGACACCCAGTCCCAGAAAGTCCCACGCAGACGACCCCCCACCCAGGCGACATCCCAGAAAGTCCCACGAAGACGACCCACCACCTAGAAGACAGTCGCACAAAGTCCCAGGCAGACGACCCCCACCCAGGAGACAGTCCCAGAAAGTCCGACGCAGAAAACCCCCACTACCAGAAAGTCCCACGCAGACGACTCCCCACCCAGGAGACAGTCCCAGAAAGTCCCACGCAGACGACACCCAGTCCCAGACAGTCCCACGCAGACGGCCCCCACCAAGGAGACAGTCACAGAAAGAGCAACGCGGACGACCCCCCACCCAGGAGACAGTCCCAGAAAGTCCCACGCAGACGACCCCCACTCCCAGAAAATTCCCACGCAGACGACCCCCCACCCAGGCGACAGTCCCAGAAAGTCCCACGCAGACGACACACAGTCCCAGAAAGTCCCACGCAGACGACCCCCCACCCAGGCGACAGTCCCAGAAAGTCCCACGCAGACGACCCTCAGTCCCAGAAAGGCTCACGCAGACGAACCCCAGTCCCAGAAAGTCCCACGCAGACGACCCCCCCACCCAGGAGACAGTCCCAGAAAGTCCCACGCAGACGACCCGCATTCCCAGAAAGTCCAACGCAGACGACACCCAGCCCATGTGAGACTCCCAGAAAGTCCCATGCAGACGACCTCCAGTCCCATAAAGTCCCACGCAGACGACCCCTCGCCCAGGAGACAGTCCCAGAAAGTCCCACGCAGACGACCCACGAGACAGGTGACAGTCCCAGAAAGTCACACGCAGACGACCCAAGTCCCAGAAAGTCCCACGCAGACGACCCCCGACCCAGGAGTCACTCCCAGAAAGTCCCACGCAGAAAGTCCCACGCAGACGGCCCCCACCCAGGAGACAGTAACAGAAAGTCCCACGCAGACGACACCCAGCCCAGGAGACAGTCCCTGAAATTCCCATGCAGTCGACCTCCAGTCCCAGCAAGTCCCACGCAGACGATCCCTAACCCAGGAGACAGTCCCAGAAAGTCCCACGCAGACGACCCACCAGACAGGAGACAGTCCCAGAAAGTCCCACGCAGACGACCCCCAGTCCCAGAAAGTCCCACGAAGACGACCCCCCACCCAGGAGACAGTCCCAGAAAGTTCCACGCAGACGACCCCCACTCCCAGAAAGTCCCACGCAGACGACCCCCAGTCCCAGAAAGTCCCACGCAGACGACCACCACTCCCAGAAAATCCCACGCAGACGACCCCCCACCCAGGCGACAGTCCCAGAAAGTCCCACGCAGACGACCCCCCACCCAGTAGACAGTCCCAGAAAGTCCCAAACAGACGACCCCCTGTCCCAGAAATTCCCACGCAGACGACCCGCCACCCAGTAGACAGTCCCAGAAAGTCCCAAACAGACGACCCCCACCCAGGAGACAGTCGCAGAAAGTCCTACGCAGAAGACCCCCCACCCAGGAGACTGTCCCAGAAAGTCCCACGCAGACGAACCCCAGTCCAAGAAAGTCCCACACAGACGACCCCCAATCCGAGAAAGTCCCACGCAGATGACACCCAGTCCCAGAAAGTCCCACGCAGACGACCCCCCACCCAGGCGACATCCCAGAAAGTCCCACGAAGACGACCCACCACCTAGAAGACAGTCGCACAAAGTCCCAGGCAGACGACCCCCACCCAGGAGACAGTCCCAGAAAGTCCGACGCAGAAAACCCCCACTACCAGAAAGTCCCACGCAGACGACTCCCCACCCAGGAGACAGTCCCAGAAAGTCCCACGCAGACGACACCCAGTCCCAGACAGTCCCACGCAGACGGCCCCCACCAAGGAGACAGTCACAGAAAGAGCAACGCGGACGACCCCCCACCCAGGAGACAGTCCCAGAAAGTCCCACGCAGACGACCCCCACTCCCAGAAAATTCCCACGCAGACGACCCCCCACCCAGGCGACAGTCCCAGAAAGTCCCACGCAGACGACACACAGTCCCAGAAAGTCCCACGCAGACGACCCCCCACCCAGGCGACAGTCCCAGAAAGTCCCACGCAGACGACCCTCAGTCCCAGAAAGGCTCACGCAGACGAACCCCAGTCCCAGAAAGTCCCACGCAGACGACCCCCCCACCCAGGAGACAGTCCCAGAAAGTCCCACGCAGACGACCCGCATTCCCAGAAAGTCCAACGCAGACGACACCCAGCCCATGTGAGACTCCCAGAAAGTCCCATGCAGACGACCTCCAGTCCCATAAAGTCCCACGCAGACGACCCCTCGCCCAGGAGACAGTCCCAGAAAGTCCCACGCAGACGACCCACGAGACAGGTGACAGTCCCAGAAAGTCACACGCAGACGACCCCCGACCCAGGAGTCACTCCCAGAAAGTCCCACGCAGAAAGTCCCACGCAGACGGCCCCCACCCAGGAGACAGTAACAGAAAGTCCCACGCAGACGACACCCAGCCCAGGAGACAGTCCCAGAAATTCCCATGCAGTCGACCTCCAGTCCCAGCAAGTCCCACGCAGACGATCCCTAACCCAGGAGACAGTCCCAGAAAGTCCCACGCAGACGACCCACCAGACAGGAGACAGTCCCAGAAAGTCCCACGCAGACGACCCCCAGTCCCAGAAAGTCCCACGAAGACGACCCCCCACCCAGGAGACAGTCCCAGAAAGTTCCACGCAGACGACCCCCACTCCCAGAAAGTCCCACGCAGACGACCCCCAGTCCCAGAAAGTCCCACGCAGACGACCACCACTCCCAGAAAATCCCACGCAGACGACCCCCCACCCAGGCGACAGTCCCAGAAAGTCCCACGCAGACGACCCCCCACTCAGGCGACAGTCCCAGAAAGTCCCACGCAGACGACCCCCAGTCCCAGAAAGTCCCACGCAGACGAACCCCAGTCCCAGAAAGTCCCACGCTGACGACCCCCCCCACCCAGGATACAGTCCAAGAAAGTCCTACGCAGACGACCCCCCAACCCAGGAGACAGTCCACGAAAGTCCCACGCAGAAGACCCCCAGTACCAGAAAGTCCCAAGCAGACGACCCCCAGTCCCACAACGTCCCACGAAGACGACCCCCCACCCAGCAGACATTTCCCAGAAAGTCCCACGCAGACGACACCCAGTCCCAGAAAGTCCCACGCAGACCACCCCCAGTCACAGAAAGTCCCACGCAGACCACCCCCAGTCACAGAAAGTCCCACGCAGACGACCCCCCACCCAGGAGACAGTCCAAGAAAGTCCAACGGAGACGACCCCCCCACCCAGGCGACAGTCCCAGAAAGTCCCACGCAGACGACCCCCAGTCCCAGAAAGTCCCACGCAGACGACCCCCCAACCAGGCGACAGTCCCAAAAGTCCCACGCAGACGACCCCCAGTCCCAGAAAGTCCCACGGAGACGAACCCCAGTCCCAGAAAGTCCCACGCAGACGACCCCCCCCACCCAGGAGTCAGTCCAAGAAAGTCCTACGCAGACAACCCCCCAACCCAGGAGACAGTCCAAGAAAGTCCCACGCAGACGACCCCCAGTACCAGAAAGTCCCAAGCAGACGACCCCCAGTCCAAGAAAGTCCTACGCAGACGACCCCCCCACCCAGGAGACAGTCCCAGAAAGTCCCACGCAGACGACCCCCACTCCCAGAAAGTCCCACGCTGACGACCCCCCCACCCAGGCGACAGTCCCAGAAAGTCCCACGCACACGACCCCCAGTCCCAGAAAGACCCACGCAGACGACCCACCACCTAGAAGACAGTCGCACAAAGTCCCACGCAGACGATCCCCACCCAGGAGACAGTCCCAGAAAGACCCACGCAGAAATCTCCCACTCCCAGAAAGTCCCACGCAGACGACCCCCCAGACAGGAGACAGTCCAAGAAAGTCCCACGCAGACGATCCCCAGTCCCAGAAAGTCCCACGCAGACGACCCCCCACCCAGGAGACAGTACAAGAAAGTCCTACGCAGACGACCCCCCCACCCAGGAGACACTCCCAGAAAGTCCCACGCAGACGACCCCCAGTCCCAGAAAGTCCCACGCATATGACCGCCAGTCCCAGAAATCCCACGCAGACGATCCCCAGTCCCAGAAAGTCCCACGCAGACGACCCCCCACCCAGGCGACAGTCCCAGAAAGTCCCACGCAGACGACCCAGCACCTAGAAGACAGTCGCACAAAGTCCCAGGCAGACGACCCCCACCTAGGAGACAGTCCCAGAAAGAACCACGCAGAAAACCCCCACTCCCAGAAAGTCCCACGCAGACGACTCCCCACCAAGGAGACAGTCCCAGAAAGTCCCACGCAGACGACCCCCAGTCCCAGAAAGTCCCACGCAGACGACCCCCCACCCAGTCGACAGTCCCAGAAAGTCCCACGCAGACGACCCACCACCTAGAAGACAGTCGCACAAAGTCCCAGGCAGACGACCCCCCATCCAGGAGACAGTCCCAGAAAGTCCCACGCAGACAACCCACACTCCCAGAAAGTCCCACGCAGACGACCCCCCCACCCAGGAGACAGTCCCAGAAAGTCCGACGCAGACGACGCCCAGTCATAGAAAGTCCCACGCAGACGACCCTCAGTCCTAGAAAGTCCCACGTAGACGACCCCCACCCAGGAGACTGTCCCAGAAAGTCCCAAACAGTCGACACCCCACCCAGGAGACAGTCCCAGAAAGTCCTACGCAGACGACCGCCAGTCCAAGAATGTCCCACACAGACGACCCCCAATCCCAGAAAGTCCACGCAGACGACACCCCACCCAAGAGACAGTCCTATAAAGTCCCACGCAGACGACTCACAGTCCCAGAAAGTCCCACGCAGACGAACCCCAATCCAAGGAAGTCCCACGCAGACGACCCCCAGTCCCAGAAAATCCCACGGAGACGACCCCCCACCCAGGAGACAGTCCCAGAAAGTCCCAAACAGACGACCCCCACCCAGGAGACAGTCTCAGAAAGTCCCACGCAGACGACCCCAGTCCCAGAATGTCTCACCCAGACGACCCCCAGTCCCAGAAAGACCCACGCAGACGACCCTCCACCCAGGAGACAGTCCCAGAAAGTCCCACGCAGACGACCACCAGTCCCAGAAATCCCAGGCAGACGACCCCCACCCAGGAGACAGTCCAAGAAAGTCTCACGCAGACACCCCACCACCCAGGAGTCAGTCCCAGAGAGTCCCACGAAGAGGACCCCCAGTCCCAGAAAGTCCCACGCAGACGACCCCCAGTCCAAGAAAGTCCCACAGAGACGACCCCTAATCCCAGAATGTCCCACGCAGACGACCCCCAGTCCCAGAAAGTCCCACGCAGACGACCCCCCACCCAGGAGACAGTCCAAGAATGTTCCAAACAGACGACGCCCCAACCAAGAGACAGTCCCAGAAAATCCCACGCAGACGAACCCCAGTCCCAGAAAGTCCCACGTAGACGACCCCCCAGCCAGGAAACAGTCCCAGAAAGTCCCATGCAGACGACCCCCAGTCAGGAGACAGTCCCACGCAGACGACCCCCCACCCAGTAGACAGTCCCAGAAAGTCCCAAACAGACGACCCCCTGTCCCAGAAATTCCCACGCAGACGACCCGCCACCCAGTAGACAGTCCCAGAAAGTCCCAAACAGACGACCCCCACCCAGGAGACAGTCGCAGAAAGTCCTACGCAGAAGACCCCCCACCCAGGAGACTGTCCCAGAAAGTCCCACGCAGACGAACCCCAGTCCAAGAAAGTCCCACACAGACGACCCCCAATCCGAGAAAGTCCCACGCAGATGACACCCAGTCCCAGAAAGTCCCACGCAGACGACCCCCCACCCAGGCGACATCCCAGAAAGTCCCACGAAGACGACCCACCACCTAGAAGACAGTCGCACAAAGTCCCAGGCAGACGACCCCCACCCAGGAGACAGTCCCAGAAAGTCCGACGCAGAAAACCCCCACTACCAGAAAGTCCCACGCAGACGACTCCCCACCCAGGAGACAGTCCCAGAAAGTCCCACGCAGACGACACCCAGTCCCAGACAGTCCCACGCAGACGGCCCCCACCAAGGAGACAGTCACAGAAAGAGCAACGCGGACGACCCCCCACCCAGGAGACAGTCCCAGAAAGTCCCACGCAGACGACCCCCACTCCCAGAAAATTCCCACGCAGACGACCCCCCACCCAGGCGACAGTCCCAGAAAGTCCCACGCAGACGACACACAGTCCCAGAAAGTCCCACGCAGACGACCCCCCACCCAGGCGACAGTCCCAGAAAGTCCCACGCAGACGACCCTCAGTCCCAGAAAGGCTCACGCAGACGAACCCCAGTCCCAGAAAGTCCCACGCAGACGACCCCCCCACCCAGGAGACAGTCCCAGAAAGTCCCACGCAGACGACCCGCATTCCCAGAAAGTCCAACGCAGACGACACCCAGCCCATGTGAGACTCCCAGAAAGTCCCATGCAGACGACCTCCAGTCCCATAAAGTCCCACGCAGACGACCCCTCGCCCAGGAGACAGTCCCAGAAAGTCCCACGCAGACGACCCACGAGACAGGTGACAGTCCCAGAAAGTCACACGCAGACGACCCAAGTCCCAGAAAGTCCCACGCAGACGACCCCCGACCCAGGAGTCACTCCCAGAAAGTCCCACGCAGAAAGTCCCACGCAGACGGCCCCCACCCAGGAGACAGTAACAGAAAGTCCCACGCAGACGACACCCAGCCCAGGAGACAGTCCCTGAAATTCCCATGCAGTCGACCTCCAGTCCCAGCAAGTCCCACGCAGACGATCCCTAACCCAGGAGACAGTCCCAGAAAGTCCCACGCAGACGACCCACCAGACAGGAGACAGTCCCAGAAAGTCCCACGCAGACGACCCCCAGTCCCAGAAAGTCCCACGAAGACGACCCCCCACCCAGGAGACAGTCCCAGAAAGTTCCACGCAGACGACCCCCACTCCCAGAAAGTCCCACGCAGACGACCCCCAGTCCCAGAAAGTCCCACGCAGACGACCACCACTCCCAGAAAATCCCACGCAGACGACCCCCCACCCAGGCGACAGTCCCAGAAAGTCCCACGCAGACGACCCCCCACCCAGTAGACAGTCCCAGAAAGTCCCAAACAGACGACCCCCTGTCCCAGAAATTCCCACGCAGACGACCCGCCACCCAGTAGACAGTCCCAGAAAGTCCCAAACAGACGACCCCCACCCAGGAGACAGTCGCAGAAAGTCCTACGCAGAAGACCCCCCACCCAGGAGACTGTCCCAGAAAGTCCCACGCAGACGAACCCCAGTCCAAGAAAGTCCCACACAGACGACCCCCAATCCGAGAAAGTCCCACGCAGATGACACCCAGTCCCAGAAAGTCCCACGCAGACGACCCCCCACCCAGGCGACATCCCAGAAAGTCCCACGAAGACGACCCACCACCTAGAAGACAGTCGCACAAAGTCCCAGGCAGACGACCCCCACCCAGGAGACAGTCCCAGAAAGTCCGACGCAGAAAACCCCCACTACCAGAAAGTCCCACGCAGACGACTCCCCACCCAGGAGACAGTCCCAGAAAGTCCCACGCAGACGACACCCAGTCCCAGACAGTCCCACGCAGACGGCCCCCACCAAGGAGACAGTCACAGAAAGAGCAACGCGGACGACCCCCCACCCAGGAGACAGTCCCAGAAAGTCCCACGCAGACGACCCCCACTCCCAGAAAATTCCCACGCAGACGACCCCCCACCCAGGCGACAGTCCCAGAAAGTCCCACGCAGACGACACACAGTCCCAGAAAGTCCCACGCAGACGACCCCCCACCCAGGCGACAGTCCCAGAAAGTCCCACGCAGACGACCCTCAGTCCCAGAAAGGCTCACGCAGACGAACCCCAGTCCCAGAAAGTCCCACGCAGACGACCCCCCCACCCAGGAGACAGTCCCAGAAAGTCCCACGCAGACGACCCGCATTCCCAGAAAGTCCAACGCAGACGACACCCAGCCCATGTGAGACTCCCAGAAAGTCCCATGCAGACGACCTCCAGTCCCATAAAGTCCCACGCAGACGACCCCTCGCCCAGGAGACAGTCCCAGAAAGTCCCACGCAGACGACCCACGAGACAGGTGACAGTCCCAGAAAGTCACACGCAGACGACCCCCGACCCAGGAGTCACTCCCAGAAAGTCCCACGCAGAAAGTCCCACGCAGACGGCCCCCACCCAGGAGACAGTAACAGAAAGTCCCACGCAGACGACACCCAGCCCAGGAGACAGTCCCAGAAATTCCCATGCAGTCGACCTCCAGTCCCAGCAAGTCCCACGCAGACGATCCCTAACCCAGGAGACAGTCCCAGAAAGTCCCACGCAGACGACCCACCAGACAGGAGACAGTCCCAGAAAGTCCCACGCAGACGACCCCCAGTCCCAGAAAGTCCCACGAAGACGACCCCCCACCCAGGAGACAGTCCCAGAAAGTTCCACGCAGACGACCCCCACTCCCAGAAAGTCCCACGCAGACGACCCCCAGTCCCAGAAAGTCCCACGCAGACGACCACCACTCCCAGAAAATCCCACGCAGACGACCCCCCACCCAGGCGACAGTCCCAGAAAGTCCCACGCAGACGACCCCCCACTCAGGCGACAGTCCCAGAAAGTCCCACGCAGACGACCCCCAGTCCCAGAAAGTCCCACGCAGACGAACCCCAGTCCCAGAAAGTCCCACGCTGACGACCCCCCCCACCCAGGATACAGTCCAAGAAAGTCCTACGCAGACGACCCCCCAACCCAGGAGACAGTCCACGAAAGTCCCACGCAGAAGACCCCCAGTACCAGAAAGTCCCAAGCAGACGACCCCCAGTCCCACAACGTCCCACGAAGACGACCCCCCACCCAGCAGACATTTCCCAGAAAGTCCCACGCAGACGACACCCAGTCCCAGAAAGTCCCACGCAGACCACCCCCAGTCACAGAAAGTCCCACGCAGACCACCCCCAGTCACAGAAAGTCCCACGCAGACGACCCCCCACCCAGGAGACAGTCCAAGAAAGTCCAACGGAGACGACCCCCCCACCCAGGCGACAGTCCCAGAAAGTCCCACGCAGACGACCCCCAGTCCCAGAAAGTCCCACGCAGACGACCCCCCAACCAGGCGACAGTCCCAAAAGTCCCACGCAGACGACCCCCAGTCCCAGAAAGTCCCACGGAGACGAACCCCAGTCCCAGAAAGTCCCACGCAGACGACCCCCCCCACCCAGGAGTCAGTCCAAGAAAGTCCTACGCAGACAACCCCCCAACCCAGGAGACAGTCCAAGAAAGTCCCACGCAGACGACCCCCAGTACCAGAAAGTCCCAAGCAGACGACCCCCAGTCCAAGAAAGTCCTACGCAGACGACCCCCCCACCCAGGAGACAGTCCCAGAAAGTCCCACGCAGACGACCCCCACTCCCAGAAAGTCCCACGCTGACGACCCCCCCACCCAGGCGACAGTCCCAGAAAGTCCCACGCACACGACCCCCAGTCCCAGAAAGACCCACGCAGACGACCCACCACCTAGAAGACAGTCGCACAAAGTCCCACGCAGACGATCCCCACCCAGGAGACAGTCCCAGAAAGACCCACGCAGAAATCTCCCACTCCCAGAAAGTCCCACGCAGACGACCCCCCAGACAGGAGACAGTCCAAGAAAGTCCCACGCAGACGATCCCCAGTCCCAGAAAGTCCCACGCAGACGACCCCCCACCCAGGAGACAGTACAAGAAAGTCCTACGCAGACGACCCCCCCACCCAGGAGACACTCCCAGAAAGTCCCACGCAGACGACCCCCAGTCCCAGAAAGTCCCACGCATATGACCGCCAGTCCCAGAAATCCCACGCAGACGATCCCCAGTCCCAGAAAGTCCCACGCAGACGACCCCCCACCCAGGCGACAGTCCCAGAAAGTCCCACGCAGACGACCCAGCACCTAGAAGACAGTCGCACAAAGTCCCAGGCAGACGACCCCCACCTAGGAGACAGTCCCAGAAAGAACCACGCAGAAAACCCCCACTCCCAGAAAGTCCCACGCAGACGACTCCCCACCAAGGAGACAGTCCCAGAAAGTCCCACGCAGACGACCCCCAGTCCCAGAAAGTCCCACGCAGACGACCCCCCACCCAGTCGACAGTCCCAGAAAGTCCCACGCAGACGACCCACCACCTAGAAGACAGTCGCACAAAGTCCCAGGCAGACGACCCCCCATCCAGGAGACAGTCCCAGAAAGTCCCACGCAGACAACCCACACTCCCAGAAAGTCCCACGCAGACGACCCCCCCACCCAGGCGACAGTCCCAGAAAGTCCCACGCAGACGACCCCCAGTCCCAGAAAGTCCCACGCAGACGACCCCCCACCCAGTCGACAGTCCCAGAAAGTCCCACGCAGACGACCCCCATTCCCAGAATTCCCACGCAGACGACCCCCCACCCAGGAGACAGTCCCAGAAAGTCCCACGCAGACGACACCCAGTCCCAGAAAGTCCCACGCAGACGGCCACCACCAAGGAGACAGTCACAGAAAGAGCAACGCAGACGACCCCCCAACCCAGGAGACAGTCCCAGAAAGTCCCATGCAGAAGACCTCCAGTCCCAGAAAGTCCCACGCAGACGAACCCTCACCCAGGAGACAGTCCCAGAAAGTCCCACGCAGACGACCCACCAGACAGGTGACAGTCCCAGAAAGTCCCACGCAGACGGCCCCCACCCAGGAGACAGTCCCAGAAAGTCCCACGCAGACGACCCCCACTCCCAGAAAGTCCCACGCAGACGACCCCCCCACCCAGGCGACAGTCCCAGAAAGTCCCACGCAGCCGACCCCCAGTCCCAGATAGACCCACGCAGACGACCCCCACCCAGGAGACAGTCCAAGAAAGTCCCACGCAGACGACCCCCACTCCCAGAAAGTCCCACGCAGACGACCCCCCCACCCAGGCGACAGTCCCAGAAAGTCCCACGCAGACGACACCCACTCCCAGAAAGTCCCACGCAGACGACCCCCCACCCAGGCGACAGTCCCAGAAAGTCCCACGCAGACGACCCTCAGTCCCAGAAAGGCTCACGCAGACGAACCCCAGTCCCAGAAAGTCCCACGCAGACGACCCCCCCACCCAGGAGTCAGTCCAAGAAAGTCCTACGCAGACAACCCCCCAACCCAGGAGACAGTCCAAGAAAGTCCCACGCAGACGACCCCCAGTACCAGAAAGTCCCAAGCAGACGACCCCCAGTCCAAGAAAGTCCTACGCAGACGACCCCCCACCCAGGAGACAGTCCCAGAAAGTCCCACGCAGACGACCCGCATTCCCAGAAAGTCCAACGCAGACGACACCCAGCCCATGTGAGACTCCCAGAAAGTCCCATGCAGACGACCTCCAGTCCCATAAAGTCCCACGCAGACGACCCCTCGCCCAGGAGACAGTCCCAGAAAGTCCCACGCAGACGACCCACGAGACAGGTGACAGTCCCAGAAAGTCACACGCAGACGACCCAAGTCCCAGAAAGTCCCACGCAGACGACCCCCGACCCAGGAGTCACTCCCAGAAAGTCCCACGCAGAAAGTCCCACGCAGACGGCCCCCACCCAGGAGACAGTAACAGAAAGTCCCACGCAGACGACACCCAGCCCAGGAGACAGTCGGGGAAATTCCCATGCAGTCGACCTCCAGTCCCAGCAAGTCCCACGCAGACGATCCCTAACCCAGGAGACAGTCCCAGAAAGTCCCACGCAGACGACCCACCAGACAGGAGACAGTCCCAGAAAGTCCCACGCAGACGACCCCCAGTCACAGAAAGTCCCACGAAGACGACCCCCCACCCAGGAGACAGTCCCAGAAAGTTCCACGCAGACGACCCCCACTCCCAGAAAGTCCCACGCAGACGACCCCCCACCCAGGCGACAGTCCCAGAAAGTCCCACGCAGACGACCCCCAGTCCCAGAAAGTCCCACGCAGACGATCCCCCACCCAGGCGACAGTCCCAGAAAGTCCCACGCAGACGACCCCCATTCCCAGAAAGTCCCACGCAGACGACCCCCCACCCAGGAGACAGTCCCAGAAAGTCCCACGCAGACGACCTCCATTCCCATAAAGTCCCACGCAGACGAACCCCCAGTCAGAGCAAGTCCCACGTAGACGACCCCCCACCCAGGAGAGAGACCCAGAAAGTCCCACGCAGACTACCCCCAGTCCCAGAAAGTCCCACGCAATCGACCCCAGTCCCAGAAAGTCCCACGCAGACGACACCCCATCAGGGAGACAGTCCCAGATAGTCCCACGCAGACGAACCCCCACCCAGGAGACAGTCCCAGAAAGACCCACGCAGACGACCCCCAGTCCCAGAAAGTCCTACGCAGACGACCCCCGACCCAGGAGAGAGTCCCAGAAAGACCCACGCAGACGGCCCCCAGTCCCAGAAAGTCCCACGAAGACGACCCACAGTCCCAGAAAGTCCCACGCAGACGACCCCCCACCGAGGAGACAGTCCCAGAAAGTCCCACGCAGACGACCCCCAGTCCCAGAAAGTCCCACGCAGACGACCCCCAGTCCCACAAAATCCCACGCAGACGACACCGCACCCAGGAGACTGTCCAAGAAAGCCCCACGCAGACGACCCCAGTCCCAGAAAGTCCCACGCAGACGAGTCCCCACCAAGGAAAGAGTCCCAGAAAGCCCCACGCAGATGACCCCCCACCCAGGAGAGAGTCCCAGAAAGACCCACAAGACGACCCCCAGTCACAGAAAGTATCACGCAGACGACCCCCAGTCCCACAAATTCCCACGCAGACGACACCGCATCCAGGAGACTGTCCCAGAAAGACCCACGCAGAAGACCCCCAGGCCCAGAAAGTCCCATGCAGACGACACCCCCCCCAGGAGACAGTCCTAGATTTACCACGCAGACGACCTCCCACACAGGTGACAGTCCCAGAAAGTCCCACGCAGACGAGCCCCAGTCCAAGAAATTCCCACGCAGACGACCCCCAGACAGGAGAGTGTCCCAGCAAGTCCCACGCAGACGACCCCCAGTTCCAGAAAATCCCACGCAGACGAACACCCACCCAGGAGACAGTCCCAGAAAGTCCCACGCAGACGACCCCCAGTCACAGAACGTCCCACGAGGACAACCACCACCCAGGAAACAGTCCCAGAAAGTCCCACGCAGACGACACCCAGTCCCTAAAAGTCCCAGGCAGACGAACCCCCACCCAGGAGACAGTCCCAGAAAGACCCACGCAGACGACACCCAGTCCCAGAAAGTCCCACGCCGACGACCCCCAGTCCCACCATGTCCCAAACAAACGACCCCCACCAAGGAGACAGTCCCAGAAAGTCCCTCGCAGACGACCCCCAGTCCCAGAAAGTCCCACGCAGACGAGTCCCCACCCAGCAAACAGTCCTAGAAAGACCCACGCATATGACCCCCCCACCCGGGAGAGAGTCCCAGAAAGACCCACGCAGACCACCCCCAGTCCCAGAAAGTCCCACGCAGACGACGCCCAGTCCCAGAAAGTCCCACGCAGACGACCCCCAGTTTCACCATGTCCCAAACAAACGACCCCCACCCAGGAGACAGTCCCAGAAAGTCCCACGCAGACGACCCCCAGTCCAAGAAAGTCCCATGCAGACGACCCCCCAAACAGGAGACAATCCCAGAAAGTCCCAAGCAGACGACCCCCAGTCCCAGCAAGTCCCACGCAGACGATAGGAGACAGTCCCAGAAAGTCTCACGGAGACTATCCCCAGTCCCAGAAAGTCCCACGCAGATGACGCCCAGTCCCAGAAAGTCCCACGCAGACGACCCCCAGTCCCAGAAAGTCCCACGCAGACGATCCCCCACCCAGGAGACAGTCCCAGAAAGACCCACGCAGACGAGCCCTAGTCCCAGAATGTCCCACGCAGACGACCCCCAGTCAGAGCAAGTCCCACGTAGACGACCCCCCACCCAGGAGAGAGACCCAGAAAGTCCCACGTAGACTACCCCCAGTCCCAGAAAGTCCCACGCAATCGACCCCAGTCCCAGAAAGTCCCACGCAGACGACAACCCATCAGGGAGACAGTCCCAGTTAGTCCCACGCAGACGAACCCCCACCCAGGAGACAGTCCCAGAAAGACCCACGCAGACGACACCCAGTCCCAGAAAGTCCTACGCAGACGACCCCCGACCCAGGAGAGAGTCCCAGAAAGACACACGCAGACGGCCCCCAGTCCCAGAAAGTCCCACGAAGACGACCCACAGTCCCAGAAAGTCCCACGCAGACGACCCCCCACCGAGGAGACAGTCCCAGAAAGTCCCACGCAGACGACCCCCAGTCCCAGAAAGTCCCACGCAGACGACCCCCAGTCCCACAAAATCCCACGCAGACGACACCGCACCCAGGAGACTGTCCCAGAAAGTCCCACGCAGACGAGTCCCCACCAAGGAAAGAGTCCCAGAAAGCCCCACGCAGATGACCCCCCACCCAGGAGAGAGTCCCAGAAAGACCCACAAGACGACCCCCAGTCACAGAAAGTATCACGCAGACGACCCCCAGTCCCACAAATTCCCACGCAGACGACACCGCATCCAGGAGACTGTCCCAGAAAGACCCACGCAGAAGACCCCCAGGCCCAGAAAGTCCCATGCAGACGACACCCCCCCAGGAGACAGTCCTAGATTTACCACGCAGACGACCTCCCACACAGGTGACAGTCCCAGAATGTCCCACGCAGACGAGCCCCAGTCCAAGAAATTCCCACGCAGACGACCCCCAGACAGGAGAGTGTCCCAGCAAGTCCCACGCAGACGAGCCCCAGTTCCAGAAAATCCCACGCAGACGAACACCCACCCAGGAGACAGTCCCAGAAAGTCCCACGCAGAAGACCCCCCACACAGGAGACAGTCCCAGAAAGTCCCACGCAGACGACCCCCAGTCACAGAACGTCCCACGAGGACAACCACCACCCAGGAAACAGTCCCAGAAAGTCCCACGCAGACGACACCCAGTCCCTAAAAGTCCCAGGCAGACGAACCCCCACCCAGGAGACAGTCCCAGAAAGACCCACGCAGACGACACCCAGTCCCAGAAAGTCCCACGCCGACGACCCCCAGTCCCACCATGTCCCAAACAAACGACCCCCACCAAGGAGACAGTCCCAGAAAGTCCCTCGCAGACGACCCCCAGTCCCAGAAAGTCCCACGCAAACGAGTCCCCACCCAGCAAACAGTCCTAGAAAGACCCACGCATATGACCCCCCCACCCGGGAGAGAGTCCCAGAAAGACCCACGCAGACCACCCCCAGTCCCAGAAAGTCCCACGCAGACGACGCCCAGTCCCAGAAAGTCCCACGCAGACGACCCCCAGTCCCACCATGTCCCAAACAAACGATCCCCACCCAGGAGACAGTCCCAGAAAGTCCCACGCAGACGACCCCCAGTCCAAGAAAGTCCCATGCAGACGACCCCCCAAACAGGAGACAATCCCAGAAAGTCCCAAGCAGACGACCCCCAGTCCCAGCAAGTCCCACGCAGACGATAGGAGACAGTCCCAGAAAGTCTCACGGAGACTATCCCCAGTCCCAGAAAGTCCCACGCAGATGACGCCCAGTCCCAGAAAGTCCCACGCAGACGACCCCCAGTCCCAGAAAGTCCCACGCAGACGATCCCCCACCCAGGAGACAGTCCCAGAAAGACCCACGCAGACGAGCCCTAGTCCCAGAATGTCCCACGCAGACGACCCCCAGTCAGAGCAAGTCCCACGTAGACGACCCCCCACCCAGGAGAGAGACCCAGAAAGTCCCACGTAGACTACCCCCAGTCCCAGAAAGTCCCACGCAATCGACCCCAGTCCCAGAAAGTCCCACGCAGACGACAACCCATCAGGGAGACAGTCCCAGTTAGTCCCACGCAGACGAACCCCCACCCAGGAGACAGTCCCAGAAAGACCCACGCAGACGACACCCAGTCCCAGAAAGTCCTACGCAGACGACCCCCGACCCAGGAGAGAGTCCCAGAAAGACACACGCAGACGGCCCCCAGTCCCAGAAAGTCCCACGAAGACGACCCACAGTCCCAGAAAGTCCCACGCAGACGACCCCCCACCGAGGAGACAGTCCCAGAAAGTCCCACGCAGACGACCCCCAGTCCCAGAAAGTCCCACGCAGACGACCCCCAGTCCCACAAAATCCCACGCAGACGACACCGCACCCAGGAGACTGTCCCAGAAAGTCCCACGCAGACGAGTCCCCACCAAGGAAAGAGTCCCAGAAAGCCCCACGCAGATGACCCCCCACCCAGGAGAGAGTCCCAGAAAGACCCACAAGACGACCCCCAGTCACAGAAAGTATCACGCAGACGACCCCCAGTCCCACAAATTCCCACGCAGACGACACCGCATCCAGGAGACTGTCCCAGAAAGACCCACGCAGAAGACCCCCAGGCCCAGAAAGTCCCATGCAGACGACACCCCCCCAGGAGACAGTCCTAGATTTACCACGCAGACGACCTCCCACACAGGTGACAGTCCCAGAATGTCCCACGCAGACGAGCCCCAGTCCAAGAAATTCCCACGCAGACGACCCCCAGACAGGAGAGTGTCCCAGCAAGTCCCACGCAGACGAGCCCCAGTTCCAGAAAATCCCACGCAGACGAACACCCACCCAGGAGACAGTCCCAGAAAGTCCCACGCAGAAGACCCCCCACACAGGAGACAGTCCCAGAAAGTCCCACGCAGACGACCCCCAGTCACAGAACGTCCCACGAGGACAACCACCACCCAGGAAACAGTCCCAGAAAGTCCCACGCAGACGACACCCAGTCCCTAAAAGTCCCAGGCAGACGAACCCCCACCCAGGAGACAGTCCCAGAAAGACCCACGCAGACGACACCCAGTCCCAGAAAGTCCCACGCCGACGACCCCCAGTCCCACCATGTCCCAAACAAACGACCCCCACCAAGGAGACAGTCCCAGAAAGTCCCTCGCAGACGACCCCCAGTCCCAGAAAGTCCCACGCAAACGAGTCCCCACCCAGCAAACAGTCCTAGAAAGACCCACGCATATGACCCCCCCACCCGGGAGAGAGTCCCAGAAAGACCCACGCAGACCACCCCCAGTCCCAGAAAGTCCCACGCAGACGACGCCCAGTCCCAGAAAGTCCCACGCAGACGACCCCCAGTCCCACCATGTCCCAAACAAACGACCCCCACCCAGGAGACAGTCCCAGAAAGTCCCACGCAGACGACCCCCAGTCCAAGAAAGTCCCATGCAGACGACCCCCCAAACAGGAGACAATCCCAGAAAGTCCCAAGCAGACGACCCCCAGTCCCAGCAAGTCCCACGCAGACGATAGGAGACAGTCCCAGAAAGTCTCACGGAGACTATCCCCAGTCCCAGAAAGTCCCACGCAGATGACGCCCTGTCCCAGAAAGTCCCACGCAGACGACCCCCAGTCCCAGAAAGTCCCACGCAGACGATCCCCCACCCAGGAGACTGTCCCAGAAAGACCCACGCAGACGAGCCCTAGTCCCAGAATGTCCCACGCAGACGACCCCCAGTCAGAGCAAGTCCCACGTAGATGACCCCCCACCCAGGAGAGAGACCCAGAAAGTCCCACGTAGACTACCCCCAGTCCCAGAAAGTCCCACGCAATCGACCCCCAGTCCAAGAAAGTCCCACGCAGACGCCCCCAGTCCCAGAAAGTCCCAAGCAGACGACACCCCATCAAGGAGACAGTCCCAGAAAGTCCCACGCAGACGAACCCCCACCCAGGAGACAGTCCCAGAAAGACCCACGCAGACGACCCCCAGTCCCAGAAAGTCCCACGCAGACGACCCCCGACCCAGGAGAGAGTCCCAGAAAGACCCACGCAGACGGCCCCCAGTCCCAGAAAGACCCACGCAGACGACACCCAGTCCCAGAAAGTCCCACGCAGACGACTCCCCACCCAGGAGACAGTCCCTGAAAGTCCCACGCAGACGACCCCCCACGCAGGAGACAGTCCAAGAAAGTCCCACGCTGACGACCCCCACTACCAGAAAGTCCCACGCAGACAGCCCCCAATACAAGAATGTCCCACGCAGACGACCCCCAGTCACAGAAAGTCCCACGCAGACAACCTCCCACCCAGGAGACAGTCCCAGAAAGTCCCACGCAGACGACCCCCCACCCAGGAGACAACCCAGAAAGTCCCACGCAGACGACCCCCAGTCCCAGGAAGTCCCATGCAGACGATCCCCACCCAGGAGACAGTCCCAGAAAGTCTCACGCAGACGACCCCCCACCAAGGAGACAGTCCCAGAAAGTCCCTCGCAGATGACCCCCAGTCCCAGAAAGTCCCACGCAGACGACCCCCCACCCAGGAGGAAGTCCCATAAAGTCCCACGCAGACGACCCCCAGTCCAAGAAAGTCCCACGCAGACGACCCCCAGTCCCAGACAATCCCACGCAGACGGCACCGCACCTAGGAGACTGTCCCAGAAAGACCCACGCAGACGACCCACAGTCCCAGAAAGTCCCACGCAGACGAGTCCCCACCCAGGAAAGAGTCCCAGAAAGCCCCACGCAGATGACCCCCCACCCAGGACAGAGTCCCAGAAAGACCCACAAGACGACCCCCAGTCCCAGAAAGTATCACGCAGACGACCCCCAGTCCCACAAAGTCCCACGTAGACGACACCGAAACACAGAAGACTGTCCCAGAAAGACCCACGCAGACGAGCCCCAGTCCAAGAAAGTCCCACGCAGACGACACCCAGACTGGAGAGTGTCCCTGCAAGTCCCACAAGACGACCCCCAGTCCCAGAAAGTACCACGCAGACGACCCCCAGTCCCACAAAGTCCCACGCAGACGAACACCCACCCAGGAGACAGTCCCTGAAAGTCCGACGCAGACGACCCCCCACAGAGGAGACAGTCCAAGAAAGCCCCACGCAGACGACACCCCACCCAGGAGACAGTCCCAGAAAGTCTCACGCAGACGACCCCCTGTCACAGAACGTCCCACCCAGACGACCCCCACCCAGGAAACTGTCCTAGAAAGTCCCACGCAGACGACAGCCAGTCCCTGAAAATCCCAGGCAGACGACCCCCCAGGCAGGAGACCGTCCCAAAAAGTCCCACGCAGACGACCCCCCACACAGGAAACAGTCCAAGAAAGCCCCACGCAGATGACCCCCCACCCAGGAGAGAGACCCAGAAAGACCCACAAGACGACCCCCAATCCGAGAAAGTACCACGCAGACGAACCCCAGTCCCACAAAGTCCCACGCAGACGACACCGCACCCAGGAGACTGTCCCAGAAAGACCCACGCAGACGACCCCCAGGCCCAGAAAGTCCCATGCAGACGACACGCCACCCAGGAGACAGTCCCAGAAAGTCCCACGAAGACGAGCCCCAGTCCAAGAAAGTCCCACGCAGACCAGCCCCAGACAGGAGAGTGTTCCAGCAAGTCCCACGCAGACGACACCCAGTCCCAGAAAATCCCACGCAGACGAACACCCACCCAGGAGACAGTCCAAGAAAGTCCCACGCAGACGACCCCCCACACAGGAGACAGTCCCAGAAAGTCCCACGCAGAGGACCACCCACCCAGTAGACAGTCCCAGAAAGTCCCATGCAGACGACCCCCAGTCACAGAACGTCCCACGTAGACGACCCCCACCCAGGAAACCGTCCCAGAAAGTCACACGAAGACGACACCCAGTCCCTGAAAGTCCCACGTAGACGACCCCCCACGCAGGAGACAGTCCCAGAAAGTCCCATGCAGACGATCCCCATCCAGGAGACAGTCCCAGAAAGTCTCACGCAGACGACCCCCCACCCAGGAGACAACCCAGAAAGTCCCACGCAGACGACCCCCAGTCCCAGGAAGTCCCATGCAGACGATCCCCACCCAGGAGACAGTCCCAGAAAGTCTCACGCAGACGACCCCCCACCAAGGAGACAGTCCCAGAAAGTCCCTCGCAGATGACCCCCAGTCCCAGAAAGTCCCACGCAGACGACCCCCCACCCAGGAGAAAGTCCCATAAAGTCCCACGCAGACGACCCCCAGTCCAAGAAAGTCCCACGCAGATGACCCCCAGTCCCAGACAATCCCACGCAGACGGCACCGCACCTAGGAGACTGTCCCAGAAAGACCCACGCAGACGACCCACAGTCCCAGAAAGTCCCACGCAGACGAGTCACAACCCAGGAAAGAGTCCCAGAAAGCCCCAGGCAGATGACCCCCCACCCAGGACAGAGTCCCAGAAAGACCCACAAGACGACACCCAGTCCCAGAAAGTATCACGCAGACGAACCCCAGTCCCACAAAGTCCCACGTAGACGACACCGAAACACAGAAGACTGTCCCAGAAAGACCCACGCAGACGAGCCCCAGTCCAAGAAAGTCCCACGCAGACGACACCCAGACTGGAGAGTGTCCCTGCAAGTCCCACAAGACGACCCCCAGTCCCAGAAAGTACCACGCAGACGAACCCCAGTCCCACAAAGTCCCACGCAGACGAACACCCACCCAGGAGACAGTCCCTGAAAGTCCAACGCAGACGACCCCCCACAGAGGAGACAGTCCAAGAAAGTCCCACGCAGACGACACCCCACCCAGGAGACAGTCCCAGAAAGTCTCACGCAGACGACCCCCTGTCACAGAACGTCCCACGAAGACGACCCCCACCCAGGAAACTGTCCTAGAAAGTCCCACGCAGACGACAGTCAGTCCCTGAAAATCCCAGGCAGACGACCCCCCAGGCAGGAGACCGTCCCAAAAAGTCCCACGCAGACGACCCCCCACACAGGAAACAGTCCAAGAAAGCCCCACGCAGATGACCCCCCACCCAGGAGAGAGACCCAGAAAGACCCACAAGACGACCCCCAATCCGAGAAAGTACCACGCAGACGACCCCCAGTCCCACAAAGTCCCACGCAGACGACACCGCACCCAGGAGACTGTCCCAGAAAGACCCACGCAGACGACCCCCAGGCCCAGAAAGTCCCATGCAGACGACACGCCACCCAGGAGACAGTCCCAGAAAGTCCCACGAAGACGAGCCCCAGTCCAAGAAAGTCCCACGCAGACCAGCCCCAGACAGGAGAGTGTTCCAGCAAGTCCCACGCAGACGACACCCAGTCCCAGAAAATCCCACGCAGACGAACACCCACCCAGGAGACAGTCCAAGAAAGTCCCACGCAGACGACCCCCCACACAGGAGACAGTCCCAGAAAGTCCCACGCAGACGACCACCCACCCAGTAGACAGTCCCAGAAAGTCCCATGCAGACGACCCCCAGTCACAGAACGTCCCACGTAGACGACCCCCACCCAGGAAACCGTCCCAGAAAGTCACACGAAGACGACACCCAGTCCCTGAAAGTCCCACGTAGACGACCCCCCACGAAGGAGACAGTCCCAGAAAGTCCCACGCAGACGAAGCCCCACCCAGGAGACAGTCCCAGAAAGACCCACGCAGGCGACACCCAGTCCCAGAAAGTCCCACGCAGACGAGCCCCCACCCAGGAGACAGTCCCAGAAAGTCCCATGCAGACGACCCCCAGTCCCAGAAAGTCCCACGCAGACGACCCCCAACCAGGAGACAATCCCAGAAAGTCCCACGCAGACGACCCCCAGTCCCAGGAAGTCCCATGCAGACGATCCCCACCCAGGAGACAGTCCCAGAAAGTCTCACGCAGACGACCCCCCACCAAGGGGACAGTCCCAGAAAGTCCCTCGCAGACGACCCCCAGTCCCAGAAAGTCCCACGTAGACGAGTCCCCACCCAGGAAACAGTCCCAGAATGTCCCACGCAGACGACCCCCCATCCAGGAGACAGTCCCAGAAATCCCACGCAGACGACCCCCAGTCCAAGAATGTCCCACGCAGACGACCCCCACCCAGGAAACAGTCCCAGAAAGTCCCACGCAGACGACACCCAGTCCCTTAAAGGCCCACGCAGACGTCCCCCACTCAGGAGACAGTCCCAGAAAGTCCCAGGCAGACGAACACCCACCCAGAAGACAGTCCCAGAAAGACCCACGCAGACGACACCCAGTCCCAGAAAGTCCCACGCAGACGACTCCCCACCCAGGAGACAGTCCCAGAAAGTCCCACGAAGACGACCCCTCACCCAGGAGAGAGTCCAAGAAAGACCCACGCAGACGACACCGAGTCACAGAAAGTCCCATGCAGACGACCCCCCACCCAGGAGATAGTCCCAGATATCCCACACAGACGACACCCCACCCAGGAAGCAGTCCCACGCAGACGACCCCCAGTCCAAGAAAGTCCCGCGCAGACGACCCCCAGACAGGAGACAGTCCCAGCAAGACCCACGCAGACGACATCCAGTCACAGAAAGTCCCACGCAGAAGAACACACACCCAGGAGACAGTCCCAGAAAGTCCCACGCAGACGAGCCCCCACCCAGGAGACAGTCCCAGAAAGTCCCATGCAGACGACCCCCAGTGCCAGAAAGTCCCACGCAGACGGCCCCCACCCAGGAGACAGTCCCAGAAAGTCCCACGCAGAGGACCCCCTAGCCAGGAGACAGTCCCAGAAACTCCCACGCAGACGACCCCCAGTCCCAGGAAGTCCCATGCAGACGATCCCCATCCAGGAGACAGTCCCAGAAAGTCTCACGCAGACGACCCCCCACCAAGGAGACAGTCCCAGAAAGTCCCTCGCAGACGACCCCCAGTCCCAGAAAGTCCCACGCAGACGACCCCCAGTCCCAGGAAGTCCCACGCAGACGATCCCCCCACCCAGGAGACAGTCCCAGAAAGTCCCATGCAGACGTCCTCCAGTCCCAGAAAGTCCCACGCAGACGACCCCCCCACCCAGGAGACAGTCACAGAAAGTCCCACGCAGACGACCCACCAGACAGGAGACAGTCCCACAAAGTCCCACGCAGACGACCCCCACCCAGGAGACAGTCCCAGAAAGACCCACGCAGACGACCCCCAGTCCCAGAAAGTCCCACGCAGTCGACCCCCCAGACAGGAGACAGTCCCAGAAATTCCCACGCAGACGACCCCCAGTCCCAGAAAGTCCCACGCAGATGACCCCCAGTCCCAGAAAGTCCCACGCAGACGACACCAGTCCCAGGAAGTCCCACGCAGACGACACCCAGTCCCAGGAAGTCCCACGCAGACGATCCCCCCACCCAGGAGGCAGTCCCAGAAAGTCCCATGCAGACGAGCTCCAGTCCCAGAAAGTCCCACGCAGACGACCCACCAGACAGGAGACAGTCCCAGGAAGTCCCACGCAGACGATCCCCAGTCCCAGAAAGTCCCACGTAGACGACCCCCCACCCAGGAGACAGTCCAAGAAAGTCCCACGCAGACGACCCCCAGTCCCAGAAAGTCCCACGCAGACAACCCCCAGTCCCAGAAAGTCCCACGCAGACGACCCCCACCTAGGAGACAGTCCAAGAAAGTCCCACGCAGATGACCCCCAGTCCCAGAATGTCCCATGCAGACGACCCCCAGTCCCAGAAGGTCCCACGCAGACGACCCCCAATCCCAGAAAGTCCCACGCAGACGAACCCCACCCAAGCGACAGTGCCAGAAAGTCCCACGCAGACGACACACCACCTAGAAGACAGTCCCACAAAGTCCCACGCAGACGACCCCCACCCAGGAGACAGTCCCAGAAAGACCCACGCAGACGACCCCCAGTCCCAGAAAGTCCCACGCAGTCGACCCCCCAGACAGGAGACAGTCCCAGAAAGTCCCACGCAGACGACCCCCAGTCCCAGAAAGTCCCACGCAGATGACCCCCAGTCCCAGAAAGTCCCACGTAGACGATCCCCAGTCCCAGAAAGTCACACGCAGACGACCCCCCACCCAGGCGACAGTCCCAGAAAGTCCCAGTCAGTCGACCCACCACCTAGAAGACAGTCCCACAAAGTCCCACGACGACGACCCCCACCGAGGAGACAGTCCCACGAAAGACCCACGCAGAAAAACCCCAGTCCCAGAAAGTCCCACGCAGACGACCCCCCAGACAGGAGACAGTCCCAGAAAGTCCCACGCAGACGATCCCCAGTCCCAGAAAGTCCCACGCAGACGACCCCCCACCCAGGAGACAGTACAAGAAAGTCTTACGCAGACGACCCCCCACCCAGAAGACACTCCCAGAAAGTCCCACGCAGACGACCCCCAGTCCCAGAAAGTCCCACGCAGACGACCCCCAGTCACAGAAAGTCCTACGCAGACGACCCCCCACCCAGGAGACAGTCCAAGAAAGTCCTACGCAGACGACAACCACACCCAGGAGACAGTCCCAGAAAGTCCCACGCAGACGACCCCTAGTCCCAGAAAATCCCACTTAGACGACCCCCAGTCCCAGAAAGTCCCTCATAAACGACCCCCGACCCAGGAGTCAGTCCCAGAAATTCCCACGCAGACGACCCCCCACCCTGGAGACAGTACCAGAAAGTCCCACGCAGACGACTCCCCAGACAGGAGACAGTCCCAGAAAGTCCCACGCAGACGAGCTCCAGTCCCAGAAAGTCCCACGCAGACGAGCCCCCACCCAGGAGACAGTCCCAGAAAGTCCCACGCAGACGACCCCAATTCCCAGAAAGTCCCACGCAGACGACCCCCCACCCAGGAGTCAGTCCCAGAAAGTCCGACGCAGACGACACCCAGTCCCAGAAAGTCCCACGCAGACGGCCCCCACCAAGGAGACAGTCACAGAAAGAGCAACGCAGACGACCCCCCCTACCCAGGAGACAGTCCCAGAAAGTCCCATGCAGAAGACCTCCAGTCCCAGAAAGTCCCACGCAGACGACCCCTCACCCAGGAGACAGTCCCAGAAAGTCCCACGCAGTCGACACACCAGACAGGAGACAGTCCTAGAAAGTCCCACGCAGACGACCCCCAGTCCCAGAAAGTCCCACGCAGACGACCCACCACCCAGGAGACAGTCCCAGAACGTCCGACGCAGACGACACCCAGTCCCAGAAAGTCCCACGCAGACGAACCCCACGCAAGCGACAGTGCCAGAAAGTCCCACGCAGACGACCCCCACCCAGGAGACAGTCCCAGAAAGACCCACGCAGACGACCCCCAGTCCCAGAAAGTCCCACGCAGTCGACCCTCCAGACAGGAGACAGTCCCAGAAAGTCCCACGCAGACGACCCCCAGTCCCAGAAAGTCCCACGCAGATGACCCCCAGTCCCAGAAAGTCCCACGTAGACGATCCCCATACCCAGAAAGTCACACGCAGACGACCCCCCACCCAGGCGACAGTCCCAGAAAGTCCCAGGCAGTCGACCCACCACCTAGAAGACAGTCCCACAAAGTCCCAGGACGACGACCCCCACCGAGGAGACAGTCCCAGAAAGACCCACGCAGAAAAACCCCAGTCCCAGAAAGTCCCACGCAGACGACCCCCCAGACAGGAGACAGTCCCAGAAAGTCCCACGCAGACGATCCCCAGTCCCAGAAAGTCCCACGCAGACGACCCCCCACCCAGGAGACAGTACAAGAAAGTCCTACGCAGACGACCCCCCACCCAGGAGACACTCCCAGAAAGTCCCACGCAGACGACCCCCAGTCCCAGAAAGTCCCACGCAGACGACCCCCAGTCACAGAAAGTCCCACGCAGAAGACCTCCAGTCCAAGAAAGTCCCAAGCAGACGACCCCTCACCCAGGAGACAGTCCCAGAAAGTCCCACGCAGTCGACCCACCAGACAGGAGACAGTCCTAGAAAGTCCCACGCAGACGACCCCCAGTCCCAGAAAGTCCCACGCAGACCACCCACCACCCAGCAGACAGTCCCAGAACGTCCGACGCAGACGACACCCAGTCCCAGAAAGTCCCACGCAGACGGACCCCACCCAGGAGACAGTCACAGAAAGTCCCACGCAGACGACACCCAGGCCAGGAGACAGTCCCAGAAAGTCCCATGCAGACGACCTCCAGTCCCAGCAAGTCCCACGCAGACGACCCCTCACTCAGGAGACAGTCCCAGAAAGTCCCACGCAGACGACCCACCAGACAGGAGACAGTCCCAGAAAGTCCCAGGCAGACGACCCCCAGTACCAGAAAGTCCCACGCAGACGACCCCCCACCAGGAGACAGTCCCAGAAAGTCCCACGCAGACGATCCCCACTCCCAGAAAGTCCCACGCAGACGACCCCCCCACCCAGGTGACAGTCCCAGAAAGTCCCACGCAGACGACCCCCAGTCCCAGAAAGTCCCACGCAGACGACCCCCACCCAGGCGACAGTCCCAGAAAGTCCCACGCAGAAGACACGCAGTCCCAGAAAGTCCTACGCAGACGACACCCCACCTAGGAGACAGACCCAGAAAGTCCCACGCATGCGACCCCCATTCCCAGAAAGTCCAACGCAGACGACAGCCAGCCCAGGAGAGAGTCCCAGAAAGTCCCATGCAGACGACATCCAGTCCCAGAAAGTCCCACGCAGACGACCCCTCACCCAGGAGACAGTCCCAGAAAGTCCCACGCAGATGTCCCACCAGACAGGAGACAGTCCCAGAAACTACCACGCAGACGACGCCCAGTCCCAGAAAGTCCTACGCAGACACCCCCCCCCACCCAGGAGACAGACCCAGAAAGTCCCACGCAGACGACCCCCATTCCCAGAAAGTCCCACGCAGAGGACCCCCACCCAGGAGACAGTCCCAGAAAGTCCGCCGCAGACGACACCCAGTCCCAGAAATCCCACGCAGACGGCTCCACCCAGGAGACAGTCACAGAAAGTCCAACGCAGACGACACCCAGCCAAGGAGACAGTCCCAGAAATACCATGCAGACGACCTCCAGTCCCAGAAAGTCCCACGCAGACGACCCCCAGTCCCACAAAGTCCCACGCAGACGACCCCCCACCCAGCAGACATTTCCCAGAAAGTCCCACGCAGACGACACCCAGTCCCAGAAAGTCCCACGCAGACCACCCCCAGTCCCAGAAAGTCCCACGCAGACGACCCCCACCCAAGAGACAGTCCAAGAAAGTCCTACGCAGACGACCCCCCACCCAGGAGACAGTCCCAGAAAGTCCCACGCAGTCGATACCCAGACCCACAAAGTCCCACTCAGACGACCCCCCACCCAGGAGACAGTCCCAGAAAGTCCCACGCAGAATACCCCCTGTCCCAGAAAGTCCCACGCAGACGACCCCCAGAAAGGAGACAGTCCCAGAAAGTCCCACGCAGACGACCCCCAGTCACAGAAAGTCACACGCAGACGACCCCCCACCCAGGAGACAGTACAAGAATGTCATACGCAGACGAACCCCCACCCAGGAGACAGTCCCAGAAATTCCCACGCAGACGACCCCCAGTCCCAGAAATTCCGACGCAGACGACCCCAATCCCAGAAAGTCTCACGCAGACGACCCCCCACTCAGGAGACAGTCCAAGAAAGTCCACGAAGACGACCCCCCCACCCAGGAGACAGTCACCTAAAGTCCCACACAGACTACCCCCAGTCCCAGAAAGTCCCACTCAGACGACCCCCAGTCCCAGAAAGTCCCACACAGACGACCCCCCACCGAGGAGTCAGTCCAAGAAAGTCCCACGTAGACGATACCCAGTCCCTGAAATTCCCACGCAGACGACCCCCAAGACAGGAGACAGTCCCAGAAAGTCCCACGCAGACTACCCCCCACCCAGGAGACAGTCCAAGAAAGTCCTACGCAGACGACCCCCGCACCCAGGAGACAGTCCCAGAAAGTTCTACGCAGACGACCCTCAGTCCCAGAAATTCCCACTCAGACGACACCCAGTCCCCGAAAGTCCCACACAGACGACCCCCCACCCAGGAGACAGGCCCAGAAAGTCCCATGCAGAAGACCCCCTGTCCCAGAAATTCCCACGCAGACGACCCGCCACCCTGGAGACAGTACCAGAAAGTCCCACGCAGACGACACCCCAGACAGGAGACAGTCCAAGAAAGTCCGACGCAGACGACCCCCAGTCCCAGAAAGTCCCACGCAGACGACCCCCCACCCAGGAGACAGTCCAAGAAAGTCCTACGCAGACGACCCCCCCACCCAGGAGACAGTCCCAGAAAGTCCCACGCAGACGACCCCCATTCCCAGAAAGTCCCACGCAGACGACCCCCACCCAGGAGACAGTCCCAGAAAGTCCGACGCAGACGACCCCCCATCCAGGAGACAGTCCCAGAAAGACCCACGGAGACGACCCCCAGTCCCAGAAAGTTCCACGCAGACGACCCCCAGTCCCAGAAAGTCCCACGCAGATGACCCCCAGTCCCACAAAGTCCCACGCAGAGGACCCCCCACCCAGCAGACACTTCCCAGAAAGTCCCACGCAGACGACACCGAGTCCCAGAAAGTCCCTAGTAGACGACCCCTGTCCCAGAAATTCCCACGCAGACGACCCCCCACCCAGGAGACAGTCCCAGAAAGTCCCACGCAGACGACACCCAGTCCAAGAAAGTCCCACGCAGACGACCCCCCACCCTGGAGAAAGTACCAGTAAGTCCCCCGGAGACGACCCCCCAGCCTGGAGACAGTACCACAAAGCCCCACGCTGACGACCCCCCAGACAGGAGGCAGTCCCAGAACGTCCCACGCAGACGACCCCCCCACCCAGGAGACAGTCCAAGAATGTCCTACGCAGACGACCCCCCCACCCAGGAGACAATCCCAGAAAGTCCCACGCAGACGACCCCCAGTCCCAGAAAGTCCCACTCAGACGACCCCCAGTCCCCGAAAGTCCCACACAGACGACCCCCCACCCAGGAGACAGTCCCAGAAAGTCCCACGCAGAAGGCCCCCTGTCCCAGAAATTCCCACGCAGACGACCCGCCACCCTGGAGGTAGTACCAGAAAGTCCCACGCAGACGACCCCCCACCCTGGAGACAGTACCAGAAAGTCCCACGCAGACGACCCCCAGTCCCAGAAAGTCCCACGCAGAAGACCCCCCAGACAGGAGACAGTCCCAGACAGTCCCACGCAGACGACCCGCAGTCCCAGAAAGTCCCACATAGACGACCCCCCACCCAGGAGTCAGTCCCCGAAAGTCCCACGCAGACGACCCCCTGTCCCAGAAATTCCCACGCAGACGACCCCCCACCCAGTAGACAGTCCCAGAGAGTCCCACGCAGACGATCCCCCTCCCAGGAGACAGTCCCAGAAAGTCCCACGCAGACGACCCCCAGTCCAAGAAAGTCCCACGCAGACGACCCCCAGTCCCAGAAAGTCCCACGCAGACGACCCCCAGTCCAAGAAAGTCCCACGCAGACGACCCCCAGTCCCAGAAAATCCCAGGCAGATGACCCCCAGTCCCAGAATGTCCCACGCAGACGACCCACCACCTAGAATACATTCCCAGAAAGACCTACGAAGACGACCCCCAGACTCAGTAAGTCCCAGGCAGACGACCCCCCAGACAGGAGAAGTCCCACGCAAACGACCCCAGTCCCAGAATGTCCCACACAGACAACCCCCCACCCAGGAGTCAGTCCCAGAAAGTCCCACCAGGACGACACCCAGTCCCTGAAATTCCCACGCAGACGACCCCTCACCCTGGAGACAGTACCAGAAAGTCGCACAAAGACGACCCCCCAGACAGGAGAGAGTCCAAGAAAGTCCCACGCAGACGACCCCCAGTCCCAGAAAGTCCCACGCAGACGGCCCCCACACAGGAGACAGTCCAAGAAAGTCCCACGCAGACGACCCCCCACCAGGGAGACAGTCCAAGAAAGGCCTACGTAGACGACCCCCCCACCCAGGAGACAGGCCCAGAAAGTCCCACGCAGAAGACCCCCTGTCCCAGAAATTCCCACGCAGACGACCCGCCACCCTGGAGACAGTACCAGAAAGTCCCACGCAGACGACACCCCAGACAGGAGACAGTCCAAGAAAGTCCGACGCAGACGACCCCCAGTCCCAGAAAGTCCCACGCAGACGACCCCCCACCCAGGAGACAGTCCAAGAAAGTCCTACGCAGACGACCCCCCCACCCAGGAGACAGTCCCAGAAAGTCCCACGCAGACGACCCCCATTCCCAGAAAGTCCCACGCAGACGACCCCCACCCAGGAGACAGTCCCAGAAAGTCCGACGCAGACGACCCCCCATCCAGGAGACAGTCCCAGAAAGACCCACGGAGACGACCCCCAGTCCCAGAAAGTTCCACGCAGACGACCCCCAGTCCCAGAAAGTCCCACGCAGATGACCCCCAGTCCCACAAAGTCCCACGCAGAGGACCCCCCACCCAGCAGACACTTCCCAGAAAGTCCCACGCAGACGACACCGAGTCCCAGAAAGTCCCTAGTAGACGACCCCTGTCCCAGAAATTCCCACGCAGACGACCCCCCACCCAGGAGACAGTCCCAGAAAGTCCCACGCAGACGACACCCAGTCCAAGAAAGTCCCACGCAGACGACCCCCCACCCTGGAGAAAGTACCAGAAAGTCCCCCGGAGACGACCACCCAGCCTGGAGACAGTACCACAAAGCCCCACGCTGACGACCCCCCAGACAGGAGGCAGTCCCAGAACGTCCCACGCAGACGACCCCCCCACCCAGGAGACAGTCCAAGAAAGTCCTACGCAGACGACCCCCCCACCCAGGAGACAATCCCAGAAAGTCCCACGCAGACGACCCCCAGTCCCAGAAAGTCCCACTCAGACGACCCCCAGTCCCCGAAAGTCCCACACAGACGACCCCCCACCCAGGAGACAGTCCCAGAAAGTCCCACGCAGAAGGCCCCCTGTCCCAGAAATTCCCACGCAGACGACCCGCCACCCTGGAGGTAGTACCAGAAAGTCCCACGCAGACGACCCCCCACCCTGGAGACAGTACCAGAAAGTCCCACGCAGACGACCCCCAGTCCCAGAAAGTCCCACGCAGAAGACCCCCCAGACAGGAGACAGTCCCAGACAGTCCCACGCAGACGACCCGCAGTCCCAGAAAGTCCATCATAGACGACCCCCCACCCAGGAGTCAGTCCCCGAAAGTCCCACGCAGACGACCCCCTGTCCCAGAAATTCCCACGCAGACGACCCCCCACCCAGTAGACAGTCCCAGAGAGTCCCACGCAGACGACCCCCAGTCCAAGAAAGTCCCACGCAGACGACCCCCAGTCCCAGAAAGTCCCACGCAGACGACCCCCAGTCCAAGAAAGTCCCACGCAGACGACCCCCAGTCCCAGAAAATCCCAGGCAGATGACCCCCAGTCCCAGAATGTCCCACGCAGACGACCCACCACCTAGAATACATTCCCAGAAAGACCTACGAAGACGACCCCCAGACTCAGTAAGTCCCAGGCAGACGACCCCCCAGACAGGAGAAGTCCCACGCAAACGACCCCAGTCCCAGAATGTCCCACCCAGACGACCCTCAGTCCCAGAAAGACCCACGCAGACGACCCTCCACCCAGGAGACAGTCCCAGAAAGTCACACGCAGACGACACCCAGTCCCAGAAATCCCAGGCTGACGACCCCCACCCAGGAGACAGTCCCAGAATGTCCCATGCAGACGACCCCCACCCAGGAAACAGTCCCAGAAAGTCCCACGCAGATGACCCCAAGTCCCAGAAAGTCCCAGGCAGATGACCCCCAGTCCCACAAAGTCCCACGCAGACGACCCCCCACCCATCAGACATTTCCCAGAAAGTCCCACGCACATGCCACCCAGTCCCAGAAAGTCCCACGCAGACCACACCCAGTCACAGAAAGTCCCACGCAGACGACACCCAGTCCCAGAAAGTCCCACGCAGACGGCCCCCACCCAGGAGACAGTCACAGAAAGTCCCACGCAGACGACACCCAGCCCAGGAGACAGTCCCAGAAAGTCCCATGCAGACGATCTCCAGTCCCAGAAAGTCCCACGCAGACGACCCCTCACCCAGGAGACAGTTCCCACGCCGACGCCCCGTAATATTGGAGACTGTTCCAGAAAGTCCCACGCAGACGATCCCCCACCCAGGAGACAGTCCCAGAAAGTCCCACGCAGACGACCCCCCATCCAGGAGACAGTCCCAGAAAGACCCACGGAGACGACCCCCTGTCCCACAAAGTCCCCCGCAGAGGACCCCCCACCCAGCAGACACTTCCCAGAAAGTCCCACGCAGACGACACCGAGTCCCAGAAAGTCCCTAGTAGACGACCCCCTGTCCCAGAAATTCCCACGCAGAAGACCCCCCACCCTGGAGACAGTCCCAGAAAGTCCCACGCAGACCACCAGCAGTCACAGAAAGTCCCACGCAGACGACCCCCAGTCCCAGAAAGTCCCACCCAGACGACCCACCGCCTAGAAGACAGTCCCAGAAAGACCCACGCAGACGACCCCCAGTCCCAGTAAGTCCCAGGCAGACGACCCCCCAGACAGGAGACAGTCCCAGAAAGTCCAACGCAGCCGACCCCCAGTCCCAGAAAGTCCCACGCAGACGACCCCCCACCCAGCAGACATTTCCCAGGAAGTCCCACGCAGACGACACCCTGTCCCAGAAAGTCCCACGCAGACGACCGACCACCTAGAAAACAGTCCCAGAAATCCCACGCAGACGACCCCCAGTCCCAGAAAGTCCCACGCAGACGACCCCCCACCCAGGAGACTGTACAAGAAAGTCCACGCAGACGACCCCCAGTACAAGAAAGTCCCACGCAGATAACCCACAGTCCCAGAAGTTCCCACGCCGACGACCCCCAATATAGGCGACTGTCCCAGAAAGTCCCACGCAGACGACCACCCACCCAGGAGACAGTCCCAGAAAGTCCCACGCAGACGACCCTCCATCCAGGAGACAGTCCCAGAAAGACCCACGGAGACGACCCCAAGTCCCAGAAAGTTCCACGCAGACGACCCCCAGTCCCAGAAAGTCCCACGCAGATGACCCCCAGTCCCACAAATTCCCACGCAGACGACCCCCCACCCAGCAGACACTTCCCAGAAAGTCCCACGCAGACGACACCGAGTCCCAGAAAGTCCCTAGTAGACGACCCCCTGTCCCAGAAATTCCCACGCAGACGACCCCTCACCCAGGAGACAGTACCAGAAAGTCCCAAACAGACGACCCCCACCCAGGAGACAGTCCCAGAAAGTCCCACGCAGACGACCCCCCACCCAGGAGACTGTCCCAGAAAGTCCCACGCAGACGACCCCCAGTCCCAGAAAGACCAACGCAGACGTCCCTCCACCCAGGAGACAGTCACAGAAAGTCCCACGCAGACCACCCCCAGTCACAGAAAGTCCCACGCAGACGACCCCCAGTCCCAGAAAGTCCCACGCAGACGACCCGCCGCCTAGAAGACAGTCCCAGAAAGACCCACGCAGACGACCCCCAGTCCCAGTAAGTCCCAGGCAGACGACCCCCCAGACAGGAGACAGTCCCAGAAAGTACCACGCAGACGACCCCCAGTCCCAGAAAGTCCCACGCAGACGACCCCCCACCCAGGAGACAGTCCAAGAAAGTCCTACGCAGACGACCCCCCACCCAGGAGACAGTCCAAGAAAGTCCCACGCAGACGACCCCCAGTCCCAGAAAGTCCCACGCAGACGACCCCCAGTCCCAGAAAGTCCCACACAGACGACCATCCACCCAGGAGTCAGTCCCCGAAAGTCCCACGCAGACGACACCCAGTCCCAGAAAGTCCCACGCAGACGACCCGCCGCCTAGAAGACAGTCCCAGAAAGACCCACGCAGACGACCCCCAGTCCCAGTAAGTCCCAGGCAGACGACCCCCCAGACAGGAGACAGTCCCAGAAAGTACCACGCAGACGACCCCCAGTCCCAGAAAGTCCCACGCAGACGACCCCCCACCCAGGAGACAGTCCAAGAAAGTCCTACGCAGACGACCCCCCACCCAGGAGACAGTCCAAGAAAGTCCCACGCAGACGACCCCCAGTCCCAGAAAGTCCCACGCAGACGACCCCCAGTCCCAGAAAGTCCCACACAGACGACCATCCACCCAGGAGTCAGTCCCCGAAAGTCCCACGCAGACGACACCCAGTCCCAGAAATTCCCAACGCAGACGACCCCCCACCCAGGAGACAGTCCCAGAAAGTCCCACGCAGACGACCCCCAGTCCCAGAAAGTTCCACGCAGACGACCCCCAGTCCCAGGAAGTCCCACGCAGATGACCCCCAGTCACAGAAAGTCCCACGCAGACGACCCCCAGTCCCAGAAAGTCCCACGCAAATGACCCCAGTCCCACAAAGTCCCACGCAGACGACCCCCCACCCAGCAGACATTTCCCAGAATGTCCCACGCAGAAGACACCCAGTCCCAGAAAGTCACACGCAGACCACCCCCAGTCACAGAATGTCCCACGAAGACGACCCACCACCTAGAAGACAGTCCCACAAAGTCCCACGCAGACGACCCCCACCAAGGAGAGAGTCCCAGAAAGACCCACGCAGACGACCCCCAGTCCCAGAAAGTCCCACGCAGACGACCCCCCAGACAGGAGACAGTCCCAGAAAGTCCCACTCAGACGACCCCAGTCCCAGAATGTCCCACCCAGACGACCCCCAGTCCCAGAAAGACCAACGCAGACGACCCTCCACCCAGGAGACAGTCCCAGAAAGTCCCACGCAGACCACCCCCAGTCGCAGAAAGACCCACGCAGACGACCCCCAGTCCCAGAAAGTCCCACCCAGACGACCCACCGCCTAGAAGACAGTCCCAGAAAGAACCACGCAGACGACCCCCAGTCCCAGTAAGTCCCAGGCAGACGACCCCCCAGACAGGAGACAGTCACAGAAAGTCCCACGCAGCCGACCCCCAGTCCCAGAAAGTCCCACGCAGACGACCCCCCACCCAGCAGACATTTCCCAGGAAGTCCCACGCAGACGACACCCTGTCCCAGAAAGTCACACGCAGACCACCCCCAGTCACAGAAAATCCCACGCAGACGAACCCCAGTCCCAGAAAGTCCCACGCAGACGACCCCCCACCCAGGAGACAGTACAAGAAAGTCCTACGCAGAAGACCCCCCCCACCCAGGAGACAGTCACAGAAAGTCCCACGCAGACGACCCCCAGTCCCATAAATTCCCACGAAGACGACCCAAGTCCCAGAAACTCCCACGCAGACGACCCCCCACCCAGGAGACAGTCCAAGAAAGTCCTACGCAGACGACCCCCCCACCAAGTAGACAGTCCCAGAAAGTCCCACGCAGACGACCTCCAGTCCCAGAAAGTCCCACTCAGACGACCCCAGTCCCAGAAAGTCCCACACAGACGACCCCCCACCCAGGAGTCAGTCCCAGAAAGTCCCACGCAGACGACCCCCTGTCCCAGAAAGTCCCACGCAGACGACCCCCCAGACAGGAGACAGTACCAGAAAGACCCACGCAGACGACCCCCAGTCCCAGAAAGATCCACGCAGACGACCCCCAGTCCCATAAAGTTCCACGCAGACGACCCCCAGTCCCAGAAAGTCCCACGCAGATGACCCCCAGTCACAGAAAGTCCCACGCAGACGACCCCCAGTCCCAGAAAGTCCCACGCAGACGACCCCCCACCCAGCAGACATTTCCCTGAATGTCCCACGCAGAAGACACCCAGTCCCAGAAAGTCACACGCAGACCACCTCCAGTCACAGAAAGACCCACGCAGACGAACCCCAGTCCCAGAATGTCCCACGCAGACGACCCACCAAGTAGAAGACAGTCCCACAAATCCCACGCAGACGACCCCCACCCAGGAGACAGTCCCAGAAAGACCCACGCAAACGACCCCCAGTCCCAGAAAGTCCCACGCAGACGACCCCCAAGACAGGAGACAGTCCCAGAAAGTCCCACGCAGACGACCCCCAGACCCAGAAAGTCCCACGCAGACGACCCCCCACCGAGGAGACAGTCCCAGAAAGTCCCACGCAGACGGCCCCCAGTCCCATAAAGTCCAACGCAGACGACGCCCAGTCACAGAAAGTCCCGCGCAGACGACCCCCCACCCAGGAGACAGTCCCAGAAAGTCCCACGCAGACGACCCCCACCCAGGAGACAGTCACAGAAAGTCCCACGCAGATGACCCCCAGTCCCACAAAGTCCCAGGCAGATGAACTCCAGTCCCACAAAGTCCCACGCAGACGACCCCCCACCCAGCAGACATTTCCCAGAAAGTCCCACGCAGAAGACACCCAGTCCCAGAAAGTCCCACGCAGACCACCCCCAGTCACAGAAAGTCCCACGCAGACGACCCCCAGTCCCAGAATGTCCCACGCAGACGACCCACCACCTAGAAGACATTCCCAGAAAGAGCCACGAAGACGACCCCCAGACCCAGTATGTCCCAGGCAGACGACCCCCCAGACAGGAGACTGTCCCAGAAAGTCCCACGCAGACGACCCCCAGTCCCAGAAAGTCCCACGCAGACGACCCCCCACCCAGGAGACAGTCCAAGGAAGTCCTACGGAGACGACCCCCCCACCCAGGAGACAGTCCAAGAAAGTCCCACGCAGACAACCCCCAGTCCCAGAAAGTCCCACGCAGACGACCCCCAGTCCCAGAGAGTCCCACACAGACGACCCACCACCCAGGAGTCAGTCCCCGAAAGTCCCACGCAGACGACCCCCTGTCCCAGAAATTCCCACGCAGACGACCCCCCACCCAGGAGACAGTCCCAGAAAGTCCCACGCAGACGACCCCCAGTCCCATAAAGTTCCACGCAGACGACCCCCAGTCCCAGAAAGTCCCACGCAGATGACCCCCAGTCACAGAAAGTCCCACGCAGACGACCCCCAGTCCCAGAAAGTCCCACGCAGACGACCCCCCACCCAGCAGACATTTCCCTGAATGTCCCACGCAGAAGACACCCAGTCCCAGAAAGTCACACGCAGACCACCCCCAGTCACAGAAAGTCCCAAGCAGACGAACCCCAGTCCAAGAATGTCCCACGAAGACGACCCACCACCTAGAAGACAGTCCCACAAAGTCCCACGCAGACGACCCCCACCCAGGAGACAGTCCAAGAAAGACCCACGCAGACGACCCCCAGTCCCAGAAAGTCCCACGCAGACAAACCCCCAGACAGGAGACAGTTCCAGAAAGTACCACGCAGACGACACCCAGACCCAGAAAGTCCCACGCAGACGACCCCCCACCCAGGAGACAGTACAAGAAAGTCCTACGCAGACGACCCCCCACCCAGGAGACAGTCCAAGAAAGTCCTACGCAGACGACCCCCCACCCAGGAGACAGTCCAAGAAAGTCCCACGCAGACGACAACCAGTCCCAGACAGTCCCACGAAGACGACCCCCAGTCCCAGAAAGTCCCACACAGACGACCCCCTGTCCAAGAAATTCCCACGCAGACGACCCCCCACCCAGTAGACAGTCCCAGAGAGTCCCACGCAGACGATCCCCCTCCCAGGAGACAGTCCCAGAAAGTCCCACGCAGATGACCCCCAGTCACAGAAAGTCCCACGCAGACGACCCCCCACCCAGCAGACATTTCCCAGAATGTCCCACGCAGAAGACACCCAGTCCCAGAAAGTCACACGCACACCACCCCCAGTCACAGAAAGTCCCACGCAGACGAACCCCAGTCCCAGAATGTCCCACGCAGACGACCCACCAAGTAGAAGACAGTCCCACAAATCCCACGCAGACGACCCCCACCCAGGAGACAGTCCCAGAAAGACCCACGCAAACGACCCCCAGTCCCAGAAAGTCCCACGCAGACGACCCCCCAGACAGGAGACAGTCCCAGAAAGTCCCACGCAGACGACCCCGAGACCCAGAAAGTCCCACGCAGACGACCCCCACCCAGGAGACAGTACAAGAAAGTCCTACGCAGACGACCCCCCCACCCAGGAGACAGTCCCAGAAAGTCCCACGCAGACGGCCCCCAGTCCCATAAAGTCCAACGCAGACGACGCCCAGTCCCAGAAAGTCCCGCGCAGACGACCCCCCACCCAGGAGACAGTCCAAGAAAGTCTTACGCAGACGACACCCCCACCCAGGAGACAGTCCCAGAAAGTCCCACGCAGACGACCCCCAATCCCAGCAATCCGAAACAGACGACCCCCACCCAGGAGACAGTCCCAGGAAGTCCCACGCAGACGACCCCAGTCCCAGAAATTCACACGCAGACGACCCCCACCCAGGAGACAGTCCAAGAAAGTCCCACGCAGACGACCCCCACCCAGGAGACAGTCCCAGAAAGTCCCACGCAGACGACACCCAGACCCAGAAAGTCCCACTCAGACGACCCCCCACCCAGGAGACAGTCCCAGAAAGGCCCAAGCACAAGACCCCCATTCCAGAAAGTCCCACGCAGACGACCCCCCACCCAGGAGACAGGCTGCTACAAGCCGAATACGCCTGGCTCTTTTGTGAAACTGCCTTCCAAGCAATCTCAGGCTGCTACAAATCGACATCTCCTGTCTCTTTTGTGACAACTGCCTTACAAGCAATCTCAGGCTGATGCAAGCCGAATTCTCCTGGCTCTTTTGTGCAAATTCCCTTACAAGCAATCACAGGCTTCTACAAATCGACATCTCCTGTCTCTTTTGTGGCAACTGCCTTACAAGAAATCTCAGGCTGCTTCAAGCCGAATTCTCCTGGGGTTTTGTGACAACTGCCTTAAAAGCAATTTCAGGCTGCCGCCAGGACAGTTCTCCTGACTTTTTGTGCCAATTGACTTAAAAGCAATCCCAGGCGTCTACGAGCCGATTTCTCCTGGCCCTTTTGTGGCAACTGCCTTACAAGAAATCTCAGGCTGCTACAAGCAGAATTCTCCTGGCGCTTTTGTGACAACTGCCTTACAAGAAATGTCAGGCTGCAACGCGCCGACTTCTTTTGGCTCTTTTGTGAAACTGCCTTACAAGTAATATCAGTCTGCTACAAAACGACATCTCCTGTCTATTTTGTGAAACTGCCTTACAAGCAATCTCAGGCCGCTACAAGACGAATACGCCTGGCTCTTTTGTGAAACTGCCTTGCAAGCAATCTCAGGCCGCTACAAATCGACATCTTCTGCCTCTTTTTTGACAACTGCCTTACAAGGAATCTCAGGCTGCCGCCAGGACTGTTCTCCTGACTTTTTGTGCCAATTGCCGAAAAAGCAATCCCAGGCGGCTACATGCCGATTTCTCTTGGCTCTTTTGTGGTAACTGCCTTACAAGCAATCTCAGGCTGCTACAAGCCGAATTCTCCTGGTTCTATTGTGACAACTGCCTTACAAGCAATCTCAGGCTGCAGCAATCCCAATACTCCTAGCTTTTTGTGCCAATTGCCTTACAAGCAATCCCAGGCGGCTACGTGCCGATTTCTCCTGGCCCTTTTGTAGCAACTGCCTTACAAGAAATCTCAGGCTGCTACAAGACGAATTCTCCTGGCTCTTTTGTGAAACTGCCTTACAAGCAATCTCAGGCCGCTACAAATCGACATATCCTGGCTCTTTTGTGACAACTACCTTACAAGCAATCTCAAGCTGTCGCTAGTACAATTCTCCTGACTTTTGTGCCAATTGCCTTACAAGCAATCCCAGGCTGCTACGAACCGATTTCTCCTGTTTCATTTGTGGCATCTGACTTACAAGCATTCTCAGGCTGCAGCAATATGAATTCTCCTGTCTTTTTGTGCGAATTGCCTTACAAGCAATCCCAGGAAGCTACGAGCCGATTTCTCCAGGTCCTTTTGTGGCAACTGCCTTACAAGTAATCTCAGGCTGCTACCAGCCGAATTCTCCTGGCGCTTTTGTGACAATGGCCTTACAAGCAATGTCAGGCATCTACGAGCCGACTTCTCTTGGCTCTTTTGTGAAACTGCCTTACAAGTAATATCTGGCTGCTACAAAACGATATCTCCTGTCTCTTTTGTGAAACTGCCTTACAAGCAATCTCAGGCGGTTACAAGCCGAATACGACTGGCTCTTTTGTGAAACTGCCTTGCAAGCAATCTCAGGCCGCTACAAATCGACATCTTCTGCCTCTTTTTTAACAACTGCCTTACAAGCAATCTCAGGCTGCCGCCAGGACTGTTCTCCTGACTTTTTGTGCCAATTGCCGAAAAAGCAATCCCAGGCGGCTACATGCCGATTTCTCTTGGCTCTTTTGTGGGAACTGCCTTACAAGCAATCTCAGGCTGCTACAAGCCGAATTCTCCTGGTTCTATTGTGACAACTGCCTTACAAGCAATCTCAGGCTGCAGCAAACCCAATACTCCTAGCTTTTTGTGCCAATTGCCTTACAAGCAATCCCAGGCGTCTACGAGCCGACTTCTCTTGTCGCTTTTATGAAAACTGCCTTAAAAGCAATCTCAGGCTGCTATAAAACGACATCCCCTGTGTATTTTTTTAAAAATGCCTTACAATCAATCTCAGCCTGCTACAAGCCGAATACGCCTGGCTCTTTTTTGAAACTGCCTTAGAAGCAATCTCAGGCTGCCGCTAGTCCAATTCTCCTGACTGTTTGTGCCAATTGCCTTACATGCAATCCCAGGCTGCTACGAAGCGATTTCTCCTGGCTCATTTGTGGCATCTGCCTTACAAGCATTCTCAGACTGCAGCAATATGAATTCTCCTAGCTTTTTGTGCGAATTGCCTTACAAGCAATCCCAGGCGGCTACGAGCCGATTTCTCCTGGCCCTTTTGTGGCAACTGCCTTACAAGAAATCTCAGGCTGCTACAAGCAGAATTCTCCTGGCGCTTTTGTGACAACTGCCTTACAAGAAATGTCAGGCTGCAACGCGCCGACTTCTTTTGGCTCTTTTGTGAAACTGCCTTACAAGTAATATCAGTCTGCTACAAAACGACATCTCCTGTCTATTTTGTGAAACTGCCTTACAAGCAATCTCAGGCCGCTACAAGACGAATACGCCTGGCTCTTTTGTGAAACTGCCTTGCAAGCAATCTCAGGCCGCTACAAATCGACATCTTCTGCCTCTTTTTTGACAACTGCCTTACAAGGAATCTCAGGCTGCCGCCAGGACTGTTCTCCTGACTTTTTGTGCCAATTGCCGAAAAAGCAATCCCAGGCGGCTACATGCCGATTTCTCTTGGCTCTTTTGTGGTAACTGCCTTACAAGCAATCTCAGGCTGCTACAAGCCGAATTCTCCTGGTTCTATTGTGACAACTGCCTTACAAGCAATCTCAGGCTGCAGCAATCCCAATACTCCTAGCTTTTTGTGCCAATTGCCTTACAAGCAATCCCAGGCGGCTACGTGCCGATTTCTCCTGGCCCTTTTGTAGCAACTGCCTTACAAGAAATCTCAGGCTGCTACAAGACGAATTCTCCTGGCTCTTTTGTGAAACTGCCTTACAAGCAATCTCAGGCCGCTACAAATCGACATATCCTGGCTCTTTTGTGACAACTACCTTACAAGCAATCTCAAGCTGTCGCTAGTACAATTCTCCTGACTTTTGTGCCAATTGCCTTACAAGCAATCCCAGGCTGCTACGAACCGATTTCTCCTGTTTCATTTGTGGCATCTGACTTACAAGCATTCTCAGGCTGCAGCAATATGAATTCTCCTGTCTTTTTGTGCGAATTGCCTTACAAGCAATCCCAGGAAGCTACGAGCCGATTTCTCCAGGTCCTTTTGTGGCAACTGCCTTACAAGTAATCTCAGGCTGCTACCAGCCGAATTCTCCTGGCGCTTTTGTGACAATGGCCTTACAAGCAATGTCAGGCATCTACGAGCCGACTTCTCTTGGCTCTTTTGTGAAACTGCCTTACAAGTAATATCTGGCTGCTACAAAACGATATCTCCTGTCTCTTTTGTGAAACTGCCTTACAAGCAATCTCAGGCGGTTACAAGCCGAATACGACTGGCTCTTTTGTGAAACTGCCTTGCAAGCAATCTCAGGCCGCTACAAATCGACATCTTCTGCCTCTTTTTTAACAACTGCCTTACAAGCAATCTCAGGCTGCCGCCAGGACTGTTCTCCTGACTTTTTGTGCCAATTGCCGAAAAAGCAATCCCAGGCGGCTACATGCCGATTTCTCTTGGCTCTTTTGTGGGAACTGCCTTACAAGCAATCTCAGGCTGCTACAAGCCGAATTCTCCTGGTTCTATTGTGACAACTGCCTTACAAGCAATCTCAGGCTGCAGCAAACCCAATACTCCTAGCTTTTTGTGCCAATTGCCTTACAAGCAATCCCAGGCGGCCACGTGCCGATTTCTCCTGGCCCTTTTGTAGCAACTGCCTTACAAGAAATCTCAGGCTGCTACAAGACGAATTCTCCTGGCTCTTTTGTGAAACTGCCTTACAAGCAATCTCAGGCCGCTACAAATCGACATATCCTGGCTCTTTTGTGACAACTACCTTACAAGTAATCTCAAGCTGTCGCTAGTACAATTCTCCTGACTTTTTGTGCCAATTGCCTTACAAGCAATCCCAGGCTGCTACGTACCGATTTCTCCCGTTTCATTTGTTGCATCTGCCTTACAAGCATTCTCAGGCAGCAGCAATATGAATTCTCCTGGCTTTTTGTGCGAATTGCCTTACAAGCAATCCCAGGAAGCTACGAGCCGATTTCTCCAGGCCCTTTTGTGGCAACTGCCTTACAAGTAATCTCAGGCTGCTACCAGCCGAATTCTCCTGGCGCTTTTGTGACAATGGCCTTACAAGCAATGTCAGGCATCTACGAGCCGACTTCTCTTGGCTCTTTTGTGAAACTGCCTTACAAGCAATCTCATTCGGTTACAAGTCGAATACGCCTGGCTCTTTTGTGAAACTGCCTTGCAAGCAAACTCAGGCCGCTACAAATCGACATCTCCTGACTCTTTTGTGACAACTTCATTACAAACAATCTCATGCTGCTGCCAGGACTGTTCTCCTGACTTTTTGTGCCAATTGCCTTAAAAGCAATCCCAGGCGGCTACGTGCGGATTTCTCCTGGCTCATTTGTGGCAACTGCCTTACAAGAAATCTCAGGCTACTACAAGCCGAATTCTCCTGGCTCTTTTGTGCAAATTGCCTTATAAGCAATCCCAGGCATCTACGAGCCGACTTCTCTTGTCTCTTTTGTGAAAACGGTCTTAAAAGCAATCTCAGGTCGCTACAAAACGACATCACCTGTCTCTTATTTTGAAAAACAGACTTAAAAGCAATCTCAGCCTGCTACAAGCCGATTACGCCTGGCTCTTTTGTGAAACTGCCTTACAAGCAATCTCAGGCCGCTACAAATCGACAAATCCTGGCTCATTTGTGGCAACTGCCATACAAGCAATCTCAGGCTGCTGCAAGCCGAATTCTCCTGGCTGTTTTGTAAAAATTGCCTTACAATCAATCCCAGGCGTCAACGAGCCGACTTCTCTTGACTCTTTTGTAAAAACTGCCTTAAAAGCAATCTCAGGTTGCTACAAAACGACATCTCCTGTGTCTTTTTAAAAAACTGCCTTACAAGCAAACTCAGCCACCTACAAGCCGAATACGCCTGGCTCTTTTGTGAAACTGCCTTACAAGAATCTCAGGCCGCTACAAATAGACATATCCTGGCTCTTTTGTGACAACTGCCTTACAAGCAATCTCAGTCTGCCGCTAGTCCAATTCTCCTGACTTTTTGTGCCAATTGCCTTACAAGCAATCCCAGGCTGATATGAACCGATTTCTCCTGGCTCATTTGTGGCATCTGTCTTACAAGCATTCTCAGGCTGCAGCAATATGAATTCTCCTGGCTTTTTGTGCGAATTTCCTTACAAGCAATCCCAGGCGGCTACGAGCCGATTTCTCCTGGCCCTTTTGTGGCTACTGCCTTACAAGAAATCTCAGGCTGATATAAGCCGAATTTTCCTGACGCTTTTGTGACAACTGCCTTACAAGCAATGTCAGGTTTCTACGAGCCGACGTATTTTGGCTCTGTTGTGAAAACTGCCTTACAAGTAATACTTGGATGGTACAAGCCGATTTCTCCTGGCCCTTTTGTGGCAACTGCCTTACAAGAAATCTCAGGCTGCTACAAGCCGAATTCTCTGGCTCTTTTGTGAAAACTACCTTACAAGTAATATCACGCGGCTACAAATCGACATCTCCTGTCTCTATTGTGACAATTGACTTACAAGCAATCTCAGGCTGCCGCCAGGACAGTTCTACTGACTTTTTGTGCCAATTGCCTTAAAAGAAATCCCAGGTGGCTACGTGACGATTTCTCCTGGCTCTTTTGTTGTAACTGCCTTACAAGCAATCTCAGGTTGCTACAAGCCGAATTCTTCTGGTTCTATTGTGACAACTGCCTTAAAAGCAATCTCAGGCTGCAGCAATCCCAATTCTCCTTGCTTTTTGTGCCAATTGCCTTAGAAGCAATCTCAGGCTGCTACAAGCCGATTTCTCCTGGCTCATTTGTGGCAACTGCCTTACAAGCAATCTCATGCTGCTGCAAGCCGAATTCTCCTGGCTCTTTTGTGCAAATTGCCTTAAACAATCCCAGGCGTCTACGAGCCGACTTCTCTTGTCTGTTTTTTAAAAACTGCCTTAAAAGCAATCTTTCATTGCTACAAAACGACGTCTTTTGTCTCTTTTTTAAAAACTGTCTTAATTTCAATCTCAGCCTGCTACAAGCCGAATACGCCTGGCTCTTTTGGGAAACTGCCTTACAAGCAATCTCAGGCCGCTAAAAATCGACATATCCTGGCTCTTTTGTGAAAACTGCCTTCAAGCAATCTCAGGCTTCTGCTAGTCCAATTCTCCTGATTTTTTGTGCCAATTGCCTTACAAGCAATCCCAGGCTGATATGAACCGATTTCTCTTGGCTCATTTGTGGCATCTGCCTTACAAGCATTCTCAGGCTGCAGCAATATGAATTCTCCTGGCTTTTTGTTCGAATTGCCTTACAAGCCATCCCAGGCAACTACGAGCCGATTTCTGCTGGCTCTTTTGTGGCAACTGCCTTACAAGAAATCTCAGGCTGCTACAAAACGACATCTCCTGTCTCTTTTGTGAAACTGCCTTACAAGCAATCTCAGGCTGCTACAAGCCGAATACGCCTGGCTCTTTTGTGAAACTGCCTTGCAAGCAATCTCAGGCCGGTACAAATCGACATCTCCTGTGACTTTTGTGACAACTGCCTTACAAGCAATCTCAGGCTGCAGCCAGGACAGTTCTCCTGACTTTTTGTGCCAATAGCCTTAAAAGCAATCCCATGCAGCTACGTGCCGATTTCTCCTGGCTCTTTTGTGGTAACTGCCTTACAAGCAATCTCAGGTTGCTACAAGCCGAATTCTCCTGGTTCTATTGGGACAACTGCCTTACAAGCAATCTCAGTCTGCAGCAATCCCAATTCTCCTGGCTTTTTGTGCCAATTGCTTTACAAGCAATCCCAGGTTGCTACGAGCCTATTTCTGCTGGCTCATTTGTTGCAACTGCCTTACATCCAATCTCAGGCTGCTGCAAGCCGAATTCTCCTGGCTGTTTTGTAAAAATTGCCTTACAATCAATCCCAGGCGTAAACGAACCGACTTCTCTTGACTCTTTTGTAAAAACTGCCTTAAAGCAATCTCAGGTTGCTACAAAACGACATCTCCGGTGTCTTTTTAAAAAACTGCCTTACAAGCAATCTCAGCCTCCTACAAGTTGAATACGCCTGGCTCTTTTGTGAAACTGCCTTACAAGAATCTCAAGCCGCTACAAATCGACATATCCTGGCTCTTTTGTGACAACTGCCTTACAAGCAATCTCAGTCTGCCGCTAGTCCAATTCTCCTGACTTTTTGTGCCAATTGCCTTACAAGCAATCCCAGGCTGATATGAACCGATTTCTCCTGGCTCATTTGTGGCATCTGCCTTACAAGCATTCTCAGGCTGCAGCAATATGAATTCTCCTGGCTTTTTGTGCGAATTGCCTTACAAGCAATCCCAGGCACCTACGAGCCGATTTCTCCAGGCTCTTTTGTGGCAACTGCCTTATAAGAAATCTCAGGCTGCTACAAGCCGAATTCTCCTGGGGCTTTTGTGACAACTGCCTTACAAGCAATGTCAGGCTGCTACGAGCTGACTTCTCTTGGCTCTTTTGTGAAAACTGCCTGACAAGTAATATCAAGCTGCTACAAGCCGAATTCTCCTGGAGCTTTTTTGACAACTGCCTTACAAACAATGTCAGGCTGCTACGAGCCGATTTCTCTTGACTCTTTTGTGAAAACTGCCTTACAAGTAATATCAGGCTGCTACAAAACGACATCTCCTGTCGCTTTTGTGAAACTGCCTTACAAGATGATACACTACGTCCAGCAGCCATGATTCTGATCTGTTGGTTTCTGGTTCATATTTGAGCGTCTGATGTAAAAAGATAAACTACGTCCAGCAGCATGGCTTCTGATCTGTTGGTTTCCTTTCCATATTTGAGCGTCTAATGTAAGATTTGAGACTACGTCCAGCAGCATTGCCTCTGACTTGTTGGCTTTCGGTCCATATTTGAGCGTCTTGTGTAAGATGATACACTACGTCCCGCAGCCATGATTCTGATCTGTTGGTTTCTGGTGCATATTTGAGCGTATAATGTAAAAAGATAAACTACGACCAGCAGCATGGCCTCTGATCTGTTGGTTTCCGGTCCATATTTGAGAACTAATATAAGATTTTAGAATACGTCCAGCAGCATGGGCTGTGACCTGTTGGCTTCCGGTCCATATTTGAGCGTCTTGTGTATGGTGATAAACTATGTCCAGCAGCCATGATTCTGATTTTTTGGTTTCTGGTACATATTTGAGCGTCTAATGTAAAAAGATAAACTACGTCCTGCAACATGGCATATGATCTGTTTGTTTCCCGTCCATATTTGTGCGTCTAATGTAAGATTTTAGACTACGTCCAGCAGCATGGCCTCTGACCTGTTGGTTTCCGGTCCATATTTGAGCGTCTTGTGTAAGATGATACACTACGTCCAGCAGCCATGATTCTGTTTTCTTGGTTTCTGGTGCATATTTGAGCGTCTAATGTAAAAAGATATACTACGACCAGCAGCATGGCCTCTGACCTGTTGGATTCCGGTCCATATTTGAGCGTCTTGTGTAAGGTGATAAACTACGTCCAGCAGCCATGATTCTGATCTATTGGTTTCTGGTATATATTTGAGCTTCTAATGTAAAAAGATAAACTACTTCCAGCAGCATGGCATCTGATCTGTTGGTTTCCCGTCCATATTTGTGCGACTAATATAAGATTTTAGACTACGTCCAGCAGCATGGCCTCTGACCTGATGGCTTCCGGTCCATATTTGAGCGTCTTGTGTAAGATGATACACTACGTCCAGCAGCCCTGTTACTGATATCTTGGTTTCTGGTGAATTTTTGAGCCTCTAATGTAAAAAGATAAACTACGTCCAGAAGCATGGCCTCTGATCTGTTGGTTTCCGGTCCATATTTGAGCGGCTAATGTAAGATTTTAGACTACGTCCAGCAGCATGGCCTCTGACCTCTTTGCTTCCAGTCCATATTTGAGCGTCTTGTGTAAGATGATACACTACGCCGTGTAGCCATGATTCTGATCTGTTGGTTTCTGGTGCATATTTGAGCGTTTAATGTAAAAAGATAAACTACGACCAGCAGCATGGCCTTTGATCTGTTGGTTTCCTGTCCATATTTGAGCGTCTTGTGTAAGATGATACACTACGTCCAGCAGCCCTGTTTCTGATCTCTTGCATTCTGGTGCATATTTGAGCGTCTAATGTAGAAGTATAAACTACGTCCAGCAGTATGGACTCTGATCTGTTGGTTTACGGTCCATATTTGAGCGTCTAATGTAAGATTTTAGATTACGTCCAGCAGCATGGCCTCTGACCTGCTGATTTCCAGTCCGTATTTGAGCGTCTTGTGTAAGATGATACACTACGTCCAGCAGCCCTATTTCTGATCTGTTGGTGTCTGGTGCATATTTGAGCGTCTAATGTAAAAAGATAAACTACGTCCAGCAGCATGGCCACTGATCTGTTGGTTTCCGGTCAATATTTGAGCGTCTAATGTAAGATTTTAGACTACATGCAGCAGCATTGCCTCTGATCTGTTGGCTTCCGGTCCATATTTGAGCGTCTTGTGTAAGATGATACACTACGACCGGCAGCCATGATTCTGATATGTTGGTTTCTGGTGCATATTTGACGGTCTAACGTAGAAATATAAACTACGACCAGCAGCATAGACTCTGATCTGTTGGTTTCCAGTCCGTATTTGAGCGTCTTGTGTAAGATGATACACTACGTCCAGCAGCCCTATTTCTGATCTGTTGGTGTCTGGTGCATATTAGAGCTTCTAATGTAAAAAAATAAACTACGTCCAGCAGCATGGCCTCTGATCTGTTGGTTTCCGGTCCATATTTTAGCGTCTAATGTAAGATATTAGACTACGTCTAGCAGCATGGCCTCTGACCTGTTGGCTTCCGGTCCATATTTGAGCGTCTTGTGTAAGATGATACACAACATCCAGCAGCCATGATTTTGATGTCTTGGTTTCTGGTGCATATTTGAGCGTCTAATGTAAAAAGATAAACTTTGTCCATCAGCATGGCCTCTGATATGTTGTTTTCCGGTCCATATTTGAGCGTCTAATGTAAGATTTTAGACTACATCCAGCAGCATGGCCTCTGACCTGTTAGCTTCCGGTCCATATTTGATCGTCTTGTGTAAGATGATACACTATATCCAGCAGCCATGATTCTGATCTGTTGTTTCCTGGTTCATATTTCAGCGTATAATGTAAAAAGATAAACTACGACCAGCAGCATGGCCTCTGATCGGTTGGTTTCCGGTCCATATTTTAGCGTCTAATGTAAGATTTTAGACTACGTCCAGCAGAATGGACTCTGACCTCTTGGCTTCCGGTGCATATTTGAGCGTCTTGTGTAAGATGATAAACTACGTCCAGCAGCCCTGCTTCTGATCTCTTGGTTTCTTGTGCATATTTGAGCGTCTAATGTAAAAAGATAAACTACGCCATGCAGCATGGCCTCTGATAAGTTGGTTTCTGGTCCATATTTGAGCGTCCAATGTAAGATTTTAGACTACGTCTGGCAGCATGGCTTCTGATTTGTTGGTGTCCAATTGTCTGGAATTTCATTTGGTCAGATAGTAAAAAGTACAGCTTTCACCAGGTGCGCGGTATGTCGTCTGACAATTTACAGCGTCCTAATTCCAGTGTGCACAATAAGACTGCATTTCTAATTTTTCCTTTTCATAGAATCCAAAAAATTGGTGTCCAATTGTCGGGAATTTCTTACCTTATCCATAATTACAAAAGTTTTTTCGAAACCTTGAATAGAGTCGAGGCGAAATTCAACGTTATGGAGACTTGTTCTAGCTCATTTACGAAGATTGTCATGCGGCCCTCAACTGGGAAATCTGTCATGTTCACTTGTTTATAAGTTTTTTCCAGTAAGAGAAATATTTTCAAAATGCGTATCAAATTGGGATTTTTCATTTGGTTAGATAGTAAAAAGTACAGCTTTCACCATGTGCGCGGTATGACGTCTGACAATTTACAGCGTCCGAATTCCAGTGTGCACAATAAGACTGCATTTCTAATTTTTCCTTTTTATAGAATCCACAAAATATTCGTGTCCTATTGTCGGGAATTTCTTGCCTTATCCATAATTACAAAAGATTTTCAACACCTTGAATAGAGTCGAGGCGAAATTCAACGGTATGGGGACTTGTGTTAGCCCCTTTGCGGAAATTGTCATGCGGACTTAAACTGGGTAACCAGTCATATTTCACCTGTTTATAACTTTTTTCCAGTAAAAGAAATATTTTCAAAATGGATATCAAATTGTTTGCAATTATTTGATTTGTCTATGTGTACAGGGATTTTTCATTTGGTCAGAATGTAAAAAGTACAGCTTTCACCAGGTGCGCGGTATGTCGTCTGACAATTTACAGCGTCCGAATTCCAGTGAGCACAATACGATTGCATTTGTAATTTTCCTTTTTATAGAATCCACAAAATATCGGTGTCCAAATGTTGGGAATTTCTTACCTTATCCTTAATTACAAAAGTTTTTCGACACCTTGAATGAAGTCGAGGCGAAATTCAACGGTATGGGGACTTGTTTTAGCTCATTTGCAGAAATTGTCATGCGGCCCTAAACTGGGAAATCAGTCATATTTCACTTGTTTATAAGTTTTTCCAGTCAAAGAAATATTTTCAAAATGGGTATCAAATTGTGTGCAATTATTTGATTTGTCTATGTTTACATGGATTTTTCATTTGCTCAGATAGTAAAAAGTACAGCTTTCACCATGTGCGCGGTATGTCGTCTGACAATTTACAGCGTCCGAATTCCAGTGCGCACAATAAGACTGCATTTCTAATTTTTCCTTTTTATAGAATCCACAAAATATTGGTGTCCAATTGTCGGGAATTTTTTGCCTTATCCATAATTACAAAAGTTTTTTCGACACATTGATTAGAGTCGATGCGAAATTCAACGGTATGGGGACTTGCGTTAGCTCATTTGCGGAAATTGTCATGCGGCCCTAAACTGGGAAATCAGTCATATTTCACTTGTTTATAACTTTTTTCCAGTAAAAGAAATATTTTCAAAATGGGTATCAAATTGTTTGCAACAAATCGACATGTCCTGGCTCTTTTGTGACAGCTGCCTTACAAGCAGTCTCAGGCTGCCGCTAGTCCACTTCTCCTGACTTTTTGTGCCAATTGCCTTACAAGCAATCCCAGGCTGCTATGAACCGATTTCTCCTGGCTCATTTGTGGCATCTGCCTTACAAGCATTCTCAGGCTGCAGCAATATGAATTCTCCTGGCTTTTTGTGCGAATTGCCTTACAAGCAATCCCAGGCGCGTACGAGCCGATTTCTCCATGCTCTTTTGTGGCAACTGCCTTACAAGAAATCTCAGGCTGCTACAAGCCGAAGTCTCCTGGGGCTTTTGTGACAACTGCCTTACAAGCAATGTCAGGCTGCTACGAGCCGACTTCTTTTGGCTCTTTTGTGAAAACTGCCTGACAAGTAATATGAAGCTGCTACAAGCCGAATTCTCCTGGAGCTTTTGTGACAACTGCCTTACAAACAATGTCAGGGTGCTACGAGCCGACTTCTCCTGACTCTTTTGTGAAAACTGCCTTACAAGTAATGTCAGGCTGCTACAAAACGACATCTACTGTCTCTTTTGTGAAACTGCCTTACAAGCAATCTCAGGCCGCCACAAGCCGAATACGCCTGACTCTTTTGTGAAATTGCCTTGCAAGCAATATCAGGCTGCTACAAATCGTCATCTCCTTCTCTTTTGTGAAAACTGCCTAAAAGTAATCTCAGTAAGGCTGTTGTCACAAAAAAGCCCGACGTATTCGGCTTGTAGCAGGATGAGATTGATTGTAAGGCAGTTTTAAAAAAAGAGACAGGAGATGTCGTTTTGAAGGAGTCTGAGATTGCTTTTAAGGCAGTTTTCACAAAAGAGACAAGAGAAGTCGGTTCGTAGGCGACTGGGCTTGCTTTTAAGGCAATTTGTAAGCCAGGAGAATTCGGCTTGTTGCAGCCTGAGATTGCTTGTAAGGCAGTTGCCACAAATGAGCCAGGAGAAATCGGATCGTAGCCGCTTGGGATTGCTTGTAAGTCAATACGCACAAAAAGCCAGGAGAATTCATATTGCTGCAGCCTGAGAATGCTTGTAAGGCAGATAACACAAATGAGCCAGGAGAAATCGGTTCGTAGCAGCCGGGGATTGCTTGTAAGGCAATTAGCACAAAAAATCAGGAGAATTGGACTAACGGCAGCCTGAGATTGCTTGTAAAGCAGTTGTCACAAAAGAGCCAGGATATGTCGATTTGTAGCGGCCTGAGATTGCTTGTAAGGCAGTTACCACATAAGAGCCAGGAGAAATCGGCACTTAGCCGCCTGGGATTGCTTTTAAGGCAATTGGCACAAAAAGTCAGGAGAACTGTGCTGGCGGCAGACTGAGATTGCTTGTAAGGCAGTTGTCACAAAAGAGAAGGAGATGACGATTTGTAGCAGCCTGATATTTCTTGCAATGCAATTTCACAAATGAGCCAGGCGTATTCGGCTTGTAGCGGCCTGAGATTGCTTGTAAGGCAGTTTCACAAAAGAGAGAGGAGATGTCGTCTTGTAGCAGCCTGATATTACTTGTAAGGCAGTTTTCACAAAAGAGCCAAGAGAAGTCGTCTCATAGCAGCCTGACATTTCTTGTAAGGCAGTTGCCACAAAAGGGCCAGGAGAAAACGGCTCGTAGTCGCCTGGGATTGCTTGTAAGACAATTCGCACAAAAAGCCAAAGGAATTCATATTGCTGCAGCCTGAGAATGCTTGTAAGGTAGTTGTAACAAAAGAGCCAGCATATGTCGATTTGTAGCGGCCTGAGATTCTTGTAAGGCAGTTTCACAAAATAGCCATGCGTATTCGGCTTGTAGCAGGCTGAGATTGCTTGTAAGGCAGTTTAAAAAAAAGAGACAGGAGATGTCGTTTGTAGCAGCCTGAGATTGCTTTTAAGGCAGATTTCACAAAAGAGACAAGAGAAGTCGGTTCGTAGACGCCTGGGATTGCTTGTAAGGCAAATTGCACAAAAGAGCCAGGAGAATTCGGCTTGCAGCAGCCTGAGATTTCTTGTTTTGCAGTTGTCACAAATGAGCCAGGATATGTCGATTTGTAGCAGCCTGACATTGCTTGTAAGGCAGGTGTCACAAAAGTGCCAGGATAATTCGGCTTGTAGCAGCATGAGATTTATTGTAAGGCAGTTGCCACAGAAGGGCCAGGAGAAATCGGCTCGTAGCCGCCTCTGTTTGCTTGTAAGGTAGTTGCCACAAATGAGTCACGAGAAATCGGCTCGTAGCCGCCTGGGATTTCTTGTAAGGCAATTGACAATAAAATCTTGGAGAATTGGGATTGCTGCAGCCTGAGATTGTTTTAAGGCAGTTGTCACAATAGAACCAGGAGAATTCGGCTTGTAGCAGCCTGAGATTGCCTGTAAGGCAGTTACCACAAAAGAGCCAGGAGAAATCGGCATGTAGCCGCCTGGGATTGCTTTTAAGGCAATTGGCACAAAACGTCAGGAGAACTGTCCTGGCTGCAGCCTGAGATTGCTTGTAAGGCAGTTTTCACAAAAGAGACAGGAGATGTCGATTTGTAGCGGCCTGAGATTGATTGCAAGGCACTTTCACAAAAGAGCCAGGCGTATTCGGCTTGTATCAGCCTGAGATTGCTTGTACGGCAGTTTAACAAAAGAGACAGGAGATGTCGTTTTGTAGCAGCTTGATATTACTTGTAAGGCAGTTGTCACAAATGAGACAGGAGATGTCGATTTGTAGCGGCCTGATATTAATTGTAAGGCAGTTTTCACAAAAGAGCAAGGGAAGTCGGCTCGTAGCAGCCTGACATTGCTTGTAAGGCAGTTTTCACAAAAGAGCCAAGAGAAGTCGGCTCGTAGCAGCCTGACATTGCTTTTAAGGCAGTTGTCACAAAAGCGCCAGGAGAATTTGGCTTGTAGCAGCCTGAGATTTCTTGTAAGGCAGTTGCCACAAAAGAGCCAGGAGAAATCGGCTCATAGCAGACTGGGATTGCTTGTAATTCAATTGGCACAAAAAGTCAGGAGAATTGGACTAGCGGCAGCCTGAGATTGCTTGTAAGGCAGTTTCACAAAAGAGCCAGTCGTATTCGGCTTGTAGCAGGCTGAGATTGATTGTAAGGCAGTTTTTAAAAAAGAGACAAAAGATGTCGTTTTGTAGCAATCAAAGATTGCTTTTAAGGCAGTTTTTAAAAAACGGACAAGAGAAGTTGCCTCTAGACCCCTGGGATTGCTTGTAAGACTATTTGCACAAAAGAGCCAGGAGAATTCGGCTTGCTGGAGCATGAGATTGCTTGTAAGGCAGTTGCCACAAATGAGCCAGGAGAAATCGGCTCGTAGCTGCCTGGGATTGGTTGTAAGGCAATTGGCACATAAAGCCAAGAGACTTGGGATTGCTGCAGCCTGAGATTGCTTGTTAGGCAGTCGTCACAATAGAACCAGGAGAATTCGGCTTGTAGCAGCCTGAGATTGCTTGTAAGGCAGTTTTCACAAAAGAGACAGGAGATGTCGATTTGTAGCGGCCTGATATTACTTGTAAGGCAGCTTTCACAAAAGAGCCAAGAGAAGTCGGCTGGTAGCAACCTGACATTGCTTGTAAGGCAGTTGTCACAAAAGCGCAAGGCGAACTCGGCTTGTAGCAGCCTGAGATTACTTGTAAGGCAGTTTCACAAAAGAGCCAAGAGAAGTCGGCTCGTAGCAGCCTGACATTTCTTGTAAGGCAGTTGTCACAAAAGCGCAATGAGAATTCGGCTTGTGTCAGCCTGAGATTTCTTGTAAGGCAGTTGCCATAAAAGGGCCACGAGAAATCGGCTCGTAGCCGCCTGGGATTGCTTGTAAGGCAATTCGCACCAAAGCCAGGATAATTCATATTACTGAAGCCTGAGATTGCTTGTAAGGCAGTTGTAACAAAAGAGCCAGCATATGTCGATTTGTAGAGGCCTGAGATTGCTTGAAAGGCAGTTTCACAAAATAGCCAGGCGTATTCGGCTTGTAGCTGGCTGATATTGATTGTAAGGCAGTTTTTAAAAAAGAGACAAAAGATGTCGTTTTGTAGCAGCCTGAGATTGCTTTTAAGGCAATTTTCACAAAAGAGACAAGAGAAGTCGGCTCGTAGACGCCTGGGATTGCTTGTAAGGCAATTTGCACAAAGAGTCAGGAGAATTCGGCTTGCAGCAGCCTGAGATTGCTGATGGGGTGGGGGTTCGTCTGCGTGGGACTTTCTGGGACTGTCTCCTGGGGGGGGTCGTCTACGTGGGACGTTCTGGGACTGTCTCCTGGGTGGGGGGTCGTCTACATGGGACTTACTGGGACTTGGGGTCGTCTGCGTTGGACTTTCTGGGACTGTCTCCTGCGTGGGGGGTCGTCTGCGTGGGACTTTCTTGGACTGGGGATCGTCTGCGTGGGACTTTGTGGGACTGGGAGTCGTCTCCGTGGAACTTTCTGGGACTGTCTCCTGGGTGGGGGTCGTCTACGTGGGACTTTCTGGGACTGTGACTCGTCTGCGTGGGACTTTCTGGGACTGGGGGTCGTCTGCGTGGTTCTTTCTGGGACTGTCTCCTGGGTGGGGAGTCGTCTGCGTGGGACTTTCTGAGACAGGGGTCCGTCTGGTGGGTCTTTCTGGGATTGTCTCCTGGGTGGGCCGTCGTCTGCGTGGGACTTTCTGGGTCTGTCTCCTGGCTGGGGGGTCGTCTTCGTGGGACTTTCTGGGACTGGGGGTCGTCTGCGTGGGACTTTCTGGAACTGTCTCCTGTCTTGGGGTCGTCTGCCTGGGACTTTCTGGGACTAGAGGTCGTCTGCGTGGGAATTTCTGGGACGGTCTCATGGATGGGGGTCGTCTGCGTTGGACTTTCTGGGACTGTGGGTCGTCTCCGTGGGACTTTCTTGGACTGTCTCATGCGGGGTGGTCGTCTGCGCGGGAATTTCTGGGACTGTCTCCTGGGTGGGGGGTCGTCTCCGTAGGACTTTCTTGTACTGTCTCCTGGGTGGGGGGTCGTCTGCGTAGGACTTTCTTGGACTGTCTCCTGGGCGGGGGGTCGTCTGCGTGGGAATTTCTGGGACTGGGGGTCGTCTGCGTCGGACTTTATGGAACTGTCTCCTGTCTGGGGTGTCGTCTGCGTGGGACTTTCTGGCACTGTCTCCAGGGTGGTGGGTCGTCTGCGTGGGAATTTCTGGGACAGGGGGTCTTCTTCGTGGGACATTCTTGGACTGTCTCCTGGGTGGGGGGTCGTCTGTGTGGGACTTTCTGGGACTGGGGGTCGTCTGAGTGGGACTTTCTGGGACTGGGCGTCGTCTGCGTGGGACTTTCTGGGACTGTCTCCTGGGTGTGGGGTCGTCTGCGTGGGACGTTCTGGGACTGTCTCCTGTCTGCGGGGTCGTTTGCGTGGGACTTTCTGGTACTGTCTCCAGGGTGGGACTGTCTCCTGTCTGCGGGGTCGTCTGCATGGGACTTTCTGGTACTGTCTCCTGGGTGGGGGCCGTCTGCGTCGGACTTTCTGGGACTGTCTCCTGGGTGGGGGTCGTCTACGTGGGACGTTCTGGGACTGTCTCCTGGGTGGGGGTCGTCTACATGGGACTTACTGGGACTTGGGGTCGTCTGCGTTGGACTTTCTGGGACTGGGGATCGTCTGCGTGGGACTTTGTGGGACTGGGTGTCGTCTGCGTCGGACTTTCTGGGACTGTCTCCTGGGTGGGGGTTCGTCTGCGTGGGACTTTCTGGGAATGGGGGTCGTCTGCGTGGGACTTTCTGGGACTGTCTCCTTGGTGGGGGGGTCGTCTGCGTAGGACTTTCTTGGACTGTCTCCTGGGTGGGGGGTCGTCTGCGTTGCACTTTCTCTTACTGTCTCCTGGGTGGGGGCCGTCTGCGTGGGACTTTCTGGGACTGGGATCGTCTGCGTGGGACTTTCTGGTACTGTCTCCAGTGGGGGTTCGTCTGCTTGGGAATTTCTGGGACAGGGGGTCGTCTGCGTTGGACTTTCTGGGACTGACTCCTGGGTGGGGGGGTCGTCTTTGTGGGACATTCTGGGTATGGGGGTCGCCTGAGTGGGACTTTCTGGGACTGGGGGTCGTCTGCGTGTGACTTTCTGGGACTGACTCCTGGGTGGGGGCGTCGTCTGCGTAGGACTTTCTTGGACTGTCTCCTGGGTGGGGGGTCGTCTGCGTGGGACTTTTTTGGACTGGGGGTCGTCTGCGTCGGACTTTCTGGGACTGGGGGTCGTCTTCGTGGGACTTTCTGTGACTGCTGGTGGTCTGCGTGTGACTTTCTCGGACTGGGTGTCGTCTGCGTAGGACTTTCTCGGAGTGTCTCCTGGGTGGGGGGTCGTCTGCGTGGGAATTTTTGGGACTGTGGGTCGTCTGCGTGGGACTTTCTGGGACTCTCTCCTGTCTGGGGGGTCTTCTGCGTGGGACTTTCTGGTACATTCTCCTGGGTGAGGAGTCGTCTGCGTGGGAATTTCAGGGACTGGGGGTCGTCTGCGTGGGACTTTCTGGGACTGACTCCTGGGTGGGGGGTCGTCTGTGTGGGACTTTCTGGGACTGGGGTCGTCTGAGTCGGACTTTCTGGGACTGGGGGTCGTCTGAATGGGACTTTCTGGGACTGTCCCCTGGGTGGGGGGTCGTCTGTGTGGGACTTTCTCGGACTGGGGGTCGTCTGAGTGGGACTTTCTGGGACTGTCTCCTGGGTGGGGTGTCGTCTGCGTGGGACTTACTGTGACTGTCTCCTGGGTGGTGGCCGTCTGCGTGGGACTTTCTGGGACTGGGTGTCGTCTGCGTAGGACTTTCTGGGACTGTCTCCTGGGTGGGGGGCGTCTGCGTGGGACTTTCTGGGACTGGGGGTCGTCTGCGTGGGACTTTCTCGGACTGTCTCCTGTCTGGTGGGTCGTCTGCGTGGGACGTTCTGGGAGTGACTCCAGGGTGGGGGTTCGTCTGTGTGGGACTTACTCGGACTGGGGGTGGTCTGCGTGGGACTTTCTGGGAAATGTCTGCTGGGTCGGGGGTCGTCTGCGTGGGACTTTGTGGGACTGGGGGTCATCTGCGTGGGACTTTCTGGGACTGGAGGTCGTCTGCATGGGACTTTCTGGGACTGTCTGCTTGGCTGGGTGTCGTCTGCGTTCGACTTTCTGTGACTGTCTCCTGGGTGGGGCCGTCTGCGTGGGACTTTCTGGGACTGACTCCTGGGTGGGGGGGTCGTCTGCGTGGGACTTTCTGGGACTGGAGGTCGTCTGCATGGTACTTTCAGGGACTGTCTCCTGGGCTGAGTGTCGTCTGCGTGGGACTTACTGTGACTGTCTCCTGGGTGGGGGCCGTCTGCGTGGGACTTTCTGGGAATATGGGTCGTCTGCGTGGGACTTTCTGGGACTGTCTCCTTGGTGGGGGGGTCGTCTGCGTAGGACTTTCTTGGACTGTCTCCTGGGTGGGGGGTCGTCTGCGTTGCACTTTCTCTTACTGTCTCCTGGGTGGAGGCCGTCTGCGTGGGACTTTCTGGGACTGGGATCGTCTGCGTGGGACTTTCTGGTACTGTCTCCAGTGGGGGTTCGTCTGCTTGGGAATTTCTGGGACAGGGGGTCGTCTGCGTTGGACTTTCTGGGACTGACTCCTGGGTGGGGGGGTCGTCTTTGTGGGACTTTCTGGGTATGGGGGTCGCCTGAGTGGGACTTTCTGGGACTGGGGGTCGTCTGCGTGTGACTTTCTGGGACTGACTCCTGGGTGGGGGCGTCGTCTGCGTAGGACTTTCTTGGACTGTCTCCTGGGTGGGGGGTCGTCTGCGTGGGACTTTTTTGGACTGGGGGTCGTCTGCGTCGGACTTTCTGGGACTGGGGGTCGTCTTCGTGGGACTTTCTGTGACTGGGGGTGGTCTGCGTGTGACTTTCTCGGACTGGGTGTCGTCTGCGTAGGACTTTCTCGGAGTGTCTCCTGGGTGGGGGGTCGTCTGCGTGGGAATTTTTGGGACTGTGGGTCGTCTGCGTGGGACTTTCTGGGACTCTCTCCTGTCTGGGGGGTCTTCTGCGTGGGACTTTCTGGTACATTCTCCTGGGTGAGGAGTCGTCTGCGTGGGAATTTCAGGGACTGGGGGTCGTCTGCGTGGGACTTTCTGGGACTGACTCCTGGGTGGGGGGTCGTCTGTGTGGGACTTTCTGGGACTGGGGTCGTCTGAGTCGGACTTTCTGGGACTGGGGGTCGTCTGAATGGGACTTTCTGGGACTGTCCCCTGGGTGGGGGGTCGTCTGTGTGGGACTTTCTCGGACTGGGGGTCGTCTGAGTGGGACTTTCTGGGACTGTCTCCTGGGTGGGGTGTCGTCTGCGTGGGACTTACTGTGACTGTCTCCTGGGTGGGGGCCGTCTGCGTGGGACTTTCTGGGACTGGGTGTCGTCTGCGTAGGACTTTCTGGGACTGTCTCCTGGGTGGGGGGGCGTCTGCGTGGGACTTTCTGGGACTGGGGGTCGTCTGCGTGGGACTTTCTCGGACTGTCTCCTGTCTGGTGGGTCGTCTGCGTGGGACGTTCTGGGAGTGACTCCAGGGTGGGGGTTCGTCTGTGTGGGACTTACTCGGACTGGGGGTGGTCTGCGTGGGACTTTCTGGGAAATGTCTGCTGGGTCGGGGGTCGTCTGCGTGGGACTTTGTGGGACTGGGGGTCATCTGCGTGGGACTTTCTGGGACTGGAGGTCGTCTGCATGGGACTTTCTGGGACTGTCTGCTTGGCTGGGTGTCGTCTGCGTTCGACTTTCTGTGACTGTCTCCTGGGTGGGGCCGTCTGCGTGGGACTTTCTGGGACTGACTCCTGGGTGGGGGGTCGTCTGCGTGGGACTTTCTGGGACTGGAGGTCGTCTGCATGGTACTTTCAGGGACTGTCTCCTGGGCTGAGTGTCGTCTGCGTGGGACTTACTGTGACTGTCTCCTGGGTGGGGCCGTCTGCGTGGGACTTTCTGGGACTGGGTGTCGTCTGCGTAGGACTTTCTGGGACTGTCTCCTGGGTGGGGGCTCGTCTGCGTGGGACATTTTGGGACTGGGTGTCGTCTGCGTGGGACTTTCTGGGACTGGGGGTCGTCTGCGTGGGACTTTCTCGGACTGTCTCCTGTCTGGTGGGTCGTCTGCGTGGGACGTTCTGGGACTGTCTCCTGGGTGAGGGGTCGTCTCGTGGGACTTTCTTGGACTGGAGGTCGTCTGCATGGGATTTTCTGGGTTGGTCTCATGGGCTGGGTGTCGTCTGCGTTGCACTTACTCTTACTGTCTCCTGGGTGGGGGCCGTCTGCGTGGGACTTTCTGGGACTGGGTGTCGTCTGCGTCGGACTTTCTGGGACTGTCTCCTGGGTGGGGGTTCCTCTGCGTGGGACTTTCTGGGAATGGGGGTCGTTTGCGTGGGACTTTCTGGCACTGTCTCCTGGGTGGGGGGGTCGTCTGCGTAGGACTTTTTTGGACTGTCTCCTGGGTGGGGGGTCGTCTGCGTGGGACTTTCTGGGACTGGGATCGTCTGCGTGGGACTTTCTGGTACTGTCTCCAGTGTGGGGGTTCGTCTGCTTAGGAATTTCTGGGACAGGGGGTCGTCTGCGTGGGACTTTCTGGGACTGACTACTGGGTGGGGGGTCGTCTTTGTGGGACTTTTTGGGTATGGGGGTCGCCTGAGTGGGACTTTCTGGGACTGGGGGTCGTCTGCGTGTGACATTCTGGGACTGACTCATGGGTGGGGGCGTCGTCTGCGTAGAATTTTCTTGGACTGTCTCCTGGGTGGGTGGTCGTCTGCGTGGGACTTTCTGGGACTGGGGTTCGTCTGCGTGGGACTTTTTGGGACTGGCGGTCGTCTGCGTGGGACTTTGTGGGACTCTCTTCTAGGTGGTGTGTCGTCTGCGTGGGACTTTCTGGCACTGTCGCTTGGGTGGGGGGTCGTCTGCGTGGGAACTTCTGGGAGTGGGGGTCATCCGCGTGGGACCTTCTGGGACTGGGGGTCATCTGCGTGGGACTTTCTGGGACTGGGGGTCGTCTGCGTGGGACTTTCTTGGACTGTCTCCTGGGTGGGGATCGTCTGCATGGGACTTTCTGGGACTGGAGGTCTTCTGCTTAGGACATTCTTGTACTGTCTCCTGGGTGGGGGGTCGTCTGCGTGGGACTTTCTGGGACTGGGTGTCGTCTGCGTCGGACTTTCTGGGAGTGGGCGTTTTCTGCGTGGGTCTTTCTGGGACTGTCTCCTGGGTGGGGGGGTCGTCAGCGTGGGACTTTCTGGGACTGGTGTTCGTCTGCGTGGGACTTTCTGGGACTGGGTGTCGTCTGCGTGGGACTTTCTGGGACTGTCGCCTGAGTGGGGGGTCGTCTGCGTGGGACTTTCTGGGACTGGGGTCGTCTGCGTGGGACTTTCTGGGACTGTCGCCTGGGTGGGGGGTCGTCTGCGTGGGATTTTCTGGGAGTGGGGGTCGTCTGCGTGGGACTTTCTGGGACTGTCTCCTGGGTGCGTGGTCGTCTGCGTGGGACTTTCTGGGACTGGGGGTCGTCTGCGTGGGACTTTGTGGGACAGTCTCCTGTCTGGTGTGTCGTCTGCGTGGGACTTTCTGGGACTGTTTCCTGGGTGGGGGCCGTCTGCGTGGGACTTTCTGGGACTGGGTGTCGTCTGCGTCGGAGGTTCTGGGACTGTCTCCTGGGTGGTGGGTCGTCTGCGTGGGACTTTCTGGGACTGGGGGTCGTCTGCGTGGGACTTTCTGAGACTGTCTCCTGTCTGTTGGGTCGTCTGCGTGGGACTTTCTGGGACTGTCTCCTGGGTGAGGGTTCGTCTGCGTGGGACTTTCTGGGACTGGAGGTCTTCTGCATGGGACTTTCTGGGACTGTCTCCTGGGTTGGGGGGTCGTCTGCGTTGCTCTTTCTGTGACTGTCTCCTTGGTGGGGGCCGTCTGCGTGGGACTTTCTGGGACTGGGTGTCGTCTGCGTGGGACTTTCTGGGAGTGTCTCCTGGGTGGGGGGACGTCTGCGTGGGACTTTCTGGGAATGGGGGTCGTCTGCGTGGGACTTTCTGGGACTGTCTCCTGGGTGGGGGGGTCGTCTGCGTAGGACTTTCTTGGACTGGGGTTCGTCTGCGTGGGACTTTCTGGGTTAGGGGGTCGTCTGCGTGGGAGCTTCTGGGACTGGGGGTCGTCTGCGTGGGACCTTCTGGGACTGGGGGTCAGCTGCGTGGTACTTTCTGGGACTGGGGGTCATCTGCGTGGGACTTTCTGGGACTCTCTCCTTGGCTGGGTGTCGTCTGCGTTGGACTTTCTGGGAATGGGGGTCGTCTGCGTGGGACTTTCTGGGACTGTCTCCTCGGTGGGGGGGTCGTCTGCGTTGCTCTTTCTCTGACTGTCTCCTTGGTGGGGGCCGTCTGTGTGGGACTTTCTGGGACTGGGTGTCGTCTGCGTGGGACTTTCTGGGACTGTCTCCTGGGTGGGGGGTCGTCTGCGTGGGACTTTCTGGGAATGGGGGTCGTCTGCGTGTGACTTTCTGGGACTGTCGCCTGGGTGGGGGGTCGTCTGCGTGGGACTTTCTGGGACTGGGGGTCGTCTGCTTGGTACTTTCTGGTACTGGGGGTCGTCTGCGTGGGACTTTCTTGGACTGTCTCCTGGGTTGGGGGGTCCTCTGCGTAGGACTTTCTTGGACTGTCTCCTGGGTGGGGGGTCGTCAGCGTTGGACTTTCTGGGACTGGGGTTCGTCTGCGTGGGACTTTCTGGGACTGGGGGTCGTCTGCGTGGGACTTTCTGGGACTGTCGCCTGGGTGGGGGGTCGTCTGCGTGGGACTTTCTGGGACTGTCTCCTGGGTTGGGGGGTCGTCTGCGTTGCTCTTTCTGTGACTGTCTCCTTGGTGGGGGCCGTCTGCGTGGGACTTTCTGGGACTGGGTGTCGTCTGCGTGGGACTTTCTGGGACTGTCTCCTGGGTGGGGGGTCGTCTGCGTGGGACTTTCTGGGAATGGGGGTCGTCTGCGTGGGACTTTCTGGGACTGTCGACTGGGTGGGCTGTCGTCTGCGTGGGACTTTCTGGGACTGGGGGTCGTCTGCGTGGGACTTTCTGGGACTGTCGCCTGGGTGGGGGGGTCGTCTGCGTGGGACTTTCTGGGAGTGGGGGTTGTCTGCGTGGGACTTTCTGGGACTGTCTCCTGGATGGGGGGTCGTCTGCGTGGGACTTTCTGGGACTGTCTCCTGTCTGGTGGGTCGTCTGCGTGGGACTTTCTGGGACTGTCTCCTGAGTGAGGGATCGTCTGCGTGGGACTTGCTGGGACTGGAGGTCGATTGCATGGGACTTTCTGGGACTGTCTCCTGCGCTGGGTGTCGTCTGCGTGGGACTTTCTGTTACTGTCTCCTGGGTGGGGGCCGTCTGCGTGGGACTTTCTGCGTGGGACTTTCTGGGAGTGATTCCTGGGTGGGGGGTCGTCTGCGTGGGACTTTCTGGGAATGGGGGTCGTCTGCGTGGGACTTTCTGGGACTGTCTCCTGGGTGGGGGGTCGTCTGCGTGGGACTTTCTGGGAATGGGGGTCGTCTGCGTGGGACTTTCTGGGACTGTCGACTGGGTGGGGGGTCGTCTGCGTGGGACTTTCTGGGACTTGGGTCGTCTGCGTGGGACTTTCTGGGACTGTCACCTGTCTCGTGGGTCGTCTGTGTGGGACTTTCTGGGACTGTCTCCTGGGTGAGGGGTCGTCTGCGTGGGACTTTATGGGACTGGAGGTCGTCTGCATGGGACTTTCTGGGAGTCTCACATGGGCTGGGTGTCGTTTGCGTAGGACATTCTTGGACTGACTCCTGGGTGGGGGGGTCGTCTGCGTGGGACTTTCTGGGACTGGGGTTCGTCTGCGTGAGCCTTTCTGGGACTGAGGGTCGTCTGCGTGGGACTTTCTGGGACTGTCGCCTGGGTGGGGGGTCGTCTGCGTGGGACTTTCTGGGAGTGTGGGTCATCTGCGTGGGACTTTCTGGGACTGTCTCCTGGGTGGGGGTCGTCTGCGTGGGTCTTTCTGGGACTGGGGGTCGTCTGCGTGGGACTTTCTGGGACTGTCTCCTGTCTGGTGGGTCGTCTGCGTGGGACTTTCTGTGACTGTCTCCTGGGTGGGGGCCGTCTGCGTGGGACTTTCTGGGACTGGAGGTCTTCTGCATGGGACTTTCTGGGACTGTCTCCTGGGTGGGGGATCGTCTGCGTTGCTCTTTCTGTGACTGTCTCCTTGGTGGGGGCCGTCTGCGTGGGATTGTCTGGGACTGGGTGTCGTCTGCGTCGGACTTTCTGGGACTGTCTCCTGGGTGGGGAGTCGTCTGCGTGGGACTTTCTGGGAGTGGGGGTTTTCTGCGTGGTTCTTTCTGGGACTGTCTCCTAGGTGGGGGTCGTCTGCCTGGGACTTTGTGCGACTGTCTTCTAGGTGGTGGGTCGTCTGCGTGGGACTTTCTGGGACTGTCGCCTGGGTGGGGGGTCGTCTGCGTGGGACTTTCTGGGACTGGGGATCGTCTGCGTGGGATTTCTGGGACTGGCGGTCATATGCGTGGGACTTTCTTGGACTGGGGGTCGTCTGCGTGGGACTTTCTGGGACTGGGGGTCGTCTGCGTGGGACTTTCTGGGAGTGTCTCCTGGGTGGGGGGGTCGTCTGCGTAGGACATTCTTGTACTGTCTCCTGGGTGGGGGGTCGTCTGCGTGGGACTTTCTGGGACTGGGGATCGTCTGCGTGGGACTTTCTGGGACTGTCTCCTGTCTGGGGGGTCGTCTGCGTGGGACTTTCTGGGAGTGGGAGATTTCTGCGTGGGTCTTTCTGGGACTGTCTCCTGGGTGGGGATCGTCTGCGTGGGACTTTGTGCGACTGTCTCCTGTCTGGTGGGTCGTCTGCGTGGGACTTTCTGGGACTGTCTCCTGAGTGAGGGGTCGTCAGCGTGGGACTTGCTTGGACTGGAGGTCGACTGCATGGGACTTTCTGGGACTGTCTCCTGGGCTGGGTGTCGTCTGCGTGGGACTTTCTGGGACTGTCTCCTGTCTCGTGGGTCGTCTGCGTGGGACTTTCTGGGAATGCGGGTCGTCTGCGTGGGACTTTCTGGGACTGTCTCCTGGGTGGGGGGGTCGTCTGCGTAGGACTTTCTTGGACTGGGGGTCGTCTGCTTGGGACTTTCTGGTACTGGGGGTCGTCTGCGTGGGACTTTCTTGGACTGTCTCCTGGGTTGGGGGGTTGTCTGCGTAGGACTTTCTTGGACTGACTCCTGGGTGGGGGGGTCGTCTGCGTGGGACTTTCTGGGACTGGGGTTCGTCTCCGTGGGACTTTCTGGGACTGGGGGTCGTCTGCGTGGGACTTTTGGGACTGTCGCCTGGTTGGGGGGTCGTCTGCGTGGGACTTTCTGGGACTGGGGGTCGTCTGCGTGGGACTTTCTGGGACTGTCTCCTCGGTGGGGGGTCGTCTGCGTGGGACTTTCTGGGACTGTGGGTCGTCTTCGTGGGACTTTCTGGGACTGGGGGCCGTCTGCGTGGGTCTTTCTGGGACTCTCTCCTGGGTCGGGGGTCGTCTGCGTAGGACTTTCTGGGACTGGGGGTCGTCTGCGTGGGTCTTTCTGGGACTGTCTCCTGGGTGGGGGTTCGTCTGCGTGGGACTATCTGGGACTGTCTCCCTGATGGGGTGTCGTCTGCGTGGGACTTTCTGGGACTGGGGTCGTCTGCGTCGGACTTTCTGGGACTGGGGTAGTCTGCGTGGGACTTTCTGGGTCTGTGTCCTTGGTGGGGGGGTCGTCTACGTGGGAATTGCTGGGACTGGGGGTCGTCTGCGTGGGACTTTCTGAGACTGGGGGTCATCTGCGTGGGACTTTCTTGGACTGGGGGTCGTCTGCGTGGGTCTTGCTGGGACTGTCTCCTGTCTGGGGGTCGTCTGCGCGGGACTTTCTTGGACTGGGGGTCGTCTGCGTGGGACTGCTTCCTGGGTGGGGGTTCGTCTGCGTGGGATATCTGGGACTATCTCCTGGGTGGGGGGTCGTCTGCATGGGACTTTCTGTGACTCGGTGTCGTCTGCGTGGGTCTTTCTTGGACTCTCTCCTGGGTGGGGGGTCGTCTGCGTGGGACTTTCTGGGACAGTCTCGTGGGTGGGGGTCGTCTGCGCGGGATTTTCTTGGACTGGGGGTCGTCTGCGTGGGTCTTGCTGGGACTGTCTCCTGTCTGGGGGTCGTCTGCGCGGGACTTTCTTGGACTGGGGGTCGTCTGCGTGGGACTGCTTCCTGGGTGGGGGTTCGTCTGCGTGGGATATCTGGGACTATCTCCTGGGTGGGGGGTCGTCTGCATGGGACTGTCTGTGACTCGGTGTCGTCTGCGTGGGTCTTTCTTGGACGCTCTCCTGGGTGGGGGGTCGTCTTCGTGGGACTTTCTGGGACTGTCTCCTGGGTGGGGAGTCGTCTGCGTGGGACTTTCTGGGACTGGGTGTCTTCTGCGTGGGTCTTTCTGGGACTGTCTCCTGGGTGGGGGTTCGTCTGCGTGGGACTTTCTGGGACTGTCTCCTGCGTAGGTGGTCGTCTACGTGGGACTTTCAGGGACTGGGTGTCGTCTGCGTGGGACTTTCTGGGACTGTCTACTGGGTGGGGGGTCGTCTGCGTGGGACTTTCTGCGACTGTCTCCTGTGTGGGGGGTCGTCTGCGTGGGACTTTCTGGGACTGTCTCCTGGGTGGGTGTTCGTCTGCGTGGGATTTTCTGGGACTGGGTGTCGTCTGCGTGGGACTTGCTGGGACACTCTCCTGACTGGGGGTGGTCTGCGTGGGACTTTCTTGGACTGGGGCTCGTCTGCGTGGGACTTTCTGGGACTGTCTGCTGGGTGGGAGGTCGTCTTCGTGGTAAATCTAGGACTGTCTCCTGGGTTGGGTGTCGTCTGCATGGGACTTTCTGGGCCTGGGTGTCGTCTGCGTGGGACTTTGTGGGACGGGGGGTCGTCTGCGTGGTAATTTCTGGGACTGGGGGTCGTCTTGTGGGTCTTTCTGGGACTCTCTCCTGGGTGGGGTGTCATCTGCGTGGGGCTTTCTGGGACTGTTTCCTGGGTGGGGGGTCGTCTGCATGGGACTTTCTGTGACTCGGTGTCGTCTGCGTGGTTCTTTCTTGGACTCTCTCCTGGGTGGGGGGTCGTCTGCGTGGGACTTTCTGGGACTGGGTGTCCTCTGCGTGGGTCTTTCTGGGACTGTCTCCTGGTTGGGGTTTCTTCTGCGTGGGACTTTTTGGCACGGTCTCCTGCGTGGGGGGTCGTCTGCCTGGGATTTTCAGGGACTGGCTGTCGTCTGCGTGGGACTTTCTGGGACTGTCTCCTGGGTGGGGAGTCTTCTGCGTGGGACTTTCTGGGACTGGGTGTCCTCTGCGTGGGTCTTTCTGGGACTGTCTCCTGGGTGGGGGTTCTTCTGCGTGGGACTTTTTGGCACGGTCTCCTGCGTGGGGGGTCGTCTGCCTGGGATTTTCAGGGACTGGCTGTCGTCTGCGTGGGACTTTCTAGGACTGTTTCCTGGGTGGGGGTCGTCTGCGTGATACGTTCTGTGACTGGGGGTCGTCTGCGTGAGACTTTCTGGGACTGTCTCCTGGGTGGGGGGTGGTCTGCGTGGGACTTTCTGGGACTGTCTCCTGTGTGGGGGGTCGTCTGCGTTGGACTTTCAGGGACTGTCTCCTGGGTGGGTGTTCGTCTGCGTGGGATTTTCTGGGACTGGGGGTCGTCTGCGTGGGTCTTTCTGGGACAGTCTCCTGGGTGCGTTGTCGTCTGCGTGGGACTTTGTGGGACTGGGGGTCGTCTGCGTAGTACTTTCTCGGACTGGGGGTCGTCTTGTGGGTCTTTCTGGGACTCTGTCCTGGGTGGGGGGTCATCTGCGTGGGGATTTCTGGGACTCTTTCCTGGGTGGGGACTTGTCTGCGTGGGACTTTCTGGGACTGTGGGTCGTCTGCGTGGGTCTTTCTGGGACAGTCTCCTAGGTGCGGTGTCGTCTGCGTGGGATTGTGTGGGACTGGGGGTCGTCTGCGTGGGACTTTCTTAGACTGGGGGTCGTCTTCGTGGGACTTTCTGGGACTTTCTCCTGGGTGTGGGGTCGTCTTTTTGGGACTTTCTTTGTCTGGCTCCTGCGTGGGACTTTCTGGGAATGGGGCTCGTCTGCGTGGGACTTTCTGGGACTGGGGGTCTTCTGCGTGTGTCTTTCTGGGACTGTCTTTTGGGTGGGGGTCGTCTGCGTGGGACTTTCTGGGAATGGGGCTCGTCTGCGTGGGACCTTTTGGGAGTGGGGGTCGTCTGCGTGGGACTTTCTGGGACTGTCTGCTGGGTGGGGATCGTCTGCGTGGGTTTTTCTGGGAGTGGGGGTCGTCTGCGTGAGACTTTCTGGGACTGTCTCCTGGGTGGGAGGTTGTCTGCGTGGGACTTTCTGTGACTGGGGGTCGTCTGCGTGGGACATTCTTGTATTGGGGGCTGTCTGCGTGGGACTTTCTGGTAGTGGGGGTCGTCAGCGTGGGACTTTCTTGGACTGTCTCCTGCGTGGGGGGTCGTCTGCGTGGGACTTTCAGGGCCTGGGTGTCGTCTGCGTGTGACTTTCTGGGACTGTCTCCTGGGTGCGGGTCATCTGCGTGGGATATCTGTGTCTGTCTCCTTGGTGGGGGGTCGTCTGCGTGGGACTCTCTGGGACTGGGGGTCGTCTGCGTGGGACTTTCTGGGACTGGGTGTCGTCTTCGTTGGTCTTTCTGGGACTGTCTCCTGGGTGGGGGTCGTCTGCGTGGGACTTTCTAGGACTGGGGTTCGTCTGCGTGGGACTCTCTGGGACTGGGGCCCTCTGCGTGGGACTTTTTGGGAGTGGGGGTCGTCTGCGTGGGACTTTCTGGGACTGTCTCCTGGGTGCGGGGTCGTCTGCGTGGGACTTTCTTGGACTGGGGGTCGTCTACGTGGGACTTTCTGGGACTGTCTCCTTGGTGGCGGTTCGTCTGCGTGGGACTTTCTGGTACTGTATCCTTGGTAGGGTGTCGTCTGCGATGGACTTTCTGGGACTGGTCGTCTTCTGCGTGGGACTGTCTCCTGGGTATGGGGTCGTCTGCGTGGGACTTTCTGGGAATGTGGGTCGTCTGCGTGGGACTTTCTGGGACTGTCTCCTGGTTGGGGGGTTGTCTGCCTGGGACTTTCTGAGACTGTTGGTCGTCTGCTTGATACTTTCTGGGACTGTCTCCTGGGTATGGGGTCGTCTGCTTGGGACTTTTGGGGACTGGGGGTCGTCTGCCTGGGACTTTTTGTGACTGGGGGTCGTCTGCTTGGGACTTTCTGGGAGTGGGGGTCTTCTGCATGGGACTTTCATGGACTGTCTCCTGGGTGGGGCGTCTTCTGCGTGGGACTTTCTGGGACTGGGGGTCGTCTGCATGGGACCTTCTGGGATTGGGGGTCGTCTGCTTGGGACTTTCTGGGACTGGGGGCCGTCTGCGTGAATCTTTCTGGTAGTGGGGGTCATCTGCGTGCGACTTTCTGGGACTGTCTCCTGGGTGGGGGATCTTCTGCGTGGGACTTTCTGGGACTGTCTCCTGGGTGGGGGGGTCGTCTGCCTGGGACTTTCACAAAAGAGCCAGGCTTATTCGGCTTGTAGCAGGCTGAGATTGCTTGTAAGGCAGTTTTTAAAAAAAAGACTGAAGATGTCGTTTTGTAGCAGCGTGAGATTGCTTGTAAGGCAGTTGCCACAAATGAGCCAGGAGAATTGGGTTTGCTGCAGCCTGAGATTGCTTGTAAGGCCGTTATCACAATAGAGCCAGGAGAATTCGTCTTGTAGCAGCCTGAGATTGCTTGCAAGGCAGTTCCCACAAAAGAGCCAGGAGAAATCGGTTCGTAGACGCCTGGGATTGCTTGTAAGGCAGGTGTCACAAAAGAGCCAGGCGTATTCGGATTGTAGCAGCCCGAGATTCGTTGTAAGGCAGTTGTCACAACACGCCAGGAGAAATGGGCTCGTAGCTGCGTGGGATTGCTTGTAAGGCAAATGGCACAAACAGCCAGGAGAATTGGCTTGCTGCAGCCTGAGATTGATTGTAAGGCAGTTGTCACAAAAGAGTCAGGAGATGTCGATTTTTAGCAACCTGAGATTGCTTGTAAGGCAGTGGTCACAAAAGTGACAGGCGTAGTCAGCTTGTAGCAGGCTGAGATTGATTTTAGCGCAGTTTTCACAGAAGAGCCAGCAGGTGTGGGCTTGTATCAGCCTGAGATTCCTTGTAAGGCAGTTTTCACAAAAGAGCCAGGAAATGCCGTTTTGTAGCAGCCTGAGATTGCTTGTAAGGGATTTTTCATTTGGTCAGATAGTAAAAAGTACAGTTTTAACCATGTGCGAAATTCTCAATTTGACACCGATATTATGTGGATTCTATAGAAAGGAATAATTAGAAATGCAGTCTTCTTGTGCACACTCGATTTTGGACGCTGTAAATTGTCAGACGACATACCACGCACATGGTGAAAGCTGTAATTTTCATTATCTGACCAAATGAAATATACCTGTAAACATGGACTAAACGAAAAAAAGGACACAATTTGATACCAATTTTGAAAAGATTTATTTTACTGGAAAAAAGTTATAAACAAGTGAAGTATGACTGATCTCCCAGTTTGGGCCGCATGACAATTTCCTCAAATGAACGAACACAAGACCACATACCGTTGAATTTAGCCCCGACTCTATTCGAGATGGAGGCAAAAGTTTTGTAATTATGGATAACGCACGAAATTCTCGACAATTTGTGACCGATATTATGGGGATTCTATAGAAAGGAATAATTAGAAATGCAGTCTTCTTGTGCACACTGGATTTCGGACGCTGTAAATTTTCAGACTACATACCACGCACATGGAGAAAGCTGTAATTTTTACGATCTGACCAAATGAATAATCCCTGTAAACATGGACTAAACAAAAAAATGCACAAAATTTGATACCAATTTTGAAAAGATTTCTTTTACTGGAAATATTTATAAACAAGTGAAGTATGACTGATCTCCCAGTTTAGGGCCGCATGAAAATTACCTCAAATGAACGAACACAAGACCACATACCGTTGAATTTATCCCCGTCTCTATTCAAGATGGAGCCAAAAGTTTTGTAATTATGGATAACGCACGAAATTCTCGACAATTTGACACCGATATTATGTGGATTCTATAGAAAGGAATAATTAGAAATGCAGTCTACTTGTGCACACTGGATTTCGGACGCTGTAAATTGTCAGACAACATACTGCGCACATGGTGAAAGCTGTAATTTTTACTATCTGACCAAATGAAAAATCCCTGTAAACAATGACTAAACGAAGAAATGCACACAATTTGATACCAATTTTGAAAAATTTCTTTAACTGGAAAAAATTATAAACAAGTGAAGTATGACTGATCTCCCAGTTTAGGGCCGCATGAAAATTTCCTCAAATGAACGAACACAAGACCACATACCGTTGAATTTAGCCGCAACTCTATTCAAGATGGAGACAAAAGTTTTGTAATTATTGATAACGCACGAAATTCTCGACAATTTGAGATCGATATTATGGGGATTCTATAGAAAGGAATAATTAGAAATGCAGTCTTCTTGTGCACACTGGATTTCGGACGCTGTAAATTGTCAGACGACATAGCACGCACATGGTGAAAGCTGTAATTTTTACTATCTTACCAAATGAAAAATCCCTGTAAACATGGACTAAACGAAAACATGCACACGATTTCATAACAATTTTGAAAAGATTTCTTTTACTGGAAAAAAGTTATAAACAAGTGAAGTATGACTGATCTCCCAGTTTAGGGCCGCATGAAAATTTCCTCAAATGAACGAACACAAGACCACATACCGTTTAATTTAGCCCCGACTCTATTCAAGATGGAGACAAAAGTTTTGTAATTATGGATAACGCACGAAATTCTCGACAATTTGACACCGATATTATGTGGATTCTATAGAAAGGAATAATTAGAAATGCAGTCTTCTTGTGCACACTGGATTTCGGACGCTGTAAATTGTCAGACGACATACCACGCACATGGAGAAAGCTGTAATTTTTACTATCCGACCAAATGAAAAATCCCTGTAAACATGGACTAAACGAAAAAATGCACAAAATTTGATACCAATTTTGAAAAGTTTTCTTTTACTGGAAAATTTATAAACAAGTGAATTATGACTGATTTCCAAGTTTAGGGCCGCATGACAATTTCCGCAAATGAGGTAACACAAGTCCACATTCCGTTTAATTTCGACCCGACTCCAATCAATCTGTCAAAAAACTTTTGTAATTATGGACAAGGTAAGAAATTCCCGACAATTGGAGAGCAATAATTTGTGGATTCTATAAAAACGCAAAATTACAAATGCATTCTTATTGTGTACACTGGAATTCGGACGCTGTAAATTGTCAGATGACATACCGCGCACATGGTGAAAGCTGTACTTTTTACTATCTGGGCAAATGAAAAATCCCTGTATACATAGACAAATCAAATAATTGCACTCAATTTGATACCCATTTTGAAAAGATTTCTTTTACTGGAAAAAGTTATAAACAAGGGAAATATGAGTGATTTCCCAGTTTAGGGCCGCATGACAATTTCCGCAAATGAGCTAACACAAGGCCCCATATCGTTGAATTTCGACTCGACTCTAATCAAGGTGTCGAAAAAACTTTTGTAATTAAGGATAAGGCAAGAAATTGCCGACAACTGTACATCAATATTTTGTGGATTCTATAAAAAGGAAAAATTAGAAATGCAGTCTTATTGTGCACACTGGAAATCGGACGCTGTAAATTGTCAGACGACATGCCGCGCCATGGTGAAAGCAGTACTTTTTACTAATTGACCAAATGAAAAATCCCTGTATACATAGACAAATCAAATAATTGCACACAATTTGATACCCATTTTGAAAATAATTCTTTTACTTTAAAAAAGTTATAAACAAGTGAAATATGACTGATTTCCCAGTTTAGGGCCGCATGACAATTTCCGCAAATGAGCTAACACAAGTCCCCATACCGTTGAATTTCGCCTCGACTCTATTCAATGTGTCGAAAATCTTTTGTAATTATGGATAAGGCTAGAAATTCGCGACAACTGGACACCAATATTTTGTGGATTCTATAAAAAGGAAAAATTAGAAATGCAGTCTTATTGTGCACACTGGAATTCGGACCCTGTAAATTGTCAGACGACAATCTGACCAAATGAAAAATCACTGTATTCATAGACCAAACAAATAATTGCACACAATTTGCTACCCATTTTGAAAATATTTCTTTTAATGGAAAAAAGTTATAAAGAACTGAAATATGACTGATTTCCCAGTTGAGGGCCGCATGAAAATTTCCGCAAATGAGCTAACACAAGTCCCCATATCGCTGAATTTCGCCTCGACTCTTATCAAGGTGTAGAAAAAACATTTGGTATTATGGTTAAGGCAAGAAATTCCCGACATTTGGACACCAATATTTTGTGAATTCGATAAAATGAAAAATTAGAAATGCAGTCTTATTTTGCACACTGGAATTCGGACGCTCTAAATTGTCAGATGACATACTGCGCACATGGTAAAAGCTGTACTTTTTACTATCTGATCAAATGAAAAATCCCTTACAAGCAATCTCAGGCTGCTACAAAACGTCATTTCCTGGCTCTTTTGTGAAAACTGCCTTACAAGCAATCTCAGGCTGATACAAGCCCACACCTGCTGGCTCTTCTGTGAAAACTGCGCTGAAATCAATCTCAGGCTGCTACAAGCTGACTACGCCTGTCTCTTTTGTGACAACTGCCTTACAAGCAATCTCAGGTTGCTAAAAATCATCATCTCCTGACTCTCTTGTGGCAACTGCCTTACAATTAATCTCAGGCTGCAGCAAGCCAATTCTCCTGGCTTTTTGTGCCATTTGCATTACAAGCAATCCCACGCAGCTACGAGCCCTTTTCTCCTGGCTTGTTGTGACAACTGCCTTACAACGAATCTCAGGCTGCAGCAAGCCCAATTCTCCTGGCTCATTTTGTGAAAACAGCCTTACAAGCAATCTCTGGCTGCTACAATCCAAATACGCCTGGCTCTTTTGTGACACCTGCCTTACAAGCAATCTCAGGCTGCTACGAGCCCATTTCTCCTGGCTTTTTGTGGAAAGTGCCTTACACGCAATCTAAGGATTCTACGAGCCGGTTCTCCTGGGAGATTTGTGAAAATTGCCTTACAAGCAATCTCATTCTTCTACAAGCCTACACCTGCTGGCACTTTTAAGACAACTGCATTACAAGCAATCTCAGGCTGCTAAAAAATGTATCTCCTGGCTCTTTCGTGACAACTGCCTTACAAGCAATCTCAGGCTGCAGCATGCCCAATGTTCCTGGCTTTTTTGCCAATTGCCTTACAAAATATTCCCAGGCTGCTACGAGCCGATTTCTCAAGGCTCTTTTGTGGCGACTGCCTTACAAGCAATCTCAGGCTGCTACAAGACGAATTCTACTGGCTCTCTTGTTACAACTCCCTTACAAGCAATGTCAGGCTGCTACGATCCGATTTCTCTTAAGACTTTTGTGAAAACTGCCTTACATGAAATCTCAGGCTGCTACAAGCCGAATACGCCTTGCTCTTTTGTGGCAACTGCCTTACAAGCAGTCTCAGGCTGCTACAAAACGACATATCCTGGCTCTTTTGTGAAAACTGCCTTACAACAATCTCAGGCTAATACAAGCCTACACCTGCTGGCTCTTCTATGACAACAAGCAATCTCAGGCTGCTACGAGCCGATCACCTGGCTCTTTTGTGCCAATTGCCTTACAAGCCATCCCAGGCTGCTACTAGCGGATTTTTCCTGGCTCTTTTGTGGCAACTGCCTTACAAGCAATCTCAGGCTGCTTCAAGCCGAATTCTCCTGGCTCTTTTGTGACAACTGATTAAAAGCAATCCCAGGCTTCTACGAGCCGTCATCTCCTTTTTTTGTGACAAATGCCTTAAAAGCAATTTCAGACTGCTACAAGCCGTCTACGCCTGGCCTTACAAGCAATCTCAGGGTGCAGCAATCCTAATTCTACTGGCTTTTTTGCCAATTGCCTTACAAGCCATCCCAGGCTGCTACGGGCTGATTTCTTCTGGCTCTTTTGTGACAACTGCCTTACAAGCAATCTCAGGTTGCTAAAAATCGTCATCTCCTGACTCTTTTGTGGCAACTGCCTTACAATTAATCTCAGGCTGCAGCAAGCCAATTCTCCTGGCTTTTTGTGCCATTTGCATTACAAGCAATCCCACGCAGCTACGAGCCCTTTTCTCCTGGCTTGTTGTGACAACTGCCTTACAACGAATCTCAGGCTGCAGCAAGCCCAATTCTCCTGGCTCATTTTGTGAAAACAGCCTTACAAGCAATCTCAGGCTGCTACAAGCCGAATTCTCCTGGCTCTTTTGTGACAACTGCCTTACAAGCAATGTCAGGCTGCTCCGAGCCGACTTCTCTTGGCTCTCTTGTGAAAACTGCCTTACAAGCAATCTCAGGCTTCTACAAGCCAAATACGCCTTGCTCTTTTGTAGCAACTGCCTTACATGCAATCACAGCAGCAAGCCCAATTCTCTTGGATTTTTGTGCCAATTTCATTACAAGCAATTCCACGCAGCTACGAGCCCGTTTCCCCTGGCTTTTTGTGAAAATTGCTTTACACGCAATCTCAGGCTTCTACAAACTTACACCTGCTGACTCTTTTTTGACAACTCCCTTACAAGCAATCTCCCGCTGCTATCGGCCGACTTCTCCGGGCTATTTGTGAAAACTGTCTTACAAAGTATCTCAGGCTGCTACAAGCCGATTTCTCCTGCCTCTTTTGTGCCAACTTACTTCCAAGCAATCTCAGGCTGCTACGAGCCGACTACGCCTGGATCTTCTATGACAAATGCCTTACAAGCAATCTACGGCTGCAACAAATCGATCTCCTGGCTCTTTCGTGACAACTGTCTTACAAGAAATCTCAGGCTACTACAAGCTGACTACGCCCTTCTCTTTTGTGGCAACTGCCTTACAAGCAATCTCAGGCTGCAGCAAGCCCAATTCTCCTGGCTTTTTTTGCCAATTGCCTTACAAGTAATCCCAGGCTGCTACGAGCGTATTTCACCTAGCTCTTTTCTAGCAACTGCCTTACAAGCAATCTCAGGCCTCTACAAGACAAATTCTCCTGGGTCTTTTGTGAGAACTGCTTTACAAGCAATCTCAGGATGCTACGGGCCGACTACGCCTGGTTCTTCTATGACAAGTGGCTTACAAGCAAACTCAGGCTGCTACAAGCCGATTTCTCCTGGCTCTTTTTTCGCAACTGCCTTACAAGCAATTTCAGGCTGCTACGAGCCGACTTTTCTTGGTTCGTTTGTGAAAACTGCCTTACAAGCCATCTCAGGCTGCAGCAACCCCAACTCTTTTGGTTTTTGTGCCAATTGCCTTACAATCAATCCCAGGCGGCCACGATCCGATTTCTCCTGGCTCTTTTGTGGCAACTGCCTTACAAGTAATCTCAGGCTGCTACAAGCCGAATTCTTCTGGTCCTCTTGAGACAACTGCCTTACAATCAAAATCAGGCTGCTACAAACCCACATCTCCTGTCTCTTTTGTGAAAACTGCCTTACAAGCAATCTCAGCCTTTAACAAGATGAATACGCCTGTCTCTTTTGTGAAACTGCCTTGCAAGCAATCTCAGGCCGCTACAAATCGACATCTACTGTCTCTTTTGTGCGAACTGTCTTACTAGCAATATCAGGCTGCCGCTAGGCCAATTACTTTTTGTGCCAATTGCCTTAAAAAAGCAATCTCAAGCTGCAGCAATATGAATTCTCCTGGCTTTCTAAGCGAATTGCCTTACAAGCAATCTCAGGCTGCTAAGGCCGAATACGCCTGGCTCTTTTGTGACAACTGCATTACAAGCAATCACAGGCTGCCGTCAGCACAATTCTCCTGACATTTTCTGCCAATTGCCTTAAAAGCAATCCCAGGCGGCTACGTGCCGATTACTCCTGGGCTTTTGTGGTAACTGCTTTACAAGCAATCTCAGGCTGCAGCAATCCCAATTCTCTTGGGTTTTTTTTGCCAATGGACTTAGAAGCAATCCCAGGCGGCTACGACCCGATTTCTCCTGGCTCTTTTGTGGCAACTTCCTTACAAGCATGGCAGGCTGCTACGAGCCGATTTCTCCTGGCTCATTTGTGGCATCAGGCTGAGATTTCGAGTAAGGCAGTTTTCACAAAAGAGCCAAAAGAAGTCGGCTCGTAGCCGCCTGGGATTGCTTGTAAGGCAATTGGCACACAAAGCCAGGAGAATTTGGCTTGTAGCAGCCTGAGAATGCTTGTAAGGCATATTCCACAAATGACCCAGGAGAAATCGGCTCGTAACAGCCTGGGATTACAAGCAATCTCAGGCGGCCACTAGTCCAATTCTCCTGACTTTTTGTGCCAATTGCCTTACAAGAAATCCCAGGCTGCTACGTGCCGATTCCTCGTGACTCATTTTTGGCATCTGCCTTACAAGCATTCTCAGGCTGCTATAAGCCCAATTCTCCTGGCTTTTTGTGCCAATTGTCTTACAAGCCATCAGAGGCGGCTACGAGACGATTTCTCTTGGCTCTTTTGCAGCAACTGCCTTACAAGCAATCTCAGTCTGCAACACGCCTTTTGTGAAAACTGCCTTGCAAGCAATGTCAGACTGCTACGAGCCGACTTCTCTTGTCTCTTTTGTGAAAACTGCCTTAAAAGCAATCTCAGGCTGCTACAAACCCACATCTCTTGTCTCTTTTGTGAAAACTGCCTTACAAGCAATCTCAGCCTGTTACAAGCCGAATACGCCTGGCTCTTTTGTGAAACTGGCTTACAAGCAATATCAGGCTGCTACAAATCGACATATCCTGGCTCTTTTGTGACAACTGCCTTACAAGCAATCTCAGGCTGCCGCTAGTCCAATTCTCCTGACTTTTTGTGCCAATTGCCTTACAAGCAATCCCAGGCTGCTACGAAGCGATTTCTCCTGGCTCATTTTTGGCATTTGCCTTACAAGCATTCTCAGGCTGCAGCAATATGTATTCTTTTGGCTTTTTGTGCGAATTGGCTTACAAGCAATCCCAGGCGGTTACGAGCCGATCTCTCCTGGCGCTTTTGTGACAACTGCGTTACAAGCAATGTCAGGCTGCTACGAACCGACTTCTCTTGGCTCTTTTGTGACAACAGCCTGACAAGCAATCTCATGCTGCAGCAATCTCAATTCTCCTGGCATTTTGAGCCAATTGCCTTACTACGAGCCGATTTCTCATGGGCATTAGTGGCAACTGCTTTACAAGCAATCTCAGGCTGCTGCAAGCCGACTTCTCTTGGCCCTTTGTGCAAATATCCTTCCAAACAATCTCAGGCTGCTACAAACCGAATACGCCTGGCTCTTGTTTGAAACTGCCTAAGTCCCACGCAGACGACCCCCAGTCCGAGAAAGTCCCACGCAGACGACCCCCAGTCCTAGAAAGTACCACGCAGACGATCCCCCACCCAGGAGACAGTCCCAGAAAGTCCCACGCAGACGAAACTCAGTCCCAGAAAGTCCCACGCAGACGACCCCCCACCCAGGAGACAGTCCCAGAAAGTCCCACGGAGACGACACCCAGTCCCAGAAGGTCCCACGCAGACGACCCCCACCCAGGAGACTGTCCCAGAAAGTCCCAAACAGACGACCCCCACCCAGGAGACAGTCCCAGAAAGTCCAACGCAGACGACACCCATCCAGGAGACAGTCCCAGAAAGTCTCACGGAAAGGACCCCCAGTCCCAGAAAGTCACACGCAGACGACCCCCAACCCAGGAAACAGTCCAAGAAAGTCCCAAACAGACGACCCCCCCACCCAGGAGACAGTCCAAGAAAGTCCGACGCAGACGACCCCCAGTCATAGAAAGTCCCCCGCAGACGCCCCCCAGCCAGGAGACAGTCCCAGAAAGTCCGACGCAGACGACCCCAAGTCCAAGAAAGTCCCACACAGACGACCCCCAATCCCAGAATGTCCCACGCAGACGACCCCCAGTACCAGAATGTCCCAAGCAGACGACCCCCAACCCAGGAGACACTCCAAGAAAGTCCCAAACAGACGGTACTGAAATGAAAACTACATCAGCGTCATACGCTGGTTTCGTTTCTGTTTTTACATATACTCTCTATCGATGCATTTTTAAGCAATCGTGACGCGCTGCATCAGCCAATCATGTCATTCCACGTGTACTAACTCGTTGCTTTTTGACTGCATGCTCATTTAAACTCAGTTTTACCGCCCAAACATTTCTGATGTTACTGCCACCTAACGGTAAGTCTCTTGTAAATTTTAATAGCTTTTTTTTTTTAAATAAATAAATTGGCTATTAATTATTGATGATCCATTTTGGGTGTTATTGATAGACATTTTTTAAAGAAAGCTATAAAGCTTCTTTTTTTAAAATAAAATAAATTGGCTATTAATGATTGGTAATTCATTTTGGGTGCTATTGATAGACACTTTTTAAAGAAAGCTATAAAGCTTTCTTTAAAGATATTTAGTATTAACTATTGATTTTTACTCAAACCGATTAATTCTCACAGTCTTATTTTGGAAACAATCGATATCAATGCCTTAAATTGAGACTAAGTTTTCCAATGTGTCTACTAACCAAGATTTTTCATATATATATATATGGCTACTTTTAATGAATATTTATTGTAACGTTGTTCGAATTTTCTATAAATCTATTTTTTCTAAATCAACCTAACAGTCCCATTATTTTATCTCTAAATTTTTTAGTCAACTGCATTTCGAAGTTTGTGAAACAGAAGTAAGGTCTTGAATATTTAGCCTGGAAGACGAATCGGGGGAGAAGCGATATTCAGGATAACACCAAGCTAATTTGTTTAAATTATCCGACTAGGTCAAGCTTATTTATTATTGTTAAACGATAAACGCTTTCAGCATTTGAATAACTTCGTATATAATTTCGTCTTTGAAGGACACATACTTTGTAATTTAATGTTTTATTCGTTTTGAATTAAAATCCCGTCAGATATAGTTGATAGAGGGTTTATTTTATCATTTGCGACTTTTAACGTATTGAAATTAGTCTATAACATTTACACGTCATTGTATATTGAAGATGGATGTCGGAGAAGAAAAAACTGGTTGGACAATGTCAAAAATGGACAAGTATGACTACTAGAATTTTTTATGCCTGCCTTTGCTAGAGCGTTGTGGAGGAGATTCAATGTGGCTTTTGCATTCTGTTCCCCCTCACACACACACACACACACACACACACCCCCACCCAGGAGACAGTCCCAGAAAGTCCGACGCAGATGACCCCCAGTCATAGAAAGTACCACGCAGACGACCCCCAGTCCCAGAAAGTCCCACGTAGACGACCCCCCACCCAAGAGACAGTCCCAGAAAGTACCACGACGACCCCCAGTCATAGAATGTCCCACGCAGACGAACCCCAGTCCCAGAAAGTCTCACGCAGACGACCCCCCACCCAGGAGACAGTCCCAGAAAGTCCCACGCAGACGACACCCAGTCCCAGAATGTCCCACGTAGACGACCCCCCCACCCAGGAGACAGTCCCAGAAAGTCCGACGCAGACGACACCCAGTCCCAGAAAGTCCCACGCAGACGACACCCCACCCAAGAGACAGTCCCAGAGACGACCCCCCAGTCCAAGAAAGTCCCACACAGACGACCCCAAATCCCAGAAAGTCCCACGTAGACAACCCCCAGTCCCAGAAAGTCCCACGCAGACGACTCCCCACCCAGGAGACAGTCCAAGAAAGTCCCAAACAGACGACCCCCCACCCAGGAGACAGTCCCAGAAAGTCCGACGCAGACGACCCACAGTCATAGAAAGTCCAACGCAGACTATCCTCAGTCCCAGAAAGTCCCACATAGACGAGCCCCCACCCAGGAGACAGTCCCAGAATGTCCACGCAGACGACCACAGTACAAGAAAGTCCCACGCAGATGACCCCCAGGCCCACAAGGTCCCACGCCGACGAACCCCCAACGACGAGACAGTCCGAGAAAATCCCAAACAGTAGACACCCCACCCAGGAGACAGTACCAGAAAGTCCCACGCAGACGACCCCCTATCCAGGAGAGAGTCCCAGAAAGTCCCACGGAGACGACCCCCAGTCCAAGAAGGTTCCACGCAGACGACCCCACCCAGGAGATAGTCCCAGAACGTCCCAAACAGACGACCCCCCACCCACGAGACAGTCCCAGAAAGTCCCACGGAGACGACCCCCAGTCCAAGAATGTCCCACACAGACGACCCCCAATCCCAGAAAGTCCCATGCAGACGACCCCCAGTCCCAAAAAGTCCCACGCAGATGACCCCAAACGCAGGAGACAGTCCAAGAAAGTCCCAAACATACGACCCCACACCCAGGAGACAGTCCCAGAAAGTCTGACGCAGACGACCCCCAGTCATAGAAAGTCCCACGCAGACGACCCCCAGTCCCAGAATGTCCCACGTAGACGACCCCCCACCCAGGAGACAGTCCAAGAAAGTCCCACGCAGACGACCCCCAGTCATAGAAAGACCCAGGCAGACGACACCCAGTCCCAGAAAGTCCCACGCAGACGACCCCCCACGCAGGAGACAGTCCAAGAAAGTCCCAAACAGACGACCCCCACACCCAGGAGACAGTCCCAGAAAGTCCGACGCAGACGACCCCCAGTCATAGAAAGTCCCACGCAGCCGACCGTCAGTCCCAGAAAGTCCCACGTAATCGACCCCCCACCCAGGAGACAGTCCCAGAAAGTCCCACGAAGACGACAGCCAGTCCAAGAATGTCCCACACAGACGACCCTCAGTCCCAGAAAGTCCCACGCAGACGACCCCCAGTCCCAGAAAGTCCCACGCAGACGATCCCCAACCCAGGAGACAGTCCGAGAAAGCCCCAAACAGACGACCCCCCACCCAGGAGACAGTCCCAGAAAGTCCGACGCAGGCGACCCCCAGTCATAGAAAGTCCCACGCAAAGGACCCCCAGTCCCAGAATGTCCAACGTAGACGACCCCCTACCCAGGAGACTGTCCCAGAAAGTCCCACGCAGACGACCCCCAGTCATAGAAAGACCCACGCAGACGACACCCAGTCCCAGAAAGTCCCACGCAGACGACCCCCCACCCAGGAGACAGTCCCAGGAACTCCCACGAAGACGACCCCCAGTCCCAGAAAGTCCCACGCAGACGACCCCCACCCAGGAGACAGTCCCAGAAAGTCCCAAACGGAAGACCTGAACCCAGGAGACTGTCACAGAAAGTCCCACGCAGACGACCCCCAGTCCCAGAAAGTCCCACGCAGACAACCCCCAGTCCCAGAAAGTCCCACGCAGAAGACCCCCCAGTCAGGAGACTGTCACAGAAAGTCCCTAGCAGACGACCTCCCCAGTCCCAGAATGTCCCACGCAGATGTCCCCCAGTCCCACAAAGTCCCACGCAGACGACCCCCCACCCAGGAGACAGTCCCAGAAAGTCCCACGCAGACGACCCCCATTCCCAGAAAGTCCCACGCAGACGGCCCCACCCAGGAGACAGTCCCAGAAAGTCCCACGCAGACGACACCCCACCCAGGAGAGAGTCCCAGAAAGTCCCACGGAGACGACCCACAGTCCAAGAAAGTCCCACACAGACGACCCCCAATACCAGAAAGTCCCAGGCAGACGACCCCCAGTCCCAGAAAGTCCCACGCAGACGACCCCCCACGAAGGAGACAGTCCAAGAATGTCCCAAACAGAAGACCCCCCCACCCAGGAGACAGTCCCAGAAAGTCCGACGCAGACGACCCACAGTCATAGAAATTCCCACGCAGACGACCCTCAGTCCCAGACAGTCCCACGTAGACGACCACCCACCCAGGAGACAGTCCCAGAAAGTCCCACGCAGACGACCCCCAGTCCCAGAATGTCCGACGTAGACGACCCCCCACCCAGGAGACAGTCCCAGAAAGTCCGACGCAGACGACCCCCAGTCATAGAAAGTCCCACGCAGACGACACCCAGTCCCTGAAAGTCCCACGCAGACGAACGTCAGTCCCAGAAAGTCCCACGTAATCGACCCTCCACCCAGGAGACAGTCCCAGAAAGTCCCAAACAGACGACCCACCCACCCAGGAGACAGTCCCAGAAAGTCCGACGCAGACGACACCCAATCATAGAAAGTCCCACGCAGCCGACCGTCAGTCCCAGAAAGTCCCACGTAATCGACCCCCCACCCAGGAGACAGTCCAAGAAAGTCCCACGAAGACGACAGCCAGTCCAAGAATGTCCCACACAGACGACCCTGAGTCCCAGAAAGTCCCACGCAGACGAACCCCAGTCCCAGAAAGTCAAACGCAGACGATCCCCAACCCAGGAGACAGTCCCAGAAAGTCAGACGCAGGCGACCCCCAGTCATAGAAAGTCCCACGCAGACGACCCCCAGTCATAGAAAGACCCACGCAGACGACACCCAGTCCCAGAAAGTCCCACGCAGACGACCCCCTACCCAGGAGACAGTCCCAGAAACTCCCAGGAAGACGACCCCCAGTCCCAGAAAATCCCATGCAGACGACCCCCACCCAGGAGACAGTCCCAGAAAGTCCCAAACGGAAGACCCCAACCCAGGAGACTGTCCAAGAAAGTCCCACGCAGACGACCCACAGTCCCAGAAAGTCCCACGCAGACGACCCCCACCCTGGAGACTGTCCCAGAAAGTCCCACGCAGACAACCCCCAGTCCCAGAAAGTCCCACGCAGACGACCCCCCAGTCAGGAGAATGTCCCAGAAAGTCCCCAGCAGACGACCTCCCCAGTCCCAGAAAGTCCCACGCAGATGTCCCCCAGTCCCACAAAGTCCCACGCAGACGACCCCCCACCCAGGAGACAGTCCCAGAAAGTCCGACGCAGACGACACCCAGTCCCAGAACGTCCCACGCAGAGGGCACCCACCCAGGAGACAGTCCCAGAAAGTCCCACGCAGACGACCCCCCACCCAGGAGACACTCCGAAAAAGTCCTACGCAGACGACCCACAGTCCAAGAAAGTCCCACACAGACGACCCCCAATCCCAGAAAGTCCCAGGCAGACGACCCCCAGTCCCAGAAAGTCCAACGCAGACGACCCACAGTCATAGAAATTCCCACACAGACGACCCTCAGTCCTAGAAAGTCACACGTAGACGACCACCCACCCAGGAGACAGTCCCAGAAAGTCCAACGCAGACGAGCCCCAGTCCCACCATGTCCCAAGCAAACGACCCCCCACCCAGGAGACAGTCCGAGAAAGTCCACGCAGACGAACCCCACTCCCAGAAGGTCCCACGCCGACGACCCCCCAAACAGGGAACAGTCCAAGAAAGTCCCAAACAGACGATCCCCAACCCAGGAGACAGTCCCAGAAAGTCCCACGCAGACGACCCCCAAACCAGGGGACAGTCCAAGAAAGTCCCAAACAGACGATCCCCCACCCAGGAGACAGTCCCAGAAAGTCCGACGCAGACGACCCCCAGTCATAGAAAGTCCCACGCAGACGACCCGCAGTCCAAGTATGTCCCACGTAGACGACCCCCCACCCAGGAGACAATCCCAGAAAGTCCCACGCAGACGACCCCCAGTCATAGAAAGCCCCACGCAGACGAACCCCAGTCCAAGAAAGTCCCACGAGGACGACCCTGAGTCCCAGAAAGTCCCACGCAGACGAACCCCAGTCCCAGAAAGTCAAACGCAGACGATCCCCAACCCAGGAGACAGTCCGAGAAAGACCCAAACAGACGACCCCCCACCCAGGAAACAGTCCCAGAAAGTCAGACGAAGGCGACCCCCAGTCATAGAAAGTCCCACGCAGACGACCCCCAGTCATAGAAAGACCCACGCAGACGACACCCAGTCCCAGAAAGTCCCACGCAGACGACCCCACACCAAGGAGACAGTCCCAGAAAGTCCCACGCAGACGACCCCACACCCAGCAGACAGTCCCAGAATGTCCCAAACAGACGACCCCAACCCAGGAGACAGTCCCAGAAAGTCCCACGCAGACAACCCCCAGTCCCAGAAAGTCCCACGCAGACGACCCCCCAGTCTGGAATCAGTCCCAGAAAGTCCCACGAAGACGACCCCCCAGTCAGGAATCAGTCCCAGAACGTCTCAAACAGACGACCCCCCATTCACGAGACAGTCCCAGAAAGTCCCACGGAGACGAACCCCAGTCAGAGAAAGTCCCACACAGACGACCCCCAATCCCAGAAAGTCCCACGCAGACGACCTCCAGTCCCAAAAAGTCCCACGGAGACGACCCCCAACCCAGGAGACAGTCCAAGAAAGTCCCAAACATACGACCCCCCACCCAGGATACAGTCCAAGAAAGTCCGACGCAGACGACCCCCTGTCATAAAAAGTCCAACGCAGACGACCCCCAGTCCCAGAATGTCCCACGTAGAGACCCCCACCCAGGAGATAGTCCAAGAAAGTCCCAAACAGAAGACCCCCCCACCCAGGAGACAGTCCCAGAACGTCCCACGCAGACGAGCCCCAGTCACAGATAGTCCCGCGCAGACGACCCACCCAGGAGAGAGTCCCAGAAAGTCGCATGCAGATGACCCCCAGTCCCAGAAAGTCCCGCGCAGACGACCCCCCCAGGAGACAGTCCCAGAAAGTCCCTAGCAGACGACCTCCCCAGTCCCAGAAACTCCCACGCAGATGAACCCCAGTCCCACCATGTCCCAAGCAAACGACCCCCCACCCAGGAGACAGTCCCAGAAAGTCCACGAAGACAACCCCAGTACAAGAAAGTCCCACGCAGATGACCCCCAGTCCCAGAAGGTCCAACGCCGACGACCCCCATCCAGGAGACTGTCCCAGAAAGTCCCAAACAGTCGACACCCCACCCAGGAGACAGTCCCAGAAAGTCCAACGCAGACGACCCCCAGTCATAGAAAGTCCCAGGCAGCCGACCGTCAGTCCCAGAAAGTCCCACGTAATCGAACCCCCACCCAGGAGACAGTCCAAGAAAGTCCCACGAAGACGACAGCCAGTCCAAGAATGTCCCACACAGACGACCCTGTGTCCCAGAAAGTCCCACGCAGACGAACCCCAGTCCCAGAAAGTCAAACGCAGACGATCCCCAACCCAGGAGACAGTCCGAGAAAGCCCCAAACAGACGACCCCCCACCCAGGAGACAGTCCCAGAAAGTCAGACGCAGGCGACCCCCAGTCATAGAAAGTCCCACGCAGACGACCCCCAGTCATAGAAAGACCCACGCAGACGACACCCAGTCCCAGAAAGTCCCACGCAGGCGACCCCCCACCCAGGAGACAGTCCCAGAAACTCCCAGGAAGACGACCCCCAGTCCCAGAAAATCCCATGCAGACGACCCCCACCCAGGAGACAGTCCCAGAAAGTCCCAAACGGAAGACCCAACCCAGGAGACTGTCCAAGAAAGTCCCAAGCAGACGACCCACAGTCCCAGGAAGTCCCACGCAGACGACCCCCACCCTGGAGACTGTCCCAGAAAGTCCCAAGCAGACAACCCCCAATCCCAGAAAGTCCCACGCAGACGACCCCCCAGTCAGAATATCCCAGAAAGTCCCTAGCAGACGACCTCCCCAGTCCCAGAAAGTCCCACGCAGATGTCCCCCAGTCCCACAAAGTCCCACGCAGACGACCCCCCACCCAGGAGACAGTCCCAGAAAGTCCGACGCAGACGACACCCAGTCCCAGAACGTCCCACGCAGAGGGCACCCACCCAGGAGACAGTCCCAGAAAGTCCCACGCAGACGACACCCCACCCAGGAGAGAGTCCCAGAAAGTCCCACGGAGACGACCCCCAGTCCAAGAAAGTCCCACACAGACGACCCCCAATCCCAGAAAGTCCCAGGCAGACAACCCCCAGTCCCAGAAAATCCCACGCAGACGACCCACAGTCATAGAAATTCCCACACAGACGACCCTCAGTCCCAGAAAGTCACACGTAGACGACCACCCACCCAGGAGACAGTCCAAGAACGTCCCACGCAGACGACCCCCAGTCATAGAAAGTCCCACGCAGACGACCCTCAGTCCCAGAAAGTCCCACGTAGACGACCACCCACCCAGAAGACAGTCCAAGAAAGTCCCGCGAAGACGACCCCCCCAGAAACAGTACCAGAAAGTCCAACGCAGACGAGCCCCAGTCCCAGAAAGTCCCACGCAGACGAACCCCAGTCCCACCATGTCCCAAGCAAACGACCCCCCACCCAGGAGACAGTCCCAGAAAGTCCCACGAAGACGACCCCCAGTCCCAGAAAGTACCGCGCAGACGACCCCCCAGAAGACAGTCCCAGAAAGTCCAACGCAGACGAGCCCCAGTCCCACCATGTCCCAAGCAAACGACCCCCCACCCAGGAGACAGTCCGAGAAAGTCCACGCAGACGAACCCCAGTACAAGAAAGACCCTCGCAGATGACCCCCACTCCCAGAAGGTCCCACGCCGACGACCCCCCAACCAGGAGACCCTCCCAGTATGTCCCAAACAGTCGACACCCCACCCAGGAGACAGTCCCAGAAAGTCCCACGCAGACGACCCCCAAACAAGGGGACAGTCCAAGAAAGTCCCAAACAGACGATCCCCCACCCAGGAGACAGTCCCAGAAAGTCCGACGCAGACGTCCCCCAGTCATAGAAAGTCCCACGCAGACGACCCGCAGTCCAAGTATGTCCCACGTAGACGACCCCCCACCCAGGAGACAATCCCAGAAAGTCCCACGCAGTCATAGAAAGCCCAACGCAGACGAACCCCAGTCCAAAAAAGTCCCACGAAGACGACAGCCAGTCCAAGAATGTCCCACGCAGACGAACCCCAGTCCGAGAAAGTCAAACGCAGACGACCCCCCACCCAGGAGACAGTCCCAGAAAGTCCCACGCAGAAGACCCCCCAGTCAGGAATCAGTCCCAGAACGTCCCAATCAGACGTCCACCCACCCACGAAAGTCCCACGGAGACCATCCCCATTAAGAGAAAGTCCCACACAGACGACCCCCAATCACAGAAAGTCCCACGCAGACGACCCCCAGTCCTAAAAAGTCCCACGCAGAGGACCCCCAACCCAGGAGACAGTCCAAGAAAGTCCAAAACATACGACCCCCCAGCCAGGAGACAGTCCCACAAAGTCCGACGCAGACGACCCCCAGTCATAGACAGTCCCACGCAGACGAACCCCCACCCAGGAGACAGTCCCAGAATGTCCGACGCAGACGACTCCCAGTCCCAGAAAGTCCCACGCAGACGACACCCCACCCAGGAGACAGTCCCAGAAAGTCCCACGGAGACGACCCCCTGTCCAAGGAAGTCCCACACAGACGACCCCCAATTCTAGAAAGTCCCACGCAGACGACCCCCAATACCAGAAAATCCCACGCATAAGACCCCCCACCCAGGAGACAGTCCAAGAATGTCCCAAAAAGTCGACCCCCCCAACCAGGAGACAGTCCCAGAAAGTCCGACGCAGACGACCCCCAGTCCCAGAAAGTACCACGCAGACGATCCCCCAGTCAGGAATCAGTCCCAGAACGTCCCAAACAGACGAACACCCACCCACGAGACAGTCCCAGAAAGTCCCAAGGAGATGACCCCCAGTCAGAGAAAGTCCCACACAGACGACCCCCAATCCCAGAAAGTCCCACGCAGACGACCCCCAGTCCCAAAAAGTCCCACGCAGACGACCACCAACCCAGGAGACAGTCCAAGAATGTCCCAAACATACGACCCCCCACCCAGCAGACAGTCACAGAAAGTCCCACGCAGACGACACCCCACCCAGGAGACAGTCCCAGAAAGTCACACGGAGACGACCCCCAGTCCAAGAAAGTCCCACACAGACGACCCCCAATCCAAGAAAGTCCCACGCAGACGACCCCCAATCACAGAAAGTCCCATGCAGACGACCCCCCACCCAGGAGACAGTCCAAGAAAGTCCCAAACAGACGACACCCCAACCAGGAGACAGTCCCAGAAAGTCCGACGCAGACGACCCACAGTCATAGAAAGTCCCACGCAGACGACCCTCAGTCCAAGAAAGTCGCACGTAGACGACACCCCACCCAGGAGACAGTCCCAGAAAGTCCAAGGCAGACGACCCCCAGTCCCAGAAAGTCCCACGCAGACGAACCCCAGTCCCACCATGTCCCAAGCAAACGACCCCCCACCCAGGAGTCAATCCAAGAAAGTCCGACGCAGACGACCCTCAGTCCCAGAAAGTCCCACGTAGAAGACCCCCCACCCAGGAGACTGTCCCAGAAAATCCCAAACAGTCGACACCCCACCCAGGAGACAGTCCCAGAAAGCCCCACGCAGAGTACACCCATCCAGGAGACAGTCCCAGAAATCTCACGGAGACGACCCCCTGTCCAAGAAAGTCCCACGCAGACGACCCCACACCCAGGAGGCAGTCCCAGAACGTCCCAAACAGATGACCCCCCACCCAGGAGACAGTCCCAGAAAGTCCCACGCAGACAACCGCCAGTCCAAGAATGTCACACACAGACGACCTCCAATCCCAGAAAATCCCACGCAGACGACCCCCAACCCAGGAGACAGTCAAAGAAAGTCCCAAACAGACGACCCCCCACCAAGGAGACAATCCCAGAAAGTCCGACGCAGACGACCACCAGTAACAGAAAGTCCCACGCAAACGACCCCCAGTCCCAGAATGTCCCACGTAGACGACCCCCCACCCAGGAGACTGTCCCAGAGAGTCCCACGCAGACGACCCCCAGTCATAGAAAGTCCCATGCAGACGACCCCCAGTCCCAGAATGTCCCACGCAGACAACCCCCAGTCCAAGAACGTCCCACGCAGACGACCCCCAGTCATAGAAAGTCCCACGCAGACGACCCTCAGTCCCAGAAAGTCCCACGTAGACGACCACCCACCCAGAAGACAGTCCAAGAAAGTCCCGCGAAGACGACCCCCCCAGAAACAGTACCAGAAAGTCCAACGCAGACGAGCCCCAGTCCCAGAAAGTCCCACGCAGACGAACCCCAGTCCCACCATGTCCCAAGCAAACGACCCCCCACCCAGGAGACAGTCCCAGAAAGTCCCACGAAGACGACCCCCAGTCCCAGAAAGTACCGCGCAGACGACCCCCCAGAAGACAGTCCCAGAAAGTCCAACGCAGACGAGCCCCAGTCCCACCATGTCCCAAGCAAACGACCCCCCACCCAGGAGACAGTCCGAGAAAGTCCACGCAGACGAACCCCAGTACAAGAAAGACCCTCGCAGATGACCCCCACTCCCAGAAGGTCCCACGCCGACGACCCCCCAACCAGGAGACCCTCCCAGTATGTCCCAAACAGTCGACACCCCACCCAGGAGACAGTCCCAGAAAGTCCCACGCAGACGACCCCCAAACAAGGGGACAGTCCAAGAAAGTCCCAAACAGACGATCCCCCACCCAGGAGACAGTCCCAGAAAGTCCGACGCAGACGTCCCCCAGTCATAGAAAGTCCCACGCAGACGACCCGCAGTCCAAGTATGTCCCACGTAGACGACCCCCCACCCAGGAGACAATCCCAGAAAGTCCCACGCAGTCATAGAAAGCCCCACGCAGACGAACCCCAGTCCAAGAAAGTCCCACGAAGACGACAGCCAGTCCAAGAATGTCCCACGCAGACGAACCCCAGTCCGAGAAAGTCAAACGCAGACGACCCCCCACCCAGGAGACAGTCCCAGAAAGTCCCACGCAGAAGACCCCCCAGTCAGGAATCAGTCCCAGAACGTCCCAATCAGACGTCCACCCACCCACGAAAGTCCCACGGAGACCATCCCCATTAAGAGAAAGTCCCACACAGACGACCCCCAATCACAGAAAGTCCCACGCAGACGACCCCCAGTCCTAAAAAGTCCCACGCAGAGGACCCCCAACCCAGGAGACAGTCCAAGAAAGTCCAAAACATACGACCCCCCAGCCAGGAGACAGTCCCACAAAGTCCGACGCAGACGACCCCCAGTCATAGACAGTCCCACGCAGACGAACCCCCACCCAGGAGACAGTCCCAGAATGTCCGACGCAGACGACTCCCAGTCCCAGAAAGTCCCACGCAGACGACACCCCACCCAGGAGACAGTCCCAGAAAGTCCCACGGAGACGACCCCCTGTCCAAGGAAGTCCCACACAGACGACCCCCAATTCTAGAAAGTCCCACGCAGACGACCCCCAATACCAGAAAATCCCACGCATAAGACCCCCCACCCAGGAGACAGTCCAAGAATGTCCCAAAAAGTCGACCCCCCCAACCAGGAGACAGTCCCAGAAAGTCCGACGCAGACGACCCCCAGTCCCAGAAAGTACCACGCAGACGATCCCCCAGTCAGGAATCAGTCCCAGAACGTCCCAAACAGACGAACACCCACCCACGAGACAGTCCCAGAAAGTCCCAAGGAGATGACCCCCAGTCAGAGAAAGTCCCACACAGACGACCCCCAATCCCAGAAAGTCCCACGCAGACGACCCCCAGTCCCAAAAAGTCCCACGCAGACGACCACCAACCCAGGAGACAGTCCAAGAATGTCCCAAACATACGACCCCCCACCCAGCAGACAGTCACAGAAAGTCCCACGCAGACGACACCCCACCCAGGAGACAGTCCCAGAAAGTCACACGGAGACGACCCCCAGTCCAAGAAAGTCCCACACAGACGACCCCCAATCCAAGAAAGTCCCACGCAGACGACCCCCAATCACAGAAAGTCCCATGCAGACGACCCCCCACCCAGGAGACAGTCCAAGAAAGTCCCAAACAGACGACACCCCAACCAGGAGACAGTCCCAGAAAGTCCGACGCAGACGACCCACAGTCATAGAAAGTCCCACGCAGACGACCCTCAGTCCAAGAAAGTCGCACGTAGACGACACCCCACCCAGGAGACAGTCCCAGAAAGTCCAAGGCAGACGACCCCCAGTCCCAGAAAGTCCCACGCAGACGAACCCCAGTCCCACCATGTCCCAAGCAAACGACCCCCCACCCAGGAGTCAATCCAAGAAAGTCCGACGCAGACGACCCTCAGTCCCAGAAAGTCCCACGTAGAAGACCCCCCACCCAGGAGACTGTCCCAGAAAATCCCAAACAGTCGACACCCCACCCAGGAGACAGTCCCAGAAAGCCCCACGCAGAGTACACCCATCCAGGAGACAGTCCCAGAAATCTCACGGAGACGACCCCCTGTCCAAGAAAGTCCCACGCAGACGACCCCACACCCAGGAGGCAGTCCCAGAACGTCCCAAACAGATGACCCCCCACCCAGGAGACAGTCCCAGAAAGTCCCACGCAGACAACCGCCAGTCCAAGAATGTCACACACAGACGACCTCCAATCCCAGAAAATCCCACGCAGACGACCCCCAACCCAGGAGACAGTCAAAGAAAGTCCCAAACAGACGACCCCCCACCAAGGAGACAATCCCAGAAAGTCCGACGCAGACGACCACCAGTAACAGAAAGTCCCACGCAAACGACCCCCAGTCCCAGAATGTCCCACGTAGACGACCCCCCACCCAGGAGACTGTCCCAGAGAGTCCCACGCAGACGACCCCCAGTCATAGAAAGTCCCATGCAGACGACCCCCAGTCCCAGAATGTCCCACGCAGACAACCCCCAGTCCAAGAACGTCCCACGCAGACGACCCCCAGTCATAGAAAGTCCCACGCAGACGACCCTCAGTCCCAGAAAGTCCCACGTAGACGACCACCCACCCAGAAGACAGTCCAAGAAAGTCCCGCGAAGACGACCCCCCCAGAAACAGTACCAGAAAGTCCAACGCAGACGAGCCCCAGTCCCAGAAAGTCCCACGCAGACGAACCCCAGTCCCACCATGTCCCAAGCAAACGACCCCCCACCCAGGAGACAGTCCCAGAAAGTCCCACGAAGACGACCCCCAGTCCCAGAAAGTACCGCGCAGACGACCCCCCAGAAGACAGTCCCAGAAAGTCCAACGCAGACGAGCCCCAGTCCCACCATGTCCCAAGCAAACGACCCCCCACCCAGGAGACAGTCCGAGAAAGTCCACGCAGACGAACCCCAGTACAAGAAAGACCCTCGCAGATGACCCCCACTCCCAGAAGGTCCCACGCCGACGACCCCCCAACCAGGAGACCCTCCCAGTATGTCCCAAACAGTCGACACCCCACCCAGGAGACAGTCCCAGAAAGTCCCACGCAGACGACCCCCAAACAAGGGGACAGTCCAAGAAAGTCCCAAACAGACGATCCCCCACCCAGGAGACAGTCCCAGAAAGTCCGACGCAGACGTCCCCCAGTCATAGAAAGTCCCACGCAGACGACCCGCAGTCCAAGTATGTCCCACGTAGACGACCCCCCACCCAGGAGACAATCCCAGAAAGTCCCACGCAGTCATAGAAAGCCCCACGCAGACGAACCCCAGTCCAAGAAAGTCCCACGAAGACGACAGCCAGTCCAAGAATGTCCCACGCAGACGAACCCCAGTCCGAGAAAGTCAAACGCAGACGACCCCCCACCCAGGAGACAGTCCCAGAAAGTCCCACGCAGAAGACCCCCCAGTCAGGAATCAGTCCCAGAACGTCCCAATCAGACGTCCACCCACCCACGAAAGTCCCACGGAGACCATCCCCATTAAGAGAAAGTCCCACACAGACGACCCCCAATCACAGAAAGTCCCACGCAGACGACCCCCAGTCCTAAAAAGTCCCACGCAGAGGACCCCCAACCCAGGAGACAGTCCAAGAAAGTCCAAAACATACGACCCCCCAGCCAGGAGACAGTCCCACAAAGTCCGACGCAGACGACCCCCAGTCATAGACAGTCCCACGCAGACGAACCCCCACCCAGGAGACAGTCCCAGAATGTCCGACGCAGACGACTCCCAGTCCCAGAAAGTCCCACGCAGACGACACCCCACCCAGGAGACAGTCCCAGAAAGTCCCACGGAGACGACCCCCTGTCCAAGGAAGTCCCACACAGACGACCCCCAATTCTAGAAAGTCCCACGCAGACGACCCCCAATACCAGAAAATCCCACGCATAAGACCCCCCACCCAGGAGACAGTCCAAGAATGTCCCAAAAAGTCGACCCCCCCAACCAGGAGACAGTCCCAGAAAGTCCGACGCAGACGACCCCCAGTCCCAGAAAGTACCACGCAGACGATCCCCCAGTCAGGAATCAGTCCCAGAACGTCCCAAACAGACGAACACCCACCCACGAGACAGTCCCAGAAAGTCCCAAGGAGATGACCCCCAGTCAGAGAAAGTCCCACACAGACGACCCCCAATCCCAGAAAGTCCCACGCAGACGACCCCCAGTCCCAAAAAGTCCCACGCAGACGACCACCAACCCAGGAGACAGTCCAAGAATGTCCCAAACATACGACCCCCCACCCAGCAGACAGTCACAGAAAGTCCCACGCAGACGACACCCCACCCAGGAGACAGTCCCAGAAAGTCACACGGAGACGACCCCCAGTCCAAGAAAGTCCCACACAGACGACCCCCAATCCAAGAAAGTCCCACGCAGACGACCCCCAATCACAGAAAGTCCCATGCAGACGACCCCCCACCCAGGAGACAGTCCAAGAAAGTCCCAAACAGACGACACCCCAACCAGGAGACAGTCCCAGAAAGTCCGACGCAGACGACCCACAGTCATAGAAAGTCCCACGCAGACGACCCTCAGTCCAAGAAAGTCGCACGTAGACGACACCCCACCCAGGAGACAGTCCCAGAAAGTCCAAGGCAGACGACCCCCAGTCCCAGAAAGTCCCACGCAGACGAACCCCAGTCCCACCATGTCCCAAGCAAACGACCCCCCACCCAGGAGTCAATCCAAGAAAGTCCGACGCAGACGACCCTCAGTCCCAGAAAGTCCCACGTAGAAGACCCCCCACCCAGGAGACTGTCCCAGAAAATCCCAAACAGTCGACACCCCACCCAGGAGACAGTCCCAGAAAGCCCCACGCAGAGTACACCCATCCAGGAGACAGTCCCAGAAATCTCACGGAGACGACCCCCTGTCCAAGAAAGTCCCACGCAGACGACCCCACACCCAGGAGGCAGTCCCAGAACGTCCCAAACAGATGACCCCCCACCCAGGAGACAGTCCCAGAAAGTCCCACGCAGACAACCGCCAGTCCAAGAATGTCACACACAGACGACCTCCAATCCCAGAAAATCCCACGCAGACGACCCCCAACCCAGGAGACAGTCAAAGAAAGTCCCAAACAGACGACCCCCCACCAAGGAGACAATCCCAGAAAGTCCGACGCAGACGACCACCAGTAACAGAAAGTCCCACGCAAACGACCCCCAGTCCCAGAATGTCCCACGTAGACGACCCCCCACCCAGGAGACTGTCCCAGAGAGTCCCACGCAGACGACCCCCAGTCATAGAAAGTCCCATGCAGACGACCCCCAGTCCCAGAATGTCCCACGCAGACAACCCCCAGTCCCAGAAAGTCCCACGGAGACGACCCCCCAGTCAGGAATCAGTCCAAGAACGTCCCAAACAGACGACCACACATCCACGAGACAGTCCCAGAAAGTCCCACGGAGACGACCCCCAGTCAGAGAAAGTCCCACACAGACGACCCCCAATCCCAGAAAGTCACACGCAGACGACCCCCAGTCCCAAAAAGTCACACGCAGACGACCCCCAACCCAGGAGACAGTCCCAGAACGTCCAAAACAGACGACAGCCCACCCAGGAGACAGCCACAGAAAGTCCCACGCAGACGACCGCCAGTCCAAGAATGTCCCACACAGACGACCCCCAATCCCAGAAAGTCCCACGCAGACGACCCCCAGTCCCAGAAAGTCTCACGCAGACGACCCCCAACCCAGGAGACAGTCCAAGAAAGTCCCAAAGAGACGACCCCCCACCCAGGAGACTGTCCCAGAAAGTCCCACGCAGACGACCCCCAGTCATAGAAAGTACCATGCAGACGAACCCCAGTCCCAGAAATTCCCACGCAGGCGACCCCCCACCCAGGAGACAGTCCCAGAAAGTCCCAAACAGACGACCCCAACCCAGGAGACTGTCCCAGAAAGTCCCACGCACACGACCCCCAGTCCCAGAAAGTCCCAGGCAGAAAACCCCCTCACCCAGGAGACAGTCCCAGAAAGTCCCACGCAGACGACCCCCCAGTCTGGAATCAGTCCCAGAAAGTCCCACGAAGACGACCTCCCAGTCAGGAATCAGTCCCAGAACGTCCCAAACAGACGACCCCCCATTCACGAGACAGTCCCAGAAAGTCCCACGGAGACGAACCCCAGTCAGAGAAAGTCCGACACAGACGACCCCCAATCCCAGAAAGTCCCACGCAGACGACCCCCAGTCCCTAAAAGTCCCACGGAGACGACCCCCAACCCAGGAGACAGTCCAAGAAAGTCCCAAACATACGACCCCCCACCCAGGATACAGTCCAAGAAAGTCCGACGCAGACGACCCCCAGTCATAGAAAGTCCAACGCAGACGACCCCCAGTCCCAGAATGTCCCACGTAGAGACCCCCACCCAGGAGACAGTCAGAGAAAGTCCCAAACAGAAGACCCCCCCCACCCAGGAGACAGTCCCAGAACGTCCCACGCAGACGAGCCCCAGTCACAGATAGTCCCGCGCAGACGACCCACCCAGGAGAGAGTCCCAGAAATCACATGCAGATGACCCCCAGTCCCAGAAAGTCCCGCGCAGACGACCCCCCCAGGAGACAGTCCCAGAAAGTCCCATGCAGATGACCCCCAGTCCCAGAAACTCCCACGCAGATGAACCCCAGTTCCATCATGTCCCAAGCAAACGACCCCCCACCCAGGAGACAGTCCCAGAAAGTCCACGCAGACGTTGCCAGTACAAGAAAGTCCCACGCAGATGACCCCCAGTCCCAGAAGGTCCAACGCCGACGACCCCCATCCAGGAGACTGTCCCAGAAAGTCCCAAACAGTCGACACCCCACCCAGGAGACAGTCCCAGAAAGTCCCACGCAGACTACACCCATCCAGGAGACAGTCCCAGAAAGTCCCCAACAGACGACCCCAACCCAGGAGACTATCCCAGAAAGTGCAACGCAGACGACCCCCTGTCCCAGAAAGTCCCACGCAGACGACCCCCACCCAGGAGACAGTCGCAGAAAATCCCACGCAGATGACCCCCAGTCCAACAAAGTCCTACGCAGAAGACCCCCCACCCAGGAGACAGTCCCAGAAAGTCCCACGCAGACGAGCCCATTCCAAGAAAGTCCCACGCAGACGACCCCCCACCCAGGAGACATCCCAGAATGTCCAACGGAGACGACACCCAGTCCCAGAAAGTCCAACGCAGACGACCCCCAGTCCCAGAAAGTCCCACGCAGACGAACCCCAGTCCCATTCTGTCCCAAACAAACGACCCCCCACCCAGGAGACAGTCCGAGAAAGTCCGACGCAGACGACGCCCAGTCATAGAAAGTCCCACGCAGACGACCCTCAGTCCTAGAAAGTCCCACGTAGACGACCCCCACCCAGGAGACTGTCCCAGAAAGTCCCAAACAGTCGACACCCCACCCAGGAGACAGTCCCAGAAAGTCCTACGCAGACGACCGCCAGTCCAAGAATGTCCCACACAGACGACCCCCAATCCCAGAAAGTCCACGCAGACGACACCCCACCCAAGAGACAGTCCTATAAAGTCCCACGCAGACGACTCACAGTCCCAGAAAGTCCCACGCAGACGAACCCCAATCCAAGGAAGTCCCACGCAGACGACCCCCAGTCCCAGAAAATCCCACGGAGACGACCCCCCACCCAGGAGACAGTCCCAGAAAGTCCCAAACAGACGACCCCCACCCAGGAGACAGTCTCAGAAAGTCCCACGCAGACGACCCCAGTCCCAGAATGTCTCACCCAGACGACCCCCAGTCCCAGAAAGACCCACGCAGACGACCCTCCACCCAGGAGACAGTCCCAGAAAGTCCCACGCAGACGACCCCCAGTCCCAGAAATCCCAGGCAGACGACCCCCACCCAGGAGACAGTCCAAGAAAGTCTCACGCAGACACCCCACCACCCAGGAGTCAGTCCCAGAGAGTCCCACGAAGAGGACCCCCAGTCCCAGAAAGTCCCACGCAGACGACCCCCAGTCCAAGAAAGTCCCACAGAGACGACCCCTAATCCCAGAATGTCCCACGCAGACGACCCCCAGTCCCAGAAAGTCCCACGCAGACGACCCCCCACCCAGGAGACAGTCCAAGAATGTTCCAAACAGACGACGCCCCAACCAAGAGACAGTCCCAGAAAATCCCACGCAGACGAACCCCAGTCCCAGAAAGTCCCACGTAGACGACCCCCCAGCCAGGAAACAGTCCCAGAAAGTCCCATGCAGACGACCCCCAGTCAGGAGACAGTCCCACGCAGACGACCCCCCACCCAGTAGACAGTCCCAGAAAGTCCCAAACAGACGACCCCCTGTCCCAGAAATTCCCACGCAGACGACCCGCCACCCAGTAGACAGTCCCAGAAAGTCCCAAACAGACGACCCCCACCCAGGAGACAGTCGCAGAAAGTCCTACGCAGAAGACCCCCCACCCAGGAGACTGTCCCAGAAAGTCCCACGCAGACGAACCCCAGTCCAAGAAAGTCCCACACAGACGACCCCCAATCCGAGAAAGTCCCACGCAGATGACACCCAGTCCCAGAAAGTCCCACGCAGACGACCCCCCACCCAGGCGACATCCCAGAAAGTCCCACGAAGACGACCCACCACCTAGAAGACAGTCGCACAAAGTCCCAGGCAGACGACCCCCACCCAGGAGACAGTCCCAGAAAGTCCGACGCAGAAAACCCCCACTACCAGAAAGTCCCACGCAGACGACTCCCCACCCAGGAGACAGTCCCAGAAAGTCCCACGCAGACGACACCCAGTCCCAGACAGTCCCACGCAGACGGCCCCCACCAAGGAGACAGTCACAGAAAGAGCAACGCGGACGACCCCCCACCCAGGAGACAGTCCCAGAAAGTCCCACGCAGACGACCCCCACTCCCAGAAAATTCCCACGCAGACGACCCCCCACCCAGGCGACAGTCCCAGAAAGTCCCACGCAGACGACACACAGTCCCAGAAAGTCCCACGCAGACGACCCCCCACCCAGGCGACAGTCCCAGAAAGTCCCACGCAGACGACCCTCAGTCCCAGAAAGGCTCACGCAGACGAACCCCAGTCCCAGAAAGTCCCACGCAGACGACCCCCCCACCCAGGAGACAGTCCCAGAAAGTCCCACGCAGACGACCCGCATTCCCAGAAAGTCCAACGCAGACGACACCCAGCCCATGTGAGACTCCCAGAAAGTCCCATGCAGACGACCTCCAGTCCCATAAAGTCCCACGCAGACGACCCCTCGCCCAGGAGACAGTCCCAGAAAGTCCCACGCAGACGACCCACGAGACAGGTGACAGTCCCAGAAAGTCACACGCAGACGACCCAAGTCCCAGAAAGTCCCACGCAGACGACCCCCGACCCAGGAGTCACTCCCAGAAAGTCCCACGCAGAAAGTCCCACGCAGACGGCCCCCACCCAGGAGACAGTAACAGAAAGTCCCACGCAGACGACACCCAGCCCAGGAGACAGTCCCAGAAATTCCCATGCAGTCGACCTCCAGTCCCAGCAAGTCCCACGCAGACGATCCCTAACCCAGGAGACAGTCCCAGAAAGTCCCACGCAGACGACCCACCAGACAGGAGACAGTCCCAGAAAGTCCCACGCAGACGACCCCCAGTCCCAGAAAGTCCCACGAAGACGACCCCCCACCCAGGAGACAGTCCCAGAAAGTTCCACGCAGACGACCCCCACTCCCAGAAAGTCCCACGCAGACGACCCCCAGTCCCAGAAAGTCCCACGCAGACGACCACCACTCCCAGAAAATCCCACGCAGACGACCCCCCACCCAGGCGACAGTCCCAGAAAGTCCCACGCAGACGACCCCCCACCCAGTAGACAGTCCCAGAAAGTCCCAAACAGACGACCCCCTGTCCCAGAAATTCCCACGCAGACGACCCGCCACCCAGTAGACAGTCCCAGAAAGTCCCAAACAGACGACCCCCACCCAGGAGACAGTCGCAGAAAGTCCTACGCAGAAGACCCCCCACCCAGGAGACTGTCCCAGAAAGTCCCACGCAGACGAACCCCAGTCCAAGAAAGTCCCACACAGACGACCCCCAATCCGAGAAAGTCCCACGCAGATGACACCCAGTCCCAGAAAGTCCCACGCAGACGACCCCCCACCCAGGCGACATCCCAGAAAGTCCCACGAAGACGACCCACCACCTAGAAGACAGTCGCACAAAGTCCCAGGCAGACGACCCCCACCCAGGAGACAGTCCCAGAAAGTCCGACGCAGAAAACCCCCACTACCAGAAAGTCCCACGCAGACGACTCCCCACCCAGGAGACAGTCCCAGAAAGTCCCACGCAGACGACACCCAGTCCCAGACAGTCCCACGCAGACGGCCCCCACCAAGGAGACAGTCACAGAAAGAGCAACGCGGACGACCCCCCACCCAGGAGACAGTCCCAGAAAGTCCCACGCAGACGACCCCCACTCCCAGAAAATTCCCACGCAGACGACCCCCCACCCAGGCGACAGTCCCAGAAAGTCCCACGCAGACGACACACAGTCCCAGAAAGTCCCACGCAGACGACCCCCCACCCAGGCGACAGTCCCAGAAAGTCCCACGCAGACGACCCTCAGTCCCAGAAAGGCTCACGCAGACGAACCCCAGTCCCAGAAAGTCCCACGCAGACGACCCCCCCACCCAGGAGACAGTCCCAGAAAGTCCCACGCAGACGACCCGCATTCCCAGAAAGTCCAACGCAGACGACACCCAGCCCATGTGAGACTCCCAGAAAGTCCCATGCAGACGACCTCCAGTCCCATAAAGTCCCACGCAGACGACCCCTCGCCCAGGAGACAGTCCCAGAAAGTCCCACGCAGACGACCCACGAGACAGGTGACAGTCCCAGAAAGTCACACGCAGACGACCCAAGTCCCAGGAGTCACTCCCAGAAAGTCCCACGCAGAAAGTCCCACGCAGACGGCCCCCACCCAGGAGACAGTAACAGAAAGTCCCACGCAGACGACACCCAGCCCAGGAGACAGTCCCAGAAATTCCCATGCAGTCGACCTCCAGTCCCAGCAAGTCCCACGCAGACGATCCCTAACCCAGGAGACAGTCCCAGAAAGTCCCACGCAGACGACCCACCAGACAGGAGACAGTCCCAGAAAGTCCCACGCAGACGACCCCCAGTCCCAGAAAGTCCCACGAAGACGACCCCCCACCCAGGAGACAGTCCCAGAAAGTTCCACGCAGACGACCCCCACTCCCAGAAAGTCCCACGCAGACGACCCCCAGTCCCAGAAAGTCCCACGCAGACGACCACCACTCCCAGAAAATCCCACGCAGACGACCCCCCACCCAGGCGACAGTCCCAGAAAGTCCCACGCAGACGACCCCCCACTCAGGCGACAGTCCCAGAAAGTCCCACGCAGACGACCCCCAGTCACAGAAAGTCCCACGCAGACGAACCCCAGTCCCAGAAAGTCCCACGCTGACGACCCCCCCCACCCAGGATACAGTCCAAGAAAGTCCTACGCAGACGACCCCCCAACCCAGGAGACAGTCCACGAAAGTCCCACGCAGAAGACCCCCAGTACCAGAAAGTCCCAAGCAGACGACCCCCAGTCCCACAACGTCCCACGAAGACGACCCCCCACCCAGCAGACATTTCCCAGAAAGTCCCACGCAGACGACACCCAGTCCCAGAAAGTCCCACGCAGACCACCCCCAGTCACAGAAAGTCCCACGCAGACCACCCCCAGTCACAGAAAGTCCCACGCAGACGACCCCCCACCCAGGAGACAGTCCAAGAAAGTCCAACGGAGACGACCCCCCCACCCAGGCGACAGTCCCAGAAAGTCCCACGCAGACGACCCCCAGTCCCAGAAAGTCCCACGCAGACGACCCCCCAACCAGGCGACAGTCCCAAAAGTCCCACGCAGACGACCCCCAGTCCCAGAAAGTCCCACGGAGACGAACCCCAGTCCCAGAAAGTCCCACGCAGACGACCCCCCCCCACCCAGGAGTCAGTCCAAGAAAGTCCTACGCAGACAACCCCCCAACCCAGGAGACAGTCCAAGAAAGTCCCACGCAGACGACCCCCAGTACCAGAAAGTCCCAAGCAGACGACCCCCAGTCCAAGAAAGTCCTACGCAGACGACCCCCCCACCCAGGAGACAGTCCCAGAAAGTCCCACGCAGACGACCCACCAGACAGGAGACAGTCCCAGAAAGTCCCACGGAGACGACCCTCTGTCCCAGAAAGTCCCACGCAGACGACCCCCCACCCAGGAGACAGTCCCAGAAAGTCCCACGCAGACGACCCCCACTCCCAGAAAGTCCCACGCTGACGACCCCCCCACCCAGGCGACAGTCCCAGAAAGTCCCACGCACACGACCCCCAGTCCCAGAAAGACCCACGCAGACGACCCACCACCTAGAAGACAGTCGCACAAAGTCCCACGCAGACGATCCCCACCCAGGAGACAGTCCCAGAAAGACCCACGCAGAAATCTCCCACTCCCAGAAAGTCCCACGCAGACGACCCCCCAGACAGGAGACAGTCCAAGAAAGTCCCACGCAGACGATCCCCAGTCCCAGAAAGTCCCACGCAGACGACCCCCCACCCAGGAGACAGTACAAGAAAGTCCTACGCAGACGACCCCCCCACCCAGGAGACACTCCCAGAAAGTCCCACGCAGACGACCCCCAGTCCCAGAAAGTCCCACGCATATGACCGCCAGTCCCAGAAATCCCACGCAGACGATCCCCAGTCCCAGAAAGTCCCACGCAGACGACCCCCCACCCAGGCGACAGTCCCAGAAAGTCCCACGCAGACGACCCAGCACCTAGAAGACAGTCGCACAAAGTCCCAGGCAGACGACCCCCACCTAGGAGACAGTCCCAGAAAGAACCACGCAGAAAACCCCCACTCCCAGAAAGTCCCACGCAGACGACTCCCCACCAAGGAGACAGTCCCAGAAAGTCCCACGCAGACGACCCCCAGTCCCAGAAAGTCCCACGCAGACGACCCCCCACCCAGTCGACAGTCCCAGAAAGTCCCACGCAGACGACCCACCACCTAGAAGACAGTCGCACAAAGTCCCAGGCAGACGACCCCCCATCCAGGAGACAGTCCCAGAAAGTCCCACGCAGACAACCCACACTCCCAGAAAGTCCCACGCAGACGACCCCCCCACCCAGGCGACAGTCCCAGAAAGTCCCACGCAGACGACCCCCAGTCCCAGAAAGTCCCACGCAGACGACCCCCCACCCAGTCGACAGTCCCAGAAAGTCCCACGCAGACGACCCCCATTCCCAGAAAGTCCCACGCAGACGACCCCCCACCCAGGAGACAGTCCCAGAAAGTCCCACGCAGACGACACCCAGTCCCAGAAAGTCCCACGCAGACGGCCACCACCAAGGAGACAGTCACAGAAAGAGCAACGCAGACGACCCCCCAACCCAGGAGACAGTCCCAGAAAGTCCCATGCAGAAGACCTCCAGTCCCAGAAAGTCCCACGCAGACGAACCCTCACCCAGGAGACAGTCCCAGAAAGTCCCACGCAGACGACCCACCAGACAGGTGACAGTCCCAGAAAGTCCCACGCAGACGGCCCCCACCCAGGAGACAGTCCCAGAAAGTCCCACGCAGACGACCCCCACTCCCAGAAAGTCCCACGCAGACGACCCCCCCACCCAGGCGACAGTCCCAGAAAGTCCCACGCAGCCGACCCCCAGTCCCAGAAAGACCCACGCAGACGACCCCCACCCAGGAGACAGTCCAAGAAAGTCCCACGCAGACGACCCCCACTCCCAGAAAGTCCCACGCAGACGACCCCCCCACCCAGGCGACAGTCCCAGAAAGTCCCACGCAGACGACACCCACTCCCAGAAAGTCCCACGCAGACGACCCCCCACCCAGGCGACAGTCCCAGAAAGTCCCACGCAGACGACCCTCAGTCCCAGAAAGGCTCACGCAGACGAACCCCAGTCCCAGAAAGTCCCACGCAGACGACCCCCCCACCCAGGAGTCAGTCCAAGAAAGTCCTACGCAGACAACCCCCCAACCCAGGAGACAGTCCAAGAAAGTCCCACGCAGACGACCCCCAGTACCAGAAAGTCCCAAGCAGACGACCCCCAGTCCAAGAAAGTCCTACGCAGACGACCCCCCACCCAGGAGACAGTCCCAGAAAGTCCCACGCAGACGACCCGCATTCCCAGAAAGTCCAACGCAGACGACACCCAGCCCATGTGAGACTCCCAGAAAGTCCCATGCAGACGACCTCCAGTCCCATAAAGTCCCACGCAGACGACCCCTCGCCCAGGAGACAGTCCCAGAAAGTCCCACGCAGACGACCCACGAGACAGGTGACAGTCCCAGAAAGTCACACGCAGACGACCCAAGTCCCAGAAAGTCCCACGCAGACGACCCCCGACCCAGGAGTCACTCCCAGAAAGTCCCACGCAGAAAGTCCCACGCAGACGGCCCCCACCCAGGAGACAGTAACAGAAAGTCCCACGCAGACGACACCCAGCCCAGGAGACAGTCGGGGAAATTCCCATGCAGTCGACCTCCAGTCCCAGCAAGTCCCACGCAGACGATCCCTAACCCAGGAGACAGTCCCAGAAAGTCCCACGCAGACGACCCACCAGACAGGAGACAGTCCCAGAAAGTCCCACGCAGACGACCCCCAGTCACAGAAAGTCCCACGAAGACGACCCCCCACCCAGGAGACAGTCCCAGAAAGTTCCACGCAGACGACCCCCACTCCCAGAAAGTCCCACGCAGACGACCCCCTACCCAGGCGACAGTCCCAGAAAGTCCCACGCAGACGACCCCCAGTCCCAGAAAGTCCCACGCAGACGATCCCCCACCCAGGCGACAGTCCCAGAAAGTCCCACGCAGACGACCCCCATTCCCAGAAAGTCCCACGCAGACGACCCCCCACCCAGGAGACAGTCCCAGAAAGTCCCACGCAGACGACCTCCATTCCCATAAAGTCCCACGCAGACGAACCCCCAGTCAGAGCAAGTCCCACGTAGACGACCCCCCACCCAGGAGAGAGACCCAGAAAGTCCCACGCAGACTACCCCCAGTCCCAGAAAGTCCCACGCAATCGACCCCAGTCCCAGAAAGTCCCACGCAGACGACACCCCATCAGGGAGAGAGTCCCAGATAGTCCCACGCAGACGAACCCCCACCCAGGAGACAGTCCCAGAAAGACCCACGCAGACGACCCCCAGTCCCAGAAAGTCCTACGCAGACGACCCCCGACCCAGGAGAGAGTCCCAGAAAGACCCACGCAGACGGCCCCCAGTCCCAGAAAGTCCCACGAAGACGACCCACAGTCCCAGAAAGTCCCACGCAGACGACCCCCCACCGAGGAGACAGTCCCAGAAAGTCCCACGCAGACGACCCCCAGTCCCAGAAAGTCCCACGCAGACGACCCCCAGTCCCACAAAATCCCACGCAGACGACACCGCACCCAGGAGACTGTCCAAGAAAGCCCCACGCAGACGACCCCAGTCCCAGAAAGTCCCACGCAGACGAGTCCCCACCAAGGAAAGAGTCCCAGAAATCCCCACGCAGATGACCCCCCACCCAGGAGAGAGTCCCAGAAAGACCCACAAGACGACCCCCAGTCACAGAAAGTATCACGCAGACGACCCCCAGTCCCACAAATTCCCACGCAGACGACACCGCATCCAGGAGACTGTCCCAGAAAGACCCACGCAGAAGACCCCCAGGCCCAGAAAGTCCCATGCAGACGACACCCCCCCAAGGAGACAGTCCTAGATTTACCACGCAGACGACCTCCCACACAGGTGACAGTCCCAGAAAGTCCCACGCAGACGAGCCCCAGTCCAAGAAATTCCCACGCAGACGACCCCCAGACAGGAGAGTGTCCCAGCAAGTCCCACGCAGACGACCCCCAGTTCCAGAAAATCCCACGCAGACGAACACCCACCCAGGAGACAGTCCCAGAAAGTCCCACGCAGACGACCCCCAGTCACAGAACGTCCCACGAGGACAACCACCACCCAGGAAACAGTCCCAGAAAGTCCCACGCAGACGACACCCAGTCCCTAAAAGTCCCAGGCAGACGAACCCCCACCCAGGAGACAGTCCCAGAAAGACCCACGCAGACGACACCCAGTCCCAGAAAGTCCCACGCCGACGACCCCCAGTCCCACCATGTCCCAAACAAACGACCCCCACCAAGGAGACAGTCCCAGAAAGTCCCTCGCAGACGACCCCCAGTCCCAGAAAGTCCCACGCAGACGAGTCCCCACCCAGCAAACAGTCCTAGAAAGACCCACGCATATGACCCCCCCACCCGGGAGAGAGTCCCAGAAAGACCCACGCAGACCACCCCCAGTCCCAGAAAGTCCCACGCAGACGACGCCCAGTCCCAGAAAGTCCCACGCAGACGACCCCCAGTTTCACCATGTCCCAAACAAACGACCCCCACCCAGGAGACAGTCCCAGAAAGTCCCACGCAGACGACCCCCAGTTTCACCATGTCCCAAACAAACGACCCCCACCCAGGAGACAATCCCAGAAAGTCCCAAGCAGACGACCCCCAGTCCCAGCAAGTCCCACGCAGACGATAGGAGACAGTCCCAGAAAGTCTCACGGAGACTATCCCCAGTCCCAGAAAGTCCCACGCAGATGACGCCCAGTCCCAGAAAGTCCCACGCAGACGACCCCCAGTCCCAGAAAGTCCCACGCAGACGATCCCCCACCCAGGAGACAGTCCCAGAAAGACCCACGCAGACGAGCCCTAGTCCCAGAATGTCCCACGCAGACGACCCCCAGTCAGAGCAAGTCCCACGTAGACGACCCCCCACCCAGGAGAGAGACCCAGAAAGTCCCACGTAGACTACCCCCAGTCCCAGAAAGTCCCACGCAATCGACCCCAGTCCCAGAAAGTCCCACGCAGACGACAACCCATCAGGGAGACAGTCCCAGATAGTCCCACGCAGACGAACCCCCACCCAGGAGACAGTCCCAGAAAGACCCACGCAGACGACACCCAGTCCCAGAAAGTCCTACGCAGACGACCCCCGACCCAGGAGAGAGTCCCAGAAAGACACACGCAGACGGCCCCCAGTCCCAGAAAGTCCCACGAAGACGACCCACAGTCCCAGAAAGTCCCACGCAGACGACCCCCCACCGAGGAGACAGTCCCAGAAAGTCCCACGCAGACGACCCCCAGTCCCAGAAAGTCCCACGCAGACGACCCCCAGTCCCACAAAATCCCACGCAGACGACACCGCACCCAGGAGACTGTCCCAGAAAGTCCCACGCAGACGAGTCCCCACCAAGGAAAGAGTCCCAGAAAGCCCCACGCAGATGACCCCCCACCCAGGAGAGAGTCCCAGAAAGACCCACAAGACGACCCCCAGTCACAGAAAGTATCACGCAGACGACCCCCAGTCCCACAAATTCCCACGCAGACGACACCGCATCCAGGAGACTGTCCCAGAAAGACCCACGCAGAAGACCCCCAGGCCCAGAAAGTCCCATGCAGACGACACCCCCCCAGGAGACAGTCCTAGATTTACCACGCAGACGACCTCCCACACAGGTGACAGTCCCAGAATGTCCCACGCAGACGAGCCCCAGTCCAAGAAATTCCCACGCAGACGACCCCCAGACAGGAGAGTGTCCCAGCAAGTCCCACGCAGACGAGCCCCAGTTCCAGAAAATCCCACGCAGACGAACACCCACCCAGGAGACAGTCCCAGAAAGTCCCACGCAGAAGACCCCCCACACAGGAGACAGTCCCAGAAAGTCCCACGCAGACGACCCCCAGTCACAGAACGTCCCACGAGGACAACCACCACCCAGGAAACAGTCCCAGAAAGTCCCACGCAGACGACACCCAGTCCCTAAAAGTCCCAGGCAGACGAACCCCCACCCAGGAGACAGTCCCAGAAAGACCCACGCAGACGACACCCAGTCCCAGAAAGTCCCACGCCGACGACCCCCAGTCCCACCATGTCCCAAACAAACGACCCCCACCAAGGAGACAGTCCCAGAAAGTCCCTCGCAGACGACCCCCAGTCCCAGAAAGTCCCACGCAAACGAGTCCCCACCCAGCAAACAGTCCTAGAAAGACCCACGCATATGACCCCCCCACCCGGGAGAGAGTCCCAGAAAGACCCACGCAGACCACCCCCAGTCCCAGAAAGTCCCACGCAGACGACGCCCAGTCCCAGAAAGTCCCACGCAGACGACCCCCAGTCCCACCATGTCCCAAACAAACGACCCCCACCCAGGAGACAGTCCCAGAAAGTCCCACGCAGACGACCCCCAGTCCAAGAAAGTCCCATGCAGACGACCCCCCAAACAGGAGACAATCCCAGAAAGTCCCAAGCAGACGACCCCCAGTCCCAGCAAGTCCCACGCAGACGATAGGAGACAGTCCCAGAAAGTCTCACGGAGACTATCCCCAGTCCCAGAAAGTCCCACGCAGATGACGCCCAGTCCCAGAAAGTCCCACGCAGACGACCCCCAGTCCCAGAAAGTCCCACGCAGACGATCCCCCACCCAGGAGACAGTCCCAGAAAGACCCACGCAGACGAGCCCTAGTCCCAGAATGTCCCACGCAGACGACCCCCAGTCAGAGCAAGTCCCACGTAGACGACCCCCCACCCAGGAGAGAGACCCAGAAAGTCCCACGTAGACTACCCCCAGTCCCAGAAAGTCCCACGCAATCGACCCCAGTCCCAGAAAGTCCCACGCAGACGACAACCCATCAGGGAGACAGTCCCAGATAGTCCCACGCAGACGAACCCCCACCCAGGAGACAGTCCCAGAAAGACCCACGCAGACGACACCCAGTCCCAGAAAGTCCTACGCAGACGACCCCCGACCCAGGAGAGAGTCCCAGAAAGACACACGCAGACGGCCCCCAGTCCCAGAAAGTCCCACGAAGACGACCCACAGTCCCAGAAAGTCCCACGCAGACGACCCCCCACCGAGGAGACAGTCCCAGAAAGTCCCACGCAGACGACCCCCAGTCCCAGAAAGTCCCACGCAGACGACCCCCAGTCCCACAAAATCCCACGCAGACGACACCGCACCCAGGAGACTGTCCCAGAAAGTCCCACGCAGACGAGTCCCCACCAAGGAAAGAGTCCCAGAAAGCCCCACGCAGATGACCCCCCACCCAGGAGAGAGTCCCAGAAAGACCCACAAGACGACCCCCAGTCACAGAAAGTATCACGCAGACGACCCCCAGTCCCACAAATTCCCACGCAGACGACACCGCATCCAGGAGACTGTCCCAGAAAGACCCACGCAGAAGACCCCCAGGCCCAGAAAGTCCCATGCAGACGACACCCCCCCAGGAGACAGTCCTAGATTTACCACGCAGACGACCTCCCACACAGGTGACAGTCCCAGAATGTCCCACGCAGACGAGCCCCAGTCCAAGAAATTCCCACGCAGACGACCCCCAGACAGGAGAGTGTCCCAGCAAGTCCCACGCAGACGAGCCCCAGTTCCAGAAAATCCCACGCAGACGAACACCCACCCAGGAGACAGTCCCAGAAAGTCCCACGCAGAAGACCCCCCACACAGGAGACAGTCCCAGAAAGTCCCACGCAGACGACCCCCAGTCACAGAACGTCCCACGAGGACAACCACCACCCAGGAAACAGTCCCAGAAAGTCCCACGCAGACGACACCCAGTCCCTAAAAGTCCCAGGCAGACGAACCCCCACCCAGGAGACAGTCCCAGAAAGACCCACGCAGACGACACCCAGTCCCAGAAAGTCCCACGCCGACGACCCCCAGTCCCACCATGTCCCAAACAAACGACCCCCACCAAGGAGACAGTCCCAGAAAGTCCCTCGCAGACGACCCCCAGTCCCAGAAAGTCCCACGCAAACGAGTCCCCACCCAGCAAACAGTCCTAGAAAGACCCACGCATATGACCCCCCCACCCGGGAGAGAGTCCCAGAAAGACCCACGCAGACCACCCCCAGTCCCAGAAAGTCCCACGCAGACGACGCCCAGTCCCAGAAAGTCCCACGCAGACGACCCCCAGTCCCACCATGTCCCAAACAAACGACCCCCACCCAGGAGACAGTCCCAGAAAGTCCCACGCAGACGACCCCCAGTCCAAGAAAGTCCCATGCAGACGACCCCCCAAACAGGAGACAATCCCAGAAAGTCCCAAGCAGACGACCCCCAGTCCCAGCAAGTCCCACGCAGACGATAGGAGACAGTCCCAGAAAGTCTCACGGAGACTATCCCCAGTCCCAGAAAGTCCCACGCAGATGACGCCCTGTCCCAGAAAGTCCCACGCAGACGACCCCCAGTCCCAGAAAGTCCCACGCAGACGATCCCCCACCCAGGAGACTGTCCCAGAAAGACCCACGCAGACGAGCCCTAGTCCCAGAATGTCCCACGCAGACGACCCCCAGTCAGAGCAAGTCCCACGTAGATGACCCCCCACCCAGGAGAGAGACCCAGAAAGTCCCACGTAGACTACCCCCAGTCCCAGAAAGTCCCACGCAATCGACCCCCAGTCCAAGAAAGTCCCACGCAGACGCCCCCAGTCCCAGAAAGTCCCAAGCAGACGACACCCCATCAAGGAGACAGTCCCAGAAAGTCCCACGCAGACGAACCCCCACCCAGGAGACAGTCCCAGAAAGACCCACGCAGACGACCCCCAGTCCCAGAAAGTCCCACGCAGACGACCCCCGACCCAGGAGAGAGTCCCAGAAAGACCCACGCAGACGGCCCCCAGTCCCAGAAAGACCCACGCAGACGACACCCAGTCCCAGAAAGTCCCACGCAGACGACTCCCCACCCAGGAGACAGTCCCTGAAAGTCCCACGCAGACGACCCCCCACGCAGGAGACAGTCCAAGAAAGTCCCACGCTGACGACCCCCACTACCAGAAAGTCCCACGCAGACAGCCCCCAATACAAGAATGTCCCACGCAGACGACCCCCAGTCACAGAAAGTCCCACGCAGACAACCTCCCACCCAGGAGACAGTCCCAGAAAGTCCCACGCAGACGACCCCCCACCCAGGAGACAACCCAGAAAGTCCCACGCAGACGACCCCCAGTCCCAGGAAGTCCCATGCAGACGATCCCCACCCAGGAGACAGTCCCAGAAAGTCTCACGCAGACGACCCCCCACCAAGGAGACAGTCCCAGAAAGTCCCTCGCAGATGACCCCCAGTCCCAGAAAGTCCCACGCAGACGACCCCCCACCCAGGAGGAAGTCCCATAAAGTCCCACGCAGACGACCCCCAGTCCAAGAAAGTCCCACGCAGACGACCCCCAGTCCCAGACAATCCCACGCAGACGGCACCGCACCTAGGAGACTGTCCCAGAAAGACCCACGCAGACGACCCACAGTCCCAGAAAGTCCCACGCAGACGAGTCCCCACCCAGGAAAGAGTCCCAGAAAGCCCCACGCAGATGACCCCCCACCCAGGACAGAGTCCCAGAAAGACCCACAAGACGACCCCCAGTCCCAGAAAGTATCACGCAGACGACCCCCAGTCCCACAAAGTCCCACGTAGACGACACCGAAACACAGAAGACTGTCCCAGAAAGACCCACGCAGACGAGCCCCAGTCCAAGAAAGTCCCACGCAGACGACACCCAGACTGGAGAGTGTCCCTGCAAGTCCCACAAGACGACCCCCAGTCCCAGAAAGTACCACGCAGACGACCCCCAGTCCCACAAAGTCCCACGCAGACGAACACCCACCCAGGAGACAGTCCCTGAAAGTCCGACGCAGACGACCCCCCACAGAGGAGACAGTCCAAGAAAGCCCCACGCAGACGACACCCCACCCAGGAGACAGTCCCAGAAAGTCTCACGCAGACGACCCCCTGTCACAGAACGTCCCACCCAGACGACCCCCACCCAGGAAACTGTCCTAGAAAGTCCCACGCAGACGACAGCCAGTCCCTGAAAATCCCAGGCAGACGACCCCCCAGGCAGGAGACCGTCCCAAAAAGTCCCACGCAGACGACCCCCCACACAGGAAACAGTCCAAGAAAGCCCCACGCAGATGACCCCCCACCCAGGAGAGAGACCCAGAAAGACCCACAAGACGACCCCCAATCCGAGAAAGTACCACGCAGACGAACCCCAGTCCCACAAAGTCCCACGCAGACGACACCGCACCCAGGAGACTGTCCCAGAAAGACCCACGCAGACGACCCCCAGGCCCAGAAAGTCCCATGCAGACGACACGCCACCCAGGAGACAGTCCCAGAAAGTCCCACGAAGACGAGCCCCAGTCCAAGAAAGTCCCACGCAGACCAGCCCCAGACAGGAGAGTGTTCCAGCAAGTCCCACGCAGACGACACCCAGTCCCAGAAAATCCCACGCAGACGAACACCCACCCAGGAGACAGTCCAAGAAAGTCCCACGCAGACGACCCCCCACACAGGAGACAGTCCCAGAAAGTCCCACGCAGACGACCACCCACCCAGTAGACAGTCCCAGAAAGTCCCATGCAGACGACCCCCAGTCACAGAACGTCCCACGCAGACGACCCCCACCCAGGAAACAGTCCCAGAAAGTCACACGAAGACGACACCCAGTCCCTGAAAGTCCCACGTAGACGACCCCCCACGCAGGAGACAGTCCCAGAAAGTCCCACGCAGACGACACCGCATCCAGGAGACTGTCCCAGAAAGACCCACGCAGAAGACCCCCAGGCCCAGAAAGTCCCATGCAGACGACACCCCCCCAGGAGACAGTCCTAGATTTACCACGCAGACGACCTCCCACACAGGTGACAGTCCCAGAATGTCCCACGCAGACGAGCCCCAGTCCAAGAAATTCCCACGCAGACGACCCCCAGACAGGAGAGTGTCCCAGCAAGTCCCACGCAGACGAGCCCCAGTTCCAGAAAATCCCACGCAGACGAACACCCACCCAGGAGACAGTCCCAGAAAGTCCCACGCAGAAGACCCCCCACACAGGAGACAGTCCCAGAAAGTCCCACGCAGACGACCCCCAGTCACAGAACGTCCCACGAGGACAACCACCACCCAGGAAACAGTCCCAGAAAGTCCCACGCAGACGACACCCAGTCCCTAAAAGTCCCAGGCAGACGAACCCCCACCCAGGAGACAGTCCCAGAAAGACCCACGCAGACGACACCCAGTCCCAGAAAGTCCCACGCCGACGACCCCCAGTCCCACCATGTCCCAAACAAACGACCCCCACCAAGGAGACAGTCCCAGAAAGTCCCTCGCAGACGACCCCCAGTCCCAGAAAGTCCCACGCAAACGAGTCCCCACCCAGCAAACAGTCCTAGAAAGACCCACGCATATGACCCCCCCACCCGGGAGAGAGTCCCAGAAAGACCCACGCAGACCACCCCCAGTCCCAGAAAGTCCCACGCAGACGACGCCCAGTCCCAGAAAGTCCCACGCAGACGACCCCCAGTCCCACCATGTCCCAAACAAACGACCCCCACCCAGGAGACAGTCCCAGAAAGTCCCACGCAGACGACCCCCAGTCCAAGAAAGTCCCATGCAGACGACCCCCCAAACAGGAGACAATCCCAGAAAGTCCCAAGCAGACGACCCCCAGTCCCAGCAAGTCCCACGCAGACGATAGGAGACAGTCCCAGAAAGTCTCACGGAGACTATCCCCAGTCCCAGAAAGTCCCACGCAGATGACGCCCTGTCCCAGAAAGTCCCACGCAGACGACCCCCAGTCCCAGAAAGTCCCACGCAGACGATCCCCCACCCAGGAGACTGTCCCAGAAAGACCCACGCAGACGAGCCCTAGTCCCAGAATGTCCCACGCAGACGACCCCCAGTCAGAGCAAGTCCCACGTAGATGACCCCCCACCCAGGAGAGAGACCCAGAAAGTCCCACGTAGACTACCCCCAGTCCCAGAAAGTCCCACGCAATCGACCCCCAGTCCAAGAAAGTCCCACGCAGACGCCCCCAGTCCCAGAAAGTCCCAAGCAGACGACACCCCATCAAGGAGACAGTCCCAGAAAGTCCCACGCAGACGAACCCCCACCCAGGAGACAGTCCCAGAAAGACCCACGCAGACGACCCCCAGTCCCAGAAAGTCCCACGCAGACGACCCCCGACCCAGGAGAGAGTCCCAGAAAGACCCACGCAGACGGCCCCCAGTCCCAGAAAGACCCACGCAGACGACACCCAGTCCCAGAAAGTCCCACGCAGACGACTCCCCACCCAGGAGACAGTCCCTGAAAGTCCCACGCAGACGACCCCCCACGCAGGAGACAGTCCAAGAAAGTCCCACGCTGACGACCCCCACTACCAGAAAGTCCCACGCAGACAGCCCCCAATACAAGAATGTCCCACGCAGACGACCCCCAGTCACAGAAAGTCCCACGCAGACAACCTCCCACCCAGGAGACAGTCCCAGAAAGTCCCACGCAGACGACCCCCCACCCAGGAGACAACCCAGAAAGTCCCACGCAGACGACCCCCAGTCCCAGGAAGTCCCATGCAGACGATCCCCACCCAGGAGACAGTCCCAGAAAGTCTCACGCAGACGACCCCCCACCAAGGAGACAGTCCCAGAAAGTCCCTCGCAGATGACCCCCAGTCCCAGAAAGTCCCACGCAGACGACCCCCCACCCAGGAGGAAGTCCCATAAAGTCCCACGCAGACGACCCCCAGTCCAAGAAAGTCCCACGCAGACGACCCCCAGTCCCAGACAATCCCACGCAGACGGCACCGCACCTAGGAGACTGTCCCAGAAAGACCCACGCAGACGACCCACAGTCCCAGAAAGTCCCACGCAGACGAGTCCCCACCCAGGAAAGAGTCCCAGAAAGCCCCACGCAGATGACCCCCCACCCAGGACAGAGTCCCAGAAAGACCCACAAGACGACCCCCAGTCCCAGAAAGTATCACGCAGACGACCCCCAGTCCCACAAAGTCCCACGTAGACGACACCGAAACACAGAAGACTGTCCCAGAAAGACCCACGCAGACGAGCCCCAGTCCAAGAAAGTCCCACGCAGACGACACCCAGACTGGAGAGTGTCCCTGCAAGTCCCACAAGACGACCCCCAGTCCCAGAAAGTACCACGCAGACGACCCCCAGTCCCACAAAGTCCCACGCAGACGAACACCCACCCAGGAGACAGTCCCTGAAAGTCCGACGCAGACGACCCCCCACAGAGGAGACAGTCCAAGAAAGCCCCACGCAGACGACACCCCACCCAGGAGACAGTCCCAGAAAGTCTCACGCAGACGACCCCCTGTCACAGAACGTCCCACCCAGACGACCCCCACCCAGGAAACTGTCCTAGAAAGTCCCACGCAGACGACAGCCAGTCCCTGAAAATCCCAGGCAGACGACCCCCCAGGCAGGAGACCGTCCCAAAAAGTCCCACGCAGACGACCCCCCACACAGGAAACAGTCCAAGAAAGCCCCACGCAGATGACCCCCCACCCAGGAGAGAGACCCAGAAAGACCCACAAGACGACCCCCAATCCGAGAAAGTACCACGCAGACGAACCCCAGTCCCACAAAGTCCCACGCAGACGACACCGCACCCAGGAGACTGTCCCAGAAAGACCCACGCAGACGACCCCCAGGCCCAGAAAGTCCCATGCAGACGACACGCCACCCAGGAGACAGTCCCAGAAAGTCCCACGAAGACGAGCCCCAGTCCAAGAAAGTCCCACGCAGACCAGCCCCAGACAGGAGAGTGTTCCAGCAAGTCCCACGCAGACGACACCCAGTCCCAGAAAATCCCACGCAGACGAACACCCACCCAGGAGACAGTCCAAGAAAGTCCCACGCAGACGACCCCCCACACAGGAGACAGTCCCAGAAAGTCCCACGCAGACGACCACCCACCCAGTAGACAGTCCCAGAAAGTCCCATGCAGACGACCCCCAGTCACAGAACGTCCCACGCAGACGACCCCCACCCAGGAAACAGTCCCAGAAAGTCACACGAAGACGACACCCAGTCCCTGAAAGTCCCACGTAGACGACCCCCCACGCAGGAGACAGTCCCAGAAAGTCCCATGCAGACGATCCCCATCCAGGAGACAACCCAGAAAGTCCCACGCAGACGACCCCCAGTCCCAGGAAGTCCCATGCAGACGATCCCCACCCAGGAGACAGTCCCAGAAAGTCTCACGCAGACGACCCCCCACCAAGGAGACAGTCCCAGAAAGTCCCTCGCAGATGACCCCCAGTCCCAGAAAGTCCCACGCAGACGACCCCCCACCCAGGAGAAAGTCCCATAAAGTCCCACGCAGACGACCCCCAGTCCAAGAAAGTCCCACGCAGATGACCCCCAGTCCCAGACAATCCCACGCAGACGGCACCGCACCTAGGAGACTGTCCCAGAAAGACCCACGCAGACGACCCACAGTCCCAGAAAGTCCCACGCAGACGAGTCCCCACCCAGGAAAGAGTCCCAGAAAGCCCCACGCAGATGACCCCCCACCCAGGACAGAGTCCCAGAAAGACCCACAAGACGACCCCCAGTCCCAGAAAGTATCACGCAGACGAACCCCAGTCCCACAAAGTCCCACGTAGACGACACCGAAACACAGAAGACTGTCCCAGAAAGACCCACGCTGACGAGCCCCAGTCCAAGAAAGTCCCACGCAGACGACACCCAGACTGGAGAGTGTCCCTGCAAGTCCCACAAGACGACCCCCAGTCCCAGAAAGTACCACGCAGACGAACCCCAGTCCCACAAATCCCACGCAGACGAACACCCACCCAGGAGACAGTCCCTGAAAGTCCAACGCAGACGACCCCCCACAGAGGAGACAGTCCAAGAAAGTCCCACGCAGACGACACCCCACCCAGGAGACAGTCCCAGAAAGTCTCACGCAGACGACCCCCTGTCACAGAACGTCCCACGAAGACGACCCCCACCCAGGAAACTGTCCTAGAAAGTCCCACGCAGACGACAGTCAGTCCCTGAAAATCCCAGGCAGACGACCCCCCAGGCAGGAGACCGTCCCAAAAAGTCCCACGCAGACGACCCCCCACACAGGAAACAGTCCAAGAAAGCCCCACGCAGATGACCCCCCACCCAGGAGAGAGACCCAGAAAGACCCACAAGACGACCCCCAATCCGAGAAAGTACCACGCAGACGACCCCCAGTCCCACAAAGTCCCACGCAGACGACACCGCACCCAGGAGACTGTCCCAGAAAGACCCACGCAGACGACCCCCAGGCCCAGAAAGTCCCATGCAGACGACACGCCACCCAGGAGACAGTCCCAGAAAGTCCCACGAAGACGAGCCCCAGTCCAAGAAAGTCCCACGCAGACCAGCCCCAGACAGGAGAGTGTTCCAGCAAGTCCCACGCAGACGACACCCAGTCCCAGAAAATCCCACGCAGACGAACACCCACCCAGGAGACAGTCCAAGAAAGTCCCACGCAGACGACCCCCCACACAGGAGACAGTCCCAGAAAGTCCCACGCAGAGGACCACCCACCCAGTAGACAGTCCCAGAAAGTCCCATGCAGACGACCCCCAGTCACAGAACGTCCCACGTAGACGACCCCCACCCAGGAAACCGTCCCAGAAAGTCACACGAAGACGACACCCAGTCCCTGAAAGTCCCACGTAGACGACCCCCCACGCAGGAGACAGTCCCAGAAAGTCCCATGCAGACGATCCCCATCCAGGAGACAGTCCCAGAAAGTCTCACGCAGACGACCCCCCACCCAGGAGACAACCCAGAAAGTCCCACGCAGACGACCCCCAGTCCCAGGAAGTCCCATGCAGACGATCCCCACCCAGGAGACAGTCCCAGAAAGTCTCACGCAGACGACCCCCCACCAAGGAGACAGTCCCAGAAAGTCCCTCGCAGATGACCCCCAGTCCCAGAAAGTCCCACGCAGACGACCCCCCACCCAGGAGAAAGTCCCATAAAGTCCCACGCAGACGACCCCCAGTCCAAGAAAGTCCCACGCAGATGACCCCCAGTCCCAGACAATCCCACGCAGACGGCACCGCACCTAGGAGACTGTCCCAGAAAGACCCACGCAGACGACCCACAGTCCCAGAAAGTCCCACGCAGACGAGTCACAACCCAGGAAAGAGTCCCAGAAAGCCCCACGCAGATGACCCCCCACCCAGGACAGAGTCCCAGAAAGACCCACAAGACGACCCCCAGTCCCAGAAAGTATCACGCAGACGAACCCCAGTCCCACAAAGTCCCACGTAGACGACACCGAAACACAGAAGACTGTCCCAGAAAGACCCACGCAGACGAGCCCCAGTCCAAGAAAGTCCCACGCAGACGACACCCAGACTGGAGAGTGTCCCTGCAAGTCCCACAAGACGACCCCCAGTCCCAGAAAGTACCACGCAGACGAACCCCAGTCCCACAAAGTCCCACGCAGACGAACACCCACCCAGGAGACAGTCCCTGAAAGTCCAACGCAGACGACCCCCCACAGAGGAGACAGTCCAAGAAAGTCCCACGCAGACGACACCCCACCCAGGAGACAGTCCCAGAAAGTCTCACGCAGACGACCCCCTGTCACAGAACGTCCCACGAAGACGACCCCCACCCAGGAAACTGTCCTAGAAAGTCCCACGCAGACGACAGTCAGTCCCTGAAAATCCCAGGCAGACGACCCCCCAGGCAGGAGACCGTCCCAAAAAGTCCCACGCAGACGACCCCCCACACAGGAAACAGTCCAAGAAAGCCCCACGCAGATGACCCCCCACCCAGGAGAGAGACCCAGAAAGACCCACAAGACGACCCCCAATCCGAGAAAGTACCACGCAGACGACCCCCAGTCCCACAAAGTCCCACGCAGACGACACCGCACCCAGGAGACTGTCCCAGAAAGACCCACGCAGACGACCCCCAGGCCCAGAAAGTCCCATGCAGACGACACGCCACCCAGGAGACAGTCCCAGAAAGTCCCACGAAGACGAGCCCCAGTCCAAGAAAGTCCCACGCAGACCAGCCCCAGACAGGAGAGTGTTCCAGCAAGTCCCACGCAGACGACACCCAGTCCCAGAAAATCCCACGCAGACGAACACCCACCCAGGAGACAGTCCAAGAAAGTCCCACGCAGACGACCCCCCACACAGGAGACAGTCCCAGAAAGTCCCACGCAGACGACCACCCACCCAGTAGACAGTCCCAGAAAGTCCCATGCAGACGACCCCCAGTCACAGAACGTCCCACGTAGACGACCCCCACCCAGGAAACCGTCCCAGAAAGTCACACGAAGACGACACCCAGTCCCTGAAAGTCCCACGTAGACGACCCCCCACGAAGGAGACAGTCCCAGAAAGTCCCACGCAGACGAAGCCCCACCCAGGAGACAGTCCCAGAAAGACCCACGCAGGCGACACCCAGTCCCAGAAAGTCCCACGCAGACGAGCCCCCACCCAGGAGACAGTCCCAGAAAGTCCCATGCAGACGACCCCCAGTCCCAGAAAGTCCCACGCAGACGACCCCCAACCAGGAGACAATCCCAGAAAGTCCCACGCAGACGACCCCCAGTCCCAGGAAGTCCCATGCAGACGATCCCCACCCAGGAGACAGTCCCAGAAAGTCTCACGCAGACGACCCCCCACCAAGGGGACAGTCCCAGAAAGTCCCTCGCAGACGACCCCCAGTCCCAGAAAGTCCCACGTAGACGAGTCCCCACCCAGGAAACAGTCCCAGAATGTCCCACGCAGACGACCCCCCATCCAGGAGACAGTCCCAGAAATTCCACGCAGACGACCCCCAGTCCAAGAATGTCCCACGCAGACGACCCCCACCCAGGAAACAGTCCCAGAAAGTCCCACGCAGACGACACCCAGTCCCTTAAAGGCCCACGCAGACGTCCCCCACTCAGGAGACAGTCCCAGAAAGTCCCAGGCAGACGAACACCCACCCAGAAGACAGTCCCAGAAAGACCCACGCAGACGACACCCAGTCCCAGAAAGTCCCACGCAGACGACTCCCCACCCAGGAGACAGTCCCAGAAAGTCCCACGAAGACGACCCCTCACCCAGGAGAGAGTCCAAGAAAGACCCACGCAGACGACACCGAGTCACAGAAAGTCCCATGCAGACGACCCCCCACCCAGGAGATAGTCCCAGATATCCCACACAGACGACACCCCACCCAGGAAGCAGTCCCACGCAGACGACCCCCAGTCCAAGAAAGTCCCGCGCAGACGACCCCCAGACAGGAGACAGTCCCAGCAAGACCCACGCAGACGACATCCAGTCACAGAAAGTCCCACGCAGAAGAACACACACCCAGGAGACAGTCCCAGAAAGTCCCACGCAGACGAGCCCCCACCCAGGAGACAGTCCCAGAAAGTCCCATGCAGACGACCCCCAGTGCCAGAAAGTCCCACGCAGACGGCCCCCACCCAGGAGACAGTCCCAGAAAGTCCCACGCAGAGGACCCCCTAGCCAGGAGACAGTCCCAGAAACTCCCACGCAGACGACCCCCAGTCCCAGGAAGTCCCATGCAGACGATCCCCATCCAGGAGACAGTCCCAGAAAGTCTCACGCAGACGACCCCCCACCAAGGAGACAGTCCCAGAAAGTCCCTCGCAGACGACCCCCAGTCCCAGAAAGTCCCACGCAGACGACCCCCAGTCCCAGGAAGTCCCACGCAGACGATCCCCCCACCCAGGAGACAGTCCCAGAAAGTCCCATGCAGACGTCCTCCAGTCCCAGAAAGTCCCACGCAGACGACCCCCCCACCCAGGAGACAGTCACAGAAAGTCCCACGCAGACGACCCACCAGACAGGAGACAGTCCCACAAAGTCCCACGCAGACGACCCCCACCCAGGAGACAGTCCCAGAAAGACCCACGCAGACGACCCCCAGTCCCAGAAAGTCCCACGCAGTCGACCCCCCAGACAGGAGACAGTCCCAGAAATTCCCACGCAGACGACCCCCAGTCCCAGAAAGTCCCACGCAGATGACCCCCAGTCCCAGAAAGTCCCACGCAGACGACACCAGTCCCAGGAAGTCCCACGCAGACGACCCCCAGTCCCAGGAAGTCCCACGCAGACGATCCCCCCACCCAGGAGGCAGTCCCAGAAAGTCCCATGCAGACGAGCTCCAGTCCCAGAAAGTCCCACGCAGACGACCCACCAGACAGGAGACAGTCCCAGGAAGTCCCACGCAGACGATCCCCAGTCCAAGAAAGTCCCACGTAGACGACCCCCCACCCAGGAGACAGTCCAAGAAAGTCCCACGCAGACGACCCCCAGTCCCAGAAAGTCCCACGCAGACAACCCCCAGTCCCAGAAAGTCCCACGCAGACGACCCCCCACCTAGGAGACAGTCCAAGAAAGTCCCACGCAGATGACCCCCAGTCCCAGAATGTCCCATGCAGACGACCCCCAGTCCCAGAAGGTCCCACGCAGACGACCCCCAATCCCAGAAAGTCCCACGCAGACGAACCCCACCCAAGCGACAGTGCCAGAAAGTCCCACGCAGACGACACACCACCTAGAAGACAGTCCCACAAAGTCCCACGCAGACGACCCCCACCCAGGAGACAGTCCCAGAAAGACCCACGCAGACGACACCCAGTCCCAGAAAGTCCCACGCAGTCGACCCCCCAGACAGGAGACAGTCCCAGAAAGTCCCACGCAGACGACCCCCAGTCCCAGAAAGTCCCACGCAGATGACCCCCAGTCCCAGAAAGTCCCACGTAGACGATCCCCAGTCCCAGAAAGTCACACGCAGACGACCCCCCACCCAGGCGACAGTCCCAGAAAGTCCCAGTCAGTCGACCCACCACCTAGAAGACAGTCCCACAAAGTCCCACGACGACGACCCCCACCGAGGAGACAGTCCCACGAAAGACCCACGCAGAAAAACCCCAGTCCCAGAAAGTCCCACGCAGACGACCCCCCAGACAGGAGACAGTCCCAGAAAGTCCCACGCAGACGATCCCCAGTCCCAGAAAGTCCCACGCAGACGACCCCCCACCCAGGAGACAGTACAAGAAAGTCTTACGCAGACGACCCCCCACCCAGAAGACACTCCCAGAAAGTCCCACGCAGACGACCCCCAGTCCCAGAAAGTCCCACGCAGACGACCCCCAGTCACAGAAAGTCCTACGCAGACGACCCCCCACCCAGGAGACAGTCCAAGAAAGTCCTACGCAGACGACACCCCCACCCAGGAGACAGTCCCAGAAAGTCCCACGCAGACGACCCCCAATCCCAGCAATCCGAAACAGACGACCCCCACCCAGGAGACAGTCCCAGAAAGACCCACGCAGGCGACACCCAGTCCCAGAAAGTCCCACGCAGACGAGCCCCCACCCAGGAGACAGTCCCAGAAAGTCCCATGCAGACGACCCCCAGTCCCAGAAAGTCCCACGCAGACGACCCCCAACCAGGAGACAATCCCAGAAAGTCCCACGCAGACGACCCCCAGTCCCAGGAAGTCCCATGCAGACGATCCCCACCCAGGAGACAGTCCCAGAAAGTCTCACGCAGACGACCCCCCACCAAGGGGACAGTCCCAGAAAGTCCCTCGCAGACGACCCCCAGTCCCAGAAAGTCCCACGTAGACGAGTCCCCACCCAGGAAACAGTCCCAGAATGTCCCACGCAGACGACCCCCCATCCAGGAGACAGTCCCAGAAATCCCACGCAGACGACCCCCAGTCCAAGAATGTCCCACGCAGACGACCCCCACCCAGGAAACAGTCCCAGAAAGTCCCACGCAGACGACACCCAGTCCCTTAAAGGCCCACGCAGACGTCCCCCACTCAGGAGACAGTCCCAGAAAGTCCCAGGCAGACGAACACCCACCCAGAAGACAGTCCCAGAAAGACCCACGCAGACGACACCCAGTCCCAGAAAGTCCCACGCAGACGACTCCCCACCCAGGAGACAGTCCCAGAAAGTCCCACGAAGACGACCCCTCACCCAGGAGAGAGTCCAAGAAAGACCCACGCAGACGACACCGAGTCACAGAAAGTCCCATGCAGACGACCCCCCACCCAGGAGATAGTCCCAGATATCCCACACAGACGACACCCCACCCAGGAAGCAGTCCCACGCAGACGACCCCCAGTCCAAGAAAGTCCCGCGCAGACGACCCCCAGACAGGAGACAGTCCCAGCAAGACCCACGCAGACGACATCCAGTCACAGAAAGTCCCACGCAGAAGAACACACACCCAGGAGACAGTCCCAGAAAGTCCCACGCAGACGAGCCCCCACCCAGGAGACAGTCCCAGAAAGTCCCATGCAGACGACCCCCAGTGCCAGAAAGTCCCACGCAGACGGCCCCCACCCAGGAGACAGTCCCAGAAAGTCCCACGCAGAGGACCCCCTAGCCAGGAGACAGTCCCAGAAACTCCCACGCAGACGACCCCCAGTCCCAGGAAGTCCCATGCAGACGATCCCCATCCAGGAGACAGTCCCAGAAAGTCTCACGCAGACGACCCCCCACCAAGGAGACAGTCCCAGAAAGTCCCTCGCAGACGACCCCCAGTCCCAGAAAGTCCCACGCAGACGACCCCCAGTCCCAGGAAGTCCCACGCAGACGATCCCCCCACCCAGGAGACAGTCCCAGAAAGTCCCATGCAGACGTCCTCCAGTCCCAGAAAGTCCCACGCAGACGACCCCCCCACCCAGGAGACAGTCACAGAAAGTCCCACGCAGACGACCCACCAGACAGGAGACAGTCCCACAAAGTCCCACGCAGACGACCCCCACCCAGGAGACAGTCCCAGAAAGACCCACGCAGACGACCCCCAGTCCCAGAAAGTCCCACGCAGTCGACCCCCCAGACAGGAGACAGTCCCAGAAATTCCCACGCAGACGACCCCCAGTCCCAGAAAGTCCCACGCAGATGACCCCCAGTCCCAGAAAGTCCCACGCAGACGACACCAGTCCCAGGAAGTCCCACGCAGACGACCCCCAGTCCCAGGAAGTCCCACGCAGACGATCCCCCCACCCAGGAGGCAGTCCCAGAAAGTCCCATGCAGACGAGCTCCAGTCCCAGAAAGTCCCACGCAGACGACCCACCAGACAGGAGACAGTCCCAGGAAGTCCCACGCAGACGATCCCCAGTCCCAGAAAGTCCCACGTAGACGACCCCCCACCCAGGAGACAGTCCAAGAAAGTCCCACGCAGACGACCCCCAGTCCCAGAAAGTCCCACGCAGACAACCCCCAGTCCCAGAAAGTCCCACGCAGACGACCCCCCACCTAGGAGACAGTCCAAGAAAGTCCCACGCAGATGACCCCCAGTCCCAGAATGTCCCATGCAGACGACCCCCAGTCCCAGAAGGTCCCACGCAGACGACCCCCAATCCCAGAAAGTCCCACGCAGACGAACCCCACCCAAGCGACAGTGCCAGAAAGTCCCACGCAGACGACACACCACCTAGAAGACAGTCCCACAAAGTCCCACGCAGACGACCCCCACCCAGGAGACAGTCCCAGAAAGACCCACGCAGACGACACCCAGTCCCAGAAAGTCCCACGCAGTCGACCCCCCAGACAGGAGACAGTCCCAGAAAGTCCCACGCAGACGACCCCCAGTCCCAGAAAGTCCCACGCAGATGACCCCCAGTCCCAGAAAGTCCCACGTAGACGATCCCCAGTCCCAGAAAGTCACACGCAGACGACCCCCCACCCAGGCGACAGTCCCAGAAAGTCCCAGTCAGTCGACCCACCACCTAGAAGACAGTCCCACAAAGTCCCACGACGACGACCCCCACCGAGGAGACAGTCCCACGAAAGACCCACGCAGAAAAACCCCAGTCCCAGAAAGTCCCACGCAGACGACCCCCCAGACAGGAGACAGTCCCAGAAAGTCCCACGCAGACGATCCCCAGTCCCAGAAAGTCCCACGCAGACGACCCCCCACCCAGGAGACAGTACAAGAAAGTCTTACGCAGACGACCCCCCACCCAGAAGACACTCCCAGAAAGTCCCACGCAGACGACCCCCAGTCCCAGAAAGTCCCACGCAGACGACCCCCAGTCACAGAAAGTCCTACGCAGACGACCCCCCACCCAGGAGACAGTCCAAGAAAGTCCTACGCAGACGACAACCACACCCAGGAGACAGTCCCAGAAAGTCCCACGCAGACGACCCCTAGTCCCAGAAAATCCCACTTAGACGACCCCCAGTCCCAGAAAGTCCCTCATAAACGACCCCCGACCCAGGAGTCAGTCCCAGAAATTCCCACGCAGACGACCCCCCACCCTGGAGACAGTACCAGAAAGTCCCACGCAGACGACTCCCCAGACAGGAGACAGTCCCAGAAAGTCCCACGCAGACGAGCTCCAGTCCCAGAAAGTCCCACGCAGACGAGCCCCCACCCAGGAGACAGTCCCAGAAAGTCCCACGCAGACGACCCCAATTCCCAGAAAGTCCCACGCAGACGACCCCCCACCCAGGAGTCAGTCCCAGAAAGTCCGACGCAGACGACACCCAGTCCCAGAAAGTCCCACGCAGACGGCCCCCACCAAGGAGACAGTCACAGAAAGAGCAACGCAGACGACCCCCCCTACCCAGGAGACAGTCCCAGAAAGTCCCATGCAGAAGACCTCCAGTCCCAGAAAGTCCCACGCAGACGACCCCTCACCCAGGAGACAGTCCCAGAAAGTCCCACGCAGTCGACACACCAGACAGGAGACAGTCCTAGAAAGTCCCACGCAGACGACCCCCAGTCCCAGAAAGTCCCACGCAGACGACCCACCACCCAGGAGACAGTCCCAGAACGTCCGACGCAGACGACACCCAGTCCCAGAAAGTCCCACGCAGACGAACCCCACGCAAGCGACAGTGCCAGAAAGTCCCACGCAGACGACCCCCACCCAGGAGACAGTCCCAGAAAGACCCACGCAGACGACCCCCAGTCCCAGAAAGTCCCACGCAGTCGACCCTCCAGACAGGAGACAGTCCCAGAAAGTCCCACGCAGACGACCCCCAGTCCCAGAAAGTCCCACGCAGATGACCCCCAGTCCCAGAAAGTCCCACGTAGACGATCCCCATACCCAGAAAGTCACACGCAGACGACCCCCCACCCAGGCGACAGTCCCAGAAAGTCCCAGGCAGTCGACCCACCACCTAGAAGACAGTCCCACAAAGTCCCAGGACGACGACCCCCACCGAGGAGACAGTCCCAGAAAGACCCACGCAGAAAAACCCCAGTCCCAGAAAGTCCCACGCAGACGACCCCCCAGACAGGAGACAGTCCCAGAAAGTCCCACGCAGACGATCCCCAGTCCCAGAAAGTCCCACGCAGACGACCCCCCACCCAGGAGACAGTACAAGAAAGTCCTACGCAGACGACCCCCCACCCAGGAGACACTCCCAGAAAGTCCCACGCAGACGACCCCCAGTCCCAGAAAGTCCCACGCAGACGACCCCCAGTCACAGAAAGTCCCACGCAGAAGACCTCCAGTCCAAGAAAGTCCCAAGCAGACGACCCCTCACCCAGGAGACAGTCCCAGAAAGTCCCACGCAGTCGACCCACCAGACAGGAGACAGTCCTAGAAAGTCCCACGCAGACGACCCCCAGTCCCAGAAAGTCCCACGCAGACCACCCACCACCCAGCAGACAGTCCCAGAACGTCCGACGCAGACGACACCCAGTCCCAGAAAGTCCCACGCAGACGGACCCCACCCAGGAGACAGTCACAGAAAGTCCCACGCAGACGACACCCAGGCCAGGAGACAGTCCCAGAAAGTCCCATGCAGACGACCTCCAGTCCCAGCAAGTCCCACGCAGACGACCCCTCACTCAGGAGACAGTCCCAGAAAGTCCCACGCAGACGACCCACCAGACAGGAGACAGTCCCAGAAAGTCCCAGGCAGACGACCCCCAGTACCAGAAAGTCCCACGCAGACGACCCCCCACCAGGAGACAGTCCCAGAAAGTCCCACGCAGACGATCCCCACTCCCAGAAAGTCCCACGCAGACGACCCCCCCACCCAGGTGACAGTCCCAGAAAGTCCCACGCAGACGACCCCCAGTCCCAGAAAGTCCCACGCAGACGACCCCCACCCAGGCGACAGTCCCAGAAAGTCCCACGCAGAAGACACGCAGTCCCAGAAAGTCCTACGCAGACGACACCCCACCTAGGAGACAGACCCAGAAAGTCCCACGCATGCGACCCCCATTCCCAGAAAGTCCAACGCAGACGACAGCCAGCCCAGGAGAGAGTCCCAGAAAGTCCCATGCAGACGACATCCAGTCCCAGAAAGTCCCACGCAGACGACCCCTCACCCAGGAGACAGTCCCAGAAAGTCCCACGCAGATGTCCCACCAGACAGGAGACAGTCCCAGAAACTACCACGCAGACGACGCCCAGTCCCAGAAAGTCCTACGCAGACACCCCCCCCCACCCAGGAGACAGACCCAGAAAGTCCCACGCAGACGACCCCCATTCCCAGAAAGTCCCACGCAGAGGACCCCCACCCAGGAGACAGTCCCAGAAAGTCCGCCGCAGACGACACCCAGTCCCAGAAATCCCACGCAGACGGCTCCACCCAGGAGACAGTCACAGAAAGTCCAACGCAGACGACACCCAGCCAAGGAGACAGTCCCAGAAATACCATGCAGACGACCTCCAGTCCCAGAAAGTCCCACGCAGACGACCCCCAGTCCCACAAAGTCCCACGCAGACGACCCCCCACCCAGCAGACATTTCCCAGAAAGTCCCACGCAGACGACACCCAGTCCCAGAAAGTCCCACGCAGACCACCCCCAGTCCCAGAAAGTCCCACGCAGACGACCCCCACCCAAGAGACAGTCCAAGAAAGTCCTACGCAGACGACCCCCCACCCAGGAGACAGTCCCAGAAAGTCCCACGCAGTCGATACCCAGACCCACAAAGTCCCACTCAGACGACCCCCCACCCAGGAGACAGTCCCAGAAAGTCCCACGCAGAATACCCCCTGTCCCAGAAAGTCCCACGCAGACGACCCCCAGAAAGGAGACAGTCCCAGAAAGTCCCACGCAGACGACCCCCAGTCACAGAAAGTCACACGCAGACGACCCCCCACCCAGGAGACAGTACAAGAATGTCCTACGCAGACGAACCCCCACCCAGGAGACAGTCCCAGAAATTCCCACGCAGACGACCCCCAGTCCCAGAAATTCCGACGCAGACGACCCCAATCCCAGAAAGTCTCACGCAGACGACCCCCCACTCAGGAGACAGTCCAAGAAAGTCCACGAAGACGACCCCCCCACCCAGGAGACAGTCACCTAAAGTCCCACACAGACGACCCCCAGTCCCAGAAAGTCCCACTCAGACGACCCCCAGTCCCAGAAAGTCCCACACAGACGACCCCCCACCGAGGAGTCAGTCCAAGAAAGTCCCACGTAGACGATACCCAGTCCCTGAAATTCCCACGCAGACGACCCCCAAGACAGGAGACAGTCCCAGAAAGTCCCACGCAGACTACCCCCCACCCAGGAGACAGTCCAAGAAAGTCCTACGCAGACGACCCCCGCACCCAGGAGACAGTCCCAGAAAGTTCTACGCAGACGACCCTCAGTCCCAGAAATTCCCACTCAGACGACACCCAGTCCCCGAAAGTCCCACACAGACGACCCCCCACCCAGGAGACAGGCCCAGAAAGTCCCATGCAGAAGACCCCCTGTCCCAGAAATTCCCACGCAGACGACCCGCCACCCTGGAGACAGTACCAGAAAGTCCCACGCAGACGACACCCCAGACAGGAGACAGTCCAAGAAAGTCCGACGCAGACGACCCCCAGTCCCAGAAAGTCCCACGCAGACGACCCCCCACCCAGGAGACAGTCCAAGAAAGTCCTACGCAGACGACCCCCCCACCCAGGAGACAGTCCCAGAAAGTCCCACGCAGACGACCCCCATTCCCAGAAAGTCCCACGCAGACGACCCCCACCCAGGAGACAGTCCCAGAAAGTCCGACGCAGACGACCCCCCATCCAGGAGACAGTCCCAGAAAGACCCACGGAGACGACCCCCAGTCCCAGAAAGTTCCACGCAGACGACCCCCAGTCCCAGAAAGTCCCACGCAGATGACCCCCAGTCCCACAAAGTCCCACGCAGAGGACCCCCCACCCAGCAGACACTTCCCAGAAAGTCCCACGCAGACGACACCGAGTCCCAGAAAGTCCCTAGTAGACGACCCCTGTCCCAGAAATTCCCACGCAGACGACCCCCCACCCAGGAGACAGTCCCAGAAAGTCCCACGCAGACGACACCCAGTCCAAGAAAGTCCCACGCAGACGACCCCCCACCCTGGAGAAAGTACCAGTAAGTCCCCCGGAGACGACCCCCCAGCCTGGAGACAGTACCACAAAGCCCCACGCTGACGACCCCCCAGACAGGAGGCAGTCCCAGAACGTCCCACGCAGACGACCCCCCCACCCAGGAGACAGTCCAAGAATGTCCTACGCAGACGACCCCCCCACCCAGGAGACAATCCCAGAAAGTCCCACGCAGACGACCCCCAGTCCCAGAAAGTCCCACTCAGACGACCCCCAGTCCCCGAAAGTCCCACACAGACGACCCCCCACCCAGGAGACAGTCCCAGAAAGTCCCACGCAGAAGGCCCCCTGTCCCAGAAATTCCCACGCAGACGACCCGCCACCCTGGAGGTAGTACCAGAAAGTCCCACGCAGACGACCCCCCACCCTGGAGACAGTACCAGAAAGTCCCACGCAGACGACCCCCAGTCCCAGAAAGTCCCACGCAGAAGACCCCCCAGACAGGAGACAGTCCCAGACAGTCCCACGCAGACGACCCGCAGTCCCAGAAAGTCCCACATAGACGACCCCCCACCCAGGAGTCAGTCCCCGAAAGTCCCACGCAGACGACCCCCTGTCCCAGAAATTCCCACGCAGACGACCCCCCACCCAGTAGACAGTCCCAGAGAGTCCCACGCAGACGACCCCCAGTCCCAGAAATTCCGACGCAGACGACCCCAATCCCAGAAAGTCTCACGCAGACGACCCCCCACTCAGGAGACAGTCCAAGAAAGTCCACGAAGACGACCCCCCCACCCAGGAGACAGTCACCTAAAGTCCCACACAGACGACCCCCAGTCCCAGAAAGTCCCACTCAGACGACCCCCAGTCCCAGAAAGTCCCACACAGACGACCCCCCACCGAGGAGTCAGTCCAAGAAAGTCCCACGTAGACGATACCCAGTCCCTGAAATTCCCACGCAGACGACCCCCAAGACAGGAGACAGTCCCAGAAAGTCCCACGCAGACTACCCCCCACCCAGGAGACAGTCCAAGAAAGTCCTACGCAGACGACCCCCGCACCCAGGAGACAGTCCCAGAAAGTTCTACGCAGACGACCCTCAGTCCCAGAAATTCCCACTCAGACGACACCCAGTCCCCGAAAGTCCCACACAGACGACCCCCCACCCAGGAGACAGGCCCAGAAAGTCCCATGCAGAAGACCCCCTGTCCCAGAAATTCCCACGCAGACGACCCGCCACCCTGGAGACAGTACCAGAAAGTCCCACGCAGACGACACCCCAGACAGGAGACAGTCCAAGAAAGTCCGACGCAGACGACCCCCAGTCCCAGAAAGTCCCACGCAGACGACCCCCCACCCAGGAGACAGTCCAAGAAAGTCCTACGCAGACGACCCCCCCACCCAGGAGACAGTCCCAGAAAGTCCCACGCAGACGACCCCCATTCCCAGAAAGTCCCACGCAGACGACCCCCACCCAGGAGACAGTCCCAGAAAGTCCGACGCAGACGACCCCCCATCCAGGAGACAGTCCCAGAAAGACCCACGGAGACGACCCCCAGTCCCAGAAAGTTCCACGCAGACGACCCCCAGTCCCAGAAAGTCCCACGCAGATGACCCCCAGTCCCACAAAGTCCCACGCAGAGGACCCCCCACCCAGCAGACACTTCCCAGAAAGTCCCACGCAGACGACACCGAGTCCCAGAAAGTCCCTAGTAGACGACCCCTGTCCCAGAAATTCCCACGCAGACGACCCCCCACCCAGGAGACAGTCCCAGAAAGTCCCACGCAGACGACACCCAGTCCAAGAAAGTCCCACGCAGACGACCCCCCACCCTGGAGAAAGTACCAGTAAGTCCCCCGGAGACGACCCCCCAGCCTGGAGACAGTACCACAAAGCCCCACGCTGACGACCCCCCAGACAGGAGGCAGTCCCAGAACGTCCCACGCAGACGACCCCCCCACCCAGGAGACAGTCCAAGAATGTCCTACGCAGACGACCCCCCCACCCAGGAGACAATCCCAGAAAGTCCCACGCAGACGACCCCCAGTCCCAGAAAGTCCCACTCAGACGACCCCCAGTCCCCGAAAGTCCCACACAGACGACCCCCCACCCAGGAGACAGTCCCAGAAAGTCCCACGCAGAAGGCCCCCTGTCCCAGAAATTCCCACGCAGACGACCCGCCACCCTGGAGGTAGTACCAGAAAGTCCCACGCAGACGACCCCCCACCCTGGAGACAGTACCAGAAAGTCCCACGCAGACGACCCCCAGTCCCAGAAAGTCCCACGCAGAAGACCCCCCAGACAGGAGACAGTCCCAGACAGTCCCACGCAGACGACCCGCAGTCCCAGAAAGTCCCACATAGACGACCCCCCACCCAGGAGTCAGTCCCCGAAAGTCCCACGCAGACGACCCCCTGTCCCAGAAATTCCCACGCAGACGACCCCCCACCCAGTAGACAGTCCCAGAGAGTCCCACGCAGACGATCCCCCTCCCAGGAGACAGTCCCAGAAAGTCCCACGCAGACGACCCCCAGTCCAAGAAAGTCCCACGCAGACGACCCCCAGTCCCAGAAAGTCCCACGCAGACGACCCCCAGTCCAAGAAAGTCCCACGCAGACGACCCCCAGTCCCAGAAAATCCCAGGCAGATGACCCCCAGTCCCAGAATGTCCCACGCAGACGACCCACCACCTAGAATACATTCCCAGAAAGACCTACGAAGACGACCCCCAGACTCAGTAAGTCCCAGGCAGACGACCCCCCAGACAGGAGAAGTCCCACGCAAACGACCCCAGTCCCAGAATGTCCCACACAGACAACCCCCCACCCAGGAGTCAGTCCCAGAAAGTCCCACCAGGACGACACCCAGTCCCTGAAATTCCCACGCAGACGACCCCTCACCCTGGAGACAGTACCAGAAAGTCCCACAAAGACGACCCCCCAGACAGGAGAGAGTCCAAGAAAGTCCCACGCAGACGACCCCCAGTCCCAGAAAGTCCCACGCAGACGGCCCCCACACAGGAGACAGTCCAAGAAAGTCCCACGCAGACGACCCCCCACCAGGGAGACAGTCCAAGAAAGGCCTACGTAGACGACCCCCCCACCCAGGAGACAGGCCCAGAAAGTCCCACGCAGAAGACCCCCTGTCCCAGAAATTCCCACGCAGACGACCCGCCACCCTGGAGACAGTACCAGAAAGTCCCACGCAGACGACACCCCAGACAGGAGACAGTCCAAGAAAGTCCGACGCAGACGACCCCCAGTCCCAGAAAGTCCCACGCAGACGACCCCCCACCCAGGAGACAGTCCAAGAAAGTCCTACGCAGACGACCCCCCCACCCAGGAGACAGTCCCAGAAAGTCCCACGCAGACGACCCCCATTCCCAGAAAGTCCCACGCAGACGACCCCCACCCAGGAGACAGTCCCAGAAAGTCCGACGCAGACGACCCCCCATCCAGGAGACAGTCCCAGAAAGACCCACGGAGACGACCCCCAGTCCCAGAAAGTTCCACGCAGACGACCCCCAGTCCCAGAAAGTCCCACGCAGATGACCCCCAGTCCCACAAAGTCCCACGCAGAGGACCCCCCACCCAGCAGACACTTCCCAGAAAGTCCCACGCAGACGACACCGAGTCCCAGAAAGTCCCTAGTAGACGACCCCTGTCCCAGAAATTCCCACGCAGACGACCCCCCACCCAGGAGACAGTCCCAGAAAGTCCCACGCAGACGACACCCAGTCCAAGAAAGTCCCACGCAGACGACCCCCCACCCTGGAGAAAGTACCAGAAAGTCCCCCGGAGACGACCACCCAGCCTGGAGACAGTACCACAAAGCCCCACGCTGACGACCCCCCAGACAGGAGGCAGTCCCAGAACGTCCAACGCAGACGACCCCCCCACCCAGGAGACAGTCCAAGAAAGTCCTACGCAGACGACCCCCCCACCCAGGAGACAATCCCAGAAAGTCCCACGCAGACGACCCCCAGTCCCAGAAAGTCCCACTCAGACGACCCCCAGTCCCCGAAAGTCCCACACAGACGACCCCCCACCCAGGAGACAGTCCCAGAAAGTCCCACGCAGAAGGCCCCCTGTCCCAGAAATTCCCACGCAGACGACCCGCCACCCTGGAGGTAGTACCAGAAAGTCCCACGCAGACGACCCCCCACCCTGGAGACAGTACCAGAAAGTCCCACGCAGACGACCCCCAGTCCCAGAAAGTCCCACGCAGAAGACCCCCCAGACAGGAGACAGTCCCAGACAGTCCCACGCAGACGACCCGCAGTCCCAGAAAGTCCATCATAGACGACCCCCCACCCAGGAGTCAGTCCCCGAAAGTCCCACGCAGACGACCCCCTGTCCCAGAAATTCCCACGCAGACGACCCCCCACCCAGTAGACAGTCCCAGAGAGTCCCACGCAGACGACCCCCAGTCCAAGAAAGTCCCACGCAGACGACCCCCAGTCCCAGAAAGTCCCACGCAGACGACCCCCAGTCCAAGAAAGTCCCACGCAGACGACCCCCAGTCCCAGAAAATCCCAGGCAGATGACCCCCAGTCCCAGAATGTCCCACGCAGACGACCCACCACCTAGAATACATTCCCAGAAAGACCTACGAAGACGACCCCCAGACTCAGTAAGTCCCAGGCAGACGACCCCCCAGACAGGAGAAGTCCCACGCAAACGACCCCAGTCCCAGAATGTCCCACCCAGACGACCCTCAGTCCCAGAAAGACCCACGCAGACGACCCTCCACCCAGGAGACAGTCCCAGAAAGTCACACGCAGACGACACCCAGTCCCAGAAATCCCAGGCTGACGACCCCCACCCAGGAGACAGTCCCAGAATGTCCCATGCAGACGACCCCCACCCAGGAAACAGTCCCAGAAAGTCCCACGCAGATGACCCCAAGTCCCAGAAAGTCCCAGGCAGATGACCCCCAGTCCCACAAAGTCCCACGCAGACGACCCCCCACCCATCAGACATTTCCCAGAAAGTCCCACGCACATGCCACCCAGTCCCAGAAAGTCCCACGCAGACCACACCCAGTCACAGAAAGTCCCACGCAGACGACACCCAGTCCCAGAAAGTCCCACGCAGACGGCCCCCACCCAGGAGACAGTCACAGAAAGTACCACGCAGACGACACCCAGCCCAGGAGACAGTCCCAGAAAGTCCCATGCAGACGATCTCCAGTCCCAGAAAGTCCCACGCAGACGACCCCTCACCCAGGAGACAGTTCCCACGCCGACGCCCCGTAATATTGGAGACTGTTCCAGAAAGTCCCACGCAGACGATCCCCCACCCAGGAGACAGTCCCAGAAAGTCCCACGCAGATTACCCCCCATCCAGGAGACAGTCCCAGAAAGACCCACGGAGACGACCCCCAGTCCCACAAAGTCCCCCGCAGAGGACCCCCCACCCAGCAGACACTTCCCAGAAAGTCCCACGCAGACGACACCGAGTCCCAGAAAGTCCCTAGTAGACGACCCCCTGTCCCAGAAATTCCCACGCAGAAGACCCCCCACCCTGGAGACAGTCCCAGAAAGTCCCACGCAGACCACCAGCAGTCACAGAAAGTCCCACGCAGACGACCCCCAGTCCCAGAAAGTCCCACCCAGACGACCCACCGCCTAGAAGACAGTCCCAGAAAGACCCACGCAGACGACCCCCAGTCCCAGTAAGTCCCAGGCAGACGACCCCCCAGACAGGAGACAGTCCCAGAAAGTCCCACGCAGCCGACCCCCAGTCCCAGAAAGTCCCACGCAGACGACCCCCCACCCAGCAGACATTTCCCAGGAAGTCCCACGCAGACGACACCCTGTCCCAGAAAGTCCCACGCAGACGACCGACCACCTAGAAAACAGTCCCAGAAATCCCACGCAGACGACCCCCAGTCCCAGAAAGTCCCACGCAGACGACCCCCCACCCAGGAGACTGTACAAGAAAGTCCACGCAGACGACCCCCAGTACAAGAAAGTCCCACGCAGATAACCCACAGTCCCAGAAGTTCCCACGCCGACGACCCCCAATATAGGCGACTGTCCCAGAAAGTCCCACGCAGACGACCACCCACCCAGGAGACAGTCCCAGAAAGTCCCACGCAGACGACCCTCCATCCAGGAGACAGTCCCAGAAAGACCCACGGAGACGACCCCAAGTCCCAGAAAGTTCCACGCAGACGACCCCCAGTCCCAGAAAGTCCCACGCAGATGACCCCCAGTCCCACAAATTCCCACGCAGACGACCCCCCACCCAGCAGACACTTCCCAGAAAGTCCCACGCAGACGACACCGAGTCCCAGAAAGTCCCTAGTAGACGACCCCCTGTCCCAGAAATTCCCACGCAGACGACCCCTCACCCAGGAGACAGTACCAGAAAGTCCCAAACAGACGACCCCCACCCAGGAGACAGTCCCAGAAAGTCCCACGCAGACGACCCCCCACCCAGGAGACTGTCCCAGAAAGTCCCACGCAGACGACCCCCAGTCCCAGAAAGACCAACGCAGACGTCCCTCCACCCAGGAGACAGTCACAGAAAGTCCCACGCAGACCACCCCCAGTCACAGAAAGTCCCACGCAGACGACCCCCAGTCCCAGAAAGTCCCACGCAGACGACCCGCCGCCTAGAAGACAGTCCCAGAAAGACCCACGCAGACGACCCCCAGTCCCAGTAAGTCCCAGGCAGACGACCCCCCAGACAGGAGACAGTCCCAGAAAGTACCACGCAGACGACCCCCAGTCCCAGAAAGTCCCACGCAGACGACCCCCCACCCAGGAGACAGTCCAAGAAAGTCCTACGCAGACGACCCCCCACCCAGGAGACAGTCCAAGAAAGTCCCACGCAGACGACCCCCAGTCCCAGAAAGTCCCACGCAGACGACCCCCAGTCCCAGAAAGTCCCACACAGACGACCATCCACCCAGGAGTCAGTCCCCGAAAGTCCTACGCAGACGACACCCAGTCCCAGAAAGTCCCACGCAGACGATCCGCCGCCTAGAAGACAGTCCCAGAAAGACCCACGCAGACGACCCCCAGTCCCAGTAAGTCCCAGGCAGACGACCCCCCAGACAGGAGACAGTCCCAGAAAGTACCACGCAGACGACCCCCAGTCCCAGAAAGTCCCACGCAGACGACCCCCCACCCAGGAGACAGTCCAAGAAAGTCCTACGCAGACGACCCCCCACCCAGGAGACAGTCCAAGAAAGTCCCACGCAGACGACCCCCAGTCCCAGAAAGTCCCACGCAGACGACCCCCAGTCCCAGAAAGTCCCACACAGACGACCATCCACCCAGGAGTCAGTCCCCGAAAGTCCCACGCAGACGACACCCAGTCCCAGAAATTCCCAACGCAGACGACCCCCCACCCAGGAGACAGTCCCAGAAAGTCCCACGCAGACGACCCCCAGTCCCAGAAAGTTCCACGCAGACGACCCCCAGTCCCAGGAAGTCCCACGCAGATGACCCCCAGTCACAGAAAGTCCCACGCAGACGACCCCCAGTCCCAGAAAGTCCCACGCAAATGACCCCAGTCCCACAAAGTCCCACGCAGACGACCCCCCACCCAGCAGACATTTCCCAGAATGTCCCACGCAGAAGACACCCAGTCCCAGAAAGTCACACGCAGACCACCCCCAGTCACAGAATGTCCCACGAAGACGACCCACCACCTAGAAGACAGTCCCACAAAGTCCCACGCAGACGACCCCCACCAAGGAGAGAGTCCCAGAAAGACCCACGCAGACGACCCCCAGTCCCAGAAAGTCCCACGCAGACGACCCCCCAGACAGGAGACAGTCCCAGAAAGTCCCACTCAGACGACCCCAGTCCCAGAATGTCCCACCCAGACGACCCCCAGTCCCAGAAAGACCAACGCAGACGACCCTCCACCCAGGAGACAGTCCCAGAAAGTCCCACGCAGACCACCCCCAGTCGCAGAAAGACCCACGCAGACGACCCCCAGTCCCAGAAAGTCCCACCCAGACGACCCACCGCCTAGAAGACAGTCCCAGAAAGAACCACGCAGACGACCCCCAGTCCCAGTAAGTCCCAGGCAGACGACCCCCCAGACAGGAGACAGTCACAGAAAGTCCCACGCAGCCGACCCCCAGTCCCAGAAAGTCCCACGCAGACGACCCCCCACCCAGCAGACATTTCCCAGGAAGTCCCACGCAGACGACACCCTGTCCCAGAAAGTCACACGCAGACCACCCCCAGTCACAGAAAATCCCACGCAGACGAACCCCAGTCCCAGAAAGTCCCACGCAGACGACCCCCCACCCAGGAGACAGTACAAGAAAGTCCTACGCAGAAGACCCCCCCACCCAGGAGACAGTCACAGAAAGTCCCACGCAGACGACCCCCAGTCCCATAAATTCCCACGAAGACGACCCAAGTCCCAGAAACTCCCACGCAGACGACCCCCCACCCAGGAGACAGTCCAAGAAAGTCCTACGCAGACGACCCCCCCACCAAGTAGACAGTCCCAGAAAGTCCCACGCAGACGACCTCCAGTCCCAGAAAGTCCCACTCAGACGACCCCAGTCCCAGAAAGTCCCACACAGACGACCCCCCACCCAGGAGTCAGTCCCAGAAAGTCCCACGCAGACGACCCCCTGTCCCAGAAAGTCCCACGCAGACGACCCCCCAGACAGGAGACAGTACCAGAAAGACCCACGCAGACGACCCCCAGTCCCAGAAAGATCCACGCAGACGACCCCCAGTCCCATAAAGTTCCACGCAGACGACCCCCAGTCCCAGAAAGTCCCACGCAGATGACCCCCAGTCACAGAAAGTCCCACGCAGACGACCCCCAGTCCCAGAAAGTCCCACGCAGACGACCCCCCACCCAGCAGACATTTCCCTGAATGTCCCACGCAGAAGACACCCAGTCCCAGAAAGTCACACGCAGACCACCTCCAGTCACAGAAAGACCCACGCAGACGAACCCCAGTCCCAGAATGTCCCACGCAGACGACCCACCAAGTAGAAGACAGTCCCACAAATCCCACGCAGACGACCCCCACCCAGGAGACAGTCCCAGAAAGACCCACGCAAACGACCCCCAGTCCCAGAAAGTCCCACGCAGACGACCCCCAAGACAGGAGACAGTCCCAGAAAGTCCCACGCAGACGACCCCCAGACCCAGAAAGTCCCACGCAGACGACCCCCCACCGAGGAGACAGTCCCAGCAAGTCCCACGCAGACGGCCCCCAGTCCCATAAAGTCCAACGCAGACGACGCCCAGTCACAGAAAGTCCCGCGCAGACGACCCCCCACCCAGGAGACAGTCCCAGAAAGTCCCACGCAGACGACCCCCACCCAGGAGACAGTCACAGAAAGTCCCACGCAGATGACCCCCAGTCCCACAAAGTCCCAGGCAGATGAACTCCAGTCCCACAAAGTCCCACGCAGACGACCCCCCACCCAGCAGACATTTCCCAGAAAGTCCCACGCAGAAGACACCCAGTCCCAGAAAGTCCCACGCAGACCACCCCCAGTCACAGAAAGTCCCACGCAGACGACCCCCAGTCCCAGAATGTCCCACGCAGACGACCCACCACCTAGAAGACATTCCCAGAAAGAGCCACGAAGACGACCCCCAGACCCAGTATGTCCCAGGCAGACGACCCCCCAGACAGGAGACTGTCCCAGAAAGTCCCACGCAGACGACCCCCAGTCCCAGAAAGTCCCACGCAGACGACCCCCCACCCAGGAGACAGTCCAAGGAAGTCCTACGGAGACGACCCCCCCACCCAGGAGACAGTCCAAGAAAGTCCCACGCAGACAACCCCCAGTCCCAGAAAGTCCCACGCAGACGACCCCCAGTCCCAGAGAGTCCCACACAGACGACCCACCACCCAGGAGTCAGTCCCCGAAAGTCCCACGCAGACGACCCCCCTGTCCCAGAAATTCCCACGCAGACGACCCCCCACCCAGGAGACAGTCCCAGAAAGTCCCACGCAGACGACCCCCAGTCCCATAAAGTTCCACGCAGACGACCCCCAGTCCCAGAAAGTCCCACGCAGATGACCCCCAGTCACAGAAAGTCCCACGCAGACGACCCCCAGTCCCAGAAAGTCCCACGCAGACGACCCCCCACCCAGCAGACATTTCCCTGAATGTCCCACGCAGAAGACACCCAGTCCCAGAAAGTCACACGCAGACCACCCCCAGTCACAGAAAGTCCCACGCAGACGAACCCCAGTCCAAGAATGTCCCACGAAGACGACCCACCACCTAGAAGACAGTCCCACAAAGTCCCACGCAGACGACCCCCACCCAGGAGACAGTCCAAGAAAGACCCACGCAGACGACCCCCAGTCCCAGAAAGTCCCACGCAGACAAACCCCCAGACAGGAGACAGTTCCAGAAAGTACCACGCAGACGACACCCAGACCCAGAAAGTCCCACGCAGACGACCCCCCACCCAGGAGACAGTACAAGAAAGTCCTACGCAGACGACCCCCCACCCAGGAGACAGTCCAAGAAAGTCCTACGCAGACGACCCCCCACCCAGGAGACAGTCCAAGAAAGTCCCACGCAGACGACAACCAGTCCCAGACAGTCCCACGAAGACGACCCCCAGTCCCAGAAAGTCCCACACAGACGACCCCCTGTCCAAGAAATTCCCACGCAGACGACCCCCCACCCAGTAGACAGTCCCAGAGAGTCCCACGCAGACGATCCCCCTCCCAGGAGACAGTCCCAGAAAGTCCCACGCAGATGACCCCCAGTCACAGAAAGTCCCACGCAGACGACCCCCCACCCAGCAGACATTTCCCAGAATGTCCCACGCAGAAGACACCCAGTCCCAGAAAGTCACACGCACACCACCCCCAGTCACAGAAAGTCCCACGCAGACGAACCCCAGTCCCAGAATGTCCCACGCAGACGACCCACCAAGTAGAAGACAGTCCCACAAATCCCACGCAGACGACCCCCACCCAGGAGACAGTCCCAGAAAGACCCACGCAAACGACCCCCAGTCCCAGAAAGTCCCACGCAGACGACCCCCCAGACAGGAGACAGTCCCAGAAAGTCCCACGCAGACGACCCCGAGACCCAGAAAGTCCCACGCAGACGACCCCCACCCAGGAGACAGTACAAGAAAGTCCTACGCAGACGACCCCCCCACCCAGGAGACAGTCCCAGAAAGTCCCACGCAGACGGCCCCCAGTCCCATAAAGTCCAACGCAGACGACGCCCAGTCCCAGAAAGTCCCGCGCAGACGACCCCCCACCCAGGAGACAGTCCAAGAAAGTCCTACGCAGACGACACCCCCACCCAGGAGACAGTCCCAGAAAGTCCCACGCAGACGACCCCCAATCCCAGCAATCCGAAACAGACGACCCCCACCCAGGAGACAGTCCCAGGAAGTCCCACGCAGACGACCCCAGTCCCAGAAATTCACACGCAGACGACCCCCACCCAGGAGACAGTCCAAGAAAGTCCCACGCAGACGACCCCCACCCAGGAGACAGTCCCAGAAAGTCCCACGCAGACGACACCCAGACCCAGAAAGTCCCACTCAGACGACCCCCCACCCAGGAGACAGTCCCAGAAAGGCCCAAGCACAAGACCCCCATTCCAGAAAGTCCCACGCAGACGACCCCCCACCCAGGAGACAGGCTGCTACAAGCCGAATACGCCTGGCTCTTTTGTGAAACTGCCTTCCAAGCAATCTCAGGCTGCTACAAATCGACATCTCCTGTCTCTTTTGTGACAACTGCCTTACAAGCAATCTCAGGCTGCTGCAAGCCGAATTCTCCTGGCTCTTTTGTGCAAATTCCCTTACAAGCAATCACAGGCTTCTACAAATCGACATCTCCTGTCTCTTTTGTGGCAACTGCCTTACAAGAAATCTCAGGCTGCTTCAAGCCGAATTCTCCTGGGGTTTTGTGACAACTGCCTTAAAAGCAATTTCAGGCTGCCGCCAGGACAGTTCTCCTGACTTTTTGTGCCAATTGACTTAAAAGCAATCCCAGGCGTCTACGTGCCGATTTCTCCTGGCTCTTTTGTGGTAACTGCCTTACAAGCAATCTCAGGCTGCTACAAGCCGAATTCTCCTGGTTCTATTGTGACAACAGCCTTACATGTAATCTCAGGCTGCAGCAATCCCAATTGTCCTAGCTTTTTGTGCCAATTGCCTTAATCGCAATCCCAGGCGGCTACGAGCCGATTGCTCCTGGCTCATTTGTGGCAACTGCCTTACAAGCAATCTCAGGCTGATGCGTGCCGAATTCTCCTGGCTCTTTTGCGCAAATTGCCTTACAAGCAATCCCAGGCGTCTACGAGCCGACTTCTCTTGTCGCTTTTATGAAAACTGCCTTAAAAGCAATCTCAGGCTGCTATAAAACGACATCCCCTGTGTATTTTTTTAAAAATGCCTTACAATCAATCTCAGCCTGCTACAAGCCGAATACGCCTGGCTCTTTTTTGAAACTGCCTTAGAAGCAATCTCAGGCTGCCGCTAGTCCAATTCTCCTGACTGTTTGTGCCAATTGCCTTACATGCAATCCCAGGCTGCTACGAAGCGATTTCTCCTGGCTCATTTGTGGCATCTGCCTTACAAGCATTCTCAGACTGCAGCAATATGAATTCTCCTAGCTTTTTGTGCGAATTGCCTTACAAGCAATCCCAGGCGGCTACGAGCCGATTTCTCCTGGCCCTTTTGTGGCAACTGCCTTACAAGAAATCTCAGGCTGCTACAAGCAGAATTCTCCTGGCGCTTTTGTGACAACTGCCTTACAAGAAATGTCAGGCTGCAACGCGCCGACTTCTTTTGGCTCTTTTGTGAAACTGCCTTACAAGTAATATCAGTCTGCTACAAAACGACATCTCCTGTCTATTTTGTGAAACTGCCTTACAAGCAATCTCAGGCCGCTACAAGACGAATACGCCTGGCTCTTTTGTGAAACTGCCTTGCAAGCAATCTCAGGCCGCTACAAATCGACATCTTCTGCCTCTTTTTTGACAACTGCCTTACAAGGAATCTCAGGCTGCCGCCAGGACTGTTCTCCTGACTTTTTGTGCCAATTGCCGAAAAAGCAATCCCAGGCGGCTACATGCCGATTTCTCTTGGCTCTTTTGTGGTAACTGCCTTACAAGCAATCTCAGGCTGCTACAAGCCGAATTCTCCTGGTTCTATTGTGACAACTGCCTTACAAGCAATCTCAGGCTGCAGCAATCCCAATACTCCTAGCTTTTTGTGCCAATTGCCTTACAAGCAATCCCAGGCGGCTACGTGCCGATTTCTCCTGGCCCTTTTGTAGCAACTGCCTTACAAGAAATCTCAGGCTGCTACAAGACGAATTCTCCTGGCTCTTTTGTGAAACTGCCTTACAAGCAATCTCAGGCCGCTACAAATCGACATATCCTGGCTCTTTTGTGACAACTACCTTACAAGCAATCTCAAGCTGTCGCTAGTACAATTCTCCTGACTTTTGTGCCAATTGCCTTACAAGCAATCCCAGGCTGCTACGAACCGATTTCTCCTGTTTCATTTGTGGCATCTGACTTACAAGCATTCTCAGGCTGCAGCAATATGAATTCTCCTGTCTTTTTGTGCGAATTGCCTTACAAGCAATCCCAGGAAGCTACGAGCCGATTTCTCCAGGTCCTTTTGTGGCAACTGCCTTACAAGTAATCTCAGGCTGCTACCAGCCGAATTCTCCTGGCGCTTTTGTGACAATGGCCTTACAAGCAATGTCAGGCATCTACGAGCCGACTTCTCTTGGCTCTTTTGTGAAACTGCCTTACAAGTAATATCTGGCTGCTACAAAACGATATCTCCTGTCTCTTTTGTGAAACTGCCTTACAAGCAATCTCAGGCGGTTACAAGCCGAATACGACTGGCTCTTTTGTGAAACTGCCTTGCAAGCAATCTCAGGCCGCTACAAATCGACATCTTCTGCCTCTTTTTTAACAACTGCCTTACAAGCAATCTCAGGCTGCCGCCAGGACTGTTCTCCTGACTTTTTGTGCCAATTGCCGAAAAAGCAATCCCAGGCGGCTACATGCCGATTTCTCTTGGCTCTTTTGTGGGAACTGCCTTACAAGCAATCTCAGGCTGCTACAAGCCGAATTCTCCTGGTTCTATTGTGACAACTGCCTTACAAGCAATCTCAGGCTGCAGCAAACCCAATACTCCTAGCTTTTTGTGCCAATTGCCTTACAAGCAATCCCAGGCGGCCACGTGCCGATTTCTCCTGGCCCTTTTGTAGCAACTGCCTTACAAGAAATCTCAGGCTGCTACAAGACGAATTCTCCTGGCTCTTTTGTGAAACTGCCTTACAAGCAATCTCAGGCCGCTACAAATCGACATATCCTGGCTCTTTTGTGACAACTACCTTACAAGTAATCTCAAGCTGTCGCTAGTACAATTCTCCTGACTTTTTGTGCCAATTGCCTTACAAGCAATCCCAGGCTGCTACGTACCGATTTCTCCCGTTTCATTTGTTGCATCTGCCTTACAAGCATTCTCAGGCAGCAGCAATATGAATTCTCCTGGCTTTTTGTGCGAATTGCCTTACAAGCAATCCCAGGAAGCTACGAGCCGATTTCTCCAGGCCCTTTTGTGGCAACTGCCTTACAAGTAATCTCAGGCTGCTACCAGCCGAATTCTCCTGGCGCTTTTGTGACAATGGCCTTACAAGCAATGTCAGGCATCTACGAGCCGACTTCTCTTGGCTCTTTTGTGAAACTGCCTTACAAGCAATCTCATTCGGTTACAAGTCGAATACGCCTGGCTCTTTTGTGAAACTGCCTTGCAAGCAAACTCAGGCCGCTACAAATCGACATCTCCTGACTCTTTTGTGACAACTTCATTACAAACAATCTCATGCTGCTGCCAGGACTGTTCTCCTGACTTTTTGTGCCAATTGCCTTAAAAGCAATCCCAGGCGGCTACGTGCGGATTTCTCCTGGCTCATTTGTGGCAACTGCCTTACAAGAAATCTCAGGCTACTACAAGCCGAATTCTCCTGGCTCTTTTGTGCAAATTGCCTTATAAGCAATCCCAGGCATCTACGAGCCGACTTCTCTTGTCTCTTTTGTGAAAACGGTCTTAAAAGCAATCTCAGGTCGCTACAAAACGACATCACCTGTCTCTTATTTTGAAAAACAGACTTAAAAGCAATCTCAGCCTGCTACAAGCCGATTACGCCTGGCTCTTTTGTGAAACTGCCTTACAAGCAATCTCAGGCCGCTACAAATCGACAAATCCTGGCTCATTTGTGGCAACTGCCATACAAGCAATCTCAGGCTGCTGCAAGCCGAATTCTCCTGGCTGTTTTGTAAAAATTGCCTTACAATCAATCCCAGGCGTCAACGAGCCGACTTCTCTTGACTCTTTTGTAAAAACTGCCTTAAAAGCAATCTCAGGTTGCTACAAAACGACATCTCCTGTGTCTTTTTAAAAAACTGCCTTACAAGCAATCTCAGCCACCTACAAGCCGAATACGCCTGGCTCTTTTGTGAAACTGCCTTACAAGAATCTCAGGCCGCTACAAATAGACATATCCTGGCTCTTTTGTGACAACTGCCTTACAAGCAATCTCAGTCTGCCGCTAGTCCAATTCTCCTGACTTTTTGTGCCAATTGCCTTACAAGCAATCCCAGGCTGATATGAACCGATTTCTCCTGGCTCATTTGTGGCATCTGCCTTACAAGCATTCTCAGGCTGCAGCAATATGAATTCTCCTGGCTTTTTGTGCGAATTTCCTTACAAGCAATCCCAGGCGGCTACGAGCCGATTTCTCCTGGCCCTTTTGTGGCTACTGCCTTACAAGAAATCTCAGGCTGATATAAGCCGAATTTTCCTGACGCTTTTGTGACAACTGCCTTACAAGCAATGTCAGGTTTCTACGAGCCGACGTATTTTGGCTCTGTTGTGAAAACTGCCTTACAAGTAATACTTGGATGGTACAAGCCGATTTCTCCTGGCCCTTTTGTGGCAACTGCCTTACAAGAAATCTCAGGCTGCTACAAGCCGAATTCTCTGGCTCTTTTGTGAAAACTACCTTACAAGTAATATCACGCGGCTACAAATCGACATCTCCTGTCTCTATTGTGACAATTGACTTACAAGCAATCTCAGGCTGCCGCCAGGACAGTTCTACTGACTTTTTGTGCCAATTGCCTTAAAAGAAATCCCAGGTGGCTACGTGCCGATTTCTCCTGGCTCTTTTGTTGTAACTGCCTTACAAGCAATCTCAGGTTGCTACAAGCCGAATTCTTCTGGTTCTATTGTGACAACTGCCTTAAAAGCAATCTCAGGCTGCAGCAATCCCAATTCTCCTTGCTTTTTGTGCCAATTGCCTTAGAAGCAATCTCAGGCTGCTACAAGCCGATTTCTCCTGGCTCATTTGTGGCAACTGCCTTACAAGCAATCTCATGCTGCTGCAAGCCGAATTCTCCTGGCTCTTTTGTGCAAATTGCCTTAAACAATCCCAGGCGTCTACGAGCCGACTTCTCTTGTCTGTTTTTTAAAAACTGCCTTAAAAGCAATCTTTCATTGCTACAAAACGACGTCTTTTGTCTCTTTTTTAAAAACTGTCTTAATTTCAATCTCAGCCTGCTACAAGCCGAATACGCCTGGCTCTTTTGGGAAACTGCCTTACAAGCAATCTCAGGCCGCTAAAAATCGACATATCCTGGCTCTTTTGTGAAAACTGCCTTCAAGCAATCTCAGGCTTCTGCTAGTCCAATTCTCCTGATTTTTTGTGCCAATTGCCTTACAAGCAATCCCAGGCTGATATGAACCGATTTCTCTTGGCTCATTTGTGGCATCTGCCTTACAAGCATTCTCAGGCTGCAGCAATATGAATTCTCCTGGCTTTTTGTTCGAATTGCCTTACAAGCCATCCCAGGCAACTACGAGCCGATTTCTGCTGGCTCTTTTGTGGCAACTGCCTTACAAGAAATCTCAGGCTGCTACAAAACGACATCTCCTGTCTCTTTTGTGAAACTGCCTTACAAGCAATCTCAGGCTGCTACAAGCCGAATACGCCTGGCTCTTTTGTGAAACTGCCTTGCAAGCAATCTCAGGCCGGTACAAATCGACATCTCCTGTGACTTTTGTGACAACTGCCTTACAAGCAATCTCAGGCTGCAGCCAGGACAGTTCTCCTGACTTTTTGTGCCAATAGCCTTAAAAGCAATCCCATGCAGCTACGTGCCGATTTCTCCTGGCTCTTTTGTGGTAACTGCCTTACAAGCAATCTCAGGTTGCTACAAGCCGAATTCTCCTGGTTCTATTGGGACAACTGCCTTACAAGCAATCTCAGTCTGCAGCAATCCCAATTCTCCTGGCTTTTTGTGCCAATTGCTTTAAAAGCAATCCCAGGTTGCTACGAGCCTATTTCTGCTGGCTCATTTGTTGCAACTGCCTTACATCCAATCTCAGGCTGCTGCAAGCCGAATTCTCCTGGCTGTTTTGTAAAAATTGCCTTACAATCAATCCCAGGCGTAAACGAACCGACTTCTCTTGACTCTTTTGTAAAAACTGCCTTAAAGCAATCTCAGGTTGCTACAAAACGACATCTCCGGTGTCTTTTTAAAAAACTGCCTTACAAGCAATCTCAGCCTCCTACAAGTTGAATACGCCTGGCTCTTTTGTGAAACTGCCTTACAAGAATCTCAAGCCGCTACAAATCGACATATCCTGGCTCTTTTGTGACAACTGCCTTACAAGCAATCTCAGTCTGCCGCTAGTCCAATTCTCCTGACTTTTTGTGCCAATTGCCTTACAAGCAATCCCAGGCTGATATGAACCGATTTCTCCTGGCTCATTTGTGGCATCTGCCTTACAAGCATTCTCAGGCTGCAGCAATATGAATTCTCCTGGCTTTTTGTGCGAATTGCCTTACAAGCAATCCCAGGCACCTACGAGCCGATTTCTCCAGGCTCTTTTGTGGCAACTGCCTTATAAGAAATCTCAGGCTGCTACAAGCCGAATTCTCCTGGGGCTTTTGTGACAACTGCCTTACAAGCAATGTCAGGCTGCTACGAGCTGACTTCTCTTGGCTCTTTTGTGAAAACTGCCTGACAAGTAATATCAAGCTGCTACAAGCCGAATTCTCCTGGAGCTTTTTTGACAACTGCCTTACAAACAATGTCAGGCTGCTACGAGCCGATTTCTCTTGACTCTTTTGTGAAAACTGCCTTACAAGTAATATCAGGCTGCTACAAAACGACATCTCCTGTCGCTTTTGTGAAACTGCCTTACAAGCAATCTCAGGCCGCTACAAGCCGAATACGCCTGGTTCTTTTGTGAAATTGCCTTGCAAGCAATATCAGGCTGCTACAAATCATCTCCTTCTCTTTTGTGAAAACTGCCTAACAAGTAATCTCAGTAAGGCTGTTGTCACAAAAAATCCCGGCGTATTCGGCTTGTAGCAGGCTGAGATTGATTGTAAGGCAGTTTTTAAAAAAAGAGACAGGAGATATCGTTTTGTAGGAGTCTGAGATTGCTTTTAAGGCAGTTTTCACAAAAGAGACAAGAGAAGTCGGTTCGTAGACGCCTGGTCTTTCTTTTAAGGCAATTTGTAAGCCAGGAGAATTCGGCTTGCAGCAGCCTGAGATTGTATGTAAGGCAGTTGCCACAAATGAGCTAGGAGAATTCGGAACGTAGCCGCTTGGGATTGCTTGTAAAGCAATTCGCACAAAAAGCCAGGAGAATTCATATTGCTGCAGCCTGAGAATGCTTGTAAGGCAGATACCACAAATGACCCAGAAGAAATCGGTTCGTAGCAGCCGGGGATTGCTTGTAAGGCAATTAGCACAAAAAATCAGGAGAATTGGACTAGCGGCAGCCTGAGATTGCTTGTAAAGCAGTTGTCTCCAAAGAGCCAGGATATGTCGATTTGTAGCGGCCTGAGATTGCTTATAAGGCAGTTTCGCAAAAGAGACAGGAGATGTCGTTTTGTAGCAGCCTAATATTACTTGTAAGGCAGTTTCACAAAAGAGCCAAGAGAAGTCGGCTCGTAGCAGCCTCACATTGCTTGTAAGGCAGTTGTCACACATCGCCAGGAGAATTCGGCTTGTAGAAGCCTGAGATTACTTGTAAGGCAGTTGCCACAAAAGGGCCAAAAGAAATCGGCTCGTAGCCGCCTGGGTTTGCGTGTAAGGCAGTTCCCACAAATGAGCCAGGAGAAATCGGCTCCTAGCAGCCTGGGATTGCTTGTAAGGCATTTGGCATAAAAAGCTAGGAGAATTGGGATTGCTACAGCCTGAGATTGCTTGTAAGGCTGTTGTCACAAAAGAACCAGGAGAATTCGGCTTGTAGCAGCCTGAGATTCCTTGTAAGGCAGTTACCATAAAAGAGCCAGGAGAAATCGGCTCGTAGACGCTTGGGATTGCTTTTAAGTCAATTGGCACAAAAAGTCAGAACTGTCCTGGCGGCAGCCTGAGATTGCTTGTAAGGCAGTTGTCACAAAAGAAACAGGAGATGTCCATTTGTAGCGGCCTGATATTACTTGTAAGGCAGTTTTCACAAAAGGGCCAAGAGAAGTCGGCTCGTAGCAGCCTGACATTGCGTGTAACGCAGTTGTCACAAAAGCGCCAGGAGAATTCGGCTTGTAGCAGCCTGAGATTACTTGTAAGGCAGTTTTCACAAAAGAGCCAAGAGAAGTCGGCTCGTAGCAGCCTGACATTGCTTGTAAGGCAGTTGTCACAAAAGCGCCAGTAGTATGCGGCTTGTAGCAGCCTGAGATTTCTTATAAGGCAGTTGCCACAAAAGAGCCAGGAGAAATCGGCTCGTATCCGCCTGGGATTGCTTGTAATGCAATTCGCACAAAAAACCAGGAGAATTCATATTGCTGCAGCCTGAGAATGCTTGTAAGGCAGTTTTCACAAAAGAGCCAGGATATGTCGATTTGTAGCGGCCTGAGATTGCTTGTAAGGCAGTTTCACAAAAGAGCCAGGCGTATTCGGCTTGTAGCAGGCTGAGATTGAAATTAAGGCAGTTTTTAAAAAAGAGACAAAAGACGTCGTTTTGTAGCAATCAAAGATTGCTTTTAAGGCAGTTTTTAAAAAACAGACAAGAGAAGTCGGCTCGTAGACGCCTGGGATTGCTTTAAGGCAATTTGCACAAAAGAGCCAGGAGAATTCGGCTTGCAGCAGCATGAGATTGCTTGTAAGGCAGTTGCCACAAATGAGCCAGGAGAAATCGGCTTGTAGCAGCCTGAGATTGCTTCTAAGGCAGTTATCACAAAAGACCCAGGAGAAATCGGCACGTAACCGCCTGGGATTGCTTTTAAGGCAATTGGCACAAAAAGTCAGGAGAATTGGGCTAGCGGCAGCCTGCTATTGCTTGTAAGGCAGTTGTCACAAAAGAGACAGGAGATGTCGATTTGTAGCGGCCTGATATTACTTGTAAGGCAGTTTTCACAAAAGAACCAAGAGAAGTCGGCTCGTAGCAACCTGACGTTGCTTGTAAGGCAGTTGTCACAAAAGCGCAAGGAGAATTCGGCTTGTAGCAACCTGAGATTACATGTAAGAAAGTTTAACAAAAGTGCCAAGAGAAGTCGGCTCGTAGCAGCCTGACATTGCTTTTAAGGCAGTTGTCACAAAAGCGCAATGAGAATTCGGCTTGTAGCAGCCTGAGATTTCTTGTAACGCAGTTGCCATAAAAGGGCCATGAGACATCGGCTCGTAGCCACCTGGGATTGCTTGTAAGGCAATTCGCACAAAAGCCAGGATAATTCATATTTCTGCAACCTGAGATAGCTTGTAAGGCAGTTGTAACAAAAGAGCCGCATATGTCGATTTGTAGCGGCCTGAGATTGCTTGAAAGGCAGTTTCACAAAAGAGCCAGGCGTATTCGGCTTGTAGCAGGCTGAGATTGATTGTAAGGCACTTTTAAAAAAAGAGTCAGGAGACTGCGTGGGACTTTCGGGGACTTGGGGTCGTCTGCGTGGGACTTTCTGGGACTGGGGGTCATCTGCGTGGGACTTTCTGGGACTGGGGATAGTCTCCGTGAGACTTTCTGGGACTGTCTCCTATCGTCTGCGTGGGACTTGCTGGGACTGGGGGTCGTCTGCGTGGGACTTTCTGTGACGGTCTCCTGTTTGGGGGGTCGACTGCGTGGGACTTTCTGGGACGGGGGGACGTCTGCGTGGGACTTTCTGGGACTGTCTCCTGGGTGGGGGTCGTTTGTTTGGGACTTGGTGGGACTGCGGGTCGTCTGCGTGGGACTTTCTGGGACTGGGCGTCGTCTGCGTGGGACTTTCTGGGACTGTCTCCTGGGTGGGGGGTCGTCTGCGTGGGACTTTCTGGGACTGGGGGTCGTCTGCGTGGGTCTTTCTGGGACTGTCTCCCGAGTGGGGGGTCATCTGCATTGGTCTTTCTGGGACTGTTTCCTGGGTGGGGACTCGTCTGCGTGGGAATTTCTTGGACTGGGGCTCGTCTGCGTGGGACTTTCTGGGACTGTCACCTGGGTGGGAGGTCGTCTGCGTGGTAAATCTAGGACTGTCTCCTGGGTGGGGTGTCGTCTGCATGGGACTTTCTGGGCCTGGGGGTCTTCTGCGTGGGTCTTTCTGGGACAGTCTCCTGGGTGCGGTGTCGTATGCGTGGGACTGGGGGTCGTCTGCGTGGTACTTTCTGTGACTGGGGGTCGTCTTGTGGGTCTTTCTTGGGACTCTCTCCTGGGTGGGGGGTCATCTGCGTGGGGCTTTCTGGGACTCTTTCCTTGGTGGGGACTCGTCTGCGTGGGACTTTCTGGGACTGGGGTCGTCTGCGTGGGTCTTTCTTGGACAGTCTCCTGGGTGCGGTGTCGTCTGCGTGGGATTTTGTGGGACTGGGAGTCGTCTGCGTGATACTTTCTGGGACTGTCTCCTCGGTGGGGGGTCGTCTGCGTGGGACTTTCTGGGACTGTGGGTCTTCTGCGTGGGACTTTCTGGGACTGCGGGCCGTCTGCGTGGGTCTTTCTGTGACACTCTCCTGGGTCGGGGGTCGTCTGCGTGGGACTTTCTGGGACTGGGGTCGTCTGCGTGGGACTTTCTGGGCCTGGGGGTCGTCTGCGTGGGACTTTCTGGGACAGGGGGTATTCTGCGTGGGACTTTCTGGGTCTGTGTCCTGGGTGGGGGATCGTCTACGTGGGAATTGCTGGGACTGGGGGTCGTCTGCGTGGGACTTTCTGGGACTGGGGGTCATCTGCGTGGGACTTTCTGGGACTGGGGATAGTCTCCGTGGGACTTTCTGTGACGGTCTCCTATCGTCTGCGTGGGACTTGCTGGGAATGGGGGTCGTCTGCGTGGGACTTTCTGCGACTGTCTACTGTTTGGCGGGTCGTCTGCGTGTGGCTTTCTGGGACTAGGGTGTCGTCTGCGTGGGACTTTCTGGGACTGGGGGACGTCTGCGTGGGACTTTCTGCGACTGTCTACTGTTTGGCGGGTCGTCTGCGTGTGGCTTTCTGGGACTAGGGTGTCGTCTGCGTGGGACTTTCTGGGACTGGGGGACGTCTGCGTGGGATTTCTGGGATTGGGGGTCGTCTGCCTTTGACTTTCTGGGACTGTCTCCTGGGTGGGGGTCGTTTGTTTGGGACATGGTGGGACTGGGGGTCGTCGGCGTGGGACTTTCTGGGACTGGGCGTCGTCTGCGTGGGTCTTTCTGGGACTGTGTCCTGGGTGTGGGGTCGTCTGCATGGGACTTTCTGTGACTCGGTGTCGTCTGCGTGGGTCTTTCTTGGAGTCTCTCCTGGGTGGGGGGTCGTCTTCGTGGGACTTTCTGGGACTGTTTCCTGGGTGGGGGTCGTCTGCGTGGGATATTCTGGGACTGGGTGTCGTCTGCGTGGGTCTTTCTGGGACTGTCTCCTGGGTGGGGGTTCGTCTGCCTGGGACTTTTAGGGACTGGGTGTCGTCTGCGTGGGACTTTCTGGGACTGTTTCCAGGGTGGGGGTTGTCTGCGTGGGACGTTCTGTGACTGGGGGGTCGTCTGCGTGGGACTTTCTGGGACTGTCTCCTGGGTGGGTGTTCGTCTGCGTGGGATTTTCTGGGACTGGGGGTCGTCTGCGTGGAACTTGCTGGGACACTCTCCTGTCTGGGGGTCGTCTGCTTGGGAATTTCTTGGACTGGGGCTCGTCTGCGTGGGACTTTCTGGGACTGTCACCTGGGTGGGAGGTCGTCTGCGTGGTAAATCTAGGACTGTTTCCTGGGTGGGGTGTCGTCTGCATGGGACTTTCTGGGCCTGGGGGTCTTCTGCGTGGGTCTTTCTGGGACAGTCTCCTGGGTGCGGTGTCGTATGCGTGGGACTTTGTGGGACTGGGGGTCGTCTGCGTTATACTTTCTGTGACTGGGGGTCGTCTTGTGGGTCTTTCTTGGGACTCTCTCCTGGGTGGGGGGTCATCTGCGTGGTGCTTTCTGGGACTCTTTCCTTGGTGGGGACTCGTCTGCGTGGGACTTTCTGGGACTGGGGTCGTCTGCGTGGGTCTTTCTTGGACAGTCTCCTGGGTGCGGTGTCGTCTGCGTGGGATTTTGTGGGACTGGGAGTCGTCTGCGTGATACTTTCTGGGACTGTCTCCTCGGTGGGGGGTCGTCTGCGTGGGACTTTCTGGGACTGTGGGTCGTCTGCGTGGGACTTTCTGGGACTGGGGGCCGTCTGCGTGGGTCTTTCTGTGACTCTCTCCTGGGTCGGGGGTCGTCTGCGTGGGACTTTCTGGGACTGGGGTCGTCTGCGTGGGACTTTCTGGGCCTGGGGGTCGTCTGCGTGTGACTTTCTGGGACTGGGGGTATTCTGCGTGGGACTTTCTGGGTCTGTGTCCTGGGTGGGGGATCGTCAACGTGGGAATTGCTGGGACTGGGGGTCGTCTGCGTGGGACTTTCTGGGACTGGGGGTCATCTGCGTGGGACTTTCTGGGACTGGGGATAGTCTCCGTGGGACTTTCTGGGACGGTCTCCTATCGTCTGCGTGGGACTTGCTGGGACTGGGAGTCGTCTGCGTGGGACTTTCTGCGACTGTCTCCTGTTTGGCGGGTCGTCTGCGTGTGGCTTTCTGGGACTAGGGTGTCGTCTGCGTGGGACTTTCTGGGACTGGGGGACGTCTGCGTGGGATTTCTGGGATTGGGGGTCGTCTGCGTGGGACTTTCTGGGACTGTCTCTTGGGTGGGGAGTCGTCTGTTTGGAACTTTCTTGGACTGTCACCTGGGTGGGGCTCGGCTTCGTGGGACTTTCTGGGATTGGGGGTCTTCTGTGTGGGACTTTCTTGGACTGGGGGTCGTCTGCGTGTGACTTTCTGGGACTGTCTCCTGGGTGGGGGGTCGTCTGTTTGGGACCTTCTGGGACTGTCTCCTGGATGGGGGGTCGTCTGCGTGGGACTTTCTGGGACACTCTCCTGGGTTGGGGGTCTTCTGCGTGGGACTTTCTGGGACTGTCTCCTGGGTGGGGGTCGTCTGTTTGGGACTTTCTGGGACTGTCTCCTCGGTGGGGTGTCGTCTGCGTGGGAATTTCTGGGACAGGGGGTCGTCTGCGTGGGACTTTCTGGGACTGACTCCTGGATGGGGGGTCGTCTGCGTGGGACTTTCTGGGACTGGGGGTCGTCTGCGTGGGACTTTCTGGGACTGTCTCCTGGGTGGGGGGTCATCTGCGTAGGACTTTCTTGTACTGTTTCCTGGGTGAGGGGTCGTCTGCGTGGGACTTTCTGCGACTGTCTCCTGTCTGGGGGTTCGTCTACGTGGGACTTTCTGGGACTGGGGGTCGTCTGCGTGGGTCTTTCTGGGACTGTCTCCTGGATGTGGGTCGTCTGCGTGGGACTTTGTGGGACTGTCTTCTAGGTGGTGGGACGTCTGCGTGGGACTTTCTGGGACTGGGGTCGTCTGCGTGGGACTTTCTGGGACTGTCTCCTGGGTGGGGGTCGTCTGCGTTGGTTTTTCTGGGACTGGGGGTAGTCTGCGTGGGACTTTCTGGGACTGGGGTCGTCTGCGTGGGACTTTCTGGGACAGTCTCCTGGGTATGGGGTCGTCTGCGTGGGACTTTCTGGGACTGTCTCCTGGGTGGGGGTCGTCTGTTTGGGACTTTCTGGGACTGTCTCCTGTGTAAGGGGTCGTCTGCGTGGGAATTTCTGGGACAGGGGGTCGTCTACTAGGGACTTTCTGGGACTGACTCCTGGGTGGGGGGGGTCGTCTGCGTGTGACTTTCTGGGACTTGGGGTCGTCTGCGTGGGACTTGCAGGGACTGGGGGTCGTCTGCGTGGTACTTTCTGGGACTGTCTCCTGGGTGGGGGTTCATCTACGTGGGACTTTCTGGGACTAGGGGTCGTCTGCGTGGGACTTTCTAAGATTTGGGGTCGTCTGCGTGGGACTTTCTGGGACTGTCTCTTAGGTGGGGGGTCGTATGTTTGGGACTTTCTTGGACTGTCTCCTGGGTAGGGGTCGTCTGCGTGGGACTTTCTGGAACTGTGGGTCGTCTGCGTGGGACTTCCTGTGATTGGGGGTCGTTTGTGTGGGACTTTCTTGGACTGGGGGTCGTCTGCGTGGGACTTTCTGGGACTGTCTCCTGGGTGGGGAGTCGTCTGTTTGGGACGTTCTGGGACTGTCTCCTGGTTGGGGAGTCGACTGTTTGGACTTTCTGCGACTGTCTCCTGGGTGGGGGTCGTTTGTTTGGGACATGGTGGGACTGGGGGTCGTCGGCGTGGGACTTTCTGGGACTGGGCGTCGTCTGCGTGGGTCTTTCTGGGACTGTGTCCTGGGTGTGGGGTCGTCTGCGTGGGTCTTTCTTGGAGTCTCTCCTGGGTGGGGGGTCGTCTTCGTGGGACTTTCTGGGACTGTTTCCTGGGTGGGGGTCGTCTGCGTGGGATATTCTGGGACTGGGGTTCGTCTGCGTGGGATTTCTGGGACTGTCTCCTGGATGCGGTGTCGTCTGCGTGGGACATTCTGGGACTGTTTCCTGGGTGGGGACTCGTCTGCGTGGGACTTTCTGGGACTGGGGGTCGTCTGCGAGGGACTTTCTGGGAATGTCTCCTTGGTGGGGGGTCGTCTGCGTGAGACTTTCTGGGACTGTCTCCTGGGTGGGGATCGTCTGCATGGGACTTCCTGGGACTGGGGGTCGTCTGCGTGGGACTTTCTGGTACTGTCTCCTGGGTGGGGGGTCGTCTGCGTGGGACATTCTGGGACTGTCTCCTGGGTGGGGGCTCGTCTACGTGGGACTTTCTGGGACTGTCTCCTGGGTGTGTGTTCTTCTGCGTGGGATTTCTGTGACTGGATGTCGTCTGCGTGGGTCTTGCTGGGACTGTCTCCTGTCTGGGGGTCGTCTGCGCGGGACTTTCTTGGACTGGGGGTCGTCTGCGTGGGACTGCTTCCTGGGTGGGTGGTCGTCTGCGTGGGATATCTGGGACTATCTCCTGGGTGGGGGGTCGTCTGCATGGGACTTTCTGTGACTGGGTGTCGTCTGCGTGGGTCTTTCTTGGACTCTCTCCTGGGTGGGGGGGTCGTCTTCGTGTGACTTTCTGGGACTGTCTCCTTGGTGGGGAGTCATCTGCGTGGGACTTTCTGGGACTGGGTGTCGTCTGCGTGGGTCTTTCTGGGACTGTCTCCTGGGTGGGGGTCGTCTGCGTGGGACTTGCTGGGACACTCTCCTGTCTGGGGGTCGTCTGCGTGGGACTTACTGGGACTGTCACCTGGGTGGGAGGTCGTCTGCGTGGTAAATCTAGGACTGTCTCCTGGGTGGGGTGTCGTCTGCATGGGACTTTCTGTGACTGGGGGTCGTTTTGTGGGTCTTTCTTGGGACTCTCTCCTGGGTGGGAGGTTAGCTGCGTGGGGCTTTCTGGGACTCTTTCCTTGGTGGGGGCTAGTCTGCGTGGGACTTTCTGGGACTGGGGTCGTCTGCGTGGGTCTTTCTTGGACAGTCTCCTGGGTGCGGTGTCGTCTGCGTGGGATTTTGTGGGACTGGGGGTCGTCTGCGTGGGACTTTCTGGGACTGGCGGTCGTCTGCGTGGGACTTTCTGGGACTGTCTCCTCGGTGGGGGGTCGTCTGCGTGGGTCTTCCTTGGACTATCTCCTGGGTGGGGGGGTCGTCTTCGTGTGACTTTCTGGGACTGTCTCCTTGGTGGGGAGTCGTCTGCGTGGGACTTTCTGGGACTGGGTGTCGTCTGCGTGGGTCTTTCTGGGACTGTCTCCTGGGTGGGGGTTCGTCTGCCTGGGACTTTTAGGGACTGGGTGTCGTCTGCGTGTGACTTTCTGGGACTGTTTCCTGGGTGGGGGTTGTCTGCGTGGGACGTTCTGTGACTGGGGGGTCGTCTGCGTGGGACTTTCTGGGACTGTCTCCTGGGTGGGTGTTCGTCTGCGTGGGATTTTCTGGGACTGGGGGTCGTCTGCGTGGGACTTGCTGGGACATTCTCCTGTCTGGGGGTCGTCTGCGTGGGAATTTCTTGGACTGGGGCTCGTCTGCCTGGGACTTTCTGGGACTGTCACCTGGGTGGGAGGTCGTCTGCGTGGTAAATCTAGGACTGTCTCCTGGGTGGGGTGTCGTCTGCATGGGACTTTCTGGGCCTGGGGGTCTTCTGCGTGGGTCTTTCTGGGACAGTCTCCTGGGTGCGGTGTCGTATGCGTGGGACTTTGTGGGACTGGGGGTCGTCTGCGTGGTACTTTCTGTGACTGGGGGTCGTCTTGTGGGTCTTTCTTGGGACTCTCTCCTGGGTGGGGGGTCATCAGCGTGGGGCTTTCTGGGACTCTTTCCTTGGTGGGGACTCGTCTGCGTGGGACTTTCTGGGACTGGGGTCGTCTGCGTGGGTCTTTCTTGGACAGTCTCCTGGGTGCGGTGTCGTCTGCGTGGGATTTTGTGGGACTGGGAGTCGTCTGCGTGGGACTTTCTGGGACTGTCTCCTCGGTGGGGGGTCTCTCTGCGTTGGACTTTCTGGGACTGTGGGTCGTCTGCGTGGGACATTCTGGGACTGGGGGCCGTCTGCGTGGGTCTTTCTGTGACTCTCTCCTGGGTCGGGGGTCATCTGCGTGGGACTTTCTTGGACTGGGGTCGTCTGCGTGGGACTTTCTGGGCCTGGGGGTCGTCTGCGTGGGACTTTCTGGGACTGGGGGTATTCTGCGTGGGACTTTCTGGGTCTGTGTCCTGGGTGGGGGGGTCGTCTACGTGGGAATTGCTGGGACTGGGGGTCGTCTGCGTGGGACTTTCTGGGACTGTCTCTTGTTTGGCGGGTCGTCTGCGTGTGGCTTTCTGGGACTAGGGTGTCGTCTGCGTGGGACTTTCTGTGACTGGGGGACGTCTGCGTGGGATTTCTGGGATTGGGGGTCGTTTGCCTTGGACTTTCTGGGACTGTCTCCTGGGTGGGGGTCGTTTGTTTGGGACATGGTGGGACTGGGGGTCGTCGGCGTGGGACTTTCTGGGACTGTGTCCTGGGTGGGGATCGTCTGCATGGGACTTTCTGTGACTCGGTGTCGTCTGCGTGGGTCTTTCTTGGAGTCTCTCCTGGGTGGGGGTCGTCTGCGTGGGTTATTCTGGGACTGGGGTTTGTCTGCGTGTGATTTCTGGTACTGTCTCCTGGATGGGGGGGTCGTCTGCGTGGGACATTCTGGGACTGTTTCCTGGGTGGGGACTCGTCTGCGTGAGACTTTCTGGGACTGTCTCCTGGGTGGGGATCGTCTGCATGGGACTTCCTGGGACTGGGGGTCGTCTGCGTGCGACTTTCTGGGACTGGGGGTCGTCTGCGAGGGACTTTCTGGGACTGTCTCCTGGGTGGGGGGTTGTCTGCGTGGGACTTTCTGGGACTGTCTCCTGGGTGTGTGTTCTTCTGCGTGGGACTTTCTGTGACTGGATGTCGTCTGCGTGGGTCTTGCTGGGACTGTCTCCTGTCTGGGGGTCGTCTGCGTGGGACTTTCTGGGACTGGGCGTCGTCTGCGTGGGACTTTCTGGGACTGGGGGTGGTCTGCGTGGGTCTTTCTGGGACTCTCTCCCGGGTGGGGGGGGTCATATGCGTGGGTCTTTCTAGGACTGTTTCCTGGGCGGGGACTCGTCTGCGTGGGACTTTCTGGGACTGGGGGTCGTCTGCGAGGGACTTTCTGGGACTGTCTCCTTGGTGGGGGTCGTTTGTTTGGGACATGGTGGGACTGGGGGTCGTCGGCGTGGGACTTTCTGGGACTGGGTGTCGTCTGCGTGGGTCTTTCTGGGACTGTCTCCCGGGTGGGGGTTCGTCTGCCTGGGACTTTTAGGGACTGGGTGTCGTCTGCGTGGGACTTTCTCGGACTGTTTCCTGGGTGGTGGTTGTCCTCGTGGGACGTTCTGTGACTGGGGGTCGTCTGCGTGGGACTTTCTGGGACTGTCTCCTGTGTGGGGGGTCTTCTGCGTGGGACTTTCTGGGACTGTCTCCTGGGTGGGTGTTCGTCTGCGTGGGATTTTCTGGAACTGGGGGTCGTCTGCGTGGGACTTGCTGGGACACTCTCCTGTCTGGGGGTCGTCTGCGTGGGAATTTCTTGGACTGGGGCTCGTCTGCGTGGGACTTTCTGGGACTGTCACCTGTGTGGGAGGTCGTCGGCGTGGTAAATCTAGGACTGTCTCCTGGGGGGGGTTGTCGTCTGCATGGGACTTTCTGGGCCTAGGGGTCTTCTGCGTGGGTCTTTCTGGGACAGTCTCCTGGATGCGGTGTCGTCTGCGTGGGAATTTGTGGGACTGGGGGTCGTCTGCGTTATATTTTCTGTGACTGGGGGTCGTCTTGTGGGTCTTTCTGGGACTCTCTCCTGGGTGGGGGGTCATCTCCGTGGGGCTTTCTGGGACTCTTTCCTTGGTGGGGACTCGTCTGCGTGGGACATTCTGGGACTGGGGTCGTCTGCGTGGGGCATTCTTGGACAGTCTCCTGGGTGCGGTGTCGTCTGCGTGGGATTTTGTGGGACTGGGGGTCGTCTGCGTGGGACTTTCTGGGACTGGGGGTCGTCTGCGTGGGACTTTCTGGGACTGTCTCCTCGGTGGGGGGTCGTCTGCGTGGGACTTTCTGGGACTGTGGGTCGTCTTCGTGGGACTTTCTGGGACTGGGGGCCGTCTGCGTGGGTCTTTCTGGGACTCTCTCCAGGGTCGGGGGTCGTCTGCGTAGGACTTTCTGGGACTGGGGGTCGTCTGCGTGGGTCTTTCTGGGACTGTCTCCTGGGTGGGGGTTCGTCTGCGTGGGACTATCTGGGACTGTCTCCCTGATGGGGTGTCGTCTGCGTGGGACTTTCTGGGACTGGGGTCGTCTGCGTGGGACTTTCTGGGACTGGGGGTAGTCTGCGTGGGACTTTCTGGGTCTGTGTCCTTGGTGGGGGGGTCGTCTACGTGGGAATTGCTGGGACTGGGGGTCGTCTCCGTGGGACTTTCTGGGACTGTCTCCTGTTTGGGGGGTCGTTTGCGTGTGGCTTTCTGGGACTAGGGTGGCGTCAGCGTCGGACTTTCTGGGACTGGGGGACGTCTGCGTGGGACTTTCTGGGACTGGGGGTCGTCTCCGTGGGACTTTCTGGGAGTGTCTCCTGGGTGGGGTCGTTTGTTTGGGACATGGTGGGACTGGGGGTCGTCGGCGTGGGACTTTCTGGGACTGGGCGTCCTCTGCGTGGGACTTTCTGGGACTGTGTCCTTGTTGGGGGGTCGTCTGCATGGGACTTTCTGTGACTCGGTGTCGTCTGCGTGGGTCTTTCTTGGAGTCTCTCCTGGATGGGGGGTCGTCTGCATGGGACTTTCTGGGACTGTCTCCTGGCCTGGGTGTCGTCTGCGTGGGACTTTCTGTGACTGTCTCCTGGGTGGGGTCCGTCTGCGTGGGACTTTCTGGGACTGGGTGTCGTCTGCGTCGGACGTTCTGGGACTGTCTCCTGGGTGGTGGGTCGTCTGCGTGGGACTTTCTGGGACTGGGGGCCGTCTGCGTGGGACTTTCTAGGACTGTCTGCTGTCTGGTGGGTCGACTGCGTGGGACTTTCTGGGACTGTCTCCTGGGTGAGGGGTCGTCTGCGTGGGACTTTCTGGGACTGGAGGTCTTCTGCGTGGGACTTTCTGTGACTGGGGGTCGTCTGCGTGGGACTTTCTGGGACTGGGGGTCGTCTGCGTGGGACTTTCTGGGTGTGTCTCCTGGGTGGGGGGTCGTCTGCGTAGGACTTTCTTGTACTGTCTCCTGGGTGGGGGGTCGTCTGCGTGGGACTTTCTGGGACTGGGGATCGTCTGCGTGGGACTTTCTGGGACTGTTTCCTGTCTGGGGGGTCGTCTCCGTGGGACTTTCTGGGACTGGGGTTTTTCTGCGTGGGTCTTTCTGGGACTGTCTCCTCGGTGGGAGTCGTCGTCCTGGGACTTTGTGGGACTGTCTTCTAGGTGGTGGGTCGACTGCCTGGGACTTTCTGGGACTGTCGCCTGGGTGGGGGGTCGTCTGCGTGTGACTTTCTGGGACTGGGGGTTGTCTGCGTGGGACTTTCTGGGACTGGGGGTCGTCTGCGTGGGACTTTCTTGGACTGTCTCCTGGGTGGGGGGTCGTCTACGTGGGACTTTCTGGGACTGGGGCTCGTCTGCGTGGGACTTCCTGGGACTGTCTCCTGTCTGGTGGGTCGTCTGCGTGGGACTTTCTGGGACTGGAGCTCGTCTGCATGGGACTTTCTGTGACTGCCTCCTGGGTGGGGGGATCGTCTGCGTGGGACTTCCTGGGACTGGGGGTCATCTGCGTGGGACTTCCTGGGACTGGGGTCGTCTGCGTGGGACATTCTGGGACTGGGGGTCATCTGCGTGGGACTTTCTGGGACTGGGGGTCGTCTGCGTGGGAATTTCTGGGACTGTCTCCTGTCTGGGGGGTCGACTGCGTGGGACTTTCTGGGACTGGGGGTCGTCTGCGTGGGTCTTTCTGGGACTGTCTCCTGGGTGGGGGTCGTCTGCGTGGGACTTTGTGGGACTGTCTTCTAGGTGGTGTGTCGTCTGCGTGGGACTTTCTGGCACTGTCGCTTGGGTGGGGGATCGTCTGCGTGGGACTTTCTGGGATTGGGGGTCGTCTGCGTGGGACCTTCTGGGACTGGGGGTCGTCTGCGTGGGACATTCTGTGACTGGGGGTCATCTGCGTGGGACTTTCTGGGACTGGTGGTCGTCTGCGTGGGACTTTCTTGGACTGTCTCCTGGGTGGGGGGTCGTCTGCGTGGGACTTTCTGGGACTGGGGGTCGTCTGCGTGGGACTTTCTTGGACTGTCTCCTGGGTGGGGGGTCGTCTACGTGGGACTTTCTGGGACTGGGGCAAGTCTGCGTGGGACTTCCTGGGACTGTCTCCTCTCTGGTGGTTCGTCTGCGTGGGACTTTCTGTGACTGTCTGCTGGGTGGGGGGGTCGTCTGCGTGGGACTTTCTGGGACTGGAGGACGTCTGCATGGGACTTTCTGGGACTGTCTCCTGGGTGGGGGGATCGTCTGCGTGGGACTTCCTGGGACTGGGGGTCGTCTGCGTGGGACTTTCTGGGACTGGGGGTCCTCTGCGTGGGACTTTCTGGGTCTGTCTTTTGGGTGGGGGTCGTCTGCTTGGGACTTTCTGGGTCTGTCTCCTGGGTGGGGGTCGTCTGCTTGGGACTTTCTGGGACTGGGTGTCGTCTGCGTGGGACTTTCTGGGACTGGGTGTCGTCTGCGTCGGACATTCTGGGACTGTCTCCTGGGTGGGGGTCGTTTGCGTGGGACTTTTTGGGCCTGGGGGTCGTCTTCGTGGGACTTTCTGGTACTGTCTCCAGGGTGGCGGGTCTTCTGCGTGGGACTTTCTGGGACTGGGTGTCGTCTGCGTCGGACATTCTGGGACTGTCTCCTGGGTGGGGGTCGTTTGCGTGGGACTTTTTGGGCAAGGGGGTCGTCTTCGTGGGACTTTCTGGTACTGTCTCCAGGGTGGGGGTTCGTCTGCGTGGGAATTTCTTGGACAGGGGGTCGTCTGCGTTGGACTTTCTGGGACTGACTCCTGGGTGGGGGGTCTTCTGTGTGGGACTTTCTGGGACTGGGGGTCGTCTGAGTGGGACATTCTGGGACTGGGGGTCGTCTGCGTGGGACTTTCGGTGACTGTCTCCTGGGTGGGGGGGTCGTCTGCGTAGGACTTTCTGGTACTGTCTCCAGGGTGGGGGTTCGTCTGCGTGGGAATTTCTGGGACAGGGGGTCGTCTGCGTTGGACTTTCTGGGACTGTCTCCTGAGTGGGGGGTCGTCTGCGTGAGACTTTCTGGGATTGGGGGTCGTCTGCGTCGGACTTTCTGGGACTCGGTGTCGTCTGCGTGGGAATTTCTGGGACTGTCTCCTGGGTGGGGGGTCGTCTGTGTAGGACATTCCTGTACTGTCTCCTGGGTGGGGGGTCGTCTGCGTGTGACTTTCTGGGACTGTCTCCTTTCTGGGGGTCGTCTGCGTGGGACTTTCTGGGACAGGGGGTCTTCTGCGTGGGACTTTCTGGGACTGTCTCCTGGGTGGGGGGTCGTCTGAGTGGGACTTTGTGGGTCTGGGTATCGACTGCGTGGGACTTTCTGAGACTGTCTCCTGGGTGGGGGGTCGTCTGCGTAGGACTTTCGTGGACTGTCTCTTGGGTGGGGGGTCTTCTGCGTGGGACTTTCTGGGACTGGGTGTCGTCTGCGTGGGACTTTCTGGGAAATGTCTGCTGGGTGGGGGGTCGTCTGCGTGGGACTTTGTTGGACTGGGGGTCGTCTGTGTGGGACTTTCTGGGACAGGGGGTCGTCTGCGTGGGACTTTCTGGGACTGTCACCTGTCTGGTGGGACGTCTGCGTGGGACTTTCTGGGACTGTCTCCTGGGTGAGGGGTCGTCTGCGTGGGACTTTCTGGGACTGGATGTCGTCTGCATGGGACTTTCTGGGACTCTCTCCTGGGCTGGGTGTCGTCTGCGTTGGACTTTCTGGGAATGGGGGTCGCATGCGTGGGACTTTCTGGGTCTGTCTCCTGGGTGGGGGGGTCGTCTGCGTAGGACTTTCTGTGACTGTCTCCTGGGTGGGGGGTCGTCTGCGTGGGACTTTCTGGGACTGGAGGACGTCTGCATGGGACTTTCTGGGACTGTCTCCTGGGTGGGGGGATCGTCTGCGTGGGACTTCCTGGGACTGGGGGTCGTCTGCGTGGGACTTTCTGGGACTGGGGGTCGTCTGCGTGGGACTTTCTGGGTCTGTCTCCTGGGTGGGGGTCGTCTGCTTGGGACTTTCTGGGTCTGTCTCCTGGGTGGGGGTCGTCTGCTTGGGACTTTCTGGGACTGGGTGTCGTCTGCGTGGGACTTTCTGGGACTGGGTGTCGTCTGCGTCGGACATTCTGGGACTGTCTCCTGGGTGGGGGTCGTTTGCGTGGGACTTTTTGGGCCTGGGGGTCGTCTTCGTGGGACTTTCTGGTACTGTCTCCAGGGTGGCGGGTCTTCTGCGTGGGACTTTCTGGGAATGGGTGTCGTCTGCGTCGGACATTCTGGGACTGTCTCCTGGGTGGGGGTCGTTTGCGTGGGACTTTTTGGGCCTGGGGGTCGTCTTCGTGGGACTTTCTGGTACTGTCTCCAGGGTGGGGGTTCGTCTGCGTGGGAATTTCTGGGACAGGGGGTCGTCTGCGTTGGACTTTCTGGGACTGACTCCTGGGTGGGGGGTCGTCTGTGTGGGACTTTCTGGGACTGGGGGTCGTCTGAGTGGGACTTTCTGGGACTGGGGGTCGTCTGCGTGGGACTTTCGGTGACTGTCTCCTGAGTGGGGGGTCGTCTGCGTGAGACTTTCTGGGATTGGGGGTCGTCTGCGTCGGACTTTCTGGGACTCGGGGTCGTCTGCGTGGGAATTTCTGGGACTGTCTCCTGGGTGGGGGGTCGTCTGTTTAGGACATTCTTGTACTGTCTCCTGGGTGGGGGGTCGTCTGCGTGTGACTTTGTTGTACTGGGGTCGTCTGCGTGGGACTTTCTGGGACTGGAGTTCGTCTGCATGGTATTTCTGGGACTGTCTCCTTGGCTGGGTGTCGTCTGCGTTGGACTTTCTGGGACTGTCTCCTGGGTGGGGGGTCCTCTGCGTGGGACTTTCTGGGAATGGGGGTCGCATGCGTGGGACTTTCTGGGTCTGTCTCCTGGGTGGGGGGGTCGTCTGCGTAGGACTTTCTGGGACAGGGGGTCGTCTGCGTGGGACTTTCTGGGACTGTCTCCTGTCTGGTGGGACGTCTGCGTGGGACTTTCTGGGACTGTCTCCTGGGTGAGGGGTCGTCTGCGTGGGACTTTCTGGGACTGGATGTCGTCTGCATGGGACTTTCTGGGACTCTCTCCTGGGCTGGGTGTCGTCTGCGTTGGACTTTCTGGGAATGGGGGTCGCATGCGTGGGACTTTCTGGGTCTGTCTCCTGGGTGGGGGGGTCGTCTGCGTAGGTCTTTCTGTGACTGTCTCCTGGGTGGGGGGTCGTCTGCGTGGGACTTTCTGGGACTGGAGGACGTCTGCATGGGACTTTCTGGGACTGTCTCCTGGGTGGGGGGATCGTCTGCGTGGTACTTCCTGGGACTGGGGGTCGTCTGCGTGGGACTTTCTGGGACTGGGGGTCGTCTGCGTGGGACTTTCTGGGTCTGTCTCCTGGGTGGGGGTCGTCTGCTTGGGACTTTCTGGGTCTGTCACCTGGGTGGGGGTCGTCTGCTTGGGACTTTCTGGGACTGGGTGTCGTCTGCGTGGGACTTTCTGGGACTGGGTGTCGTCTGCGTGGGACTTTCTGGGACTGTCTCCTGGGTGGGGGGTCCTCTGCGTGGGACTTTCTGGGAATGGGGGTCGTCTGCGTGGGACTTTCTGGGTCTGTCTCCTGGGTGGGGGGTCGTCTGCGTAGGACTTTCTGGGACAGGGGGTCGTCTGCGTGGGACTTTCTGGGACGGTCTCCTGTCTGTTGGGACGTCTGCGTGGGACTTTCTGGGACTGGATGTCGTCTGCATGGGACTTTCTGGGACTCTCTCCTGGGCTGGGTGTCGTCTGCGTTGGACTTTCTGGGAATGGGGGTCGCATGCGTGGGACTTTCTGGGTCTGTCTCCTGGGTGGGGGGGTCGTCTGCGTAGGACTTTCTTGGACTGTCTCCTGGGTGGGGGGGTTGTCAGCGTGGGTCTTTCTGGGACTGGGGGTCGTCTGCGTGGGACTTTCTGGGACTGGGGGTCGTCTGCGTGGGACTTTCTGGGACTGTCTCCTGAGTGAGGGGTCGTCTGCGTGGGACTTTCTGTGACTGTCTCCTGGGTGGGGTCCGTCTGCGTGGGACTTTCTGGGACTGGGTGTCGTCTGCGTCGGACGTTCTGGGACTGTCTCCTGGGTGGTGGGTCGTCTGCGTGGGACTTTCTGGGACTGGGGGGCGTCTGCGTGGGACTTTCTAGGACTGTCTCCTGGGTGGGGGGTCGTCTGCGTGGGACTTTCTGGGAATGGGGGTCGTCTGCGTGGGACTTTCTGGGACTGTCTCCTGGGTGGGGGCACGTGTGTGTGGGACTTTCTGGGACTGGAGCTCGTCTGCGTGGGACTTTCTGGGACTGTCTCCTGTCTGGGGGGTCGTCTGCGTGGGACTTTCTGGTACTGTCTCCAGGGTGGGGGTCGTCTGCGTGGGAATTTCTGGGACAGGGGGTCGTCTGCGTGGGACTTTCTGGGACTGACTCCTGGGTGGGGGGTCGTCTGTGTGGGACTTTCTGGGACTGGGGGTCGTCTGAGTGGGATTTTCTTGGACTGGGGGTCGTCTGCGTGGGACTTTCTGGGACTGTCTCCTGGGTGTGGTTGTCGTCTGCGTAGGACTTTCTTGGACTGTCTCCTGGGTGGGGGGTCGTCTGCGTGGGACTTTCTGTGACTGGGGGTCGTCTGCGTGGGACTTTCTGGGAATGGGGGTCGTCTGCGTGGGACTTTCTGGGAGTGTCTCCTGGGTGGGGGGTCGTCTGCGTAGGACTTTCTTGTACTGTCTCCTGTGTGGGGGGTCGTCTGCGTGGGACTTTCTGGGACTGGGGATCGTCTGCGTGGGACTTTCTGGGACTGTCGCTTGGGTGGGGGGTCGTCTGCGTGGGATTTTCTGGGATTGGGGGTCGTCTGCGTTGGACATTCTGGGACTGGGGGTCGTCTGCGTGGGACATTCTGGGACTGGGGGTCATCTGCGTGGGACTTTCTGGGTCTGGTGGTCGTCTGCGTGGGACTTTCTTGGACTGTCTTCTGGGTGGGTGGTCGTCTGCGTGGGACTTTCTGGGACTGGGGGTCGTCTGCGTGGGACTTTCTTGGACTGTCTCCTGGGTGGCGGGTCGTCTAAGTGGGACTTTCTGGGACTGGGGCTCGTCTGCGTGGGACTTCCTGGGACTGTCTCCTGGGTGGTGGGTCGTCTGCGTGGGACTTTCTGTGACTGTCTCCTGGGTGGGGGGTCGTCTGCGTGGGACTTTCTGGGACTGTAGGACGTCTGCATGGGACATTCTGGGACTGTCTCCTGGGTGGGGGGATCGTCTGCGTGGGACTTCCTGGGACTGAGGGTCGTCTGCGTCGGACTTTCTGGGACTGGGGGTCGTCTGCGTGGGAATTTCTGGGACTGGGGGTCGTCTGCGTGGGACTTTCTGGGTCTGTCTCCTGGGTGGGGGTCGTCTGCTTGGGACTTTCTGGGACTGCGTGTCGTCTGCGTGGGACTTTCTGGGACTGGGTGTCGTCTGCGTCGGGCATTCTGGGACTGTCTCCTGGGTGGGGGTCGTTTGCGTGGGACTTTTTGGGACTGGGGGTCGTCTTCGTGGGACTTTCTGGTACTGTCTCCAGGGTGGCGGGTCTTCTGCGTGGGACTTTCTGGGACTGTCTCCTGGGTGGGGGGTCGTCTGTGTGGGACTTTCGGGGACTGGGTGTCGTCTGAGTGCCACATTCTGGGACTGGGAGTCGTCTGCGTAGAACTTTCGGGGACTGTCTCCTGGGTGGGGGGTCGTCTGCGTGGGACTTTCTGGGACTGGGGGTCGTCTGCGTGGGACTTTCTGGGACTGGGGGTCGTCTGCGTGGGACTTTCTGGTACTGTCTCCTGTCTTGGGGGTCGTCTGCGTGGGAATTTCAGGGACTGGGTATCGTCTGCGTGGGACTTTCTTGGACTGACTCCTGGATGGGGGGTCGTATGTGTGGGACTTTCTGGGACTGGGGTCCTGTGAGTCGGACTTTCTGGGACTGGGGGTCGTCTGCGTGGGACTTTCTGGGACTGTCTCCTGGGTGGGGGTTCGTCTGCGTGGGAATTTCTGGGACAGGGGGTCGTCTGCGTTGGACTTTCTGGGACTGACTCCTGGGTGGGGGGTCGTCTGTGTGGGACTTTCTGGGACTGGGGTTCGTCTGCGTGGGACTTTCGGTGACTGTCTCCTGGGTGGGGGGTCGTCTGCGTGGGAATTTCTGGGACAGGGGGTCGTCTGCGTTGGACTTTCTGGGACTGACTCCTGGGTGGGGGGTCGTCTGAGTGGGACTTTCTGGGACTGGGGGTCGTCTGCGTGGGACTTTCGGTGACTGTCTCCTGGTTGGGGGGTCGTCTGCGTAGGACTTTCTTGGACTGTCTCCTGAGTGGGGGGTCGTCTGCGTGAGACTTTCTGGGATTGGGGGTCGTCTGCGTCGGACTTTCTGGGAGTCGGGGTCGTCTGCGTGGGAATTTCTGGGACTGTCTCCTGGGTGGGGGGTCGTCTGTGTAGGACATTCTTGTACTGTCTCCTGGGTGGGGTTCGTCTGCGTGTGACTTTCTGGGACTGGGGGTCGTCTGCGTGGGAATTTCTGGGACTGTCTCCTGGGTGGGGGGTCGTCTGTGTAGGACATTCTTGTACTGTCTCCTGGGTGGGGGGTCGTCTGAGTGGGACTTTGTGGGTCTGGGTATCGACTGCGTGGGACTTTCTGGGACTGTCTCCTGGGTGGGGGGTCGTCTGCGTAGGACTTTCTTGTACTGTCTCTTGGGTGGGGGGTCTTCTGCGTGGGACTTTCTGGGACTGGGGGTGGTCTGCGTGGGACTTTCTGGGACTTGGTGTCGTCTGCGTCGGACTTTCTGGGACTCTCTCCTGGGCTGGGTGTCGTCTGCGTGGGACTTTCTGGGACTGTCGCCTCGGTTGGGGGTCGTCTGCGTGGGACTTTCTGGGACTGGGGGTCGTCTGCGTGGGACTTTCTGGGACTGTCACCTGGGTGGGGGGGGTCGTCTGCGTGGGACTTTCTGGGAGTGGGGGTCGTCTGCGTGGGACTTTCTGGGACTGTCTCCTGGTGGGGGTCGTCTGCGTGGGACTTTCTGGTACTGGGGGTCGTCTGCGTGGGACTTTCTGGTACTGTCTCCTCTGGTGGGTCGTCTGCGCTGGACTTTCTGGGACTGTCTCCTGAGTGAGGGGTCGTCTGCGTGGGACTTGCTGGGACTGGAGGTCGTCTGCGTGGGACTTTCTGTGACTGTCTCCTGGGTGGGGTCCGTCTGCGTGGGACTTTCTGGGACTGGGTGTCGTCTGCGTCGGACATTCTGGGACTGTCTCCTAGGTGGTGGGTCGTCTGCGTGGGACTTTCTGGGACTGGGGGTCGTCTGCGTGGGACTTTCTAGGACTGTCTCCTGGGTGGGGGGTCGTCTGCGTGGGACTTTCTGGGAATGGGGGTCGTCTGCGTGGGACTTTCTGGGACTGTCTCCTGGGTGGGGGCTCGTCTGCGTGGGACTTTCTGGGACTGGAGCTCGTCTGCGTGGGACTTTCTGGTACTGTCTCCAGGGTGGGGGATCGTCTGCGTGGGAATTTCTGGGACAGGGGGTCTTCTGCGTGGGACTTTCTGGGACTGACTCCTGGGTAGGGGGTCGTCTGTGTGGGACTTTCTGGGACTGGGTGTCGTCTGAGTGGGATTTTCTGGGACTGGGGGTCGTCTGCGTGGGACTTTCTGGGACTGTCTCCTGGGTGTGGTTGTCGTCTGCGTCGGACTTTCTTGGACTGTCTCCTGGGTGGGGGGTCGTCTGCGTGGGACTTTCTGTGACTGGGGGTCGTCTGCGTGGGACTTTCTGGGACTGGGGGTCGTCTGCGTGGGACTTTCTGGGAGTGTCTCCTGGGTGGGGGGTCGTCTGCGTAGGACTTTCTTGTACTGACTCCTGGGTGGGGGGTCGTCTGCGTGGGACTTTCTGGGACTGGGGGTTTTCTGCGTGGGTCTTTCTGGGACTGTCTCCTGGGTGGGGGGTCGTCTGCGTAGGACTTTCTTGTACTGACTCCTGGGTGGGGGGTCGTCTGCGTAGGACTTTCTTGTACTGACTCCAGGGTGGGGGGTCGTCTGTGTGGGACTTTCTGGGACTGGGGATCGTCTACGTGGGACTTTCTGGGACTGGGGGTCATCTGCGTGGGACTTTCTGGGACTGGGGGTCGTCTGCGTGGGACTTTCTGGGATTGTCTCCTGTCTGGGGGGTCGACTGCGTGGGACTTTCTGGGACTGGGGGTCGTCTGCGTGGGTCTTTCTGGGACTGTCTCCTGGGTGGGGTTCGTCTGCGTGGGACTTTGTGGGACTGTCTTCTAGGTGGTGTGTCGTCTGCGTGGGACTTTCTGGCACTGTCGCTTGGGTGGGGTTCGTCTGCGTGGGACTTTCTGGGATTGGGGGTCGTCTGCGTGGGACCTTCTGGGACTGGGGGTCGTCTGCGTGGGACATTCTGGGACTGGGGGTCATCTGCGTGGGACTTTCTGGGACTGGTGGTCGTCTGCGTGGGACTTTCTTGGACTGTCTCCTGGGTGGGTGGTCGTCTGCGTGGGACTTTCTGGGACTGGGGGTCGTCTGCGTGGGACTTTCTGGGACTGGGGGTCGTCTGCGTGGGACTTTCTGTGACTGTCTCCTGGGTGTGGGGTCGTCTACGCGGGACTTTCTGGGACTGGGGCTCGTCAGCGTGGGACTTCCTGGGACTGTCTCCTGGGTCGGTGGATCGTCTGCGTGGGACTTCCTGGGACTGGGGGTCGTCTGCGTGGGACTTTCTGGGACAGGGGGTCTTCTGCGTGGGACTTTCTGGGACTGACTCCTGGGTAGGGGGTCGTCTGTGTGGGACTTTCTGGGACTGGGGGTCGTCTGAGTGGGATTTTCTGGGACTGGGGGTCGTCTGCGTGGGACTTTCTGGGACTGTCTCCTGGGTGTGGTTGTCGTCTGCGTCGGACTTTCTTGGACTGTCTCCTGGGTGGGGGGTCGTCTGCGTGGGACTTTCTGTGACTGGGGGTCGTCTGCGTGGGACTTTCTGGGACTGGGGGTCGTCTGCGTGGGACTTTCTGGGAGTGTCTCCTGGGTGGGGGGTCGTCTGCGTAGGACTTTCTTGTACTGACTCCTGGGTGGGGGGTCGTCTGCGTGGGACTTTCTGGGACTGGGGGTTTTCTGCGTGGGTCTTTCTGGGACTGTCTCCTGGGTGGGGGGTCGTCTGCGTAGGACTTTCTTGTACTGACTCCTGGGTGGGGGGTCGTCTGCGTGGGACTTTCTTGTACTGACTCCAGGGTGGGGGGTCGTCTGTGTGGGACTTTCTGGGACTGGGGATCGTCTACGTGGGACTTTCTGGGACTGGGGGTCATCTGCGTGGGACTTTCTGGGACTGGGGGTCGTCTGCGTGGGACTTTCTGGGATTGTCTCCTGTCTGGGGGGTCGACTGCGTGGGACTTTCTGGGACTGGGGGTCGTCTGCGTGGGTCTTTCTGGGACTGTCTCCTGGGTGGGGTTCGTCTGCGTGGGACTTTGTGGGACTGTCTTCTAGGTGGTGTGTCGTCTGCGTGGGACTTTCTGGCACTGTCGCTTGGGTGGGGTTCGTCTGCGTGGGACTTTCTGGGATTGGGGGTCGTCTGCGTGGGACCTTCTGGGACTGGGGGTCGTCTGCGTGGGACATTCTGGGACTGGGGGTCATCTGCGTGGGACTTTCTGGGACTGGTGGTCGTCTGCGTGGGACTTTCTTGGACTGTCTCCTGGGTGGGTGGTCGTCTGCGTGGGACTTTCTGGGACTGGGGGTCGTCTGCGTGGGACTTTCTGGGACTGGGGGTCGTCTGCGTGGGACTTTCTGTGACTGTCTCCTGGGTGTGGGGTCGTCTACGCGGGACTTTCTGGGACTGGGGCTCGTCAGCGTGGGACTTCCTGTGACTGTCTCCTGGTTCGGTGGATCGTCTGCGTGGGACTTCCTGGGACTGGGGGTCGTCTGCGTGGGACTTTCTGGGACTGGGGGTCATCTGCGTTGGACTTTCTGGGAGTGGGGGTCGTCTGCGTGGGACTTTCTTGGACTGTCTCCTGTCTGGGGGGTCGTCTGCGTGGGACTTTCTGGGACTGGGGGTCGTCTGCGTGGATCTTTCTGGGACTGTCTCCTGGGTGGGGGTCGTCTGCGTGGGAGTTTGTGGGACTGTCGCTTGGGTGGGGTTCGTCTGCGTGGGACTTTCTGGGATTGGGGTTTGTCTGCGTGGGACCTTCTGAGACTGGGGGTCGTCTGCGTGGGACATTCTGGGACTGGGGGTCATCTGCGTGGGACTTTCTGGGACTGGTGGTCGTCTGCGTGGGACTTTCTTGGACTGTCTCCTGGTTGGGTGGTCGTCTGCGTGGGACTTTCTGGGACTGGGGGTCGTCTGCGTGGGACTTTCTGGGACTGGGGGTCGTCTGCGTGGGACTTTCTGTGACTGTCTCCTGGGTGGGGGTCGTCTACGTAAGACTTTCTGGGACTGGGGCTCGTCTGCGTGGGACTTCCTGGGACTGTCTCCTGTCTGGTGGGTCGTCTGCGTGGGACTTTCTGTGACTGTCTCCTGGGTGGGGGGTCGTGTACGTGGGACTTTCTGGGACTGGAGCTCGTCTGCATGGGACTTTCTGGGACTGTCTCCTGGGTGGGGGGATCGTCTGCGTGGGACTTCCTGGGACTGGGGGTCGTCTGCGTGGGACTTTCTGGGACTGGGTTCATCTGCGTGGGACTTTCTGGGACTGGGGGTCATCTGCGTGGGACTTTCTGGGACTGGTGGTCGTCTGCGTGGGACTTTCTTGGACTGTCTCCTGGGTGGGGGGTCGTCTGCGTAGGACTTTCTGGGACTGGGGGTCGTCTGCGTGGGACTTTTTGGGACTGGGGTTCGTCTGCGTGGGACTTTCTTGGACTGTCTCCTGGGTGGGGGGTCGTCTACGTGGGACTTTCTGGGACTGGGGCTCGTCTGCGTGGGACTTTCTGGGACTGTCTCCTGTCTGGTGGGTCGTCCGCGTGGGACTTTCTGTGACTGTCTCCTGTTTGGGTGTTCGACTGCGTGAGACTTTCTGGGATTGGAGGTCGTCTGCATGGGACTTTCTGGGACTGTCTCCAGGGTGGGATGTCGTCTGCGTGAGACTTTCTGGGACTGGGGGTCGTCTGCGTGGGACTTTCTGGGACAAGGGGTCGTCTGCGTGGGACTTTCTGGGACTGTCTCCTGTCTGGTGGGTCGTCTGCGTGGGACTTTCTGTGACTGTCTCCTGGGTGGGGGATCGTCTGCGTGGGACTTTCTGGGACTGGAGGTCGTCTGCATGGGACTTTCTGGGACTGTCTCCTGGGTGGGGGGATCCTCTGCGTGTGACTTTCTGGGACTGGGGGTCGTCTGCGTAGGACTTTCTGGGACTGCGGTTCGTCTGCGTGGGACTTTCTGGGACGTGGGGTCGTCTGCGTGGGACTTTCTGGGTCTGTCTTTTGGGTGGGGGGATCGTCTGCGTGGGACTTCCTGGGACTGGGGGTCGTCTGCGTGGGACTTTCTGGGACTGGGGGTCGTCTGCGTGGGACTTTCTGGGTCTGTCTCCTGGGTGGGGGTCGTCTGCTTGGGACTTTCTGGGTCTGTCACCTGGGTGGGGGTCGTCTGCTTGGGACTTTCTGGGACTGGGTGTCGTCTGCGTGGGACTTTCTGGGACTGGGTGTCGTCTGCGTGGGACTTTCTGGGACTGTCTCCTGGGTGGGGTTCGTCTGCGTGGGACTTTTTGGGACTGGGGGTCGTCTTCGTGGGAGTTTCTGGGACTGTCTCCTGACTGATGGGTCGTCTGCGTGACACTGTCTGGGACTGTCTCCTGGGTGAGGGGTCGTCTGCGTGGGACTCTCTGTGACTGGTGGTCGTCTGCATGGGACTTTCTGGGACTTTCTGGGACTGTCTCCTGGGCTGGGTGTCGTCTGCGTTGGACTTTCTGTGACTGTCTCCTGGGTGGGGGCCGTCTGCCTGGGACTTTCTGGGACTGGGTGTCGTCTGCGTCGGACTTTCTGGGACTGTCTCCTGGGTGGGGGGTCGTCTGCGTGGGACTTTCTGGGACTGGGGGTCGTCTGCGTTGGACTTTCTGGGACTGTCTCCTGTCTGGAGGGTCGTCTGCGTGGGACTTTCTGGGACTGTCTCCTGGGTGAGGGGTCGTCTGCATGGGACTTTCGGGGACTCTCTCCTGGGCTGGGTGTCCTCTGCGTTGGACTTTCTGGGAATGGGGGTCGTCTGCGTGGGACTTTCTGGGACTGTCACCTTGGTGGGGTGTCGTCTGCGTGGGACTTTCTGGGAGTGGGGGTCGTCTGCGTGGGACTTTCTGGGACTGTCTCCTGTCTGGGGGGTCGTCTGCGTGGGACTTTCTGGGACTGGGGGTCGTCTGCGTGGGTCTTTCTGTGACTGTCTCCTGGGTGGGTGTCGTCTGCGTGTGACTGTCTTCTAGGTGGTGGGTCGTCTGCGTTGGAATTTCTGGGACTGTCGCCTGGGTGGGGGGTCGTGTGCGTGGGACTTTCTGGGACTGTCGCCTCGGTGGGGGGTCGTGTGCGTGGGACTTTCTGGGACTGTCTCCTGCGTGGGGGGTCGTCTGCGTGGGAATTTCTGGGACAGGGTGTCGTCTGCCTGGGACTTTCTAGGACTGACTCCTGGGTGGGGGGTCGTCTGTGTGGGACATTCTGGGACTGGAGTTCGTCTGCGTGGGACTTTCTGGGACTGGGGGTCGTCTGCGTGGGACTTTCTGGGACTGTCTCCTGGGTGGGGGGTCGTCTGCGTGGGAATTTCTGGGACTGGGGGTCGTCTGCCTGGGACTTTCTACGACTGACTCCTGGGTGGGGGGTCGTCTGTGTGGGACTTTCTGGGACTGGGGTTCGTCTGCGTGGGACTTTCTGGGACTGGGGGTCGTCTGCGTGGTACTTTCTGGGACTGTCTCCTGGGTGGGGTGTCGACTGTTGGGACTTTCTGCGACTGTCTCCTGGATTGGGAGTCGTCGGCGTGGGACCTTCTGGGACTGGGGGTCATCTGCGTGGGACTTTCTTGTACTGGGGGACGTCTGCATGGACTTTCTGGGACTGTCTCATGGGTGGGGGTCGTCTGCGTGGGACATTCTGGGACTGGGGCTCGTCTGCGTGGGACTTGCTGGGACTGGAGGTCGTCTGCATGGGACTTTCTGGGACTGTCTCCTGGGCTGGGTGTCGTCTGCGTTGGACTTTCTGGGAATGGGGGTCGTCTGCGTGGGACTTTCTGAGACTGTCTACTGGGTGGGGGGGGGTCGCCTGCGTAGGACTTTCTTGGACTGTCTCCTTGGTGGGGGGTCGTCTGGGTGGGACTTTCTGGGAATGGGGATCGTCTGCGTGGGACTTTCTGGGACTGGTGGTCGTCTGCGTGGGACTTTCTGGGACTGTCTCCTGGGTGGGGGGTCGTCTGCGTGGGACGTTCTGGGACTGGGGGTCGTCTGCGTGGGACTTTCTGGGACTGTCTCCTGGGTGGGGTGTCGACTGTTGGGACTTTCTGCGACTGTCTCCTGGATTGGGAGTCGTCGGCGTGGGACCTTCTGGGACTGGGGGTCATCTGCGTGGGACTTTCTTGTACTGGGGGACGTCTGCATGGACTTTCTGGGACTGTCTCTTGGGTGGGGGTCGTCTGCGTGGGACATTCTGGGACTGGGGCTCGTCTGCGTGGGACTTGCTGGGACTGGAGGTCGTCTGCATGGGACTTTCTGGGACTGTCTCCTGGGCTGGGTGTCATCTGCGTGGGACTTTCTGGGACTGGTGGTCGTCTGCGTGGGACTTTCTTGGACTGTCTCCTGGGTGGGGTTCGTCTGCGTGGGACTTTCTGGGACTGGGGGTCGTCTGCGTTGGACTTTCTTGGACTGTCTCCTGGGTGGGGGTCGTCTACGTGGGACTTTCTGGGACTTGGGCTCGTCTGCGTGGGACTTCCTGGGACTGTCTCCTGTCTGGTGGGTCGTCTGCGTGGGACTTTCTGTGACTGTCTCATGGGTGGGGGGTCGTCTGCCTGGGACTTTCTGGGACTGGAGGTCGTCTGCATGGGACTTTCTGGGACTGTCTCCTGGGTGGAGGGATCGTCTGCGTGGGACTTCCTGGGACTGGGGGTCGTCTGCGTGGGACTTTCTGGGACTGGGACTCGTCTGCGTGGTAATTTCTGGGACTGGGGCTCGTCTGCGTGGGACTTTCTGGGTCTGTCTCCTGGGTGGGGGTCGTCTGCTTGGGACTTTCTGGGACTGGGTGTCGTCTGCGTGGGACTTTCTGGGACTGGGGGTCGTCTGCGTGGGACTTTCTGGGACTGCGGTTCGTCTACGTGGGACTTTCTGGGACGTGGGGTCGTCTGCGTGGGACTTTCTGGGTCTGTCTTTTGGGTGGGGGTCGTCTGCTTTGGACTTTCTGGGACTGGGTGTCGTCTGCGTGGGACTTTCTGGGACTGGGTGTCGTCTGCGTCGGACTTTCTGGGACTGTCTCCTGGGTGGGGGTCGTTTGCTTGGGACTTTTTGGGACTGGGGGTCGTCTTCGTGGGACTTTCTGGGACTGTCTCCTGGGTGGGGTTCGTCTGCGTGGGACTTTCTGGCACTGTCGCTTTGGTGGGGGGTCGTCTGCGTGAGGATTTCTGGGATTGGGGGTCGTCTGCGTGGGAACTTCTGGGACTGGGGGTCGTTTGCGTGGGACCTTCTGGGACTGGGGGTCATCTGCGTGGGACTTTCTGGGACTGGTGGTCGTCTGCGTGGGACTTTCTGGGACTGGGTGTCGTCTGCGTCGGACTTTCTGGCACTGTCTCCTGGGTGGGGGTCGTCTGCGTGGGACTTTTTGTGACTGGGGGTCGTCTTCGTGGGACTTTCTGGGACTGTCTCCTGTCTGGTGGGTCGTCTGCGTGGGACTTTCTTGGACTGTCTCCTGGGTGAGGGGTCGTCTGCGTGGGACTTTCTGGGACTGGTGGTCGTCTGCATGGGACTTTCTAGGACTGTCTCCTGGGTTGGGTGTCGTCTGCGTTGGACTTTCTGTGACTGTCTCCTGGGTGGGGGCCGTCTGCCTGGGACTTTCTGGGACTGGGTGTCGTCTGCGTCGGACATTCTGGGTCTGTCTCCAGGGTGGGGGGTCGTCTGCGTGGGACTTTCTGGGACTGGGGGTCGTCTGCGTGGGACTTTCTGGGACTGTCTCCTGTCTGGTGGGTCGTCTGCGTGGGACTTTCTGGGACTGTCTCCTGGGTGAGGGGTCGTCTGCGTGGGACATTCTGGGACTGGAGGTCGTCTGCATGGGACTTTCTGGGACTGTCTCCTGGGTGGGGGGTCGTCTGCGTTGCTCTTTCTGTGACTGTCTCCTGGGTGGGTGCCGTCTGCGTGGGACTTTCTGGGACTGGGTGTCGTCTGCGTCGGACTTTCTGGGACTGTCTCCTGGTCGGGGGGTCGTCTGCGTGGGACTTTCTGGGAATGGCGGTCGTCTGCGTGGGACTTTCTGGGACTGTCTCCTGTTTGGGTGTTCGACTGCGTGGGACTTTCTGGGACTGGGGGTCCTCTGCGTGGGACTTTCTGGTACTGTCTCCTGTCTGGGGGGTCGGCTGCGTGGGACTTTCTGGTACTGTCTCCTGGGTGGGATGTCGTCTGCGTGAGACTTTCTGGGACTGGGGGTCGTCTGCGTGGGACTTTCTGGGAAAAGGGGTCGTCTGCGTGGGACGTTCTTGGACTGTCTCCTGGGTGGGGGTCGTCTACGTGGGACTTCCTGGGAATGGGGGTCGTCTGCGTGGGACTTTCTGGGACTGGGACTCGTCTGCGTGGTAATTTCTGGGACTGGGGGTCGTCTGCGTGGGACTTTCTGGGTCTGTCTCCTGGGTGGGGGTCGTCTGCTTGGGACTTTCTGGGACTGGGTGTCGTCTGCGTGGGACTTTCTGGGACTGGGTGTCGTCTGCGTCGGACTTTCTGGGACTGTCTCCTGGGTGGGGGTCGTCTGCGTGGGACTTTTTGTGACTGGGGGTCGTCTTCGTGGGACTTTCTGGGACTGTCTCCTGTCTGGTGGGTCGTCTGCGTGGGACTTTCTGGGACTGTCTCCTGGGTGAGGGGTCGTCTGCGTGGGACTTTCTGGGACTGGTGGTCGTCTGCATGGGACTTTCTGGGACTGTCTCCTGGGCTGGGTGTCGTCTGCGTTGGACTTTCTGTGACTGTCTACTGGGTGGGGGCCGTCTGCCTGGGACTTTCTGGGACTGGGTGTCGTCTGCGTCGGACATTCTGGGTCTGTCTCCAGGGTGGGGGGTCGTCTGCGTGGGACTCTCTGGGACTGGGGATCGTCTGCGTGGGACTTTCTGGGACTGTCTCCTGTCTGGTGGGTCGTCTGCGTGGGACTTTTTGTGACTGGGGGTCGTCTTCGTGGGACTTTCTGGGACTGTCTCCTGTCTGGTGGGTCGTCTGCGTGGGACATTCTGGGACTGTCTCCTGGGTGGGGGATCGTCTGCGTGGGACTTTCTGGGACTGGGGGTCGTCTGCGTGGGACTTTCTGGGACAAGGGGTCGTCTGCGTGGGACTTTCTTGGACTGTCTCCTGGGTGGGGGTCGTCTACGTGGGACTTCCTGGGAATGGGGGTCGTCTGCGTGGGACTTTCTGGGACTGGGACTCGTCTGCGTGGTAATTTCTGGGACTGGGGGTCGTCTGCGTGGGACTTTCTGGGTCTGTCTCCTGGGTGGGGGTCGTCTGCTTGGGACTTTCTGGGACTGGGTGTCGTCTGCGTGGGACTTTCTGGGACTGGGTGTCGTCTGCGTCGGACTTTCTGGGACTGTCTCCTGGGTGGGGGTCGTCTGCGTGGGACTTTTTGTGACTGGGGGTCGTCTTCGTGGGACTTTCTGGGACTGTCTCCTGTCTGGTGGGTCGTCTGCGTGGGACTTTCTGGGACTGTCTCCTGGGTGAGGGGTCGTCTGCGTGGGACTTTCTGGGACTGGTGGTCGTCTGCATGGGACTTTCTAGGACTGTCTCCTGGGCTGGGTGTCGTCTGCGTGGGACTTTCTGTGACTGGGTGTAGTCTGTGTCGGACATTCTGGGTCTGTCTCCAGGGTGGGGGGTCGTCTGCGTGGGACTTTCTGCGACTGGGGGTCGTCTGCGTGGGACTTTCTGGGACTGTCTCCTGTCTGGTGGGTCGTCTGCGTGGGACTTTCTGGGACTGTCTCCTGGGTGAGGGGTCGTCTGCGTGGGACATTCTGGGACTGGAGGTCGTCTGCATGGGACTTTCTGGGACTGTCTCCTGGGTGGGGGGTCGTCTGCGTTGCTCTTTCTGTGACTGTCTCCTGGGTGGGTGCCGTTTGCGTGGGACTTTCTGGGACTGGGTGTCGTCTGCATGGGACTTTCTGGGACTGTCTCCTGGGTGGGGGGATCGTCTGCGTGGGACTTCCTGGGACTGGGGGTCGTCTGCGTGGGACTTTCTGGGACTGGGACTCGTCTGCGTGGTAATTTCTGGGACTGGGGGTCGTCTGCGTGGGACTTTCTGGGTCTGTCTCCTGGGTGGGGGTCGTCTGCTTGGGACTTTCTGGGACTGGGTGTCGTCTGCGTGGGACTTTCTGGGACTGGGTGTCGTCTGCGTCGGACTTTCTGGCACTGTCTCCTGGGTGGGGGTCGTCTGCGTGGGAATTTCTGGGACAGGGGGTCGTCTGCGTGGGACTTTCTGGGACTGACTCCTGGGTCGGGAGTCGTCTGTGTGGGAGTTTCTGGGACTGGGGGTCGTCTGAGTGGGACTTTCTGGGACTGGGGGTTGTCTGCGTCGGACTTTCTGGGACTGTCTCCTATATGAGGGGGTCTTCTGCGTAGGACTTTCTTGGACTGTCTCCTGGGTGGGGGGTCGTCTGCGTAGGACTTTCTGGGACTGGGGATCGTCTGCGTGGGACTTTCTGGGACTGTCTCCTCTCTGGGGTGTCGTCTGCGTGGGACTTTCTGGGACTGGGGTTTTTCTGGTGGGTCTTTCTGGGACTGTCTCCTGGGTGGGGGTCGTCTGCGTGGGACTTTGTGGGACTGTCTTCTAGGCGGTGGGTCGTCTGCGTGGGACTTTCTGGGACTGTCGCCTGGGTGGGGGGTCGTCTGCGTGGGACTTTCTGGGACTGGGGGTCGTCTGCGTGGGACTTTCTGGGACTGTCTCCTCTCTGGGGTGTCGTCTGCGTGGGACTTTCTGGGACTGGGGTTTTTCTGGTGGGTCTTTCTGGGACTGTCTCCTGGGTGGGGGTCGTCTGCGTGGGACTTTGTGGGACTGTCTTCTAGGCGGTGGGTCGTATGCGTAGGACTTTCTGGGACTGGGGGTCGTGCGTGGGACTTTCTGGGACTGTCTCCTGTCTCGTGGGTCCTCTGCGTGGGACTTTCTGGGACTGTCTCCTGGGTGAGGGGTCGTCTGCGTGGGACTTTCTGGGACTGGAGATCGTCTGCATGGGACTTTCTGGGACTCTCTCCTGGGCTGGGTGTCGTCTCCGTTGGACTTTCTGGGAATGGGGGTCGTCTGCGTGGGACTTTCTGGGACTGTCTCCTGCGTGGGGGGGGGTCGTCTGCGTAGGACTTTCTTGGACTGTCTCCTGGGTGGTGGGTCGTCTGCGTGGGACTTTCTGTGACTGGGGGTGGTCTGCGTGGGACTTTCTGTGACTGGGGCTGGTCAGCGTGGGACATTCTGGGACTGGGTGTCGTCTGCGTGGGACTTTCTGGGAAATGTCTGCTGGGTGGGGGGTCGTCTACGTGGGACGTTGTGGGACTGGGGGTCATCTGCGTGGGACTTTCTGGGACTGGGGGTCGTCTGCTTGGGACTTTCTGGTACTGGGGGTCGTCTGTGTGGGACTTTCTGGGTCTGTCTCCTGGGTGGGGGTCGTCTGCTTGGGACTTTCTGGGACTGGGTGTCGTCTGCGTGGGACTTTCTGGGACTGGGTGTCGTCTGCGTCGGACTTTCTGGGACTGTCTCCTGGGTGGGGGTCGTCTGCGTGGGACTTTTTAGGACTGGGGGTCGTCTTCGTGGGACTTTCTGGGACTGTCTCCTGTCTGGTGGGTCGTCTGCGTGGGACTTTCTGGGACTGGGGGTCGTCTGCGTGGGACTTTCTGGCACTGTCGCTTTGGTGGGGGGTCGTCTGCGTGAGACTTTCTGGGATTGGGGGTCGTCTGCGTGGGAACTTCTGGGACTGGGGGTCGTTTGCGTGGGACCTTCTGGGACTGGGGGTGATCTGCGTGGGACTTTCTGGGACTGGTGGTCGTCTGCGTGGGACTTTCTTGGACTGTCTCCTGTCTGGTGGGTCGTCTGCGTGGGACTTTCTGGGACTGTCTCCTGGGTGAGGGGTCGTCTGCGTGGGACATTCTGGGACTGGAGGTCGTCTGCATGGGACTTTCTGGGACTGTCTCCTGGGTGGGGGGTCGTTTGCGTTGCTCTTTCTGTGACTGTCTCCTGGGTGGGTGCCGTCTGCGTGGGACTTTCTGGGACTGTGTGTCGTCTGCGTCGGACTTTCTGGGACTGTCTCCTGGGTGGGGGGTCGTCTGCGTGTGACTTTCTGGGAATGGCGGTCGTCTGCGTGGGACTTTCTGGGACTGTCTCCTGTTTGGGTGTTCGACTGCGTGGGACTTTCTGGGACTGGGGGTCCTCTGCGTGGGACTTTCTGGAACTGTCTCCTGTCTGGGGGGTCGGCTGCGTGGGACTTTCTGGTACTGTCTCCAGGGTGGGATGTCGTCTGCGTGAGACTTTCTGGGACTGGGGGTCGTCTGCGTGGGACTTTCTGGGACAAGGGGTCGTCTGCGTGGGACTTTCTTGGACTGTCTCCTGGGTGGGGGTCGTCTGCATGGGACTTTCTGGGACTGGAGGTCGTCTGCATGGGACTTTCTGGGACTGTCTCCTGGGTGGGGGGATCGTCTGCGTGGGACTTCCTGGGACTGGGGGTCGTCTGCGTGGGACTTTCTGGGACTGGGACTCGTCTGCGTGGTAATTTCTGGGACTGGGGGTCGTCTGCGTGGGACTTTCTGGGTCTGTCTCCTGGGTGGGGGTCGTCTGCTTGGGACTTTCTGGGACTGGGTGTCGTCTGCGTGGGACTTTCTGGGACTGGGTGTCGTCTGCGTCGGACTTTCTAGCACTGTCTCCTGGGTGGGGGTCGTCTGCGTGGGACTTTTTGTTACTGGGTGTCGTCTTCGTTGGACTTTCTGGGACTGTCTCCTGTCTGGTGGGTCGTCTGCGTGGGACTTTCTGGGACTGTCTCCTGGGTGAGGGGTCGTCTGCGTGGGACTTTCTGGGACTGGTGGTCGTCTGCATGGGACTTTCTAGGACTGTCTCCTGGGCTGGGTGTCGTCTGCGTGGGACTTTCTGTGACTGTCTCCTGGGTGGGGGCCCTCTGCCTGGGACTTTCTGGGACTGGGTGTCGTCTGCGTCGGACATTCTGGGTCTGTCTCCAGGGTGGGGGGTCGTCTGCGTGGGACTTTCTGGGACTGGGGGTCGTCTGCATGGGACTTTCTGGGACTGTCTCCTGTCTGGTGGGTCGTCTGCGTGGGACTTTCTGGGACTGTCTCCTGGGTGAGGGGTCGTCTGCGTGGGACATTCTGGGACTGGAGGTCGTCTGCATGGGACTTTCTGGGACTGTCTCCTGGGTGGGGGGTCGTCTGCGTTGCTCTTTCTGTGACTGTCTCCTGGGTGGGTGCCGTTTGCGTGGGACTTTCTGGGACTGGGTGTCGTCTGCATGGGACTTTCTGGGACTGTCTCCTGGGTGGGGGGATCGTCTGCGTGGGACTTCCTGGGACTGGGGGTCGTCTGCGTGGGACTTTCTGGGACTGGGACTCGTCTGCGTGGTAATTTCTGGGACTGGGGGTCGTCTGCGTGGGACTTTCTGGGTCTGTCTCCTGGGTGGGGGTCGTCTGCTTGGGACTTTCTGGGACTGGGTGTCGTCTGCGTGGGACTTTCTGGGACTGGGTGTCGTCTGCGTCGGACTTTCTGGCACTGTCTCCTGGGTGGGGGTCGTCTACGTGGGACTTTTTGTTACTGGGGGTCGTCTTCGTGGGACTTTCTGGGACTGTCTCCTGTCTGGTGGGTCGTCTGCGTGGGACTTTCTGGGACTGTCTCCTGGGTGAGGGGTCGTCTGCGTGGGACTTTCTGGGACTGGTGGTCGTCTGCATGGGACTTTCTAGGACTGTCTTCTGGGCTGGGTGTCGTCTGCGTGGGACTTTCTGGGACTGTCTCCTGGGTGGGGGCCGTCTGCCTGGGACATTCTGGGACTGGGTGTCGTCTGCGTCGGACATTCTGGGTCTGTCTCCAGGGTGGGGGGTCGTCTGCGTGGGACTTTCTGGGACTGTCTCCTGTCTGGTGGGTCGTCTGCGTGGGACTTTCTGGGACTGTCTCCTGGGTGAGGGGTCGTCTGCGTGGGACATTCTGGGACTGGAGGTCGTCTGCATGGGACTTTCTGGGACTGGGTGTCGTCTGCGTCGGACTTTCTGGGACTGGGTGTCGTCTGCGTCGGACTGTCTCCTGGGTGGGGGGTCGTCTGCGTTGCTCTTTCTGTGACTGTCTCCTGGGTGGGTGCCGTCTGCGTGGGACTTTCTGGGACTGGGTGTCGTCTGCGTCGGACTTTCTGGGACTGTCTCCTGGTCGGGGGGTCGTCTGCGTGGGACTTTCTGGGAATGGCGGTCGTCTGCGTGGGACTTTCTGGGACTGTCTCCTGTTTGGGTGTTCGACTGCGTGGGACTTTCTGGGACTGGGGGTCCTCTGCGTGGGACTTTCTGGTACTGTCTCCTGTCTGGGGGGTCGGCTGCGTGGGACTTTCTGGTACTGTCTCCTGGGTGGGATGTCGTCTGCGTGAGACTTTCTGGGACTGGGGGTCGTCTGCGTGGGACTTTCTGTGACTGTCTCCTGGGTGGGGGCCCTCTGCCTGGGACTTTCTGGGACTGGGTGTCGTCTGCGTCGGACATTCTGGGTCTGTCTCCAGGGTGGGGGGTCGTCTGCGTGGGACTTTCTGGGACTGGGGGTCGTCTGCATGGGACTTTCTGGGACTGTCTCCTGTCTGGTGGGTCGTCTGCGTGGGACTTTCTGGGACTGTCTCCTGGGTGAGGGGTCGTCTGCGTGGGACATTCTGGGACTGGAGGTCGTCTGCATGGGACTTTCTGGGACTGTCTCCTGGGTGGGGGGTCGTCTGCGTTGCTCTTTCTGTGACTGTCTCCTGGGTGGGTGCCGTTTGCGTGGGACTTTCTGGGACTGGGTGTCGTCTGCATGGGACTTTCTGGGACTGTCTCCTGGGTGGGGGGATCGTCTGCGTGGGACTTCCTGGGACTGGGGGTCGTCTGCGTGGGACTTTCTGGGACTGGGACTCGTCTGCGTGGTAATTTCTGGGACTGGGGGTCGTCTGCGTGGGACTTTCTGGGTCTGTCTCCTGGGTGGGGGTCGTCTGCTTGGGACTTTCTGGGACTGGGTGTCGTCTGCGTGGGACTTTCTGGGACTGGGTGTCGTCTGCGTCGGACTTTCTGGCACTGTCTCCTGGGTGGGGGTCGTCTACGTGGGACTTTTTGTTACTGGGGGTCGTCTTCGTGGGACTTTCTGGGACTGTCTCCTGTCTGGTGGGTCGTCTGCGTGGGACTTTCTGGGACTGTCTCCTGGGTGAGGGGTCGTCTGCGTGGGACTTTCTGGGACTGGTGGTCGTCTGCATGGGACTTTCTAGGACTGTCTTCTGGGCTGGGTGTCGTCTGCGTGGGACTTTCTGGGACTGTCTCCTGGGTGGGGGCCGTCTGCCTGGGACATTCTGGGACTGGGTGTCGTCTGCGTCGGACATTCTGGGTCTGTCTCCAGGGTGGGGGGTCGTCTGCGTGGGACTTTCTGGGACTGTCTCCTGTCTGGTGGGTCGTCTGCGTGGGACTTTCTGGGACTGTCTCCTGGGTGAGGGGTCGTCTGCGTGGGACATTCTGGGACTGGAGGTCGTCTGCATGGGACTTTCTGGGACTGGGTGTCGTCTGCGTCGGACTTTCTGGGACTGGGTGTCGTCTGCGTCGGACTGTCTCCTGGGTGGGGGGTCGTCTGCGTTGCTCTTTCTGTGACTGTCTCCTGGGTGGGTGCCGTCTGCGTGGGACTTTCTGGGACTGGGTGTCGTCTGCGTCGGACTTTCTGGGACTGTCTCCTGGTCGGGGGGTCGTCTGCGTGGGACTTTCTGGGAATGGCGGTCGTCTGCGTGGGACTTTCTGGGACTGTCTCCTGTTTGGGTGTTCGACTGCGTGGGACTTTCTGGGACTGGGGGTCCTCTGCGTGGGACTTTCTGGTACTGTCTCCTGTCTGGGGGGTCGGCTGCGTGGGACTTTCTGGTACTGTCTCCTGGGTGGGATGTCGTCTGCGTGAGACTTTCTGGGACTGGGGGTCGTCTGCGTGGGACTTTCTGGGACAAGGGGTCGTCTGCGTGGGACGTTCTTGGACTGTCTCCTGGGTGGGGGTCGTCTACGTGGGACTTCCTGGGAATGGGGGTCGTCTGCGTGGGACTTTCTGGGACTGGGACTCGTCTGCGTGGTAATTTCTGGGACTGGGGGTCGTCTGCGTGGGACTTTCTGGGTCTGTCTCCTGGGTGGGGGTCGTCTGCTTGGGACTTTCTGGGACTGGGTGTCGTCTGCGTGGGACTTTCTGGGACTGGGTGTCGTCTGCGTCGGACTTTCTGGGACTGTCTCCTGGGTGGGGGTCGTCTGCGTGGGACTTTTTGTGACTGGGGGTCGTCTTCGTGGGACTTTCTGGGACTGTCTCCTGTCTGGTGGGTCGTCTGCGTGGGACTTTCTGGGACTGTCTCCTGGGTGAGGGGTCGTCTGCGTGGGACTTTCTGGGACTGGTGGTCGTCTGCATGGGACTTTCTGGGACTGTCTCCTGGGCTGGGTGTCGTCTGCGTTGGACTTTCTGTGACTGTCTACTGGGTGGGGGCCGTCTGCCTGGGACTTTCTGGGACTGGGTGTCGTCTGCGTCGTACATTCTGGGTCTGTCTCCAGGGTGGGGGGTCGTCTGCGTGGGACTCTCTGGGACTGGGGATCGTCTGCGTGGGACTTTCTGGGACTGTCTCCTGTCTGGTGGGTCGTCTGCGTGGGACTTTTTGTGACTGGGGGTCGTCTTCGTGGGACTTTCTGGGACTGTCTCCTGTCTGGTGGGTCGTCTGCGTGGGACATTCTGGGACTGGGGGTCGTCTGCGTGGGACTTTCTGGGACAAGGGGTCGTCTGCGTGGGACTTTCTTGGACTGTCTCCTGGGTGGGGGTCGTCTACGTGGGACTTCCTGGGAATGGGGGTCGTCTGCGTGGGACTTTCTGGGACTGGGACTCGTCTGCGTGGTAATTTCTGGGACTGGGGGTCGTCTGCGTGGGACTTTCTGGGTCTGTCTCCTGGGTGGGGGTCGTCTGCTTGGGACTTTCTGGGACTGGGTGTCGTCTGCGTGGGACTTTCTGGGACTGGGTGTCGTCTGCGTCGGACTTTCTGGGACTGTCTCCTGGGTGGGGGTCGTCTGCGTGGGACTTTTTGTGACTGGGGGTCGTCTTCGTGGGACTTTCTGGGACTGTCTCCTGTCTGGTGGGTCGTCTGCGTGGGACTTTCTGGGACTGTCTCCTGGGTGAGGGGTCGTCTGCGTGGGACTTTCTGGGACTGGTGGTCGTCTGCATGGGACTTTCTGGGACTGTCTCCTGGGCTGGGTGTCGTCTGCGTTGGACTTTCTGTGACTGTCTACTGGGTGGGGGCCGTCTGCCTGGGACTTTCTGGGACTGGGTGTCGTCTGCGTCGGACATTCTGGGTCTGTCTCCAGGGTGGGGGGTCGTCTGCGTGGGACTCTCTGGGACTGGGGATCGTCTGCGTGGGACTTTCTGGGACTGTCTCCTGTCTGGTGGGTCGTCTGCGTGGGACTTTTTGTGACTGGGGGTCGTCTTCGTGGGACTTTCTGGGACTGTCTCCTGTCTGGTGGGTCGTCTGCGTGGGACTTTCTGGGACTGTCTCCTGGGTGGGGGTTCGTCTGCGTGGGACTTTCTGGGACTGGAGGTCGTCTGCATGGGACTTTCTGGGACTGTCTCCTGGGTGGGGGGATCGTCTGCGTGGGACTTTCTGGGACGTGGGGTCGTCTGCGTGGGACTTTCTGGGTCTGTCTTTTGGGTGGGGGTCGTCTGCTTTGGACTTTCTGGGACTGGGTGTCGTCTGCGTGGGACTTTCTGGGACTGGGTGTCGTCTGCGTCGGACTTTCTGGGACTGTCTCCTGGGTGGGGGTCGTTTGCGTGGGACTTTTTGGGACTGGGGGTCGTCTTCGTGGGACTTTCTGGGACTGTCTCCTGTCTGGTGGGTCGTCTGCGTGGGACTTTCTGGGACTGTCTCCTGGGTGGGGTTCGTCTGCGTGGGACCTTCTGGCACTGTCGCTTTGGTGGGGGGTCGTCTGCGTGAAACTTTCTGGGATTGGGGGTCGTCTGCGTGGGAACTTCTGGGACTGGGGGTCGTTTGCGTGGGACCTTCTGGGACTGGGGGTCATCTGCGTGGGACTTTCTGGGACTGGTGGTCGTCTGCGTGGGACTTTCTTGGACTGTCTCCTGTCTGGTGGGTCGTCTGCGTGGGACTTTCTGGGACTGTCTCCTGGGTGAGGGGTCGTCTGCGTGGGACATTCTGGGACTGGAGGTCGTCTGCATGGGACTTTCTGGGACTGTCTCCTGGGTGGGGGGTCGTCTGCGTTGCTCTTTCTGTGACTGTCTCCTGTGTGGGTGCCGTCTGCGTGGGACTTTCTGCGACTGGGTGTCGTCTGCGTCGGACTTTCTGGGAATGGCGGTCGTCTGCGTGGGACTTTCTGGGACTGTCTCCTGTTTGGGTGTTCGAATGCGTGGGACTTTCTGGGACTGGGGGTCCTCTGCGTGGGACTTTCTGGAACTGTCTCCTGTCTGGGGGGTCGGCTGCGTGGGACTTTCTGGTACTGTCTCCAGGGTGGGATGTCGTCTGCGTGAGACTTTCTGGGACTGGGGGTCGTCTGCGTGGGACTTTCTGGGACAAGGGGTCGTCTGCGTGGGACTTTCTTGGACTGTCTCCTGGGTGGGGGTCGTCTGCGTGGGACTTTCTGGGACTGGAGGTCGTCTGCATGGGACTTTCTGGGACTGTCTCCTGGGTGGGGGGATCGTCTGCGTGGGACTTCCTGGGACTGGGGGTCGTCTGCGTGGGACTTTCTGGGACTGGGACTCGTCTGCGTGGTAATTTTTGGGACTGGGGGTCGTCTGCGTGGGACTTTCTGGGTCTGTCTCCTGGGTGGGGGTCGTCTGCTTGGGACTTTCTGGGACTGGGTGTCGTCTGCGTGGGACTTTCTGGGACTGGGTGTCGTCTGCGTCGGACTTTCTGGCACTGTCTCCTGGGTGGGGGTCGTCTGCGTGGGACTTTTTGTTACTGGGTGTCGTCTTCGTGGGACATTCTGGGACTGTCTCCTGTCTGGTGGGTCGTCTGCGTGGGACTTTCTGGGACTGTCTCCTGGGTGAGGGGTCGTCTGCGTGGGACTTTCTGGGACTGGTGGTCGTCTGCATGGGACTTTCTAGGACTGTCTCCTGGGCTGGGTGTCGTCTGCGTGGGACTTTCTGTGACTGGGTGTCGTCTGCGTCGGACATTCTGGGTCTGTCTCCAGGGTGGGGGGTCGTCTGCGTGGGACTTTCTGGGACTGGGGGTCGTCTGCGTGGGACTTTCTGGGACTGTCTCCTGTCTGGTGGGTCGTCTGCGTGGGACTTTCTGGGACTGTCTCCTGGGTGACTGGTCGTCTGCGTGGGACATTCTGGGACTGGAGGTCGTCTGCATGGGACTTTCTGGGACTGTCTCCTGGGTGGGGGGTCGTCTGCGTTGCTCTTTCTGTGACTGTCTCCTGGGTGGGTGCCGTTTGCGTGGGACTTTCTGGGACTGGGTGTCGTCTGCATGGGACTTTCTGGGACTGTCTCCTTGGTGGGGGGATCGTCTGCGTGGGACTTCCTGGGACTGGGGGTCGTCTGCGTGGGACTTTCTGGGACTGGGACTCGTCTGCGTGGTAATTTCTGGGACTGGGGGTCGTCTGCGTGGGACTTTCTGGGTCTGTCTCCTGGGTGGGGGTCGTCTGCTTGGGACTTTCTGGGACTGGGTGTCGTCTGCGTGGGACTTTCTGGGACTGGGTGTCGTCTGCGTCGGACTTTCTGGCACTGTCTCCTGGGTGGGGGTCGTCTGCGTGGGAATTTCTGGGACAGGGGGTCGTCTGCGTGGGACTTTCTGGGACTGACTCCTGGGTCGGGAGTCGTCTGTGTGGGAGTTTCTGGGACTGGGGGTCGTCTGAGTGGGACTTTCTGGGACTGGGGGTTGTCTGCGTCGGACTTTCTGGGACTGTCTCCTATATGAGGGGGTCTTCTGCGTAGGACTTTCTTGGACTGTCTCCTGGGTGGGGGGTCGTCTGCGTAGGACTTTCTGGGACTGGGGATCGTCTGCGTGGGACTTTCTGGGACTGTCTCCTCTCTGGGGTGTCGTCTGCGTGGGACTTTCTGGGACTGGGGTTTTTCTGGTGGGTCTTTCTGGGACTGTCTCCTGGGTGGGGGTCGTCTGCGTGGGACTTTGTGGGACTGTCTTCTAGGCGGTGGGTCGTCTGCGTGGGACTTTCTGGGACTGTCGCCTGGGTGGGGGGTCGTCTGCGTGGGACTTTCTGGGACTGGGGGTCGTCTGCGTGGGACTTTCTGGGACTGTCTCCTCTCTGGGGTGTCGTCTGCGTGGGACTTTCTGGGACTGGGGTTTTTCTGGTGGGTCTTTCTGGGACTGTCTCCTGGGTGGGGGTCGTCTGCGTGGGACTTTGTGGGACTGTCTTCTAGGCGGTGGGTCGTATGCGTAGGACTTTCTGGGACTGGGGGTCGTGCGTGGGACTTTCTGGGACTGTCTCCTGTCTCGTGGGTCCTCTGCGTGGGACTTTCTGGGACTGTCTCCTGGGTGAGGGGTCGTCTGCGTGGGACGTTCTGGGACTGGAGATCGTCTGCATGGGACTTTCTGGGACTCTCTCCTGGGCTGGGTGTCGTCTCCGTTGGACTTTCTGGGAATGGGGGTCGTCTGCGTGGGACTTTCTGGGACTGTCTCCTGCGTGGGGGGGGGGGTCGTCTGCGTAGGACTTTCTTGGACTGTCTCCTGGGTGGTGGGTCGTCTGCGTGGGACTTTCTGTGACTGGGGGTGGTCTGCGTGGGACTTTCTGTGACTGGGGCTGGTCAGCGTGGGACATTCTGGGACTGGGTGTCGTCTGCGTGGGACTTTCTGGGAAATGTCTGCTGGGTGGGGGGTCGTCTACGTGGGACGTTGTGGGACTGGGGGTCATCTGCGTGGGACTTTCTGGGACTGGGGGTCGTCTGCTTGGGACTTTCTGGTACTGGGGGTCGTCTGTGTGGGACTTTCTGGGTCTGTCTCCTGGGTGGGGGTCGTCTGCTTGGGACTTTCTGGGACTGGGTGTCGTCTGCGTGGGACTTTCTGGGACTGGGTGTCGTCTGCGTCGGACTTTCTGGGACTGTCTCCTGGGTGGGGGTCGTCTGCGTGGGACTTTTTGGGACTGGGGGTCGTCTTCGTGGGACTTTCTGGGACTGTCTCCTGTCTGGTGGGTCGTCTGCGTGGGACTTTCTGGGACTGGGGGTCGTCTGCGTGGGACTTTCTGGCACTGTCGCTTTGGTGGGGGGTCGTCTGCGTGAGACTTTCTGGGATTGGGGGTCGTCTGCGTGGGAACTTCTGGGACTGGGGGTCGTTTGCGTGGGACCTTCTGGGACTGGGGGTCATCTGCGTGGGACTTTCTGGGACTGGTGGTCGTCTGCGTGGGACTTTCTTGGACTGTCTCCTGTCTGGTGGGTCGTCTGCGTGGGACTTTCTGGGACTGTCTCCTGGGTGAGGGGTCGTCTGCGTGGGACATTCTGGGACTGGAGGTCGTCTGCATGGGACTTTCTGGGACTGTCTCCTGGGTGGGGGGTCGTTTGCGTTGCTCTTTCTGTGACTGTCTCCTGGGTGGGTGCCGTCTGCGTGGGACTTTCTGGGACTGTGTGTCGTCTGCGTCGGACTTTCTGGGACTGTCTCCTGGGTGGGGGGTCGTCTGCGTGGGACTTTCTGGGAATGGCGGTCGTCTGCGTGGGACTTTCTGGGACTGTCTCCTGTTTGGGTGTTCGACTGCGTGGGACTTTCTGGGACTGGGGGTCCTCTGCGTGGGACTTTCTGGAACTGTCTCCTGTCTGGGGGGTCGGCTGCGTGGGACTTTCTGGTACTGTCTCCAGGGTGGGATGTCGTCTGCGTGAGACTTTCTGGGACTGGGGGTCGTCTGCGTGGGACTTTCTGGGACAAGGGGTCGTCTGCGTGGGACTTTCTTGGACTGTCTCCTGGGTGGGGGTCGTCTGCGTGGGACTTTCTGGGACTGGAGGTCGTCTGCATGGGACTTTCTGGGACTGTCTCCTGGGTGGGGGGATCGTCTGCGTGGGACTTCCTGGGACTGGGGGTCGTCTGCGTGGGACTTTCTGGGACTGGGACTCGTCTGCGTGGTAATTTCTGGGACTGGGGGTCGTCTGCGTGGGACTTTCTGGGTCTGTCTCCTGGGTGGGGGTCGTCTGCTTGGGACTTTCTGGGACTGGGTGTCGTCTGCGTGGGACTTTCTGGGACTGGGTGTCGTCTGCGTCGGACTTTCTAGCACTGTCTCCTGGGTGGGGGTCGTCTGCGTGGGACTTTTTGTTACTGGGTGTCGTCTTCGTTGGACTTTCTGGGACTGTCTCCTGTCTGGTGGGTCGTCTGCGTGGGACTTTCTGGGACTGTCTCCTGGGTGAGGGGTCGTCTGCGTGGGACTTTCTGGGACTGGTGGTCGTCTGCATGGGACTTTCTAGGACTGTCTCCTGGGCTGGGTGTCGTCTGCGTGGGACTTTCTGTGACTGTCTCCTGGGTGGGGGCCCTCTGCCTGGGACTTTCTGGGACTGGGTGTCGTCTGCGTCGGACTTTCTGGGACTGTCTCCTGTCTGGTGGGTCGTCTGCGTGGGACTTTCTGGGACTCTCTCCTGGGTGAGGGGTCGTCTGCGTGGGACATTCTGGGACTGGAGGTCGTCTGCATGGGACTTTCTGGGACTGTCTCCTGGGTGGGGGGTCGTCTGCGTTGCTCTTTCTGTGACTGTCTCCTGGGTGGGTGCCGTTTGCGTGGGACTTTCTGGGACTGGGTGTCGTCTGCATGGGACTTTCTGGGACTGTCTCCTGGGTGGGGGGATCGTCTGCGTGGGACTTCCTGGGACTGGGGGTCGTCTGCGTGGGACTTTCTGGGACTGGGACTCGTCTGCGTGGTAATTTCTGGGACTGGGGGTCGTCTGCGTGGGACTTTCTGGGACTGGGTGTCGTCTGCGTCGGACTTTCTGGCACTGTCTCCTGGGTGGGGGTCGTCTACGTGGGACTTTTTGTTACTGGGGGTCGTCTTCGTGGGACTTTCTGGGACTGTCTCCTGTCTGGTGGGTCGTCTGCGTGGGACTTTCTGGGACTGTCTCCTGGGTGAGGGGTCGTCTGCGTGGGACTTTCTGGGACTGGTGGTCGTCTGCATGGGACTTTCTAGGACTGTCTCCTGGGCTGGGTGTCGTCTGCGTGGGACTTTCTGGGACTGTCTCCTGGGTAGGGGCCGTCTGCCTGGGACTTTCTGGGACTGGGTGTCGTCTGCGTCGGACATTCTGGGTCTGTCTCCAGGGTGGGGGGTCGTCTGCGTGGGACTTTCTGGGACTGTCTCCTGTCTGGTGGGTCGTCTGCGTGGGACTTTCTGGGACTGTCTCCTGGGTGAGGGGTCGTCTGCGTGGGACATTCTGGGACTGGAGGTCGTCTGCATGGGACTTTCTGGGACTGTCTCCTGGGTGGGAGGTCGTCTGCGTTGCTCTTTCTGTGACTGTCTCCTGGGTGGGTGCCGTCTGCGTGGGACTTTCTGGGACTGGGTGTCGTCTGCGTCGGACTTTCTGGGACTGTCTCCTGGTCGGGGGGTCGTCTGCGTGGACTTTCTGGGAATGGCGGTCGTCTGCGTGGGACTTTCTGGGACTGTCACCTGTTTGGGTGTTCGACTGCGTGGGACTTTCTGGGACTGGGGGTCCTCTGCGTGGGACTTTCTGGGACTGTCTCCTGTCTGGGGGTTCGGATGCGTGGGACTTTCTGGTACTGTCTCCAGGGTGGGATGTCGTCTGCGTGAGACTTTCTGGGACTGGGGGTCGTCTGCGTGGGAATTTCTGGGACAAGGGGTCGTCTGCGTGGGACTTTCTTGGACTGTCTCCTGGGTGGGGGTCGTCTACGTGGGACTTTCTGGGACTGGGGCTCGTCTGCGTGGGACTTTCTGTGACTGTCTCCTGGGTGGGGGGTCGTCTGCCTGGGACTTTCTGGGACTGGAGGTCGTCTGCATGGGACTTTCTGGGACTGTCTCCTGGGTGGGGGGATCGTCTGCGTGGGACTTCCTGGGACTGGGGGTCGTCTGCGTGGGAGTTTCTGGGACTGGGACTCGTCTGCGTGGTAATTTCTGGGACTGGGGGTCGTCTGCGTGGGACTTTCTGGGTCTGTCTCCTGGGTGGGGGTCGTCTGCTTGGGACTTTCTGGGACTGGGTGTCGTCTGCGTGGGACTTTCTGGGACTGGGTGTCGTCTGCATCGGACTTTCTGGCACTGTCTCCTGGGTGGGGGTCGTCTGCGTGGGACTTTTTGTGACTGGGGGTCGTCTTCGTGGGACATTCTGGGACTGTCTCCTGTCTGGTGGGTCGTCTGCGTGGGACTTTCTGGGACTGTCTCCTGGGTGAGGGGTCGTCTGCGTGGGACTTTCTGGGACTGGTGGTCGTCTGCGTCGGACTTTCTGGCACTGTCTCCTGGGTGGGGGTCGTCTGCGTGGGACTTTTTGTTACTGGGTGTCGTCTTCGTGGGACATTCTGGGACTGTCTCCTGTCTGGTGGGTCGTCTGCGTGGGACTTTCTGGGACTGTCTCCTGGGTGAGGGGTCGTCTGCGTGGGACTTTCTGGGACTGGTGGTCGTCTGCATGGGACTTTCTAGGACTGTCTCCTGGGCTGGGTGTCGTCTGCGTGGGACTTTCTGTGACTGGGTGTCGTCTGCGTCGGACATTCTGGGTCTGTCTCCAGGGTGGGGGGTCGTCTGCGTGGGACTTTCTGGGACTGGGGGTCGTCTGCGTGGGACTTTCTGGGACTGTCTCCTGTCTGGTGGGTCGTCTGCGTGGGACTTTCTGGGACTGTCTCCTGGGTGACTGGTCGTCTGCGTGGGACATTCTGGGACTGGAGGTCGTCTGCATGGGACTTTCTGGGACTGTCTCCTGGGTGGGGGGTCGTCTGCGTTGCTCTTTCTGTGACTGTCTCCTGGGTGGGTGCCGTTTGCGTGGGACTTTCTGGGACTGGGTGTCGTCTGCATGGGACTTTCTGGGACTGTCTCCTTGGTGGGGGGATCGTCTGCGTGGGACTTCCTGGGACTGGGGGTCGTCTGCGTGGGACTTTCTGGGACTGGGACTCGTCTGCGTGGTAATTTCTGGGACTGGGGGTCGTCTGCGTGGGACTTTCTGGGTCTGTCTCCTGGGTGGGGGTCGTCTGCTTGGGACTTTCTGGGACTGGGTGTCGTCTGCGTGGGACTTTCTGGGACTGGGTGTCGTCTGCGTCGGACTTTCTGGCACTGTCTCCTGGGTGGGGGTCGTCTGCGTGGGAATTTCTGGGACAGGGGGTCGTCTGCGTGGGACTTTCTGGGACTGACTCCTGGGTCGGGAGTCGTCTGTGTGGGAGTTTCTGGGACTGGGGGTCGTCTGAGTGGGACTTTCTGGGACTGGGGGTTGTCTGCGTCGGACTTTCTGGGACTGTCTCCTATATGAGGGGGTCTTCTGCGTAGGACTTTCTTGGACTGTCTCCTGGGTGGGGGGTCGTCTGCGTAGGACTTTCTGGGACTGGGGATCGTCTGCGTGGGACTTTCTGGGACTGTCTCCTCTCTGGGGTGTCGTCTGCGTGGGACTTTCTGGGACTGGGGTTTTTCTGGTGGGTCTTTCTGGGACTGTCTCCTGGGTGGGGGTCGTCTGCGTGGGACTTTGTGGGACTGTCTTCTAGGCGGTGGGTCGTCTGCGTGGGACTTTCTGGGACTGTCGCCTGGGTGGGGGGTCGTCTGCGTGGGACTTTCTGGGACTGGGGGTCGTCTGCGTGGGACTTTCTGGGACTGTCTCCTCTCTGGGGTGTCGTCTGCGTGGGACTTTCTGGGACTGGGGTTTTTCTGGTGGGTCTTTCTGGGACTGTCTCCTGGGTGGGGGTCGTCTGCGTGGGACTTTGTGGGACTGTCTTCTAGGCGGTGGGTCGTATGCGTAGGACTTTCTGGGACTGGGGGTCGTGCGTGGGACTTTCTGGGACTGTCTCCTGTCTCGTGGGTCCTCTGCGTGGGACTTTCTGGGACTGTCTCCTGGGTGAGGGGTCGTCTGCGTGGGACGTTCTGGGACTGGAGATCGTCTGCATGGGACTTTCTGGGACTCTCTCCTGGGCTGGGTGTCGTCTCCGTTGGACTTTCTGGGAATGGGGGTCGTCTGCGTGGGACTTTCTGGGACTGTCTCCTGCGTGGGGGGGGGGTCGTCTGCGTAGGACTTTCTTGGACTGTCTCCTGGGTGGTGGGTCGTCTGCGTGGGACTTTCTGTGACTGGGGGTGGTCTGCGTGGGACTTTCTGTGACTGGGGCTGGTCAGCGTGGGACATTCTGGGACTGGGTGTCGTCTGCGTGGGACTTTCTGGGAAATGTCTGCTGGGTGGGGGGTCGTCTACGTGGGACGTTGTGGGACTGGGGGTCATCTGCGTGGGACTTTCTGGGACTGGGGGTCGTCTGCTTGGGACTTTCTGGTACTGGGGGTCGTCTGTGTGGGACTTTCTGGGTCTGTCTCCTGGGTGGGGGTCGTCTGCTTGGGACTTTCTGGGACTGGGTGTCGTCTGCGTGGGACTTTCTGGGACTGGGTGTCGTCTGCGTCGGACTTTCTGGGACTGTCTCCTGGGTGGGGGTCGTCTGCGTGGGACTTTTTGGGACTGGGGGTCGTCTTCGTGGGACTTTCTGGGACTGTCTCCTGTCTGGTGGGTCGTCTGCGTGGGACTTTCTGGGACTGGGGGTCGTCTGCGTGGGACTTTCTGGCACTGTCGCTTTGGTGGGGGGTCGTCTGCGTGAGACTTTCTGGGATTGGGGGTCGTCTGCGTGGGAACTTCTGGGACTGGGGGTCGTTTGCGTGGGACCTTCTGGGACTGGGGGTCATCTGCGTGGGACTTTCTGGGACTGGTGGTCGTCTGCGTGGGACTTTCTTGGACTGTCTCCTGTCTGGTGGGTCGTCTGCGTGGGACTTTCTGGGACTGTCTCCTGGGTGAGGGGTCGTCTGCGTGGGACATTCTGGGACTGGAGGTCGTCTGCATGGGACTTTCTGGGACTGTCTCCTGGGTGGGGGGTCGTTTGCGTTGCTCTTTCTGTGACTGTCTCCTGGGTGGGTGCCGTCTGCGTGGGACTTTCTGGGACTGTGTGTCGTCTGCGTCGGACTTTCTGGGACTGTCTCCTGGGTGGGGGGTCGTCTGCGTGGGACTTTCTGGGAATGGCGGTCGTCTGCGTGGGACTTTCTGGGACTGTCTCCTGTTTGGGTGTTCGACTGCGTGGGACTTTCTGGGACTGGGGGTCCTCTGCGTGGGACTTTCTGGAACTGTCTCCTGTCTGGGGGGTCGGCTGCGTGGGACTTTCTGGTACTGTCTCCAGGGTGGGATGTCGTCTGCGTGAGACTTTCTGGGACTGGGGGTCGTCTGCGTGGGACTTTCTGGGACAAGGGGTCGTCTGCGTGGGACTTTCTTGGACTGTCTCCTGGGTGGGGGTCGTCTGCGTGGGACTTTCTGGGACTGGAGGTCGTCTGCATGGGACTTTCTGGGACTGTCTCCTGGGTGGGGGGATCGTCTGCGTGGGACTTCCTGGGACTGGGGGTCGTCTGCGTGGGACTTTCTGGGACTGGGACTCGTCTGCGTGGTAATTTCTGGGACTGGGGGTCGTCTGCGTGGGACTTTCTGGGTCTGTCTCCTGGGTGGGGGTCGTCTGCTTGGGACTTTCTGGGACTGGGTGTCGTCTGCGTGGGACTTTCTGGGACTGGGTGTCGTCTGCGTCGGACTTTCTAGCACTGTCTCCTGGGTGGGGGTCGTCTGCGTGGGACTTTTTGTTACTGGGTGTCGTCTTCGTTGGACTTTCTGGGACTGTCTCCTGTCTGGTGGGTCGTCTGCGTGGGACTTTCTGGGACTGTCTCCTGGGTGAGGGGTCGTCTGCGTGGGACTTTCTGGGACTGGTGGTCGTCTGCATGGGACTTTCTAGGACTGTCTCCTGGGCTGGGTGTCGTCTGCGTGGGACTTTCTGTGACTGTCTCCTGGGTGGGGGCCCTCTGCCTGGGACTTTCTGGGACTGGGTGTCGTCTGCGTCGGACTTTCTGGGACTGTCTCCTGTCTGGTGGGTCGTCTGCGTGGGACTTTCTGGGACTCTCTCCTGGGTGAGGGGTCGTCTGCGTGGGACATTCTGGGACTGGAGGTCGTCTGCATGGGACTTTCTGGGACTGTCTCCTGGGTGGGGGGTCGTCTGCGTTGCTCTTTCTGTGACTGTCTCCTGGGTGGGTGCCGTTTGCGTGGGACTTTCTGGGACTGGGTGTCGTCTGCATGGGACTTTCTGGGACTGTCTCCTGGGTGGGGGGATCGTCTGCGTGGGACTTCCTGGGACTGGGGGTCGTCTGCGTGGGACTTTCTGGGACTGGGACTCGTCTGCGTGGTAATTTCTGGGACTGGGGGTCGTCTGCGTGGGACTTTCTGGGACTGGGTGTCGTCTGCGTCGGACTTTCTGGCACTGTCTCCTGGGTGGGGGTCGTCTACGTGGGACTTTTTGTTACTGGGGGTCGTCTTCGTGGGACTTTCTGGGACTGTCTCCTGTCTGGTGGGTCGTCTGCGTGGGACTTTCTGGGACTGTCTCCTGGGTGAGGGGTCGTCTGCGTGGGACTTTCTGGGACTGGTGGTCGTCTGCATGGGACTTTCTAGGACTGTCTCCTGGGCTGGGTGTCGTCTGCGTGGGACTTTCTGGGACTGTCTCCTGGGTAGGGGCCGTCTGCCTGGGACTTTCTGGGACTGGGTGTCGTCTGCGTCGGACATTCTGGGTCTGTCTCCAGGGTGGGGGGTCGTCTGCGTGGGACTTTCTGGGACTGTCTCCTGTCTGGTGGGTCGTCTGCGTGGGACTTTCTGGGACTGTCTCCTGGGTGAGGGGTCGTCTGCGTGGGACATTCTGGGACTGGAGGTCGTCTGCATGGGACTTTCTGGGACTGTCTCCTGGGTGGGAGGTCGTCTGCGTTGCTCTTTCTGTGACTGTCTCCTGGGTGGGTGCCGTCTGCGTGGGACTTTCTGGGACTGGGTGTCGTCTGCGTCGGACTTTCTGGGACTGTCTCCTGGTCGGGGGGTCGTCTGCGTGGACTTTCTGGGAATGGCGGTCGTCTGCGTGGGACTTTCTGGGACTGTCACCTGTTTGGGTGTTCGACTGCGTGGGACTTTCTGGGACTGGGGGTCCTCTGCGTGGGACTTTCTGGGACTGTCTCCTGTCTGGGGGTTCGGATGCGTGGGACTTTCTGGTACTGTCTCCAGGGTGGGATGTCGTCTGCGTGAGACTTTCTGGGACTGGGGGTCGTCTGCGTGGGAATTTCTGGGACAAGGGGTCGTCTGCGTGGGACTTTCTTGGACTGTCTCCTGGGTGGGGGTCGTCTACGTGGGACTTTCTGGGACTGGGGCTCGTCTGCGTGGGACTTTCTGTGACTGTCTCCTGGGTGGGGGGTCGTCTGCCTGGGACTTTCTGGGACTGGAGGTCGTCTGCATGGGACTTTCTGGGACTGTCTCCTGGGTGGGGGGATCGTCTGCGTGGGACTTCCTGGGACTGGGGGTCGTCTGCGTGGGAGTTTCTGGGACTGGGACTCGTCTGCGTGGTAATTTCTGGGACTGGGGGTCGTCTGCGTGGGACTTTCTGGGTCTGTCTCCTGGGTGGGGGTCGTCTGCTTGGGACTTTCTGGGACTGGGTGTCGTCTGCGTGGGACTTTCTGGGACTGGGTGTCGTCTGCATCGGACTTTCTGGCACTGTCTCCTGGGTGGGGGTCGTCTGCGTGGGACTTTTTGTGACTGGGGGTCGTCTTCGTGGGACATTCTGGGACTGTCTCCTGTCTGGTGGGTCGTCTGCGTGGGACTTTCTGGGACTGTCTCCTGGGTGAGGGGTCGTCTGCGTGGGACTTTCTGGGACTGGTGGTCGTCTGCATGGGACTTTCTAGGACTGTCTCCTGGGCTGGGTGTCGTCTGCGTGGGACTTTCTGTGACTGTCTCCTGGGTGGGGGCCCTCTGCCTGGGACTTTCTGGGACTGGGTGTCGTCTGCGTCGGACTTTCTGGGACTGTCTCCTGTCTGGTGGGTCGTCTGCGTGGGACTTTCTGGGACTGTCTCCTGGGTGAGGGGTCGTCTGCGTGGGACATTCTGGGACTGGAGGTCGTCTGCATGGGACTTTCTGGGACTGTCTCCTGGGTGGGGGGTCGTCTGCGTTGCTCTTTCTGTGACTGTCTCCTGGGTGGGTGCCGTTTGCGTGGGACTTTCTGGGACTGGGTGTCGTCTGCATGGGACTTTCTGGGACTGTCTCCTGGGTGGGGGGATCGTCTGCGTGGGACTTCCTGGGACTGGGGGTCGTCTGCGTGGGACTTTCTGGGACTGGGACTCGTCTGCGTGGTAATTTCTGGGACTGGGGGTCGTCTGCGTGGGACTTTCTGGGACTGGGTGTCGTCTGCGTCGGACTTTCTGGCACTGTCTCCTGGGTGGGGGTCGTCTACGTGGGACTTTTTGTTACTGGGGGTCGTCTTCGTGGGACTTTCTGGGACTGTCTCCTGTCTGGTGGGTCGTCTGCGTGGGACTTTCTGGGACTGTCTCCTGGGTGAGGGGTCGTCTGCGTGGGACTTTCTGGGACTGGTGGTCGTCTGCATGGGACTTTCTAGGACTGTCTCCTGGGCTGGGTGTCGTCTGCGTGGGACTTTCTGGGACTGTCTCCTGGGTGGGGGCCGTCTGCCTGGGACTTTCTGGGACTGGGTGTCGTCTGCGTCGGACATTCTGGGTCTGTCTCCAGGGTGGGGGGTCGTCTGCGTGGGACTTTCTGGGACTGTCTCCTGTCTGGTGGGTCGTCTGCGTGGGACTTTCTGGGACTGTCTCCTGGGTGAGGGGTCGTCTGCGTGGGACATTCTGGGACTGGAGGTCGTCTGCATGGGACTTTCTGGGACTGTCTCCTGGGTGGGGGGTCGTCTGCGTTGCTCTTTCTGTGACTGTCTCCTGGGTGGGTGCCGTCTGCGTGGGACTTTCTGGGACTGGGTGTCGTCTGCGTCGGACTTTCTGGGACTGTCTCCTGGTCGGGGGGTCGTCTGCGTGGACTTTCTGGGAATGGCGGTCGTCTGCGTGGGACTTTCTGGGACTGTCACCTGTTTGGGTGTTCGACTGCGTGGGACTTTCTGGGACTGGGGGTCCTCTGCGTGGGACTTTCTGGGACTGTCTCCTGTCTGGGGGTTCGGATGCGTGGGACTTTCTGGTACTGTCTCCAGGGTGGGATGTCGTCTGCGTGAGACTTTCTGGGACTGGGGGTCGTCTGCGTGGGAATTTCTGGGACAAGGGGTCGTCTGCGTGGGACTTTCTTGGACTGTCTCCTGGGTGGGGGTCGTCTACGTGGGACTTTCTGGGACTGGGGCTCGTCTGCGTGGGACTTTCTGTGACTGTCTCCTGGGTGGGGGGTCGTCTGCCTGGGACTTTCTGGGACTGGAGGTCGTCTGCATGGGACTTTCTGGGACTGTCTCCTGGGTGGGGGGATCGTCTGCGTGGGACTTCCTGGGACTGGGGGTCGTCTGCGTGGGAGTTTCTGGGACTGGGACTCGTCTGCGTGGTAATTTCTGGGACTGGGGGTCGTCTGCGTGGGACTTTCTGGGTCTGTCTCCTGGGTGGGGGTCGTCTGCTTGGGACTTTCTGGGACTGGGTGTCGTCTGCGTGGGACTTTCTGGGACTGGGTGTCGTCTGCATCGGACTTTCTGGCACTGTCTCCTGGGTGGGGGTCGTCTGCGTGGGACTTTTTGTGACTGGGGGTCGTCTTCGTGGGACATTCTGGGACTGTCTCCTGTCTGGTGGGTCGTCTGCGTGGGACTTTCTGGGACTGTCTCCTGGGTGGGGGATCGTCTGCGTGGGACTTTCTGGGACTGGAGGTCGTCTGCATGGGACTTTCTGGGACTGTCTCCTGGGTGGGGGGATCGTCTGCGTTGGATTTTCTGGGACTGGGGGTCGTCTGCGTGGGACTTTCTGGGACTGCGGTTCGTCTGCGTGGGACTTTCTGGGACGTGGGGTCGTCTGCGTGGGACTTTCTGGGTCTGTCTTTTGGGTGGGGGTCGTCTGCTTTGGACTTTCTGGGACTGGGTGTCGTCTGCGTGGGACTTTCTGGGACTGGGTGTCGTCTGCGTCGGACTTTCTGGGACTGTCTCCTGGGTGGGGGTCGTTTGCGTGGGACTTTTTGGGACTGGGATTCGTCTTCGTGGGACTTTCTGGGACTGTCTCCTGTCTGGTGGGTCGTCTGCGTGGGACTTTCTGGGACTGTCTCCTGGGTGGGGTTCGTCTGCGTAGGACTTTCTGGCACTGTCGCTTTGGTGGGGGGTCGTCTGCGTGAGACTTTCTGGGATTGGGGGTCGTCTGCGTGGGAACTTCTGGGACTGGGGGTCGTTTGCGTGGGACCTTCTGGGACTGGGGGTCATCTGCGTGGGAATTTCTGGGACTGGTGGTCGTCTGCGTGGGACTTTCTTGGACTGTCTCCTGTCTGGTGGGTCGTCTGCGTGGGACTTTCTGGGACTGTCTCCTGGGTGAGGTGTCGTCTGCGTGGGTCATTCTGGGACTGGAGGTCGTCTGCATGGGACTTTCTGGGACTATCTCCTGGGTGGGGGGTCGTCTGCGTTGCTCTTTCTGTGACTGTCTCCTGGGTGGGTGCCGTCTGCGTGGGACTTTCTGGGACTGGGTGTCGTCTGCGTGTCGTCTGCGTCGGACTTTCTGGGACTGTCTCCTGTTTGGGTGTTCGACTGCGTGGGACTTTCTGGGACTGGGGGTCCTCTGCGTGCGACTTTCTGGGACTGTCTCCTGTCTGGGGGTTCGGATGCGTGGGACTTTCTGGTACTGTCTCCAGGGTGGGATGTCGTCTGCGTGAGACTTTCTGGGACTGGGGGTCGTCTGCGTGGGACTTTCTGGGACAAGGGGTCGTCTGCGTGGGACTTTCTTGGACTGTCTCCTGGGTGGGGGTCGTCTACGTGGGACTTTCTGGGACTGGGGCTCGTCTGCGTGGGACTTCCTGGGACTGTCTCCTGTCTGGTGGGTCGTCTGCGTGGGACTTTCTGTGACTGTCTCCTGGGTGGGGGGTCGTCTGCCTGGGACTTTCTGGGACTGGAGGTCGTCTGCATGGGACTTTCTGGGACTGTCTCCTGGGTGGGGGGATCGTCTGCGTGGGACTTCCTGGGACTGGGGGTCGTCTGCGTGGGACTTTCTGGGACTGGGACTCGTCTGCGTGGTAATTTCTGGGACTGGGGGTCGTCTGCGTGGGACTTTCTGGGTCTGTCTCCTGGGTGGGGGTCGTCTGCTTGGGACTTTCTGGGACTGGGTGTCGTCTGCGTTGGACTTTCTGGGACTGGGTGTCGTCTGCATCGGACTTTCTGGCACAGTCTCCTGGGTGGGGGTCGTCTGCGTGGGACTTTTTGTGACTGGGGGTCGTCTGCGTGGGACTTTCTGGGACTGCGGTTCGTCTGCGTGGGACTTTCTGGGACGTGGGGTCGTCTGCGTGGGACTTTCTGGGTCTGTCTTTTGGGTGGGGGTCGTCTGCTTTGGACTTTCTGGGACTGGGTGTCGTCTGCGTGGGACTTTCTGGGACTGGGTGTCGTCTGCGTCGGACTTTCTGGGACTGTCTCCTGGGTGGGGGTCGTTTGCGTGGGACTTTTTGGGACTGGGATTCGTCTTCGTGGGACTTTCTGGGACTGTCTCCTGTCTGGTGGGTCGTCTGCGTGGGACTTTCTGGGACTGTCTCCTGGGTGGGGTTCGTCTGCGTGGGACTTTCTGGCACTGTCGCTTTGGTGGGGGGGTCGTCTGCGTGAGACTTTCTGGGATTGGGGGTCGTCTGCGTGGGAACTTCTGGGACTGGGGGTCGTTTGCGTGGGACCTTCTGGGACTGGGGGTCATCTGCGTGGGACTTTCTGGGACTGGTGGTCGTCTGCGTGGGACTTTCTTGGACTGTCTCCTGTCTGGTGGGTCGTCTGCGTGGGACTTTCTGGGACTGTCTCCTGGGTGAGGTGTCGTCTGCGTGGGTCATTCTGGGACTGGAGGTCGTCTGCATGGGACTTTCTGGGACTGTCTCCTGGGTGGGGGGTCGTCTGCGTTGCTCTTTCTGTGACTGTCTCCTGGGTGGGTGCCGTCTGCGTGGGACTTTCTGGGACTGGGTGTCGTCTGCGTCGGACTTTCTGGGACTGTCTCCTGGGTGGGGGGTCGTCTGCGTGGGACTTTCTGGGAATGGCGGTCGTCTGCGTGGGACTTTCTGGGACTGTCTCCTGTTTGGGTGTTCGACTGCGTGGGACTTTCTGGGACTGGGGGTCCTCTGCGTGGGACTTTCTGGGACTGTCTCCTGTCTGGGGGGTCGGCTGCGTGGGACTTTCTGGTACTGTCTCCAGGGTGGGATGTCGTCTGCGTGAGACTTTCTGGGACTGGGGGTCGTCTGCGTGGGACTTTCTGGAACAAGGGGTCGTCTGCGTGGGACTTTCTTGGACTGTCTCCTGGGTGGGGGTCGTCTGCGTGGGACTTTCTGGGACTGGAGGTCGTCTGCATGGGACTTTCTGGGACTGTCTCCTGGGTGGGGGGATCGTCTGCGTGGGACTTCCTGGGACTGGGGGTCGTCTGCGTGGGACTTTCTGGGACTGGGACTCGTCTGCGTGGTAATTTCTGGGACTGGGGGTCGTCTGCGTGGGACTTTCTGGGTCTGTCTCCTGGGTGGGGGTCGTCTGCTTGGGACTTTCTGGGACTGGGTGTCGTCTGCGTGGGACTTTCAGGGACTGGGTGTCGTCTGCATCGGACTTTCTGGCACTGTCTCCTGGGTGGGGGTCGTCTGCGTGGGACTTTTTGTGACTGGGGGTCGTCTTCGTGGGACTTTCTGGGACTGTCTCCTGTCTGGTGGGTCGTCTGCGTGGGACTTTCTGGTACTGTCTCCTGGGTGAGGGGTCGTCTGCGTGGGACTTTCTGGGACTGGTGGTCGTCTGCATGGGACTTTCTAGGACTGTCTCCTGGGCTGGGTGTCGTCTGCGTGGGACTTTCTGGGACTGTCTCCTGGGTGGGGGCCGTCTGCCTGGGACTTTCTGGGACTGGGTGTCGTCTGCGTCGGACATTCTGGGTCTGTCTCCAGGGTGGGGGGTCGTCTGCGTGGGTCTTTCTGGGACTGTCTCCTTGGTGGGGGGTCGTCTACGTGGGACTTTCTGGGACTGGGGGTCGTCTGCGTGTGACTTTCTGGGACTGTCTCTTGGGTTGGGGTCGTCTGTTTGGAACTTTCTTGGACTGTCTCCTGGGTGGGGGGTCCTCTGCGTGGGACGTTCTGGGACTGGGGCTCGTCTGCTTGGGACTTTCTGGGACTGTCTCCTGGGTGGGGTGTCGACTGTTGGGACTTTCTGCGACTGTCTCCTGGATTGGGAGTCGTCGGCGTGGGACCTTCTGGGACTGGGGGTCATCTGCGTGGGACTTTCTTGTACTGGGGGACGTCTGCATGGACTTTCTGGGACTGTCTCCTGGGTGGGGGTCGTCTGCGTGGGACATTCTGGGACTGGGGGTCGTCTGCGTGGGACTTGCTGGGACTGGAGGTCGTCTGCAAGGGACTTTCTGGGACTGTCTCCTGGGCTTGGTGTCGTCTGCGTTGGACTTTCTGGGAATGGGGGTCGCTGCGTGGGACTTTTTGGGACTGTCTCCTTGGGGGGGGGTCGCCTGCGTAGGACTTTCTTGGACTGTCTCCTGGGTGGGGGGTCCTCTGGGTGGGACTTTCTGGGCCTGGGGGTCGTCTGCGTGGGACTTTCTGGGACTGGGGGTCGTCTGCGTGGGACTTTCTGGGACAAGGGGTCGTCTGCGTGGGACTTTCTTGGACTGTCTCCTGGGTGGGGGTCGTCTGCGTGGGACTTTCTGGGACTGGAGGTCGTCTGCATGGGACTTTCTGGGACTGTCTCCTGGGTGGGGGGATCGTCTGCGTGGGACTTCCTGGGACTGGGGGTCGTCTGCGTGGGACTTTCTGGGACTGGGACTCGTCTGCGTGGTAATTTCTGGGACTGGGGGTCGTCTGCGTGGGACTTTCTGGGTCTGTCTCCTGGGTGGGGGTCGTCTGCTTGGGACTTTCTGGGACTGGGTGTCGTCTGCGTGGGACTTTCTGGGACTGGGTGTCGTCTGCGTCGGACTTTCTGGCACTGTCTCCTGGGTGGGGGTCGTCTGCGTGGGACTTTTTGTGACTGGGGGTCGTCTTCGTGGGACTTTCTGGGACTGTCTCCTGTCTGGTGGGTCGTCTGCGTGGGACTTTCTGGGACTGTCTCCTGGGTGAGGGGTCGTCTGCGTGGGACTTTCTGGGACTGGTGGTCGTCTGCATGGGACTTTCTAGGACTGTCTCCTGGGCTGGGTGTCGTCTGCGTGGGACTTTCTGGGACTGTCTCCTGGGTGGGGGGCGTCTGCCTGGGACTTTCTGGGACTGGGTGTCGTCTGCGTCGGACATTCTGGGTCTGTCTCCAGGGTGGGGGGTCGTCTGCGTGGGTCTTTCTGGGACTGTCTCCTGGGTGGGGGGTCGTCTACGTGGGACTTTCTGGGACTGGGGGTCGTCTGCGTGTGACTTTCTGGGACTGTCTCTTGGGTTGGGGTCGTCTGTTTGGAACTTTCTTGGACTGTCTCCTGGGTGGGGGGTCCTCTGCGTGGGACGTTCTGGGACTGGGGCTCGTCTGCTTGGGACTTTCTGGGACTGTCTCCTGGGTGGGGTGTCGACTGTTGGGACTTTCTGCGACTGTCTCCTGGATTGGGAGTCGTCGGCGTGGGACCTTCTGGGACTGGGGGTCATCTGCGTGGGACTTTCTTTTACTGGTGGACGTCTGCATGGACTTTCTGGGACTGTCTCCTGGGTGGGGGTCGTCTGCGTGGGACATTCTGGGACTGGGGGTCGTCTGCGTGGGACTTGCTGGGACTGGAGGTCGTCTGCATGGGACTTTCTGGGACTGTCTCCTGGGCTTGGTGTCGTCTGCGTTGGACTCTCTGGGAATGGGGGTCGCTGCGTGGGACTTTTTGGGACTGTCTCCTTGGGGGGGGTCGCCTGCGTAGGACTTTCTTGGACTGTCTCCTGGGTGGGGGGGTCCTCTGGGTGGGACTTTCTGGGCCTGGGGATCGTCTGCGTGGGACTTTCTGGGACTGGGGGTCGTCTGCGTGGGTCTTTCTGGGACTGTCTCCTGGGTTGGTGTCGTCTGCGTGGGACTTTCTGGGACTGTCTTCTAGGTGGTGGGTCGTCTGCGTGGGACTTTCTGGGACTGTCGCCTGGGTGGGGGGTCGTCTGCGTGGGACTTTCTGGGACTGTCGCCTGGGTGGGGGGTCGTCTGCGTGGGACTTTCTGGGACTAGGGGTCGTCTGCGTGGGACTTTCTGGGACTGTCGCCTGGGTGGGGGGTCGTCTGCGTGGGACTTTCTGGGACTAGGGGTCGTCTGCGTGGGACTTTCTGGGACTGTCGCCTGGGTGGGGGGTCGTCTGCGTGGGACTTTCTGGGACTGTCGCCTGGGTGGTGGGTCGTCTGCGTGGTACTTTCTGGGACTGGGGGTCGTCTGCGTGGGACTTTCTGGGACTGTCTCCTCTCTGGTGGGTCGTCTGCTTGTGACTTTCTGGGCCTGTCTCCTAGGTGAGGGGTCGTCTGCGTGGGACTTTCTGGGACTGGTGGTCGTCTGCATGGGACTTTCTGGGACTGTCTCCTGGGCTGGGTGTCGTCTGCGTTGGACTTTCTGTGACTGTCTCCTGGGTGGTGGCCGTCTGCCTGGGACTTTCTGGGACTGGGTGTCGTCTGCGTCGGACTTTCTGGGACTGTCTCCAGGGTGCGGGGTCGTCTGCGTGGGAATTTCTGGGACAGGGGGTCGTCTGCGTGGGACTTTCTGGGACTGACTCCTGGGTCGGGAGTCGTCTGTGTGGGAGTTTCTGGGACTGGGGGTCGTCTGAGTGGGACTTTCTGGGACTGGGGGTTGTCTGCGTCGGACTTTCTGGGACTGTCTCCTATATGAGGGGGTCTTCTGCGTAGGACTTTCTTGGACTGTCTCCTGGGTGGGGGGTCGTCTGCGTAGGACTTTCTGGGACTGGGGATCGTCTGCGTGGGACTTTCTGGGACTGTCTCCTCTCTGGGGTGTCGTCTGCGTGGGACTTTCTGGGACTGGGGTTTTTCTGGTGGGTCTTTCTGGGACTGTCTGCTGGGTGGGGGTCGTCTGCGTGGGACTTTGTGGGACTGTCTTCTAGGCGGTGGGTCGTCTGCGTGGGACTTTCTGGGACTGTCGCCTGGGTGGGGGGTCGTCTGCGTGGGACTTTCTGGGACTGGGGATTGTCTGCGTGGGACTTTCTGGGACTGTCTCCTCTCTGGGGTGTCGTCTGCGTGGGACTTTCTGGGACTGGGGTTTTTCTGGTGGGTCTTTCTGGGACTGTCTCCTGGGTGGGGGTCGTCTGCGTGGGACTTTGTGGGACTGTCTTCTAGGCGGTGGGTCGTATGCGTAGGACTTTCTGGGACTGGGGGTCGTGCGTGGGACTTTCTGGGACTGTCTCCTGTCTCGTGGGTCCTCTGCGTGGGACTTTCTGGGACTGTCTCCTGGGTGAGGGGTCGTCTGCGTGGGACTTTCTGGGACTGGAGATCGTCTGCATGGGACTTTCTGGGACTCTCTCCTGGGCTGGGTGTCGTCTCCGTTGGACTTTCTGGGAATGGGGGTCGTCTGCGTGGGACTTTCTGGGACTGTCTCCTGGGTGGGGGGGTCGTCTGCGTAGGACTTTCTTGGACTGTCTCCTGGGTGGTGGGTCGTCTGCGTGGGACTTTCTGTGACTGGGGGTGGTATGCGTGGGACTTTCTGTGACTGGGGGTGGTCAGCGTGGGACATTCTGGGACTGGGTGTCGTCTGCGTGGGACTTTCTGGGAAATGTCTGCTGGGTGGGGGGTCGTCTACGTGGGACGTTGTGGGACTGGGGGTCATCTGCGTGGGACTTTCTGGGACTGGGGGTCGTCTGCTTGGGACTTTCTGGTACTGGGGGTCGTCTGTGTGGGACTTTCTGGGTCTGTCTCCTGGGTGGGGGTCTTCTGCTTGGGACTTTCTGGGACTGGGTGTCGTCTGCGTGGGACTTTCTGGGACTGGGTGTCGTCTGCGTGGGACTTTCTGGGACTGACTCCTGGGTGGGGTTTCGTCTGCGTGGGACTTTCTGGGACTGGAGGTCGTCTGCATGGGACTTTCTGGGACTGTCTCCTGGGTGGGGGGTCGTCTGCGTGGGACTTTCTGGGAATGGGGGTCGTCTGCGTGGGACTTTCTGGGACTGTCTCCTGGGTGGGGGGTCGTCTGCGTGGGACTTTCTGGGACTGGGGTCGTGTGCGTGGGACTTTCTCGGACTGTCTCCTGTCTGGGGGGTCTTCTGCGTGGGACTTTCTGGTACTGTCTCCAGGGTGGGGGGTCGTCTGCTTGGGAATTTCTGGGACAGGGGGTCGTCTGCGTGGGACTTTCTGGGACTGTCTCCTTGGTGGGGGGGTCGTCTGCGTAGGACTTTCTTGGACTGTCTCCTTGGTGGGGGGTCGTCTGCGTGGGACTTTCTGGGACTGGGGTCGTCTGCGTGGGACTTTCTGGGACTGTCTCCTGTCTGGGGGGTCGTCTGCGTGGGACGTTCTGGGACTGTCTCCTGGGTGGGGGGTCGTCTGCGTGGGACTTTCTTGGAATGGGTGTCGTCTGCGTAGGACTTTCTTGGACTGTCTCCTGGGCGAGGGGTCGTCTGCGTGAGACTTTCTGGGACTGTGGTCGTCTGCGTGGGACTTTCTGGGACAGTTTCCTGTCTGGGGGGTCTTCTGCGTGGGACTTTCTGGGACTGTCTCCTGGGGTGGGTGTCGTCTGCGTTGCACTTTCTCTTACTGTCTCCTGGGTGGGGGCCGTCTGCGTGGGACTTTCTGGGACTGGGGGTCGTCTGCGTGGGACTTTCTGGGACTGTCTCCTGTCTGGGGGGTCTTCTGCGTGGGACTTTCTGGTACTGTCTCTAGTGTGGGGTTTCGTCTGCTTGGGAATTTCTGGGACAGGGGGTCGTCTGCGTGGGACTTTCTGGGACTGACTCCTGGGTGGGGGGTCGTCTTTGTGGGACTTTCTGGGAATGGGGGTCGCCAGAGTGGGACTTTCTGGGACTGGGGGTCGTCTGCGTGGGACTTTCTGGGACTGACTCCTGGGTGGGGGGGTCGTCTGCGTAGGACTTTCTTGGACTGTCTCCTGGAGGGGGGTCGTCTGCGTGGGACTTTCTGGGACTGGGGGTCGTCTGCGTCGGACTTTCTGGGACTGGGGGTCGTCTTCGTGTGACTTTCTGTGACTTGGGGTGGTCTGCGTTTGACTTTGTCGGACTGGGTGTCGTCTGCGTGGGACTTTCTGGGAAATGTCTGCTGGGTGGGGGGTCGTCTGCGTGGGACTTTGTGGGTCTGGGGGTCATCTGCGTGGGACTTTCTGGGACTGGAGGTCGTCTGCATGGGACTTTCTGGGACTGTCTCCTGGGCTGGGTGTCGTCTGCGTTGGACTTTCTGTGACTGTCTCCTGGGTGGGGGCCCTCTGCATGGGACTTTCTGGGACTGGGTGTCGTCTGCGTCGGACTTTCTGGGACTGTCACCTGGGTGGGGGGGACGTCTGTTTGGGACTTTCTGGGAGTGGGGGTCGTCTGCGTGGGACTTTCTGGTATTTGGGTCGTCTGCGTGGGACATTCTGGGACTGTCTCCTGGGTGGGGGGTCGTCTGCGTGGGACTTTCTGTGACTGGGTGTCGTCTGCGTCGGACTTTCTGGGACTGTCACCTGGGTGGGGGAGACGTCTGTTTGGGACTTTCTGGGAGTGGGGGTCGTCTGCGTGGGACTTTCTGGTATTTGGGTCGTCTGCGTGGGACATTCTGGGACTGTCTCCTGGGTGGGGGGTCGTCTGCGTGGGACTTTCTGGGACTGGGGGCCGTCTGCGTGGGACTTTCTGGGACTGTCTCCTGTCTGGTGTGTCGTCTGCGTGGGACTTTCTGGGACTGTCTCCTGGGTGAGGGGTCGTCTGCGTGGTACTTTCTGGGACTGCAGGTCGTCTGCATGGTACTTTCTGGGACTGTCTCCTGGGCTGGGGGTCGTCTGCGTGGGACTTTCTGGGACTGTCTCCTGGGTGAGGGGTCGTCTGCGTGGGACTTTCTTGGACTGGAGGTCGTCTGCATGGGACTTTCTGGGACTGTCTCCAGGGCTGGGTGTCGTCTGCGTTGCACTTTCTGTGGCTGTCTCCTGGGTGGGGGCCGTCTGCGTGGGACTTTCTGGGACTGGGTGTCGTCTGCGTCGGACTTTCTGGGACTGTCTCCTGGGTGTGGTGTCGTCTGCGTCGGACTGTCTGGGAATGGGTGTCGTCTGCGTGGGACTTTCTGGGACTGTCACCTGGGTGGGGGGACGTCTGCTTGGGACTTTCTGGGAGTGGGGGTCGTCTGCGTGGGACTTTCTGGGACTGTCTCCTGGGTGGGGGGTCGTCTGCGTAGGACTTTCTTGTACTGTCTCCTGGGTGGGGTTCGTCTGTGTGGGACTTTCTGGGACTGGGGATCGTCTGCGTGGGACTTTCTGGGACTGTCTCCTGTCTGGGGGGTCGTTTGCGTGGGACTTTCTGGGACTGGGGGTTTTCTGCGTGGGTCTTTCTGGGACTGTCTCCTGGGTTGGGGTCGTCTGTGTGGGACTTTGTGGGACTGTCTTCTAGGTGGTGGGTCATCTGCGTGGGACTTTTTGGGACTGTCGCCTGGGTGGGGGGTCGACTGCGTTGGACTTTCTGGGACTGTCTACTGTCTGGGGGGTCGTCTGCGTGGGACTTTCTGGGACTGGGGGTCGTCTGCGTGGGTCTTTCTGGGACTGTCTCCTGGGTGGGGGTCGTCTGCGTGGGACTTTGTGGGACTGTCTTCTAGGTGGTGTGTCGTCTGCGTGGGACTTTCTGGCACTGTCGCTTGGGTGGGGGGTAGTCTGCCTGGGACTTTCTGGGATTGGGGGTCGTCTGCGTGGGACCTTCTGGGACTGGGGGTCGTCTGCGTGGGACTTTCTGGGACTGGGGGTCGTCAGCGTGGGACTTTCTTGGACTGTCTCCTGGGTGGGCGGGTCGTCTGCGTTGCTCTTTCTGTGACTGTCTCCTGGGTGGGGGCCGTCTGCGTGGGACTTTCTGGGACTGGGTGTCGTCTGCGTCGGACTTTCTGGGACTGTCTCCTGGGTGGGGGGTCGTCTGCGTGGGACTTTCTGGGAATGGGGCCGTCTGCGTGGGACTTTCTGGGACTGTCTCCTGGGTGGGGGCTCGTCTGCGTGGGACTTTCTGGGACTGGGGGTCGTCTGCGTGGGACTGTCTCCTGTCTGGGGGGTCGTCTGCGTGGGACTTTCTGGTACTGTCTCCAGGGTGGGGGGTTGTCTGCGTGGGAATTTCTGGGACAGGGGGTCGTCTGAGTGGGACTTTCTGGGACTGGGGGTCGTCTGCGTGGGACTTTCTGGGACTGTTTCCTGGGTGGGGGGGTCGTCTGCGTAGGACTTTCTTGGACTGTCTCCAGGGTGGGTGGTAGTCTGCGTGGGACTTTCTGGGACTGGGGTTCGTCTGCGTTGGACTTTTTGGGACTCTCTTCTAGGTGGTGTGTCGTCTGCGTGGGACTTTCTGGCATTGTCGCTTGGGTGGGGGGTCGTCTGGGAGTGGGGGTCATCCGCGTGGGACCTTCTGGGACTGGGGGTCATCTGCGTGGGACTTTCTGGGACTGGGGGTCGTCTGCGTGGGACTTTCTTGGACTGTCTCCTGGGTGGGGCGTCGTCTGCGTGGGACTTTCTTGGAATGGGTGTCGTCTGGGTAGGACTTTCTTGGACTGTCTCCTGGGTGAGGGGTCGTCTGCGTGGGACTTTCTGGGACTGGGGTCGTCTGCGTGGGACTTTCTGGGACAGTTTCCTGTCTGGGGGGTCTTCTGCGTGGGACTTTCTGGGACTGTCTCCTGGGGTGGGTGTCGTCTGCGTTGCACTTTCTCTTACTGTCTCCTGGGTGGGGGCCGTCTGCGTGGGACTTTCTGGGACTGGGTGTCGTCTGCGTGGGACTTTCTGGGACTGTCTCCTGGGTGGGGGTTCGTCTGCGTGGGACTTTCTGGGAATGGGGGTCGTCTGCGTGGGACTTTCTGGGACTGTCTCCTGTCTGGGGGGTCTTCTGCGTGGGACTTTCTGGTACTGTCTCTAGTGTGGGGTTTCGTCTGCTTGGGAATTTCTGGGACAGAGGGTCGTCTGCGTGGGACTTTCTGGGACTGACTCCTGGGTGGGGGGTCGTCTTTGTGGGACTTTCTGGGACTGGGGGTCGTCTGAGTGGGACTTTCTGGGACTGGGGGTCGTCTGCGTGGGACTTTCTGGGACTGACTCCTGGGTGGGGGGGTCGTCTGCGTGGGACTTTCTGGGACTGGAGGTCGTCTGCATGGTACTCTCTGGGACTGTCTCCTGGGCTGGGTGTCGTCTGCGTGGGACTTTCTGTGACTGTCTCCTGGGTGGGGGCCGTCTGCGTGGGACTTTCTGGGACTGGGTGTCGTCTGCCTGGGACTTTCTGGGACTGTCTCCTGGGTGGGGGGTCGTCTGCGTGGGACTTTCTGGGACTGGGGGTCGTCTGCGTGGGACTTTCTCGGACTGTCTCCTGTCTGGTGGGTCGTCTGCGTGGGACGTTCTGGGACTGTCTCCTGGGTGGGGGGTCGTCTGCGTGGGACTTTCTGGGAATGGGGGTCGTCTGCGTGGGACTTTCTGGGACTGTCTCCTGGGTGGGGGGTCTTCTGCGTGGGGCTTTCTGGTACTGTCTCCAGGGTGGGGGGTCGTCTGCTTGGGAATTTCTGGGACAGGGGGTCGTCTGCGTGGGACTTTCTGGGACTGTCTCCTTGGTGGGGGGGTCGTCTGCGTAGGACTTTCTTGGACTGTCTCCTTGGTGGGGGGTCGTCTGCGTGGGACTTTATGGGACTGGGGTCGTCTGCGTGGGACTTTCTGGGACTGTCTCCTGTCTGGGGGGTCGTCTGCGTGGGAGGTTCTGGGACTGTCTCCTGGGTGGGGGGTCGTCTGCGTGGGACTTTCTTGGAATGGGTGTCGTCTGCGTAGGACTTTCTTGGACTGTCTCCTGGGTGAGGGGTCGTGTGCGTGGGACTTTCTGGGACTGGGGTCGTCTGCGTGGGACTTTCTGGGACAGTTTCCTGTCTGGGGGGTCTTCTGCGTGGGACTTTCTGGGACTGTCTCCTGGGGTGGGTGTCGTCTGCGTTGCACTTTCTCTTACTGTCTCCTGGGTGGGGGCCGTCTGCGTGGGACTTTCTGGGACTGGGTGTCGTCTGCGTGGGACTTTCTGGGACTGTCTCCTGGGTGGGGGTTCGTCTCCGTGGGACTTTCTGGGAATGGGGGTCGTCTGCGTGGGACTTTCTGGGACTGTCTCCTGTCTGGGGGGTCTTCTGCGTGGGACTTTCTGGTACTGTCTCTAGTGTGGGGTTTCGTCTGCTTGGGAATTTCTGGGACAGGGGGTCGTCTGCGTGGGACATTCTGGGACTGTCTCCTGGGTGGGGGGTCGTCTTTGTGGGACTTTCTGGGAATGGGGGTCGTCTGAGTGGGACTTACTGGGACTGGGGGTCGTCTGAGTGGGACTTTCTGGGACTGGGGGTCGTCTGCGTGGGACTTTCTGGGACTGTCTCCTGGGTGGGGGGGTCGTCTGCGTAGGACTTTCTTGTACTGTCTCCTGGGTGGGGGGTCGTCTGTGTGGGACTTTCTGGGACTGGGGATCGTCTGCGTGGGACTTTCTGGGACTGTCTCCTGTCTGGGGGGTCGTTTGCGTGGGACTTTCTGGGACTGGGGGTTTTCTGCGTGGGTCTTTCTGGGACTGTCTCCTGGGTGGGGGTCGTCTGCGTGGGACTTTGTGGGACTGTCTTCTAGGTGGTGGGTCATCTGCGTGGGACTTTTTGGGACTGTCGCCTGGGTGGGGGGTCGACTGCGTTGGACTTTCTGGGACTGGGGATCGTCTGCGTGGGACTTTCTGGGACTGGGGGTCATCTACGTGGGACTTTCTGGGACTGGGGGTCGTCTGCGTTGGACTTTCTGGGACTGTCTACTGTCTGGGGGGTCGTCTGCGTGGGACTTTCTGGGACTGGGGGTCGTCTGCGTGGGTCTTTCTGGGACTGTCTCCTGGGTGGGGGTCGTCTGCGTGGGACTTTGTGGGACTGTCTTCTAGGTGGTGTGTCGTCTGCGTGGGACTTTCTGGCACTGTCGCTTGGGTGGGGGGTAGTCTGCCTGGGACTTTCTGGGATTGGGGGTCGTCTGCGTGGGACCTTCTGGGACTGGGGGCGTCTGCGTGGGAATTTCTGGGACTTGGGGTCGTCAGCGTGGGACTTTCTTGGACTGTCTCCTGGGTGGGGGGGTCGTCTGCATGGGGTTTTCTGGGACTTTCTCCTGGGTGGGCGGGTCGTCTGCGTTGCTCTTTCTGTGACTGTCTCCTGGGTGGGGGCCGTCTGCGTGGGACTTTCTGGGAATGGGGCCGTCTGCGTGGGACTTTCTGGGACTGTCTCCTGGGTGGGGGGTCGTCTGCGTGGGACTTTCTGGGAATGGGGCCGTCTGCGTGGGACTTTCTGGGACTGTCTCCTGGGTGGGGGCTCGTCTGCGTGGGACTTTCTGGGACTGGGGGTCGTCTGCGTGGGACTGTCTCCTGTCTGGGGGGTCGTCTGCGTGGGACTTTCTGGTACTGTCTCCAGGGTGGGGGGTTGTCTGCGTGGGAATTTCTGTGACAGGGGGTCGTCTGCTTTGGACTTTCTGGGACTGACTCCTGGGTCGGGCTCGTCTGTGTGGACTTTCTGGGACTGGGGGTCGTCTGAGTGGGACTTTCTGGGACTGGGGGTCGTCTGCGTGGGACTTTCTGGGACTGTTTCCTGGGTGGGGGGGTCGTCTGCGTAGGACTTTCTTGGACTGTCTCCTGGGTGGGTGGTCGTCTGCGTGGGACTTTCTGGGCTGGGGTTCGTCTGCGTGGGACTTTGTGGGTCTCTCTTCTAGGTGGTGTGTCGTCTGCGTGGGACTTTCTGGCACTGTCGCTTGGGTGGGGGGTCGTCTGCGTGGGAACTTCTGGGAGTGGGGGTCATCCGCGTGGGACCTTCTGGGACTGGGGGTCATCTGCGTGGGACTTTCTGGGACTGGGGGTCGTCTGCGTGGGACTTTCTTGGACTGTCTCCTGGGTGGGGCGTCGTCTGCATGGGACTTTCTGGGACTGGAGGTCTTCTGCTTAGGACATTCTTGTACTGTCTCCTGGGTGGGGGGTCGTCTGCGTGGGACTTTCTGGGACTGGGTGTCGTCTGCGTTTGACTTTCTGGGACTGTCTCCTGGGTGGGGAGTCGTCTGCGTGGGACTTTCTTGGAGTGGGCGTTTTCTGCGTGGGTCTTTCTGGGACTGTCTCCTGGGTGGGGGTCGTCTGCGTGGGACTTTGTGCGACTGTCTTCTAGGTGGTGGGTCGTCTGCGTGGGACTTTCTGGGACTGTCGCCTGGGTGGGGGCTCATCTGCGTGGGACTTTCTTGGAGTGGGGATCGTCTGCGTGGGACTTTCTGGGACTGGGGGTCATATGCGTGGGACTTTCTGGGACTGGGGGTCGTCTGCGTGGGACTTTCTGGGACTGTCTCCTGTCTGGGGGGTCGTCTGCGTGGGACTTTCTGGGACTGGGGGTCGTCTGCGTCGGTCTTTCTGGGACTGTCTCCTGGGTGGGGGTCGTCTGCGTGTGACTTTCTGGCACTGTCGCTTGGGTGGGGGGTCGTCTGCATTGGACTTTCTGGGATAGGGGGTCGTCTGCGTGGGAGCTTCTGGGACTGGGGGTCGTCTGCGTGGGACCTTCTGGGACTGGGGGTCATCTGCGTGGTACTTTCTGGGACTGGGGGTCATCTGCGTGGGACTTTCTTGGACTGTCCCTGGGTGGGGGGGTCGTCTGCATGGGAATTTCTGGGACTCTCTCCTTGGCTGGGTGTCGTCTGCGTTGGACTTTCTGGGAATGGGAGTCGTCTGCGTGGGACTTTCTGGGACTGTCTCCTCGGTGGGGGGGTCTTCTGCGTAGGACTTTCTTGGACTGTCTCCTGGGTGGGGGGTCGTCTGCGTGGGACTTTCTGTGACTGGGGGTGGTCTGCGTGGGACTTTCTGTGACTGGGGGTGGTCTGCGTGGGACTTTCTGGGACTGTGTGACGTCTGCTTGGGACTTTCTGGTACTGGGGGTCGTCTGCGTGGGACTTTCTTGGACTGTCTCCTGGGTTGGGGAGTCGTCTGCGTAGGACTTTCTTGGACTGTCTCCTGGGTGGGGGGGGTCGTCAGCGTGGGACTTTCTGGGACTGGGGTTCGTCTGCGTGGGACTTTCTGGGACTGGGGGTCGTCTGCGTGGGACTTTCTGGGACTGGGGGTCGTCTGCGTGGGACTTTCTTGTACTGTCTCCTGGGTGGGGGGTCGTCAGCGTGGGACTTTCTGGGACTGGGGATCGTCTGCGTGGGACTTTCTGGGACTGTCTCCTGTCTGGGGGGTCGTCTGCGTGGGACTTTCTGGGAGTGGGGGATTTCTGCGTGGGTCTTTCTGGGACTGTCTCCTGGGTGGGCGTCGTCTGCGTGGGACTTTGTGCGACTGTCTTCTAGGTGGTGGATCGTCTGCGTGGGACTTTCTGGGACTGTCGCCTGGGTGGGGGGTCGTCTGCGTGGGATTTTCTGGGACTGGGGATCGTCTGCGTGGGATTTTCTGGGACTGGGGGTCATATGCGTGGGACTTTCTGGGACTGGGGATCGTCTGCGTGGGACTTTCTGGGACTGTCTCCTGTCTGCGGGGTCGTCTGCGTGGGACTTTCTGGGACTGTCGCCAGGGTGGGGGGTCGTCTGCGTTGGATTTTCTGACAGTGGGGGTCGTCTGCGTGGGACTTTCTGGGACTGTCTCCTGGGTGGGTGGTCGTCTGCGTGGGACTTTCTGGGACTGGGGGTCGTCTGCGTGGGACTTTCTGGGACTGTCTCCTGTCTGGTGGGTCGTCTGCGTGGGACTTTCTGGGACTGTCACCTGAGTGAGGGGTCGTCTGCGTGGGACTTGCTGGGACTGGAGGTCGTCTGCATGGGACTTTCTGGGACTGTCTCCTGGCCTGGGTGTCGTCTGCGTGAGACTTTCTGTGACTGTCTCCTGGGTGGGGGCCGTCTGCGTGGGACGTTCTGGGACTGTCTCCTGGGTGGTGGGTCGTCTGTGTGGGACTTTCTGGGACTGGGGGTCGTCTGCGTGGGACTTTCTGGGACTGGAGGTCTTCTGCATGGGACTTTCTGGGACTGTCTCCTGGGTTGGGGGGTCGTCTGCGTTGCTCTTTCTGTGACTGTCTCCTTGGTGGGGGCCGTCTGCGTGGGACTTTCTGGGACTGGGTGTCGTCTGCGTGGGACTTTCTGGGACTGTCTCCTGGGTGGGGGGTCGTCTGCGTGGGACTTTCTGGGAATGGGGGTCGTCTGCGTGGGATTTCTGGGACTGTCGCCTTGGTGGGGGGTCGTCTGCGTGGGACTTTCTGGGACTGGGGGTCGTCTGCGTGGGACTTTCTGGGACTGTCGCCTGGGTGGGGCTCGTCTGTGTGGACTTTCTGGGACTGGGGGTCGTCTGAGTGGGACTTTCTGGGACTGGGGGTCGTCTGCGTGGGACTTTCTGGGACTGTTTCCTGGGTGGGGGGGTCGTCTGCGTAGGACTTTCTTGGACTGTCTCCTGGGTGGGTGGTCGTCTGCGTGGGACTTTCTGGGCTGGGGTTCGTCTGCGTGGGACTTTTTGGGACTGGCGGTCGTCTGCGTGGGACTTTCTGGGAGTGTCTCCTGGGTGGGGGGGTCGTCTGCGTAGGACTTTCTTGTACTGTCTCCTGGGTGGGGGTCGTCTGCGTGGGACTTTGTGGGTCTCTCTTCTAGGTGGTGTGTCGTCTGCGTGGGACTTTCTGGCACTGTCGCTTGGGTGGGGGGTCGTCTGCGTGGGAACTTCTGGGAGTGGTGGTCATCCGCGTGGGACCTTCTGGGACTGGGGGTCATCTGCGTGGGACTTTCTGGGACTGGGGGTCGTCTGCGTGGGACTTTCTTGGACTGTCTCCTGGGTGGGGCGTCGTCTGCATGGGACTTTCTGGGACTGGAGGTCTTCTGCTTAGGACATTCTTGTACTGTCTCCTGGGTGGGGGGTCGTCTGCGTAGGACTTTCTGGGACTGGGTGTCGTCTGCGTTTGACTTTCTGGGACTGTCTCCTGGGTGGGGAGTCGTCTGCGTGGGACTTTCTGGGAGTGGGCGTTTTCTGCGTGGGTCTTTCTGGGACTGTCTCCTGGGTGGGGGTCGTCTGCGTGGGACTTTGTGCGACTGTCTTCTAGGTGGTGGGTCGTCTGCGTGGGACTTTCTGGGACTGTCGCCTGGGTGGGGGCTCATCTGCGTGGGACTTTCTTGGAGTGGGGATCGTCTGCGTGGGACTTTCTGGGACTGGGGGTCATATGCGTGGGACTTTCTGGGACTGGGGGTCGTCTGCGTGGGACTTTCTGGGACTGTCTCCTGTCTGGGGGGTCGTCTGCGTGGGACTTTCTGGGACTGGGGGTCGTCTGCGTCGGTCTTTCTGGGACTGTCTCCTGGGTGGGGGTCGTCTCCGTGTGACTTTCTGGCACTGTCGCTTGGGTGGGGGGTCGTCTGCATGGGACTTTCTGGGATAGGGGGTCGTCTGCGTGGGAGCTTCTGGGACTGGGGGTCGTCTGCGTGGGACCTTCTGGGACTGGGGGTCATCTGCATGGTACTTTCTGTGACTGGGGGTCATCTGCGTGGGACTTTCTTGGACTGTCCCTGGGTGGGGGGGTCGTCTGCATGGGAATTTCTGGGACTCTCTCCTTGGCTGGGTGTCGTCTGCGTTGGACTTTCTGGGAATGGGGGTCGTCTGCGTGGGACTTTCTGGGACTGTCTCCTCGGTGGGGGGGTCTTCTGCGTAGGACTTTCTTGGACTGTCTCCAGGGTGGGGGGTCGTCTGCGTGGGACTTTCTGTGACTGGGGGTGGTCTGCGTGGGACTTTCTGTGACTGGGGGTGGTCTGCGTGGGACTTTCTGGGACTGTGTGACGTCTGCTTGGGACTTTCTGGTACTGGGGGTCGTCTGCGTGGGACTTTCTTGGACTGTCTCCTGGGTTGGGGAGTCGTCTGCGTAGGACTTTCTTGGACTGTCTCCTGGGTGGGGGGGGTCGTCAGCGTGGGACTTTCTGGGACTGGGGTTCGTCTGCGTGGGACTTTCTGGGACTGGGGGTCGTCTGCGTGGGACTTTCTGGGACTGGGGGTCGTCTGCGTGGGACTTTCTTGTACTGTCTCCTGGGTGGGGGGTCGTCAGCGTGGGACTTTCTGGGACTGGGGATCGTCTGCGTGGGACTTTCTGGGACTGTCTCCTGTCTGGGGGGTCGTCTGCGTGGGACTTTCTGGGAGTGGGGGATTTCTGCGTGGGTCTTTCTGGGACTGTCTCCTGGGTGGGCGTCGTCTGCGTGGGACTTTGTGCGACTGTCTTCTAGGTGGTGGATCGTCTGCGTGGGACTTTCTGGGACTGTCGCCTGGGTGGGGGGTCGTCTGCGTGGGACTTTCTGGGACTGGGGATCGTCTGCGTGGGACTTTCTGGGACTGTCTCCTGTCTGCGGGGTCGTCTGCGTGGGACTTTCTGGGACTGTCGCCAGGGTGGGGGGTCGTCTGCGTTGGATTTTCTGAGAGTGGGGGTCGTCTGCGTGGGACTTTCTGGGACTGTCTCCTGGGTGGGTGGTCGTCTGCGTGGGACTTTCTGGGACTGGGGGTCGTCTGCGTGGGACTTTCTGGGACTGTCTCCTGTCTGGTGGGTCGTCTGCGTGGGACTTTCTGGGACTGTCACCTGAGTGAGGGGTCGTCTGCGTGGGACTTGCTGGGACTGGAGGTCGTCTGCATGGGACTTTCTGGGACTGTCTCCTGGCCTGGGTGTCGTCTGCGTGAGACTTTCTGTGACTGTCTCCTGGGTGGGGGCCGTCTGCGTGGGACTTTCTGGGACTGGGTGTCGTCTGCGTCGGACGTTCTGGGACTGTCCCCTGGGTGGTGGGTCGTCTGTGTGGGACTTTCTGGGACTGGGGGTCGTCTGCGTGGGACTTTCTGGGACTGTCTCCTGTCTGGTGGGTCGTCTGCGTGGGACTTTCTGGGACTGTCTCCTGGGTGAGGTGTCGTCTGCGTGGGACTTTCTGGGACTGGAGGTCTTCTGCATGGGACTTTCTGGGACTGTCTCCTGGGTTGGGGGGTCGTCTGCGTTGCTCTTTCTGTGACTGTCTCCTTGGTGGGGGCCGTCTGCGTGGGACTTTCTGGGACTGGGTGTCGTCTGCGTGGGACTTTCTGGGACTGTCTCCTGGGTGGGGGGTCGTCTGCGTGGGACTTTCTGGGAATGGGGGTCGTCTGCGTGGGATTTCTGGGACTGTCGCCTTGGTGGGGGGTCGTCTGCGTGGGACTTTCTGGGACTGGGGGTCGTCTGCGTGGGACTTTCTGGGACTGTCTCCTGGGTGGGGGGTCGTCTGCGTGGGACTTTCTGGGACTGAGGGTCGTCTGCGTGGGACTTTCTGTGACTGTCTCCTGTCTGGTGGGTCGTCTGCGTGGGACTTTCTGGGACTGTCTCCTGATCGAGGGGTCGTCTGCGTGGGACTTGCTGGGACTGGAGGTCGACTGCATGGGACTTTCTGGGACTGTCTCCTGGGCTGGGTGTCGTCTGCGTGGGACATTCTGTTACTGTCTCCTGGGTGGGGGCCGTCTGCTCGGGACTTTCTGCGTGGGACTTTCTGGGAGTGACTCCTGGGTCGGGGGTCGTCTGCGTGGGACTTTCTGGGAATGCGGGTCTTCTGCGTGGGACTTTCTGGGACTGTCTCCTGGGTGGGGGGGTCGTCTGCGTAGGATTTTCTTGGACTGGGGGTCGTCTGCTTGGGACTTTCTGGTACTGGGGGTCGTCTGCGTGGGACTTTCTTGGACTGTCTCCTGGGTTGGGGGGTTGTCTGCGTAGGACTTTCTTGGACTGACTCCTGGGTGGGGGGGGTCGTCTGCGTGGGACTTTCTGGGACTGGGGTTCGTCTGCGTGGGACTTTCTTGGACTGGGGGTCGTCTGCGTGGGACTTTCTGGGACTGTCGCCTGGGTGGGGGGTCGTCTGCGTGGGACTTTCTGGGACTGGGGGTCGTCTGCGTGGGACTTTCTGGGACTGTCGCCTGGGTGGGGGGGTCGTCTGCGTTGGACTTTCTTGGACTGTCTCCTGGGTGGGGGGTCGTCTGCGTGGGACTTTCTGTGACTGGGGGTGGTCTGCGTGGGACTTTCTGGGACTGTTTCCTGGGTGGGGGGTCGTCTGCGTAGGACTTTCTTGGACTGTCTCCTGGGTGGGTGGTCGTCTGCGTGGGACTTTCTGGGCTGGGGTTCGTCTGCGTGGGACTTTTTGGGACTGGCGGTCGTCTGCGTGGGACTTTCTGGGAGTGTCTCCTGGGTGGGGGGGTCGTCTGCGTAGGACTTTCTTGTACTGTCTCCTGGGTGGGGGTCGTCTGCGTGGGACTTTGTGGGTCTCTCTTCTAGGTGGTGTGTCGTCTGCGTGGGACTTTCTGGCACTGTCGCTTGGGTGGGGGGTCGTCTGCGTGGGAACTTCTGGGAGTGGTGGTCATCCGCGTGGGACCTTCTGGGACTGGGGGTCATCTGCGTGGGACTTTCTGGGACTGGGGGTCGTCTGCGTGGGACTTTCTTGGACTGTCTCCTGGGTGGGGCGTCGTCTGCATGGGACTTTCTGGGACTGGAGGTCTTCTGCTTAGGACATTCTTGTACTGTCTCCTGGGTGGGGGGTCGTCTGCGTAGGACTTTCTGGGACTGGGTGTCGTCTGCGTTTGACTTTCTGGGACTGTCTCCTGGGTGGGGAGTCGTCTGCGTGGGACTTTCTGGGAGTGGGCGTTTTCTGCGTGGGTCTTTCTGGGACTGTCTCCTGGGTGGGGGTCGTCTGCGTGGGACTTTGTGCGACTGTCTTCTAGGTGGTGGGTCGTCTGCGTGGGACTTTCTGGGACTGTCGCCTGGGTGGGGGCTCATCTGCGTGGGACTTTCTTGGAGTGGGGATCGTCTGCGTGGGACTTTCTGGGACTGGGGGTCATATGCGTGGGACTTTCTGGGACTGGGGGTCGTCTGCGTGGGACTTTCTGGGACTGTCTCCTGTCTGGGGGGTCGTCTGCGTGGGACTTTCTGGGACTGGGGGTCGTCTGCGTCGGTCTTTCTGGGACTGTCTCCTGGGTGGGGGTCGTCTGCGTGTGACTTTCTGGCACTGTCGCTTGGGTGGGGGGTCGTCTGCATGGGACTTTCTGGGATAGGGGGTCGTCTGCGTGGGAGCTTCTGGGACTGGGGGTCGTCTGCGTGGGACCTTCTGGGACTGGGGGTCATCTGCATGGTACTTTCTGGGACTGGGGGTCATCTGCGTGGGACTTTCTTGGACTGTCCCTGGGTGGGGGGGTCGTCTGCATGGGAATTTCTGGGACTCTCTCCTTGGCTGGGTGTCGTCTGCGTTGGACTTTCTGGGAATGGGGGTCGTCTGCGTGGGACTTTCTGGGACTGTCTCCTCGGTGGGGGGGTCTTCTGCGTAGGACTTTCTTGGACTGTCTCCTGGGTGGGGGGTCGTCTGCGTGGGACTTTCTGTGACTGGGGGTGGTCTGCGTGGGACTTTCTGTGACTGGGGGTGGTCTGCGTGGGACTTTCTGGGACTGTGTGACGTCTGCTTGGGACTTTCTGGTACTGGGGGTCGTCTGCGTGGGACTTTCTTGGACTGTCTCCTGGGTTGGGGAGTCGTCTGCGTAGGACTTTCTTGGACTGTCTCCTGGGTGGGGGGGGTCGTCAGCGTGGGACTTTCTGGGACTGGGGTTCGTCTGCGTGGGACTTTCTGGGACTGGGGGTCGTCTGCGTGGGACTTTCTGGGACTGGGGGTCGTCTGCGTGGGACTTTCTTGTACTGTCTCCTGGGTGGGGGGTCGTCAGCGTGGGACTTTCTGGGACTGGGGATCGTCTGCGTGGGACTTTCTGGGACTGTCTCCTGTCTGGGGGGTCGTCTGCGTGGGACTTTCTGGGAGTGGGGGATTTCTGCGTGGGTCTTTCTGGGACTGTCTCCTGGGTGGGCGTCGTCTGCGTGGGACTTTGTGCGACTGTCTTCTAGGTGGTGGATCGTCTGCGTGGGACTTTCTGGGACTGTCGCCTGGGTGGGGGGTCGTCTGCGTGGGACTTTCTGGGACTGGGGATCGTCTGCGTGGGACTTTCTGGGACTGTCTCCTGTCTGCGGGGTCGTCTGCGTGGGACTTTCTGGGACTGTCGGCAGGGTGGGGGGTCGTCTGCGTTGGATTTTCTGAGAGTGGGGGTCGTCTGCGTGGGACTTTCTGGGACTGTCTCCTGGGTGGGTGGTCGTCTGCGTGGGACTTTCTGGGACTGGGGGTCGTCTGCGTGGGACTTTCTGGGACTGTCTCCTGTCTGGTGGGTCGTCTGCGTGGGACTTTCTGGGACTGTCACCTGAGTGAGGGGTCGTCTGCGTGGGACTTGCTGGGACTGGAGGTCGTCTGCATGGGACTTTCTGGGACTGTCTCCTGGCCTGGGTGTCGTCTGCGTGAGACTTTCTGTGACTGTCTCCTGGGTGGGGGCCGTCTGCGTGGGACTTTCTGGGACTGGGTGTCGTCTGCGTCGGACGTTCTGGGACTGTCCCCTGGGTGGTGGGTCGTCTGTGTGGGACTTTCTGGGACTGGGGGTCGTCTGCGTGGGACTTTCTGGGACTGTCTCCTGTCTGGTGGGTCGTCTGCGTGGGACTTTCTGGGACTGTCTCCTGGGTGAGGGGTCGTCTGCGTGGGACTTTCTGGGACTGGAGGTCTTCTGCATGGGACTTTCTGGGACTGTCTCCTGGGTTGGGGGGTCGTCTGCGTTGCTCTTTCTGTGACTGTCTCCTTGGTGGGGGCCGTCTGCGTGGGACTTTCTGGGACTGGGTGTCGTCTGCGTGGGACTTTCTGGGACTGTCTCCTGGGTGGGGGGTCGTCTGCGTGGGACTTTCTGGGAATGGGGGTCGTCTGCGTGGGATTTCTGGGACTGTCGCCTTGGTGGGGGGTCGTCTGCGTGGGACTTTCTGGGACTGGGGGTCGTCTGCGTGGGACTTTCTGGGACTGTCTCCTGGGTGGGGGGTCGTCTGCGTGGGACTTTCTGGGACTGAGGGTCGTCTGCGTGGGACTTTCTGTGACTGTCTCCTGTCTGGTGGGTCGTCTGCGTGGGACTTTCTGGGACTGTCTCCTGATCGAGGGGTCGTCTGCGTGGGACTTGCTGGGACTGGAGGTCGACTGCATGGGACTTTCTGGGACTGTCTCCTGGGCTGGGTGTCGTCTGCGTGGGACATTCTGTTACTGTCTCCTGGGTGGGGGCCGTCTGCTCGGGACTTTCTGCGTGGGACTTTCTGGGAGTGACTCCTGGGACGGGGGTCGTCTGCGTGGGACTTTCTGGGAATGCGGGTCTTCTGCGTGGGACTTTCTGGGACTGTCTCCTGGGTGGGGGGGTCGTCTGCGTAGGATTTTCTTGGACTGGGGGTCGTCTGCTTGGGACTTTCTGGTACTGGGGGTCGTCTGCGTGGGACTTTCTTGGACTGTCTCCTGGGTTGGGGGGTTGTCTGCGTAGGACTTTCTTGGACTGACTCCTGGGTGGGGGGGGTCGTCTGCGTGGGACTTTCTGGGACTGGGGGTAGTCTACGTGGGACTTTCTGGGTCTCTCTCCTGGGTGGGGGGTCGTCTACGTGGGACTTGCTCTGACTAGGGCTCGTCTGCGTGGGTCTTTCTGGGACTGTCTCCTGGGTGGGGGATCGTCTGCGTGGGACTTTCTGGGACTGGGGGTCGTCTGCGTGGGACTTTCTGGGACTGGGCGTCATCTGCGTGGGACTTTCTGGGACTGGGGATAGTCTCCGTGAGACTTTCTGGCACTGTCTCCTATCGTCTGCGTGGGACTTGCTGGGACGGGGGGTCGTCTGCTTGGGACTTTCTGGGATTGTCTCCTGTTTGGGGGGTCGTCTGCGTGGGACTTTCTTGGACTGGGGGTCGTCTGCGTGGGACTTTCTGGGACTGTCTCCTGGGTGGGGGTCGTTTGTTTGGGACATGGTGGGACTGGGGGTCGTCTGCGTGGGACTTTCTGGGACTGGGCGTCGTCTGCGTGGGACTTTCTGGGACTGGGGGTGGTCTGCGTGGGTCTTTCTGGGACTCTCTCCCGGGTGGGGGGGTCATATGCGTGGGTCTTTCTAGGACTGTTTCCTGGGTGGGGACTCGTCTGCGTGGGATTTTCTGGGACTGGGGGTCGTCTGCGAGGGACTTTCTGGGACTGTCTCCTTGGTGTGGGTCTTTTGTTTGGGACATGGTGGGACTGGGGGTCGTCGGCGTGGGACTTTCTGGGACTGGGTGTCGTCTGCGTGGGTCTTTCTCGGACTGTTTCCTGGGTGGTGGTTGTCCTCGTGGGACGTTCTGTGACTGGGGGTCGTCTGCGTGGGACTTTCTGGGACTGTCTCCTGTGTGGGGGGTCTTCTGCGTGGGACTTTCTGGCACTGTCTCCTGGGTGGGTGTTCGTCTGCGTGGGATTTTCTGGGACTGGGGGTCGTCTGCGTGGGACTTGCTGGGACACTCTCCTGTCTGGGGGTCGTCTGCGTGGGAATTTCTTGGACTGGGGCTCGTCTGCGTGGGACTTTCTGGGAATGTCACCTGCGTGGGGGTTCGTCTGCGTGGGACTATCTGGGACTGTCTCCCTGATGGGGTGTCGTCTGCGTGGGACTTTCTGGGACTGGGGTCGTCTGCGTGGGACTTTCTGGGACTGGGGGTAGTCTGCGTGGGACTTTCTGGGTCTGTGTCCTTGGTGGGGGGGTCGTCTACGTGGGAATTGCTGGGACTGGGGGTCGTCTGCGTGGGACTTTCTGAGACTGGGGGTCATCTGCGTGGGACTTTCTTGGACTGGGGGTCGTCTCCGTGGGACTTTCTGTGACTGTCTCCTGTTTGGGGGGTCGTCTGCGTGTGGCTTTCTGGGACTAGGGTGTCGTCAACGTCGGACTTTCTGGGACTGGGGGACGTCTGCGTGGGACTTTCTGGGACTGGGGGTCGTCTGCGTGGGACTTTCTGGGAGTGTCTCCTGGGTGGGGGTCGTTTGTTTGGGACATGGTGGGACTGGGGGTCGTCGGCGTGGGACTTTCTGGGACTGGGCGTCGTCTGCGTGGGACATTCTGGGACTGTCTCCTTGGTGGGGGGTCGTCTGCGTGAGACTTTCTGGGACTGTCTCCTGGATGGGGATCGTCTGCATGGGACTTCCTGGGACTGGGGGTCGTCTGCATGGGATTTCTGGGAATGTCTCCTGGGTGGGGGCTCGTCTGCGTGGGACTTTCTGGGACTGTCTCCTGGGTGTGTGTTCTTCTGCGTGGGATTTTCTGTCACTGGATGTCGTCTGCGTGGGTCTTGCTGGGACTGTCTCCTGTCTGGGGGTCGTCTGCGCGGGACTTTCTTGGACTGGGGGTCGTCTGCGTGGGACTGCTTCCTGGGTGGGGGGTCGTCTGCATGGGACTTTCTGTGACTCGGTGTCGTCTGCGTGGGTCTTTCTTGGACTCTCTCCTGGGTGGGGGGTCGTCTTCGTGGGACTTTCTGGGACTGTCTCCTGGGTGGGGAGTCGTCTGCGTGGGACTTTCTGGGACTGGGTGTCGTCTGCGTGGGTCTTTCTGGGACTGTCTTCTGGGTGGGTGTTCGTCTGCCTGGGACTTTCTGGGACTGTCTCCTGCGTGGGGGACGTCTGCGTGGGACTTTAAGGGACTGGGTGTCGTCTGCGTGGGACTTTCTGGGACTGTTTCCTGGGTGGGGGTCGTCTGCGTGGGACATTCTTGGACTGGGGGTCGTCTGCGTGGGATTTCTGGGACTGTCTCCTGGATGGGGGGTCGTCTGCGTGGGACATTCTGGGACTGTTTCCTGGGTGGGGACTCGTCTACGTGGGACTTTCTGGGACTGGGGGTCGTCTGCGAGGGACTTTCTGGGACTGTCCCCTTGGTGGGGGGTCGTCTGCGTGAGACTTTCTGGGACTGTCTCCTGGGTGGGGATCGTGTGCATGGGACTTCCTGGGACTGGGGTTCGTCTGCGTGGGACTTTCTGGGATTGTCTTCTGGTTGGGGGTCGTCTGCGTGGGACTTTCTGGGACTGGGGGTCGTCTGCATGGGACTTTCTGGGACTGTCTCCTGGGTGGGGGCTCGTCTGCGTGGGACTTTCTGGGACTGTCTCCTGGGTGTGTGTTCTTCTGCGTGGGACTTTCTGTGACTGGATGTCGTCTGCGTGGGTCTTGCTGGGACTGTCTCCTGTCTGGGGGTCGTCTGCGCGGGACTTTCTTGGACTGGGGGTCGTCTGCGTGGGACTGCTTCCTGGGTGGGGGGTCGTCCGCGTGGGATATCTGGGACTATCTCCTGGGTGGGGGGTCGTCTGCATGGGACTTTCTGTGACTCGGTGTCGTCTGCGTGGGTCTTTCTTGGACTCTCTCCTGGGTGGGGGTCGTCTTCGTGGGACTTTCTGGGACTGTCTCCTGGGTGGGGAGTCGTCTGCGTGGGACTTTCTGGGACTGGGTGTCGCCTGCGTGGGTCTTTCTGGGACTGTCTCCTGGGTGGGGGTTCGTCTGCGTGGGACTTTCTCGGACTGTCTCCTGCGTGGGGGGTCGTCTACGTGGGACTTTCAGGGACTGGGTGTCGTCTTCGTGTGACTTTCTGGGACTGTTTCCTGGGTGGGGGTCGTCTGCGTGGGACGTTCTGTGACTGGGGGTCGTCTGCATGGGACTTTCTGGGACTGTCTACTGGGTGGGTGGTCGTCTGCGTGGGACTTTCTGGGACTGTCTCCTGTGTGGGGGGTCGTCTGCGTGGGACTTTCTTGGACTGTCTCCTGGGTGGGTGTTCGTCTGCGTGGGATTTTCTGGGACTGGGTGTCGTCTGCGTGGGACTTGCTGGAACACTTTCCTGTCTGGGGGTGGTCTGCGTGGGACTTTCTTGGACTGGGGCTCGTCTTCGTGGGACTTTCTGGGACTGTCTCCTGGGTGGCGTGTCGTCTGCATGGGACTTTCTGGGCCTGGGGGTCGTCTGCGTGGGTCTTTCTGGGACAGTCTCCTGGGTGCGGTGTCGTCTGCGTGGGACTTTCTCGGATTGGGGGTCGTCTTGTGGGTCTTTCTGGGACTCTCTCCTGGGTGGGGGGTCATCTGCGTGGGGCTTTCTTGGACTGTTTCCTGTGTGGGGGGTCGTCTGCGTGGGACTTTTTGGGACGGTCTCCTGCCTGGGGGGTCGTCTGCCTGGGATTTTCAGGGACTGGCTGTCGTCTGCGTGGGACTTTCTAGGACAGTTTCCTGGGTGGGGGTCGTCTGGGTGGGACGTTCTGTGACAGGGGGTCGTCTGCGTGAGACTTTCTGGGACTGTCTCCTGGGTGGGGTGTCGTCTGCGTGGGACTTTCTTGGACTGTCTCCTCTGTGGGGGGGTCGTCTGCGTTGGACTTTCAGGGACTGTCTCCTGGGTGGGTGTTCGTCTGCGTGGGATTTTCTGGGAAAGGGGGTCGTCTGCGTGGGTCTTTCTGTGACAGTCTCCTGGGTGCGGTGTCGTCTGCGTGGGACTTTGTGGGACTGGGGGTCGTCTGCGTGGTACTTTCTGGGACTGGGGGTCGTCTTGTGGGACTTGCTGGGACACTCTCCTGTCTGGGGGTCGTCTGCGTGGGACTTTCTTGGACTGGGGCTCGTCTGCGTGGGTCTTTCTGGGACAGTCTTCTGGGTTTCGGTGTCGTCTACGTGGGACTTTGTGGGACTGGGGGTCGTCTGCGTGGTACTTTCTGGGACTCTTTCCTGGGTGGGGACTCGTCTGCGTGGGACTGTGGGTCGTCTGCGTGGGTCTTTCTGGGACAGTCTCCTAGGTGCGGTGCCGTCTGCGTGGGATTGTCTGGGACTGGGGGTCGTCTGCGTGGGACTTTCTTGGACTGGGGGTCGTCTGCGTGGGACTTTCTGGGACTGGGGGTCATCTGCGAGGGACTTTCTGGGACTGTCTCCTTGGTGGGGGGTCGTCTGCGTGAGACTTTCTGGGACTGTCTCCTGGGTGGGGATCGTCTGCATGGGACTTCCTGGGACTGGGGGTCGTCTGCGTGGGACTTTCTGGGACTGTCTCCTGGGTGGGGGGTCGTCTGCGTGGGACTTTCTGGGACAGTCTCGTGGGTGGGGATCGTCTGCGCGGGACTTTCTTGGACTGGGGGTCGTCTGCGTGGGTCTTGCTGGGACTGTCTCCTGTCTGGGGGTCGTCTGCGCGGGACTTTCTTGGACTGGGGGTCGTCTGCATGGGACTGCTTCCTGGGTGGGGGTTCGTCTGCGTTGGATATCTGGGACTGTCTCCTGGGTGGGGGTCGTCTTCGTGGGACTTTCTGGGACTGTCTCCTGGGTGGGGAGTCGTCTGCGTGGGACTTTCTGGGACTGGGTGTCGTCTGCGTGGGTCTTTCTGGGACTGTCTCCTGGGTGGGGGTTCGTCTGCGTGGGACTTTCTGGGACTGTCTCCTGCGTGGGTGGTCGTCTACGTGGGACTTTCAGGGACTGGGTGTCGTCTGCGTGGGACTTTCTGGGACTGTCTACTGGGTGGGGGGTCGTCTGCGTGGGACTTTCTGCGACTGTCTCCTGTGTGGGGGGTCGTCTGCGTGGGACTTTCTGGGACTGTCTCCTGGGTGGGTGTTCGTCTGCGTGGGATTTTCTGGGACTGGGTGTCGTCTGCGTGGGACTTGCTGGGACAATCTCCTGACTGGGGGTGGTCTGCGTGGGACTTTCTTGGACTGGGGCTCGTCTGCGTGGGACTTTCTGGGACTGTCTGCTGGGTGGGAGGTCGTCTTCGTGGTAAATCTAGGACTGTCTCCTGGGTGGGGTGTCGTCTGCATGGGACTTTCTGGGCCTGGGGGTCGTCTGCGTGGGTCTTTCTGGGACAGTCTCCTGGGTGCGGTGTCGTCTGCGTGGGACTTTGTGGGACGGGGGGTCGTCTGCGTGGTAATTTCTGGGACTGGGGGTCGTCTTGTGGGTCTTTCTGGGACTCTCTCCTGGGTGGGGTGTCATCTGCGTGGGGCTTTCTGGGACTGTTTCCTGGGTGGGGGGTCGTCTGCATGGGACTTTCTGTGACTCGGTGTCGTCTGCGTGGTTCTTTCTTGGACTCTCTCCTTGGTGGGGGGTCGTCTTTGTGGGACTTTCTGGGACTGGGTGTCGTCTGCGTGGGTCTTTCTGGGACTGTCTCCTGGGTGGGGGTTCTTCTGCGTGGGACTTTTTGGCACGGCCTCCTGCGTGGGGGGTCGTCTGCCTGGGATTTTCAGGGACTGGCTGTCGTCTGCGTGGGACTTTCTAGGACTGTTTCCTGGGTGGGGGTCGTCTGCGTGGGACGTTCTGTGACTGGGGGTCGTCTGCGTGAGACTTTCTGGGACTGTCTCCTGGGTGGGGGGTCGTCTGCGTGGGACTTTCTGGGACTGTCTCCTGTGAGGGGGGTCGTCTGCGTTGGACTTTCAGGGACTGTCTCCTGGGTGGGTGTTCGTCTGCGTGGGATTTTCTGGGACTGGGGGTCGTCTGCGTGGGTCTTTCTGGGACAGTCTCCTGGGTGCGGTGTCGTCTGCGTGGGACTTTGTGGGACTGGGGGTCGTCTGCGTAGTACTTTCTCGGACTGGGGGTCGTCTTGTGGGTCTTTCTGGGACTCTGTCCTGGGTGGGGGGTCATCTGCGTGGGGATTTCTGGGACTCTTTCCTGGGTGGGGACTTGTCTGCGTGGGACTTTCTGGGACTGTGGGTCGTCTGCGTGGGTCTTTCTGGTACAGTCTCCTAGGTGCGGTGTCGTCTGCGTGGGATTGTGTGGGACTGGGGGTCGTCTGCGTGGGACTTTCTTGGACTGGGTGTCGTCTTCGTGGGACTTTCTGGGACTTTCTCCTGGGTGTGGGGTCGTCTTTTTGGGACTTCCTGTGTCTGGCTCCTGGGTGTGGGGTCGTCTGCGTGGGACTTTCTGGGAATGGGGCTCGTCTGCGTGAGACTTTCTGGGACTGGGGGTCGTCTACGTGTGTCTTTCTGGGACTGTCTTTTGGGTGGGGGTCGTCTGCGTGGGACTTTCTGGGAATGGGGCTCGTCTGCGTGGGACTTTCTGGGACTGGGGGCCGTCTGCGTGGGACCTTTTGGGAGTGGGGGTCGTATGCGTGGGACTTTCTGGGACTGTCTGCTGGGTGGGGATCGTCTGCGTGGGTTTTTCTGGGAGTGGGGGTCGTCTGCGTGGGAATTTCTGGGACTGTCTCCTTGGTAGGGTGTCGTCTGCGTGGGACTTTATGGGACTGGGGGTCGTCTGCGTGAGACTTTCTGGGACTGTCTCCTGGGTGGGAGGTTGTCTGCGTGGGACTTTCTGTGACTGGGGGTCGTCTGCGTGGGACATTCTTGTATTGGGGGCTGTCTGCGTGTGACTTTCTGGTAGTGGGGGTCGTCAGCGTGGGACTTTCTTGGACTGTCTCCTGCGTGGGGGGTCGTCTGCGTGGGACTTTCAGGGCCTGGGTGTCGTCTGCGTGTGACTTTCTGGGACTGTCTCCTGGGTGCGGGTCATCTGCGTGGGATATCTGTGTCTGTCTCCTTGGTGGGGGGTCGTCTGCGTGGGACTCTCTGGGACTGGGGGTCGTCTGCGTGGGACTTTCTGGGACTGGGTGTCGTCTTCGTTGGTCTTTCTGGGACTGTATCCTGGGTGGGGGTCGTCTGCGTGGGACTTTCTAGGACTGGGGTTCGTCTGCGTGGGACTCTCTGGGACTGGGGCCCTCTGCGTGGGACTTTTTGTGAGTGGGGGTCGTCTGCGTGGGACTTTCTGGGACTGTCTCCTGGGTGGGGGGTCGTCTGCGTGGGACTTTCTTGGACTGGGGGTCGTCTACGTGGGACTTTCTGGGACTGTCTCCTTGGTGGCGTTTCGTCTGCGTGGGACTTTCTGGTACTGTATCCTTGGTAGGGTGTCGTCTGCGATGGACTTTCTGGGACTGGTCGTCTTCTGCGTGGGACTGTCTCCTGGGTATGGGGTCGTCTGCGTGGGACTTTCTGGGAATGTGGGTCGTCTGCGTGGGACTTTCTGGGACTGTCTCCTGGTTGGGGGGTTGTCTGCCTGGGACTTTCTGAGACTGTTGGTCGTCTGCGTGAGACTTTCTGGGACTGTCTCCTGGGTATGGGGTCGTCTGCTTGGGACTTTTGGGGACTGGGGGTCGTCTGCCTGGGACTTTTTGTGACTGGGGGTCGTCTGCTTGGGACTTTCTGGGAGTGGGAGTCTTCTGCATGGGACTTTCATGGACTGTCTCCTGGGTGGGGGGTCTTCTGCGTGGGACTTTCTGGGACTGGGGGTCGTCTGCATGGGACCTTCTGGGATTGGGGGTCGTCTGCTTGGGACTTTCTGGGACTGGGGGCCGTCTGCGTGAATCTTTCTGGTAGTGGGGGTCATCTGCGTGGGACTTTCTGGGACTGTCTCCTGGGTGGGGGATCTTCTGCGTGGGACTTTCTGGGACTGTCTCCTGGGTGGGGGGGTCGTCTGCCTGGGACTTTCACAAAAGAGCCAGGCGTATTCGGCTTGTAGCAGGCTGAGATTGCTTGTAAGGCAGTTTTTTAAAAAAAGACTGTAGATGTCGTTTTGTAGCAGCGTGAGATTGCTTGTAAGGCAGTTGCCACAAATGAGCCAGGAGAATTGGGTTTGCTGCAGCCTGAGATTGCTTGTAAGGCCGTTATCACAATAGAGCCAGGAGAATTCGTCTTGTAGCAGCCTGAGATTGCTTGCAAGGCAGTTCCCACAAAAGAGCCTGGAGAAATCGGTTCGTAGACGCCTGGGATTGCTTGTAAGGTAATTCGCAAAAAAAAGCCAGGAGAATTCATATTGCTGCAGCCTGAGAATGCTTGTAAGGTAGATGCCAGAAATGAGCCAAGGGAAATCGGTTCGTAGCAGCCTGGGAATGCTTGTAAGACAATTATAACAAAAAGTCAGGAGAATTGGACTAGCGGCAGCCTGAGATTGCTTGTAAGGCAGTTGTCACAATAGAGACAGGAGAATTCGTCTTGTAGCAGCCTGAGATTGCTTGTAAGGCAGTTACCACAAAAGAACCAGGAGAAATCGGCACGTAGCCGCCTGGGATTGCTTTTAAGGCAATTGGCACAAAAAATCAGGAGAACTGTCCCGGAAGCATCCTGAGATTGCTTGTAAGGCAGTTGTCACAAAAGAGACAGGATATGTCGATTTGTAGCGGCCTGATATTACTTGTAAGGCAGTTTTCACAAAAGAGCCAAGAGAAGTCGGCTCGTATCAGCCTGACATTGCTTGTAAGGCAGTTGTCACAAAAGCGCCAGGAGAATTCGGCTTGTAGCAGCCTGAGATTTCTTGTAAGGCAGTTGCCACAAAAGGGCCAGGATAAATCGGCTCGTAGCCGCCTTGGAGTGCTTGTAAGGCAATTCGCACAAAAAGCCAGGAGAATTCATATTGCTGCAGACAAAAATGAGCCTGGAGAAATGCTTTGTAGCAGCCTGGGATTGCTTGTAAGGCAATTGGCACAAAAAGTCAGGAGAATTGGACTAGCGGCAGCCTGATATTGCTTGTAAGGCAGGTACCACAAAAGAACCAGGAGAAATCGGCACGTGGCCGCCTGGGATTGCTTTTAAAGCAATTGGCACAAAAAGTCAGGAGAATATGGCTGGATCCAGCCTGAGATTGCTTGTAAGGCAGTTGTCATAGAAGAGCCAGTCTCGTAGAAACCTGAGATTGCTTGGAAGGCAGTTGGCAGAATAGAGGCAGGAGAAATCGGCTTGTAGCAACCTGAGATCCTTTGTAAGACAGTTTTCACAAATTGCCCGATGAAGTCGGCCCATAGCAGCCTGAGATTGCTTGTAAGGCAGTTTTCACAGAAGAGCCAGCAGGTGTATGCTTGTATTAGCCTGAGATTGTTGTAAGGCAGTTTTCACAAAAGAGCCAGGATATGTCGTTTTGTAGCAGCCTGAGACTGCTTGTAAGGCAGTTGCCTCAAAAGAGCAAGGCGTATTCGGCTTGTAGTAGCCTGAGATTTCATGTAAGGCAGTTTTCACAAAAGTCTTAAGAGAAATCGGATCGTAGCAGCCTGACATTGCTTGTAAGGTAGTTGTCACAAAAGAACCAGGAGAATTCGTCTTGTAGCAGCCTGAGATTGCTTGTAAGGCAGTCGCCACAAAAGAGCCTTGAGAAATCGGCTCGTAGCAGCCTGGGATTATTTTGTAAGGCAATTGGCAAAAAAGCCAGGAACATTGGGCTTGCTGCAGCCTGAGATTGCTTATAAGGCAGTTGTCACGAAAGAGCCAGGAGATCGATTTTTTAGCAGCCTGAGATTGCTTGTAATGCAGTTGTCTTAAAAGTGCCAGCAGGTGTAGGCTTGTAGAAGAATGAGATTGCTTGTAAGGCAATTTTCACAAATCTCCCAGGAGAACCGGCTCGTAGAATCCTTAGACTTTTGTGAAAACTGCCTTACATGAAATCTCAGGCTGCTACAAGCCGAATACGCCTTGCTCTTTTGTGGCAACTGCCTTACAAGCAGTCTCAGGCTGCTACAAAACGACATATCCTGGCTCTTTTTTGAAAACTGCCTTACAACAATCTCAGGCTAATACAAGCCTACACCTGCTGGCTCTTCTATGACAACAAGCAATCTCAGGCTGCTACGAGACGATCTCCTGGCTCTTTTGTGCCAATTGCCTTACAAGCCATCCCAGGCTGCTACTAGCGGATTTCTCCTGGCTCTTTTGTGGCAACTGCCTTACAAGCAATCTCAGGCTGCTACAAGCCGAATTCTCCTGGTCCTCTTGAGACAACTGCCTTACAATCAAAATCAGGCTGCTACAAACTCACATCTCCTGTCTCTTTTGTGAAAACTACCTTACAAGCAATCTCAGCCTTTAACAAGATGAATACGCCTGTCTCTTTTGTGAAACTGCCTTGCAAGCAATCTCAGGCCGCTACAAATCGACATCTACTGTCTCTTTTGTGCGAACTGTCTTACAAGCAATATCAGGCTGCCGCTAGGCCAATTACTTTTTGTGCCAATTGCCTTAAAAAAGCAAACTCAAGCTGCAGCAATATGAATTCTCCTGGCTTTCTAAGCGAATTGCCTTACAAGCAATCTCAGGCTGCTAAGGCCGAATACGCCTGGCTCTTTTGTGACAACTGCATTACAAGCAATCACAGGCTGCCGTCAGCACAATTCTCCTGACATTTTCTGCCAATTGCCTTAAAAGCAATCCCAGGCGGCTACGTGCCGATTACTCCTGGGCTTTTGTGGTAACTGCTTTACAAGCAATCTCAGGCTGCAGCAATCCCAATTCTCTTGGGGTTTTTTTGCCAATGGACTTAGAAGCAATCCCAGGCGGCTACGACCCGATTTCTCCTGGCTCTTTTGAGGCAACTTCCTTACAAGCATGGCAGGCTGCTACGAGAGATTTCGAGTAAGGCAGTTTTCACAAAAGAGCCAAAAGAAGTCGGCTCGTAGCCGCCTGGGATTGCTTGTAAGGCAATTGGCACACAAAGCCAGGAGAATTTGGCTTGTAGCAGCCTGAGAATGCTTGTAAGGCATATTCCACAAATGACCCAGGAGAAATCGGCTCGTAACAGCCTGGGATTACAAGCAATCTCAGGCGGCCACTAGTCCAATTCTCCTGACTTTTTGTGCCAATTGCCTTACAAGAAATCCCAGGCTGCTACGTGCCGATTCCTCGTGACTCATTTGTGGCATCTGCCTTACAAGCATTCTCAGGCTGCTATAAGCCCAATTCTCCTGGCTTTTTGTGCCAATTGTCTTACAAGCCATCAGAGGCGGCTACGAGACGATTTCTCTTGGCTCTTTTGCAGCAACTGCCTTACAAGCAATCTCAGTCTGCAACAAGCCGAATTCTCCTGGCTCTTTTGTGAAAACTGCCTTGCAAGCAATGTCAGACTGCTACGAGCCGACTTCTCTTGTCTCTTTTGTGAAAACTGCCTTAAAAGCAATCTCAGGCTGCTACAATCCCACATCTCTTGTCTCTTTTGTGAAAACTGCCTTACAAGCAATCTCAGCCTGTTACAAGCCGAATACGCCTGGCTCTTTTGTGAAACTGGCTTACAAGCAATCTCAGGCTGCCGCTAATCCAATTCTCCTGACTTTTTGTGCCAATTGCCTTACAAGCAATCCCAGGCTGCTACGAAGCGATTTCTCCTGGCTCATTTTTGGCATTTGCCTTACAAGCATTCTCAGGCTGCAGCAATATGTATTCTTTTGGCTTTTTGTGCGAATTGGCTTACAAGCAATCCCAGGCGGTTACGAGCCGATCTCTCCTGGCACTTTTGTGGCAGCTGCCTTACAAGAAATCTCAGGCTGCTAAAAGCCGAATTCTCCTGGCGCTTTTGTGACAACTGCGTTACAAGCAATGTCAGGCTGCTACGAACCGACTTCTCTTGGCTCTTTTGTGACAACAGCCTGACAAGCAATCTCATGCTGCAGCAATCTCAATTCTCCTGGTATTTTGAGCCAATTGCCTTACTACGAGCCGATTTCGCATGGGCATTAGTGGCAACTGCTTTACAAGCAATCTCAGGCTGCTGCAAGCCGACTTCTCTTGGCCCTTTGTGCAAATATCCTTCCAAACAGTCTCAGGCTGCTACAAACCGAATACGCCTGGCTCTTGTTTGAAACTGCCTAAGTCCCACGGAGACGACCCCCAGTCCGAGAAAGTCCCACGCAGACGACCCCCAGTCCTAGAAAGTACCACGCAGACGATCCCCCACCCAGGAGACAGTCCCAGAAAGTCCCACGCAGACGAAACTCAGTCCCAGAAAGTCCCACGCAGACGACCCCCCACCCAGGAGACAGTCCCAGAAAGTCCCACGGAGACGACACCCAGTCCCAGAAGGTCCCACGCAGACGACCCCCACCCAGGAGACTGTCCCAGAAAGTCCCAAACAGACGACCCCCACCCACGAGACAGTCCCAGAAAGTCCAACGCAGACGACACCCATCCAGGAGACAGTCCCAGAAAGTCTCACGGAAAGGACCCCCAGTCCCAGAAAGTCACACGCAGACGACCCCCAACCCAGGAGACAGTCCAAGAAAGTCCCAAACAGACGACCCCCCCACCCAGGAGACAGTCCAAGAAAGTCCGACGCAGACGACCCCCAGTCATAGAAAGTCCCCCGCAGACGCCCCCCAGCCAGGAGACAGTCCCAGAAAGTCCGACGCAGACGACCCCCAATCCCAGAATGTCCCACGCAGACGACCCCCAGTACCAGAATGTCCCAAGCAGACGACCCCCAGTACCAGAATGTCCCAAGCAGACGACCCCCAACCCAGGAGACACTCCAAGAAAGTCCCAAACAGACGACCCCCCACCCAGGAGACAGTCCCAGAAAGTCCGACGCAGATGACCCCCAGTCATAGAAAGTACCACGCAGACGACCCCCAGTCCCAGAAAGTCCCACGTAGACGACCCCCCACCCAAGAGACAGTCCCAGAAAGTACCACGACGACCCCCAGTCATAGAATGTCCCACGCAGACGAACCCCAGTCCCATAAGTTCCCACGCAGACGACCCCCCACCCAAGCGACAGTGCCAGAATGTCCCACGCAGACGACACACCACCTAGAAGAGAGTCCCACAAAGTCCCACGCAGACGACCCCCACCCAGGAGACAGTACAAGAAAGTCCTACGCAGACGACCCCCCCACCCAGGAGACACTCCCAGAAAGTCCCACGCAGACGACCGCCAGTCCCAAAAAGTCCCACGCAGACGAACCCCAGTCCCAGAAAGTACCACGCAGACGACAACCAACCCAGGAGACAGTCCAAGAAAGTCCTACGCAGACGACCCCCCACCCAGGAGACAGTCCCAGAAAGTCCCACGCAGACGACCCCCAGTCCCATAAAGTCCCACTCAGACGAGCCCGACCCAGGAGTCAGTCCCAGAAAGTCCCACGCAGACGACCCCCTGTCCCAGAAATTCCCACGCAGACGACCCCCCACCCTGGAGACAGTACCAGAAAGTCCCACGCAGACGACCCCCCAGACAGGAGACAGTCCCACGCAGACGACCCCCAGTCCCAGAAAGTCCCACGCAGACGAGCCCCCACCCAGGAGACAGTCCCAGAAAGTCCCACGCAGACGGCCCCATTCCCAGAAAGTCCAACGCAGACGACCCCCCACCCAGGAGACAGTCCCAGAAAGTCCGACGCAGACGACACCCAGTCCCAGAAAGTCCCACGCAGACGGCCCCCACCCAGGAGACAGTCACAGAAAGAGCAACGCAGACGACCCGCCCACCCAGGAGACAGTCCCAGAAAGTCCCATGCAGACGACCCCCCCACCCAGGAGACAGTCCAAGAAAGTCCCACGCAGACGACCCCCAGTCCCATAAAGTCCCACGCAGATGACCCCCAGTCCCAGAAGGTCCCACGCAGACGACCCCCAGTCCCAGAATGTCCCACGTAGACGACCCCCAATCCCACAAAATCCCAGGCAGACGACCCCCCACCCAAGCGACAGTGCCAGAAAGTCCCACGCAGACGACACACCACCTAGAAGACAGTCCCACAAAGTCCCACGCAGACGACCCCCACCCAGGAGACAGTCCCAGAAAGACCCACGCAGAAAACCCCCAGTCCCAGAAAGTCCCACGCAAACGACCCCCCAGACAGGAGACAGTCCCAGAAAGTCCCACGCAGACGATCCCCAGTCCCAGAAAGTCCCACACAGACGACCCCCCACCCAGGAGACAGTACAAGAAAGTCCCACGCAGACGACCCCCAGTCCCAGAAAGTCCAACTCAGACGACCCCCAGTCCCAGAAAGTCCCACTCAGACGACCCCCAGTCCCAGAAAGTCCCACGCAGACGACCCCCCACCCAGGAGACAGTCCCAGAAAGTCCGACGCAGACGACACCCAGTCCCAGAAAGTCCCACGCAGACGGCCCCCACCCAGGAGACTGCCACAGAAAGTGCAACGCAGACGACACCCAGCCCTGGAGACAGTCCCAGAAAGTCCCATGCAGACGACCTCCAGTCCAAGAAAGTCCCACGCAGACGACCCCTCACCCAGGAGACAGTCCCAGAAAGTCCCACGCAGACGACCCCCAGTCCCAGAAAGTCCCACGCAGACGACCCCCCACCCAGGAGACAGTCCAGTAAGTCCGACGCAGACGACACCCAGTCCAAGAAACTCCCAGAAAGTGCCACGCAGACGACACCCAGCCCAGGAGACAGTCCCAGAAAGTACCATGCAGACGACCTCCAGTCCCAGAAAGTACCACGCAGACGACCCCTCATCTAGGAGACAGTCCCAGAAAGTCCCACGCAGACGACCCCCAGTCCCAGAAAGTCCCACGCAGACGAGCCCCCACCCAGGAGACAGTCCCAGAAAGTCCCACGCAGACGGCCCCATTCCAAGAAAGTCCCACGCAGACGACCCCCCACCCAGGAGACAGTCCCAGAAAGTCCGACGCAGACGACACCCAGTCCCAGAAAGTCCCACGCAGACGGCCCCTACCCAGGAGACAGTCACAGAAAGAGCAACGCAGACGACCCGCCCACCCAGGAGACAGTCCCAGAAAGTCCCATGCAGACGACCCCCCCACCCAGGAGACAGTCCAAGAAAGTCCCAAGCAGACGACCCCCAGTCCCAGAAGGTCCCACGCAGACGACCCCCAGTCCCAGAAGGTCCCACGCAGACGACCCCCAATCCCAGAAAGTCCCAGGAAGACGACCCCCCACCCAAGCGACAGTGCCAGAAAGTCCCACGCAGACGACACACCACCTAGAAGACAGTCCCACAAAGTCCCACGCAGACGACCCCCACCCAGGAGACAGTCCCAGAAAGACCCACGCAGAAAACCCCCAGTCCCAGAAAGTCCCACGCAAACGACCCCCCAGAAAGGAGACAGTCCCAGAAAGTCCCATGCAGACGATCCCCAGTCCCAGATAGTCCCACACAGACGACCCCCCACCCAGGAGACAGTACAAGAAAGTCCCACGCAGACGACCCCCAGTCCCAGAAAGTCCCACTCAGACGACCCCCAGTCCCAGAAAGTCCCACTCAGACGACCCCCAGTCCCAGAAAGTCCCACGCAGACGACCCCCCACCCAGGAGACAGTCCCAGAAAGTCCGACGCAGAGGACACCCAGTCCCAGAAAGTCCCACGCAGACGGCCCCCACCCAGGAGACAGCCACAGAAAGTGCAACGCAGACGACACCCAGCCCTGGAGACAGTCCCAGAAAGTCCCATGCAGACGACCTCCAGTCCAAGAAAGTCCCACGCAGACGACCCCTCACCCAGGAGACAGTCCCAGAAAGTCCCACGCAGACGACCCCCAGTCCCAGAAAGTCCCACGCAGACGACCCCCCACCCAGGAGACAGTCCAGTAAGTCCGACGCAGACAACACCCAGTCCAAGAAACTCCCAGAAAGTCCCACGCAGACGACACCCAGCCCAGGAGACAGTCCCAGAAAGTACCATGCAGACGACCTCCAGTCCCAGAAAGTACCACGCAGACGACCCCTCATCTAGCAGACAGTCCCAGAAAGTCCCACGCAGACGACCCCCTATCCCAGAAATTCCCACGCAGACGACCCCCCACCCTGGAGACAGTACCAGAAAGTCCCACGCAGACGACCCCCCAGACAGGAGACAGTCCCACGCAGACGACCCCCAGTCACAGAAAGTCCCACGCAGACGACCCCCACCCAGGAGACAGTCCCAGAAAGACCCACGCAGAAAACCCCCAGTCCCAGAAAGTCCCACGCAAACGACCCCCCAGACAGGAGACAGTCCCAGAAAGTCCCACGCAGACGATCCCCAGTCCCAGAAAGTCCCACACAGACGACCCCCCACCCAGGAGACAGTACAAGAAAGTCCCACGCAGACGACCCCCAGTCCCAGAAAGTCCAACTCAGACGACCCCCAGTCCCAGAAAGTCCCACTCAGACGACCCCCAGTCCCAGAAAGTCCCACGCAGACGACCCCCCACCCAGGAGACAGTCCCAGAAAGTCCGACGCAGACGACACCCAGTCCCAGAAAGTCCCACGCAGACGGCCCCCACCCAGGAGACTGCCACAGAAAGTGCAACGCAGACGACACCCAGCCCTGGAGACAGTCCCAGAAAGTCCCATGCAGACGACCTCCAGTCCAAGAAAGTCCCACGCAGACGACCCCTCACCCAGGAGACAGTCCCAGAAAGTCCCACGCAGACGACCCCCAGTCCCAGAAAGTCCCACGCAGACGACCCCCCACCCAGGAGACAGTCCAGTAAGTCCGACGCAGACGACACCCAGTCCAAGAAACTCCCAGAAAGTGCCACGCAGACGACACCCAGCCCAGGAGACAGTCCCAGAAAGTACCATGCAGACGACCTCCAGTCCCAGAAAGTACCACGCAGACGACCCCTCATCTAGGAGACAGTCCCAGAAAGTCCCACGCAGACGACCCCCAGTCCCAGAAAGTCCCACGCAGACGAGCCCCCACCCAGGAGACAGTCCCAGAAAGTCCCACGCAGACGGCCCCATTCCAAGAAAGTCCCACGCAGACGACCCCCCACCCAGGAGACAGTCCCAGAAAGTCCGACGCAGACGACACCCAGTCCCAGAAAGTCCCACGCAGACGGCCCCTACCCAGGAGACAGTCACAGAAAGAGCAACGCAGACGACCCGCCCACCCAGGAGACAGTCCCAGAAAGTCCCATGCAGACGACCCCCCCACCCAGGAGACAGTCCAAGAAAGTCCCAAGCAGACGACCCCCAGTCCCAGAAGGTCCCACGCAGACGACCCCCAGTCCCAGAAGGTCCCACGCAGACGACCCCCAATCCCAGAAAGTCCCAGGAAGACGACCCCCCACCCAAGCGACAGTGCCAGAAAGTCCCACGCAGACGACACACCACCTAGAAGACAGTCCCACAAAGTCCCACGCAGACGACCCCCACCCAGGAGACAGTCCCAGAAAGACCCACGCAGAAAACCCCCAGTCCCAGAAAGTCCCACGCAAACGACCCCCCAGAAAGGAGACAGTCCCAGAAAGTCCCATGCAGACGACCCCCAGTCCCAGAAAGTCCCACTCAGACGACCCCCAGTCCCAGAAAGTCCCACTCAGACGACCCCCAGTCCCAGAAAGTCCCACGCAGACGACCCCCCACCCAGGAGACAGTCCCAGAAAGTCCGACGCAGAGGACACCCAGTCCCAGAAAGTCCCACGCAGACGGCCCCCACCCAGGAGACAGCCACAGAAAGTGCAACGCAGACGACACCCAGCCCTGGAGACAGTCCCAGAAAGTCCCATGCAGACGACCTCCAGTCCAAGAAAGTCCCACGCAGACGACCCCTCACCCAGGAGACAGTCCCAGAAAGTCCCACGCAGACGACCCCCAGTCCCAGAAAGTCCCACGCAGACGACCCCCCACCCAGGAGACAGTCCAGTAAGTCCGACGCAGACGACACCCAGTCCAAGAAACTCCCAGAAAGTCCCACGCAGACGACACCCAGCCCAGGAGACAGTCCCAGAAAGTACCATGCAGACGACCTCCAGTCCCAGAAAGTACCACGCAGACGACCCCTCATCTAGCAGACAGTCCCAGAAAGTCCCACGCAGACGACCCCCTATCCCAGAAATTCCCACGCAGACGACCCCCCACCCTGGAGACAGTACCAGAAAGTCCCACGCAGACGACCCCCCAGACAGGAGACAGTCCCACGCAGACGACCCCCAGTCACAGAAAGTCCCACGCAGACGAACCCCCACCCAGGAGACAGTCCCAGAAAGTCCCACGCAGACGGCCCCATTCCCAGAAAGTCCCACGCAGACGACCCCCCACCCAGGAGACAGTCCCAGAAAGTCCGACGCAGACGACACCCAGTCCCAGAAAGTCCCACGCAGACGGCCCCCACCCAGGAGACAGTCACAGAAAGAGCAACGCAGACGACCCGCCCACCCAGGAGACAGTCCCAGAAAGTCCCATGCAGACGACCCCCCCACCCAGGAGACAGTCCCATAAAGTCCCACGCAGATGACCCCCAGTCCCATAAAGTCCCACGCAGATGACCCCCAGTCCCAGAAGGTCCCACGCAGACGACCCCCAGTCCCAGAAGGTCCCACGCAGACGACCCCCAATCCCAGAAAGTCCCAGGCAGACGACCCCCCACCCAAGCGACAGTGCCAGAAAGTCCCACGCAGACGACCCCCACCCAGGACACAGTCCCAGAAAGACCCACGCAGAAAACCCCCAGTCCCAGAAAGTCCCACGCAGACGATCCCCAGTCCCAGAAAGTCCCACACAGACGACCCCCCACCCAGGAGAAAGTACAAGAAAGTCCCACGCAGAAGACCCCCAGTCCCAGAAAGTCCCACTCAGACGACCCCCAGTCCCAGAAAGTCCCACTCAGACGAACCCAGTCCCAGAAAGTCCCACGCAGACGACCCCCCACCCAGGAGACAGTCCCAGAAAGTCCCACGCAGACGACCCCCATTCCCAGAAAGTCCCACGCAGACGAACCCCCACCCAGGAGACAGTCCCAGAAAGTCCCACGCAGACGACACCCAGTCCCAGAAAGTCCCACGCAGACGGCCCCCACCCAGGAGACAGTAAGAGAAAGTGCAACGCAGACGAGACCCACCCCAGGATACAGTCCCAGAAAGTCCCACGCAGAAGACCCCCCAGACAGGAAACTGTCCCAGAAAGTCCCACGCAGACGACCCCAGTCCAAGAAAGTCCCACGCAGACGACCCCCCACCCAGGAGACAGTCCAAGAAAGTCCTACGCAGACGACCCCCATTCCAAGAAAGTCCCACGCAGACGACCCCCCACCCAGGAGACAGTCCCAGAACGTCCTATGAAGACGACCCCCCCACCCAGGAGACAGTCCCAGAAAGTCCCACGCAGACGACTCCCATTCCCAGAAAGTCCCACGCAGACAACCCCCCACCGAGGAGACAGTCCCAGAAAGTCCCACGCAGACGATCCCAGTCCCAGAAAGTCCCACGCAGACGACCCCCCACCCAGGAGACAGTCCAAGAAAGTCGTACGCAGACGACCCCCCCACCAAGGAGACAGTCCCAGAAAGTCCCACGCAGAAGACCCCCATTCCCAGAAAGTCCCACGCAGAGGAACCCCCACCCAGGGGACAGTCCCAGAAAGTCCCACGCAGAAGACCCCCCAGACAGGAAACAGTCCCAGAAAGTCCCACGCAGACGACCCCAGTCCCAGAAAGTCCCACGCAGACGACCCCCCACCAAGGAGACAGTCCAAGAAAGTCCTACGCAGACGACCCCCCCACCAAGGAGACAGTCCCAGAAAGTCCCACGCAGACGACCCCCAGTCCCAGAAAGTCCCACTCAGGCGACCCCCAGTCCCAGAAAGTCCCACAAAGACGAACCCCACCCAGGAGTAAGTCCCAGAAAGTCCCACGCAGACGACCCCCTGTCCCAGATTTTCCCAAGCAGACGAAACCCCACACTAGAGACAGTACCAGAAAGTCCCACGCAGAAGACCCCCCAGACAGGAGACAGTCGAAGAAAGTCCCACGCAGACGACCCCCCACCCAGGAGACAGTCCAGGAAAGTCCTACGCAGACGACCCCCCCACCAAGGAGACAGTCCCAGAAAGTCCCACGCAGACGACCCCCATTCCCAGAAAGTCCCACGCAGACGAACCCCCACCCAGGAGACAGTCCCAGAAAGTCCCACGCAGACGACACCCAGTCCCAGAAAGTCCCACGCAGACGGCCCCCACCCAGGAGACAGTAAGAGAAAGTGCAACGCAGACGACACCCACCCCAGGAGACAGTCCCAGAAAGTCCCACGCAGAAGACCCCCCAGACAGGAAACTGTCCCAGAAAGTCCCACGCAGACGACCCCAGTCCCAGAAAGTCCCACGCAGACGACACCCCACCCAGGAGACAGTCCAAGAAAGTCCTACGCAGACGACCCCCATTCCAAGAAAGTCCCACGCAGACGACCCCCCACCCAGGAGACAGTCCCAGAACGTCCTATGCAGACGACCCCCCCACCCAGGAGACAGTCCCAGAAAGTCAAACGCAGACGTCTCCCATTCACAGAAAGTCCCACGCAGACGACCCCCCACCCAGGAGACAGTCCCAGAAAGTCCGACGCAGACGACACCCAGTCCCAGAAAGTCCCACGCAGAGGGCCCCCACCCAGGAGACAGTCACAGAAAGTTCAACGCAGAGACGACCCCCCCACCCAGGAGACAGTCCCAGAAAGTCCCACGCAGACGACCCCCAGTCCCACAAAGTCCCACGCAGACGACCCCCCCCAGCAGACATTTCCCAGAAACTCCCACGCAGACGACACCCAGTCCGAGAAAGTCACACGCAGACCACGCCCAGTCACAGAAAGTCCCACGAAGACGACCCCCAGTCCGAGAAAGTCCGACGGAGACGACCCCCAGTCCAAGAAAGTCCCACGCAGACGACCCCCCACCCAGGAGACAGTCCAAGAAAGTCCTACGCAGACGACGCCCCCACCCAGGAGTCAGTCCCAGAAAGTCCCACGCAGACGACCCCCAGTCCCAGAAAGTACCACTCAGGCGACCCCCATACCCAGAAAGTCCCACAAAGACGACCCCCCACCCAGTAGTCAGTCCCAGAAAGTCCCACGCAGACGACCCCCTGTCCCAGAAATTCCTAAGCAGACGAACCCCCACCCTGGAGACAGTACCAGAAAGTCCCACGCAGACGATCCCAGTCCCAGAAAGTCCCACGCAGACAACCCCCCACCCAGGAGACAGTCCAAGAAAGTCGTACGCAGACGACCCCCCCACCAAGGAGACAGTCCCAGAAAGTCCCACGCAGACGACCCCCATTCCCAGAAAGTCCCACGCAGAGGAATCCCCACCCAGGAGACAGTCCCAGAAAGTCCGACGCAGACGACACCCAGTCCCAGAAAGTCCCACGCAGACGGCCCCCACCCAGGAGACAGTAAGAGTAAGTGCAACGCAGACGACACCCAGCCCAGGAGACAGTCCCAGAAAGTCCCACGCAGAAGACCCCCCAGACAGGAAACAATCCCAGAAAGTCCCACGCAGTCGACCCCAGTCCCAGAAAGTCCCACGCAGACGACCCCCCACCAAGGAGACAGTCCAAGAAAGTCCTACGCAGACGACCCCCTCACCAAGGAGACAGTCCCAGAAAGTCCCACGCAGACGACCCCCTGTCCCAGAAATTCCCAAGCAGACGACTCCCCACCCTGGAGACAGTACCACAAAGTCCCACGCAGACGACCCACCAGACAGGAGACAGTCCGAGAAAGTCCCACGCAGACGACCCCCAGTCCCAGAAAGTCCCACGCAGACGACCCCTACCCAGGAGACAGTCCCAGAAAGTCCTACGCAAACGACACCCAGTCCCAGAAAGACCCACGCAGACGGCTCCCACCCAGGAGACAGTCACAGTAAGTCCCACGCAGACGACACCCAGCCCAGGAGACAGTCCCTGAAAGTACCATGCAGACAACCTCCAGTCCGAGAAAGTCCCACGCAGACGACCCCCCCTCCCAGGAGTCAGTCCCAGAAAGTCCCACGCAGACGACCCCCAGTCCCAGAAAGTCCCACGCAGACGGCCCCACCCAGGAGACAGTCACAGAAAGTCCAACGCAGACGACACCCAGCCAAGCAGACAGTCCCAGAAAGTCCCATGCAGACGACCTCCAGTCCCAGAAAGTCCCACGCAGATGACCCCCAGTCCCACAATGTCCCACGCAGACGACCCCCGAACCAGCAGACATTTCCCAGAAAGTCCCACGCAGATGACACCCAGTCCCAGAAAGTCCGACTCAGACGACCCCAGTCCCAGAAATTCCCACGCAGACGACCCCTCACCCTGGAGACAGTACCAGAAAGTCCCACGCAGACGGCCCCCAGACAGGAGAGAGTCCCAGAAAGTCCGAAGCAGACCACCCCCAGTCCCAGAAAGTCCCACGCAGACGACACCCCACCCAGGAGACAGTCCAAGAAAGTCCTATGCAGACGACCCCCCACCCAGGAGACAGTCCCAGAAAGTCCCACGCAGACGACCCCCAGTCCCAGAAAGTCCCACTCAGGCGACCCCCAGTCCCAGAAAGTCCCACAAAGACGAACCCCACCCAGGAGTAAGTCCCAGAAAGTCCCACGCAGACGACCCCCCACCCAGGAGACAGTCCCAGAAAGTCCGACGCAGACGACACCCAGTCCCAGAAAGTCCCACGCAGAGGGCCCCCACCCAGGAGACAGTCACAGAAAGTTCAACGCAGAGACGACCCCCCCACCCAGGAGACAGTCCCAGAAAGTCCCACGCAGACGACCCCCAGTCCCACAAAGTCCCACGCAGACGACCCCCCCCAGCAGACATTTCCCAGAAACTCCCACGCAGACGACACCCAGTCCGAGAAAGTCACACGCAGACCACGCCCAGTCACAGAAAGTCCCACGAAGACGACCCCCAGTCCGAGAAAGTCCGACGGAGACGACCCCCAGTCCAAGAAAGTCCCACGCAGACGACCCCCCACCCAGGAGACAGTCCAAGAAAGTCCTACGCAGACGACGCCCCCACCCAGGAGTCAGTCCCAGAAAGTCCCACGCAGACGACCCCCAGTCCCAGAAAGTACCACTCAGGCGACCCCCATACCCAGAAAGTCCCACAAAGACGACCCCCCACCCAGTAGTCAGTCCCAGAAAGTCCCACGCAGACGACCCCCTGTCCCAGAAATTCCTAAGCAGACGAACCCCCACCCTGGAGACAGTACCAGAAAGTCCCACGCAGACGATCCCAGTCCCAGAAAGTCCCACGCAGACAACCCCCCACCCAGGAGACAGTCCAAGAAAGTCGTACGCAGACGACCCCCCCACCAAGGAGACAGTCCCAGAAAGTCCCACGCAGACGACCCCCATTCCCAGAAAGTCCCACGCAGAGGAATCCCCACCCAGGAGACAGTCCCAGAAAGTCCGACGCAGACGACACCCAGTCCCAGAAAGTCCCACGCAGACGGCCCCCACCCAGGAGACAGTAAGAGTAAGTGCAACGCAGACGACACCCAGCCCAGGAGACAGTCCCAGAAAGTCCCACGCAGAAGACCCCCCAGACAGGAAACAATCCCAGAAAGTCCCACGCAGTCGACCCCAGTCCCAGAAAGTCCCACGCAGACGACCCCCCACCAAGGAGACAGTCCAAGAAAGTCCTACGCAGACGACCCCCTCACCAAGGAGACAGTCCCAGAAAGTCCCACGCAGACGACCCCCTGTCCCAGAAATTCCCAAGCAGACGACTCCCCACCCTGGAGACAGTACCACAAAGTCCCACGCAGACGACCCACCAGACAGGAGACAGTCCGAGAAAGTCCCACGCAGACGACCCCCAGTCCCAGAAAGTCCCACGCAGACGACCCCTACCCAGGAGACAGTCCCAGAAAGTCCTACGCAAACGACACCCAGTCCCAGAAAGACCCACGCAGACGGCTCCCACCCAGGAGACAGTCACAGTAAGTCCCACGCAGACGACACCCAGCCCAGGAGACAGTCCCTGAAAGTACCATGCAGACAACCTCCAGTCCGAGAAAGTCCCACGCAGACGACCCCCCCTCCCAGGAGTCAGTCCCAGAAAGTCCCACGCAGACGACCCCCAGTCCCAGAAAGTCCCACGCAGACGGCCCCACCCAGGAGACAGTCACAGAAAGTCCAACGCAGACGACACCCAGCCAAGCAGACAGTCCCAGAAAGTCCCATGCAGACGACCTCCAGTCCCAGAAAGTCCCACGCAGATGACCCCCAGTCCCACAATGTCCCACGCAGACGACCCCCGAACCAGCAGACATTTCCCAGAAAGTCCCACGCAGATGACACCCAGTCCCAGAAAGTCCGACTCAGACGACCCCAGTCCCAGAAATTCCCACGCAGACGACCCCTCACCCTGGAGACAGTACCAGAAAGTCCCACGCAGACGGCCCCCAGACAGGAGAGAGTCCCAGAAAGTCCGAAGCAGACCACCCCCAGTCCCAGAAAGTCCCACGCAGACGACACCCCACCCAGGAGACAGTCCAAGAAAGTCCTATGCAGACGACCCCCCACCCAGGAGACAGTCCCAGAAAGTCCCACGCAGACGACCCCCAGTCCCAGAAAGTCCCACTCAGGCGACCCCCAGTCCCAGAAAGTCCCACAAAGACGAACCCCACCCAGGAGTAAGTCCCAGAAAGTCCCACGCAGACGACCCCCTGTCCCAGATTTTCCCAAGCAGACGAAACCCCACACTAGAGACAGTACCAGAAAGTCCCACGCAGAAGACCCCCCAGACAGGAGACAGTCGAAGAAAGTCCCACGCAGACGACCCCCCACCCAGGAGACAGTCCAGGAAAGTCCTACGCAGACGACCCCCCCACCAAGGAGACAGTCCCAGAAAGTCCCACGCAGACGACCCCCATTCCCAGAAAGTCCCACGCAGACGAACCCCCACCCAGGAGACAGTCCCAGAAAGTCCCACGCAGACGACACCCAGTCCCAGAAAGTCCCACGCAGACGGCCCCCACCCAGGAGACAGTAAGAGAAAGTGCAACGCAGACGACACCCACCCCAGGAGACAGTCCCAGAAAGTCCCACGCAGAAGACCCCCCAGACAGGAAACTGTCCCAGAAAGTCCCACGCAGACGACCCCAGTCCCAGAAAGTCCCACGCAGACGACCCCCCACCCAGGAGACAGTCCAAGAAAGTCCTACGCAGAAGACCCCCATTCCAAGAAAGTCCCACGCAGACGACCCCCCACCCAGGAGACAGTCCCAGAACGTCCTATGCAGACGACCCCCCCACCCAGGAGACAGTCCCAGAAAGTCCAACGCAGACGACTCCCATTCCCAGAAAGTCCCACGCAGACGACCCCCACCCAGGAGACAGTCCCAGAAAGTCCGACGCAGACGACACCCAGTCCCAGAAAGTCCCACGCAGAAGACCCCCATTCCAAGAAAGTCCCACGCAGACGACCCCCCACCCAGGAGACAGTCCCAGAACGTCCTATGCAGACGACCCCCCCACCCAGGAGACAGTCCCAGAAAGTCCAACGCAGACGACTCCCATTCCCAGAAAGTCCCACGCAGACGACCCCCACCCAGGAGACAGTCCCAGAAAGTCCGACGCAGACGACACCCAGTCCCAGAAAGTCCCACGCAGAGGGCCCCCACCCAGGAGACAGTCACAGAAAGTTCAACGCAGACGACCCCCCCACCCAGGAGACAGTCCCAGAAAGTCCCACGCAGACGACCCCCAGTCCCACAAAGTCCCACGCAGACGACCCCCCCCAGCAGACATTTCCCAGAAACTCCCACGCAGACGACACCCAGTCCGAGAAAGTCACACGCAGACCACCCCCAGTCACAGAAAGTCCCACGAAGACGACCCCCAGTCCGAGAAAGTCCGACGGAGACGACCCCCAGTCCAAGAAAGTCCCACGCAGACGACCCCCCACCCAGGAGACAGTCCAAGAAAGTCCCACGCAGACGACCCCCAGTCCCAGAAAGTACCACTCAGGCGACCCCCATACCCAGAAAGTCCCACAAAGACGACCCCCCACCCAGTAGTCAGTCCCAGAAAGTCCCACGCAGACGACCCCCTGTCCCAGAAATTCCTAAGCAGACGAAGCCCCACCCTGGAGACAGTACCAGAAAGTCCCACGCAGACGATTCCAGTCCCAGAAAGTCCCACGCAGACGACCCCCCACCCAGGAGACAGTCCAAGAAAGTCGTACGCAGACGACCCCACCACCAAGGAGACAGTCCCAGAAAGTCCCACGCAGACGACCCCCATTCCCAGAAAGTCCCACGCAGAGGAATCCCCACCCAGGAGACAGTCCCAGAAAGTCCGACGCAGACGACACCCAGTCCCAGAAAGTCCCACGCAGACGGCCCCCACCCAGGAGACAGTAAGAGTAAGTGCAACGCAGACGACACCCAGCCCAGGAGACAGTCCCAGAAAGTCCCACGCAGAAGACCCCCCAGACAGGAAACAATCCCAGAAAGTCCCACGCAGACGACCCCAGTCCCAGAAAGTCCCACGCAGACGACTCCCCACCCTGGAGACAGTGCCACAAAGTCCCACGCAGACGACCCACCAGACAGGAGACAGTCCGAGAAAGTCCCACGCAGACGACCCCCAGTCCCAGAAAGTCCCACGCAGACGACCCCTACCCAGGAGACAGTCCCAGAAAGTCCTACGCAGACGACACCCAGTCCCAGAAAGACCCACGCAGACGGCTCCCACCCAGGAGACAGTCACAGTAAGTCCCACGCAGACGACACCCAGCCCAGGAGACAGTCCCTGAAAGTCCCATGCAGACAACCTCCAGTCCGAGAAAGTCCCACGCAGACGACCCCCCCTCCCAGGAGTCAGTCCCAGAAAGTCCCACGCAGACGACCCCCAGTCCCAGAAAGTCCCACGCAGACGGCCCCACCCAGGAGACAGTCACAGAAAGTCCAACGCAGACGACACCCAGTCAAGCAGACAGTCCCAGAAAGTCCCATGCAGACGACCTCCAGTCCCAGAAAGTCCCACGCAGATGACACCCAGTCCCACAATGTCCCACGCAGACGACCCCCGAACCAGCAGACATTTCCCAGAAAGTCCCACGCAGATGACACCCAGTCCCAGAAAGTCCGACTCAGACGACCCCAGTCCCAGAAATTCCCACGCTGACGACCCCTCACCCTGGAGACAGTACCAGAAAGTCCCACGCAGACGGCCCCCAGACAGCAGAGAGTCCCAGAAAGTCCGAAGCAGACCACCCCCAGTCCCAGAAAGTCCCACGCAGACGACACCCCACCCAGGAGACAGTCCAAGAAAGTCCTATGCAGACGACCCCCCCCCCCAGGAGACAGTCCCAGAAAGTCCCACGCAGACGACTCCCATTCCCAGAAAGTCCCACGCAGACGACACCCAGCCCAGGAGACCGTCCCAGAAAGTCCGACGCAGACAACACCCAGTCCCAGAAAGTCCCACGAGACGACCCCTCACCCAGGAGACAGTCCCAGAACGTCCCACGCAGACGACCCACCAGACAGCAGACAGTCCGAGAAAGTCCCACGCAGACGACCCCCAGTCCCAGAAAGTCCCACTCAGACGACCCCCAGTCCCAGAAATTCCCACAAAGATGACCCCCCACCAAGGAGTCAGTCCCAGAAAGTCCCACGCAGACGACCCCCTGTCCCAGAAATTCCCAAGCAGATGATCCCCACCCTGGAGACAGTACCAGAAAGTCCCACGCAGAAGACACCCCAGACAGGAGACAGTCCCAGAAAGTCCCACGCAGACGACCCCAGTCCCAGAAAGTCCCACGCAGACGACCCCCCACCCAGGAGACAGTCCAAGTAAGTCCTACGCAGACGACCCCCCACCAAGGAGACAGTCCCAGAAAGTCCCACGCAGACGACCCCCATTCCCAGAAAGTCCCACGCAGACGAACCCCCACCCAGGAGACAGTCCCAGAAAGTCCGACGCAGACGACACCCAGTCCCAGAAAGTCCCACGCAGACGGCCCCCACCCAGGAGACAGTAAGAGAAAGTGCAACACAGACGACACCCAGCCCAGGAGACAGTCCCAGAAAGTCCCACGCCGAAGCCCCCCCAGACAGGAAACAGTCCCAGAAAGTCCCACGCAGACGACCCCAGTCCCAGAAAGTCCCACGCAGACGACCCCCACCCAGGAGACAGTCCAAGAAAGTCCTACGCAGACGACACCCCCACCAAGGAGACAGTCCCAGAAAGTCCCACGCAGACGACCCCCATTCCCAGAAAGTCCCACGCAGACGACCCCCCACCCAGGAGACAGTCCCAGAACGTCCCACGCAGACGACCCCCCAGACAAGAGACAGTCCCAGAAAGTCCCACGCAGACGAACCCAGTCCCAGAAAGTCCCAAGAGACGACCCCTCAACCAGGAGACAGTCCAAGAAAGTCCTACGCAGACGACCCCCCCACCAAGGAGACAGTCCCAAAAATCCCACGCAGACGACCCCCTGTCCCAGAAATTCCCAAGCAGACGACCCCCCACACTGGAGACAGTACCAGAAAGTCCCACGCAGACGACCCCCCACCCAGGAGACAGTCCCAGAACGTCCCACGCAGACGACCCACCAGACAGGAGACAGTCCCAGAAAGTCCCACGCAGACGACCCCCAGTCCCAGAAAGTCCCACGCAGACGGCCCCCACCCAGGAGACAGTCACAGTAAGTACCATGCAGACGACCTCCAGTCCCAGAAAGTCCCACGCAGACGACCCCCCCACCCAGGAGTCAGTCCCAGAAAGTCCCACGCAGACGACCCCCAGTCCCAGAAAGTCCCACTCAGACGACCCCCAGTCCCAGAAATTCCCACAAAGACGACCCACCACCCAGGAGTCAGTCCCAGAAAGTCCCACGCAGACGAGCCCTGTCCCAGAAATTCCCAAGCAGATGATCCCCACCCTGGAGACAGTAAGATAAAGTGCAACGCAGACGACACCCAGCCCAGGAGACAGTCCCAGAAAGTCCCACGCAGAAGACCCCCCAGACAGGAAACAGTCCCAGAAAGTCCCACGCAGACGACCCGCCACCCTGGAGACAGTACCAGAAAGTCCCATGCAGACGACCCCGCAGACAGGAGACAGTCCCAGAAAGTCCCACGCTGACGACCCCCAGTCCCAGAAAGTCCCACGCAGACGACCCCCCACCCTGGAGACAGTACCAGAAAGTCCCACGCAGACGACCCCCCACCCTGGAGACAGTACCAGAAAGTCCCACGCAAACGACCCCGCAGACAGGAGACAGTCCCAGAACGTCCCACGCAGACGACGCCCAGTCCCAGAAAGTCCCACTCAGACGACCCCCAGTCCCAGAAAGTCCCACACAGACGACCCCCCACCCAGGAGACAGTCCAAAATGTCCCACGCAGAAGACCCCCTGTCCCAGAAATTCCCACGCAGACGACCCACCACCCTGGAGACAGTGCCAGAAAGTCCCACGCAGACGACACCCCAGACAGGAGACAGTCCCAGAAAGTCCGACGCAGACGACCCCCAGTCCCAGAAAGTCCCACGCAGACGACCCCCCGCCCAGGAGACAGTCCAAGAAAGTCCTACGCAGACGACCCCCCCACCCAGGAGACAGTCCCAGAAAGTCCCACGCAGACGACCCCCATTCCCAGAAAGTCCCACGCAGACGACCCCCCACCCAGGAGACAGTCCCAGAAAGTCCGACGCAGACGACACCCAGTCCCCGAAAGTCCCACGCAGACGGCCCCCACCCAGGAGACAGTCACAGAAAGTCCAACGCAGACGACACCCAGCCCAGGAGACAGTCCCAGAAAGTCCCACGCAGACGACACCCAGTCCCAGAAAGTCCCACGCAGACCACCCCCAGTCACAGAAAGTCCCACGCAGACGACCCCCAGTCCCAGAAAGTCCCACGCAGACGACCCCCCAGATAGAAGACAGTCCCATAAAGTCCCACGCAGACGACCCCCAGTCCCAGAAGTCCTACGCAGACGACCCCCCACCCAGGAGACAGTACAAGAAAGTCCTACGGAGACGACCCCCCACCCAGGAGACAGTCCCAGAAATTCCCACGCAGACGACCCCCCCGCATGAGACAGTCCAAGAAAGTCCCACGGAGATTACCCACAGTCCCAGAAAGTCCAACGCAGACGACCCCCATCCATGAGACCGTCCCAGAAATTCCCAAGCAGACGACCCCTAGTCCCAGAAAGTCCCAGGCAGACGACCCCAAGACAGGAGACAGTTCCAGAAAGTCCCACGCAGACGACCCCCAGTCCCAGAAAGTCCCACGAAGACGACCCCCCAGCCAGGAGACAGACCCAGAAAGTCCCACGCAGACGACGGCCCACCCAGGAGACAATCCCAGAAAGACCCACCAGACGGACCCCTGTCTCAGAAAGTCCCACGCAGACGACTCCCCACCCAGGAGACAGTCCCAGAAAGAACCACGCAGACGACCCCCAGTCCCAGAAAGTCCCACGCAGACGAGTCACAGTCCCAGAAAGTCCCACGTAGACGACCCCCACCCAGGAGACAGTCCCAGAAAGTTCCACGGAGACGACTCCCAGTCCCACAAAGTCCCACGCAGACGATCCCCAGTCCAAGAAAGTCCCACGCAGACGACCCCCCACGCAGGAGACAGTCCCAGAAAGTCCAACGCAGACGACCCCAAGTCCCAGTAAGTCCCATGTAGACGACCCCCCACCCAGGAGACAGTCCCAGAACGTCCCACGTAGACGACCCCCACCCAGGAGACAGTCCCAGAAAGTCCCACGCAGACGAACCCCCACCCCATCAGCAATCTCAGGCTGCTGCAAGCCGAATTCTCCTGACTCTTTTGTGCAAATTGCCTTACAAGCAATCCCAGGCGTCTACGAGCCGACTTCTCTTGTCTCTTTTGTGAAAATTGCCTTAAAAGCAATCTCAGGCTGCTACAAAACGACATCTTTTGTCTCTTTTTTAAAAACTGCCTTACAATCAATATCAGCCAGCTACAAGCCGAATACGCCTGGCTATTTTGTGAAACTGCCTTTCAAGCAATCTCAGGCCTCTACAAATCGACATATGCTGGCTCTTTTGTTACAACTGCCTTACAAGCAATCTCAGGCTTCAGTAATATGAATTATCCTGGCTTTGGTGCGAATTGCCTTACAAGCAATCCCAGGCGGCTACGAGCCGATTTCTCGTGGCCCTTTTATGGCAACTGCCGTACAAGAAATCTCAGGCTGACACAAGCCGAATTCTCATTGCGCTTTTGTGACAACTGCCTTACAAGAAATGTCAGGCTGCTACGAGCCGACTTCTCTTGGCTCTTTTGTGAAACTGCCTTACAAGTAATCTCAGGCTGCTACAAGCCGAATTCGCCTTGCGCTTTTGTGACAACTGCCTTACAAGAAATGTCAGGTTGCTACCAGCCGACTTCTCTTGGCTCTTTTGTGAAAGCTGCCTTACAAGTTATATCAGGCCGCTACAAATCGACATCTCCTGTCTATTTTGTGAAAACTGCCTTACAAGCAATCTCAGGCTGCTACAAGCCGAATTCTCCTGGTTCTATTGTGACGACTGCCTAACAAGCAATCTCAGGCTGCAGCAATCCCAAGTCTCCTGGCTTTTTGTGTCAATTGCCTTACAACCAATCCCAGGCAGCTACGAGCCGATTTCTCCTGGCTCATTTGTGGCAACTGCCTTACAAGCAATCTCATGCTCCAGCAAGCCGAATTCTCCTGGCTCTTTTGTGCAAATAGTCTTACAAGCAATCCCAGGGGTCTAGAGGCAACTTCTCTTGTCCGTTTTTTAAAAACTGCCTTAAAAGCAATCTTTGATTGCTACAAAACGACATCTTTTGTCTCTTTTTTAAAAACTGCCTTACAATCAATCTCAGCCTGCTACAAGCCGAATACGCCTGGCTCTTTTGTGAAACTGCCTTACAAGCAATCTCAGGCTGCCGCTAGTCCAATTCTCCTGACTTTTTGTGCCAATTGAATTACAAGCAATCCCAGTCTGCTATGAGCCGATTTCTCCTGGCTCTTTTGTGGCAACTGCCTTACAAGAAATCTCAGGCTGCTACAAGCCAAATTCTCCTGGCGCTTTTGTGACAACTGCCTTACAAGCAATGTCAGGCTGCTACGAGCCGACTTCTCTTGGCTCTTTTGTGAAAACTGCCTTACAAGCAATGTCAGGCTGCTACGAGCCGACTTCCCTTGCTCTTTTGTGAAAACTGCCTTACAATTAATATCAGGCCGCTACAAATCGACATCTCCTGTCTCATTTGTGACAACTGCCTTACAAGTAATATCAAGCTGCTACAAAACGACATCTCCTGTCTCTTTTGTTAAACTGCCGTACAAGCAATCTCAGGCTGATACAAGCCGAATACGCCTGGCTCTTTTGTGAAAGTGCCTTGCAATCAATCTCAGGCCGCTACAAATCGACATCTCCTGTCTCTTTTGTGAAAACTGCCTTACAAGCAATCTCAGGCTGCAGCCAGGACAGTTCTCCTGACGTTTTGTGCCAATTGCCTTAAAAGCAATCCCAGGCGGCTACATGCCGATTTCTCCTGGCTCTTTTGTGGTAACTGCCTTACAGGCAATCTCAGGCTGCTACAAGCCGAATTCTCCTGGTTCTATTGTGACAACTGCCTTAAAACAATCTCAGGCTGCAGCAATCCCAATTCTCCAAGATTTTATTGTCAATTGCCTTACAAGAAATCCCAGGCGGCTACGAGCCGATTTCTCCTGACTCATTTGTGGCAACTACCTTACAAGCAAACAGAGGCGGCTACGAGCCGATTTCTCCTGGCCCTTCTGTGGCAACTGCCTTACAATAAATCTCATGCTGCTACAAGCCGAATTATCCTGGCACTTTTGTGACACCTGCCTTACAAGCAATGTCAGGCTGCTACAAATCGACATATCCTGGCTCATTTGTGACAACTGCAAAACAAGCAATCTCAGGCTGCTGCAAGCCGAATTCTCCTGGCTCTTTTGTGCAATTTGCCTTACAAGCAATCCCAGGCGTCTACGAACCGACTTCTCTTGTCTCTTTTGTGAAATCTGCCTTAAAAGCAATCTCATGCTGCTACAAACGACATCTCCTGTCTCTTTTTTTTAAACTGCCTTACAAGCAATCTCAGCCTGCTACAAATCGACATATGCTGGCTCTTTTGTTACAACTACCTTACAAGCATTCTCAGGCTGCAGCAATATGAATTCCTTTGGCTTTTTGTGCGAATTGTCTTACAAGCAATCCCAGGCGACTACGAGCCGTTTTCTCCTGGCCCTTATGTGGCAACTGCCTTACAAGAAATGTCAGGCTGCTATGAGACGACTTCTCTTGGCTCTTTTGTGAAAACTGCCTTACAAGTAATATCAGGCTGCTACAAGACGACATCTCCTCTCTCTTTTGTGAAACTGCCTTACAAGCAATCTCAGGCCGCTACAAGCCGAATACGCCTGGCTCATTTGTGAAATTGCATTGCAAGAAATATCAGGCTGCTACAAATCGTCATCTTCTTCTCTTTTGTGACAACTGCCTTACAAGCAATCTCAGTCTGCCGCCAGCACAGTTCTCCTGACTTTTTGTGCCAATTGCCTTAAAAGCAATCCCAGGCGGCTAAGTGCCGATTTCTCCTGGCTCTTATGTGGTAACTGCCTTACAAGCAATCTCAGGCCACTACAAATCGACATATCCTGGCTCTTTTGTGACAACTGCTTTACAAGCAATCTCAGGCTGCCGTTAGTCCAATTCTCCTGATTTTTTGTGCTAATTGCCTTACAAGCAATCCCCGGCTGCTACGAACCGATTTCTCCTGGCTCATTTGTGTTATCTGCCTTACAAGCATTCTCAGGCTGCAGCAATATGAATTCTCACAAAAGAGCCAGGATATGTCGATTTGTAGCGGCCGACAAATCAAATAATTGCACACAATTTGATACCCATTTGAAAATATTTCTTTTACTGGAAAAATTTATAAACAAGTGAAATATGACTGATTTCCCAGTTTAGGGACGCATGACAATTTCCGCAAATGAGCTAACACAAGTCCCCATACCTTTGAATTTAGACTCGACTATAATCAAGGTGTCGAAAAAACTTTTGTAATTAAGAATAAGTCAAGATATTCCCGAAAATTGGACAGCAATATTTTGTGGATTCTATAAAAAGGCAAAATTAGAATTGCAGTCTTATTGTGCGCACTGGAATTCGGACGCTGTAAATTGTCAGACGACATACCGCGCACATGGTGAAAGCTGTACTTTTTACTATCTGACCAAATGAAAAATCCCTGTATACATAGACCAACCAAATAATTGCACAAAATTTGATACCCATTTTGAAAATATTTCTTTGACTGGAAAAACTTATAAACAAGTGAAATATGACCGATTTCCCAGTTTAGGGCCGCATGACAATTTCTGCAAATGAGCTAAAACAAGTCCCCATACCGTTGAATTTCGCCTCGACTTCATTCAAGGTGTCGAAAAACTTTTGTAATTAGGGATAAGGTAAGAAATTCCCAACATTTGGACACCGATATTTTGTGGATTCTATAAAAAGGAAAATTACAAATGCAATAGTATTGTGCTCACTGGAATTCGGACGCTGTAAATTGTCAGACGACATACCACGCACGTGGTGAAAGCTGTACTTTTTACTATCTGACCAAATGAAATTCCAGACAATTGGACACCAACAGATCAGAAGCCATGCTGCCTGACGTAGTCTAAAATCTTACATTGGACGCTCAAATATGGACCAGAAACCAACTTATCAGAGGCCATGCTGCATGACGTAGTTTATCTTTTTACATTAGACGCTCAAATATGCACAAGAAACCAAGAGATCAGAAGCAGGGCTGCTGGACGTAGTGTATCATCTTACACAAGACGCTCAAATATGGACCGGAAGCCAAGAGGTCAGAGTCCATTCTGCTGGACGTAGTCTAAAATCTTACATTAGACGCTAAAATATGGACCGGAAACCAACCGATCAGAGGCCATGCTGCTGGTCGTAGTTTATCTTTTTACATTAGACGCTCAAATATGAACCAGGAAACAACAGATCAGAATCATAGCTGCGGGACGTAGTGTATCATCTTACACAAGACGATCAAATATGGACCGGAAGCTAACAGGTCAGAGGCCATGCTGCTGGACGTAGTCTAAAATCTTACATTAGACGCTCAAATATGGACCGGAAAACAACAGATCAGAGGCCATACTGATGGACAAAGTTTATCTTTTTACATTAGACGCTCAAATATGCACCAGAAACCAAGAGATCAGAATCATGACTGCTGGACGTAGTGTATCATTTTACACAAGACGCTCAAATATGGACCGGAAGCTAACAGGTGAGAGGCCATGCTGCTGGACGTAGTCTAAAATCTTACATTAGACGCTCAAATATGGACCGGAATCAAACAGATCTGAGGCCATGCTGCTGGACGTAGTTTATCTTTTTCCATTAGACGCTCAAATATGCAACAGAAACCAAGAGATCAAAATCATGGCTGCTGGACGTTGTCTATCATCTTACATAAGACGCTAAAATATGGACCGGAAACCAACAGATCAGAGGCCATGCTGCTGGACGTAATTTATCTTTTTACATTAGACGCTCAAATATGGGCCGGAAGCCAACAGGTCAGAGGCCATGTGGCTTGACGTAGTTTATCTTTTTACATTAGACGCTCAAATATGCACCAGCAACCAACAGATCAGAATCATGGCTGCTGGACGTAGTGTATCATCTTACACAAGACGCTCAAATATGGACCGGAAGCCAACAGGTCAGAAGCCATGCTGCTGGACGTAGTCTAAAATCTTACATGACACGCTCAAATATGGCCCGGAAACCATCAGATCAGAGGCCATGCTGCTGGACGTAGTTTATCTTTTTACATTAGACGCTCAAATATGCAACAGAAACCAAGAGATCAAAATCATGGCTGCTGGACGTTGTCTATCATCTTACATTAGACGCTCAAATATGGACCGGAAACCAACAGATCAGAGGCCATGCTGCTGGACGTAATTTATCTTTTTACATTAGACGCTCAAATATGGGCCGGAAGCCAACAGGTCAGAGGCCATGTGGCTTGACGTAATTTATCTTTTTACATTAGACGCTCAAATATGCACCAGAAACCAAGAGATCAGAATCATGGCTGCTGGACGTAGTGAATCATCTTACACAAGACGCTCAAATATGGACCTGAAGCCAACAGGTCAGAAGCCATGCTGCTGGACGTAGTCTAAAATCTTACATTAGACGCTCAAATATGGCCCGGAAACCAACAGATCAGAGGCCATGCTGCTGGACGTAGTTTATCTTTTTACATTAGACGATAAAATATGCACCAGAAACCAAGAGATCAGAAACAGGGCTGCTGGACATAGTTTATCATCTTACACAAGACGCTCAAATATGGACCGGAAGCCAACAGGGCAGAGGCCATGCTGCTGGACGTTGTTTATCTTTTTATATTAGAAGCTCAAATATGTACCAGAAACCAACAGATCAGAACCATGACTGCTGGACGTAGTGTATCATCTTACACAAGACGCTCAAATATGGACAGGAAGCCAACAGGTCAGAATCATGGCTGCTGGACGTAGTGTATCATCTTACACAAGACGCTCAAACATGGACCGGAAACCAACAGGTCAGAGGCCATGCTGCTGGACGTAGTTCATCTTTTTACATTAGACGCTCAAATATGCACCAGAAACCAAGAAAACAGAAACCGGGGTGCTAGACGTAGTGTATCAGAATCATGGCTGCTGGACGTAGTGTATCCTCTTACACAAGACGCTCAAATATGGACCGGAAGCCAACAAATCAGAGGCAATGCTGATGGACGTAATCTCAAATCTTACATTAGACGCACAAATAAGGACCGGAAAACAACAGATCAGAATCATGGCTGCTGGACGTAGTGTATCATCTTACACAAGACGCTTAAATATGGACCGGAAGCCAACAGGTCAGAAGCCATGCTGCTGCATGTAGTCTAAAATCTTACATTCGACGCTAAAATATGGTCCGGAAACCAACAGATCAGAGGCCATGCTGCTGCACGTAGTTTATCTTTTTACATTAGACGCTCAAATATGCACCAGAAACCAACAGATCAGTATCATGTCTGCTGTACTTAGTGTATTATCTTACACAAGACGCTCAAATATTGACCGGAAGCATACAGGTCAGAGGCCATGCTGCTGGGCGTAGTCTAAAATCTTACATTAGACGCTCAAATATGGACCGGAAACCAAAAGATCAGAGGCCATGCTGCTGGGCGTAGTTTATCTTTTTACATCAGAAGCTCAAATATGCACCAGAAACTAACAGATCAGAATCATGGCTGCTGGACGTAGTGTATCATCTTAAACAAAACGCTCAAATATTGACCGGAAGCCTACAGGTCAGAGTCTATGCTGCTGGACGTAGTCTAAAATCTTATATTAAACGCTCAAATATGGAACGGAAACCAACAGATCAGAGGCTTTCCTGCTAGTCATAGTTTATCTTTTTACATTAGACGCTCAAAATATGGACTGGAAACCAACAGATCAGAGGCCATGCTGCTGGTCGTAATTTATCTTTTTACATTAGACGCTCAAATATGCACCAGAAACCAAGAGATCAGAATCATGGCTGCTAGACGTAGTGTATCATCTTACACAAGACGCGCAAATATGGACCGGAAGCCAACAGTTCAGAGGCCATGCTGCTGGAAGTAGTCTAAAATCTTACATTAGACGCTCAAATATGGACCGGAAACCTACAGATCAGAGGCCATGCTGCTGGAGGTAGTTTATCTTTTTAAATTAGACCCTCAAAATATGCACCAGAAACCAACAGATCAGAATCATTGCTGCTGGACGTAGTGTATCATCTTACACAAGATGCTCAAATATGGACCAGAAGCCAACAGGTCAGAGGCCATGCTGCTGGACGTAGTATAAATCTTATATTAGACACTCAAATATGGACCTGAAACCAACAGATCAGAGGCCATGCTGCTGGACGTAGTTTATACTTTTATATTAGAAGCTCAAATATATACCAGAAACCAACAGATCAGAATCATGGCTGCTGGACGTAGTGTATCATCTTAAACAAGACGCCCAAATATGAACCGGAAGCCAAGAGATCAGAGGCAATGCTGCTGCATGTAGTCAAAATCTTACATTAGACTCTCAAATATGGACAGGAAACCAACAGATCAGAGGCCATGCTGCTGGTCGTAGTATATCTTTTTACATTAGACGCTCAAACATGCAGCAGAAAACAACAGATAAGAATCATGGCTGCTGGACGTAGTGTATCATCTTACACAAGACGCTCAAATATGGACCGGAAGCCTACAGGTCAGAGACCATGCTGCTGGACGTAGTCTAAAATCTTACATAAGACTTTCAAATATGGACGGAAACCAACAGATCAGAAGCTATGCTGCTGGTCGTAGTTTATCTTTTTACATTAGACGCTCAAATATTTACCAGAAACCAAGAGATCAGAAACAGGGATTCTAGACGTAGTGTATCATCTTACACAAGACGCTCAAATGTGGACCGGAAACCAACAGGTCAGAGGCCATGCTGCTGGACGTCATGTAATATCTTACGTTAGAGGCTCAAATATGGACCGGAAACCAACAGATCAGAGGCCATGCTGCTGGACGTAGTTTATCTTTTTAAATTAGACGCTCAAATATGCACCAGAAACCAAGAGATCATAATCATGGCTGCTAGACGTAGTGTATCATCTTACACAAGACGCTCAAATGTGGTCCGGAAACCAACAGGTCAGAGTCCATACTGCTGGACATCATGTAATATCTTATATTAGAGGCTCAAATATGGAGCGGAAACCAACAGATCAGAGGCCATGCTGCTGGACGTAGTTTATCTTTTTAAATTAGACGCTCAAATATGCACCAGAAATAAAGAGATCAGAAACAGGGCTGCTGGACGTAGTGTATAATCTTGCACAAGACGCTCAAATATGAACCGGAAGCCAACAGGTCAAAGGCCATGCTTCTCGACGTACTCTGAAATCTTACATTAGACGCTCAAATATGGACGGGAAACCAACAGATCAGAAGCCATGCTGCTGGTCGTAGTTTATCTTTTTACATTAGACGCTCAAATATGCACCAGAATCCAACAGATCAGAATAATGGCTGCTGGACGTAGTGTATCATCTTACACAATCGGCTCAAATATGGACCGGAAGCCAACGGGTCAGAGGCCATGCTGCTGGTCATCATGTAAAATCTTACATTAGACGCTCAAATATGGACAGGAAACCAACTGATCCGAGGCAAGGCTGCTGGACGTAGTTTATCTTTTTACATTAGACGCTCAAATATGCACCAGAAACAAAGAGATCATAAACAGGGCTGCTGGATGTAGTGTATCATCTTACACAAGATGCTCAAATATTGACCTGAAGCCAAAATGTCAGAGGCCATCTGCTGGACGTAGTATAAAATCTTACATTAGAGGATCAAATATGTAACAGAAACCAACAGATCAGAAGCCATGCTGCTGGTCGTAGTTTATCTTTTTACATATGACGCTCAAATATTCACCAGAATCCAAAATATCATAATCATGGCTGCTGGACGTAGTGTATCATCTTACACAAGAGGCTCAAATATGGACCGGAAGCCAACAGGTAAGATGACATGCTGATGGACGTAGTCTAAAATCTTATATAAGACATTCAAATATGGACGGAAACCAACAGATCAAAGGCCATGCTGTAGTTTATCTTTTTACATTAGACGCTCAAATATGCACCAGAAACCAAGTGATCAGAAACAGGGATGCTAGACGTAGTGTATCATCTTACACAAGACTCTCAAATGTGGACCGGAAACCAACAGGTCAGAGGCCATGCTGCTGGACGTCATGTAATATCTTATATTAGAGTCTCAAATATGGACCGGAAACCAACAGATCAGAGGCCATGCTGCTGGTTATAGTTTATCTTTTTAAATTAGACGCTCAAATATGCACCAGAAACCAAGAGATCAGAAACAGGGCTGCTGGACGTACTGTATCATCTTGCACAAGACGCTCAAATATGGACCGGAAACCAACAGATCGGAGGCCATGCTGCTGGACGTAGTTTATCTATTTACATTAGACGCTCAAATATGCACCAGAATCCAACAGATCAGAATCATGGCCGCTGGACGTACTGTATCATCTTACACAAGAGGCTCAAATATGGACCGGAAGCCAACAGGTCAGAGGCCACGCTGCTGGACGTCATGTAAAAACTTACATTAGACGCTCAAATATGGACCGGAAATCAATGGCCTCTGATCTGTTGGATTCCGGTCCTTATTTGAGCGTCTTGTGTAAGATGATACACTACGTCCAGCAGCCCTGTTTCTGATCTGTTGGTGTCTGGTGCATATTTGAGCGTCTAATTTAAAAAGATAAACTACGTCCAGCAGCATGGCCTCTGATCTGTTGGTTTCCGGTCGATATTTGAGCGTCTAATGTAAGATTTTAGACTACATGCAGCAGCATTGCCTGTGATCTGTTGGCTTCTGGTCCATATTTGAGCGTCTTGTGTAAGATGATACACGACGTCCAGCAGCCATGATTCTGATCTGTTGGTTTCTGGTATATATTTGAGCTTCTAATGTAAAAATATAAACTACGCCCGGCAGCATGGCCTCTGATCTGTTGGTTTCCGGTGCATATTTGAGCGTCTAATGTAAGATTTTAGACTACGCCCAGCAGCATGGCCTCTGACCTGTTAGCTTCCGGTCCATATTATATCGTCTTGTGTAAGATGATACACTTGGTCCAGCAGCCCTGTTTCTGATCTCTTGCTTTCTTGTGCATATATGAGCATCTAATGTAGAAATATAAACTACGTCCAGCAGCATGGCCTCTGACCTGTTGGCTTCCGGTCCATATTTGAGCGTCTTCTGTAAGATGATACATTACGTCCAGCAGCCCTGTTTCTGATCTGTTGGTGTCTGGTGCATATTTGAGCGTCTAATGTAAAAAGATAAACTACGTCCAGCAGCATGGCCTCTGATCTGTTGTTTTCCGTTGCATATTTGAGCGTCTAATGTAAGATTTTAGACTACGCCCATCAGCATGGCCTCTGACCTGTTAGCTTCCGGTCCATATTTGAGCGTCTTGTGTAAGATGATACACTACGCCCAGCAGCCCTGTTTCTGATCTCTTGCTTTCTGGTGCATATATGAGCATCTAATGTAGAAATATAAACTACGTTCAGCAGCATGGCCTCTGATCTGTTAGTTTCCGGTCCATATTTGAGCGTCTAATGTAAGATTTTAGACTACATGCAGCAGCATTGCCTCTGACCTGTTGGCTTCCGGTCCATATTTGAGCTTCTTGTGTAAGATGATACAGTACGTCCAGCCAGCAGCCCTGTTTCTGATATCTTGTTTCTGGTGCTTATTTGAGCGTCTAATGTAAAAATAAAAATTACGTCCAGTAGCATGGCCTCTGATCTGTTTTTTTCCGGTCCATATTTGAGTGTCTAATGTAAGATTTAAGACTACGTCCAGCAGCATGGCCTCTGACCTGTTAGATTCCGGTCCATATTTGTGCGTCTTGTGTAAGATGATACACTACGTCCAGCAGCCCTGTTTCTGATCTCTTGGTGTCTGGTGAATATTTGAGCGTCTAATGTAAAAAGATAAACTACGTCCAGCAGCATGGCCTCTGACCTGTTGGCTTCCGTTCCATATTTGAGCGTCTTGTGTAAGATGATACACTACGCCCAGCAGCCATGATTCTGATACCTTGGTTTCTGGTGCATATTTGAACCGTCTAATGTAAAAAGATAAACTACGTCCAGCAGCATGGCCTCTGATCTGTTGGTTTCCGGTCCATATTTGAGCGTCTAATTTAAGATTTTAGACTACGTCCAGCAGCATGGCCTCTGACCTGTTAACTTCCGGTCAATATTTGAGCGTCTTGTGTAAGATGATACACTACGCCCAGCAGCCATGATTCTGATACCTTGGTTTCTTGTGCATATTTGAACGTCTAATGTAAAAAGATAAACTACGCCCAGCAGCATGGCCTCTGATCACTTTGTTTCCGGACCATATTTGAGAGTCTAATGTAAGATTTTGGACTACATGCAGCAGCATGGCCTCTGACCTGTTGGCTTCCGGTCCCTATTTGAGCGTCTTGTGTAAGATGATACACTACGTCCAGCAGACATTATTCTGATCTGTTGGTTTCTGTACATATTTGAGCGTCTAATGTAAATAGATCAACTACCCCAGCAGCATGGCCTCTGATATGTTGGATTCCCGTCCATGTTTGAGCGTCTAATGTAAGATTTTAGAATACGTCAAGCAGCATAGCATATGATCTTTTAGCTTCCGGTCCATATTTGAGCGTCTTGTGTAAGATGATACACTACGTCAAGCAGCCATGATTCTGAACTGTTTGTTTCTGGTGCATATTTGAGCGTCTGATGTTAAAAGATAAACTACGCCCAGCAGCATGGCCTCTGATCTGTTGGTTTCCGGACCATATTTGAGCGTCTAATGTAAGATTTGAGACTACGTCCAGCAGCATGGCCTCTGACTTGTTGGCTTCCGGTCCATATTTGAGCGTCTTATGTAAGATGATACACTACGTCCAGCAACCATGATTCTGATCTGTTGGTTTATGGTGCATATTTGAGCGTCTAATGTAAAAAGATAAACTACGACCAGCAGCATGGCCTCTGATCTGTTGGTTTCCGGTCCATATTTGAGCGTCAATGTAAGATTTTAGAATACGTCCAGCAGTATGGCCTCTGACCTGTTGGCTTCCGGTCCACATTTGAGCGTAATGTGTCAGGTGATAAACTATGTCCAGCAGTCATGATTCTGATACCTTGGTTTCTGGTACATATTTGAGCTTCTAATGTAAAAAGATAAACTACGTCCAGCAGCATGGCATCTGACCTCTTGGCTTCCGGTCCATATTTGAGCGTCTTGTGTGAGATGATACACTACGTCCAGCAGCCATGATTCTGATCTATTGGTTTCTGTACATATTTGAGCGTCTAATGTAAATAGATAAACTACGTCCAGCAGCTTCGCCTCTGATCTGTTGGTTTCCCGTCCATATTTGAGCGTCTAATGTAACGTTTTAGAATACGGCCAGCAGCATGGCATCTGACCTGTTGGCTTCCCGTCCATATTTGTGCGTCTTGTGTAAGATGATACACTAAGTCCAGAGGCCCTGTTTCTGATCTCTTGGTGTCTCGTGAATATTTGAGCGTCTAATGTAAAAAGATAAATTACGTCCAGCAGCATGGCCTCTGACCTGTTGGCTTCCGTTCCATATTTGAGCGTCTAATGTAAGATTTTAGACTACGTCCAGCAGGATGGCCTCTGACCTGTTGGCTTCTGGTCCATATTTGAGCGTCTTGTGCAAGGTAATAAACTACGTCCAGCAGCATGGCCTCTGATCAGTTGGTTTCAGGACCATATTTGAGCGTCTAATGTACGATTTTAGACTACATGCAGCAGCATGGCCTCTGACCTGTTGGCTTCCGGTCCATATTTGAGCGTCTTGTGTGAGATGATGCATTACGTCCAGCAACCCTGTTTCTGATCTCTTGGTTTCTGGTGCATATTTGAGGGTCTAATGTAAAAAGATAAACTACGTCCAGCAGCATGGCCTCTGACCTGTTGGCTTCCCCGTCCATATTTGAGCGTCTTGTGTAAGATGATGCACTACGTCCAGCAGCTATGATTCTGATCTGTTGGTTTCTGGTGAATATTTGAGCGTCTGATGTAAAAAGATAAACTACGACCAGCAGCATGGCCGCTGATCTGTTGGTTTCCGGTCCATATTTGAGCCTCTAATGTAAGATTTTTGACTACGTCCACCAGCATGGCCTCTGACCTGTTGGCTTCCGGTCCATATTTGAGCGTCTTGTGTAAGATGATACACTACGTCCAGCAGCCATGATTCTGATCTGTTGGTTTCTGGTGCATATTTTGAGCGTCTAATTTAAAAAGATAAACTACGGCCAGCAGCATGGCCTCTGATCTGTTGGTTTCCGGTCTATATTTGAGCGTCTAATGTAAGATTTAAGACTACGCTCATCAGCATGGCCTCTGATCTGTTGGCTTCCGGTCCATATATTAGCGTCTTGTGTAAGATGATACACTACGTCCAGCAGCCATGATTATGATCTCTTGGTTTCTGGTGCATATTTGAGCGTCTAATGTAAAAGATAAACTACGACCAGCAGCATGGCCTCTGATCTGTTGGTTTCCGGTCCATATTTGAGCGTCTAATGTAAGATTTTATACTACGTCCAGCAGCATGGCCTCTGACCTGTTGGCTTCCGGTCCATATTTGAGCGTCTTGTGTAAGATAATACACTACGTCCAGCAGCCCTGTTTCTGATATCTTGGTTTCTGGTGCATATTTGAGCGTCTAATGTAAAAAGATAAACTACGTCCAGCAGCATGGCCTCTGATCTGTTGGTTTCCTGTCCATATTTGAGCGTCTAATGTAAGATTTTAGACTACGTCCAGCAGGATGGCCTCTGACCTGTTGGCTTCCGGTCCATATTTGAGCCAATTGCCTTAAAAGCAATCCCAGGCGGCTACGTGCCGATTTCTCCTGGCTCTTTTGTGGTAACTGCCTTACAAGCAATCTCAGGCTGCTACAAGCCGAATACGCCTGGCTCTTTTGTGAAACTGCTTTGCAAGCAATATCAGGCCACTACAAATCGACATCTCCTGTCTCTTTTGTGACAACTGCTTTACAAGAAATCTCAGGCGGCCGCCAGCACTGTTCTCCTGACTTTTTGTGCCAATTGCCTTAAAAGCAATCCCAGGCGGCTACGTGCCGATTTCTCCTGATTCTTTTGTGGTAACTGCCTTACAAGCAATCTCAGGCTGCTACAAGCCGAATACGCCTGGCTCTTTTGTGACACTGCCTTGCAAGCAATCTCAGGCCACTACAAATCGACATCTACTGTCTCTTTTGTGACAACTGCCTTACAAGCAATCTCAGGCTGCCGCGGGGCAGTTCTCCTGACTTTTTGTGCCAATTGCCTTAAAAACAATACCAGGCGGTTACGTGCCGATATCTCCTGGCTCTTTTGTGGTAACTTCCTTACAAGCAATCTCAGGCTGCTATAAGCCAAATTCTCCTGGTTCTATTGTGACAACTGCCTTAAAAGCAATCTCAGTCTACAGCAATCCTAATTCCCCTGGCTTTTTGTGCCAATTGCCTTACAAGCAATCCCAGGCGTCTACGAGCCGATTTCTCCTGGCTCAAATGTGGCAACTGCCTTCCAAGCAATCTCAGGCTTCTACGAGTCTGGCTCTTCTATGACAACTGCCTTACAAGCAATCTCAGGCTGCTACGAGCGGAATTCTCCTGGCTCTTTTGTGACAACTGATTAAAAGCAATCTGAGGTTTCTACGAGCCGTCATCACCTTTTTTGTGACAAATGCCTTAAAAGTAATCTCAGACTGCTACAAGTCGTCTACGCCTGGCCTTACAAGCAATCTCAGGGTACAGCAAGCCTAATTCTACTGGCTTTTTGGCCAATTGCCTCACAAGCCATCCCAGGCTGCTACGGGCTGATTTCTTCTGGCTCTTTTGTGGCAACTGCATTACAAGCAATCTCGGGCTGCTACAAGCCGAATACGCCTGGCTCTTTTGTGACAGCTGCCTTACAAGCAATCTCAGGCCGCTACAAGCCGAATACGCCTGGCAATTATTGTGAAACTGCCTTGCAAGCAATCTCAGGCCGCTACGTATCGATATCTCCTTTCTCTTTTGTGACAACTGCCTTACAAGCAATGTCAGGCTTCCGCCAGCACAATTCTTCTGACTTTTTGTGCCAATTGCCTTAAGAGCAATCCCAGGCGGCTAAGTGCCGATTTCTCCTGGTTCTTTTGTGGTAACTGCCTTACAAGCAATCTCAGGCTGCTACAAGACGAATTCTCCTGGCTCTATTGTGACAAATGCCTTACAAGCAATCTCAGGCTGCCGGTAGTCCAATTCTCCTGACTTTTTGTTATAATTGTCTTACAAGCATTCCCAGGCTGCTACAAACCGATTTCCCCTGGCACATTTCTGGCATCTGCCTTACAAGCATTCTCAGGCTGCAGCAATATGAATTCTCCTGGCTTTTTGTGCGAATTAACTTACAACCAATCCCAGGCGTCTACGAGCCGATTTCTCCTGGCTTTTTTGTGGCAAGAGCCTTACAAGAAATCTCAGGCTGCTAAAAGTCAAATTCTCCTGGCGCTTTTGTGACAACTGCCTTACAAGCAATGTCAGGCTGCTACGAGCAAACTTCTCTTGGCTCTATTGTGAAACTGCCTTACAAGCAATCTCAGGCCGCTACAAGCCGAAGACGCCTGGCTCGTTTGTGAGACTGCCTTGCAAGAAATCTCAGGCCGCTACAAATCGACATCTCCTGTCTCTTTTGTGACAACTGTCTTGCAAGCAATCTCAGGCTGACGCCAGCACAATTCTCCTTATTTTTGTGCCAATTGCCTTAAAGCAATCCCAGACGGCTACGTGCCGATTTCTCCAGGCACTTTTGTGGGAACTGCCTTGCAAGCAATCTCAGGCTGCTACAAGCCGAATTCTCCTGGCTCATATTGTGATAACGGCCTTACAAGCAATCTCAGGCTGCAGCAAACCCAATTCTCCTGGTTCATTTGTGGAAACTGCCTTACAAGCAATCTCACGCTGCTACAAAGCGACATCTACAGTCACTTTTTTAAAAACTGCCTTACAAGCAATCTCAGCCTGCTACAAGGCGAATACGCCTTGCTCTTTTGTGAAACTGCTTTACAAGGAATCTCAGGCCGCTATAAATCGACATATCCTGGCTCTTTTGTGACAACTGCCTTACAAGCAATCTCAGGCATCCGGTAGTCCAATTCTCCTGATTTTTTTTGCCAATTGCCATACAAGCAATCTCAGGTTGCTACGAACCGATTTCCCCAGGCTCATCTGTGGCATCTGCCTTACAAGCATTCTCAGGCTGCAGCATTATGAATTCTCCTGGCTTTTTGTGCGAATTGCCTTACAAGCAATCCCAGGCGGCGACAAGCCAATTTCTCCTGGCTCTTTTGTGGCAACTGCCTTACAAGCAATATCAGGCTGCTACGACCCAGGAGACAGTCCCAGAAAGTCCCACGCAGACGAACCCCAGTCCCAGAAAGTCCCACGCAGACGACACCCCACCCAGGAGACAGTTCTCAGAATGTCCCAAACAGAAGACCCCCCACCCAGGTGACAGTCCCAGAAAGTCCCACAAAGACGACCCCCACTCCCAGAAAGTCCCACGCAGACGACCCTCAGTCACAGAAAATCCCACGCAGACGTGCCCCACACCCAGGAGACAGTCCCAGAATGTCCCACGCAGACGACCCCCAGTCTAAGAAATTCCTATGCAGTAGTCCCCACACAGGAGAGAGTCCCAGAAAGTCCCACGCAGACGAGACCCAACCCAGGAGACAGTCCAAGAAAATCCCATGCAGACGACCCCACTTCCAGAAAGTCCCACGTAGACGGCCCCCAGTCACAGAATGTCCCACGCAGACGACCCCCATTCCCAGAAAGTCCAACGCAGACGACCTCCACCCTGCAGACAGTCCCAGAAAGTCCCACGCAGACGACCCCCAGTCCCAGAAAGTCCCACGCAGACGATCCCCAGTCCCTGAAAGTCCCACGCAGACGACACCCTTGTCCCAGAAAGTCCCACGCAGACGACCTCCAGTCCAAGCAAGTCCCACGCCGACGACCCCCCACACAGGAGACAGTCACAGAAAGACCGACGCAGATGACCCCCAGTCCCAGAAAGTCCCAAAGACGACCCCCCACCCAGGAGACAGTCCCAGAAAGTCCCACGCAGACGATCCCCAGTCCCAGAAAGTCACATGCAGAGGACCCCCCACCCAGGTGACAGTCCCAGATATCCCACGCAGACGACCCTGCACCCAGGAGACAGTCCCAGAAAGTCCCACGCAGAAGACCCCCAGTCCCAGGAAGTCGCATGCAGACGACCGCCACCCAGGAGACAGTCCAAGAAAGTCCCACGCAGACGACCCCCCAACCAGGAGACAGTCCCAGAAAGTCCCACGCAGACGACCCCCATTCCCAGAAAGTCCCACGCAGACGACCCCCAGTCCCAGGAAGTCCAACGCAGACGACCCACAGTCCAAGGAGACAGTCCCAGAAAGTCCCACGAAGACGGCCCCCAGTCCCAGAAAGTCCCACGCAGACGACACCCCACACAGGAGACAGTTCTCAGAAAGTCCCAAACAGACGACCCCCCACCCAGGAGACAGTCCCAGAAAGTCCCACGCAGAACACCCCCACTCCCAGAAAGTCCCACGCAGACGACCCCCAGTCCCAGAAAGTCCAACGCAGACGACCCCCAGTCCCAGGAAGTCCAACGCAGACGACCCCCAGTCCCAGGAGACAGTCCCAGAAAGTCCCATGCAGACGATCCGCAGTCCCTGAAAGTCCCACGCAGACGACACCCTTGTCCCAGAAATTCCCACGCAGACGATCTCCAGTCCAAGCAAGTACCACGCAGACGACCCGCCACCCAGGAGACAGTCCCAGAAAGTCCCACGCAGACGACCCCCAGTCCCAGAAAGTCCCACGCAGACGACCCCCAGTCCCAGGAAGTCGCATGCAGACGACCCCCAACCAGGAGACAGTCCCAGAAAGTCCCACGCAGACGACCCCCATTCCCACAAAGTCCCACGCAGACGACCCCCACTCCCAGAAAGTCCCACGCAGACGGCCCCCAGTCTCAGAAAGTCCCACGAAGACGACCCCCAGTCCCAGGAAGTCCAACGCCGACGACCCCCAGTCCCAGGAGACAGTCCCAGAAAGTCCCACGCAGAAGGCGCCCAGTCCCAGAATGTCCCACGCAGAAGACCCCCAGTCCCAGAAACTCACACGCAGAAGACCCCCAGTTCCATAAAGTCCCACGCAGACGACACCCCACAGAGGAGACATTTCTCGGAAAGTCCCAAACAGTCGACCCCAAGTCAGAGAAAATCCGATGCAGACATTCCCCCCACCCAGGAGACAGTCCCAGAATGTCCCACGAAGACGACCCCCAGTCTAAGAAAGTCCCATGAAGACGACCCCCACCAAGGAGACAGTCCCAGAAAGTCCCATGCAGACGACCCCCACTCCCAGAAAGTCCCTCGTAGATGGCCCCCAGTCACAGAAAGTCCAACGCACGAGTCCCAGTCCCAGAGACTCCCACGCAGACGACCCCCACCCAGCAGACAGTCCCAGAAAGTCCCACGCAGACGACCCCCAGTCCCAGAAAGTCACATGCAGACGACCCCCACCCAGGAGACATTCCCAGAAAGTCCCACGCAGATGAGCCCCACCCAGGAGACAGTCCCAGAAAGTCCCACGCAAACGACCCCCAGTCCCAGAAAGTCCAACGCAGACGAACCCCAGTCCCAGAAAGTCCCACGTAGACGAACCACCACCCAGGAGACAGTCCCAGAAAGACCCACGGAGACGACCCCTAGTCCCAGAAAGACCCACGCAGACGACACCCCCACCCAGGAGACAGTCCCAGAAAGTCCCACGCAGACGACACCCCCACCCAGGAGACAGTCCCAGAACGTCCCACGCAGACGACCCCCAGTCCCAGAAAATCCAACGCAGACGAGCCCCATTCCCAGATAGTCCCACGCAGACGACCCCACACCCAGGAGGCAGTCCCAGAAAGTCCCAAAAAGACGACCCCCCACCATGGAGACAGTCCCAGAAAGTCCCACGCAGACGACCCCCAGTCCCAGAATGTCCCGCGCAGACGACCCCCAGTCCCACAAAGTCCCACGCAGGCAACACCGCACCCAGGAGACTGTCCCACAATGACCCACGCAGACCACCCCCAGTCCAAGAAAGTCCCACGCAGACGAGTCCCCACCCAGGAAACAGTCCCAGAAAGTCCCACGCAGACGACCCCACACCCAGGAGAGAGTCCCAGAAAGATCCACGTAGACGACCCCCTGTCCCAGAAAGTCCCATGCAGACGAAACCCCACCCAGGAGACAGTCCAAGAAAGTCCCACGCTGACGAAACCCCACCCAGAAGACAGTCACAGAAAGACCCACGCAGACGACCCCCAGTCCAAGAAAGTCCCACGCAGACGACCCCCAGTCCCAGAAAGACCCACCCAGACGATCCCCAGTCCCAGAAAAATCTAACACAGACGACCCCCCATCCACGAGAGTGTCCCAGAAAGACCCATGCAGACGGCACCCAGTCCCAGAAAGTCCCACGCTGACGACCTTCTCGTCCCAGAAAGTCCCACGCAGACGACCCCCAATCCCAGAAAGTCCCACGCAGACGACCCCCAGTCCCAGAATGTCCCACGCAGACGACCCCCAGTCCCAGAAAGTCCCACGCAGACGATACCCAACCCAGGAGACAATCCCAGAAAGTCCCACGCAGACGACCCCCAGTCCCAGAAAACCCATGCAGACGACCCCCACCCAGGAGACAGTCCCAGAAAGTCCCACGCAGAAGACCCGCCACACAGGAGACAGTCCCAGAATGTCCCACGTAGACGACACACAGTCCCAGAAAGTCACACGCAGAAGACCCCCAGTGCCAGAATGTCCCACGCAGACGACTCCCACCCAGGAGACAGTCCCAGAAAGTCCCACGCACACGACCCCAGTCCCAGAAAGACCCACGCAGACGACACCGCACCCAGGAGACAGTCCCAGAAATCCCACGCAGATGACCCCCAGTCCCAGACAGTCCCACGCAGAAGACCCCCAGTCCTACAAAGTACCAAGCAGACGACCCCCCACCCAGGAGACAGTCCCATAAAGTCCCACGTTGACGACCCCCAGTCTCAGAAAGTCCCACGCAGACGACCACCAGTCCACGAAAGTCCCACGCAGACGACCCCCTCGTCCCAGAAAGTCCAACGCAGACTACCCCCAGTCCCAGAAAGTCCCACAAAGACGACCCCCATCCCAGAAAGTCCTACGCAGACGACCCCCAGTCCAAGAATGTCCCACGAAGACGATACCCAACCCAGGAGACAATCCAAGAAAGTCCCACGCAGACGACCCCCAGTCCCAGAATGTCCCATGCAGTTGACCCCCCACCCAGGAGACAGTCCCAGAAAGTCCCACGCAGACGACCCCCACACAGGAGACAGTCCCAGAATGTCCCACGTAGACGACCCACATTCACAGAAAGTCACACGCAGAAGACCCCCAGTCCCAGAAAGTCCCACGCAGACGACACAACACACAGGAGACAGTTCTCAGAAAGTCCAAAACAGACGACCCCAACCCAGGAGACAGTCCCAGAAAGTCCCACGCAGACGACCCCCACTCCCAGAAAGTCCCACGCAGAAGGCCCCCAGTCCCAGAAAGTCCCACGCAGACGACACCAGTCCCAAAAAGTCCCACGCAGACAGCCCCCCACCCAGGAGACAGTCCCAGAAAGTCCCACGCAGACGACCCCCAGTCACAGAAAATCCCACGCAGAGGTGCACCCCACCCAGGAGCCAGACCCAGAAAGTTCCAAAAAGACGACCCCCCACCCAGGAGAAAGTCCCAGAAAGTCCCACGCAGACGACCCCCAGTCCCAGAAAGTCCCACGCAGACAACCCCCAGTCCCAAAAAGTCCCACGCAGACGACACCGAACCCAGGAGACTGTCCGAGACAGACCCACGCAGACGACCCACTGTCCCAGAAAGTCCCACGCAGACGAGTCCCCAGCCAGGAAACAGTCCCAGAAAGTCCCACGCAGACGACCCCAGTCCCAGAAAGTCCCACGCAGACGGCCCCCCACCCAGGAGACAGTCCCAGAAAGTCCCACGCAGACGACCCCCAGTCACAGAAAATCCCACGCATACGTGCCCCCCACCCAGGAGCCAGTCCCAGAAAGTCCCAAAAAGACGACCCCCCACCCAGGAGACAGTCCCAGAAAGTCCCACGCAGACGACCGGCAGTCCCAGAAAGTCCCACGCAGACAACCCCCAGTCCCACAAAGTCCCACGCAGACGACACCGCACGAAGGAGACTGTCCCAGTCAGACCCACGCAGACGAACCACTGTCCAAGAAAGTCCCACGCAGACGAGTCCCCACCAAGGAATAAGTCCCAGAAAGTCCCACGCAGACGACCACCCACCCAGGAGAGAGTCCCAGAAGGACCCACGCAGACGACCCCCAGTCCCAGAAATTCCAACGCAGACGACCCCCAGTCCCACAAAGTCCCACGCAGACGACACCGCACCCAGGAGACTGTCCCAGAAAGACCCATGCAGAAGACCCCCCACCACCAAGGAGACAGCCCCAGAAAGTCCCACGCAGACGAAACACCTCCCAGGAGACAGTCCCAGAAAGTCCCATGAAGACGACCCCCCACCCAGGAGACAGTCCCAGAAAGTCCCACGCAGACGACCCCCAGTCCAAGAAATTCCAACGCAGACGAACACCCACCCAGGAGACAGTCCCAGAATGTCCCACGCAGACGACCCCCCACCCAGGAGACACTCCCAGAAAGTCCCACGCAGACGACCCCCAGTCCCAGAAAGTCCCACGCAGACGATCCCCCACCCAGGAGACAGTCCCAGAAAGTCCCAAACAGACGACCCCCACCCAGGAGACAATCCCAGAAAATCAGACTCAGACGACCCCCAGTCCCAGAAAGTCCCATGCAGAGGAGCCCCCACCCAGGAGACTGTCCAAGAAAGTCCCACGCAGACGACCTCCAGTCCAAGAAAGTCCCATGCAGACGAGCCCCCACCCAGGAGACAGTACCAGAATGTCCCACGCAGACGACCCCCAGATCAAGAAAGTCCCACTCAGACGACCCCCACCCAGGAGACAGACCCAGAAAGGCCCAAGCAAACGACCCCCAGTCCCAGAAAGTCCCATGCGGCCGACCCCCCACCCAGGAGACAGGCTGCTACAAGCTGAATACGTCTGGCTCTTTTGTGAAACTGCCGTGCAAGCAATCTCAGGCCGCTACAAGTCGACATCTCCTGTCTCTTTTGTGACAACTGCCTTACAAGCAATCTCAGGCTGCTGCAAGACGTATTCTCCCGGCTCTTTTGTGCAAATTGCCTTACAAGCAATCCCAGGCTGATACAAATCGACATTTCCTGGCTCTTTTGTGGCAACTGCCTTACAAGAAATCTCATGCTGCTTCAAGCCGAATTCTCCTGGCGCTTTTGTGACAACTGCCTTACAAGCAATGTCATGCGGCTACGAGCCGACTTCTCTTGGCTCTTATGTGAAAACTGCCTTACAAGTAATCTCAGGCTGCTACAAGCCGAATTCTTCTGGCGCTTTTGTGACAACTGCCTTACAAGCAATTTCAGACTGCCGCCAGGACAGTTCTCCTGACTTTTTATGCCAATTGACTTAAAAGCAATCCCAGGCGTCTACGTGCCGATTTCTCCTGGCTCTTTTGTGGTAACTGCCTTACAAGCAATCTCAGGCTGCTACAAGCCGAATTCTCCTGGTTCTATTGTGACAACAGCCTTACAAGTAATCTCAGGCTGCAGCAATCCCAGTTCTCCTAGCTGTTTGTGCCAATTGCCTTACAAGCAATCCCAGGCGGCTACAAGCCGATTTCTCCTGGCTCATTTGTGGCAACTGCCTTACAAGCAATCTCTGGCTGATGCATGCGGAATTCTCCTGGCTCTTTTGCGCAAATTGCCTTACAAGCAATCCCAGGCGTCTACGAGCCGACTTCTCTTGTCGCTTTTGTGAAAACTGCTTTAAGAGAAATCTCAGGCTGCTACAAAACGACATCTCCTGTCTCTTTTTTTAAAAATGCCTTACAATCAATCTCAGCCTGCTACAAGCCGAATACGCCTGGCTCTTTTGTGAAACTGCCTTACAAGAAATCTCAGGCTGCTACAAGGAGAATACGCCTGGCTCTTTTGTGAAACTGCCTTGCAAGCAATCTCAGGCCGCTACAAATCGACATCTCCTGTCTCTTTTGTGACAACAGACTTACAAGCAATCTCAGGCTGCTGCAAGACGAATTCTCCTGGATCTTTTGTGCAAATTGCCTTACAAGCAATCCCAGGCTGCTACAAATCGACATCTCCTGGCTCTTTGTGGCAACTGCCTTACAAACAATCTCAGTCTGCCGCCAGGACTGTTCTCCTGACTTTTTGTGCCAATTGCCGAAAAAGCATCCCAGGCGGCTACGTGCCGAATTCTTCTGGCTCTTTTGCGGTAACTGCCTTACAAGCAACCTCAGGCTACTACAAGCCGAATTCTCCTGGTTCTATTGTGACAACTGCCTTACAAGCAATCTCAGGCTGCAGCAATCCCAATACTCCTAGCTTTTTGTGCCAATTGCCTTACAAGCAATTCCACGCGGCTACGAGCCGAATTCTCCTGGCTCATTTGTGGCAACTGCTTTACAAGCAATCTCAGGTTGCTGCAAGCCGAATTCTCCTGGCTCTTTTGTGAAACTGCCTTACAAGCAATCTCAAGCCGCTACAAAACGACATATTCTGACTCTTTTTGAAAACTGCCTTACAAGCAATCTCAAGCTGTCGCTAGTAAAATTCTCCTGACTTTTTGTGCCAATTGCCTTACAGCAATCCCAGGCTGCTACGAACCGGTTTCTCCTGGCTCATTTGTGGCATCTGCCTTACAAGCATTCTCAGGCTGCAGCAATATGAATTCTTCTGGCTTTTTGTGCGAATTGCCTTACAAGCAATCCCAGGCGGCTACGAGCCGATTTCTCTTGGCTCTTTTGTGAAAACTGCCTTACAAATAATATCAGGCTGCTACAAAACGACATCCCCTGTCTCTTTTGTGACAACTGCCTTACAAGCAATCTCAGGATGCTACAAGCCGAATGCTCCTGGTTCTATTGTGACAACTGCCTTAAAAGCAATCTCTGGCAGCAGCAATCCCAATTCTCCTGGCTATTTTGTGCCAATTGCCTTACAAGAAATCTCATGCTGCTTCAAGCCGAATTCTCCTGGCACTTTTGTGACAACTGCCTTACAAGCAATGTCATGCGGCTACGAGCCGACTTCTCTTGGCTCTTATGTGAAAACTGCCTTACAAGTAATCTCAGGCTGCTACAAGCCGAATTCTACTGGCGCTTTTGTGACAACTGCCTTACAAGCAATCTCAGGCTGCCGCTAGTCTAATTCTCCTAAATTGTTGTGATAATTGCCTTACAAGAAATCCCAGGCTGCTACGAAGCGATTTCTCATCTTTCATTTGTGGCATCTGCCTTACAAGCATTCTCAGGCTGCAGCAATAAGAATTATCCTGGCTTTTTGTGCGAGTTGCCTTACATTCAATCCCAGGATGCTACGAGCCGATTTCTCCTGGCCCTTTTGTGGCAACTTCATTACAAACCGACTTATCTTGGCTCTTTTGTGAAACTGCCTTACAAGCAATCTCAGGCGGCTACAAGCCGAATACGCCTGGCTCTATTGTGAAACTGCCTTACAAGCAATCTCAGATCGCTACAAATCGGCATCTCCTGGCTCTTTTGTGTCTTTTGTTAGGACTGTTCTCCTAACTTTTTGTGCCAATTGCCCTAAAAGCAATCCCAGGCGGCTACGTGCGGATTTCTCCTGGCTCTTTTGTGGTAACTGCCTTACAAGCAATCTCAGGCTGCAACAAGCCGAATTCTCCTGGTTCTATTGTGACAACTGCCTTACAAACAATCTCAGGCTGCAGCAATCCCAATTCTCTTAGATTTTGTGCCAATTGCATTACAAGCAGACTAGCGGAAAACCTGAGATTGATTGTAAGTCTGTTTTAAAACAAAAGAGACAGGTGATGTCGTTTTGTAGCAGCCTGAGATTGCTTTTAAGGCCGTTTTCACAAAAGAGACAAGAGAAGTCGGCTCGTAGATGCCTGGGATTGCTTGTAAGGCAATTGGCACAAAAGAGCCAGGAGAATTCGGCTTGTAGTAGCCTGAGATTTCTTGTAAGGCAGTTGCCACAAATGAGCCAGGAGAAATCGGTTCGTAGCCGCCTGGGATTGCTTTTAAGGCAATTGGCACATTAAGTCAGGAGAATTGCACTAGCGACAGCTTGAGATTGCTTGTAAGGCAGTTGACACAAAAGAGCCAGGATATGTCGATTTGTAGCGATCTGAGATTGCTTTTAAGGCAGTTTCACAACAGAGCCAGGCGTATTCGGCTTGTAGCAGTCTGAGATTGCTTGTAAGGCAGTTTTTAAAAAAATAGACAGGAGATGTCGTTTTGTAGCAGCCTGAGATAGCATTTAAAGCAGTTTTCACAAAAGAGACAAGATAAGAAGGCTCGTAGACGCCTGAGATTGCATGTAAGGCAGTTGCCACAAAACTTGTAAGGCAATTTGCACAAAAGAGCCAGGAGAATTCGGCTTGCTGTAGGCTGAGATTGCTTTTAAGGCAGTTGTCACAATAGAACCAGGTGAATTTGGCTTATAGCAGCCTGAGATTGCTTGTAAGGCATTTACCACAAAAGAGCCAGGAGATATCGGCACGTAGCCGCCTGGGATTGCTTTTAAGGCAATTGGCACAAAAAGTCAGGAGAACTTCCCTGTGGCAGCCTGAGATTGCTTGTAAGGCAGTTGTCACAAAAGAGACTGGAGATGTCGATTTGTAGCGGCCTGAGATTGCTTGCAAGGCAGTTTCACAAAAGAGCCAGGCGTATTCGGCTTGTAGCAGCCTGAGATTGCTTGTAAGGCAGTTACCACAAAAGAGCCAGGAGATATCGGCAAGTAGCCGCCTGGGATTGCTTTTAAGGCAATTGGCACAAAAAGTCAGGAGAACAGTGCTGGCGGCAGCCTGAGATTGCTTGTAAATCAGTTGTCACAAAAGAGACAGGAGATGTCTATTTGTAGTGGCCTGAGTTTGCTTGCAAACTGTTTCACAAAAGAGCCAGGCGTATTCGGCTTGTAGCAGCCTGAGATTGCTTGTAAGGCTGTTACCACAAAAGAGCCAGGAGATATCGGCACGTAGCCGCCTGGGATTGCTTTTAAGGCAATTGGCACAAAAAGTCAGGAGAACAGTGCTGGCGGCAGCCTGAGATTGCTTGTAAATCAGTTGTCACAAAAGAGACAGGAGATGTCTATTTGTAGTGGCCTGAGTTTGCTTGCAAACTGTTTCACAAAAGAGCCACGCGTATTCGGCTTTTAGCAGCCTGAGATTGCTTGTAAGGCTGTTACCACAAAAGAGCCAGGAGATATCGGCACGTAGCCGCCTGGGATTGCTTTTAAGGCAATTGGCACAAAAAGTCAGGAGAACTGTCCTGGCGGAAGACTGAGATTGCTTGTAAAGCAGTTGTCACAAAAGAGACAGGAGATGTCGATTTGTTGCGGCCTGATATTACTTGTAAGGCAGTTTTACAAAAGAGCCAAGTGAAGTCGGCTTGTAGCTGCCTGACATTGCTTGTAAGGCAGTTGTCACAAAAGCGCCAGGAGAATTCGGCTTGTAGCAGCCGGAGATTACTTGCAAGGCAGTTTTCACAAAAGAGCCAAGAGAAGTCGGCTCGTAGCAGCCTGATATTTATTGTAAGGCAGTTGTCATAAAAGCGCCAGGAGAATTCGGCTCTTAGCAGCCTGAGATTTTTTGTAAGGCAGTTGCCACAAAAGCGCCAGGAGAAATCCGCTCGTAGCCGCTTGGGATTGCTTGTAAGGCCATTCGCACAAAAAGCCAGGAGAATTCATATTGCTGCAGCCTGAGAATGCTTGTAAGGCAGATGCCACAAATGAGACAGGAGAAATCGGTTCGTAGCAGCCTGGGATAGGTTGTAAGGCAGTTGCAACAAAAGAGCCAGTATATGTCGATTTGTAGCGGCCAATTCGGCTTGTAGCAGGCTGAAATTGCTTGTAAGGCAGTTTTCACAAAAGATACAAGAGATGTGGGTTTGTAGCAGCCGGAGATTGCTTGAAAGGCAGTTTTCACAAAATAGCCAAGAGAAGTCGGCTCGTAGCAGTCTGACATTGCTTGTAAGGCAGTTTTCACAAAAGAGCCAGGAGAAGTCGGCTTGTTGCAGACTGAGATTGCTTGTAAGGCAGTTGCTGGAAAAGAGGCAGGAGAAATCGGCTTGTAGCAGCCTGAGATCCTTTTTAAGACAGTTTTCACAAATAGCCCGAAGAAGTGGGCCGATAGCAGCGGGAGATTGCTTGTAAGGGAGTTGTCAAAAAAGAGTCAGCAGGTGTAAGTTTGTAGAAGCCTGAGATTGCGTGTAAAGCAATTTTCACAAAAAGCCAGGGGAAACGGGCTCGTAGTTGCGTGGAATTGCTTGTAATGAAATTGGCACAAAAATCCAAGAGAATTGGGCTTGCTGCTGTGATTGCATGTAAGGCAGTTGCTACAAAAGAGCCAGGCGTATTCGGCTTGTAGAAGCCTGAGATTGCTTGTAAGGCACTTTTCACAAGAGAGCCAAGAGAAGTCGGCTCGGAGCAGCCTGACATTGCTTGTATGGCAGTTGTCATAAAAGATCCAGGAGAATTCGGTTTGTAGCAGCCTGAGATTGCTTGTAAGGCAGTTGCCTCAAACAGCCTGGAGAAGTAGGATTGCTGCAGCCTGAGATTGCTTTTCAGGCAGTTGTCACAATAGAGCCAGGATAATTCGGCTTTTAGCAGCTTGAGATTGCTTGTAAGGCAGTTACCACAAAACAGCCAGGAGAAATCGTCACGTAGCCGCCTGGGATTGCTTTTTTAAGGCAATTGGCACAAAAAGTAATTGGCCTAGCGGCAGCCTGATATGGCTTGTAAGACAGTTCGCACAAAAGAGACAGTAGATGTCGATTTGTAGCAGCCTGAGTTTGCTTGTAATACAGTTGCCACAAAAGAGCCAGGAGAAATCGGCTCGTTGGTGCCTGGGATTGCTTGTAAGCCAATTGTCACAAAAAGCCGAAAGAGTTGGGGTTGCTGCAGCCTGACATGGCTTGTAAGGCAGTTTTCACAAACGAAACAAGAAAAGTCTGCTCGTAGCAGCCTGAAATTGCTTGTAAGGCAGTTGCCAAAAAAGAGCCAGAAAAAATAGGCTTGTAGCCGCCTGAGTTTGATTGTAAGCCACTTGTCATCGAAGAGCCAGGCGTAGTCGGCCCGTAACATCCTGAGATTGCTTGTAAGGCAGTTCTCACAAAAGACCCAGGAGAATTCGTCTTGTAGAGGCCTGGTATTGCTTGTAAGGCAGTTTCACAAAAGACCCAGGAGAATTCGGCTTACAGCAACCTGAGATTGCTTGTAAAGCAGTTGCCACAAATGAGCCAGGAGAATTCGGCTCGTAGCCGCGTGGAATTGCTTGTAAGGCAATTGGCACAAAAAGCTAGGAGTATTGGGATTGCTGCAGCCTGAGATTGCTTGTAAGGCAGTTGTCACAATAGAACCAGGAGAATTCGGCTTGGAGTAGCCTGAGATTGCTTGTAAGGCAGTTACCGCAAAAGAGCCAGAAGAAATCGGCACGTAGCCGCCTGGGATTGCTTTTTCGGCAATTGGCACAAAAAGTCAGGAGAACAGTCCTGGCGGCAGACTGAGATTGTTTGTAAGGCAGTTGCCACAAAGAGCCAGGAGATGTCGATTTGGAGCAGCCTGGGATAGCTTGTAAGGCAATTTGCACAAAAGATCCAGGAGAATTCGTCTTGCAGCAGCCTGAGATTGCTTGTAAGGCTGTTGTCACAAAAGAGACAGGAGATGTCGATTTGTAGCGGCCTGAGATTGCTTGCAAGGCAGTTTCACAAAAGAGCCAGGCGTATTCTGCTTGTAGCAGCCTGAGATTTCTTGTAAGGCAGTTTCACAAAAGAGCCAGGCGTATTCGGCTTGTAGCAGGCTGAGATTGATTGTAAGGCATTTTTAAAAAAAGAGACAGGAGATGTCGTTTTGTAGCAGCCTGAGATTTCTCTTAAAGCAGTTTTCACAAAAGCGACAAGAGAAGTCGGCTCGTAGACTCCTGGGATTGCTTGTAAGGCAATTGGCACAAAAAGCTAGGAGAACTGGGATTGCTGCAGCCTGAGATTACTTGTAAGGCTGTTGTCACAATAGAACCAGGAGAATTCAGGCTTGTAGCAGCCTGAGATTGCTTGTAAGGCAGTTACCACAAAAGAGCCAGGAGATATCGGCACGTAGACGCCTGGGATTGCTTTTAAGTCAATTGGCATAAAAAGTCAGGAGAACTGTCCTGGCGGCAGTCTGAAATTGCTTGTAAGGCAGTTGTCACAAAAGCGACAGAAGAATTCGGCTTGTAGCAGCCTGAGATTACTTGTAAGGCAGTTTTCACATAAGAGCCAAGAGAAGTCGGCTCGTAGCCGCATGACATTGCTTGTAAGGCAGTTGTGACAAAAGCGCCGGGAGAATTCGGCTTGAAGCAGCATGAGATTTCTTGTAAAGCAGTTGCCACAAAAGAGACAGGAGATGTCGACTTGTAGCGGCCTGAGATTGCTTGCAAGGCAGTTTCACAAAAGAGCCAGGCGTATTCGGCTTGTAGCAGCCTGTCTCCTGGGTGGGGGGTCGTCCGCATGGGACTTTCTGGGACTGGGGGTCGTTTGCTTGGGCCTTTCTGGGACTGTCTCCTGGGAGGTGTTTCGTCTGCATGGGACTTTCTTCGACTGGAGGTCGTCTGCGTGGGACTTTCTTGGACAGTCTCCTGGGTGGGGGCTCCTCTGCATGGGACTTTCTGGGACAGGGGGTCGTCTGAGTCTGACTTTCTGGGATTGTCTCCTGGGTGGGGGTCGTCTGTTTGGGACTTTCTGGGACTGTCTCCTGGGTGGGGGATCGTCTGCGTGGGACTTTCTGGGACTGGGGGTCGTCTGCGTGGGACTTTCTGGGAGTGTCTCCTGGGTGGGGGGTCGTCTGCGTGGGACATTCTGGGACTGTCTCCTGGGTGGGTGTTCGTCTGCGTTGGATTTTCTTGGACTGGGGGTCGTCTGCGTGGGACTTTCTGGGACTGTCTCCTGGGTGGGGGTCGTCTGCATGGGACTTCCTGGGTCGGGGGGTCGTCTGCGTGGGACTTTATGGGACTGTCTCCTGGGTGGGTGTCGTCTGCGTGGGACTTTCTGGGACTGGGTGTCGTCTGCGTGGGTCTTTCTGGGACTGTCTCCTGGGAGGTGTTTCGTCTGCGTGGGACTTTCTCCTTGGTGAGGGTCGTCTGGGTGGGACTTTCTTGGACTGGGGGCTCGTCTGCGTGGGACATTCTGGGACTGTCTCCTGGGTGGGGGGTCGTCTGCGTGTGACTTTCTGGGACTGTCTCCTGGGTGGGTGTTCTTCTGCGTGGCACTTTCTGTGACTGGGGGTCGTCTGCGTGGGTCTTGCTGGGACTGTCTCCTGTCTGGGGGTCGTCTGCGTGGGTCTTTCTTCGACTGGGGCTCGTCTGCGTTGGACTTTCTGGTACTATCTCCTGGGTGGGGGTCGTCTGCTTGGGATATCTTGGACTGTCTCCTGGGTGGGGTGTCGTCGGCATGGGACTTTCTGTGACACGGGGTCGTCTGCGTGGGTCTTTCTTGGACTCTCTCCTGGGTGGGCGGTCTTCTGCGTGGGACTTTCTGGGACTGTCTCCTGGGTGGGGAGTCGTCTGCGTGGGACTTTCTGGGACTGGGGGTCGTCTGCGTGGGTCTTTCTGGGACTGTCTCCTGGGAGGTGTTTCGTCTGCGTGGGATTTCTGGGGCTGTCTCATGGGTGGGGGGTCGTCTGCATGGGACTTTCTGGGACTGTCTCCTGGGAGGTGTTTCGTCTGCGTGGGACTTTCTGGGGCTTTCTCCTTGGTGGGGGGGTCGTCTGCATGGGTTTTTCTGGGACAGTCTCCTGGGACTGTGGGTCGTCTGCGTTGGACTTTGTGGGACTGGGGGTCGTCTGCGTTGGAATTTCTGGGACTGGGGGTCGTCTGCGTGGGTCCTTCTGGGACTCTCTCCTGGGTGGGTGGTCGTCTGCGTGGGACTTTCTGGGACTCTTTCTTTAATGGGGACTCGTCTGCGTGGGACTTTCTGGGACAGTGGGTCGTCTGCGTGGGTCTGTCTCGGACAGTCTCCTGGGTGCGGTGTCGTCTGCGTGGGACTTTGTGGGACTGGGGGTTGTCTGCGTGGGACTTTCTGGGACTGGGGGTCGTCTGCGTGGGACTTTCTGGGACTGTCTCCTGGGTGGGGGTTCGTCTTTTTGGAACTTTCTGTGACTGGCTCCTGGGTGGGGGGCACCTCTGCGTGGGATTTTCTGTGACTGGGGGTCGTCTGCGTGGGACTTTCTGGGACTGTCTCCTGGGTGGGGGGCCGTCTGCGTGGTACTTTTTGGGACTGGGGTCGTCTGCGTGGGACTTTCTGGGACTGGGGTCCTTCTGCGTGGGACTTTCTGGGAGTCGGGGTCGTCTGCGTGGAACTTTCTGGGACTGTCTCCTGGGTGGGGGGTCGTCTGTTTTGGACTTTCTGAGAACTGTCTCCTGTGTGTTGTGTCGTCTGCGTGGGACTTTCTGGGACTGGGGGTCTTCTGCGTGTGACTTTCTGTGAATGTGGGTCGTCTACGTGGGACATTCTGGGACTGTCTCCTGTGTGGGGGTCGTCTGCGTGAGACTTTCTGGGACTGTCTCCTGGGTGGGGGTCATCTGCATGGGACTTTCTGGGACTGGGTGTCGTCTGCGTGGGACTTTCTGGGATTGTCTCCTGGGTTGGGTATCGTCTTCGTGGGACATTCTGGGCCTGGGGGTCGTCTGCGTGGGACTTTCTGGGACTGGGGATCGTCTGTGTGGGACTTTCTGGGACTGGGGGTGGTCTGCGTTAGACTTTCTGGGACGAGGGGGTCGTCTGCGTGGGACTTTCGTCGACTGGTGGTCGTCTGCGTGGGACTTTCTGAGACTGGGGGTCGTCAACGTGGGACTTTATGGGACTGTCTCCTGGGTGGGGGGTCGTCTGATTGGTACTTTGTAGGACTGGGGGTCGTCTGCGTGGGACTTTCTGGGACTGGGGGTCATCTGCGTGGGATTTCTGGGACTGTCTCCTGGGTGCGGTGTCGTCTTCGTGGGACTTTCTGGGACTGGGGTCGTCTGCGTGGGACTTTCTGGGACTGTCTCCTGGGTGGGGGTCGTCTGTTTGGGACTTTCTGAGAACTGTCTCCTGTGTCGTGTGTCGTCTGCGTGGCACATTCTGGGACTGGGGGTCTTCTGCGTGTGACTTTCTGGGACTGTGGGCCGTCTACGTGGGACATTCTGGGACTGTCTCCTGTGTTGGGGGTCTTCTGCGTCGGACTTTCTGGGACTGTCTCCTGGGTGGGGTGTCGTCTGCACGGGTCTTTCTGGGACTGGGGGTCGTCTGCGTGGGACTTTCTGGGATTGTCTCCTGGGTTGGCTATCGTCTGCGTGGGACTTTCTGGGACTGGGGGTCGTGTGCGTGGGACTTTCTGGGACTGGGGGTCATCTGCGTGGGACTTTCTGTGACTGGGGGTAGTCTGCGTTTGACTTTCTGGGACGAGAGGGTCGTCTGCGTGGGACTTTCTGGGACTGGGGGTCATCTGCGTGGGACTTACTGGGACAGTCTCCTGGGTGCGGTGTCGTCTGCGTGGGACTTTCTGAGACTGGGGGTCGTCTGCGTGGGACTTTCTGGGTCTGTCTCCTGGGTGAGGGGTCATCTGCGTGGGACTTTCTGGGTCTGTCCCCTGGGTGGGATGTCTTCTGCGTGGGACTTTCTTGGACTGGGGGTCGTCTGCGTGGGACTTTATGAGACTGTCTCCTTGGTGGGAGGGTCGTCTGCGTTGGATATATGGGACTGTTTTCTGGGTGGGGTGTCGTCTGCGGTTGACTTTCTGGGACTGGGGGTCGTCTGCGGTTGACTTTCTGGGACTGGGGGTCGTCTGCGTTGGACTTTCTGGGACTTGGATTCGTCTGAGTGGGTCTTTCTGGGACTGTCTTCTGGGTGGGGCTTCACACAAGAGCTAGGCGTATTCGCCTTGTAGAAGGCTGAGATTGCTTGTAAGGCAGTTTTGAAAAAAAGAGACAGGAGATGTCGTTTTTTAGCAGCCTAGATTGCTTTGAAGGCAGTTTTCACAAAAGAGCCAAGATACGTCGGCTCGTAGACGCCTGGGATTTCTTGTAAATCAATTTGCACAAAAGAGCCAGGAGAATTCTGCTTGCAGGAGACTGAGATTGCTTGTAAGGCAGTTGTCGCAAAAGAGACAGAATATGTCGATTTGTAGCGGCATGAGATTGCTTGCAAGGCAGTTCTCACAAAAGAGCCAGGCGTATTCAGCTTGTAGTTGCCTGAGATTGCTTGTAAGGCAGTTGTCACAAAAGAGTCAGGAGAAGTCGGCTCGTAGCAGCCTGATATTGCTTGTAAGGCAGTTGCCACAAAAGAGCCAGGAGAAATTGGCTTGTCGCCGCCTGGGATTGCTTGTAAGGCAATTCGCACAAAAAGCCAGGAGAATTCATAATGCTGCTGCCTTAGAATGCTTGTAAGGCAGATGCCACAGATTAGCCTGGGGAAATCGGTTCGTAGCAACCTGAGATTGCTTGTATGGCAATTGGCAAAAAAAATCAGGAGAATTGGACTACCGGATGCCTGAGATTGCTTGTAAGGCAGTTGTCACAAAAGAGCCAGGATATGTCGATTTATAGCGGCCTGAGATTCCTTGTAAAGCAGTTTCACAAAAGAGCAAGGCGTATTCGGCTTGTAGCAGGCTGAGATTGCTTGTAAGGCAGTTTTTAAAAAAAGTGACTGTAGATGTCGCTTTGTAGCAGCGTGAGATTGCTTGTAAGGCAGTTGCCACAAATGAACCAGGAGAATTGGGTTTGCTGCAGCCTGAGATTGCTTGTAAGGCCGTTATCACAATAGAGCCAGGAGAATTCGGCTTGTAGCAGCCTGAGATTGCTTGCAAGGCAGTTCCCACAAAAGTGCCTGGAGAAATCGGCACGTAGCCGTCTGGGATTGCTTTAAGGCAATTGGCACAAAAATAAGGAGAATTGTGCTGGCGTCAGCCTGAGATTGCTTGCAAGACAGTTGTCACAAAAGAGACAGGAGATGTCGATTTGTAGCGGCCTGAGATTTCTTGCAAGGCAGTCTCACAAACGAGCCAGGCGTCTTCGGCTTGTAGCGGCCTGAGATTGCTTGTAAGGCAGTTTCACAATAGAGCCAAGAGAAGTTTGCTCGTAGCAGCCTGACATTGCTTGTAAGGCAGTTGTCACAAAAGCGCCAGGAGAATTTGGCTTTTAGCAGCCTGAGATTTCTTGTAAGGCTGTTGCCACAAAAAAGCCAGGAGAAATCGGCTCGTAGACGCCTGGGATTGGTTGTAAGTTAATTCGCACAAAAAGCCAGGAGAATTCATATTGCTGCAGCCTGAGAATGCTTGTAAGGCAGATGCCAGAAATGTGCCAGGGGAAATCGGTTTGTAGCAGCCTGGGAATGCTTGTAAGACAATTATAACAAAAAGTCAGGAGAATTGGACTACCGGCAGCCTGAGATTGCTTGTAAGGCAGTTGTCACAATAGAGCCAGGAGAATTCGTCTTGTAGCAGCCTGAGATTGCTTGTAAGGCAGTTACCACAAAAGAACCAGGAGAAATCGGCACTTAGCCGCCTGGGATTGCTCTTAAGGCAATTGGCAGAAAAAGTCAGGAGAATAGTGCTGGCGGAAGCCTGACATTGCTTGTAAGGCAGTTGACACAAAAGAGAAAGGAGATATCGATACGTAGCGGCCTGAGATTGCTTGCAAGAAAGTTTCACAATAATTGCCAGGCGTATTCGGCTTGTAGCGGCCTGAGATTGCTTGTAAGGCAGTTTCACAAAAGAGACAGGAGATGTCGTTTTGTAGCAGACTGATATTACTTGTAACGCAGTTTTCACAAAAGAGCCAAGAGAAGTTGGCTCGTAGCAGCCTGACATTGCTTGTAAGGCAGTTGTCACAAAAGCGCGAGGAGAAACCGACTTGTAGCAGCCTGAGATTTCTTGTAAGGCAGCTGTCACAAAAGAGCCAGGCGTATTCGGCTTGTAGCAGCCTGAGATTGCTTGTAATGCAGTTGCCACAAAAGAGCCAGAAGAAATCAGCCGGTAGCAGCCTGGGATGGCTTGTGAGGCAATTGGCCAAAAAGCCAGTAGAATTAGGCTTGCTGCACCCTGAGATTGCTTGTAAGGCAGTTGCCACAAAAGAGCCAGGAGAAATCCGCTAGTACCAGCCTGGGATGGCTTGTAATGCAATTGGCAAAAAAGAGCCAGGAGTTCGGCTCGTAGCAGCCTGAGATTGCTTGTAAGGCAGTTGTCATAGAAGAGCCAGACTCGTAGAAGCCTGAGATTGCTTGGAAGGCAGTTGGCTTGTAGCAGGCGGAGATTACTTGCAAGGCAGTTTTCACAAAAGAGCCAAGATAAGTCAAGATAAGTCGGCTCGTAGCAGCCTGACATTGATTGTAAGGCAGTTGTCATAAAAGCGCCAGGAGAATTCGGCTTGTAGCAGCCTGAGATTTCTTGTAAGGCAGTTGCCACAAAAGCGCCAGGAGAAATCGGCTCGTAGACGCCTGGGATTGCTTGTAAGGCAATTTGCACAAAAAGCCAGGAGAATTCAAATTTCTGCAGCCTGAGAATGCTTTTAAGGCAGTTTACACAGATGAGCCAGGAGTAATCGGTTCGTAGCAGCCTGGGATTGGTTGTAAGGAAATTAGCACAAAAATAAGGAGAATTGGACTAGCGTCAGCCTGAGATTGCTTGTAAGGCAGTTGTCACAAAAGAACCAGTATATGTCGATTTGTAGCGGCCAATTCGGCTTGTAGCAGGCTGAGATTACTTGTAAGGCAGTTTTCACAAAAGAGACAAGAGATGTGGGTTTGTAGAAGCCTGAGATTGCTTGAAAGGCAGTTTTCACAATGAGCCAAGAGAAGTCGGCTCGTAGCAGTCTGACATTGCTTGTAAGGCAGTTTTCACAAAAGAGCCAGGAGAAGTTGGCTTGTTGCAGACTGAGATTGCTTGTAAGGCAGTTGCTGCAAAAGAGGCAGTAGAAATCGGCTTGTAGCAGCCTGAGATCCATTGTAAGACAGTTTTCACAAATAGCCCGGAGAAGTCGGCCGATAGCAGCGGGAGATTGCTTGTAAGGGAGTTGTCAAAAAAGAGTCAGAAGGTGTAAGTTTGTAGAAGCCTGAGATTGCGTGTAAAGCAATTTTCACAAAAAGCCAGCGGAAACCGGCTCGTAGCTGCGTGGAATTGCTTGTAATGAAACTGGCACAAAAATCCAAGAGAATTGGGCTTGCTGCTGTGATTGCATGTAAGGCAGTTGCTACAAAAGAGCCAGGCGTATTCGGCTTGTAGCAGTCTGAGATTGCTTGTAAGGCAGTTTTCACAAGAGAGCCAAGAGAAGTCGGCTCGGAGCAGCCTGACATTGCTTGTAAGGCAGTTGTCACAAAAGAGCCAGGATAATTCGGCTTGTAGCAGCCTGAGATTGCTTGTAAGGCAGTTGCCACAAAAGAGCCAGAAGAAATCAGCCCGCAGCAGCCTGGGATGGTTTGTAAGGCAATTGGCAAAAAGCCAGTAGAATTAGGCTTGTTGAACCCTGAGATTGCTTGTAAGGCCAGGCGTAGACGGCTTGTAGCAGACTGAGATTGCTTTTAAGGCATTTGTCACAAAAAAAAAGATGACGGCTCGTAGAAGCCTGAGATTGCTTTTAATCAGTTGTCACAAAAGCGCCAGGAGAATTCGGCTTGTAGCAGCCTGAGATTGCTTTTAAGGCAGTTGCCACAAAAGAGCCAGGAGAAATCCGCTAGTAGAGGCTGGGATGGCTTGTAAGGCAATTGGCACAAAAAAGCCAGGAGATCGGCTCGTAGCAGCCTGAGATTGCTTGTAAGGCAGTTGTCATAGAAGAGCCAGGCTCGTAGAAGCCTGAGATTGCTTGGAAGGCATTTGGCAGAATAGAGGCAGGAGAAATCGTCTTGTAGCAACCTGAGATCCTTTGTAAGACAGTTTTCACAAATTGCCCGATGAAGTCGGCCCATAGCAGCCTGAGATTGCTTGTAAGGCAGTTTTCACAGACGAGCCAGCAGGTGTAGGCTCGTATTAGCCTGAGATCGTTGTAAGGCAGTTTTCACAAAAGAGCCAGGATATGTCGTTTTGTAGCAGCCTGAGACTGCTTGTAAGGCAGTTTCCACAAAAGAGCAAGGCGTATTCGGCTTGTAGCAGCCTGAGATTTCATGTAAGGCAGTTTTCACAAAAGTCTTAAGAGAAATCGGATCATAGCAGCCTGACATTGCTTGTAAGGGAGTTGTCACAAAAGAGCCAGTAGAATTCGTCTTGTAGCAGCCTGAGATTGCTTGTAAGGCAGTCGCCACAAAAGAGCCTTGAGAAATCGGCTCGTAGCAGCCTGGGATTATTTTGTAAGGCAATTTGCAAAAAAGCCAGGAACATTGGGCTTGCTGCAGCCTGAGATTGCTTGTAAGGCAGTTGTCACGAAAGACCCAGGAGATCGAATTTTTAGCAGCCTAAGATTGCTTGTAATGCAGTTGTCTTAAAAGTGCCAGCAGGTGTAGGCTTGTAGAAGAATGAGATTGCTTGTAAGGCAATTTTCACAAATCTCTAATGTAAGATTTTAGAGTAGGTCGAGAAGCATGGCATTTGACCTGTTTGCTTCCGGTTCATATTTGAGCGTCTTGTGCAAGATTATACACTACGTCCAGCAGCCCGGTTTCTGATCTCTTTATTTCTGGTGCATATTTGAGCGTCTAATTTAAAAAGATAAACTACGACCAGCAGCATGGCCTCTGATCTGTTGGTTTCCGGTCCATATTTGAGCCTCTAATGTAAGATTTCAGAGTACGTCGAGAAGCATGGCCTTTGACCTGTTGGCCTCGGTTCATATTTGAGCGTCTTGTGCATGATTATACACTACGTCCAGCAGCCCGGTTTCTGATCTCTTTATTTCTGGTGCATATTTGAGCGTCTAATTTAAAAAGATAAACTACGACCAGCAGCATGGCCTCTGATCTGTTGGTTTTCGCTCCATATTTGAGCCTCTAATATAAGATATTACATGATGTCCAGCAGCATGGACTCTGACCTGTTGGTTTCCGGTCCACATTTGAGCCTCTTGTGTAAGATGATACACTACGTCTAGCATCCCTGTTTCTGATCTGTTGGTTTCTGGTGCATATTTGAGCGTCTAAGGTAAAAAGATAAACTACGTCCAGCAGCATAGCTCCTGACCTGTTGGCTTCCGGTCCATATTTGACCCTCTTGTGTAAGATGAGACACTACGTCCAGCCGCCATGATTATGATCTTTTGGATTCTGGTTCATATTTGAGCGTCTAATTTAAAAAGATAAAATACGTCCAGCAGCATGGCCTCTGATCTGTTGGTTTCTGTTCCATATTTGAGCGTCTAATGTAAGATTTTTCATGATGTCCAGCAGCAGGGCCTCTGATCTGTTGGTTTCCCGTCGATATTTGTACGTCTAATGTAAGATTTTAGAGTACGTCGAGCAGCATGGCCTCTGACCTGTTGGCTTCCAGTCCATATTTGTGCGTCTTGTGCAAGATGATACACTACGTCCAGCAGCCCTGTTTCTGATCTCTTGATTTCTGGTGCATATTTGAGCGTCTAATATAAAAAGATAAACTACGTCCAGCAGCATGGCCTCTGATGTGTTGGTTTCCGGTCCACGTTTGTGCGTCTTGTGTAAGATGATACACTACGTCTAGCATCCCTGTTTCTGATCTCTTGGTTTCTGGGGAATATTCGAGCGTCTAATGTAAAAAGATAAACTACGTCCAGGAGCATGGCTTCTGATCTGTTGGTTTCCGGTCCATATTTGAGCGTCTAATGTAAATTATAGACTACGCCCAGCAGCATGGCCTCTGAGCTGTTGGCTTCCGGTTCATATTTGAGCGTCTTGTGTAAGATGATACACTACGTCCAGCAACCATGATTTTGATCTCTTGGTTTCTGGTGCATATTTGAGCGTCTAATATAAAAAGATAAGCTCCGACCAGTAGCATGGCCTCTGATCTGTTGGTTTCCGGTCCATATTTGAGCATCTTGTGTAAGATGATACACTACGTCCAGCAGCTCTGTTTCTGATCTCTTGGTTTCTGGTGCATATTTGAGCATCTAATGTAAAAAGATAAACTACGACCAGCAGCATGGCCTCTGATCTGTTGGTTTGCGGTTCATATTTGAGCGTCTAATGTAAGATATTACATGACGTCCAGCAGCGTGGCTTCTGGTCCATATTTGAGCCTCTTGTGTAAGATGATACAGTACGTCCAGCAGCCATGATTCTGATCTGTTGGATTCTGGTGCATATTTGAGCGTCTAATGTAAAAAGATAAACTACGTCCAGCAGCAAAGCTTCTGATCTGTTGGTTTCCGTCCATATTTGAAAGTCTTATGTAAGATTTTAGACTACGCCCAGCAGCAGGGCCTCTGACCTGTTGGCTTCCGGTCCATATTTGAGCGTTTTGTGTAAGAGGATACACTACGTCCAGCAGCCATGATTCTGATCTGTTGGTTGCTGGTGCATATTTGAGCGTATAATTTAAAACGATAAACTACGTCCAGCAGCTCTGTTTCTGATCTCTTGGTTTCCGGTCCATATTTGAGCGTCTAATGTAAGATTTTAGACTACGTCAAGCAGCATGGCCTCTGACCTGTTGGCTTCCGGTCCATATTTGAGCGTCTTGTGTAAGATGATACACTAGGTCCAGCAGCAATGATTCTTATCTGTTGGTTTCTGGTGCATATTTTGAGCGTCTAATGTAAAAAGATAAACTACGTCCAGCAGCATGGACTCTGACCTGTTGGTTTCCGGTCCATATTTGAGCGTCTGATGTAAGATTTTGACTACATGCAGCATCATTGCCTCTGATCGCTTGGCTTCCGGTCCATATTTGGGCGTCTTGTTTAAGATGATACACTACGTCCAGCAGCCATGATTCTGATCTGTTGGTTTCTGGTATATATTTGACCTTCTAATATAAAAGTATAAACTACCTCCAGCAGCATGGCCTCTGATCTGTTGGTTTCAGGTCCATATTTGAGCGTCTAATGTAAGATTTTAGACATACATCCAGCAGCATGGCCTCTGACCTGTAGGCTTCCGGTCCATATTAGAGCGTCTTCTGTAAGATGATACACTACGTCCAGCACCCATGATTCTGATCTGTTGGTTTCTGGTGCATATTTGAGCGTCTAATGTAAAAAGATTAACTACGTCCAGCAGCATGGCCTCAGAACTGTTGGTTTCCGTTCCATATTTGAGCATCTAATGTAAGATTTTAGACATACATCCAGCAGTATGGCCTCTGACCTGTAGGCTTCCGGTCCATATTAGAGAGTCTTCTGTAAGAGGATACACTACGTCCAGCAGCCATGATTCTGATCTGTTGGTTTCTGGTTCATATTTGAGCGTGTAATGTAAAAAGATAAACTACGTCCAGCAGCATGGCCTCTGATCTGTAGGTTTCCGTTCCATATTTGAGTGTCTAATGTAAGATTTTAGACTACTTCCAGCAGCATGGCCTCTGACCTGTTGGATTCCGGTCCATATTTGCGCGATTGTGTAAGATGATACACTATGTCTAGCAGCCATGATTCTGATCTCTTGGTTTCTGGTGCATATTTGAGCGTCTAATGTAAAAAGATAAAGTACGACCAGCAGCATGGCCTCTGATCTGTTGGTTTCCAGTCCATATTTTGAGCGTCTAATGTAAAAAGATAAACTATGACTAGCAGCAAAGCCTCTGATCTGTTGGTTTCGGTCCATATTTGAGCGTCTAATGTAAGATTTTAGACTCCGTCCAGCAGCATAGTCTCTGACATGTAGGCATCCCGTCCATATTTGAGCGTCTTGTGTAAGGTGATACACTACGTCCAGCAGCCATGATTCTGATCTGTTAGTTTCTTGTGCATATTTTAGCTACTAATGTAAAAAGACAAATTACGTCCAGCAGCATGGCTTCAGATTTGTTGGTTTCCGTTCCATATTTGAGCGTTTAATATAAGATTTTAGACTACGTCCAGCAGCATGGACTCTGACCTGTAGGCTTCCGGTCAATATTTGAGCGTCTTGTGTAAGATGATACACTACGTCCAGCAGCCATGATTTTGATCTGTTAGTTTCTGGTGCATATTTGAGCTTCTGATGTAAAAAGATAAACTACGTCCAGCAGCATGGCCTCTGATCTTTTGGTTTCCGGTACATATTTGAGCGTCTAATGTAAGATTTTAGACTACGTCCAGCAGAATGGCCTCTGACCTGTTGGCCTCCGGTCCATATTTGAGCGTCTTGTGTAAGATGATACACTACGTCCAGCAGCCATGATTCTGATCGCTTTGTTTCTGGTGCATATTTGAGCGTCTAATGTAAATAGATAAACTACGACCAGCAGCATGGCCTCTGACCTGTTGGATTCCCGTCCATATTTGAGCGTCTTGTGTAAGATGATACATTACGTCCAGCAGCCCTGTTTCTGATCTCTTGGTTTCTGGTGCATATTAGAGCGTCTAATGTAAAAAGATAAACTACGTCCTGCAGCATGGCCTGTGTCCAGTTGGATTCCCGTCCATATTTGAGCGTCTAATGTAAGATTTTAGACTACGTCCAGCAGCATGGCCTCTGAACTGTTTGCTTCCGGTCCATATTTGAGCGTCTTGTGTAAGATGATACACTACGTCCAGCAGCCCTGTTTCTGATCTCTTGGTTTCTGGTGATTATTTGAGCTTCTAATGTAAAAAGATAAACTACGTCCAGCAGCATCGCCTCTGATCTGTTGGTTTCCGGTCCATATTTGAGCATCTTTTGTAAGATTTTAGACTACATGCAGCAGCATTGCCTCTGATCTGTTGGCTTCCGGACCATATTTGAGCGTCTAGTGTCAGATGATACACTACGTCCAGCAGCCATGATTCTGATGTGTTGGTTTCTGGTACATATTTATGCTTCTAATGTAAAAATATAAACTACGTCCAGCAGCATGGCCTCTGATCTGTTGGTTGCCTGTCCATATTTGATCGTCTTGTGTAAGATGATACACTACGTCCAGCAGCCCTGTTTCGGATCTCTTTGTTTCTGGTGCATACTTGAGCGTCTAATGTAAAAAGATAAACTACGACCAGCAGCATGGCCTCAGATCTGTTGGTTTCCGTTCCATATTTGAGCGTCTAATGTAAGATTTTAGACTACGCCCAGCAGCATGGCCTCTGACCTGTATGCTTCCGGTCAATATTTGAGCGTCTTGTGTAAGATATTACACTACGTCCAGCAGCCATGATTCTGATCTGTTGCTTTCTGGTGCATATTTGAGCGTCTAATGTAAAAAGATAAACTACGTGCAGCAGCATGGCCTCTGATCTGTTGGTTTCCCGTCCATATTTGTGCGTCTAATGTAAGATATTAGAATACGTCCAGCAGCATGGCATCTGACCTGTTGGCTTACGGTCCATATTTGAGCGTCTTGTGTAAGATGATACACTACGTCCAGCTGCCCTGTTAATGATATCTTGGTTTCTGGTGAATTTTTGAGCGTCTAATGTACAAAGATAAACTACGTCCAGCAGCATGTCCTCTGACCTGTTGATTTCCGGTCCATATTTGAGCGTCTTGTGTCAGATGGTACACTACGTCCAGCAGCCATGATTCTGATCTGTTGGTTTCTGGTGCATATTTTGAGCGTCTAATTTAAAAAGATATACTGCGTCAAGCAGCATGGCCTCTGATCTGTTGGTTTGCCGTACATATTTGAGCGTCTAATGTAAGATTTTAGACGACGTCCAACAGCATTGCCTCTGACATGTTGGCTTCCGGTCCATATTTGAGCGTCTTGTGTAAAATGATACACTACGTCCAGCAGCCATGATTCTGATCTCTTGGTTTTGGTGCATATTTGAGCGTCTAATGTAAAAAGATAAACTACGACCAGCAGCATGGCCTCTGATCTGTTGCTTTACGGTCCATATTTGAGCGTCTAATATAAGATTTTAGAATAGGTCCAGCAGCATGGCCTCAGACCTGTTGGCTTCCGGTCCATATTTGAGCCTTCTTGTGTAAGATGATATACTACGTCCAGCAGCCCTGTTTCTGATCTCTTGGTTTCTGGTGCATATTTGAGCGTCTAATGTAAAAAGATAAACTACGTCTAGCAGCATGGCCTCTGACCTGTTGGCTTCCAGTTCATATTTCAGCGTCTTGTGTAAGAAGTTACACTACGCCCAGCAGCCATGATTTTGATCTGTTGGTTTCTGGTGCATATTTGAGCGTCTAATGTAAAAAGATAAACTACGCCCAGCAGCATGGCCTCTGATCTGTTGGTTTCGGATCCATATTTGAGCGTCTAATGTAAGATTTTAGACTACGTCCAGCATCATGGCTTCTGACCTGTTGAGTTCCGGTCCATATTTCAGCGTCTAATGTGAGATATTAGACTACGTCTAGCAGCATGGCCTCTGATCTGTTGGCTTCCGGTCCATATTTGAGCGTCTTGTGTCAGATGATAGACAACATCTAGCAGCCATGATTTTGATCTCTTGGTTTCTGTTGCATATTTCAGCGTCTTGTGTAAGATGATATTGTATGATTTTAGACTGCGTCCAGCAGCATGGCCTGTGACCTGTTGGCTTCCGGTCCATATTTGAGCGTCTTGTGTAAGATGATAATCTACGTCCAGCAGCCCTGTTTCTGATATCTGTGTTTCTGGTGCATATTTGAGCGTCTAATGTAAAAAGATAAACTACGACCAGCAGCATGGCCTCTGATCTGTTGGTTTCCGGTCCATATTTGAGCGTCTAATGTAAGATTTTAGACTACGCCCAGCAGCATGGCCTCTGACCTGTTGGCTTCCGGTCCATATTTCAGCGTCTTGTGTAAGATTATACACTACGTCCAGCAGCCATGATTCTGATCTCTTGGTTTCTGGTGCATATTTGAGCGTCTAATGTAAAAAGATAAACTACGTCCAAAATCATGGCCTCTGATATGATACACTACGTCCAGCAGCCCTGTTTCTGATATCTTGGTTTCTGGTGCATATTTGAGCGTCTAATGTAAAAAGATAAACTACGCCCAGCAGCATGGCCTCTCATCTGTTGGTTTCCGTCCATATTTGGGCGTCTAATGTGAGATTTTAGTCTACGTCCAGCAGCATGGCCTCTGACCAGTTAGCTTCCGGTCCATATTTGTGCGTCTTGTGTAAGATGATACACTACGCCCAGCAGCCATGATTCTGATCTGTTGGTTTCTGCTGCATATTTGAGCGTCTAATGTAAAAAGATAAACTACCTCCAGCAGCATGGCCTCTGATCTGTTGGTTTCCGGTCCATATTTGAGCGTGTCATGTAAGATTTTAGACTACGTCCAGCAGCATGGCCTCTGACCTGTTGGCTTCAGGTCCATATTTGAGCGTCTTGTGTAAGATGATACACTACGTCCAGCAGCCCTGTTTCTGATCTCTTGCTTTCTGGTGCATATTTGAGCGTCTAATTTAAAAAGATAAACTACGTCAAGCCACATGGCCTCAGACCTGTTGGCTTCCGGCCCATATTTGAGGGTCTTGTGTAAGATCATACACTACGTCCAGCAGCCCTGTTTCTGATCTCTTGGTTTCTGGTGCATATTTGAGCGTCTAATGTAAAAAGATAAATTACGTCCAGCAGCATGGCCTCTGATCTGTTGGTTTCCGGTCCATATTTGAGCGTCTAATGTAAGATATTAGACTACGTCTAGCAGCATGGTCTCTGACCTGTTGGTTTCCGGTCCATATTTGAGCGTCTTATGTAAGATGATAGATCACGTCCAGCAGCCATGATTTTGATCTCTTGGTTTCTGTTGCATATTTGAGCGTCTAATGGAAAAAGATAAACTACCACCAGCAGCATGGCCTCAGATCTGTTTGATTCCGGTCCATATTTGAGCGTCTAATGTAAGATTTTAGACTACGTCCAGCAGCATGGCCTCTCACCTGTTAGCTTCCGGTCCATATTTGAGCGTCTTGTGTAAGATGATACATTACGTACAGCAATCATGATTCTGATCTCTTGGTTTCTGGTGCATATTTGAGCGTCTAATGTAAAAAGATAAACTCTGTCCATCAGCATGGCCTCTGATCTGTTGTTTTCCGGTCCATATTTTAGCGTCTAATGTAAAATTTTAGACTAGGTCCAGCAGCATGGCCTCTGACCTGTTAGCTTCCGGTCCATATTTGATCGTCTTGTGTAAGATGATACACTACGTCCAGCAGCCATGATTCTGATCTTTTGTTTCCTGGTTCATATTTGAGCGTCTAATGTAAAAAGATAAACTACGACCAGCAGCATGGCCTCTGATCGGTTGGTTTCCGGTCCATATTTTAGCGTCTAATGTAAGATTTTAGACTACGTCCAGCAGAATGGACTCTGACCTTTTGGCTTCCGGTCCATATTTGAGCGTCTTGTGTAAGATGATACACTACGTCCAGCAGCCCTGCTTCTGATCTCTTGGTTTCTTGTGCATATTTGAGCGTCTAATGTTAAAAGATAAACTACGTCATGCAACATGGCCTCTGATAAGTTGGTTTCTGGTCCATATTTGAGCGTCCAATGTAAGATTTTAGACTACGTCAGGCAGCATGGCTTCTGATCTGTTGGTGTCCAATTGTCTGGAATTTCATTTGGTCAGATAGTAAAAAGTACAGCTTTCACCAGGTGCGCGGTATGTCGTCTGACAATTTACAGCGTCCGAATTCCAGTGTGCACAATAAGACTGCAATTCTAATTTTGCCTTTTTATAGAATCCACAAAATATTGCTGTCCAATTTTCGGGAATATCTTGCCTTATTCATAATTACAAAAGCTTTTTCGTCACCTTGATTAGAGTCGAGTCGAAATTCAACGGTATGGGGAGTAGTGTTAGCTCATATGCGGAAATTGTCATGCGGCCCTAAACTGGGAAATCAGTCATATTTCACTTGTTTATAACTTTTTTCCAATAAAAGAAATATTTTCAAAATGGGTATCAAATTGTGTGAAATTATTTGATTTGTTTATGTTTACAGGGATTTTTCATTTGCTCAGATAGTAAAAAGTACAGCTTTCACCATGTGCGCGGTATGTCGTCTGACAATTTACAGCGTCCGAATTCCAGTGTGCACAATAAGACACCATTTCTACTTTTGTCTTTTTATAGAATCCACAAAATATTGCTGTCCAATTTTCGGGAATATCTTGACTTATTCTTAATTACAAAAGTTTTTTCGACACCTTGATTATAGTCGAGTCTAAATTCAAAGGTATGGGGACTTGTGTTAGCTCATTTGCGGAAATTGTCATGCGTCACTAAACTGGGAAATCAGTCATATTTCACTTGTTTATAAATTTTTCCAGTAAAAGAAATATTTTCAAATGGGTATCAAATTGTGTGCAATTATTTGATTTGTCGGCCGCTACAAATCGACATATCCTGGCTCTTTTGTGACAGCTGCCTTACAAGCAGTCTCAGGCTGCCGCTAGTCCACTTCTCCTGACTTCTTGTGCCAATTGCCTTACAAGCAATCCCAGGCTGCTATGAACCGATTTCTCCTGGCTCATTTGTGGCATCTACCTTACAAGCATTCTCAGGCTGCAGCAATATGAATTCTCCTGGCTTTTTGTGCGAATTGCCTTACAAGCAATCCCAGGCGCGTACGAGCCGATTTCTCCAGGCTCTTTTGTGGCAACTGCCTTACAAGAAATCTCAGGCTGCTACAAGACGAAGTCTCCTGGGGCTTTTGTGACAACTGCCTTACAAGCAATGTCAGGCTGCTACGAGCCGACTTCTCTTGGCTCTTTTGTGAAAACTGCCTGACAAGTAATATGAAGCTGCTACAAGCCGAATTCTCCTGGAGCTTTTGTGACAACTGCCTTACAAACAATGTCAGGGTGCTACGAGCCGACTTCTCCTGACTCTTTTGTGAAAACTGCCTTACAAGTAATATCAGGCTGCTACAAAACGACATCTACTGTCTCTTTTGTGAAACTGCCTTACAAGCAATCTCAGGCCGCTACAAGCCGAATACGCCTGACTCTTTTGTGAAATTGCCTTGCAAGCAATATCGGGCTGCTACAAATCGTCATCTCCTTCTCTTTTGTGAAAACTGCCTAAAAGTTATCTCAGTAAGGCTGTTGTCACAAAAAAGCCCGACGTATTCGGCTTGTAGCAGGCTGAGATTGATTGTAAGGCAGTTTTAAAAAAAGAGACAGGAGATGTCGTTTTGTAGGAGTCTGAGATTGCTTTTAAGGCAGTTTTCACAAAAGAGACAAGAGAAGTCGGTTCGTAGACGACTGGGCTTGCTTGTAAGTCAAAACGCACAAAAAGCCAGGAGAATTAATATTGCTGCAGCCTGAGAATGCTTGTAAGGCAGATACCACAAATGAGCCAGGAGAAATCGGTTAGTAGCAGCCGGGGATTGCTTGTAAGGCAATTAGCACAAAAAATCAGGAGAATTGGACTAACGGCAGCCTGAGATTGCTTGTAAAGCAGTTTTGACAAAAGAGCCAGGATATGTCGATTTGTAGCGGCCTGAGATTGCTTGTAAGGCAGTTACCACAAAAGAGCCAGGAGAAATCGGCACTTAGCCGCCTGGGATTGCTTTTAAGGCAATTGGCACAAAAAGTCAGGAGAACTGTGCTGGCGGCAGACTGAGATTGCTTGTAAGGCAGTTGTCACAAAAGAGAAGGAGATGACGATTTGTAGCAGCCTGATATTTCTTGCAATGCAATTTCACAAATGAGCCAGGCGTATTCGGCTTGTAGCGGCCTGAGATTGCTTGTAAGGCAGTTTCACAAAAGAGAGAGGAGATGTCGTCTTGTAGCACCCTGATATTACTTGTAAGGCAGTTTTCACAAAAGAGCCAAGAGAAGTCGTCTCATAGCAGCCTGACATTTCTTGTAAGGCAGTTGCCACAAAAGGGCCAGGAGAAAACGTCTCGTAGTCGCCTGGGATTGCTTGTAAGACAATTCGCACAAAAAGCCAAAGAAATTCATATTGCTGCAGCCTGAGAATGCTTGTAAGGTAGTTGTAACAAAAGAGCCAGCATATGTCGATTTGTAGCGGCCTGAGATTCTTGTAAGGCAGTTTCACAAAAGAGCCATGCGTATTCGGCTTGTAGCAGGCTGAGATTGCTTGTAAGGCAGTTTTAAAAAAAGAGACAGGAGATGTCGTTTGTAGCAGCCTGAGATTGCTTGTAAGGCAAATTGCACAAAAGAGCCAGGAGAATTCGGCTTGCAGCAGCCTGAGATTGCTTGTTTTGCAGTTGTCACAAATGAGCCAGGATATGTCGATTTGTAGCAGCCTGACATTGCTTGTAAGGCAGGTGTCACAAAAGTGCCAGGAGAATTCGGCTTGTAGCAGCATGAGATTTATTGTAAGGCAGTTGCCACAAAAGGGCCAGGAGAAATCGGCTCGTAGCCGCCTCTGTTTGCTTGTAAGGTAGTTGCCACAAATGAGTCAGGAGAAATCGGCTCGTAGCCGCCTGGGATTTCTTGTAAGGAAATTGGCAATAAAATCTTGGAGAATTGGGATTGCTGCAGCCTGAGATTGTTTTTAAGGCAGTTGTCACAATAGAACCAGGAGAATTCGGCTTGTAGCAGCCTGAGATTGCCTGTAAGGCAGTTACCACAAAAGAGCCAGGAGAAATCGGCATGTAGCCGCCTGGGATTGCTTTTAAGGCAATTGGCACAAAACGTCAAGAGAACTGTCCTGGCTGCAGCCTGAGATTGCTTGTAAGGCAGTTTTCACAAAAGAGACAGGAGATGTCGATTTGTAGCGGCCTGAGATTGATTGCAAGGCAGTTTCACAAAAGAGCCAGGCGTATTCGGCTTGTATCAGCCTGAGATTGCTTGTACGGCAGTTTAACAAAAGAGACAGGAGATGTCGTTTTGTAGCAGCTTGATATTACTTGTAAGGCAGTTGTCACAAATGAGACAGGAGATGTCGATTTGTAGCGGCCTGATATTAATTGTAAGGCAGTTTTCACAAAATAGCAAGGGAAGTCGGCTCGTAGCAGCCTGACATTGCTTGTAAGGCAGTTTTCACAAAAGAGCCATGAGAAGTCGGCTCGTAGCAGCCTGACATTTCTTGTAAGGCAGTTGTCACAAAAGCGCCAGGAGAATTCGGCTTGTAGCAGCCTGAGATTTCTTGTAAGGCAGTTGCCACAAAAGACCCTGGAGAAGTCGGCTCGTAGCAGCCTGACATTGCTTGTAAGGCAGTTTTCACAAAAGAGCCAAGAGAAGACGGCTCGTAGCAGCCTGACATTGCTTGTAAGGCAGTTGTCACAAAAGCGCCAGGAGAATTCGGCTTGTAGCAGCCTGAGGTTTCTTGTAAGGCAGTTGCCACAAAAGAGCCAGGAGAAATCGGCTCATAGCAGACTGGGATTGCTTGTAATTCAATTGGCATAAAAAGTCAGGAGAATTGGACTAGCGGCAGCCTGAGATTGCTTGTAAGGCAGTTTCACAAAAGAGCCAGGCGTATTCGGCTTGTAGCAGGCTGAGATTGATTGTAAAACAGTTTTTAAAAAAGAGACAAAAGATGTCGTTTTGTAGCAATCAAAGATTGCTTGTAAGGCAATTTGAACAAAAGAGCCAGGAGAATTCGGCTTGCTGGAGCATGAGATTGCTTGTAAGGCAGTTGCCACAAATGAGCCAGGAGAAATCGGCTCGTAGCTGCCTGGGATTGGTTGTAAGGCAATTGGCACAAAAAGCCAGGAGACTTGGGATTGCTGCAGCCTGAGATTGCTTGTTAGGCAGTCGTCACAATAGAACCAGGAGAATTCGGCTTGTAGCAGCGTGAGATTGCTTGTAAGGCAGTTTTCACAAAAGAGACAGGAGATGTCGATTTGTAGCGGCCTGATATTACTTGTAAGGCAGCTTTCACAAAAGAGCCAAGAGAAGTCGGCTGGTAGCAACCTGACATTGCTTGTAAGGCAGTTGTCACAAAAGCGCAAGGCGACTTCGGCTTGTAGCAGCCTGAGATTACTTGTAAGGCAGTTTTCACAAAAGAGCCAAGAGAAGTCGGCTCGTAGCAGCCTGACATTTCTTGTAAGGCAGTTGTCACAAAAGCGCAATGAGAATTCGGCTTGTGTCAGCCTGAGATTTCTTGTAAGGCAGTTGCCATAAAAGGGCCACGAGAAATCGTCTCGTAGCCGCCTGGGATTGCTTGAAAGGCAATTCGCACCAAAGCCAGGATAATTCATATTACTGAAGCCTGAGATTGCTTGTAAGGCAGTTGTAACAAAAGAGCCAGCATATGTCGATTTGTAGAGGCCTGAGATTGCTTGAAAGGCAGTTTCATAAAATAGCCAGGCGTATTCGGCTTGTAGCTGGCTGATATTGATTGTAAGGCAGTTTTTAAAAAAGAGACAAAAGATGTCGTTTTGTAGCAGCCTGGGATTGCTTGTAAGGCAATTTTCACAAAAGAGTCAGGAGAATTCGGCTTGCAGCAGCCTGAGATTGCTGATGGGGTGGGGGTTCGTCTGCGTGGGAATTTCTGGGACTGTCTCCTGGGTGGGGGTCGTCTACGTGGGACGTTCTGGGACTGTCTCCTGGGTGGGGGGTCGTCTGCATGGGACTTTCTTGGACTGGGGGTCGTCTGCGTTGGTCTTTCTGGGACTGTCTCCTTCGTGGGGGGTCGTCTGCGTGGGATTTCTCCTGGCTCTTGGACTGGGGATCGTCTGCGTGGGACTTTGTGGGACTGGGAGTCGTCTCCGTGGAACTTTCTGGGACTGTCTCTTGGGTGGGGGGTCGTCTACGTGGGACTTTATGGGACTGTGACTCGTCTGCGTGGGACTTTCTGGGACTGGGGGTCGTCTGCGTGGCTCTTTCTGGGACTGTCTCCTGGGTGGGGGGTTGTCTGCGTGGGTCTTTTTGGGACTGTCTCCTGGGTGGGGAGTCGTCTGCGTGGGACTTTCTGAGACAGGGGTCCGTCTGGTGGGTCTTTCTGGGATTGTCTCCTGGGTGGGGTGTCGTCAGCGTGGGACTTTCTGGGTCTGTCTCCTGGGTGGGGGGTCGTCTTCGTGGGACTTTCTGGGCCTGGGGGTCGTCTGCCTGGGACTTTCTGGGACTAGGGGTCGTCTGCGTGGGAATTTCTGGGACGGTCTCATGGATGGGGGTCGTCTGCGTTGGACTATCTTGGACTGTGAGTCGTCACCGTGGGACTTTCTGGGACTGGGGGTCGTCTGCGTGGGACTTTCTGGGACTGTCTCCTGTCTGGGGGTCGTCTGCCTGGGACTTTCTGGAACTAGGGGTCGTCTGCGTGGGAATTTCTGGGACGGTCTCATGGATGGGGGTCGTCTGCGTTGAACTTTCTGGGACTGTGAGTCGTCACCGTGGGACTTTCTGGGACTGTCTCATGGGTTGGGGGTCGTATGCGTGGGACTTTCTGGGACTGTCCCCTGGGAGGGGGTGTCGTCTGCGTAGGACATTGTGCGACTGGGGGTCGTCTGCGTGGGACTTTCTGAGACTGGGGGTTGACCGCGTGGGACTTTCTGGGACAGTCTCCAGGGTGGGGGGTCGTCTTTTTGGGACGTTCTGGGACTGTCTCCTGGGTGGAGGGTCGTCTTCGTGGGACTTTCTCGGACTGGAGCTCGTCGGCGTGGGACTTTCTGGGACTGGGGGTCGTCTGCGTGGGACTTTCTGGGACTGTCTCCTGGGTGGGGGGTCGTCTGCGTGGGACTTTCTGGGACTGTGGGTTGTCAACGTGGGACTTTCTGGTACTGTCTCCTGGGTGGGGGTCGTCTGCGTGGGACGTTCTGGAACTGTCTCCTGGGTGGGGGGTTGTCTGCATGGGACTTTCTGGGACTGGGGGTCGTCTGCGTATGACTTTCTGGGACTGTCTCCTGGTTGGGGGGTCGTCAGTTTGGGTCTTTCTGGGACTGTCTCCTGGGTGGGGGGTCGTCTGCATGGGACTTTCTTGGACTGTGACTGGTCTGCGTGGGACATTCTGGGACTGGTGGTCGTCTGCGTGGGACTTTCTTGTACTGTCCCTGGGTTGGGGGTCGTCTGCGTGGGACTTTCTGGGACTGGGGGTCGTCTGCGTGGGACTTTCTGGGAATGTCGCCTGGGTGGGGGTCGTCTGCATGGGACTTTCTGGGACTGGGGTTCGTCTGCGTGGGACTTTTTGGGACTGTCTCCTGGGTGGGCGGTCGTCTGCCTGGGACATTCTGGGACTGGGTTCGTCTGCGTAGGTCTTTCTGGGACTGGGGGTCGTCTGCGTGGGTCTTCCTCTGACTGTCTCCTGACTGGGGGGTCGTCTGCGTGGAAATTTCTGTGCCTGTCTCCTGGGTGGGGGTCGTCTGCGTGGGACTTTCTGGGACTGTCTCCTGGGTGGGGGGTCGTCTGCCTGGGACTTTCTTGGACTGGGGGTCGTATGCGTGGGACTTTCTGGGACTGTCTCCTGGGTGGGGGTCTTCTGCGTGGGACTTTCTGGGACTGTCTCCTGGGGGGGGGGTTCTGCGTAAGACTTTGTGGGACTGGTGGTCGTCTGCGTGGGACATTCTGGGATTGGGTGTCGTCTGCGTGGGACTTTCTGGGACTGTTTCCTGGGCGGGGAGTCGTCTGCGTGGGACTTTCTGAGACAGTGGGTCGTCTGCGTGGGTCTTTCTGGTACTCTCTCCTGGGTGGGTGGGTCCTCACCGTGGGACTTTCTGGGTCTGTCTCCTGGGTGGAGAGTCCACTGCCTGGGATTTTCTGGGACTGGGGGTCGTCTGCGTGGGACTTTCTGGGACAGGGTGTCTTCTGCGTGGGACTTTCTGGGACTAGGTGTCGTCTGCGTGGGAATTTCCGGTAATGTCTCCTTGGTTGGGGGCGTCTGCGTGGGACTTTCTGGGACAGTGGGTCGTCTCCGTGGGACTTTCTGGGACTGTCTCATGGGTGGGGGGGTCGTCTGCGTGGGTATTTCTGGGACTGTCTCCTTGGTGGGGCGGTCGTCTGCGTAGGACATTGTGGGACTGGCGGTCGTGTGCGTGGGACTTTCTGGGACTGGTGGTCGTCTGCGTGTTACTTTCTGGGACTGTCTCCTGGGTGGGGGGTTGTCTGTATGGGACTTTCTTGGACTCGGGTTCGTCTGCGTGTGTCTTTCTTGGACTCTCTCCTGGGTGGGGGGTCGTCTGTTTGGGACTTTCTGTGACTGTCTCCTGGGTGGGGGTCGTCTGCGTGGGACTTTCTGGGACTGTCTCCTGGGTGGGGGCTCGTCTGCGTGGGACTTTCTGGGACTGTCTCCTGGGTTGGGGTCGTCTGCATGGGACTTTCTGGGACTGTCTCCTGGGTGGGTGTTCGTCTGCGTGTGATTTTCTGGGACTGGGGGTCGTCTGCGTGGGACTTTCTGGGACTGTCTCCTGGGTGGGGGTCGTCTGCGTGGGATATCTAGGACTGTCTCCTGGGTAGGGTGTCGTCTTCATGGGACTTTCTGGGACTGAGGGTCGTCTGCATGGGTCTTTCTGGTACAGTCTCCTGGGTGCGGTGTCGTCTGCGTGAGATTTTGTGGGACAGGGGGTCATCTCCGTGGAACTTTCTGGGACTGGGGGTCGTCTGCGTGGGACTTCCTGGGACAGTCTCCTGTGTGGGGGTTCGTCTGCGTGGGACTTTCTGGGACTGGGGGTCGTCTGCGTGGGTCTTTCTTGGACTGGAGGTCTTCTCCGTGGGACTTTCTGGGAGTGTCTCCTGGGTGGGTGTCGTCTGTTTGGGACATTCTGGGACTATCTCCTGGGTGGGGGTCATCTGCGTGGGACTTTCCGGGACTGTCTCCTGGGTGGGGGCTCGTCTGCGTGGGACTTTCTGGGACTGTCTCCTGGGTGGGGGGTCGTCTGCGTGGGATATCTAGGACTGTCTCCTTGGTGGGGTGTCGTCTGCATGGGATTTTCTGGGACTGGGGGTCTTTTGCGTGGGACTTTCTGGGAATGTCTCCTGGGTGGGTGGTCGTCTGCGTGGGATTTTGTGGGATTGGGTGTCGTCTGCGTGGGACTTTCTGTGACTGGGGGTCGTCTGCGTTGGTCTTTCTTGGACTCTCCCTGGGTGAGGGGTCTTCTGCGTGGGACATTCTGGGACTGGAGATCGTCTGCGTGGGTCTTTCTGAGACTGTCTCCTGGGTGGGGGTTCGTCTGCGTGGGACTTTCTGGGAATGTCTCCTGCGTGGGGGGTCATCTGCGTGGGACTTTCAGTGACTGGGTGTCGTCTGCGTGGGACTTTCTTTGACTGTCTCCTGGGTGGGAGTCGTCTGTGTGTGACTTTCTGGGACTGGGGGTCGTCTGCGTGGGACTTTCTGGGACTGGCTCCTGGGTGGGGGGTCGTCTGCGTGGGACTTTCTGGAACTGTCTCCTGGGTGGGGGGTCGTCTGCGTGGGACTTTCTGGGACTGTCTCCTGGGTGGGGGTCGTCTGCGTGGGATTTTCTGGGACTGTCTCCTGTCTGGGGGTCGTCAGCGTGGGACTTTCTGTGACTGTCTCCTGGGTGGGGATCGTCTGCGTGGGATATCTAGGACTGTCTCCTGGGTGGAGGTTCGTCTTCATGGGACTTTCTGGGACTGGGGGTCTTTTGCGTGGGACTTTCTGGGACTGTCTCCTGCGTGGGGGGTCGTCTGCGTGGGACTTTCAGGGACTGGGGGTCGTCTGCGTGGGACTTTCTGGGACTGAAGGTCGTCTGCGTGGGACTTTCTGGGACTGTCTCCTGGGTGGGTGTTCGTCTACGTGGGATTTTCTGGCATTGAGGGTCGTCTGCGTGGGACTTGCTGGCACACACTCTTGTCTGGGTGTCGTCTGCGTGGGACTTTATGGGACTGGGGGTCGTCTGCGTGGGTCTTTCTGGGACAGTCTCCTGGGTGCGGTGGCGTCTGCGTGGGACTTTGTGGGACTGGGGGTCTTCTGCGTGTGACTATCTGGGACTGTCTCCTGGGTGGGGGTCGTCTGTTTGGGAATATCTGGGACTGTCTCCTGGGTCGGGGTCGTCTGCGTGGGACTTTCTGGGATTGTCTCCTGGCTGGGGGTCGTCTGCATGGGACTTCCTAGGACTGGGGGTCGTCTGCGTGGGACTAAATGGGACTGTCTCCTGGGTGGGGGGTCGGCTGCGTGGGACTTTCTGGGACTGTCTCCTGGGTGGGTGTTCGTCTGCGTGGGATTTTCTGGGACTGGGGGTCGTCTGCGTCGGACTTGCTGGGACACTCTCCTGTCTGGGGGTCGTCTGCGTCGGACTTTCTGGGACTGGCTCCTGGGTGTGGGGTCGTCTGCGTGGGATATCTAGGACTGTCTCCTGGGTGGGGTGTCGTCTGCATGGGACTTTCTGGGACTGGGGGTCGTCTGCATGTGTCTTTCTGGTACAGTCTCCTTGGTGCGGTGTCGTCTGCGTTGGATTTTCTGGGACTGGGGGTCGTCTGCGTAGGACTTTCTGGGACTGGGGTTCGTCTGCCTGGGACTTCCTGGGACTGTCTCCTGGGTGGGGTGTCGTCTGCGTGGGACTTTCTGGGACTGGGGGTCGTCTGCCTGGGACTTCCTGGGACTGTCTCCTGGGTGGGGTGTCGTCTGCGTGGGATTTTCTGGGACTGGGGGTCGTCTGCGTGGGACTTGCTGGGACACTCTCCTGTCTGGGGGTCGTCTGCGTGGGACTTTCTGGGACTGGCTCCTGGGTGTGGGGTCGTCTGCGTGGGATATCTAGGACTGTCTCCTGGGTGGGGTGTCGTCTGCATGGGACTTTCTGGGACTGGGGGTCGTCTGCATGTGTCTTTCTGGTACAGTCTCCTAGGTGCGGTGTCGTCTGCGTGGGATTTTCTGGGACTGGGGGTCGTCTGCTTTGGACTTTCTGGGACTGGGGGTCGTCTGCCTGGGACTTCCTGGGACTGTCTCCTGGGTGGGGTGTCGTCTGCGTGGGACTTTCTGGGACTGGGGGTCGTCTGCGTGGGTCTTTCTTGGACTGGGGGTCTTCTGCGTGGGACTTTCTGGGTGTGTCTCCTGGGTGGGTGTCGGCTGTTTGGGACTTCTGGGACTGTCTACTGGGTGGGGGTCGTCAGCGTGGGACTTTCTGGGAGTGTCTCCTGACTGGGGTCGTCTGCATGGGACTTCCTAGGACTGGGGGTTGTCTGCGTGGGACTTTCTGGGACTGGTGGTCGTCTGCGTCGGACTTTCTGGGACTGTCTCCTTGGTGTATGGTCGTCTCCGTGGGACTTTCTGGGACTGTCTCCTGGGGCGGGTCTAGTCTGCGTGGGTTTTTCTGGCATTGAGGGTCGTCTGCGTGGGACTTGCTTGCACACACTCTTGTCTGGGTGTCGTCTGCGTGGGACTTGCTGGCACACTCTCCTGTCTGGGGGTCGTCTGCGTGGGATATCTAGGACTGTCTCTTGGGTGGGTGTCGTCTGCATGGGACTTTCTGGGACTGGGGGTTGTCTGCATGGGTCTTTCTGGTACAGTCTCCTGCGAGCGGTGTCGTCTGCGTGGGACTTTATGGGACTGGGGGTCGTCTGCGTTGGTCTTTCTGGGACAGTCTACTGGGTGCGGTGGCGTCTGCGTGGGACTTTGTCGGACTGGGGGTCTTCTGCGTGTGACTATCTGGGACTGTCTCCTGGGTGGGGGTCGTCTGTTTGGGAATATCTGGGACTGTCTCCTGGGTCGGGGTCGTCTGCGTGGGACTTTCTGGGATTGTCTCCTGGCTGGGGGTCGTCTGCATGGGACTTCCTAGGACTGGGGGTCGTCTGCGTGGGACTAAATGGGACTGTCTCCTGGGTGGGGGGTCGGCTGCGTGGGACTTTCTGGGACTGTCTCCTGGGTGGGTGTTCGTCTGCGTGGGATTTTCTGGGACTGGGGGTCGTCTGCGTCGGACTTGCTGGGACACTCTCCTGTCTGGGGGTCGTCTGCGTGGGACTTTCTGGGACTGGCTCCTGGGTGTGGGGTCGTCTGCGTGGGATATCTAGGACTGTCTCCTGGGTGGGGTGTCGTCTGCATGGGACTTTCTGGGACTGGGGGTCGTCTGCATGTGTCTTTCTGGTACAGTCTCCTAGGTGCGGTGTCGTCTGCGTGGGATTTTCTGGGACTGGGGGTCGTCTGCTTTGGACTTTCTGGGACTGGGGGTCGTCTGCGTGGGACTTTCTGGGAATGTCGCCTGGGTGGGGGTCGTCTGCATGGGACTTTCTGGGACTGGGGTTCGTCTGCGTGGGACTTTTTGGGACTGTCTCCTGGGTGGGCGGTCGTCTGCCTGGGACATTCTGGGACTGGGTTCGTCTGCTTAGGTCTTTCTGGGACTGGGGGTCGTCTGCGTGGGTCTTCCTCTGACTGTCTCCTGACTGGGGGGTCGTCTGCGTGGAAATTTCTGTGCCTGTCTCCTGGGTGGGGGTCGTCTGCGTGGGACTTTCTGGGACTGTCTCCTGGGTGGGGGGTCGTCTGCGTGGGACTTTCTTGGACTGGGGGTCGTATGCGTGGGACTTTCTGGGACTGTCTCCTGGGTGGGGGTCTTCTGCGTGGGACTTTCTGGGACTGTCTCCTGGGGGGGGGGTTCTGCGTAAGACTTTGTGGGACTGGTGGTCGTCTGCGTGGGACATTCTGGGATTGGGTGTCGTCTGCGTGGGACTTTCTGGGACTGTTTCCTGGGCGGGGAGTCGTCTGCGTGGGACTTTCTGAGACAGTGGGTCGTCTGCGTGGGTCTTTCTGGTAATCTCTCCTGGGTGGGTGGGTCCTCACCGTGGGACTTTCTGGGTCTGTCTCCTGGGTGGAGAGTCCACTGCCTGGGATTTTCTGGGATTGGGGGTCGTCTGCGTGGGACTTTCTGGGACAGGGTGTCTTCTGCGTGGGACTTTCTGGGACTAGGTGTCGTCTGCGTGGGAATTTCCGGGACTGTCTCCTGGGTGGGGGCTCGTCTGCGTGGGACTTTCTGGGACTGTCTCCTGGGTGGGGGGTCGTCTGCGTGGGATATCTAGGACTGTCTCCTTGGTGGGGTGTCGTCTGCATGGGATTTTCTGGGACTGGGGGTCTTTTGCGTGGGACTTTCTGGGAATGTCTCCTGGGTGGGTGGTCGTCTGCGTGGGATTTTGTGGGATTGGGTGTCGTCTGCGTGGGACTTTCTGTGACTGGGGGTCGTCTGCGTTGGTCTTTCTTGGACTCTCCCTGGGTGAGGGGTCTTCTGCGTGGGACATTCTGGGACTGGAGATCGTCTGCGTGGGTCTTTCTGAGACTGTCTCCTGGGTGGGGGTTCGTCTGCGTGGGACTTTCTGGGAATGTCTCCTGCGTGGGGGGTCATCTGCGTGGGACTTTCAGTGACTGGGTGTCGTCTGCGTGGGACTTTCTTTGACTGTCTCCTGGGTGGGAGTCGTCTGTGTGTGACTTTCTGGGACTGGGGGTCGTCTGCGTGGGACTTTCTGGGACGGGCTCCTGGGTGGGGGGTCGTCTGCGTGGGACTTTCTGGAACTGTCTCCTGGGTGGGGGGTCGTCTGCGTGGGACTTTCTGGGACTGTCTCCTGGGTGGGGGTCGTCTGCGTGGGATTTTCTGGGACTGTCTCCTGTCTGGGGGTCGTCAGCGTGGGACTTTCTGTGACTGTCTCCTGGGTGGGGATCGTCTGCGTGGGATATCTAGGACTGTCTCCTGGGTGGAGGTTCGTCTTCATGGGACTTTCTGGGACTGGGGGTCTTTTGCGTGGGACTTTCTGGGACTGTCTCCTGCGTGGGGGGTCGTCTGCGTGGGACTTTCAGGGACTGGGGGTCGTCTGCGTGGGACTTTCTGGGACTGAAGGTCGTCTGCGTGGGACTTTCTGGGACTGTCTCCTGGGTGGGTGTTCGTCTACGTGGGATTTTCTGGCATTGAGGGTCGTCTGCGTGGGACTTGCTGGCACACACTCTTGTCTGGGTGTCGTCTGCGTGGGACTTGCTGGCACACTCTCCTGTCTGGGGGTCGTCTGCGTGGGATATCTAGGACTGTCTCTTGTGTGGGGTGTCGTCTGCATGGGACTTTCTGGGACTGGGGGTTGTCTGCATGGGTCTTTCTGGTACAGTCTCCTGCGTGCGGTGTCGTCTGCGTGGGACTTTATGGGACTGGGGGTCGTCTGCGTGGGTCTTTCTGGGACAGTCTCCTGGGTGCGGTGGCGTCTGCGTGGGACTTTGTGGGACTGGGGGTCTTCTGCGTGTGACTATCTGGGACTGTCTCCTGGGTGGGGGTCGTCTGTTTGGGAATATCTGGGACTGTCTCCTGGGTCGGGGTCGTCTGCGTGGGACTTTCTGGGATTGTCTCCTGGCTGGGGGTCGTCTGCATGGGACTTCCTAGGACTGGGGGTCGTCTGCGTGGGACTAAATGGGACTGTCTCCTGGGTGGGGGGTCGGCTGCGTGGGACTTTCTGGGACTGTCTCCTGGGTGGGTGTTCGTCTGCGTGGGATTTTCTGGGACTGGGGGTCGTCTGCGTCGGACTTGCTGGGACACTCTCCTGTCTGGGGGTCGTCTGCGTCGGACTTTCTGGGACTGGCTCCTGGGTGTGGGGTCGTCTGCGTGGGATATCTAGGACTGTCTCCTGGGTGGGGTGTCGTCTGCATGGGACTTTCTGGGACTGGGGGTCGTCTGCATGTGTCTTTCTGGTACAGTCTCCTTGGTGCGGTGTCGTCTGCGTTGGATTTTCTGGGACTGGGGGTCGTCTGCGTAGGACTTTCTGGGACTGGGGTTCGTCTGCCTGGGACTTCCTGGGACTGTCTCCTGGGTGGGGTGTCGTCTGCGTGGGACTTTCTGGGACTGGGGGTCGTCTGCCTGGGACTTCCTGGGACTGTCTCCTGGGTGGGGTGTCGTCTGCGTGGGATTTTCTGGGACTGGGGGTCGTCTGCGTGGGACTTGCTGGGACACTCTCCTGTCTGGGGGTCGTCTGCGTGGGACTTTCTGGGACTGGCTCCTGGGTGTGGGGTCGTCTGCGTGGGATATCTAGGACTGTCTCCTGGGTGGGGTGTCGTCTGCATGGGACTTTCTGGGACTGGGGGTCGTCTGCATGTGTCTTTCTGGTACAGTCTCCTAGGTGCGGTGTCGTCTGCGTGGGATTTTCTGGGACTGGGGGTCGTCTGCTTTGGACTTTCTGGGACTGGGGGTCGTCTGCCTGGGACTTCCTGGGACTGTCTCCTGGGTGGGGTGTCGTCTGCGTGGGACTTTCTGGGACTGGGGGTCGTCTGCGTGGGTCTTTCTTGGACTGGGGGTCTTCTGCGTGGGACTTTCTGGGTGTGTCTCCTGGGTGGGTGTCGGCTGTTTGGGACTTCTGGGACTGTCTACTGGGTGGGGGTCGTCAGCGTGGGACTTTCTGGGAGTGTCTCCTGACTGGGGTCGTCTGCATGGGACTTCCTAGGACTGGGGGTTGTCTGCGTGGGACTTTCTGGGACTGGTGGTCGTCTGCGTCGGACTTTCTGGGACTGTCTCCTTGGTGTATGGTCGTCTCCGTGGGACTTTCTGGGACTGTCTCCTGGGGCGGGTCTAGTCTGCGTGGGTTTTTCTGGCATTGAGGGTCGTCTGCGTGGGACTTGCTTGCACACACTCTTGTCTGGGTGTCGTCTGCGTGGGACTTGCTGGCACACTCTCCTGTCTGGGGGTCGTCTGCGTGGGATATCTAGGACTGTCTCTTGGGTGGGTGTTGTCTGCATGGGACTTTCTGGGACTGGGGGTTGTCTGCATGGGTCTTTCTGGTACAGTCTCCTGCGAGCGGTGTCGTCTGCGTGGGACTTTATGGGACTGGGGGTCGTCTGCGTTGGTCTTTCTGGGACAGTCTCCTGGGTGCGGTGGCGTCTGCGTGGGACTTTGTGGGACTGGGGGTCTTCTGCGTGTGACTATCTGGGACTGTCTCCTGGGTGGGGGTCGTCTGTTTGGGAATATCTGGGACTGTCTCCTGGGTCGGGGTCGTCTGCGTGGGACTTTCTGGGATTGTCTCCTGGCTGGGGGTCGTCTGCATGGGACTTCCTAGGACTGGGGGTCGTCTGCGTGGGACTAAATGGGACTGTCTCCTGGGTGGGGGGTCGGCTGCGTGGGACTTTCTGGGACTGTCTCCTGGGTGGGTGTTCGTCTGCGTGGGATTTTCTGGGACTGGGGGTCGTCTGCGTCGGACTTGCTGGGACACTCTCCTGTCTGGGGGTCGTCTGCGTCGGACTTTCTGGGACTGGCTCCTGGGTGTGGGGTCGTCTGCGTGGGATATCTAGGACTGTCTCCTGGGTGGGGTGTCGTCTGCATGGGACTTTCTGGGACTGGGGGTCGTCTGCATGTGTCTTTCTGGTACAGTCTCCTTGGTGCGGTGTCGTCTGCGTTGGATTTTCTGGGACTGGGGGTCGTCTGCGTAGGACTTTCTGGGACTGGGGTTCGTCTGCCTGGGACTTCCTGGGACTGTCTCCTGGGTGGGGTGTCGTCTGCGTGGGACTTTCTGGGACTGGGGGTCGTCTGCCTGGGACTTCCTGGGACTGTCTCCTGGGTGGGGTGTCGTCTGCGTGGGATTTTCTGGGACTGGGGGTCGTCTGCGTGGGACTTGCTGGGACACTCTCCTGTCTGGGGGTCGTCTGCGTGGGACTTTCTGGGACTGGCTCCTGGGTGTGGGGTCGTCTGCGTGGGATATCTAGGACTGTCTCCTGGGTGGGGTGTCGTCTGCATGGGACTTTCTGGGACTGGGGGTCGTCTGCATGTGTCTTTCTGGTACAGTCTCCTAGGTGCGGTGTCGTCTGCGTGGGATTTTCTGGGACTGGGGGTCGTCTGCTTTGGACTTTCTGGGACTGGGGGTCGTCTGCCTGGGACTTCCTGGGACTGTCTCCTGGGTGGGGTGTCGTCTGCGTGGGACTTTCTGGGACTGGGGGTCGTCTGCGTGGGTCTTTCTTGGACTGGGGGTCTTCTGCGTGGGACTTTCTGGGTGTGTCTCCTGGGTGGGTGTCGGCTGTTTGGGACTTCTGGGACTGTCTACTGGGTGGGGGTCGTCAGCGTGGGACTTTCTGGGAGTGTCTCCTGACTGGGGTCGTCTGCATGGGACTTCCTAGGACTGGGGGTTGTCTGCGTGGGACTTTCTGGGACTGGTGGTCGTCTGCGTCGGACTTTCTGGGACTGTCTCCTTGGTGTATGGTCGTCTCCGTGGGACTTTCTGGGACTGTCTCCTGGGGCGGGTCTAGTCTGCGTGGGTTTTTCTGGCATTGAGGGTCGTCTGCGTGGGACTTGCTTGCACACACTCTTGTCTGGGTGTCGTCTGCGTGGGACTTGCTGGCACACTCTCCTGTCTGGGGGTCGTCTGCGTGGGATATCTAGGACTGTCTCTTGGGTGGGTGTCGTCTGCATGGGACTTTCTGGGACTGGGGGTTGTCTGCATGGGTCTTTCTGGTACAGTCTCCTGCGAGCGGTGTCGTCTGCGTGGGACTTTATGGGACTGGGGGTCGTCTGCGTTGGTCTTTCTGGGACAGTCTCCTGGGTGCGGTGGCGTCTGCGTGGGACTTTGTGGGACTGGGGGTCTTCTGCGTGTGACTATCTGGGACTGTCTCCTGGGTGGGGGTCGTCTGTTTGGGAATATCTGGGACTGTCTCCTGGGTCGGGGTCGTCTGCGTGGGACTTTCTGGGATTGTCTCCTGGCTGGGGGTCGTCTGCATGGGACTTCCTAGGACTGGGGGTCGTCTGCGTGGGACTAAATGGGACTGTCTCCTGGGTGGGGGGTCGGCTGCGTGGGACTTTCTGGGACTGTCTCCTGGGTGGGTGTTCGTCTGCGTGGGATTTTCTGGGACTGGGGGTCGTCTGCGTCGGACTTGCTGGGACACTCTCCTGTCTGGGGGTCGTCTGCGTCGGACTTTCTGGGACTGGCTCCTGGGTGTGGGGTCGTCTGCGTGGGATATCTAGGACTGTCTCCTGGGTGGGGTGTCGTCTGCATGGGACTTTCTGGGACTGGGGGTCGTCTGCATGTGTCTTTCTGGTACAGTCTCCTAGGTGCGGTGTCGTCTGCGTGGGATTTTCTGGGACTGGGGGTCGTCTGCTTTGGACTTTCTGGGACTGGGGGTCGTCTGCCTGGGACTTCCTGGGACTGTCTCCTGGGTGGGGTGTCGTCTGCGTGGGTCTTTCTGGGACAGTCTCCTGGGTGCGGTGGCGCCTGCGTGGGACTTTGTGCGACTGGGGGTCTTCTGCGTGTGACTATCTGGGACTGTCTCCTGGGTGGGGGTCGTCTGTTTGGGAATATCTGGGACTGTCTCCTGGGTCGGGGTCGTCTGCGTGGGACTTTCTGGGATTGTCTCCTGGCTGGGGGTCGTCTGCATGGGACTTCCTAGGACTGGGGGTCGTCTGCGTGGGACTAACTGGGACTGTCTCCTGGGTGGGGTGTCGTCTGCGTGGGACTTTCTGGGACTGGGGGTCATCTGCGTGTTACTTGCTGGGACACTCTCCTGACTGGGGGTCGTCTGCGTGGGACTTTCTGGGACTGGGGGTCGTCTGCCTGGGACTTCCTGGGACTGTCTTTTGGGTGGGGTGTCGTCTGCGTGGGATTTTCTGGGACTGGGGGTCGTCTGCGTGGGACTTGCTGGGACACTCTCCTGTCTGGGGGTCGTCTGCGTGGGACTTTCTGGGACTGGGGGTCGTCTGCGTGGGACTTCCTGGGACTGTTTCCTGGGTGGGGACTCGTCTGCGTGGGACTTTCTGGGACTGGTGGTCGTCTGCGTGGGACTTCCTGGGACTGTTTCCTGGGTGGGGACTCGTCTGCGTGGGACTTTCTGGGACTTGGGGTCGTCTGCGTGGGTCTTTCTGGGACAGTCTCCTGGGTGCGGTGTCGTCTGCGTGGGACTTTGTGGGACTAGGGGTCTTCTGCGTGGGAATTTCTGGGATTGTCTCCTGGGTGGGGGTCGTCTTTTTGGGACATTCTGGGACTGTCTCCTGGGTCGGGGTCGTCTGCGTGGGACTTTCTGGGATTGTCTTCCGGGTGGGGTGTCGTCTGCATGGGACTTCCTAGGACTGGGGGTCGTCTGCGTGGGACTAACTGGGACTGTCTCCTGGGTGGGGTGTCGTCTGCATGGGACTTTCTCGGACTGGGGGTCGTCTGCATGGGTCTTTCTGGTACAGTCTCCTTGGTGCGGTGTCGTCTGCGTGGGATTTTGTGGGACTGGGGGTCGTCATTTTGGGACATTCTGGGACTGGGTGTCGTCTGCGTGGGACTTCCTGGGACTGTCTCCTGGGTGTGGTGTCGTCTGCGGGGGACTTTCTGGGACTGGGGGTCGTCTCCGTGGGTCTTTCTTGGACTGGGGATCTTCTGCGTGGGACTTTCTGGGAGTGTCTCCTGGGTTGGTGTCGTCTGTTTGGGACTCTCTGGGACTGTCTCCTGGGTGGGGTCGTCTGCATGGGACTTCCTAGGACTGGGGGTCGTCTGCGTGGGACTTTCTGGTACTGGGGGTCGTCTGCGTCGGACTTTCTGGGACTGTTTCCTGGGTGTGTTGTCGTCTGCGTGGGACTTTCTGGGACTGTCTCCTGGGTGGGGGTCGTCTGCGTGGGACTTTCTTGGACTGTCTCCTGGGTGGAAGGTTATCTGCGTGGTAATCTGGGACAGGCTCCTGGGTGTGGGGTCGTCTGCATGGGACTTTCTGGGACTGGGGGTCGTCTGCGTGGGTCTTTCTTGGATTCTCCTGGGTGAGGGGTCTTCTGCGTGGGACATTCTGGGACTGGAGGTCATCTGCGTGGTCTTTCTGAGACTGTCTCCTGGGTGGGGGTTCGTCTGCGTGGGACTTTCTGGGAATGTCTCCTGCGTGGGGGGTCGTCTGCGTGGGACTTTCCGGGACTGTCTCCTGGATGGGGGGTCGTCTGCGTGGGACTTTCTGGGACTATCTCCTCGGTGGGGGTCGTCTGCGTGGGACTTTCTTGGACTGGCGTCGTCTGCATGGGTCTTTCTGGTACAGTCTCCTTGGTGCGGTGTCGTCTGCGTGGGATTTTGTGGGACTGGGGGTCCTCTGCGTGGGACATTCTGGGACTGGGTGTGTTCTGCGTGGGACTTCCTGGGACTGTCTCCTGGGTGGGGTGTCGTCTGCATGGGACTTTCTGGGATTGGGGGTCGTCTGCATGGGTCTTTCTGGTACAGTCTCCTGCGTGCGGTGTCGTCTGCGTGGGATTTTGTGGGATTGGGGGTTGTCTGCGTGGGACTTTATGGGACTGGGGGTCGTCTGCGTGGGTCATTCTGGGACTCTCTCCTGGGTGGTGGGTCGTCTTCGTGGGAAATTCTGGGACTGTTTCCTAGGTGGGGACTCGTCTGCGTGGGACTTTCTGGGACTGGGGGTCGTCTGCGTGTGTCTTTCTGGGACAGTCTCCTGGGTTCGGTGTCATCTGCGTGGGATTTTCTGGGACAGTGTGTCGTCTCCGTGGGACTTGCTGGGACACTCTCCTGTCTGGGGGTCCTCTGCGTGGGACTTTCTTGGACTGGCTCCTGGGTGTGGGGTAGTGTGCGTGGGATATCTAGGACTGTCTCCTGGGTGGGGTGTCGTCTGCATGGGACTTTCTGGGACTGGGGGTCGTCTGCATGGGTCTTTCTGGTACAGGCTCCTTGGTGCGGTTTCGTCTGCGTGGGATTTTGTGGGACTGGGGTTCGTCTGCGTGCGATTTTCTGGGACTTGGGGTCGTCTGCGTGGGTCTTTCTTGGACTGGGGGTCTTCTGCGTGGGAGTTTCTGGGACTGTCTCCCGTGTTGGGGTCGTCTGCGTGGGACTTTCTGGGACTGGGTGTCGTCTGCGTCGGACTATCTGGGACTGTCTCCTGGGTGGGGGGCGTCTGCTTGGGACTTTCTTGGACAGTCTCCTCGGTGGAAGGTTGTCTGCGTGGGATATCTGGGACAGTCTCCTGGGTGGGGGGTCGTCTGCGTGGGACATTCTGGGACTGGAGGTCGTCTGCATGGGTCTTTCTGAGACTGTATCCTGGGTGGGGGTTCGTCTGCGTGGGACTTTCTGGGAATGTCTCCTGCGTGGGGGGTCGTCTGCGTGGGACTTTCCGGGATTGGGTGTCGTCTGCGTGGGACTTTCTGGGACTGTCACCTGGGTGGGGGTCGTCTGTGTGTGACTTTCTGGGACTGGGGGTCGTCTGCGTGGGACTTTCTGGGACTGTCTCCTGGGTGGGGGGTCGTCTGCGTGGGACTTTCTGGGACTGTCTCCTGGATGGGGGGTCGTCTGCGTGGGACTTTCTGGGACTCTCTCCTCGGTGGGGGTCGTCTGCGTGCGATTTTCTGGGACTGTCTCCTGTGTGGGGGTCGTCTGCGTGGGACTTTCTTGGATTGGGGGTCGTCAGCTTGGGACATTCTGAGACTGTCTACTGGGTGGGGGTCGTCTGCGTGGGATATCTAGGACTGTCTCCTGGGTGGGGGGTCGTCTTCATGGGACTTTCTGGGACTGGGGGTCTTTTGCGTGGGACTGTCTCCTGCGTGGTGGGTCGTCTGCGTGGGACTTTCAGGGACTGGGTGTCGTCTGCGTGGGACTTTCTGGGACTGTCTCCTGGGTGGTGGTCGTCTGCGTGGGACTTTCTGGGACTGTGACCTGGGTGGGGGTCGTCTGTGTGTGACTTTCTGGGACTGGGGGTCGTCTGCGTGGGACTTTCTGGGACTGTCTCCTGGGTGGGGGTCGTCTGCGTGGGACTTTCTGGGACTGTCTCCTGGATGGGGGGTCGTCTGCGTGGGACTTTCTGGGACTCTCTCCTCGGTGGGGATCGTCTGCGTGGGATTTTCTGGGACTGTCTCCTGTCTGGGGGTCGTCTGCGTGGGACTTTCTTGGACTGGGGGTCGTCAGCTTGGGACATTCTGAGACTGTCTACTGGGTGGGGGTCGTCTGCGTGGGATATCTTGGACTGTCTCCTGGGTGGGGGGTCTTCTTCATCGGACTTTCTGGGATTGGGGGTCTTTTGCGTGGGACTGTCTCCTGCGTGGGGGGGGTCATCTGCGTGGGACTTTCAGGGACTGGGTGTCGTCTGCGTGGGACTTTCTGGGACTGTCTCCTGGGTGGTGGTCGTCTGCGTGGGACTTTCTGGGACTGAAGGTCGTCTGCGTGGGACTTCCTGGGACTGTCTCCTGGGTGGAGGGTAGCCTGCGTGGGACTTTCTGGGACTGTCTCCTGGGTGGGGGGTCGTCTGCGTGGGAATTTCTGGGACTGGGGGTCGTCTGCGTGGGTCATTCTGGGACTCTCTCCTGGGTGGTGGGTCCTCTTCGTGGGACATTCTGGGACTGTTTCCTGGGTGGGGACTCGTCTGCGTGGGACTTTCTGGGACTGTCTCCTGGATGGGGGGTCGTCTGCGTGGGACTTTCTGGGACTCTCTCCTCAGTGGGGATCGTCTGCGTGGGATTTTCTGGGTCTGTCTCCTGTCTGGGGGTCGTCTGCGTGGGACTTTCTTGGACTGGGGGTCGTCAGCTTGGGACATTCTGAGACTGTCTACTGGGTGGGGGTCGTCTGCGTGGGATATCTAGGACTGTCTCCTGGTGGGGGGTTGTCTTAATGGGACTTTCTGGGACTGGGTGTCGTCTGCGTGGGACTTTCTGGGACTGTCTCCTCGGTGGTGGTCGTCTGCGTGGGACTTTCTGGGACTGAAGGTCGTCTGCGTGGGACTTCCTGGGACTGTCTCCTGGGTGGGGGGTCGTCTGCGTGGGACTTTCTGGGACTGTCTCCTGGGTGGGTGTTTGTCTGCATGGGATTTTCTGGGATTGGGTGTCGTCTGCGTGGGACTTGATGTGACACTCTCCTGTTTGGGGGTCGTCTGCGTGGGACTTTCTGGGACTGTCTCCTGGGTGGGGTGTCGTCTGCGTGGGATATCTAGGACTGTCTCCTGGGTGGGGTGTCGTCTGCATGGGACTTTCTGGGACTGGGGGTTGTCTGCATGGGTCTTTCTGGTACAGTCTCCTGCGTGCGGTGTCGTCTGCGTGGGATTTTGTGGCATTGGGGGTCGTCTGCGTGGGACTTTATGGGACTGGGGGTCGTCTGCGTGGGTCATTCTGGGACTCTCTCCTGGGTGGTGGGTCCTCTTCGTGGGACATTCTGGGACTGTTTCCTGGGTGGGGACTCGTCTGCGTTGGACTTTCTGGGACTGGGGGTCGTCTGCGTGGGTCTTTCTGGGACAGTCTCCTGGGTTCGTTGTCGTCTGCGTGGGATTTTTTGGGACTGGGGTTCGTCTCCGTGGGACTTGCTGGGACACTCTCCTGTCTGGGGGTCCTCTGCGTGGGACTTTCTTGGACTGGCTCCTGGGTGTGGATTCGTCTGCGTGGGATATCTAGGACTGTCTCCTGGGTGGGGTGTCATCTGCATGGGACTTTCTGGGACTGGGGGTCGTCTGCATGGGTCTTTCTGGTACAGGCTCCTTGGTGCGGTGTCGTCTGCGTGGGATTTTGTGGGACTGGGGGTCGTCTGCGTGCGACTTTCTGTGACTGGGGGTCGTCTGCGTGGGACATCCTGGGACTGTCTCCTGGGTGGGGTGTCGTCTGCGTGGGACTTTCTGGGACTGGGGGTCGTCTGCGTGGGTTTTTCTTGGACTGGGGGTCTTCTGCGTGGGAGTTTCTGGGACTGTCTCCCGGGTGGGGGTCGTCTGCGTGGGACTTTCTGGGACTGTCTCCTGACGGGGGTCGTCTGCATGGGACTTCCTAGGTCTGGGGGTCTTCTGCGTGGGACTTTCTGGGACTGGGGGTCGTCTGCGTCGGACTACTGGGACTGTCTCCTGGGTGTGTGGTCGTCTGCGTGGAACTTTCTGGGACTGTCTCCTGGGTGGGGGGCGTCTGCTTGGGACATTCTTGGACAGTCTCCTGGGTGGAAGGTTATCTGCGTGGTAATCTGGGACAGGCTCCTGGGTGGTGGGTCGTCTTCGTGGGAAATTCTGGGACTGTTTCCTAGGTGGGGACTCGTCTGCGTGGGACTTTCTGGGACTGGGGGTCGTCTGCGTGTGTCTTTCTGGGACAGTCTCCTGGGTTCGGTGTCATCTGCGTGGTATTTTCTGGGACAGTGTGTCGTCTCCGTGGGACTTGCTGGGACACTCTCCTGTCTGGGGGTCCTCTGCGTGGGACTTTCTTGGACTGGCTCCTGGGTGTGGGGTAGTGTGCGTGGGATATCTAGGACTGTCTCCTGGGTGGGGTGTCGTCTGCATGGGACTTTCTGGGACTGGGGGTCGTCTGCATGGGTCTTTCTGGTACAGGCTCCTTGGTGCGGTTTCGTCTGCGTGGGATTTTGTGGGACTGGGGTTCGTCTGCGTGCGATTTTCTGGGACTTGGGGTCGTCTGCGTGGGTCTTTCTTGGACTGGGGGTCTTCTGCGTGGGAGTTTCTGGGACTGTCTCCCGTGTTGGGGTCGTCTGCGTGGGACTTTCTGGGACTGGGTGTCGTCTGCGTCGGACTATCTGGGACTGTCTCCTGGGTGGGGGGCGTCTGCTTGGGACTTTCTTGGACAGTCTCCTCGGTGGAAGGTTGTCTGCGTGGGATATCTGGGACAGTCTCCTGGGTGGGGGGTCGTCTGCGTGGGACATTCTGGGACTGGAGGTCGTCTGCATGGGTCTTTCTGAGACTGTATCCTGGGTGGGGGTTCGTCTGCGTGGGACTTTCTGGGAATGTCTCCTGCGTGGGGGGTCGTCTGCGTGGGACTTTCCGGGATTGGGTGTCGTCTGCGTGGGACTTTCTGGGACTGTCACCTGGGTGGGGGTCGTCTGTGTGTGACTTTCTGGGACTGGGGGTCGTCTGCGTGGGACTTTCTGGGACTGTCTCCTGGGTGGGGGGTCGTCTGCGTGGGACTTTCTGGGACTGTCTCCTGGATGGGGGGTCGTCTGCGTGGGACTTTCTGGGACTCTCTCCTCGGTGGGGGTCGTCTGCGTGCGATTTTCTGGGACTGTCTCCTGTGTGGGGGTCGTCTGCGTGGGACTTTCTTGGATTGGGGGTCGTCAGCTTGGGACATTCTGAGACTGTCTACTGGGTGGGGGTCGTCTGCGTGGGATATCTAGGACTGTCTCCTGGGTGGGGGGTCGTCTTCATGGGACTTTCTGGGACTGGGGGTCTTTTGCGTGGGACTGTCTCCTGCGTGGTGGGTCGTCTGCGTGGGACTTTCAGGGACTGGGTGTCGTCTGCGTGGGACTTTCTGGGACTGTCTCCTGGGTGGTGGTCGTCTGCGTGGGACTTTCTGGGACTGTGACCTGGGTGGGGGTCGTCTGTGTGTGACTTTCTGGGACTGGGGGTCGTCTGCGTGGGACTTTCTGGGACTGTCTCCTGGGTGGGGGTCGTCTGCGTGGGACTTTCTGGGACTGTCTCCTGGATGGGGGGTCGTCTGCGTGGGACTTTCTGGGACTCTCTCCTCGGTGGGGATCGTCTGCGTGGGATTTTCTGGGACTGTCTCCTGTCTGGGGGTCGTCTGCGTGGGACTTTCTTGGACTGGGGGTCGTCAGCTTGGGACATTCTGAGACTGTCTACTGGGTGGGGGTCGTCTGCGTGGGATATCTAGGACTGTCTCCTGGGTGGGGGGTCTTCTTCATCGGACTTTCTGGGATTGGGGGTCTTTTGCGTGGGACTGTCTCCTGCGTGGGGGGGGGTCATCTGCGTGGGACTTTCAGGGACTGGGTGTCGTCTGCGTGGGACTTTCTGGGACTGTCTCCTGGGTGGTGGTCGTCTGCGTGGGACTTTCTGGGACTGAAGGTCGTCTGCGTGGGACTTCCTGGGACTGTCTCCTGGGTGGAGGGTAGCCTGCGTGGGACTTTCTGGGACTGTCTCCTGGGTGGGGGGTCGTCTGCGTGGGAATTTCTGGGACTGGGGGTCGTCTGCGTGGGTCATTCTGGGACTCTCTCCTGGGTGGTGGGTCCTCTTCGTGGGACATTCTGGGACTGTTTCCTGGGTGGGGACTCGTCTGCGTGGGACTTTCTGGGACTGTCTCCTGGATGGGGGGTCGTCTGCGTGGGACTTTCTGGGACTCTCTCCTCAGTGGGGATCGTCTGCGTGGGATTTTCTGGGTCTGTCTCCTGTCTGGGGGTCGTCTGCGTGGGACTTTCTTGGACTGGGGGTCGTCAGCTTGGGACATTCTGAGACTGTCTACTGGGTGGGGGTCGTCTGCGTGGGATATCTAGGACTGTCTCCTGGTGGGGGGTTGTCTTAATGGGACTTTCTGGGACTGGGTGTCGTCTGCGTGGGACTTTCTGGGACTGTCTCCTCGGTGGTGGTCGTCTGCGTGGGACTTTCTGGGACTGAAGGTCGTCTGCGTGGGACTTCCTGGGACTGTCTCCTGGGTGGGGGGTCGTCTGCGTGGGACTTTCTGGGACTGTCTCCTGGGTGGGTGTTTGTCTGCATGGGATTTTCTGGGATTGGGTGTCGTCTGCGTGGGACTTGATGTGACACTCTCCTGTTTGGGGGTCGTCTGCGTGGGACTTTCTGGGACTGTCTCCTGGGTGGGGTGTCGTCTGCGTGGGATATCTAGGACTGTCTCCTGGGTGGGGTGTCGTCTGCATGGGACTTTCTGGGACTGGGGGTTGTCTGCATGGGTCTTTCTGGTACAGTCTCCTGCGTGCGGTGTCGTCTGCGTGGGATTTTGTGGCATTGGGGGTCGTCTGCGTGGGACTTTATGGGACTGGGGGTCGTCTGCGTGGGTCATTCTGGGACTCTCTCCTGGGTGGTGGGTCCTCTTCGTGGGACATTCTGGGACTGTTTCCTGGGTGGGGACTCGTCTGCGTTGGACTTTCTGGGACTGGGGGTCGTCTGCGTGGGTCTTTCTGGGACAGTCTCCTGGGTTCGTTGTCGTCTGCGTGGGATTTTTTGGGACTGGGGTTCGTCTCCGTGGGACTTGCTGGGACACTCTCCTGTCTGGGGGTCCTCTGCGTGGGACTTTCTTGGACTGGCTCCTGGGTGTGGATTCGTCTGCGTGGGATATCTAGGACTGTCTCCTGGGTGGGGTGTCATCTGCATGGGACTTTCTGGGACTGGGGGTCGTCTGCATGGGTCTTTCTGGTACAGGCTCCTTGGTGCGGTGTCGTCTGCGTGGGATTTTGTGGGACTGGGGGTCGTCTGCGTGCGACTTTCTGTGACTGGGGGTCGTCTGCGTGGGACATCCTGGGACTGTCTCCTGGGTGGGGTGTCGTCTGCGTGGGACTTTCTGGGACTGGGGGTCGTCTGCGTGGGTTTTTCTTGGACTGGGGGTCTTCTGCGTGGGAGTTTCTGGGACTGTCTCCCGGGTGGGGGTCGTCTGCGTGGGACTTTCTGGGACTGTCTCCTGACGGGGGTCGTCTGCATGGGACTTCCTAGGTCTGGGGGTCTTCTGCGTGGGACTTTCTGGGACTGGGGGTCGTCTGCGTCGGACTACTGGGACTGTCTCCTGGGTGTGTGGTCGTCTGCGTGGAACTTTCTGGGACTGTCTCCTGGGTGGGGGGCGTCTGCTTGGGACATTCTTGGACAGTCTCCTGGGTGGAAGGTTATCTGCGTGGTAATCTGGGACAGGCTCCTGGGTGGGGGTTCGTCTGCATGGGACTTTCTGGGACTGGGGGTCGTCTGCGTGGGTCTTTCTTGGATTCTCCTGGGTGAGGGGTCTTCTGCGTGGGACATTCTGAGACTGGAGGTCGTCTGCGTGGGTCTTTCTGAGACTGTATCCTGGGTGGGGGTTCGTCTGCGTGGGACTTTCTGGGAATGTCTCCTGCGTAGGGGGTCGTCTGCGTGGGACTTTCCGGGACTGGGTGTCGTCTGCGTGGGACTTTCTGGGACTGTCACCTGGGTGGGGGTCGTCTGTGTGTGACTTTCTGGGACTGGGGGTCGTCTGCGTGGGACTTTCTGTGACTGTCTCCTGGGTGGGGGGTCGTCTGCGTGGGACTTTCTGGGACTGTCTCCTGGATGGGGGGTCGTCTGCGTGGGACTTTCTGGGACTCTCTCCTCGGTGGGGGTCGTCTGCGTGGGATTTTCTGGGACTGTCTCCTGTCTGGGGGTCGTCTGCGTGGGACTTTCTTGGACTGGGGGTCGTCAGCTTGGGACTTTCTGGGACTGTCTACTGGGTGGGGGTCGTCTGCGTGGGATATCTAGGACTGTCTTCTGGGTGGGGGGTCGTCTTCATGGGACTTTCTGGGACTGGGGGTCTTTTGCGTGGGACTGTCTCCTGCGTGGGGGGTCGTCTGCGTGGGACTTTCAGGGACTGGGTGTCGTCTGCGTGGGACTTTCTGGGACTGTCTCCTGGGTGGTGGTCGCCTGCGTGGGACTTTCTGGGACTGAAGGTCGTCTGCGTGGGACTTCCTGGGACTGTCTCCTTGGTGGGGGGTCGTCTGCTGTGAATTTTCTGGGACTGTCTCCTGGGTGGGTGTTCGTCTGCGTGGGATTTTCTGGGATTGGGTGTCGTCTGCGTGGGACTTGCTTTGACACTCTCCTGTTTGGGGGTCGTCTGCGTGGGACTTTCTGGGACTGTCTGCTGGGTGGGGGGTCGTCTGCGTGGGATATCTAGGACTGTCTCCTGGGTGGGGTGTCGTCTGCATGGGACTTTCTGGGACTGGGGGTCGTCTGCATGGGTCTTTCTGGTACTGTCTCCTGGGTGCGGTGTCGTCTGCGTGGGATTTTGTGGGACTGGGGGTCGTCTGCATGGGACTTTCTGGGACTGGGGGTCGTCTGCGTGGGACTTCCTGGGACTGTCTCCTGGATGGGGGGTCGTCTGCGTGGGACTTTCTTGGACTGGGGGTCTTCTGCGTGGGACTTTCTGGGAGTGTCTCCTGGGTGGGTGTCGTCTGTTTGGAACTTTCTGGGACTGTCTCCTGGGTTGGGGTCGTCTGCGTGGGACGTTCAGGGACTGTCTCCTGACTGGGGTCGTCTGCATGGGACTTCCTAGGACTGGGGGTCGTCTGCGTCGGACTTTCTGGGACTGTCTCCTGGGTGTGTGGTCGTCTGCGTGGGACTTTCTGGGACTGTCTCCTGGGTGGGGGTCGTCTGCGTGGGACTTTCTGGGACTGTCTCCTGGGTGGAAGGTTGTCTGCGTGGGATATCTGGGACAGTCTCCTGGGTGGGGTGTCGTCTGCGTTGGACATTCTGGGACTGGGGGTCGTCTGCGTGGGTCTTTCTTGGACTCTCTCCTTGGTGGGGATTCGTCTGCGTGGGACTTTCTGGGAATGTCTCCTGGGTGGGGGTCTTCTGCGTGGGACTTTCTGGGACTGTCTCCTGGGTGGGGGGTCGTCTGCGTGGGATATCTGGGACTGTCTCCTGGGTGGGGGGGTCTTCTACATGGGACTTTCTGGGACTGGGGGTCGTCTACGTGAGTCTTTCTTGGACTCTCTCCTGGGTGGGGAGTCGTCTGCGTGGGACATTCCGTGACTGGGGGTGGTCTGCGAGGGTCTTTCTGAGATTGTCTTATGGGTGGGGGTTCGTCTGCGTGGGACTTTCTGGGAATGTCTCCTGCGTGGGGGGGTCGTCTGCGTGGGACTTTCAGGGACTGGGTGTCGTCTGCGCGGGACTGTCTCTTGTGTTGGGGCTCCTCTGCGTGGGACTTTCTGGGACTGCCTCCTGGGTGGGGGTCGTCTGCGTGGGATATCTAGGACTGTATACTGGGTGGGGATTCGTCTGCATGGGATTTTCTGGGACTGGGCGTCTTTTGCGTGGGACTTTCTGGGACTGTCTCCTGCGTTGGGGGTCGTCTGCGTGGGACTTTCTTGCACTGGGGGTCGTCTGCGTGGGACTTTCTGGGACTCTCTCCTGGATGGGGGGTCGTCTGCGTTGGATATCTAGGACTGTCTCCTGGGTGGGGTGTCGTCTGCATGGGACTTTCTGGGACAGGAGGTCGTCTGCATGGGTCTTTCTGGTACAGTCTCCTGGGTGCGTTGTCGTCTGCGTGGGATTTTGTGGGACTGGGGGTCGTCTGCGTGGGACTTTCTGGGACTGGGGGTCGTCTGCGTGGGACTTCCTGGGACTGTCTCCTGGGTGGGGGTTCGTCTGCGTGGGACTTTCTGTGACTGGGTGAACTCTGCGTGGGACTTTCTTGGACTGGGGGTCTTCTGCGTGGGATTTTCTGGTAGTGTCTCCTGGGTGGGGGTCGTCTGTTTGGAACTTTCTGGGACTGTCTCCTGGGTGGGGGTCTTCTGCGTGGGACTTTCTGGGACTGTCTCCTGAGTGGGTCCGTCTGCATGGGACTTTCTGGGACTGTCTCCTGGGTGGGGGTCGTCTGCGTGGGACTTTCTGGGACTGTCTCCTGGGTGGGGTGTCGTCTGCGTGGGATATCTGGGACTGTCTCCTGGGGGGGTTCTTCTTCATGGGACTTTCTGAGACTGGGGGTCGTCTACGTGAGTTTTTCTTGGACTCTCTCCTTGGTGGGGAGTCGTCTGCATGGGACATTCCGTGACTGGGGGTCGTCTGCGTGGGACTTTCTTGGATTGGGGGTCGTCTGCGTGGGACTTTCTGGGACTGTCTCCTGGGTGGGTGTTGTCTGCGTGGGACATTCTGGGACTGGGGGTCGTCTGCGTTGGACTTTATGGGACTGTCTCCTGGGTGGGGGTTGTCTGCGTGGGACTTTCTGGGACTGGGTGTCGTCTGCGTGGGACTTTCGGGGACTGGGGTTCGTCTGCGTGGTTCTTTCTGGGTCTGTCTCCTGTGTGGGGGTTCGTCTGCGTTGGACTTTCTGGGACTGTCTCATGCGTGGGGGGTCGTCTGCGTGGGACTTTCTGGAACTGTCTCCTGGGTGGGGGCTCGTATGCGTGGGACATTCTGAGACTGTCTCCTGGGTGGGGGTCGTCTTCGTGGGACTTTCTGGGACTGGGTGTCGTCTGCGTGGGACTTTCTGTGACTGTGGGTCGTCTGCGTTGGTCTTTCTGGGACTGTCTCCTGGGTGGGAGTCGTCTGCGTGGGACTTGCTGGGACTGGGGGCCGGCCGCGTGGGACTTTTTGGGAGTGGGGTTCGTCTGCGTGGGACTTTCTGGGACTGTCTCCTAGGTGGGAGGTCGTCTGTTTGGTACTTTCTGGGACTGTCTCTTGGGTGGGCGGGTCGTCTGCGTGGGACTTTCAGGGACTGGGTCTCGTCTGCGTGGGACTTTCTGGGACTGTCTACTGGGTGGGGTGTCTTCTGCCTGGTACTTTCTGGGACTGGCTCCTGGGTGGAAGGGTCGTCTTCGTGGGACTTTCTGGGACTGGCTCCTGGGTGGGTGTTCATCTGCGTGGGATTCTCTGGGACTGGGGGTCGTCTGCGTGGGACTTGCTGGGACACTCTTCTGTCTGGGGCTCGTCTGCGTGGGAATTTCTTGGACTGGGTGTCGTCTGCGTGGGACTTTCTGGGACTGTCTCCTGGGTGGGGGCTCCTCTGCGTTGGACTTTCTGGGACTGGGTGTCGTCTGCATGGGTCTTTCTGGGACAGGCTCCTGGGTGCGGTGTCGTCTGCGTGGGACTTTTTGGGACTGGGGGTCGTCTGTGTGGGACTTTCTGGGACTGTCTTTTGGCTGGGGGTTCGTCTGCGTGGGACTTTCTGGGACTGGGGTCGTCTGCGTGGGAGTTTCTGGGACTGTGGGTCTTTTGCGTGCGACTTTCTGGGACTGTCTCCTGGGGGGGTGTCTGTCTGGAACTTTCTGGGACTGTCTCCTGGGTGGGGGTCGTCTGCGTGGGAATTTCTGGGACTGTCTCCTGGGTGGGGGTCGTCTGCATGGGACTTCCTAGGACTGGGGGTCGTCTGTGTGGGACTTTCTGGGACTGGGGGTCGTCTGCGTGGGACTTTCTGGGACTGTCTCCTGGGTGGGGGGTCGTCTGCGTGGGACTTTCTGGGACTGTCTCCTGAGTGGGGGGTCGTCTGCGTGGGACATTCTGGGACTGTCTCCTGGGTGGGTGTTCGTCTGCGTGGGATTTACTTGGACTGGGGTCGTCTGCCTGGGACTTGCTGGGACACTCTCCTGTCTGGGGGTCGTCTGCGTGGGACTTTCTTGGACTGGGCGTCGTCTGCGTGGGACTTTCTGGGACTGTCTCCTGGGTGGGGGCTCGTCTGCGTGGGAATTTCTGAGTCTGTCTCCTGGGTGGGGGTCGTCAGCGTGGGTCTTTCTGTGACTGGGGGTCGTCTGCGTGGGACTTTCTGGGACTGTCTCCTGGGTGGGTGTTCGTGTGCGTGGGACTTTCTGTGACTGGGGGTGGTCTGCGTGGGATATATGGGTCTGTCTCCTGGGTGGGGGGTCGTCTGCATGGGACTTTCTGGGACTGGGGGTCGTCTGCGTCGGATATCTGGGTCTGTCTCCTGGATGGGGGGTCGTCTGCATGGGACTTTCTGGGACTGGGGGTCGTCTGCGTCGGATATCTGGGTCTGTCTCCTGGATGGGGGGTCGTCTGCATGGGACTTTCTGGGACTGGGCGTCGTCTGCGTGGGACTTTCTGGGACTGTCTCCTGGGTGGGGGCTCGTCTGCGTGGGAATTTCTGAGTCTGTCTCCTGGGTGGGGGTCGTCAGCGTGGGTCTTTCTGTGACTGGGGGTCGTCTGCGTGGGACTTTCTGGGACTGTCTCCTGGGTGGGTGTTCGTGTGCGTGGGACTTTCTGTGACTGGGGGTGGTCTGCGTGGGATATATGGGTCTGTCTCCTGGGTGGGGGGTCGTCTGCATGGGACTTTCTGGGACTGGGGGTCGTCTGCGTCGGATATCTGGGTCTGTCTCCTGGATGGGGGGTCGTCTGCATGGGACTTTCTGGGACTGGGTGTCGTCTGCGTGCGACTTTCTGGGATTGTCTCATGGGTTGGGGGTTCTTCTGCGTGCGTTTTGCTGGGACTGGGGGTCGTCTGCGTGGGACTTTTTGGGACTGTCTCCTGTCTGGAGGATCGTCTGCGTGGGACTTTCTGGGACTAGGGGGTCGTCTGCGTGGGACTTTCTGGGACTCGGGGTCGTCTGCGTTGAACTTTCTGGGACTGGGGGTCGTCTGCGTGGGACTTTCTGGGACTGTCTCCTGGGTGGGGTTCGTCTGCTTGGGACTTTGTGGGACTGGGGGTCGTCTGCGTGGGACTTTCTGGGAGTGGGTGTCGTCTGCGTGGGACTTTCTGGGACTGTCTCCTGGGTGGGGTGTCGTCTGTGTCGAAAAAACTTTTGTAATTATGGATAAGGCAAGAAATTTCCGACAATTGGACAGCAATATTTTGTGGATTCTATAAAGAGGAAAAATTAGAAATGCAGTCTTATTGTGCACACTGGAATTCGGACGCTGTAAATTGTCAGAGGACATACCGCGCACCTGGTGAAAGCTGTTCTTTTTACTATCTGAGCAAATGAATAATCCCTGTATACATAGACAAATCAAATAATTGCAGACAATTTGATACCCAATTTGAAAATATTTCTTTTACTGGAAAAAAGCAATAAACAAGCGAATTATGACTGATTTCCCAGTTTAGGGCCGCATGACAATTTCCGCAAATGAGCTAAGAAAAGTCACCATACCGTTGAATTTCGACTGAACTCTAATCAAGGTGTCGAAAAAACTTTTGTAATTATGGATGAGGTAAGCAATTCCCGACAATTGGACACCAATATTTTGTGGATTCTATAAAAAGGAAAAATTACAAATGCAGTTTTATAGTGCACACTGGAATTCGGACGATGTAAATTGTCAGACGACATACCGCACACATGGTGAAAGCTGTACTTTTTACTATCTGAGCAAATGAAAAATCTCTGTATATATAGATAAATCAAATAATTGCACACAATTTGATACCCATTTTGAAAATATTTCTTTTACTGGAAAAAAGTTATAAACAAGTGAAATATGACTTATTTCCCAGTTTAAGGCCGCATGACAATTTCCGCAAATGAGCTAACACAAGCCCCATACCGTTGAATTTCGCCTCGACTCTATTCAATGTGTCGAAAAAACTTTTGTAATTATGGCTAAGGCAAGAAACTCCCGACAATTGGACACCAATATTTTGTGGATTCTATAAAAAGGAAAAATTAGAAATGCAGTCTTATTGTGCACTCTGGAATTCGGGCGCTGTAAATTGTCAGACGACATACCGCGCACATGGTGAAAGCTGTACTTTTTGCTATCTGAGCAAATGAAAAATCCCTGTAAACATAGACAAATCAAATAATTGCACACAATTTGATACCCATTTTGAAAATATTTCTTTAATGGAAAAAGTTATAAACAAGTGAAATATGACTGATTTCCCTGTTTAGGGCTGCATAACAATTTCCGTAAATGAGCTAACACAAGCCCCATACCGTTGAATTTCGGCTCCACTCTATTCAAGGTGTCGAAAAACGTTTGAACTTATGGATAAGGTAAGAAATTCCCGACAATTGGACACCAACAGATCAGAGGCCATGCTGCTGGAGGTAGTCTAACATCTTACATTAGACGCTCAAATATGGACGGGAAACCAACAGATCAGAGGCCATGCTGCTGGACGTAGTTTATCTTTTTACATTAGACGCTCAAATATGCACCAGAAACCAACAGATCAGAATCATGGCTGCTGGATGTAGTGTATCATTTTACACAAACGCTCAAATATCGAACGAAAGCCAACTGGTCAGAGGCCATGCTGCTGGTCGTTGTCAAAAATATTACATTAGACGCTCAAATATGGACCGGAAACCAACAGATCAGAGGCCATGCTGCTGGACGTAGTTTATCTTTTTACATTAGACGCTCATATATGCACCAGAAACCAAGAGATCAGAAACAGGGCTGCTGGACGTAGTGTATCATCTTACACAAGACGCTCAAATATCGACCGGAAATCTACAGGTCAGAGGCCATGCTGCTGGAAGTAGTCTAAAATCTTACATTAGACGCTCAAATATGGAAATTAAACCAACAGATCAGACGCCATGCTGCTGGACGTACTTTATCTTTTTACATTAGACGCTCAAATATGCACCAGTAACCAAGAGATCAGAAACAGGGCTGCTGGACGTAGTGTATCATCTTACACAAGATGCTCAAATATGGACCGGAAGCCAGCAGGTCAGAGGCTATGCTGCTGGACGTAGTCTAAAATCTTATATTAGACGCTCAAATATGGACCGGAAACCAACAGATCAGAGGCCATGCTGCTGGACGTAGTATATCTTTTTACATTAGACGCTCAAATATGCACAAGATACCAAGAGATCAGAAACAGGGCTGCTGGACGTAGTGTATCATCTTACACAAGACGCTCAAATATGGACCTGAAGCGAACAGGTCAGAGGCAATGCGGCAGGACGTAGTCTAAAATCTTACATTGGACGCTCAAATATGGACCGGAATCCAACAGATCAGAGGCAATGCTGATGGACGTAGTGTATCATCTTACACAAGACGCTGAAATATCGACCGGAAGCCAAGAGGTCAGAGTCCATGCTGCTGGTCGTAGTCTAAAATCTTATATTAGAGGCTCAAATATGGACCGGAAACCAACAGATCAGGGGCCATGCTGCTGGACGTAGTTTATCTTTTACATTAGACGGTCAAATATGCACCAGAAACCAAGAGATCAGAAACAGGGCTGCTGGACGTTGTGTATCATATACACAAGACGATCAAATACGGACCGGAAACCAAGAGTTCAGAGGCCATGCTGCTGGACGTTGTCTAAAATCATACATTAGACAATCAAATATGGACCGGAAACCAACAGATCATAGGCCATGCTGCTGGACGTAGTTTATCTTTTTACATTAGACGGTCAAATATGCACCAGAAACCAACAGATCAGAATCATGGCTGCTAGACGTAGTGTATCATCTTACACAAGACGCTCAGATATGGTCCGGAAGCCAACAGGTCAGAGGCCATGCTGCTGGACGTAGTCTAAAATCTTACATTAGACGCTCAAATATGGACCGGAAACCAACAGATCAAAGGCCATGCTGCTGGTCGTAGTTTATCTTTTTACATTAGACGCTCAAATATGCACCAGAAACCAAGAGATCAGAAACAGGGCTGCTGGACGTAATGTATCATCTCACACAAGACGCTCAAATATGGACCGGAAGCCAACAGGTCAGAGGCTATGCTGCTGGATGTAGTCTAAAATCTTATATTAGACGCTCAAATATGGACCGGAAACCAACAGATGAGAGGCCATGCTGCGGGACGTAGTTTACCTTTTACATTAGACGCTCAAATATGGACCGAAATCCAACAGATCAGAGGCCATGCTGCTGGGCGTAGTTTCTCTTTTTACATTAGACGCTCAAATATGCACCAGAAACCAAGAGATCAGAAACAGAGCTGATGGAAGTAGTGTATCATCTTACACAAGACGCTCAAATATGGACCGGAAGCCAACAGCTCAGAAGCTATGCTGCTGGACGTAGTCTAAAATCTTATATTAGACGCTCAAATATGCACCAGAAACCAAGAGTTCAGAAACAGGGCTGCTGGACGTAGTGTATCATCTTACACAAGACGCTCAAATATCGACCGGAAACATACAGGTCAGAGGCCATGCTGCTGGACGTAGTCTAAAATCTTACATTAGACGCACAAATATGGACCGGAAACCAACAGATCAGAGGCCATGCTGTTGGTCGTAGTTTATCTTTTTACATTAGACGCTCAAATATGCAACAGAAACCAACAGATCAGAATCATGGCTGCTAGACGTAGTGTATCATCTTACACAAGACGCTCAGATATGGTCCGGAAGCCAACAGGTCAGAGGCCATGCTGCTGGACGTACTTCATCTTTTTACATTAGACGCTCAAATATGCACCAGAAACCGAGTGATCATAAACAGGGCTGCTGGACGTAGTGTATCATCTTACACAAAAATGCTCAAATATGGACCGGAAGCCAACAGGTCAGAGGCTATGCTGCTGGACGTAGTCTAAAATCTTATATTAGACGCTCAAATATGGTCCGGAAACCAACAGATCAGAGGCCATGCTGCTGGACGTAGTTTATCTTTTTACATTAGACGCTCAAATATGCACCAGAAACCAACAGATCAGAATCATGGCTGCTGGACGTAGTGTATCATCTTACACAAGACGCTCAAATTATGGACCGGAAGCCAAGAGGTCAGAGTCCATGCTGCTGGTCGTAGTCTAAAATCTTACATTAGAGTCTCAAATATGGACCGGAAACCAACAGATCAGAGGCCATGCTGCTGGACGTAGTTTATCTTTTACATTAGACGGTCAAATATGCACCAGAAACCAAGAGATCAGAAACAGGGCTGCTGGACGTTGTGTATCATATAGACAAGACGCTCAAATACGGACCGGAAACCAAGAGTTCAGAGGCCATGCTGCTGGACGTAGTCTAAAATCTTACATTAGACGCTCAAATATGGACCGGAAACCAACAGATCAGAGGCCATGCTGCTGGTCGTAGTTTATCTTTTTACATTAGACGCTCAAATATGCAACAGAAACCTACAGATCAGAATCATGGCTGCTAGACGTAGCGTATCATCTTACACAAGACGCTCAGATATGGTCCGGAAGCCAACAGGTCAGAGGCCATGCTGCTGGACGTAGTCTAAAATCTTACATTAGACGCTCAAATATGGACCGGAAACCATCAGATCACAGGCTATTCTGCTGGACGTAGTTTATCTTTTTACATTAGACGCTCAAATATGCACCAGAAACCAAGAGATCAGAAACAGAGCTGATGGGCGTAGTGTATCATCTTACACAAGACGCTCAAATATGGACCGGAAGCCAACAGATCAGAGGCCATGCTGCTGGACGTAGTTTATCTTTTTACATTAGACGCTCAAATATGCACCAGAAACCAAGAGATCAGAAACAGGGCTGCTGGACGTAGTGTATCATCTTACACAAGACGCTCAGATATGGACCGGAAGCCAACAGGTCAGAGGCCATGCTGCTGGACGTAGTCTAAAATCTTACATTAGACGCTCAAATATGGACCGGAAACCAAAAGATCAGAGGCCATTCTGCTGGTCGTAGTTTATCATTTTACATTAGACGCTCAAATATGAACCAGAAACCAAGAGATCAGAAACAGGGCTGCTGGACGTAGTGTATCATCTTACGCAAGATGCTCAAATATGGACCGGAAGCCAACAGGTCAGAGGCTATGCTGCTGGACGTAGTCTAATATCTTATATTAGAAGCTCAAATATGCACCAGAAACCAAGAGATCAGAAACGGGGCTGCTAGACGTAGTGTATCATCTTACACAAGACGCTCAGATATGGTCCGGAAGCCAACAGGTCAGAGGCCATGCTGCTGGACGAACACTAAAATCTTACATTAGACGCTCAAATATGGACCGGAAACCAACAGATCAGAGGCCATTCTGCTGGACGTAGTTTATCTTTTTACATTAGACGCTCAAATATGCACCAGAAACCAAGAGATCAGAAACAGAGCTGATGGAAGTAGTGTATCATCTTACACAAGACGCTCAAATATGGACCGGAAGCCAACAGGTCAGAGGCTATGCTGCTGGACGTAGTCTAAAATCTTATATTAGACGATCAAATATGGACCGGAAACCAACAGATCAGAGGCCCTGCTGCTGGACGTAGTATATCTTTTTACATTAGACGCTCAAATATGCACCAGAAACCAAGAGATCAGAAACAGGTCTGCTGGACGTAGTGTATCATCTTACACAAGACGCTCAAATATTGACCGGAAGCCAACAGGTCAGAGGCCATGCTGCTGGACGTAATCTAAAATCTTACATTAGACGCTCAAATATGGACCGGAAACCAACAGATCAGAGGCCATGCTGCTGGACGTAGTTTATCTTTTTACATTAGACGCTCAAATATGCACCAGAAACCAACAGATCAGATTCATTGCTGCTAGACGTAGTGTATCATCTTACACAAGACGCTCAAATATGGACCGGAAGCCAACAGGTCAAAGGCTATGCTGCTGGACGTAGTCTAAAATCTTATATTAGACGCTCAAATATAGACCGGAAACCAACAGATCAGAGGCCATGGTTGTAGTATATCTTTACATTAGACGCTCAAATATGCAACAGAAACCAACAGATCAGAATCATGGCTGCTAGACGTAGTGTATCATCTTACACAAGACGCTCAGATATGGTCCGGAAGCCAACAGGTCAGAGGCCATGCTGCTGGACGTACTTCATCTTTTTACTTTATACGCTCAAATATGCACCAGAAAACAAGAGATCAGAAACAGGTCTGCTGGACGTAGTGTATCATCTTACAGAAGACGCTCAAATATGGACCGGAAGCCAACAGGTCAGAGGCCATGCTGCTGGACGTAGATTAACTTTTTGCATTAGACGCTCATATATGCACCAGAAACCAAGAGATCAGAAACAGGGCTGCTGGACGTTGTGTATCATATACACAAGACGCACAAATACGGACCGGAAACCAACAGATCAGAGGCCATGCTGCTGGGCGTAGTTTATCTTTTTACATTAGACGCTCAAATATGCACCAGAAACCAACAGATCAGAATCATGGCTGCTAGACGTAGTGTATCATCTTACACAAGACGCTCAGATATGGTCCGGAAGCCAACTGGTCAGAGGCCATGCTGCTGGGCGTAGGCTAAAATGTTACATTAGACGCTCAAATATGGATCGGAAACCAACAGATCAGAGGCCATGCTGCTGGGCGTAGTTCATCTTTTTACATTAGACGCTCAAATATGCACAGGAAACCAAGAGATCAGAAAGAGGGCTGCTGGACGTAGTGTATCATCTTACATAAGACGCTCAAATATGGTCCGGAAACCAACAGATCAGAGGCCATGCTGCTGGACGTAGTTTACCTTTTACATTAAACGCTCAAATATGGACCGGAATCCAACAGATCAGAGGCCATGCTGCTGGACGTAGTTTCTCTTTTTACATTAGACGCTCAAATATGCATCAGAAACCAACAGATCAGAATCATCGCTGCTGGACGTAGTGTATCATCTTACACAAGACGCTCAAATATCGACCGGAAACATACAGGTCAGAGGCCATGCTGCTGGACGTAGTCTAAAATCTTACATTAGACTCTCAAATATGGACCGGAATCCAGCAGATCAGAGCCCATGCTGCTGGACGTAGTTTATCTTTTTACATTAGACGCTCAAATATGCAACAGAAACCAACAGATCAGAATCATGGCTGCTAGACTTAGTGTATCATCTTATACAAGACGCTCAGATATGGTCCGGAAGCCAACAGGTCAGAGGCCATGCTGCTGGACGTACTTCATCTTTTTACATTAGACGCTCAAATATGCACCAGAAACCGAGTGATCAGAAACAGGGCTGCTGGACGTTGTGTATCATATAGACAAGACGCTCAAATACGGACCGGAAACCAAGAGTTCAGAGGCCATGCTGCTGGACGTAGTCTAAAATCTTACATTAGACGCTCAAATATGGACCGGAAACCAACAGATCACAGGCCATTCTGCTGGACGTAGTTTATCTTTTTACATTAGACGCTCAAATATGCACCAGAAACCAAGAGATCAGAAACAGGGCTGCTGGATGTAGTGTATCATCTTACACAAGACGCTCAAATATGGACCGGAAGCCAAGAGGTCAGAGTCCATACTGCTGGTCGTAGTCTAAAATCTTACATTAGAGGCTCAAATATGGACCGGAAACCAACAGATCAGAGGCCATGCTGCTGGGCGTAGTGTATCTTTTTTCATTAGACGCTCAAATATGCACGAGAAATCACGAGATCAGAAACAGGGCTGCTGGATGTAGTGTATCATCTTACACAAGACGCTCAAATATGGACAGGAAGCCAACAGGTCAGAGGCTATGCTGCTGGACCTAGTCTAAAATCTTATATTAGATTCTCAAATATGCACCAGAAACCAATAGATCAGAATGATGGCTGCTGGACATAGTGTATCATCTTACACAAGACGCACAAATATGAACCGGAAGCCAAGAGGTCAGAGTCCATGCTGCTGGACGTAGTCTAAAATCTTACATTAGACGCTCAAATACTAACCGGAAACCAACAGATCAGAGGCCATGCTGCTGGTCGTAGTTTATCTTTTTACATTAGACGCTCAAATATACACCAGAAACCAAGAGATCAGAAACAGGGCTGCTGGACGTAGTGTATCATCTTACACAAGATGCTCAAATATGGACCGGAAGCCAACAGGTCAGAGGCTATGCTGCTGGACGTAGTCTAAAATCTTATATTAGACGCTCAAATATGCACCAGAAACCAAGAGATCAGAAACAGGGCTGCTGGATGTAGTGTATCATCTTACACAAGACGCTCAAATATGGACCGGAAGCCAACAGGTCAGAGGCTATGCTGCTGGACGTAGTCTAAAATCTTATATTAGACGCTCAAATATGGACCGAAAACCAACAGATCAGCGGCCATGCTGCTGGACGTAGTATATCTTTTTACATTAGACGCTCAAATATGCACCAGAAACCAAGAGATCAGAAACAGGGCTGCTGGACGTAGTGTATCATCTTACACAAGACGCTCAAATATGGACCGGAAGCCAAAAGGTCAGAGGCTATGCTGATGGACGTAGTCTAAAATCTTATATTAGACGCTCAAATATGGACCGGAAACCAACAGATCAGAGGCCATGCTGCTGGTTGTAGTATATCTTTACATTAGACGCTCAAATATGCACCAGAAACCAACAGATCAGAATCATGGCTGCTGGACGTAGTGTATCATCTTACACAAGACGGTCAAATATGGACCTGAAGCCAACAGGTCAGAGGCCATGCTGCTGGACGTAGTCTAAAATCTTACATTAGACGCTCAAATATGGACCGGAAACCAACAGATCAGAGGCCATGCTGCTGGACGTAGATTATCTTTTTACATTAGACGCTCAAATATGCACCATAAACCAAGAGATCAGAAACAGGGCTGCTGGACGTTGTGTATCATATAGACAAGACGCTCAAATACGGACCGGAAACCAAGAGTTCAGAGGCCATGCTGCTGGACGTATTCTAAAATCTTACATTAGACGCTCAAATATGGACCGGAAACCAACAGATCACAAGCCATTCTGCTGGACGTAGTTTATCTTTTTACATTAGACGCTCAAATATGCACCAGAAACCAAGAGATCAGAAACAGGGCTGCTGGGCCTAGTGTATCATCTTACACAAGACGCTCAAATATGGACCGGAAGCCAAGAGGTCAGAGTCCATGCTGCTGGTCGTAGTCTAAAATCTTACATTAGAGGCTCAAATATGGAACGGAAACCAACAGATCAGAGGCCATGCTGCTGGGCGTTGTGTATTTTTTTTCATTAGACGCTCAAATATGCACGAGAAATCACGAGATCAGTAACAGGTCTGCTGGATGTATTGTATCATCTTACACAAGACGCTCAAATATGGACCGGAAGCGAACAGGTCAGAGGCTATGCTGCTGGATGTAGTCGAAAATCTTATATTAGATTCTCAAATATGCACCAGAAACCAATAGATCAGAATCATGGCTGCTGGACATAGTGTATCATCTTACACAAGACGCACAAATATGAACCGGAAGCCAAGAGGTCAGAGTCCATGCTGCTGGACGTAGTCTAAAATCTTACATTAGACGCTCAAATACTAACCGGAAACCAACAGATCAGAGGCCATGCTGCTGGTCGTAGTTTATCTTTTTACATTAGACGCTCAAATATGCGCCAGAAACCAAGAGATCAGAAACAGGGCTGCTGGACGTAGTGTATCATCTTACACAAGATGCTCAAATATGGACCGGAAGCCAACAGGTCAGAGGCTATGCTGCTGGACGTAGTCTAAAATCTTATATTAGACGCTCAAATATGGACCTGTTTCTGATCTGTTGGTTTCTGGTGCATATTTAACCGTCTAATGTAAAAGATAAACTACGTCCAGCAGCATGGCCTCTGATCTGGTGGTTTCCGGTCCATATTTGAGCATCTAATGCAAGATTTTAGACTACGCCCAGCAGCATGGACTCTGACCTCTTGGCTTACGTCCAGCAGCCCTGTCTCTGATCTGTTGGTTTCTGGTGCATATTTGAGCGTCTAATGTAAAAAGATAAACTACGTCCAGCAGCATGGCCTCTGATCTGTTTGTTTCCGATCCATATTTGAGCGTCTAATGTAAGATTTTAGATTACCTCCAGCAGCATGGCCTCTGACCTGTTGGCTTCCGGTCCATATTTGAGCCTCTTGTGTAAGATGATACACTACGTCCAGCAGCCCTGATTCTGATCTCTTGGTCTCTGGTGCATATTTGAGCGTTTAATGTAAAAAGATAAACTACGTCCAGCAGCATGGCCTATGACCTGTTGGTTTCTGGTGCATATTTGAGCGTCTAATGTTAAAAGATAAAGTACGTCCAGCAGCATAGCCGCTGATCTGTTGGTTTAACCTCCATATTTGAGCATCTAATGTAAGATTTTAGACTACGTCCAGCAGCATGGCCTCTGACCTGTAGGTTTCCGGTCGATATTTGAGCGTCTTGTGTAAGATGATACACTACGTCCAGCAGCGATGATTCTGATCTGTTGGTTTCTGGTGCATATTTGAGCCTCTAATGTAAAAAGATAAACTACGTCCAGCAGCATGGCCTCTGATCTGTTGGTTTCCGGTCCATATTTGAGCGTCTAATGTAAGATATTACACTACGTCCAGCAGCATGGCCTCTGACCTCTTGGCTTCCGGTCAATATTTGAGCGTCTTGTGTAAGATGATATACAACGTCCAGCAGCCCTGTTTCTGATCTCTTGGTTTCTGGTGCATATTTGAGCGTCTAATGTAAAAAGATATACTACGTCCAGCAGCATGGCCTCTGATCTGTTGGTTTCCGGTCCATATTTGAGCGTCTAATGTAAGATTTTAGACTACGTCCTGCAGCACGGCCTCTGACCTGTTGGCTTCCGGTCCATATTTGACCGTTTTGTGTAAGATTATACACTACGTCCAGCAGCCCTGTTTCTGATCTCTTGGTTTCTGATGCATATTTGAGCGTCTAATGTAAAAAGATAAACTACGTCCTGCAGCATGGCCTCTGTCCTGTTGGTTTTCGATCCATATATGAGCGGCTAATGTACGATTTTAGAATACGTCCAGCAGCATGTCCTCTGACCTGTTGGCTTCCGGTCCATATTTGAGCGTTTTGTGTGAGGTGATACACTACGTCCAGCAGACCTGTTTCTGATCTCTTGGTTTCTGGTGCATATTTGAGCGTCTAATGTTAAAAGATAAAGTACGTCCAGCAGCATGGCCTCTGATCTGTTGGTTTCCCGTCCATATCTGAGCGTCTGATGTAAGATTTTAGACTACGTCCAGCAGCATGGCCGTTGTTCTGTTGGTTTCCGGTCCATATTTGAGCCTCCATTGTAAGATCTTAGACTACGTCCAGCAGCATGGCCTCTGACCTGTAGGGTTCCGGTCGATATTTGAGTGTCTTGTGTAAGATGATACACTACGTCCAGCAGCCATGATTCTGATCTGTTGGTTTCTGGTGCATATTTGAGCGTCTAATGGAAAAAGATAAACTACGTCCAGCAGCATGGCCTCTGACCTGTTGTTTTTCGATCCATATTTGAGCGGCTAATGTAAGATTTTAGACTACAACCAGCAGCATAGCCTCTGACCTGTTGGCTTCCGGTCCATATTTGAGCGTCTTGTGTAAGATGATACACTACGTCCAGCAGCCCCGTTTCTGATCTGTTGGTTTCTGTTGCATACTTGAGCGTCTAATGTAAAAAGATAAACTACGACCAGCAGCATGTCCTCTGATCTGTTGTTTTCCGGTCAACATTTAAGCGTCTAATGTAAGATGTTAGACTACGTCCAGTAGCATGGCCTCTGACCTGTTGGCTTACGGTTCATATTTGAACGTCTTGTGTAAGATGAAACACTACGTCCAGTAGCCCTGTTTGTGTTTTCTTGGTTTATGGTGCATATTTGAACGTCTAATGTAAAAAGATAACATACGTCGAGCAGCATGGCCTCTGATCTATTGGTTTCTGGTCCATATTTGAGTGTCTAATGTAAGATTTTAGACTACGACCAGCAGCATAGCCTCTGACCTGTTGGCTTCCGGTCCATATTTGAGCGTCTTGTGTAAGATGATACACTACGTCCAGCAGCCCTGTTTCTGATATCTTGGTTTCTGGTGCATATTTAGCGTCTAATGTAAAAAGATAAACTACGTCCAGCAGCATGGCCTCTGATCTGTTGGTTTCCGGTCAATATTTGAGCGTCTAATGTAATATTTTTGACTACGACCAGCAGCATGGCCTCTGACCAGTTGGCTTTCGTTCGATATTTGAGCGTTTGTGTAAAATGATACACCACGTCCAGCAGCCATGATTCTGGTCTCCTGGTTTCTCGTGCATATTTGAGCGTCTAATGTAAAAAGATCAACTACGCCCAGCAGCATGGCCTTTGTCCTGTTGGTTTCCGGTCCATATTTGAGCCTCCAATGTAAGATCTTAGACTACGTCCAGCAGCATGGCCTCTGACCTGTTAGCTTCCGGTCCATATTTGAGCGTCTTGTGTGAGATGATACACTACGTCCAGCAGCCATGATTCTGATCTGTTGGTTTATGGCGCATATTTGAGCGTCTAATGTAAAAAGATGAACTACGGCCAGCAGCATGGCCTCTGATCTGTTGGTTTCCCGTCCATATTTGAGCGTCTAATGTAAGATGTTAGACTACGTCCAGCAGCATGGCCTCTGATCTGTTGGTGTCCAATTGTCGGGAATTTCTTACCTTATCCATAAGTTCAAACGTTTTTCGACACCTTGAATAGAGTGGAGCCGAAATTCAACGGTATGGGGCTTGTGTTAGCTCATTTACGGAAATTGTTATGCAGCCCTAAACAGGGAAATCAGTCATATTTCACTTGTTTATAACTTTTTCCATTAAAGAAATATTTTTCGTCCGAATTCCAGTGTGCACAATAAGACTGCATTTCTAATTTTTCCCCTTTATAGAATCCACAAAATATTGCTGTCCAATTGTCGGGAAATTCTTACCTTATCCCTAATTAAAGAAGTTTTTTCGACATCTTGAATAGAGTCGAGGCGTAATTCAACGGTATGGGGACCTGTGTTAGCTCATTTTCGGAAATTGTCATGCGGCCCTAAACTGGGAAATCAGTCATATCCACTTGTTCATAACTTTTTTCCAGTAAAATAAAATATTTTCAAAATGAATATCAGATGGTGTGCAATTATTTGATTGGTCTATGTATGCAGGGATTTTATATTTGGTCAGATAGTAAAAAGGACAGCTTTCACCAGGTGCGCGGTATGTCGTCTGACAATTTACAGTTTCCGAATTCCAGTGTGAACAATAAGACTGCATTTCTAATTTTTCCTTTTTAAAGAATCCTCAAAATATTGTTTTCCAATTGTCGGGAATTTTTTGCCTTATCCATGATTACACAAGTTTTTTCGACACATTGAATAGAGTCGAGGCGAAATTCAACGTTATGGGGAATTGTGTTAGCTCATTTGCGGAAATTCTCATGCGGCCCTAAACTGGGAAATCAGTCATATTTCACTTGTTTATAACTTTTATCAAGTAAAAGAAATATTTTCAAAATGGGTATCAAATTGTGTGCAATTATTTGATTTGTCTATGTATACAGGGATTTTTCATTTACTCAGATAGCAAAAAGTACAGCTTTCAGCATGTGCGCGGTAAGTCGTCAGACAATTTACAGCGTCCGATTTCCAGTGTGCACAATAAGACTGCATTTCTAATTTTTCTATTTTATCGAATCCACAAAATATTGGTGTCCAATTGTCGGGAATTTCTTACCTTATCCATAATTACAAAAATTTTCGACACGTTGAATAGAGTCGAGGCGAAATTCTACGGTTTGGGGACTTGTGTTAGCTTATATGGGGAAATTGTCATGCGGCCCTAAACTGGGAAATCAGTCATATTTCACTTGTTTATAAATTTTTCCAGTAAAAGAAATATTTTCAAAATGGGTATAAAATTGTGTACAATTATTTGATTTGTCTATGTTTACAGGGATTTTTCATTTGCTCAGATAGTAAAAAGGACAGCTTTCACCATGTGCGCCGTATGTCGTCTGACAATTTACAGCGTCCGAATTCCAGTGTGCACAATAAGACTGCATTTCTAATTTTTCCTTTCTATCGAATCCACAAAATATTGGCGTCCAATTGTCGAGAATTTCTTACCTTATCCATAATTACAAAAGTTCTTCGACACGTTGAATAGAGTCGAGGCGAAATTCAACGGTATGGGGACTTGTGTTAGCTCATTTGCGGAAATTGTCACGCGACCCTAAACTGTGAAATCAGTCATATTTCACTTGTTTATAACTTTTTTCCAGTAAAAGAAATATTTTCAAAATGTGTATCAAATTGTGTGCAATTATTTGATTTGTCTGTGTATACAGTGATATTTCATTTGCTCAGATAGTAAAAAATACAGCTGTCACCATGTGTTCGGTATGTCGTCTGACAATTTACAGCGACCAGTGTGCACAATAAGAATGCATTTCTAATTTTTCCTTTTTATAGAATCCACAAAATATTGGTGTCCAATTGTCGGAAATTTCTTGCCTTATCCATAATTACAAAAGTTTTTTCGACACAGACGACCCCCCACCCAGGAGACAGTCCCAGAAAGTCCCACGCAGACGACACCCACTCCCAGAAAGTCCCACGCAGACGACCCCCAGTCCCACAAAGTCCCAAGCAGACGACCCCTCACCCAGGAGACAGTCCCAGAAAGTCCCACGCAGACGACCCCCAGTCCCAGAAAGTTCAACGCAGACGACACCGAGTCCCAGAAAGTCCCACGCAGACGACCCCCTAGTCCCAAAAAGTCCCACGCAGACGACCCCCAGTCCCAGCAAGTCGCACGCAGACGACCCCCCCAACCCAGGAGACAATCCCAGCAAGTCGCACGCAGACGACCCCCAGTCCCAGAAAGTCCCATGCAGACGACCCCCACCCAGGAGACAGACCCAGATATCCCACGCAGACGACCCCCAGTCCCAGAAAGTCCCATGCAGACGACCCCCCACCCAGGAGACAGACCCATATATCCCAAGCAGACAACCCCCAGTCACAGAAAGTCCCCCGCACACGAACACCCACCCAGGAGACAGTCCCAGAAAGTCCCACGCAGACGACCCCCAGTCACAGAAAGACCCACGCTGACGACCCCCACCCAGGAGACAGACTCAGAAATTCCCACGCAGACGAGCCCCCACCCAGGAGACAGTCCCAGAAAGTCCCACGCAGACGAACCCCCACGCATGAGACAGTCCCAGAAAGTCCAACGCAGACGAACCCCCACCCAGTAGACAGTCCCAGAAAGACCCACGCAGACGACACCCAGTCCCAGAAAGTCCCACACAGACGACTCCCAGACCTAGGAAGTCCCATGCAGAAGACCCCCACCCAGGAGACAGTCCAAGAAAGTCCTAAACAGACAACACCCCACCCAGGAGACAGTCCCAGAAATCCCACGCAGACGATCCCCCACCCAGGAGACAGTCCAAGAAAGTCCCTTGCAGACGACGCCCAGTCCAAGTAAGTCCCACGCAGACGAACCCCAGACAGGAGAGTGTCCCAGCAAGTCCCAGGCAGACGACCCCCAGTCCCAGTAAATCCCACGCAGACGAACACCCACCCAGGAGACAGTCCCAGAAAGTCCCACGCAGATGACCGCCCACCCAGGAGACAGTCCCAGAAAGTCCCACGCAGACGAACCCCAGTCCCAGAAAGTCCCATGCAGACGACCCCCACCCAGGAGACAGTCCCAGAAAGACCCACGCAGACGAACCCCCACACAGGAGACAGTCCCAGAAAGTCCCATGCAGAAAACGCCCAGTCCCAGAAAGTCCCACGCAGACGACCCCCAAACCAGGGACAGTACAAGAAAGTCCCACGCAGACGATCACCAGTCCCAGAATGTCCCACGCAGACCAGTCACAGTCCAAGAAAGTCCCATGCAGACGACCCCCCACCCATGAGACAGTCCCAGAAAGACCCAAACTGACGACCCCCCACCCAGGAGACAGTCCCAGAAAGTCATACGCAGACGACCCCCAGTCCCAGAAAGTCCCATGCAGACGACCCCCCACCCAGGAGACAGTCCCAGAACGTCCCAAGCAGACGACCCCCACCCAGGAGACAGTCCCAGAAAGTCCCACGTTGACAACCCACAGTCCCAGAAAGTCCCACGCAGACGACCCCCAGTCCCACAATGTCTTACGCAGACGACACCCCCACCCAGGGGACAGTCCCAGAAAGTCCCACGCATACGACCCCCATCCATGAGACCGTCTCAGAAATTCCCACGCAGACGACCCCTAGTCCCAGAAAGTCCCACGCAGACGACCCCCAGTCCCAGAAAGTCCCACGAAGACGAACCCCCACCCAGGAGACAGACCCAGAAAGTCCCACGCAGACGACACCCCACCCAGGAGACAATCCCAGAAAGACCCACCAGACGGACCCCTGTCTCAGAAAGTCCCACGCAGACGACTCCCCACCCAGGAGACAGTCCCAGAAAGACCCACGAAGACGACACCCAGTCCCAGAAAGTCCCACGCAGACGAGTCACAGTCCCATAAAGTCCCACGTAGACGACCCCCCACCCAGGAGACAGTCCCAGAAAGTTCCACGGAGACGACTCCCAGTCCCACAAAGTCCCACGCAGACGATCCCCAGTCCAAGAAAGTCCAACGCAGACGACCCCCAGTCCCAGAAAGTCCCATGCAGACGACCCCCCACCCCGGAGACAGTCCCAGAACGTCCCACGTAGACGACCCCCACCCAGGAGACAGTCCCAGAAATTCCCACGCAGACGAACCCCCACCCCATCAGCAATCTCAGGCTGCTGCAAGCCGAATTCTCCTGACTCTTTTGTGAAAATTGCCTTACAAGCAATCCGAGGCGTCTACGAGCCGACTTCTCTTGTCTCTTTTGTGAAAATTGCCTTAAAAGCAATCTCAGGCTGCTACAAAACGACATCTTTTGTCTCTTTTTTAAAAACTGCCTTACAATCAATATCAGCCAGCTACAAGCCGAATACGCCTGGCTATTTTGTGAAACAGCCTTTCAAGCAATCTCAGGCCTCTACAAATCGACATATGCTGGCTCTTTTGTTACAACTGCCTTACAAGCAATCTCAGCCTTCAGTAATATGAATTATCCTGGCTTTGGTGCGAATTGTCTTACAAGCAATCCCAGGCGGCTACGAGCCGATTTCTCGTGGCGCTTTTATGGCAACTGCCTTACATGAAATCTCAGGCTGACACAAGCCGAATTCTCATTGCGCTTTTGTGACAACTGCCTTACAAGAAATGTCAGGCTGCTACGAGCCGACTTCTCTTGGCTCTTTTGTGAAAACTGCCTTACAAGTAATCTCAGGCTGCTACAAGCCGAATTCGCCATGCGCTTTTGTGACAACTGCCTTACAAGCAATGTCAGGTTGCTACCAGCCGACTTCTCTTGGCTCTTTTGTGAAAGCTGCCTTACAAGTAATATCAGGCCGCTACAAATCGACATCTCCTGTCTCTTTTGTGAAAACTGCCTTACAAGAAATCTCACGCTGCTACAAGCCGAATTCTCCTGGTTCTATTGTGACGACTGCCTAACAAGCAATCTCAGGTTGCAGCAATCCCAAGTCTCCTGGCTTTTTGTGCCAATTGACTTACAACCAATCCCAGGCAGCTACGAGCCGATTTCTGCTGGCTCATTTGTGGCAACTGCCTTACAAGCAATCTCATGCTCCAGCAAGCCGAATTCTCCTGGCTCTTTTGTGCAAATTGCCTTACAAGCAATCCCAGGCGTCTACGAGGCAACTTCTCTTGTCCGTTTTTTAAAAACTGCCTTAAAAGCAATCTTTGATTGCTACAAAACGACATCTTTTGTCTCTTTTTTAAAAACTGCCTTACAATCAATCTCAGCCTGCTACAAGCCGAATACGCATGGCTCTTTTGTGAAACTGCCTTACAAGCAATCTCAGGCTGCCGCTAGTCCAATTTTCCTGACTTTTTGTGCCAATTGAATTACAAGCAATCCCAGTCTGCTATGAGCCGATTTCTCCTGGCTCTTTTGTGGCAACTGCCTTTCAAGAAATCTCAGGCTGCTACAAGCCGAATTCTCCTGGCGCTTTTGTGACAACTGCCTTACAAGCAATGTCAGGCTGCTACGAGCCGTCTTCTCTTGGCTCTTTTGTGAAAACTGCCTTAAAAGCAATGTCAGGCTGCTACGAGCCGACTTCTCCTGGGTATTTTGTGGCCACTGCCTTACAAGTAATCTCAGGCTGCTACAAGCCGAATTCTCCTGGCGCTTTTGTGACAACTGCCTTACAAGCAATGTCAGGCTGCTACGAGCCGACTTCTCATGGCTCTTTTGTGAAAACTGCCTTACAAGCAATGTCAGGCTGCTACGAGCCGACTTCCCTTGCTCTTTTGTGAAAACTGCCTTACAATTAATATCAGGCCGCTACAAATCGACATCTCCTGTCTCATTTGTGACAACTGCCTTACAAGTAATATCAAGCTGCTACAAAACGACATCTCCTGTCTCTTTTGTTAAACTGCCGTACAAGCAATCTCAGGCTGATACAAGCCGAATACGCCTGGCTCTTTTGTGAAACTGCCTTGCAATCAATCTCAGGCCGCTACAAATCGACATCTCCTGTCTCTTTTGTGAAAACTGCCTTACAAGCAATCTCAGGCTGCAGCCAGGACAGTTCTCCTGACGTTTTGTGCCAATTGCCTTAAAAGCAATCCCAGGCGGCTACATGCCGATTTCTCCTGGCTCTTTTGTGGTAACTGCCTTACAGGCAATCTCAGGCTGCTACAAGCCGAATTCTCCTGGTTCTATTGTGACAACTGCCTTAAAAACAATCTCAGGCTGCAGCAATCTCAATTCTCCAAGATTTTATTGCCAATTTCCTTACAAGAAATCCCAGGCGGCTACGAGCCGATTTCTCCTGGCCCTTTTGTGGCAACTGCCTTACAATAAATCTCATGCTGCTACAAGCCGAATTCTCCTGGCACTTTTGTGACACCTGCCTTACAAGGAATGTCAGGCTGCTACAAATCGACATATCCTGGCTCATTTGTGACAACTGCAAAACAAGCAATCTCAGGCTGCTGCAAGCCGAATTCTCCTGGCTCTTTTGTGCAATTTGCCTTACAAGCAATCCCAGGCGTCTACGAACCGACTTCTCTTGTCTCTTTTGTGAAATCTGCCTTAAAAGCAATCTCAGGCTACTACAAACGACATCTCCTGTTTCTTTTTTTTAAACTGCCTTACAAGCAATCTCAGCCTGCTACAAATCGCATGGCTCTTTTGTGAAACTGCCTTACAAGAATCTCAGGCCGCTACAAATCGACATATGCTGGCTCTTTTGTTACAACTACCTTACAAGCATTCTCAGGCTGCAGCAATATGAATTCCTTTGGCTTTTTGTGCGAATTGTCTTACAAGCAATCCCAGGCGACTACGAGCCGTTTTCTCCTGGCCCTTTTGTGGCAACTGCCTTACAAGAAATGTCAGGCTGCTATGAGACGACTTCTCTTGGCTCTTTTGTGAAAACTGCCTTACAAGTAATATCAGGGTGCTACAAGACGACATCTCCTCTCTCTTTTGTGAAACTGCCTTACAAGCAATCTCAGGCCGCTACAAGCCGAATACGCCTGGCTCATTTGTGAAATTGCATTGCAAGAAATATCAGGCTGCTACAAATCGTCATCTCCTTCTCTTTTGTGACAACTGCCTTACAAGCAATCTCAGTCTGCCGCCAGCACAGTTCTCCTGACTTTTTGTGCCAATTGCCTTAAAAGCAATCCCAGGCGGCTAAGTGCCGATTTCTCCTGGCTCTTTTGTGGTAACTGCCTTACAAGCAATCTCAGGCCGCTACAAATCGACATATCCTGGCTCTTTTGTCACAACTGCTTTACAAGCAATCTCAGGCTGCCGTTAGTCCAATTCTCCTGATTTTTTGTGCTAATTGCCTTACAATCAATCCCCGGCTGCTACGAACCGATTTCTCCTGGCTCATTTGTGGTATCTGCCTTACAAGCATTCTCAGGCTGCAGCAATATGAATTCTCCTGGCTTTTTGTGCGTATTGACTTACAAGCAAGCCCAGTCGTCTACGAACCGACTTCTCTTGTCTCTTTTGTGAAAACTGCCTTAAAAGCAATCTCAGACTCCTACAAAACGACATCTCCTGTCTCTTTTTTAAAAACTGCCTTACAATCAATCTCAGCCTGCTACAAGCCGAATACGTCGGGCTTTTTTGTGACAACAGCCTTACTGAGATTACTTTTAGGCAGTTTTCACAAAAGAGAAGGAGATGACGATTTGTAGCAGCCTGATATTGCTTGCAAGGCAATTTCACAAAAGAGTCAGGCGTATTCGGCTTGTAGCGGCCTGAGATTGCTTGTAAGGCAGTTTCACAAAAGAGAAAGTAGATGTCGTTTTGTAGCAGCCTGATATTACTTGTGAGGCAGTTTTCACAAAAGAGTCAGGAGAAGTCGGCTCGTAGCACCCTGACATTGTTTGTAAGGCAGTTGTCACAAAAGCTCCAGGAGAATTCGGCTTGTAGCAGCTTCATATTACTTGTCAGGCAGTTTTCACAAAAGAGCCCAGAGAAGTCGGCTCGTAGCAGCCTGACATTGCTTGTAAGGCAGTTGTCACAAAAGCCCCAGGAGAATTCGGCTTGTAGCAGCCTGAGATTTCTTGTAAGGCAGTTGCCACAAAAGAGCATGGAGAAATCGGCTGGTACGCGCCTGGGATTGCTTGTAAGGCAATTCGCACAAAAAGCCAGGAGAATTCATATTGCTGCAGCCTGAGAATGCTTGTAAGGCAGATGCCACAAATGAGCCAGGAGAAATCGGTTCATAGCAGCCTGGGATTGCTTGTAAGGCAATTGGCACAAAAAGTCAGGAGAAGTGGACTAGCGGCAGCCTGAGACTGCTTGTAAGGCAGCTGTCACAAAAGAGCCAGGATATGTCGATTTGTAGCGGCCGACAAATCAAATAATTGCACACAATTTGATACCCATTTGAAAATATTTCTTTTACTGGAAAAATTTATAAACAAGTGAAATATGACTGATTTCCCAGTTTAGGGACGCATGACAATTTCCGCAAAGGGGCTAACACAAGTCCCCATACCGTTGAATTTCGCCTCGACTCTATTCAAGGTGTTGAAAAAACTTTTGTAATTATGGATAAGGCAAGAAATTCCCGACAATAGGACACGAATATTTTGTGGATTCTATAAAAAGGAAAAATTAGAAATGCAGTCTTATTGTGCATACTGGAATTCGGACGCTGTAAATTGTCAGACGTCATACCGCGCACCTGGTGAAAGCTGTACTTTTTACTATCTGAGCAAATGAAAAATCCCTGTAAACATAAACAAATCAAACAATTGCACAAAATTTGATACCCATTTTGAAAATATTTCTTTTACTGGAAAAAAAGTTATAAACAAGTGAAATATGACTGATTTCCCAGTTTAGGGCCGCATGACAATTTCCGCAAATGAGATAACAAGGGTTCCCATACCGTTGAATTTCGACTCGACTCTAATCAAGGTGACGAAAAAGCTTTTGTAATTATGAATAAGGCAAGATATTCCCGAAAATTGGACAGCAATATTTTGTGGATTCTATAAAAAGGCAAAATTAGAATTGCAGTCTTATTGTGCACACTGGAATTCGGACGATGTAAATTGTCAGACGACATACCGCGCACCTGGTGAAAGCTGTACTTTTTACTATCTGACCAAATGAAATTCCAGACAATTGGATACCAACAGATCAGAAGCCATGCTGCCTGACGTAGTCTAAAATCTTACATTGGACGCTCAAATATGGACCAGAAACCAACTTATCAGAGGCCATGCTGCATGACGTAGTTTATCTTTTTACATTAGACGCTCAAATATGCACAAGAAACCAAGAGATCAGAAGCAGGGCTGCTGGACGTAGTGTATCATCTTACACAAGACGCTCAAATATGGACCGGAAGCCAAGAGGTCAGAGTCCATTCTGCTGGACGTAGTCTAAAATCTTACATTAGACGCTAAAATATGGACCGGAAACCAACCGATCAGAGGCCATGCTGCTGGTCGTAGTTTAACTTTTTACATTAGACGCTCAAATATGAACCAGGAAACAACAGATCAGAATCATGGCTGCTGGACGTAGTGTATCATCTTACACAAGACGATCAAATATGGACCGGAAACCAAGAGTTCAGAGGCCATGCTGCTGGACGTAGTGTAATATCTTACATTAGACGCTCAAATATAGTCCGGAAACCAACAGATCAGAGGCCATGCTGCAGGACGTAGTTTATCTTTTTACATTAGACGCTCAAATATGCACCAGAAACCAAGATATCAGAAACAGGGCTGCTGGACGTAGTGTATCATCATACATGAGACGCTCAAATATGGACCGGGAGCCAACAGGTCAGAGGCCAAGCTGCTAGACGTAGTCTAATATCTTACATTAGACGCTCAAATATGGACAAGAAACCAACAGATCAGAGGCCATGCTGCTGGACGTAAGTTATCTTTCTACATTAGACGCTCAAATATGCACCAAAAACCAAGAGTTCAGAAACAGGGCTGCTGGACGTAGTGTATCTTCTTACACAACACGCTCAAATCTGGACCGGAAGCCAACAGGTCACAGGCCATGCTGCTGGACGTAGTCTAAGTTCTTACATTAGAAGCACAAATATTGACGGGAAACCAACAGATCAGATGCCATGCTGCTGGGCGTAGTTTATCTATTTACATTAGACGCTCAAATATGTACAGAAACGAACAGATCAGAATCATGTCTGCGGGACGTAGTGTATCATCTTACACAAGACGCTCAAATATGGGCCGGAAGCCAACAGGTCAGAGGCCATGCAGCTGGACGTAGTCTAAAATGTTATATTGGACGCTCAAATATGGACCGGAAACCAACAGATCCGAGGCCATGTGACTTCACGTCGTTTATCTTTTTACATTAGAAGCTCAAATATGCACCAGAAACCAAGAGATCAGAAACAGGGCTGCTGGACGTAGTGTATCATCTTACACAAGATGCTCAAATATGGACCAGAAGCCAACAGGTCACAGGCCATGCTGCTGGACGTAGTCTAATATCTTACATTAGACGCACAAATATGGACGGGAAACCAACAGATCAGATGCCATGCTGCTGGAGGTAGTTTATCTATTTACATTAGACGCTCAAATATGTACAGAAACGAACAGATCAGAATCATGTCTGCTGGACGTAGTGTATCATCTGACACAAGACGCTCAAATATGGACCGGAAGCCAACAGGTCAGAGGCCATGCTGCTGGAGGTAGTCTAAAATCTTACGTTAGACGCTCAAATATGGACCGGAAACCAACAGATCAGAGGCCATGCTGCTGGACGTAGTTTATCTTTTTCCATTAGACGCTCAAATATGCACCAGAAACCAACAGATCAGAATCATGGCTGCTGGACGTAGTGTATCATCTCTACACAAGACGCTCAAATATGGACCGGAAGCCAAGAGGTCAGAGTCCATGCTGCTGGTCGTAGTCTAAAATCTTACATTAGAGGCTCAAATATGGACCGGAAACCAACAGATCAGAGGCCATGCTGCTGGGCGTAGTTTATCTTTCTACATTAGACGCTCAAATATGCACCAGAAACCAAGAGATCAGAAACAGGTCTGCTGGACGTAGTGTATCACCTTACACAAGACGCTCAAATATGGACCGGAAGCCTACAGGTCAGAGGACATGCTGCTGGACGTATTCTAAAAACTTATATTTGCCGCTCAAACATGGATCGAAAACCAACAGGACAGAGGCCATGCTGCAGGACGTAGTTTATCTTTTTACATTAGACGCTCAAATATGCACCAGCAACCAACAGATCAGAATCATGGCTGCTAGAAGTAGTGTATCATCTTACACAAGACGCTCAGATATGGTCCGGAAGCCAACAGGTCAGAGGCCATGCTGCTGGACGTAGTCTAATATCTTTCATTAGACGCTCAAATATGGACCGGAATCCAACAGATCAGAGGCCATGCTGCTGGACGTAGTTTATCTTTTTACATTAGACGCTCAAATATGCATCAGAAACAAGAGATCAGTATCATGGCTGCTGGACGTAGTGTATCATCTTACACAAGACGCTCAAATATGGACCGGGAGCCAAGAGGTCTGAGTCCATGCTGCTGGTCGTAGTCTAAAATCTTACATTAGAGGCTTAAATATGGACCGGAAACCAACAGATCAGAGGCCATGCTGCTGGACGTAGTTTATCTTTCTAAATTTGACGCTCAAATATGCACCAGAAACCAAGAGGTCAGAAACAGGGCTGCTGGACGTAGTTTTTAATCTTACACAAGACGCATAAATATGGACCACAAGCCAACACGTCAGAGGCTATGCTGCTGGACGTAGTCTAAAATCTTATATTAGACGCTCAAATATGGACCAGTTGATAACAAAAGTGCCAACAGCACCACAGTTGATAGCAAAAGTGCACACAGCTGATAGCAAAAGTGCCAACAGCTGATAGCAAAATTGCCAACAGCTGATAGCAAATGTGCCAACAGCTGATAGCAGAAGTGCCAAAAGCTGATAGCAAAAGTGCCAACAGCTGATAGCAAAAGTGCTAAGAGCTGATAGCAAAAGTGCCAAGAGCTGATAGCAAAAGTTCCAACAGCACCACAGTGCCAAATAATCCTAGGTATGACTATAAAGTACATCAGACAGCAAGGCTTCTGATCACAAAGGGTCCCAGCTATGAGCAAATAGTGACCCCCCACTAAAAAAAAACACAATGAAAGTATAAAGATACATGTTTATATAAAAACTTGCGAACAACACCAGTTGATAGCAAAAGTGCCAACAGCACCACAGCTGATAGCAAAAGTGCCAACAGCTGATAGCAAAAGTTCCAACAACTGATAGCAAAAGTGCCAAAAGCTGTTAGCAAAAGTGCCAACAGCTGATAGATAAAGTGCCATCAGATCATAGCAAAAGTGCCAACAGCTTATAGAAAAAGGGCCAAAATCTGATAGCAAAAGTGCCAACAGCTGATAGCAAAAGTGGCAACAGCTGATAGCAAAAGCGCCAACAGATTATACCAAAGTGCCAACAGCTGATAGCAAAAGTGCCAACAGCTGATTGCAAAAGTGCCAACAGCTGATAGCAAAAGTGCCAACAGCTGATAGCAAAAGTGCCAACAGCACCACATTGCAACTAGTCCTAGGTATGACTATAAACTACATCTGACAGCAAGGCTTCTGATCACAAAGTGTCCCAGCTATGAGCAAATTGTGGCCCCCCACTAAAAAAAAACACTATGAACGTATAAAAATACATGTTCATATAAAAACTTGCGAACAAAACCAGTTGATAACAAAAGTGCCAACAGCACCACAGCTGATAGCAAAAGTGCAAACAGCTGATAGCAAAAGTGCCAACAGCTGATAGCAAAAGTGTCAACAGCACCACAGTGCCAACTAGTCCTAGGTATGATTATAAACTACATCTGACAGCAAGTCTTTTGATCACAAAGGGTCACAGCTATGAGCAAATAGTGACCCCCCACTAAAAAAAAACACTATGAAAGTATAAAAATACATGTTTATATAAAAACTTGCGAACAACACCAGTTGATAGCAAAAGTGCAAACAGCACCACAGCTGATAGCAAAAGTGCCAACAGCTGATAGCAAAAGTGCCCACAGCTGATAGCAAAAGTGCCAACAGATGATACCAAAAGTGCCAAAAGCTGATAGCAAATGTGCCAACAGCTGATAGCAAATGTGCCAACAGATGATACCAAAAGTTCCAACAGCTGATATCAAAAGTACCAACAGCTGATAGCAAACGTGCCAACAGCACCACAGTGCCAACTAGTCCTAGGTATGACAATAAACAACATCTGACAGCAAGGCTTCTGATCACAAAGGGTCCCAGCTATGAGCAAATAGTGACCCCCCACTAAAAAAAAACACTATGAAAGTATAAAAATACATATTTATATAAAAACTTGCGAACAACACCAGTTGATAGCAAAAGTGCCAACAGCACCACAGCTGATAGCAAAAGTGCCAACAGCTGATAGCAAAAGTGCCAACAGCTGATAGCAAAAGTGCCAACAGCTGATACAAAAAGTGCCAACAGCACCACAGTGCCAACTAGTCCTAGGTATGATTATAAACTACATCTGACAGCAAGGCTTCTGATCACAAAGGGTCTCAGCTATGAGCAAATAGTGACACCCCACTAAAAAAATACACTATGAAAGTATAAAAATACATGTTTATATAAAAACTTGCGAACAACACCAGTTGATAGCAAAAGTGCAATCAGCACCACAGATGATAGCAAAAGTGCCAACAGCTGATAGCAAACGTGCCAACAGCTGATAGCAAAAGTGCAAACAGATGATACCAAAAGTGCCAAAAGCTGATAGCAAATGTGCCAACAGCTGATAGCAAAAGTGCAAACAGATGATACCAAAAGTGCCAAAAGCTGAGAGCAAATGTGCCAACAGATGATACCAAAAGTGCCAACAGCTGATAGCAAAAGTGACAACAGCTGACAGCAAAAGTGCCAACAGCTGATAGCAAAAGTGCCAACAGCTGATAGCAAAAGTGCCAACAGAACCACATTGCCAACTAGTCCTAGGTATGATTATAAACTACATCTGACAGCAAGGCTTCTGATCACAAAGGGTCCCAGCTATGAGCAAATAGTGACCCCCCACTAAAAAAAAAACACTATGAAAGTATAAAAATACATGTTTATATAAAAACATGCGAACAACACCAGTTGATAGCAAAAGTGCGAACAGCACCACAGCTGATAGCAAAAGTGCCAACAGGTGATACCAAAAGTTCCAACAGCTGATAGCAAAAGTGCCAACAGCTGACAGCAAAAGGGCCAACAGCTGATAGCAAAAGTGCCAACAGCTCATAGCAAAAGTGCCAACAGTTGATAGCAAAAGTGCCAACAGCCGATAGCAAAAGTGCCAACAGCTGATTGCAAAAGTGCCAACAGATGATACCAAAAGTGCCAACAGCTGATAGCAAAAGTGCCAACAGCTGATAGCAAAAGTGCCAACATCTCATAGCAAAAGTGCCAACAGCACCACAGTGCCAACTAGTCCTAAGTATGACTGTAAACTACATCTGACAGGAAGACTTCTTATCACAAAGGGTCCCAGCTATGATTAAATAATGACCCCCCTCTAAAAAAAAAACACTATGAAAGTATAAAAATACATGTTTATATAAAAACTTGCGAACAACACCAGTTGATAGCAAAAGTGCCAAAAGCCGCACAGCTGATAGCCAAAGTTCCAACAGCTGATAGCAAAAGTGCCAACAGCTGATAGCAAAAGTGCCAACAGCCGATAGCAAAAGTGCCAACAGCACCACAATGCCAACTAGTCTTAGGAATGACTATAAACTACATCTGACAGCAAGGCTACTGATCACAAAGGGTCCCAGCTATGAGCAAATAGTTACCCCCCACTAAAAAAAAACACTATGAACTTATAAAAATACATGTTCATATAAAAACTTGCGAACAAAACCAGTTGATAACAAAAGTGCCAACAGCACCACCAGTTGAGAGCAAAAGTGCCAACAGCTGATAGCAAATGTGCCAACAGCTGATAGCAAAAGTGCCAACAGCTGATAGCAAAAGTGCCAAAAGCTGATAGCAAAAGTGCCAACAGCTGATAGCCAAAGTGCCAACAGCTGATAGCATAAAAACATGCGAACAACACCAGTTGATAGCAAAAGTCCCAACAGCAACACAGCTGATTGCAAAAGTGCCAACAGTTGATAGTAAAAGTGCCAACAGCTGTTAGCAAATGTGCCAACAGCTGATAGAAAAAGTGCCAACAGCACCACAGTGCCAACTAGTCCTAGGTATGACTATAAACTACATCTGACAGCAAGTCTTCTGATCACAAAGGGTCCCAGCTATGAGCAAATAGTGACCCCCCACTAAAAAAAAATACTATGAATGTATAAAAATACATGTTTATATAAAAACTTACGAACAACACCAGTTGATAGCAAAAGTGCCAACCGCACTCAGCTGATAGCAAAAGTGCCAACAGCTCATAGCAAAAGTGCCAACAGCTGATAGCAAAAGTGCCAACAGCTGATTGCAAATTGCCAACAGCTGGTAGCAAAAGAGCCAACAGCTGATACCAAAGTGCCAAAAGCTGATAGCAAAAGTGCCAACAGCTAATAGCAAAAGTACCAACAGCTGATAGCAAAAGTGTCAACAGCACCACAGTGCCAACTAGTCCTAGGTATGACTATAAACTACATCTGACAGCAATGCTTCTGATCACAAAGGGTCCCAGCTATGAGCAAATAGTGACCCCCCACTAAAAAAAACACTCTGAAATTATAAAAATGCATGTTTATATAAGAACTTACGAACAACACCAGTTGATAGCAAAAGTGCCAACAGCACCACAGCTGATAGCAAAAGTGCCAACAGCTGATAGCAAAAGTGCCATCAGCTGATAGCAAAAGTGCAAACAGCACCACACTGCCAACTAGTCCTAGGTATGAGTATAAACTACATCTGACAGCAAGGCTTCTGATCACAAAGGGTCCTAGCTATGAGCAAATAGTTACCCTCCACTAAAAAAAAACACTATGAAAGTATAAAAATACATGTTTATATAAAACTTGCGAACAACACCAGTTGATAGCAAAAGTGCAAACAGCTGATAGCAAAAGTTTCAACAGCTGATAGCAAAAGTGCCAACAGCACAACAGTGCCAACTAGTCCTAGGTATGACTATAAACTTCATCTGCCAGCAAGGCTTCTGATCACAAAGTGTCCCAGCTATGAGCAAATAGTGACCCCCCACTAAAAAAAATACTATGAATGTTTAAAAATACATGTTTATATAAAAACTTACGAACAAGACCAGTTGATAGCAAAAGTGCCAACAGCACCACAGCTGATAGCAAAAGTGCCAACAGCTGATAGCAAATGTGCCAACAGCTGATACCAATAGTGCCAAAAGCTGATAGCAAAAGTGCCAACAGCTGATAGCAAAAGTGCCAACAGCTGATAGCAAAAGTGCCAACAGCTGATTGCAAATTGCCAACAGCTGATAGCAAAAGTGCCAACAGCTGATACCAAAAGTGCCAAAAGCTGATAGCAAAAGTGCCAACAGCTAATAGCAAAAGTACCAACAGCTGATAGCAAAAGTGCCAACAGCACCACAGTGCCAACTAGTCCTAGGTATGACTATAAACTACATCTGACAGCAAGACTTCTGATCACAAAGGGTCCCAGCTATGAGCAAATAGTGAACCCCACTAAAACAAAAAATGTTATGAAAGTATAAAAATACATATTTATATAAAAACTTACGAACAACACCAGTTGATAGCAAAAGTGCCAAAATCACCAGAGCTGATTACAAAAGTGCCAACAGCTGATAGCAAACGTGCCAACAGCTGATAGCGAAAGTGCCAACAGCTGATAGCAAAAGTGTCAAAAGCTGATAGCAAAAGTGCCAACAGCTGATAGCAAAAGTGCCAACAGCACCACAGTGCGAACTAGTCCTAGGTATGACTATAAACTACATCTGACAGCAACACTTCTGATCACAAAGGGTCCCAGCTATGAGCAAATAGTTACCCCCCCCACTAAAAAAAAAACACTATGAAAGTATAAAAATGCATGTTTATATAAGAACTTGCGAACAACACCAGTTGATAGCAAAAGTGCCAACAGCACCACAGCTGATAGCAAAAGTGCCAACAGCTGACAGCAAAAGTGCCAACAGCTTATAGCAAAAGTGCAAACAGCACCACACTGCCAACTAGTCCTAGGTATGAGTATAAACTACATCTGACAGCAAGGCTTCTGATCACAAAGGGTCCTAGCTATGAGCAAATAGTTACCCAACCAATAAAAAAAAACACTATGAAAGTATAAAAATACATGTTTATATAAAACTTGCGAACAACACCAGTTGATAGCAAAAGTGCAAACAGCTGATAGCAAAAGTGCCAACAGCTGATAGCAAAAGTGCCAACAGCTGATAGCAAAAGTGCCAACAGATGATACCAAAAGTGCCAACAGCTGATAGCAAAAGTGCCAACAGCTGATACCAAAAGTGCAAAAAGCTGATAGCAAAAGTGCCAACACCTGATAGCAAAAGTGCCAACAGTTGATAGCAAAAGTGCCAACAGCCGATAGCAATAGTGCCAACAGCACCACAGTGCCAACTAGTCCTTGGTATGACTATAAACTACATCTGACAGGAAGGCTTCTGATCACAAAGGGTGCCAGCTATGAGCAAATAGTGACCCCCCACTAAAAAAAACACTACGAAAGTCTAAAAATACATTTTTATATAAAAACTTGCGAACAACGCCAGTTGATAGCAAAAGTGCCAACAGCACCACAGCTGATAGCAAAAGTGCCAACAGCTGATAGCAAATGTGCCAACAGCTGATAGAAAAAGTGCCAACAGCTGATAGCAAAAGTGCCAAAGGCTGATAGCAAAAGTGCCAACAGCTGATAGCACAAGTGCCAACAGATGATACCAAAAGTGCCAACAGCTGATAGCAAAAGTGCCAACAGCTGATGGCAAAAGTGCCAACAGATGATACCAAAAGTGAGAACAGCTGAAACCAAAAGTGCCAAATGCTGATAGCAAAAGTGCCAACAGCTGATAGCAAAAGTGCCAACAGGTGATAGCAAAAGCGCCAACAACTGATAGCAAATGTGCCAACAGCACCACAGCTGATAGCAAAATGCCAACAGCTGATAGCAAATGTGCCAACAGCTGATAGCAAAAGTGCCAACAGCACCCCAATGCCAAATAGTCCTAGGTATGACTATAACCTACATCTGACAGCAAGTCTTCTGATAACAAAGGGTCCAAGCTATGAGCAAATAGTGACCCCCCACTAAAAAAAAAACACTATGAAAGTATAAAAATACATGTTTATATAAAAACTTGCGAACAACACCAGTTGATAGCAAAAGTGCCAACAGCACCACAGCTGATAGCAAAAGTTCCAACAGCTGATAGCAAAAGTGCCAACAGCTGATAGCAAAAGTGCCAACAGCTGATAGCAGAAGTGCCAACAGCTGATAGCAAAAGTGCCAACAGCACCACAGTGCCAACTAGTCCTAGGTATGATTATAAACTACATCTGACAGCAAGGCTTCTTATCACAAAGGGTCCCAGCTATGAGCAAATAGTGACCCCCCACTAAAAACAAACACTATGAAAGTATAAAAATACATCTTTATATAAAAACTTGCGAACAACACCAGTTGATAGCAAAAGTGCCAATAGCACCACAGCTGATAGCAAAAGTGCCAACATCTGATAGCAAATGTGCCAACAGCACCACAGCTGATAGCAAAATGCCAACAGCTGATAGCAAATGTGCCAACAGCTGATAGCAAAAGTGCCAACAGCTGATAGCAAAAGTGCCAACAACTGATAGCAAATGTGCCAACAGCACCACAGCTGATAGCAAAATGCCAACAGCTGATAGCAAATTTGCCAACAGCTGATAGCAAAAGTGCCAACAGCTGATAGCAAAAGTGCGAACAGCACCACAGTGACAACTAGTCCTAGGTATGACTATAAACTACATCTGACAGGAAGTCTTCTGATCACAAAGGGTCCCAGCTATGAGCAAATAGTGACCCCACACTAAAAAAAAACTCTATGAAATATAAAAATACATGTTTATATAAAAACTTGCGAACAACACCAGTTGATAGCAAAAGTGCCAACAGCACGACAGCTGATAGCAAAAGTGCCAACAGCTGATAGCAAAAGTGCCAACATCTGATACCAAAAATACCAACAGCTGATAGCAAAAGTGCATAAAGCTGATAGCAAAAGTGCCAACAGCTGATAGCAAAAGTGCCAACAGCTGATTTCAAAAGTGGCAAAAGCTGATAGCAAAAGTACCAACAGCTGATAGCAAAAGTGCCAACAGCTGATAGCAAAAGTACCAACAGCTGATAGCAAAAGTGCCAACAGATGATACCAAAAGTGCCAAAAGCTGATAGCAAAAGTGCCAACAGCTGATAGCAAATGTGCCAACAGCTAATAGCAAAAGTGCCAACAGCTGGTAGCAAAAGTTCCAACAGCACCACAGTGCCAACTAGTCCTAGATATGACTATAAACTACTTGTGACAGCAAGGCTTCTGATCATAAAGGGTACCAGCTATGAGCAAATAGTGACCCCCCACTGAAAAAAAAACACTATGAAAGTATAAAAATACATGTTTATATAAAAACCTGCGAACAACACCAGTTTATAGCAAAAGTGCCAACAGCACCACAGCTGATAGCAAAAGTGCACACAGCTGATAGCAAAAGTGCCAACAGCTGATAGCAAAAGTGCCAACAGCACCACATTGCCAACTAGTCCTAGGTATGACTATAAACTACATCTGACAGCAAGGCTTCTGATCACAAAGGGTCCCAGCTATGAGCAAATAGTGACCCTCCACTAAAAAAAAACACTATGAATATATAAAAATACATTTTTATATAAAAACTTGCGAACAACACCAGTTGATAGCAAAAGTGCCAACAGCACCACAGCTGATAGCAAAAGTGCCAAAAGCTGATACCAAAAGTGGCAACAGCTAATAGCAAAAGTGCCAACAGCTGATAGCAAAAGTGCCAACAGCTGATAGCAAAAGTGCCAACAGCACCACAGTGCCAACTAGTTTTAGGTATGACTATAAACTATATCTGACAGCAAGGCTTCTTATCACAAAGGGTCCCAGTTATGAGCAAAGAATGACCCCCCACTAAAAAAAAACACTATGAAATATAAAAATACATGTTTATATAAAAACTTGCGAACAACACCAGTTGATAGCAAAAGTGACAACAGCACCACAGCTGATAGCAAAAGTGCCAACAGCTGATAGCAAAAGTGCCAACAGCTGATAGCAAACGTGCCAACAGCTGATAGCAAAAGTGACAACAGCTGATACCAAAGTGCCAAAAGCTGATACCAAAAGTGCCATCAACTGATAGCAAAAGTGCCAACAGCTGATAGCAAAAGTGACAACAGCTGATAGCAAAAGTGCCAACAGCTGATAGCAAAAGTGTCAACAGCACCACCGTGCCAACTAGTCCTAGGTATGACTATAAACTACATCTGACAGCAAGTCTTCTGATCACAAAGGGTCCCAGCTATGAGCAAATAGTGACCCCCACTAAAAAAAAACACTATGAAAGTATAAAAATACATGTTTATATAAAAACTTGCGAACAACACCAGTTGATAGCAAAAGTGCCAACAGCACCACAGCTGTTAGCAAAAGGGCCGACAGCTGATAGCAAAAGTGCCAACAGCAGATAGCAAAAGTGCCAACAGCACCACATTGCCAACTAGTCCTAGGTATGACTATAAACTACATCTGACAGCAAGGCTTCTGATCACAAAGGGTCCCAGCTATGAGCAAATAGTGACCCTCCACTAAAAAAAAAACACTATGAATGTATAAAAATACATGTTTATATAAAAACTTGCGAACAACACCAGTTGATAGCAAAAGTTCCAACAGCACCACAGCTGATAGCAAAAGTGCCAACAGCTCATAGCAAAAGTGCCAACAGGTGATAGAAAAAGCGCCAACAACTGATAGCAAATGTGCCAACAGCACCACAGCTGATAGCAAAATGCCAACAGCTGATAGCAAATGTGCCAACAGCTGATAGCAAAAGTGCCAACAGCTGATAGCAAAAGTGCGAACAGCACCACAGTTACAACTAGTCCTAGGTATGACTATAAACTACATCTGACAGGAAGTCTTCTGATCACAAAGGGTCCCAGCTATGAGCAAATAGTGACCCCACACAAAAAAAAACAATATGAAAGTATGAAAATACATGTTTATATAAAAACTTGCGAACAACACCAGTTGATAGCAAAAGTGCCAACAGCACCACAGCTGATAGCAAAATGCCAACAGCTGATAGCAAATGTGCCAACAGCTGATAGCAAAAGTGCCAACAGCACCCCAATGCCAAATAGTCCTAGGTATGACTGTAACCTACATCTGACAGCAAGTCTTCTGATAACAAAGGGTCCAAGCTATGAGCAAATAGTGACCCCCCACTAAAAAAAAAACACTATGAAAGTATAAAAATACATGTTTATATAAAAACTTGCGAACAACACCAGTTGATAGCAAAAGTGCCAACAGCACCACAGCTGATAGCAAAGGTTCCAACAGCTGATAGCAAAAGTGCCAACAGCTGATAGCAAAAGTGCCAACAGCTGATAGCAAAAGTGCCAACAGCACCACAGTGCCAACTAGTCCTAGGTATGATTATAAACTACTTCTGACAGCAAGGCTTCTGATCACAAAGGGTCCCAGCTATGAGCAAAGAATGACCCCCCACTAAAAAAAAACACTATGAAATATAAAAATACATGTTTATATAAAAACTTGCGAACAACACCAGTTGATAGCAAAAGTGCCAAGAGCACCACAGCTGATAGCAAAAGTGCCAACAGCTGATAGCAAAAGTGTCAACAGCACCACCGTGCCAACTAGTCCTAGGTATGACTATAAACTACATCTGACAGCAAGTCTTCTGATCACAAAGGGTCCCACCTATGAGAAAATAGTGACCCCCACTAAAAAAAAACACTATGAAAGTATAAAAATACATGTTTATATAAAAACTTGCGAACAACACCAGTTGATAGCAAAAGTACCAACAGCACCACAGCTGATAGCAAAAGTGCCGACAGCTGATAGCAAAAGTGCCAACAGCAGATAGCAAAAGTGCACACAGCACCACATTGCCAACTAGTCCTAGGTATGACTATAAACTACATCTTTCAGCAAGGCTTCTGATCACAAAGGGTCCCAGCTATGAGCAAATAGTGACCCCTCACTGAAAAAAAAACACTATGAAAGTATAAAAATACATGTTTATATAATAACTTGCGAACAACACCAGTTGATAGCAAAAGTGCCAACAGCACCACAGCTGATAGCAAAAGTGCCAACAGCTGATAGCAAATGTGCCAACAGCTGATAGCAAAAGTGCCAACAGCTTATGGCAAAAGTGCCAACAGCTGATAGCAAAAGTGCCAACAGCACTGCAGTGTCAACTAGTCCTAGGTATGATTATAAACTACATCTGACAGCAAGGCTTCTTATCACAAAGGGTCCCAGCTATGAGCAAATAGTGACACCCCACTAAAAAAAAACACAATGAAAGTAAAAATATACATGTTTATATAAAAACTTGCGAACAACACCAGTTGATAGCAAAAGTGCAAACAGCACCACAGCTGATAGCAAATGTGCCAACAGCTGATAGCAAAAGTGCCAACAGCTGATAGCCAAAGTGCCAAAAGCTGATAGTAAAAGTGCCAACAGCTGATAGCAAAAGTGCCAACAGCACCACAGTGCCAACTAGTCCTAGGTATGACTATAAACTACAGCTGACAGCAAGATTTCTGCTGTTGGCACTTTTACTATCATCTGTTGGCACTTTTGCTATCAGCTGTTGGCACTTTTGGTATCAGCTGTTGGAACTTTTGCTATCAGCTGTTGGCACTTTTGCTATCAGCTGTGGTGCTGTTGGCACTTTTGCTATCAACTGGTGTTGTTAACAAGTTTTTATATAACCATGTATTTTTATACTTTCATAGTGTTTTTTTTTTTTAGTGGGGGGTCACTATTTGCTCATAGCTGGGACCCTTTGTGATCAGAAGCCTTGCTGTCAGATGTAGTTTATAGACATACCTAGGATTAGTTGGCACTGTGGTGCTGTTGGCACTTTTGCTATCAGCTGTTGGCACTTTTGCTATCAGCTGTTGGCACTTTTGGTATCAGCTGTTGGCACTTTTGCTCTCAGCTGTTGGCACTTTTGCTATCAGCTGTGGTGCTGTTGGCACTTTTGCTATCAACTGCTGTTGTTCGCAAGTTTTTATATAAACATGTATTTTTATACATTCATAGTGTTTTCTTTTAGTGGGGGGTCACTATTTGCTCATAGCTGTGACCCTTTGTAATCAGAAGCCTTGCTGTCAGATGTAGTTTATAATCATACCTAGGACTAGTTGGCACTGTGGTGCTGTTGGCACTTTTGCTATCAGCTGTTGGCACTTTTGCTATCAGCTGTGGTGCTGTTGGCACTTTTGCTATCAACAGGCCTTGTTCGCAAGTTTTTATATAAACATGTATTTTTATACTTTCGTAGTTTTTTTTTTAGTGGGGTGTCACTATTTGCTAATAGCTGGGACCCTTTGTGATCAGAAGCCTTGCTGTCAGATGTAGTTTATAGTCATACCTAGGACTAGTTGGCACTGTGGTGCTGTTGGCACTTTTGCTATCAGCTGTTGGCACTTTTGCTATCAGCTGTTGGCACTTTTGCTATCAGCTGTGGTGCTGTTGGCACTTTTGCTATCAACTTGTGTTGTTCGCAAGTTTTTATATAAACATGTATTTTTATACTTTCAAGGTGTATTTTTTTTAGTGGGGGGTCACTATTTGCTCACAGCTGGGACCCTTTGTGATCAGAAGCCTTGCTGTCAGATGTAGTTTATAGTCATACCTAGGACTAGTTGGCACTGTGGTGCTGTTGGCACTTTTGCTATCAGCTGTTGGCAATTTTGGTGTCATCTTTTGGCACTTTTGCTATCAGCTGTTGGCACTTTTGCTATCAGCTTTTGGCACTTTTGGTATCAGCTGTTGGCACTTTTGCTATCAGCTGTTGGCACATTTGCTATCAGCTGTGGCACTTTTGCTATCAGCTGTGGTGCTATTGGCACTTTTGCTATCAACTGGTGTTGTTCGCAAGTTATTATATAAACATATATTTTTATACTTTCATCGTGTTTTTTTTTAGTGGGGGGTCACTATTTGCTCATAGCTGGGACCCTTTGTGATCAGAAGCCTGGCTGTCTGATGTAGTTTATAGTCATACCTAGGACTAGTTGGCACTGTGGTGCTGTTGGCACTTTTGCTATCAGCTGTTGGCACTTTTGCTATCAGCTGTGGTGCTGTTGGCACTTTTGCTATCAACTGGTGTTGTTCGCAAGTTTTTATATAAACATGTATTTTTATACTTTCATAGTGTTTTTTTGTAGTGGGGGGTCACTATTTGCTCATAGCTAGGACCCTTTGAGATCAAAAGCCGTGCTGTCAGATGTAGTTTATAGACATACCTAGGACTAGTTGGCACTGTGGTGCAGTTGGCACTTTTGCTATCAGCTGTTGGCACTTTTGCTATCAGCGGATGGCACTTTTGCTATCAGCTGTTGGCACTTTTGCTATCAGCTGTTGGCACTTTTGCTATCAGCTGTGGTGCTGTTTGCACTTTTGCTATCAACTGGTGTTGTTCGCAAGTTTTTATATAAACATGTATTTTTATACTTTCATAGTGTTTTTTTTAGTGGGGGGTCACTATTTGCTCATAGCTGGGTCCCTTTGTGATCAGAAGCCTTGCTGTCAGATGTAGTTTATAGACATACCTAAGACTAGTTGGCACTGTGGTGCTGTTGGCACTTTTGCTGTCAGCTGTTGGCACTTTTGCTATCAGCTGTTGACACTTTTGCTATCAGCTGTGGTGCTGTTGGCACTTTTGCTATCAACTGGTGTTGTTAGCAAGTTTTTATATAAACATGTATTTTTATACTTTCATAGTGTTTTTTTTTGTAGTGGGGGTCGCTATTTGCTCATAGCTGGGACCTTTTGTGATCAGAAGCCTTGCTGTCAGATGTAGTTTATAGACATACCTAGGACTAGTTGGCACTGTGGTGCTGTTGGCACTTTTGCTATAGGCTGTAGGCACTTTTGCTATCAGCAGTTGGCACTTTTGCTATCAGCTGTTGGCACTTTTGCTATGAGCTGTTGGCACTTTTGCTATGAGCTGTTGGCACTTTTGCTATCAACTGGTGTTGTCCGCAAGTTTTTATATAAACATGTATTTTTATACTTTCATAGTGTTTTCTTTTAGTGGGGGTAACTATTTGCTCATAGCTGGGACCCTTTGTGATCAGAAGCCTTGCTGTCAGATGTAGTTTATAGTCATACCTAGGACTAGTTGGCACTGTGCTGCTGTTGGCTCTTTTGCTATCAGCTGTTGGAACTTTTGCTATCAGCTGTTGGTACTTTTGCTATCAGCTGTTGGCACTTTTGCTATCAGCTGTGGTGCTGTTTGCACTTTTGCTATCAACTGGTGTTGTTCGCAAGTTTTTATATAAACATGTATTTTTATACTTTCATAGTGTTTTCTTTTAGTGGGTGGTAACTATTTGCTCATAGCTGGAACCCTTTGTGATCAGAAGCCTTGCTGTCAGATGTAGTTTATAGTCATACCTAGGACTAGTTGGCACAGTGGTGCTGTTGGCACTTTTGCTATCAGCTTTTGGCACTTTTGGTATCAGCTGTTTGCACTTTTGCTATCAGCTGTTGGCACTTTTGCTATCAGCTGTTGGAACTTTTGCTATCAGCTGTTGGCACGTTTAGTATCATCTGTTGGAACATTTGCTATCAGCTTTTGGCACTTTTGCTATCAGCTTTTGGCAATTTTGGTATCAGTTGTTGGCACTTTTGATCAGCTGTTGGCACTTTTGCTATCAACTGCTGTTGTTCACAAGTTTTTATATAAACATGTATTTTTATACTTTCATAGTGTTTTTTTTTGTAGTGGGGGTCGCTATTTGCTCATAGCTGGGACCTTTTGTGATCAGAAGCCTTGCTGTCAGATGTAGTTTATAGACATACCTAGGACTAGTTGGCACTGTGGTGCTGTTGGCACTTTTGCTATAGGCTGTAGGCACTTTTGCTATCAGCAGTTGGCACTTTTGCTATCAGCTGTTGGCACTTTTGCTATGAGCTGTTGGCACTTTTGCTATGAGCTGTTGGCACTTTTGCTATCAACTGGTGTTGTCCGCAAGTTTTTATATAAACCTGTATTTTTATACTTTCATAGTGTTTTCTTTTAGTGGGGGTAACTATTTGCTCATAGCTGGGACCCTTTGTGATCAGAAGCCTTGCTGTCAGATGTAGTTTATAGTCATACCTAGGACTAGTTGGCACTGTGCTGCTGTTGGCTCTTTTGCTATCAGCTGTTGGCACTTTTGCTATCAGCTGTTGGCACTTTTGCTATCAGCTGTTGGAACTTTTGCTATCAGCTGTTGGCACGTTTAGTATCATCTGTTGGAACTTTTGCTATCAGCTGTTGGCACTTTTGCTATCAGCTTTTGGCACTTTTGGTATCAGCTGTTGGCACTTTTGCTATCAGCTGTTGGCACTTTTGCTCTCAGCTAGGGTGCTGTTGGCACTTTTGCTATCAACTGGTGTTGTTCGCAAGTTTTAATATAAACATGTATTTTTATACTTTCATAGAGTTTTCTTTTAGTGGGGGGTAACTATTTGATCATAGCTGGGACCCTTTGTGATCAGAAGCCTTGCTGTCAGATGTAGTTTATAGTCATACCTATGACTAGTTGGCACTGTGGTGCTGTTGGCACTTTTGCTATCAGCTGTTGGCACTTTTGCTATCAGCTGTTGGCACTTTTGTTATCAGCTTTTGGCACTTTTGGTATCAGCTGTTTGCACTTTTGCCAGCAGCTGTTGGCACTTTTGCTATCAGCTGTTGGCACTTTTGCTATCAGCTGTTGGCACGTTTGGTATCATCTGTTGGAACTTTTGCTATCAGCTGTTGGCACTTTTGCTATCAGCTTTTAGCACTTTTGCTATCAGCTGTTGGCACTTTTGCTATCAGCTGTTGGCACTTTTGCTATCAGCTGTTGGCACTTTTGGTATCTTCTGTTGGCACTTTTGCTATCAGCTGTTGGCACTTTTGCTATCAGCTTTTGGCACTTTTGGTATCAGCTGTTGGCACTTTTGCTATCAGCTGGGGTGCTGTTGGCACTTTTGCTATCAGCTGCTGGCACTTTTGCTACCAGCTGTTGGTACTTTTGCTACCAGCTGTGGTGCTGTTTGCACTTTTGCTATCAACTTGTGTTGTTCGCAAGTTTTTATATAAAGATGTATTTTTATACTTTCATAGTGTTTTCTTTTAGTGGCGGGTAACTATTTGCTCATAGCTGGGACCCTTTGTGATCAGAATCCTTGCTGTCAGATGTAGTTTATAGTCATACCTAGGACTAGTTGGCACTGTGGTGCTGTTGGCACTTTTGCTATCAGCTGTTGGCACCTTTGCTATCAGCTTTTGGCACTTTTGGTATCAGCTGTTTGCACTTTTGCTATCAGTTGTTGGCACTTTTGCTCTAAGCTGTTGGCACTTTTGCTATCAGCTGTTGGCACGTTTGGTATCATCTGTTGGAACTTTTGCTATAAGCTGTTGGCACTTTTGCTATCAGCTTTTGGAACTTTTGCTATCAGCTGTTGGAACTTTAGCTATCAGCTGTTGGCATATTTGCTATCAGCTGTTGGCACTTTTGGTATCATCTGTTGGCACTTTTGCTATGAGCAGTTGGCACTTTTGCTATCAGATTTTGGCACTTTTGGTATCAGCTGTTGGCACTTTTGGTATCAGCTGTTGGCACTTTTTCTATCAGCTGGGGTGCTGTTGACACTTTTGCTATCAACTGGTGTTGTTCGCAAGTTTTTATATAAACATGTATTTTTATACTTTCATAGTGTTTTTTTTTTAGTGGGGGTTCACTATTTGCTCATAGCTGGGACCCTTTGTGATCAGAAGCCTTGCTGTCAGATGTACTTTATAATCATACCTAGGACTAGATGGCACTGTGGTGCTGTTGGCACTTTTGCTATTAGCTGTTGGCACATTTGCTACCAGATGTTGGCACTTTGGCTATCAGCTGTGGTGCTGTTTGCACTTTTGCTATCAACTGGTGTTGTTCGCAAGTTTTTATATAAACATGTATTTTTATACTTTCATAGTGTTTTCTTTTAGTGGGGGTAACTATTTGCTCATAGCTGGGACAATTTGTGATCAGAAGCCTTGCTGTCAGATGTAGTTTATAGTCATACCTAGGACTAGTTGGCACTGTGCTGCTGTTGGCTCTTTTGCTATCAGCTGTTGGCACTTTTGCTATCAGCTGTTGGAACTTTTGCTATCAGCTGTTTGTACTTTTGCTATCAGCTGTTGGCACTTTTGCTATCAGCTGTTGGCACTTTTGCTATAAGCTTTTGGCACTTTTGGTATCAGCTGTTGGCACTTTTGCTATCAGCTGTTGGCATTTTGCTATCAGCTGTTGGCACTTTTGCTATCAGCTGTTGGCACTTTTGCTATGAGCTGTTGGCACTTTAGCTATCAGCTGTGGTGCTGTTGGCACTTTTCTATCAACTGGTGTTGTTCGCAAGTTTTTATATAAACAAGTATTTTTATACTTTCATAGTGTTTTTTTTTTAGTGGGGGGTAACTCTTTGCTCAGAGCTGGGACACTTTGTGATCAGAAGCCTTGCTGTCAGATGTAGTTTATAGTCATACCTAGGACTAGTTGGCACTGTGGTGCTGTTGGCACTTTTGCTATGGTCTGTTGGCACTTTTGCTATCAGCTGTTGGCACTTTTGCTATCAGCTTTTGGAACTTTTGCTATCAGCTGTTGGCACTTTAGCAATCAGCTGTTGGCACATTTGCTATCAGCTGTTGGCACTTTTTGTATCATCTGTTGGCACTTTTGCTATCAGCTGTTGGCCCTTTTGCTATCAGCTTTTGGCACTTTTGGTATGAGCTGTTGGCACTTTTGCTATCAGCTGTTGGCACTTTTGCTATCAGCTGGGGTGCTGTTGGCACTTTTGCTATCAACTGGTGTTGTTCGCAAGTTTTTATATAAACATATATTTTTATACTTTCATAGTGTTTTTTTTTAGTGGGGGGTCACTATTTGCTCATAGCTGGCACCCTTTGTGATCAGAAGACTTGCTGTCAGATGTAGTTTATAGTCATACCTAGGAATAGTTGGAACTGTCGTGCTGTTGGCACTATTGCAATTAGTTGTTGGCACTTATGCTATAAACTTTTGGCACTTTCGCTATCAGCTTTTGGCACTTTTGCTATCAGCTGTTGGCACTTTTGCTATCAGCTGTTGGCACATTTCGTATCAGCTGTTGGCACTTTTGCGATCAGCTGTTGGCACTTTTGCTATCATCTGTGGTGCTGTTGGCCCTTTTGCTATCAACTGGTGTTGTTCGCAAGTTTTTATATAAACATGTATTTTTATACTTTCATAGTGTTTTTTTGTAGTGGGGGGTCACTATTTGCTCATAGCTAGGACCCTTTGTGATCAAAAGCCGTGCTGTCAGATGTAGTTTATAGACATACCTAGGACTAGTTGGCACTGTGGTGCTGTTGGTACTTTTTCTATCAGCTGTTGGCACTTTTGCTATCAGCGGATGGCACTTTTGCTATCAGCTGTTGGCACTTTTGCTATCAGCTGTTGACACTTTTGCTATCAGCTGTGGTGCTGTTGGCACTTTTGCTATCAACTGCTGTTGTTCGCAAGTTTTTATATAAACATGTATATTTATACTTTCATAGTGTTTTTTTTGTAGTGGGGGTCGCTATTTGCTCATAGCTGGGACCCTTTGTGATCAGAAGCCTTGCTGTCAGATGTAGTTTATAGACATACCTAGGACTAGTTGGCACTGTGGTGCTGTTGGCACTTTTGCTATAGGCTGTAGGCACTTTTGCTATCAGCAGTTGGCACTTTAGCTATCAGCTGTTGGCACTTTTGCTATGAGCTGTTGGCACTTTTGCTATGAGCTGTTGGCACGTTTGGTATCTACTGGTGTTGTTCACAAGTTTTTATATAAACATGTATTTTCATACTTTCATAGTGTTTTTTTTAGTGGGGGGTCATTATTTGCTCATAGCTGGGACACTTTGTGATCAGAAGCCTTGCTGTCAGATGTAGTTTATAGTCATACCTAGGACTAGTTGGCACTGTGGTGCTGTTGGCACTTTTGCTATCAGCTGTTGGCACTTTTGCTATCAGCTGTTGGCACTTTTGCTATCAGCTTTTGGAACTTTTGCTATCAGCTGTTGGCACTTTAGCAATCAGCTGTTGGCACATTTGCTATCAGTTGTTGGCACTTTTTGTATCATCTGTTGGCACTTTTGCTATCAGCTGTTGGCACTTTTGCTATCAGCTTTTGGCACTTTTGGTATCAGCTGTTGGCACTTTTGCTATCAGCTGTTGGCACTTTTGCTATCAACTGGTGTTGTTCGCAAGTTTTTATATAAACATATATTTTTATACTTTCATAGTGTTTTTTTTTTAGTGGGGGGTCACTATTTGCTCATAGCTGGCACCCTTTGTGATCAGAAGACTTGCTGTCAGATGTAGTTTATAGTCATACCTAGGAATATTTGGAACAGTCGTGCTGTTGGCACTATTGCAATCAGTTGTTGGCACTTATGCTATAAGCTGTTGGCACTTTCGCTATCAGCTTTTGGCACTTTTGCTATCAGCTGTTGGCACTTTTGCTATCAGCTGTTGGCACATTTCGTATCAGCTGTTGTCACTTTTGCTATCAGCTGTTGGCACTTTTGCTATCAGCTGTGGTGATGTTGGCACTTTTGCTATCAACTGGTGTTGTTCGCACATTTTTTATATAAATATGTATTTTTATATATTCATAGTGTTTTTTTTTAGTGGGGGGTCACTATTTGCTCATAGCTGGGACCCTTTGTGATCAGAAGCCTTGCTGTCCGATGTAGTTTATAGTCATACCTAGGACTAGTTGGCAATGTGGTGCTGTTGGCACATTTGCTATCAGCTGTTGGCACTTTTGCTATCAGCTGTGCTGCTGTTGGCACTTTTACTATCAACTGGTGTTGTTAGCAAGTTTTTATATAAACATGTATTTTTATACTTTCATAGTGTTTTTTTTTGTGGGGGGTCACTATTTGCTCATAGTTGGGACCCTTTGTGATCAGAAGCCTTGCTGTCAGATGTAGTTTATAGTCATACATTGGACTAGTTGGCACTGTGGTGCTGTTGGCACTTTTGCTATCAGCTGTTGGCACTTTTGCTATCAGCTGTTGGCACTTTTGCTATCAGCTGTGGTGCTGTTGGCACTTTTGTTATCAACTGGTGTTGTTCGAAAGTTTTTATATAAACATGTATTTTTATATATTCATAGTGGTTTTTTTTAATGGGGGGTCACTATTTGCTCATAGCTGGGGCCATTTGTGACAGAAGCCTTGCTGTCAGATGTAGTTTATAGTCATACCTAGGACTAGTTGACACTGTGGTGCTGTTGGCACTTTTGCTATCAGCTGTTGGCACTTTTGTTATCAACTGTTGGCACTTTTGCTATCAGCTTTTGGAACTTTTGCTATCAGCTGTTGGCACTTTAGCTATCAGCTGTTGGCACATTTGCTATCAGCTGTTGGCACTTTTTGTATCATCTGTTGGCACTTTTGCTATCAGCTGTTGGCACTTTTGCTATCAGCTTTTGGCACTTTTGGTATCAGCTGTTGGCACTTTTGCTATCAGCTGTTGGCACTTTTGCTATCAGCTGGGGTGCTGTTGGCACTTTGGCTATCAACTGGTGTTGTTCGCAAGTTTTTATATAAACATATATTTTTATACATTCATAGTGTTTTTTTTTTAGTGGGGGTCACTATTTGCTCATAGCTCTGACCCTTTGTGATCAGAAGCCTTGCTGTCAGATGTAGTTTATAGTCATACATAGAACTAGTTGGCACTGTGGTGCTGTTGGCACTTTTGCTATCAGCTGTTGGCACTTTTGCTATCAGCTGTTGGCTCTTTTGCTATCAGCTTTTGGCACTTTTGCTATCAGCTGTTGGCACTTTTGCTATCAGCTGTTGGCTCTTTTGGTATCATCTGTTGGCACTTTTGCTATCAGCTGTTGGCACTTTTGCTATCAGCTGTTGGCACTTTTGCTATCTGCTGTGGTGCTGTTGGCACTTTTGTTATCAACTGGTGTTGTTCGCAAGTTTTTATATAAACATGAATTTTTATACATTCATAGTGTTTTTTTTTTTAGTGTTGGTCATTATTTGCTCATAGCTGGGACACTTTGTGATCAGAAGCCTTGCTCTCAGATGTAGTTTATAGTAATAGCTAGGACTAGTTGGCACTGAGGTGCAGTTGGCACTTTTGCTATCAGCTGTTGGCACTTTTGCTATCAGCTGTAGTGCTGTTGACACTTTTGCTATCAACTGGTGTTGTACGCAATTTTTTATATAAACATGTATTTTTATACTTTCATAGTATTTTTTTTTTAGTGGGGGTCACTATTTGCTCATAGCTGGGACCCTTTGTGATCAGAAGCCTTGCTGTTAGATGTAGTTTATAGTCATACATTGGACTAGTTGGCACTGTGGTGCTGTTGGCACTTTTGCTATCAGCTGTTGGCACTTTTGCTATCAGCTGCTGGAACTTTTGCTATCAGCTTTTGGAACTTTTGCTATCAGCTGTTGGCACTTCAGCTATCAGCTGTTGGCACATTTGCTATCAGCTGTTGGCACTTTTTGTATCATCTGTTGGCACTTTTGCTATCAGCTGTTGGCACTTTTGCTATCAGCTTTTGGCACTTTTGGTATCAGCTGTTGGCACTTTTGCTATCAGCTGTTGGCACTTTTGCTATCAACTGGTGTTGTTCGCAAGTTTTTATATAAACATATATTTTTATATTTTCATAGTGTTTTTTTTTTAGTGGGGGGTCACTATTTGCTCATAGCTGTGACCCTTTGTGATCAGAAGCCTTGCTGTCAGATGTAGTTTATAGTCATACCTAGGACTAGTTGGCACTGTGGTGCTGTTGGCACTTTTGCTATCAGCAGTTGGCACTTTTGCTATCAGCTGTTGGCTCTTTTGCTATCAGCTTTTGGCACTTTTGCTATCAGTTGTTGGCACTTTTGCTATCAGCTGTTGGCTCTTTTGGTATCATCTGTTGGCACTTTTGCTATCAGCTGTTGGCACATTTCGTATCAGCTGTTGGCACTTTTGCGATCAGCTGTTGGCACTTTTGCTATCATCTGTGGTGCTGTTGGCCCTTTTGCTATCAACTGGTGTTGTTCGCAAGTTTTTATATAAACATGTATTTTTATACTTTCATAGTGTTTTTTTTTAGTGGGGGGTCACTATTTGCTCATAGCTTGGAACTTTTGTGATCAGAAGCCTTGCTGTCAGATGTAGTTTATAGTCATACCTAGGACTAGCTGGCACTGTGGTGCTGTTGGCACTTTTGCTATCAGCTGTTGGCACTTTTGCTATCAGCTGTTGGCACTTTTGCTATCAGCTGTTGGCACTCTTGTTAACAGCGGTTGGCACTTTTGCTATCAGCTGTTGGCACTTTTGCTATCAGCTGTGGTGCTGTTGGCACTTTTTCTATCAACTGGTGTTGTTCGCAAGTTTTTATATAAACATGTATTTTTATATTTTCATAGTGTTTTTTTTTAGCGTGGGGTCACTATTTGCTCATAGCTGGGACCATTTGTGATCAGAAGCCTTGCTGTCAGATGTAGTTTATAGTCATACCTAGGATTAGTTGGCACTGTGGTGCTGTTGGCAATTTTTGCTATCAGCTGTTGGCACTTTTGCTATCAGCTGTTGGCACTTTTGCTATCAGCTGTTGGCACTTTTGCTATCAGCTGTGGTGATGTTGGCACTTTTGCTATCAACTGGTGTTGTTTGCACATTTTTTATATGAATATGTATTTTTATACATTCATAGTGTTTTTTTTAGTGGGGGGTCACTATTTGCTCATAGCTGGGACCCTTTGTGATCAGAAGCCTTGCTGTCAGATGTAGTTTATAGTCATACCTAGGACTAGTTGGCAATGTGGTGCTGTTGGCACTTTTGCTATGAGCTGTTGGCACTTTTGCTATCAGCTGTGCTGCTGTTGGCACTTTTGCTATCAACTGGTGTTGTTAGCAAGTTTTTATATAAACATGTATTTTTATACTTTCATAGTGTTTTTTTTTAGTGGGGGGTCACTATTTGCTCATAGTTGGGAACCTGTGTGATCAGAAGCCTTGCTGTCAGATGTAGTTTATAGTCATACCTAGGACTAGTTTGCACTGTGGTGCTGTTGGCACTTTTGCAATCAGCTGTTGGCACTTTTGCTATCAGCTGTTGGCACTTTTGGTATCATCTGTTGGCACTTTTGCTATCAGCTGTTGGCACTTTTGCTATCAGCTTTTGGCACTTTTGCTATCAGCTGTTGGCACTTTTGCTATCAGCTGTTGGCACTTTGGCTATCAGCTGTGGTGCTATTGGCACTTTTGCTATCAACTGGTGTTGTTCGCAAGTTTTTATATAAACATGTATTTTTATATATTCATAGTGTTTTTTTTTAGTGGGGGGTCACTATTTGCTCATAGCTGGGACCCTTTGTGATCAGAAGCCTTGCTGTCCGATGTAGTTTTTAGTCATACCTAGGACTAGTTGGCAATGTGGTGCTGTTGGCACATTTGCTATCAGCTGTTGGCACTTTTGCTATCAGCTGTGCTGCTGTTGGCACTTTTACTATCAACTGGTGTTGTTAGCAAGTTTTTATATAAACATGTATTTTTATACTTTCATAGTGTTTTTTTTGTGGGGGGTCACTATTTGCTCATAGTTGGGACCCTTTGTGATCAGAAGCCTTGCTGTCAGATGTAGTTTATAGTCATACATTGGACTAGTTGGCACTGTGGTGCTGTTGGCACTTTTGCTATCAGCTGTTGGCACTTTTGCTATCAGCTGTTGGCACTTTTGCTATCAGCTGTGGTGCTGTTGGTGTTTTGCTATCAACTGGTGTTGTTCGAAAGTTTTTATATAAACATCTATTTTTATATATTCATACTGGTTTTTTTTAATGGGGGTTCACTATTTGCTCATAGCTGGGGCCATTTGTGACAGAAGCCTTGCTGTCAGATGTAGTTTATAGTCATACCTAGGACTAGTTGGCAATGTAGTGCTGTTGGCACATTTGCTATCAGCTGTTGGCACTTTTGCTATCAGCTGTTGGCACTTTTGCTTTCAGCTGTTGGCACTTTTGCTATCAGCTGTTGGCACATTTGCTATCAGCTGTAGTGCTGTTGGCACTTTTGCTCTCCACTGGTGTTGTTCGCAAGTTTTTATATAAACATGTATTTTTATATATTTCATAGTGTTTTTTTTTATCGGGGGTTCATTATTTTCTCATAGCTGGGACCCTTTGTGATCAGAAGCCTTGCTGTCAGATGTAGATTATAGTCATACCTAGGACTAGTTGGCACTGTGGTGCTGTTGGCACTTTTGCTATCAGCTGTTGGCACTTTTGCTATCAGCTGTTGGCACTTTTACTATCAGCTTTTGGCACTTTTAGTATCAGCTGTTGGCACTTTTGCTATCAGCTGTTGGAACTTTTGCTATCATCTGTTGGCACTTTTGCAATCAGCTTTTGGCACTTTTGGTAGCAGCTGTTGGCACTTTTGCTATCAGCTGTTGGAACTTTTGCTATCAGCTGTGGTGCTGTTGGCACTTTTGTTATCAACTGGTGTTCTTCATAGTGTTTTTTTTAGTGGGGTGTCACTATTTCTCATAGCTGGGACCCTTTGTGATCAGAAGCCTTGCTGTCAGATGTAGTTTATAATCATACCTAGGACTATTTGGCACTGTTGTTTTTTTTGTACTTGTGCTATCAGCTGTTGGCACTTTTGCTATCAGCTGTTGGCACTTTTGCTATTAGCTGTTGGCACTTTTGGTATCAGATGTTGGCACTTTTGCTATCAGCTGTTGGCACTTTTGCTATCAGCTGTGGAGCTGTTGGCACTTTTGCTATCAACTGGTGTTGTTCGCAAAAGTGCCAACAGCACTACAGCTGATAGAAATAGTGCGAACAGCTGATAGCAAAAGTGCCAACAGCTGATAGCAAAAGTGCCAACAGGTGATAGCATATTGCCAACAGCTGATAGCAAAAGTGCCAACAGCACCACATTGCCAACTAGTCCAACGTATGACAATAAACTACATCTGACAGCAAGGCTTCTGATCACAACGGGTCTCAGCTATGAGCAAATAGTGACCCCCCACTAAAAAAAAACACTATGAATGTATAAAAATACATGTTTATATAAAAACTTGCGAACAACACTTGTTGATAGCAAAAGTGCCAACAGCACCACAGCTGATAGCAAAAGTGCCAACAGCTGATAGCAAAAGTGCCAACAGCTGATTGCAAAATGCCAACAGCTGATAGTAAAAGTGCAAACAGCTGATAGCAAAAGTGCAAACAGCTGATACCCAAAGTGCCAAAAGCTGATAGCAAAAGTGCCAAAAGCTGATAGCAAAAGTGCCAACAGCTGATAGCAAAAGTGCCAACAGCACCACAGTGCCAACTAGTCCTTGGTATGACTATAAACTACATCTGACAACAAGACTTCTGACCACAAAGGGTCCCAGCTATGAGCAAATAGTGACCCCCCACTAAAAAAAAACACTATGAATGTATAAAAATACATGTTTATATAAACAGTTGCGAACAACACCAGTTGATAGCAAAAGTGCCAACAGCTCCACAGCTGATAGCAAAAGTGCCAACAGCTGATAGCAAAAGTGCCAACAGCTGATAGCAAAAGTGCCAACAGCTGATAGCACAAGTGCCAACAACACAACAGTGCCAAATAGTCCTAGGTATGATTATAAACTACATCTGACAGCAAGGCTTCTGATCACAAAGTGTCCCAGCTATGAGCAAATAGTGACACCCCACTAAAAAAAAACACTATGAATGTATAAAAATACATGTTTATATAAAAACTTGCGAAGAACACCAGTTGATAACAAAAGTGCCAACAGCACCACAGCTGATAGCAAAAGTTCAAACAGCTGATAGCAAAAGTGCCAACAGCTGATAGCAAAAGTGCCAACAGCTGATAGCAAAAGTGCCAACAGCACCACAGTGCCAACTAGTCCTAGGTATGACTATAAACTACATCTGACAGCAAGGCTTCTGATCACAAAGGGTCCCAGCTATGAGAAAATAGTGACCCCCCGATAAAAAAACACTATGAAATATATAAAAATACATGTTTATATAAAAACTTGCGAAAACCACCAGTTGAGAACAAAAGTGCCAACAGCACTACAGCTGATAGAAACAGTGCCAACAGCTGATAGCAAAAGTGCCAACAGCTGATAGCAAAAGTGCCAACAAGTGATAGCATATTGCCAACAGCTGATAGCAAAAGTGCCAGCAGCACCACAGTGCCAACTAGTCCTAGGTATGGCTATAAACTACATCTGACAGCTAGTCTTCTGATCACAAAGGGTCCCAGCTATGAGCAAATACTGACCCCCCACTAAAAAAAAAGACACTATGAAAGTTTAAAAATACATGTTTATATAAAAACTATCGAACAACACCAGTTGATAGCAAAAGTGCCAACAGCACCACAGCTGATAGCAAAAGTGCCAACAGCTGATAGCAAAAGTGCCAACAGCTGATAGCAAAAGTGCCAACAGCTGATAGCAAAAGTGCCAACACCTGATAGCAAAAGTGCCAACAGCACTACATTGCCAACTAGTCCTAGGTATGACTATAAACTACATCTGACAGCAAGGCTTCTGTCACAAAGTGTCCCAGCTATGAGCAAATAGTGACCCCCCACTAAAAAAAACACTATGAATGCATAAAATTACATGTTTATATAAAAACTTCCGAACAGCACCAGTTGATAGCAAAAGTGCCAACAGCACCACAGCTGATAGCAACAGTGCCAACAGATGATAGCAAAAGTACCAACAGCTGATAGCAAAAGTGCCTATAACTGATAGGAAAAGTGACAACAGCACCACAGTGCCAACTAGTCCTAGGTATGACTATAAACTACATCTGACAGCAAGGCTTCTGATCACAAAGGGTCCCAGCTATGAGCAAATAGTGACCCCCTATTAAAAAAAACACTCTGAATGTATAAAAATACATGTTTATATAAAAACTTGCGAACAACACCAGTTGATAGCAAAAGTGCCAACAGCTGATAGCAAAAGTGCCAACAGCTGATAGCAAAAGTGCCAACAGCACCACAGTGCCAACTAGTCCTAGGTATGACTATAAACTACATCTGACAGCAAGGCTTCTGTTCACAAAGGGTCCCAGCTATGAGCAAATAGTGAACCCCACTAAAAAAAAAACACTATGAAAGTATAAAAATACATGTTTATATAAAAACTTGCGAACAACACCAGTTGATAGCAAAAGTGCCAACAGCACCACAGCTGATAGCAAAAGTGCCAACAGCTGATAACAAAACTGCCAACAGCTGATAGCAATATTGCCAACAGCACCACAGTCCCAACTAATCCTAGGTATGACTATAAACTACATCTGACAGCAAGCCTTCTGATCACAAAGGGTCCCAGCTATGAGCAAATAGTGACCCAACACTAAAAAAAAACACTATGAATGTATAAAAATATATGTTTATATAAAAACTAGCGAACAACATCAGTTGACAGCAAAAGTATCAACAGCACCACAGCTGATAGCAAAAGTGCCAACAGCTGATAGCAAAATTGACAACAGTTGATAGCAAAAGTGCCAAAAGCTGATAGCAAAAGTGCCAACAGCTGATAGCAAAAGTGCCAACAGCTGATAGCAAAAGTGCCAACAGCTGATTGCAAAAGTGCCAACAGCTGATAGCAAAACTGCAAACAGCTGATAGCAAAAGTGCCAACAGCTGATACCAAAAGTGCCAAAAGCTGATAGCAAAAGTGCCAACAGCTGATAGCAAAAGTGCCAACAGCTGATAGCAAAAGTGCCAACAGCACCACAATGCCAACTAGTCCTAGGTATGACTATAAACTACATCTGACAGCAAAACTTCTGACCACAAAGGTTCCCAGCTATGAGCAAATAGTGAACCCCCACTAAAAAAAACACTATGAATGTATAAAAATACATGTTTATATAATAACTTGCGAACAACACCAGTTGAGAGGAAAAGTGCCAACAGCACCACAGCTGATACCAACAGTGCCAACAGCTGATAGAAAAAGTGCCAACAGCTGATACTAAAAGTGCCAGCAGGGGATAGCAAAAGTGCCAACAGCACCACAGTGCCATCTATTCCTAGGTATGACTATAAACTACATCTGACAGCAAGGCTTCTGATCACAAAGGGTCCCAGCTATGAGCAAATAGTGACCCCCCACTAAAAAAAAACTCTATGAAAGTATAAAAATACATGTTTATATAAAAACTTGCGAACAACACCAGTTGATAGCAAAAGTGCCAACAACACCCCAGCTGATAGCAAAAGTGCCAACAGCTGATAGCAAAATTGCCAACAGCTGATACCAAAAGTGCCAAAAGCTGATAGCAAAAGTGCCAACAGCTGATAGCAATAGTGCCAACAGATGATAACAAAAGTTCCAACAGCTGATAGCAAAAGTGCCAACAGCTGATAGCAAAAGTGCCAACAGCTTATACCAAAAGTGCCAAAAGCTGATAGCAAAAGTGCCAACAGCTGATAGCAAAAGTTCCAACAGATGATACCAAAAGTGCCAACAGCTGATAGCAAAAGTGCCAAAAGCTGTTAGCAAAAGTGCCAACAGCAGATAGCAAAAGTGCACACAGCACCACAGTGCCAACTAGTCCTAGGTATGACTATAAACTACATCTGACAGTAAGGCTTCTGATCACAAAGGGTCCCAGCTATGAGCAAATAGTTACCCCCCACTTAAAGAAAACAAAATGATAGTATAAAAATACATGTTTATATAAAAAATTGCGAACAGCACCAGTTGATAGCAAAAGTGCCAACAGCTGATAGCAAAATTTGCCAACAGCTGATAGAAAAGTGCCAACAGCTGATACCAAAAGTGCCAAGAGCTGATAGCAAAAGTGCCAACAGCTGATAGCAAAAGTGCCAACAGCTGATAGCAAAAGTGCCAACAGATGATAGCAAAAGTGCCAACAGCTGATAGCAAAAGTGCAAACGGCTGATAGCAAAAGTGCCAACATCTGATAGCAAAAGTGCCAACAGCTCCACAGTGCCAACTAGTCCTAGGTATGAATATAAACTACATCTGACAGCAAGGCTTCTGATCACAAAGGATCCCAGCTATGAGCAAATAGTGACACCCCACTAAAAAAAAACACTATGAAAGTAAAAAAATATATGTTTATATAAAAACTTGCGAACAACACCAGTTGATAGCAAAAGTGCAAACAGCACCACAGCTGATAGCAAAAGTGCCAACAGCTGATAGCAAAAGTGCCAACAGCTGATAGCAAAAGTGCCAACAGCTGATAGCAAAAGTGCCAACAGCTGATAGCAAAAGTACCAACAGCTGATAGCAAACGTGCCAACAGCACCCAGTGCCAACTAGTCCTAGGTATGACTATAAACTACATCTGACAGCAAGGCTTCTGATCAAAAAGGGTCCCAGCTATGAGGAAATAGTGACACCCCACTAAAAAAAAACACTATGAAATTATAAAAATACATGTTTATATAAAAACTTGCAAACAACACCAGTTGATAGCAAAAGTGCCAACAGCACCACAGCTGATAGCAAAAGTGCCAACAGCTGATAGCAAAAGTGCCAACAGTTGATACCAAAAGTGCCAAAAGCTGATAGCAAAAGTGCCAACAGCTGATAGCAAAAGTGCCAACAGCTGATAGCAAAAGTGAAAACAGCTGATAGCAAAAGTGCCAAAAGCTGATAGCAAAAGTGCCAACAACTGATAGCAAAAGTGCCAACAGCTGACAGTAAAAGTGACAACAGCTGATAGCAAAAGTGCCAAAAGCTGATAGCAAAAGTGCAAACAGCACCACATTGCCAACTAGTCATAGGTATGACTATAAACTACATCTGACAGCAAGGCTTCTGATCACAAAGGGTCCCAGCTATGAGCAAATAGTGACCCCACACTAAAAAAAAACACTGTGAATGTATAAAAATACATGTTTATATAAAAACTTGCGAACAACACCAGTTGATAGCAAAAGTGCCAACAGCACCACAGCTGATAGCAAAAGTGCCAACAGCTGATAGCAAAAGTGCCAACAGCATATAGCAAAAGTGCCAACAGCACAACAGCTGATAGCAAAAGTGCCAACAGCTGATAGCAAAAGTGCCAACAGCTGATAGCAAAAGTGCCAAGAGCACGACATTGCCAACTATTCCTAGGTATGACTATAAACTACATCTGACAGCAAGGCTTCTGATCACAAAGGGTCCCATCTATGAACAAATAGTGACCCCCCGCTAAAAAAGAACACTATGAATGTATAAAAATACATGTTTATATAAAAACTTGGGAACAATACCAGTTGATAGCAAAAGTGCCAACAGCTGATAGCAAAAGTGCCAACAGCTGATAGCAAAAGTGCACACAGCACCACAGTGCCAACTAGTCCTAGGTATGACTATAAACTACATCTGACAGCAAGTCTTCTGATCGCAAAGAGTCCCAGCTATGAGCAAATAGTAACCCCCTAATAAAAAAAAACTATGAAAGTATAAAAATACATGTTTATATAAAAACTTGCGAACAACACCAGTTGATAGCAAGAGTGCCAACAGCACCACAGCTGATAGCAAAAGTGCCAACAGCTGATACCAAAAGTGCAAACAGCTGATACCAAAAGTGCCAACAGCTGATAGCAAAAGTGCCAACAGCTGATAGCAAAAGTGCCAACAGCACCACAGTGCCAACTAGTCCTACGTATGATTATAAACTACATCTGACAGCAAGGCTTCTGATCACAAAGGGTCCCAGCTATGAGCAAATAGTGACCCCCCACAAAAAAAAACATTATGAAAGTATAAAAATACATGTTTATATAACGTGCGAACAACACCAGTTGATAGCAAGAGTGCCAACAGCACCGCAGCTGATAGCAAAAGTCCCAACAGCTGATAGCAAAAGTCCCAACAGCTGATAGAAAAAGTGCCAAAAGCTGATAGCAAAAGTGCCAACAGCTGATAGCAAAAGTGCCAACAGCTGATAGCACAAAAACATGCGAACAACACCAATTGATAGCAAAAGTGCCAACAGCACCACAGCTGATTGCAAAAGTGCCAACAGTTGATAGCAAAAGTGCCAACAGCTGATAGCAAATGTGCCAAAAGCTGATAGCAAAAGTGCCCACAGCACCACAGTGCCAACTAGTCCTAGGTATGACTATAAACTACATCTGACAGCAAGTCTTCTGATCGCAAAGGGTCCCAGCTATGAGCAGTGACCCCCTAATAAAAAAAAAACTATGAATGTATAAAAATATATGTTTATATAAAAACTTGCAAACAACACCAGTTGATAGCAAAAGTGCCAACAGCACCACAGCTGATAGCAAAAGTGCCAACAGCTGATAGCAAAAGTGCCAACACCTGATAGAAAAAGTGCCAACAGCTGATAGCAAAAGTGCCAACAGCTGATAGCAAAAGTGCCAACAGCACTACAGTGCCAACTAGTCCTAGGTATGATTATAATCTACATCTGACAGCAAGGCTTCTGATCACAAAGGGTGCCAGCTATGAGCAAATAGTGACCCCCCACAAAAAAAAAACACTATGAAAGTATAAAAATACATGTTTATATAAAAACTTGCGAACAACACCAGTTGATAGCAAAAGTGCCAACAGCACCACAGCTGATCGCAAAAGTGCCAACAGCTGATAGCAAATGTGCCAACAGCTGATAGCAAAAGTGCCAACAGCTGATAGCAAAAGTGCCAAAGGCTGATAGCAAAAGTGCCAACAGCTGAACCAAAAGTGCCAAAAGCTGATAGCAAAAGTGCCAACAGCTGATAGCAAAAGTGCCAACAGCTGATGGCAAAAGTGCCAACAGATGATACCAAAAGTGCCAACAGCTGAAACCAAAAGTGCCAAAAGCTGATAGCAAAAGTGCCAACAGCTGATAGCAAAAGTGCCAACAGCTGATAGCAAATATGCCAACAGCTGATAGCAAAAGTGCCAACAAATTACACCAAAGTGCCAACAGCTGATAGCAAAAGTCCCAACAGCACCACAGCTGATAGCAAAAGTGCCAACAGCTGATAGCAAATGTGCCAACAGCTGATCGCAAAAGTGCCAACAGCTGAGAGCAAAAGAGCCAACAGCTCATAGCAAGACTGCCAACAGCTGATAGCAAAAGTGAAAACAGCACCACATTGCCAACAAGTCCTAGGTATGACTATAAACTACATCTGACAGCAAGGCTTCTGATCACAAAGGGTCCCAGCAATGAGCAAATAGTGACCCCCCACTAAAAAAAAACACTATAAAAGTATAAAAATAGATGTTTATATAACAACTTGCGAACAACACCAGTTGATAGCAAAAGTGCAAACAGCACCACAGCTGATACCAACAGTGCCAACAGCTGATAGCAAATGTGCCAACAGCTGATAGCAAAAGTGCCAAAAGCTGATAGCAAAAGTGCCAACAGCTGATAGCAAAAGTGCCAACAGCTGATAGCAAAAGTGCCAACAGTTTATAGCAAAAGTGCCAACAGCACAACATTGCCAACTAGTCCTAGGTATGACTATAAACTACATCTGACAGCAAGGCTTCTGATCACAAAGGGTCGAAGATATGAGCAAATAGTGACCCCCCACTAAAAAAAAACACTATGAATGTATAAAAATACATGTTTATATAAAAACTTGCGAACAACACCAGTTGATAGCAAAAGTGCCAACAGCACCACAGCTGATAGCCAAAGTGCCAACAGCTGAAGCAAAAGGGCCAAAAGCTGATAGCAAATGTGCCAACAGCTGATAGCAAAAGTGCCAACAGCTGATAGCAAAAGTGCCAACAGCACCACAGTTCCAACTAGTCCTAGGTATGACTATAAACTACATCTGACAGCAAGGCTTCTGATCACAAAGGGTCCCAGCTATGAGCAAATAGTGACCCCCCACTAAAAAAAAAAAAACACTATGAAAGTATAAAAATACATGTTTATATAAAAACTTGCGAACAACACCAGTTGATAGCAAAAGTCCCAACAGCACCACAGCTGATAGCAAAAGTGCCAACAGCTGATAGCAAAAGTGCCAACAGCTGATAGCAAAAGTGCAAAGAGCACCACATTGTCAACTAGTCCTAGGTATGACTATAAACTACATCTGACAGCAAGGCTTCTGATAACAAAAGGTCCCAGCTATGAGCAAATAGTGACCCGCCACTAAAAAAAAACACTATGAATGTATAAAAATACATGTTTATATAAAAACTTGCGAAAAACACCAGTTGATAGCAAAAGTGCCAACAGAACCACAGCTGATAGCAAAATTGCCAACAGGTGATAGCAAAAGTGTCAACAGCTGATAGCAAAAGTGCCAACAGCTGATAGCAAAAGTGCCAACCGCACCACAGTGCCAACTAGTCCTAGGTATGACTATAAACTACATCTGACAGCAAGGCTTCTGATCACAGAGGGTCCCAGCTATGAGCAAATAGTGACACCCCACTAAAAAAAAACACTATGAATGTATAAACATACATGTTTATATAAAAACTTGCGAACAACACCAGTTGATTGCAAAAGTGCAAACAGCACCACAGCTGATAGCAAAAGTGCCAACAGCTGATAGCAAAAGTGCCAACAGATGATACCAAACGTGCCAAAAGCTGATAGCAAAAGTGCCAACAGCTGATAGCAAAAGTGCCAACAGCTGATACCAAAAGTGCCAAAACTGATAGCAAAAGTGCCAACACCTGATAGCAAAAGTGCCAAGAGCTGATAGCAAAAGTGCCAACAGCTGATAGCAAAAGTGCCAACAGCACCACAGTGCCAACTAGTCCTAGGTATGACTATAAACTACATCTGACAGCAAGGTTTCTGATCACAGAGGGTCCCAGCTATGAGCAAATAGTGACCCCCCACTAAAAAAAAAAGACTATGAAAGTATAAAAACAGATGTTTATATAAAAACTTGCGAACAACACCAGTTGATAGCAAAAGTCCCAACAGCACCACAGCTGATAGCAAAAGTGCAACAGCTGATAGCAAAAGAGCCAACAGCTGATAGCAAAACTGCCAACAGCTGATAGCAAAAGTGCCACCAGCTGATAACAAAAGTGCCAAAAGCTGATAGCAAAAGTTCCAACAGCTGATAGCAAAAGTGCCAACAGATGATACCGAAAAAACAAACAGCTGATAGCAAAAGTGCCAACAGCTGATAGCAAAAGTGCCAACAGCTGATACCAAAAGTGACAAAAGCTGATAGCAAAAGTGCAAACAGCTGATAGCAAAAGTGCCAACAGCTGATAGAAAAAATGCCAACAGCTGATAGCAAAAGTGCCAACAGCACCACAGTGCCAACTAGTCCTAGGTATGACTATAAACTACATCTGACAGCAAGTCTTCTGAGCACAAAGGGTCCCAGCTATGAGCAAATAGTGACCCCCCACTAAAAAAAAAACCACTATGAAATTATAAAAATACATGTTTATATAAAAACTTGCGAACAACCCAGTTGATAGCAAAAGTGCCAACAGCACCCCAGCTGATAGCAAAATGCCAACAGCTGATAGCAAAAGTGCCAACAGCTGATACCAAAAGTGCCAAAAGCTAATAGCAAAAGTGCCAACAGCTGATAGCAAAAGTGCCAACAGCTGATAGCAAAAGTGTCACAAGCTCATAGCAAAAGTGCCAACAGCTGATAGCAAAAGTTCCAACAGATGATTCCAAAAGTGCCAACAGCTGATAGCAAAAATGACAACCGCTGATAGCAAAAGTGCAAACAGCTGATACCAAAAGTGCCAAATGCTGATAGCAAAAGTGCGAACAGCTGATAGCAAAAGTGCCAACAGCTGATAGCAAAAGTGCCAACAGCACCACAGTGCCAACTAGTCCTAGGTATGAATATAAGCAACATCGGACAGCTAGGCTTCTAATCACAAAGGGTCCCAGCTATGAGCAAATAGTTACCCCCACTAAAAGAAAACTCTATGAAAGTATAAAAATACATGTTTATATAAAAACTTGCGAACAACACCAGTTGATGGCAAAAGTACAAACAGCACCACAGCTGATAGCAAAAGTGCCAACAGCTGATAGCAAAAGTGCCAACAGCTGATAGCAAAAGTGCCAACAGCTGATAGCAAAAGTGCCAACAGCACCACAGTGCCGACTAGTCCTAGGTATGACTATAAACTACATCTGAGAGCAAGGCTTCTGATCACAAAGGGTCCCAGCTATGAGCAAATAGTGACACCCCACTAAATAAAAACACTATGAATGTATAAAAATACATTTTTATATAAAAACTTGCGAACAACACCAGTTGATAGCAAAAGTGCCAACAGCACCAGAGCTGATACCAAAAGTGCCATCAGCTGATAGCAAAAGTGCCAACAGCTGATACCAATAGTGCCAAAAGTTGATAGCAAAAGTGCCAACAGCTGATAGCAAAAGTGCCAACAGCACAACAGTGCCAACTATTCCTAGGTATGACTATAACCTACATCTGACAGCAAGGCTTCTGATCACAAGTTTCCCAGCTATGAGCAAATAGTTACCCCCCACTAAAAAAAAACACTATGAAAGTATAAAAATACATGTTTATCTAAAAACTTGCGAACAACACCAGTTGATAGCAAAAGTGCAAACAGCACCACAGCTGATAGCAAAAGTGCAACAGCTGATAGCAAAAGTGCCAACAGCTGATAGCAAAAGTGCCAACAGCACCACAGTAACGATTAGTCCTAGGTATGACTATAAACTAAATCTGACAGCAAGGCTTCTGATCACAAAGGTCACAGCTATGAGCAAATAGTGACCCCCCAGTAAAAAAAAACAATATGAAAGTATAAAAATACATGTTTATATAAAAACTTGCGAACAACACCAGTTGATAGCAAAAGTGCCAACAGCACCAGAGCTGATAGCAAAAGTGCCAACAGCTGATAGCAAAAGTTCCAACAGCTGATACCAAAAGTGCCAACAGCTGATAGCAAAAGTGCCAACAGATGATAGTAAAAGTGCCAACAGCAGAAATCTTGCTGTCAGATGTAGTTTATAGTCATACCTAGGACTAGTTGGCACTGTGGTGCTGTTGGCACTTTTGCTATCCGCTGTTGGCACTTTTACTATCAGCTTTTGGCACTTTGGCTATCAGCTGTTGGCACTTTTGCTATCAGCTGTTGGCACATTTGCTATCAGCTGTGTTGCTGTTTGCACTTTTGCTATCAACTGGTGTTGTTCGCAAGTTTTTATATAAACATGTATATTTTTACTTTCATTGTGTTTTTTTTAGTGGGGTGTCACTATTTGCTCATAGCTGGGACCCTTTGTGATCAGAAGCCTTGCTGTCAGATGTAGTTTATAATCATACCTAGGACTAGTTGGCACTGCAGTGCTGTTGGCACTTTTGCTATCAGCTGTTGGCACTTTTGCCATAAGCTGTTGGCACTTTTGCTATCAGCTGTTGGCACATTTGCTATCAGCTGTTGGCACTTTTGCTATCAGCTGTGGTGCTGTTGGCACTTTTGCTATCAACTGGTGTTGTTCGCAAGTTATTATATAAACATGTATTTTTATACTTTCATAGTGTTTTTTTTCAGTGAGGGGTCACAATTTGCTCATAGCTGGGACCCTTTGTGATCAGAAGCCTTGCTGAAAGATGTAGTTTATAGTCATACCTAGGACTAGTTGGCAATGTGGTGCTGTGTGCACTTTTGCTATCTGCTGTTGGCACTTTTGCTATCAGCTGTCGGCACTTTTGCTATCAGCTGTGGTGCTGTTGGCACTTTTGCTATCAACTGGTGTTGTTCGCAAGTTTTTATATAAACATGTATTTTTATACTTTCATAGTGTTTTTTTTTAGTGGGGGTCACTATTTGCTCATAGCTGGGACCCTTTGTGATCAGAAGACTTGCTGTCAGATGTAGTTTATAGTCATACCTAGGACTAGTTGGCACGGTGGTGCTGTTGACACTTTTGCTATCAGCTGTTGGCACTTTTGCTATCAGCTGTTGTCACTTTTGCTATCAGCTGTTGGCACTTTTGCTATCAGTTGATGGCACTTTTGCTATCAGCTTTTGGCACTTTTGGTATCAGCTGTTGTCACTTTTGCTATCAGCTGTTGGCAGTTTTGCTATCAGCTGTTGGCACTTTTGCTATCAGCTGTTGGCACTTTTGCTATCAGCTGTGGTGCTGTTGTCACTTTTGCTATCAACTTGTGTTGTTCGCAAGTTTTTATATAAACATGTATTTTTATATTTCATAGTGTTTTTTTTTAGTGGGGGGTCATTCTTTGCTCATAGCTGGGACCCTTTTTGATCAGAAGCCTTGCTGTCAGATATAGTTTATAGTCATACCTAAAACTAGTTGGCACTGTGGTGCTGTTGGCACTTTTGCAATCAGCTGTTGGCAATTTTGCTATCAGCTCTTGGCACTTTTGCTATTAGCTGTTGCCACTTTTGGTATCAGCTGTTGGCACTTTTGGTATCAGATGTTGGCACTTTTGCTATCAGCTGTGGTGCTATTGGCACTTTTGCTATCAACTGGTGTTGTTCGCAAGTTTTTATATAAAGATGTATTTTTATACTTTCATAGTGTTTGTTTTTAGTGGGGGGTCACTATTTGCTCATAGCTGGGACCCTTTGTGATCAGAAGCCTTGCTGTCAGATGTAGTTTATAATCATACCTAGGACTAGTTGGCACTGTGGTGCTGTTGGCACTTTTGCTATCAGCTGTTGGCACTTTTGCTATCAGCTGTTGGCACTTTTGCTATCAGCTGTTGGAACTTTTGCTATCAGCTGTGGTGCTGTTGGCACTTTTGCTATCAACTGGTGTTGTTCGCAAGTTTTTATATAAACATGTATTTTTATACTTTCATAGTGTTTTTTTTTTAGTGGGGGGTCACTATTTGCTCATAGCTTGGACCCTTTGTTATCAGAAGACTTGCTGTCAGATGTAGGTTATAGTCATACCTAGGACTATTTGGCATTGGGGTGCTGTTGGCACTTTTGCTATCAGCTGTTGGCACATTTGCTATCAGCTGTTGGCATTTTGCTATCAGCTGTGGTGCTGTTGGCACTTTTGCTATCAACTGGTGTTGTTCGCAAGTTTTTATATAAACATGTATTTTCATACTTTCATATTGTTTTTTTTTTGTGTGGGGTCACTATTTGCTCATAGCTGGGACCCTTTGTGATCAGAAGACTTCCTGTCAGATGTAGTTTATAGTCATACCTAGGACTAGTTGTCACTGTGGTGCTGTTGGCACTTTTGCTATCAGCTGTTGGCACTTTTGCTATCAGCTGTAGGCACATTTGCTATCAGCTGTTGGCATTTTGCTATCAGCTGTGGTGCTGTTGGCACATTTGCTATCAGTTGTTGGCGCTTTTGCTATCACCTGTTGGCACTTTTGCTATGAGCTGTTGGCACTTTTGCTATCAGCTGTGGTGCTGTTGGCACTTTTGCTATCAACTGGTGTTGTTCGCAAGTTTTTATATAAACATGTATTTTTATACTTTCATAGTGTTTTTTTTTAGTGGGGGTCACTATTTGCTCATAGCTGCGACCCTTTGTGATCAGAAGACTTGCTGTCAGATGTAGTTTATAGTCATACCTAGGACTAGTTGGCACGGTGGTGCTGTTGACACTTTTGCTATCAGCTGTTGGCACTTTTGCTATCAGCTGTTGTCACTTTTGCTATCAGCTGTTGGCACTTTTGCTATCAGTTGATGGCACTTTTGCTATCAGCTTTTGGCACTTTTGGTATCAGCTGTTGTCACTTTTGCTATCAGCTGTTGGCACTTTTGCTATCAGCTGTTGGCACTTTTGCTATCAGCTGTGGTGCTGTTGGCACTTTTGCTATCAGCTGTTGGCACTTTTGCTATCAGCTGTTGGCACTTTTGCTATCAGCTTTTGGCACTTTTGGTATCATCTGTTGGCACTTTTGCTATCAGCTGTTGGTACTTTTGCTATCAGCTTTTTGCACTTTTGCTATCAGCTTTTGGTACTTTTGCTATCAGCTTTTGCCACTTTTGAAATCAGCTGTTGGCACTTTTGCTATCAGCTGTTGGCACTTTTGCTATCAGCTGTTGGCACTTTTGCTATCAGCTTTATGCACTTTTGCTATCAGCTGTTGGCATTTTTGGTATCAGATGTTGGCACTTTTGCTATCAGCTGTGGTGCTCTTTGCACTTTTGTTATCAACTGGTGTTGTTCGGAAGTTTTTATATAAACATGTATTTTTATACTTTCATAGTGTTTTTTTTTTAGTGGGGTGTCTCTATTTGCTCATAGCTGTGTTTCTTTTGTGATCAGAAGCCTTGCTGTCAGATGTAGTTTATAGTCATACCTAGGACTAGTTGGCACTGTGGCGCTGTTGGCACTTTTGCTATCAGCTGTTGGCACTTTTGCTATCAGCTGTTGGTACTTTTGCTATCAGCTGTCGTGCTGTTGGAACTTTTGCTATCAACTGGTGTTGTTCGCAAGTTTTTATATAAACATGTATTTTTATACTTTCATAGTGTTTTTTTTTTTAGTGGGGGGTCACTATTTGCTCATAGCTTGGACCCTTTGTTATCAGAAGACTTGCTGTCAGATGTAGGTTATAGTCATACCTAGGACTATTTGGCATTGGGGTGCTGTTGGCACTTTTGCTATCAGCTGTTGGCACTTTTGCTATCAGCTGTTAGCACTTTTGCTATCAGCTGTGGTGCTGTTGGCACTTTTGCTATCAGCTGTTGGCACTTTTGCTATCAGCTGTTGGCATTTTGCTATCAGCTGTGGTGCTGTTGGCACTTTTGCTATCAACTGGTGTTGTTCGCAAGTTTATATATATACATGTATTTTCATACTTTCATATTGTTTTTTTTTTTTAGGTGGGGTCACTATTTGCTCATAGCTGGGACCCTTTGTGATCAGAAGACTTCCTGTCAGATGTAGTTTATATTCATACCTAGGACTAGTTGTCACTGTGGTGCTGTTGGCACTTTTGCTATCAGCTGTTGGCACATTTGCTATCAGCTGTTGGCATTTTGCTATCAGCTGTGGTGCTGTTGGCACATTTGCTATGAGTTGTTGGCGCTTTTGCTATCACCTGTTGTCACTTTTGCTATGAGCTGTTGGCACTTTTGCTATCAGCTGTGATGCTGTTGGCACTTTTGCTATCAACTGGTGTTGTTCGCAAGTTTTTATATAAACATGTATTTTTATACATTCATAGTGTTTTTTTTTTAGTGGAGGGTCAATATTTGCTCATAGCTGGGACCCTTTGTGATCAGAAGCCTTGCTGTCAGATGTAGTTTATAGTCATACCTAGGACTAGTTGGCAATGTGGTGCTGTTGGCACTTTTGCTATCAGCTTTTGGCACTTTTGCTATCAGCTGTGTGCACTTTTGCTATCAGCTGTGTTGCTTTTGGCACTTTTGCTATAAACTGGTGTTGTTCGCAAGTTTTTATATAAATATGTATTTTTATACTTTCATAGTGTTTTTTTTTCAGTGGGGGGTCACTATTTGCTCATAGCTGGTACCCTTTAAGATCAGAAGCCTTGCTGTCATATGTAGTTTATAGTCATATCTAGGACTAGTTGGCACTGTGGTGCTGTTGGAACTTTTGCTACCAGCTATTGGCACTTTTGCTATCAGCTGTTGGCACTTTTGCTATCAGCTGTTGGCACTTTTGCTATCAGCTTTTGGCACTTTTGGTATCATTTGTTGGCACTTTTGCTATCAGCTGTTGGTACTTTTGCTATCAGCTGTTGGCACTTTTGAAATCAGCTGTTGGCACTTTTGCTATCAGCTGTTGGCACTTTTGCTATCAGCTTTTGGCACTTTTGGTATCATTTGTTGGCACTTTTGCTATCAGCTGTTGGTACTTTTGCTATCAGCTTTTGCCACTTTTGCTATCAGCTGTTGGTACTTTTGCTATCAGCTGTCGTGCTGTTGGCACTTTTGCTATCAACTGGTGTTGTTCGCAAGTTTTTATATAAACATGTATTTTTATATTTCATAGTGTTTTTTTTTAGTGGGGGGTCATTCTTTGCTCATAGCTGGGACCCTTTGTGATCAGAAGCCTTGCTGTCAGATATAGTTTATAGTCATACCTAAAACTAGTTGGCACTGTGGTGCTGTTGGCACTTTTGCTATCAGCTGTTGGCACTTTTGCTATCAGCTGTTGGCACTTTGCTATCAGCTGTTGGGACTTTTGCTATCAGCTGTGGTGCTATTGGCACTTTTGCTATCAACTGGTGTTGTTCGCAAGTTTTTATATAAAGATGTATTTTTATACTTTCATAGTGTTTGTTTTTAGTGGGGGGTCACTATTTGCTCATAGCTGGGACCCTTTGTGATCAGAAGCCTTGCTGTCAGATGTAGTTTATAATCATACCTAGGACTAGTTGGCACTGTGGTGCTGTTGGCACTTTTGCTATCAGCTGTTGGCACTTTTGCTATCAGCTGTTGGCACTTTTGCTATGAGATGTGTTGCTGTTGGCACTTTTGCAATCAACTGGTGTTGTTCGCAAGTTTTTATATAAACATGTATTTTTATACTTTCATAGTGTTTTTTTTTTAGTTGGGGTCACTATTCGCTCATAGCTGGGACCCTTTGTGATCAGAAGTCTTGCTGTCAGATGTAGTTTATAGTCATACCTAGGACTAGTTGGCACTGTGGTGCTGTTGGCACTTTTGCTATCAGCTTTCGGCACTTTTGCTATCAGCTGTTGTCACTTTTGCTATCAGATGTTGGAACTTTTGCTATCAGTTGTTGGCACATTTGCTATCAGCTTTTGGCACTTTTGGTATCAGTTGTTGTCACTTTTGCTATCAGCTGTTGGCACTTTTGCTATCACTTGTTTGCACTTTTGCTATCAGCTGTGGTGCTGTTTGCACTTTTGCTATCAACTGGTGTTGTTCGCAAGTTTTTATGTAAACATGTATTTTTATAATTTCATAGTGTTTTTTTTTAGTGGGGGGTAACTATTTGCTCATAGCTGGAACCCTTTGTGATCAGAAGCCTTGCTATCAGATGTAGTTTATAGTCATACCTAGGACTAGTTGGTACTGTGGTGCTGTTGGCACTTTTGCTATCAGCTGTTGGCACTTTTGCTATCAGATGTTGGCACTTCTGCTATCAGCTGTTGGCACTTTTGGTATCAGCTGTTGGCATTTTTGGTATCAGATGTTGGCACTTTTGCTATCAGCTGTTGGCACATTTGCTATAAGCTGTTGGCACTTTTGCTATCAGCTGTGGTGCTGTTGGCACTTTTGCTATCAGCTGGTGTTGTTCGCAAGTTTTTATATAAACATGTATTTTTATACATTCATAGTGTTTTTTTTTTAGTGGAGGGTCACTATTTGCTCATAGCTGGGACCCTTTGTGATCAGAAGCCTTGCTGTCAGATGTAGTTTATAGTCATACCTAGGAATAGTTGGCAATGTGGTGCTGTTGGCACTTTTGCTATCAGCTGTTGGCACTTTTGCTATCAGCTGTGTGCACTTTTGCTATCAGCTGTGGTGCTGTTGGCACTTTTGCTATAAACTGGTGTTGTTCGCAGTTTTTTATATAAACATGTATTTTTATACTTTCATAGTGTTTTTTTTTCAGTGGGGGGTCACTATTTGCTCAAAGCTGGTACCCTTTATGATCAGAAGCCTTGCTGTCACATGTAGTTTATAGTCATATCTAGGACTACTTGGCACTGTGGTGCTGTTGGAACTTTTGCTACCAGGTGTTGGAACTTTTGCTATTAGCTGTTGGCACATTTGCTATCAGCTGTTGGCACTTTTGCTATCAGCTTTTGGCACTTTTGGTATCATCTGTTGGCACTTTTGCTATCAGCTGTTGGTACTTTTGCTATCAGCTGTTGGCACTTTTGCTATCAGCTGTTGGTACTTTTGCTATCAGCTTTTGCCACTTTTGAAATCAGCTGTTGGCACTTTTGCTATCAGCTTTTGCCACTTTTGAAATCAGCTTTATGCACTTTTGCTATCAGCTGTTGGCATTTTTGGTATCAGATGTTGGCACTTTTGCTATCAGCTGTGGTGCTGTTTGCACTTTTGCTATCAACTGGTGTTGTTCGGAAGTTTTTATATAAACATGTATTTTTATACTTTCATTTTTTTTTTTTTAGTGGGGTGTCACTATTTGCTCATAGCTGTGTTTCTTTTGTGATCAGGACTAGTTGGCACTGTGGTGCTGTTGGAACTTTTGCTACGAGCTGTTGGCACTTTTGCTATCAGCTGTTGGCACTTTTGCTATCAGCTGTTGGCATTTTCTATCAGCTGTTGGCACTTTTTCTATCAGCTTTTGGCACTTTTGGTATCAGCTGTTGGCACTTTTGCTATCAGCTGTTGGCACTTTTGCTATCAGCTGTGGTGCTGTTTACACTTTTGCTATCAACTGGTGTTGTTCGCAAGTTTTTATATAAACATGTATTTTTATACTTTCATAGTGTTTTTTTTTTAGTGGGTGTCACTATTTGCTCATAGCTGTGTTCCTTTGTGATCAGAAGCCTTGCTGTCAGATGTAGTTTATAGTCATATCTAGGACTAGTTGGCACTGTGGTGCTGTTGGCACTTTTGCTATCAGCGGTTGGCACTTTTGCTATCAGCTGTTGGCACTTTTGCTATAAGCTGTCGTGCTGTTGGCACTTTTGCTATCAACTGGTGTTGTTCGCAAGTTTTTATATAAACATGTATTTTTATACTTTCATAGTGTTTTTTTTTTAGTGGGGGGGTCACTATTTGCTCATAGCTGGGACTCTTTGTGATCAGAAGACTTGCTGTCACATGTAGTTTATACTCATACCTAGGATTAGTTGGCACTGTGGTGCTGTTGCCACTTTTGCTATCACCTGTTGGCACTTTTGCTATTAGCTGTTGGCACTTTTGCAATCAGCTGTTTGCACTTTTGCTATCAGCTGTGGTGCTGTTGGCACATTTGCTATCAGCTGTTGGCACTTTTGCTATCAGCTGTGGTGCTGTTGGCACTTTTGCTATCAACTGGTGTTGTTCGCAAGTTTTTATATAAACATGTATTTTTATACATTCATAGTTTTTTTTTTAGTGGGGGGTCACTATTTGCTCATGGCTTGGGCCCTTTGTGATCAGAAGCCTTGCTGTCAGATGTAGTTTATAGTCATACCTAGGACTAGTTGGCACTGTGGTGCTGTTGGCACTTTTGCTATCAGCTGTTGGCACTTTTGCTATCAGCTGATGGCACTTTTGCTATCAGCTGTTGGCACTTTTTCTATCAGCTGTTGGGACTTTTGTTATCAGCTGTTGGGACTTTTGCTATCAGCTGTGGTGCTGTTGGCACTTTTGCTATCAACTGGTGTTGTTCGCAAGTTTTTATACAAACATGTATTTTTATACTTTCATAGTGTTTTTTTTTTTAGTGGGGGTCACTATTTGCTCATAGCTGGGACACTTTGTGATCAGAAGCCTTGCTGACAGATGTAGTTTATAATCATACCTAGGACTAGTTGGCACTGTGGTGCTTTTGGCACTTTTGCTATCAGCTGTTGGCACTTTTGCTATCAGCTGTTGACACTTTTTTTATCAGCTGTGGTGCTGTTGGCACTTTTGCTATCAACTGGTGTTGTTCGCATGTTTTTATATAAAAATGTATTTTTATACTTTCATAGTGTATTTTTTTTAGTGGGGGGTCACTATTTGCTCACAGCTGGGACACTTTGTGATCAGAAGCCTTGCTGTCAGATGTAGTTTATATTCATACCTAGGATTAGTTGGCACTGTGGTGCTGTTGGCACTTTTGCTATCAGCTGTTGGCACTTTTGCTATCAGCTTTTGGCACTTTGAGTATCAGCTGTTGGCACTTTTGCTATCAGCTGTTGGCACATTTGCTATCAGCCCCTGGCATTTTGCTATCCGCTGTTGGCAATTTTGGTGTCATCTGTTGGCACTTTTATTATCAGCTGTTGGCACTTTTGCTATCAGCTGTTGGCACTTTTGCTATCATCTGTTGGCACTTTTATTATCAGCTGATGGCACTTTTGCTATCAGCTGTTGGCACTTTTGCTTTCAGCTTTTGGCACTTTTGTTATCAGCTGCTGGCACTTTTGCTATCAGCTGTTGGCACTTTTGCTATCAGCTGTGGTGCTGTTGGCACTTTTGCTATCAACTGGTGTTGTTCGCAAGTTTTTATATAAACATGTATTTTTATACTTTCATAGTCTTTTTTTTTTTAGTGGGGTGTCACTATTTGCTCATAGCTGGGACCCTTTGTGATGAGAAGCCTTGCTGTCAGATGTATTTTATAGTCATACCTAGGACTAATTGGCACTGTGGTGCTGCTGGCACTTCTGCTATCAGCTGTTGGCACTTTTGCTATCAGCTGTTGGAACTTTTGTTATCAGCTGCTGGCACTTTTGCTATCAGCTGTTGGGACTTTTGCTATCAGCTGTGGTGCTGTTGGCACTTTTGCTATCAACTGGTGTTGTTCGCAAGTTTTTATATAAACATGTATTTTTATACTTTCATAGTGTTTTTTTTTAGTTGCGGGGTAACTATTTGCTAATAGCTGGGGCCCTTTGTGATCAGAATTCTTGCTGTCAGATGTAGTTTATATCATACCTAGGACTAGTTGGCACTGTGGTGCTGTTGGCACTTTTGCTATGAGCTGTTGGCACTTTTGCTATGATCTGTTGGCACTTATGGTATCAGCTGTTGGCACTTTTGCTATGAGCTGTTGGCACTTTTGCTATCAGCTGTTGTGCTATTGGCACTTTTGCTTTCAACTGATGTTGTTCGCAAGTTTTTATATAAACATGTATTTTTATACTTTCATAGTGTTTTTTTTTTAGTGGGGGGTCACTATTTGCTCATAGCTTGGACTCTTTCTGATCAGAAGCCTCGCTGTCAAATGTAGTTTATAGTCATACCTAGGACTAGTTGGCAATGTGATGCTGTCGGCACTTTTGCTATCAGCTGTTGGCACTTTTGCTATCAGCTGTTGGCACTTTTGCTATCAGCTGTTGGCACTTTTGCTATCATCTGTTGGCACTTTTATTATCAGCTGTTGGCACTTTTGCTATCAGCTGTTGGCACTTTTGCTATGAGCTGTTTGCACTTTAAGTATCAGCTGTTGGCACTTTTGCTATCAGCTGTTGGCACTTTTGCTATCAGCTGTGGTGCTATTGGCACTTTTGCTATCAACTGGTGTTGTTCGCAAGTTTTTATATAAACATATATTTTTATACTTTCCTCGTGTATTTTTTTAGTGGGGGGTCACTATTTGCTCATAGCTGGGACCTTTTGTGATCAGAAGCCTGGCTGTCTGATGTAGTTTATAGTCATACCTAGGACTAGTTGGCACTGTGGTGCTGTTGGCACTTTTGCTATCAGCTGTTGGCACTTTTGCTATCAGCTGTTGTCACCTTTGCTATCAGCTGTTGGCACTTTTGCTATCAGCTGTTGGCACGCTATCAACTGGGGTTGTTCGCAAGTTTTTATATAAACATGTATTTTTATAATTTCATAGTGTTTTTTTTCTTAGTGGGGGGTCACTATTTGCTCATAGCTGGGACCCTTTGTGATTAGAAGCCTTGCTGTCAGATGTAGTTTAAAGTCATACCTAGGACTAGTTGGCACTGTGGTGCTGTTGGCACTATTGCTATCAGCTGTTGGCACTTTTGCTATCAGCTGTTGGCACTTTTGCTATCAGCTGTGGTGCTGTTGGCACTTTTGCTATCAACTGGTGTTGTTCGCAAGTTTATATAAACATGTATATTTATACATTCATAGTGTTTTTTTTAGTGGGGGGTCACTATTTGCTCATAGCTGGGACCCTTTGTGATCAGAAGCCTTGCTGTCAGGTGTAGTTTATAATCATACCTAGGACTAGTTGGCAATGTGGTGCTGTTGGCACATTTGCTATCAGCTGTTGGCACTTTTGCTATCAGCTGTTGGCACTTTTGCTATCAGCTGTTGGCACTTTTGCTATCAGCTGTGGGGCTGTTGGCACTTTTGCTATCAACTGGTGTTGTTCGCAAGTTTTTATATAAACATGTATTTTTATACATTCATAGTGTTTTTTTTAGTGGGGGGTCACTATTTGCTCATTGCTGGGACCCTTTGTGATCAGAAGCCTTGCTGTCAGATGTAGTTTATAATCATACCTATGATTAGTTGGCAATGTGGTGCTGTTGGCACTTTTGCTATCAGCTGTTGGCACTTTTGCTATCAGCTGTTGGCACTTTTGCTATCAGCTGTTGGCACTTCTGCTATCAGCTGTGGGGCTGTTGGCACATTTGCTATCAACTGTTTTCGTTCGCAAGTTTTTAGATAAACATGTATATTTAAACATTCATAGTGTTTTTTTTTAGTGGGGGGGTCACTATTTTCTCATAGCTGGGACCCTTTGTGATCAGAAGCCTTGCTGTCAGATGTAGTTTATAATCATACCTAGGACTAGTTGGCACTGTGGTGCTGTTCGCACTTTTTCTATCAGCTGTTGGCACTTTAGCTATCAGCTGTTTGCACTTTTGCTATCAGCTGTTGGCACTTTTTCAATCAGCTATTGGCACTTTTGCTATCAGCTGTTGGCACTTTGGTATAATCTGTTGGCACTTTTGCTATCAGCTGTTGGCACATTTGCTATCAGCTGTTGGCACTTTTGCTATCAGCTGTTGGCACTTTTGCTATCAGCTGTTGGCACTTTTGCTATCAGCTGTGGTGCTGTTGGCACTTTTGCTATCAACTGGTGTTGTTCGCAAGTTTTTATATAAACATGTATTTTTATACTTTCATATTGTTTTTTTTTTAGTGGGGGGTCAATATTTGCTCATACCTGGGACCCTTTGTGATCAAAAGCCTTGCTGTCAGATGTAGTTTATAGTCATACCTAGGACTAGTTGGTACTGTGGTGCTGTTGGCACTATTTCTATCAGCTGTTGGCACTTTTGCTAACAGCTGTTGGCACTTTTGCTATCAACTGTGGTGCTGTTGGCCCTTTTGCTATCAACTGGTCTTCTTCGCACGTTTTTATATAAACATGTATTTGTATACATTCATAGTGTTTTTTTTCATTGGGGGGTCACTATTTGCTCATAGCTGGGACCCTTTGTGATCAGAAGCCTTGCTGTCAGATGTAGTTTATAATCATACCTAGGACTAGTTGGGAATGTGGTGCTGTTGGCACTTTTGCTATCAGCTGTTGGCACTTTTGCTATCAGCTTTTGGCACTTTTGTTATCAGCTGTTGGCACTTTTGCTATCAGCTGTTTGCACTTTTGCTATCAGCTGTGGGGCTGTTGGCACTTTTGCTATCAACTGGTGTTGTTCGCAAGTTTTTATATAAACATGTATTTTTATACATTCATAGTGTTTTTTTTAGTGGGGGGTCACTATTTGCTCATTGCTGGGACCCTTTGTGATCAGAAGCCTTGCTGTCAGATGTAGTTTATAATCATACCTAGGATTAGTTGGCAATGTGGTGCTGTTGGCACTTTTGCTATCAGCTGTTGGCACTTTTGCTATCAGCTGTTGGGACTTTTGCTATCAGCTGTTGGCACTTCTGCTATCAGCTGTGGGGCTGTTGGCACATTTGCTATCAACTGTTTTCGTTCGCAAGTTTTTAGATAAACATGTATATTTATACATTCATAGTGTTTTTTTTTAGTGGGGGGTCACTATTTTCTCATAGCTGGGACACTTTGTGATCAGAAGCCTTGCTGTCAGATGTAGTTTATAATCATACCTAGGACTAGTTGGCACTGTGGTGCTGTTCGCACTTTTTCTATCAGCTGTTGGCACTTTAGCTATCAGCTGTTTGCACTTTTGCTATCAGCTGTTGGCACTTTTGCAATCAGCTATTGGCACTTTTGCTATCAGCTGTTGGCACTTTGGTATAATCTGTTGGCACTTTTGCTATCAGCTGTTGGCACTTTTGCTATCAGCTGTTGGCACTTTTGCTATCAGCTGTTGGCACTTTTGCTATCAGCTGTTGGCACTTTTGCTATCAGCTGTGGTGCTGTTGGCACTTTTGCTATCAACTGGTGTTGTTCGCAAGTTTTTATATAAACATGTATTTTTATACTTTCATATTGTTTTTTTTTTAGTGGGGGGTCAATATTTGCTCATACCTGGGACCCTTTGTGATCAAAAGCCTTGCTGTCAGATGTAGTTTATAGTCATACCTAGGACTAGTTGGTACTGTGGTGCTGTTGGCACTATTTCTATCAGCTGTTGGCACTTTTGCTAACAGCTGTTGGCACTTTTGCTATCAACTGTGGTGCTGTTGGCCCTTTTGCTATCAACTGGTCTTCTTCGCACGTTTTTATATAAACATGTATTTGTATACATTCATAGTGTTTTTTTTCATTGGGGGGGGCACTATTTGCTCATAGCTGGGACCCTTTGTGATCAGAAGCCTTGCTGTCAGATGTAGTTTATAGTCATACCTAGGACTAGTTGGGAATGTGGTGCTGTTGGCACTTTTGCTATCAGCTGTTGGCACTTTTGCTATGAGCTTTTGGCACTTTTGTTATCAGCTGTTGGCACTTTTGCTATCAGCTGTTTGCACTTTTGCTATCAGCTGTTGGCACTTTTGCAATCAGCTATTGGCACTTTTGCTATCAGCTGTTGGCACTTTGGTATAATCTTTTGGCACTTTTGCTATCAGCTGTTGGAACTTTTGCTATCAGCTGTTGGCACTTTTGCAATCAGCTTTTGGCACTTTTGCTATCAGCTGTTGGCACTTTTGCTATCATCTTTTGGCACGTTTGCTATCAGCTGTTGGCACTTTTGGTAACAGCTTTTGGCACTTTTGCTATCAGCTGTTGGCACTTTTACTATCAGCTTTTGGCCCTTTTGCTATCAGCTTTTGGCAATTTTGCAATCAGCTATTGGCACTTTTGCTATCAGCTGTTGGCACTTTGGTATAATCTTTTGGCACTTTTGCTATCTGCTGTTGGCACTTTTGCTATCAGCTGTTGGCACTTTTGCTATCAGATTTTGGCACTTTTGCTATCAGCTGTTGGAACTTTTGCTATCATCTGTTGGCACGTTTGCTATCAGCTGTTGGCACTTTTGCTAACAGCTTTTGGCACTTTTGCTATCAGCTGTTGGCACTTTTGCTATCAGCTGTTGGCACTTTTGCTATCCGCTGTGGTCCTGTTGGCACTTTTGCAATCAACTGGTGTTGTTCGAAAGTTTTTATACAAACATGTATTTTTATACTTTCATAGTGTTTTTTTTTTAGTGGGGGGTCACTACTTGCTCATAGCTAGGACCCTTTGTGATCAGAAGCCTTGCTGTCAGATGTAGTTTATAATCATACCTAGGAATGGTTGGCACTGTGGTGCTGTTGGCACTTTTGGTATCAGCTGCTGGCACTTGTGCTATCAGCTGTTGGCACTTTTGCTATCAGCTTTTGGCACTTTTGGTATCAGCTGTGGTGCTGTTGGAACTTTTGCTATCAGCTGTTGGCACTTTTGCTACCAGCTGTGGTGCTGTTGGCACTTTTGCTATCAACTGGTGTTGTTCGGAAGTTTTTATATAAACATCTATTTTTATTATTTCATAGTGTTTTTTTTTTAGTGGGGGGTCACTATGTGCTAATAGCTGGGACCCTTCGTGATCAGAAGCCTTGCTGTCAGATGTAGTTTATAGTCATACCTAGGACTATTGGCACTGTGGTGCTGTTGGCACTTTTGCTATCAGCTGTTGGCACTCTTGCTATCAGCTGTTGGCACTTTTGCTATCAGCTTTTGGCACATTTGGTATCAGCTGTTGGCACTTTTGGTATCAGCTGTTGGCACTTTTGAAATCAGCTGTTGCACTTTTGCTATCAGCTGTTGGCACTTTTGCTATAAACAGGTGTGGTTGGCAAAAGTTCGCAAAAATATAAAAACTTGCGAACGACAACAGTTGATAGCAAAAGTGCCAACACACCACAGCTGGTAGCACAAATGCCAACAGCTGATAGCAAACGTGCCAACAGCTGATACCAAAAGTGCCAAAAGCTGATAGCAAAAGTGCCAACAGCTGATAGCAAAAGTGCCAACAGCTGATAGCAAAAGTGCCAACAGCACCACAGCTGATAGCAAAAGTGCCAACAACTGATAGCAAAAGTGCCACCAGCTGATAGCAAAAGTGCCAACAGCACCACATTGCCAACTAGTCCTAGGTATGACTATAAACTACATCTGACAGCAAGGCTTCTGATCACAAAGGGTCCCAGCTATGAGCAAATAGTTACCCCCCACTAAAAAAAAACACTATGAAATATAAAAATACATGTTTATATAAAAACTTGCGAACAACACCAGTTGATAGCAAAAGTGCAAACAGCCCCAAAGCTGATAGCAAAAGTGCCAACAGATGATAGCAAAAGGGCCAAAAGCTGATAGCAAAAGTGCCAACAGATGATATCAAAAGGGCCAAAAGCTTAAAGCAAAAGTGCCAAAAGCTGATAGCAAAAGTGCCAACAGCTGATACCAAAGTGCCAACAGCTGATAGCAAAAGTTCCAACAGCTGATAGCAAAAGTGCCAACATCTGATAGCAAAAGTGCCAACAGCACCACAGTGCCAACTAGTCCTAGGTATGACAATAAACTACATCTGACAGCTAGGCTTCTGATCACAAAGTGTCCCAGCTATGAGCAAATAGTGACCCCCCACTAAAAAAAAAACACTATGAATGTTTAAAAATACACGTTTATATAAAAACTTGCGAACAACACCAGTTGATAGCAAAAGTGCCAACAGCACCACAGCTGATAGCAAAAGTGCCAACAGCTGATAGCAAAAGTGCCAACAGCTGATAGCAAAAGTGCCAACAGCTGATAGCAAAAGTGCCAACAGCTGATAGCAAAAGTGCCAACAGCTGATAGCAAAAGTGCCAACAGCACCACAGTGCAAACTAGTCCTAGGTATGACTATAAACTACATCTGACAGCAAGTCTTCTGATCACAAAGGGTCCCAGCTATGAGCAAATAGTTACCCCCACTAAAAATAAAACCACTATGAAAGTATAAAAATACATGTTTATATAAAAACTTGCGAACAACACCAGTTGATAGCAAACGTGCCAACAGCACCACAGCTGATAGCAAAAGTGCCAACAGCTGATAGCAAAAGTGCCAACAGCTGATAGCAAAAGTGCCAACAGCTGATAGCAAATGTGCCAACAGCTGATAGCCAAAGAGCCAACAGATGATACCAAAAGTGCAAACAGCTGATAGCAAAAGTGCCAACAGCTGATAGCAAAAGTGCCAACAGATAATACAAAAAGTGCCAAAAGCTGATAGCAAATGTGCCAAAAGCTGATAGCAAAAGTGCCAACAGCTGATAGCAAAAGTGCCAACAGATGATACCAAAAGGGCCAAAAGCTGAAAGCAAAAGTGCCAAAAGCTGATAGCTAAAGTGCAAACATCTGATAGCAAAAGTGCCAACAGCTGATAACAAAAGTGCCAACAGCTTATAGCAAAAGTTCCAACAGCTGATAGCAAAAGTGCCAACATCTGATAGCAAAAGTGCCAACAGCACCACAGTGCCAACTAGTCCTAGGTATGACTATAAACTACATCTGACAGCAAGGCTTCTGATTACAAAGGGTCCAAGCTATGATCAAATAGTGACCCCCCACTAAAAAAAAAAAACACTATGAAAGTATAAAAATACATGTTTATATAAAAAATTGCGAACAACACCAGTTTATAGCAAAAGTGCCAACAGCTGATAGCAAAAGTGCCAACAGAACCACATTGCCAACTAGTCCTAGGTATGACTATAAACTACATCTGACAGAAAGTCTTCTGATCACAAATTGTCCCAGCTATGAGCAAATAGTGACCCACCACTAATAAAAAACATTATGAATGTATAAAAATATATGTTTATATAAAAAATTGCGAACAACACCAGTTGATAGCAAAAGTGCCAACAGCAACACAGCTGATAGCAAAAGTGCCAACAGCTGATAGCAAAAGTGCCAACAGCTGATAGCAAAAGTGCCAACAGCTGATACCAAAAGTGCCAACAGCTGATAGCAAAAGTTCCAGCAGCACCACAGTGCCAACTAGTCCTAGGTATGACTATAAACTACATCTGACAGCAAGGCTTCTGATCAGAAAGGTTCCCAGCTATGAGCAAATAGTGACCCCCCACTAAAAAAAAAAACATTTTGAAAGTATAAAAATACATGTTTATATAAAAACTTGCGAACAACACCAGTTGATACAAAAGTGCCAATAGCACCACAGCTGATAGCAAAAGTGCCAACAGCTGATACCAAAAGTGCCAACAGCTGATACCAAAAGTGCCAACAGCTCATAGCAAAAGTGCCAACAGCTCATAGCAAAAGTGCCAACAGCTGATAGCAAAAGTTCCAACAGCACCACAGTGCCAACTAGTCCTAGGTATGATATAAACTACATCTGACAGCAAGGCTTCTGATCACAAATGGCCCCAGCTATGAGCAAATAGTTACCCCCCACTAAAAAAAAACACTATGAATGTATAAAAATACATGTTTATATAAAAACTTGCGAACAACACCAGTTGATAGCAAAAGTACAAACAGCACCACAGCTGATAGCAAAAGTGCCAACAGCTGATAGCAAATGTGCCAAAAGGTGATAGCAAAAGTGCCAACAGCTGATAATAAAAGTGCCAACAGATGATACCAAAAGTGCCAACAGCTGATAGCAAAAGTGCCAACAGCTGATAGCAAAAGTGCCAACAGCTGATAGCAAAAGTGCCGACAGCATCACATTGCCAACTAGTCCTAGGTATGAATATAAACTACATCTGACAACAAGGCTTCTGATCACAAAGTGTCCCAGCTATGAGCAAATAGTGACCCCCCACTAAAAAAAAACACTATGAATGTATAAAAATATATGTTTATATAAAAAATTGCGAACAACACCAGTTGATAGCAAAAGTGCCAACAGCACCACAGCCGATAGCAAAAGTGCCAACAACTGATAGCAAAAGTGCCAACAGCTGATAGCAAAAGTGCCAACAGCTGATAGCAAAATTGCCAACAGCACCACAGTGCCAACTAGTCCTAGGTATGATATAAACTACATCTGACAGCAAGAATTCTGATCAAAAAGGGCCCCAGCTATTAGCAAATAGTTACCCCCCCACTCAAAAATAACACTATGAAAGTATAAAAATATATGTTTATATAAAAACTTGCGAACAACACCAGTTGATAGCAAAAGTGCAAACAGCACCACAGCTGATAGCAAAAGTTCCAACAGCTGATAGCAAAAGTGCCAGCAGCTGATAACAAAAGTTCCAACAGCTGATAGCAAAAGTGCCAGCAGCTGATAACAAAAGTTCCAACAGCTGATAACAAAAGTTCCAACTGCTGATAGCAGAAGTGCCAGCAGCACCACAGTGCCAACTAGTCCTAGGTATGACTATAAACTACATCTGACAGCAAGTCTTCTGATCACAAAGGGTACCATCTATGAGCAAAAGTGCCAACAGCTGATAGCAAAAGTGCCAGCAGCTGATAGCAGTAGTGCCAACAGCACCACTGTGCCAACTAGTCCTAGGTATGACTATAAACTACATCTGACAGCCAGGCTTCTGATCACAAAGGGTCGCGGCTATGAGCAAATAGTGAACCCCCACTAAAAAATCACTATGAATGTATAAAAATACATGTTTATATAAAAACTTGCGAAAAACACCAGTTGATAGCAAAAGTGCCAACAGCACCACAACTGATAGCAAAAGTGCCAACAGCTGATAGCAAAAGTGCCAACAGCAACACATCTGATAGCAAAAGTGCCAACAGCTGAGAGCAAAAGTGCCAACAGCACCACAGTGCCAACAAGTCCTAGGTATGACTATAAACTACATCTGACAGCAACGGGTTCTGATCACAAAGGGTCCAAGCTATGAGCAAATAGTTACCCCCCACTAAAAAAAAAACACTATGAAAGTATAAAAATACATGTTTATATAAAAACTTGCGAACAACACCAGTTGATAGTAAAAGTGCAAACAGCAACACAGCTGATAGCAAAAGTGCCAACAGCTTATAGCAAAAGTGCCAACAGCTGATAGCAAAAGTGCCAACAGCTGATAGCAAAAGTGCCAACAGCACAACAGTGCCAACTAGTCCTAGGTATGACTATAAACTACATCTGACAGCAAGGCTTCTGATCACAAAGGGTGCCAGCTATGAGCAAATAGTGGCCCCCCACTAAATAAAAAAACACTATGAAAGTATAAAAATAGAAGTTTATATAAAAACTTGCGAACAACACCAGTTGATAGCAAAAGTGCCAACAGCACCACAGCTGATAGCAAAGTGCCAACAACTGACAGCAAAAGTGCCAAGAGCTGATAGCAAAAGTGCCAACAGCTGATAGCAAAAGTGCCAACAGCACAACATTGCCAACTAGTCATAGGTATGACAATAAACTACATCTGATAGCAAGGCTTCTGATCACTAAGGGTCCCAGCTATGAGCAAATAGTGACCCCCACTACAAAAAAAACACAACGAATGTATAAAAATACATGTATATATAAAAACTTGCGAATAACACCAGTTGATAGCAAAAGTGCAAACAGCACCACAGCTGATAGCAAAAGTTCCAACAGCTGATAGCAAAAGTGCCAGCAGCTGATAACAAAAGTTCCAACAGCTGATAGCAAAAGTGCCAACAGCTGATAGCAAAAGTGCAAACAGCTGAAAGCAAAAGTGCCAACTGCTGATAGCAGAAGTGCCAGCAGCACCACAGTGCCAACTAGTCCTAGGTATGACTATAAACTACATCTGACAGCAAGTCTTCTGATCACAAAGGGTACCATCTATGAGCAAAAGTGCCAACAGCTGATAGCAAAAGTGCCAGCAGCTGATAGCAGTAGTGCCAACAGCACCACTGTGCCAACTAGTCCTAGGTATGACTATAAACTACATCTGACAGCCAGGCTTCTGATCACAAAGGGTCGCGGCTATGAGCAAATAGTGAACCCCCACTAAAAAATCACTATGAATGTATAAAAATACATGTTTATATAAAAACTTGCGAAAAACACCAGTTGATAGCAAAAGTGCCAACAGCACCACAGCTGATAGCAAAAGTGCCAACAGCTGATAGCAAAAGTGCCAACAGCAACACATCTGATAGCAAAAGTGCCAACAGCTGAGAGCAAAAGTGCCAACAGCACCAAAGTGCCAACAAGTCCTAGGTATGACTATAAACTACATCTGACAGCAACGGGTTCTGATCACAAAGGGTCCAAGCTATGAGCAAATAGTTACCCCCCACTAAAAAAAAAACACTATGAAAGTATAAAAATACATGTTTATATAAAAACTTGCGAACAACACCAGTTGATAGCAAAAGTGCAAACAGCAACACAGCTGATAGCAAAAGTGCCAACAGCTTATAGCAAAAGTGCCAACAGCTGATAGCAAAAGTGCCAACAGCTGATAGCAAAAGTGCCAACAGCACAACAGTGCCAACTAGTCCTAGGTATGACTATAAACTACATCTGACAGCAAGGCTTCTGATCACAAAGGGTGCCAGCTATGAGCAAATAGTGGCCCCCCACTAAATAAAAAAACACTATGAAAGTATAAAAATAGAAGTTTATATAAAAACTTGCGAACAACACCAGTTGATAGCAAAAGTGCCAACAGCACCACAGCTGATAGCAAAGTGCCAACAGCTGACAGCAAAAGTGCCAAGAGCTGATAGCAAAAGTGCCAACAGCTGATAGCAAAAGTGCCAACAGCACAACATTGCCAACTAGTCATAGGTATGACAATAAACTACATCTGATAGCAAGGCTTCTGATCACTAAGGGTCCCAGCTATGAGCAAATAGTGACCCCCACTACAAAAAAAACACAACGAATGTATAAAAATACATGTTTATATAAAAACTTGCGAATAACACCAGTTGATAGCAAAAGTGTTAACAGCACCACAGCTGATAGCAAAAGTGCCAACAGCTTATAGCAAAAGTGCCAACAGCTGATAGCAAAAGTGCCAACAGCTGATAGCAAAAGTGCCAACAGCACCACAGCTGATAGCAAAAGTGCCAACAGCTAATAACAAAAGTGCCAACAGCTGATAGCAAAAGTGCCAACAGCACCACATTGCCAACTAGTCCTAGGGATGACTATAAACTACATCTGACAGCAAGGCTTCTGATCACAAAGTGTCCCAGCTTTGAGCAAATAGTGACCCCCCACTAAAAAAAAAGCACTATGAATGTATAAAAATATATGTTTATATAAAATCTTGCTAACAACACCAGTTGATAGCAAAAGTGCCAACAGCACCACAGCTGATAGCAAAAGTGCCAACTGCACCACATTGCCAACTAGTCCTAGGTATGACAATAAACTACATCTGACAGCAAGGCTTCTGATCACAAAGGGTCGCAGCTATGAGCAAATAGTGACACCCCACTAAAAAAAACACTATGGAAGTATAAAAATACATGTTTATATAAAAACTTGCGAACAACACCAGTTGATAGCAAAAGTGCCAACAGCACCACAGCTGATAGCAAAAGTGCCAACAGCTGGTAGCAAAAGTCCGAAGAGATGATAGCAAAAGTGCCAACAGCTGATAGCAAAAGTGCCAACAGCACCACAGTGCCAAATAGTCCTAGGTATGATTATAAACTACATCTGACAGCAAGGCTTCTGATCACAAAGGGTCCCAGCTATGAGCAAATATTGACCCCCCACTAAAAAAAAAAAAACCTATGAATGTATACATGTTTATATAAAACTTGCGAACAACACCAGTTGATAGCAAAAGTGCCAACAGCACCACAGCTGATAGCAAAAGTGCTAACAGCTGATAGCAAAAGTGCCAACAGCTGATACCAAAAGTGCGAATAGCTGATGGCAAAAGTGCCAACAGCTGATAGCAAAAGTGCCAACTGCTGATAGCAAAATGCCAAATCTGATAGCAAAAGTGCCAACAGCACCACAGCTGAAGGCAAAAGTGCCAACACCTGACAGGAAAAGTGCCAAGAGCTGATAGCAAAAGTGCCAACAGCTGATAGCAAAAGTGCCAACAGCTGATAACAAAAGTGCCAACAGCTGATAGCAAAAGTGCCAACAGCACCACAGTGCCAACTAGTCCTAGGTATGATTATAAACTACATTTGACAGCAAGGCTTCTGATCACAAAGGGTCCCAGCTATGAGCAAATAGTTACCCCCCACTAAAAAAAAACACTATGAAAGTATAAAAATACATGTTTATATAAAAACTTGCGAACAGCAACAGTTGATAGCAAAAGTGCCAACAGTACCACAGCTGATAGCAATAGTGCCAACAGCTGACAGCAAAAGTGCCAACAGCTGATAGCAAAAGTGCCAACAGCTGATAGCAAAAGTGCCAAAAGCACCACATTGCCAACTAGTCCTAGGTATGACAATAAACTACATCTGACAGCAAGGCTTCTGATCACTAAGGGTCCCAGCTATGAGCAAATAGTGACCCCCCACTAAAAAAAAAACACTATAAATGTATAAAAATACATGTTTATATAAAAACTTGCGAACAACACCAGTTGATAGCAAAAGTGCCAACAGCACCACAGCTGATAGCAAAAGTGCCAACAGCACCACAGTGCCAACTAATCCTAGGTATGAAAATAAACTACATCTGACAGCAAGGCTTCTGATCACAAAGGGTCCCAACTATGAGCAAAGAGTGACCCCCCCACTAAAAACAAGAAACACTATGAAAGTATAAAAATACATGTTAATATAAAAACTTGCGAACAACACCAGTTGATAGCAAAAGTGCCAACAGCACCACAGCTGATAGCAAAAGTGCCAACAACTGATAGCAAAAGTGCCAACAGCACCACATTGCCAACTAGTCCTAGGTATGACTATAAACTACATCTGACAGCAAGGATTCTGATCACAAAGGGTCCCAGCTATGAGCAAATAGTTACCCCCCACTAAAAAAAAAACATTATGAAAGTATAAAAATACATGTTTTTATAAAAACTTGCGAACAAAACCAGTTGATAGCAAAAGTGCAAACAGCACCACAGCTGATAGCAAAAGTGCCAACAGCTGATAGCAAAAGTGCCAACAGCTGATAGCAAAAGTGCCAACAGCTGATAGCAAAAGTGCCAACAGCACAACAGTGCCAAATAGTCCTAGGTATGACTATAAACTACATCTGACAGCAAGGCTTCTGATCACAAAAATCCCAGCTATGAGCAAATAGTGACACCCCACTAAAAAAAAAACACTATGAAAGTACAAAAAAAGATGTTTATATAAAAACTTGCGAAGAACACCAGTTGATAGCAAAAGTGCCAACAGCACCACATCTTATAGCAAAAGTGCCAAAAGCTGACAGCAAATGTGCCAACAGCTGATAGCAAAAGTGCCAACAGCTGATAGCAAAAGTGACAACAGCACCACATTGCCAACTAGTCCTAGGTATGACAATAAACTACATCTGACAGCAAGGCTTCTGATCACTAAGGGTCCCAGCTATGAGCAAATAGTGACCCGCCACTAAAAAAAAAACACTATGAATGTATAAAAATACATGTTTTTATAAAAACTTGCGAACAACAACAGTTGATAGCAAAAGTGCCAACTGCAACACAGCTGATAGCAAAAGTGCCAACAGCTGATTGCAATAGTGCCAACAGCACCACAGTGCCAACTAGTCCTAGGTATGACTATGAACTACATTTGACAGCAAGGCTTCTGTTCACAAAGGGTCCCAGCTATGAGCAAATAGTAACCCCCCACTAAAAAAAAACATTATGAAAGTATAAAAATACATGTTTATATAAAAACTTGTGAACAACACCAGTTGATAGCAAAATTGCCAACAGCACCACAGCTGATAGCAAAAGTGCCAACAGCTGATAGCAAAAGTGCCAACAGCTGATACCAAAAGTGCCAACAGCTGATAGCAAAAGTGCCAACAGCTGATAACAAAAGTGCCAACATCTGATAGCAAAAGTGCCAACAGCACCACATTGCCAACTAGTCCTAGGTATGACTATAAACTACATCTGACAGCAAGGCTTCTGATCACAAAAGGTCCAGCTATGAGAAAATAGTGACCGCCACTAAAAAAAAAACACTACGAATGTATAAAAATACATGTTTATATAAAAACTTGCGAAGAACACCAGCTGATAGCAAAAGTGCCAACAGCTGACAGCAAAAGTGCCAACAGCTAATAGCAAAAGTGCCTACAGCTGATAGCAAAAGTGCCAACAGCTGATACCAAAGTGCCAAAAGCTGATAGCAAAATTGCCAACAGATGATAGCAAAAGTGCCAACAGCTGATAGCAAAAGTGAAAAAGCTGATAGCAAAAGTGCCAACAGCTGATAGCAAAAGTGCCAAAAGCTGATAGCGAAAGTGCCAACCGCTGATAGCAAAAGTGCCAACAGCTGATAGCAAAAGTGCCAACATCTGATAGCAAAAGTGCCAACAGCACCACATTGCCAACTAGTCCTAGGTATGACTATAAACTACATCTGACAGCAAGTCTTCTGATCACAAAGGGTCCCAGCTATGAGGAAATAGTGACCCCCCACTAAAAACAAACACTATGAAAGTATAAAAATACATCTCTATATAAAAACTTGCGAACAACACCAGCTGATAGCAAAAGTGCCAACATCTGATAGCAAATGTGCCAACAGCACCACATTGCCAACTAGTCCTAGGTATGACTATAAACTACATCTGACAGCAAGGCTTTTGATCACAAAGGGTCCCAGCTATGAGCAAATAGTGACCCCCGATTAAAAAAAAACACTATGAATGTATAAAAATACATGTTTATATAAAAACTTGCGAACAACACCAGTTGATAGCAAAAGTGCCAACAGCACCACAGCTGATAGCAAAAGTGCCAACAGCTGATAGCAAAAGTGCCAACAGCACCACAGTGCCAACTAGTCCTAGGTATGACTATAAACTACATCTGACAGCCAGACTTCTGATCACAAAGGGTCCCAGCTATGAGCAAATAGTTACCCCCCTCTAAAAAAAAACACTATGAAAGTATAAAAATACATGTTTATATAAAAACTTGCGAAGAACACCAGTTGATAGCAAAAGTGCCAACAGCACCACAGCTGATAGCAAAAGTGCCAACAGCTAACAGCAAAAGTACCAAGAGCTGATAGCAAAAGTGCCAACAGCTGATATCAAAAGTGTCAACAGCACCACAGTGCCAACTAGTCCTAGGTATGACTATAAACTACATCTGACAGCAAGGCTTCTGATCACAAATGTTCCCAGCTATGAGCAAATAGTGACCCCCCACTAAAAAAAACACTATGAATGTATAAAAATACATGTTTATATAAAAACTTGCGAACAACACCAGTTGATGGCAAAAGTGCCAACAGAACCACAGCTGATAGCAAAAGTGCCAAAAGCTGATAGCAAAAGTGCCAACAGCTGATTACCAAAGTTACAACAGCTGATAGCAAAAGTGCCAACAGCTGATAGCAAAAGTGCCAACAGCACCACATTGCCAACTAGTCCTAGGTATGACTATAAACTACATCTGACAGTAAGGCTTCTGATCACAAAGGGTCCAGCTATGAGAAAATAGTTACCGCCACTAAAAAAAAAACACTACGAATGTATAAAAATACATGTTTATATAAAAACTTGCGAAGAACACCAGTTGATAGCAAAAGTGCCAACAGCTGATAGCAAAAGTACCAACAGCTGATAGCAAAAGTGCCAACACCTGATATCAAAAGTGCCAACCGCTGATAGCAAAAGTGCCAACAGCTGATAGCAAAAGTGCCAATAGCTGATAGCAAAAGTGCCAACAGCACCACAGTGCCAACTAGTCCTAGGTATGACTATAAACTACATCTGACAGCAAGGCTTCTGATCACAAAGGGTCCCAGATATGAGCAAATAGTGACCCCCAACTAAAAAAAACACTATGAAAGTATAAAAATACATGTTTATAAAAAAACTTGCGAACAACACCAGTTGATAGCAAAAGTGCCAACAGCACCACGGCTGAAAGCAAAAGTGCCAACAGCTGATAGCAAAAGTGCCAACAGCTGATAGCAAAAGTGCCAACAGCTGATAGCAAAAGTGCCAACAGCTGATAGCAAAAGTGCCAACAGCACCACAGTGCCAACTAATCCTAGCTATCACTATAAACTACATCTGACAGCAAGTCTTCTGATCACAAAGGGTCCCAGCTATGAGGAAATAGTGACCCCCCACTAAAAACAAACACTATGAAAGTATAAAAATACATCTTTATATAAAAACTTGCGAACAACACCAGCTGATAGCAAAAGTGCCAACATCTGATACCAAAAGTGCCAACAGCTGATACCAAAAGTCGCAACAGCTAATTGCAAAAGTGCCAACAGCTGATAGCAAAAGTGCCAACAGCTGATAGCAAAAGTGCCAACAGCACCACAGTGCCAACTAGTTTTAGGTATGACTATAAACTATATCTGACAGCAAGGCTTCTGATCACAAAGGGTCCCAGCCATGAGCAAAGAGTGACCCCCCACTAAAAAAAAAACACTGTGAATGTATAAAAATACATGTTTATATAAAAACTTGCGAACAACACCAGTTGATAGCAAAAGTGACAACAGCACCACAGCTGATAGCAAAAGTGCCAACAGCTGATAGCAAAAGTGCCAACAGCTGATAGCAAAAGTGCCAACAGCACCACAGCTGATAGCAAAAGTGCCAACAGCTGATAGCAAAAGTGCCAACAGCTGATAACAAAAGTGCCAAAAGCTGATAGCAAAATGCCAAATGCTGATAGCAAAAGTGCCAACAGCTGATAGCAAAAGTGCCAACAGCTGATAGCAAAAGTGACAACAGCTGATACCAAAAATGCCAAAAGCTGATAGCAAAAGTGCCAACATGTGATAGCAAAAGTGCCAACAGCTGATAGCAAAAGTTACAACAGCTGATAGCAAATGTGCCAAAAGCTGATAGCAAAAGTGCCAACATCACCACAGTGCCAACTTGTCCTAGGTATGACTATAAACTCCATATGACAGCAAGTCTTCTGATCACAAAGGGTTCCCAGCTATGAGCAAATAGTGACCCCCACTAAAAAAAAAACACTATGAAAGTATAAAAATACATGTTTATATAAAAACTTGCGAACAACACCAGTTGATAGCAAATGTGCCAACAGTTGATAGCAAAAGTGCCAACAGCTGATAGCAAAAGTGCCAACAGCTGATACCAAAAGTCCCAACAGCTGATAGCAAAAACAGCTGATAGCAAATGTGCCAACAGCACCACAGTGCCAACTAGTCCTAGGTATGACTATAAACTACATCTGACAGAAAGGCTTCTGATCACAAAGGGTCCCAGCTATGAGCAAATAGTGACCCCCCACTAAAAAAAAATACTATGAAAGTATAAAAATACATGTTTATATAACAACTTGCGAACAACACCAGTTGATATCAAAAGAGCCAACAGCACCACGGCTGATAGCAAAAGTGCCAACAGCTGATAGCAAAAGTGCCAACAGCAGATACCATATGTGCCAAAAGCTGATAGCAAAAGTGCCAACAGATGATAGCAAAAGTCCCAACAGCTGATAGCAAAAGTGCCAACAGCTGATACCAAAAGTGCCAACAGATGATACCAGAAAATGCCAACAGCTGATAGCAAAAGTGCCAAGAGCTGATAGCAAAACTGCCAACAGCACCACTTTGCCAACTAGTCCTAGGTATGATTATAAACTACATCTGACAGCAAGGCTTCTGATCACAAAGGTTCCCAGCTATGAGCAAATAGTGACCCCCCACTAAAAAAAACACTATGAATGTATAAAAATACATGTTTATATAAAAACTTGCGAACAACACCAGTTGATAGCAAAAGTGCCAACAGCACCACAGCTGATAGCAAATGTGCCAACAGCTGATAGCAAAAGTGCCAACAGCTGATAGCAAAAGTGCCAACAGCACCACAGTGCCAACTAGTCCTAGGTATGATTATAAACTACATCTGACAGCAAGGCTTCTGATCACAAAGGGTCCCAGCTATGAGCAAATAGTGACCCCCCACTAAACAAAAAAACTCTATGAAAGTATAAAAATACATGTTTAGTTAAAAAGTTGCGAACAACACCAGTTGATAGCTAAAGTGCCAACAGCACCACAGCTTATATCAAAAGTGCCAAAAGCTGAAAGCAAAAGTGCCAACAGCTGATAGCAAAAGTGCCAACAGCTGATAGCAACAGTGCCAACAGCACCACAGTGCCAACTAGTCCAAGGTATGAATATAAACTACATCTGACAGCAAGGCTTCTGATCAAAATGGGTCCCAGCTATGAGCAAATAGTGACCCCCCAATAAAACAAAAACACTATGAAAGTATTAAAATAGATGTTTATATAAAAACTTGCGAACAACACCAGTTGATAGCAAAAGTGCCAACAGCACCACAGCTGATAGCAAAAGTGCCAACAGCTGATAGCAAAAGTGCCAACAGCTGATACCAAAAGTGCCAAAAGCTGATAGCAAAAGTGCCAACAGCTGATAGCAAAAATGCCAACAGCTGATAGCAAAAGTGCCCACAGATGATACCAAAACTGCCAAAAGCTGATAGCAAAAGTGCCAACAGCTGATACCAAAAGTGCCAAAAGCTGATAGCAAAAGTGCCAACAGATGATACCAAAAGTGCCAACAGCTGATAGCAAAAGTGCCAACAGCTGATAGCAAAAGTACCAACAGCACAACATTGCCAACTAGTCCTAGGTATGATTATAAACTACATCTGACAGCAAGGCTTCTGATCACAAAGGGTCCCAGCTATGTGCAAATAGTTACCCCCCACTAAAAAAAAAACTATGAATGTATAAAAATACATGTTTATATAAAAACTTGCGAACAACACCAGTTGATAGCAAAAGTGCAAACAGCACCACAGCTGATAGCAAAAGTGCCAACAGCTGATAGCAAAAGTGCCAACAGCTGATAGCAAAAGTGCCAACAGCACCACAGTGCCAACTAGTCCTAGGTATGAGTATAAACTACATCTGACAGCAAGGCTTCTGATCACAAAGGGTCCCAGCTATGAGCAAATGGTGACTCCCCCACTAAAAAAAAACACTATGAATGTATAAAAGTACATGTTTATTTAAAAACTTGCGAACAACACCAGTTGATAGCAAAAGTGCCAACAGCACCACAGCTGATAGAAAAAGTGCAACAGCTGATAGCAAAAGTGCCAACAGCTGATAGCAAAAGTGCCAACAGCTGATACCTAAAGTGCCAAAAGCTGATAGCAAAAGTGCAAACAGCTGATAGCAAAAGTGCCAACAGCTGATAGCAAAAGTGCCAACAGCTGATAGCAAAAGCACCAACAGCTGATAGCAAAAGTGCCAACAGCTGATAGAAAAAGTGCCAACAGCTGATAGCAAATGTGCCAAAAGCTGATAGCAAAAGTGCCAACAGCACCACAATGCCAACTAGTCCTAGGTATGACTATAAACTACATCTGACAGCAAGTCTTCTGATCACAAAGGGTTCCCAGCTATGAGCAAATAGTGACCCCCACTAAAAAAAAAACACTATGAAAGTATAAAAATACATGTTTATATAAAAACTTGCGAACAACACCAGTTGATAGCAAAAGTGCCAACAGTTGAGAGCAAAAGTGCCAACAGCTCATAGCAAAAGTGCCAACAGCTGATACCAAAAGTCCCAACAGCTGATAGCAAAAACAGCTGATAGCAAATGTGCCAACAGCACCACAGTGCCAACTAGTCCTAGGTATGATTATAAACTACATCTGACAGAAAGGCTTCTGATCACAAAGGGTCCCAGCTATGAGCAAATAGTGACCCCCCACTAAAAAAAAAATACTATGAAAGTATAAAAATACATGTTTATATAAAAACTTGCGAACAACACCAGTTGATATCAAAAGAGCCAACAGCACCACGGCTGATAGCAAAAGTGCCAACAGCTGATAGCAAAAGTGCCAACAGCTGATACCATATGTGCCAAAAGATGATAGCAAAAGTGCCAACAGATGATAGCAAAAGTGCCAACAGCTGATAGCAAAAGTGCCAACAGCTGATACCAAAAGTGCCAACAGATGATACCAAAAAATGCCAACAGCTGATAGCAAAACTGCCAACAGCTGATAGCAAAAGTGCCAACAGCTGATAGCAAAAGTACAAACAGCACCACATTGCCAACTATTCATAGGTATGATTATAAACTACATCTGACAGCAAGGCTTCTGATCACAAAGGGTCCCAGCTATGAGCAAATAGTGACCCCAACTAAAAAAAAACACTATGAAAGTATAAAAATACATGTTTATATAAAAACTTGCGAACAACACCAGTTGATAGCAAAAGTGCCAACAGCACCACAGCTGATAGCAAAAGTGCCAACAGCTGATAGCAAAAGTGCCAACAGCACCACAGTGCCAACGAGTTCTAGGTATGACTATAAACTACATCTGACAGCAAGGCTTCTGACCACAAAGTGTCCCAGCTATGAGCAAATAGTGACCCCCCACTAAACAAAAAAACTCTATGAAAGTATAAAAATACATGTTTACTTAAAAACTTGCGAACAACACCAGTTGATAGCAAAAGTGCCAACAGCTGATAGCAAAAGTGCCAACAGCTGATACCAAAAGTGCCAAAAGCTGATAGCAAAAGTGCCAACAGCTGATAGCAAAAGTGCCAACAGCTGATAGCAACAGTGCCAACAGCACCACAGTGCCAACTAGTCCTAGGTATGAATATAAACTACATCTGACAGCAAGGCTTCTGATCAAAAAGGGTCCCAGCTATGAGCAAATAGTGACCCCCCACTAAAACAAAAACACTATGAAAGTATAAAAATAGATGTTTATATAAAAACTTGCGAACAACACCAGTTGATAGCAAAAGTGCCAACAGCACCACAGCTGATAGCAAAAGTGCCAACAGCTGATAGCAAAAGTGCCAACAGCTGATAGCAAAAGTGTCAACAGCTGATAGCAAAAGTGCCCACAGATGATACCAAAAGTGCCAAAAGCTGATACCAAAAGTGCCAACAGCTGATAGCAAAAGTGCCAACAGCTGATAGCAAAGGTGCCAACAGATGATACCAAAAGTGCCAACAGCTTATAGCAAAAGTGCCAACAGTTGATAGCAAAAGTGCCAACAGCTGATACCAAAATTGCCAACAGCTGATAGCAAAATTGCCAACAGCTGATAGCAAAAGTGCCAACAGCTGATAGTAAAAGTGCCAACAGCACCACAGTGCCAACTAGTCCTATGTATGATTTTAAACTACATCTGACAGCAAGGCTTCTGATCACAAAGGGTCCCATCTATGAGCAAATGGTGACTCCCCCACTAAAAAAAAAACACTATGAATTTATAAAAATACATGTTTATTTAAAAACTTGCGAACAACACCAGTTGATATCAAAAATGCCAACAGCACCACAGCTGATAGCAATAGTGCCAACAGCTGATACCAAAAGTGCCAACAGCTGATAGCAAAAGTGCCAACAGCTGATAGCAAAGGCACCAACAGCTGATAGCAAAAGTGCCAAAAGCTGATAGCAAAAGTGCCAACAGATGATAGCAAAAGTAACAACAGCTGATAGCAAAATTGCCAACAGCTCATAGCGAAAGTGCCAAAAGCTGATACGAAAAGTGCCAAAAGCTGATAGCAAAATGTCAACAGCTGATAGCAAAAGTGCCAACAGCTGATAGAAAAATTGCCAACAGCTGATAGCAAAAGTGCAAACAGCTGATAGCAAAAGTGCCAACAGCACCACAGTGCCAACTAGTCCTAGGTATGACTATAAACTACATCTGACAGCAAGGCTTCTGATCACAAAGGGTCCCAGCTATGAGCAAATAGTGACCCCCCACTAAAAAAAAAACACTATGAAAGTATAAAAATACATGTTTATATAAAAACTTGCGAACAACACCAGTTGATAGCAAAAGTGCCAACAGCTGATAGCAAAAGTGCCAACAGCTGATAGCAAAAGTGCCAACAGCACCACATTGCCAACTAGTCCTTGGTATGACTATAAACTACATCTGACAGAAAGGCTTCTGATCACAAAGGGTCCCAGCTATGAGCAAATAGTGACCCCCCACTAAAAAAAACACTATGAATGTATAAAAATACATGTTTATATAAAAACTTGTGAACAACACCAGTTGATAGCAAAAGTCCCAACAGCACCACAGCTGATAGCAAAAGTGCCAACAGCTGATAGCAAAAGTGCCAAAAGCTGATAGCAAAAGTGCCAACAGCACCACAGTGCCAAATAGTCCTAGGTATGACTATAAACTACATCTGACAACAAGGCTTCTGAACACAAATGGTCCCAGCTATGAGCAAATAGTGACCCCCACTAAAAAAAAAACACTATGAAAGTATAAAAATACATGTTTATATAAAAACTTGTGAACAACACCAGTTGATAGCAAAAGTGCCAACAGCACCACAGCTGATTGCAAAAGTGCCAACAGCTGATAGCAAAAGTGCCAACCGCTGTTAACAAAAGTGCCAACAGCTGATAGCAAAAGTGCCAACAGCTGATAGCAAAAGTGCCAACAGCTTATAGCAAAAGTGCCAACAGCACCACATTGCCAACTAGTCCTAGGTATGACTATAAACTACATCTGACAGCAAGGCTTCTGATCACAAAGGGTCCCAGCTATGAGCAAATAATGACCCACACTAAAAAAAAAAAACACTATGAAAGTATAAAAATTCATGTTTATATAAAAACTTGCGAACTACACCAGTTGATAACAAAAGTGCCAACAGCACCACAGATGATAGCAAAAGTGCCAACAGCTGATAGCAAAAGTGCCAACAGCTGATACCAAAAGTGCCAACAGATGATACCAAAAGAGCCAACAGATGATAGCAAAAGTGCCAACAGCTGATAGCAAAAGTGCCAACAGCTGATAGCAAAAGTGCCAACAGCTGATACCAAAAGTGCCACAAGCTGATAGCAAAAGTGCCAACAGAACCACAGTGCCAACTATTCCTAGGTATGACTATAAACTACATCTGACAGCAAGGCTTCTGATCACAAAGGGTCCCAGCTATGAGGAAATAGTGACCCACCACTAAAAAAAACACTATGAATGTATAAAAATACATGTTTATATAAAAACTTGCGAGCAACACCAGTTGATAGCAAAAGTGCCAAGAGCACCACAGCTGATAGCAAAAGTGCCAACAGCTGATAGCAAAAGTGCCAACAGCTGATAGCAAAAGTGCCAACAGCACCACAGTGCCAAATAGTCCTAGGTATGACTATAAACTACATCTGACAACAAGGCTTCTGATCACAAAGGGTCACAGCTATGAGCAAATAGTGACCCCCCACTAAAAAAAAAACACTATGAAAGTATAAAAAAACATGTTTACATAAAAACTTGCGAACAACACCAGTTGATAGCAAAAGTGCCAACAGCACCACAGCTGATAGCAAAAGTGCCAACAGCTGATAGCAAAAGTGCCAACAGCTGATACAAAAATGCCAACAGCTGATAGCAAAAGTGCCAACAGCTGATAGCAAAAGTGACAACAGCTGATAGCAAAAGTGCCAACAGCACTGCATTGCCAACTAGTCCTAGTTATGACTATAAACTACATCTGACAACAAGGCTTCTGATCACAAAGGGTCCCAGCTATTAGCAAATAGTGAACCCCCACTAAAAAAAAAACACTATGAATGTATGAAAATACATGTTTTTATTAAAACTTGCGAACAACACCAGTTGATAGCAAAAGTGCCAACAGCACCACAGTCTATAGCAAAAGTGCCAACAGCTGATAGCAAAAGTGCCAACAGCTGATAGCAAAACTGCCAACAGCTGATAGCAAAAGTGCCAAGAGCACCACATTGCCAACTAGTCCTAGATATGACTATAAACTACATCTGACAGCAAGGCTTCTGATCACAAAGGGTCCCAGCTATGAGCAAATAGTGACCCCCCACTAAAAAAAAACAATATGAATGTATAAAAATACATGTTCATATAAAAACTTGCGAACAACACCAGTTGATAGCAAAAGTGCCAACAGCACCACAGCTGATAGCAAAAGTGCCAACAGCTTATAGCAAAACTGCCAACAGCTGATAGCAATAGTGCCAACAGCACCACAGTGCCAACTAGTCCTAGGTATGACTATAAACTACATCTGACAGCAAGCCTTCTGATCACAAAGGGTCCCAGCTATGAGCAAATAGTGACCCCCCACTAAAGAAAACACTATGAATGTATAAAAATACATGTTTATATAAAAACTTTCGAACAACATCAGTTGATAGCAAAAGTGCCAACAGCACCACAGCTGATAGCAAAAGTGCCAACAGCTGATAGCAAAAGTGCCAACAGCTGATAGCAAAAGTGCCAAAAGCTGATAGCAAATGTGCCAACAGCTGATAGCAAAATTCCAACAGCTGATAGCAAAAGTGCCAGAAGCTGATAGCAAAAGTGCCAAAAGCTGATAGCAAAAGTGCCAACAGCTGATACCAAATGTGCCAAAACTGATAGCAAAAGTGCCAACAGCTGATAGCAAAAGTGCCAACAGCTGATAGCAAAAGTGCCAACAGCACCACATTGCCAACTAGTCCTAGGTATGACTATAAACTACCTCTGACAGCAAGGCTTCTGATCACAAATGGTCCAGCTATGAGCAAATAGTGACCCCACACTTAAAAAAAAACACTATGAATGTATAAAAATACATGTTTATATAAAAACTTGCGAACAACACCAGTTGATAGCAAAAGTGCCAACAGCACCACAGCTGATAGCAATAGTGCCAACAGCTGATACAAAAATGCCAACAGCTGATAGCAAAAGTGCCAACAGCTGATAGCAAAATTGCCAAAAGCACCACAGTGCCAACTAGTCCTAGGTATGACTATAAACTACATCTGACAGCAAGGCTTCTGATCACAAAGGGTCCCAGCTATGAGCAAATAGTGACCCCCCACTAAAAAAAAAACACTATGAAAATATAAAAATACATATTTATATTAAAACTTGCGAACAAAACCAGTTGATAGCAAAAGTGCCAACAGCACCACAGCTGATAGCAAAAGTGCCAACAGCTGATAGCAAAAGTGCCAACAGCTGATAGCAAAAGTGACAACAGCTGATAGCAAATGTGCCAACAGCACTGCATTGCCAACTAGTCCTAGTTATGACTATAAACTACATCTGACAGCAAGGGTTCTGATCACAAAGGGTCCCAGCTATGAGCAGATAGTGAACCCCCACTAAAAAAAATACTATGAATGTATGAAAATACATGTTTTTATTAAAACTTGCGAACAACACCAGTTGATAGCAAAAGTGCCAACAGCACCACAGCCTATAGCAAAAGTGCCAACAGCTGATAGCAAAAGTGCCAACAGGTGAGAGCAAAACTGCCAACAGCTGATAGCAAAAGTGCCAAGAGCACCATATTGCCAACTAGTCCTAGGTATGACTATAAACTACATCTGACAGCAAGTCTTCTGATCACAAAGGGTCCCAGCTATGAGCAAATAGTGACCCCCCACTAAAAAAAAACAATATGAATGTATAAAAATACATGTTTATATAAAAACTTGCTAACAACACCAGTTGATAGCAAAAGTGCCAACAGCACCACAGCTGATAGCAAAAGTGCCAACAGCTTATAGCAAAACTGCCAACAGCTGATAGCAATAGTGCCAACAGCACCACAGTGCCAACTAGTCCTAGGTATGACTATAAACTACATCTGACAGCAAGCCTTCTGATCCCAAATGGTCCCAGCTATGAGTAAATAGTGACCCCACACTAAAAAAAAACACTATGAATGTATAAAAATAAATGTTTATATAAAAACTTGCGAACTACATCAGTTGATAGCAAAAGTGCCAACAGCACCACAGCTGATAGCAAAAGTGCCAACAGCTGATAGCAAAAGTGACAACAGCTGATAGCAATAGTGCCAACAGCTGATAGCAAAATTCCAACAGCTGATAGCAAAAGTGCCAACAGCTGATTGCAAAAGTGCCAACAGCTGATAGCAAAAGTGCCAACAGCTGATACCAAAAGTGCCAAAACTGATACCAAAAGTGCCAACAACTGATAGCAAAAGTGCCAACATCTGATAGCAAAAGTGCCAACAGCACCACATTGCCAACTAGTCCTAGGTATGACTATAAACTACATCTGACAGCAAGACTTCTGATCACAAATGTTCCCAGCTATGAGCAAATAGTGACCCCCCACTAAAAAAAACACTATGAATGTATAAAAATACATGTTTATATAAAAACTTGCGAACAACACCAGTTGAGAGCAAAAGTGCCAACAGTACCACAGCTGATAGCAAAAGTGCCAACAGCTGATAGCAAAAGTGCCAATTGCTGATACTAAAAGTGCCAAAAGCTGATAGCAAAAGTGCCAACAGCTGATAGCAAAAGTGCCAACAGATGATAACAAAAGTGCCAAGAGCTGATAGCAAAAGTGCCAAAAGCTGATAGCAAATGTGCCAACAGCTGATAGCAAATGTGCCAACATCTGATAGCAAAAGTGCCAACAGCTGATAGCAAAAGTGCCAACAGCTGATAGCAAAATTGCCAACACATGATACGAAATGAGCCAACAGCTGATAGCAAAAGTGCCAACAGCTGATAGCAAAAGTGCCAACAGCTGATACCAAAAGTGCCAAAAGCTGATAGCAAAAGTGCCAACAGCTGATAGCAAAAGTGCCAACAGCACAACAGTGCCAACTAGTCCTAGTTATGACTATAAACTACATCTGACAGCAAGGCTTCTGATCAGAAAGGGACCCAGCTATGAGCAAATAGTGACCCCCCACTAAAAAAAAAATATGAAAGTATAAAAATACATGTTTATATAAAAACTTGCGAACAACACCAGTTGATAGCAAAAGTGCCAACAGCACCACAGCTGATAGCAAAAGTGCCAACAGCTGATAGCAAAAGTGCCAACAGCTGATAGCAAAAGTGCCAACAGCTGATAGCAAAAGTGCCAACAGGTAATAGCAAAAGTGCCAACAGCTGATAGCAAAAGTGCACACAGCACCACAATGCCAACTAGTCCTAGGTATGACTATAAATTACATCTGACAGCAAGGCTTCTGATCAAAAAGGGTCCCAGCTATGAGGAAATAGTGACACCCCACTAAAAAAAAACACTATGAAAGTATAAAAATACATGTTTATATAAAAACTTGCAAACAACACCAGTTGATAGCAAAAGTGCCAACAGCACCACAGCTGATAGCAAAAGTGCCAACAGCTGATAGCAAAAGTGCCAACAGCTGATAGCAAAAGTGACAACAGCTGATACAAAAAGTGCCAAAAGCTGATAGCAAAAGTGCCAACAACTGATAGCAAAAGTGCCAACAGCTGACAGTAAAAGTGCCAACAGCTGATAGCAAAAGTGCCAAAAGCTGATAGCAAAAGTGCAAACAGCACCACATTGCCAACTAGTCCTAGGTATGACTATAAACTACATCTGACAGCAAGGCTTCTGATCACAAAGGGTCCAATCTATGAACAAATAGTGACCCCCCGCTAAAAAAGAACACTATGAATGTATAAAAATACATGTTTATATAAAAAACTGGGAACAATACCAGTTGATAGCAAAAGTGCAAACAGCACCACAGCTGATAGCAAAAGTGCCAACAGCTGATAGCAAAAGTGCCAACAGCTGATAGCAAAAGTGCACACAGCACCACAGTGCCAACTAGTCCTAGGTATGACTATAAACTACATCTGACAGCAAGTCTTCTGATCGCAAAGGGTCCCAGCTATGAGCAAATAGTGACCCCCTAATAAAAAAAAACTATGAAAGTATAAAAATACATGTTTATATAAAAACTTGCGAACAACACCAGTTGATAGCAAGAGTGCCAACAGCACCACAGCTGATAGCAAAAGTGCCAACAGCTGATAGCAAAAGTGCAAACAGCTGATACCAAAAGTGCCAACAGCTGATAGCAAAAGTGCCAACAGCTGATAGCAAAAGTGCCAACAGCACCACAGTGCCAACTAGTCCTACGTATGATTATAAACTACATCTGACAGCAAGGCTTCTGATCACAAAGGGTCCCAGCTATGTGCAAATAGTGACCCCCCACTAAAAAAAACATTATGAAAGTATAAAAATACATGTTTATATAACGTGCGAACAACACCAGTTGATAGCAAAAGTGCCAACAGCACCGCAGCTGATAGCAAAAGTCCCAACAGCTGATAGCAAAAGTCCCAACAGCTGATAGAAACAGTGCCAACAGCTGATAGCAAAAGTGCCAACAGCTGATAGCAAAAGTGCCAACAGCACCACAGTGCCAACTAGTCCTAGGTATGACTATAATCTACATCTGACAGCAAGGCTTCTGATCACAAAGGGTCCCAGCTATGAGCAAATAGTGACCCCCCACAAAAAAAAACACTATGAAAGTATAAAAATACATGTTTATATAAAAACTTGCGAACAACACCAGTTGATAGCAAAAGTGCCAACAGCACCACAGCTGATAGCAAAAGTTCCAACAGCTGATAGCAAAAGTGCCAACAGCTGATAGCAAAAGTGCAAAAGCTGATAGCAAATGTGCCAAAAGCTGATAGCAAAAGTGCCAACAGCTGATAGCAAAAGTGCCAACAGCTCCAAGGTGCCAACTAGTCCTAGGTATGAGTATAAACTACATCTGACAGGAAGGCTTCTGATCACAAAGGGTCCCAGCTATGAGCAAATAGTGCCCCCCCACTAAAAAAAACACTATGAATGTATAAAAATACAAGTTTATATAAAAACTTGCGAACAATACAAGTTGATAGCAAAAGTGCCAACAGCACCACAGCTGATACCAAAAGTGCCACAGCTGATTGCAAATGTGCCAACAGCTAATAGCAAATGTGCCAACAGCTGATACGAAAAGTGCCAAAAGCTGATAGCAAAAGTGGCAACAGCTGATAGCAAAAGTGCCAACAGCACCACAGTGCCAACTAGTCCTAAGTATGACTAAAATCTACATCTGACAGCAAGGCTTCTGATCACAAGGGGTCCCATCTATGAGCAAATAATGAGGCCCACTAAAAAAAAACACTTTGAAAGTGTAAAAATACATGTTTATATAAAAACTTGCGAACAACACCAGCTGATAGCAAAAGTGCCGACAGAACCACAGCTGATAGCAAAAGTGCCAACAGCTGATAAAAAAAGTGCCAACAGCTGATAGCAAAAGTGCCAACAGCACCACAGTGCCAACTAGTCCTAGGTATGATTATAAACTACATCTGACAGCAAGGCTTCTGATCACAAATGGTCCCAGCTATGAGCAAATAGTGACCCCCCACTAAAAAAAAACACTATGAAAGTATAAAAATACATGTTTTTATAAAAAACTTGCGAACAACACCATTTGATAGCAAAAGTGCCAACAGCACCACAGCTGATAGCAAAAGTGCCAACAGCTGATAGCAAATGTGACAACAGCTGATAGCAAAAGTGCCAACAGCTGATAGCAAAAGTGCAAACAGCTGATAGCAAAAGTGCCAACAGCTGATAGCAAAAGTGACAACAGCTGATAGCAAAAGTGCCAAAAGCTGATAGCAAAAGTGCCAACAAATGATAGTAAAAGTGCCAACAGCTGACAGCAAAAGTGACAACAGCTGATAGCAAAAGTGCCAAAAGCTGATAGCAAAAGTGCCAACAGCTGATAGCAAAAGTGCCAACAGCACCACAGCTGATAGCAAAAGTGCCAACAGCTGATAGCAAATGTGACAACAGCTGATAGCAAAAGTGCCAACAGCTGATAGCAAAAGTGCAAACAGCTGATAGCAAAAGTGCCAACAGCTGATAGCAAAAGTGACAACAGCTGATAGCAAAAGTGCCAAAAGCTGATAGCAAAAGTGCCAACAAATGATAGTAAAAGTGCCAACAGCTGACAGCAAAAGTGACAACAGCTGATAGCAAAAGTGCCAAAAGCTGATAGCAAAAGTGCCAACAGCTGATAGCAAAAGTGCCAACAGCACCACAGTGCCAACTAGTCATAGTTATAACTATGAACTACATCTGACAGCAAGGCTTCTGATCACAAAGGGTCCCAGCTATGAGCAAATAGTGACCCCCCACGAAAAAAAACACTATGAAAGTATAAAAATACATGTTTATATAAAAACGTGCGAACAACACCAGTTGATAGCAAAAGTGCCAACAGCACCACATCTGATAGCAAAAGTGCCAACAGCTGATAGCAAAAGTGCCAACAGATGATAGCAAAAGTGCCAACAGCCGATAGCAAAAGTGCCAACAGCACCACAGTGCCAACTAGTCCTAGGTATGACTATAAACTACTTCTGACAGCAAGGCTTCTGATCACAAAGGGTCCCAGCTATGAGCAAATAGTGACCCCCCCACTAAAAAAAACACTATGATTGTATAAAAATACAAGTTTATATAAAAACTTGCGAACAACACCAGTTGATAGCAAAAGTGCCAAAAGCACCAAAGCTTATAGCAAAAGTGCCAACAGCTGATAGCTAAAGTGCCAAAAGCTGATAGCAAAAGTGCCAACAGCACCACAGTTCCAACTAGTCCTAGGTATGACTATAAACTACATCTGACAGCAAGGATTCTGATCACAAAGGGTCCCAGCTATGAGCAAATAGTGACCCCCGCTAAAAAAAACGCTATGAAAGTATAAAAATATATGTTTCTATAAAAACTTGCGAACAACACCAGTTGATAGCAAAAGTGCCAACAGCACCACAGCTGATAGCTAAAGTGCCACAGCTGATAGCAAAAGTGCCAACAGCTGATAGCAAATGTGCCAACAGCTGATACGAAAAGTGCCAAAAGCTGATAGCAAAAGTGCCAACAGCTGATAGCAAAAGTGCCAACAGCTGATAGCAAAAGTGCCAACAGCTGATAATAAAAGTGCCAACAGCTGATAGCAAAAGTGCCAATAGCTGATAGCAAAGGTGCCAAAAGCTGATAGCAAAAGTGCCAACAGCTGATAGCAAAAGTGCCAACAGCTGATAGCAAAAGTGCCAACAGCACCACAGTGCCAACTAGTCCTAGGAATGATTATAAACTACATCTGACAGCAAGGCTTCTGATCACAAAGGGTCCCAGCTATGAGCAAATAGTGACCCCCACTAAAAAAAAAACACTATGAAATTATAAAAATACATGTTTATATAAAAACTTGCGAACAACACCATGTGATAGCAAAAGTGCCAACAGAACCACAGCTGATAACAAATGTGCCAACAGCTGATAGCAAAAGTGCCAACAAGTGATAGCAAAAGTGCCAATAGCTGATAGCAAAATTGCCAACAGCACCACAGTGCCAACTAGTCCTAAGTATGACTATAAACTACATTTGACAGCAAGGCTTCTGATCACAAAGGGTCCCATCTATGAGCAAATAGTGACCCCCCACTAAAAGAAAACACTATGAAAGTATAAAAATACATGTTTATATAAAAACTTGCGAACAACACCAGTTGATAACAAAAGTGCCAACAGCACCACAGCTGATAGCAAAAGTGCCAACAGATGATAGCAAAAGTGCCAATAGCTGATAGCAAATGTGCCAACAGCTGATAGCAAAAGTGCCAACAGCTGATAGCAAAAGTGCCAACAGCCTATAGCAAAAGTGCCAACAGCAACACAGTGCCAACTAGTCCTAGGTATGACTATAAACTACATCTGACAGCAAGGCTTCTGATCACAAAGGGTCCCATCTAGCAAAAGTGATAGCAAAAGTGCCAACAGCTGATACCAAAAGTGCCAACAGCTGATAGCAAACGTGCCAACAGCTGATACCAAAAGTGCCAAAAGCTGAGAGCAAAAGAGCCAACAGCTGATAGCAAAAGTGCCAACAGCTGATAGCAAATGTGCCAACAGCTGGCAGCAAAAGTGCCAAAAAGTGCCAAAATCTGATAGCAAAAGTGCCAACAGCTGCTAGCAAAAGTGCCAACAGCTGATAGCAAAAATGCCAACAGCACCACAATGCCAACTAGTGCTAGGTATGATTATAAAGTACATCTAAAAGCAAGGCTTTTGATCACAAAGTGAATAGCAAATGTGCTGATAACAAAAGTGCCAACAGCTGATAGCAAATGTGCCAACAGCTGATAGCAAAAGTTCCAACAGATGATACCAAAAGTGCCAACAGCTGATAGCAAAAGTTCCAACAGCTGATAGCAAAGTGCCAAAAGCACCACAGTGCCAACTAGTCCTAGGTATGACTATAAACTACATCTGACAGCAAGTCTTCTGATCATAAAAGGTCCCAGCTATGAGCAAATAGTTACACCCCACTAAAATAAAACACTATGAAAGTATAAATATACATGTTTATATAAAAAATTGCGAACAACACCAGTTGATAGAAAAAGTGCCAACAGCACCCCAGCTGATAGTAAAAGTGCCAAAATCTGATAGCAAAATTGCCAACAGCTGATAGCAAAAGTACTAACAGCTGATAGCAAAATGCCAACAGCACAACAGTGCCAACTAGTCCTAGGTATGACTATAAACTACATATGACAGCAAGGATTCTGATCACAAAGGGTCCCAGCTATGAGCAAATAGTGACCCCCAACTAAAAAAAAAACACTATGAAAGTATAAAAATACATGTTTATATAAAAACTTGCGAACAACGCCAGTTGATAGCAAAAGTGCCAACAGCACCACAGCTGATAGCAAAAGTGCCAACAGCTGATAGCAAAAGTGCCAACAGCTGATAACAAAAGTGCCAACAGCTGATAGCAAAAGTGCCAACAGCTGATACCCAAAGTGCAAAAAGCTGATAGCAAAAGTGCCAACAGCTGATAGCAAAAGTGCCAACAGATTATACCAAAAGTGCCAACAGCTTATAGCAAAAGGGCCAACAGCTGATAGCAAAAGTGCCAACAGCTGATAGCAAAAGTGCCAACAGCTGATACCAAATGTGCCAAAAGCTTATAGCAAAAGTGCCAACAGCTGATAGCAAAAGTGCCAACAGCTGATAGCAAAAGTGCCAACAGATGATACCAAATGTGCCAACAGCTGATAGCAAAATTCCAACTGCTTATAGGAAAAGTGCCAACAGCTGATAGCAAAAGTGCCAACAGCTGATACCAAAAGTGCCAACAGCTGATAGCAAAAGTGAAAACTGCTGATAGCAAAAGTGCCAACAGCTGATAGCAAAAGTGCCAATAGCTGATAGCAAAAGTGCCACCAGCACCACATTGCCAACTAGTCCTAGGTATGACTATAAACTACATCTGACAGCAAGGCTTCTGATCACAAAGGGTCCCATTTATGAGCAAATAGTGACCCCCCACTAAAAAAAAACACTATGAATGTGTAAAAAATACATGTTTATATAAAAACTTGCGAACAACACCGGTTGATAGCAAAAGTGCCAACAGTACCATAGCAGATAGCAAAAGTGCCAACAGCTGATAGCAAAAGTGCCAACAGCTGATAGCAAAAGTGCCAACAGCACAACAGTGCCAACTAGTCCTAGGTATGACTATAAACTACATCTGACAGCAAAGCTTCTGATCACAAAGGGTCCCAGCTATGAGCAAATAGTTACCCCCCCCTAAAAAAAAACACTATGAAAGTATAAAAATACATGTTTATATAAAAACTTTTGAACAACACCAGTTGATAGCAAAAGTGGAAACAGCACCACAGCTGATAGCAAAAGTGCCAACAGCTGATAGCAAAAGTGCCAACAGCTGATAGCAAAAGTGCAAACAGCTGATAGCAAAAGTGCCAACAGCTGATTCCAAAAGTGCCAAAAGCTGATAGCAAAAGTGCCAACAGCTGATAGCAAAAGTGCCAACAGATGATACCAAAAGTGCCAACAGCTGATAGCAAAAGTGCCAACTGCTGATAGCAAAAGTGCCAACAGTTGATAGCAAAAGTGACAACAGTTGATACCAAAAGTGCCAAAAGCTGATAGCAAAAGTGCCAACAGCACCACAGTGCCGACTAGTGCTAGGTATGACTATAAACTACATCTGACAGCAAGGCTTCTGATCACAAAGGGTCCCATCTATGAGAAAATGGTGACACCCCTCTAAAAAAAACATTATGAAAGTATAAAAATACATGTTTATATAAAAACTTGCGAACCACTCCAGTTGATAGTAAAATGCCAACAGCACCACAGCTGATAGCAAAAGTGCCATCAGCTGATAGCAAAATGCCAACAGCTGATAGCAAAAGTTCCAACAGCTGATAGCAAAAGTGCCAACAGCACCACAGTGCCAACTAGTCCTAGGTATGACTATAAACTACAGCTGACAGCAAGGCATCTGACCACAAAGGTTCCCAGCTATGATCAAATAGTTACCCCCCACTAAAAAAAAAACTATGAAAGTATAAAAATACATGTTTATATAACAACTTGCGAACAACACCAGTTGATATCAAAAGAGCCAACAGCACCACGGATGATAGCAAAAGTGCCAACAGCTGATAGCAAAAGTTCCAACAGCTGATAACAAATGTGCCAAAAGTTGATAGCAAAAGTGCCAACAGATGATAGCAAAAGTGCCAACAGCTGATAGCAAAATTACAAACAGCACAACTGTGCCGACTAGTCCTAGGTATGACTATAAACTACAGCAAACAGCACCACAGCTGATAGCAAAAGTGCGAACAGCTGATAGCAAAAGTGCCAACAGCTGATACCAAAAGTGCCAAAAGCTGATAGCAAAAGTGCCAACAGATGATACCAAAAGTGCCAACAGCTGATAGCAAAAGTGCCAACATCTGATGGCAAAAGTCCCAACAGCTCATAGCAAAAGTACCAACAGCTGATAGCAAAAGTGCCAACAGTTGATAGCAAAAGTGCCAACAGCTGATAGCAAAAGTGCCAACAGCTGATAGCAAAAGTGCCAACAGCACCACATTCCAACTAGTCCTAGGTATGACTATAAACTACATCTGACAGCAAGGCTTCTGATCACAACGGGTCCAAGCTATGAGCAAATAGTGACACCCCACTAAAAAAAAAACATTATGAAAGTATAAAAAAAGTAAAAGTATAAAAATACATGTTTATATAAAAACTTGCGAACAACACCAGTTGATAGTAAAAGTGCCAACAGCACCACAGCTGATAGCAAAAGAGGCATCAGCTGATAGCAAAAGTGCCAACAGCTCATAGCAAAAGTGCAAACAGCTGATAGCAAAAGCACTATTTGCTCATAGCTGGGACACTTTGTGACCAGAAGCCTTGCTGTCAGGTGTAGTTTATAGTCATACCTAGGATTAGTTGGCAATGTGGTGCTGTTGGCAATTTTGCTATCAGCTGTTGGCACTATTGCTATCAGCTGTTGGCACTTTTGCTATCAGCTGTGGTGCTCTTGGCACTTTTGCTATCAACTGGTGTTGTTCGCAAGTTTTTATATAAACATGTATTTTTATACATTCATAGTGTTTTTTTTTAGTGGGGGATCACTATTTGCTCATAGCATGGACCCTTTGTGATCAGTAGCCTTGCTGTCAGATTTTGTTTATGGTCATACCTAGGACTAGTTGGCAATGTGGTGCTGTTGGCACTTTTGCTATCAGCTGTTGGCACTTTTGCTATCAGCTGTTGGCACTTTTGCTATCAGCTGTGGTGCTCTTGGCACTTTTGCTATCAACTGGTGTTGTTCGCAAGTTTTTATATAAACATGTATATTTATGATTTCATAGAGTTTTTTTTTTTAATGGGGGTCAATATTTGCTCATAGCTGGGACCCTTTGTAATCAGAAGCCTTGCTGTCAGATGTAGTTTATAGTCATACCTAGGACAAGTCGGCACTGTGGTGCTGTTGGCACTTTTGCTATCAGCTGTTGGCACTTTTGCTATCAGCTGTTGGCACTTTTGCTATCAACTGGTGTTGTTAGCAAGTTTTTATATAAACATGTATTTTTTTACTTTCACAATCTTTTTTTAATGGGGGGTCACTATTTGCTCATAGCTGGGACCCTTTGTGGTCAGAAGCCTTGCTGTCAGATGTAGTTTATAGTCATATCTAGTACTAGTTGGCAATGTGGTGCTGTTAGCACTTTTGCTATCAGCTGTTGGCACTTTTGCTATCAGCTGTTAGCACTTTTCCTCTCAGCTTTTGGCACTTTTGCTATCAGCTGTTGGCACTTTTGCTAACTGCTGTTTGCATTATAATATCAGCTGTGGTGCTGTTGGCACTGTTGCTATCAGCTATCGGCACTTTTGCTATCAGCTTAGGCACTTTTGCTATCAACTGTTGTTGTTCGCAAGTTTTTATATAAACATGTATTTTTATACTTTCATAGTGTTTTTTTTTATTGGGGGTGTCACCATTTGCTCATAGCTGGGACACTTTGTGATCAGAAGCCTTGCTGTCAGATGTAGTTTATAGTCATACTTGGACTTGTTGGCACTGTGGTGCTGTTGGCACTTTTGCTATAGGCTGTTGGCACTTTTGCTATCATCTGTTGGCACTTTTGCTCTCAGCTGTTGGCACTTTTGCTATCAGCTGTGGTGCTGTTTGCAATTTTGCTATCAACTGGTGTTGTTCGCAAGTTTTTATATAAACATGTATTTTTATACTTTCATAGTGTTTTTTTTTAGTGGGGGGTCACTATTTGCTCATAGCTGGGACCCTTTGTGATCAGAAGCCTTGCTGTCAGATGTAGTTTATAGTCATACCTAGGACTAGTCGGAACTGTGGTGCTGTTGGCACTTTTGCTATCAGCTGTTGGCACTTTTGCTATCAGCTGTTGGCACTTTTGCTATCAGCTGTGGTGCTGTTGGCACTTTTGCTATCAACTGGTGTTGTTCGCAAGTTTTTATATAAACATGTATTTTTATACTTTAATAGTGTTTTTTTTTAGTGGGGGGTCACTATTTGCTCATAGCTGGGACCCTTTGTGATCAGAAGCCTTGCTGTCAGATGTAGTTTATAGTCATACCTAGGACTAGTTGGCACTGTGGTGCTGTTGGCACTTTTTCTATCAGCTGTTGGCACTTTTGCTATCAGCGGTTAGCACTTTTGCTATCAGCTTTTGGCACTTTTGCTATAAGCTGTTGGCACTTTTGCTATCAGCTGTGGTGATGTTGGCACTTTTCCTATCAACTGGTGTTGTACGCAAGTTTTTATATAAACATGTATTTTTATACTTTCATAATGTTTTTTTTATGGGGGGTCACTATTTGCTCATAGCTGGGACCCTTTGTGATCAGAAGCCTTGCTGTCAGATGTAGTTTATAGTCATACCTAGGACTAGTTGGCACTGTAGTGCTGTTGGCACTTTTGCTATCAGCTGTTGGCACTTTTGCTATCAGTTGTTGGCACTTTTGCTATCAGCTGTTGGCACTTTTGCTATTCGCTGGTGGCACTTTTGCTATCAGCTGTGGTGCTGTTGGCACTTTTGCTATCAACTGCTGTTGTTCGCATGTTTTTATAGAAACATGTATTTTCATACTTTCATATTGTTTTTTTTTTTAGTGGGGGTTCACTATTTGCTCATAGCTGGGACCCTTCGTGATCAGAAGACTTGCTGTCAGATGTAGTTTATAGTCATACCTAGGACTAGTTGGCACTGTGGTGCTGTTGGCACTTTTGCTATCAGCTGTTGGCACTTTTGCTATCAGCTGTTGGCACTTTTGCTATCAGCTGTTTGCACTTTTGCTATCAGGTGTGGTGCTGTTGGCACTTTTGCTATCAACTGGTGTTGTTCGCAAGTTTTTATATAAACATGTATTTTTATATAAACATGTATTTTATTATTCATATTGTTTTTTTTAGTGTGGGGTCACTATTTGCTCATAGCTGGAACCCTTTGTGATCAGAAGCCTTGATGTCAGATGTAGTTTATAGTCATACCTAAGACTAGTTGGTACTGTGGTGCTGTTGGCACTTTTGCTATCAGCTGTTGGCACTTTTGATATCAGCTGTTGTGCTGTTGGCACTTTTGCTATCAACTGGTGTTGTTCGCAAGTTTTTATATAAACATATATTTTTATATTTTCATAGTGTTTTTTTTTTAGTGGGGGTAACTATTTGCTCATAGCTGGGAGCCTTTGTGATCAGAAGCCTTGCTGTCAGATGAAGTTTATATTCATACCTATGACTAGTTGGCACGGTGGTGCTGTTAGCACTTTTGCTATCAGCTGTTGGCACTTTTGCTATGAGCTGTTGGCACTATTGCTATCAGCTGTTGGCACTTTTGCTATCAGCTGTGGTGATGTTGGCACTTTTGCTATCAACTGGTGTTGTACGCAAGTTTTTATATAAACATGTATTTTTATAATTTCATGATGTTTTTTTTTTATGGGGGGTCACTTTTTGCTCATAGCTGGGCCCCTTTGTGGTCAGAAGCCTTGCTGTCAGATGTAGTTTATAGTCATAACTAGTACTAGTTGGCAATGTGGTGCTGTTGGCACTTTTGCTATCAGCTGTTGGCACTTTTGCTATCAGCATTTAGCACTTTTCCTCTCAGCTTTTGGCACTTTTGCTATCAGCTGTTGGCACTTTTGCTAACTGCTGTTTGCATTTGAATATCAGCTGTGGTGCTCTTGGCACTTTTGCTATCAGCTGTCGGCACTTTTGCTATCAGCTTTGGCACTTTTGCTATCAACTGGTGTTGTTCGCAAGTTTTTATATAAACATGTATTTTTATACTTTCATAGTGTTTTTTTTTTAGTGGGGGTGTCACTATTTGCTCATAGCTGGGACCCTTTGTGATCAGAAGCCTTGCTGTCAGATGTAGTTTATAGTCATACTTGGACTTGTTGGCACTGTGGTGCTGTTGGCACTTTTGCTATCAGCTGTTGGCACTTTTGCTATCAGCTGTTGGCACTTTTGCTATTCGCTGGTGGCACTTTTGCTATCAGCTCTGGTGCTGTTGGCACTTTTGCTATCAATTGGTGTTGTACGCAAGTTTTTATATAAACATGTATATTTATAATTTCATAGTGTTTTTTTTTTTTAGTGGGGGGTCACTATTTGCTCATAGCTGGGACCATTTGTGATCAGAAGCCTTGCTGTCAGATGAAGTTTATAGTCATACCTATGACTAGTTGGCACTGTGGTGCTGTTAGCACTTTTGCTATCAGCTGTTGGCACTTTTGCTATCAGCTGTTGGCACTATTGCTATCAGCTGTTGGCACTTTTGCTATCAGCTGTGGTGATGTTGGCACTTTTGCTATCAACTGGTGTTGTACGCAAGTTTTTATATAAACATGTATTTTTATACTTTCATGATGTTTTTTTTTATGGGGGGTCACTTTTTGCTCATAGCTGGGCCCCTTTGTGGTCAGAAGCCTTGCTGTCAGATGTAGTTTATAGTCATACCTAGTACTAGTTGGCAATGTGGTGCTGTTGGCTCATTTGCTATCAGCTGTTGGCACTTTTGCTATCAGCAGTTAGCACTTTTCCTCTCAGCTTTTGGCACTTTTGCTATCAGCTGTTGGCACTTTTGCTAACTGCTGTTTGCATTTTAATATCAGCTGTGGTGCTCTTGGCACTTTTGCTATCAGCTGTCGGCACTTTTGCTATCAGCTTAGGAAATTTTGCTATCAACTGGTGTTGTTCGCACGTTTTTATATAACCATGTATTTTTATACTTTCATAGTGTTTTTTTTTTAGTGGGGGTGTCACTATTTGCTCATAGCTGGGACCCTTTGTGATCAGAAGCCTTGCTGTCAGATGTAGTTTATAGTCATACTTGGACTTGTTGGCACTGTGGTGCTGTTGGCACTTTTGCTATCAGCTGTTGGCACTTTTGCTATCAGCTGTTGGCACTTTTGCTCTCAGCTGTTGGCACTTTTGCTATCAGCTCTGGTGCTGTTTGCACTTTTGCTATCAACTGGTGTTCGCAAGTTTTTATATAAACATGTATTTTTATACATTCATAGTGTTTTTTTTTTAGTGGGGGTCACTATTTGCTCATAGCTGGGACCCTTTGTGATCAGAAGCCTTGCTGTCAGATGTAGTTTATAGTCATAGCTAGAACTAGTCGGAACTGTGGTGCTGTTGGCACTTTTGCTATCAGCTGTTGGCACTTTTGCTATCAGCTGTTGGCACTTTTGCTATCAGCTGTGGTGCTGTTGGCACTTTTGCTATCAACTGGTGTTGTTCGCAAGTTTTTATATAAACATGTATTTTTATACTTTCATAGTTTTTTTTTTTTAGTTGGGGGGTCACTATTTGCTCATAGCTTGGACCCTTTGTGATCAGAAGCCTTGCTGTCAGATGTAGTTTATAGTCATACCTAGGACTAGTTGGCAATGTGGTGCTGTTGGCACTTTTGCTATCAGCTGTTGGCACTTTTGCTATCAGCGGTTGGCACTTTTGCTATCAGCTGTGGTGCTGTTGGCACTTTTGCTATCAACTGGTGTTGTTCGCAAGTTTTTATATAAACATGTATTTTTATACTTTCATAGTGTTTTTTTTTTTAGTGGGGGGTCACTATTTGCTCATAGCTGGGACCCTTTGTGATCAGAAGCCTTGCTGTCAGATGTAGTTTATAGTCATATCTAGGACTAGTTGGCACTGTGGTGCTGTTGGCATTTTTGCTATCAGCTGTTGGCACTTTTGCTATCAGCTGTTGGCACTTTTGCTATCAGCTGTTGGCACTTTTGCTATCAACTGGTGTTGTTCGCAAGTTTTTATATAAACATGTATTTTTATACTTTCATAGATTTTTTTTTTAGTGGGGGGTCACTATTTGCTCATAGATGGGACACTTTGTGATCAGAAGCCTTGCTGTCAGATGTAGTTCATAGTCATACCTAGGACTAGTTGGCACTGTGGTGCTGTCAGCACTTTTGCTATCAGCTGTCTGTACTTTTGCTATCAGCTGTTGGCACTTTTGCTATCAGCTGTGGTGCTGTTGGCACTTTTGCTATCAACTGGTGTTGTTCGCAATTCTTTATATAAACATGTATTTTTATACTTTCATATTTTTTTTTTAGTGGGGGGTTACTATTTGCTCATAGCTGGGACCCTTTGTGATCAGAAGCGTTGCTGTCAGATGTAGTTTATAGTCATACCTAGGACTAGTTGGCACTGTGGTGCTGTTGGCACTTTTACTATCAGCTGTTGGCACTTTTGCTATCAGCTGTTGGCACTTTTGCTATCAGCTGTTCGCACTTTTGGTATCAGCTGTTGGCACTTTTGCTACGAGCTGTTGGCACTTTTGCTATCAGCTGTGGTGCTGTTGGCACTTTTCTATCAACTGGTGTTGTTCGCAAGTTTTTATATAAACATGTATTTTTATACTTTCATAGTGTTTTTTTTTAGTGGGGGGTCACTATTTGCTCATTGCTGGGACCCTTTGTGATCAGAAGCCTTGCTGGCAGATGAAGTTTATAGTCATACCTAGGACACGTTGGCACTGTGGTGCTGTTGGCACTTTTGCTATCAGCTGTTGGCACTTTTGCTATCAGCTGTTGGCACTTTTGCTATCAGCTTTTGGCACGTTTGGTATCATCTGTTGGCACTTTTGCTATCAGCTGTTGGCACTTTTGCTATCAGCTGTGGTTCTGTTTGCACTTTTGCAATCAACTGGTGTTGTTCGCAAGTTTTTATCTAAACATGTATTTTTATACATTCATAGTGTTTTTTTTTAGTGGGGGGTCACTATTTGCAAATAGCTGGGACCCTTTGTGATCAGAAGCCTTGCTGTCACATGTAGTTTATAGTCATACCTAGGACTAGTTGGCACTGTGGTGCTGTTGGCACTTTTGCTATCAGCTGTTGGCACTTTTGCTATCAGCCGTTGGCATTATTGCTAACAGTTGTTGGCACTTTTGCTATCAGCTGTGGTGCTGTTTGCAGTTTTGCTATCAACTGGTGTTGTTCGCAAGTTTTTATATAAACATGTATTTTTATACTTTCATAGTTTTTTTTTTAGTGGGGGGTTACTATTTGCTCATAGCTGGGACCCTTTGTGATCAGAAGCCTTGCTGTCAGATGTAGTTTATATTCATACCTAGGACTAGTTGGCACTGTGGTGCTGTTGGCACTTTTGCTATCAGCTGTTGGCACTTTTGCTATCAGCTGTTGGCACTTTTGGTATCAGCTGTTGGAACTTTTGCTACCAGCTGTTGGCACTTTTGCTATCGGCTGTGGTGCTGTTGGCACTTTTCTATCAACTGCTGTTGTTCGCAAGTTTTTATATAAACATGTATTTTTATACTTTCATAGTGTGTTTTTTTAGTGGGGGGTCACTATTTGCTCATAGCTGGGACCCTTTGTAATCAGAAGCCTTGCTGGCAGATGAAGTTTATAGTCATACCTAGGACTAGTTGACACTGTGGTGCTGTTGGCACTTTTGCTCTAAGCTGTTGGCACTTTTGTTATCAGCTGTTGGCACTTTTGCTATCAGCTGTTGGCACTTTTGCTATCAACTGGTGTTGTTCGCAAGTTTTATATAAACATGTATTTTTATACTTTCATAGTGTTTTTTTTTTAGTGGGGGGGTAACTATTTGCTCATAGCTGGGACCCTTTGTGATCAGAAGTCTTTCTGTCAGATGTAGTTTATAGTCATACCTAGGACTAGTTCGCACTGTGGTGCTGTTGGCACTATTGCTATCAGCTGTTGGCACTTTTGCTATCAGCTTTTGGCACTTTTGCTATCAGCTGTTGGCACTTTTGCTATCAGCTTTTGGCACGTTTGGTATCATCTGTTGGCACTTTTGCTATCAGCTTTTGGCACTTTTGCTATCAGCTGTTGGCACTTTTGCTATCAGCTGTTGGCACATTTGCTATCAGCTGTTGGCACTTTTGCTCTCAACTGGTGGTGCTGTTGGCACTTTTGTTATCAACTGGTTTTGTTCGCAAGTTTTTATATGAACATGTATTTTTATACTTTCATAGTGTTTTTTTTAGTGGGTGGTAACTATTTGCTCATAGCTGGGACACTTTGTGATCAGAAGACTTGCTGTCAGTTGTAGTTTATAGTCATTCCTAAGACTAGTTGGCATTGTGGTGCTGTTGGCACTTTTGCTATCGGCTGTTGGCACTTTTGCTATCAGCTGTTGGCACTTTTGCTATCAGCTGTTGGAACTTTGGCTATCAGCTGTGCGGCTTTTGGCACTTTTGCTATCAACTGGTGTTGTTCGCAAGTTTTTATATAAACATGTATTTTTATACTTTCATAGTGTTTTTTTTAGAGGGGGGTCATTATTTAATCATAGCTGGGACCCTTTGTGATAAGAAGTCTTCCTGTCAGATGTAGTTTACAGTCATACCTAGGACTAGTTGGCACTGTGGTGCTGTTGGCACTTTTGCTATGAGATGTTGGCACTTTTGCTATCAGCTGTTGGCACTTTTGCTATCAGCTGTTGGCACTTTTGCTATCAGCGGTTGGCACTTTTGCTATCAGCTGTTGGCACTTTTGGTATCATCTGTTGGCACTTTTGCAATCAGCTGTTGGCACTTTTGCTATCGGCTGTTGGCACTTTTGCTATCAACTGTTGGCACTTTTGCTATGAGCTGTTGGCACTTTTGCTATCAGCTGTTGGCCCTTTTGCTGTCAGCTGTTGGCACTTTTGCTATCAGCTGTTGGCACTTTTGGTATCACCTGTTGGCACTTTTGCTATCAGCTGTGGTGCTGTTCGCACTTTTGCTATCAACTGGTGTTGTTCGCATGTTTTTATATAAACATGTATTTTTATACTTTCATAGTGTTTTTTTTTTAGTGGGGGGTCACTATTTGCTCATAGCTGGGACCCTTTGTGATCAGAAGCCTTGCTGTCAGATGTAGTTTATAATCATACCTAGGACTAGTTGGCAATGTGGTTCTGTTGGCACATTTGCTATCAGCTGTTGGCACTTTTGCTATAAGCTGTTGGCACTTTTGCTGTCAGCTGTTGTCACTTTTGCTATCAGCTGTTGGCACTTTTGGTATCATCTGTTGGCACATTTGCTCTCAGCTTTTGGCACTTTTGGTATCATCTGTTTGCACTTTTGCTATCAGCTGTTGGCACGTTTGCTATCAGCTGTTGGCACTTTTGCTATCAGCTGTGGTGCTGTTTGCACTTTTGCTATCAACTGGTGTTGTTCGCAAGTTTTTATATAAACATGTATTTTTATACTTTCATAGTGTATTTTTTTAGTGGGGGGTCACTATTTGCTCATAGCTGAGACCCTTTGTGATCAGAAGCCTTGCTGTCAGATGTAGTTTATAATCATACCTAGGACTAGTTGGCACTGTGGTGCTGTTGGCACATTTGGTATCAGCTGTTGGCACTTTTGCTATCAGCTGTTGGCACTTTTGCTATCAGCTGTTGGCACTTTTGCTATCAGCTGTGGTGCTGTTGGCACTTTTGCTATCAACTGGTGTTGTTCGCAAGTTTTTATATAAATATGTATTTTTATACTTTCATAGTGTTTTTTTTTTAGTGGGGGGTCACTATTTGCTCATAGAGGGACCCTTTGTGATCAGAAGCCTTGCTGTCAGATGTTGTTTATTGTCATACCTAGGACTAGTTGGCACTGTGGTGCTGTTGGCACTTTTGCTATCAGCTGTTGGCACTTTTGCTATAAGCTGTTGGCACTTTTGCTATCAGCTGTGGTGCTGTTGGAACTTTTGCTATCAACTGTTGTTTCTCGCAAGTTTTTATATAAACATGTATTTTTATACTTTCATATTGTTTTTTTTTTAGTGGGGGGTCAGTATTTGCTCATAGCCTGGAACCTTTGTGATCAGAAGCCTTGTTGTCAGATGTAGTTTATAGTCATACCTAGGACTAGTTGGCACTGTGGTGCTGTTGGCACTTTTGTTATCAGTTGTTGGCACTTTTGCTATCAGCTGTTGCAACTTTTGTTATCAGCTGTTGGCACTTTTGCTATCAGCTGTGGTGCTGTTGGCACTTTTGCTATCAACTGGTGTTGTTCGCAAGTTTTTATATAAATATGTATTTTTATACATTCATAGTGTTTTTTTTTAGTGGGGGGTCACTATTTGCTCAAAGCTGTGACCCTTTGTGATCAGAAGCCTTGCTGTCAGATGTAGTTTATAGTCATACCTAGGACTAGTTGGCACTGTGGTGCTGTTGGCACTTTTGCTATCAGCTGTTGGCACTTTTGCTATCAGCTGTTGGCACTTTTCCTATCAGCTTTTGGCACTTTTGGTATCAGCTGTTGGCACTTTTGCTATAAGCTGTTGGCACTTTTGGTATCAGCTGTTGGCACTTTTGGTATCATCTGTTGGCACTTTTGCTATCAGCTGTTGGCACTTTTGCTGTCAGCTTTTTGCACTTTTGGTATCAGCTGTTGGCACATATGCTATAAGCTGTTGGCACTTTTGCTATCAGCTGTGGTGCTGTTGGCACTTTTGCCATCAACTGGTGTTGTTCGCAAGTTTTTATATAAACATGTATTTTTATACTTTCATAATGTTTTTTTTTTTCGTGGGGGGTCACTATTTGCTCATAGCTGGGAACCTTTGTGATCAGAAGACTAGCTGTCAGATGTAGTTTATACTCATAACTAGGACTAGTTGGCACTGTGGTGCTGTTGGCACTTTTGCTATCAGCTGTTGGCACTTTTGCTATCAGCTGTTGGCACTTTTGCTATCAGCTGTTGGCACTTTTGCTATCAGCTGTGGTGCTGTTGGCACTTTTGCAATCAACTGGTGTTTTTTGCAAGTTTTTATATAAACATGTATTTTTATACTTTCATAGTGTTTTTTAGTGGGGGGTCACTATTTGCTCATAGCTGGGACCCTTTCTGATAGGAAGCCTTGCTGTCAGATGTAGTTTATAGTCATACCTAGGACTAGTTGGCACTGTGGTGCTGTTGGCACTTTTGCTATCAGCTGTTGGCACTTTTGCTATCAGCTGTTGGCACTTTTCCTATCAGCTTTTGGCACTTTTGGTATCAGCTGTTGGTACTTTTGGTATCATCTGTTGGCACTTTTGCTATCAGCTGTTGGCATTTTTGCTGTCAGCTTTTTGCACTTTTGGTATCAGCTGTTGGCACTTATGCTATAAGCTGTTGGCACTTTTGCTATCAGCTGTGGTGCTGTTGGCACTCTTGCTATCAACTGGTGTTGTTCGCAAGTTTTTATATAAACATGTATTTTTATACTTTCATAATGTTTTTTTTTTCGTGGGGGGTCACTATTTGCTCATAGCTGGGAACCTTTGTGATCAGAAGACTAGCTGTCAGATGCAGTTTATATTCATAACTAGGACTAGTTGGCACTGTGGTGCTGTTGGCACATTTGCTATCAGCTGTTGGCACTTTTGCTATCAGCTGTTGGAACTTTTGCTATCTGCTCTTGGCACTTTTGCTATCAGCTGTGGTGCTGTTGGCACTTTTGCTATCAACTGTTGTTGTTCGCAAATTTTTATAGAAACATGTATTTTTATACTTTGATAGTGTTTTTTTTAGTGGGGGGTCACTATTTGCTGATAGCTGGGACCCTTTGTGATCAGAATCCTTGCTGTCAGATGTAGTTTATAGTCATACCTAGGACTAGATGGCATTGTGGTGCTGTTGGCACTTTTGCTATCAGCTCTTGGCACTTTTGCTATCAGCTGTTGGCACTTTTGCTATCAGCTGTTGGCACTTTTGTTATCAGCTTTTGGAACTTTTGCTATCAGCTGTTGGCACTTTTGCTATCAACTGGTGTTGTTCGCAAGTTTTTATATAAATATGTATTTTTATACATTCATAGTGTTTTTTTTTAGTGGGGTGTCACTATTTGCTCATAGCTGTGACCCTTTGTGATCAGAAGCCTTGCTGTCAGATGTAGTTTATAGTCATACCTAGGACTAGTTGGCACTGTGGTGCTATTGGCACTTTTGCTATCAGCTGTTGGCACTTTTGCTATCAGCTGTTGGCACTTTTGCTATCAGCTGTGGTGCTGTTGGCACTTTTGCTATCAACTGGTGTTGTTCGCCAGTGTTTATATAAACATGTATTTTTATGCTTTCATATTTTTTTTTTAGTGGGGGGTCACTATTTGCTCATAGCTGGGAGCCTTTCTGATCAGAAGCCTTGCTGTCAGATGTAGTTTATAGTCATAACTAGGACTAGTTGGCACTGTGGTGCTGTTGGCACTTTTGCTATCAGCTGTTGGCACTTTTGCTATCAGCTGTTGGCACTTTTCCTATCAGCTTTTGGCACTTTTGGTATCAGCTGTTGGCACTTTTGCTATAAGCTGTTGGCACTTTTGGTATCAGCTGTTGGCACTTTTGGTATCATCTGTTGGCACTTTTGCTATCAGCTGTTGGCACTTTTGCTGTCAGCTTTTTGCACTTTTGGTATCAGCTGTTGGCACTTATGCTATAAGCTGTTGGCACTTTTGCTATCAGCTGTGGTGCTGTTGGCACTTTTGCTATCAACTGGTGTTGTTCGCAAGTTTTTATATAAACATGTATTTTTATACTTTCATAATGTTTTTTTTTTCGTGGGGGGTCACTATTTGCTCATAGCTGGGAACCTTTGTGATCAGAAGACTAGCTGTCAGATGTAGTTTATACTCATAACTAGGACTAGTTGGCACTGTGGTGCTGTTGGCACTTTTGCTATCAGCTGTTGGCACTTTTGCTATCAGCTGTTGGCACTCTTGCTATCAGCTGTTGGCACTTTTGCTATCAGCTGAAGTGCTGTTGGCACTTTTGCTATCAACTGGTGTTGTTCGCAAGTTTTTATATAAACATGTATTTTTATACTTTCATATTGTTTTTTTTTTTTAGTGGGGGGTCACTATTTGCTCATAGCTGGGAACATTTGTGATCAGAAGACTTGCTGTCAGATGTAGTTTATAGTCATACTTAGGACTAGTTGGCACTGTGGTGCTGTTGGCACATTTGCTATCAGCTGTTGGCACTTTTGCTATCAGCTGTTGGAACTTTTGCTATCTGCTCTTGGCACTTTTGCTATCAGCTGTGGTGCTGTTGGCACTTTTGCTATCAACTGTTGTTGTTCGCAAATTTTTATAGAAACATGTATTTTTATACTTTGATAGTGTTTTTTTTAGTGGGGGGTCACTATTTGCTGATAGCTGGGACCCTTTGTGATCAGAATCCTTGCTGTCAGATGTAGTTTATAGTCATACCTAGGACTAGATGGCATTGTGGTGCTGTTGGCACTTTTGCTATCAGCTCTTGGCACTTTTGCTATCAGCTGTTGGCACTTTTGCTATCAGCTGTGGTGCTGTTGGCACTTTTGCTATCAACTGGTGTTGTTCGCAAGTATTTATATAAACATGTATTTTTATACTTTCATAGTGTTTTTTTAGTGGGGTGTCACTATTTGCTCATAGCTGGGACCCTTTCTGATAGGAAGCCTTGCTGTCAGATGTAGTTTATAGTCATACCTAGGACTAGTTGGCACTGTGGTGCTGTTGGCACTTTTGCTATCAGCTGTTGGCACTTTTGCTATCAGCTGTTGGCACTTTTCCTATCAGCTTTTGGCACTTTTGGTATCAGCTGTTGGCACTTTTGCTATAAGCTGTTGGCACTTTTGGTATCAGCTGTTGGCACTTTTGGTATCATCTGATGTCACTTTTGCTATCAGCTGTTGGCACTTTTGCTGTCAGCTTTTTGCACTTTTGGTATCAGCTGTTGGCACTTATGCTATAAGCTGTTGGCACTTTTGCTATCAGCTGTGGTGCTGTTGGCACTTTTGCTATCAACTGGTGTTGTTCGCAAGTTTTTATATAAACATGTATTTTTATACTTTCATAATGTTTTTTTTTTCGTGGGGGGTCACTATTTGCTCATAGCTGGGAACCTTTGTGATCAGAAGACTAGCTGTCAGATGTAGTTTATACTCATAACTAGGACTAGTTGGCACTGTGGTGCTGTTGGCACTTTTGCTATCAGCTGTTGGCAATTTTGCTATCAGCTGTTGGCACTCTTGCTATCAGCGGTTGGCACTTTTGCTATCAGCTGAGGTGCTGTTGGCACTTTTGCTATCAACTGGTGTTGTTCGCAAGTTTTTATATAAACATGTATTTTTATACTTTCATATTGTTTTTTTTTTTTAGTGGGGGGTCACTATTTGCTCATAGCTGGGAACATTTGTGATCAGAAGACTTGCTGTCAGATGTAGTTTATATTCATACTTAGGACTAGTTGGCACTGTGGTGCTGTTGGCACATTTGCTATCAGCTGTTGGCACTTTTGCTATCAGCTGTTGGAACTTTTGCTATCTGCTCTTGGCACTTTTGCTATCAGCTGTGGTGCTGTTGGCACTTTTGCTATCAACTGTTGTTGTTCGCAAATTTTTATAGAAACATGTATTTTTATACTTTGATAGTGTTTTTTTTAGTGGGGGGTCACTATTTGCTGATAGCTGGGACCCTTTGTGATCAGAATCCTTGCTGTCAGATGTAGTTTATAGTCATACCTAGGACTAGATGGCATTGTGGTGCTGTTGGCACTTTTGCTATCAGCTCTTGGCACTTTTGCTATCAGCTGTTGGCACTTTTGCTATCAGCTGTGGTGCTGTTGGCACTTTTGCTATCAACTGGTGTTGTTCGCAAGTATTTATATAAACATGTATTTTAATACATTCATAGAGTTTTTTATTTAGTGAGGGCCACTATTTGCTCATAGCTGGGACCCTTTGTGGTCAGAAGCCTATCTGTCAGATGTAGTTTATAGTCATACCTAGGACTAGTTGGCACGGTGGTGCTGTTGGCACATTTGCTATCAGATGTTGGCACATTTGCTATCAGCTGTTGGCACTTTAGCTATCAGCTGTTGGCACGTTTGCTATCAGCTGTTGGCACTTTTGGTATCAGCTGTTGGCACTTTTGCTATCAGCTGTTGGCACTTTTGCTATCAGCTGTGGTGCTGTTGGCACTTTTGCTATCAACTGGTGTTATTCGCAAGTTATTATATAAACATGTATTTTTATACATTCATACTGTTTTTTGTTTTAGTGGGGGGTCACTCTTTGCTCATAGCTGGGACCCTTTGTGGTCAGAAGCCTTGCTGTCAGATGTAGTTTATAGTCATACCTAGGATTAGTTGGCACTTTGGTGCTGTTGGCACTTTTGCTATCAGATGTTGGCATATTTGCTTTCAGCTGTTGGCACTTTTGCTATCAGCTGTTGGCACTTTTGCTATCAGCTGTTGGTACTTTTGCTATCAGCTTTTGGCACTTTTAGTATCAGCTGTTGGCACTTTCGCTATCAGCTTTTGGCACTTTTGCTATCAGCTGTTGGCACATTTGCTATCAGCTGTTGGCATTTTGCTATCAGCTGTTGGCACTTTTGCTATGAGCTGTTGGCACTTTTGCTATCAACTACATCTGACAGCAATGCTTCTGATGACAAAGGGTTCCAGCTATGAGCAAATAGTTATCCCCCACTAAAAAAAAAACACTATGAAAGTATAAAAATACATGTTTATATAAAAATTTGCGAACAACACCAGTTGATAGCAAAAGTGCCAAGAGCACCACAGCTGATAGGAAAAGTGCCAACAGCTGATAGCAAAATTGCCAACAGCTGATAGCAAAAGTGCCAACAGCACCACAGTGCAAACTAGTCCTAGGTATGACTATAAACTACATCTGACAGCAAGGCTTCTGATCACAAAGGGTCCCAGCTATGAGCAAATAGTGACCCCCCACTAAAAACAGCTGATAGCAAAAGTGCCAACAGCTGATAGCAAAAGTGCCAACAGATTATACCAAATGACAACAGCTGATACCAAAAGTGCAACAGCTGATTTCAAAAGTGCCAACAGCTGATAGCAAAAGTGCAAACAGCTGATAGCAAAAGTGCCAACAGCTGATAGCAAAAGTGCCAACAGCACCACAGATGATAGCAAAAGTACCAACAGCTGATAGCAAAAGTGCCAACTAGTCCTAGGTATGACTATAAAATACATCTGACAGTAAGGCTTCTGATCACAAAGTGTCCCAGCTATGAGCAAATAGTGACCCACCACAAAAAAAAAACACTACGAATGTATAAAAATATATGTTTATATAAAAGATTGCGAACAACACCAGTTGATAGCAAAAGTGCCAACAGCAACACAGCTGATAGCAAAAGTGCCAACAGCTGATAGCAAAAGTGCCAACAGCTCATAGCAAAAGTGACAACAGCTGATAGCAAAAGTGCCAACAGCACCACAGTGACAACTAGTCCTAGGTATGACTATAAACAACATCTGACAGCAAGGCTTCTGATCAGAAAGAGTACCAGCTATGAGCAAATAGTGACCCCCACTAAAAAAAAAACATTATGTAAGTATAAAAATACATGTTTATATAAAAACTTGCGAACAACACCAGTTGATAGCAAAAGTGCCAATAGCACCACAGCTGATAGCAAAAGTGCCAAAAGCTTATAGCAAAAGTGCCAACAGCTGATACCCCATTTCCAACAGATGATACCAAAAGTGCCAACAGCTGATAGCAAAAGACCAAACAGCTGATGGCAAAAGTGCCAACAGCTGATACCAAAAGTGCCAACAGCTGATACCGAAAGTGCCAAAAGCTGATAGCAAAAGTGCAAACAGCTGATAGCAACAGTGCCAACAGCTGATAGCAAATGTGCCAACAGCTGATAGCAAAAGTGCCAACAGATTATACCAAAATGCCAACAGCTGATAGAAAACGTGCCAACAGCTGATTGCAAAAGTGCCAACAGCTGATAGCAAAAGTGCCAACAGCTGATAGCAAAAGTGCCAACAGCTGATACCAAAAACGCCAAAAGCTGATAGCAAAAGTGCCAACAGCACCACAGCTGATAGCAAAAGTGCCAACAGCTGATAGGAAAAGTGCCAACAGCTGATACCACAAGTGCCAACAGCTGATAACAAAAGTGCCAACAGCTGATAGCAAAAGTGCCAACAGCTGATAGCAAAAGTGCCAACAGCACCACAGTGCCAACTAGTCCTAGGTATGATTATAAACTTTTCTGACAGCAAGGCTTCTGATCACAAATGGTCCCAGCTATGAGCAAATAGTGACCCCCCACTAAAAAAAAACACTATGAAAGTATAAAAATACATGTTTACATAAAAACTTGCGAACAACACCAGTTGATAGCAAAACTGTTAACAGGACCACAGCTGATAGAAAAAGTGCCAACAGCTGATAGCAAAATGCAAACAGCTGATAGCAAAAGTGCCAAAAGCTGCTAGCAAAAGTGCCAACAGCTGATAGCAAAAGTGCCAACAGATGATACCAAAAGTGCCAACAGCTGATAGGAAAAGTGCCAACAGCTGATAGCCAAAATGCCAACAGCTGATAGCAAAAGTGCCAACAGATTATACCAAACTGCCAACAGCTGATAGCAAAAGTGCCAACAGCTGATTGCAAAAGTGCCAACAGCTGATAGCAAAAATGCCAACAGCTGATAGGAAAAGTGACAACAGCTGATAGCAAAAGTGCCAACAGCTGATAGCAAAAGTGCCAACAGCACCACAGTGCCAAATAATCCTAGGTATGACTATAAACTACATCTGACAGCAAGGCTTCTGATCAGAAAGGGTCACAGCTATGAGCAAATAGTGACCCCCCACTAAAAAAAAAACACTATGAAAGTATAAAAATACATGTTTATATAAAAACCTGTGAACAACACCAGTTGATAGCAAAAGTGCCAACAGCACCACAGCTGATAGCAAAAGTGCCAACAGCTGATAGCAAAAGTGCTAAGAGCTGATACCAAAAGCTGATAGCAAAAGTGCCAACAGCTGATAGCAAAAGTGCCAACAGATGATACAAAAGTGCCAACAGCTGATAGCAAAATGCCAACAGCTGATAGCAAAAGTGCCAACAGCTGATAGCAAAAGTGCCCACAGATGATACCAAAAGTGCCAAAAGCTGATACCAAAAGTGCCAACAGCTGATAGCAAAAGTGCCAACAGCTGATAGCAAAATGTCAACAGCTGATAGCACAAGTGCCAACAGCACCACAGTGCCAACTAGTCCTAGGTATGATTTTAAACTACATCTGACAGCAAGGCTTCTGATCACAAAGGGTCCCAGCTATGAGCAAATGGTGACTCCCCCACTAAAAAAAAAACACTATGAATTTATAAAAATACATGTTTATTTAAAAACTTGCGAACAACACCAGTTGATATCAAAAGTGCCAACAGCACCACAGCTGATAGAAAAAGTGCCAACAGCTGATAGCAAAGGCACCAACAGCTGATAGCAAAAGTGCCAAAAGCTGATAGCAAAAGTGCCATCAGCTGATAGCAAAAGTGCCAACAGCTGATAGCAAAAGTAACAACAGCTGATAGCAAAAGTGCCAACAGCTGATAGCAAAATTGCCAACAGCTGATAGCGAAAGTGCCAAAATCTGATACGAAAAGTGCCAAAAGCTGATAGCAAAATGTCAACAGCTGATAGCAAAAGTGCCAACAGCTGATAGAAAAATTGCCAACAGCTGATAGCAAAAGTGCCAACAAGTGATAGCAAAAGTGCCAACAGCACCACAGTGCCAACTAGTCCTAGGTATGACTATAAACTACATCTGACAGCAAGGCTTCTGATCGCAAAGGGTCCCAGCTATGAGCAAATAGTGACCCCCCACTAAAAAAAAAACACTATGAATGTATAAAAATACATGTTTATATAAAAACTTGCGAACAACACCAGTTGAGAGCAAAAGTGCCAACAGCACCACAGCTGAGAGCAAAAGTGCGAACAGCTGATAGCAAAAGTGCCAAAAGCTGATAGCAAAAGTGCCAACAGCACCACAGTGCCAAATAGTCCTAGGTATGACTATAAACTACATCTGACAACAAGGCTTCTGAACACAAATGGTCCCAGCTATGAGCAAATAGTGACCCCCACTAAAAAAAAAACACTATGAAAGTATAAAAATACATGTTTATATAAAAACTTGTGAACAACACCAGTTGATAGCAAAAGTGCCAACAGCACAACAGCTGATTGCAAAAGTGCCAACAGCTGATAGCAAAAGTGCCAACAGCTGATAGCAAAAGTGCCAACAGCACCACAGTGCCAGCTAGTCCTAGGTATGACTATAAACTACATCTGACAGCAAGGCTTCTGATCACAAAGGTTCCAAGCTATGAGCAAATAGTGACCCCCCGCTAAACATTATGAAAGTATAAAAATACATGTTTATATAAAAACTTGCGAACAACACCTGTTGATAGCAAAAGGGCCAACAGCACCACAGCTGATAGCAAAAGTGCCAACAGCTGATAGCAAAAGTGCCAACCGCTGATCGCAAAAGTGCCAACAGCTGATACGAAATGTGCCACCAGCTGATAGCAAAAGTGCCAACAGCTGATAGCAAAAGTGCCAAAAGCTGATAGCGAAAGTGCCAACAGCTTATAGCAAAAGTGCCAACAACAGATTGCAAAAGTGCCAACAGCACGACAGTTCCAACTATTCCTAGGTATGACTATAAACTACATCTGACAGCAAGTCTTCTGATCACAAAGGGTGCCAGCTATGAGCAAATAGTGACCCCCCACTAAAAAAAAAAATACTATGAAAGTATAAAAATACATGTTTATATAAAAACTTGCGAACAACACCAGTTGATAGCAAAAGTGTCAACAGCACAACAGCTGATAGCAAAAGTGCCAACAGCTGATAGCAAAAGTGCCAACAGCTGATAGCAAAAGTGCCAACAGCTGATACCAAAAGGGCCAACAGCTGATAGCAAAAGTGCCAACAGCTGATAGCAAAAGTGCCAACAGCTGATACCAAAAGTGCCAAAAGCTGATAGCAAAAGTGCCAACAGAACCACAGTGCCAACTATTCCTAGGTATGACTATAAACTACATCTGACAGCAAGGCTTCTGATCACAAAGGGTCCCAGCTATCAGCAAATAGCGACCCCCCACTAAAAAAAACACTATGAAAGTATAAAAATACATGTTTATATAAAAACTTGCGAGCAACACCAGTTGATATTAAAAGTGCCAACAGCACCACAGCTGATAGCAAAAGTGCCAACAGCTGATAGCAAAAGTGCCAACAGCACCACATTGCCAACTAGTCCTTGGTATTACTATAAACTACATCTGACAGAAAGGCTTCTGATCACAAAGGGTCCCAGCTATCAGCAAATAGCGACCCCCCACTAAAAAAAACACTATGAATGTATAAAAATATATGTTTATATAAAATCTTGCGAACAACACCAGTTGATAGCAAAAGTGCCAACAGCACCAAAAGCTGATATCAAAAGTGCCAACAGCAGATAGCAAAAGTGCCAACAGATGATAGCAAAAGTGCCAACAGCTGATTGCAAAAGTGCCAACAGCTGATAGCAAAACTGCAAACAGCTGATAGCAAAAGTGCCAAAAGATGATAGCAAAAGTGCCAGCAGCTGATAGCAAAAGTGCCGAAAGCTGATCTCAAAAGTGACAACAGCATTGCCAACTAGTCCTAGGTATGACTATAAACTACATCTGACAGGAAGGCTTCTGATCACAAAGGGTCCCAGCTATGAGCAAATAGTGACCCCCACTAAAAAAAAACACTATGAATGTATGAAAATACATGTTTATATAAAAACTTTCGAACAACACCAGTTGAGAGCAAAAGTGCCAACAGCACCACAGCTGATAGCAAAAGTGCCAACAGCTGATAGCAAAAGTGCCAACAGCTGATACTAAAAGTGCCAGCAGCTGATAGCAAAAGTGCCAACAGCTGATAGAAAAAGTGCCAACAGATGATAGCAAATGTGCCAACATCGGATAGCAAAAGTGCCAACAGCACCAAAGTGCCAACTAATCCTAGGTATGACTATAAACTACATCTGACAGCAAGGCTTCTGACCACAAAGGATCCCAGCTATGAGCAAATAGTGACCCCCCACTAAAACAAAAAACACTATGAATGTATAAAAATAAATTTTTATATAAAAACTTGCGAACAACACCAGTTGATAGCAAAAGTGCCAACAGCACCACAGCTGATAGCAAAAGTGCCAACAGCTAATAGCATAAGTGCCAACAGCTGATAGCAAAAGTGCCAAAAGCTGATAGCAAAAGTGCCAACAGATGATACCAAAAGTGCCAACAGCTGATAGCAAAAGTGCCAAAAGCTTATAGCAAAAGTGCCAACAGCTGATACCAAAATTGCCAAAAGCTGATAGCAAAATTGCCAACAGCTGATAGCAAAAGTGCCAACAGCTGATAGCAAATGTTCCAAGAGCTGATAGCAAAAGTGCCAACAGCACCAGAGTGCCAACTAGTCCTAGTTATGACTATAAAATACATCTGACAGCAAGGCTTCTGATCACAAAGGGTCACAGCTATGAGCAAATAGTGACCCCCCACTAAAAAAAAACACTATGAATGTATAAAAATACATATTTATATAAAAACTTGCGAACAACACCAGTTGATAGCAAAAGTGCCAACAGCACCACAGCTGATAGCAAAAGTGCCAACAGCTGATAGCAAAAGTGCCAAGAGTTGATAGCAAAAGTGCCAACAGCTGATAGCAAAAGTGCCAACAGCTGATAGCAAAAGGGCCAACAGCTGATAGCAAAAGTGCCAACAGCACCACAGTGCCAACTAGTCCTAGGTATGACTATAAACTACATCTGACAGCAAGGTTTCTGATCACAAAGGTTCCAGGCTCTGAGCAAATACTGACCCCCCACTAAAAAAAAAACAATATGAAAATATAAAAATACATGTTTATATAAAAACTTGCGAGCAACAACAGTTGATAGCAAAAGTGCCAACAGCTGATAGCAAAAGTGCCAAAAGCTGATAGCATATGTGCCAACAGCTGATAGCAAAAGAGCCAACTGCTGATAGCAAAAGTGCCAACAGCTGATAGCAAAAGTGCCAACAGCACCCAGTGCCAACTAGTCCTATGTATGACTTTAAACTACATCTGACAGCAAGGCTTCTGATCACAAAGGGTCCCAGCTATGAGCAAATAGTGACCCCCCACTAAAAAAAAACTCTATGAAAGTATAAAAATACATGTTTATATAAAAACTTGCGAACAGCACCAGTTGATAGCAAAAGTGCCAACAGCTGATAGCAAAAGTGCCAAAAGCTGATAGCAAAAGTGCCAACAGCTGATAGCAAAAGTGCCAACAGCTGATAGCAAAAGTGACAACAGCTGATAGCAAAATTGCCAACAGCACGACAGTCCCAACTAGTCCTAGGTATGACTAAAAACTACATCTGACAGCAAGGCTTCTGATCACAAAGGGTCCCAGCTATGAGCAAATAGTGACACCCCACTAAAAAAAAAACACTTTGAAAGTAAAAAAATACATGTTTTTATAAAAACTTGCGAACAACACCAGTTGATAGCAAAAGTGCCAACAGCACCACAGCTGATAGCAAAAGTGCCAACAGCTGATAGCAAAAGTGCCAACAGCTGATAGCAAAAGTGCCAACAGCACCACAGTGCCAACTAGTCCTAGGTATGACTATAAACTACATCTGACAGCAAGGCTTCTGATCACAAAGGGTCCCAGCTATGAGCAAATAGTGACCCCCCACTAAAAAAAAAACACTATGAATGTATAAAAATACATGTTTATATAAAAACTTGCGAACAACACCAGTTGATAGCAAAAGTGCCAACAGCTGATACCAAAAGTGCCAAAAGCTGATAGCAAAAGTGGCAACAGCTGATAGCAAAAGTGCCAACAGCTGATAGCAAATGTGCCAACAGCTGATAGCAAATGTGCCAACAGCTGATAGCAAAAGTGCCAACAGCTAATAGCAAAAGTGCCCAAAGCTGATAGAAAAGTGCCAACAGCTGATAGCAAAAGTGCCAACAGCTGATAGCAAATGTGCCACCAGATGATACCAAAAGTGCCAACAGCTGATAGCAAAAGTGCCACCAGCTGATAGCAAAAGTGCCAACAGCTGATACCAAAAGTGCCAACAGCTGATAGCAAAAGTGCCAAAATCTGATAGCAAAAGTGCCAACAGCTGATAGCAAAAGTGCCAACAGCTGATAGCAAAAGTGCCAACAGCTGATAGCAAAAGTGCCAACAGCACCACAGTGCCAACTAATCCTAGGTATGACTATGAACTACATCTGACAGCAAGGCTTCTGATCACACAGGGTCCCAGCTATGAGCAAATAGTGACCCCCAACTGTGGTGCTGTTGGCACTTTTGCTATCAGCTGTTGGCACTTTTGCTATCAGCTGTTGGCACTTTTGTTATCAGCTTTTGGCACTTTTGCTATCAGCTGGTGGCACTTTTGCTATCAGCTGTGGTGCTGTTGGCACTTTTGCTATCAACTGGTGTTGTTCGCAAGTTCTTATATAAACATGTATTTTTATACTTTCATAGTGTTTTTTTTTTTAGTGGGGGGTCACTAATTGCTCATAGCTGGGACCCTTTGTGATCAGAAGTCTTGCTGTCAGATGTAGTTTATAGTCATACCTAGGATTAGTTGGCACTGTGGGGCTGTTGGCACTTTTGCTATCAGCTGTTGGCACTTTTGCTATCAGCTGTTGGCACTTTTGCTCTCAGCTGTTGGCACTTTTGCTATCAGCTGTGGTGCTGTTGGCACTTTTGCTATCAACTGGTGTTGTTCACAAGTTTTTATATAAACCTGTATTTTTATACTTTCATAATGTTTTTTTTAGTGGGCGGTCACTATTTGCTAATAGCTGGGACCCTTTGTGATCAGAAGCCTTGCTGTCAGGTGTAGTTTATAGACATAGCTAGGACTAGTTGGCACTGTGGTGCTGTTGGCACTTTTGCTATCAGCGGTTGGCACTTTTGCTATCAGCTGTTGGCACTTTTGTTATCATCTGTGGCGCTGTTGGCACTTTTGCTATCAACTGGTGTTGTTCGCAAGTTTTTATATAAAAATGTATTTTTATACTTTCATAGTGTTTTTTTTTAGTGGGGGGTCACTATTTGCTCATAGCTGGGACCCTTTGTGATCAGAAGCCTTGCTGTCAGATGTAGTTTATTGTCATACCTAGGACTAGTTGGCACTGTGGTGCTTTTGGCACTTTTGCTATCAGCTGTTGGCACTTTTGCTATCAGCTGTTGGCACTTTTTCTATCAGCTGTGGTGCTGTTGGCACTTTTGCTATCAACTGGTGTTGTTCGCAAGTTTTTATATAAACATGTATTTTTATACTTTTATAGTGTTTTTTTTTAGTTGGGGGTCACTATTTGCTCATAGCTGGGACCCTTTGTGATCAGAAGTCTTGCTGTCAGATGTAGTTTATAGTCATACGTAGGACTAGTTGGCACTGTGGTGCTGTTGGCACTTTTGCTATCAGCTGTTGGCACTTTTGCTATCAGCTGTTGGCACTTTTGCTATCAGCTGTTGGCTCTTTGGCTATCAACTGGTGTTGTTCGCAAGTTTTTAGATAAACATGTATTTTTATACTTTCATAGTGTTTTTTTTAGTGGGGGGTCACTATTTGCTCATATCTGGGACCCTTTGTGATCAGAAGTCTTGCTGTCAGATGTAGTTTATAGTCATACCTAGGACTAGTTGGCACTGTGATGCTCTTGTCACTTTTGCTATCAGCTGTTGGCACTTTTGCGATCAGCTGTGGTGCTGTTGGCACTTTTTCTATCAACTGGTGTTGTTTGCATGTTTTTATATAAATATGTATTTTTATACTTTCATAGTGTTTTTTTGTAGTGGGTGGTCACTATTTGCTCATAGCTGGGACCCTTTGTGATCAGAAGCCTTGCTGTCAAATGTAGTTTATAGACAAAGCTAGGACTAGTTGGCACTGTGGTGCTGTTGGCACTTTTGCTATCAGCTGTTGGCACTTTTGCGATCAGCTGTGGTGCTGTTTGCACTTTTGTTATCAACTGGTGTTGTTCGCAAGTTTTTATATAAACATGTATTTTTATACATTCATAGTGTTTTTTTTTTAGTGGGGGGTCACTCTTTGCTCATAGCTGGGACCCTTTGTGATCAGAAGCCTTGCTGTCAGATGTAGTTTATAGTCATACCTAGGACTAGTTGGCAATGTGGTGCTGTAGGCAATTTTGCTATCAGCTGTTGGCACTTTTGCTATCAGCTGTTGGCACTTTTGCTATCAGCTGTGGTGCTGTTGGCACTTTTGCTATCAACTGGTGTTGTTCGCAAGTATTTATATAAACATGTATTTTTATACTTTCATAGTGTTTTTTTTTAGTGGGGTGTCACTAATTGCTCATAGCTGGGACCCTTTGTGATCAGAAGCCTTGCTGTCAGATGTAGTTTATAGTCATACCTAGGACTAGTTGGCACTGTGGTGCTGTTGGCACTTTTGCTATTAGCTGTTGGCACTTTTGCTATCAGCGTTTGTCACTTTTGCTATCAGCTGTTGGCACTTTTGCTATCAGCTGTTGCCACTTTTGCTATCAGCTGTTGCCACTTTTGCTATCAGCTGTTGGCATTTTTGCTATCAGCTGTGGTGCTGTTGGCACTTTTGCTATCAACTGGTGTTGTTCGCAAGTTTTTATATAAACATGTATTTTTATACTTTCATAGTGTGTTTTTTTTTAGTGGTGGGTCACTATTTGCTCATAGCTTGGACCCTTTGTGATCAGAAGCCTTGCTGTCAGATGTAGTTTATAGTCATACCTAGTACTATTTGGCACTGTGGTGCTGTTGGAACTTTTTCTATCAGCTGTTTGCACTTTTGGTATCAGCTGTTGGCACTTTTGCTATCAGCTGTTGGCACTTTTGCTATCAGCTTTTGGCACTTTTGCTATCAGCTGTTGGCACTTTTGCTATCAGCTTTTGTCCCTTTTGCTATCAGCTGTTGGCACTTTTGCTATCATCTGTTGGCACTTTTGCTATCAGCTGTTGGCACGTTTGCTATCATCTGTTGGCACTTTTGCTATCAGCTGTTGGCACTTTTGCTATCAGCTGTTGGCACTTTTGCTAGCAGCTGTGGTGCTGTTGGCACTTTTGATATCAACAGGTGTTGTTCGCAAGTTTTTATATAAACATGTATTTTTATACATTCATAGTGTTTTTTTTTAGTGGGGGGTCACTATTTGCTCAGAGCTGGGACCCTTTGTGATCAGAAGCCTTGCTGTCAGATGTAGTTTATAGTCATACATAGGACTAGTTGGCACTGTGGTGCTGTTGGCACTTTTGCTGTGAGCTGTTGGCACTTTTGCTATCAGCTGTTGGCAATTTTGCTATCAGCTGTGGTGCTGTTGGCACTTTTGCTATCAACTGGTGTTGTTCGCAAGTTTTTATATAAACATGTATTTTTATACTTTCATAGTGTTTTTTTTTAGTGGGGTGTCACTAATTGCTCATAGCTGGGACACTTTGGGATCAGAAGCCTTGCTGTCAGATGTAGATTATAGTCATACCTAGGACTAGTTGGCACTGTGGTGCTGTTGGCACTTTTGCTATCAGCTGTTGGCACTTTTGCTATCAGCGGTTGGCACTTTTGCTATCAGCTGTTGGCACTTTTGCTATCAGCTGTTGCCACTTTTGCTATCAGATGTTGGCACTTTTGCTATCAGCTGTTGGCACTTTTGCTATCAGCTGTGTTGCTGTTGGCACTTTTGCTATCAACTGGTGTTGTTCGCAAGTTTTTATAAAAACATATATTTTTTACATTCATAGTGTTTTTTTTTAGTGGGGGGTCACTATTTGCTCATAGCTGGGACCCTTTGTGATCAGAAGACTTGCTGTCAGATGTAGTTTATAGTCATACCTTAGAACTAGTTGGCACTTTGGTGCCGTTGGCACTTTTGCTATCAGCTGTTGGCACTTTTGCTATCAGCTGTTGGCACTTATACTATCAGCTGTGGTGCTGTTGGCACTTTTGCTATCAACTGGTGTTGTTCGCAAGTTTTTATATAAACATGTATTTTTATACATTCATAGTGTTTTTTTTAGTGGGGGGTCACTATTTGCTCATAGCTGGGACCCTTTGTGTTCAGAAGCCTTGCTGTCAGATGTAGTTTTTAGTCATACCTAGGACTAGTTGGCACTGTGGTGCTGTTGGCACTTTTTCTACCAGCTGTTGGCACTTTTGGTATCAGCTGTTGGCACTTTTGCTATCAGTTGTTGGCACTATTGCTATCAGCTTTTGGCACTTTTGCTATCAGCTGTTGGAACTTTTGCTATCAGCTGTTGGCACTTTTGTTATCAGCTTTTGGCACTTTTGCTATCAGTAGTTGGCACTTTTGCTATCAGCTGTTGGCACTTTTGCTATCAGCTGTTGGCACTTTTGCTATCAGCTGTTGGCACTTTTGCTATCAACTTTTAGCACTTTTACTATCAGCTGTTGGCACTTTTGCTATCAGCTGTTGGCACTTTTGCTATCAGCTGTTTGCACTTTTGCTATCAGCGGTTGGCACATTTGCTATCAGCTTTTGGCACTTTTGCTATCAGCTTTTTCACTTTTGCTATCAGCTGTTGGCACTTTTGCTATCATCTGTTGGCACTTTTGCTATCAGCTGTTGGCACGTTTGCTATCATCTGTTGGCACTTTTGCTATCAGCTGTTGCCACTTTTGCTATCAGCTGTGGTGCTGTTGGCACTTTTGCTATCAACTGGTGTTGTTCGCCAGTTTTTTATAAACATGTATTTTTATACATTCATAGTGTTTTTTTTTTAGTGGGGGGTCACTATTTGCTCATAGCTGGGACCCTTTGTGATCAGAAGCCTTGCTGTCAGATGTAGTTTATAGTCATACATAGGACTAGTTGGCACTGTGGTGCTGTTGGCACTTTTGCTGTGAGCTGTTGGCACTTTTGCTATCAGCTGTTGGCACTTTTGCTATCAGCTGTGGTGCTGTTGGCACTTTTGCTATCAACTGGTGTTGTTCGCAAGTTTTTATATAAACATGTATTTTTATACTTTCATAGTGTTTTTTTTTAGTGGGGTGTCACTAATTGCTCATAGCTGGGACCCTTTGTGATCATAAGCCTTGCTGTCAGATGTAGATTATAGTCATACCTAGGACTAGTTGGCACTGTGGTGCTGTTGGCACTTTTGCTATCAGCTGTTGGCACTTTTGCTATCAGCGGTTGGCACTTTTGCTATCAGCTGTTGGCACTTTTGCTATCAGCTGTTGGCACTTTTGCTATCAGCTGTGGTGCTGTTGGCACTTTTGCTATAAACTGGTGTTGTTCGCAAGTTTTTATATAAACATGTATTTTTATATTTTCATAGTGTTTTTTTTCAGTGGGGTGTCACTATTTGCTCATAGCTGGGACCCTTTGTGATCAGAAGCCTTGCTGTCAGATGTAGTTTATAGTCATACCTAGGACTAGTTGGCACTGTGGTGCTTTTGGCACTTTCGCTATCAGCTGTTGGCACTTTTGCTATCAGCTGTTGGCACTTTTGCTATCAGCTGTGGTGCTGTTGGCACTTTTGCTATCAAATGGTGTTGTTCGCAAGTTTTTATATAAACATGTATTTTTATACTTTCATAGTGTTTTTTTTTAGTGGGGGGTCACTATTTGCTCATAGCTGGGACCCTTTGTGATCAGAAGTCTTTCTGTCAGATGTAGTTTATAGTCATACCTAGGACTAGTTGGCACTGTGGTGCTGTTTGCACTTTTGCTATCAGCTGTTGGCACTTTTGCTATCAGCTGTTGGCACTTTTGGTATCAGCTTTTGGCACTTTTGCTATCAGCTGTTGGCACTTTTGCTATCAGCTTTTTTCACTTTTGCTATCAGCTGTTGGCACTTTTGCTATCATCTGTTGGCACTTTTGCTATCAGCTGTTGGCACGTTTGTTATCATCTGTTGGCACTTTTGCTATCAGCTGTTGGCACTTTTGCTATCAGCTGTTGGCACTTTTGCTATCAGCTGTGGTACTGTTGGCACTTTTGCTATAAACTGTAGTTGTTCGCAAGTTTTTATATAAACATGTATTTTTATACTTTCATAGTTTTTTTTTTAGTTGGGGGTCACTATTTGCTCCAAGCTGGGACACTTTGTGATCAGAAGCCTTGCTGTCAGATGTAGTTTATAGTCATACCTAACACTAGCTGGCACTGTGGTGCTGTTGGCACTTTTGCTCTCAGCTGTTGGCACTTTTGCTATCAGCTGTTGGCACTTTGGTATCAGCTCTTGGCACTTTTGCTATCAGCAGTTGGCACTTTTGCCATCAGCTGTTGGCACTTTTGCTATCAGCTGTTGGCACTATTGCTATCAGCTGTTGGAACTTTTGCTATCAGCTGTTGGCACATTTGCTATCAACTTGTGTTGTTCGCAAGTTTTTATATAAACATATATTTTTATACTTTCATAGTGATTTTTTTTTGGGGGGTGGTCACTATTTGCTCATAGCTGGGACCCTTTGTGATCAGAAGCCTTGCTGTCAGATGTAGATTAAAATCATACCTAGGACTAGTTGGCACTGTAGTGCTGTTGGCACTTTTGCTATCAGCTGTTGGCACGTTTGCTATCAGCTGTTGGAACTTTTGTTATCAGCTGTTGGCACTTTTGCTATCAGCTGTGGTGCTGTTGGCACTTTTGCTATCAACCTGGTGTTGTTCGCAAGTTTTTATATAAACATGTATTTTTATACTTTCATAGTGTTTTTTTTAGTGGGGTGTCACTATTTGCTCATACCTGGGACCCTTTGTGATCAGAATCCTTGTTGTCAGATGTAGTTTATAGTCATACCTAGGACTAGTTGGCACTGTGGTGCTTTTGGCACTTTTTCTATCAGCTGTTGGCACTTTTGCTATCAGCTGTTGGCACTTTTGCTATCAGCTGTGTTGCTGTTGGCACTTTTGCTATAAACTGGTGTTGTTCGCAAGTTTTTATATAATCATGTATTTTTATACTTTCAAAGTTTTTTTTTTAGTTGGGGGTCACTATTTGCTCAAAGCTGGGACCCTTTGTGATCAGAAGCCTTGCTGTCAGATGTAGTTTATAGTCATACCTAACACTAGCTGGCACTGTGGTGCTGTTGGCACTTTTGCTATCAGCTGTTGGCACTTTTGCTATCAGCTGTTGGCACTTTTGCTATCAACTGTTGTTGTTCGCAAGTTTTTATATAAACATGTATTTTTATACTTTCATAGTGATTTTTTTTATTGGGGGTCACTATTTGCTCATAGCTGGGACACTTTGTGATCAGAAACCTTGCTGTCAGATGTAGTTTATAGTCATACCTAGGACTAGTTGGCACTGTGGTGCTGTTGGCACTTTTTCTATCAGCTGTTGGCACTTTTGGTATCAGCTGTGGTGCTGTTGGCACTTTTGCTATCAACTGGTGTTGTTCGCAAGTTTTTATAGAAACATGTATTTTTATACTTTCATAGTGTTTTTTTTTTAGTGGGGGGTCACTATTTGCTCATACTGGGACCCTTTGTGATCAGAATCCTTGCTGTCAGATGTAGTTTATAGTCATACCTAGGACTAGTTGGCACTTTTGCTATCAGCTGTTGGTACTTTTGCTATCATCTGTGGTGCTGTTGGCACTTTTGCTATCAGCTGTTGGTACTTTTGCTATCAGTTGTTGGCACTTTTGCTGTCAGCTGTTGGCACTTTTGCAATCAGCTGTTGGCAATTTTGCTATCAGCTGTGGTGCTGTTGGCACTTTTTCTATCAACTGGTGTTGTTCGAAAGTTTTTATATAAACATGTATTTTTATACTTTCATAATGTTTTTTTTTAGTGGGGGGTCACTATTTGCTCATAGCTGGGACCCTTTGTGATCAGAAGACTTGCTGTCAGATGTAGTTTATAGTCATACCTAGGACTAGTTGGCACTGTGGTGTTGTTGGCACTTTTGCTTTCAGCTGTTGGCACTTTTGCTATCAGCTGTTGTCAGTTTTGCTATCAACTGTTGGCACTTTTGCTATGAGCAAATAGTGACCCCCCACGAAAAAAAACACTATGAAAGTATAAAAATACATGTTTATATAAAAACTTGCGAACAACACCAGTTGATAGCAAAAATCCCGCTACAAATCGACATCTCCTGTCTCTTTTGTGACAACTGCTTTACAAGCAATCTCAGTCTTCCGCCAGGACAGTTCTCCTGACTCCCTGCAGCCTGAGATTGCTTGTAAGGCAGTTAGCACAAAAGAGCCAGGAGAAATCCGCACGTAGCCGCCTGGGATTGCTTTTAGGGCAATTGGCACAAAAAGTTAGGAGAACAGTCCTAACAAAAGACACAAAAGAGCCAGGACATGTCGATTTGTAGCGATCTGAGATTGCTTGTAAGGCAGTTTCACAATAGAGCCAGGCGTATTCGGCTTGTATGCGCCTGAGATTGCTTGTAAGGCAGTTTCACAAAAGAGACAGGAGATGTCGTTTTCTAGCCGCCTGATATTACTTGTAAGGCAGTTTCACAAAAGAGCCAAGATAAGTCGGCTTGTAATGAAGTTGCCACAAAAGGGCCAGGAGAAATCGGCTCGTAGCATCCTGGGATTGCATGTAAGGCAATTCGCACAAAAAGCCAGGATAATTCTTATTGCTGCAGCCTGAGAATGCTTGTTAGGCAGATGCCACAAATGAAAGAGGAGAAATCGCTTCGTAGCAGCCTGGGATTTCTTGTAAGGCAATTATCACAACAATTTAGGAGAATTAGACTAGCGGCAGCCTGAGATTGCTTGTAAGGCAGTTGTCACAAAAGCGCCAGTAGAATTCGGCTTGTAGCAGCCTGAGATTACTTGTAAGGCAGTTTTCACATAAGAGCCAAGAGAAGTCGGCTCGTAGCCGCATGACATTGCTTGTAAGGCATTTGTCACAAAAGCGCCAGGAGAATTCGGCTTGAAGCAGCATGAGATTTCTTGTAAGGCAATTGGCACAAAATAGCCAGGAGAATTGGGATTGCTGCTGCCAGAGATTGCTTTTAAGGCAGTTGTCACAATAGAACCAGGAGAATTCGGCTTGTAGCATCCTGAGATTGGTTGTAAGGCAGTTGTCACAAAAGAGACAGGAGATGTCGTTTTGTAGCAGCCTGATATTATTTGTAAGGCAGTTTTCACAAAAGAGCTAAGAGAAATCGGCTCGTAGCCGCCTGGGATTGCTTGTAAGCAATTCGCACATAAAGCCAGGAGAATTCATATTGCTGCAGCCTGAGAATGCTTGTAAGGCAGATGCCACACATGAGCCAGGAGAAATCGGTTCGTAGCAGCCTGGGATTGCTGTAAGGCAATTGGCACAAAAAGTCAGGAGAATTTTACTAGCGACAGCTTGAGATTGCTTGTAAGGCAGTTTTCAAAAAGAGTAAGGATATGTCGTTTTGTAGCGGCCTTGTAAGGCAGTTTCACAAAAGAGCCAGGAGAATTCGGCTTGCAGCAACCTGAGATTGCTTGTAAAGCAGTTGCCACAAATGAGCCAGGAGAATTCGGCTCGTAGCCGCGTGGAATTGCTTGTAAGGCAATTGACACAAAAAGCTAGGAGTATTGGGATTGCTGCAGCCTGAGATTGCTTGTAAGGCAGTTGTCACAATAGAACCAGGAGAATTCGGCTTGTAGTAGCCTGAGATTGCTTGTAAGGCAGTTACCGCAAAAGAGCCAGAAGAAATCGGCACGTAGCCGCCTGGGATTGCTTTTTCGGCAATTGGCACAAAAAGTCAGGAGAACAGTCCTGGCGGCAGACTGAGATTGTTTGTAAGGCAGTTGCCACAAAAAGCCAGGAGATGTCGATTTCTAGCAGCCTGGGATTGCTTGTAAGGCAATTTGCACAAAAGATCCAGGAGAATTCGTCTTGCAGCAGCCTGAGATTGCTTGTAAGGCTGTTGTCACAAAAGAGACAGGCGTATTCGGCTTGTAGCAGGCTGAGATTGATTGTAAGGCATTTTTTAAAAAAGACACAGGAGATGTCGTTTTGTAGCAGCCTGAGATTTCTCTTAAAGCAGTTTTCACAAAAGCGACAAGAGAAGTCGGCTTGTAGACGCCTGGTATTGCTTGTAAGGCAATTTGCGCAAAAGATCAGGAGAATTCCGCATGCATCAGCCAGAGATTGCTTGTAAGGCAGTTGCCACAAATGAGCCAGGAGAAATCGGCTTGTAGCCGCCTGGGATTGCTTGTAAGGCAATTGGCACAAAAAGCTAGGAGAACTGGGATTGCTGCAGCCTGAGATTACTTGTAAGGCTGTTGTCACAATAGAACCAGGAGAATTCGGCTTGTAGCAGCCTGAGATTGCTTGTAAGGCAGTTACCACAAAAGAGCCAGGAGAAATCGGCACGTAGACGCCTGGGATTGCTTTTAAGTCAATTGGCATAAAAAGTCAGGAGAACTGTCCTGGCGGCAGTCTGAAATTGCTTGTAAGGCAGTTGTCACAAAAGCGCCAGAAGAATTCGGCTTGTAGCAGCCTGAGATTACTTGTAAGGCAGTTTTCACATAAAAGCCAAGAGAAGTCGGCTCGTAGCCGCATGATATTGCTTGTAAGTCAGTTGTCACAAAAGCGCCAGGAGAATTCGGCTTGAAGCAGCATGAGATTTCTTGTAAGGCAGTTGCCACAAAAGAGCCAGGAGATGTCGATTTGTATCAGCCTGGGATTGCTTGTAAGGCAATTTGCACAAAAGAGCCGGGAGAATTCGTCTTGCAGCAGCCTGAGATTGCTTGTAAGGCAGTTGTCACAAAAGAGACAGGAGATGTCGACTTGTAGCGGCCTGAGATTGCTTGCAAGGCAGTTTCACAAAAGAGCCAGGCGTATTCGGCTTGTAGCAGCCTGTCTCCTGGGTGGGGGGTCGTCCGCATGGGACTTTCTGGGAATGGGGGTCGTTTGCTTCGGCCTTTCTGGGTCTGTCTCCTGGGTGGGGGTCGTCTGAGTGGGACTTTCTGGGTCTGGGGGTCGTCTGCGTGGGACATTCTGGTACTGTCACCTGGGTGGGGGCTCGTCTGCATGGGACTTTCTTGGACTGGAGGTCGTCTGCGTGGGACTTTCTTGGACAGTCTCCTGGGTGGGGGCTCCTCTGCATGGGACTTTCTGGGACTGGGGGTCGTCTGAGTCTGACTTTCTGGGATTGTCTCCTGGGTGGGGGTCGTCTGTTTGGGACTTTCTGGGACTGTCTCCTGGGTGGGTGTTCGTCTGCGTTGGATTTTCTTGGACTGGGGGTCGTCTCCGTGGGACTTTCTGGGACTGTCTCCTGGGTGGGGGTCGTCTGCATGGGACTTCCTGGGACGGGGGGTCGTCTGCGTGGGACTTTATGGGACTGTCTCCTGGGTGGGTGTCGTCTGCGTGGGACTTTCTGGGACTGTCTCCTTGGTGAGGGTCGTCTCGGTGGGACTTTCTTGGACTGGGGGCTCGTCTGCGTGGGACATTCTGGGACTGTCTCCTGGGTGGGGGGTCGTCTGCGTGGGACTTTCTGGGACTGTCTCCTGGGTGGGTGTCGTCTGCGTGGGACTTTCTTCGACTGGGGCTCGTCTGCGTTGGACTGCATGGCACTTTCTGTGACTGGGGGTCGTCTGCGTGGGTCTTGCTGGGACTGTCTCCTGTCTGGGTGTCGTCTGCGTGGGACTTTCTTCGACTGGGGCTCGTCTGCGTTGGACTTTCTGGGACTGTCTCCTGGGTGGGGGTCGTCTGCTTGGAATATCTGGGACTGTCTCCTGGGTGGGGTGTCGTCGGCATGGGACTTTCTGTGACTCGGGGTCGTCTGCGTGGGTCTTTCTTGGACTCTCTCCTGGGTGGGCGGTCTTCTGCGTGGGACTTTCTGGGACTGTCAACTGGGACTGGGGGTCGTCTGCGTGGGTCTTTCTGGGACTGTCTCCTGGGAGGTGTTTCGTCTGCGTGGGATTTTCTGGGGCTGTCTCCTTGGTGGGGGGTTGTCGTCTGCGTGGGACTTTCTGGGACTGTCTCCTGGGTGGGGGGTCGTCTACATGGGACTTTCTGGGACTGTCTCCTGGGAGGTGTTTCGTCTGCGTGGGACTTTCTGGGGCTGTCTCCTTGGTTGGGGGGGTCATCTGCATGGGTCTTTCTGGGACAGACTCCTGGGAGCGGTGTCGTCTGCGTGGGACTTTGTGGGACTGGGGGTCGTCTGCCATGGAATTTCTGGGACTGGGGGTCGTCTGCGTGGGTCCTTCTGGGATACTCTCCTGGGTGGGTGGTCGTCTGCGTGGGACTTTCTGGGACTCTTTCCTTGGTGGGGACTCGTCTGCGTGGGACTTTCTGGGACAGTGGTTCGTCTGCGTGGGTCTGTCTAGGACAGTCTCCTGGGTGCGGTGTCGTCTGCGTGGGACTGGGGGTTGTCTGCGTGGGACTTTCTGGGACTGGGGGTCGTCTGCGTGGGACTTTCTGGGACTGTCTCCTGGGTGGGGGGTCGTCATTTTGGGACTTTCTGGGACTGGCTCCTGGGTGGGGGGCACGTATGCGTGGGATTTTCTGTGACTGGGGGTCGTATGCGTGGGACTTTCTGGGACTGTCTCCTGGGTGGGGGGCCGTCTGCGATGGACTTTCTGGGACTGGGGTCGTCTGCGTGGGACTTTCTGGGACTGTTTCCTGGGTGGGGACTCGTCTGCGTGGGACTTTCTGGGACAGTGGGTCGTCTGCGTGGGTCTGTCTCGGACAGTCTCCTGGGTGCGGTGTCGTCTGCGTGGGACTTTGTGGGACTGGGGGTTGTCTGCGTGGGACTTTCTGGGACTGGGGGTCGTCTGCGAGAGACTTTCTGGGACTGTCTCCTGGGTGGGGGGTCGTCTTTTTGGAACTTTCTGGGACTGGCTCCTGGGTGGGGGGCACCTCTGCGTGGGATTTTCTGTGACTGGGGGTCGTCTGCGTGGGACTTTCTGGGACTGTCTCCTGGGTGGGGGCCATCTGCGTGGGACTTTTTGGGACTGGGGTCGTCTGCGTGGGACTTTCTGGGACTGGGGGCCTTCTGCGTGGGACTTTCTGGGAGTGGGGGTCGTCTGCGCTGGACTTTCTGGGAGTGTCTCCTGGGTGGGGGGTCGTCTGTTTTGGAATTTCTGAGAACTGTCTCCTGTGTGTTGTGTCGTCTGCGTGGGACTTTCAGGGACTGGGGGTCTTCTGCGTGTGACATTCTGTGAATGTGGGTTGTCTACGTGGGACATTCTGGGACTGTCTCCTGTGTGGGGGTCGTCGGCGTGGGAATTTCTGGGACTGTCTCCTGGGTGGGGGGTCATCTGCATGGGACTTTCTGGGACTGGGGGTCGTCTGCGTGGGACTTTCTGGGATTGTCTCCTGGGTTGGGTATCGTCTTCGTGGGACATTCTGGGACTGGGGGTCGTCTGCGTGGGACTTTCTGGGACTGGGGGTCGTCTGTGTGGGACTTTCTGGGACTGGGGGTAGTCTGCGTTGGACTTTCTGGGACGAGGGGGTCGTCTGCGTGGGACTTTCGTGGACTGGTGGTCGTCTGCGTGGGACTTTCTGAGACTGGGGGTCTTCAACGTGGGACTTTATGGGACTGTCTCCTGGGTGGGGGGTCGTCTGCTTGGTACTTTGTAGGACTGGGGGTCTTCTGCGTGGGACTTTCTGGGACTGGGGTTCATCTGCGTGGGATTTCTGGGACTGTCTCCTGGGTGCGGTGTCGTCTGCGTGGGACTTTCTGGGACAGGGGTCGTCTGCGTGGGACTTTCTGGGACTGTCTCCTGGGTGCGGGTCGTCTGTTTGGGACTTTCTGAGAACTGTCTCCTGTGTGGTGTGTCGTCTGCTTGGGACATTCTGGGACTGGTGGTCTTCTGCGTGTGACATTCTGGGACTGTAGGTCGTCTACGTGGGACATTCTGGGACTGTCTCCTGTGTGGGGGGTCATCTGCGTGGGACTTTCTGGGACTGTCTCCTGGGTGGGGGGTCGTCTGCATGGGTCTTTCTGGGACTGGGGGTCGTCTGCGTGGGACTTTCTGGGATTGTCTCCTGGGTTGGGTATCGTCTGCGTGGGACTTTCTGGGACTGGGGGTCGTCTGCGTGGGACTTTCTGGGACTGGGGGTCGTCTGCGTGGGACTTTCTGGGACTGGGGGTAGTCTGCGTTGGACTTTCTGGGACGAGAGGGTCGTCTGCGTGGGACTTTCTGGGACTGGGGGTCATCTGCGTGGGACTTTCTGTGACTGTCTCCTGGGTGCGGGGTCGTCTGCGTGGGACTTTCTGGGACTGGGGTCGACTGCGTGGAACTTTCTGGGACTGTCTCCTGGGTGGAGGGTTGTCTGTTTTGGACTTTCTGGGACTGTCTCCTGTGTGGGGGTCGTCTGCATGGGACTTCCTAGGACGGGGGTCGTCTGTGTGGGACTTTCTGGTAATGGGGCTCGTCTGCGTGGGTCTTTCTGGGACTGTCTCCTGGGTGGGGGGTCGTCTTTTTGGAACTTTCTGGGACTGGCTCCTGGGTGGGGGGCACCTCTGCGTGGGATTTTCTGTGTCTGGGGGTCGTCTGCGTGGGACTTTCTGGGACTGTCTCCTGGGTGGGGGCCATCTGCGTGGGACTTTTTGGGACTGGGGTCGTCTGCGTGGGACTTTCTGGGACTGGGGGCCTTCTGCGTGGGACTTTCTGTGAATGTGGGTCGTCTACGTGGGACATTCTGGGACTGTCTCCTGGGTTGGGTGTCGTCTGCGTGGGACTTTCTGGGACTGTCTCCTGGGTGGGGGGTCATCTGCATGGGACTTTCTGGGACTGGGGGTCGTCTGCGTGGGACTTTCTGGGATTGTCTCCTGGGTTGGGTGTCGTCTTCGTGGGACATTCTGGGACTGGGGGTCGTCTGCGTGGGACTTTCTGGGACTGGGGGTCGTCTGTGTGGGACTTTCTGGGACTGGGGGTAGTCTGCGTTGGACTTTCTGGGACGAGGGGGTCGTCTGCGTGGGACTTTCGTGGACTGGTGATCGTCTGCGTGGGACTTTCTGAGACTGGGGTTCATCTGCGTGGGATTTCTGGGACTGTCTCCTGGGTGCGGTGTCGTCTGCGTGGGACTTTCTGGGACAGGGGTCGTCTGCGTGGGACTTTCTGGGACTGTCTCCTGGGTGGAGGTCGTCTGTTTGGGACTTTCTGAGAACTGTCTCCTGTGTGGTGTGTCGTCTGCGTGGGACATTCTGGGACTGGTGGTCTTCTGCGTGTGACATTCTGGGACTGTGGGTCGTCTACGTGGGACATTCTGGGACTGTCTCCTGTGTGGGGGGTCTTCTGCGTGGGACTTTCTGGGATTGTCTCCTGGGTGGGGGGTCGTCTGCATGGGTCTTTCTGGGACTGGGGGTCGTCTGCGTGCGACTTTCTGGGATTGTCTCCTGGGTTGGGTATCGTCTGCGTGGGACTTTCTGGGACTGGGAGTCTTCTGCGTGGGACTTTCTGGGACTGGGGGTCGTCTGCGTGGGACTTTCTGGGACTGGGGGTAGTCTGCGTTGGACTTTCTGGGACGAGAGGGTCGTCTGCGTGGGACTTTCTGGGACTGGGGGTCATCTGCGTGGGACTTTCTGTGACTGTCTCCTGGGTGCGGGGTCGTCTGCGTGGGACTTTCTGGGACTGGGGTCGTCTGCGTGGGACTTTCTGGGACTGTCTCCTGGTTGGAGGGTTGTCTGTTTGGGACTTTCTGGGACTGGCTCCTGGGTGGGGGGCACCTCTGCGTGGGATTTTCTGTGTCTGGGGGTCGTCTGCGTGGGACTTTCTGGGACTGTCTCCTGGGTGGGGGCCATCTGCGTGGGACTTTTTGGGACTGGGGTCGTCTGCGTGGGACTTTCTGGGACTGGGGGCCTTCTGCGTGGGACTTTCTGGGAGTGGGGGTCGTCTGCGTGGGACTTTCTGGGACTGCCTCCTGGGTGGGGGGTCGTCTGTTTTGGACTTTCTGAGAACTGTCTCCTGTGTGTTGTGTCTTTCTGGGACTGGGGGTCTTCTGCGTGTGACTTTCTGTGAATGTGGGTCGTCTACGTGGGACATTCTGGGACTGTCTCCTGTGTGGGGGTCGTCTGCGTGGGACTTTCTGGGACTGTCTCCTGGGTGGGGGGTCATCTGCATGGGACTTTCTGGGACTGGGGGTCGTCTGCGTGGGACTTTCTGGGATTGTCTCCTGGGTTGGGTGTCGTCTTCGTGGGACATTCTGGGACTGGGGGTCGTCTGCGTGGGACTTTCTGGGACTGGGGGTCGTCTGTGTGGGACTTTCTGGGACTGGGGGTAGTCTGCGTTGGACTTTCTGGGACGAGGGGGTCGTCTGCGTGGGACTTTCGTGGACTGGTGATCGTCTGCGTGGGACTTTCTGAGACTGGGGTTCATCTGCGTGGGATTTCTGGGACTGTCTCCTGGGTGCGGTGTCGTCTGCGTGGGACTTTCTGGGACAGGGGTCGTCTGCGTGGGACTTTCTGGGACTGTCTCCTGGGTGGGGGTCGTCTGTTTGGGACTTTCTGAGAACTGTCTCCTGTGTGGTGTGTCGTCTGCGTGGGACATTCTGGGACTGGTGGTCTTCTGCGTGTGACATTCTGGGACTGTGGGTCGTCTACGTGGGACATTCTGGGACTGTCTCCTGTGTGGGGGGTCTTCTGCGTGGGACTTTCTGGGATTGTCTCCTGGGTGGGGGGTCGTCTGCATGGGTCTTTCTGGGACTGGGGGTCGTCTGCGTGCGACTTTCTGTGATTGTCTCCTGGGTTGGGTATCGTCTGCGTGGGACTTTCTGGGACTGGGGGTCTTCTGCGTTGGACTTTCTGGGACTGGGGGTCGTCTGCGTGGGACTTTCTGGGACTGGGGGTAGTCTGCGTTGGACTTTCTGGGACGAGAGGGTCGTCTGCGTGGGACTTTCTGGGACTGGGGGTCATCTGCGTGGGACTTTCTGTGACTGTCTCCTGGGTGCGGGGTCGTCTGCGTGGGACTTTCTGGGACTGGGGTCGTCTGCGTGGGACTTTCTGGGACTGTCTCCTGGTTGGAGGGTTGTCTGTTTGGGACTTTCTGGGACTGTCTCCTGGGTGGGGACTCGTCTGCGTGGGACTTTCTGAGACTGTCTCCTGGGTGGGCGTCGTCTGCGTGTGATTTTCTGGGACTGTCTCCTGGGTGGTGGTCGTCTGCATGGGACTTCCTAGGACTGGGGGTCGTCTGTGTTGGACTCTCTGTGACTGGGGCTGGTCTGCGTGGGTCTTTCTGGGACTGTCTACTGGGTGGGGGTTCGTCTGCGTTGGACTTTCTGGGACTGTCTCCTGGGTGGCGGGTCGTCTGCGTGGGACTTTCTGGGTCTGTCTCCTGGGTGGGGACCGTCTGCGTGCGTTTTTCTGGGAGTGGTTGTCGTCTGCGTGGGTCTTTCTGGGACGGGGGTCGTCTGCGTGGGACTTTCTGGGATTGTCTCCTGGGTTGGGTATCGTCTGCGTGGGACTTTCTGGGACTGGGGGTCGTCTGCGTGGGACTTTCTGGGACTGGGGGTCGTCTGCGTGGTACATTCTGGGACTGGGGGTCGTCTGCGTGGGTCTTTCTGTGACTGTCTCCTGGGTGGGGGTTCGTCTACGTGGGACTTTCTGGGACTGTCTCCTGGGTGTGGGGTCGTCTGCGTTGGACTTTCTGGGAATGGGGCTCGTCTGCGTTGGATTTTCTGGGATTGGGGTCGTCTGCGTTGGATTTTCTGGGACTGGGGGTCGTCTGCGTGGGACTTTCTGGGACTGTCTCCTGGGTGGGGGTGTCGTCTGCGTGGGACTTTCTGGGACTGGGGGTCGTCCCCGTGTGTTTTTCTGGGACTGTCTCCTGGGTGGGGGTTCGTCTCCCTGGGAATTTCTGGGACTGGTATTCGTCTGCGTTGGACTTTCTTGGACTGGGTGTCGTCTGCGTGGGACTTTCTGGGACTGGGGGTCGTCTGCGTGCGACTTTCTGGGACTGTCTCCTGGGTGGGGCTCATCTGCGTTGGACTTTCTGGGAATGTCTCCTGGTGGGGGTCGTCTGCATGGGATTTTCTGGGACTGGGGGTTGTCTGCGTGGGACTTTCTGGGACTGTCTGCTGGGTGGGCTCGTCTGCGTGGGACTTTCTGGGACTGGGGGTCGCCTGCGTTGGACTTTCTGTGACTGGGGGCCATCTACGAGGGACTTTCTGGGAGTGGGGGTCGTCTGCATGGGACTTTCTCGGACTGTCTCCTTCGTGGGGGTCGTCTTTATGGGACTTTCTTAGACTGGGGGTCGTCTGCGTGGTACATTCGGGGACTGTCTCCTGGGTGGGGGGTACGTCTGCGTGGAATTTTCTGTGACTGGGGTCGTCTGCGTGGGACTTTCTGGGACTGGGGGCCGTCTGCGTGGGACTTTCTGGGACAGTCACCTGCGTGGGGGGTCGTCTGTTTGGGACTTTCTGAGAACTGTCTCCTGTGTGGGGTGTCGTCTGCGTGGGACTTTCTGGGACTGGGGGCCGTCTGCGTTGGACTTTCTGGGAATGTCTCCTGGGACTGTGGGTCGGCTGCGTTGGACTCTCTGTGACTGGGGCTGGTCTGCGTGGGTCTTTCTGGGACTGTCTACTGGGTGGGGGTTCGTCTGCGTTGGACTTTCTGGGACTGTCTCCTGGGTGGCGGGTCGTCTGCGTGGGACTTTCTGGGTCTGTCTCCTGGGTGGGGACCGTCTGCGTGCGTTTTTCTGGGAGTGGTTGTCGTCTGCGTGGGTCTTTCTGGGACGGGGGTCGTCTGCGTGGGACTTTCTGGGATTGTCTCCTGGGTTGGGTATCGTCTGCGTGGGACTTTCTGGGACTGGGGGTCGTCTGCGTGGGACTTTCTGGGACTGGGGGTCGTCTGCGTGGTACATTCTGGGACTGGGGGTCGTCTGCGTGGGTCTTTCTGTGACTGTCTCCTGGGTGGGGGTTCGTCTACGTGGGACTTTCTGGGACTGTCTCCTGGGTGTGGGGTCGTCTGCGTTGGACTTTCTGGGAATGGGGCTCGTCTGCGTTGGATTTTCTGGGATTGGGGTCGTCTGCGTTGGATTTTCTGGGACTGGGGGTCGTCTGCGTGAGACTTTCTGGGACTGTCTCCTGGGTGGGGGTGTCGTCTGCGTGGGACTTTCTGGGACTGGGGGTCGTCCCCGTGTGTTTTTCTGGGACTGTCTCCTGGGTGGGGGTTCGTCTCCCTGGGACTTTCTGGGACTGGTATTCGTCTGCGTTGGACTTTCTTGGACTGGGGGTCGTCTGCGTGCGACTTTCTGGGACTGTCTCCTGGGTGGGGCTCATCTGCGTTGGACTTTCTGGGAATGTCTCCTGGTGGGGGTCGTCTGCATGGGATTTTCTGGGACTGGGGGTTGTCTACGTGGGACTTTCTGGGACTGTCTGCTGGGTGGGCTCGTCTGCGTGGGACTTTCTGGGACTGGGGGTCGCCTGCGTTGGACTTTCTGTGACTGGGGGCCATCTACGAGGGACTTTCTGGGAGTGGGGGTCGTCTGCATGGGACTTACTCGGACTGTCTCCTTCGTGGGGGTCGTCTTTATGGGACTTTCTTAGACTGGGGGTCGTCTGCGTGGTACATTCGGGGACTGTCTCCTGGGTGGGGGGTACGTCTGCGTGGAATTTTCTGTGACTGGGGTCGTCTGCGTGGGACTTTCTGGGACTGGGGGCCGTCTGCGTGGGACTTTCTGGGACAGTCACCTGCGTGGGGGGTCGTCTGTTTGGGACTTTCTGAGAACTGTCTCCTGTGTGGGGTGTCGTCTGCGTGGGACTTTCTGGGACTGGGGGTCTTCTGCGTGTGACTTTGTCGGACTGGGGGTCGTCTGCGTGGGACTTTCTGGGACTGGGGGCCGTCTGCGTTGGACTTTCTGGGAATGTCTCCTGGGACTGTGGGTCGGCTGCGTTGGACTTCCTGCGACTGGGGTCGTCTGTGTGGGACTTTCTGGGAATGGGGGTCCTCTGCGTGGGACTTTCTGGGACTGTCTCCTGGGTAGGGGCTCGTCTGCGTGGGACTTTCTGGGACTGTGGGTCGCCTGCGTTGGACTTTCTGTGACTGGGGGCCATCTACGAGGGACTTTCTGGGAGTGGGGGTCGTCTGCGTCGGTCTTTCTGGGAATGTCTCCTGTTTGGGGGGTTGTCTGCCTAGGATTGCTGGGCCTGGGGGTCGTCTGCGTGGGTCTTTCTGGGACTGGGGGCCGTCTTCGTGGGACTTTCTGGGAGTGGGGGTCGTCTGCCTGGGACTTTCTGGGACTGTCTCCTGGGTGCGAGGTCGATTGTTTGGGACTTTCTGGGACTGGGGGCCGTCTGCGTGGGACTTTCTGGAACTGGGGGTCGTCTGCGTGGGACTTTCTGGGACTGGGTGTCATCTGCGTGGGACTTTCTGGGACTGTCTCCTGGGTGCGGGCTCGTCTGCGTGGGACTTTCTGGGACTGGGGTCGTCTGCGTGGGACTTTCTGGGACTGTCTCCTGGGTGGAGGGTTGTCTGTTTGGGACTTTCTGGGACTGTCTCCTGGGTGGGGGTCGTCTGCATGGGACTTCCGAGGACTGGGGGTCGTCTGTGTGGGACTTTCTGTGAATGTCTCCTGGGTGGGGGTTCGTCTGCGTGGGACTTTCTCGGACTGTCTCCTGGGTGTGGGGTCGTCTGCGTTGGACTTTCTGGGAATGGGGCTCGTCTGCGTTGGATTTTCTGGGACTGGGGGTCGTGTGCGTTGGATTTTCTGGGACTGGGGGTCTTCTGCGTGGGACTTTCTGGGACTGTCTCCTGGGTGGGGGTGTCGTCCCCGTGTGTCTTTCTGGGACTGTCTCCTGGGTGGGGGTTCTTCTCCCTGAAACTTTCTGGGACTGGTATTCGTCTGCGTTGGACTTTCTTGGACTGGGGGTCGTCTGCGTGGGACTTTCTGGGAATGTCTCCTGGTGGGGGTCGTCTGCATGGGATTTTCTGGGACTGGGGGTTGTCTGCGTGGGACTTTCTGGGACTGTCTGCTGGGTGGGCTCGTCTGCGTGGGACTTTCTGGGACTGGGGGTCGTCTGCGTTGGACTTTCTGTGACTGGGGGCCGTCTACGAGGGACTTTCTGGGAGTGGGGGTCGTCTGCATGGGACTTTCTGGGACTGTCTCCTTCGTGGGGGTCGTCTTCATGGGACTTTCTTTGACTGGGGGTCGTCTGCGTGGGACATTCGGGGACTGTCTCCTGGGTGGGGGGTACGTCTGCGTGGAATTTTCTGTGACTGGGGGTCGTCTGCGTTGGACTTTCTGGGACTGTCTCCTGTTTGAGGGGCCGTCTGCGTGGGACTTTCTGGGACTGGGGTCGTCTGCGTGGGACTTTCTGGGACTGGGGGCCGTCTGCGTGGGACTTTCTGGGACAGTCACCTGCGTGGGGGGTCGTCTGTTTGGGACTTTCTGAGAACTGTCTCCTGTGTGGTGTGTCGTCTGCGTGGGACTTTCTGGGACTGGGGGTCTTCTGCGTGTGATTTTGTCGGACTGGGGGTCGTCTGCGTGGGACTTTCTGGGACTGGGGGCCGTCTGCGTGGGACTTTCGGGGAATGTCTCCTGGGACTGTGGGTCGTCTGCGTTGGACTTCCTGCGACTGGGGTCGTCTGTGTGGGACTTTCTGGGAATGGGGGTCGTCTGCGTGGGACTTTCTGGGACTGTCTCCTGGGTGGGGGCTCGTCTGCGTGGGACTTTCTGTGACAGTCTCCTGGGTGGGGGTTCGTCTTTGGGACTTTCTGGGACTGGGGGTCGTCTGCGTGGGACTTTCTGGGACTGTCTCCTGTGTGGGGATTGTCTGCCTGGGACTTGCTGGGACTGGGGGTCGTCTGCGTGGGACTTTCTGGGACTAGGGGCCGTCTGCGTGGGACTTTCTGTGAGTGGAGGTCGTCTGCGTGGGACTTTCTGGGACTGTCTCCTGGGTTCGAGTTCGATTGTTTGGGACTTTCTGGCACTGTCTCCTGGGTGGTGGGTCGTCTGCGTGGGACTTTCGGACTGGGGGTCGTCTGCGTGGGACTTGCTTTGAATGGAGGTCGTCTGCGTGGGAATTTCTGGGACAAGGGTGTCGTCTGCGTGGGACTTTCAGGGATTGGGGATCGTCTGCGTGGGACTTTCTGGCACTGGGGGTCGTCTGCGTGGGACTTTCTGGGACTGTCTGCAGGGTGGGGGTCGTCTGCGTGGGACTTTCTGGGACTGTCTCCTTGGTGGGGGGCCGTCTGCGTGGGTCTTTCTGGGACTGTCTCCTGGGACTGGGGGTCGTCTGCGTTGGACTTCCTGGGACTGGGGATCGTCTGCGTGGGACTTTCTTGGACTGGGAGACGTCTACGTGGGACTTTCTGGGACTGTCTCCTGGGTGCGGGGTCGTTTGCGTGGGATATCTGGGACTGTCACCTGGGTGGGGGGTCCTCTGCATGTGACTTTCTGGGACTGGGGATCGTCTGCGTGGGACTTTCTGGGACTGTCTCCTGGGTGGGGGCTCGTCTGCGTGGGACTTTCTGGGACTGTCTCCGGGGTGGGGTTTCGTCTGCATGGGACTTTCTGGGACTGGGGGTCGTCTACGTGGATCTTTCTGGGAATCTCTCCTGGGTGTGAGGTCGTCTGCGTGGGACTTTCTGGGACTGTTTCCTGGGTGGGGACTCGTCTGCGTGGGACTTTCTTGGACTGGGGGTCGTCTGCGTGGGTCATTCTGGGACAGTCTCCTGGGTGCGGTGTTGTCTGCGCTGGACTTTGTGGGACTGGGGGTCGTCTGCGTGGGACTTTCTGGGACTGTCTCCTTGGTGGGGGTCGTCTTTTTGGGACTTTCTGGGACTGCCTCCTGGGTGTAGGGTCGTCTGCGTGGGACTTTCTGGGAATGGGGCTCGTCTGCGTTGGATTTTCTGGGACTGGGTGTCGTCTGCGTGGGACTTTCTGTGGCTGTCTCCTGGGTGGGGGTGTCGTCTGCGTGGGACTTTCTGGGACTGGGGGTCGTCTCCGTGGGTCTTTCTGGGACTGTCTCCTGGGTGGGGGTTCGTCTCCGTGGGACTTTCTGGGACTGGGGTTCGTCTGCGTTGGACTTTCTGGGACTGGGGATGTCTGCGTGAGACTTTCTGGGACTGGGGGTCGTCTGCGTGGGACTTTCTGGGACCGTCTCCTGGGTGGGGCTCATCTGCGTGGGACTTTCTGGGAATGTCTGCTGGGTGGGGGTCGTCTGCGTGGGAGTTTCTGGGACTGGGAGTCGTCTGCGTTGGACTTTCTGTGACTGGGGCCGTCTACGAGGGACTTTCTGGGAGTGGGGGTCGTCTGCATGGGACATTCTGGGACTGTCTCCTTGGTGGGGGTCGTCTTCATGGGACGTTCTTAGACTGGGGGTCGTCTGCGTGGGACATTCTGGGACTGACTCCTGGGTGGGGGGAACGTCTACGTCGGATTTTCTGTGACTGGGGTCGTCTGCGTGGGACTTTCTGGGACTGGGTCCGTCTGCGTTGGACTTTCTGGGAGTGGGGGTCGTCTGCGTGGGACTTTCTGGGACTGTCTCCTGGGTGGGGGGTCGTCAGTTTGGGACTTTCCGAGAAATGTCTCCTGTTTGTGGTGTCGTCTGCGTGGGACTTACTGGAACTGGGTGTCTTCTGCGTGTGACTTTCTGGGACTGGGGGTCGTCTGCGTGGGACTTTCTGGGACTGGGGGCCGTCTGCGTGGGACTTTCTGGGACTGTCTCCGGGGACTGGGGGTCGTCTTCGTTTGACTTCCTGGGACTGGGGATCCTCTGCGTGGGACTTTCTGGGACTGGAGTTCGTCTGCGTGGGACTTTCTGGGAGTGGGGGTCGTCTGCGTGGGACTTTCTGGCACTGTCTCCTGGGTGGGGGGTCGTCTGTTTGGGACTTTCTGAGAACTGTCTCCTGTGTGGGGTGTCGGCTGCGTGGGATTTTCTGGGACTGGGGTCTTCTGCGTGTGACTTTGTAAGACTGGGGGTCGTCTGCGTCGGACTTTCTGGGACTGGGGGCCGTCTGCGTGGGACTTTCTGGGACTGTCTTCTTGGACTGTGGGTCGTCTGCGTTGGACTTCCTGGGACTGGGTGTCGTCTGCGTGGGACTTTCTCGGAATGGGTGTCGTCTGCGTGGGACTTTCTGGGACTGTCTCCTGGTTGGGGGGTCGTCTGCGTGGGACTTTCTGGGACTGTCTCCTCGGTGGGGGTCGTCTGCATGCGACTTCCTGGGACTGGGGTTCTTCTGCGTGGGACTTTCTGGGACTGTCTCCTGGGTGCAGTGTCGTCTGCGTGGGATATCTGGGACTGTCTCCTGGGTGGGGGGTCGTCTTTGTGACTTTCTGGGACTGGTGGTCGTCTGCGTCGGTCTTTCTGGGACTGTCTCCTGGCTGGTGGGTCGTCTGCATGGGACTTGCTTGGACTGGATGTCGTCTGCGTGGGACTTTCTGGGATAAGGGTGTCGTCTGCGTGGGACTTTCAGGGACTGGGGATCGTCTGCGTGGGACTTTCTGGGACTGGGGGTCGTCTGCGTGGGACTTTCTGGGACTGTCTGCAGGGTGGAGGTCGTCTGCGTTGGACTTTCTGGGAATGGGGGTCGTCTGCGTGGGACATTCTGTGACTGGGGGCCGTCTACGTGGGACTTTCTGGAAGTGGGGTCGTCTGCATGGGATTTTCTTGGACTGTCTCCTGGGTGGGCTCTCGTCTGCGTGGGACTTTCTGGGACTCTCTCCTGTGTGGGGGGTCGTCTACTAGGGACTTTCTGGGAATGTCTCCTGGGTGGGGGTCTTCTGCATGGGAATTTCTTAGACTGGGGGTCGTCTGCGTGGGACATTCTGGGACTGTCTCGTGGGTGTGGGGCACGTCTGCGTGGGATTTTCTGTGACTGAGGGTCGTCTGCGTGGGACTTTCTGGGACTGGGGTTCGTCTGCGTGGGACTTTCTGAAACTGGGGCCGTCTTCGTGGGACTTTCTGGGAGTGGGGGTCGTCTTTGTGGGACTTTCTGGGACTGTCACCTGGGTGGGGGGTCTTCCGTTTGGGACATTCTGAGAACTGTCTCCTGGGTGGGGTGTCGTCTGCGTGGGACTTTCTGGGACTGGGGTTCGTCTGCGTGGGACTTTCTGGGACTGTCTCCTGGGTCGTGGGTCGTCTGCGTGGGACTTTCTGGGACTGTCTCCTGGGTGGGGTGTCGTCTGCGTGGGACTAAAATGGACTGGGGGTCTTCTGCATGGGACTTTCTGGGACTGTCTCCTGGGTGGGGGGTCGTCTGCGTGGGACTTTCTGGGACTGGGGGTCGTCTGCGTGGGACTTTCTGGGACTGGGGGTCGTCTGCGTGGGACTTTCTGGGACTTGGATTCGTCTGAGTGGGTCTTTCTGGGACTGTCTTCTGGGTGGGGCTTCACACATGAGCTAGGCGTATTCGGCTTGTAGCAGGCTGAGATTGCTTGTAAGGCAGTTTTGAAAAAAAGAGACAGGAGATGTCGTTTTGTAGCAGCCTAGATTGCTTTGAAGGCAGTTTTCACAAAAGAGCCAAGATACGTCGGCTCGTAGACGCCTGGGATGTCTTGTAAATCAATTTGCATAAAAGAGCCAGGAGAATTCGGCTTGCAGGAGCCTGAGATTGCTTGTAAGGCAGTTCTCACAAAAGAGCCAGGCGTATTCGGCTTGTAGTTGCCTGAGATTGCTTGTAAGGCAGTTGTCACAAAAGAGTCAGGAGAAGTCGGCTCGTAGCAGCATGATATTGCTTGTAAGGCAGTTGCCACAAAAGAGCCAGGAGAAATTGGCTTGTCGCCGCCTGGGATTGCTTGTAAGGCAATTCGCACAAAAAGCCAGGAGAATTCATAATGCTGCAGCCTGAGAATGCTTGTAAGGCAGATGCCACAGATGAGCCTGGGGAAATCGGTTCGTAGCAACCTGAGATTGCTTGTATGGCAATTGGCAAAAAAAATCAGGAGAATTGGACTACCGGATGCCTGAGATTGCTTGTAAGGCAGTTGTCACAAAAGAGCCAGGATATGTCGATTTATAGCGGCCTGAGATTCCTTGTAAAGCAGTTTCACAAAAGAGCAAGGCGTATTCGGCTTGTAGCAGGCTGAGATTGCTTGTAAGGCAGTTTTTAAAAAAGTGACTGTAGATGTCGTTTTGTAGCAGCGTGAGATTGCTTGTAAGGCAGTTGCCACAAATGAACCAGGAGAATTGGTTTTGCTGCAGCCTGAGATTGCTTGTAAGGCCGTTATCACAATAGAGCCAGGAGAATACGGCTTGTAGCAGCCTGAGATTGCTTGCAAGGCAGTTCCCACAAAATGCCTGGAGAAGTTTGCTCGTAGCAGCCTGACATTGCTTGTAAGGCAGTTGTCACAAAAGCGCCAGGAGAATTTGGCTTTTAGCAGCCTGAGATTTCTTGTAAGGCTGTTGCCACAAAAAAGCCAGAAGAAATCGGCTCGTAGACGCCTGGGATTGCTTGTAAGTTAATTCGCACAAAAAGACAGGAGAATTCATATTGCTGCAGCCTGAGAATGCTTGTAAGGAAGATGCCAGAAATGTGCCAGGGGAAATCGGTTTGTAGCAGCCTGGGAATGCTTGTAAGACAATTATAACAAAAAGTCAGGAGAATTGGACTACCGGCAGCCTGAGATTGCTTGTAAGGCAGTTGTCACAATAGAGCCAGGAGAATTCGTCTTGTAGCAGCCTGAGATTGCTTGTAAGGCAGTTACCACAAAAGAACCAGGAGAATCGGCACTTAGCCGCCTTGGATTGCTCTTAAGGCAATTGGCACAAAAAGTCAGGAGAATTGTGCTGGCGGAAGCTTGACATTGCTTGTAAGGCAGTTGTCACAAAAGAGAAAGGAGATATCGGTACGTAGCGGCCTGAGATTGCTTGCAAGGCAGTTTCACAATAATTGCCAGGCGTATTCGGCTTGTAGCGGCCTGAGATTGCTTGTAAGGCAGTTTCACAAAAGAGACAGGAGATGTCGTTTTGTAGCAGCCTGATATTACTTGTAACGCAGTTTTCACAAAAGAGCCAAGAGAAGTCGGCTCGTAGCAGCCTGACATTGCTTGTAAGGCAGTTGTCACAAAAGCGCGAGGAGAAACCGACTTGTAGCAGCCTGAGATTTCTTGTAAGGCAGCTGTCACAAAAGAGCCAGGCGTATTCGGCTTGTAGCAGCCTGAGATTGCTTGTAATGCAGTTGCCACAAAAGAGCCAGAAGAAATCAGCCCGTAGCAGCCTGGGATGGCTTGTGAGGCAATTGGCCAAAAAGCCAGTAGAATTAGGCTTGCTGCACCCTGAGATTGCTTGTAAGGCCAGGCGTAGACGACTTGTAGCAGTCTGAGATTACTTTTAAGGCATTTGTCACAAAAAAGGTGATGACGGCTCGTAGAAACCTCAGATTGCTTTTAATCAGTTGTCACAAAAGAGCCAGGAGAATTCCGCTTGTAGCAGCCTGAGATTGCTTGTAATGCAGTTGCCACAAAAGAGCCAGGAGAAATCCGCTAGTACCAGCCTGGGATGTCTTGTAATGCAATTGGCAAAAAAGAGCCAGGAGTTCGGCTCGTAGCAGCCTGAGATTGCTTGTAAGGCAGTTGTCATAGAAGAGCCTGACTCGTAGAAGCCTGAGATTGCTTGGAAGGCAGTTGGCAGAATAGAGGCAGAAGAATTCATATTGCTGTAGCCTGAGAATGCTTGTAAGGCAGATGCCACAAATGAGCCATGGGAAATCGGTTCGTGGCAGCCTGGGATTGCTTGTATGGCAATTGGCACAAAAAATCAGGAGAATTGGACAACCGGATGCCTGAGATTGCTTGTAAGGCAGTTGTCACAAAAGAGCCAGGATATGTCGATTTGTAGCGGCCTGAGATTGCTTGAAAGGCAGTTTCACAAAAGAGCCAGGCGTATTCGGCTTGTAAGGCAGTTTTGTCGTTTTGTAGCAATCTGAGATTGTTTTTAAGGCAGTTTTTACAAAAGAGACAAGAGAAGTCGGCTCGTAGACGCCTGGGATTGTTGTAAGGCAATTTGCACAAAAGAGCCAGGAGAATTCGGCTTGCAGCAGCCTGAGATTGCTTGGAAGGCAGTTGCCACATTTGAGCCAGGAGAAATCGGCTCGTAGACGCCTGGGATTGCTTGTAAGGCAATTGGCACAAAAAGCCAGGGGAATTAGGATTGCTGTAGACTGAGATTGCTTTTAAGGCAGTTGTCACAATAGAACCAGGAGAATTTGGCTTATAGCAGCCTGAGATTGCTTGTAAGGAAGTTACCACAAAAGAGCCAGGAGTTGTCGGCTTGTAGAAGTCTGACATTGCTTGTAAGGCAGTTGTCACAAAAGCGCCAGGAGAATACGGCTTGTAGAAGCCGGAGATTACTTGCAAGGCAGTTTTCACAAAAGAGCCAAGAGAAGTCGGCTCGTAGCAGTCTGACATTGCTTGTAAGGCAGTTGCTGCAAAAGAGGCATTAGAAATCGGCTTGTAGCAGCCTGAGATCATTTGTAAGACAGTTTTCACAAATAGCCCGGAGAAGTGGGCCGATAGCAGCGGGAGATTGCTTGTAAGGGAGTTGTCAAAAAAGAGTCAGAAGGTGTAAGTTTGTAGAAGCCTGAGATTGCGTGTAAAGCAATTTTCACAAAAAGCCAGGGGAAACGGGCTCGTAGCTGCGTGGAATTGCTTGTAATGAAACTGGCACAAAAATCCAAGAGAATTGGGCTTGCTGCTGTGATTGCATGTAAGGCAGTTGCTACAAAAGAGCCAGGCGTATTCGGCTTGTAGAAGCCTGAGATTGCTTGTAAGGCAGTTTTCACAAGAGAGCCAAGAGAAGTCCGCTCGGAGCAGCCTGACATTGCTTGTAAGGCAGTTGTCACAAAAGAGCCAGGAGAATTCGGCTTGTAGCAGCCTGAGATTGCTTGTAAGGCAGTTGCCACAAAAGAGCCAGAAGAAATCAGCCCACAGCAGCCTGGGATGGTTTGTAAGGCAATTGGCAAAAAGTCAGTAGAATTAGGCTTGGTGAACCCTGAGATTGCTTGTAAGGCCAGGCGTAGACGGCTTGTAGCAGTCTGAGATTGCTTTTAAGGCATTTGTCACAAAAAAAAGATGACGGCTCGTAGAAGCCTGAGATTGCTTTTAATCAGTTGTCACAAAAGAGCCAGGAGAATTCGGTTTGTAGCAGCCTGAGATTGCTTTTAAGGCAGTTGCCACAAAAGAGCCAGGAGAAATCCGCTAGTAGAGGCTGGGATGGCTTGTAAGGCAGTTGTCATAGAAGAGCCAGGCTCGTAGAAGCCTGAGATTGCTTGGAAGGCAGTTGGCAGAATAGAGGCAGGAGAAATCGTCTTGTAGCAACCTGAGATCCTTTGTAAGACAGTTTTCACAAATTGCCCGATGAAGTCGGCCCATAGCAGCCTGAGATTGCTTGTAAGGCAGTTTTCACAGACGAGCCAGCAGGTGTAGGCTCGTATTAGCCTGAGATCGTTGTAAGGCAGTTTTCACAAAAGGGCCAGGATATGTCGTTTTGTAGCAGCCTGAGACTGCTTGTAAGGCAGTTGCCACAAAATAGCAAGGCGTATTCGGTTGTAGCCGCCTGAGATTTCATGTAAGGCAGTTTTCACAAAAGTCTTAAGAGAAATCGGATCATAGCAGCCTGACATTGCTTGTAAGGAAGTTGTCACAAAAGAGCCAATAGAATTCGTCTTGTAGCAGCCTGAGATTGCTTGTAAGGGAGTCGCCACAAAAGAGCCTTGAGGAAATCGGCTCGTAGCAGCCTGGGATTATTTTGTAAGGCAATTTGCAAAAAAGCCAGGAACATTGGGCTTGCTGCAGCCTGAGATTGCTTGTAAGGCAGTTGTCACGAAAGACCCAGGAGATCGAATTTTTAGCAGCCTGAGATTGCTTGTAATGCAGTTGTCTTAAAAGTGCCAGCAGGTGTAGGCTTGTAGAAGAATGAGATTGCTTGTAAGGCAATTTTCACAAATCTCCCAGGAGAACCGGCTCGTAGAATCCTATGTTTGCGTGTAAGGCACTTTCCACAAAAAGCCAGGAGAAATGGGCTCGTAGCAGCCTGAGATTGCTTGTAAGGCAGGTGTCACAAAAGAGCCAGGCGTATTCGGATTGTAGCAGCCTGAGATTGCTTGTAAGGCTGTTTTCACAAAATGAGCCAGCAGAATTGGGCTTCCTGCAGCCTGAGATTCGTTGTAAGGCAGTTGTCACAACAAGCCAGGAGAAATGGGCTCGTAGCTGCGTGGGATTGCTTGTAAGGCAAATGGCACAAAATGCCAGGAAAATTAGCTTGCTGCAGCCTGAGATTGATTATAGGGCAGTTTTCACAAAAGAGTCAGGAGATTTCGATTTTTAGCAACCTGAGATTGTTTGTAAGGCAGTGGTCACAAAAGAGACAGGCGTAGTCAGCTTGTAGCAGCCAGAGATTGATTTTAGCGCAGTTTTCACAGAAAAGCCAGCAGGTGTGGGCTTGTATCAGCCTGAGATTGTTTGTAAGGCAGTTTTCACAAAAGAGCCAGGAAATGCCGTTTTGTAGCAGCAGATATTTCATTTGGTCAGATAGTAAAAAGTACAGCTTTAACATTGGTGTCCAATTGTCGGGAATTCCTTACCTTATCCATAATTAAAAAAGTTTTTTCGACACCTTGAATAGAGTCGAGGCGAAATTCAACGGTATGGGGACTTGTGTTAACTCATTTGCAGAAATTGTCATGCGGACCTGAACTGGGTAATCAGTCATATTTCACTTGTTTATAACTTTTTTCCAGTAAAAGAAATATTTTCAAAATCGGTATCAAATTGTGTACAATTGTTTGGTTTGTCTACGTATACAGAGATTTTCATTTGGTCAGATAGTAAAAAGTACAGCTTTCACCATGTGCGCCGTATGTCGTCTGACAATTTACAGCGTCCGAATTCCAGTGTGCACAATATGACTGCAAGTCTAATTTTTCCTTTTTATAGAATCCACGAAATGTTGGTGTCCTATTCTGGGGAATTTCTTACCTTATCCGTAATTACAAAAGTTTCTTCGACACCTTGAATAGAGTCGAGGTGAAATTCAACGGTATGGGGACTTGTGTTAGCTCCTTTGCGGAAATTATCATGCGGCCCTAAACTGGGAAATCAGTCATATTTCACTTGTTTATAAATTTTTTCCAGTAAAAGATATATTTTCAAAATGGGTATCAAATTGGGTGCAATTTTTTGACTTGTCTATGTATACAGGGATTTTTCATTTGCTAAGATAGTAAAAAGTACAGCTTTCACCATGTGCGCCCTATGTCGTCTGACAATTTACAGCGTCCGAATTCCAGTGTGCACAATAAGACTGCATTTCTAATTTTTCCTTTTTATCGAATCCACAAAATATTTCTGTCCAATTGTCGGGAATTTCTTACCTTATCCATAATTACAAAAGTTTTTTCGACACCTTGAATAGAGTCGTGGCGAAATTCAACGGTTTGGGGACTTGTGTTAGCTCATTTGCGGAAATTGTCATGCGGCCCTAAACGGTCCACATTTGACCGTCTTTTTAGATTCCGTCAAGCAGCATGGACCTGTTGGCTTCCGGTCCATATTTGAGCGTCTTGTGCAAGATGATACACTACGTCCAGGAGCCCTGTTTCTGATCACTTGGTTTCTGGTGCATATTTGAGCGTCTAATATAAAAAGATAAACTACGTCCAGCAGCATGGCCTCTGATCTGTTGGTTTCCGGTCCATATTTGAGCGTCTAATGTAAGATTTTAGACTACGTCCAGAAGCATCGCCTCTGACCTTTTGGCTTCCGGTCCATATTTGAGCCTCTTGTGCAAGATGATACACTACGTCCAGCAGCCCTGTTTCTGATCACTTGGTTTCTGGTGCATATTTGATCGTCTAATGTAAAAAGATGAACTACGACCAGCAGCATGGCCTCTGATCTGTTGGTTTACGGTCCATATTTGAGCGTCTAATGTAAGATTTTAGATTACGTCCAGCAGCATGGCCTCTGACCTGTTGGCCTCCGGTCCATATTTGAGCGTCTTGTGTAAAATGATACACTACGTCCAGCAGCCCTGTTTCTGATCTCTTGGTTTCTGGTGCATATTTGAGCGTCTAATGTAAAAAGATAAACTCCGTCAAGCATCATGGAATCTGATCTGTTGTTTTCCGGTCCATATTTGAGCGTCTTGTGTATGATGATACACTACGTCCACCAGCCCTGTTTCTGATCTCTTGGATTCTGGTGCATAATTGAGGGTCTAATGTAAAAAGATAAACTACATCCAGCTGCATGGCCTCTGACCTGTTGGCTTACGGCCCATATTTGAGCCTCTTGTGTAAGATGATACACTACGTCCAGCAGCCATGATTATGATCTTTTGGTTTCTGGTGCATATTTGAGCGTCTAATTTAAAAAGATAAACTACGTCCAGCAGTATGGCCACTGATCTGTTGGATTCCGGTCAATATTTGAGCGTCTGATGTAAGATTTTTGACTACGTCCAGCAGGTGGACTCTGACCTGTTGGTTTCCGGTCCACGTTTGTGCGTCTTGTGTAAGACGATATACTACGTCTAGCATCCCTGTTTCTGATCTCTTGGTTTCTGGTGAATATTTGAGCGTCTAATGTAAAAAGATAAACTACGTCCAGCAGCATGGCCTCTGATCTGTTGGTTTCCGGTCCATATTTGAGCGTCTAATGCAAATTTAAGACTACGTCCAGCAGCATGGCCTCTGAACTGTTGGCTTACGGTTCATATTTGAGCGTCTTGTGTAAGATGATACACTACGTCCAGCAGCCATGATTCTGATCTCTTGGTTTCTGGTGCATATTTGAGCGTCTAATGTAAAAAGATAAACTACGTCCAGCAGTATGGCCACTGATCTGTTGGATTCCGGTCAATATTTGAGCGTCTAATGTAAGATTTTAGACTTTGCCCAGCAGCATGGCCTCTGACCTTTTGGCTTCCGGTCAATATTTGAGCGTCTGATGTAAGATTTTTGACTACGTCCAGCAGGTGGACTCTGACCTGTTGGTTTCCGGTCCACGTTTGTGCGTCTTGTGTAAGACGATATACTACGTCTAGCATCCCTGTTTCTGATCTCTTGGTTTCTGGTGAATATTTGAGCGTCTAATGTAAAAAGATAAACTACGTCCAGCAGCATGGCCTCTGATCTGTTGGTTTCCGGTCCATATTTGAGCGTCTAATGCAAATTTTAGACTACGTCCAGCAGCATGTCCTCTGAACTGTTGGCTTCCGGTTCATATTTGAGCGTCTTGTGTAAGATGATACACTACGTCCAGCAGCCATGATTCTGATCTCTTGGTTTCTGGTGCATATTTGAGCGTCTAATGTAAAAAGATAAACTACTTTCCAGCAGCATGGCCTCTGATCTGTTGGTTTCCGGTGCATATTTGAGCGTCTAATGTAAGATTTTTGAATACGTCCAGCAGGTGCCCTCTGATCAGTTGGTATCCGGTCCATATTTGAGCGTCTAATGTAAGATTTTACATGACGTCCAGCAGCGTGGCCTCTGACCTGTTGGCTACCGGTCCATATTTGAGCCTCTTGTGTAAGATGATACAGTACGTCCAGCAGCCATGATTCTGATCTGTTGGTTTCCGGTCCATATTTGAGCGTCTTGTGCAAGATGATACACTACGTCCAGCAGCCCTGTTTCTGATCTCTTGGTTTCTGGTGCATATTTGAGCGTCTAATTTAAAAAGATAAACTACATCCAGCAGCATGGCCTCTGATCTGTTGGTTTCCGGTCCATATTTGAGCCTCTAATACAAGATATTACATGACGACCAGCAGAATGGCCTCTGATCTGTTGGTTTCCGGTCCACATTTGAGAGTCTTGTGTAAGATGATACACTACGTCTAGCATCCTTGTTTCTGATCTCTTGGTTTCTGGTGCATATTTGAGCGTCTAATGTAAAAAGATAAACTACGTACAGCAGCATGGCCTTTGATCTGTTGGTTTCCGTCCATATTTGAATGTCTTATATAAGATTTTAGACTACGTCCAGCAGCATGTCTTCTGACCTGTTGGCTTCCGGTCCATATTTGAGCCTCTTGTGTAAGATGATACCCTACGTCCAGCAGCCATGATTATGATCTTTTGGATTCTGGTGAATATTTGAGCGTCTAATGTAAAAAGATAAACTACGTCCAGCAGCATGGCCTCTGATCTGTTGGTTTCTGTTCCATATTTGAGCGTCTAATGTAAGATTTTATACTACGTCCAGCAGATGGCCTCTGACCTTTTGGCTTCCGGTACATATTTGAGCGTCTTGTGTCACATGATACACTACATCCAGCAGCCCTGTTTCTGATCTCTTGGTTTCTGGTGCATATTTGAGCGTCTAATGTAAAAAAGATAAACTACGTCCAGCAGCATGGCCTCTGATCTGTTGGTTTCCGGTCCATATTTGAGCGTCTAATGTAAGATTTTTGACTACGTCCAGCAGGTGGACTCTGACCTGTTGCTTTCCGGTCCACGTTTGTGCGTCTTGTGTAAGACGATATACTACGTCTAGCATCCCTGTTTCTGATCTCTTGGTTTCTGGTGAATATTTGAGCGTCTAATGTAAAAAGATAAACTACGTCCAGCAGCATGGCCTCTGATCTGTTGGTTTCCGTTCCATATTTGAGCGTCTAATGCAAATTTTAGACTACGACCAGCAGCATGGCCTCTGAACTGTTGGCTTCCGGTTCATATTTGAGCGTCTTGTGTAAGATGATACACTACGTCCAGCAGCCATGATTCTGATCTCTTGGTTTCTGGTGCATATTTGAGCGTCTAATGTAAAAAGATAAACTACTTTCCAGCAGCATGGCCTCTGATCTGTTGGTTTCCGATGCATATTTGAGCGTCCAATGTAAGGTTTTGAATACGTCCAGCAGGTGCCCTCTGATCAGTTGGTTTCCGGTCCATATTTGTGCGTCTAATGTAAGATTTTACATGACATCCAGCAGCGTGGCCTCTGACCTGTTGGCTTCCGGTCCATATTTGAGCCTCTTGTGTAAGATGATACAGTACGTCCAGCAGCCATGATTCTGATCTGTTGGATTCTGGTGCATATTTGAGCGTCTAATGTAAATAGATATACTACGTCCAGCAGCATGGCCTCTGATCTGTTGGTTTCCGGTCCATATTTGAGCGTCTTGTGCAAGATGATACACTACGTCCAGCAGCCCTGTTTCTGATCTCTTGGTTTCTGGTGCATATTTGAGCGTCTAATTTAAAAAGATAAACTATGACCAGCAGCATGGCCTCTGATCTGTTGGTTTCCGGTCCATATTTGAGCCTCTAATATAAGATATTACATGACGTCCAGCAGCATGGCCTCTGACCTGTTGGTTTCCGGTCCACATTTGAGAGTCTTGTGTAAGATGATACACTACGTCTAGCATCCCTGTTTCTGATCTCTTGGTTTCTGGTGCATATTTGAGCGTCTAATGTAAAAAGATAAACTACGTACAGCAGCATGGCCTTTGATCTGTTGGTTTCCGTCCATATTTGAATGTCTTATATAAGATTTTAGACTACGTCTAGCAGCATGGCCTCTGACCTGTAAGATTTTAGACTTTGTCCAGCAGCATGGCCTCTGACCTTTTGGCTTCCGGTCCATATTTGAGCGTCTTGTGTCACATGATACACTACATCCAGCAGCCCTGTTTCTGATCTCTTGGTTTCTGGTGCATATTTGAGCGTCTAATGTAAAAACGATTAACTACGTCCAGCAGCATGGCCTCTGATCTGTTGGTTTCCGGTCCATATTTGAGCGACTAATGTAAGATTTTTGACTACGTCCAGCAGGTGGACTCTGACCTGTTGGTTTCCGGTCCACGTTTGTGCGTCTTGTGTAAGACGATATACTACGTCTAGCATCCCTGTTTCTGATCTCTTGGTATCTGATGAATATTTGAGCGTCTAATGTAAAAAGATAAACTACGTCCAGCATCTTGGCCTCTGATCTGTTGGTTTCTGTTCCATATTTGAGCGTCTAATGTAAGATTTTATACTACGTCCAGCATATGGCCTCTGACCTGTTGGCTTCAGGTCAATATTTGAGCGTCTTGTGTAAGATGATACACTACATCCAGCAGACCTGTTTCTGATCTCTTGGTTTCTGGTGCTTATTTGAGCGTCTAATGTAAAAAGATAAACTACGTCCAGCAGCCTTGCCTCGGATCAGTTGGTTTCCTGTCCATATTTGAGCGTCTAATGTAAGATTTTACATGATGACCAGCAGCATGGCCTCTGACCCGTTGGCTTCCGGTCCATATTTGAGCCGATTGTGTAAGATGATACACTACGTCCAGGAGCCATGATTCTGATCTGTTGGATTCTGGTGCATATTTGAGCGTCTAATGTAAAAAGATAAACTACGACCAGCAGCATGGCCTCTGATCTGTTGGTTTCCCGTCCATATTTGAGCGTCTAATGTAAGATTTTAGAGTAGGTCGAGCAGCATGGCCTCTGACCTGTTGGCTTCCGGTCAATATTTGTGCGTCTTGTGCAAGATGATACACTACGTCCAGCAACCCTTTTTCTGATCTCTTGGTTTCTTGTGCATATTTGAGCGTCTAATGTAAAAAGATAAACTACGTCCAGCAGCATGGCCTCTGATCTGTTGGTTTCCGGTCCATATTTGAGCGTCTAATGTAAGATTTCAGAGTACGTCGAGAAGCATGGCCTTTGACCTGTTGGCTTCCGGTTCATATTTGAGTTTCTTGTGCAAGATTATACACTACGTCCAGCAGCCCTGTTTCTGATCTCTTTATTTCTGGTGCATATTTGAGCGTCTAATTTAAAAAGATAAACTACGTCCAGCAGCATGGCCTCTGATCTGTTGGTTTCCGGTCCATATTTGAGCGTCTAATGTAAGATTTCAGAGTACGTCGAGAAGCATTGCCTTTGACCTGTTGGCTTCCGGTTCATATTTGAGCGTCTTGTGCAAGATTATACACTACGTCCAGCAGCCCTGTTTCTGATCTCTTTATTTCTGGTGCATATTTGAGCGTCTAATTTAAAAAGATAAACTACGTCCAGCAGCATGGCCTCTGATCTGTTGGTTTCCGCTCCATATTTGAGCCTCTAATATGAGATATTACATGATGTCGAGCAGCATGGACTCTGACCTGTTGGTTTCCAGTCCACATTTGAGCGTCTTGTGTACGATGATACACTACGTCTAGCATCCCTGTTTCTAATCTGTTGGTTTCTGGTGCATATTTGTGCGTCTAATGTAAAAAGATAAACTACGTCCAGCAGCATAGCTTCTGATCTGTTGGTTTCCGTCCATATTTGAAAGTCTTATGCAAGATTTTAGACTACGTCCAGCAGCATGGCCTCTGACCTGTTGGCTTCCGGTCCATATTTGACCCTCTTGTGTAAGATGAGACACTACGTCCAGCCGCCATGATTATGATCTTTTGGATTCTGGTTCATATTTGAGCGTCTAATGTAAAAAGATAAAATACGTCCAGCAGCATGGCATCTGATCTGTTGGTTTCTGTTCCATATTTGAGCGTCTAATGTAAGATTTTAGAATACGTCCAGCAGATGGCCTCTGACCTGTTCGATTCCGGTCAATATTTGAGCGTCTTGTGTAAGATGATACACTACATCCAGCAGCCCTGTTTCTGATCTCTTGGTTTCTGGCGCGTATTTGAGCGTCTAATGTAAAAAGATAAATTACGTCCAGCAGCCTTGCCTCTGATCGGTTGGTTTCCGGTCCATATTTGAGCGTCTATTGTAAGATTTTTCATGATGTACAGCAGCAGGCCTCTAATCTCTTGGTTTCCCGTCGATATTTGTAACGTCTAATGTAAGATTTTAGAGTACGTCGAGCAGCATGTCCTCTGACCTGTTGGCTTCCAGTCCATATTTGTGCGTCTTGTGCAAGATGATACACTACGTCCAGCAGCCCTGTTTCTGATCTCTTGATTTCTGGTGCATATTTGAGCGTCTAATATAAAAAGATAAACTACGTCAAGCAGCATGGCCTCTGATGTGTTGGTTCCCGGTCCACGTTTGTGCGTCTTGTGTAAGATGATACACTACGTCTAGCATCCCTGTTTCTGATCTCTTGGTTTCTGGGGAATATTCGAGCGTCTAATGTAAAAAGATAAACTACGTCCAGGAGCATGGCTTCTGATCTGTTGGTTTCCGTTCCAAATTTGAGCGTCTAATGTAAATTATAGACTACGCCCAGCAGCATGGCCTCTGAACTGTTGGATTCCTGTTCATATTTGAGCGACTTGTGTAAGATGATACACTACGTCCAGCAACCATGATTCTGATCTCTTGGTTTCTGGTGGCATATTTGAGCCTCTAATATAAAAAGATAAACTACGTCCAGCAGCATGGCCTCTGATCTGTTGGTTTGCGGTCCATATTTGAGCGTCTGATGTAAGATATTACATGACGTCCAGCAGCGTGGCCTCTGACCTGTTGGCTTCTGGTCCATATTTGAGCCTCTTGTCTAAGATGATACAGTACGTCCAGCAGCCATGATTCTGATCTGTTGGATTCTGGTGCATATTTGAGCGTCTAATGTAAAAAGATAAACTACGTCCAGCAGCATGGCTTCTGATCTGTTGGTTTCCGGTCCATATTTGAGCGTCTAATTTAAGATTTCAGAGTAAGTCGAGCAGCATGACCTCTGACCTGTTGGCTTCCGGTCCATATTTGAGCGTCTTGTGTAAGATGATACGTTACGTCCAGCAGCCCTGTTTCTGATCTCTTGGTTTCTGGTGCATATTTGAGCGTCTAATTTAAAAAGATAAACTACGTCCAGCAGCATGGCCTCTGATCTGTTGGTTTCCGCTCCATATTTGAGACTCTAATGTAAGATATTACATGACGTCCAGCAGCATGGCCTCTGACCTGTTGGTTTCCGGTCCACATTTGAGCGTCTTGTGTAAGATGATACACTACGTCTAGCATCCCTGTTTCTGATCTGTTGGTTGCTGGTGCATATTTGAGCGTCTAATTTAAAAAGATAAACTACGTCCAGCAGCATAGCTTCTGATCTGTTGGTTTCCGTCCATATTTGAAAGTCTTATGTAAGATTTTAGACTACGTCCAGCAGCATAGCCTCTGACCTGTTGGCTTCCGGTCCATATTTGAGCGTCTTGTGTAAGAGGATAGACTACGTCCAGCAGCCATGATTCTGATCTGTTGGTTGCTGGTGCATATTTGAGCGTATAAATTAAAACGAAAAACTACGTCCAGCAGCATGGCCTCTTATCTGTTGGTTTCTGGTCCATATTTGAGCGTCTAATGTAAGATTTCAGACTACGTCCAGCAGCATGGCCTCTGACCTGTTGGCTTCCGGTCCATATTTGAGCGTCTTGTGTAAGATGATACACTAGGTCCAGCAGCAATGATTCTTATCTGTTGGTTTCTGGTGCATATTTTGAGCGTCTAATGTAAAAAGATAAACTACGTTCTGCAGCATGGCCTATGATCTGTAGGTTTCCGGTCCATATTTGAGCTTCTAATGTAAGATTTTAGACTACGTCCAGCAGCATTGCCTCTGACCTGTTGGCTTCCGTTCCATATTTGAGCGTCTTGTGTAAGATGATACACTACGTCCAGCAGCCATGATTCTGATCTCTTGGTTTCCGGTCCATATTTTGAGCGTCTAATATAAAAAGATAAACTACACCCTGCAGCATGGCCTCAGAATTGTTGGTTTCCGTTCCACATTTGAGCGTCTAATGTAAGATTTTGGCATAAAACCAGCAGCATGCCCTCTGACCTGTAGGCTTCCGGTCCATATTAGAGCGTTTTCTGTAAGATGATACACTACGTCCAGCAGCCATGATTCTGATCTATTGGTTTCTGGTGCATATTTGAGCGTCTAATGTAAAAAGATAAACTACGCCCAGCAGCATGGCCTCAGAACTGAAGGTTTCCGTTCCATATTTGATCATCTAATGTAAGATTTTAGACTACGCCCAGCAGCATGGCCTCTGACCTGTTGACTTCCGGTCCATATTTGAGCGTCTTGTGTAAGATGATACACTACGCCCAGCAGCAATCATTCTGATCTGTTGGTTTCTGGTGCATATTTTGAGCGTCTAATGTAAAAAGATAAACTACGACCAGCAGCATGGCCTCTGACCTGTAGGTTTCCGGTCATATTTGAGCGTCTAATGTAAGATTTTAGACTGCGTCCAGCAGCATGGCCTCTGACGTGTTGGCTTCCGGTCCATATTTTAGCGTCTTGTGTAAGATGATGCACTACGTCCAGCAGCCATGTTTCTGAACTCTTGGTTTCCGGTCCATATTTGAGCGTCTAATTTAAAAAGATAAACTACGTCCAGCAGCATGGCCTCTGATCTGTAGGTTTACGGTCCATATTTGATTGTCTAATTTAATATTTTAGACTACGTCCAGCAGAATTGCCTCTGACCTGTTGGCTTCCGGTCCATATTTGAGCGTCTTGTGTAAGATGATACACTACGTCCAGCAGCCATGATTCTGATCTCTTGGTTTCCGGTCCATATTTTGAGCGTCTAATATAAAAAGATAAACTACGACCAGCAGCACAGCCTCTGATCTGTTGGTTTGCGGTCCATATTTGAGCGTCTAATGTAAGATTTTAGACTACGTCCAGCAGCATGGCCTCTGATCTGTTGCTTTCCGGTCCATATTTGAGCGTCTAATGTAAGATTTCAGACTACGCCCAGCAGCATGGCCTCTGACCTGTCTGCTTCAGGTCCATATTTGAGCGTCTTGTGTAAGATGATACACTACGTCCAGCAGCCATGATTCTGATCTCTTTGTTTCTGGTGCATATTTGAGCGTCTAATGTAAATAGATAAACTACGTCCAGCAGCATGGACCCTGACCTGTTGAATTCCCGTCCATATTTGAGCGTCTAATGTAAGATTTTAGACTACATCCAGCAGCACAGCCTCTTATCTGTTGGTTTCCGGTCCATATTTGAGCGTCTAATTTGAAAAGATAAACTACGACCAGCAGCACAGCCTCAGATCTGTGGGATTCCCGTCCATATTTGAGCGTCTAATGTAAGATTTTAGACTACGTCCAGCAGCCTGGCCTCTGACCTGTTGGCTTCCGGTCCATATTTGAGCGTCTTGTGTAAGATGATACACTACGTCCAGCAGCCCTGTTTCTGATCTCTTGGTTTCTGGTGCATATTTGAGCGTCTAATGTAAGAAGATAAACTACGTCCAGCAGCATGGCCTCAGATATGTTGGTTTCCGTCCCATATTTGAGCGTCTAATGTAAGATTTTAGATTACGTCCAACAGCATGGCGTCTGACCTGTAGGCTTCCGGTCAATATTTGAGCGTCTTGTGTAAGATGATACACTACGTCCAGCAGCCATGATTCTGATCTGTTGGTTTCTGGTGCATATTTGAGCGTATAATGTAAAAAGATAAACTACGACCAGCAGCATGGCCTCTGATCTGTTGGTTTCCGGTCCATATTTGAGCCTCTAATGTAAGATTTTAGACTACGCCCAGCAGCATTGCCTCTGACCTGTATGCTTCCGGTCAATATTTGAGCGTCTTGTGTAAGATGATACACTACGTCCAGCAGCCATTATTCTGATCTCTTTGTTTCTGGTGCAAATTTGAGCGTCTAATGTAAAAAGATAAACTACGACCAGCAGTATGGCCTCTGACCTGTGGGTTTCCCGTCCATATTTGAGCGTCTAATGTAAAATTTTATATTACGACCAGCAGCATGGCCTCTGACCTCTTGGCTTCCGGTCCATATATGATCGTCTTGTGTAAGATGATACACTACGTCCAGCAGCCCTGTTTCTGATCTCTTGGTTTCTGGTGCATATTTGAGCTTCTAATGTAAAAAGATAAACAACGTCCAGCAGCATGGCCTCAGAACTGTTGGTTTCCGTTCCATATTTGAGCCTCTAATGTATGATTTTAGACTACAACCAGCAGCATGCCCTCTGACCTGTAGGCTTCCCGTCCATATTTGAGCGTCTTGTGTAAGATGATACACTACGTCCAGCAGCCATGATTCTTATCTGTTGTTTTCTGGTGCATATTTGAGCGTCTAATGTAAAAAGATATACTACGTCCAGCAGCATGTCCTCTGATCTGTTGGTTTCCGGTCTATATTTGAGCGTCTAATGTAAGATTTTGACTACATGCAGCATCATTGCCTCAGATCTCTTGGCTTCCGGTCCATATTTGGGCGTCTTTTTAAGATGATACACTACGTCCAGCAGCCATGATTCTGATCTGTTGGTTTCTGCTATATATTTGAGCTTCTATTATAAAAGTATAAACTACGTCCAGCAGCATGGCCTCTGATCTGTTGGTTTCAGGTCCACATTTGAGCGTCTAATGTAAGATTTTAGACATACATCCAGCAGCATGGCCTCTGACCTGTTGGCTTGCGGTCCATATTTGAGCGTCTTGTGTAAGATGATACGCTGCGTCCAGTAGCCATGATTCTACTCTGTTGGTTTCTCGTGCATATTTGAGCGTCTAATGTAAAAAGATAATCTACGTCCAGCAGCATGGCCTCTGATCTGTTGGTTTCCGGTCCATATTTGAGTGTCTAATATAAGATTTATACTACGTCCAGCAGCATGGCCTCTGACCTGTTGGCTTCTGGTCCATATTTGAGCATCTTGTGTAAGATGATACACTATTTCCAGCAGCAATGATTCTGATCTGTTGGTTTCAGGTGCGTATTTTGAGCGTCTAATGTAAAAAGATAAACTACGTCCAGCAGCATGGCCTCTGATCTGTAGTTTTCTCGTCCATATTTGAGCGTCTAATGTACGATTTTAGACTACTTCCAGCAGCATGGCCTCTGACCTGTTGGCTTCCGGTCCATATTTGCGCGTCTTGTGTAAGATGATACACTACGTCTAGCAGCCATGATTCTGATCTCTTGGTTTCTGGTGCATATTTGAGCGTCTAATGTAAAAAGATAAAGTACGACCAGCAGCATGGCCTCTGATCTGTTGGTTTCCAGTCCATATTTTGAGCGTCTAATGTAAAAAGATAAACTATGACTAGCAGCAAAGCCTCTGATCTGTTGGATTCCGGTCCATATTTGAGCGTCTAATGTAAGATTTTAGACTCCGTCCAGCAGCATAGTCTCTGATCTGTAGGCTTCCCGTCCATATTTGAGTGTCTTGTGTAAGGTGATACACTACGTCCAGCAGCCATGATTCTGATCTGTTTGTTTCTGGTGCATATTTTAGCTTCTAATGTAAAAAGACAAACTACGTCCAGCAGAATGGCTTCAGATCTGTTGGTTTCCGTTCCATATTTGAGCGTTTAATATAAGATTTTAGACTACGTCAAGCAGCATGGACTCTGACCTGTAGGCTTCCGGTCAATATTTGAGCGTCTTGTGTAAGATGATACACTACGTCCAGCAGCCATGATTCTGATCTGTTAGTTTCTGGTGCATATTTGAGCTTCTGATGTAAAAAGATAAACTACGCCCAGCAGCATGGCTTCTGATCTTTTGGTTTCCGGTCCATATTTCAGCGTCTAATGTAAGATTTTAGACTACGTCCAGCAGCATGGCCTCTGACCTGTTGGTTTCCGGTCCATATTTGAGCGTCTTGTGTAAGATGATACACTACGTCCAGCAGCCATGATTCTGTTTTCTTGGTTTCTGGTGCATATTTGAGCGTCTAATGTAAAAAGATATACTACGACCAGCAGCATGGCCTCTGACCTGTTGGATTCCGGTCCATATTTGAGCGTCTTGTGTAAGGTGATAAACTACGTCCAGCAGCCATGATTCTGATCTATTGGTTTCTGGTATATATTTGAGCTTCTAATGTAAAAAGATAAACTACTTCCAGCAGCATGGCATCTGATCTGTTGGTTTCCCGTCCATATTTGTGCGACTAATATAAGATTTTAGACTACGTCCAGCAGCATGGCCTCTGACCTGATGGCTTCCGGTCCATATTTGAGCGTCTTGTGTAAGATGATACACTACGTCCAGCAGCCCTGTTACTGATATCTTGGTTTCTGGTGAATTTTTGAGCCTCTAATGTAAAAAGATAAACTACGTCCAGAAGCATGGCCTCTGATCTGTTGGTTTCCGGTCCATATTTGAGCGGCTAATGTAAGATTTTAGACTACGTCCAGCAGCATGGCCTCTGACCTCTTTGCTTCCAGTCCATATTTGAGCGTCTTGTGTAAGATGATACACTACGCCGTGTAGCCATGATTCTGATCTGTTGGTTTCTGGTGCATATTTGAGCGTTTAATGTAAAAAGATAAACTACGACCAGCAGCATGGCCTTTGATCTGTTGGTTTCCTGTCCATATTTGAGCGTCTTGTGTAAGATGATACACTACGTCCAGCAGCCCTGTTTCTGATCTCTTGCATTCTGGTGCATATTTGAGCGTCTAATGTAGAAGTATAAACTACGTCCAGCAGTATGGACTCTGATCTGTTGGTTTACGGTCCATATTTGAGCGTCTAATGTAAGATTTTAGATTACGTCCAGCAGCATGGCCTCTGACCTGCTGATTTCCAGTCCGTATTTGAGCGTCTTGTGTAAGATGATACACTACGTCCAGCAGCCCTATTTCTGATCTGTTGGTGTCTGGTGCATATTTGAGCGTCTAATGTAAAAAGATAAACTACGTCCAGCAGCATGGCCACTGATCTGTTGGTTTCCGGTCAATATTTGAGCGTCTAATGTAAGATTTTAGACTACATGCAGCAGCATTGCCTCTGATCTGTTGGCTTCCGGTCCATATTTGAGCGTCTTGTGTAAGATGATACACTACGACCGGCAGCCATGATTCTGATATGTTGGTTTCTGGTGCATATTTGACGGTCTAACGTAGAAATATAAACTACGACCAGCAGCATAGACTCTGATCTGTTGGTTTCCGGTCCATATTTGAGCGTCTTGTGTAAGATGATACTCTACGTCCAGCAGCCCAGTTTCTGATCTGTTGGTTTCTGGTGCATATTAGAGCTTCTAATGTAAAAAAATAAACTACGTCCAGCAGCATGGCCTCTGATCTGTTGGTTTCCGGTCCATATTTTAGCGTCTAATGTAAGATATTAGACTACGTCTAGCAGCATGGCCTCTGACCTGTTGGCTTCCGGTCCATATTTGAGCGTCTTGTGTAAGATGATACACAACATCCAGCAGCCATGATTTTGATGTCTTGGTTTCTGGTGCATATTTGAGCGTCTAATGTAAAAAGATAAACTTTGTCCATCAGCATGGCCTCTGATATGTTGTTTTCCGGTCCATATTTGAGCGTCTAATGTAAGATTTTAGACTACATCCAGCAGCATGGCCTCTGACCTGTTAGCTTCCGGTCCATATTTGATCGTCTTGTGTAAGATGATACACTATATCCAGCAGCCATGATTCTGATCTGTTGTTTCCTGGTTCATATTTCAGCGTATAATGTAAAAAGATAAACTACGACCAGCAGCATGGCCTCTGATCGGTTGGTTTCCGGTCCATATTTTAGCGTCTAATGTAAGATTTTAGACTACGTCCAGCAGAATGGACTCTGACCTCTTGGCTTCCGGTGCATATTTGAGCGTCTTGTGTAAGATGATAAACTACGTCCAGCAGCCCTGCTTCTGATCTCTTGGTTTCTTGTGCATATTTGAGCGTCTAATGTAAAAAGATAAACTACGCCATGCAGCATGGCCTCTGATAAGTTGGTTTCTGGTCCATATTTGAGCGTCCAATGTAAGATTTTAGACTACGTCTGGCAGCATGGCTTCTGATTTGTTGGTGTCCAATTGTCTGGAATTTCATTTGGTCAGATAGTAAAAAGTACAGCTTTCACCAGGTGCGCGGTATGTCGTCTGACAATTTACAGCGTCCTAATTCCAGTGTGCACAATAAGACTGCATTTCTAATTTTTCCTTTTCATAGAATCCAAAAAATTGGTGTCCAATTGTCGGGAATTTCTTACCTTATCCATAATTACAAAAGTTTTTTCGAAACCTTGAATAGAGTCGAGGCGAAATTCAACGTTATGGAGACTTGTTCTAGCTCATTTACGAAGATTGTCATGCGGCCCTCAACTGGGAAATCTGTCATGTTCACTTGTTTATAAGTTTTTTCCAGTAAGAGAAATATTTTCAAAATGCGTATCAAATTGGGATTTTTCATTTGGTTAGATAGTAAAAAGTACAGCTTTCACCATGTGCGCGGTATGACGTCTGACAATTTACAGCGTCCGAATTCCAGTGCGCACAATAAGACTGCATTTCTAATTTTTCCTTTTTATAGAATCCACAAAATATTCGTGTCCTATTGTCGGGAATTTCTTGCCTTATCCATAATTACAAAAGATTTTCAACACCTTGAATAGAGTCGAGGCGAAATTCAACGGTATGGGGACTTGTGTTAGCCCCTTTGCGGAAATTGTCATGCGGACTTAAACTGGGTAACCAGTCATATTTCACCTGTTTATAACTTTTTTCCAGTAAAAGAAATATTTTCAAAATGGATATCAAATTGTTTGCAATTATTTGATTTGTCTATGTGTACAGGGATTTTTCATTTGGTCAGAATGTAAAAAGTACAGCTTTCACCAGGTGCGCGGTATGTCGTCTGACAATTTACAGCGTCCGAATTCCAGTGAGCACAATACGATTGCATTTGTAATTTTCCTTTTTATAGAATCCACAAAATATCGGTGTCCAAATGTTGGGAATTTCTTACCTTATCCTTAATTACAAAAGTTTTTCGACACCTTGAATGAAGTCGAGGCGAAATTCAACGGTATGGGGACTTGTTTTAGCTCATTTGCAGAAATTGTCATGCGGCCCTAAACTGGGAAATCAGTCATATTTCACTTGTTTATAAGTTTTTCCAGTCAAAGAAATATTTTCAAAATGGGTATCAAATTGTGTGCAATTATTTGATTTGTCTATGTTTACATGGATTTTTCATTTGCTCAGATAGTAAAAAGTACAGCTTTCACCATGTGCGCGGTATGTCGTCTGACAATTTACAGCGTCCGAATTCCAGTGCGCACAATAAGACTGCATTTCTAATTTTTCCTTTTTATAGAATCCACAAAATATTGGTGTCCAATTGTCGGGAATTTTTTGCCTTATCCATAATTACAAAAGTTTTTTCGACACATTGATTAGAGTCGATGCGAAATTCAACGGTATGGGGACTTGCGTTAGCTCATTTGCGGAAATTGTCATGCGGCCCTAAACTGGGAAATCAGTCATATTTCACTTGTTTATAACTTTTTTCCAGTAAAAGAAATATTTTCAAAATGGGTATCAAATTGTTTGCAACAAATCGACATGTCCTGGCTCTTTTGTGACAGCTGCCTTACAAGCAGTCTCAGGCTGCCGCTAGTCCACTTCTCCTGACTTTTTGTGCCAATTGCCTTACAAGCAATCCCAGGCTGCTATGAACCGATTTCTCCTGGCTCATTTGTGGCATCTGCCTTACAAGCATTCTCAGGCTGCAGCAATATGAATTCTCCTGGCTTTTTGTGCGAATTGCCTTACAAGCAATCCCAGGCGCGTACGAGCCGATTTCTCCATGCTCTTTTGTGGCAACTGCCTTACAAGAAATCTCAGGCTGCTACAAGCCGAAGTCTCCTGGGGCTTTTGTGACAACTGCCTTACAAGCAATGTCAGGCTGCTACGAGCCGACTTCTTTTGGCTCTTTTGTGAAAACTGCCTGACATGTAATATGAAGCTGCTACAAGCCGAATTCTCCTGGAGCTTTTGTGACAACTGCCTTACAAACAATGTCAGGGTGCTACGAGCCGACTTCTCCTGACTCTTTTGTGAAAACTGCCTTACAAGTAATGTCAGGCTGCTACAAAACGACATCTACTGTCTCTTTTGTGAAACTGCCTTACAAGCAATCTCAGGCCGCCACAAGCCGAATACGCCTGACTCTTTTGTGAAATTGCCTTGCAAGCAATATCAGGCTGCTACAAATCGTCATCTCCTTCTCTTTTGTGAAAACTGCCTAAAAGTAATCTCAGTAAGGCTGTTGTCACAAAAAAGCCCGACGTATTCGGCTTGTAGCAGGCTGAGATTGATTGTAAGGCAGTTTTAAAAAAAGAGACAGGAGATGTCGTTTTGAAGGAGTCTGAGATTGCTTTTAAGGCAGTTTTCACAAAAGAGACAAGAGAAGTCGGTTCGTAGGCGACTGGGCTTGCTTTTAAGGCAATTTGTAAGCCAGGAGAATTCGGCTTGCTGCAGCCTGAGATTGCTTGTAAGGCAGTTGCCACAAATGAGCCAGGAGAAATCGGATCGTAGCCGCTTGGGATTGCTTGTAAGTCAATACGCACAAAAAGCCAGGAGAATTCATATTGCTGCAGCCTGAGAATGCTTGTAAGGCAGATAACACAAATGAGCCAGGAGAAATCGGTTCGTAGCAGCCGGGGATTGCTTGTAAGGCAATTAGCACAAAAAATCAGGAGAATTGGACTAACGGCAGCCTGAGATTGCTTGTAAAGCAGTTGTCACAAAAGAGCCAGGATATGTCGATTTGTAGCGGCCTGAGATTGCTTGTAAGGCAGTTACCACATAAGAGCCAGGAGAAATCGGCACTTAGCCGCCTGGGATTGCTTTTAAGGCAATTGGCACAAAAAGTCAGGAGAACTGTGCTGGCGGCAGACTGAGATTGCTTGTAAGGCAGTTGTCACAAAAGAGAAGGAGATGACGATTTGTAGCAGCCTGATATTTCTTGCAATGCAATTTCACAAATGAGCCAGGCGTATTCGGCTTGTAGCGGCCTGAGATTGCTTGTAAGGCAGTTTCACAAAAGAGAGAGGAGATGTCGTCTTGTAGCAGCCTGATATTACTTGTAAGGCAGTTTTCACAAAAGAGCCAAGAGAAGTCGTCTCATAGCAGCCTGACATTTCTTGTAAGGCAGTTGCCACAAAAGGGCCAGGAGAAAACGGCTCGTAGTCGCCTGGGATTGCTTGTAAGACAATTCGCACAAAAAGCCAAAGGAATTCATATTGCTGCAGCCTGAGAATGCTTGTAAGGTAGTTGTAACAAAAGAGCCAGCATATGTCGATTTGTAGCGGCCTGAGATTCTTGTAAGGCAGTTTCACAAAATAGCCATGCGTATTCGGCTTGTAGCAGGCTGAGATTGCTTGTAAGGCAGTTTAAAAAAAAGAGACAGGAGATGTCGTTTGTAGCAGCCTGAGATTGCTTTTAAGGCAGATTTCACAAAAGAGACAAGAGAAGTCGGTTCGTAGACGCCTGGGATTGCTTGTAAGGCAAATTGCACAAAAGAGCCAGGAGAATTCGGCTTGCAGCAGCCTGAGATTTCTTGTTTTGCAGTTGTCACAAATGAGCCAGGATATGTCGATTTGTAGCAGCCTGACATTGCTTGTAAGGCAGGTGTCACAAAAGTGCCAGGATAATTCGGCTTGTAGCAGCATGAGATTTATTGTAAGGCAGTTGCCACAGAAGGGCCAGGAGAAATCGGCTCGTAGCCGCCTCTGTTTGCTTGTAAGGTAGTTGCCACAAATGAGTCACGAGAAATCGGCTCGTAGCCGCCTGGGATTTCTTGTAAGGCAATTGACAATAAAATCTTGGAGAATTGGGATTGCTGCAGCCTGAGATTGTTTTAAGGCAGTTGTCACAATAGAACCAGGAGAATTCGGCTTGTAGCAGCCTGAGATTGCCTGTAAGGCAGTTACCACAAAAGAGCCAGGAGAAATCGGCATGTAGCCGCCTGGGATTGCTTTTAAGGCAATTGGCACAAAACGTCAGGAGAACTGTCCTGGCTGCAGCCTGAGATTGCTTGTAAGGCAGTTTTCACAAAAGAGACAGGAGATGTCGATTTGTAGCGGCCTGAGATTGATTGCAAGGCACTTTCACAAAAGAGCCAGGCGTATTCGGCTTGTATCAGCCTGAGATTGCTTGTACGGCAGTTTAACAAAAGAGACAGGAGATGTCGTTTTGTAGCAGCTTGATATTACTTGTAAGGCAGTTGTCACAAATGAGACAGGAGATGTCGATTTGTAGCGGCCTGATATTAATTGTAAGGCAGTTTTCACAAAAGAGCAAGGGAAGTCGGCTCGTAGCAGCCTGACATTGCTTGTAAGGCAGTTTTCACAAAAGAGCCAAGAGAAGTCGGCTCGTAGCAGCCTGACATTGCTTTTAAGGCAGTTGTCACAAAAGCGCCAGGAGAATTTGGCTTGTAGCAGCCTGAGATTTCTTGTAAGGCAGTTGCCACAAAAGAGCCAGGAGAAATCGGCTCATAGCAGACTGGGATTGCTTGTAATTCAATTGGCACAAAAAGTCAGGAGAATTGGACTAGCGGCAGCCTGAGATTGCTTGTAAGGCAGTTTCACAAAAGAGCCAGTCGTATTCGGCTTGTAGCAGGCTGAGATTGATTGTAAGGCAGTTTTTAAAAAAGAGACAAAAGATGTCGTTTTGTAGCAATCAAAGATTGCTTTTAAGGCAGTTTTTAAAAAACGGACAAGAGAAGTTGCCTCTAGACCCCTGGGATTGCTTGTAAGACTATTTGCACAAAAGAGCCAGGAGAATTCGGCTTGCTGGAGCATGAGATTGCTTGTAAGGCAGTTGCCACAAATGAGCCAGGAGAAATCGGCTCGTAGCTGCCTGGGATTGGTTGTAAGGCAATTGGCACATAAAGCCAAGAGACTTGGGATTGCTGCAGCCTGAGATTGCTTGTTAGGCAGTCGTCACAATAGAACCAGGAGAATTCGGCTTGTAGCAGCCTGAGATTGCTTGTAAGGCAGTTTTCACAAAAGAGACAGGAGATGTCGATTTGTAGCGGCCTGATATTACTTGTAAGGCAGCTTTCACAAAAGAGCCAAGAGAAGTCGGCTGGTAGCAACCTGACATTGCTTGTAAGGCAGTTGTCACAAAAGCGCAAGGCGAACTCGGCTTGTAGCAGCCTGAGATTACTTGTAAGGCAGTTTCACAAAAGAGCCAAGAGAAGTCGGCTCGTAGCAGCCTGACATTTCTTGTAAGGCAGTTGTCACAAAAGCGCAATGAGAATTCGGCTTGTGTCAGCCTGAGATTTCTTGTAAGGCAGTTGCCATAAAAGGGCCACGAGAAATCGGCTCGTAGCCGCCTGGGATTGCTTGTAAGGCAATTCGCACCAAAGCCAGGATAATTCATATTACTGAAGCCTGAGATTGCTTGTAAGGCAGTTGTAACAAAAGAGCCAGCATATGTCGATTTGTAGAGGCCTGAGATTGCTTGAAAGGCAGTTTCACAAAATAGCCAGGCGTATTCGGCTTGTAGCTGGCTGATATTGATTGTAAGGCAGTTTTTAAAAAAGAGACAAAAGATGTCGTTTTGTAGCAGCCTGAGATTGCTTTTAAGGCAATTTTCACAAAAGAGACAAGAGAAGTCGGCTCGTAGACGCCTGGGATTGCTTGTAAGGCAATTTGCACAAAGAGTCAGGAGAATTCGGCTTGCAGCAGCCTGAGATTGCTGATGGGGTGGGGGTTCGTCTGCGTGGGACTTTCTGGGACTGTCTCCTGGGTGGGGGTCGTCTACGTGGGACGTTCTGGGACTGTCTCCTGGGTGGGGGGTCGTCTACATGGGACTTACTGGGACTTGGGGTCGTCTGCGTTGGACTTTCTGGGACTGTCTCCTGCGTGGGGGGTCGTCTGCGTGGGACTTTCTTGGACTGGGGATCGTCTGCGTGGGACTTTGTGGGACTGGGAGTCGTCTCCGTGGAACTTTCTGGGACTGTCTCCTGGGTGGGGGTCGTCTACGTGGGACTTTCTGGGACTGTGACTCGTCTGCGTGGGACTTTCTGGGACTGGGGGTCGTCTGCGTGGTTCTTTCTGGGATTGTCTCCTGGGTGGGGAGTCGTCTGCGTGGGACTTTCTGAGACAGGGGTCCGTCTGGTGGGTCTTTCTGGGATTGTCTCCTGGGTGGGCCGTCGTCTGCGTGGGACTTTCTGGGTCTGTCTCCTGGCTGGGGGGTCGTCTTCGTGGGACTTTCTGGGACTGGGGGTCGTCTGCGTGGGACTTTCTGGAACTGTCTCCTGTCTTGGGGTCGTCTGCCTGGGACTTTCTGGGACTAGAGGTCGTCTGCGTGGGAATTTCTGGGACGGTCTCATGGATGGGGGTCGTCTGCGTTGGACTTTCTGGGACTGTGGGTCGTCTCCGTGGGACTTTCTTGGACTGTCTCATGCGGGGTGGTCGTCTGCGCGGGAATTTCTGGGACTGTCTCCTGGGTGGGGGGTCGTCTCCGTAGGACTTTCTTGTACTGTCTCCTGGGTGGGGGGTCGTCTGCGTAGGACTTTCTTGGACTGTCTCCTGGGCGGGGGGTCGTCTGCGTGGGAATTTCTGGGACTGGGGGTCGTCTGCGTCGGACTTTATGGGACTGTCTCCTGTCTGGGGTGTCGTCTGCGTGGGACTTTCTGGCACTGTCTCCAGGGTGGTGGGTCGTCTGCGTGGGAATTTCTGGGACAGGGGGTCTTCTGCGTGGGACATTCTTTGACTGTCTCCTGGGTGGGGGGTCGTCTGTGTGGGACTTTCTGGGACTGGGGGTCGTCTGAGTGGGACTTTCTGGGACTGGGCGTCGTCTGCGTGGGACTTTCTGGGACTGTCTCCTGGGTGTGGGGTCGTCTGCGTGGGACGTTCTGGGACTGTCTCCTGTCTGCGGGGTCGTTTGCGTGGGACTTTCTGGTACTGTCTCCAGGGTGGGACTGTCTCCTGTCTGCGGGGTCGTCTGCATGGGACTTTCTGGTACTGTCTCCTGGGTGGGGGCCGTCTGCGTCGGACTTTCTGGGACTGTCTCCTGGGTGGGGGTCGTCTACGTGGGACGTTCTGGGACTGTCTCCTGGGTGGGGGTCGTCTACATGGGACTTACTGGGACTTGGGGTCGTCTGCGTTGGACTTTCTGGGACTGGGGATCGTCTGCGTGGGACTTTGTGGGACTGGGTGTCGTCTGCGTCGGACTTTCTGGGACTGTCTCCTGGGTGGGGGTTCGTCTGCGTGGGACTTTCTGGGAATGGGGGTCGTCTGCGTGGGACTTTCTGGGACTGTCTCCTTGGTGGGGGGGTCGTCTGCGTAGGACTTTCTTGGACTGTCTCCTGGGTGGGGGGTCGTCTGCGTTGCACTTTCTCTTACTGTCTCCTGGGTGGGGGCCGTCTGCGTGGGACTTTCTGGGACTGGGATCGTCTGCGTGGGACTTTCTGGTACTGTCTCCAGTGGGGGTTCGTCTGCTTGGGAATTTCTGGGACAGGGGGTCGTCTGCGTTGGACTTTCTGGGACTGACTCCTGGGTGGGGGGGTCGTCTTTGTGGGACATTCTGGGTATGGGGGTCACCTGAGTGGGACTTTCTGGGACTGGGGGTCGTCTGCGTGTGACTTTCTGGGACTGACTCCTGGGTGGGGGCGTCGTCTGCGTAGGACTTTCTTGGACTGTCTCCTGGGTGGGGGGTCGTCTGCGTGGGACTTTTTTGGACTGGGGGTTGTCTGCGTCGGACTTTCTGGGACTGGGGGTCGTCTTCGTGGGACTTTCTGTGACTGGGGGTGGTCTGCGTGTGACTTTCTCGGACTGGGTGTCGTCTGCGTAGGACTTTCTCGGAGTGTCTCCTGGGTGGGGGGTCGTCTGCGTGGGAATTTTTGGGACTGTGGGTCGTCTGCGTGGGACTTTCTGGGACTCTCTCCTGTCTGGGGGGTCTTCTGCGTGGGACTTTCTGGTACATTCTCCTGGGTGAGGAGTCGTCTGCGTGGGAATTTCAGGGACTGGGGGTCGTCTGCGTGGGACTTTCTGGGACTGACTCCTGGGTGGGGGGTCGTCTGTGTGGGACTTTCTGGGACTGGGGTCGTCTGAGTCGGACTTTCTGGGACTGGGGGTCGTCTGAATGGGACTTTCTGGGACTGTCCCCTGGGTGGGGGGTCGTCTGTGTGGGACTTTCTCGGACTGGGGGTCGTCTGAGTGGGACTTTCTGGGACTGTCTCCTGGGTGGGGTGTCGTCTGCGTGGGACTTACTGTGACTGTCTCCTGGGTGGGGGCCGTCTGCGTGGGACTTTCTGGGACTGGGTGTCGTCTGCGTAGGACTTTCTGGGACTGTCTCCTGGGTGGGGGGCGTCTGCGTGGGACTTTCTGGGACTGGGGGTCGTCTGCGTGGGACTTTCTCGGACTGTCTCCTGTCTGGTGGGTCGTCTGCGTGGGACGTTCTGGGAGTGACTCCAGGGTGGGGGTTCGTCTGTGTGGGACTTACTCGGACTGGGGGTGGTCTGCGTGGGACTTTCTGGGAAATGTCTGCTGGGTCGGGGGTCGTCTGCGTGGGACTTTGTGGGACTGGGGGTCATCTGCGTGGGACTTTCTGGGACTGGAGGTCGTCTGCATGGGACTTTCTGGGACTGTCTGCTTGGCTGGGTGTCGTCTGCGTTCGACTTTCTGTGACTGTCTCCTGGGTGGGGCCGTCTGCGTGGGACTTTCAGGGACTGTCTCCTGGGCTGAGTGTCGTCTGCGTGGGACTTACTGTGACTGTCTCCTGGGTGGGGGCCGTCTGCGTGGGACTTTCTGGGAATATGGGTCGTCTGCGTGGGACTTTCTGGGACTGTCTCCTTGGTGGGGGGGTCGTCTGCGTAGGACTTTCTTGGACTGTCTCCTGGGTGGGGGGTCGTCTGCGTTGCACTTTCTCTTACTGTCTCCTGGGTGGAGGCCGTCTGCGTGGGACTTTCTGGGACTGGGATCGTCTGCGTGGGACTTTCTGGTACTGTCTCCAGTGGGGGTTCGTCTGCTTGGGAATTTCTGGGACAGGGGGTCGTCTGCGTTGGACTTTCTGGGACTGACTCCTGGGTGGGGGGGTCGTCTTTGTGGGACTTTCTGGGTATGGGGGTCGCCTGAGTGGGACTTTCTGGGACTGGGGGTCGTCTGCGTGTGACTTTCTGGGACTGACTCCTGGGTGGGGGCGTCGTCTGCGTAGGACTTTCTTGGACTGTCTCCTGGGTGGGGGGTCGTCTGCGTGGGACTTTTTTGGACTGGGGGTCGTCTGCGTCGGACTTTCTGGGACTGGGGGTCGTCTTCGTGGGACTTTCTGTGACTGGGGGTGGTCTGCGTGTGACTTTCTCGGACTGGGTGTCGTCTGCGTAGGACTTTCTCGGAGTGTCTCCTGGGTGGGGGGTCGTCTGCGTGGGAATTTTTGGGACTGTGGGTCGTCTGCGTGGGACTTTCTGGGACTCTCTCCTGTCTGGGGGGTCTTCTGCGTGGGACTTTCTGGTACATTCTCCTGGGTGAGGAGTCGTCTGCGTGGGAATTTCAGGGACTGGGGGTCGTCTGCGTGGGACTTTCTGGGACTGACTCCTGGGTGGGGGGTCGTCTGTGTGGGACTTTCTGGGACTGGGGTCGTCTGAGTCGGACTTTCTGGGACTGGGGGTCGTCTGAATGGGACTTTCTGGGACTGTCCCCTGGGTGGGGGGTCGTCTGTGTGGGACTTTCTCGGACTGGGGGTCGTCTGAGTGGGACTTTCTGGGACTGTCTCCTGGGTGGGGTGTCGTCTGCGTGGGACTTACTGTGACTGTCTCCTGGGTGGGGGCCGTCTGCGTGGGACTTTCTGGGACTGGGTGTCGTCTGCGTAGGACTTTCTGGGACTGTCTCCTGGGTGGGGGGTCGTCTGCGTGGGACGTTCTGGGAGTGACTCCAGGGTGGGGGTTCGTCTGTGTGGGACTTTCTGGGACTGGGGGTTGTCTGCGTGGGACTTTCTCGGACTGTCTCCTGTCTGGTGGGTCGTCTGCGTGGGACGTTCTGGGAGTGACTCCAGGGTGGGGGTTCGTCTGTGTGGGACTTACTCGGACTGGGGGTGGTCTGCGTGGGACTTTCTGGGAAATGTCTGCTGGGTCGGGGGTCGTCTGCGTGGGACTTTGTGGGACTGGGGGTCATCTGCGTGGGACTTTCTGGGACTGGAGGTCGTCTGCATGGGACTTTCTGGGACTGTCTGCTTGGCTGGGTGTCGTCTGCGTTCGACTTTCTGTGACTGTCTCCTGGGTGGGGCCGTCTGCGTGGGACTTTCTGGGACTGACTCCTGGGTGGGGGGTCGTCTGCGTGGGACTTTCTGGGACTGGAGGTCGTCTGCATGGTACTTTCAGGGACTGTCTCCTGGGCTGAGTGTCGTCTGCGTGGGACTTACTGTGACTGTCTCCTGGGTGGGGGCCGTCTGCGTGGGACTTTCTGGGACTGGGTGTCGTCTGCGTAGGACTTTCTGGGACTGTCTCCTGGGTGGGGGGTCGTCTGCGTGGGACATTTTGGGACTGGGTGTCGTCTGCGTGGGACTTTCTGGGACTGGGGGTCGTCTGCGTGGGACTTTCTCGGACTGTCTCCTGTCTGGTGGGTCGTCTGCGTGGGACGTTCTGGGACTGTCTCCTGGGTGAGGGGTCGTCTCGTGGGACTTTCTTGGACTGGAGGTCGTCTGCATGGGATTTTCTGGGTTGGTCTTATGGGCTGGGTGTCGTCTGCGTTGCACTTACTCTTACTGTCTCCTGGGTGGGGGCCGTCTGCGTGGGACTTTCTGGGACTGGGTGTCGTCTGCGTCGGACTTTCTGGGACTGTCTCCTGGGTGGGGGTTCCTCTGCGTGGGACTTTCTGGGAATGGGGGTCGTCTGCGTGGGACTTTCTGGCACTGTCTCCTGGGTGGGGGGGTCGTCTGCGTAGGACTTTCTTGGACTGTCTCCTGGGTGGGGGGTCGTCTGCGTGGGACTTTCTGGGACTGGGATCGTCTGCGTGGGACTTTCTGGTACTGTCTCCAGTGTGGGGGTTCGTCTGCTTAGGAATTTCTGGGACAGGGGGTCGTCTGCGTGGGACTTTCTGGGACTGACTACTGGGTGGGGGGTCGTCTTTGTGGGACTTTTTGGGTATGGGGGTCGCCTGAGTGGGACTTTCTGGGACTGGGGGTCGTCTGCGTGTGACATTCTGGGACTGACTCATGGGTGGGGGCGTCGTCTGCGTAGAATTTTCTTGGACTGTCTCCTGGGTGGGTGGTCGTCTGCGTGGGACTTTCTGGGACTGGGGTTCGTCTGCGTGGGACTTTTTGGGACTGGCGGTCGTCTGCGTGGGACTTTGTGGGACTCTCTTCTAGGTGGTGTGTCGTCTGCGTGGGACTTTCTGGCACTGTCGCTTGGGTGGGGGGTCGTCTGCGTGGGAACTTCTGGGAGTGGGGGTCATCCGCGTGGGACCTTCTGGGACTGGGGGTCATCTGCGTGGGACTTTCTGGGACTGGGGGTCGTCTGCGTGGGACTTTCTTGGACTGTCTCCTGGGTGGGGATCGTCTGCATGGGACTTTCTGGGACTGGAGGTCTTCTGCTTAGGACATTCTTGTACTGTCTCCTGGGTGGGGGGTCGTCTGCGTGGGACTTTCTGGGACTGGGTGTCGTCTGCGTCGGACTTTCTGGGAGTGGGCGTTTTCTGCGTGGGTCTTTCTGGGACTGTCTCCTGGGTGGGGGTCGTCTGCGTGGGACTTTGTGCGACTGTCTTCTAGGTGGTGTGTCGTCTGCGTAGGACTTTCTTGGACTGTCTCCTGGGTGGGGGGGTCGTCAGCGTGGGACTTTCTGGGACTGGTGTTCGTCTGCGTGGGACTTTCTGGGACTGGGTGTCGTCTGCGTGGGACTTTCTGGGACTGTCGCCTGAGTGGGGGGTCGTCTGCGTGGGACTTTCTGGGACTGGGGTCGTCTGCGTGGGACTTTCTGGGACTGTCGCCTGGGTGGGGGGTCGTCTGCGTGGGATTTTCTGGGAGTGGGGGTCGTCTGCGTGGGACTTTCTGGGACTGTCTCCTGGGTGCGTGGTCGTCTGCGTGGGACTTTCTGGGACTGGGGGTCGTCTGCGTGGGACTTTCTGGGACAGTCTCCTGTCTGGTGGGTCGTCTGCGTGGGACTTTCTGGGACTGTTTCCTGGGTGGGGGCCGTCTGCGTGGGACTTTCTGGGACTGGGTGTCGTCTGCGTCGGAGGCTCTGGGACTGTCTCCTGGGTGGTGGGTCGTCTGCGTGGGACTTTCTGGGACTGGGGGTCGTCTGCGTGGGACTTTCTGAGACTGTCTCCTGTCTGTTGGGTCGTCTGCGTGGGACTTTCTGGGACTGTCTCCTGGGTGAGGGTTCGTCTGCGTGGGACTTTCTGGGACTGGAGGTCTTCTGCATGGGACTTTCTGGGAGTGTCTCCTGGGTGGGGGGTCGTCTGCGTGGGACTTTCTGGGAATGGGGGTCGTCTGCGTGGGACTTTCTGGGACTGTCTCCTGGGTGGGGGGGTCGTCTGCGTAGGACTTTCTTGGACTGGGGTTCGTCTGCGTGGGACTTTCTGGGTTAGGGGGTCGTCTGCGTGGGAGCTTCTGGGACTGGGGGTCGTCTGCGTGGGACCTTCTGGGACTGGGGGTCAGCTGCGTGGTACTTTCTGGGACTGGGGGTCATCTGCGTGGGACTTTCTGGGACTCTCTCCTTGGCTGGGTGTCGTCTGCGTTGGACTTTCTGGGAATGGGGGTCGTCTGCGTGGGACTTTCTGGGACTGTCTCCTCGGTGGGGGGGTCGTCTGCGTTGCTCTTTCTCTGACTGTCTCCTTGGTGGGGGCCGTCTGTGTGGGACTTTCTGGGACTGGGTGTCGTCTGCGTGGGACTTTCTGGGACTGTCTCCTGGGTGGGGGGTCGTCTGTGTGGGACTTTCTGGGAATGGGGGTCGTCTGCGTGTGACTTTCTGGGACTGTCGCCTGGGTGGGGGGTCGTCTGCGTGGGACTTTCTGGGACTGGGGGTCGTCTGCTTGGGACTTTCTGGTACTGGGGGTCGTCTGCGTGGGACTTTCTTGGACTGTCTCCTGGGTTGGGGGGTCCTCTGCGTAGGACTTTCTTGGACTGTCTCCTGGGTGGGGGGTCGTCAGCGTTGGACTTTCTGGGACTGGGGTTCGTCTGCGTGGGACTTTCTGGGACTGGGGGTCGTCTGCGTGGGACTTTCTGGGACTGTCGCCTGGGTGGGGGGTCGTCTGCGTGGGACTTTCTGGGACTGTCTCCTGGGTTGGGGGGTCGTCTGCGTTGCTCTTTCTGTGACTGTCTCCTTGGTGGGGGCCGTCTGCGTGGGACTTTCTGGGACTGGGTGTCGTCTGCGTGGGACTTTCTGGGACTGTCTCCTGGGTGGGGGGTCGTCTGCGTGGGACTTTCTGGGAATGGGGGTCGTCTGCGTGGGACTTTCTGGGACTGTCGACTGGGTGGGGGGTCGTCTGCGTGGGACTTTCTGGGACTGGGGGTCGTCTGCGTGGGACTTTCTGGGACTGTCGCCTGGGTGGGGGGGTCGTCTGCGTGGGACTTTCTGGGAGTGGGGGTTGTCTGCGTGGGACTTTCTGGGACTGTCTCCTGGATGGGGGGTCGTCTGCGTGGGACTTTCTGGGACTGTCTCCTGTCTGGTGGGTCGTCTGCGTGGGACTTTCTGGGACTGTCTCCTGAGTGAGGGATCGTCTGCGTGGGACTTGCTGGGACTGGAGGTCGATTGCATGGGACTTTCTGGGACTGTCTCCTGGGCTGGGTGTCGTCTGCGTGGGACTTTCTGTTACTGTCTCCTGGGTGGGGGCCGTCTGCGTGGGACTTTCTGCGTGGGACTTTCTGGGAGTGATTCCTGGGTGGGGGGTCGTCTGCGTGGGACTTTCTGGGAATGGGGGTCGTCTGCGTGGGACTTTCTGGGACTGTCGACTGGGTGGGGGGTCGTCTGCGTGGGACTTTCTGGGACTTGGGTCGTCTGCGTAGGACTTTCTGGGACTGTCACCTGTCTCGTGGGTCGTCTGTGTGGGACTTTCTGGGACTGTCTCCTGGGTGAGGGGTCGTCTGCGTGGGACTTTATGGGACTGGAGGTCGTCTGCATGGGACTTTCTGGGAGTCTCACATGGGCTGGGTGTCGTTTGCGTAGGACATTCTTGGACTGACTCCTGGGTGGGGGGGTCGTCTGCGTGGGACTTTCTGGGACTGTCGCCTGGGTGGGGGGTCGTCTGCGTGGGACTTTCTGGGACTGTCTCCTGGGTTGGGGGGTCGTCTGCGTTGCTCTTTCTGTGACTGTCTCCTTGGTGGGGGCCGTCTGCGTGGGACTTTCTGGGACTGGGTGTCGTCTGCGTGGGACTTTCTGGGACTGTCTCCTGGGTGGGGGGTCGTCTGCGTGGGACTTTCTGGGAATGGGGGTCGTCTGCGTGGGACTTTCTGGGACTGTCGACTGGGTGGGGGGTCGTCTGCGTGGGACTTTCTGGGACTGGGGGTCGTCTGCGTGGGACTTTCTGGGACTGTCGCCTGGGTGGGGGGGTCGTCTGCGTGGGACTTTCTGGGAGTGGGGGTTGTCTGCGTGGGACTTTCTGGGACTGTCTCCTGGATGGGGGGTCGTCTGCGTGGGACTTTCTGGGACTGTCTCCTGTCTGGTGGGTCGTCTGCGTGGGACTTTCTGGGACTGTCTCCTGAGTGAGGGATCGTCTGCGTGGGACTTGCTGGGACTGGAGGTCGATTGCATGGGACTTTCTGGGACTGTCTCCTGGGCTGGGTGTCGTCTGCGTGGGACTTTCTGTTACTGTCTCCTGGGTGGGGGCCGTCTGCGTGGGACTTTCTGCGTGGGACTTTCTGGGAGTGATTCCTGGGTGGGGGGTCGTCTGCGTGGGACTTTCTGGGAATGGGGGTCGTCTGCGTGGGACTTTCTGGGACTGTCGACTGGGTGGGGGGTCGTCTGCGTGGGACTTTCTGGGACTTGGGTCGTCTGCGTAGGACTTTCTGGGACTGTCACCTGTCTCGTGGGTCGTCTGTGTGGGACTTTCTGGGACTGTCTCCTGGGTGAGGGGTCGTCTGCGTGGGACTTTATGGGACTGGAGGTCGTCTGCATGGGACTTTCTGGGAGTCTCACATGGGCTGGGTGTCGTTTGCGTAGGACATTCTTGGACTGACTCCTGGGTGGGGGGGTCGTCTGCGTGGGACTTTCTGGGACTGGGGTTCGTCTGCGTGAGCCTTTCTGGGACTGAGGGTCGTCTGCGTGGGACTTTCTGGGACTGTCGCCTGGGTGGGGGGTCGTCTGCGTGGGACTTTCTGGGACTGGGTGTCGTCTGCGTGGGACTTTCTGGGACTGTCGCCTGGGTGGGGGGGTCGTCTGCGTGGGACTTTCTGGGAGTGGGGGTCATCTGCGTGGGACTTTCTGGGACTGTCTCCTGGGTGGGGGTCGTCTGCGTGGGTCTTTCTGGGACTGGGGGTCGTCTGCGTGGGACTTTCTGGGACTGTCTCCTGTCTGGTGGGTCGTCTGCGTGGGACTTTCTGTGACTGTCTCCTGGGTGGGGGCCGTCTGCGTGGGACTTTCTGGGACTGGAGGTCTTCTGCATGGGACTTTCTGGGACTGTCTCCTGGGTGGGGGGTCGTCTGCGTTGCTCTTTCTGTGACTGTCTCCTTGGTGGGGGCCGTCTGCGTGGGATTGTCTGGGACTGGGTGTCGTCTGCGTCGGACTTTCTGGGACTGTCTCCTGGGTGGGGAGTCGTCTGCGTGGGACTTTCTGGGAGTGGGGGTTTTCTGCGTGGTTCTTTCTGGGACTGTCTCCTAGGTGGGGGTCGTCTGCCTGGGACTTTGTGCGACTGTCTTCTAGGTGGTGGGTCGTCTGCGTGGGACTTTCTGGGACTGTCGCCTGGGTGGGGGGTCGTCTGCGTGGGACTTTCTGGGACTGGGGATCGTCTGCGTGGGATTTCTGGGACTGGCGGTCATATGCGTGGGACTTTCTTGGACTGGGGGTCGTCTGCGTGGGACTTTCTGGGACTGGGGGTCGTCTGCGTGGGACTTTCTGGGAGTGTCTCCTGGGTGGGGGGTCGTCTGCGTGGGACTTTCTGGGACTGGGGATCGTCTGCGTGGGACTTTCTGGGACTGTCTCCTGTCTGGGGGGTCGTCTGCGTGGGACTTTCTGGGAGTGGGAGATTTCTGCGTGGGTCTTTCTGGGACTGTCTCCTGGGTGGGGATCGTCTGCGTGGGACTTTGTGCGACTGTCTTCTAGGTGGTGGGTCGTCTGCGTGGGTCTTTCTGGGACTGGGGGTCGTCTGCGTGGGACTTTCTGTGACTGTCGCCTGGGTGGGGGGGTCGTCAGCGTGGGACTTTCTGGGAGTGGGGGTCGTCTGCGTGGGACTTTCTGGGACTGTCTCCTGGGTGGGGGGTCGTCTGCGTGGGACTTTCTGGGACAGAGGGTCGTCTGCGTGGGACTTTCTGGGACTGGGGGTCGTCTGCGTGGGACTTTCTGGGACTGTCGCCTGGGTGGGGGGTCGTCTGCGTGGGACTTTCTGGGACTGTCTCCTGGGTTGGGGGGTCGTCTGCGTTGCTCTTTCTGTGACTGTCTCCTTGGTGGGGGCCGTCTGCGTGGGACTTTCTGGGACTGGGGGTCGTCTGCGTGGGACTTTCTGGGACTGTCTCCTGGGTGGGGGGTCGTCTGCGTGGGACTTTCTGGGAATGGGGGTCGTCTGCGTGGGACTTTCTGGGACTGTCGACTGGGTGGGCTGTCGTCTGCGTGGGACTTTCTGGGACTGGGGGTCGTCTGCGTGGGACTTTCTGGGACTGTCGCCTGGGTGGGGGGGTCGTCTGCGTGGGACTTTCTGGGAGTGGGGGTTGTCTGCGTGGGACTTTCTGGGACTGTCTCCTGGATGGGGGGTCGTCTGCGTGGGACTTTCTGGGACTGTCTCCTGTCTGGTGGGTCGTCTGCGTGGGACTTTCTGGGACTGTCTCCTGAGTGAGGGATCGTCTGCGTGGGACTTGCTGGGACTGGAGGTCGATTGCATGGGACTTTCTGGGACTGTCTCCTGCGCTGGGTGTCGTCTGCGTGGGACTTTCTGTTACTGTCTCCTGGGTGGGGGCCGTCTGCGTGGGACTTTCTGCGTGGGACTTTCTGGGAGTGATTCCTGGGTGGGGGGTCGTCTGCGTGGGACTTTCTGGGAATGGGGGTCGTCTGCGTGGGACTTTCTGGGACTGTCTCCTGGGTGGGGGGTCGTCTGCGTGGGACTTTCTGGGAATGGGGGTCGTCTGCGTGGGACTTTCTGGGACTGTCGACTGGGTGGGGGGTCGTCTGCGTGGGACTTTCTGGGACTTGGGTCGTTTGCGTGGGACTTTCTGGGACTGTCACCTGTCTCGTGGGTCGTCTGTGTGGGACTTTCTGGGACTGTCTCCTGGGTGAGGGGTCGTCTGCGTGGGACTTTATGGGACTGGAGGTCGTCTGCATGGGACTTTCTGGGAGTCTCACATGGGCTGGGTGTCGTTTGCGTAGGACATTCTTGGACTGACTCCTGGGTGGGGGGGTCGTCTGCGTGGGACTTTCTGGGACTGGGGTTCGTCTGCGTGAGCCTTTCTGGGACTGAGGGTCGTCTGCGTGGGACTTTCTGGGACTGTCGCCTGGGTGGGGGGTCGTCTGCGTGGGACTTTCTGGGAGTGGGGGTCATCTGCGTGGGAATTTCTGGGACTGTCTCCTGGGTGGGGGCCGTCTGCGTGGGACTTTCTGGGACTGGAGGTCTTCTGCATGGGACTTTCTGGGACTGTCTCCTGGGTGGGGGATCGTCTGCGTTGCTCTTTCTGTGACTGTCTCCTTGGTGGGGGCCGTCTGCGTGGGATTGTCTGGGACTGGGTGTCGTCTGCGTCGGACTTTCTGGGACTGTCTCCTGGGTGGGGAGTCGTCTGCGTGGGACTTTCTGGGAGTGGGGGTTTTCTGCGTGGTTCTTTCTGGGACTGTCTCCTAGGTGGGGGTCGTCTGCCTGGGACTTTGTGCGACTGTCTTCTAGGTGGTGGGTCGTCTGCGTGGGACTTTCTGGGACTGTCGCCTGGGTGGGGGGTCGTCTGCGTGGGACTTTCTGGGACTGGGGATCGTCTGCGTGGGATTTCTGGGACTGGCGGTCATATGCGTGGGACTTTCTTGGACTGGGGGTCGTCTGCGTGGGACTTTCTGGGACTGGGGGTCGTCTGCGTGGGACTTTCTGGGAGTGTCTCCTGGGTGGGGGGGTCGTCTGCGTAGGACTTTCTTGTACTGTCTCCTGGGTGGGGGGTCGTCTGCGTGGGACTTTCTGGGACTGGGGATCGTCTGCGTGGGACTTTCTGGGACTGTCTCCTGTCTGGGGGGTCGTCTGCGTGGGACTTTCTGGGAGTGGGAGATTTCTGCGTGGGTCTTTCTGGGACTGTCTCCTGGGTGGGGATCGTCTGCGTGGGACTTTGTGCGACTGTCTCCTGTCTGGTGGGTCGTCTGCGTGGGACTTTCTGTGACTGTCTCCTGAGTGAGGGGTCGTCAGCGTGGGACTTGCTTGGACTGGAGGTCGACTGCATGGGACTTTCTGGGACTGTCTCCTGGGCTGGGTGTCGTCTGCGTGGGACTTTCTGGGACTGTCTCCTGTCTCGTGGGTCGTCTGCGTGGGACTTTCTGGGAATGCGGGTCGTCTGCGTGGGACTTTCTGGGACTGTCTCCTGGGTGGGGGGGTCGTCTGCGTAGGACTTTCTTGGACTGGGGGTCGTCTGCTTGGGACTTTCTGGTACTGGGGGTCGTCTGCGTGGGACTTTCTTGGACTGTCTCCTGGGTTGGGGGGTTGTCTGCGTAGGACTTTCTTGGACTGACTCCTGGGTGGGGGGGTCGTCTGCGTGGGACTTTCTGGGACTGGGGTTCGTCTCCGTGGGACTTTCTGGGACTGGGGGTCGTCTGCGTGGGACTTTTGGGACTGTCGCCTGGTTGGGGGGTCGTCTGCGTGGGACTTTCTGGGACTGGGGGTCGTCTGCGTGGGACTTTCTGGGACTGTCTCCTCGGTGGGGGGTCGTCTGCGTGGGACTTTCTGGGACTGTGGGTCGTCTTCGTGGGACTTTCTGGGACTGGGGGCCGTCTGCGTGGGTCTTTCTGGGACTCTCTCCTGGGTCGGGGGTCGTCTGCGTAGGACTTTCTGGGACTGGGGGTCGTCTGCGTGGGTCTTTCTGGGACTGTCTCCTGGGTGGGGGTTCGTCTGCTTGGGACTATCTGGGACTGTCTCCCTGATGGGGTGTCGTCTGCGTGGGACTTTCTGGGACTGGGGTCGTCTGCGTCGGACTTTCTGGGACTGGGGTAGTCTGCGTGGGACTTTCTGGGTCTGTGTCCTTGGTGGGGGGGTCGTCTACGTGGGAATTGCTGGGACTGGGGGTCGTCTGCGTGGGACTTTCTGAGACTGGGGGTCATCTGCGTGGGACTTTCTTGGACTGGGGGTCGTCTGCGTGGGTCTTGCTGGGACTGTCTCCTGTCTGGGGGTCGTCTGCGCGGGACTTTCTTGGACTGGGGGTCGTCTGCGTGGGACTGCTTCCTGGGTGGGGGTTCGTCTGCGTGGGATATCTGGGACTATCTCCTGGGTGGGGGGTCGTCTGCATGGGACTTTCTGTGACTCGGTGTCGTCTGCGTGGGTCTTTCTTGGACTCTCTCCTGGGTGGGGGGTCGTCTGCGTGGGACTTTCTGGGACAGTCTCGTGGGTGGGGGTCGTCTGCGCGGGATTTTCTTGGACTGGGGGTCGTCTGCGTGGGTCTTGCTGGGACTGTCTCCTGTCTGGGGTCGTCTGCGCGGGACTTTCTTGGACTGGGGGTCGTCTGCGTGGGACTGCTTCCTGGGTGGGGGTTCGTCTGCGTGGGATATCTGGGACTATCTCCTGGGTGGGGGGTCGTCTGCATGGGACTGTCTGTGACTCGGTGTCGTCTGCGTGGGTCTTTCTTGGACGCTCTCCTGGGTGGGGAGTCGTCTGCGTGGGACTTTCTGGGACTGGGTGTCTTCTGCGTGGGTCTTTCTGGGACTGTCTCCTGGGTGGGGGTTCGTCTGCGTGGGACTTTCTGGGACTGTCTCCTGCGTGGGTGGTCGTCTACGTGGGACTTTCAGGGACTGGGTGTCGTCTGCGTGGGACTTTCTGGGACTGTCTACTGGGTGGGGGGTCGTCTGCGTGGGACTTTCTGCGACTGTCTCCTGTGTGGGGGGTCGTCTGCGTGGGACTTTCTGGGACTGTCTCCTGGGTGGGTGTTCGTCTGCGTGGGATTTTCTTGGACTGGGTGTCGTCTGCGTGGGACTTGCTGGGACACTCTCCTGACTGGGGGTGGTCTGCGTGGGACTTTCTTGGACTGGGGCTCGTCTGCGTGGGACTTTCTGGGACTGTCTGCTGGGTGGGAGGTCGTCTTCGTGATAAATCTATGACTGTCTCCTGGGTTGGGTGTCGTCTGCATGGGACTTTCTGGGCCTGGGTGTCGTCTGCGTGGGACTTTGTGGGACGGGGGGTCGTCTGCGTGGTAATTTCTGGGACTGGGGGTCGTCTTGTGGGTCTTTCTGGGACTCTCTCCTGGGTGGGGTGTCATCTGCGTGGGGCTTTCTGGGACTGTTTCCTGGGTGGGGGGTCGTCTGCATGGGACTTTCTGTGACTCGGTGTCGTCTGCGTGGTTCTTTCTTGGACTCTCTCCTGGGTGGGGGGTCGTCTGCGTGGGACTTTCTGGGACTGGGTGTCCTCTGCGTGGGTCTTTCTGGGACTGTCTCCTGGGTGGGGGTTCTTCTGCGTGGGACTTTTTGGCACGGTCTCCTGCGTGGGGGGTCGTCTGCCTGGGATTTTCAGGGACTGGCTGTCGTCTGCGTGGGACTTTCTGGGACTGTCTCCTGGGTGGGGAGTCTTCTGCGTGGGACTTTCTGGGACTGGGTGTCCTCTGCGTGGGTCTTTCTGGGACTGTCTCCTGGGTGGGGGTTCTTCTGCGTGGGACTTTTTGGCACGGTCTCCTGCGTGGGGGGTCGTCTGCCTGGGATTTTCAGGGACTGGCTGTCGTCTGCGTGGGACTTTCTAGGACTGTTTCCTGGGTGGGGGTCGTCTGCGTGATACGTTCTGTGACTGGGGGTCGTCTGCGTGAGACTTTCTGGGACTGTCTCCTGGGTGGGGGGTGGTCTGCGTGGGACTTTCTGGGACTGTCTCCTGTGTGGGGGGTCGTCTGCGTTGGACTTTCAGGGACTGTCTCCTGGGTGGGTGTTCGTCTGCGTGGGATTTTCTGGGACTGGGGGTCGTCTGCGTGGGTCTTTCTGGGACAGTCTCCTGGGTGCGTTGTCGTCTGCGTGGGACATTGTGGGACTGGGGGTCGTCTGCGTAGTACTTTCTCGGACTGGGGGTCGTCTTGTGGGTCTTTCTGGGACTCTGTCCTGGGTGGGGGGTCATCTGCGTGGGGATTTCTGGGACTCTTTCCTGGGTGGGGACTTGTCTGCGTGGGACTTTCTGGGACTGTGGGTCGTCTGCGTGGGTCTTTCTGGGACAGTCTCCTAGGTGCGGTGTCGTCTGCGTGGGATTGTGTGGGACTGGGGGTCGTCTGCGTGGGACTTTCTTAGACTGGGGGTCGTCTTCGTGGGACTTTCTGGGACTTTCTCCTGGGTGTGGGGTCGTCTTTTTGGGACTTTCTTTGTCTGGCTCCTGGGTGTGGGGTCGTCTGCGTGGGACTTTCTGGGAATGGGGCTCGTCTGCGTGGGACTTTCTGGGACTGGGGGTCTTCTGCGTGTGTCTTTCTGGGACTGTCTTTTGGGTGGGGGTCGTCTGCGTGGGACTTTCTGGGAATGGGGCTCGTCTGCGTGGGACCTTTTGGGAGTGGGGGTCGTCTGCGTGGGACTTTCTGGGACTGTCTGCTGGGTGGGGATCGTCTGCGTGGGTTTTTCTGGGAGTGGGGGTCGTCTGCGTGGGAATTTCTGGGACTGTCTCCTTGGTAGGGTGTCGTCTGCGTGGGACTTTCTGGGACTGGGGGTCGTCTGCGTGAGACTTTCTGGGACTGTCTCCTGGGTGGGAGGTTGTCTGCGTGGGACTTTCTGTGACTGGGGGTCGTCTGCGTGGGACATTCTTGTATTGGGGGCTGTCTGCGTGGGACTTTCTGGTAGTGGGGGTCGTCAGCGTGGGACTTTCTTGGACTGTCTCCTGCGTGGGGGGTCGTCTGCGTGGGACTTTCAGGGCCTGGGTGTCGTCTGCGTGTGACTTTCTGGGACTGTCTCCTGGGTGCGGGTCATCTGCGTGGGATATCTGTGTCTGTCTCCTTGGTGGGGGGTCGTCTGCGTGGGACACTCTGGGACTGGGGGTCGTCTGCGTGGGACTTTCTGGGACTGGGTGTCGTCTTCGTTGGTCTTTCTGGGACTGTCTCCTGGGTGGGGGTCGTCTGCGTGGGACTTTCTAGGACTGGGGTTCGTCTGCGTGGGACTCTCTGGGACTGGGGCCCTCTGCGTGGGACTTTTTGGGAGTGGGGGTCGTCTGCGTGGGACTTTCTGGGACTGTCTCCTGGGTGCGGGGTCGTCTGCGTGGGACTTTCTTGGACTGGGGGTCGTCTACGTGGGACTTTCTGGGACTGTCTCCTTGGTGGCGGTTCGTCTGCGTGGGACTTTCTGGTACTGTATCCTTGGTAGGGTGTCGTCTGCGATGGACTTTCTGGGACTGGTCGTCTTCTGCGTGGGACTGTCTCCTGGGTATGGGGTCGTCTGCGTGGGACTTTCTGGGAATGTGGGTCGTCTGCGTGGGACTTTCTGGGACTGTCTCCTGGTTGGGGGGTTGTCTGCCTGGGACTTTCTGAGACTGTTGGTCGTCTGCTTGAGACTTTCTGGGACTGTCTCCTGGGTATGGGGTCGTCTGCTTGGGACTTTTGGGGACTGGGGGTCGTCTGCCTGGGACTTTTTGTGACTGGGGGTCGTCTGCTTGGGACTTTCTGGGAGTGGGGGTCTTCTGCATGGGACTTTCATGGACTGTCTCCTGGGTGGGGCGTCTTCTGCGTGGGACTTTCTGGGCCTGGGGGTCGTCTGCATGGGACCTTCTGGGATTGGGGGTCGTCTGCTTGGGACTTTCTGGGACTGGGGGCCGTCTGCGTGAATCTTTCTGGTAGTGGGGGTCATCTGCGTGCGACTTTCTGGGACTGTCTCCTGGGTGGGGGATCTTCTGCGTGGGACTTTCTGGGACTGTCTCCTGGGTGGGGGGGTCGTCTGCCTGGGACTTTCACAAAAGAGCCAGGCTTATTCGGCTTGTAGCAGGCTGAGATTGCTTGTAATGCAGTTTTTAAAAAAAAGACTGAAGATGTCGTTTTGTAGCAGCGTGAGATTGCTTGTAAGGCAGTTGCCACAAATGAGCCAGGAGAATTGGGTTTGCTGCAGCCTGAGATTGCTTGTAAGGCCGTTATCACAATAGAGCCAGGAGAATTCGTCTTGTAGCAGCCTGAGATTGCTTGCAAGGCAGTTCCCACAAAAGAGCCAGGAGAAATCGGTTCGTAGACGCCTGGGATTGCTTGTAAGGCAGGTGTCACAAAAGAGCCAGGCTTATTCGGATTGTAGCAGCCCGAGATTCGTTGTAAGGCAGTTGTCACAACACGCCAGGAGAAATGGGCTCGTAGCTGCGTGGGATTGCTTGTAAGGCAAATGGCACAAAAAGCCAGGAGAATTGGCTTGCTGCAGCCTGAGATTGATTGTAAGGCAGTTGTCACAAAAGAGTCAGGAGATGTCGATTTTTAGCAACCTGAGATTGCTTGTAAGGCAGTGGTCACAAAAGTGACAGGCGTAGTCAGCTTGTAGCAGGCTGAGATTGATTTTAGCGCAGTTTTCACAGAAGAGCCAGCAGGTGTGGGCTTGTATCAGCCTGAGATTCCTTGTAAGGCAGTTTTCACAAAAGAGCCAGGAAATGCCGTTTTGTAGCAGCCTGAGATTGCTTGTAAGGGATTTTTCATTTGGTCAGATAGTAAAAAGTACAGTTTTAACCATGTGCGAAATTCTCAATTTGACACCGATATTATGTGGATTCTATAGAAAGGAATAATTAGAAATGCAGTCTTCTTGTGCACACTCGATTTTGGACGCTGTAAATTGTCAGACGACATACCACGCACATGGTGAAAGCTGTAATTTTCATTATCTGACCAAATGAAATATACCTGTAAACATTGACTAAACGAAAAAATGCACACAATTTGATACCAATTTTGAAAAGATTTATTTTACTGGAAAAAAGTTATAAACAAGTGAAGTATGACTGATCTCCCAGTTTGGGCCGCATGACAATTTCCTCAAATGAACGAACACAAGACCACATACCGTTGAATTTAGCCCCGACTCTATTCGAGATGGAGGCAAAAGTTTTGTAATTATGGATAACGCACGAAATTCTCGACAATTTGTGACCGATATTATGTGGATTCTATAGAAAGGAATAATTAGAAATGCAGTCTTCTTGTGCACACTGGATTTCGGACGCTGTAAATTTTCAGACTACATACCACGCACATGGAGAAAGCTGTAATTTTTACGATCTGACCAAATGAATAATCCCTGTAAACATGGACTAAACAAAAAAATGCACAAAATTTGATACCAATATTGAAAAGTTTTCTTTTACTGGAAAAAACATATAAACAAGTGAAATATGACTGATATCCCAGTTTAAAGCCGCATGAAAATTTCCTCAAATGAACGAACACAAGACCACATACCGTTGAATTTAGCCCCGACTATATTCAAGATGGAGACAAAAGTTTTGTAATTATGGATAACGCACGAAATTCTCGACAATTTGACACGGATATTATGTGGATTCTATAGAAAGAATAATTATAAATGCAGTCTTCGTGTGCACACTGGATTTCGGACGCTGTAAACTGTCAGACAACATACCGCGCACATGGTGAAAGCTGTAATTTTTACTATCTGACCAAATGAAAAATCCCTGTAAACATGGACTAAACCAAAAATCACACAATTTGATACCAATTTTGAAAAGATTTCTTTTACTGGAAATATTTATAAACAAGTGAAGTATGACTGATCTCCCAGTTTAGGGCCGCATGAAAATTACCTCAAATGAACGAACACAAGACCACATACCGTTGAATTTATCCCCGTCTCTATTCAAGATGGAGCCAAAAGTTTTGTAATTATGGATAACGCACGAAATTCTCGACAATTTGACACCGATATTATGTGGATTCTATAGAAAGGAATAATTAGAAATGCAGTCTACTTGTGCACACTGGATTTCGGACGCTGTAAATTGTCAGACAACATACTGCGCACATGGTGAAAGCTGTAATTTTTACTATCTGACCAAATGAAAAATCCCTGTAAACAATGACTAAACGAAGAAATGCACACAATTTGATACCAATTTTGAAAAATTTCTTTAACTGGAAAAAATTATAAACAAGTGAAGTATGACTGATCTCCCAGTTTAGGGCCGCATGAAAATTTCCTCAAATGAACGAACACAAGACCACATACCGTTGAATTTAGCCGCAACTCTATTCAAGATGGAGACAAAAGTTTTGTAATTATTGATAACGCACGAAATTCTCGACAATTTGAGATCGATATTATGGGGATTCTATAGAAAGGAATAATTAGAAATGCAGTCTTCTTGTGCACACTGGATTTCGGACGCTGTAAATTGTCAGACGACATAGCACGCACATGGTGAAAGCTGTAATTTTTACTATCTTACCAAATGAAAAATCCCTGTAAACATGGACTAAACGAAAACATGCACACGATTTCATAACAATTTTGAAAAGATTTCTTTTACTGGAAAAAAGTTATAAACAAGTGAAGTATGACTGATCTCCCAGTTTAGGGCCGCATGAAAATTTCCTCAAATGAACGAACACAAGACCACATACCGTTTAATTTAGCCCCGACTCTATTCAAGATGGAGACAAAAGTTTTGTAATTATGGATAACGCACGAAATTCTCGACAATTTGACACCGATATTATGTGGATTCTATAGAAAGGAATAATTAGAAATGCAGTCTTCTTGTGCACACTGGATTTCGGACGCTGTAAATTGTCAGACGACATACCACGCACATGGAGAAAGCTGTAATTTTTACTATCCGACCAAATGAAAAATCCCTGTAAACATGGACTAAACGAAAAAATGCACAAAATTTGATACCAATTTTGAAAAGTTTTCTTTTACTGGAAAATTTATAAACAAGTGAATTATGACTGATTTCCAAGTTTAGGGCCGCATGACAATTTCCGCAAATGAGGTAACACAAGTCCACATTCCGTTTAATTTCGACCCGACTCCAATCAATCTGTCAAAAAAACTTTTGTAATTATGGACAAGGTAAGAAATTCCCGACAATTGGAGAGCAATAATTTGTGGATTCTATAAAAACGCAAAATTACAAATGCATTCTTATTGTGTACACTGGAATTCGGACGCTGTAAATTGTCAGATGACATACCGCGCACATGGTGAAAGCTGTACTTTTTACTATCTGGGCAAATGAAAAATCCCTGTATACATAGACAAATCAAATAATTGCACTCAATTTGATACCCATTTTGAAAATATTTCTTTCACTGGAAAAAAGTTATAAACAAGTGAAATATGACTGATTTCCCAGTTTAGGTCCGCATGACAATTTCCGCAAATGAGCTAACATAAGTCCCCATACCGTTGAATTTCGACTAGACTCTAATCAAGGTGTCGAAAAAACTTTGTAATTATGGATAAGGCTAGAAATTCCCGACAATTGGACAGCAATATATTGTGGATTCTATAAAAAGGAAAAATTAGAAAGCAGTCTTATTGTGCAACTGGAATTCGGACGCTGAAAATTGTCAGACGACATACCGCGTACATTCTGAAAGCTGTACGTTTTATTATCTGACCAAATGAAAAAAACCCGTAAACATAGACAAATCAAATAATTTCACACCATTTGATACCCATTTTGAAAAGATTTCTTTTACTGGAAAAAGTTATAAACAAGGGAAATATGAGTGATTTCCCAGTTTAGGGCCGCATGACAATTTCCGCAAATGAGCTAACACAAGGCCCCATATCGTTGAATTTCGACTCGACTCTAATCAAGGTGTCGAAAAAACTTTTGTAATTAAGGATAAGGCAAGAAATTGCCGACAACTGTACATCAATATTTTGTGGATTCTATAAAAAGGAAAAATTAGAAATGCAGTCTTATTGTGCACACTGGAAATCGGACGCTGTAAATTGTCAGACGACATGCCGCGCCATGGTGAAAGCAGTACTTTTTACTAATTGACCAACTGAAAAATCCCTGTATACATAGACAAATCAAATAATTGCACACAATTTGATACCCATTTTGAAAATAATTCTTTTACTTTAAAAAAGTTATAAACAAGTGAAATATGACTGATTTCCCAGTTTAGGGCCGCATGACAATTTCCGCAAATGAGCTAACACAAGTCCCCATACCGTTGAATTTCGCCTCGACTCTATTCAATGTGTCGAAAATCTTTTGTAATTATGGATAAGGCTAGAAATTCGCGACAACTGGACACCAATATTTTGTGGATTCTATAAAAAGGAAAAATTAGAAATGCAGTCTTATTGTGCACACTGGAATTCGGACCCTGTAAATTGTCAGACGACAATCTGACCAAATGAAAAATCACTGTATTCATAGACCAAACAAATAATTGCACACAATTTGCTACCCATTTTGAAAATATTTCTTTTAATGGAAAAAAGTTATAAAGAACTGAAATATGACTGATTTCCCAGTTGAGGGCCGCATGAAAATTTCCGCAAATGAGCTAACACAAGTCCCCATATCGCTGAATTTCGCCTCGACTCTTATCAAGGTGTAGAAAAAACATTTGGTATTATGGTTAAGGCAAGAAATTCCCGACATTTGGACACCAATATTTTGTGAATTCGATAAAATGAAAAATTAGAAATGCAGTCTTATTTTGCACACTGGAATTCGGACGCTCTAAATTGTCAGATGACATACTGCGCACATGGTAAAAGCTGTACTTTTTACTATCTGATCAAATGAAAAATCCCTTACAAGCAATCTCAGGCTGCTACAAAACGTCATTTCCTGGCTCTTTTGTGAAAACTGCCTTACAAGCAATCTCAGGCTGATACAAGCCCACACCTGCTGGCTCTTCTGTGAAAACTGCGCTGAAATCAATCTCAGGCTGCTACAAGCTGACTACGCCTGTCTCTTTTGTGACAACTGCCTTACAAGCAATCTCAGGTTGCTAAAAATCGTCATCTCCTGACTCTCTTGTGGCAACTGCCTTACAATTAATCTCAGGCTGCAGCAAGCCAATTCTCCTGGCTTTTTGTGCCATTTGCATTACAAGCAATCCCACGCAGCTACGAGCCCTTTTCTCCTGGCTTGTTGTGACAACTGCCTTACAACGAATCTCAGGCTGCAGCAAGCCCAATTCTCCTGGCTCATTTTGTGAAAACAGCCTTACAAGCAATCTCTGGCTGCTACAATCCAAATACGCCTGGCTCTTTTGTGACACCTGCCTTACAAGCAATCTCAGGCTGCTACGAGCCCATTTCTCCTGGCTTTTTGTGGAAAGTGCCTTACACGCAATCTAAGGATTCTACGAGCCGGTTCTCCTGGGAGATTTGTGAAAATTGCCTTACAAGCAATCTCATTCTTCTACAAGCCTACACCTGCTGGCACTTTTAAGACAACTGCATTACAAGCAATCTCAGGCTGCTAAAAAATGTATCTCCTGGCTCTTTCGTGACAACTGCCTTACAAGCAATCTCAGGCTGCAGCATGCCCAATGTTCCTGGCTTTTTTGCCAATTGCCTTACAAAATATTCCCAGGCTGCTACGAGCCGATTTCTCAAGGCTCTTTTGTGGCGACTGCCTTACAAGCAATCTCAGGCTGCTACAAGACGAATTCTACTGGCTCTCTTGTTACAACTCCCTTACAAGCAATGTCAGGCTGCTACGATCCGATTTCTCTTAAGACTTTTGTGAAAACTGCCTTACATGAAATCTCAGGCTGCTACAAGCCGAATACGCCTTGCTCTTTTGTGGCAACTGCCTTACAAGCAGTCTCAGGCTGCTACAAAACGACATATCCTGGCTCTTTTGTGAAAACTGCCTTACAACAATCTCAGGCTAATACAAGCCTACACCTGCTGGCTCTTCTATGACAACAAGCAATCTCAGGCTGCTACGAGCCGATCACCTGGCTCTTTTGTGCCAATTGCCTTACAAGCCATCCCAGGCTGCTACTAGCGGATTTTTCCTGGCTCTTTTGTGGCAACTGCCTTACAAGCAATCTCAGGCTGCTTCAAGCCGAATTCTCCTGGCTCTTTTGTGACAACTGATTAAAAGCAATCCCAGGCTTCTACGAGCCGTCATCTCCTTTTTTTGTGACAAATGCCTTAAAAGCAATTTCAGACTGCTACAAGCCGTCTACGCCTGGCCTTACAAGCAATCTCAGGGTGCAGCAATCCTAATTCTACTGGCTTTTTTGCCAATTGCCTTACAAGCCATCCCAGGCTGCTACGGGCTGATTTCTTCTGGCTCTTTTGTGACAACTGCCTTACAAGCAATCTCAGGTTGCTAAAAATCGTCATCTCCTGACTCTTTTGTGGCAACTGCCTTACAATTAATCTCAGGCTGCAGCAAGCCAATTCTCCTGGCTTTTTGTGCCATTTGCATTACAAGCAATCCCACGCAGCTACGAGCCCTTTTCTCCTGGCTTGTTGTGACAACTGCCTTACAACGAATCTCAGGCTGCAGCAAGCCCAATTCTCCTGGCTCATTTTGTGAAAACAGCCTTACAAGCAATCTCAGGCTGCTACAAGCCGAATTCTCCTGGCTCTTTTGTGACAACTGCCTTACAAGCAATGTCAGGCTGCTCCGAGCCGACTTCTCTTGGCTCTCTTGTGAAAACTGCCTTACAAGCAATCTCAGGCTTCTACAAGCCAAATACGCCTGGCTCTTTTGTAGCAACTGCCTTACATGCAATCACAGCAGCAAGCCCAATTCTCTTGGATTTTTGTGCCAATTTCATTACAAGCAATTCCACGCAGCTACGAGCCCGTTTCCCCTGGCTTTTTGTGAAAATTGCTTTACACGCAATCTCAGGCTTCTACAAACTTACACCTGCTGACTCTTTTTTGACAACTCCCTTACAAGCAATCTCCCGCTGCTATCGGCCGACTTCTCCGGGCTATTTGTGAAAACTGTCTTACAAAGTATCTCAGGCTGCTACAAGCCGATTTCTCCTGCCTCTTTTGTGCCAACTTACTTCCAAGCAATCTCAGGCTGCTACGAGCCGACTACGCCTGGATCTTCTATGACAAATGCCTTACAAGCAATCTACGGCTGCAACAAATCGATCTCCTGGCTCTTTCGTGACAACTGTCTTACAAGAAATCTCAGGCTACTACAAGCTGACTACGCCCTTCTCTTTTGTGGCAACTGCCTTACAAGCAATCTCAGGCTGCAGCAAGCCCAATTCTCCTGGCTTTTTTTGCCAATTGCCTTACAAGTAATCCCAGGCTGCTACGAGCGTATTTCACCTAGCTCTTTTCTAGCAACTGCCTTACAAGCAATCTCAGGCCTCTACAAGACAAATTCTCCTGGGTCTTTTGTGAGAACTGCTTTACAAGCAATCTCAGGATGCTACGGGCCGACTACGCCTGGTTCTTCTATGACAAGTGGCTTACAAGCAAACTCAGGCTGCTACAAGCCGATTTCTCCTGGCTCTTTTTTCGCAACTGCCTTACAAGCAATTTCAGGCTGCTACGAGCCGACTTTTCTTGGTTCGTTTGTGAAAACTGCCTTACAAGCCATCTCAGGCTGCAGCAACCCCAACTCTTTTGGTTTTTGTGCCAATTGCCTTACAATCAATCCCAGGCGGCCACGATCCGATTTCTCCTGGCTCTTTTGTGGCAACTGCCTTACAAGTAATCTCAGGCTGCTACAAGCCGAATTCTCCTGGTCCTCTTGAGACAACTGCCTTACAATCAAAATCAGGCTGCTACAAACCCACATCTCCTGTCTCTTTTGTGAAAACTGCCTTACAAGCAATCTCAGCCTTTAACAAGATGAATACGCCTGTCTCTTTTGTGAAACTGCCTTGCAAGCAATCTCAGGCCGCTACAAATCGACATCTACTGTCTCTTTTGTGCGAACTGTCTTACTAGCAATATCAGGCTGCCGCTAGGCCAATTACTTTTTGTGCCAATTGCCTTAAAAAAGCAATCTCAAGCTGCAGCAATATGAATTCTCCTGGCTTTCTAAGCGAATTGCCTTACAAGCAATCTCAGGCTGCTAAGGCCGAATACGCCTGGCTCTTTTGTGACAACTGCATTACAAGCAATCACAGGCTGCCGTCAGCACAATTCTCCTGACATTTTCTGCCAATTGCCTTAAAAGCAATCCCAGGCGGCTACGTGCCGATTACTCCTGGGCTTTTGTGGTAACTGCTTTACAAGCAATCTCAGGCTGCAGCAATCCCAATTCTCTTGGGTTTTTTTTGCCAATGGACTTAGAAGCAATCCCAGGCGGCTACGACCCGATTTCTCCTGGCTCTTTTGTGGCAACTTCCTTACAAGCATGGCAGGCTGCTACGAGCCGATTTCTCCTGGCTCATTTGTGGCATCAGGCTGAGATTTCGAGTAAGGCAGTTTTCACAAAAGAGCCAAAAGAAGTCGGCTCGTAGCCGCCTGGGATTGCTTGTAAGGCAATTGGCACACAAAGCCAGGAGAATTTGGCTTGTAGCAGCCTGAGAATGCTTGTAAGGCATATTCCACAAATGACCCAGGAGAAATCGGCTCGTAACAGCCTGGGATTACAAGCAATCTCAGGCGGCCACTAGTCCAATTCTCCTGACTTTTTGTGCCAATTGCCTTACAAGAAATCCCAGGCTGCTACGTGCCGATTCCTCGTGACTCATTTTTGGCATCTGCCTTACAAGCATTCTCAGGCTGCTATAAGCCCAATTCTCCTGGCTTTTTGTGCCAATTGTCTTACAAGCCATCAGAGGCGGCTACGAGACGATTTCTCTTGGCTCTTTTGCAGCAACTGCCTTACAAGCAATCTCAGTCTGCAACACGCCTTTTGTGAAAACTGCCTTGCAAGCAATGTCAGACTGCTACGAGCCGACTTCTCTTGTCTCTTTTGTGAAAACTGCCTTAAAAGCAATCTCAGGCTGCTACAAACCCACATCTCTTGTCTCTTTTGTGAAAACTGCCTTACAAGCAATCTCAGCCTGTTACAAGCCGAATACGCCTGGCTCTTTTGTGAAACTGGCTTACAAGCAATATCAGGCTGCTACAAATCGACATATCCTGGCTCTTTTGTGACAACTGCCTTACAAGCAATCTCAGGCTGCCGCTAGTCCAATTCTCCTGACTTTTTGTGCCAATTGCCTTACAAGCAATCCCAGGCTGCTACGAAGCGATTTCTCCTGGCTCATTTTTGGCATTTGCCTTACAAGCATTCTCAGGCTGCAGCAATATGTATTCTTTTGGCTTTTTGTGCGAATGTCAGGCTGCTACGAACCGACTTCTCTTGGCTCTTTTGTGACAACAGCCTGACAAGCAATCTCATGCTGCAGCAATCTCAATTCTCCTGGCATTTTGAGCCAATTGCCTTACTACGAGCCGATTTCTCATGGGCATTAGTGGCAACTGCTTTACAAGCAATCTCAGGCTGCTGCAAGCCGACTTCTCTTGGCCCTTTGTGCAAATATCCTTCCAAACAATCTCAGGCTGCTACAAACCGAATACGCCTGGCTCTTGTTTGAAACTGCCTAAGTCCCACGCAGACGACCCCCAGTCCGAGAAAGTCCCACGCAGACGACCCCCAGTCCTAGAAAGTACCACGCAGACGATCCCCCACCCAGGAGACAGTCCCAGAAAGTCCCACGCAGACGAAACTCAGTCCCAGAAAGTCCCACGCAGACGACCCCCCACCCAGGAGACAGTCCCAGAAAGTCCCACGGAGACGACACCCAGTCCCAGAAGGTCCCACGCAGACGACCCCCACCCAGGAGACTGTCCCAGAAAGTCCCAAACAGACGACCCCCACCCAGGAGACAGTCCCAGAAAGTCCAACGCAGACGACACCCATCCAGGAGACAGTCCCAGAAAGTCTCACGGAAAGGACCCCCAGTCCCAGAAAGTCACACGCAGACGACCCCCAACCCAGGAAACAGTCCAAGAAAGTCCCAAACAGACGACCCCCCCACCCAGGAGACAGTCCAAGAAAGTCCGACGCAGACGACCCCCAGTCATAGAAAGTCCCCCGCAGACGCCCCCCAGCCAGGAGACAGTCCCAGAAAGTCCGACGCAGACGACCCCAAGTCCAAGAAAGTCCCACACAGACGACCCCCAATCCCAGAATGTCCCACGCAGACGACCCCCAGTACCAGAATGTCCCAAGCAGACGACCCCCAACCCAGGAGACACTCCAAGAAAGTCCCAAACAGACGGTACTGAAATGAAAACTACATCAGCGTCATACGCTGGTTTCGTTTCTGTTTTTACATATACTCTCTATCGATGCATTTTTAAGCAATCGTGACGCGCTGCATCAGCCAATCATGTCATTCCACGTGTACTAACTCGTTGCTTTTTGACTGCATGCTCATTTAAACTCAGTTTTACCGCCCAAACATTTCTGATGTTACTGCCACCTAACGGTAAGTCTCTTGTAAATTTTAATAGCTTTTTTTTTTTAAATAAATAAATTGGCTATTAATTATTGATGATCCATTTTGGGTGTTATTGATAGACATTTTTTAAAGAAAGCTATAAAGCTTCTTTTTTTAAAATAAAATAAATTGGCTATTAATGATTGGTAATTCATTTTGGGTGCTATTGATAGACACTTTTTAAAGAAAGCTATAAAGCTTTCTTTAAAGATATTTAGTATTAACTATTGATTTTTACTCAAACCGATTAATTCTCACAGTCTTATTTTGGAAACAATCGATATCAATGCCTTAAATTGAGACTAAGTTTTCCAATGTGTCTACTAACCAAGATTTTTCATATATATATATATGGCTACTTTTAATGAATATTTATTGTAACGTTGTTCGAATTTTCTATAAATCTATTTTTTCTAAATCAACCTAACAGTCCCATTATTTTATCTCTAAATTTTTTAGTCAACTGCATTTCGAAGTTTGTGAAACAGAAGTAAGGTCTTGAATATTTAGCCTGGAAGACGAATCGGGGGAGAAGCGATATTCAGGATAACACCAAGCTAATTTGTTTAAATTATCCGACTAGGTCAAGCTTATTTATTATTGTTAAACGATAAACGCTTTCAGCATTTGAATAACTTCGTATATAATTTCGTCTTTGAAGGACACATACTTTGTAATTTAATGTTTTATTCGTTTTGAATTAAAATCCCGTCAGATATAGTTGATAGAGGGTTTATTTTATCATTTGCGACTTTTAACGTATTGAAATTAGTCTATAACATTTACACGTCATTGTATATTGAAGATGGATGTCGGAGAAGAAAAAACTGGTTGGACAATGTCAAAAATGGACAAGTATGACTACTAGAATTTTTTATGCCTGCCTTTGCTAGAGCGTTGTGGAGGAGATTCAATGTGGCTTTTGCATTCTGTTCCCCCTCACACACACACACACACACACACACACCCCCACCCAGGAGACAGTCCCAGAAAGTCCGACGCAGATGACCCCCAGTCATAGAAAGTACCACGCAGACGACCCCCAGTCCCAGAAAGTCCCACGTAGACGACCCCCCACCCAAGAGACAGTCCCAGAAAGTACCACGACGACCCCCAGTCATAGAATGTCCCACGCAGACGAACCCCAGTCCCAGAAAGTCTCACGCAGACGACCCCCCACCCAGGAGACAGTCCCAGAAAGTCCCACGCAGACGACCCCCAGTCCCAGAATGTCCCACGTAGACGACCCCCCCACCCAGGAGACAGTCCCAGAAAGTCCGACGCAGACGACACCCAGTCCCAGAAAGTCCCACGCAGACGACACCCCACCCAAGAGACAGTCCCAGAGACGACCCCCAGTCCAAGAAAGTCCCACACAGACGACCCCAAATCCCAGAAAGTCCCACGTAGACAACCCCCAGTCCCAGAAAGTCCCACGCAGACGACTCCCCACCCAGGAGACAGTCCAAGAAAGTCCCAAACAGACGACCCCCCACCCAGGAGACAGTCCCAGAAAGTCCGACGCAGACGACCCACAGTCATAGAAAGTCCAACGCAGACAATCCTCAGTCCCAGAAAGTCCCACATAGACGAGCCCCCACCCAGGAGACAGTCCCAGAATGTCCACGCAGACGACCACAGTACAAGAAAGTCCCACGCAGATGACCCCCAGGCCCACAAGGTCCCACGCCGACGAACCCCCAACGACGAGACAGTCCGAGAAAATCCCAAACAGTAGACACCCCACCCAGGAGACAGTACCAGAAAGTCCCACGCAGACGACCCCCTATCCAGGAGAGAGTCCCAGAAAGTCCCACGGAGACGACCCCCAGTCCAAGAAGGTTCCACGCAGACGACCCCACCCAGGAGATAGTCCCAGAACGTCCCAAACAGACGACCCCCCACCCACGAGACAGTCCCAGAAAGTCCCACGGAGACGACCCCCAGTCCAAGAATGTCCCACACAGACGACCCCCAATCCCAGAAAGTCCCATGCAGACGACCCCCAGTCCCAAAAAGTCCCACGCAGATGACCCCAAACGCAGGAGACAGTCCAAGAAAGTCCCAAACATACGACCCCACACCCAGGAGACAGTCCCAGAAAGTCTGACGCAGACGACCCCCAGTCATAGAAAGTCCCACGCAGACGACCCCCAGTCCCAGAATGTCCCACGTAGACGACCCCCCACCCAGGAGACAGTCCAAGAAAGTCCCACGCAGACGACCCCCAGTCATAGAAAGACCCAGGCAGACGACACCCAGTCCCAGAAAGTCCCACGCAGACGACCCCCCACGCAGGAGACAGTCCAAGAAAGTCCCAAACAGACGACCCCCACACCCAGGAGACAGTCCCAGAAAGTCCGACGCAGACGACCCCCAGTCATAGAAAGTCCCACGCAGCCGACCGTCAGTCCCAGAAAGTCCCACGTAATCGACCCCCCACCCAGGAGACAGTCCCAGAAAGTCCCACGAAGACGACAGCCAGTCCAAGAATGTCCCACACAGACGACCCTCAGTCCCAGAAAGTCCCACGCAGACGACCCCCAGTCCCAGAAAGTCCCACGCAGACGATCCCCAACCCAGGAGACAGTCCGAGAAAGCCCCAAACAGACGACCCCCCACCCAGGAGACAGTCCCAGAAAGTCCGACGCAGGCGACCCCCAGTCATAGAAAGTCCCACGCAAAGGACCCCCAGTCCCAGAATGTCCAACGTAGACGACCCCCTACCCAGGAGACTGTCCCAGAAAGTCCCACGCAGACGACCCCCAGTCATAGAAAGACCCACGCAGACGACACCCAGTCCCAGAAAGTCCCACGCAGACGACCCCCCACCCAGGAGACAGTCCCAGGAACTCCCACGAAGACGACCCCCAGTCCCAGAAAGTCCCACGCAGACGACCCCCACCCAGGAGACAGTCCCAGAAAGTCCCAAACGGAAGACCTGAACCCAGGAGACTGTCACAGAAAGTCCCACGCAGACGACCCCCAGTCCCAGAAAGTCCCACGCAGACAACCCCCAGTCCCAGAAAGTCCCACGCAGAAGACCCCCCAGTCAGGAGACTGTCACAGAAAGTCCCTAGCAGACGACCTCCCCAGTCCCAGAATGTCCCACGCAGATGTCCCCCAGTCCCACAAAGTCCCACGCAGACGACCCCCCACCCAGGAGACAGTCCCAGAAAGTCCCACGCAGACGACCCCCATTCCCAGAAAGTCCCACGCAGACGGCCCCACCCAGGAGACAGTCCCAGAAAGTCCCACGCAGACGACACCCCACCCAGGAGAGAGTCCCAGAAAGTCCCACGGAGACGACCCACAGTCCAAGAAAGTCCCACACAGACGACCCCCAATACCAGAAAGTCCCAGGCAGACGACCCCCAGTCCCAGAAAGTCCCACGCAGACGACCCCCCACGAAGGAGACAGTCCAAGAATGTCCCAAACAGAAGACCCCCCCACCCAGGAGACAGTCCCAGAAAGTCCGACGCAGACGACCCACAGTCATAGAAATTCCCACGCAGACGACCCTCAGTCCCAGACAGTCCCACGTAGACGACCACCCACCCAGGAGACAGTCCCAGAAAGTCCCACGCAGACGACCCCCAGTCCCAGAATGTCCGACGTAGACGACCCCCCACCCAGGAGACAGTCCCAGAAAGTCCGACGCAGACGACCCCCAGTCATAGAAAGTCCCACGCAGACGACACCCAGTCCCTGAAAGTCCCACGCAGACGAACGTCAGTCCCAGAAAGTCCCACGTAATCGACCCTCCACCCAGGAGACAGTCCCAGAAAGTCCCAAACAGACGACCCACCCACCCAGGAGACAGTCCCAGAAAGTCCCACGCAGATGTCCCACCAGACAGGAGACAGTCCCAGAAACTACCACGCAGACGACGCCCAGTCCCAGAAAGTCCTACGCAGACACCCCCCCCCACCCAGGAGACAGACCCAGAAAGTCCCACGCAGACGACCCCCATTCCCAGAAAGTCCCACGCAGAGGACCCCCACCCAGGAGACAGTCCCAGAAAGTCCGCCGCAGACGACACCCAGTCCCAGAAATCCCACGCAGACGGCTCCACCCAGGAGACAGTCACAGAAAGTCCAACGCAGACGACACCCAGCCAAGGAGACAGTCCCAGAAATACCATGCAGACGACCTCCAGTCCCAGAAAGTCCCACGCAGACGACCCCCAGTCCCACAAAGTCCCACGCAGACGACCCCCCACCCAGCAGACATTTCCCAGAAAGTCCCACGCAGACGACACCCAGTCCCAGAAAGTCCCACGCAGACCACCCCCAGTCCCAGAAAGTCCCACGCAGACGACCCCCACCCAAGAGACAGTCCAAGAAAGTCCTACGCAGACGACCCCCCACCCAGGAGACAGTCCCAGAAAGTCCCACGCAGTCGATACCCAGACCCACAAAGTCCCACTCAGACGACCCCCCACCCAGGAGACAGTCCCAGAAAGTCCCACGCAGAATACCCCCTGTCCCAGAAAGTCCCACGCAGACGACCCCCAGAAAGGAGACAGTCCCAGAAAGTCCCACGCAGACGACCCCCAGTCACAGAAAGTCACACGCAGACGACCCCCCACCCAGGAGACAGTACAAGAATGTCCTACGCAGACGAACCCCCACCCAGGAGACAGTCCCAGAAATTCCCACGCAGACGACCCCCAGTCCCAGAAATTCCGACGCAGACGACCCCAATCCCAGAAAGTCTCACGCAGACGACCCCCCACTCAGGAGACAGTCCAAGAAAGTCCACGAAGACGACCCCCCCCACCCAGGAGACAGTCACCTAAAGTCCCACACAGACGACCCCCAGTCCCAGAAAGTCCCACTCAGACGACCCCCAGTCCCAGAAAGTCCCACACAGACGACCCCCCACCCAGGAGTCAGTCCAAGAAAGTCCCACGCAGACGATACCCAGTCCCTGAAATTCCCACGCAGACGACCCCCAAGACAGGAGACAGTCCCAGAAAGTCCCACGCAGACTACCCCCCACCCAGGAGACAGTCCAAGAAAGTCCTACGCAGACGACCCCCGCACCCAGGAGACAGTCCCAGAAAGTTCTACGCAGACGACCCTCAGTCCCAGAAATTCCCACTCAGACGACACCCAGTCCCCGAAAGTCCCACACAGACGACCCCCCACCCAGGAGACAGGCCCAGAAAGTCCCATGCAGAAGACCCCCTGTCCCAGAAATTCCCACGCTGACGACCCGCCACCCTGGAGACAGTACCAGAAAGTCCCACGCAGACGACACCCCAGACAGGAGACAGTCCAAGAAAGTCCGACGCAGACGACCCCCAGTCCCAGAAAGTCCCACGCAGACGACCCCCCACCCAGGAGACAGTCCAAGAAAGTCCTACGCAGACGACCCCCCCACCCAGGAGACAGTCCCAGAAAGTCCCACGCAGACGACCCCCATTCCCAGAAAGTCCCACGCAGACGACCCCCACCCAGGAGACAGTACAAGAAAGTCCTACGCAGACGACCCCCCACCCAGGAGACAGTCCCAGAAATTCCCACGCAGACGACCCCCAGTCCCAGAAAGTCCGACGCAGACGACCCCCAGTCCCAGAAAGTCTCACGCAGACGACCCCCCACTCAGGAGACAGTCCAAGAAAGTCCTACGCAGACGACCCCCCACCCAGGAGACAGTCACAGAAAGTCCCACGCAGACGACCCCCAGTCCCAGAAAGTCCCACTCACACGACCCCCAGTCCGAGAAAGTCCCACACAGACGACCCCCCACCCAGGAGTCAGTCCCAGGAAGTCCCACGCAGACGACCCCCAGTCCCAGAATGTCCGACTCAGACGACCCCAGTCCCAGAAAGTCCCACACAGACAACCCCCCACCCAGGAGTCAGTCCCAGAAAGTCCCACGCAGACGACACCCAGTCCCTGAAATTCCCACGCAGACGACCCCTCACCCTGGAGACAGTACCAGAAAGTCCCACAAAGACGACCCCCCAGACAGGAGAGAATCCAAGAAAGTCCCACGCAGACGACCCCCAGTCCCAGAAAGTCCCACGCAGACGGCCCCCACACAGGAGACAGTCCAAGTAAGTCCCCCGGAGACGACCCCCCAGCCTGGAGACAGTACCACAAAGCCCCACGCTGACGACCCCCCAGACAGGAGGCAGTCCCAGAACGTCCCACGCAGACGAACCCCCCACCCAGGAGACAGTCCAAGAATGTCCTACGCAGACGACCCCCCCACCCAGGAGACAATCCCAGAAAGTCCCACGCAGACGACCCCCAGTCCCAGAAAGTCCCACTCAGACGACCCCCAGTCCCCGAAAGTCCCACACAGACGACCCCCCACCCAGGAGACAGTCCCAGAAAGTCCCACGCAGAAGGCCCCCTGTCCCAGAAATTCCCACGCAGACGACCCGCCACCCTGGAGGTAGTACCAGAAAGTCCCACGCAGACGACCCCCCACCCTGGAGACAGTACCAGAAAGTCCCACGCAGACGACCCCCAGTCCCAGAAAGTCCCACGCAGAAGACCCCCCAGACAGGAGACAGTCCCAGACAGTCCCACGCAGACGACCCGCAGTCCCAGAAAGTCCCACATAGACGAACCCCCACCCAGGAGTCAGTCCCCGAAAGTCCCACGCAGACGACCCCCTGTCCCAAAAATTCCCACGCAGACGACCCCCCACCCAGTAGACAGTCCCAGAGAGTCCCACGCAGACGATCCCCCTCCCAGGAGACAGTCCCAGAAAGTCCCACGCAGACGACCCGCAGTCCAAGAAAGTCCCACGCAGACGACCCCCAGTCCCAGAAAGTCCCACGCAGACGACCCCCAGTCCAAGAAAGTCCCACGCAGACGACCCCCAGTCCCAGAAAATCCCAGGCAGATGACCCCCAGTCCCAGAATGTCCCACGCAGACGACCCACCACCTAGAATACATTCCCAGAAAGACCTACGAAGACGACCCCCAGACTCAGTAAGTCCCAGGCAGACGACCCCCCAGACAGGAGAAGTCCCACGCAAACGACCCCAGTCCCAGAATGTCCCACACAGACAAACCCCCACCCAGGAGTCAGTCCCAGAAAGTCCCACCAGGACGACACCCAGTCCCTGAAATTCCCACGCAGACGACCCCTCACCCTGGAGACAGTACCAGAAAGTCCCACAAAGACGACCCCCCAGACAGGAGAGAGTCCAAGAAAGTCCCACGCAGACGACCCCCAGTCCCAGAAAGTCCCACGCAGACGGCCCCCACACAGGAGACAGTCCAAGAAAGTCCCACGCAGACGACCCCCCACCAGGGAGACAGTCCAAGAAAGGCCTACGCAGACGACCCCCCCACCCAGGAGACAGGCCCAGAAAGTCCCACGCAGAAGACCCCCTGTCCCAGAAATTCCCACGCAGACGACCCGCCACCCTGGAGACAGTACCAGAAAGTCCCACGCAGACGACACCCCAGACAGGAGACAGTCCAAGAAAGTCCGACGCAGACGACCCCCAGTCCCAGAAAGTCCCACGCAGACGACCCCCCACCCAGGAGACAGTCCAAGAAAGTCCTACGCAGACGACCCCCCCACCCAGGAGACAGTCCCAGAAAGTCCCACGCAGACGACCCCCATTCCCAGAAAGTCCCACGCAGACGACCCCCACCCAGGAGACAGTCCCAGAAAGTCCGACGCAGACGACCCCCCATCCAGGAGACAGTCCCAGAAAGACCCACGGAGACGACCCCCAGTCCCAGAAAGTTCCACGCAGACGACCCCCAGTCCCAGAAAGTCCCACGCAGATGACCCCCAGTCCCACAAAGTCCCACGCAGAGGACCCCCCACCCAGCAGACACTTCCCAGAAAGTCCCACGCAGACGACACCGAGTCCCAGAAAGTCCCTAGTAGACGACCCCTGTCCCAGAAATTCCCACGCAGACGACCCCCCACCCAGGAGACAGTCCCAGAAAGTCCCACGCAGACGACACCCAGTCCAAGAAAGTCCCACGCAGACGACCCCCCACCCTGGAGAAAGTACCAGAAAGTCCCCCGGAGACGACCACCCAGCCTGGAGACAGTACCACAAAGCCCCACGCTGACGACCCCCCAGACAGGAGGCAGTCCCAGAACGTCCCACGCAGACGACCCCCCACCCAGGAGACAGTCCAAGAAAGTCCTACGCAGACGACCCCCCCACCCAGGAGACAATCCCAGAAAGTCCCACGCAGACGACCCCCAGTCCCAGAAAGTCCCACTCAGACGACCCCCAGTCCCCGAAAGTCCCACACAGACGACCCCCCACCCAGGAGACAGTCCCAGAAAGTCCCACGCAGAAGGCCCCCTGTCCCAGAAATTCCCACGCAGACGACCCGCCACCCTGGAGGTAGTACCAGAAAGTCCCACGCAGACGACCCCCCACCCTGGAGACAGTACCAGAAAGTCCCACGCAGACGACCCCCAGTCCCAGAAAGTCCCACGCAGAAGACCCCCCAGACAGGAGACAGTCCCAGACAGTCCCACGCAGACGACCCGCAGTCCCAGAAAGTCCATCATAGACGACCCCCCACCCAGGAGTCAGTCCCCGAAAGTCCCACGCAGACGACCCCCTGTCCCAGAAATTCCCACGCAGACGACCCCCCACCCAGTAGACAGTCCCAGAGAGTCCCACGCAGACGATCCCCCTCCCAGGAGACAGTCCCAGAAAGTCCCACGCAGACGACCCCCAGTCCAAGAAAGTCCCACGCAGACGACCCCCAGTCCCAGAAAGTCCCACGCAGACGACCCCCAGTCCAAGAAAGTCCCACGCAGACGACCCCCAGTCCCAGAAAATCCCAGGCAGATGACCCCCAGTCCCAGAATGTCCCACGCAGACGACCCACCACCTAGAATACATTCCCAGAAAGACCTACGAAGACGACCCCCAGACTCAGTAAGTCCCAGGCAGACGACCCCCCAGACAGGAGAAGTCCCACGCAAACGACCCCAGTCCCAGAATGTCCCACCCAGACGACCCTCAGTCCCAGAAAGACCCACGCAGACGACCCTCCACCCCGGAGACAGTCCCAGAAAGTCACACGCAGACGACACCCAGTCCCAGAAATCCCAGGCTGACGACCCCCACCCAGGAGACAGTCCCAGAATGTCCCATGCAGACGACCCCCACCCAGGAAACAGTCCCAGAAAGTCCCACGCAGATGACCCCAAGTCCCAGAAAGTCCCAGGCAGATGACCCCCAGTCCCACAAAGTCCCACGCAGACGACCCCCCACCCATCAGACATTTCCCAGAAAGTCCCACGCACATGCCACCCAGTCCCAGAAAGTCCCACGCAGACCACACCCAGTCACAGAAAGTCCCACGCAGACGACACCCAGTCCCAGAAAGTCCCACGCAGACGGCCCCCACCCAGGAGACAGTCACAGAAAGTCCCACGCAGACGACACCCAGCCCAGGAGACAGTCCCAGAAAGTCCCATGCAGACGATCTCCAGTCCCAGAAAGTCCCACGCAGACGACCCCTCACCCAGGAGACAGTTCCCACGCCGACGCCCCGTAATATTGGAGACTGTTCCAGAAAGTCCCACGCAGACGATCCCCCACCCAGGAGACAGTCCCAGAAAGTCCCACGCAGACGACCCCCCATCCAGGAGACAGTCCCAGAAAGACCCACGGAGACGACCCCCAGTCCCACAAAGTCCCCCGCAGAGGACCCCCCACCCAGCAGACACTTCCCAGAAAGTCCCACGCAGACGACACCGAGTCCCAGAAAGTCCCTAGTAGACGACCCCCTGTCCCAGAAATTCCCACGCAGAAGACCCCCCACCCTGGAGACAGTCCCAGAAAGTCCCACGCAGACCACCAGCAGTCACAGAAAGTCCCACGCAGACGACCCCCAGTCCCAGAAAGTCCCACCCAGACGACCCACCGCCTAGAAGACAGTCCCAGAAAGTCCCACGCAGACGACCGACCACCTAGAAGACAGTCCCAGAAATCCCACGCAGACGACCCCCAGTCCCAGAAAGTCCCACGCAGACGACCCCCCACCCAGGAGACTGTACAAGAAAGTCCACGCAGACGACCCCCAGTACAAGAAAGTCCCACGCAGATAACCCACAGTCCCAGAAGTTCCCACGCCGACGACCCCCAATATAGGCGACTGTCCCAGAAAGTCCCACGCAGACGACCACCCACCCAGGAGACAGTCCCAGAAAGTCCCACGCAGACGACCCTCCATCCAGGAGACAGTCCCAGAAAGACCCACGGAGACGACCCCCAGTCCCAGAAAGTTCCACGCAGACGACCCCCAGTCCCAGAAAGTCCCACGCAGATGACCCCCAGTCCCACAAATTCCCACGCAGACGACCCCCCACCCAGCAGACACTTCCCAGAAAGTCCCACGCAGACGACACCGAGTCCCAGAAAGTCCCTAGTAGACGACCCCCTGTCCCAGAAATTCCCACGCAGACGACCCCTCACCCAGGAGACAGTACCAGAAAGTCCCAAACAGACGACCCCCACCCAGGAGACAGTCCCAGAAAGTCCCACGCAGACGACCCCCCACCCAGGAGACTGTCCCAGAAAGTCCCACTCAGACAACCCCAGTCCCAGAATGTCCCACCCAGACGACCCCCAGTCCCAGAAAGACCAACGCAGACGTCCCTCCACCCAGGAGACAGTCACAGAAAGTCCCACGCAGACCACCCCCAGTCACAGAAAGTCCCACGCAGACGACCCCCAGTCCCAGAAAGTCCCACGCAGACGACCCGCCGCCTAGAAGACAGTCCCAGAAAGACCCACGCAGACGACCCCCAGTCCCAGTAAGTCCCAGGCAGACGACCCCCCAGACAGGAGACAGTCCCAGAAAGTACCACGCAGACGACCCCCAGTCCCAGAAAGTCCCACGCAGACGACCCCCCACCCAGGAGACAGTCCAAGAAAGTCCTACGCAGACGACCCCCCACCTAGGAGACAGTCCAAGAAAGTCCCACGCAGACGACCCCCAGTCCCAGAAAGTCCCACGCAGACGACCCCCAGTCCCAGAAAGTCCCACACAGACGACCACCCACCCAGGAGTCAATCCCCGAAAGTCCCACGTAGACGACCCCCTGTCCCAGAAATTCGCACGCAGACGACCCCCCACCCAGGAGACAGTCCCAGAAAGTCCCACGCAGACGACCCCCACCCAGGAGACAGTCCCAGAAAGTCCCACGCAGACGACCCACCACCTAGAAGACAGTCCCAGAAATCCCACGCAGACGACCCCCAGTCCCAGAAAGTCCCACGCAGACGACCCCCCACCCAGCAGACATTTCCCAGGAAGTCCCACGCAGACGACACACATTCCCAGAAAGTCACACGCGGACCACCCCCAGTCCCAGAAAGTCCCACGCAGACGACCCACCACCTAGAAGACAGTCCCAGAAATCCCACGCAGACGACCCCCAGTCCCAGAAAGTCCCACGCAGACGACCCCCCACCCAGGAGACAGTACAAGAAAGTCCTACGCAGACGACCCCCCTACCCAGGAGACAGTCACAGAAAGTCCCACGCAGACGACCCCCAGTCCCATAAATTCCCATGAAGACGAACCAAGTCCCAGAAAGTCCCACGCAGACGACCCCCCACCCAGGAGACAGTCCAAGAAAGTCCTACGCAGACGACCCCCCACCAAGTAGACAGTCCCAGAAAGTCCCACGCAGACGACACCCAGTCCCTGAAAGTCCCACTCAGATGACCCCCAGTCCCAGAAAGTCCCACACAGACGACCCCCCACCCTGGAGTCAGTACCAGAAAGTCCCACGCAGACGACCCCCTGTCCCAGAAAGTCCCACGCAGACGACCCCCCAGACAGGAGACAGTACCAGAAAGTCCCACGCAGACCATCCCCAATCCTAGAAAATCCCTGCCAGACGACCCCCGACCCAGGAGACAGTCCAAGAAAGTCCTACACAGACGACCCCCCACCCAGGAGACAGTCCAAGAAAGTCCCACGCAGACGACAACCAGTCCCAGACAGTCCCACGCAGACGACCCCCAGTCCCAGAAAGTCCCACACAGACGACCCCCCACCCAGGAATCAGTCCCCGAAAGTCCCACGCAGACGACCCCCTGTCCCAGAATTTCCCTCGCAGACGACCCCCCACCCAGTAGACAGTCCCAGAGAGTCCCACGCAGACGATCCCCCTCCCAGGAGACAGTCCCAGAAAGTCCCACGCAGACGACCCCCAGTCCCAGAAAGTCCCACGCAGACGACGCCCAGTCCCAGAAAGTCCCACGCAGACGACCCCCAGTCCAAGAAAGTCCCATGCAGATGACCCCCAGTCCCACAAAGTCCCACGCAGACGACCCCCCACCCAGCAGACATTTCCCAGAAAGTCCCACGCAGACGACACCCAGTCCCAGAAAGTCCCACGCAGACCACCCCCAGTCACATAAAGTCCCACGCAGACGACCCCCAGTCCCAGAATGTCCCACGCAGACGACCCACCACCTAGAAGACATTCCCAGGAAGACCCACGAAGACGACCCCCAGACCCAGTAAGTCCCAGGCAGACGACCCCCCAGATAGGAGACAGTCCCAGAAAGTCCCACGCAGACGACCCCCAGTCCCAGAAAGATCCACGCAGACGACCCCCAGTCCCATAAAGTTCCACGCAGACGACCCCCAGTCCCAGAAAGTCCCACGCAGATGACCCCCAGTCACAGAAAGTCCCACGCAGACGACCCCCAGTCCCAGAAAGTCCCACGCAGACGACCCCCCACCCAGCAGACATTTCCCTGAATGTCCCACGCAGAAGACACCCAGTCCCAGAAAGTCACACGCAGACCACCCCCAGTCACAGAAAGTCCCACGCAGACGAACCCCAGTCCCAGAATGTCCCACGCAGACGACCCACCAAGTAGAAGACAGTCCCACAAATCCCACGCAGACGACCCCCACCCAGGAGACAGTCCCAGAAAGACCCACGCAAACGACCCCCAGTCCCAGAAAGTCCCACGCAGACGACCCCCAAGACAGGAGACAGTCCCAGAAAGTCCCACGCAGACGACCCCCAGACCCAGAAAGTCCCACGCAGACGACCCCCCACCGAGGAGACAGTCCCAGAAAGTCCCACGCAGACGGCCCCCAGTCCCATAAAGTCCAACGCAGACGACGCCCAGTCACAGAAAGTCCCGCGCAGACGACCCCCCACCCAGGAGACAGTCCCAGAAAGTCCCACGCAGACGACCCCCACCCAGGAGACAGTCACAGAAAGTCCCACGCAGATGACCCCCAGTCCCACAAAGTCCCAGGCAGATGACCTCCAGTCCCACAAAGTCCCACGCAGACGACCCCCCACCCAGCAGACATTTCCCAGAAAGTCCCACGCAGAAGACACCCAGTCACAGAAAGTCCCACGCAGACCACCCCCAGTCACAGAAAGTCCCACGCAGACGACCCCCAGTCCCAGAATGTCCCACGCAGACGACCCACCACCTAGAAGACATTCCCAGAAAGAGCCACGAAGACGACCCCCAGACCCAGTATGTCCCAGGCAGACGACCCCCCAGACAGGAGACTGTCCCAGAAAGTCCCACGCAGACGACCCCCAGTCCCAGAAAGTCCCACGCAGACGACCCCCCACCCAGGAGACAGTCCAAGGAAGTCCTACGGAGACGACCCCCCCACCCAGGAGACAGTCCAAGAAAGTCCCACGCAGACAACCCCCAGTCCCAGAAAGTCCCACGCAGACGACCCCCAGTCCCAGAGAGTCCCACACAGACGACCCACCACCCAGGAGTCAGTCCCCGAAAGTCCCACGCAGACGACCCCCCACCCAGGAGACAGTCCCAGAAAGTCCCACGCAGACGAACCCCAGTCCCATAAAGTTCCACGCAGACGACCCCCAGTCCCAGAAAGTCCCACGCAGATGACCCCCAGTCACAGAAAGTCCCACGCAGACGACCCCCAGTCCCAGAAAGTCCCACGCAGACGACCCCCCACCCAGCAGACATTTCCCTGAATGTCCCACGCAGAAGACACCCAGTCCCAGAAAGTCACACGCAGACCACCCCCAGTCACAGAAAGTCCCACGCAGACGAACCCCAGTCCAAGAATGTCCCACGAAGACGACCCACCACCTAGAAGACAGTCCCACAAAGTCCCACGCAGACGACCCCCACCCAGGAGACAGTCCAAGAAAGACCCACGCAGACGACCCCCAGTCCCAGAAAGTCCCACGCAGACAAACCACCAGACAGGAGACAGTTCCAGAAAGTACCACGCAGACGACACCCAGACCCAGAAAGTCCCACGCAGACGACCCCCCACCCAGGAGACAGTACAAGAAAGTCCTACGCAGACGACCCCCCACCCAGGAGACAGTCCAAGAAAGTCCTACGCAGACGACCCCCCACCCAGGAGACAGTCCAAGAAAGTCCCACGCAGACGACAACCAGTCCCAGACAGTCCCACGAAGACGACCCCCAGTCCCAGAAAGTCCCACACAGACGACCCCCTGTCCAAGAAATTCCCACGCAGACGACCCCCCACCCAGTAGACAGTCCCAGAGAGTCCCACGCAGACGATCCCCCTCCCAGGAGACAGTCCCAGAAAGTCCCACGCAGATGACCCCCAGTCACAGAAAGTCCCACGCAGACGACCCCCCACCCAGCAGACATTTCCCAGAATGTCCCACGCAGAAGACACCCAGTCCCAGAAAGTCACACGCACACCACCCCCAGTCACAGAAAGTCCCACGCAGACGAACCCCAGTCCCAGAATGTCCCACGCAGACGACCCACCAAGTAGAAGACAGTCCCACAAATCCCACGCAGACGACCCCCACCCAGGAGACAGTCCCAGAAAGACCCACGCAAACGACCCCCAGTCCCAGAAAGTCCCACGCAGACGACCCCCCAGACAGGAGACTGTCCCAGAAAGTCCCACGCAGACGACCCCGAGACCCAGAAAGTCCCACGCAGACGACCCCCACCCAGGAGACAGTACAAGAAAGTCCTACGCAGACGACCCCCCCACCCAGGAGACAGTCCCAGAAAGTCCCACGCAGACGGCCCCCAGTCCCATAAAGTCCAACGCAGACGACGCCCAGTCCCAGAAAGTCCCGCGCAGACGACCCCCCACCCAGGAGACAGTCCAAGAAAGTCCTACGCAGACGACACCCCCACCCAGGAGACAGTCCCAGAAAGTCCCACGCAGACGACCCCCAATCCCAGCAATCCGAAACAGACGACCCCCACCCAGGAGACAGTCCCAGGAAGTCCCACGCAGACGACCCCAGTCCCAGAAATTCACACGCAGACGACCCCCACCCAGGAGACAGTCCAAGAAAGTCCCACGCAGACGACCCCCACCCAGGAGACAGTCCCAGAAAGTCCCACGCAGACGACACCCAGACCCAGAAAGTCCCACTCAGACGACCCCCCACCCAGGAGACAGTCCCAGAAAGGCCCAAGCACAAGACCCCCATTCCAGAAAGTCCCACGCAGACGACCCCCCACCCAGGAGACAGGCTGCTACAAGCCGAATACGCCTGGCTCTTTTGTGAAACTGCCTTCCAAGCAATCTCAGGCTGCTACAAATCGACATCTCCTGTCTCTTTTGTGACAACTGCCTTACAAGCAATCTCAGGCTGCTGCAAGCCGAATTCTCCTGGCTCTTTTGTGCAAATTCCCTTACAAGCAATCACAGGCTTCTACAAATCGACATCTCCTGTCTCTTTTGTGGCAACTGCCTTACAAGAAATCTCAGGCTGCTTCAAGCCGAATTCTCCTGGGGTTTTGTGACAACTGCCTTAAAAGCAATTTCAGGCTGCCGCCAGGACAGTTCTCCTGACTTTTTGTGCCAATTGACTTAAAAGCAATCCCAGGCGTCTACGTGCCGATTTCTCCTGGCTCTTTTGTGGTAACTGCCTTACAAGCAATCTCAGGCTGCTACAAGCCGAATTCTCCTGGTTCTATTGTGACAACAGCCTTACATGTAATCTCAGGCTGCAGCAATCCCAATTGTCCTAGCTTTTTGTGCCAATTGCCTTAATCGCAATCCCAGGCGGCTACGAGCCGATTGCTCCTGGCTCATTTGTGGCAACTGCCTTACAAGCAATCTCAGGCTGATGCGTGCCGAATTCTCCTGGCTCTTTTGCGCAAATTGCCTTACAAGCAATCCCAGGCGTCTACGAGCCGACTTCTCTTGTCGCTTTTATGAAAACTGCCTTAAAAGCAATCTCAGGCTGCTATAAAACGACATCCCCTGTGTATTTTTTTAAAAATGCCTTACAATCAATCTCAGCCTGCTACAAGCCGAATACGCCTGGCTCTTTTTTGAAACTGCCTTAGAAGCAATCTCAGGCTGCCGCTAGTCCAATTCTCCTGACTGTTTGTGCCAATTGCCTTACATGCAATCCCAGGCTGCTACGAAGCGATTTCTCCTGGCTCATTTGTGGCATCTGCCTTACAAGCATTCTCAGACTGCAGCAATATGAATTCTCCTAGCTTTTTGTGCGAATTGCCTTACAAGCAATCCCAGGCGGCTACGAGCCGATTTCTCCTGGCCCTTTTGTGGCAACTGCCTTACAAGAAATCTCAGGCTGCTACAAGCAGAATTCTCCTGGCGCTTTTGTGACAACTGCCTTACAAGAAATGTCAGGCTGCAACGCGCCGACTTCTTTTGGCTCTTTTGTGAAACTGCCTTACAAGTAATATCAGTCTGCTACAAAACGACATCTCCTGTCTCTTTTGTGAAACTGCCTTACAAGCAATCTCAGGCCGCTACAAGACGAATACGCCTGGCTCTTTTGTGAAACTGCCTTGCAAGCAATCTCAGGCCGCTACAAATCGACATCTTCTGCCTCTTTTTTGACAACTGCCTTACAAGGAATCTCAGGCTGCCGCCAGGACTGTTCTCCTGACTTTTTGTGCCAATTGCCGAAAAAGCAATCCCAGGCGGCTACATGCCGATTTCTCTTGGCTCTTTTGTGGTAACTGCCTTACAAGCAATCTCAGGCTGCTACAAGCCGAATTCTCCTGGTTCTATTGTGACAACTGCCTTACAAGCAATCTCAGGCTGCAGCAATCCCAATACTCCTAGCTTTTTGTGCCAATTGCCTTACAAGCAATCCCAGGCGGCTACGTGCCGATTTCTCCTGGCCCTTTTGTAGCAACTGCCTTACAAGAAATCTCAGGCTGCTACAAGACGAATTCTCCTGGCTCTTTTGTGAAACTGCCTTACAAGCAATCTCAGGCCGCTACAAATCGACATATCCTGGCTCTTTTGTGACAACTACCTTACAAGCAATCTCAAGCTGTCGCTAGTACAATTCTCCTGACTTTTGTGCCAATTGCCTTACAAGCAATCCCAGGCTGCTACGAACCGATTTCTCCTGTTTCATTTGTGGCATCTGCCTTACAAGCATTCTCAGGCTGCAGCAATATGAATTCTCCTGTCTTTTTGTGCGAATTGCCTTACAAGCAATCCCAGGAAGCTACGAGCCGATTTCTCCAGGTCCTTTTGTGGCAACTGCCTTACAAGTAATCTCAGGCTGCTACCAGCCGAATTCTCCTGGCGCTTTTGTGACAATGGCCTTACAAGCAATGTCAGGCATCTACGAGCCGACTTCTCTTGGCTCTTTTGTGAAACTGCCTTACAAGTAATATCTGGCTGCTACAAAACGATATCTCCTGTCTCTTTTGTGAAACTGCCTTACAAGCAATCTCAGGCGGTTACAAGCCGAATACGACTGGCTCTTTTGTGAAACTGCCTTGCAAGCAATCTCAGGCCGCTACAAATCGACATCTTCTGCCTCTTTTTTAACAACTGCCTTACAAGCAATCTCAGGCTGCCGCCAGGACTGTTCTCCTGACTTTTTGTGCCAATTGCCGAAAAAGCAATCCCAGGCGGCTACATGCCGATTTCTCTTGGCTCTTTTGTGGGAACTGCCTTACAAGCAATCTCAGGCTGCTACAAGCCGAATTCTCCTGGTTCTATTGTGACAACTGCCTTACAAGCAATCTCAGGCTGCAGCAAACCCAATACTCCTAGCTTTTTGTGCCAATTGCCTTACAAGCAATCCCAGGCGGCCACGTGCCGATTTCTCCTGGCCCTTTTGTAGCAACTGCCTTACAAGAAATCTCAGGCTGCTACAAGACGAATTCTCCTGGCTCTTTTGTGAAACTGCCTTACAAGCAATCTCAGGCCGCTACAAATCGACATATCCTGGCTCTTTTGTGACAACTACCTTACAAGTAATCTCAAGCTGTCGCTAGTACAATTCTCCTGACTTTTTGTGCCAATTGCCTTACAAGCAATCCCAGGCTGCTACGTACCGATTTCTCCCGTTTCATTTGTTGCATCTGCCTTACAAGCATTCTCAGGCAGCAGCAATATGAATTCTCCTGGCTTTTTGTGCGAATTGCCTTACAAGCAATCCCAGGAAGCTACGAGCCGATTTCTCCAGGCCCTTTTGTGGCAACTGCCTTACAAGTAATCTCAGGCTGCTACCAGCCGAATTCTCCTGGCGCTTTTGTGACAATGGCCTTACAAGCAATGTCAGGCATCTACGAGCCGACTTCTCTTGGCTCTTTTGTGAAACTGCCTTACAAGCAATCTCATTCGGTTACAAGTCGAATACGCCTGGCTCTTTTGTGAAACTGCCTTGCAAGCAAACTCAGGCCGCTACAAATCGACATCTCCTGACTCTTTTGTGACAACTTCATTACAAACAATCTCATGCTGCTGCCAGGACTGTTCTCCTGACTTTTTGTGCCAATTGCCTTAAAAGCAATCCCAGGCGGCTACGTGCGGATTTCTCCTGGCTCATTTGTGGCAACTGCCTTACAAGAAATCTCAGGCTACTACAAGCCGAATTCTCCTGGCTCTTTTGTGCAAATTGCCTTATAAGCAATCCCAGGCATCTACGAGCCGACTTCTCTTGTCTCTTTTGTGAAAACGGTCTTAAAAGCAATCTCAGGTCGCTACAAAACGACATCACCTGTCTCTTTTTTTGAAAAACAGACTTAAAAGCAATCTCAGCCTGCTACAAGCCGATTACGCCTGGCTCTTTTGTGAAACTGCCTTACAAGCAATCTCAGGCCGCTACAAATCGACAAATCCTGGCTCATTTGTGGCAACTGCCATACAAGCAATCTCAGGCTGCTGCAAGCCGAATTCTCCTGGCTGTTTTGTAAAAATTGCCTTACAATCAATCCCAGGCGTCAACGAGCCGACTTCTCTTGACTCTTTTGTAAAAACTGCCTTAAAAGCAATCTCAGGTTGCTACAAAACGACATCTCCTGTGTCTTTTTAAAAAACTGCCTTACAAGCAATCTCAGCCACCTACAAGCCGAATACGCCTGGCTCTTTTGTGAAACTGCCTTACAAGAATCTCAGGCCGCTACAAATAGACATATCCTGGCTCTTTTGTGACAACTGCCTTACATGCAATCTCAGTCTGCCGCTAGTCCAATTCTCCTGACTTTTTGTGCCAATTGCCTTACAAGCAATCCCAGGCTGATATGAACCGATTTCTCCTGGCTCATTTGTGGCATCTGCCTTACAAGCATTCTCAGGCTGCAGCAATATGAATTCTCCTGGCTTTTTGTGCGAATTTCCTTACAAGCAATCCCAGGCGGCTACGAGCCGATTTCTCCTGGCCCTTTTGTGGCTACTGCCTTACAAGAAATCTCAGGCTGATATAAGCCGAATTTTCCTGACGCTTTTGTGACAACTGCCTTACAAGCAATGTCAGGTTTCTACGAGCCGACGTATTTTGGCTCTGTTGTGAAAACTGCCTTACAAGTAATACTTGGATGGTACAAGCCGATTTCTCCTGGCCCTTTTGTGGCAACTGCCTTACAAGAAATCTCAGGCTGCTACAAGCCGAATTCTCTGGCTCTTTTGTGAAAACTACCTTACAAGTAATATCACGCGGCTACAAATCGACATCTCCTGTCTCTATTGTGACAATTGACTTACAAGCAATCTCAGGCTGCCGCCAGGACAGTTCTACTGACTTTTTGTGCCAATTGCCTTAAAAGAAATCCCAGGTGGCTACGTGCCGATTTCTCCTGGCTCTTTTGTTGTAACTGCCTTACAAGCAATCTCAGGTTGCTACAAGCCGAATTCTTCTGGTTCTATTGTGACAACTGCCTTAAAAGCAATCTCAGGCTGCAGCAATCCCAATTCTCCTTGCTTTTTGTGCCAATTGCCTTAGAAGCAATCTCAGGCTGCTACAAGCCGATTTCTCCTGGCTCATTTGTGGCAACTGCCTTACAAGCAATCTCATGCTGCTGCAAGCCGAATTCTCCTGGCTCTTTTGTGCAAATTGCCTTAAACAATCCCAGGCGTCTACGAGCCGACTTCTCTTGTCTGTTTTTTAAAAACTGCCTTAAAAGCAATCTTTCATTGCTACAAAACGACGTCTTTTGTCTCTTTTTTAAAAACTGTCTTAATTTCAATCTCAGCCTGCTACAAGCCGAATACGCCTGGCTCTTTTGGGAAACTGCCTTACAAGCAATCTCAGGCCGCTAAAAATCGACATATCCTGGCTCTTTTGTGAAAACTGCCTTCAAGCAATCTCAGGCTTCTGCTAGTCCAATTCTCCTGATTTTTTGTGCCAATTGCCTTACAAGCAATCCCAGGCTGATATGAACCGATTTCTCTTGGCTCATTTGTGGCATCTGCCTTACAAGCATTCTCAGGCTGCAGCAATATGAATTCTCCTGGCTTTTTGTTCGAATTGCCTTACAAGCCATCCCAGGCAACTACGAGCCGATTTCTGCTGGCTCTTTTGTGGCAAATGCCTTACAAGAAATCTCAGGCTGCTACAAAACGACATCTCCTGTCTCTTTTGTGAAACTGCCTTACAAGCAAACTCAGGCTGCTACAAGCCGAATACGCCTGGCTCTTTTGTGAAACTGCCTTGCAAGCAATCTCAGGCCGGTACAAATCGACATCTCCTGTGACTTTTGTGACAACAGCCTTACAAGCAATCTCAGGCTGCAGCCAGGACAGTTCTCCTGACTTTTTGTGCCAATAGCCTTAAAATCAATCCCATGCAGCTACGTGCCGATTTCTCCTGGCTCTTTTGTGGTAACTGCCTTACAAGCAATCTCAGGTTGCTACAAGCCGAATTCTCCTGGTTCTATTGGGACAACTGCCTTACAAGCAATCTCAGTCTGCAGCAATCCCAATTCTCCTGGCTTTTTGTGCCAATTGCTTTACAAGCAATCCCAGGTTGCTACGAGCCTATTTCTGCTGGCTCATTTGTTGCAACTGCCTTACATCCAATCTCAGGCTGCTGCAAGCCGAATTCTCCTGGCTGTTTTGTAAAAATTGCCTTACAATCAATCCCAGGCGTAAACGAACCGACTTCTCTTGACTCTTTTGTAAAAACTGCCTTAAAGCAATCTCAGGTTGCTACAAAACGACATCTCCGGTGTCTTTTTAAAAAACTGCCTTACAAGCAATCTCAGCCTCCTACAAGTTGAATACGCCTGGCTCTTTTGTGAAACTGCCTTACAAGAATCTCAAGCCGCTACAAATCGACATATCCTGGCTCTTTTGTGACAACTGCCTTACAAGCAATCTCAGTCTGCCGCTAGTCCAATTCTCCTGACTTTTTGTGCCAATTGCCTTACAAGCAATCCCAGGCTGATATGAACCGATTTCTCCTGGCTCATTTGTGGCATCTGCCTTACAAGCATTCTCAGGCTGCAGCAATATGAATTCTCCTGGCTTTTTGTGCGAATTGCCTTACAAGCAATCCCAGGCACCTACGAGCCGATTTCTCCAGGCTCTTTTGTGGCAACTGCCTTATAAGAAATCTCAGGCTGCTACAAGCCGAATTCTCCTGGGGCTTTTGTGACAACTGCCTTACAAGCAATGTCAGGCTGCTACGAGCTGACTTCTCTTGGCTCTTTTGTGAAAACTGCCTGACAAGTAATATCAAGCTGCTACAAGCCGAATTCTCCTGGAGCTTTTTTGACAACTGCCTTACAAACAATGTCAGGCTGCTACGAGCCGATTTCTCTTGACTCTTTTGTGAAAACTGCCTTACAAGTAATATCAGGCTGCTACAAAACGACATCTCCTGTCGCTTTTGTGAAACTGCCTTACAAGCAATCTCAGGCCGCTACAAGCCGAATACGCCTGGTTCTTTTGTGAAATTGCCTTGCAAGCAATATCAGGCTGCTACAAATCATCTCCTTCTCTTTTGTGAAAACTGCCTAACAAGTAATCTCAGTAAGGCTGTTGTCACAAAAAATCCCGGCGTATTCGGCTTGTAGCAGGCTGAGATTGATTGTAAGGCAGTTTTTAAAAAAAGAGACAGGAGATATCGTTTTGTAGGAGTCTGAGATTGCTTTTAAGGCAGTTTTCACAAAAGAGACAAGAGAAGTCGGTTCGTAGACGCCTGGTCTTTCTTTTAAGGCAATTTGTAAGCCAGGAGAATTCGGCTTGCAGCAGCCTGAGATTGTATGTAAGGCAGTTGCCACAAATGAGCTAGGAGAATTCGGAACGTAGCCGCTTGGGATTGCTTGTAAAGCAATTCGCACAAAAAGCCAGGAGAATTCATATTGCTGCAGCCTGAGAATGCTTGTAAGGCAGATACCACAAATGACCCAGAAGAAATCGGTTCGTAGCAGCCGGGGATTGCTTGTAAGGCAATTAGCACAAAAAATCAGGATAATTGGACTAGCGGCAGCCTGAGATTGCTTGTAAAGCAGTTGTCTCCAAAGAGCCAGGATATGTCGATTTGTAGCGGCCTGAGATTGCTTATAAGGCAGTTTCGCAAAAGAGACAGGAGATGTCGTTTTGTAGCAGCCTAATATTACTTGTAAGGCAGTTTCACAAAAGAGCCAAGAGAAGTCGGCTCGTAGCAGCCTCACATTGCTTGTAAGGCAGTTGTCACACATCGCCAGGAGAATTCGGCTTGCAGTTGCCACAAAAGGGCCAAAAGAAATCGGCTCGTAGCCGCCTGGGTTTGCGTGTAAGGCAGTTCCCACAAATGAGCCAGGAGAAATCGGCTCCTAGCAGCCTGGGATTGCTTGTAAGGCATTTGGCATAAAAAGCTAGGAGAATTGGGATTGCTACAGCCTGAGATTGCTTGTAAGGCTGTTGTCACAAAAGAACCAGGAGAATTCGGCTTGTAGCAGCCTGAGATTCCTTGTAAGGCAGTTACCATAAAAGAGCCAGGAGAAATCGGCTCGTAGACGCTTGGGATTGCTTTTAAGTCAATTGGCACAAAAAGTCAGAACTGTCCTGGCGGCAGCCTGAGATTGCTTGTAAGGCAGTTGTCACAAAAGAAACAGGAGATGTCCATTTGTAGCGGCCTGATATTACTTGTAAGGCAGTTTTCACAAAAGGGCCAAGAGAAGTCGGCTCGTAGCAGCCTGACATTGCTTGTAAGGCAGTTGTCACAAAAGCGCCAGTAGTATGCGGCTTGTAGCAGCCTGAGATTTCTTATAAGGCAGTTGCCACAAAAGAGCCAGGAGAAATCGGCTCGTATCCGCCTGGGATTGCTTGTAATGCAATTCGCACAAAAAACCAGGAGAATTCATATTGCTGCAGCCTGAGAATGCTTGTAAGGCAGTTTTCACAAAAGAGCCAGGATATGTCGATTTGTAGCGGCCTGAGATTGCTTGTAAGGCAGTTTCACAAAAGAGCCAGGCGTATTCGGCTTGTAGCAGGCTGAGATTGAAATTAAGGCAGTTTTTAAAAAAGAGACAAAAGACGTCGTTTTGTAGCAATCAAAGATTGCTTTTAAGGCAGTTTTTAAAAAACAGACAAGAGAAGTCGGCTCGTAGACGCCTGGGATTGCTTTAAGGCAATTTGCACAAAAGAGCCAGGAGAATTCGGCTTGCAGCAGCATGAGATTGCTTGTAAGGCAGTTGCCACAAATGAGCCAGGAGAAATCGGCTTGTAGCAGCCTGAGATTGCTTCTAAGGCAGTTATCACAAAAGACCCAGGAGAAATCGGCACGTAACCGCCTGGGATTGCTTTTAAGGCAATTGGCACAAAAAGTCAGGAGAATTGGGCTAGCGGCAGCCTGCTATTGCTTGTAAGGCAGTTGTCACAAAAGAGACAGGAGATGTCGATTTGTAGCGGCCTGATATTACTTGTAAGGCAGTTTTCACAAAAGAACCAAGAGAAGTCGGCTCGTAGCAACCTGACGTTGCTTGTAAGGCAGTTGTCACAAAAGCGCAAGGAGAATTCGGCTTGTAGCAACCTGAGATTACATGTAAGAAAGTTTAACAAAAGTGCCAAGAGAAGTCGGCTCGTAGCAGCCTGACATTGCTTTTAAGGCAGTTGTCACAAAAGCGCAATGAGAATTCGGCTTGTAGCAGCCTGAGATTTCTTGTAACGCAGTTGCCATAAAAGGGCCATGAGACATCGGCTCGTAGCCACCTGGGATTGCTTGTAAGGCAATTCGCACAAAAGCCAGGATAATTCATATTTCTGCAACCTGAGATAGCTTGTAAGGCAGTTGTAAGAAAAGAGCCGCATATGTCGATTTGTAGCGGCCTGAGATTGCTTGAAAGGCAGTTTCACAAAAGAGCCAGGCGTATTCGGCTTGTAGCAGGCTGAGATTGATTGTAAGGCACTTTTAAAAAAAGAGTCAGGAGACTGCGTGGGACTTTCGGGGACTTGGGGTCGTCTGCGTGGGACTTTCTGGGACTGGGGGTCATCTGCGTGGGACTTTCTGGGACTGGGGATAGTCTCCGTGAGACTTTCTGGGACTGTCTCCTATCGTCTGCGTGGGACTTGCTGGGACTGGGGGTCGTCTGCGTGGGACTTTCTGTGACGGTCTCCTGTTTGGGGGGTCGTCTGCGTGGGACTTTCTGGGACGGGGGGACGTCTGCGTGGGACTTTCTGGGACTGTCTCCTGGGTGGGGGTCGTTTGTTTGGGACTTGGTGGGACTGCGGGTCGTCTGCGTGGGACTTTCTGGGACTGGGCGTCGTCTGCGTGGGACTTTCTGGGACTGTCTCCTGGGTAGGGGGTCGTCTGCGTGGGACTTTCTGGGACTGGGGGTCGTCTGCGTGGGTCTTTCTGGGACTGTCTCCCGAGTGGGGGGTCATCTGCATTGGTCTTTCTGGGACTGTTTCCTGGGTGGGGACTCGTCTGCGTGGGAATTTCTTGGACTGGGGCTCGTCTGCGTGGGACTTTCTGGGACTGTCACCTGGGTGGGAGGTCGTCTGCGTGGTAAATCTAGGACTGTCTCCTGGGTGGGGTGTCGTCTGCATGGGACTTTCTGGGCCTGGGGGTCTTCTGCGTGGGTCTTTCTGGGACAGTCTCCTGGGTGCGGTGTCGTATGCGTGGGACTGGGGGTCGTCTGCGTGGTACTTTCTGTGACTGGGGGACGTCTTGTGGGTCTTTCTTGGGACTCTCTCCTGGGTGGGGGGTCATCTGCGTGGGGCTTTCTGGGACTCTTTCCTTGGTGGGGACTCGTCTGCGTGGGACTTTCTGGGACTGGGGTCGTCTGCGTGGGTCTTTCTTGGACAGTCTCCTGGGTGCGGTGTCGTCTGCGTGGGATTTTGTGGGACTGGGAGTCGTCTGCGTGATACTTTCTGGGACTGTCTCCTCGGTGGGGGGTCGTCTGCGTGGGACTTTCTGGGACTGTGGGTCTTCTGCGTGGGACTTTCTGGGACTGCGGGCCGTCTGCGTGGGTCTTTCTGTGACACTCTCCTGGGTCGGGGGTCGTCTGCGTGGGACTTTCTGGGACTGGGGTCGTCTGCGTGGGACTTTCTGGGCCTGGGGGTCGTCTGCGTGGGACTTTCTGGGACAGGGGGTATTCTGCGTGGGACTTTCTGGGTCTGTGTCCTGGGTGGGGGATCGTCTACGTGGGAATTGCTGGGACTGGGGGTCGTCTGCGTGGGACTTTCTGGGACTGGGGGTCATCTGCGTGGGACTTTCTGGGACTGGGGATAGTCTCCGTGGGACTTTCTGTGACGGTCTCCTATCGTCTGCGTGGGACTTGCTGGGACTGGGGGTCGTCTGCGTGGGACTTTCTGCGACTGTCTACTGTTTGGCGGGTCGTCTGCGTGTGGCTTTCTGGGACTAGGGTGTCGTCTGCGTGGGACTTTCTGGGACTGGGGGACGTCTGCGTGGGACTTTCTGCGACTGTCTACTGTTTGGCGGGTCGTCTGCGTGTGGCTTTCTGGGACTAGGGTGTCGTCTGCGTGGGACTTTCTGGGACTGGGGGACGTCTGCGTGGGATTTCTGGGATTGGGGGTCGTCTGCCTTTGACTTTCTGGGACTGTCTCCTGGGTGGGGGTCGTTTGTTTGGGACATGGTGGGACTGGGGGTCGTCGGCGTGGGACTTTCTGGGACTGGGCGTCGTCTGCGTGGGTCTTTCTGGGACTGTGTCCTGGGTGTGGGGTCGTCTGCATGGGACTTTCTGTGACTCGGTGTCGTCTGCGTGGGTCTTTCTTGGAGTCTCTCCTGGGTGGGGGGTCGTCTTCGTGGGACTTTCTGGGACTGTTTCCTGGGTGGGGGTCGTCTGCGTGGGATATTCTGGGACTGGGTGTCGTCTGCGTGGGTCTTTCTGGGACTGTCTCCTGGGTGGGGGTTCGTCTGCCTGGGACTTTTAGGGACTGGGTGTCGTCTGCGTGGGACTTTCTGGGACTGTTTCCAGGGTGGGGGTTGTCTGCGTGGGACGTTCTGTGACTGGGGGGTCGTCTGCGTGGGACTTTCTGGGACTGTCTCCTGGGTGGGTGTTCGTCTGCGTGGGATTTTCTGGGACTGGGGGTCGTCTGCGTGGAACTTGCTGGGACACTCTCCTGTCTGGGGGTCGTCTGCGTGGGAATTTCTTGGACTGGGGCTCGTCTGCGTGGGACTTTCTGGGACTGTCACCTGGGTGGGAGGTCGTCTGCGTGGTAAATCTAGGACTGTCTCCTGGGTGGGGTGTCGTCTGCATGGGACTTTCTGGGCCTGGGGGTCTTCTGCGTGGGTCTTTCTGGGACAGTCTCCTGGGTGCGGTGTCGTATGCGTGGGACTTTGTGGGACTGGGGGTCGTCTGCGTTATACTTTCTGTGACTGGGGGTCGTCTTGTGGGTCTTTCTTGGGACTCTCTCCTGGGTGGGGGGTCATCTGCGTGGTGCTTTCTGGGACTCTTTCCTTGGTGGGGACTCGTCTGCGTGGGACTTTCTGGGACTGGGGTCGTCTGCGTGGGTCTTTCTTGGACAGTCTCCTGGGTGCGGTGTCGTCTGCGTGGGATTTTGTGGGACTGGGAGTCGTCTGCGTGATACTTTCTGGGACTGTCTCCTCGGTGGGGGGTCGTCTGCGTGGGACTTTCTGGGACTGTGGGTCGTCTGCGTGGGACTTTCTGGGACTGGGGGCCGTCTGCGTGGGTCTTTCTGTGACTCTCTCCTGGGTCGGGGGTCGTCTGCGTGGGACTTTCTGGGACTGGGGTCGTCTGCGTGGGACTTTCTGGGCCTGGGGGTCGTCTGCGTGTGACTTTCTGGGACTGGGGGTATTCTGCGTGGGACTTTCTGGGTCTGTGTCCTGGGTGGGGGATCGTCAACGTGGGAATTGCTGGGACTGGGGGTCGTCTGCGTGGGACTTTCTGGGACTGGGGGTCATCTGCGTGGGACTTTCTGGGACTGGGGATAGTCTCCGTGGGACTTTCTGGGACGGTCTCCTATCGTCTGCGTGGGACTTGCTGGGACTGGGGGTCGTCTGCGTGGGACTTTCTGCGACTGTCTCCTGTTTGGCGGGTCGTCTGCGTGTGGCTTTCTGGGACTAGGGTGTCGTCTGCGTGGGACTTTCTGGGACTGGGGGACGTCTGCGTGGGATTTCTGGGATTGGGGGTCGTCTGCGTGGGACTTTCTGGGACTGTCTCTTGGGTGGGGAGTCGTCTGTTTGGAAATTTCTTGGACTGTCACCTGGGTGGGGCTCGGCTTCGTGGGACTTTCTGGGATTGGGGGTCTTCTGTGTGGGACTTTCTTGGACTGGGGGTCGTCTGCGTGTGACTTTCTGGGACTGTCTCCTGGGTGGGGGGTCGTCTGTTTGGGACCTTCTGGGACTGTCTCCTGGATGGGGGGTCGTCTGCGTGGGACTTTCTGGGACACTCTCCTGGTTTGGGGGTCTTCTGCGTGGGACTTTCTGGGACTGTCTCCTGGGTGGGGGTCGTCTGTTTGGGACTTTCTGGGACTGTCTCCTCGGTGGGGTGTCGTCTGCGTGGGAATTTCTGGGACAGGGGGTCGTCTGCGTGGGACTTTCTGGGACTGACTCCTGGATGGGGGGTCGTCTGCGTGGGACTTTCTGGGACTGGGGGTCGTCTGCGTGGGACTTTCTGGGACTGTCTCCTGGGTGGGGGGTCATCTGCGTAGGACTTTCTTGTACTGTTTCCTGGGTGAGGGGTCGTCTGCGTGGGACTTTCTGCGACTGTCTCCTGTCTGGGGGTTCGTCTACGTGGGACTTTCTGGGACTGGGGATCGTCTGCGTGGGTCTTTCTGGGACTGTCTCCTGGATGTGGGTCGTCTGCGTGGGACTTTGTGGGACTGTCTTCTAGGTGGTGGGACGTCTGCGTGGGACTTTCTGGGACTGGGGTCGTCTGCGTGGGACTTTCTGGGACTGTCTCCTGGGTGGGGGTCGTCTGCGTTGGTTTTTCTGGGACTGGGGGTAGTCTGCGTGGGACTTTCTGGGACTGGGGTCGTCTGCGTGGGACTTTCTGGGACAGTCTCCTGGGTATGGGGTCGTCTGCGTGGGACTTTCTGGGACTGTCTCCTGTGTAAGGGGTCGTCTGCGTGGGAATTTCTGGGACAGGGGGTCGTCTACTAGGGACTTTCTGGGACTGACTCCTGGGTGGGGGGGTCGTCTGCGTGTGACTTTCTGGGACTTGGGGTCGTCTGCGTGGGACTTGCAGGGACTGGGGGTCGTCTGCGTGGTACTTTCTGGGACTGTCTCCTGGGTGGGGGTTCATCTACGTGGGACTTTCTGGGACTAGGGGTCGTCTGCGTGGGACTTTCTAAGATTTGGGGTCGTCTGCGTGGGACTTTCTGGGACTGTCTTTTAGGTGGGGGGTCGTATGTTTGGGACTTTCTTGGACTGTCTCCTGGGTAGGGGTCGTCTGCGTGGGACTTTCTGGAACTGTGGGTCGTCTGCGTGGGACTTCCTGTGATTGGGGGTCGTTTGTGTGGGACTTTCTTGGACTGGGGGTCGTCTGCGTGGGACTTTCTGGGACTGTCTCCTGGGTGGGGAGTCGTCTGTTTGGGACGTTCTGGGACTGTCTCCTGGTTGGGGAGTCGACTGTTTGGACTTTCTGCGACTGTCTCCTGGGTGGGGGTCGTTTGTTTGGGACATGGTGGGACTGGGGGTCGTCGGCGTGGGACTTTCTGGGACTGGGCGTCGTCTGCGTGGGTCTTTCTGGGACTGTGTCCTGGGTGTGGGGTCGTCTGCGTGGGTCTTTCTTGGAGTCTCTCCTGGGTGGGGGGTCGTCTTCGTGGGACTTTCTGGGACTGTTTCCTGGGTGGGGGTCGTCTGCGTGGGATATTCTGGGACTGGGGTTCGTCTGCGTGGGATTTCTGGGACTGTCTCCTGGATGCGGTGTCGTCTGCGTGGGACATTCTGGGACTGTTTCCTGGGTGGGGAGTCGTCTGCGTGGGACTTTCTGGGACTGGGGGTCGTCTGCGAGGGACTTTCTGGGAATGTCTCCTTGGTGGGGGGTCGTCTGCGTGAGACTTTCTGGGACTGTCTCCTGGGTGGGGATCGTCTGCATGGGACTTCCTGGGACTGGGGGTCGTCTGCGTGGGACTTTCTGGTACTGTCTCCTGGGTGGGGGGTCGTCTGCGTGGGACATTCTGGGACTGTCTCCTGGGTGGGGGCTCGTCTACGTGGGACTTTCTGGGACTGTCTCCTGGGTGTGTGTTCTTCTGCGTGGGATTTCTGTGACTGGATGTCGTCTGCGTGGGTCTTGCTGGGACTGTCTCCTGTCTGGGGGTCGTCTGCGCGGGACTTTCTTGGACTGGGGGTCGTCTGCGTGGGACTGCTTCCTGGGTGGGTGGTCGTCTGCGTGGGATATCTGGGACTATCTCCTGGGTGGGGGGTCGTCTGCATGGGACTTTCTGTGACTGGGTGTCGTCTGCGTGGGTCTTTCTTGGACTCTCTCCTGGGTGGGGGGGTCGTCTTTGTGTGACTTTCTGGGACTGTCTCCTTGGTGGGGAGTCATCTGCGTGGGACTTTCTGGGACTGGGTGTCGTCTGCGTGGGTCTTTCTGGGACTGTCTCCTGGGTGGGGGTCGTCTGCGTGGGACTTGCTGGGACACTCTCCTGTCTGGGGGTCGTCTGCGTGGGACTTACTGGGACTGTCACCTGGGTGGGAGGTCGTCTGCGTGGTAAATCTAGGACTGTCTCCTGGGTGGGGTGTCGTCTGCATGGGACTTTCTGTGACTGGGGGTCGTTTTGTGGGTCTTTCTTGGGACTCTCTCCTGGGTGGGAGGTTAGCTGCGTGGGGCTTTCTGGGACTCTTTCCTTGGTGGGGGCTAGTCTGCGTGGGACTTTCTGGGACTGGGGTCGTCTGCGTGGGTCTTTCTTGGACAGTCTCCTGGGTGCGGTGTCGTCTGCGTGGGATTTTGTGGGACTGGGGGTCGTCTGCGTGGGACTTTCTGGGACTGGCGGTCGTCTGCGTGGGACTTTCTGGGACTGTCTCCTCGGTGGGGGGTCGTCTGCGTGGGTCTTCCTTGGACTATCTCCTGGGTGGGGGGGTCGTCTTCGTGTGACTTTCTGGGACTGTCTCCTTGGTGGGGAGTCGTCTGCGTGGGACTTTCTGGGACTGGGTGTCGTCTGCGTGGGTCTTTCTGGGACTGTCTCCTGGGTGGGGGTTCGTCTGCCTGGGACTTTTAGGGACTGGGTGTCGTCTGCGTGTGACTTTCTGGGACTGTTTCCTGGGTGGGGGTTGTCTGCGTGGGACGTTCTGTGACTGGGGGGTCGTCTGCGTGGGACTTTCTGGGACTGTCTCCTGGGTGGGTGTTCGTCTGCGTGGGATTTTCTGGGACTGGGGGTCGTCTGCGTGGGACTTGCTGGGACATTCTCCTGTCTGGGGGTCGTCTGCGTGGGAATTTCTTGGACTGGGGCTCGTCTGCCTGGGACTTTCTGGGACTGTCACCTGGGTGGGAGGTCGTCTGCGTGGTAAATCTAGGACTGTCTCCTGGGTGGGGTGTCGTCTGCATGGGACTTTCTGGGCCTGGGGGTCTTCTGCGTGGGTCTTTCTGGGACAGTCTCCTGGGTGCGGTGTCGTATGCGTGGGACTTTGTGGGACTGGGGGTCGTCTGCGTGGTACTTTCTGTGACTGGGGGTCGTCTTGTGGGTCTTTCTTGGGACTCTCTCCTGGGTGGGGGGTCATCAGCGTGGGGCTTTCTGGGACTCTTTCCTTGGTGGGGACTCGTCTGCGTGGGACTTTCTGGGACTGGGGTCGTCTGCGTGGGTCTTTCTTGGACAGTCTCCTGGGTGCGGTGTCGTCTGCGTGGGATTTTGTGGGACTGGGAGTCGTCTGCGTGGGACTTTCTGGGACTGTCTCCTCGGTGGGGGGTCTCTCTGCGTGGGACTTTCTGGGACTGTGGGTCGTCTGCGTGGGACATTCTGGGACTGGGGGCCGTCTGCGTGGGTCTTTCTGTGACTCTCTCCTGGGTCGGGGGTCATCTGCGTGGGACTTTCTTGGACTGGGGTCGTCTGCGTGGGACTTTCTGGGCCTGGGGGTCGTCTGCGTGGGACTTTCTGGGACTGGGGGTATTCTGCGTGGGACTTTCTGGGTCTGTGTCCTGGGTGGGGGGGTCGTCTACGTGGGAATTGCTGGGACTGGGGGTCGTCTGCGTGGGACTTTCTGGGACTGTCTCTTGTTTGGCGGGTCGTCTGCGTGTGGCTTTCTGGGACTAGGGTGTCGTCTGCGTGGGACTTTCTGTGACTGGGGGACGTCTGCGTGGGATTTCTGGGATTGGGGGTCGTTTGCCTTGGACTTTCTGGGACTGTCTCCTGGGTGGGGGTCGTTTGTTTGGGACATGGTGGGACTGGGGGTCGTCGGCGTGGGACTTTCTGGGACTGTGTCCTGGGTGGGGATCGTCTGCATGGGACTTTCTGTGACTCGGTGTCGTCTGCGTGGGTCTTTCTTGGAGTCTCTCCTGGGTGGGGGTCGTCTGCGTGGGTTATTCTGGGACTGGGGTTTGTCTGCGTGTGATTTCTGGTACTGTCTCCTGGATGGGGGGGTCGTCTGCGTGGGACATTCTGGGACTGTTTCCTGGGTGGGGACTCGTCTGCGTGAGACTTTCTGGGACTGTCTCCTGGGTGGGGATCGTCTGCATGGGACTTCCTGGGACTGGGGGTCGTCTGCGTGCGACTTTCTGGGACTGGGGGTCGTCTGCGAGGGACTTTCTGGGACTGTCTCCTGGGTGGGGGGTTGTCTGCGTGGGACTTTCTGGGACTGTCTCCTGGGTGTGTGTTCTTCTGCGTGGGACTTTCTGTGACTGGATGTCGTCTGCGTGGGTCTTGCTGGGACTGTCTCCTGTCTGGGGGTCGTCTGCGTGGGACTTTCTGGGACTGGGCGTCGTCTGCGTGGGACTTTCTGGGACTGGGGGTGGTCTGCGTGGGTCTTTCTGGGACTCTCTCCCGGGTGGGGGGGGTCATATGCGTGGGTCTTTCTAGGACTGTTTCCTGGGCGGGGACTCGTCTGCGTGGGACTTTCTGGGACTGGGGGTCGTCTGCGAGGGACTTTCTGGGACTGTCTCCTTGGTGGGGGTCGTTTGTTTGGGACATGGTGGGACTGGGGGTCGTCGGCGTGGGACTTTCTGGGACTGGGTGTCGTCTGCGTGGGTCTTTCTGGGACTGTCTCCCGGGTGGGGGTTCGTCTGCCTGGGACTTTTAGGGACTGGGTGTCGTCTGCGTGGGACTTTCTGGGACTGTTTCCTGGGTGGTGGTTGTCCTCGTGGGACGTTCTGTGACTGGGGGTCGTCTGCGTGGGACTTTCTGGGACTGTCTCCTGTGTGGGGGGTCTTCTGCGTGGGACTTTCTGGGACTGTCTCCTGGGTGGGTGTTCGTCTGCGTGGGATTTTCTGGAACTGGGGGTCGTCTGCGTGGGACTTGCTGGGACACTCTCCTGTCTGGGGGTCGTCTGCGTGGGAATTTCTTGGACTGGGGCTCGTCTGCGTGGGACTTTCTGGGACTGTCACCTGTGTGGGAGGTCGTCGGCGTGGTAAATCTAGGACTGTCTCCTGGGGGGGGTTGTCGTCTGCATGGGACTTTCTGGGCCTAGGGGTCTTCTGCGTGGGTCTTTCTGGGACAGTCTCCTGGATGCGGTGTCGTCTGCGTGGGAATTTGTGGGACTGGGGGTCGTCTGCGTGATATTTTCTGTGACTGGGGGTCGTCTTGTGGGTCTTTCTGGGACTCTCTCCTGGGTGGGGGGTCATCTCCGTGGGGCTTTCTGGGACTCTTTCCTTGGTGGGGACTCGTCTGCGTGGGACATTCTGGGACTGGGGTCGTCTGCGTGGGGCTTTCTTGGACAGTCTCCTGGGTGCGGTGTCGTCTGCGTGGGATTTTGTGGGACTGGGGGTCGTCTGCGTGGGACTTTCTGGGACTGGGGGTCGTCTGCGTGGGACTTTCTGGGACTGTCTCCTCGGTGGGGGGTCGTCTGCGTGGGACTTTCTGGGACTGTGGGTCGTCTTCGTGCGACTTTCTGGGACTGGGGGCCGTCTGCGTGGGTCTTTCTGGGACTCTCTCCAGGGTCGGGGGTCGTCTGCGTAGGACTTTCTGGGACTGGGGGTCGTCTGCGTGGGTCTTTCTGGGACTGTCTCCTGGGTGGGGGTTCGTCTGCGTGGGACTATCTGGGACTGTCTCCCTGATGGGGTGTCGTCTGCGTGGGACTTTCTGGGACTGGGGTCGTCTGCGTCGTACTTTCTGGGACTGGGGGTAGTCTGCGTGGGACTTTCTGGGTCTGTGTCCTTGGTGGGGGGGTCGTCTACGTGGGAATTGCTGGGACTGGGGGTCGTCTGCGTGGGACTTTCTGAGACTGGGGGTCATCTGCGTGGGACTTTCTTGGACTGGGGGTCGTCTCCGTGGGACTTTCTGGGACTGTCTCCTGTTTGGGGGGTCGTTTGCGTGTGGCTTTCTGGGACTAGGGTGGCGTCAGCGTCGGACTTTCTGGGACTGGGGGACGTCTGCGTGGGACTTTCTGGGACTGGGGGTCGTCTCCGTGGGACTTTCTGGGAGTGTCTCCTGGGTGGGGTCGTTTGTTTGGGACATGGTGGGACTGGGGGTCGTCGGCGTGGGACTTTCTGGGACTGGGCGTCCTCTGCGTGGGACTTTCTGGGACTGTGTCCTTGTTGGGGGGTCGTCTGCATGGGACTTTCGGTGACTCGGTGTCGTCTGCGTGGGTCTTTCTTGGAGTCTCTCCTGGATGGGGGGTCGTCTGCATGGGACTTTCTGGGACTGTCTCCTGGCCTGGGTGTCGTCTGCGTGGGACTTTCTGTGACTGTCTCCTGGGTGGGGTCCGTCTGCGTGGGACTTTCTGGGACTGGGTGTCGTCTGCGTCGGACGTTCTGGGACTGTCTCCTGGGTGGTGGGTCGTCTGCGTGGGACTTTCTGGGACTGGGGGCCGTCTGCGTGGGACTTTCTAGGACTGTCTGCTGTCTGGTGGGTCGACTGCGTGGGACTTTCTGGGACTGTCTCCTGGGTGAGGGGTCGTCTGCGTGGGACTTTCTGGGACTGGAGGTCTTCTGCGTGGGACTTTCTGTGACTGGGGGTCGTCTGCGTGGGACTTTCTGGGACTGGGGGTCGTCTGCGTGGGACTTTCTGGGTGTGTCTCCTGGGTGGGGGGTCGTCTGCGTAGGACTTTCTTGTACTGTCTCCTGGGTGGGGGGTCGTCTGCGTGGGACTTTCTGGGACTGGGGATCGTCTGCGTGGGACTTTCTGGGACTGTTTCCTGTCTGGGGGGTCGTCTCCGTGGGACTTTCTGGGACTGGGGTTTTTCTGCGTGGGTCTTTCTGGGACTGTCTCCTCGGTGGGAGTCGTCGTCCTGGGACTTTGTGGGACTGTCTTCTAGGTGGTGGGTCGACTGCCTGGGACTTTCTGGGACTGTCGCCTGGGTGGGGGGTCGTCTGCGTGTGACTTTCTGGGACTGGGGGTTGTCTGCGTGGGACTTTCTGGGACTGGGGGTCGTCTGCGTGGGACTTTCTTGGACTGTCTCCTGGGTGGGGGGTCGTCTACGTGGGACTTTCTGGGACTGGGTCTCGTCTGCGTGGGACTTCCTGGGACTGTCTCCTGTCTGGTGGGTCGTCTGCGTGGGACTTTCTGGGACTGGAGCTCGTCTGCATGGGACTTTCTGTGACTGCCTCCTGGGTGGGGGGATCGTCTGCGTGGGACTTCCTGGGACTGGGGGTCATCTGCGTGGGACTTCCTGGGACTGGGGTCGTCTGCGTGGGACATTCTGGGACTGGGGGTCATCTGCGTGGGACTTTCTGGGACTGGGGGTCGTCTGCGTGGGAATTTCTGGGACTGTCTCCTGTCTGGGGGGTCGACTGCGTGGGACTTTCTGGGACTGGGGGTCGTCTGCGTGGGTCTTTCTGGGACTGTCTCCTGGGTGGGGGTCGTCTGCGTGGGACTTTGTGGGACTGTCTTCTAGGTGGTGTGTCGTCTGCGTGGGACTTTCTGGCACTGTCGCTTGGGTGGGGGATCGTCTGCGTGGGACTTTCTGGGATTGGGGGTCGTCTGCGTGGGACCTTCTGGGACTGGGGGTCGTCTGCGTGGGACATTCTGTGACTGGGGGTCATCTGCGTGGGACTTTCTGGGACTGGTGGTCGTCTGCGTGGGACTTTCTTGGACTGTCTCCTGGGTGGGGGGTCGTCTGCGTGGGACTTTCTGGGACTGGGGGTCGTCTGCGTGGGACTTTCTTGGACTGTCTCCTGGGTGGGGGGTCGTCTACGTGGGACTTTCTGGGACTGGGGCAAGTCTGCGTGGGACTTCCTGGGACTGTCTCCTGTCTGGTGGGTCGTCTGCGTGGGACTTTCTGTGACTGTCTGCTGGGTGGGGGGGTCGTCTGCGTGGGACTTTCTGGGACTGGAGGACGTCTGCATGGGACTTTCTGGGACTGTCTCCTGGGTGGGGGGATCGTCTGCGTGGGACTTCCTGGGACTGGGGGTCGTCTGCGTGGGACTTTCTGGGACTGGGGGTCCTCTGCGTGGGACTTTCTGGGTCTGTCTTTTGGGTGGGGGTCGTCTGCTTGGGACTTTCTGGGTCTGTCTCCTGGGTGGGGGTCGTCTGCTTGGGACTTTCTGGGACTGGGTGTCGTCTGCGTGGGACTTTCTGGGACTGGGTGTCGTCTGCGTCGGACATTCTGGGACTGTGTCCTGGGTGGGGGTCGTTTGCGTGGGACTTTTTGGGCCTGGGGGTCGTCTTCGTGGGACTTTCTGGTACTGTCTCCAGGGTGGCGGGTCTTCTGCGTGGGACTTTCTGGGACTGGGTGTCGTCTGCGTCGGACATTCTGGGACTGTCTCCTGGGTGGGGGTCGTTTGCGTGGGACTTTTTGGGCAAGGGGGTCGTCTTCGTGGGACTTTCTGGTACTGTCTCCAGGGTGGGGGTTCGTCTGCGTGGGAATTTCTGGGACAGGGGGTCGTCTGCGTTGGACTTTCTGGGACTGACTCCTGGGTGGGGGGTCTTCTGTGTGGGACTTTCTGGGACTGGGGGTCGTCTGAGTGGGACATTCTGGGACTGGGGGTCGTCTGCGTGGGACTTTCGGTGACTGTCTCCTGGGAGGGGGGGGTCGTCTGCGTAGGACTTTCTGGTACTGTCTCCAGGGTGGGGGTTCGTCTGCGTGGGAATTTCTGGGACAGGGGGTCGTCTGCGTTGGACTTTCTGGGACTGTCTCCTGAGTGGGGGGTCGTCTGCGTGAGACTTTCTGGGATTGGGGGTCGTCTGCGTCGGACTTTCTGGGACTCGGTGTCGTCTGCGTGGGAATTTCTGGGACTGTCTCCTGGGTGGGGGGTCGTCTGTGTAGGACATTCCTGTACTGTCTCCTGGGTGGGGGGTCGTCTGCGTGTGACTTTCTGGGACTGTCTCCTTTCTGGGGGTCGTCTGCGTGGGACTTTCTGGGACAGGGGGTCTTCTGCGTGGGACTTTCTGGGACTGTCTCCTGGGTGGGGGGTCGTCTGAGTGGGACTTTGTGGGTCTGGGTATCGACTGCGTGGGACTTTCTGGGACTGTCTCCTGGGTGGGGGGTCGTCTGCGTAGGACTTTCGTGGACTGTCTCTTGGGTGGGGGGTCTTCTGCGTGGGACTTTCTGGGACTGGGGGTGGTCTGCGTGGGACTTTCTGGGACTGGGTTTCGTCTGCGTGGGACTTTCTGGGAAATGTCTGCTGGGTGGGGGGTCGTCTGCGTGGGACTTTGTTGGACTGGGGGTCGTCTGTGTGGGACTTTCTGGGACAGGGGGTCGTCTGCGTGGGACTTTCTGGGACTGTCACCTGTCTGTTGGGACGTCTGCGTGGGACTTTCTGGGACTGTCTCCTGGGTGAGGGGTCGTCTGCGTGGGACTTTCTGGGACTGGATGTCGTCTGCATGGGACTTTCTGGGACTCTCTCCTGGGCTGGGTGTCGTCTGCGTTGGACTTTCTGGGAATGGGGGTCGCATGCGTGGGACTTTCTGGGTCTGTCTCCTGGGTGGGGGGGTCGTCTGCGTAGGACTTTCTGTGACTGTCTCCTGGGTGGGGGGTCGTCTGCGTGGGACTTTCTGGGACTGGAGGACGTCTGCATGGGACTTTCTGGGACTGTCTCCTGGGTGGGGGGATCGTCTGCGTGGGACTTCCTGGGACTGGGGGTCGTCTGCGTGGGACTTTCTGGGACTGGGGGTCGTCTGCGTGGGACTTTCTGGGTCTGTCTCCTGGGTGGGGGTCGTCTGCTTGGGACTTTCTGGGTCTGTCTCCTGGGTGGGGGTCGTCTGCTTGGGACTTTCTGGGACTGGGTGTCGTCTGCGTGGGACTTTCTGGGACTGGGTGTCGTCTGCGTCGGACATTCTGGGACTGTCTCCTGGGTGGGGGTCGTTTGCGTGGGACTTTTTGGGCCTGGGGGTCGTCTTCGTGGGACTTTCTGGTACTGTCTCCAGGGTGGCGGGTCTTCTGCGTGGGACTTTCTGGGAATGGGTGTCGTCTGCGTCGGACATTCTGGGACTGTCTCCTGGGTGGGGGTCGTTTGCGTGGGACTTTTTGGGCCTGGGGGTCGTCTTCGTGGGACTTTCTGGTACTGTCTCCAGGGTGGGGGTTCGTCTGCGTGGGAATTTCTGGGACAGGGGGTCGTCTGCGTTGGACTTTCTGGGACTGACTCCTGGGTGGGGGGTCGTCTGTGTGGGACTTTCTGGGACTGGGGGTCGTCTGAGTGGGACTTTCTGGGACTGGGGGTCGTCTGCGTGGGACTTTCGGTGACTGTCTCCTGAGTGGGGGGTCGTCTGCGTGAGACTTTCTGGGATTGGGGGTCGTCTGCGTCGGACTTTCTGGGACTCGGGGTCGTCTGCGTGGGAATTTCTGGGACTGTCTCCTGGGTGGGGGGTCGTCTGTTTAGGACATTCTTGTACTGTCTCCTGGGTGGGGGGTCGTCTGCGTGTGACTTTGTTGTACTGGGGTCGTCTGCGTGGGACTTTCTGGGACTGGAGTTCGTCTGCATGGTATTTCTGGGACTGTCTCCTTGGCTGGGTGTCGTCTGCGTTGGACTTTCTGGGACTGTCTCCTGGGTGGGGGGTCCTCTGCGTGGGACTTTCTGGGAATGGGGGTCGCATGCGTGGGACTTTCTGGGTCTGTCTCCTGGGTGGGGGGGTCGTCTGCGTAGGACTTTCTGGGACAGGGGGTCGTCTGCGTGGGACTTTCTGGGACTGTCTCCTGTCTGGTGGGACGTCTGCGTGGGACTTTCTGGGACTGTCTCCTGGGTGAGGGGTCGTCTGCGTGGGACTTTCTGGGACTGGATGTCGTCTGCATGGGACTTTCTGGGACTCTCTCCTGGGCTGGGTGTCGTCTGCGTTGGACTTTCTGGGAATGGGGGTCGCATGCGTGGGACTTTCTGGGTCTGTCTCCTGGGTGGGGGGGTCGTCTGCGTAGGACTTTCTGGGACTGTCTCCTGGGTGGGGGGATCGTCTGCGTGGGACTTCCTGGGACTGGGGGTCGTCTGCGTGGGACTTTCTGGGACTGGGGGTCGTCTGCGTGGGACTTTCTGGGTCTGTCTCCTGGGTGGGGGTCGTCTGCTTGGGACTTTCTGGGTCTGTCACCTGGGTGGGGGTCGTCTGCTTGGGACTTTCTGGGACTGGGTGTCGTCTGCGTGGGACTTTCTGGGACTGGGTGTCGTCTTCGTGGGACTTCCTGGGACTGTCTCCTGTCTGGTGGGTCGTCTGCGTGGGACTTTCTGTGACTGTCTGCTGGGTGGGGGGGTCGTCTGCGTGGGACTTTCTGGGACTGGAGGACGTCTGCATGGGACTTTCTGGGACTGTCTCCTGGGTGGGGGGATCGTCTGCGTGGGACTTCCTGGGACTGGGGGTCGTCTGCGTGGGACTTTCTGGGACTGGGGGTCCTCTGCGTGGGACTTTCTGGGTCTGTCTTTTGGGTGGGGGTCGTCTGCTTGGGACTTTCTGGGTCTGTCTCCTGGGTGGGGGTCGTCTGCTTGGGACTTTCTGGGACTGGGTGTCGTCTGCGTGGGACTTTCTGGGACTGGGTGTCGTCTGCGTCGGACATTCTGGGACTGTCTCCTGGGTGGGGGTCGTTTGCGTGGGACTTTTTGGGCCTGGGGGTCGTCTTCGTGGGACTTTCTGGTACTGTCTCCAGGGTGGCGGGTCTTCTGCGTGGGACTTTCTGGGACTGGGTGTCGTCTGCGTCGGACATTCTGGGACTGTCTCCTGGGTGGGGGTCGTTTGCGTGGGACTTTTTGGGCAAGGGGGTCGTCTTCGTGGGACTTTCTGGTACTGTCTCCAGGGTGGGGGTTCGTCTGCGTGGGAATTTCTTGGACAGGGGGTCGTCTGCGTTGGACTTTCTGGGACTGACTCCTGGGTGGGGGGTCTTCTGTGTGGGACTTTCTGGGACTGGGGGTCGTCTGAGTGGGACATTCTGGGACTGGGGGTCGTCTGCGTGGGACTTTCGGTGACTGTCTCCTGGGTGGGGGGGGTCGTCTGCGTAGGACTTTCTGGTACTGTCTCCAGGGTGGGGGTTCGTCTGCGTGGGAATTTCTGGGACAGGGGGTCGTCTGCGTTGGACTTTCTGGGACTGTCTCCTGAGTGGGGGGTCGTCTGCGTGAGACTTTCTGGGATTGGGGGTCGTCTGCGTCGGACTTTCTGGGACTCGGTGTCGTCTGCGTGGGAATTTCTGGGACTGTCTCCTGGGTGGGGGGTCGTCTGTGTAGGACATTCCTGTACTGTCTCCTGGGTGGGGGGTCGTCTGCGTGTGACTTTCTGGGACTGTCTCCTTTCTGGGGGTCGTCTGCGTGGGACTTTCTGGGACAGGGGGTCTTCTGCGTGGGACTTTCTGGGACTGTCTCCTGGGTGGGGGGTCGTCTGAGTGGGACTTTGTGGGTCTGGGTATCGACTGCGTGGGACTTTCTGGGACTGTCTCCTGGGTGGGGGGTCGTCTGCGTAGGACTTTCGTGGACTGTCTCCTGGGTGGGGGGTCTTCTGCGTGGGACTTTCGTGGACTGTCTCTTGGGTGGGGGGTCTTCTGCGTGGGACTTTCTGGGACTGGGGGTGGTCTGCGTGGGACTTTCTGGGACTGGGTGTCGTCTGCGTGGGACTTTCTGGGAAATGTCTGCTGGGTGGGGGGTCGTCTGCGTGGGACTTTGTTGGACTGGGGGTCGTCTGTGTGGGACTTTCTGGGACAGGGGGTCGTCTGCGTGGGACTTTCTGGGACTGTCACCTGTCTGGTGGGACGTCTGCGTGGGACTTTCTGGGACTGTCTCCTGGGTGAGGGGTCGTCTGCGTGGGACTTTCTGGGACTGGATGTCGTCTGCATGGGACTTTCTGGGACTCTCTCCTGGGCTGGGTGTCGTCTGCGTTGGACTTTCTGGGAATGGGGGTCGCATGCGTGGGACTTTCTGGGTCTGTCTCCTGGGTGGGGGGGTCGTCTGCGTAGGACTTTCTGTGACTGTCTCCTGGGTGGGGGGTCGTCTGCGTGGGACTTTCTGGGACTGGAGGACGTCTGCATGGGACTTTCTGGGACTGTCTCCTGGGTGGGGGGATCGTCTGCGTGGGACTTCCTGGGACTGGGGGTCGTCTGCGTGGGACTTTCTGGGACTGGGGGTCGTCTGCGTGGGACTTTCTGGGTCTGTCTCCTGGGTGGGGGTCGTCTGCTTGGGACTTTCTGGGTCTGTCTCCTGGGTGGGGGTCGTCTGCTTGGGACTTTCTGGGACTGGGTGTCTTCTGCGTGGGACTTTCTGGGACTGGGTGTCGTCTGCGTCGGACATTCTGGGACTGTCTCCTGGGTGGGGGTCGTTTGCGTGGGACTTTTTGGGCCTGGGGGTCGTCTTCGTGGGACTTTCTGGTACTGTCTCCAGGGTGGCGGGTCTTCTGCGTGGGACTTTCTGGGAATGGGTGTCGTCTGCGTGGGACTTTCTGGGACTGGGTGTCGTCTGCGTGGGACTTCCTGGGACTGTCTCCTGTCTGGTGGGTCGTCTGCGTGGGACTTTCTGTGACTGTCTGCTGGGTGGGGGGGTCGTCTGCGTGGGACTTTCTGGGACTGGAGGACGTCTGCATGGGACTTTCTGGGACTGTCTCCTGGGTGGGGGGATCGTCTGCGTGGGACTTCCTGGGACTGGGGGTCGTCTGCGTGGGACTTTCTGGGACTGGGGGTCCTCTGCGTGGGACTTTCTGGGTCTGTCTTTTGGGTGGGGGTCGTCTGCTTGGGACTTTCTGGGTCTGTCTCCTGGGTGGGGGTCGTCTGCTTGGGACTTTCTGGGACTGGGTGTCGTCTGCGTGGGACTTTCTGGGACTGGGTGTCGTCTGCGTCGGACATTCTGGGACTGTCTCCTGGGTGGGGGTCGTTTGCGTGGGACTTTTTGGGCCTGGGGGTCGTCTTCGTGGGACTTTCTGGTACTGTCTCCAGGGTGGCGGGTCTTCTGCGTGGGACTTTCTGGGACTGGGTGTCGTCTGCGTCGGACATTCTGGGACTGTCTCCTGGGTGGGGGTCGTTTGCGTGGGACTTTTTGGGCAAGGGGGTCGTCTTCGTGGGACTTTCTGGTACTGTCTCCAGGGTGGGGGTTCGTCTGCGTGGGAATTTCTTGGACAGGGGGTCGTCTGCGTTTGACTTTCTGGGACTGACTCCTGGGTGGGGGGTCTTCTGTGTGGGACTTTCTGGGACTGGGGGTCGTCTGAGTGGGACATTCTGGGACTGGGGGTCGTCTGCGTGGGACTTTCGGTGACTGTCTCCTGGGTGGGGGGGTCGTCTGCGTAGGACTTTCTGGTACTGTCTCCAGGGTGGGGGTTCGTCTGCGTGGGAATTTCTGGGACAGGGGGTCGTCTGCGTTGGACTTTCTGGGACTGTCTCCTGAGTGGGGGGTCGTCTGCGTGAGACTTTCTGGGATTGGGGGTCGTCTGCGTCGGACTTTCTGGGACTCGGTGTCGTCTGCGTGGGAATTTCTGGGACTGTCTCCTGGGTGGGGGGTCGTCTGTGTAGGACATTCCTGTACTGTCTCCTGGGTGGGGGGTCGTCTGCGTGTGACTTTCTGGGACTGTCTCCTTTCTGGGGGTCGTCTGCGTGGGACTTTCTGGGACAGGGGGTCTTCTGCGTGGGACTTTCTGGGACTGTCTCCTGGGTGGGGGGTCGTCTGAGTGGGACTTTGTGGGTCTGGGTATCGACTGCGTGGGACTTTCTGGGACTGTCTCCTGGGTGGGGGGTCGTCTGCGTAGGACTTTCGTGGACTGTCTCTTGGGTGGGGGGTCTTCTGCGTGGGACTTTCTGGGACTGGGGGTGGTCTGCGTGGGACTTTCTGGGACTGGGTGTCGTCTGCGTGGGACTTTCTGGGAAATGTCTGCTGGGTGGGGGGTCGTCTGCGTGGGACTTTGTTGGACTGGGGGTCGTCTGTGTGGGACTTTCTGGGACAGGGGGTCGTCTGCGTGGGACTTTCTGGGACTGTCACCTGTCTGGTGGGACGTCTGCGTGGGACTTTCTGGGACTGTCTCCTGGGTGAGGGGTCGTCTGCGTGGGACTTTCTGGGACTGGATGGCGTCTGCATGGGACTTTCTGGGACGCTCTCCTCGGCTGGGTGTCGTCTGCGTTGGACTTTCTGGGAATGGGGGTCGCATGCGTGGGACTTTCTGGGTCTGTCTCCTGGGTGGGGGGGTCGTCTGCGTAGGACTTTCTGTGACTGTCTCCTGGGTGGGGGGTCGTCTGCGTGGGACTTTCTGGGACTGGAGGACGTCTGCATGGGACTTTCTGGGACTGTCTCCTGGGTGGGGGGATCGTCTGCGTGGGACTTCCTGGGACTGGGGTCGTCTGCGTGGGACTTTCTGGGACTGGGGGTCGTCTGCGTGGGACTTTCTGGGTCTGTCTCCTGGGTGGGGGTCGTCTGCTTGGGACTTTCTGGGTCTGTCTCCTGGGTGGGGGTCGTCTGCTTGGGACTTTCTGGGACTGGGTGTCGTCTGCGTGGGACTTTCTGGGACTGGGTGTCGTCTGCGTCGGACATTCTGGGACTGTCTCCTGGGTGGGGGTCGTTTGCGTGGGACTTTTTGGGCCTGGGGGTCGTCTTCGTGGGACTTTCTGGTACTGTCTCCAGGGTGGCGGGTCTTCTGCGTGGGACTTTCTGGGAATGGGTGTCGTCTGCGTCGGACATTCTGGGACTGTCTCCTGGGTGGGGGTCGTTTGCGTGGGACTTTTTGGGCCTGGGGGTCGTCTTCGTGGGACTTTCTGGTACTGTCTCCAGGGTGGGGGTTCGTCTGCGTGGGAATTTCTGGGACAGGGGGTCGTCTGCGTTGGACTTTCTGGGACTGACTCCTGGGTGGGGGGTCGTCTGTGTGGGACTTTCTGGGACTGGGGGTCGTCTGAGTGGGACTTTCTGGGACTGGGGGTCGTCTGCGTGGGACTTTCGGTGACTGTCTCCTGAGTGGGGGGTCGTCTGCGTGAGACTTTCTGGGATTGGGGGTCGTCTGCGTCGGACTTTCTGGGACTGGGTGTCGTCTGCGTCGGACATTCTGGGACTGTCTCCTGGGTGGGGGTCGTTTGCGTGGGACTTTTTGGGCCTGGGGGTCGTCTTCGTGGGACTTTCTGGTACTGTCTCCAGGGTGGCGGGTCTTCTGCGTGGGACTTTCTGGGAATGGGTGTCGTCTGCGTGGGACTTTCTGGGAATGGGTGTCGTCTGCGTGGGACTTCCTGGGACTGTCTCCTGTCTGGTGGGTCGTCTGCGTGGGACTTTCTGTGACTGTCTGCTGGGTGGGGGGGTCGTCTGCGTGGGACTTTCTGGGACTGGAGGACGTCTGCATGGGACTTTCTGGGACTGTCTCCTGGGTGGGGGGATCGTCTGCGTGGGACTTCCTGGGACTGGGGGTCGTCTGCGTGGGACTTTCTGGGACTGGGGGTCCTCTGCGTGGGACTTTCTGGGTCTGTCTTTTGGGTGGGGGTCGTCTGCTTGGGACTTTCTGGGTCTGTCTCCTGGGTGGGGTTCGTCTGCTTGGGACTTTCTGGGACTGGGTGTCGTCTGCGTGGGACTTTCTGGGACTGGGTGTCGTCTGCGTCGGACATTCTGGGACTGTCTCCTGGGTGGGGGTCGTTTGCGTGGGACTTTTTGGGCCTGGGGGTCGTCTTCGTGGGACTTTCTGGTACTGTCTCCAGGGTGGCGGGTCTTCTGCGTGGGACTTTCTGGGACTGGGTGTCGTCTGCGTCGGACATTCTGGGACTGTCTCCTGGGTGGGGGTCCTTTGCGTGGGACTTTTTGGGCAAGGGGGTCGTCTTCGTGGGACTTTCTGGTACTGTCTCCAGGGTGGGGGTTCGTCTGCGTGGGAATTTCTTGGACAGGGGGTCGTCTGCGTTGGACTTTCTGGGACTGACTCCTGGGTGGGGGGTCTTCTGTGTGGGACTTTCTGGGACTGGGGGTCGTCTGAGTGGGACATTCTGGGACTGGGGGTCGTCTGCGTGGGACTTTCGGTGACTGTCTCCTGGGTGGGGGGGTCGTCTGCGTAGGACTTTCTGGTACTGTCTCCAGGGTGGGGGTTCGTCTGCGTGGGAATTTCTGGGACAGGGGGTCGTCTGCGTTGGACTTTCTGGGACTGTCTCCTGAGTGGGGGGTCGTCTGCGTGAGACTTTCTGGGATTGGGGGTCGTCTGCGTCGGACTTTCTGGGACTCGGTGTCGTCTGCGTGGGAATTTCTGGGACTGTCTCCTGGGTGGGGGGTCGTCTGTGTAGGACATTCCTGTACTGTCTCCTGGGTGGGGGGTCGTCTGCGTGTGACTTTCTGGGACTGTCTCCTTTCTGGGGGTCGTCTGCGTGGGACTTTCTGGGACAGGGGGTCTTCTGCGTGGGACTTTCTGGGACTGTCTCCTGGGTGGGGGGTCGTCTGAGTGGGACTTTGTGGGTCTGGGTATCGACTGCGTGGGACTTTCTGGGACTGTCTCCTGGGTGGGGGGTCGTCTGCGTAGGACTTTCGTGGACTGTCTCTTGGGTGGGGGGTCTTCTGCGTGGGACTTTCTGGGACTGGGGGTGGTCTTCGTGGGACTTTCTGGGACTGGGTGTCGTCTGCGTGGGACTTTCTGGGAAATGTCTGCTGGGTGGGGGGTCGTCTGCGTGGGACTTTGTTGGACTGGGGGTCGTCTGTGTGGGACTTTCTGGGACAGGGGGTCGTCTGCGTGGGACTTTCTGGGACTGTCACCTGTCTGGTGGGACGTCTGCGTGGGACTTTCTGGGACTGTCTCCAGGGTGAGGGGTCGTCTGCGTGGGACTTTCTGGGACTGGATGTCGTCTGCATGGGACTTTCTGGGACTCTCTCCTGGGCTGGGTGTCGTCTGCGTTGGACTTTCTGGGAATGGGGGTCGCATGCGTGGGACTTTCTGGGTCTGTCTCCTGGGTGGGGGGGTCGTCTGCGTAGGACTTTCTGTGACTGTCTCCTGGGTGGGGGGTCGTCTGCGTGGGACTTTCTGGGACTGGAGGACGTCTGCATGGGACTTTCTGGGACTGTCTCCTGGGTGGGGGGATCGTCTGCGTGGGACTTCCTGGGACTGGGGGTCGTCTGCGTGGGACTTTCTGGGACTGGGGGTCGTCTGCGTGGGACTTTCTGGGTCTGTCTCCTGGGTGGGGGTCGTCTGCTTGGGACTTTCTGGGTCTGTCTCCTGGGTGGGGGTCGTCTGCTTGGGACTTTCTGGGACTGGGTGTCGTCTGCGTGGGACTTTCTGGGACTGGGTGTCGTCTGCGTCGGACATTCTGGGACTGTCTCCTGGGTGGGGGTCGTTTGCGTGGGACTTTTTGGGCCTGGGGGTCGTCTTCGTGGGACTTTCTGGTACTGTCTCCAGGGTGGCGGGTCTTCTGCGTGGGACTTTCTGGGAATGGGTGTCGTCTGCGTCGGACATTCTGGGACTGTCTCCTGGGTGGGGGTCGTTTGCGTGGGACTTTTTGGGCCTGGGGGTCGTCTTCGTGGGACTTTCTGGTACTGTCTCCAGGGTGGGGGTTCGTCTGCGTGGGAATTTCTGGGACAGGGGGTCGTCTGCGTTGGACTTTCTGGGACTGACTCCTGGGTGGGGGGTCGTCTGTGTGGGACTTTCTGGGACTGGGGGTCGTCTGAGTGGGACTTTCTGGGACTGGGGGTCGTCTGCGTGGGACTTTCGGTGACTGTCTCCTGAGTGGGGGGTCGTCTGCGTGAGACTTTCTGGGATTGGGGGTCGTCTGCGTCGGACTTTCTGGGACTCGGGGTCGTCTGCGTGGGAATTTCTGGGACTGTCTCCTGGGTGGGGGGTCGTCTGTTTAGGACATTCTTGTACTGTCTCCTGGGTGGGGGGTCGTCTGCGTGTGACTTTGTTGTACTGGGGTCGTCTGCGTGGGACTTTCTGGGACTGGAGTTCGTCTGCATGGTATTTCTGGGACTGTCTCCTTGGCTGGGTGTCGTCTGCGTTGGACTTTCTGGGACTGTCTCCTGGGTGGGGGGTCCTCTGCGTGGGACTTTCTGGGAATGGGGGTCGCATGCGTGGGACTTTCTGGGTCTGTCTCCTGGGTGGGGGGGTCGTCTGCGTAGGACTTTCTGGGACAGGGGGACGTCTGCGTGGGACTTTCTGGGACTGTCTCCTGGGTGAGGGGTCGTCTGCGTGGGACTTTCTGGGACTGGATGTCGTCTGCATGGGACTTTCTGGGACTCTCTCCTGGGCTGGGTGTCGTCTGCGTTGGACTTTCTGGGAATGGGGGTCGCATGCGTGGGACTTTCTGGGTCTGTCTCCTGGGTGGGGGGGTCGTCTGCGTAGGACTTTCTGTGACTGTCTCCTGGGTGGGGGGTCGTCTGCGTGGGACTTTCTGGGACTGGAGGACGTCTGCATGGGACTTTCTGGGACTGTCTCCTGGGTGGGGGGATCGTCTGCGTGTTACTTCCTGGGACTGGGGGTCGTCTGCGTGGGACTTTCTGGGACTGGGGGTCGTCTGCGTGGGACTTTCTGGGTCTGTCTCCTGGGTGGGGGTCGTCTGCTTGGGACTTTCTGGGTCTGTCACCTGGGTGGGGGTCGTCTGCTTGGGACTTTCTGGGACTGGGTGTCGTCTGCGTGGGACTTTCTGGGACTGGGTGTCGTCTGCGTGGGACTTTCTGGGACTGTCTCCTGGGTGGGGGGTCCTCTGCGTGGGACTTTCTGGGAATGGGGGTCGTCTGCGTGGGACTTTCTGGGTCTGTCTCCTGGGTGGGGGGTCGTCTGCGTAGGACTTTCTGGGACAGGGGGTCGTCTGCGTGGGACTTTCTGGGACGGTCTCCTGTCTGGTGGGACGTCTGCGTGGGACTTTCTGGGACTGTCTCCTGGGTGAGTGGTCGTCTGCGTGGTACTTTCTGGGACTGGATGTCGTCTGCATGGGACTTTCTGGGACTCTCTCCTGGGCTGGGTGTCGTCTGCGTTGGACTTTCTGGGAATGGGGGTCGCATGCGTGGGACTTTCTGGGTCTGTCTCCTGGGTGGGGGGGTCGTCTGCGTAGGACTTTCTTGGACTGTCTCCTGGGTGGGGGGGTTGTCAGCGTGGGTCTTTCTGGGACTGGGGGTCGTCTGCGTGGGACTTTCTGGGACTGGGGGTCGTCTGCGTGGGACTTTCTGGTACTGTCTCCTCTCTGGTGTGTCGTCTGCGTGGGACTTTCTGGGACTGTCTCCTGAGTGAGGGGTCGTCTGCGTGGGACGTTCTGTGACTGTCTCCTGGGTGGGGTCCGTCTGCGTGGGACTTTCTGGGACTGGGTGTCGTCTGCGTCGGACGTTCTGGGACTGTCTCCTGGGTGGTGGGTCGTCTGCGTGGGACTTTCTGGGACTGTCTCCTGGGTGGGGGGTCGTCTGCGTGGGACTTTCTGGGAATGGGGGTCGTCTGCGTGGGACTTTCTGGGACTGTCTCCTGGGTGGGGGCACGTGTGCGTGGGACTTTCTGGGACTGGAGCTCGTCTGCGTGGGACTTTCTGGGACTGTCTCCTGTCTGGGGGGTCGTCTGCGTGGGACTTTCTGGTACTGTCTCCAGGGTGGGGGTCGTCTGCGTGGGAATTTCTGGGACAGGGGGTCGTCTGCGTGGGACTTTCTGGGACTGACTCCTGGGTGGGGGGTCGTCTGTGTGGGACTTTCTGGGACTGGGGGTCGTCTGAGTGGGATTTTCTTGGACTGGGGGTCGTCTGCGTGGGACTTTCTGGGACTGTCTCCTGGGTGTGGTTGTCGTCTGCGTAGGACTTTCTTGGACTGTCTCCTGGGTGGGGGGTCGTCTGCGTGGGACTTTCTGTGACTGGGGGTCGTCTGCGTGGGACTTTCTGGGAATGGGGGTCGTCTGCGTGGGACTTTCTGGGAGTGTCTCCTGGGTGGGGGGTCGTCTGCGTAGGACTTTCTTGTACTGTCTCCTGTGTGGGGGGTCGTCTGCGTGGGACTTTCTGGGACTGGGGATCGTCTGCGTGGGACTTTCTGGGACTGTCGCTTGGGTGGGGGGTCGTCTGCGTGGGATTTTCTGGGATTGGGGGTCGTCTGCGTGGGACATTCTGGGACTGGGGTCATCTGCGTGGGACTTTCTGGGTCTGGTGGTCGTCTGCGTGGGACTTTCTTGGACTGTCTTCTGGGTGGGTGGTCGTCTGCGTGGGACTTTCTGGGACTGGGGGTCGTCTGCGTGGGACTTTCTTGGACTGTCTCCTGGGTGGCGGGTAGTCTAAGTGGGACTTTCTGGGACTGGGGCTCGTCTGCGTGGGACTTCCTGGGACTGTCTCCTGTCTGGTGGGTCGTCTGCGTGGGACTTTCTGTGACTGTCTCCTGGGTGGGGGGTCGTCTGCGTGGGACTTTCTGGGACTGTAGGACGTCTGCATGGGACATTCTGGGACTGTCTCCTGGGTGGGGGGATCGTCTGCGTGGGACTTCCTGGGACTGAGGGTCGTCTGCGTCGGACTTTCTGGGACTGGGGGTCGTCTGCGTGGGAATTTCTGGGACTGGGGGTCGTCTGTGTGGGACTTTCTGGGTCTGTCTCCTGGGTGGGGGTCGTCTGCTTGGGACTTTCTGGGACTGCGTGTCGTCTGCGTGGGACTTTCTGGGACTGGGTGTCGTCTGCGTCGGGCATTCTGGGACTGTCTCCTGGGTGGGGGTCGTTTGCGTGGGACTTTTTGGGACTGGGGGTCGTCTTCGTGGGACTTTCTGGTACTGTCTCCAGGGTGGCGGGTCTTCTGCGTGGGACTTTCTGGGACTGTCTCCTGGGTGGGGGGTCGTCTGTGTGGGACTTTCGGGGACTGGGTGTCGTCTGAGTGGGACATTCTGGGACTGGGGGTCGTCTGCGTAGAACTTTCGGGGACTGTCTCCTGGGTGGGGGGTCGTCTGCGTGGGACTTTCTGGGACTGGGGGTCGTCTGCGTGGGACTTTCTGGGACTGGGGTTCGTCTGCGTGGGACTTTCGGTGACTGTCTCCTGGGTGGGGGGTCGTCTGCGTGGGAATTTCTGGGACAGGGGGTCGTCTGCGTTGGACTTTCTGGGACTGACTCCTGGGTGGGGGGTCGTCTGAGTGGGACTTTCTGGGACTGGGGGTCGTCTGCGTGGGACTTTCGGTGACTGTCTCCTGGGTGGGGGGTCGTCTGCGTAGGACTTTCTTGGACTGTCTCCTGAGTGGGGGGTCGTCTGCGTGAGACTTTCTGGGATTGGGGGTCGTCTGCGTCGGACTTTCTGGGAGTCGGGGTCGTCTGCGTGGGAATTTCTGGGACTGTCTCCTGGGTGGGGGGTCGTCTGTGTAGGACATTCTTGTACTGTCTCCTGGGTGGGGGGTCGTCTGCGTGTGACTTTCTGGGACTGGGGGTCGTCTGCGTGGGACTTTCTGGGACTGTCTCCTTTCTGGGGGTCGTCTGCGTGGGACTTTCTGGGACAGGGGGTCTTCTGCGTGGGACTTTCTGGGACTGTCTCCTGGGTGGGGGGTCGTCTGAGTGGGACTTTGTGGGTCTGGGTATCGACTGCGTGGGACTTTCTGGGACTGTCTCCTGGGTGGGGGGTCGTCTGCGTAGGACTTTCTTGTACTGTCTCTTGGGTGGGGGGTCTTCTGCGTGGGACTTTCTGGGACTGGGGGTGGTCTGCGTGGGACTTTCTGGGACTTGGTGTCGTCTGCGTCGGACTTTCTGGGACTGTCTCCTGGGTGGGGGGTCGTCTGCGTGGGACTTTCTGGGAATGGGGGTCGTCTGCGTGGGACTTTCTGGGTCTGTCTCCTGGGTGGGGGGGTTGTCTGCGTAGGACTTTCTGGGACTGTCTCCTGTCTGGTGGGACGTCTGCGTGGGACTTTCTGGGACTGTCTCCTGGGTGAGGGGTCGTCTGCGTGGGACTTTCTGGGACTGGATGTCGTCTGCATGGGACTTTCTGGGACTCTCTCCTGGGCTGGGTGTCGTCTGCGTGGGACTTTCTGGGACTGTCGCCTCGGTTGGGGGTCGTCTGCGTGGGACTTTCTGGGACTGGGGGTCGTCTGCGTGGGACTTTCTGGGACTGTCACCTGGGTGGGGGGGTCGTCTGCGTGGGACTTTCTGGGAGTGGGGGTCGTCTGCGTGGGACTTTCTGGGACTGTCTCCTGGTGGGGGGTCGTCTGCGTGGGACTTTCTGGTACTGGGGGTCGTCTGCGTGGGACTTTCTGGTACTGTCTCCTCTGGTGGGTCGTCTGCGCTGGACTTTCTGGGACTGTCTCCTGAGTGAGGGGTCGTCTGCGTGGGACTTGCTGGGACTGGAGGTCGTCTGCATGGGACTTTCTGGGACTGTCTCCTGGCCTGGGTGTCGTCTGCGTGGGACTTTCTGTGACTGTCTCCTGGGTGGGGTCCGTCTGCGTGGGACTTTCTGGGACTGGGTGTCGTCTGCGTCGGACATTCTGGGACTGTCTCCTAGGTGGTGGGTCGTCTGCGTGGGACTTTCTGGGACTGGGGGTCGTCTGCGTGGGACTTTCTAGGACTGTCTCCTGGGTGGGGGTCGTCTGCGTGGGACTTTCTGGGAATGGGGGTCGTCTGCGTGGGACTTTCTGGGACTGTCTCCTGGGTGGGGGCTCGTCTGCGTGGGACTTTCTGGGACTGGAGCTCGTCTACGTGGGACTTTCTGGGACTGTCTCCTGTCTGGGGGGTCGTCTGCGTGGGACTTTCTGGTACTGTCTCCAGGGTGGGGGATCGTCTGCGTGGGAATTTCTGGGACAGGGGGTCTTCTGCGTGGGACTTTCTGGGACTGACTCCTGGGTAGGGGGTCGTCTGTGTGGGACTTTCTGGGACTGGGTGTCGTCTGAGTGGGATTTTCTGGGACTGAGGGTCGTCTGCGTGGGACTTTCTGGGACTGTCTCCTGGGTGTGGTTGTCGTCTGCGTCGGACTTTCTTGGACTGTCTCCTGGGTGGGGGGTCGTCTGCGTGGGACTTTCTGTGACTGGGGGTCGTCTGCGTGGGACTTTCTGGGACTGGGGGTCGTCTGCGTGGGACTTTCTGGGAGTGTCTCCTGGGTGGGGGGTCGTCTGCGTAGGACTTTCTTGTACTGACTCCTGGGTGGGGGGTCGTCTGCGTGGGACTTTCTGGGACTGGGGGTTTTCTGCGTGGGTCTTTCTGGGACTGTCTCCTGGGTGGGGGGTCGTCTGCGTAGGACTTTCTTGTACTGACTCCTGGGTGGGGGGTCGTCTGCGTAGGACTTTCTTGTACTGACTCCAGGGTGGGGGGTCGTCTGTGTGGGACTTTCTGGGACTGGGGATCGTCTACGTGGGACTTTCTGGGACTGGGGGTCATCTGCGTGGGACTTTCTGGGACTGGGGGTCGTCTGCGTGGGACTTTCTGGGATTGTCTCCTGTCTGGGGGGTCGACTGCGTGGGACTTTCTGGGACTGGGGGTCGTCTGCGTGGGTCTTTCTGGGACTGTCTCCTGGGTGGGGTTCGTCTGCGTGGGACTTTGTGGGACTGTCTTCTAGGTGGTGTGTCGTCTGCGTGGGACTTTCTGGCACTGTCGCTTGGGTGGGGTTCGTCTGCGTGGGACTTTCTGGGATTGGGGGTCGTCTGCGTGGGACCTTCTGGGACTGGGGGTCGTCTGCGTGGGACATTCTGGGACTGGGGGTCATCTGCGTGGGACTTTCTGGGACTGGTGGTCGTCTGCGTGGGACTTTCTTGGACTGTCTCCTGGGTGGGTGGTCGTCTGCGTGGGACTTTCTGGGACTGGGGGTCGTCTGCGTGGGACTTTCTGGGACTGGGGGTCGTCTGCGTGGGACTTTCTGTGACTGTCTCCTGGGTGTGGGGTCGTCTACGCGGGACTTTCTGGGACTGGGGCTCGTCAGCGTGGGACTTCCTGGGACTGTCTCCTGGGTCGGTGGATCGTCTGCGTGGGACATCCTGGGACTGGGGGTCGTCTGCGTGGGACTTTCTGGGACAGGGGGTCTTCTGCGTGGGACTTTCTGGGACTGACTCCTGGGTAGGGGGTCGTCTGTGTGGGACTTTCTGGGACTGGGGGTCGTCTGAGTGGGATTTTCTGGGACTGGGGGTCGTCTGCGTGGGACTTTCTGGGACTGTCTCCTGGGTGTGGTTGTCGTCTGCGTCGGACTTTCTTGGACTGTCTCCTGGGTGGGGGGTCGTCTGCGTGGGACTTTCTGTGACTGGGGGTCGTCTGCGTGGGACTTTCTGGGACTGGGGGTCGTCTGCGTGGGACTTTCTGGGAGTGTCTCCTGGGTGGGGGGTCGTCTGCGTAGGACTTTCTTGTACTGACTCCTGGGTGGGGGGTCGTCTGCGTGGGACTTTCTGGGACTGGGGGTTTTCTGCGTGGGTCTTTCTGGGACTGTCTCCTGGGTGGGGGGTCGTCTGCGTAGGACTTTCTTGTACTGACTCCTGGGTGGGGGGTCGTCTGCGTAGGACTTTCTTGTACTGACTCCAGGGTGGGGGGTCGTCTGTGTGGGACTTTCTGGGACTGGGGATCGTCTACGTGGGACTTTCTGGGACTGGGGGTCATCTGCGTGGGACTTTCTGGGACTGGGGGTCGTCTGCGTGGGACTTTCTGGGATTGTCTCCTGTCTGGGGGGTCGACTGCGTGGGACTTTCTGGGACTGGGGGTCGTCTGCGTGGGTCTTTCTGGGACTGTCTCCTGGGTGGGGTTCGTCTGCGTGGGACTTTGTGGGACTGTCTTCTAGGTGGTGTGTCGTCTGCGTGGGACTTTCTGGCACTGTCGCTTGGGTGGGGTTCGTCTGCGTGGGACTTTCTGGGATTGGGGGTCGTCTGCGTGGGACCTTCTGGGACTGGGGGTCGTCTGCGTGGGTCTTTCTGGGACTGTCTCCTGGGTGGGGGTCGTCTGCGTGGGAGATTGTGGGACTGTCGCTTGGGTGGGGTTCGTCTGCGTGGGACTTTCTGGGATTGGGGTTTGTCTGCGTGGGACCTTCTGAGACTGGGGGTCGTCTGCGTGGGACATTCTGGGACTGGGGGTCATCTGCGTGGGACTTTCTGGGACTGGTGGTCGTCTGCGTGGGACTTTCTTGGACTGTCTCCTGGTTGGGTGGTCGTCTGCGTGGGACTTTCTGGGACTGGGGGTCGTCTGCGTGGGACTTTCTGGGACTGGGGGTCGTCTGCGTGGGACTTTCTGTGACTGTCTCCTGGGTGGGGGTCGTCTACGTAAGACTTTCTGGGACTGGGGCTCGTCTGCGTGGGACTTCCTGGGACTGTCTCCTGTCTGGTGGGTCGTCTGCGTGGGACTTTCTGTGACTGTTTCCTGGGTGGGGGGTCGTGTACGTGGGACTTTCTGGGACTGGAGCTCGTCTGCATGGGACTTTCTGGGACTGTCTCCTGGGTGGGGGGATCGTCTGCGTGGGACTTCCTGGGACTGGGGGTCGTCTGCGTGGGACTTTCTGGGACTGGGTTCATCTGCGTGGGACTTTCTGGGACTGGGGGTCATCTGCGTGGGACTTTCTGGGACAAGGGGTCGTCTGCGTGGGACTTTCTTGGACTGTCTCCTGGGTGGGGGTCGTCTACGTGGGACTTTCTGGGACTGGGGCTCGTCTGCGTGGGACTTTCTGGGACTGTCTCCTGTCTGGTGGGTCGTCTGCGTGGGACTTTCTGTGACTGTCTCCTGGGTGGGGGATCGTCTGCGTGGGACTTTCTGGGACTGGAGGTCGTCTGCATGGGACTTTCTGGGACTGTCTCCTGGGTGCGGGGATCGTCTGCGTGGGACTTTCTGGGACTGGGGGTCGTCTGCGTGGGACTTTCTGGGACTGCGGTTCGTCTGCGTGGGACTTTCTGGGACGTGGGGTCGTCTGCGTGGGACTTTCTGGGTCTGTCTTTTGGGTGGGGGTCGTCTGCTTTGGGCTTTCTGGGACTGGGTGTCGTCTGCGTGGGACTTTCTGGGACTGGGTGTCGTCTGCGTCGGACTTTCTGGGACTGTCTCCTGGGTGGGGTTCGTTTGCGTGGGACTTTTTGGGACTGGGGGTCGTCTTCGTGGGACTTTCTGGGACTGTCTCCTGTCTGGTGGGTCGTCTGCGTGGGACTTTCTGGGACTGTCTCCTGGGTGGGGTTCGTCTGCGTGGGATTTCTGGCACTGTCGCTTTGGTGGGGGGTCGTCTGCGTGAGACTTTCTGGGATTGGGGGTCGTCTGCGTGGGAACTTCTGGGACTGGGGGTCGTTTGCGTGGGACCTTCTGGGACTGGGGGTCATCTGCGTGGGACTTTCTGGGACTGGTGGTCGTCTGCGTGGGACTTTCTTGGACTGTCTCCTGGGTGGGGTTCGTCTGCGTGGGACTTTCTGGGACTGGGGGTCGTCTGCGTGGGACTTTCTGGGACTGGGGGTCGTCTGCGTTGGACTTTCTTGGACTGTCTCCTGGGTGGGGGTCGTCTACGTGGGACTTTCTGGGACTTGGGCTCGTCTGCGTGGGACTTCCTGGGACTGTCTCCTGTCTGGTGGGTCGTCTGCGTGGGACTTTCTGTGACTGTCTCATGGGTGGGGGGTCGTCTGCCTGGGACTTTCTGGGACTGGAGGTCGTCTGCATGGGACTTTCTGGGACTGTCTCCTGGGTGGGGGGATCGTCTGCGTGGGACTTCCTGGGACTGGGGGTCGTCTGCGTGGGACTTTCTGGGACTGGGACTCGTCTGCGTGGTAATTTCTGGGACTGGGGCTCGTCTGCGTGGGACTTTCTGGGTCTGTCTCCTGGGTGGGGGTCGTCTGCTTGGGACTTTCTGGGACTGGGTGTCGTCTGCGTGGGACTTTCTGGGACTGGGTGTCGTCTGCGTCGGACTTTCTGGGACTGTCTCCTGGGTGGGGGTCGTCTGCGTGGGACTTTTTGTGACTGGGGGTCGTCTTCGTGGGACTTTCTGGGACTGTCTCCTGTCTGGTGGGTCGTCTGCGTGGGACTTTCTGGGACTGTCTCCTGGGTGAGGGGTCGTCTGCGTGGGACTTTCTGGGACTGGTGGTCGTCTGCATGGGACTTTCTGGGACTGTCTCCTGGGCTGGGTGTCGTCTGCGTTGGACTTTCTGTGACTGTCTCCTGGGTGGGGGCCGTCTGCCTGGGACTTTCTGGGACTGGGTGTCGTCTGCGTCGGACATTCTGGGTCTGTCTCCAGGGTGGGGGGTCGTCTGCGTGGGACTTTCTGGCACTGGGGGTCGTCTGCGTGGGACTTTCTGGGACTGTCTCCTGTCTGGTGGGTCGTCTGCGTGGGACTTTCTGGGACTGTATCCTGGGTGAGGGGGCGTCTGCGTGGGACTTTCTGGGACTGGAGGTCGTCTGCATGGGACTTTCTGGGACTGTCTCCTGGGTGGGGGTATCATCTGCGTGGGACTTTCTGGGACTGGGGGTCGTCTGCGTGGGACTTTCTGGGACTGCGGTTCGTCTACGTGGGACTTTCTGGGACGTGGGGTCGTCTGCGTGGGACTTTCTGGGTCTGTCTTTTGGGTGGGGGTCGTCTGCTTTGGACTTTCTGGGACTGGGTGTCGTCTGCGTGGGACTTTCTGGGACTGGGTGTCGTCTGCGTCGGACTTTCTGGGACTATCTCCTGGGTGGGTGTCGTTTGCTTGGGACTTTTTGGGACTGGGGGTCGTCTTCGTGGGACTTTCTGGGACTGTCTCCTGGGTGGGGTTCGTCTGCGTGGGACTTTCTGGCACTGTCGCTTTGGTGGGGGGTCGTCTGCGTGAGGATTTCTGGGATTGGGGGTCGTCTGCGTGGGAACTTCTGGGACTGGGGGTCGTTTGCGTGGGACCTTCTGGGACTGGGGGTCATCTGCGTGGGACTTTCTGGGACTGGTGGTCGTCTGCGTGGGACTTTCTGGGACTGGGTGTCGTCTGCGTCGGACTTTCTGGCACTGTCTCCTGGGTGGGGGTCGTCTGCGTGGGACTTTTTGTGACTGGGGGTCGTCTTCGTGGGACTTTCTGGGACTGTCTCCTGTCTGGTGGGTCGTCTGCGTGGGACTTTCTTGGACTGTCTCCTGGGTGAGGGGTCGTCTGCGTGGGACTTTCTGGGACTGGTGGTCGTCTGCATGGGACTTTCTAGGACTGTCTCCTGGGCTGGGTGTCGTCTGCGTTGGACTTTCTGTGACTGTCTCCTGGGTGGGGGCCGTCTGCCTGGGACTTTCTGGGACTGGGTGTCGTCTGCGTCGGACATTCTGGGTCTGTCTCCAGGGTGGGGGGTCGTCTGCGTGGGACTTTCTGGGACTGGGGGTCGTCTGCGTGGGACTTTCTGGGACTGTCTCCTGTCTGGTGGGTCGTCTGCGTGGGACTTTCTGGGACTGTCTCCTGGGTGAGGGGTCGTCTGCGTGGGACATTCTGGGACTGGAGGTCGTCTGCATGGGACTTTCTGGGACTGTCTCCTGGGTGGGGGGTCGTCTGCGTTGCTCTTTCTTTGACTGTCTCCTGGGTGGGTGCCGTCTGCGTGGGACTTTCTGGGACTGGGTGTCGTCTGCGTCGGACTTTCTGGGACTGTCTCCTGGTCGGGGGGTCGTCTGCGTGGGACTTTCTGGGAATGGCGGTCGTCTGCGTGGGACTTTCTGGGACTGTCTCCTGTTTGGGTGTTCGACTGCGTGGGACTTTCTGGGACTGGGGGTCCTCTGCGTGGGACTTTCTGGTACTGTCTCCTGTCTGGGTGTTCGACTGCGTGGGACTTTCTGGGACTGGGGGTCATCTGCGTGGGACTTTCTGGGACTGGTGGTCGTCTGCGTGGGACTTTCTTGGACTGTCTCCTGGGTGGGGTTCGTCTGCGTGGGACTTTCTGGGACTGGGGGTCGTCTGCGTGGGACTTTCTGGGACTGGGGGTCGTCTGCGTTGGACTTTCTTGGACTGTCTCCTGGGTGGGGGTCGTCTACGTGGGACTTTCTGGGACTTGGGCTCGTCTGCGTGGGACTTCCTGGGACTGTCTCCTGTCTGGTGGGTCGTCTGCGTGGGACTTTCTGTGACTGTCTCATGGGTGGGGGGTCGTCTGCCTGGGACTTTCTGGGACTGGAGGTCGTCTGCATGGGACTTTCTGGGACTGTCTCCTGGGTGGGGGGATCGTCTGCGTGGGACTTCCTGGGACTGGGGGTCGTCTGCGTGGGACTTTCTGGGACTGGGACTCGTCTGCGTGGTAATTTCTGGGACTGGGGCTCGTCTGCGTGGGACTTTCTGGGTCTGTCTCCTGGGTGGGGGTCGTCTGCTTGGGACTTTCTGGGACTGGGTGTCGTCTGCGTGGGACTTTCTGGGACTGGGTGTCGTCTGCGTCGGACTTTCTGGGACTGTCTCCTGGGTGGGGGTCGTCTGCGTGGGACTTTTTGTGACTGGGGGTCGTCTTCGTGGGACTTTCTGGGACTGTCTCCTGTCTGGTGGGTCGTCTGCGTGGGACTTTCTGGGACTGTCTCCTGGGTGAGGGGTCGTCTGCGTGGGACTTTCTGGGACTGGTGGTCGTCTGCATGGGACTTTCTGGGACTGTCTCCTGGGCTGGGTGTCGTCTGCGTTGGACTTTCTGTGACTGTCTCCTGGGTGGGGGCCGTCTGCCTGGGACTTTCTGGGACTGGGTGTCGTCTGCGTCGGACATTCTGGGTCTGTCTCCAGGGTGGGGGGTCGTCTGCGTGGGACTTTCTGGCACTGGGGGTCGTCTGCGTGGGACTTTCTGGGACTGTCTCCTGTCTGGTGGGTCGTCTGCGTGGGACTTTCTGGGACTGTCTCCTGGGTGAGGGGGCGTCTGCGTGGGACTTTCTGGGACTGGAGGTCGTCTGCATGGGACTTTCTGGGACTGTCTCCTGGGTGGGGGTATCATCTGCGTGGGACTTTCTGGGACTGGGGGTCGTCTGCGTGGGACTTTCTGGGACTGCGGTTCGTCTACGTGGGACTTTCTGGGACGTGGGGTCGTCTGCGTGGGACTTTCTGGGTCTGTCTTTTGGGTGGGGGTCGTCTGCTTTGGACTTTCTGGGACTGGGTGTCGTCTGCGTGGGACTTTCTGGGACTGGGTGTCGTCTGCGTCGGACTTTCTGGGACTATCTCCTGGGTGGGTGTCGTTTGCTTGGGACTTTTTGGGACTGGGGGTCGTCTTCGTGGGACTTTCTGGGACTGTCTCCTGGGTGGGGTTCGTCTGCGTGGGACTTTCTGGCACTGTCGCTTTGGTGGGGGGTCGTCTGCGTGAGGATTTCTGGGATTGGGGGTCGTCTGCGTGGGAACTTCTGGGACTGGGGGTCGTTTGCGTGGGACCTTCTGGGACTGGGGGTCATCTGCGTGGGACTTTCTGGGACTGGTGGTCGTCTGCGTGGGACTTTCTGGGACTGGGTGTCGTCTGCGTCGGACTTTCTGGCACTGTCTCCTGGGTGGGGGTCGTCTGCGTGGGACTTTTTGTGACTGGGGGTCGTCTTCGTGGGACTTTCTGGGACTGTCTCCTGTCTGGTGGGTCGTCTGCGTGGGACTTTCTTGGACTGTCTCCTGGGTGAGGGGTCGTCTGCGTGGGACTTTCTGGGACTGGTGGTCGTCTGCATGGGACTTTCTAGGACTGTCTCCTGGGCTGGGTGTCGTCTGCGTTGGACTTTCTGTGACTGTCTCCTGGGTGGGGGCCGTCTGCCTGGGACTTTCTGGGACTGGGTGTCGTCTGCGTCGGACATTCTGGGTCTGTCTCCAGGGTGGGGGGTCGTCTGCGTGGGACTTTCTGGGACTGGGGGTCGTCTGCGTGGGACTTTCTGGGACTGTCTCCTGTCTGGTGGGTCGTCTGCGTGGGACTTTCTGGGACTGTCTCCTGGGTGAGGGGTCGTCTGCGTGGGACATTCTGGGACTGGAGGTCGTCTGCATGGGACTTTCTGGGACTGTCTCCTGGGTGGGGGGTCGTCTGCGTTGCTCTTTCTTTGACTGTCTCCTGGGTGGGTGCCGTCTGCGTGGGACTTTCTGGGACTGGGTGTCGTCTGCGTCGGACTTTCTGGGACTGTCTCCTGGTCGGGGGGTCGTCTGCGTGGGACTTTCTGGGAATGGCGGTCGTCTGCGTGGGACTTTCTGGGACTGTCTCCTGTTTGGGTGTTCGACTGCGTGGGACTTTCTGGGACTGGGGGTCCTCTGCGTGGGACTTTCTGGTACTGTCTCCTGTCTGGGGGGTCGGCTGCGTGGGACTTTCTGGTACTGTCTCCTGGGTGGGATGTCGTCTGCGTGAGACTTTCTGGGACTGGGGGTCGTCTGCGTGGGACTTTCTGGGACAAGGGGTCGTCTGCGTGGGACGTTCTTGGACTGTCTCCTGGGTGGGGGTCGTCTACGTGGGACTTCCTGGGAATGGGGGTCGTCTGCGTGGGACTTTCTGGGACTGGGACTCGTCTGCGTGGTAATTTCTGGGACTGGGGGTCGTCTGCGTGGGACTTTCTGGGTCTGTCTCCTGGGTGGGGGTCGTCTGCTTGGGACTTTCTGGGACTGGGTGTCGTCTGCGTGGGACTTTCTGGGACTGGGTGTCGTCTGCGTCGGACTTTCTGGGACTGTCTCCTGGGTGGGGGTCGTCTGCGTGGGACTTTTTGTGACTGGGGGTCGTCTTCGTGGGACTTTCTGGGACTGTCTCCTGTCTGGTGGGTCGTCTGCGTGGGACTTTCTGGGACTGTCTCCTGGGTGAGGGGTCGTCTGCGTGGGACTTTCTGGGACTGGTGGTCGTCTGCATGGGACTTTCTGGGACTGTCTCCTGGGCTGGGTGTCGTCTGCGTTGGACTTTCTGTGACTGTCTACTGGGTGGGGGCCCTCTGCCTGGGACTTTCTGGGACTGGGTGTCGTCTGCGTCGGACATTCTGGGTCTGTCTCCAGGGTGGGGGGTCGTCTGCGTGGGACTCTCTGGGACTGGGGATCGTCTGCGTGGGACTTTCTGGGACTGTCTCCTGTCTGGTGGGTCGTCTGCGTGGGACTTTTTGTGACTGGGGGTCGTCTTCGTGGGACTTTCTGGGACTGTCTCCTGTCTGGTGGGTCGTCTGCGTGGGACATTCTGGGACTGTCTCCTGGGTGGGGGATCGTCTGCGTGGGACTTTCTGGGACTGGGGGTCGTCTGCGTGGGACTTTCTGGGACAAGGGGTCGTCTGCGTGGGACTTTCTTGGACTGTCTCCTGGGTGGGGGTCGTCTACGTGGGACTTCCTGGGAATGGGGGTCGTCTGCGTGGGACTTTCTGGGACTGGGACTCGTCTGCGTGGTAATTTCTGGGACTGGGGGTCGTCTGCGTGGGACTTTCTGGGTCTGTCTCCTGGGTGGGGGTCGTCTGCTTGGGACTTTCTGGGACTGGGTGTCGTCTGCGTGGGACTTTCTGGGACTGGGTGTCGTCTGCGTCGGACTTTCTGGGACTGTCTCCTGGGTGGGGGTCGTCTGCGTGGGACTTTTTGTGACTGGGGGTCGTCTTCGTGGGACTTTCTGGGACTGTCTCCTGTCTGGTGGGTCGTCTGCGTGGGACTTTCTGGGACTGTCTCCTGGGTGAGGGGTCGTCTGCGTGGGACTTTCTGGGACTGGTGGTCGTCTGCATGGGACTTTCTGGGACTGTCTCCTGGGCTGGGTGTCGTCTGCGTTGGACTTTCTGTGACTGTCTACTGGGTGGGGGCCGTCTGCCTGGGACTTTCTGGGACTGGGTGTCGTCTGCGTCGGACATTCTGGGTCTGTCTCCAGGGTGGGGGGTCGTCTGCGTGGGACTCTCTGGGACTGGGGATCGTCTGCGTGGGACTTTCTGGGACTGTCTCCTGTCTGGTGGGTCGTCTGCGTGGGACTTTTTGTGACTGGGGGTCGTCTTCGTGGGACTTTCTGGGACTGTCTCCTGTCTGGTGGGTCGTCTGCGTGGGACTTTCTGGGACTGTCTCCTGGGTGGGGGATCGTCTGCGTGGGACTTTCTGGGACTGGAGGTCGTCTGCATGGGACTTTCTGGGACTGTCTCCTGGGTGGGGGGATCGTCTGCGTGGGACTTTCTGGGACTGGGGGTCGTCTGCGTGGGACTTTCTGGGACTGCGGTTCGTCTGCGTGGGACTTTCTGGGACGTGGGGTCGTCTGCGTGGGACTTTCTGGGTCTGTCTTTTGGGTGGGGGTCGTCTGCTTTGGACTTTCTGGGACTGGGTGTCGTCTGCGTGGGACTTTCTGGGACTGGGTGTCGTCTGCGTCGGACTTTCTGGGACTGTCTCCTGGGTGGGGGTCGTTTGCGTGGGACTTTTTGGGACTGGGGGTCGTCTTCGTGGGACTTTCTGGGACTGTCTCCTGTCTGGTGGGTCGTCTGCGTGGGACTTTCTGGGACTGTCTCCTGGGTGGGGTTCGTCTGCGTGGGACCTTCTGGCACTGTCGCTTTGGTGGGGGGTCGTCTGCGTGAGACTTTCTGGGATTGGGGGTCGTCTGCGTGGGAACTTCTGGGACTGGGGGTCGTTTGCGTGGGACCTTCTGTGACTGGGGGTCATCTGCGTGGGACTTTCTGGGACTGGTGGTCGTCTGCGTGGGACTTTCTTGGACTGTCTCCTGTCTGGTGGGTCGTCTGCGTGGGACTTTCTGGGACTGTCTCCTGGGTGAGGGGTCGTCTGCGTGGGACATTCTGGGACTGGAGGTCGTCTGCATGGGACTTTCTGGGACTGTCTCCTGGGTGGGGGGTCGTCTGCGTTGCTCTTTCTGTGACTGTCTCCTGTGTGGGTGCCGTCTGCGTGGGACTTTCTGCGACTGGGTGTCGTCTGCGTCGGACTTTCTGGGACTGTCTCCTGGGTGGGGGGTCGTCTGCGTGGGACTTTCTGGGAATGGCGGTCGTCTGCGTGGGACTTTCTGGGACTGTCTCCTGTTTGGGTGTTCGACTGCGTGGGACTTTCTGGGACTGGGGGTCCTCTGCGTGGGACTTTCTGGAACTGTCTCCTGTCTGGGGGGTCGGCTGCGTGGGACTTTCTGGTACTGTCTCCAGGGTGGGATGTCGTCTGCGTGAGACTTTCTGGGACTGGGGGTCGTCTGCGTGGGACTTTCTGGGACAAGGGGTCGTCTGCGTGGGACTTTCTTGGACTGTCTCCTGGGTGGGGGTCGTCTGCGTGGGACTTTCTGGGACTGGAGGTCGTCTGCATGGGACTTTCTGGGACTGTCTCCTGGGTGGGGGGATCGTCTGCGTGGGACTTCCTGGGACTGGGGGTCGTCTGCGTGGGACTTTCTGGGACTGGGACTCGTCTGCGTGGTAATTTCTGGGACTGGGGGTCGTCTGCGTGGGACTTTCTGGGTCTGTCTCCTGGGTGGGGGTCGTCTGCTTGGGACTTTCTGGGACTGGGTGTCGTCTGCGTGGGACTTTCTGGGACTGGGTGTCGTCTGCGTCGGACTTTCTAGCACTGTCTCCTGGGTGGGGGTCGTCTGCGTGGGACTTTTTGTTACTGGGTGTCGTCTTCGTGGGACATTCTGGGACTGTCTCCTGTCTGGTGGGTCGTCTGCGTGGGACTTTCTGGGACTGTCTCCTGGGTGAGGGGTCGTCTGCGTGGGACTTTCTGGGACTGGTGGTCGTCTGCATGGGACTTTCTAGGACTGTCTCCTGGGCTGGGTGTCGTCTGCGTGGGACTTTCTGTGACTGTCTCCTGTGTGGGGGCCCTCTGCCTGGGACTTTCTGGGACTGGGTGTCGTCTGCGTCGGACATTCTGGGTCTGTCTCCAGGGTGGGGGGTCGTCTGCGTGGGACTTTCTGGGACTGGGGGTCGTCTGCATGGGACTTTCTGGGACTGTCACCTGTCTGGTGGGTCGTCTGCGTGGGACTTTCTGGGACTGTCTCCTGGGTGAGGGGTCGTCTGCGTGGGACATTCTGGGACTGGAGGTCGTCTGCATGGGACTTTCTGGGACTGTCTCCTGGGTGGGGGGTCGTCTGCGTTGCTCTTTCTGTGACTGTCTCCTGGGTGGGTGCCGTTTGCGTGGGACTTTCTGGGACTGGGTGTCGTCTGCAGGGGACTTTCTGGGACCGTCTCCTGGGTGGGGGGATCGTCTGCGTGGGACTTCCTGGGACTGGGGGTCGTCTGCGTGGGACTTTCTGGGACTGGGACTCGTCTGCGTGGTAATTTCTGGGACTGGGGGTCGTCTGCGTGGGACTTTCTGGGTCTGTCTCCTGGGTGGGGGTCGTCTGCTTGGGACTTTCTGGGACTGGGTGTCGTCTGCGTGGGACTTTCTGGGACTGGGTGTCGTCTGCGTCGGACTTTCTGGCACTGTCTCCTGGGTGGGGGTCGTCTACGTGGGACTTTTTGTTACTGGGGGTCGTCTTCGTGGGACTTTCTGGGACTGTCTCCTGTCTGGTGGGTCGTCTGCGTGGGACTTTCTGGGACTGTCTCCTGGGTGAGGGGTCGTCTGCGTGGGACTTTCTGGGACTGGTGGTCGTCTGCATGGGACTTTCTAGGACTGTCTCCTGGGCTGGGTGTCGTCTGCGTGGGACTTTCTGGGACTGTCTCCTGGGTGGGGGCCGTCTGCCTGGGACTTTCTGGGACTGGGTGTCGTCTGCGTCGGACATTCTGGGTCTGTCTCCAGGGTGGGGGGTCGTCTGCGTGGGACTTTCTGGGACTGTCTCCTGTCTGGTGGGTCGTCTGCGTGGGACTTTCTGGGACTGGAGGTCGTCTGCATGGGACTTTCTGGGACTGTCTCCTGGGTGTGGGGTCGTCTGCGTTGCTCTTTCTGTGACTGTCTCCTGGGTGGGTGCCGTCTGCGTGGGACTTTCTGGGACTGGGTGTCGTCTGCGTCGGACTTTCTGGGACTGTCTCCTGGTCGGGGGGTCGTCTGCGTGGGACTTTCTGGGAATGGCGGTCGTCTGCGTGGGACTTTCTGGGACTGTCACCTGTTTGGGTGTTCGACTGCGTGGGACTTTCTGGGACTGGGGGTCCTCTGCGTGGGACTTTCTGGGACTGTCTCCTGTCTGGGGGTTCGGATGCGTGGGACTTTCTGGTACTGTCTCCAGGGTGGGATGTCGTCTGCGTGAGACTTTCTGGGACTGGGGGTCGTCTGCGTGGGACTTTCTGGGACAAGGGGTCGTCTGCGTGGGACTTTCTTGGACTGTCTCCTGGGTGGGGGTCGTCTACGTGGGACTTTCTGGGACTGGGGCTCGTCTGCGTGGGACTTTCTGTGACTGTCTCCTGGGTGGGGGGTCGTCTGCCTGGGACTTTCTGGGACTGGAGGTCGTCTGCATGGGACTTTCTGGGACTGTCTCCTGGGTGGGGGGATCGTCTGCGTGGGACTTCCTGGGACTGGGGGTCGTCTGCGTGGGACTTTCTGGGACTGGGACTCGTCTGCGTGGTAATTTCTGGGACTGGGGGTCGTCTGCGTGGGACTTTCTGGGTCTGTCTCCTGGGTGGGGGTCGTCTGCTTGGGACTTTCTGGGACTGGGTGTCGTCTGCGTGGGACTTTCTGGGACTGGGTGTCGTCTGCATCGGACTTTCTGGCACTGTCTCCTGGGTGGGGGTCGTCTGCGTGGGACTTTTTGTGACTGGGGGTCGTCTTCGTGGGACATTCTGGGACTGTCTCCTGTCTGGTGGGTCGTCTGCGTGGGACTTTCTGGGACTGTCTCCTGGGTGGGGGATCGTCTGCGTGGGACTTTCTGGGACTGGAGGTCGTCTGCATGGGACTTTCTGGGACTGTCTCCTGGGTGGGGGGATCGTCTGCGTTGGATTTTCTGGGACTGGGGGTCGTCTGCGTGGGACTTTCTGGGACTGCGGTTCGTCTGCGTGGGACTTTCTGGGACGTGGGGTCGTCTGCGTGGGACTTTCTGGGTCTGTCTTTTGGGTGGGGGTCGTCTGCTTTGGACTTTCTGGGACTGGGTGTCGTCTGCGTGGGACTTTCTGGGACTGGGTGTCGTCTGCGTCGGACTTTCTGGGACTGTCTCCTGGGTGGGGGTCGTTTGCGTGGGACTTTTTGGGACTGGGATTCGTCTTCGTGGGACTTTCTGGGACTGTCTCCTGTCTGGTGGGTCGTCTGCGTGGGACTTTCTGGGACTGTCTCCTGGGTGGGGTTCGTCTGCGTAGGACTTTCTGGCACTGTCGCTTTGGTGGGGGGTCGTCTGCGTGAGACTTTCTGGGATTGGGGGTCGTCTGCGTGGGAACTTCTGGGACTGGGGGTCGTTTGCGTGGGACCTTCTGGGACTGGGGGTCATCTGCGTGGGAATTTCTGGGACTGGTGGTCGTCTGCGTGGGACTTTCTTGGACTGTCTCCTGTCTGGTGGGTCGTCTGCGTGGGACTTTCTGGGACTGTCTCCTGGGTGAGGTGTCGTCTGCGTGGGTCATTCTGGGACTGGAGGTCGTCTGCATGGGACTTTCTGGGACTGTCTCCTGGGTGGGGGGTCGTCTGCGTTGCTCTTTCTGTGACTGTCTCCTGGGTGGGTGCCGTCTGCGTGGGACTTTCTGGGACTGGGTGTCGTCTGCGTGTCGTCTGCGTCGGACTTTCTGGGACTGTCTCCTGGGTGGGGGGTCGTCTGCGTGGGACTTTCTGGGAATGGCGGTCGTCTGCGTGGGACTTTCTGGGACTGTCTCCTGTTTGGGTGTTCGACTGCGTGGGACGTTCTGGGACTGGGGGTCCTCTGCGTGGGACTTTCTGGGACTGTCTCCTGTCTGGGGGTTCGGATGCGTGGGACTTTCTGGTACTGTCTCCAGGGTGGGATGTCGTCTGCGTGAGACTTTCTGGGACTGGGGGTCGTCTGCGTGGGACTTTCTGGGACAAGGGGTCGTCTGCGTGGGACTTTCTTGGACTGTCTCCTGGGTGGGGGTCGTCTACGTGGGACTTTCTGGGACTGGGGCTCGTCTGCGTGGGACGTCCTGGGACTGTCTCCTGTCTGGTGGGTCGTCTTCGTGGGACTTTCTGTGACTGTCTCCTGGGTGGGGGGTCGTCTGCCTGGGACTTTCTGGGACTGGAGGTCGTCTGCATGGGACTTTCTGGGACTGTCTCCTGGGTGGGGGGATCGTCTGCGTGGGACTTCCTGGGACTGGGGGTCGTCTGCGTGGGACTTTCTGGGACTGGGACTCGTCTGCGTGGTAATTTCTGGGACTGGGGGTCGTCTGCGTGGGACTTTCTGGGTCTGTCTCCTGGGTGGGGGTCGTCTGCTTGGGACTTCCTGGGACTGGGTGTCGTCTGCGTGGGACTTTCTGGGACTGGGTGTCGTCTGCATCGGACTTTCTGGCACAGTCTCCTGGGTGGGGGTCGTCTGCGTGGGACTTTTTGTGACTGGGGGTCGTCTGCGTGGGACTTTCTGGGACTGCGGTTCGTCTGCGTGGGACTTTCTGGGACGTGGGGTCGTCTGCGTGGGAATTTCTGGCAGCACCACAGCTGATAGCAAAAGTGCCAACAGCTGATAGCAAATGTGCCAACAGCTGATACCAAAAGTGCGAATAGCTGATAGCAAAAGTGCCAACAGCTTATAGCAAAAGTGCCAACAGCACCACAGTGCCAATTAGTCCTAGGTATGACTATAAACTACATCTGACAGCAAGGTTTCTGATCACAACGGGTCCCAGCTATGAGCAAATAGTTACCCCCCACTAAAAAAAAACACTATGAAAGTATAAAAATACATGTTTATATAAAAACTTGCGAACAACACCAGTTGATAGCAAAAGTGCCAACAGCAACACAGCTGATAGCAAAAGTGCCAACAGCTGATAGCAAAAGTGCCAACAGCTGATAGCAAAATGCCAAAAGCTGATAGCAAAAGTGCCAACAGCACCACATTGCCAACTAGTGCTAGGTATGACTATAAACTACATATGACTGCAAGGCTTCTTATCACATAGGGTCCCAGCTATGAGCAAATAGGGACCCCAACTAAAAAAAAAACACTATGAATGTATAAAAATACATGTTTATATAAAAACTTGCGAACAACACCAGTCTATAGCAAAAGGGCCAACAGCACTACAGCTGATAGCAAAAGTGCCAACAGCTGATAGCAAAAGTGACAACAGCTGATAGCAAAATGCCAAAAGCTGATAGCAAAAGTGCCAACAGCACCACAGTGCCAACTAGTCCTAGGTATGACTATAAACTACATCTGACAGAAAGGCTAGTGATCACAAAGTGTCCCAGCTATGAGCAAATAGTGACCCCCCACTAAAAAAAACACTATGAAAGTATAAAAATACATGTTTATATAAAAACTTGTGAACAACACCAGTTGATAGCAAAAGTGTCAACAGCACCACAGCTCATAGCAAAAGTGCCAACAGCTGATAGCAAAAGTTTCAACAGCTGAGAGCAAAAGAGCCAACATCTGATAGCAAAAGTGCCAACAGCACAACAGTGCCAACTTGTCCTAGGTATGACTATAAACTACATCTGTCAGCTAGGCTTCTGATCACAAAGGGTCCCAGCTATGAGCAAATAGTGAGCCCCCACTAAAAAAAAAACATTATGAAAGTATAAAAAAAGATGTTTATATAAAAACTTACGAACAACACCAGTTGATAGCAAAAGTGCCAACAGCACCACAGCTGAAGGCAAAAGTACCAACACCTGACAGCAAAAGTGTCAAGAACTGATAGCAAAAGTGCCAACAGCTGATAGCAAAAGTGCCAACAGCTGATAGCAAAAGTGCCAACAGCTGATAGCAAAAGTGCCAACAGCACCACAGTGCCAACTAGTCCTAGGTATGATTATAAACTACATCTGACAGCAAGGCTTCTGATCACAAAGGGTCCCAGCTATGAGCAAATAGTGACCCGCCACTAAAAAAAAAACACTATTAAAGTATAAAAATACATGTTTATATAAAAACTTGCGAACAACACCAGTTGATAGCAAAAGTGCCAAAAGCACCACAGCTGATAGCAAAAGTGCCAACAGCTGATAGCAAAAGTGCCAACAGCTGATAGCAAAAGTGCCAACAGCACAACATTGCCAACTAGTCCTAGGTATGACTATAAACTACATCTGACAGCAAGGCTTCTGATCACAAATGGTCCCAGCTATGAGCAAATAGTAACCCCCCCACCAAAAAAAAAACACTATGAATGTATAAAAATACATGTTTATATCAAAACTTGCGAACAACACCAGTTGATAGCAAAATTGCCAACAGCACCACAGCTGATAGCAAAAGTGCCAACAGCTGATAGCAAAAGTGCCAACAGCTGATACCAAAAGTGCCAACAGCTGATGGCAAAAGTGCCAACAGCTGATAGCAAAATGCCAACAGCTGATAGCAAAAGTGCCAACAGCACCACATTGCCAACTAGTCCTAGGTATGACAATAAACTACATCTGACAGCAAGGCTTCTGATCACAAAGGGTCCCAGCTATGAGCAAATAGTGACCCCCCACTAAAAAAAAAACACTATGAAAGTATAAAAATACATGTTTATATAAAAACTTGCGAACAACACCAGTTAATAGCAAAAGTGCCAACAGCTGATAGCAAAAGTGCCAACAGCACCACATTGCCAACTAGTCCTAGGTATGACTATAAACTACATCTGTCAGCAAGGCTTCTGATCACAAAGGGTCCCAGCTATGAGCAAATAGTTACCCCCCACTAAAAAAAAACACTATGAAAGTATAAAAATACATGTTTATATAAAAACTTGCGAACAACACCAGTTGATAGCAAAAGTGCCAACAGCAACACAGCTGATAGCAAAAGTGCCAACAGCTGATAGCAAAAGTGCCAACAGCTGATAGCAAAATGCCAAAAGCTGATAGCAAAAGTGCCAACAGCACCACATTGCCAACTAGTGCTAGGTATGACTATAAACTACATATGACTGCAAGGCTTCTTATCACATAGGGTCCCAGCTATGAGCAAATAGGGACCCCAACTAAAAAAAAAACACTATGAATGTATAAAAATACATGTTTATATAAAAACTTGCGAACAACACCAGTCTATAGCAAAAGGGCCAACAGCACTACAGCTGATAGCAAAAGTGCCAACAGCTGATACCAAACGTGCCAAAAGCTTATAGCATAATTGCCAACAGCTGATAGCAAAATTGCCAACAGCTGATAACAAAAGTGCCAACAGCTGATAGCAAAAGTGCCAACAGCTGATAGCAAAAGTGCCAACAGCACCACAGTGCCAACTAGTCCTAGGTATGATTATAAACTACATCTGACAGCAAGGCTTCTGATCACAAAGGTTCCCAGCTATGAGCAAATAGTGACCCCCCACTAAAAAAAAAAACACTATGAAAGTATAAAAATACATGTTTATATAAAAACTTGCGAACAACACCAGTTGATAGCAAAAGTGTCAACAGCACCACAGCTGATAGCAAAAGTGCCAACAGCTGATAGCAAAAGTGCCAGCAGCACCTCAGTGCCAACTAGTCCTAGGTATGACTATAAACTACATCTGACAGCAAGGCTTCTGATCACAAATGGTCCCAGCTATGAGCAAATAGTGACCCCCCACTAAAAAAAACACTATGAAAGTATAAAAATACATGTTTATATGAAAACTTGCGAACAACACCAGTTGATAGCAAAAGTGCCAACAGCACCACAGCTGATAGCAAAAGTGCCAACAGCTGATACAAAATGTGCCAACAGCTGATAGCAAAAGTGCCAACAGCTGATAGCAAAAGTTCCACCCGCACCACAGTGCCAACTAGTCCTAGGTATGACTATAAACTATTCTGACAGCAAGGCTTCTGATCACAAATGGTCCCAGCTATGAGCAAATAGTGACCCCCCACTAAAAACAAAAAAAATATGAAAGTATAAAAATACATGTTTATATAAATACTTGCGAACAACACCAGTTGATAGCAAAAGTGCCAACAGCACCACAGCTGATAGCAAAAGTGCCAACAGCTGATAGCAAAAGTGCCAACAGCTAATAGGAAAAGTGCCAACAGTTGATAGCAAAAGTGCCAACAGCACCACAGTGCCAACTAGTCCTAGGTATGACTATAAACTACATCTGACAGGAAGGCTTCTGATAAAAAAAGGGTCCCAGCTATGAGCAAATAGTGACCCCGCACTAAAAAAAAATCTCTATGAAAGTATAAAAATACATGTTTATATAAAAACTTGCGAACAACACCAGTTGATAGCAAAAGTGCCAACAGCACCACAGCTGATAGCAAAAGTGCCAACAGCTGATAGCAAAAGTGCCAACAGCTGATAGCAAACGTGCCAACAGCTGATAGCAAAAGTGCCAACAGCACCACAGTGCCAACTAGTCCTAGGTATGACTATAAACTACATCTGACAGCAAGGCTTCTGATCACAAAGGGTCCCAGCTATGAGCAAATAGTGACCCCCACTAACAAAAAAACTCTATGTAAGTATAAAAATACATGTTTATATAAAAACTTGCGAACAACACCAGTTGATAGCAAAAGTGCCAACAGCACCACAGCTGATAGCAAAAGTGCCAACAGCTGATAGCAAAAGTGCCAACAGCTGATAGCAAAAGTGCCAACAGCACCACAGTGCCAACTAGTCCTAGTTAACTATAAACTACCTCAGACAGCAAGGCTTCTGATCACAAAGGTTCCCAGCTATGAGCAAATAGTGACACTCCACTAAAAAAAAAACACTATGAATGTATAAAAATACATGTTTATATAAAAAGTTGCGAACAACACCAGTTGATAGTAAAAGTGCCAACAGTACCACAGCTGATAGCAAAAGTGCCAACAGCTGATAGCAAAAGTGCCAACAGCTGATAGCAAAAGTGCCAACAGCTGATAGCAAATGTGCCAACAGCTGATAGCAAAAGTGCCAACAGCACCACAGATCCAACTATTCCTAGGTACGATTATAAACTACATCTGACAGCTAGGCTTCTGATCACAAAGGGTCCCAGCTATGAGCAAATAGTGACCCCCCACTAAATAAAAAATCTCTATGAAAGTATAAAAATACATGTTTATATAAAAACTTGCGAACAACACAAGTTGATAGCAAAAGTGTCAACAGCACAACAGCTGATAGCAAATGTGCCAACAGCTGATACCAAACGTGCCAAAATCTTATAGCAAAATTGTCAACAGCTGATAGCAAAATTGCCAACAGCTGATAGCAAAAGTGCCAACAGCACCTCAGTGCCAACTAGTCCTAGGTATGACTATAAACTACATATGACAGAAAGGCTTCTGATCACAAAGGGTCCCAGCTATGAGCAAATAGAGACCCCCCACTAAAAAAAAAACTCTGAAAATATAAAAATACATGTTTATATAAAAACTTGAGAACAACACCAGTTGATAGCAAATGTGCCAACAGCACCACAGCTGATAGCAAAAGTGCCAACAGCTGATAGCAAAAGTGCCAACAGCTGATAGCAAAAGTGCCAACAGCTGATAGCAAAAGTGCCAACAGCACCAAAGTGCCAACTAGTCCTAGGTATGACTATAAACTACATCTGACAGCAAGGTATCTGATCACAAAGGGTCCCAGCAATGAGCCCATTGTGACACCCCACTAAAAAAAAAACACTATGAAAGTATAAAAATACATGTTTATATAAAAATCTGCGAACAACACCAGTTGATACCAAAAGTGCCAACAGCACCACAGTTGATAGCAAAAGTGCCAACAGCTGATAGCAAAAGTGCCAACAGCTGATAGCAAAAGTGCAAACAGCACCACAGTTCCAACTAGTCCTAGGTATGACTATAAACTACATCTGAGAGCAAGGCTTCTGATCACAAAGGGTCCCATCCATGAGCAAATAGTGACACCCCACTAAAAAAAAAAAACACTATGTATGTTTAAAATACATGTTTATATAAAAACTTGCGAACAACACCAGTTGATAGCAAAAGTGCCAACAGTACCACAGCTGATAGCAAAAGTGCCAACAGCTGATAGCAAAAGTGCCAACAGCTGATAGCAAAAGTGCCAACAGCTGATAGCAAAAGTGCCAACAGCGGCATAGCAAAAGTGCCAACAGCACCACAGGGCCAACTAGTCCTAGGTATGACTATAAACTACATCTGACAGCAAGGCTTCTGATCACAAAGGGTCCCAGCTATGAGCAAATAGTGACCCCCCATTACAAAAAAAACACTATGAAAGTATAAAAATACATATTTATAGGAAAACTTGCGAACAACACCAGTTGATAGCAAAAGTGAAAACAGCACCACAGCTGATTGCAAAAGTGCCAACAGCTGATAGCAAAAGTGCCAACAGCTGATAGCAAAAGTGCCAAGAGCTGATAGCAAAAGTGCCAAGAGCTGATATCAAAAGTGCCAACAGCACCACAGGGCCAACTAGTCCTAGGTATGACTATAAACTACATCTGACAGCAAGGCTTCTGATCACAAAGGGCCCCAGCTATGAGCAAATAGTGACCCCCCACTAAAAAAAAAAACATTATGAAAGTATAAAAATACATGTTTATATAAAAACTTGCGAATAACACCAGTTGATAGCAAAAGTGTCAACAGCACCACAGCTGATAGCAATAGTACCAACAGCTGATAGCAAAAGTGCCAACAGCTGATAGCAAAAGTGCCAACAGCACCACAGATCCAACTAGTCCTAGGTATGACTATAAACTACATCTGACAGCAAGGCTTCTGATCACAAAGGGTCCAAGCTATGAGCAAATAGTGACACCCAACTAAAAAAAAAAAACACTATGAATGTCTAAAAATACATGTTTATATAAAAACTTGCGAACAACACCAGTTGATAGCAAAAGTGCCAACAGTACCACAGCTGATAGCAAAAGTGCCAACAGCTGATAGCAAAAGTACCAACAGCTGATAGCAAAAGTACCAACAGCTGATAGCAAAAGTGCCAACAGCACCACAGGGCCAACTAGTCCTAGGTATGACTATAAACTACATCTGACAGCACGGCTTCTGATCACAAAAGGTCCCAGCTATGAGCAAATAGTGACCCCCCACTAAAAAAAAACACTATGAAAGTATAAAAATACATATTTATATAAAAACTTGCGAACAACACCAGATGATAGCAAAAGTGCCAACAGCACCACAGCTGATAGCAAAAGTGCCAAGAGCTGATAGCAAAAGTGCCAACAGCTGATAGCAAAAGTGCCAACAGCTGATAGCAAAAGTGCCAACAGCACCACAGAGACAACTAGTCCTAGGTATGACTATAAACTACATCTGATAGCAAGGCTTCTGATCACAAAGGTTCCCAGCTATGAGCAAATAGTGACCCCCCACTAAAAAAAAAACACTATGAATGTATAAAAATACATGTTTATATAAAAACTTGCGAACAACACCAGTTGATAGCAAAAGTGCCAACAGTACCACAGCTGTTAGCAAAAGTGCCAACAGCTGATAGCAAATGTGCCAACAGCTGATAGCAAAAGTGCCAACAGCTGATAGCAAAAGTGCCAACAGCACCACAGTGCCAAATAGTCCTAGGTATGACTATAAACTACATCTGACAGCAAGGCTTCTGATCACAAATGTTCCCAGCTATGAGCAAATAGTGACACCCCACTAAAAAAAAAAAAACACTATGAATGTTTAAAAATACATGTTTATAAAAAAACTTGCGAACAACACCAGTTGATAGCAAAAGTGCCAACAGTACCACAGCTGATAGCAAGAGTGCCAACAGCTGATAGCAAAAGTGCCAACAGCTGATAGCAAAAGTGCCAACAGCACCAGAGGGCCAACTAGTCCAAGGTATGACTATAAACTACATCTGACAGCAAGGCTTCTGATCACAAAGGGTCCCAACTATGAGCAAATAGTGACCCCCCACTAAAAAAAAACACTATGAAATTATAAAAATACATTTTTATATGAAAACTTGCGAACAACACCATTTGATAGCAAAAGTGCTAACAGCACCACAGCTGATAGCAAAAGTGCCAACAGCTGATAGCAAAAGTGCCAACAGCTGATAGCAAAAGTGCCAACAGCTGATAGCAAAATTGCCAACAGCACCACAGTGCCAACTAGTCCTAGGTATGACTATAAACTACATCTGACAGCAAGGCTTCTGATCACAAAGTGTCCCAGCTATGAGCAAATAGTGACCCCCCACTAAAAAAAAACACTATGAAAGTTTAAAAATACATGTTTATATAAAAACTTGCGAACAACACCAGTTGATAGCAAAAGTGCCAACAGCACCACAGCTGATAGCAAAGGTGCCAACAGCTGATAGCAGAAGTGCCAACACCTGATACCAAAAGTGCCAAAAGCTGATAGCAAAAGTGCCAACAGCTGATAGCAAAAGTGCCAACAGCTGATACCAAAAGTGCAAAAAGCTGATAGCAAAAGTGCCAACAGCTGATAGCAAAAGTTCCAACAGCTGATACCAAAAGTGCCAACAGCTGATAGCAAAAGTGCAAACAGCACCACATCTGATAGCAAAAGTGCCAACAGCTGATAGCAAAATTGCCAACAGCTGATAGCAAAAGTGCCAACAGCAACACAGAACCAACTAGTCCTAGGTATGACTATAAACTACATCTGACAGCAAGGCTTCTGATCACAATGGGTCCCAGCTATGAGCAAATAGTGTCCTCCCACTAAAAAAAAACACTATGAAAGTATAAAAATACATGTTTATATAAAAACTTGCGAACAACACCAGTTGATAGCAAAAGTGCCAACAGCTGATAACAAAAGTGCCAACAGCTGATAGCAAAAGTGCCAACAGCTGATACCAAAAGTGCCAAATGGTGATAGCAAAAGTGCCAAGAGCTGATAGCAAAAGTGCCAACAGCACCACTGTTCCAAACTTGTCCTAGGTATGACTATAAACTACATCTGACAGCAAGGTTTCTGATCACAAAGGGTCCCAGCTATGAGCAAATAGTGACCCCCCACTAAAAAATAACACTATGAAATTATAAAAATACATGTTTATGTAAAAACTTGCGAACAACACCAGTTAATTGCAAAAGTGCCAACAGCACTACAGCTGATAGCAAAAGTGCCAACAGCTGATAGCAAAAGTGCCAACAGCTAATAGCAAAAGTGCCAACAGCACCACAGTGCCAACTAGTCCTAGGTACTATTATAAACTACATCAAAGTGTCGCAGCTATGAGCAAATAGTGAACCCCCACTAAAAAAAAAACATTATGAATGTATAAAAATACATGTTTATATAAAAAATTGCGAACAACACCAGTTGATAGCAAAAGTGCAAACAGCACCACAGCTGATAGCAAAAGTGCCAACAGCTGATAGCAAATATGCCAACAGGTGATAGCAAAAGTGCCAACAGCTGATAGCAAAGTGCCAACAACACCACAGTGCCAACTAGTCCTAGGTATGACTATAAACTACATCTGACAGCAAGGCTTCTGATCACAAAGGGTCCAAGCTATGACCAAATAGTGACACCCACTAAAAAAAAAAACACTATGAAAGTATAAAAATACTTGTTTATATAAAAACTTGCGAACAACACTCTGCCAACAGCTGATAGCAAAAGTGCCAACAGCTGATAGCAAAAGTGCCAACAGTTGATAGCAAAAGTGCCAACAGCACCACTGTGCCAACTAGTCCTAGGTATGACTATAAACTTCATCTGACAACAAGGCTTCCGATCATAAAGGGTCCCAGCTATGAGCAAATAGTGACTCCCCATTAAAACAAAAAACATTTTGAAAGTATAAAAAAACATGTTTATATAAAAAATTGCGAACAACACAAGTTGATAGCAAAAGTGCAAACAGCACCAGAGCTGATAGCAAAAGTGCCAAAAGCTGATAGCAAAAGTGCCAACAGCTGTTAGCGAAAGTGCCAACAGCTGATAGCAAAAGTGCCAACAGCACCACAGTGCCAACTATTCCTAGGTATGACTATTAACTACATCTGACAGCAAGGCTTCTGATCACAGTGTCCAAGCTATTAGCAAATAGTGACCCCCCACTAAAAAAAAACACGATGAAAGTATAAAAATACATATTTATATAAAAACTTGCAAACAACAGCAGTTGATAGCAAAAGTGACAACAGCACCACAGCTAATAGCAAAAGTGCAAACCGCTGATAGCAAAAGTGCCAACAGCTGATAGCAAAAGTGCCAACAGCTGATACCATAAGTGCCAACAGCTGATAGCAAAAGTGCCAACAGCTGATAGCAAAAGTGCCAACAGCTGATAGCAAAAGTGCCAACAGCACCACTGTGCCAACTAGTCCTAGGTATGACTATAAACTACATCTGACAACAAGGCTTCCGATCATAAATTGTCCCAGCTATGAGCAAATAGTGACTCCCCATTAAAACAAAAAACACTTTGAAAGTATAAAAAAACATGTTTATATAAAAAATTGCGAAAAACACAAGTTGATAGCAAAAGTGCAAACAGCACCAGAGCTGATAGCAAAAGTGCCAAAAGCTGATAGCAAAAGTGCCAACAGCTGATAGCGAAAGTGCCAACAGCTGATAGCAAAAGTGCCAACAGCACCACAGTGCCAACTATTCCTAGGTATGACTATTAACTACATCTGACAGCAAGGCTTCTGATCACAGTGTCCAAGCTATTAGCAAATAGTGACCCCCCACTAAAAAAAAACACGATGAAAGTATAAAAAAACATGTTTATATAAAAAATTGCGAACAACACAAGTTGATAGCAAAAGTGCAAACAGCACCAGAGCTGATAGCAAAAGTGCCAACAGCTGATAGCAAAAGTGCCAACAGCTGATAGCAAAAGTGCCAACAGCACCACAGTGCCAACTAGTCCTAGGTATGACTATAAACTACATCTGACAGCAAAGCTTCTGATCACAAAGGGTCCCAGCTTTTAGCAAATAGTGACACCCCACTAAAAAAAAAACAATATGAAAGTATAAAAATACATGTTTATATAAAAACTTGCAAACAACAGCAGTTGATAGCAAAAGTGACAACAGCACCACAGCTGGTAGCAAAAGTGCCAACAGCTGGTAGCAAAAGTGCAAACAGCTGATAGCAAAAGTGCAAACAGCTGATAGAAAAATACCAACAGCTGATAGAAAAAGTGCCAACAGCAACAAAGTGCCAACTAGTCCAAGGCATGACTTTAAACTACATCTGACAGCAAGGCTTCTGATCACAAAGGGTCCCAGCTACGAGCAAATAGTGAACCCCCACTAAAAAAAAACACTATGAAATTATAAAAATACATGTTTATATAAAAGCTTGCGAACAACACCAGTTGATAGCAAAAGTTCAAACAGCTGATAGCAAAAGTGCCAACAGCTGATAGCACAAGTGCCAAAAGCTGATAGCAAAAGTGCCAACAGCTGATAGCAAAAGTGCCAACAGCACCACAGTGCCAACTAGTCCTAGGTATGACTATAAACTACATTTGACAGCAAGGCTTCTGATCACAATGGGTCCCAGCTCTGAGCAAATAGTGACCCCCACTAAAAAAAAAATACTATGAAAGTATAAAAATACATGTTTATATAAAAAATTGCGAAAAACACCAGTTGATAGCAAAAGTGCCAACAGCACCACAGCTGATAGCAAAAGTGCCGACAGCTGATAGCAAAAGTGCCAACAGCTGATAGCAAAAGTGCCAACAGCTGATAGCAAAAGTGCCAACAGCACCAAAGTGCCAACTAGTCCTAGGTATAACTATAAACTACATCCGACAGCAACGCTTCTGATCTCAAAGGGTCCCAGGTATGAGCAAATAGTGACCCCCCACTAAAAAAAAACACTATGAAAGCATAAAAAAATGTTTATATAAAAACTTGAGAACAACACCAGTTGATAGCAAAAGTGCCAACAGCACCACAGCTGATAGCAAAAGTGCCAACAGCTGATAGCAAAAGTGCCAACAGCACCACAGTGCCAACTAGTTCTAGGTATGACTATAAACTACATCTGACAGCAAGGCTTCTGATCACAAAGGGTCCCACCTATGAGCAAATAGTGACCCCCCACTAAAAAAAATACTCTATGAAAATATAAAAATACATGTTTATATAAAAACCTGCGAACAACACCAGTTGATAGCAAAAGTGCCAACTGCAACACAGCTGATATCAAAAGTGCCAACAGCTGATAGCAAAAGTGCCAACAGCTGATACCAAAAGTGCCAACAGCTGATAGCAAAAGTGCCAACAGCTGATAGCAAAAGTGCCAACAGCTGATAGCAAAAGTGCCAACAGCTGATAGCAAAAGTGCCAACAGCACCACAGTGCCAACAAGTCCTATTTATGACTATAAACTACATCTGACAGCAAGGCTTCTGATCACAAAGGGTCCCAGCTATGAGAAAATAGTGACACCCCACTAAAAAAAAAACCACTATTAAAGTATAAAAATACATGTTTATATAAAAACTTGCGAACAACACCAGTTGATAGCAAAAGTGCCAACAGCACCACAGCTGATAGCAAAAGTGCCAACAGCTGATAGCAAGAGTGCCAACAGCTGATAGCAAAAGTGCCAACTGCTGATACCAAAAGTGCCAACAGCTGATAGGAAAAGCGCCAACAGCTGATAGCAAAAGTGCCAACATCTGATAGCAAAAGTGCCAACAGCACCACAGTGCCAACTAGTCCTAGGTATGACTATAAACTACATCTGACAGCTAGGCTTCTGATCACAAAGGGTCCCAGCTATGATCAAATAGTGACCACCCACTAAAAAAAAACACTATGAAAGTATAAAAATACATGTATATATAAAAACTTGCGAACAACACCAGTTGATATCAAAAGTGCCAACAGCACCACAGCTGATAGCAAAATTGCCAAAAGCTGATAGCAAATTGCCAACAGCTGATAGCAAAAGTACCAACAGCACCACAGTGCCAACTAGTCGTAGGTATGACTATAAACTACATCTGACAGCAAGGCTTCTGATCACAAAGTTTCCAAGCTACGAGCAAATAGTGACCCCCCACTAAAAAAAAAACACTATGAATGTATAAAAATACATATTTATATAAAAACTTGCTAACAACACCAGTTGATAGAAAAAGTTTCAACAGCTGATAGCAAAAATGCCAACAGCTGATAGCAAAATTGCCAACAGCTGATACCATAAGTGCCAACAGCACCACAGTGCCAAATAGTCCTAGGTATGACTATAAACTACATCTGACAGCAAGGCTTCTGATCACAAAGGGTCCAAGCTTTTAGCAAATAGTGACACCCCACTAAAAAAAAAAACACTATGAAAGTATAAAAATACATGTTTATATAAAAACTTGCAAACAACAGCAGTTGATAGCAAAAGTGACAACAGCACCACAGCTGATAGCAAAAGTGCCAACAGCTGATAGCAAAAGTGCAAACAGCTTATAGCAAAAGTGCCAACAGCTGATAGCAAAAGTGCCAACAGCTGATAGAAAAAGTGCCAACAGCAACAAAGTGCCAACTAGTCCTAGGTATGACTATAAACTACACTGACAGCAAGGCTTCTGATCACAAATGGTCCCAGCTATGAGCAAATTGTGACCCCGCACTAAAAAAAAAATCTATGAAAGTATAAAAATACATGTTTATATAAAAACTTGCGAACAACACCAGTTGATAGCAAAAGTGCCAACAGCACCACAGCTGATAGCAAAAGTGCCAACAGCTGATAGCAAAAGTGTCAACTGCTGATAGCAAAAGTGCCAACAGCTGATAGCAAACGTGCCAACAGCACCACAGTGCCAACTAGTTCTAGGTATGACTATAAACTACATCTGACAGCACGGCTTCTGATCACAAAGGGTCCAACCTATGAGCAAATAGTGACCCCCCACTAAAAAAATACTTTATGAAAGTATAAAAATACATGTTTATATAAAAACCTGCGAACAACACCAGTTTATAGCAAAAGTGCCAACTGCACCACAGCTGATATCAAAAGTGCCAACAGCTGATAGCAAAAGTGCCAACAGCTGATACCAAAAGTGGCAAAAGCTGATAACAAAAGTGCCAACAGCTGATAGCAAAAGTGCCAACAGCTGATACCAAAAGTGCCAACAGCTGATAGCAAAAGTGCCAAGAGCTGATAGCAAAAGTGCCAACAGCACCACAGTGCCAACAAGTCCTAGTTATGACTATAAACTACATCTGAAAGCAAGGCTTCTGATCAGAAAGTGTCCCAGCTATGAGCAAATAGTGATCCCCGACTAAAAAAAAACCACTATGAAAGTATAAAAATACATGTTTATATAAAAACTTGCGAACAACACCAGTTCATAGCAAAACTGCCAACAGCACCACAGCTGATAGCAAAAGTGCCAAAAGCTGATAGCAAATTGCCAACAGCTGATAGCAAAAGTGCCAACAGCTGATAGCAAAAGTGCCAACAGCTGATAGCAAAAGGGCCAACAGCTGATAGCAAAAGTGGCAACAGCACCACAGTGCCAACTATTCCTAGGTATGACTATAAACTACATCTGACAGCAAGGCTTCTGATCACAAATTGTTCCAGCTATGAGCAAATAGTGACCCCCCACTAAAAAAAAACACTATGTGATCAGAAGCCTTGCTGTCAGATGTAGTTTATAGTCATACCTAGGACTAGTTGGCACTGTGGTGCTGTTGGCACTTTTGCTATCAGCTGTTGGCACGTTTGGTATCAGCTGTTGGCACATGACAATACATGTTTATATAAAAACTTGCGAACAACACCAGTTGATAGCAAAAGTGCCAACAGCACCACAGCTGATAGCAAAAGCTGATAGCAAAAGTGCCAACAGCTGATAGCAAAAGTGCCAACAGCTGATATCAAAAGTGCCAAAAGCTGATAGCAAAAGTGCCAACAGCTGATACCAAACGTGCCAACAGCTGATAGCAAAAGTGCCAACAGCACCACAGTGCCAACTAGTCCTAGGTATGACTATAAACTACATCTGACAGCAAGGCTTCTGATCACAAAGGGTCCAAGCTATGAGCAAATAGTGACCCTCCACTAAAAAAAAAACACTATGAAAGTATAAAAATACATGTTTATATAAAAACCTGCGAACAACACCAGTTGATAGCAAAAGTGCCAACAGCTGATAGCAAAAGTGCCAACAGCTGAGAGCAAAAGTGCCAAAAGCTGATAGCAAAAGTGCCAACAGCTGATACCAAAAGTGCCAACAGCTGATACCAAAAGTGCAAACAGCTGATAGCAAATGTGCCAACAGCTGATAGAAAAGTGCCAACAGCTGATAACAAAAGTGCCAAAAGCACCACAGTGCCAACTAGTCCTTGTTATGACTATAAACTACATCTGACAGCAAGGCTTCTGATCACAAATTGTTCCAGCTATGAGCAAATACTGACTCACCACAAAAAAAACTCTATGAAAGTATAAAAATACATGTTTATATAAAAACTTGCGAACAACACAAGTTGATAGCAAAAGTGCCAACAGCACCACACCTGATAGCAAAAGTGCATACAGATGATAGCAAAAGTGCCAACAGCACCACATTGCCAACTAGTCCTAGGTGTGACTATAAACTACACTGAGAGCAAGGCTTCTGATCACAAAGGTTCACAGCTATGAGCAAATAGTGACCCCCCACTAAAAAAAAACACTATGAAAGTATAAAAATACATGTTTATATAAAAACTTGCGAACAACACCAGCTGATAGCAAAAGTGCCAAGAGCACCACAGCTTATAGTAAAAGTGCCAACAGCTGATAGCAAAAGTGCCAACAGCTGATAGCAAAAGTGCCAACAGCACCACATTGCCAACTAGTCCTAGGTATGATTATAAACTACACTGACAGCAAGGCTTCTGAACACAAAGGGTCCCAGCTATGAGCAATTAGTGACCCCCCACTAAAAAAAACACTATGAATGTATAAAAATACATGTTTATATAAAAACTTGCGAACAACACCAGTTGATAGCAAAAGTGCCAACAGCACCACAGCTGATAGCAAAAGTGCCAACAGCTGATAGCAAAAGTGCCAACAGCTGATAGCAAAAGTGCCAACAGCACCACAGTGCCAACTAGTCCTAGGTATGACTATAAACTACATCTGACAGCAAGGCTTCTGATCACAAAGGGTCCCAGCTATGAGCAAATAGTGACCCCCCACTATAAAAAAAACTCTATGAAAGTATAAAAATACTTGCTTATATAAAAACTTGCGAACAACACCAGTTGATAGCAAAAGTGCCAACAGCACCACAGCTGATAGCAAAAGTGCCAACAGCTGATAGCAAAAGTGCCAACAGCTGATAGCAAAAGTGCCAACAGCTGATAGCAAAAGTGCCAACATCACCACATTGCCAACTAGTCCTAGGTATGACTATAAACTACATCTGACAGCAAGGCTTCTGATCACAAAGGGTCCCAGCTATGAGCAAATAGTGACCCCCCACTAAAAAAAAAACACTATGAAAGTATAAAAATACATATTTATATAAAAACTTGCGAACAACACCAGTTGATAGCAAAAGTGCCAAGAGCACCATAGCTGATAGCAAAAGTGCCAACAGCTGATAGCAAAATTGCCAACAGCTGATAGCAAAAGTGCCAACAGCACCACATTGCCAACTAGTCCTAGGTATGATTATAAACTACACTGACAGCAAGGCTTCTGATTACAAAGGGTCCCAGCTATGAGCAAATATTGACCCCCCACTAAAAAAAAAACACTATGAATGTATAAAAATACATGTTTATATAAAAACTTGCGAACAACACCAGTTGATACCAAAAGTGACAAAAGCACCACAGATGATAGCAAAAGTGCCAACAGCTGATAGCAAAAGTGCCAACAGCTGATAGCAAAAGTGCCAACAGCTGATAGCAAAAGTGCCAAAAGCTGATTGCAAAAGTGCCAACAGCACCACATTGCCAACTAGTCCTGGGTATGATTATAAACTACACTGACATCAAGGCTTCTGATCACAAAGGGTCCCAGCTATGAGCAAATAGTGACCCCCCACTAAAAAAAAAACACTATGAATGTATAAAAATACATGTTTATGTAAAAACTTGCGAACAACACCAGTTGATAGCAAAAGTGCCAACAGCACCACAGCTGATAGCAAAAGTGCCAACAGCTGATAGCAAAAGTGCCAACAGCTGATAGCAAAAGTGCCAACAGCACCACAGTGCCAACTAGTCCTAGGTATGACTATAAACTACATCTGACAGCAAGGCTTCTGATCACAAAGGGTCCCAGCTATGAGCAAATAGTGACCCCCCACTATAAAAAAACACTATGAAAGTATAAAAATACATGCTTATATAAAAACTTGCGAACAACACCAGTTGATAGCAAAAGTGCCAACAGCACCACAGATGATAGCAAAAGTGCCAACAGCTGATAGCAAAAGTGCCAATAGCTGATAGCAAAAGTGCCAACAGCTGATAGCAAAAGTGCCAACAGCTGATAGCAAAAGTGCCAACAGCTGATAGCAAATGTGCCAACAGCACCACAGTGCCAACTAGTCCTAGGTATGACAATAAACTACATCTGACAGCAAGCTTCTGATCACAAAGGGTCCCAGCTATGAGCAAATAGTGACCCCCACTAAAAGAAAAAAACACTATGAAAGTATAAAAATACATGTTTATATAAAAACTTGCGAACAACACCAGTTGATAGCAAAAGTGCCGACAGCACCACAGCTGATAGCAAAAGTGCCAACAGCTCATAGCAAAAGTGCCAACAGCACCACAGTGCCAACTAGTCCTAGGTATGACTATAAACTACATCTGACAGCAAGGCTTCTGATCACAAATGGTCCCAGCTATGAGCAAATAGTTAACCCCACTAAAAAAAAAACTCTATGAAAGTATAAAAATACATGTTTATATAAAAACTTGCGAACAACACCAGTTGATAGCAAAAGTGCCAACAGCACCACAGCTGATAGCAAAAGTGCCAACAGCTGATAGTAAATGTGCCAAGAGCTGATAGCAAAAGTGCCAACAGCTGATAGCAAAAGTGCCAACAGCTGATACCAAAAGTGCCAAAAGCTGATAGCAAAAGTGCCTACAGCTGATAGCAAAAGTGCCTACAGCTGATAGCAAAAGTGCCAACAGCACCACAGTGCCAAATAGTCCTAGGTATGACTATAAACTACATCTGACAGCAAGGCTTCTGATCACAAATGGTCCCAGCTATGAGTAAATAGTGACCCCCACTAAAAGAAAAAAACACTATGAAAGTATAAAAATACATGTTTATATAAAAACTTGCGAACGACACCAGTTGATAGCAAAAGTGCCAACAGCACCACAGCTGATAGAAAAAGTGCCAACAGCTGATAGCAAAAGTGCCAACAGCTGATACCAAAAGTGCCAAAAGCTGATGGCAAAAGTGCCAACAGCTGATAGCAAAAGTGCCAACAGATGATAGCAAAAGTGCCAACAGCTCATAGCAAAAGTGCCAACAGCTGATTCCAAAAGTGCCAAAATATGATAGCAAAAGTGCCAACAGCACCACAGTGCCAACTAGTCCTAGGTATGAATATAAACTACATCTGACAGCAAGGCTTCTGATCACAAGGGTCCCACCTATGAGCAAATAGTGACCCCCCACTAAAAAAAAACACTATGAAAGTATAAAAATACATGTTTATATAAAAACTTGCGAACAACACCAGTTGATAGCAAAAGTGCCTACAGCACCACAGTTGATAGCAAAAGTGCCAACAGGTGATAGCAAAAGTGCCAACAGCTGATAGCAAAAGTGCAAACAGCTGATAGCAAAAGTGCCAACAGCACCACATTGCCAACTCGTCCTAGGTATGACTATAAACTACATCTGACAGCAAGGCTTCTGATCACAAAGTGTCCCAGCTATGAGCAAATAGTGACCCCCCACTAAAAAAAACAACACTATGAATGTATAAAAATACATGTTTATATAAAAACTTGCGAACAACACCAGTTGATAGCAAAAGTGACAACAGCACCACAGCTGATAGCAAAAGTTCCAACAGCTGATAGCAAAAGTGCCAACATCACCACATTGCCAACTAGTTCTAGGTATGACTATAAACTACATCTGACAGCAAGGCTTCTGATCACAAAGGATCCCAGCCATGAGCAAATAGTGACCCCCCAATAAAAAAAAACACTATGAAAGTATAAAAATATATGTTTATATAAAAACATGCGAAAAACACCAGTTTATAGCAAAAGTGCCAACAGCACCACACCTGATAGCAAAAGTGCTAACAGCTGATAGCAAAAGTGCAAAATGCTGATGGCAAAAGTGCCAACAGCTGATAGCAAAAGTGACAACAGCACCACAGTGCCAACTAGTCTTAGGTATGACTATAAACTACATCTTTCAGCAAGACTTCTGACCACAAAGGGTCCCAGCTATGAGCAAATAGTGACCCCCACTAAAAAAAAAACACTATGAAAATATAAAAATACATGTTTATATAAAAACTTGCGAACAACACCAGTTGATAGCAAAAGTGCCAACAGCACCACAGCTAATAGCACAAGTGCCAACAGCTGATAGCAAAAGTGCCAACAGCTGATAGCAAAAGTGCCAACAGCTCCACAGTGCCAACTAGTCCTAGGTATGATTATAAACTACATCTGACTGCAAGGCTTCTGAACTCAAAGGGTCCCAGCTATGAGCAAATAGTGACACCCCATTAAAAAAAAAACACTATGAAAATATAAAAATACATGTTTATATAAAAAATTGCGAACAACACCAGTTGATAGCAAAAGTGCCAACAGCACCACAGCTAATAGCTAAAGTGCCAACAGCTGATAGCAAAAGTGCCAACAGATGATACCAAAAGTGCCAACAGCTGATAGCAAAAGTGCCAACAGCTGATAGCAAAAGTGGCAACAGCTGATACCAAAAGTGCCAAAAGCTCATAGCAAAAGTGCCAACAGATGATAGTATAAGTGCCAACAGCTGATAGCAAAAGTGCCAACAGCTGATAGCAACAGTGCCAACTGCACCAAAGTGCCAACTTGTCCTAGGTATGACTATAAACTACATCTGACAGCAAGGCTTCTGATCACAAAATGTCCCAGCTATGAGCAAATAGTGACGCCCCACTAAAAAAAAACACACTATGAAAGTAGAAAAATACATGTTTATATAAAAACTTGCGAACAAAACCAGTTGATAGCAAAAGTGCCAAAACCGCCACAGCTGATAGCAAAAGTGCCAACAGCTGATAGCAAAAGTGCCAACAGCTAGTAGCAAAAGTGCCAACAGCTGATAGCAAAAGTGCTAACAGCTCCACAGTGCCAACTAGTCCTAGGTATGACTATAAACTACATCTGACAGCAAGACTTCTGATCACAAAGGGTCCAAGCTATGAGCAAATAGTGACCCCCCACTAAAAAAAAACACTATGAAAGTATTAAAATACATGTTTATATAAAAACTTGCGAACAACACCAGTTGATAGCAAAAGTGCCAACAGCACCACAGCTGATAGCAAAAGTGCCAACAGCTGATAGCAAACGTGCCAACTGCTGATAGCAAAAGTGCCAACAGCTGATAGCAAATGTGCCAACAGCACCACAGTGCCAACTAGTCCTAGGTATGATTATAAACTACATCTGACAGCAAGGCTTCTGATCACAAAGGTTCCCAGCTATGAGCCAATAGTGACGCCCCACTAAAAAAAACACACTATGAAAGTAGAAAAATACATGTTTATATAAAAACTGGCGAACAAAACCAGTTGATAGCAAAAGTGCCAAAAGCACCACAGCTGATAGCTTAGGTGCCAACTGCTGATAGCAAAAGTGCCAACAGCTGATAGCAAAAGTGCCAACAGCTGGTAGCAAAAGTGCCAACAGCTGATAGCAAAAGTGCCAAAAGCTGATAGCAAAAGAGCCAACAGCTGATAGCAAAAGTGCCAACAGCTGATAGCAAAAGTGCCAATAGATGATACCAAAAGCGCCAACAGCTGATAGAAAAATTGCCAACAGCTGATAGCATAAGTGCCAACAGATGATACCAAAGTGCCAACAGCTGATAACAAAAGTGCCAACAGCTAATAGCAAAAGTCCCAACAGCTGATAGCAAAAGTGCTAACAGATGATACCAAAAGTGCCAAAAGCTGATAGCAAAAGTGCCAACAGCTGATAGCAAATTGCCACCATCTGATAGGAAAAGTTCCAACAGCTGATACCAAAAGTGCCAAAAGCTGATAGCAAAAGTGCAAACAGCTGATAGCATAAGTGCCAACAGCTGATAGCAAAAGTGCTAACAGCACCACATTTGATAGAAAAATTGCCAACAGCTTATAGCAAAAGTGCCAACAGATGATAGCAAAAGTGCCAACAGCTGATAGCAAAATTGCAAACAGCACCACATAGCCAACTAGTCCTAGGTATGACTATAAACTATATCTGACAGCAAGGCTTCTGATCACAAAGGGTCCAAGCTATGAGTAAATAGTGACCTACCACTAAAAAGAACACTATGAATGTATAAAAATACATGTTTATATAAAAACTTGCGAACAACACCAGTTGATAGCAAAAGTGCCAACAGCTGATAGCAACAGTGCCAACTGCACCACAGTGCCAACTTGTCCTAGGTATGACTATAAACTACATCTGACAGCAAGGCTTCTGATCACAAAGGGTCCAAACTATGAGCAAATAGTGACCCCCACTAAAAAAAAAACACTATCAAAGTAGAAAAATACATGTTTATATAAAAACTTGCGAACAAAACCAGTTGATAGCAAAAGTGCCAAAAGCACCACAGCTGATAGCAAACGTGACAACAGCTGATAGCAAAAGTGCCAACAGCTAGTAGCAGAAGTGCCAACAGCTGATAGCAAAAGTGCTAACAGCTCCACAGTGCCAACTAGTCCTAGGTATGACTATAAACTACATCTGACAGCAAGACTTCTGATCACAAAGGGTCCAATCTATGAGCAAATAGTGACCCCCCACTAAAAAAAAACACTATGAAAGTATTAAAATACATGTTTATATAAAAACTTGCGAACAACACCAGTTGATAGCAAAAGTGCCAACAGCACCACAGCTGATAGCAAAAGTGCCAACAGCTGATAGCAAACGTGCCAACAGCTGATAGCAAAAGTGCCAACAGCTGATAGCAAAAGTGCCAACAGCACCACAGTGCCAACTAGTCCTAGGTATGACTATAAACTACATCTGACAGCAAGGGTTCTGATCACAAAGGGTCCCAGCTATGAGCCAATAGTGACGCCCCACTAAAAAAAACACACTATGAAAGTAGAAAAATACATGTTTATATAAAAACTTGCGAACAAAACCAGTTGATAGCAAAAGTGCCAAAAGCACCACAGCTGATAGATTAGGTGCCAACTGCTGATAGCAAAAGTGCCAACAGCTAATAGCAAAAGTGCCAACAGCTGGTAGCAAAAGTGCCAACAGCTGATAGCAAAAGTGCCAAAAGCTGATAGCAAAAGTGCCAACAGCTGATAGCAAAATTGCTAACAGGTGATAGCAAAAGTGCCAATAGATGATACCAAAAGTGCCAACAGCTGATAGCAAAAGTGCCAACAGCTGATAGCATAAGTGCCAACAGATGATACCAAAAATGCCAACAGCTGATAACAAAAGTGCCAACAGCTAATAGCAAAAGTGCCAACAGCTGATAGCAAAAGTGCTAACAGATGATACCAAAAGTGCCAACAGCTGATAGCAAAAGTGCCAACAGCTGATAGCAAATTGCCAACATCTGATAGGAAAAGTGCCAACATCTGATACCAAAAGTGCCAAAAGCTGATAGCAAAAGTGCAAACAGCTGATAGCATAAGTGCCAACAGCTGATAGCAAAAGTGCTAACAGCACCACATTTGATAGAAAAAGTGCCAACAGCTTATAGCAAATGTGCCAACAGATGATAGCAAAAGTGCCAACAGCTGATAGCAAAAGTGCAAACAGCACCACATAGCCAACTAATCCTAGGTATGACTATAAACTATATCTGACAGCAAGGGTTCTGATCACAAAGGGACTCAGCTATGAGCAAATAGTGACCCCCCAATAAAAAAAACACTATGAATGTATAAAAATACATGTTTATATTAAAACTTTCGAACAACACCAGTTGATAGCAAAAATGCCAACAGCACCACAGCTGATTGCAAAAGTGCCAACAGCTGATAGCAATAGTGGCAACAGCTGATAGCACAAGTGCCAACAGCTGATAGCAAAAGTGCCAACAGCTGATAGCAAAAGTGCCAACAGCACCACAGTGCCAACTAGTCCTAGGTATGACTATAAAGTACATCTGACAGCAAGGCTTCTGATCACAAAGGGTGTCATCTATGAGCAAATAATGACCCCCCACTAAAAAAAAGACTATGAAAGTATAAAATACATGTTTATATAAAAACTTGCGAACAACACCAGTTGATAGCAAAAGTGCAAACAGCACCACAGCTTATAGCAAAAGTGCCAACAGTTGATAGCAAAAGTGCCAACAGCTGATTTCAAAAGTGCCAAAAGCTGATAGCAAAAGTGCCAACAGCTGATAGCAAAAGTGCCAACAGCTGATAGCAAAAGTGCCAAAAGCTGATAGCAAAAGTGCCGACAGCTGATAGCAAAAGTGCCAACAGCTGATAGCAAAAGCGCCAACAGCACCACAGTGCCAACTAGTCCTAGATATGATTATAAAATACATCTGACATCAAGGCTTCCGATCAAAAAGGGTACCAGCTATGAGCAAATAGTGACACCCCACTAAAAAAAAACACTATGAATGTATAAAAATTCATGTTTATATAAAAACTTGCGAACAACAACAGTTGATAGCAAAAGTGCCAACAGCTGATAGCAAAAGTGCAAACAGCTGTTAGCAAAAGTGCCAAAAGCACCACAGTGCCAACTAGTCCTAGGTATTACTATAAACTACATCTGACAGCAAGTCTTCTGATCACAAAGGGTCCCAGCTATGAGAAAATTGTGACCCCCCACTAAAAAAAAAACAATATGAAAGTATAAAAATACATTTTTATATAAAAACTTGCGAACAACACCAGTTGATAGCAAAAGTGCCAACAGCACCACAGCTGATAGCAAAAGTGCCAACAGCTGATAGCAAAAGTGCCAGCAGCTGATAGCAAAAGTGCCAACAGCTGATAGCAAAAGTGCCAACAGCACCACAGTGCCAACTAGTCCTAGGTATGACTATAAACTACATCTGACAGCAAGGCTTCTGATCACAAAGGGTCCCAGCTATGAGCAAATAGTTACTCCCCACTAAAAAAAAACACTATGAAAGTATAAAATACCTGTTTATATAAAAACTTGCGAACAACACCTGTTGATAGCAAAAGTGCCAAAATCATCACAGCTAATAGCAAAAGTGCCAACAGCTGATAGCAAAAGTGCCAACAGCTGATAGCAAAAGTGCCAAAAGCTGATAGCAAAAGTGCCAACACCACCACAGCTGATAGCAAAATGCCAACAGCTGATAGCAAATGTGCCAACAGCTGATAGGAAAAGTGCCAACAGCACCACATTGCCAACTAGTCCAAGGTATGACTATAACTACATCTGACAGCAAAGGCTTCTGATCACAAAGGGTCCCAGCTATGAGCAAATAGTGCCCCCCAACTAAAAAAAAACACTATTAATGTATAAAAATACATGTTTATATAAAAACTTGCGAACACCATCAGTTGATAGCAAAAGTGCAAACTGCACCACAGCTGATAGCAAAAGTGCCAACAGCTGAGAGCAAAAGTGCCAACAGCTGATAGCAAAAGTGTCAACAGCTGATAGGAAAAGTGCCAACAGCACCACAGTGCCAACTAGTCCTAGGTATGAATATAAACTATATCTGACAGCAAGGCTTCTGATCACAAAGGGTCCCAGCTATGTGCAAATAGTGACCCCCCACAAAAAAAACACTATGAACGTATAAAAATACATGTTTATGTAAAAACTTGCGAACAACACCAGTTGATAGCAAAAGTGCCAACAGCACCACAGCTGATAGCAAAAGTGCCAACAGCTGATAGCAAAAGTGCCAACAGCTGATAGCAAAAGTGCCAACAGCTGATAGCAAAATTACCAACAGCTGATAGCAAAAGTGCCAACAGCACCACATTGCCAACTAGTCCTAGGTATGACTATAAACTACATCTGACAGCAAGGCTTCTGATCACAAAGGCTCCCAGCTATGAGCAAATAGTGACCCCCCCACTAAAAAAAACTCTATGAATGTATAAAAATACATGTTTAAATAAAAACTTGCAAACAACACCAGTTGATAGCAAAAGTGCAAACTGCACCACAGCTGATAGCAAAAGTGCCAACAGCTGATAGCAAAAGTGCCAACAGCTGATAGCAAAAGTGTCAACAGCTGATAGCAAAAGTGCCAACAGCACCACAGTGCCAACTAGTCCTAGGTATGACTATAAACTATATCTGACAGCAAGGCTTCTGATCACAAAGGGTCCCAGCTATGAGCAAATAGTGACCACCCCCTAAAAAAAACACTATGAACGTATAAAAATACATGTTTATATAAAAACTTGCGAACAACACCAGTTGATAGCAAAAGTGCCAACAGCACCACAGCTGATAGCAAAAGTGCCAACAGATGATAGCAAAAGTGCCAACAGCTGATAGCAAAAGTGCGAACAGCTGATAGATAAAGTGACAACAGCTGATACCAAAAGTGCCAAAAGCTGATAGCAAAAGTGCCAACAACTAAGAGCAAAAGTGCCAACAGCTGATAGCAAAAGTGACAACAGCTGATAGCAAAGGTGCCAAAAGCTGATAGCAAAAGTGCCAACAGCACCACAGTGCCAACTAGTCCTAGGTATGACTATAAACTACATCTGACAGCAAGTCTTCTGATCACAAAGGGTCCCAGCTATGAGCAAATAGTGACCCCACTAAAAAAAAACACTATGAAAGTATAAAAATACATGTTTATATAAAAACTTGCGAACAACACCAGTTGATAGCAAAAGTGCCAACAGCACCACAGCTGATAGCAAAAGTGCCAACAGCTTATAGCAAAAGTGCCAACAGGTGATAGCAAAAGTGCCAACAGCTGATAGCAAAAGTGCCAAAAGCTGATAGCAAATGTGCCAACAGCTGATAGCAAAAGTGTCAACAGATGATACCAAAAGTGCCAAAAGCTGATAGCAAAAGTGCCAACAGCTGATAGCAAAAGTGCCAACAGCTGATAGCAAAATGCCAACAGCTGATAACAAAAGTGCCAACAGCTGATAGCAAAAGTGCCAACAGCTGATAGCAAAAGTGACAACAGCTGATACCAAAAACGCCAAAAGCTGATAGCAAAAGTGCCAACAACTTATAGCAAAAGTGCCAACAGCTGAAAGCAAAAGTGCCAAAAGCTGATAGCAAAAGTGCCAACAGCACCACAGTGCAAACTAGTCCTAGGTATGACTAAAAACTACATCTGACAGCAAGTCTTCTGATCACAAAGGGTCCCAGCTATGAGCAAATAGTGACCCCCACTAAAAAAATAAACTCTATGAAAGTATAAAATTACATGTTTATATAAAAACTTGCGAACAACACCAGTTGATAGCAAAAGTGCAAACAGCACCACAGCTGATAGCAAAAGTGCCAACAGGTGATAGCAAAAGTGCCAGCAGCTGATAGCAAAAGTGCAAACAGCGCCACAGTGCCAACAAGACCTAGGTATGACTATGAACTACATCTGACAGCAAGGATTCTGATCACAAAGGGTCCTAGCTATGAGCAAAGAGTGACCCCCACTAAAAAAAACACTATGAATGTATAAAAATACATGTTTATATAAAAACTTGCGAACAAAACCAGTTGATAGCAAAAGTGCCAAAACACCCCAGCTGATAGCAAAAGTACCAACAGCTGATAGCAAAAGTGCCAACAGCTGATAGCAAATGTGCCAAAAGCTGATAACAACTGTGCCAACAGCTGATAGCAAAAGTGCAAACAGCACCACAGTGCCAAATAGTTCAAGGTATGATTATAACCTACATCTGACAGCAAGGCTTCTGATCACAAAGGGTCCCAGCTATGAGCAAATAGTGACCCCCCCACTAAAAAAAAACACTATGAAAGTATAAAAATACATGTTTATATAAAAACTTGCGAACAACACCAGTTCATAGCAAAAGTGCCAACAGCTAATAGCATAAGTTCCAACAGCTGATAGCAAAAGTGCCAACATTACCACAGCTGATAGCAAAAGTGCAAACAGCTGATTGCAAAAGTGCCAAAAGCTAATAGCAAAAGTGCCAACAGCTGATAGCAAAAGTGCCAACAGCTGATAGCAAAAGTGCCAACAGCTGATACCAAAAGTGCCAAAAGCTGATAGCAAAAGTGCCAACAGCTGATAGCAAAAGTGCCAACAGCTGATAGCAAAAGTGCCAACAGCTGATAGCAAAATTGCCAATAGCACTACAGTGCCAACTAGTCCTAGGTATGATGATAAACTACATTTGACAGCAAGGCTTCTGATCACAAAGGGTCCCAGCTATGAGCAAATAGTGACCCACCACTAAAAAAAAAAACACCATGAAAGTATAAATATAAATGTTTATATAAAATCGTGCGAACAACACCAGTTGATAGCAAAAGTGCCAACAGCACCACAGCTGATAGCAAAAGTGCCAACAGCTGATACCAAAAGTGCCAAAAGCTGATAGCAAAAGTGCCAACAGCTGATAGAAAAATGCCAACAGATGATACCAAAATGCCAACAGCTGATAGCAAAAGTGCCAACAGCTGATAGCAAAAGTGCCAACAGGTGATAGCAAAAGTGCCAACAGTTGATAGCAAAAGTGACAACAGCTGATAGCAAAAGTGCCAACAGCTGATAGCAAAAGTGCCAACAACACCACAGTGCCAACTAGTCCTAGGTATGACTATAAACTACATCTGACAGCAAGTCTTCTGATACCAAAGGGTCCCAGCTATGAGCAAATAGTGACCCCCCCACTAAAAAAAAAACATTATGAAAGTATAAAAATACATGTTTATATAAAAACTTTCGAACAACATAGGTGGATAGAAAAAGTGCCAACAGCACCACAGCTGATAGCAAAATTGCCAACAGCTGATTGCAAAAGTGCCAACAGCTGATAGCAAAAGTGCCAACAGCTGATAGCAAAAGTACCAACAGCTGATAGCAAAAGTGCCAACAGCTGATAGCAAAAGTGCCAACAGCACCACAGTGCCAACTTGTCCTATGTATGACTATAAACTACATCTGACAGCAAGGCTTCTGATCACAAAGGGTCCCAGCTATGAGAAAATAGTGACCCCCCCACTGAAAAAAAAAAACACTATGAAAGTATAAAAAAACATGTTTATATAAAAACTTGCGAACAACACCAGTTGATAGCAAAAGTGCCAACAGCACCACAGATGATAGCAAAAGTACCAACAGCTGATAGCAAAAGTGCCAACAGCTGATAGCAAAAGTGCCAACAGCCCCACAGTGCCAACTATTCCTAGGTATGACTATAAACTACATCTGACAGCAAGGCTTCTGATCACAAAGGGTCCCATCTATGAGCAAATAGTGACCCCCCACTAAAAAAAAGCATTATGAATGTATAAAAATACATATTTATATAAAAACTTGCGAGCAACACCAGTTGATAGCAAAAGTGCCAACAGCACCACAGCTGATAGCAAAAGTGCCAACAGCTGATAGCAAAAGTGCCAACAGCTGATAGCAAAAGTGCCAACAGCTGATAGCAAAAGTGCCAACAGCACTACAGTGCCAACTAGTCCTAGGTATGATTATAAACTACATCTGACAGCAAGGCTTCTGATCACAAAGGGTCCCAGCTATGAGCAAATAGTGACCCCCACTATAAAAAAACACTATGAAAGTATAAAAATACATGATTATATAAAAACTTGCGAACAACACCAGTTGATAGCAAAAATGCAAACAGCACCACAGCTGATAGCAAAAGTGCCGACAGCTGATAGCAAAATTGACAACAGCTGATAGGAAAAGTGCCAGAAGCTGATAGCAAAAGTGCCAACATTACCACAGCTGATAGCAAAAGTCCAAACAGCTGATTGCAAAAGTGCCAACAGCTAATAGCAAAAGTGCCAACAGCTGATAGCAAAAGTGCCAACAGCACCAAAGTGCCAACTAATCCTAGGAATGACTATAAACTACATCTGACAGCAAATCTTCTGATCACAAAGAGTCCCAGCTATGAGCAAATAGTGACCCCCCCACTAAAAAAAAACACTATGAAAGTATAAAAATACATGTTTATATAAAAACTTGCGAACAACACCAGTTGATAGCAAAAGTGCCAACAGCACGACAGCTGATAGCAAAAGTGCCAACAGCTTATAGCAAAAGTGCCAACAGCTGATACCAAAAGTGCCAAAAGCTGATAGCAAAAGTGCCAACAGCTGATAGCAAAAGTGCCAACAGCTGATAGCAAAAGTGCCAACAGCTGATAGAAAAATGCCAACAGATGATACCAAAATGCCAACAGCTGATAGCAAAAGTGCCAACAGCTGATAGAAAAAGTGCCAACAGGTGATAGCAAAAGTGCCAACAGTTGATAGCAAAACTGCCAGCAGCTGATAGCAAAAGTGCCTACAGCTGATAGCAAATGTGCCAAAAGCTGATAGCAAAACTGCCAGCAGCTGATAGCAAAAGTGCAAACAGCACCACAGCTGATAGCAAAATTGCCAACAGCTGATTGCAAAAGTGCCAACAGCTGATAGCAAAAGTGCCTACAGCTGATAGCAAAAGTACCAACAGCTGATAGCAAATGTGCCAAAAGCTGATAGCAAAACTGCCAGCAGCTGATAGCAAAAGTGCAAACAGCACCACAGTGCCAACTAGTTCAAGGTATGACGATAAACTACATCTGACAGCAAGGCTTCTGATCACAAAGGGTCCAAGCTATGAGCAAATAGTGACCCCCCACTAAAAAAAACACTATGAAATTATAAAAATACATGTTTATATAAAAACTTGCGAACAACACTAGTTCATAGCAAAAGTGCCAACAGCTAATAGCAAAAGTTCCAACAGCTGATAGCAAAAGTGCCAAAAGCTGATAGCAAAAGTGCCAACAGCTGATAGCAAAAGTGCCAACAGCCCCACAGTGCCAACTATTCCTAGGTATGAATATAAACTACATCTGACAGCAAGGCTTCTGATCACAAAGGGTCCCAGCTATGAGCAAATAGTGACCCCCCACTAAAAAAAAAACATTATGAAAGTATAAAAATACATATTTATATAAAAACTTGCGAACAACACCAGTTGATAGCAAAAGTGCCAACAGCACCAAAGCTGATAGCAAAAGTGCCAACAGCTGATAGCAAAAGTGTCAACAGCTGATAGCAAAAGGGCCAACAGCACCACAGTGTCAACTAGTTTTAGGTATGACTATAAACTACATCTCACAGCAAGTCTTCTGATCACAAAGTGTCCCAGCCTTGAGCAAATAGTGACCCCCCACTAAAAAAAACACTATGAAAGTATAAAAATACATGTTTATATAAAAACTTGCGAGCAACACCTGTTGATAGCAAAAGTGCCAACAGCACCACAGCTGATAGCAAAAGTGCCAACAGCTGATAGCAAAAGTGCCAACAGCTGATAGCAAAAGTGCCAACAGCACCACAGTGCCAACTAATCCTAGGTATGACTATAAACTACATCTGACAGCAAGGATTCTGATCACAAAGTGTCCCAGCTATGAGCAAATAGTGATCCCCCCATTAAAAAAAAACACTATGAAAGTATAAAAATACATGTTTCTATAAAAACTTGCGAACAACACTCGTTGAGAGCAAAAGTGCCAACAGCACCACAGCTGATAGCAAAAGTGCCAACAGCTGATACCAAAAGTGCCAAAAGCTGATAGCAAAAGTGCCAACAGCTGATAGCAAAAGAGGCAACAGCTGATAGCAAAAGTGCCAACAGCACTACAGTGCCAACTAGTCCTAGGTATGATTATAAACTACATCTGACAGCAAGGCTTCTGATCACAAAGGGTCACAGCTATGAGCAAATAGTGACCCCCCACTAAAAAAAAAACACTATGAAAGTATAAAAATACATGTTTATATAAAAACTTGCGAACAACACCAGTTGATAGCAAAAATGCAAACAGCACCACAGCTGATAGCAAAAGTGCCAACAGCTGATAGCAAAATTGCCAACAGCTGATAGCAAAAGTGCCACCAGCTGATAGCAAAAGAGCCAACAGCTGATAGCAAAAGTGCCAACAGCACAACAGTGCAAACTAGTCCTAGGTATGACTATAAACTACATCTGACAGCAAGGCTTCTGATCACAAAGGGTCCCAGCTATGAGCAAATAGTGACCCCCCACTAAAAAAAAACTCTATGAATGTATAAAAATACATGTTTATATAAAAACTTGCGAACAACACCAGTTGATAGCAAATGTGCCAACAGAACCACAGCTGATAGCAAAAGTGCCAACAGCTGATAGCAAAAGTGCCAACAGCTGATAGCAAAACAGCCAACAGCTGATAACAAAAGTGCCAACAGCTGATAGCAAAAGTGCCAAATGCAGCACAGTGCCAACTAGTCCTAGGTATGACTATAAACTACATCTGACAGCAGGGCTACTGATCACTAAGGGTCCCAGCTATGAGCAAATAGTGACCCCCCACTAAAAAAAAAACACTATGAAAGTATAAAAATAGATGTTTATATAAAAACTTGTGAACAACACCAGTTGATAGCAAAAGTGATAACAGCACCACAGCTGATAGCAAATGTGCCAACAGCTGATAGCAAAAGTGCCAACAGCTGATAGCAAAGTGCCAAAAGCTGATAGCAAAATTGCCAACAGCTGATAGAAAAAGTGCCAACAGCTGAGAGCAAAAGTGCCAACAACTGATAGCTAAAGTGCCAACAGCTGATAGCAAAAGTGCCAACAGCTGATAGCAAAGTGCCAAAAGCTGATACCAAAAGTGCCAACAGCTGATAGCAAAAGTGCCAACAGCTGATAGCAAAAGTGCCAACAGCACCACAGTGCCAACTAGTCCTAGGTATGACTATAAACTACATCTGACAGCAAGGCTTCTGATCACAAAGGGTCTCAGCTATGAGCAAATAGTGACCCCCAACTAAAAAAAAAACACTATGAAAGTATAAAAATAGATGTTTATATAAAAACTTGCGAACAACACCAGTTGATAGCAAATGTGCCAACAGCACCACAGCTGATAGCAAAAGTGCCAACAGCTGATAGCAAAAGTGCCAACAGCACCACATTGCCAACTAGTCGTAGGTATGACAATAAACTACATCTGACAGAAAGGCTTCTGATCACAAAGGGTCCCAGCTATGAGCAAATAGTGACCCCCCACTAAAAAAAACACTATGAATGTATAAAAATACATGTTTATATAAAAACATGCGAACAACCCCAGTTGAGGGCAAAAGTGCCAACAGCACCACAGCTGATAGCAAAAGTGCCAACAGCTGATAGCAAAAGTGCCAACAGCACCACATTGCCAACTAGTCCAAGGTATGACTATAAACTACATCTGACAGCAAGGCTTCTGATCACAAAGGGTCCCAGCTATGAGCAAATAGTGACCTCCCACTAAAAAAAACACTATGAATGTATAAAAATACATGTTTATATAAAAACTGGCATTTGATAGCAAAAGTGCAAACAGCACCACAGCTGATAGCAAAAGTGCCAACAGATGATAGCAAAAGTGCCAACAGCTGATAGCAAAAGTGCCAACAGCTCATAGCAAAAGTGCCATCAGCTGATAGCAAAAGTGCAAACAGCACCACAGTGCCAACTAGTACTAGGTATGACTATAAACTACATCTGACAGCAAGGCTTCGGATCACAAAGGGTCCCAGCTACGAGCAAATAGTGACCCCCCTTAAAAAAAAACACTATGAAAGTATAAAAATACATGTTTATATAAAAACTTGCGAACAACAGCAGTTGATAGCAAAAGTGCCAACAGCACCAAAGCTGATAGCAAAAGTGCCAACAGCTGATAGCAAAAGTGCCAACAGCTGATAGCAAAAGTTCCTACAGCTGATAGCAAAAGTGCCAACAGCTGATGGCAAAAGTTCCAACAGCTGATAGCAAAAGTGCCAACAGATGATAGCAAAAGTGCCAACAGCTGATAGCAAAAGTGCCAACAGCTGATAGCAAAAGTGCCAAAACTGATAGCAAAAGTGCCAACAGCTGATAGCAAAAGTGCCAACAGCTGATACCAAAAGTGCCAACAGCTGATAGAAAAAGTGCCAACAGCACCACATTGCCAACTAGTCCAAGGTATGACTATAAACTACATCTGACAGCAAGGCTTCTGATCACAAAGGGTCCCAGCTATGAGCAAATAGTTACCCCCCACTAAAAAAAACATTATGAAAGTATAAAAATACATGTTTATATAAAAACTTGCGAACAACACCAGTTGATAGCAAAAGTGCAAACAGCACCACAGCTGATAGCAAAAGTGCCAACAGCTGATAGCAAAAGTGCCAACAGCTGATAGCAAAAGTGCCAACAGCACCACAGTGCCAACTAGTCCTATGTATGACTATAAACTACATCTGACAGCAAGTCTTCTGATCACAAAGGGTCCCAGCTATGAGCAAATAGTGACCCCCACTAAAAAAAAAACACTATGAAAGTATAAAAGTACATGTTTATATAAAAACTTGCGAACAACCCCAGTTGATAGCAAAAGTGCCAACAGCACCACAGCTGATAGCAAAAGTGCCAACAGCACCACAGTGCCAACTAGTCCTAGGTATGACTATAAACTACATCTGACAGCAAGGCTTCTGATCTCAAGTGGTCCCAGCTATGAGCAAATAGTGACCTCCCACTAAAAAAAAAACACTATGAATGTATACAAATATATGTTTATATAAAAACTGACAGTTGATAGCAAAAGTGCAAACAGCACCACAGCTGATAGCAAAAGTGCCAACAGCTGATAGCAAAAGTGCCAACTGCTGATAGCAAAAGTGCCAAGAGCTGATACCAAATGTGCCAACAGCTGATAGCAAAAGTGCCAACAGCACCACAGTGCCAACTAGTCCTATGTATGACCATAAACTACATCTGACAGCAAGTCTTCTGATCACAAAGGGTCCCAGCTATGAGCAAATAGTGACCCCCACTAAAAAAAAAACACTATGGAAGTATAAAAGTACATGTTTATATAAAAACTTGCGAACAACCCCAGTTGAGGGCAAAAATGCCAACAGCACCACAGCTGATAGCAAAAGTGCCAACAGCTGATAGCAAAAGTGCCAACAGCACCACATTGCCAATTAGTCCAAGGTATGACTATAAACTACATCTGACAGCAAGGCTTCTGATCACAAAGGGTCCCAGCTATGAGCAAATAGTGACCTCACACTAAAAAAAAACACTATGAATGTATAAAAATACATGTTTATATAAAAACTGGCATTTGATAGCAAAAGTGCAAACAGCACCACAGCTGATAGCAAAAGTACCAACAGATGATAGCAAAAGTGCCAACAGCTGATAGCAAAAGTGCCAACAGCTGATAGCAAAAGTGCCAACAGCACCAAAGTGCCAACTAGTCCTAGGTATGACTATAAACTACATCTGACAGCAAGGCTTCTGATCACAAAGGGTCTCAGCTATGAGCAAATAGTGACCCCCCACTAAAAAAAAAACACTATGAAAGTATAAAAATAGATGTTTATATAAAAACTTGCGAACAACACCAGTTGATAGCAAAAGTGCCAACAGCACCACAGCTGATAGCAAAAGTGCCAACAGCTGATAGCAAAAGTGCCAACAGCACCACATTGCCAACTAGTCGTAGGTATGACAATAAACTACATCTGACAGAAAGGCTTCTGATCACAAAGGGTCCCAGCTATGAGCAAATAGTGACCCCCCACTAAAAAAAACACTATGAATGTATAAAAATACATGTTTATATAAAAACTAGCGAACAACACCAGTTGATAGCAAAAGTGCCAACAGAACCACAGCTGATAGTAAAAGTGCCAACAGCTGATAGCAAAAGTGCCAACAGCACCACAGTGCCAACTAGTCCTATGTATGACTATAAACTACATCTGACAGCAAGTCTTCTGATCACAAAGGGTCCCAGCTATGAGCAAATAGTGACCCCCACTAAAAAAAAAACACTATGGAAGTATAAAAATACATGTTTATATAAAAACATGCGAACAACCCCAGTTGAGGGCAAAAGTGCCAACAGCACCACAGCTGATAGCAAAAGTGCCAACAGCTGATAGCAAAAGTGCCAACAGCACCACATTGCCAACTAGTCCAAGGTATGACTATAAACTACATCTGACAGCAAGGCTTCTGATCACAAAGGGTCCCAGCTATGAGCAAATAGTGACCTCCCACTAAACAAAACACTATGAATGTATAAAAATACATGTTTATATAAAAACTGGCATTTGATAGCAAAAGTGCAAACAGCACCACAGCTGATAGCAAAAGTGCCAACAGATGATAGCAAAAGTGCCAACAGCTGATAGCAAAAGTGCCAACAGCTCATAGCAAAAGTGCCATCAGCTGATAGCAAAAGTGCAAACAGCACCACAGTGCCAACTAGTACTAGGTATGACTATAAACTACATCTGACAGCAAGGCTTCGGATCACAAAGGGTCCCAGCTACGAGCAAATAGTGACCCCCCTTAAAAAAAAACACTATGAAAGTATAAAAATACATGTTTATATAAAAACTTGCGAACAACACCAGTTGATAGCAAAAGTGCCAACAGCACCAAAGCTGATAGCAAAAGTGCCAACAGCGGATAGAAAAAGTGCCAACAGCTGATGGCAAAAGTTCCAACAGCTGATAGCAAAAGTGCCAACAGATTATAGCAAAAGTTCCAACAGCTGATAGCAAAAGTGACAAAAGCTGATAGCAAAAGTGCCAACAGCTGATAGCAAAAGTGCCAAAACTGATAGCAAAAGTGCCAACAGCTGATAGCAAAAGTGCCAACAGCTGATACCAAAAGTGCCAACAGCTGATAGAAAAAGTGCCAACAGCACCACATTGCCAACTAGTCCAAGGTATGACTATAAACTACATCTGACAGCAAGGCTTCTGATCACAAAGGGTCCCAGCTATGAGCAAATAGTTACCCCCCACTAAAAAAAACATTATGAAAGTATAAAAATACATGTTTATATAAAAACTTGCGAACAACACCAGTTGATAGCAAAAGTGCAAACAGCACCACAGCTGATAGCAAAAGTGCCAACAGCTGATAGCAAAAGTGCCAACAGCTGATAGCAAAAGTGCCAACAGCACCACAGTGCCAACTAGTCCTATGTATGACTATAAACTACATCTGACAGCAAGTCTTCTGATCACAAAGGGTCCCAGCTATGAGCAAATAGTGACCCCCACTAAAAAAAAAACACTATGAAAGTATAAAAGTACATGTTTATATAAAAACTTGCGAACAACCCCAGTTGATAGCAAAAGTGCCAACAGCACCACAGCTGATAGCAAAAGTGCCAACAGCTGATAGCAAAAGTGCCAACAGCACCACAGTGCCAACTAGTCCTAGGTATGACTATAAACTACATCTGACAGCAAGGCTTCTGATCTCAAGTGGTCCCAGCTATGAGCAAATAGTGACCTCCCACTAAAAAAAAAACACTATGAATGTATACAAATATATGTTTATATAAAAACTGACAGTTGATAGCAAAAGTGCAAACAGCACCACAGCTGATAGCAAAAGTGCCAGCAGCTGATAGCAAAAGTGCCAACTGCTGATAGCAAAAGTGCCAAGAGCTGATACCAAATGTGCCAACAGCTGATAGCAAAAGTGCCAACAGCACCACAGTGCCAACTAGTCCTATGTATGACCATAAACTACATCTGACAGCAAGTCTTCTGATCACAAAGGGTCCCAGCTATGAGCAAATAGTGACCCCCACTAAAAAAAAAACACTATGGAAGTATAAAATTACATGTTTATATAAAAACTTGCGAACAACCCCAGTTGAGGGCAAAAGTGCCAATAGCACCACAGCTGATAGCAAAAGTGCCAACAGCTGATAGCAAAAGTGCCAACAGCACCACATTGCCAATTAGTCCAAGGTATGACTATAAACTACATCTGACAGCAAGGCTTCTGATCACAAAGGGTCCCAGCTATGAGCAAATAGTGACCTCACACTAAAAAAAAACACTATGAATGTATAAAAATACATGTTTATATAAAAACTGGCATTTGATAGCAAAAGTGCAAACAGCACCACAGCTGATAGCAAAAGTACCAACAGATGATAGCAAAAGTGCCAACAGCTGATAGCAAAAGTGCCAACAGCTCATAGCAAAAGTGCCATCAGCTGATAGCAAAAGTGCAAACAGCACCACAGTGCCAACTAGTACTAGGTATGATTATAAACTACATCTGACAGCAAGGCTTCGGATCACAAAGGGTCCCAGCTACGAGCAAATAGTGACCCCCCTTAAAAAAAAACACTATGAACGTATAAAAATACATGTTTATATAAAAACTTGCGAACAACACCAGTTGATAGCAAAAGTGCCAACAGCACCAAAGCTGATAGCAAAAGTGCCAACAGCTGATAGCAAAAGTGCCAACAGCTGATGGCAAAAGTTCCAACAGCTGATAGCAAAAGTGCCAACAGATGATAGCAAAAGTGCCAACAGCTGATAGCAAAAGTGACAAAAGCTGATAGCAAAAGTGCCAAAAGCTGATAGCAAAAGTGCCAAAAGCTGATAGCAAAAGTGCCAACCGCTGATAGCAAAAGTGCCAACAGCTGATAGCATAAGTGCCAACAGCTGATACCAAAAGTGCCAACAGCTAATAGAAAAAGTGCCAACAGCACCACAGTGCCAACTAGTCCTAGGTATGACTATAAACTACATCTGACAGCAAGGCTTCTGATCACAAAGGGTCCCAGCTATGATCAAATAGTGACCCCCCCACTAAAAAAAAAACACTATGAATGTATAAAAATACATATTTATATAAAAACTTGCGAACTACACCAGTTGATAGCAAAAGTGCCAACAGCACCACAGCTGATAGTAAAAGTCCCAACAGCTGATAGCAAAAGTGCCAACAGCTGATAGCAAAAGTGCCAACAGCACCACAGTGCCAACTAGTCCTAGGTATGACTATAAACTACATCTGACAGCAAGTCTTCTGATCACAAAGGTTCCCAGCTATGAGCAAATAGTGACCCCTCACTAAAAAAAAACACTATGAATGTATAAAAATACATGTTTATGTAAAAACTTGCGAACAACACCAATTGATAGCAAAAGTGCCAACAGCACCACAGTTGATAACAAAAGTGCCAACAGCTGATAGCAAAAGTGCCAACAGCACCATATGGCCAACTAGTCCAAGGTATGACTATAAACTACATCTGACAGCAAGGCTTCTGATCACAAAGGGTCCCAGCTATGAGCAAATAGTGACCCCCCACTAAAAAAAAACTCTATGAATGTAAAAAATATATGTTTATATAAAAACTTGCTAACAACACCAGTTGATAGCAAAAGTGCCAACAGCACCACAGCTGATAAAAAAAGTGCCAACAGCTGATAGCAAAAGTGCCAACAGCTGATAGCAAAAGTGCCAACTGCTGATAGCAAAAGTGCCAAGAGCTGATACCAAAAGTGCCAACAGCTGATAGCAAAAGTGCCAACAGCTGATAGCAAAAGTGCCAACAGTACCACAGTTCCAACTAGTCCTAGGTATGACTAAAACTACATCTGACAGCAACGCTTCTGATCACAAAGGGTCCCAGCTATGAGCAAATAGTGACCCCCACTAAAAAAAAAACACTATGGAAGTATAAAAATACATGTTTATATAAAAACATGCGAACAACCCCAGTTGAGGGCAAAAGTGCCAACAGCACCACAGCTGATAGCAAAAGTGCCAACAGCTGATAGCAAAAGTGCCAACAGCACCACATTGCCAACTAGTCCAAGGTATGACTATAAACTACATCTGACAGCAAGGCTTCTGATCACAAAGGGTCCCAGCTATGAGCAAATAGTGACCTCCCACTAAACAAAACACTATGAATGTATAAAAATACATGTTTATATAAAAACTGGCATTTGATAGCAAAAGTGCAAACAGCACCACAGCTGATAGCAAAAGTGCCAACAGATGATAGCAAAAGTGCCAACAGCTGATAGCAAAAGTGCCAAGAGCTGATACCAAATGTGCCAACAGCTGATAGCAAAAGTGCCAACAGCACCACAGTGCCAACTAGTCCTATGTATGACCATAAACTACATCTGACAGCAAGTCTTCTGATCACAAAGGGTCCCAGCTATGAGCAAATAGTGACCCCCACTAAAAAAAAAACACTATGGAAGTATAAAAGTACATGTTTATATAAAAACTTGCGAACAACCCCAGTTGAGGGCAAAAGTGCCAATAGCACCACAGCTGATAGCAAAAGTGCCAACAGCTGATAGCAAAAGTGCCAACAGCACCACATTGCCAATTAGTCCAAGGTATGACTATAAACTACATCTGACAGCAAGGCTTCTGATCACAAAGGGTCCCAGCTATGAGCAAATAGTGACCTCACACTAAAAAAAAACACTATGAATGTATAAAAATACATGTTTATATAAAAACTGGCATTTGATAGCAAAAGTGCAAACAGCACCACAGCTGATAGCAAAAGTACCAACAGATGATAGCAAAAGTGCCAACAGCTGATAGCAAAAGTGCCAACAGCTCATAGCAAAAGTGCCATCAGCTGATAGCAAAAGTGCAAACAGCACCACAGTGCCAACTAGTACTAGGTATGATTATAAACTACATCTGACAGCAAGGCTTCGGATCACAAAGGGTCCCAGCTACGAGCAAATAGTGACCCCCCTTAAAAAAAAACACTATGAACGTATAAAAATACATGTTTATATAAAAACTTGCGAACAACACCAGTTGATAGCAAAAGTGCCAACAGCACCAAAGCTGATAGCAAAAGTGCCAACAGCTGATAGCAAAAGTGCCAACAGCTGATGGCAAAAGTTCCAACAGCTGATAGCAAAAGTGCCAACAGATGATAGCAAAAGTGCCAACAGCTGATAGCAAAAGTGACAAAAGCTGATAGCAAAAGTGCCAAAAGCTGATAGCAAAAGTGCCAAAAGCTGATAGCAAAAGTGCCAACCGCTGATAGCAAAAGTGCCAACAGCTGATAGCATAAGTGCCAACAGCTGATACCAAAAGTGCCAACAGCTAATAGAAAAAGTGCCAACAGCACCACAGTGCCAACTAGTCCTAGGTATGACTATAAACTACATCTGACAGCAAGGCTTCTGATCACAAAGGGTCCCAGCTATGATCAAATAGTGACCCCCCCACTAAAAAAAAAACACTATGAATGTATAAAAATACATATTTATATAAAAACTTGCGAACTACACCAGTTGATAGCAAAAGTGCCAACAGCACCACAGCTGATAGTAAAAGTGCCAACAGCTGATAGCAAAAGTGCCAACAGCTGATAGCAAAAGTGCCAACAGCACCACAGTGCCAACTAGTCCTAGGTATGACTATAAACTACATCTGACAGCAAGTCTTCTGATCACAAAGGTTCCCAGCTATGAGCAAATAGTGACCCCTCACTAAAAAAAAACACTATGAATGTATAAAAATACATGTTTATGTAAAAACTTGCGAACAACACCAATTGATAGCAAAAGTGCCAACAGCACCACAGTTGATAACAAAAGTGCCAACAGCTGATAGCAAAAGTGCCAACAGCACCATATGGCCAACTAGTCCAAGGTATGACTATAAACTACATCTGACAGCAAGGCTTCTGATCACAAAGGGTCCCAGCTATGAGCAAATAGTGACCCCCCACTAAAAAAAAACTCTATGAATGTAAAAAATATATGTTTATATAAAAACTTGCTAACAACACCAGTTGATAGCAAAAGTGCCAACAGCACCACAGCTGATAAAAATAGTGCCAACAGCTGATAGCAAAAGTGCCAACAGCTGATAGCAAAAGTGCCAACTGCTGATAGCAAAAGTGCCAAGAGCTGATACCAAAAGTGCCAACAGCTGATAGCAAAAGTGCCAACAGCTGATAGCAAAAGTGCCAACAGTACCACAGTTCCAACTAGTCCTAGGTATGACTAAAACTACATCTGACAGCAACGCTTCTGATCACAAAGGGTCCCAGCTATGAGCAAATAGTGACCCCCACTAAAAAAAAAACACTATGGAAGTATAAAAATACATGTTTATATAAAAACATGCGAACAACCCCAGTTGAGGGCAAAAGTGCCAACAGCACCACAGCTGATAGCAAAAGTGCCAACAGCTGATAGCAAAAGTGCCAACAGCACCACATTGCCAACTAGTCCAAGGTATGACTATAAACTACATCTGACAGCAAGGCTTCTGATCACAAAGGGTCCCAGCTATGAGCAAATAGTGACCTCCCACTAAACAAAACACTATGAATGTATAAAAATACATGTTTATATAAAAACTGGCATTTGATAGCAAAAGTGCAAACAGCACCACAGCTGATAGCAAAAGTGCCAACAGATGATAGCAAAAGTGCCAACAGCTGATAGCAAAAGTGCCAACAGCTCATAGCAAAAGTGCCATCAGCTGATAGCAAAAGTGCAAACAGCACCACAGTGCCAACTAGTACTAGGTATGACTATAAACTACATCTGACAGCAAGGCTTCGGATCACAAAGGGTCCCAGCTACGAGCAAATAGTGACCCCCCTTAAAAAAAAACACTATGAAAGTATAAAAATACATGTTTATATAAAAACTTGCGAACAACACCAGTTGATACCAAAGTGCCAACAGCACCAAAGCTGATAGCAAAAGTGCCAACAGCTGATAGAAAAAGTGCCAACAGCTGATAGCAAAAGTTCCAACAGCTGATAGCAAAAGTGCCAACAGCTGATGGCAAACGTGCCAACAGCTGATTGCAAAAGTGCCAACAGATGATAGCAAAAGTGACAAAAGCTGATAGCAAAAGTGCCAACAGCTGATAGCAAAAGTGCCAAAAGCTGATAGTAAAAGTGCCAACCGCTGATAGCAAAATGCCAACAGCTGATAGCAAAAGTGCCAACAGCTGATAGCAAAAGTGCCAAAAGCTGATATCAAAAGTGCCAACCGCTGATAGCAAAAGTGCCAACCGCTGATAGCAAAAGTGCCAACAGATGATACCAAAAGTGCCAACAGCTGATAGAAAAAGTACCAACAGCACCACAGTGCCAACTAGTACTAGGTATGACTATAAACTACATCTGACAGCAAGGCTTCTGATCACAAAGGGTCCAAGCTATGAGCAAATAGTGACACCCCACTAAAAAAAAACACACTATGAAAGTATAAAAATACATGTTTATATAAAAACTTGCGAACAACACCAGTTGATAGCAAAAGTGCCAACAGCACCACAGCTGATAGCAAAAGTGCCAATAGCTGCTAGCAAAAGTGCCAAAAGCTGATAGCAAAAGTGCCAACAGCACCACATTGCCAACTAGTCCAAGGTATGACTATAAACTACATCTGACAGCAAGGCTTCTGATCACAAATTGTCCCAGCTATGAGCAAATAGTTACCCCCCACTAAAAAAAAACACTATGAAAGTATAAAAATACATGTTTATATAAAATCTTGCGAACAACACCAGTTGATAGCAAAAGTGCCAACAGCACCACAGCTGATAGCAAAAGTGCCAACAGCTGATAGCAAAAGTGACAATAGCACAACAGTGCCAACTAGTCCTAGGTATGATTATAAACTACATCCGACAGTAAGGCTTCTGATCACAAAGGGTCCCAGCTATGAGCAAATAGTGACCCCCCACTAAAAAAAAAACACTATGAAAGTATAAAAATACATGTTTATATAAAAACTTGCGAACAACACCAGTTGATAACAAAAGTGCCAACAGCACCACAGCTGATAACAAAAGTGCCAACAGCTGATAGCAAAAGTGCCAACAGCTGATACCAAAAGTGCCAAAAGCTGATAGCAAAATTGCCAACAGCTGATAGCAAAAGTGCCAACAGCTGATAGCAAAATTGCCAACAGCTGATAGCAAAAGTGCCAAAAGCTGATATCAAAAGGACACACAGCTGATAGCTAAAGTGCCAACAGCTGATAGCAAAAGTGCAAACAGCTGATAGCAAAAGTGCCAACAGCTGATACCAAAAGTGCCAACAGCTGATAGCAAAAGTGCCAACAGCTGATAGCAAAAGTGCCAACAGCACCACAGTGCCAACTAGTTTTAGGTATGACTATAAACTACATCTGACAGCAAGGCTTCTGATCACAAAGGTTCCCAGCTATGAGCAAATAGTGACCCCCACTAAAAAGAAACATTATTAAAGTATAAAAATAGATGTTTATATAAAAACTTGCGAACAACACCAGTTGATAGCAAAAGTGCCAACAGCACCACAGCTGATAACAAAAGTGCCAACAGCTGATAGCAAAGTGCCTACAGCTGATAGCAAAAGTGCCAACAGCTGATAGCAAAAGTGCCAACAGCTGATAGCAAAAGTGGAAACAGCTGATAGCAAAAGTGCCAAAAGCTGATAGCAAAAGTGCAAACAGCTGATAGCAAAAGTGCCAACAGCTGATACCAAAAGTGACAAAACCTGATATCAAAAGTGCCAACAGCTTATAGCAAAAGTGCCAAGAGCTGATAGCAAAAGTGCCAACAGCACCACAGTGCCAAATATTCCTAGGTATGTCTATAAACTACATCTGACAGCAAGACTTCTGATCACAAATCGTCCCAGCTATGAGCAAAGAATGACCCCCCACTAAAAAAAAACTCTATGAATGTATAAAAATACATGTCTACATAAAAACTTGCGAACAACACCAGTTGATAGCAAAAGTGCCAACAGCACCACAGCTGATAGCAAAAGTGCCAACAGCTGATAGTAAAGTGCCAACAGCTGATAGCAAAAGTGCCAACAGCTGATAGCAAAAGTGCGAACAGCTGATAGCAAATGTGCCAATAGCTGATAGAAAAAGTGCCAACAGCTGATAGCAAATGTGCCAACGGCTGATAGCAAAAGTGCCAACAGCTGATAGCAAAAGCGCCAAAAGCTGATACCGAAAGTGCCAAAAGCTGATAGCAAAAGTGCCAACAACTGATAGCAAAAGTGCCAACACCACCACAGTGCCAACTATTCCTCGGTATTACTATAAACTACATCTGACAGCAAGGCTTCTGATCACAAAGGGTCCCAGCTATGAGCAAATAGTGATCCCCCACTAAAAACAAAAAACACTATGATATTATAAAAATACATGTTTATATAAAAACTTGCGAACAACACCAGTTGATAGCAAAAGTGCAAACAGCACCACAGCTGATAGCAAAAGTGCCAACAGCTGATAGCAAATGTGCCAACAGCTGATAGCAAAAGTGCCAACAGCACCACAGTGCCAACTAGTCCTAGGTATGACTATAAACTACATCTGACAGCAAGGCTTCTGATCACAAAGGGTCCCAGCTATGAACAAATAGTTACCCCCCATTAAAAAAAAAACACTATGAAAGTATAAATATACATGTTTATATAAAAACGTGCGAACAACACCAGTTGATAGCAAAAGTGCCAACAGCACCACAGCTGATAGCAAAAGTGCCAACAGCTGATACCAAAACTGCAAAAAGCTGATAGCAAAAGTGCCAACAGCTGATACCAAAAGATCCAACAGCTGATCGCAAAAGTGCCAACAGCTGATAGCAAAAGTGCCAACAGCTGATAGCAAAAGTGCCAAACGCACCACAGTGCCAACTAGTCCTAGGTATGAATATAAACTACATCTGACAGCAAGGCTTCTGATCACAAAGGGTCCCAGCTATGAGCAAATAGTGACCCCCCCTATAAAAAAACACTATGAAAGTATAATAATTTATGTTTATATAAAAACTTGCGAACAACACCATTTGATAGCAAAAGTGCCAACAGCTGTTAGCAAAATGCCAAAAGCTGATAGCAAACGTGCCAACAGCTGATAGCAAAAGTGCCAGCAGCTGATAGCAAAAGTGCCAACAGTTGATAGCAAAAGTGACAACAGCACCACAGCTGATAGCAAAAGTGCCAACGGCTGATAGCAAAAGTGCCAACAGCTGATAGCAAAAGTGCCAACATCACCACAGTGCCAACTAGTCCTAGGTATGACTATAAACTACATCTGACATCAAGGCTTCTGATCACAAAGGGTCCCAGCTATGAACAAATAGTTACCCCCCATTAAAAAAAAACACTATGAAAGTATAAAAATACATGTTTATATAAAAACTTGCGAACAACACCAGTTGATAGCAAAAGTGCCAACAGCACCACAGCTGATAGCAAAAGTGCCAACAGCTGATAGCAAAAGTGCCAACAGCTGATACCAAAACTACAAAAAGCTGATAGCAAAGTGCCAACAGCTGATACCAAAAGTGCCAAACTGATAGCAAAAGTGCCAACAGCTGATAGAAAAAGTGCCAAACGCACCACAGTGCCAACTAGTCCTAGGTATGACTATAAACTACATCCGACAGCAAGGCTTCTGATCACAAAGGGTCCCAGCTATGAGCAAATTGTGACCCCCCACTATAATAAAACACTATGAAAGTATAAAAATTCATGTTTATATAAAAAATTGTGAACAACACCAGTTGATAGCAAAAGTGCCAACAGCTGATAGCAAAAGTGCCAAAACTAATAGCAAAAGTGCCAACAGCTGATAGCAAAAGTGCCAGCAGCTGATAGCAAAAGTACCAACAGCTGATAGCAAAAGTGCCAACAGCACCACAGCTGATAGCAAAAGTGCCAACAGCTGATAGCCAAAGTGCCAACAGCTGATACCAAAAGTGCCAATAGCTCATAGCAAAAGTGCCAACAGCTGATAGCAAAAGTGCCAAAAGCTGATAGCAAAATTGCCAACAGCTGATACCAAATGTGCCGAAAGCTGATAGCATAAGTGCCAACTGCTGATAGCAAAAGTGCCAACAGCTGATAGCAAAAGTGCCAACAGCTGATAGCAAAAGTGCCAAACGCACCACAGTGCCAACTAGTCCTAGGTATGACTATAAACTACATCCGACAGCAAGGCTTCTGATCACAAAGGGTCCCAGCTATGAGCAAATAGTGACCCCCCAATATAATAAAACACTATGAAAGTATAAAAATTCATGTTTATATAAAAAATTGTGAACAACACCAGTTGATAGCAAAAGTGCCAACAGCTGATAGCAAAAGTGCCAAAACTGATAGCAAAAGTGCCAACAGCTGATAGCAAAAGTGCCAGCAGCTGATAGCAAAAGTGCCAACAGCTGATAGCAAAAGTGCCAACAGCACCACAGCTGATAGCAAAAGTGCCAACAGCTGATAGCCAAAGTGCCAACAGCTGATACCAAAAGTGCCAAAAGCTCATAGCAAAAGTGCCAACAGCTGATAGCAAAAGTGCCAAAAGCTGATAGTAAAATTGCCAACAGCTGATACCAAATGTGCCGAAAGCTGATAGCATAAGTGCCAACTGCTGATAGCAAAAGTGCCAACAGCTGATAGCAAAAGTGCCAACAGCTGATAGCAAAAGTGCCAAACGCACCACAGTGCCAACTAGTCCTAGGTATGACTATAAACTACATCCGACAGCAAGGCTTCTGATCACAAAGGGTCGTAGCTATGAGCAAATAGTGACCCCCCACTATAAAAAAACACTATGAAAGTATAAAAATTCATGTTTATATAAAAAATTGTGAACAACACCAGTTGATAGCAAAAGTGCCAACAGCTGATAGCAAAAGTGCCAAAACTGATAGCAAAAGTGCCAACAGCTGATAGCAAAAGTGCCAGCAGCTGATAGCAAAAGTGCCAACAGCTGATAGCAAAAGTGCCAACAGCACCACAGCTGATAGCAAAAGTGCCAACAGCTGATAGCCAAAGTGCCAACAGCTGATACCAAAAGTGCCAAAAGCTCATAGCAAAAGTGCCAACAGCTGATAGCAAAAGTGCCAAAAGCTGATAGCAATATTGCCAACAGCTGATACCAAATGTGCCGAAAGCTGATAGCAAAAGTGCCAACTGCTGATAGCAAAAGTGCCAACAGCAGATAGCAAATGTGCCAACAGCTGATAGCAAAAGTGCCAACAGATTATACCAAAGGTGCCAACAGCTGATAGCAAAAGTGCCAACAGCTGATAGCAAAAGTGCCAACAGCACCACTTTTCCAACTAGTCGTAGGTATGACTATAAACTACATCTGACAGCAAGGCTTCTGATCACAAAGGGTCCCAGCTATGAGCAAATAGTGACCCCCCACTAAAATAAAAACACTATGAATGTATAAAAATACATATTTATATAAAAACTTGCGAACAACACCAGTTGATAGCAAAAGTGCCAACAGCACCACAGCTGATAGCAAAAGTGCCAACAGCTGATAGTAAAGTGCCAACAGCTGATAGCAAAAGTGCCAACAGCTGATAGCAAAAGTACCAACAGCTGATAGCAAATGTGCCAATAGCTGATAGAAAAAGTGCCAACAGCTGATAGCAAAAGTGCCAACGGCTGATAGCAAAAGTGCCAACAGCTGATAGCAAAGGCGCCAAAAGCTGATACCGAAAGTGCCAAAAGCTGATAGCTAAAGTGCCAACAACTGATAGCAAAAGTGCCAACACCACCACAGTGCCAACTATTCCTCGGTATGACTATAAACTACATCTGACAGCAAGGCTTCTGATCACAAAGGGTCCCAGCTATGAGCAAATAGTGATCCCCCACTAAAAACAAAAAACACTATGAAATTATAAAAATACATGTTTATATAAAAACTTGCGAACAACACCAGTTGATAGCAAAAGTGCAAACAGCACCACAGCTGATAGCAAAAGTGCCAACAGCTGATAGCAAAAGTGCCAACAGCTGATAGCAAAAGTGCCAACAGCACCACAGTGCCAACTAGTCCTAGGTATGACTATAAACTACATCTGACAGCAAGGCTTCTGATCACAAAGGGTCCCAGCTATGAACAAATAGTTACCCCCCATTAAAAAAAAAAACACTATGAAAGTATAAATATACATGTTTATATAAAAACTTGCGAACAACACCAGTTGATAGCAAAAGTGCCAACAGCACCACAGCTGATAGCAAAAGTGCCAACAGCTGATACCAAAACTGCAAAAAGCTGATAGCAAAAGTGCCAACAGCTGATACCAAAAGTTCCAACAGCTGATAGCAAAAGTGCCAACAGCTGATAGCAAAAGTGCCAAACGCACCACAGTGCCAACTAGTCCTAGGTATGACTATAAACTACATCTGACAGCAAGGCTTCTGATCACAAAGGGTCCCAGCTATGAGCAAATAGTGACCCCCCACTATAAAAAAACACTATGAAAGTATAATAATTCATGTTTATATAAAAACTTGCGAACAACACCATTTGATAGCAAAAGTGCCAACAGCTGATAGCAAAATGCCAAAAGCTGATAGCAAACGTGCCAACAGCTGATAGCAAAATTGCCAGCAGCTGATAGCAAAAGTGCCAAAAGTTGATAGCAAAAGTGACAACAGCACCACAGCTGATAGCAAAAGTGCCAACAGCTGATAGCAAAAGTGCCAACAGCTGATACCAAAACTACAAAAAGCTGATAGCAAAGTGCCAACAGCTGATACCAAAAGTGCCAAACTGATAGCAAAAGTGCCAACAGCTGATAGCAAAAGTGCCAACAGCTGATAGCAAAAGTGCCAAACGCACCACAGTGCCAACTAGTCCTAGGTATGACTATAAACTACATCCGACAGCAAGGCTTCTGATCACAAAGGGTCCCAGCTATGAGCAAATAGTGACCCCCCACTATAAAAAAAACACTATGAAAGTATAAAAATTCATGTTTATATAAAAAATTGTGAACTACACCAGTTGGTAGCAAAAGTGCCAACAGCTGATAGCAAAAGTGCCAAAACTGATAGCAAAAGTGCCAACAGCTGATAGCAAAAGTGCCAGCAGCTGATAGCAAAAGTGCCAACAGCTGATAGCAAAAGTGCCAACAGCACCACAGCTGATAGCAAAAGTGCCAACAGCTGATAGCCAAAGTGCCAACAGCTGATACCAAAAGTGCCAAAAGCTCATAGCAAAAGTGCCAACAGCTGATAGCAAAAGTGCCAAAAGCTGATAGCAAAAGTGCCAACAGCTGATACCAAATGTGCCGAAAGCTGATAGCAAAAGTGCCAACTGCTGATAGCAAAAGTGCCAACAGCAGATAGCAAATGTGCCAACAGATGATAGCAAAAGTGCCAACAGATTATACCAAAGGTGCCAACAGCTGATAGCAAAAGTGCCAAAAGCTGATAGCAAATGTGCCAACAGCTGATAACAAAAGTGCCAACAGCTGATAGAAAAAAGTGCCAACAGCTGATAGCAAAAGTGCCAAAAGCTGATAGCAAATGTGCCAACAGCTGACAGCAAAAGTGCCAACAGCTGATAGCAAAAGTGCCAACAGCTGATAGCAAAAGTGCCAAACGCACCACAGTGCCAACTAGTCCTAGGTATGACTATAAACTACATCCGACAGCAAGGCTTCTGATCACAAAGGGTCCCAGCTATGAGCAAATAGTGACCCCCCACTATAATAAAACACTATGAAAGTATAAAAATTCATGTTTATATAAAAAATTGTGAACAACACCAGTTGATAGCAAAAGTGCCAACAGCTGATAGCAAAAGTGCCAAAACTAATAGCAAAAGTGCCAACAGCTGATAGCAAAAGTGCCAACAGCTGATAGCAAAAGTGCCAACAGCTGATAGCAAATGTGCCAATAGCTGATAGAAAAAGTGCCAACAGCTGATAGCAAAAGTGCCAACGGCTGATAGCAAAAGTGCCAACAGCTGATAGCAAAAGCGCCAAAAGCTGATACCGAAAGTGCCAAAAGCTGATAGCAAAAGTGCCAACAACTGATAGCAAAAGTGCCAACACCACCACAGTGCCAACTATTCCTCGGTATGACTATAAACTACATCTGACAGCAAGACTTCTGATCACAAAGGGTCCCAGCTATGAGCAAATAGTGATCCCCCACTAAAAACAAAAAACACTATGAAATTATAAAGATACATGTTTATATAAAAACTTGCGAACAACACCAGTTGATAGCAAAAGTGCAAACAGCACCACAGCTGATAGCAAAAGTGCCAACAGCTGATAGCAAAAGTGCCAACAGCAGATAGCAAAAGTGCCAACAGCACCACAGTGCCAACTAGTCCTAGGTATGACTATAAACTACATCTGACAGCAAGGCTTCTGATCACAAAAGGTCCCAGGTATGAGCAAATAGTGACCCCCCACTATAAAAAAAAAACTATGAAAGTATAATAATTCATGTTTATATAAAAACTTGCGAACAACACCATTTGATAGCAAAAGTGCCAACAGCTGATAGCAAAAGTGCCAACAGTTGATAGGAAAAGTGACAACAGCACCACAGCTGATAGCAAAAGTGCCAACGGCTGATAGCAAAAGTGCCAACAGCTGATAGCAAAAGTGCCAACATCACCACAGCTGATAGCAAAAGTGCCAACAGCTGATACCAAAACTGCAAAAAGCTGATAGCAAAAGTGCCAACGGCTGATAGCAAACGTGCCAACAACTGATAGCAAAAGTTCCAACAGCTGATAGCAAAAGTGCCAACAGCTGATAGCAAAAGTGCCAACAGCACCACATTGCCAACTAGTCGTAGGTATGACTATAAACTACATCTGACAGCAAGGCTTCTGATCACAAAGGGTCCCAGCTATGTGCAAATAGTGACCCCCACTAAAATAAAAACACTATGAATGTATAAAAATACATATTTATATAAAAACTTGCGAACAACACCAGTTGATAGCAAAAGTGGCAACAGCACCACAGCTGATAGCAAAAGTGCCAACAGATGATAGCAAAAGTGCCACCAGCTGGTAGCAGAAGGGCCAAAAGCTGATAGCAAAAGTGCCAACAGCTGATAGCAAAAGTGCCAACAGCTGATACCAAAAGTGCTAAAACCTGATAGCAAAAGTCCCAACAGCTGATACCAAAGTGCCAACAGCTGATAGCAAATGTGCCAAAAGATGATATCAAAAGTGCCAACAGCTGATAGCAAAAGTGCCAACGGCTGATAGCAAAAGTGCCAACAGCTGATAGCAAAAGCGCCAAAAGCTGATACCGAAAGTGCCAAAAGCTGATAGCAAAAGTGCCAACAGCTGATAGCAAAAGTGCCAACAGCTAATAGCAAAAGTGCCAACACCACCACAGTGCCAACTAGTCCTAGGTATGACTATAAACTACATCTGACAGCTAGGCTTCTGATCACAAAGCGTCCCAGCCATGAGCAAATAATGACCCCCCACTAAAAAAAAAAACACTATGAAATTATAAAAATACATGTTTATATAAAAACTTGCGAACAACACCAGTTGATAGCAAAAGTGCAAACAGCACCACAGCTGATAGCAAAAGTGCCAACAGCTGATAGCAAAAGTGCCATCAGCACCACAGGGCCAACTAGTCCTAGGTATGACTATAAACTACATCTGACAGCAAGGCTTCTGATCACAAAGGGTCCCAGCTTTGAGCAAATAGTGACACCCCACTAAAAAAAAACTTTATCAATGTATAAAAATACATGTTTATATAAAAACTTGCGAACAACACCAGTTGATAGCAAAAGTGCCAACAGCACCACAGCTGATAGCAAAAGTGCCAACAGCTGATAGCAAAAGTGCAAACCGCTGATATCAAAAGTGCCAACAGCTGATACCAAAAGTGCCAAAAGCTGATAGCAAAAGTGCCAACAGCTGATAGCAAAAGTGCCAACAGCTGATAGCAAAAGTGCCAACAGCACCACAGTGCCAACTAGTCCTAGGTATGACTATAAACTACATCTGACAGCAAGGCTTCTGATCACAAAGGGTCCCAGCTATGAGCAAAAAGTGACCCCCCACTAAAAAAAAAATATGAAAATATAAAAATACATGTTTATATAAAAACTTGCGAACAACACCAGTTGATAGCAAAAGTGCCAACATCACCACAGCTGATAGCAAATGTGCCAACAGCTGATAGTAAAAGTGCCAACAGCTGATAGCAAAAGTGCCAACAGCTCATAGCAAAAGTGCCAACAGCACCACAGCTGATAGCAAAAGTGCCAACAGCACCACAGTGCCAACTAGTCCTAGGTATGATTATAATCTACATCTGACAGCAAGGCTTCTGATCACAATGTGTCCCAGCTATGAGCAAATAGTGACCCCCCACTAAAAAAAAAACACTATGAAAATATAAAAATACATGTTTATTAAAAAACTTGCGAACAACACCAGTTGATAGCAAAAGTGCCAACATCACCACAGCTGATAGCAAAAGTGCCAACAGCTGATAGTAAAAGTGCCAAGAGCTGATAGCAAAAGTGCCAACAGCACCACAGTGCCAACTAGTCCTAGGTATTACTATAAACTACATCTGACAGCAAGTTTTCTGATCACAAAGGGTCCCAGCTATGAGCAAATAGTGACCCCCCATTAAAATCAAAACACACTATGAAAGTATAAATATACATGTTCATATAAAAACTTGCGAACAACACCAGTTGATAGCAAAAGTGCCAACAGCACCACAGCTGATAGCAAAAGTGCCAACAGCTAATAGCAAAAGTGCCAACAGCACCACATTGCCAACTTGTCCAAGGTATGACAATAAACTACATCTGACAGCAAGGCTTCTGATCACAAAGGGTCCAAGCTATGAGCAAATAGTGAACCCCACTAAAAAAAAAAAACACTATGAATGTATAAAAATACATGTTTATATAAAAACTTGCAAACAACACGAGTTGATAGCAAAAGTGCCAACAGGACCACAGCTGATAGCAAAAGTGCCAACAGATGATAGCAAAAGTGCCAACAGTACCGGAAGCCAAGAGGTCAGAGTCCATGCTGCTGGTCGTAGTCTAAAATCTTACATTAGAGGCTCAAATATGGACCGGAAACCCACAGATCAGAGGCCATGCTGCTGGACGTAGTATATCTTTTTACATTAGACGCTCAAAGATGCACAAGATACCAAGAGATCAGAAGCAGGGCTGCTGGACGTAGTGTATCATCTTACACAAGACGCTCAAATATGGACCTGAAGCCAACAGGTCAGAGGCAATGCGGCTGGACGTAGTCTAAAATCATACATTGGACGCTCAAATATTGTCCGGAAACCAACAGATCAGAGGCCATGCTGCTGGACGTAGTTTATCTTTTTACATTAGTCGCTCAAATATGCACCAGAAACCAACAGATCAGAATCATGGCTGCTGGACGTAGTGTATCATCTTACAAAAGACGCTCAAATATGGACCGGAAGCCAACAGGTCAGAGTCCATGCTGCTGCTGGTAGTCTAAAATCTTACATTAGAGGCTCAAATATGGACCGGAAATCAACAGATCAGAGGCCATACTGCTGGTCGTAGTTTATCTTTTACATTAGACGGTCAAATATGCACCAGAAACCAACAGATCAGAGGCCATGCTGCTGGGCGTAGTTTATCTTTTACATTAGACGGTCAAATATGCACCAGAAACCAAGAGATCAGAAACAGGGCTGCAGGACGTAGTGTATCATCTTACACAAGACGCTCAAATATGGACCGGAAGCCAACAGATCAGAGGCCATGCTGCTGGACGTAGTTTATCTTTTTACATTAGACGCTCAAATATGCACCAGAAACCAAGAGATAAGAAACAGGGCTGCTGGACGTAGTGTATCATCTTACACAAGACGCTCAGATATGGTATGGAAGCCAACAGGTCAGAGGCCATGCTGCTGGACGTAGTCTAAAATCTTACATTAGACGCTCAAATATGGACCGGAAACCAACAGATCAGAAGCCATGCTGCTGGTCGTAGTTTATCTTTTTACATTAGACGCTCAAATATGCACCAGAAACCAAGAGATCAGAAACAGGGCTGCTGGACGTAGTGTATCATCTTACACAAGACGCTCAAATATGGACCGGAAGCCAACAGGTCAGATGCTATGCTGCTGGACCTAGTCTAAAATCTTATATTAGACGCTCAAATATGCACCAGAAACCAAGAGATCAGAAACAGGGCTTCTAGACGTAGTGTATCACCTTACACAAGACGCTCAGATATGGTCCGGAAGCCAACAGGTCAGAGGACATGCTGCTGGACGTAGTCTAAAATCTTACATTAGACGCTAAAATATGGACCGGAAACCAACAGATCAGAGGCCATGCTGCTGGACGTAGTCTAAAATCTTATATTAGACGATCAAATATGGACCTGAAACCAACAGATCAGAGGCCATGCTGCTGGACGTTATATATCTTTTTACATTAGACGCTCAAATATGCACCAGAAACCAAGAGATCAGAAACAGGGCTGCTGGACGTAGTGTATCATCTTACACAAGACGTTCAAATATGGACCGGAAGCCAACAGGTCAGAGGCAATGCTGCTGGAAGTAGTCTAAAATCTTACATTAGACGCTCAAATATGGACCGGAAACCAACAGATCAGAGGCCATGCTGCTGGACGTAGTTTATCTTTTTACATTAGACGCTCAAATATGCACCAGAAACCAACAGATCAGAACCATGGCTGCTAGACGTAGTGCATCATCTTACACAAGACGCTCAGATATGGTCCCGAAGCCAACAGGTCAGAGGCCATGCTGCTGGACGTAGTCTAAAATTTTACATTAGACGCTCAAATATGGACCGGAAACCAACAGATCAGAGGCCATGCTGCTGGAGGTAGTTTATCTTTTTACATTAGATGCTCAAATATGCACCAGAAACCAAGAGATCAGAAACAGGGCTGATGGAAGTAGTGTATCATCTTACACAAGACGCTCAAATATGGACCGGAAGCCAACAGGTCAGAGGCTATGCTGCTGGAGGTTGTCTAAAATCTTATATTAGACGCTCAAATATGGACCGGAAACCAACAGATCAGAGGCCATGCTGCTGGATGTAGTATATCTTTACATTAGATGCTCAAATATGCACAAGATACCAAGAGATCAGAAACAGGTCTGCTGGACGTACTGTATCATCTTACACAAGACGCTCAAATATGGACCTGAAGCCAACTGGTCAGAAGCAATGCGGCTGGACGTATTCTAAAATCTTACATTGGATGCTCAAATATGGTCCGGAAACCAACAGATCAGAGGCCATGCTGCTGGTCGTAGTGTATCGTTTTATATTAGACGCTCATATAGGCACCAGAAACCAACAGATCAGAATCATGGCTGCTGGATGTAGTGTGTCAGCTAACTCAAGAGGGTGAAATATGGACTTGAATCCAAGAGGTCAGAGTCCATGCTGCTGGTCGTAGTCTAAAATCTTACATTAGAGGCTCAAATATGGACCGGAAACCAACAGATCAGAGGTCATGCTGCTGGACGTAGTATAGCTTTTTACATTAGACGCTCAAAGATGCACAAGATACCAAGAGATCAGAAGCAGGGCTGCTGGACGTAGAGTATCATCTTACACAAGACGCTCAAATATGGACCTGAAGCCAACAGGTCAGAGGCAATGCGGCTGGACGTAGTCTAAAATCTTACATTGGACGCTCAAATATGGTCCGGAAACCAACAGATCCGAGGCCATGCTGCTGAACGTAGTTTATCTTTTTACATTAGTCGCTCAAATATGCACCAGAAACCAACAGATCAGAATCATGGCTGCTGGACGTAGTGTATCATCTTACACAAGACGCTCAAATATGGACCGGAAGCCAAGAGGTCAGAGTCCATGCTGCTGGTGGTAGTCTAAAATCTTACATTAGAGGCTCAAATATGGACCGGAAACCAACAGATCAGAGGCCATGCTGCTGGACGTAGTTTATCTTTTACATTAGACGGTCAAATATGCACCAGAAACCAAGAGATCAGAATCATGGATGCTAGACGTAGTGTATCATCTTACAATAGACGCTCAAATATGGACCGGAAGCCAAGAGGTCAGAGGCCATGCTGCTGGATGTAGTCTAAAATATTACATTAGACGCACAAATATGAACCGGAAACCAACAGATCAGAGGCCATGCTGCTGGACGTAGTTTATCTTTTTACATTGGACGCTCAAATATGCACCAGAAAACAAGTGATCAGGAACAGGTCTGCTGGACGTAGTGTATCATCTTACAGAAGACGCTCAAGTATTGACCGGAAGCCAACAGGTCAGAGGCCATGCTGCTGGACGTAGTCTAAAATCTTATATTAGACGCTCAAATATGAACCGGAAACCAATTATCAGAGGCCATGCGGCTGGACGTAGATTATCTTTTTACATTAGACGCTCAAATATGCACCAGAAACCAAGAGATCAGAATCATGGCTGCTGGACGTTGTGTATCATCTAACACAAGACGCTAAAATATGGACCGGAAACCAAGAGTTCAGAGGCCATGCTGCTGGACGTAGTCTAAAAACTTACATTAGACGCTCAAATATGGACCGGAAACCAACAGATCAGAGGCCATGCTGCTGGACGTAGTGTATCATCTTACACAAGACGCTCAGATATAGTCCGGAAGCCAACAGGTCAGAGGCCATGCTGCTGGACCTAGTTTATATTTTTACATTAGACGCTCAAATATGCACCAGAAACCAACAGATCAGAATCATGGCTGCTGGACGTAGTGTATCATCTTACACAAGACGGTCAAATATGGACCGGAAGCCAAGAGGTCAGAAGCCATGCTGCTTGTCGTAGTCTAAGATCTTACATTAGAGGCTCAAATATGGACCGGAAACTAACAGATCAGAGACCATGCTGCTGGTCGTAGTTTATCTTTTACATTAGACGGTCAAATATGCACCAGAAACCAAGAGATCAGAAACAGGGCTGCTGGACGTAGTGTATCATCTTACAGAAGACGCTAAATTATGGACCGGAAGCCAACAGGTCAGAGGCCATGCTGCTGGACGTAGTCTAAAATCTTACATTAGACGCTCAAATATGGACCGGAAACCAACAGATCAGAGGCCATGCTGCTGGACGTAGATTATCTTTTACATTAGACGCTCAAATATGCACCAGAAACCAAGAGATCAGAAACATGGCTGCTGGACGTTGTGTATCATCTTACACAAGACGCTCAAATATGGACCGGAAACCAAGAGTTCAGATGCCATGCTGCTGGTCGTAGTGTAAAATCTTACATTAGACGCTCAAATATGGACCGGAAACCAACAGATCAGAGGCCATGCTGCCGGACGTAGTTTATCTTTTTACATTAGACGCTCAAATATGCACCAGAAACCAACAGATCAGAACAATGGCTGCTAGACGTAGTGCATCATCTTACACAAGACGCTCAGATATGGTCCCGAAGCCAACAGGTCAGAGGCCATGCTGCTGGACGTAGTCTAAAATTTTACATTAGACGCTCAAATATGGACCGGAAACCAACAGATCAGAGGCCATGCTGCTGGAGGTAGTTTATCTTTTTACATTAGATGCTCAAATATGCACCAGAAACCAAGAGATCAGAAACAGGGCTGATGGAAGTAGTGTATCATCTTACACAAGACGCTCAAATATGGACCGGAAGCCAACAGGTCAGAGGCTATGCTGCTGGACGTAGTCTAAAATCTTATATTAGACGCTCAAATATGGACCGGAAACCAACAGATCAGAGGCCATGCTGCTGGATGTAGTATATCTTTACATTAGATGCTCAAATATGCACAAGATACCAAGAGATCAGAAACAGGTCTGCTGGACGTACTGTATCATCTTACACAAGACGCTCAAATATGGACCTGAAGCCAACTGGTCAGAAGCAATGCGGCTGGACGTAGTCTAAAATCTTACATTGGATGCTCAAATATGGTCCGGAAACCAACAGATCAGAGGCCATGCTGCTGGTCGTAGTGTATCGTTTTATATTAGACGCTCATATAGGCACCAGAAACCAACAGATCAGAATCATGGCTGCTGGATGTAGTGTGTCAGCTAACTCAAGAGGGTGAAATATGGACTTGAATCCAAGAGGTCAGAGTCCATGCTGCTGGTCGTAGTCTAAAATCTTACATTAGAGGCTCAAATATGGACCGGAAACCAACAGATCAGAGGTCATGCTGCTGGACGTAGTATAGCTTTTTACATTAGACGCTCAAAGATGCACAAGATACCAAGAGATCAGAAGCAGGGCTGCTGGACGTAGAGTATCATCTTACACAAGACGCTCAAATATGGACCTGAAGCCAACAGGTCAGAGGCAATGCGGCTGGACGTAGTCTAAAATCTTACATTGGACGCTCAAATATGGTCCGGAAACCAACAGATCCGAGGCCATGCTGCTGGAGGTAGTTTATCTTTTTACATTAGTCGCTCAAATATGCACCAGAAACCAACAGATCAGAATCATTGCTGCTGGACGTAGTGTATCATCTTACACAAGACGCTCAAATATGGACCGGAAGCCAAGAGGTCAGAGTCCATGCTGCTGGTGGTAGTCTAAAATCTTACATTAGAGGCTCAAATATGGACCGGAAACCAACAGATCAGAGGCCATGCTGCTGGACGTAGTTTATCTTTTACATTAGACGGTCAAATATGCACCAGAAACCAAGAGATCAGAATCATGGCTGCTGGACGTAGTGTATCATCTTACAATAGACGCTCAAATATGGACCGGAAGCCAAGAGGTCAGAGGCCATGCTGCTGGATGTAGTCTAAAATATTACATTAGACGCACAAATATGAACCGGAAACCAACAGATCAGAGGCCATGCTGCTGGACGTAGTTTATCTTTTTACATTGGACGCTCAAATATGCACCAGAAAACAAGTGATCAGGAACAGGTCTGCTGGACGTAGTGTATCATCTTACAGAAGACGCTCAAGTATGGACCGGAAGCCAACAGGTCAGAGGCCATGCTGCTGGACGTAGTCTAAAATCTTATATTAGACGCTCAAATATGAACCGGAAACCAATTATCAGAGGCCATGCGTCTGGACGTAGATTATCTTTTTACATTAGACGCTCAAATATGCACCAGAAACCAAGAGATCAGAATCATGGCTGCTGGACGTTGTGTATCATCTAACACAAGACGCTAAAATATGGACCGGAAACCAAGAGTTCAGAGGCCATGCTGCTGGACGTAGTCTAAAATCTTACATTAGACGCTCAAATATGGACCGGAAACCAACAGATCAGAGGCCATGCTGCTGGACGTAGTTTATTTTTTTAAATTAGACGCTCAAATATGCACCAGATACCAACAGATCAGAACCATGGCTACTAGACGTAGTGTATCATCTTACACAAGACGCTCAGATATAGTCCGGAAGCCAACAGGTCAGAGGCCATGCTGCTGGACCTAGTTTATATTTTTACATTAGACGCTCAAATATGCACCAGAAACCAACAGATCAGAATCATGGCTGCTGGACGTAGTGTATCATCTTACACAAGACGGTCAAATATGGACCGGAAGCCAAGAGGTCAGAAGCCATGCTACTTGTCGTAGTCTAAGATCTTACATTAGAGGCTCAAATATGGACCGGAAACTAACAGATCAGAGGCCATGCTGCTGGTCGTAGTTTATCTTTTACATTAGACGGTCAAATATGCACCAGAAACCAAGAGATCAGAAACAGGGCTGCTGGACGTAGTGTATCATCTTACAGAAGACGCTCAAATATGGACCGGAAGCCAACAGGTCAGAGGCCATGCTGCTGGACGTAGTCTAAAATCTTACATTAGACGCTCAAATATGGACCGGAAACCAACAGATCAGAGGCCATGCTGCTGGACGTAGATTATCTTTTTACATTAGACGCTCAAATATGCACCAGAAACCAAGAGATCAGAAACATGGCTGCTGGACGTTGTGTATCATCTTACACAAGACGCTCAAATATGGACCGGAAACCAAGAGATCAGATGCCATGCTGCTGGTCGTAGTGTAAAATCTTAAATTAGACGCTCAAATATGGACCGGAAACCAACAGATCAGAGGCCATGCTGCCGGACGTAGTTTATCTTTATAAATTAGAGGCTCAAATATCCACCAGAAGCCAACAGATCAGAATCACGGCTGCTGGACGTAGTGTATCATCTTACACAAGACGCTCAAATATGGACCGGAAGCCAACAGGTCAGAGGCCATGCTGCTGGACGTAGTCTAAAATCTTATATTAGACGCTCAAATATGGACCGGAAACCAACCGATCAGAAGCCATGCTGCTGGACCTAGTATATCTTTTTACATTAGACGCTCAAATATGCACAAGATACCAAGAGATCAGAAACAGGGCTGCTGGACGTAGTGTATCATCTTACACAAGACGCTCAAATATGGACCTGATGCCAACAGGTCAGAGGCAATGCGGCTGGACGTAGTCTAAAATCTTACATTAGACGCTCAAATATGGTCGGGAAACCAACAGATCAGAGGCCATGCTGCTGGACGTAGTTTATCTTTTTACATTAGACGCTCAAATATGCACCAGAAACCAACAGATCAGAATCATGGCTGCTAGTCCTAGTGTATCATCTTACACAAGACGCTGTGATATGGTCCGGAAGCCAACAGGTCAGAGGCCATGCTGCTGGACGTAGTCTAAAATCTTACATTAGACGCTCAAATATGAACCGGAAACCAACTGATCAGAGGCCATGCTGCTGGACGCAGTTTATCTTTTTACATTAGACGCTCAAATATGCACCAGAAACCAAGAGATCAGAAACAGAGCTGCTGGAAGTAGTGTATCATCTTACACAAGACGCTCAAATATGGACCGGAAACCAACAGATCAGAGGCCATGCTGCTGGACGGAGTATATCTTTTTACATTAGACGTTCAAATATGCACCGGAAACCAAGAGATCAGAAACAGGGCTGCTGGACGTAGTGTATCATCTTACACAAGACGCTCAGATATGGACTTGAAGCCAACAGGTCAGAGGATATGCTGCTCGACGTAGACTAAAATCTTATATTAGACGCTCAAATATGGACCGGAAACCAACAGATCAGAAGCCATGCTGCTGGACGTAGTATATCTTTACATTAGACGCTCAAATATGCACAAGATACCAAGAAATCAGAAACAGGGCTGCTGGACGTAGTCTATCATCTTACACAAGACGCTCAAATATGGACCTGAAGCCAACAGGTCAGAAGCAATGCGGCTGGACGTAGCCTAAAATCTTACATTGGACGCTCAAATATGGTCCGGAAACCAACAGATCAGAGGCCATGCTGCTGGAGGTAGTTTATCTTTTAGATTAGACGGTCAAATATGAACCAGAAACCAATAGATCAGAAACAGGGCTGCTGGACGTAGTGTATCATCTTACACAAGACGCTCAAATATGGACCGGAAGCCAACAGGTCAGAGGCCATGCTGCTGGTGGTAGTCTAAAATCTTACTTTAGACGCTCAAATATGAACCGGAAACCAACAGATCAGAGGCCATGCTGCTGGACGTAGATTATCTTTTTACATTAGACGCTCAAATATGCACCAGAAACCAAGAGATCAGAAACAGGGCTGCTGGACGTTGTGTATCATCTTACACGAGACGCTCAAATATGGACCGGAAGCCAACAGGTCAGATGCCATGCTGCTGGGCGTAGTTTAAAATCTTACATTAGACGCACAAATATGGACCGGAAACCAACAGAACAGAGGCCATTTTTATTTCACTTGTTTACTGGGTGTCGTTTGCGTGCGACTTTCTGGGATTGTCTCCTGGGTTGGGGGGGTCGTCTGCGTGCGACTTGCTGGGACTGGGGGTCGTCTGGTTGGGACTTTCTGGGACATTCTCCTGTCTTGAGGATCGTCTGCGTGGGACTTTCTGGGACTAGGGGGTCGTCTGCGTGGGACTTTCTGGGAGTGGGTGTCATCTGCGTGGGACTTTCTCGGACTGTCTCCTGGGTGGGGGGTCGTCTGTGTCGAAAAAACTTTTGTAATTATGGATAAGGCAAGAAATTCCCGACAATTGGACACCAATATTTTGTGGATTCTATAAAAAGGAAAAATTAGAAATGCAGTCTTATAGTGCACACTGGAATTCGGACGCTGTAAATTGTCAGACGACATACCGCGCACATGGTGACAACTGTACTTTTTACTATGTGAGCAAATGAAATATCACTGTATACACAGACAAATCAAATAATTGCACACAATTTGATAGCCATTTTGAAAATATTTCTTTTATTGGATAAAAGTTATAAACAAGTGAAATATGACTGATTTCCCAGTTTAGGGCCGCGTGACAATTTCCGCAAATGAGCTAACACAAGTCCCCATACCGTTGAATTTCGCCTCGACTCTATTCAACGTGTCGAAAAACTTTTGTACTTATGGATAAGGTAAGAAATTCTCGACAATTGGACACCAATATTTTGTGGATTCGATAGAAAGGAAAAATTAGAAATGCAGTCTTATTGGGCACACTGGAATTCGGACGCTGTAAATTGTCAGACGACATACGGCGCACATGGTGAAAGCTGTCCTTTTTACTATCTGAGCAAATGAAAAATCCCTGTAAACATAGACAAATCAAATAATTGTACACAATTTTATACCCATTTTGAAAATATTTCTTTTACTGGAAAAAAGTTATAAACAAGTGAAATATGACTGATTTCCCAGTTTAGGGCCGCATGACAATTTCCCCATATAAGCTAACACAAGTCCCCAAACCGTAGAATTTCGCCTCGACTCTATTCAACGTGTCGAAAAACTTTTGTAATTATGGATAAGGTAAGAAATTCCCGACAATTGGACACCAATATTTTGTGGATTCGATAAAATGGAAAAGTTAAAAATGCGGTCTTATTGTGCACACTGGAATTCGGACGCTGTAAATTGTCTGACGACTTACCGCGCACATGCTGAAAGCTGTACTTTTTACTATCTGAGTAAATGAAAAATCCCTGTATACATAGACAAATCAAATAATTGCACACAATTTGATATCCATTTTGAAAATAATTCGTTTACTGGAAAAAGTTTATAAATAAGTAAAATATGACTGATTTCCCAGTTTAGTGACGCATGAAAATTTGCGCAAATGAGATGACACAAGTCCCCATACCGTTGAATTTGGCCTCGAATCTATACAAAGTGTCGAAAAAACTTTTGTAATTATGAATAAGGCAAGAAATTCACGACATTTTGACAGCAATATTTTGTGGATTCGATAAAATGAAAAATTAGAAATGCAGTCTTAGTTTTCAGACTGGAATTCGTACGCTGTAAATTGTCAGACGACATACCGCGCACATGGTGAAAGCTGTACTTTTTAAAATCTGACCAAATGAAAAATCCCTGTAAACATAGACCAACCAAATAATTGCACACAATGTGATACCCATTTTGAAAATATTTCTTTTACTTGATAAAAGTTATAAACAAGTGAAATATGACTGATTTCCCAGTTTAGGGCCGCATGAGAATTTCCGCAAATGAGCTAACACAATTCCCCATAACGTTGAATTTCGCCTCGACTCTATTCAATGTGTCGAAAAAACTTGTGTAATCATGGATAAGGCAAGAAATTCCCGACAATTGGAAAACAATATTTTGTGGATACTATAAAAAGGAAAAATTAGACATGCATTCTTATTGTGCACACTAGAATAAAGATAAACTACGTCCAGCAGCATGGCCTCTGTTCTGTTGGTTTCCGGTCCATATTTGTGCGTCTAATGTAAGATTTTAACTACGCCCAGCAGCATGGCATCTGACCTGTTGGCTTCCGGTCCATATTTGAGCGTCTCGTGTAAGATGATACACAACGTCCAGCAGCCCTGTTTCTGATCTTTTGGTTTCTGGTGCATATTTGAGCGTCTAATGTAAAAAGATAATCTACGTCCAGCAGCATGGCCTCTGATCTGTTGGTTTCCGGTTCATATTTGAGCGTCTAAAGTAAGATTTTAGACTACCACCAGCAGCATGGCCTCTGACCTGTTGGCTTCCGGTCCATATTTGAGCGTCTTGTGTAAGATGATACACTACGTCCAGCAGCCCTGTTTCTGATCTATTGGTTTCTGGTTCATATTTGACCGTCTAATCTAAAAGATAAACTACCTCCAGCAGCATGGCCTCTGATCTGTTGGTTTCCGGACCATATTTGAGCGTCCAATGTAAGATTTTAGTCTACGTCGAGCAGCATATCCTCTGACCTGTTGGCTTCAAGTCCATATTTGAGCGTCTTGTGTAAGATGATACACTACGTCCAGCAGCCCTGTTTCTGATCTCTTGGTTTCTTGTGCATATTTGAACGTCTAATGTAAAATGATATACTACATCCAGCAGCATGGCCTCTGATCTCTTGGTTTCCGGTCCATATTTGAGCGTCTAATAAAATATTTTAGACTACGTCCAGCAGCATAGCCTCAGACCTGTTGGCTTCCGGTCCATATTTGAGCGTCTTGTGTAAGATGATACACTACTTCCAGCAGCTCTGTTTCTGATCTCTTGGTTTCTGGTGCATATTTGAGCGTCTAATGTAAAAAGATAAACTGCGTCCAGCAGCATGGCCTCTGATCAGTTGATTTCCGGTTCATATTTGAGCGTCTAATGTAAGATTTTAGACTACGTCCAGCAGCATGGCTTCTGACCTGTTGGCTTCCGGACCATATCACAGCGTCTTGTGTAAGATGATACACTACGACTAGCAGCCATGATTCTGATCTGTTGGTTTCTGGTGCATATTTGAGCGTCTAATGTAAAAAGATATACTACGTCCAGCAGCATGGCCTCTGATCTGTTGGTTTGCCGACCATATGTGAGCGTCTAATGTAAGATTTTAGACTACGTCCAGCAGCATGGCCTCTGAACTCTTGGTTTCCGGTCCATATTTGAGCGTCTTGTGTAAGATCATACACTACGTCCAGCAGCCGTGATTCTGATCTGTTGGTTTCTGGTGCATATTTGAGCGTCTAATGTAAAAAGATAATCTACGTCCAGCCGCATGGCCTCTGATAATTGGTTTCCGGTTCATATTTGAGCGTCTAATATAAGATTTTAGACTACGTCCAGCAGCATGGCCTCTGACCTGTTGGCTTCCGGTCCATATTTGAGCGTCTTGTGTAAGATGATACACTACGTCCAGCAGCCCTGTTTCTGATCTCTTGGTTTCTGGTGCATATTTGACCGACTAATGTAAAAGATAAACTCCGACCAGCAGCATGGCCTCTGATCTGTTAGTTTCCGGTCCATATTTGAGCCTCTAATGTAAGATCTTAGACTACGACAAGCAGCATGGCTTCTGACCTGTTGGCTTCCGGTCCATATTTGACCGTCTTGTGTAAGATGATACACTACGTCCAGCAGCCATGATTCTGATCTGTTGGTTTCTGGTGAATATTTGAGCGTCTAATGTAAAAATATAAACTACGTCCAGCAGCATGGCCTCTGATCTGTTGGTTTCCCGACCATATTTGAGCGTCCAATGTAAGATTTTAGACTACGTCCAGCAGCATGGCCTCTGACCTGTTGGCTTCCGGACTATATCTGAGCGTCTTGTGTAAGATGATACACTACGTCTAGTAGCCATGGTTCTGATCTGTTGGTATCTGGTGCATATTTGAGCGTCTAATTTAAAAAAATAAACTACGTCCAGCAGCATGGCCTCTAATCTGTTGGTTTCCGGTTCATATTTGAGCGTCTAATATAAGATTTTAGACTACGTCCAGCAGCATGGCCTCTGACCTGTTGGCTTCCGGTCCATACTTGAGCGTCTTCTGTAAGATGATACACTACGTCCAGCAGACCTGTTCCTGATCACTTGTTTTCAGGTGCATATTTGAGCGTCCAATGTAAAAAGATAAACTACGTCCAGCAGCATGGCCTCTGATCTGTTGGTTTCCGGTTCATATTTTTGCGTCTAATGTAATATTTTAGACTACATCCAGCAGCATGGCCTCTGTCCTCTTGGCTTCCGGTCCATATTTGAGCGTCTTGTGTAAGATGATACTCTACGTCCAGCAGCCCTGCTTCTGATCTCTTGGTATCTTGTGCATCTTTGAGCGTCTAATGTAAAAAGCTATACTACGTCCAGCAGCATGACCTCTGATCTGTTGGTTTCCGGTCCATATTTGAGCCTCTAATGTAAGATTTTAGACTACGACCAGCAGCATGGACTCTGACCTCTTGGATTCCGGTCCATATTTCACCCTCTTGAGTTAGCTGACACACTACATCCAGCAGCCATGATTCTGATCTGTTGGTTTCTGGTGCCTATATGAGCGTCTAATATAAAAAGATACACTACGACCAGCAGCATGGCATCTGATCTGTTGGTTTCCGGACCATATTTGAGCATCCAATGTAAGATTTTAGACTACGTCCAGCCGCATTGCTTCTGACCAGTTGGCTTCAGGTCCATATTTGAGCGTCTTGTGTAAGATGATACAGTACGTCCAGCAGACCTGTTTCTGATCTCTTGGTTTCTGGTGCATATTTGAGCATCTAATGTAAAAAGATAAACTACCTCCAGCAGCATGGCCTCTGATCTGTTGGTTTCCGTTCCATATTTGAGCGTCTAATGTAAGATTTGAGACTACTTCCAGCAGCATGGCCTCTGACCTGTTGGCTTCGGGACCATATCTAAGCGTCTTGTGTAAGATGATGCACTACGTCTAGCAGCCATGATTCTGATCTGAGGGTTTCTGGTGCATATTTGAGCGTCTAATGTAAAAAGATAAACTACGTCCTGCAGCATGGCCTCTGATCTGTTGGTTTCCGGTCCATATTTGAGCGTCTAATGTAAGATTTTAGACTACTTCCAGCAGCATGGCCTCTGACCTGTTGGCTTCCGGTCCATATTTGAACGTCTTGTGTAAGATGATACACTACGTCCAGCAGCCCTGTTTCTGATCTCTTGGTTTCTGGTGCATATTTGAGCGTCTAATGTAAAAAGATATATAACGTCCAGCAGCATGGCCTCTGATCTGTTGGTTTCAGGTCCATATTTGATCGTCTAATATAAGATTTTAGACTACGTCCAGCAGCATAGTCTCTGACCTGTTGGCTTCCGTTACATATTTGAGCGTCTTGTGTAAGATGATACACTACGTCCAGCAGCCCTGTTTCTGATCTCTTGGTTTCTGGTGCATATTTGAGCGTCTAATGTAAAAAGATAAACTACGTCCAGCAGCATGGCCTCTGATCTGTTGGTTTCCGGTCCATATTTGAGCGTCTAATGTAAGATTTTAGACTACGTCCAGCAGCATGTCCTCTGACCTGTTGGCTTCCGGACCATATCTGAGCGTCTTGTGTAAGGTGATACACTACGTCTAGCAGCCCTGTTTCTGATCTCTTGGTTTCTGGTGCATATTTGAGCGTCTAATATAAGATTTTAGACTACGTCCAGCAGCATAGCATCTGACCTGTTGGCTTCCGGTCCATATTTGAGCGTCTTGTGTAAGATGATACACTACGTCCAGCAGCCCTGTTTCTGATCTCTTGGTTTCTGGTGCATATTTGAGCGTCTAATGTAAAAAGATAAACTACGACCAGCAGCATGGCCTCTGATCTGTTGGTTTCCGGTCCATATTTGAGCGTCTAATGTAAGATTTTAGACTACGTCCAGCAGCATGGCCTCTGACCTGTTGGCTTCCAGACCATATCTGAACGTCTTGTGTAAGATGATACACTACGTCTAGCAGCCATGATTCTGATCTGTTGGTTTCTGGTGCATATTTGAGCGTCTAATGTAAAAAGATAAACTACGACCAGCAGCATGGCCTCTGATGTGTTGGTTTCCGGTTCATATTTGAGGGTCTAATGTAAGATTTTAGACTACGTCCAGCAGCATGGACTCTGACCTCTTGGCTTCCGTTTCATATTTGAGCGTCTTGTGTAAGTTCATACACTATGTCCAGCAGCCATGATTCTGATCTCTTGGTTTCTGGTGCATATTTGAGAATCTAATATAAGATTTTAGACTACGTCCAGCAGCATAGCCTCTGACCTGTTGGCTTCCCGTCCATATTTGAGCGTCTTGTGTAAGATGATACACTACGTCCAGCAGCCCTGTTTCTGATCTCTTGGTTTCTGGTGCATATTTGAGCGTCTAATGTAAAAAGATAAACTACGTCCAGCAGCATGGCCTCTGATCTGTTGGCTTCCGGTCCATATTTGAGCGTCTTGTGTAAGATGATACACTACGTCCTGCAGCCCTGTTTCTGATCTCTTGGTTTCTGGTGCATATTTGACCGTCTAATGTAAAAGATAAACTACGCCCAGCAGCATGGCCTCTGATCTGTTGGTTTCCGGTCCATATTTGAGCCTCTAATGTAAGATTTTAGACTACCACCAGCAGCATGGACTCTGACCTGTTGGCTTCCGGTCCATATTTGAGCGTCTTTTGTAACATGATACACTATGTCCAGCAGCCATGATTCTGATCTGTTGGTTTCTGGTGCATATTTGAGCGACTAATGTAAAAAGATAAACTACGTCCAGCAGCATGGCCTATGATCTGTTGGTTTCCGGACCATATTTGAGCGTCCAATGTATGATTTTAGACTACGTCCAGCCGCATTGCCTCTGAACTGTTGGCTTCAGGTCCATATTTGAGCGTCTTGTGTAAGATGATACACTACGTCCAGCAGCCCTGCTTCTGATCTCTTGGTATCTTGTGCATCTTTGAGCGTCTAATGTAAAAAGATATACTACGTCCAGCAGCATGGCCTCTGATCTGTTGGTTTCCGGTCCATATTTGAGCCTCTAATGTAAGATTTTAGACTACGACCAGCAGCATGGACTCTGACCTCTTGGCTTCCGGTACATATTTCACCCTCTTGTGTAAGATGATACACTACGTCCAGCAGCCATGATTCTGATCTGTTGGTTTCTGGTGCCTATATGAGCGTCTAATATAAAAAGATAAACTACGTCCAGCAGCATGGCCTCTGATCTGTTGGTTTCCGGTCCATATTTGAGCGTCTAATATAAGATTTTAGACTACGTCCAGCAGCATGGCCTCTGACCTGTTGGCTTCCGGACCATATCTGAGCGTCTTGTGTAAGATGATACACTACGTCTAGTAGCCAGGATTCTGATCTGTTGGTTTCTGGTGCATATTTGAGCGTCTAATGTAAAAAGATAAACTACATCCAGCAGCATGGCCTCTGATCTTTTGGTTTCCGGTCCATATATGAGCGTCTAATGTAAGATTTTAGACTACGTCCAGCAGCATGTCCTCTGAACTGTTGGCTTCCGGACCATATCTGAGCGTCTTGAGTAAGATGATACACTATGTCTAGCAGCCCTGTTTCTGATCTCTTGGTTTCTGGTGCATATTTGAGCGTCTAATATAAGATTTTAGACTACGTCCAGCAGCATAGCCTCTGACCTGTTGGCTTCCGGTCCATATTTGAGCGTCTTGTGTAAGATGATACACTACGTCCAGCAGACCTGTTTCTGATCTCTTGGTTTCTGGTGCATATTTGAGCGTCTAATGTAAAAAGATAAACTACGACCAGCAGCATGGCCTCTGATCTGTTGGATTCCGGTCCATATTTGAGCGTCTAATGTAAGATATTAGACTACGTCCAGCAGCATGGCCTCTGACCTGTTGGCTTCCGGTCCATATTTGAGCGTCTTGTGTAAGATGATACACTACGCCCAGCAGCCCTGTTTCTGATCTCTTGGTTTCTGGTGCATATTTGAGCGTCTAATGTAAAAAGATAAACTACGTCCAGCAGAATGGCCTGTGATCTGTTGGTTTCCGGTCCATATTTGAGCGTCTAATGTATGATTTTAGACTACGTCCAGCAGCATGGCCTCTGACCTGTTGGCTTCCGGACCATATCTGAGCGTCTTGTGTAAGATGATACACTACGTCTAGCAGCCATGATTCTGATCTGTTGGTTTCTGTTGCATATTTGAGCGTCTAATGTAAAAAGATAAACTACGACCAGCAGCATGGCCTCTGATCTGTTGGTTTCCTGTCCATATTTGAGCGTCTAATGTAAGATTTTAGACTACGTCCAGCAGCATAGCCTCTGAACTCTTGGTTTCCGGTCCGTATTTGAGCGTCTTGTATATATGATACACAACGTCCAGCAGCCCTGTTTCTGATCTCTTGGTTTATGGTGCATATTTGAGCGTCTAATGTAAAAAGATAATCTACGTCCAGCAGCATGGCCTCTGATCTGTTGGTTTCCGGTTCATATTTGAGCGTTTAATGTAAGATTTTAGACTACGTCCAGCAGAATGGCCTCTGACCTGTTGGCTTCCGGTCCATACTTGAGCGTCTTGTGTAAGATGATAAACTACGTCCAGCAGCCCTGTTTCTGATCTCTTGGTTTCTGTTGCATATTTGACCGTCTAATGTAAAAGATAAACAACCTCCAGCAGCATGGCCTCTGATCTGTTGGTTTCCGGTCCATATTTGAGCGTCTAATGTAAGATTTTAGACTACATCCAGCAGCATGGCCTCTGACCTGTATGTTTCCGGTCGATATTTGAGCGTCTTGTGTAAGATGATACACTACGTCCAGCAGCCATGATTCTGATCTGTTGGTTTCTGGTGCATATTTGAGCGTCTAATATAAAAAGATAAACTACGTCCAGCAGCATGGGCTCTGATCTGTTGGATTCCGGTCCATATTTGAGCGTCTAATGTAAAATTTTAGAATACGCCCAGCAGCATGGCCTCTGACCAATTGGCTTCCGGTAAATATTTGACCGTCTTGTGTAAGATGATACACTACGTCCAGCAGCCATGATACTGATCTCTTGTTTCTGATGCATATTTGAGCGTCTAATGTAAAAAGAGAAACTACGACCAGCAGCATGGCCTCTGATCTGTTGGATTCCAGTCCATATTTGAGCGTCTAATCTAAAAGGTAAACTACGTCCAGCAGCATGGCCTCTGATCTGTTGGTTTCCGGACCATATTTGAGCGTCCAATGTAAGATTTTAGACTACGTCCAGCCGCATTGCATCTGACCTGTTGGCTTCAGGTCCATATTTGAGCGTCTTGTGTAAGATGATACACTACGTCCAGCAGCCCTGTTACTTAACTCTTGGTATCTTGTGCATATTTGAGCGCCTAATGTAAAAAGATATACTACGTCCAGCAGCATGGCCTCTGATCTGTTGGTGTCCGGTCCATATTTGAGCGTCTAATATAAGATTTTAGACTACGTCCAGCAGCATAGCCTCTGACCTGTTGGCTTCCGGTCCATATTTGAGCATCTTGTGTAAGATGATACACTACGTCCAGCAGCCCTGTTTCTGATCTTTTGGTTTCTTGTGGATATTTGAGCGTCTAATGTAAAAAGATATACTACGTCCAGCAGGTTGGCCTCTGATTTGTTGGTTTCCGGTTCATATTTGAGCGTCTAATATAAGATTTTAGACTACGTCCAGCAGCATGGCCTCTGACCTGTTGGCTTCCAGTCCATATTTGAGCGTCTAGTGTAAGTTGATACACAACGTCCAGAAGCCCTGTTTCTGATCTCTTGGTTGCAGGTGCATATTTGACCGTCTAATGTAAAAGATAAACTACGTCCAGCAGCATGGCCTCTGATCTGTTGGTTTCCGGTCCATATTTGAGCCTCTAATGTAAGATTTTAGACTACGACCAGCAGCATGGACTCTGACCTCTTGGCTTCCGGTCCATATTTGAGCGTCTTGTGTAAGATGATACACTACGTCCAGCAGCCATGATTCTGATCGTTGGTTTCTGGTGCATATTTGAGCGTCTAATGTAAAAAGATAAACTACGTCCAGCAGCATGGACTCTGATCTGTTGGTTTCCGGTCCATATTTGAGCGTCTTGTGTAAGATTTTAGACTACGTCCAGCCGCATTGCCTCTGACCTGTTGGCTTCAGGTCCATATTTGAGCGTCTTGTGTAAGATGATACACTACGTCCAGCCGCCCTGTTTCTGATCTCTTTGTTTCTGGTGCATATTTGAGCGTCTAATGTAAAAAGATAAACTACGCCCAGCAGCATGGCCTTTGATCTGTTGGTTTCCGGTCCACATTTGAGGGTCTAATGTAAGATTTTAGACTAGGTCCAGCAGCATGGCCTCTGACCTGTTGGCTACCGGACCATATCTGAGCGTCTTGATTAAGATAATACACTACGTCTAGCAGCCATGATTCTGATCTGTTGGTTTCTGGTGCATATTTGACCGTCTAATGTAAAAAGATAAACTACGTCCAGCAGCATGGCCTATGATCTGTTGGTTTCCGGTCCATATTTGAGCGTTTAATGTAAGATTTTAGACAACGTCCAGCAGCATGGCCTCTGAACTCTTGGTTTCCGGTCCGTATTTGAGCGTCTTGTGTATATGATACACAACGTCCAGCAGCCCTGTTTCTGATCTCTTGGTTTCTGGTGCATATATGAGCGTCTAATGTAAAGATTTAATCTACATCCAGCAGCATGGCCTCTGATCTGTTGGTTTCCGGTCCATATTTGAGCCTCTAATGTAAGATTTTAGACTACGACCAGCAGCATGGACTCTGACCTCTTGGCTTCCGGTCCATATTTGAGCGTCTTGTCAAGATGATACACTACGTCCAGCAGCCATGATTCTGATCTGTTGGTTTCTGGTGCATATTTGAGCGTCTAATATAAAAAGATAAACTACGCCCAGCAGCATGGCCTCTGATCTGTTGGTTTCCGGTACATATTTGAGCGTCTAATATAAGATTTTAGACTACGTCCAGCAGCATAGCCTCTGACCTGCTGGCTTCCGGTCCATATTTGAGCATCTTGTGTAAGATGATACACTACGTCCAGCAGCCCTGTTTCTGATCTCTTGGTTTCTGGTGCATATTTGAGCGTCTAATGTAAAAAGAGAAAGTACGTCCAGAAGCATGGCGTCTGATCTGTTGGTTTACCGTCCATATTTGAGCGTTTAATGTATGATTTTAGACTACGTCCAGCAGCATGGCCTCTGACCTGTATGTTTCCGGTCGATATTTGAGCGTCTTGTGTAAGATGATACACTACGTCCAGCAGCCATGATTCTGATCTGTTGGTTTCTGGTGCATATTTGAGCGTCTAATATAAAAAGATAAACTACGTCCAGCAGCATGGCCTCTGATCTGTTGGATTCCGGTCCATATTTGAGCGTCTAATATAAGATTTTAGACTACGCCCTGCAGCATGGCCTCTGACCTCTTGGCTTCCGGTCAATATTTGAGCGTCTTGTGTAAGATGATACACTACGTCCAGCAGCCATGATACTGATCTCTTGTTTCTGATGCATATTTGAGCGTCTAATGTAAAAAGATAAACTACGACCAGCAGCATGGCCTCTGATCTGTTGGATTCCGGTCCATATTTGAGCTTCCAATGTAAGATTTTAGACTACGTCCAGCCGCATTGCCTCTGACCTGTTGGCTTCAGGTCCATATCTGAGCGTCTTGTGTAAGATGATACACTACGTCCAGCAGCCCTGCTTCTGATCTCTTGGTTTCTGGTGCATATTTGAGCGTCTAATGTAAAAACATAAACTACGTCTAGCAGCATGGCCTATGATCTGTTGGTTTCCGGTCCATATTTGTGCGTCTAATATAAGATTTTAGACTACAACCAGCAGCATAGCCTCTGACCTGTTGGCTTCCGGTCCATATTTGAGCGTCTTGTGTAAGATGATACACTAGGTCCAGCAGCCCTGTTTCTGATCTCTTGGTTTCTTGTGCATATTTGAGCGTCTAATGTAAAAAGATAAACTACGTCCAGCAGCATGGCCTCTGATCTGTTGGTTTCTTGTCCATATTTGAGCGTCTAATATAAGATTTTAGACTACGTCCAGCAGCATAGCCTCTGACCTGTAGGCTCCCGGTCCATATTTGAGCGTCTTGTGTAAGATGATATACTACGTCCAGCAGCCCTGTTTCTGATCTCTTGGTTTCTGGTGCATATTTGAGCGTTTAACGTAAAAAGATAAACTACGTCCAGCAGCATGGCCTCTGATCTGTTGGTTTCCGGTCCATATTTGAGCGTCTAATGAAAGATTTTAGACTACGCCCAGCAGCATGGCCTCTGACCTGTTGGCTTCCGGACCATATCTGAGCGTCTTGTGTAAGATGATACACTACGTCTAGCAGCCATGATTCTGATCTGTTGGTTTCTGGTGCATATTTGAGCGTCTAATGTAAAAAGATAAACTACGTCCAGCAGCATGGCCTCTGATCTGTTGGTTTCCGGTCAACATTTATGGGACTTTCTGGGATTGGGGGTCGTCTGCGTGGGTCTTTCTTGGACTGGGGGTCTTCTGCGTGGGACTTTCTGGGAGTGTCTCCTGGGTGGGGGTCATCTGCGTGGGACTTTCTGGGACTGTCTCCTGGGTGGGTGTTCGTCTGCGTGGGATTTTCTGGGATTGGGGATCGTCTGCGTGGGACTTTCTGGGACTGTCTCCTGGGTGGGGGGTCGTCTGTGTGGGATATCTAGGACTGTCTCCTGGGTGGTGTGTCGTCTGCATGAGACTTTCTGGGACTGGGGGTTGTCTGCATGGGTCTTTCTGGTACAGTCTCCTGCGTGCGGTGTCGTCTGCTTGGGATTTTGTGGGATTGGGGGTCGTCTGCGTGGGACTTTATGGGACTGTCTCCTGGGTGGGGGTCGTCTGCGTGGGACATTTTGGGACTGTTTCCTTGTCGGGGACTCGTCTGCGTGGGACTTTCTAGGACTGGGGGTCGTCTGCGTGGGTCTTTCTGGGACTGTCTCCTGGGTGGGGGTCGTCTGTTTGGGACTTTCTGGGACTGTCTCCTGGGTGGGGGTCGTCTGCGTGGGACTTTCTGGGATTGTCTCCTTGCTGGGGGTCGTCTGCATGGGACTTCCTAGGACTGGTGGTCGTCTGCGTGGGACTAACTGGGACTGTCTCCTGGGTGGGGGGTCGTCTGTGTGGGATATCTAGGACTGTCTCCTGGGTGGTGTGTCGTCTGCATGAGACTTTCTGGGACTGGGGGTTGTCTGCATGGGTCTTTCTGGTACAGTCTCCTGCGTGCGGTGTCGTCTGCTTGGGATTTTGTGGGATTGGGGGTCGTCTGCGTGGGACTTTATGGGACTGTCTCCTGGGTGGGGGTCGTCTGCGTGGGACATTTTGGGACTGTTTCCTGGTCGGGGACTCGTCTGCGTGGGACTTTCTAGGACTGGGGGTCGTCTGCGTGGGTCTTTCTGGGACTGTCTCCTGGGTGGGGGTCGTCTGTTTGGGACTTTCTGGGACTGTCTCCTGGGTGGGGGTCGTCTGCGTGGGACTTTCTGGGATTGTCTCCTTGCTGGGGGTCGTCTGCATGGGACTTCCTAGGACTGGGGGTCGTCTGCGTGGGACTAACTGGGACTGTCTCCTGGGTGGGGGGTCGTCTGCGTGGGACTTTCTGGGACTGTCTCCTGGTTGGGTGTTCGTCTGCGTGGGATTTTCTGGGACTGGGGTCGTCTGCGTGGGAATTGCTTGTACACTCTCCTGTCTGGGGGTCGTCTGCGTGGGACTTTCTGGGACTGGCTCCTGGGTGTGGGGTCGTCTGCGTGGGATATCTAGGACTGTCTCCTGGGTGGGGTGTCGTCTTCATGGGACTTTCTGGGACTGGGGGTCGTCTGCATGGGTCTTTCTGGTACAGTCTCCTTGGTGCGGTGTCGTCTGCGTGGGATTTTGTAGGACTGGGGGTCGTCTGCGTGGGACTTTCTGGGATTGGGTGTCGTCTGCGTGGGACTTCCCGGGACTGTCTCCTTGGTGGGGTGTCGTCTGCGTGGGACTTTCTGGGACTGGGGGTCGTCTGCGAGGGTCATTCTTGGACTGGGGGTCGTCTGCGTCGGACTTTCTGGGACTGTCTCCTGGGTCTGTGGTCGTCTGCGTGGGACTTTCTTGGACTGTCTCCTTGGTGGGTGTAGTCTGCGTGGGACTTTCTTGGACTGTCTCCTGGGTGGAAGGTTGTCTGCGTGGGATATCTGGGACAGTCTCCTGGGTGGGGGGTCTTCTGCATGGGTCTTTCTGGGACTGGGGGTCGTCTGCGTGGGTCTTTCTTGGATTCTCCTGGGTGAGGGGTCTTCTGCGTGGGACATTCTGGGACTGGAGGTCGTCTGCGTGGGTCTTTCTGAGACTGTCTCTTTTTTGGGGGTTCGTCTGCGTGGGACTTTCTGGGAATGTCTCCTGCGTGGAGGGTCGTCTGCGTGGGACTTTCAGGGACTGTCTCCTGGGTAGGGGGTCGTCTGCGTGGGACTTTCTGGGACTGTCTCCTGGGTAGGTGGTCGTCTGCGTGGGACTTTCTGGGACTGTCTCCTGTCTGGGGGTCGTCTGCGTGGGACTTTCTTGGACTGGGGCTCGTCAGCGTGGGACTTTCAGGGACTGGGGGTCTTTTGCGTGGGACTTTCTGGGACTGTCTCCTGCGTGGGGGGTCGTCTGCGTGGGACTAAAATGGACTGGGTGTCGTCTACGTGGGATTTTCTGGGACTGTCTCCTGGGTGGGGGGTCGTCTGCCTGGGACTTTCTGGGACTGTCTTCTGGGTGGGTGTTCGTCTGCGTGGGATTTTCTGGGATTGGGGGTCTTCTGCGTGGGACTTGCTGGGGCACTCTCCTGTCTGGGGGTCGTCTGCGTGGGACTTTCTGAGACTGTCTCCTGGGTGGGGGGTCGTCTGCGTGGGATATCTAGGACTGTCTCCTGGGTGGGGTGTCGTCTGCTTGGGACTTTCTGGGACTGGGGGTTGTCTACATGGGTCTTTCTGGTACAGTCTCCTGCGTGCGGTGTCGTCTGCGTGTGATTTTGTGGGATTGGGGGTCTTCTGCGTGGGTCATTCTGGGGCACTCTCCTGTCTGGGGGTCGTCTGCGTGGGACTTTCTGAGACTGTCTCCTGGGTGGGGCTCGTCTGCGTGGGACATTCTGGGACTGTTTCCTGCGTGGGGAATCGTCTGCGTGGGACGTTCTGGGACTGGGGTTCGTCTGCGTGCGTCTTTCTGGGACTGTTTCCTGGGTTGGGGTCGTCTGCGTGGGATATCAAGGACTGTCTCCTGGGTGGGGGGTCGTCTGCATGGGACTTTCTGGGACTGTGGGTCTTTTGCCTGGGACTTTCTGGGACTGTCTCCTGCGTGGGGGTCGTCTAAGTTGGACTTTCAGGGACTGGGTGTCGTCTGCGTGGGACATTCTTGGACTGTCTCCTGGGTGGTGATCGTCTGCGTGGGACTTTCTGGTACTGGGGGTCGTCTGCGTGGGACTTTCTGGGACTGTCTCCTGGGTGGGGGGTCGTCTGCGTGGGACATTCTCGGAATGTCTCCTGGGTGGGTGTTCGTCTGCGTGGGACTTTCTGGGACTGGGGGTCGTCTGCGTGGGTCATTCTGGGACTCTCTCTTTTGTGGGGGGGTCGTCTGCGTGGGACATTTTGGGACTGTTTCCTGGGTGGGGACTCGTCTGCATGGGACTTTCTGGGACTGGGGGTCGTCTGCGTGGGTCTTTCTGGGACAGTCTCCTGGGTGCGGTGTCGTCTGTGTGGGACTTTGTGGGACTGATGGTCTTCTGCGTGGGACTTTCTGGGACTGTCTCCTGGGTGGGGGTCGTCTGTTTGGGACGTTCAGGGACTGTCTCCTGGGTGGGGGTCCTCTGCGTGGGACTTTCTGGGATTGTCTCCTGGCAGGGTGTCGTCTGCATGGGACTTCCTAGGACTGGGGGTCGTCTGCGTGGGACTAACTGGGACTCTCACCTGGGTGGGGGGTTGTCTGCGTGGGACTTTCTGGGACTGGGGGTTGTCTGCATGCGTCTTTCTGGTACAGTCTCCTGCGTGCGGTGTCGTCTGCGTGTGATTTTGTGGGATTGGGGGTTGTCTGCGTGGGTCATTCTGGGACTCACTCATGGGTGGGGCTCGTCTGCGTGGGACATTCTGGGACTGTTTCCTGGGTGGGGACTCGTCTGCGTGGGACGTCCTGGGACTGGGGTTCGTCTGCGTGGGTCTTTCTGGGAGAGTCTCCTGGGTGCGGTGTCGTCTGCGTGAGACTTTGTGGGACTGGGGGTCTTCTGCGTGGGACTTTCTGGGACTGTCTCCTGGCTGGGGGTCGTCTGTTTGGGACTTTCTGGGACTGTCTCCTGGGTGGGGGTCGTCTGCGTGGGACTTTCTGGCATTGTCTCCTGGCTGGGGTTCGTCTGCATTGGATTTTCTAGGACTGGGGTTCGTCTGCGTGGGACTTTCTGGGACTGGGGGTCGTCTGCGTGGGACTTTCTGGGACTGTCTCCTGGGTGGGGGGTCGTCTGCGTCGGACTTTCTGGGACTGACTCCTGGGTGGGGGTCGTCTGCGTGGGACTTTCTGGGACTGTCTCCTGGGTGGTGGGTCGTCTGCGTGGGATATCTGTGACTGCCTCCTGGGTTGGGGGTCTTCTTCATGGGACTTTCTGGGACTGGGGGTCGTCTGCGTGAGTCTTTCTTGGACTCGCTCCTGGGTGGGGAGTCGTCTGCGTGTGACATTCCGGGACTGGGAGTGGTCTGCGTGGGTCTTTCTGAGACTGTCTCCTGGGTGGGTGTGTCGTCTGCGTGGGATTTTCTGAGACTGGGGGTCGTCTGCGTCAGACTTGCTGGGACTGTCTCCTGTCTGGGGGTTGTCTGCGTGGGACTTTCTTGGACTGGGGGTCGTCTGCGTGGGACTTTCTCTGAATGTCTCCTGGGTGGGGGCTCGTCTGCGTGGGACTTTCTGGGACTGTCTCCTGGGTTGGGGTCGTCTGCGTGGGATATCAAGGACTGTCTCCTGGGTGGGGGGTCGTCTGCATTGGACTTTCAGGGACTGGGTGTCGTCTGCGTGGGACATTCTTGGACTGTCTCCAGGGTGGTGATCGTCTGCGTGGGACTTTCTGGTACTGGGGGTCGTCTGCGTGGGACTTTCTGGGACTGTCTCCTGGGTTGGGGGTCGTCTGCGTGGGACTTTCTCGGACTGTCTCCTGGGTGGGTGTTCCTCTGCGTGGGACTTGCTGGGACACTCTCCGGTCTGGCTCCTGGGTGTGGGGTCGTCTGCATGGGATATCTAGGACCCTCTCCTGGGTGCGGTGTCGTCTGCATGGGACTTTCTGGGACTGGGGGTCGTCTGCATGGGTCTTTCTGGTACAGTCTACTGGGTGCAGTGTCGTCTGCGTGGGATTTTGTGGGACTGGGGGTCGTCTACGTGGGACTTTCTGGGACTGGGGGTCGTCTGCGTGGGACTTCCTGGGACTGTCTCCTGGGTGGGGGGTCGTCTGCGTGGGAATTTCTGGGACTGGGGGTCGTCTGCGTGGGTCTATCTTGGACTGGGCTTCTTCTGCGTGGGACTTTCTGGGAGTGTCTCCTGGGTGGGTGTCGTCAGTTTGGTACTTTCTGGGACTGTCTCCTGGGTGGGGGTCGTCTGCGTGGGACTTTCTGGGAATGACTCCTTCGTGGGGGGTCGTCTGCGTGGGACTTTCAGGGACTGGGTGTCGTCTGCGTGGGACTTTCTTGGACTGTCTCCTGGGTGGGGGTCGTCTGCGTGGGATATCTAGGACTGTCTCCTGGGTGGGGGGTCGTCTGCATGGGATTTTCTGGGACTGGGGGTGTTTTGCGTGGGACTTTCTGGGACTGTCTCCTGCGTGGGGGATCCTCTGCGTGGGACTTACTTTGACAGGGGCTCGTCTGCGTGGGACTTTCTGGGACTGTCTCCTGGGTGGGGATTCGTCTGCGTGGGATATCTAGGACTGTCTCCTGAGTGGGACTTTCTTGGCCTGTGGGTCTTCTGTGTTGGACTTTCTGGGACTGTCTCCTGGGTGGGGGGTCGTCTGCGTCGGATATCTAGGACTGTCTCCTGGGTGGGAGGTCTTCTGCATGGGTCTTTCTGGTACAGTCTCCTGGGTGCGGTGTCGTCTGCGTGGGATTTTGTGGGATTGGGGTTCGTCTGCGTGGGACTTTCTGGGACTGGGGGTCGTCTGCGTGGGACTTTCTGGGACTGTCTCCTGGGTGGGGGTCGTCTTTTTGGGACTTTCTGGGACTGTCTCCTGGGGAAATCGTCTGCGTGGGACTTTCTGGGACTGTCTCCTGGGTGGGGTGTTGTCTGCGTTGGATATCTGGGTCTGTCTCCTGGGTTGGGGGTCGTCTGCATGGGTCTTTCTGGTACAGTCTCCTGGGTGCGGTATCGTCTGCGTGGGATTTTGTGGGATTGGGGATCGTCTGCATGGGACTTTCTGGGACTGGGGGTCGTCTGCGTGGGACTTTTTGGGACTGGGGGTCTTCTGCGTGGGACTTTCTGGGACTGGGGTTCGTCTGCGTGGGACTTTCTGGGACTGTCTCCTGGTTGGGGGGTCGTCTGTTTGGGACTTTCTGTGACTGTCTCCTGGGTGGGGGTCTTTTGCGTAGGACTTTCTGGGACTGTCTCCTGCGTGGGGGGTCTTCTGCGTGGGACTTTCTTGGACTGTCTCCTGGGTGGTGGTCGTCTGCGTGGGACTTTCTGGGACTGGGGGCCGTCTGCGTGGGACTTTCTGGGACTGTCTCCTGGCTGGGGGGTCGTCTGCGTGGGACTTTCTGTGACTGTCTCCTGGGTGGGTGTTCGTCTGCGTGGGATTTTCTGGGACTGGGGGTCGTCTGCGTGGGACTTTCTGGGACACTCTCCTCTCTGGCTCCTGGGTGTGGGGTCGTCTGCGTGGGATATCTAGGACTGTCTCCTGGGTGCGGTGTCGTCTGCATGGGACTTTCTGGGACTGGGGGTCGTCTGCATGGGTCTTTCTGGTACAGTCTCCTGGGTGCGGTGTCGTCTGCGTGGGATTTTGTGGGACTGGGGGTCATCTCCGTGGGACTTTCTGGGACTGGGGCTCGTCTGCGTGGGACTTTCTGGGAATGTCTCCTGGGTGGGGGGTCGTCTGCGTGGGATATCTAGGACTGTCTCCTAGGTGGGGGATCGTCTGCGTGGGATATCTAGGACTGTACCCTTGGTGTGGGGTCGTCTGCATGGGACTTTCTGGGACTGTGGGTCTTCTGCGTGGGACTTTCTGGGAATGTCTCCTGGGTGGGGTTCGTCTGCGTGGGATATCTAGGACTGTCTCCTGGGTGGGGGGTCGTCTGCATGGTTCTTTCTGGTACAGTCTCAAGGGTGCGGTGTCGTCTGCGTGTGATTTTGTGGGATTGGGGGTCGTCTGCGTGGGACATTCTGGGACTGGGGGTCGTCTGCGTGGGTCTTTCTGGGACAGTCTCCTGGGTGCGGTGTCGTCTGCGTGGGACTTTTTGGGACTGGGGGTCTTCTGCGTGGGACTTTCTGGGACTGCGGGTCGTCTGCGTGGGACTTTCTGGGACTGTCTCCTGGTTGGGGGGTCGTCTGTTTGGGACTTTCTGTGACTGTCTCCTGGGTGGGGGTCGTCTGCGTGGGACTTTCTGGGACTGTCTCCTGGGTGGGGGCTCGTCTGCGTGGTACTTTCTTGGACTGGGGGTCGTCTGCGTGGGACTTTCTGGGACTGTCTCCTGGGTGGGGGTCGTCTGCGTGGGATATCTAGGACTGTCTCCTGGGTGGGGGTCGTCTGCATGGGACTTTCTGGGACTGTGGGTCTTCTGCGTGGGACTTTCTGGGAATATCTCCTGGGTGGGGGGTCGTCTGCGTGGGATTTTGTGGGATTGGTTTTCGTCTGCGTGGGACTTTCTGGGAGTGGGTGTCGTCTGCGTGGGTCTTTCTTGGACTTTCCCTTGGTGTCGAAAAAACTTTTGTAATTATGGATAAGGCAAGAAATTTCCGACAATTGGACACCAATATTTTGTGGATTCTATAAAAAGGAAAAATTAGAAATGCATTCTTATTGTGCACACTGGAATTCGGTCGCTGTAAATTGTCAGACGAGATAACGCGCACATGGTGAAAGCTGTACTTTTTAAAATCTGACCAAATGAAAAATCCCTGTAAACATAGACCAACCAAATAATTGCACACAATGTGATACCCATTTTGAAAATATTTCTTTTACTTGATAAAAGTTATAAACAAGTGAAATATGACTGATTTCCCAGTTTAGGGCCGCATGAGAATTTCCGCAAATGAGCTAACACAATTCCCCATAACGTTGAATTTCGCCTCGACTCTATTCAATGTGTCGAAAAAACTTGTGTAATCATGGATAAGGCAAGAAATTCCCGACAATTGGAAAACAATATTTTGTGGATTCTATAAAGAGGAAAAATTAGAAATGCAGTCTTATTGTGCACACTGGAATTCGGACGCTGTAAATTGTCAGAGGACATACCGCGCACATGGTGAAAGCAGTACTTTTTACTATCTGAGCAAATGAATAATCCCTGTATACATAGACAAATCAAATAATTGCAGACAATTTGATACCCAATTTGAAAATATTTCTTTTACTGGAAAAAAGCAATAAACAAGCGAATTATGACTGATTTCCCAGTTTAGGGCCGCATGACAATTCCCGCAAATGAGCTAAGAAAAGTCACCATACCGTTGAATTTCGACTGAACTCTAATCAAGGTGTCGAAAAAACTTTTGTAATTATGGATGAGGTAAGCAATTCCCGACAATTGGACACCAATATTTTGTGGATTCTATAAAAAGGAAAAATTAGAAATGCAGTCTTATTGTGCACTCTGGAATTCGGGCGCTGTAAATTGTCAGACGACTTACCGCGCACATGGTGAAAGCTGTACTTTTTACTATCTGAGCAAATGAAAAATCTCTGTATATATAGATAAATCAAATAATTGCACACAATTTGATACCCATTTTGAAAATATTACTTTTAATGGAAAAAGTTATAAACAAGTGAAATATGACTGATTTCCCTGTTTAGGGCTGCATAACTATTTCCGTAAATGAGCTAACACAAGCCCCATACCGTTGAATTTCGGCTCCACTCTATTCAAGGTGTCAAAAAACGTTTGAACTTATGGATAAGGTAAGAAATTCCCGACAATTGGACACCAACAGATCAGAGGCCATGCTGCTGGAGGTAGTCTAACATCTTACATTAGACGCTCAAATATGGACGGGAAACCAACAGATCAGAGGCCATGCTGCTGGACGTAGTTTATCTTTTTACATTAGACGCTCAAATATGCACCAGAAACCAACAGATCAGAATCATGGCTGCTGGACGTAGTGTATCATCTTACACAAGACGCTCAAATATGGACCGGAAGCTAACAGGTCAGAGGCCATGCTGCTGGACGTAGTCTAAGATCTTACATTGGAGGCTCAAATATGGACCGGAAACCAACAGAACAAAGGTCATGCTGCTGGACGTAGTTTATCTTTTTACATTAGACGCTCAAATATGCACGAGAAACCAAGAGACCAGAATCATGGCTGCTGGACGTGGTGTATCATTTTACACAAACGCTCAAATATCGAACGAAAGCCAACTGGTCAGAGGCCATGCTGCTGGTCGTAGTCAAGAATATTACATTAGACGCTCAAATATGGACAGGAAACCAACAGATCAGAGGCCATGCTGCTGGACGTAGTTTATCTTTTTACATTAGACGCTCAAATATGCAACAGAAACCAAGAGATCAGAAACAGGGCTGCTGGACGTAGTGTATCATCTTAAACAAGACGCTCAGATATGGTCCGGAAGCCAACAGGTCAGAGGCCATGCTGCTGGACGTAGTCTAAGATCTTACATTGGAGGCTCAAATATGGACCGGAAACCAACAGAACAAAGGTCATGCTGCTGGACGTAGTTTATCTTTTTACATTAGACGCTCAAATATGCACGAGAAACCAAGAGACCAGAATCATGGCTGCTGGACGTGGTGTATCATTTTACACAAACGCTCAAATATCGAACGAAAGCCAACTGGTCAGAGGCCATGCTGCTGGTCGTAGTCAAGAATATTACATTAGACGCTCAAATATGGACCGGAAACCAACAGATCAGAGGCCATGCTGCTGGACGTAGTTTATCTTTTTACATTAGACGCTCAAATATGCAACAGAAACCAAGATATCAGAAACAGGGCTGCTGGACGTAGTGTATCATCTTAAACAAGACGCTCAGATATGGTCCGGAAGCCAACAGGTCAGAGGCCATGCTGCTGGACGTAGTCTAAAATCTTTCATTAGACGCTCAAATATGGAACGGAAACCAACAGATCAGAGGCCATGCTGCTGGACGTAGTTTATCTTTTTACGTTAAACGGTCAAATATGCACCAGAAACCAAGAGATCAGAAACAGGGCTGCTGGACGTAGTATATCATCTTACACAAGACGCTCAAATATGGACCGGAAGCCAACAGGTCAGAGGCTATGCTGCTGGACGTAGTCTAAAATCTTATATTAGACGTTCAAATATGGACAAGAAACAAACAGATCAGAGGCCATGCTGCGGGACGTAGTATATCTTTTTACATTAGACGCTCAAAATATGCACAAGATACCAAGAGATCAGAAACAGGGCTGCTGGACCTAATGTATCTTCTTACACAAGACGCTCAAATATGGACCGGAAACTAACAGGTCAGAGGCAATGCGGCTGGACGTAGTCTAAAATCTTACATTGGACGCTCAAATATGGTCCGGAAACCAACAGATCAGAGGACATGCAGCTGTACGTAGCTTATCTTTTTACATTAGACGCTCAAATATGCACCAGAAACCAACGATCAGAATCATGGCTGCTGGACGTAGTGTATCATCTTACACAAGACGCTCAAATATGGACCGGAAGCCAAGAGGTCAGAGTCCATGCTGCTGGTCGTAGTCTAAAATCTTACATTAGAGGCTCAAATATGGACCGGAAACCAACAGATCAGAGGCCATGCTGCTGGACGTAGTATATCTTTTACATTAGACGGTCAAATATGCACCTGAAACCAAGAGATCAGAAACAAGGCTTCTGGACGTAGTGTATCATCTTACACTAGACGCTCAAATATGGACTGGAAGCCAACAGGTCAGAGGCCATGCTGCTGGACGTAGTCTAAAATCTTACATTAGACGCTCAAATATGAACCGGAAACCAACAGATCAGAGGCCAAGCTGCTGGACGTAGTTTATCTTTTTACATTAGACGCTCAAATATGCACCAGAAAACAAGAGATCAGAAACAGGTCTGCTGGACGTAGTGTATCATCTTACAGAAGACGCTCAAATATGGACCGGAAGCCAACAGGTCAGAGGCCATGCTGCTTGATGTAGTCTAAAATATTACATTAGACGCTCAAATATGAACCGGAAATCAACAGATCAGAGGCCATGCTGCTGGACGTAGATTATCTTTTTACATTAGACGCTCGTATATACACCAGAAACCAAGAGATCAGAAACAGGGCTGCTGGACGTTGTGTATCATCTTACACAAGACGCTCAAATACGGACCGGAAACCAAGAGTTCAGAGGCCATGCTGCTGGGCGTAGTCTAAAATCTTACATTAGACGCTCAAATATGGACCGGAAACAAACAGATCAGAGGCCATGCTGCTGGTCGTAGTTTATCTTTTTACATTAGACGCTCAAATATAAACCAGAAACCAACAGATCAGAATCATGGCTGCTAGACGTAGTGTATCATTTTACACAAGACGCTCAGATATGGTCCGGAAGCCAACAGGTCAGAGGCCATGCTGCTGGACGTAGGCTAAAATCTTACATTAGACGCTCAAATATGGATCGGAAACCAACAGATCAGAGGCCATGCTGCTGGGCGTAGTTCATCTTTTTACATTAGACGCTCAAATATGCACCAGAAACCAAGAGATCAGAAACAGGGCTGCTGGACGTAGTGTATCATCTTACACAAGACGCTCAAATATGGACCGGAAGCAAACAGGTCAGAGGCTATGCTGCTGGACGTAGTCGAAAATCTTATATTAGACGCTCAAATATGGACCGGAAACCAACAGATCAGAGGCCATGCTGCTGGACGTAGTATATCTTTTTACATTAGACGCTCAAATATCCACAAGAAACCAAAAGATCAGAAACAGGGCTGCTGGACGTAGTGTATCCTCTTACACAAGACGCTCAAATATGGACCGGAAGCCAACAGGTCAGAGGCTATGCTGCTGGTCGTAGTCTAAAATCTTATATTAGACGCTCAAATATGAACCGGAAACCAACAGATCAGAGGCCATGCTGCTGGGCGTAGTATATCTTTTTACATTAGGCGCTCAAATATGCACAAGATACCAAAAGTTAAGTAACAGGGCTGCTGGACGTAGTGTATCATCTTACACAAGACGCTCAGATATGGTCCGGAAGCCAACAGGTCAGAGGCCATGCTGCTGGACGTAGTCTAAAATCATACATTAGACGCTCAAATATGGACCGGAAACCAACAGATCAGAGGCCATTCTGCTGGACGTAGTTTATCTTTTTACATTAGACGCTCAAATATGCACCAGAAACCAAGAGATCAGAAACAGGGCTGCTGGGCGTAGTGTATCATCTTACACAAGACGCTCAAATATGGACCGGAAGCCAACAGATCAGAGGCTATGCTGCTGGACGTAGTTTATCTTATTACATTAGACGCTCAAATATGCACCAGAAACCAAGAAATCAGAAACAGGGCTGCTGGCTGTAGTGTATCATCTTACACAAGACGCTCAAATATGGACCGGTTTTAGCCAACAGGCCAGAGGCGATTCTGCTGGACGTAGTCTAAAATCTTATATTAGATTCTCAAATATGCACCAGAAATCAACAGATCAGAATCATGGCTGCTAGACATAGTGTATCATCTTACACAAGACGCTCAAATATGAAACGGAAGCCAAGAGGTCAGAGTCCATGCTGCTGGGCGTAGTCTAAAATCTTACATTAGACACTCAAATATGAACCGGAAACCAACAGATCAGAGGCCATGCTGCTGGTCGTAGTTTATCTTTATACATTAGACGCTCAAATATGCACCAGAAACCAAAAGATCAGAAACAGGGCTGCTGGACGTAGTGTATCATCTTAGACAAGACGCTCAAATATGGACCGGAAGCCAACAGGTCAGAGGCTATGCTGCTGGAGGTAGTCTAAAATCTTATATTAGACGCTCAAATATGGACCGGAAACCAACAGATCAGAGGCCATGCTGCTGGACGTAGTATATCTTTTTACATTAGGCGCTCAAATATGCACAAGATACCATGAGTTAAGTAACAGGGCTGCTGGACGTAGTGTATCATCTTACACAAGACGCTCAAATATGGACCTAAAGCCAACAGGTCAGATGCAATGCGGCTGGACGTAGTCTAAAATCTTACATTGGACGCTCAAATATGGTCCGGAAACCAACAGATCAGAGGCCATGTTGCTGGACGTAGTTTACCTTTTACATTACACGCTCAAATATGGACCGGAATCCAACAGATCAGAGGCCATGCTGCTGGACGTAGTTTCTCTTTTTACATTAGACGCTCAAATATGCATCAGAAACAAGAGATCAGTATCATGGCTGCTGGACGTAGTGTATCATCTTACACAAGACGGTCAAATATTTACCGGAAGCCAATTGGTCAGAGGCCATGCTGCTGGGCGTAGTCTAAAATCTTACATTAGACGCTCAAATATGGACCGGAATCCAACAGATCAGAGCCCATGCTGCTGGACGTAGTTTATCTTTTTATATTAGACGCTCAAATATGCACCAGAAACCAACAGATCAGAATCATGGCTGCTGGACGTAGTGTATCATCTTACACAAGACGCTCAAATATCGACCGGAAACATACAGGTCAGAGGCCATGCTGCTGGATGTAGTCTAAAATCTTACATTAGACGCTCAAATATGGACCGGAAACCAACAGATCAGAGGCCATGCTGCTGGAGGTAGTTTATCTTTTACATTAGACGGTCAAATATGCACCAGAAACCAAGAGATCAGAAACAGGGCTGCTGGACGTAGTTTATCATCTTACACAAGACGCTCAAGTATGGACCGGAAGCCAACAGGTCAGAGGCCATTCTGCTGGACGTAGTCTAAAATCTTACATTAGACGCTCAAATATGAACCGGAAACCAACAGATCAGAGGCCATGCTGCTGGACGTAGATTATCTTTTTACATTAGACGCTCAAATATGCACCATAAACCAAGAGATCAGAAACAGGGCTGCTGTACGTTGTGTATCATATATACAAGACGCTCAAATACGGACCGGAAACCAAGAGTTCAGAGGCTATGCTGCTGGACGTAGTCTAAAATCTTACATTAGACGCTCAAATATGGACAGGAAACCAACAGATCAGAGGCCATGCTGCTGGTCGTAGTTTATCTTTTTACATTAGACGCTCAAATATGCAACAGAAACCAACAGATCAGAATCATGGCTGCTAGACGTAGTGTATCATCTTACACAAGACGCTCAGATATGGTCCGGAAGCCAACAGGTCAGAGGCCATGCTGCTGGACGTAGTCTAAAATCATACATTAGACGCTCAAATATGGACCGGAAACCAACAGATCACAGGCCATTCTGCTGGACGTAGTTTATCTTTTTACATTAGACGCTCAAATATGCACCAGAAACCAAGAGATCAGAAACAGGGCTGCTGGACGTAGTGTATCATCTTACACAAGACGCTCAAATATGGACCGGTTTTAGCCAACAGGCCAGAGGCGATTCTGCTGGACGTAGTCTAAAATCTTATATTAGATTCTCAAATATGCACCAGAAACCAACAGATCAGAATCATGGCTGCTGGACATAGTGTATCATCTTACACAAGACGCTCAAATATGAAACGGAAGACAAGAGGTCAGAGTCTATGCTGCTGGACGTAGTCTAAAATCTTACATTAGACACTCAAATATGAACCGGAAACCAACAGATCAGAGGCCATGCTGCTGGTCGTAGTTTATCTTTATACATTAGACGCTCAAATATGCACCAGAAACCAACAGATCAGAATCATGGCAGCTAGACGTAGTGTATCATCTTACACAAGACGCTCAGATATGGTCCGGAAGCCAACAGGTCAGAGGCCATGCTGCTGGACGTAGTCTAAAATCTTACATTAGACGCTCAAATATGGACCGGAATCCAACAGATCAGAGGCCATGCTGCTGGTCGTAGTTTATCTTTTTACATTAGACGCTCAAATATGCACCAGAAACCAAGAGATCAGAAACAGGGCTGCTGGACGTAGTGTATCATCTTACACAAGACGCTCAAATATGGACCGGAAGCCAACAGGTCAGAGGCTATGCTGCTGGACGTAGTCTAAAATCTTATATTAGACGCTCAAATATGCACCAGAAACCAAGCGATCATAAACAGGGCTGCTAGACGTAGTGTATCATCTTACACAAGACGCTCAGATATGGTCCGGAAGCCAACAGATCAGAGGACATGCTGCTGGACGTAGTCTAAAATCTTACATTATACGGTCAAATATGGACCGGAAACAAAAAGATCAGAGGCCATGCTGCTGGACGTAGTTTATCTTTTTACATTAGACGCTCAAATATGCACCAGAAACCAACAGATCAGAATCCTGGCTACTAGACGTAGTGTATCATCTTACACAAGACGCTCAGATATGTTCCGGAAGCCAACAGGTCAGAGGCCATGCTGCAGGACGTAGTTTAAAATCTTACATTAGACGCTCAAATATGGACCGGAAACCAACAGGTCAGAGGCTATGCTGCTGGACGTAGTCTAAAATCTTATATTAGACGCTCAAATATGGACCGGAAACCAACAGATCAGAGGCCATGCTGCTGGATGTAGTATATCTTTACATTAGACGCTCAAATATGCACAAGATACCAAGAGATCAGAAACAGGACTGCTGGACGTAGTGTATCATCTTACACAAGACGCTCAAATATGGACCTGAAGCCAACTGGTCAGAAGCAATGCGGCTGGACGTAATCTAAAATCTTACATTGGACGCTCAAATATGGTCCGGAAACCAACAGATCTGAGGCCATGCTGCTGGACGTAGTTTATCTTTTTATATTAGACGCTCATATAGGCACCAGAAACCAACAGATCAGAATCATGGCTGCTGGACGTAGTGTATCATCTTACACAAGAGGGTGAAATATGTACCGGAAGCCAAGAGGTCAGAGTCCATGCTGCTGGTCGTAGTCTAAAATCTTACATTAGAGGCTCAAATATGGACCGGAAACCAACAGATCAGAGGCCATGCTGCTGGGCGTAGTATATCTTTTTACATTAGACGCTCAAAGATGCACAAGATACCAAGAGATCAGAAGCAGGGCTGCTGGACGTAGTGTATCATCTTACACAAGACGCTCAAATATGGACCTGAAGCCAACAGGTCAGAGGCAATGCGGCTGGACGTAGTCTAAAATCATACATTGGACGCTCAAATATGGTCCGGAAACCAACAGATCAGAGGCCATGCTGCTGGGCGTAGTTTATCTTTTACATTAGACGGTCAAATATGCACCAGAAACCAAGAGATCAGAAACAGGGCTGCAGGACGTAGTGTATCATCTTACACAAGACGCTCAAATATGGACCGGAAGCCAACAGATCAGAGGCCATGCTGCTGGACGTAGTTTATCTTTTTACATTAGACGCTCAAATATGCACCAGAAACCAAGAGATCAGAAACAGGGCTGCTGGACGTAGTGTATCATCTTACAGAAGACGCTCAAATATGGACGGGAAGCCAACAGGTCAGAGGCTATGCTGCTGGACGTAGTCTAAAATCTTATATTAGATTCTCAAATATGCACCAGAAACCAACAGATCAGAATCATGGCTGCTGGACATAGTGTATGAAATTACACAAGACGCTCAAATATGAAACGGAAGCCAAGAGGTCAGAGTCCATGCTGCTGGACGTAGTCTAAAATCTTACATTAGACGCTCAAATATGAACCGGAAACCAACAGATCAGAGGCCATGCTGCTGGTCGTAGTTTATCTTTTTGCATTAGACGCTCAAATATGCACCAGAAACCAACAGATCAGAATCATGGCTGCTAGACGTAGTGTATCATCTTACACAAGACGCTCAGATATGGTCTGGAATCCAACAGGTCAGAGGCCATGCTGCTGGACGTAGTCTAAAATCTTACATTAGACGCTCAAATATGGACCGGAAACCAACAGATCAGAAGCCATGCTGCTGGTCGTAGTTTATCTTTTTACATTAGACGCTCAAATATGCACCAGAAACCAAGAGATCAGAAACAGGGCTGCTGGACGTAGTGTATCATCTTACACAAGACGCTCAAATATGGACCGGAAGCCAACAGGTCAGATGCTATGCTGCTGGACGTAGTCTAAAATCTTATATTAGACGCTCAAATATGCACCAGAAACCAAGAGATCAGAAACAGTGCTGCTAGACGTAGTGTATCACCTTACACAAGACGCTCAGATATGGTCCGGAAGCCAACAGGTCAGAGGACATGCTGCTGGACGTAGTCTAAAATCTTACATTAGACGCTCAAATATGGACCGGAAACCAACAGATCAGAGGCCATGCTGCTGGACGTAGTTTATCTTTTTACATTAGACGCTCAAATATGCACCAGAAACCAAGAGATCAGAAACAGGGCTGCTGGACGTAGTGTATCATCTTACACAAGACGCTCAAATATGTACCGGAAGCCAACAGGTCAGAGGCTATGCTGCTGGACGTAGTCTAAAATCTTATACTAGACGATCAAATATGGACCTGAAACCAACAGATCAGAGGCCATGCTGCTGGACGTTATATATCTTTTTACATTAGACGCTCAAATATGCACCAGAAACCAAGAGATCAGAAACAGGGCTGCTGGACGTAGTGTATCATCTTACACAAGACGTTCAAATATGGACCGGAAGCCAACAGGTCAGAGGCCATGCTGCTGGAAGTAGTCTAAAATCTTACATTAGACGCTCAAATATGGACCGGAAATCAACAGATCAGAGGCCATGCTGCTGGACGTAGTTTATCTTTTTACATTAGACGCTCAAATATGCACCAGAAACCAACAGATCAGAATCATGGCTGCTAGACGTAGTGCATCATCTTACACAAGACGCTCAGATATGGTCCCGAAGCCAACAGGTCAGAGGCCATGCTGCTGGACGTAGTCTAAAATCTTACATTAGACGCTTAAATATGGACCGGAAACCAACAGATCACAGGCCATTCTGCTGGACGTAGTTTATCTTTTTACATTAGACGCTCAAATATGCACCAGAAACCAAGAGATCAGAAACAGGGCTGCTGGACGTAGTGTATCATCTTACACAAGACGCTCAAATATGGACCGGTTTTAGCCAACAGGCCAGAGGCGATTCTGCTGGACGTAGTCTAAAATCTTATATTAGATTCTCAAATATGCACCAGAAACCAACAGATCAGAATCATGGCTGCTGGACATAGTGTATCATCTTACACAAGACGCTCAAATATGAAACGGAAGACAAGAGGTCAGAGTCTATGCTGCTGGACGTAGTCTAAAATCTTACATTAGACACTCAAATATGAACCGGAAACCAACAGATCAGAGGCCATGCTGCTGGTCGTAGTTTATCTTTATACATTAGACGCTCAAATATGCACCAGAGACCAACAGATCAGAATCATGGCAGCTAGACGTAGTGTATCATCTTACACAAGACGCTCAAATATGGACCTGAAGCCAACAGGTCAGAGGCAATGCGGCTGGACGTAGTCTAAAATCATACATTGGACGCTCAAATATGGTCCGGAAACCAACAGATCAGAGGCCATGCTGCTGGGCGTAGTTTATCTTTTACATTAGACGGTCAAATATGCACCAGAAACCAAGAGATCAGAAACAGGGCTGCAGGACGTAGTGTATCATCTTACACAAGACGCTCAAATATGGACCGGAAGCCAACAGATCAGAGGCCATGCTGCTGGACGTAGTTTATCTTTTTACATTAGACGCTCAAATATGCACCAGAAACCAAGAGATCAGAAACAGGGCTGCTGGACGTAGTGTATCATCTTACAGAAGACGCTCAAATATGGACGGGAAGCCAACAGGTCAGAGGCTATGCTGCTGGACGTAGTCTAAAATCTTATATTAGATTCTCAAATATGCACCAGAAACCAACAGATCAGAATCATGGCTGCTGGACATAGTGTATGAAATTACACAAGACGCTCAAATATGAAACGGAAGCCAAGAGGTCAGAGTCCATGCTGCTGGACGTAGTCTAAAATCTTACATTAGACGCTCAAATATGAACCGGAAACCAACAGATCAGAGGCCATGCTGCTGGTCGTAGTTTATCTTTTTGCATTAGACGCTCAAATATGCACCAGAAACCAACAGATCAGAATCATGGCTGCTAGACGTAGTGTATCATCTTACACAAGACGCTCAGATATGGTCTGGAATCCAACAGGTCAGAGGCCATGCTGCTGGACGTAGTCTAAAATCTTACATTAGACGCTCAAATATGGACCGGAAACCAACAGATCAGAAGCCATGCTGCTGGTCGTAGTTTATCTTTTTACATTAGACGCTCAAATATGCACCAGAAACCAAGAGATCAGAAACAGGGCTGCTGGACGTAGTGTATCATCTTACACAAGACGCTCAAATATGGACCGGAAGCCAACAGGTCAGATGCTATGCTGCTGGACGTAGTCTAAAATCTTATATTAGACGCTCAAATATGCACCAGAAACCAAGAGATCAGAAACAGTGCTGCTAGACGTAGTGTATCACCTTACACAAGACGCTCAGATATGGTCCGGAAGCCAACAGGTCAGAGGACATGCTGCTGGACGTAGTCTAAAATCTTACATTAGACGCTCAAATATGGACCGGAAACCAACAGATCAGAGGCCATGCTGCTGGACGTAGTTTATCTTTTTACATTAGACGCTCAAATATGCACCAGAAACCAAGAGATCAGAAACAGGGCTGCTGGACGTAGTGTATCATCTTACACAAGACGCTCAAATATGTACCGGAAGCCAACAGGTCAGAGGCTATGCTGCTGGACGTAGTCTAAAATCTTATACTAGACGATCAAATATGGACCTGAAACCAACAGATCAGAGGCCATGCTGCTGGACGTTATATATCTTTTTACATTAGACGCTCAAATATGCACCAGAAACCAAGAGATCAGAAACAGGGCTGCTGGACGTAGTGTATCATCTTACACAAGACGTTCAAATATGGACCGGAAGCCAACAGGTCAGAGGCCATGCTGCTGGAAGTAGTCTAAAATCTTACATTAGACGCTCAAATATGGACCGGAAATCAACAGATCAGAGGCCATGCTGCTGGACGTAGTTTATCTTTTTACATTAGACGCTCAAATATGCACCAGAAACCAACAGATCAGAATCATGGCTGCTAGACGTAGTGCATCATCTTACACAAGACGCTCAGATATGGTCCCGAAGCCAACAGGTCAGAGGCCATGCTGCTGGACGTAGTCTAAAATCTTACATTAGACGCTTAAATATGGACCGGAAACCAACAGATCACAGGCCATTCTGCTGGACGTAGTTTATCTTTTTACATTAGACGCTCAAATATGCACCAGAAACCAAGAGATCAGAAACAGGGCTGCTGGACGTAGTGTATCATCTTACACAAGACGCTCAAATATGGACCGGTTTTAGCCAACAGGCCAGAGGCGATTCTGCTGGACGTAGTCTAAAATCTTATATTAGATTCTCAAATATGCACCAGAAACCAACAGATCAGAATCATGGCTGCTGGACATAGTGTATCATCTTACACAAGACGCTCAAATATGAAACGGAAGACAAGAGGTCAGAGTCTATGCTGCTGGACGTAGTCTAAAATCTTACATTAGACACTCAAATATGAACCGGAAACCAACAGATCAGAGGCCATGCTGCTGGTCGTAGTTTATCTTTATACATTAGACGCTCAAATATGCACCAGAGACCAACAGATCAGAATCATGGCAGCTAGACGTAGTGTATCATCTTACACAAGACGCTCAGATATGGTCCGGAAGCCAACAGGTCAGAGGCCATGCTGCTGGACGTAGTCTAAAATCTTACATTAGACGCTCAAATATGGACCGGAATCCAACAGATCAGAGGCCATGCTGCTGGTCGTAGTTTATCTTTTTACATTAGACGCTCAAATATGCACCAGAAACCAAGAGATCAGAAACAGGGCTGCTGGACGTAGTGTATCATCTTACACAAGACGCTCAAATATGGACCGGAAGCCAACAGGTCAGAGGCTATGCTGCTGGACGTAGTCTAAAATCTTATATTAGACGCTCAAATATGCACCAGAAACCAAGCGATCATAAACAGGGCTGCTAGACGTAGTGTATCATCTTACACAAGACGCTCAGATATGGTCCGGAAGCCAACAGGTCAGAGGACATGCTGCTGGACGTAGTCTAAAATCTTACATTATACGGTCAAATATGGACCGGAAACCAAAAGATCAGAGGCCATGCTGCTGGACGTAGATTATCTTTTTACATTAGACGCTCAAATATGCACCAGAAACCAACAGATCAGAATCCTGGCTACTAGACGTAGTGTATCATCTTACACAAGACGCTCAGATATGTTCCGGAAGCCAACAGGTCAGAGGCCATGCTGCAGGACGTAGTCTAAAATCTTACATTAGACGCTTAAATATGGACCGGAAACCAACAGATCAGAGGCCATGCTGCTGGAGGTAGTTTATCTTTTTACATTAGATGCTCAAATATGCACCAGAAACCAAGAGATCAGAAACAGAGCTGATGGAAGTAGTGTATCATCTTACACAAGACGCTCAAATATGGACCGGAAGCCAACAGGTCAGAGGCTATGCTGCTGGACGTAGTCTAAAATCTTATATTAGACGCTCAAATATGGACCGGAAACCAACAGATCAGAGGTCATGCTGCTGGATGTAGTATATCTTTACATTAGACGCTCAAATATGCACAAGATACCAAGAGATCAGAAACAGGTCTGCTGGACGTACTGTATCATCTTACATAAGACGCTCAAATATGGACCTGAAGCCAACTGGTCAGAAGCAATGCGGCTGGACGTAGTCTAAAATCTTACATTGGATGCTCAAATATGGTCCGGAAACCAACAGATCAGAGGCCATGCTGCTGGTCGTAGTGTATCTTTTTATATTAGACGCTCATATAGGCACCAGAAACCAACAGATCAGAATCATGGCTGCTGGATGTAGTGTGTCAGCTAACTCAAGAGGGTGAAATATGGACCGGAATCCAAGAGGTCAGAGTCCATGCTGCTGGTCGTAGTCTAAAATCTTACATTAGAGGCTCAAATATGGACCGGAAACCAACAGATCAGAGGTCATGCTGCTGGACGTAGTATAGCTTTTTACATTAGACGCTCAAAGATGCACAAGATACCAAGAGATCAGAAGCAGGGCTGCTGGACGTAGAGTATCATCTTACACAAGACGCTCAAATATGGACCTGAAGCCAACAGGTCAGAGGCAATGCGGCTGGACGTAGTCTAAAATCTTACATTGGACGCTCAAATATGGTCCGGAAACCAACAGATCCGAGGCCATGCTGCTGGAAGTAGTTTATCTTTTTACATTAGTCGCTCAAATATGCACCAGAAACCAACAGATCAGAATCATGGCTGCTGGACGTAGTGTATCATCTTACACAAGACGCTCAAATATGGACCGGAAGCCAACAGGTCAGAGTCCATGCTGCTGGTGGTAGTCTAAAATCTTACATTAGAGGCTCAAATATGGACCGGAAACCAACAGATCAGAGGCCATGCTGCTGGACGTAGTTTATCTTTTACATTAGACGGTCAAATATGCACCAGAAACCAAGAGATCAAAATCATGGCTGCTGGACGTAGTGTATCATCTTACAATAGACGCTCAAATATGGACCGGAAGCCAAGAGGTCAGAGGCCATGCTGCTGGATGTAGTCTAAAATATTACATTAGACGCACAAATATGAACCGGAAACCAACAGATCAGAGGCCATGCTGCTGGAGGTAGTTTATCTTTTTACATTGGACGCTCAAATATGCACCAGAAAACAAGTGATCAGGAACAGGTCTGCTGGACGTAGTGTATCATCTTACAGAAGACGCTCAAGTATGGACCGGAAGCCAACAGGTCAGAGGCCATGCTGCTGGACGTAGTCTAAAATCTTATATTAGACGCTCAAATATGGACCGGAAACCAACAGATCAGAGGTCATGCTGCTGGACGTAGTATAGCTTTTTACATTAGACGCTCAAAGATGCACAAGATACCAAGAGATCAGAAGCAGGGCTGCTGGACGTAGAGTATCATCTTACACAAGACGCTCAAATATGGACCTGAAGCCAACAGGTCAGAGGCAATGCGGCTGGACGTAGTCTAAAATCTTACATTGGACGCTCAAATATGGTCCGGAAACCAACACATCCGAGGCCATGCTGCTGGACGTAGTTTATCTTTTTACATTAGTCGCTCAAATATGCACCAGAAACCAACAGATCAGAATCATGGCTGCTGGACGTAGTGTATCATCTTCCACAAGACGCTCAAATATGGACCGGAAGCCAACAGCTCAGAGTCCATGCTGCTGGTGGTAGTCTAAAATCTTACATTAGAGGCTCAAATATGGACCGGAAACCAACAGATCAGAGGCCATGCTGCTGGACGTAGTTTATCTTTTACATTAGACGGTCAAATATGCACCAGAAACCAAGAGATCAGAATCATGGCTGCTGGACGTAGTGTATCATCTTACAATAGACGCTCAAATATGGACCGGAAGCCAAGAGGTCAGAGGCCATGCTGCTGGATGTAGTCTAAAATATTACATTAGACGCACAAATATGAACCGGAAACCAACAGATCAGAGGCCATGCTGCTGGAGGTAGTTTATCTTTTTACATTGGACGCTCAAATATGCACCAGAAAACAAGTGATCAGGAACAGGTCTGCTGGACGTAGTGTATCATCTTACAGAAGACGCTCAAGTATGGACCGGAAGCCAACAGGTCAGAGGCCATGCTGCTGGACGTAGTCTAAAATCTTACATTAGACGCTCAAATATGGACCGGAATCCAACAGATCAGAGGCCATGCTGCTGGTCGTAGTTTATCTTTTTACATTAGACGCTCAAATATGCACCAGAAACCAAGAGATCAGAATCATGGCTGCTGGACGTTGTGTATCATCTAACACAAGACGCTCAAATATGGACCGGAAACCAAGAGTTCAGAGGCCATGCTGCTTGTCGTAGTCTAAAATCTTACATTAGACGCTCAAATATGGACCGGAAACCAACCGATCAGAGGCCATGCTGCTGGACGTAGTTTATTTTTTTAAATTAGACGCTCAAATATGCACCAGATACCAACAGATCAGAACCATGGCTACTAGACGTAGTGTATCATCTTACACAAGACGCTCAGATATAGTCCGGAAGCCAACAGGTCAGAGGCCATGCTGCTGGACGTAGTCTAAAATCTTACATTGGACGCTCAAATATGGTCGGGAAACCAACAGATCAGAGGCCATGCTGCTGGACGTAGTTTATATTTTTACATTAGACGCTCAAATATGCACCAGAAACCAACAGATCAGAATCATGGCTGCTGGACGTAGTGTATCATCTTACACAAGACGGTCAAATATGGACCGGAAGCCAAGAGGTCAGAAGCCATGCTGCTTGTCGTAGTCTAAGATCTTACATTAGAGGCTCAAATATGGACCGGAAACTAACATATCAGAGGCCATGCTGCTGGTCGTAGTTTATCTTTTACATTAGACGCTCAAATATGCACCAGAAACCAAGAGATCAGAAACAGGGCTGCTGGACGTAGTGTATCATCTTACACAAGACGCTCAAATATGGACCGGAAGCCAACAGGTCAGAGGCCATGCTGCTGGACGTAGTCTAAAATCTTACATTAGACGCTCAAATATGGACCGGAAACCAACAGATCAGAGGCCATGCTGCTGGACGTAGATTATCTTTTTACATTAGACGCTCAAATATGCACCAGAAACCAAGAGATCAGAAACAGGGCTGCTGGATGTTGTGTATCATCTTACACAAGACGCTCAAATATGGACCGGAAACCAAGAGTTCAGATGCCATGCTGCTGGACGTAGTGTAAAATCTTACATTAGACGCTCAAATATGGACCGGAAACCAACAGATCAGAGGCCATGCTGCAGGACGTAGTTTATCTTTATTCTAGTGTGCACAATAAGAATGCATGTCTAATTTTTCCTTTTTATAGAATCCACAAAATATTGTTTTCCAATTGTCGGGAATTTTTTGCCTTATCCATGATTACAGATGTTTTTTCGACACATTGAATAGAGTCGAGGCGAAATTCAACGTTATGGGGAATTGTGTTAGCTCATTTGCGGAAATTCTCATGCGGCCCTAAACTGGGAAATCAGTCATATTTCACTTGTTTATAACTTTTATCAAGTAAAAGAAATATTTTCAAAATGGGTATCACATTGTGTGCAATTATTTGGTTGGTCTATGTTTACAGGGATTTTTCATTTGGTCAGATTTTAAAAAGTACAGCTTTCACCATGTGCGCGGTATGTCGTCTGACAATTTACAGCGTACGAATTCCAGTCTGAAAACTAAGACTGCATTTCTAATTTTTCATTTTATCGAATCCACAAAATATTGCTGTCAAAATGTCGTGAATTTCTTGCCTTATTCATAATTACAAAAGTTTTTTCGACACTTTGTATAGATTCGAGGCCAAATTCAACGGTATGGGGACTTGTGTCATCTCATTTGCGCAAATTTTCATGCGTCACTAAACTGGGAAATCAGTCATATTTTACTTATTTATAAACTTTTTCCAGTAAACGAATTATTTTCAAAATGGATATCAAATTGTGTGCAATTATTTGATTTGTCTATGTATACAGGGATTTTTCATTTACTCAGATAGTAAAAAGTACAGCTTTCAGCATGTGCGCGGTAAGTCGTCAGACAATTTACAGCGTCCGAATTCCAGTGTGCACAATAAGACCGCATTTTTAACTTTTCCATTTTATCGAATCCACAAAATATTGGTGTCCAATTGTCGGGAATTTCTTACCTTATCCATAATTACAAAAGTTTTTCGACACGTTGAATAGAGTCGAGGCGAAATTCTACGGTTTGGGGACTTGTGTTAGCTTATATGGGGAAATTGTCATGCGGCCCTAAACTGGGAAATCAGTCATATTTCACTTGTTTATAACTTTTTTCCAGTAAAAGAAATATTTTCAAAATGGGTATAAAATTGTGTACAATTATTTGATTTGTCTATGTTTACAGGGATTTTTCATTTGCTCAGATAGTAAAAAGGACAGCTTTCACCATGTGCGCCGTATGTCGTCTGACAATTTACAGCGTCCGAATTCCAGTGTGCACAATAAGACTGCATTTCTAAGTTTTCCTTTCTATCGAATCCACAAAATATTGGTGTCCAATTGTCGAGAATTTCTTACCCGTACAAAAGTTTTTCGACACGTTGAATAGAGTCGAGGCGAAATTCAACGGTATGGGGACTTGTGTTAGCTCATTTGCGGAAATTGTCACGCGGCCCTAAACTGGGAAATCAGTCATATTTCACTTGTTTATAACTTTTATCCAATAAAAGAAATATTTTCAAAATGGCTATCAAATTGTGTGCAATTATTTGATTTGTCTGTGTATACAGTGATATTTCATTTGCTCACATAGTAAAAAGTACAGCTGTCACCATGTGCGCGGTATGTCGTCTGACAATTTACAGCGTCCGAATTCCAGTGTGCACAATAAGACTGCATTTCTAATTTTTCCTTTTTATAGAATCCACAAAATATTGGTGTCCAATTGTCGGGAATTTCTTGCCTTATCCATAATTACAAAAGTTTTTTCGACACAGACGACCCCCCACCCAGGAGACAGTCCCAGAAAGTCCCACGCAGACGACACCCACTCCAAGAAAGTCCCACGCAGACGACCCCCTAGTCCAAGAAAGTCCCACGCAGACGATCCTCAAGACAGGAGAATGTCCCAGAAAGTCCCAACCAGACGACCCCCAGTCCAAGCAAGTCGCACGCAGACGACCCCCCCAACCCAGGAGACAATCCCAGAAAGTCGCATGCAAACGACACCCAGTCCCAGAAAGTCCCATGCAGACCACCCCCCACCAAGGAGACAGATCCAGATATCCCACGCAGACGACCCAAAGTCCCAGAAAGTCCCATGCAGACGACCCCCACCTAGGAGACAGACCCATATATCCCACGCAGACAACCCCCAGTCACAGAAAGTCCCACGCACACGAACACCCACCCAGGAGACAGTCCCAGAAAGTCCCACGCAGACGACCCCCCACCCAGGAGACAGTCCCAGAAAGTCCCACGCAGACGAACCCCCACGCATGAGACAGTCCCAGAAAGTCCAACGCAGACGAACCCCCACCCAGGAGACAGTCCCAGAAAGACCCACGCAGACGACCCCCAGTCCCAGAAAGTCCCACACAGACGACCCCCAGTCCTAGGAAGTCCCATGCAGAAGACTCCCACCCAGGAGACAGTCCCAGAAAGTCCCACGCAGACGACGCCCACCCAGGAGACAGTCCAAGAAAGTCCTAAACAGACAACACCCCACCGAGGAGACAGTCCCAGAAATCCCACGCAGACGATCCCCCACCCAGGAGACAGTCCAAGAAAGTCCCACGCAGACGACGCCCAGTCCAAGAAAGTCCCACATAGACGACCCCCAGACAGGAGAGTGTCCCAGAATGTCCTACGCAGACGACCCCCAGTCCCAGAAAGTCCCACGCAGACGACTCCCACCCAGGAGACAGTCCCAGAAAGTCACATGCAGACGACCCCCCACTCAGGAGACAGTCCCAGAAAGTCCCACGTAGACGACCCCCCACCCAGGAGACAGTCCCAGAAAGTCCCACACAGACGACCCCCAGTCCTAGGAAGTCCCATGCAGAAGACTCCCACCCAGGAGACAGTCCCAGAAAGTCCCACGCAGACGACGCCCACCCAGGAGACAGTCCAAGAAAGTCCTAAACAGACAACACCCCACCGAGGAGACAGTCCCAGAAATCCCACGCAGACGATCCCCCACCCAGGAGACAGTCCAAGAAAGTCCCACGCAGACGACGCCCAGTCCAAGAAAGTCCCACATAGACGACCCCCAGACAGGAGAGTGTCCCAGAATGTCCTACGCAGACGACCCCCAGTCCCAGAAAGTCCCACGCAGACGACTCCCACCCAGGAGACAGTCCCAGAAAGTCACATGCAGACGACCCCCCACTCAGGAGACAGTCCCAGAAAGTCCCACGTAGACGACCCCCCACCCAGGAGACAGTCCCAGAATGTCCCACGCAGACGACCCCCAGTCCCAGAAAGTCCCACGCAGACGACACCCACCCAGGAGACAGTCCCAGAAAAAACCACGCAGACGGCCCCAGTCCCAGAGAGTCCCACACAGACGACCCCCAGTCCTAGGAAGTCCCATGCAGACGACCCGCACCCAGGAGACTGTCCCAGAAATTCCCACGCAGACGATCCCCACCCAGGAGACAGTCCCAGAAAGTTCCAGACAGACAACCCCCCCAGGAGACAGTCCCAGAAAGTCCCACGCAAAAGACCCCCAGTCCGAGAAACTCCCACGCAGACGACCCCAGTCCCAGAAAGTCCAACGCAGACGACCCCCCACCCAAAAGACAGTCCCAGAAAGTCCCACGCAGACGACCCCCAGTCCCACAAAGTCCCACGCAGACGAAACCGCACTCAGGAGACTGTACAAGAAAGACCCATGCAGACGACACCCAGTCCAAGAAAGTCCCACGCAGACGAGCCCCAGACAGGAGAGTGTCCCAGCAAGTCCCACGAAGACGACCCCCAGTCCCAGAAAATCCCACGCAGATGAACACCCACCCAGGAGCCAGTCCCAGAATGTCCCACGCAGACGACCCTTCCACCCAGGAGCCAGTCCCAGAAAGTCCCACGCAGACGACAGCCCACCCAGTAGACAGTCCCAGAAAGTCCCACGCAGACGAGACCCAGTCCCTGAAAGTCCCACGCAGACGCCCCCCCCCACCCAGGAGACAGTCCCAGAAAGTACCAAACAGACGACCTCCCACCTAGGAGACAGTCCCAGAAAGTCCCACGCAGACGACCCCCACTGCCAAAAAGTCCCACGCAGACGGCCCCCAGTCCCAGCAAGTCCCACGCAGACGACCCCACTCCCAAAAAGTCCCACGCAGACAGCCCCCAGTCCCAGCAAGTCCCACGCAGACGACCCCCAGTCCTAGAAAGTCCCACGCAGACGACTCCCACCCAGGAGACAGACCCAGAAAGACCCACGCAGACGACCCCCAGTCCCAGAAAGACCAACGCAGACGACCCACAGTCACAGAAAGTCCCACGCAGACGACACACAGACCCAGAAAGTCCCACGCAGACGACCCCACACCAAGGAGACAGTCCCAGAAAGTCCCACGCAGACGACCCCCCACGCATGAGACAGTCCCAGAAAGTCCAACGCAGACGAACCCCCACCCAGGAGACAGACCCAGAAAGACCCACGCAGACGACCCCCTGTCCCAGAAAGTCCCATGCTGACGACAACCAGTCCCAGAAAGTCCCACGCAGAAAACCCCCACCCAGGTCACAGTCCCATAAAGTCCAACGCAGACGACCCCCAGTCCCAGAATTTCCCACGCAGACGACACCCACCCAGGAGACAGTCCCAGGAAGTCCCATGCAGACGACCCCCCACCCAGGAGACAGTCTCAGAAAGTCCCACGCAGACGACATCCCAAGCATGAGAGAGTCCCAGAAAGTCCAACGCAGACGAACACCCACCCAGGAAACAGTCCGAGAAAGACCCACGCAGATGACCCCCAGTCCCAGAAAGTCCCACACAGACGACCCCCAGTCCTAGTAAGTCCCATTCAGACGACCCCCACCCAGGAGACAGTCCCAGAAAGTCCCAAACAGACAACCCCCACCCAGGAGACAGTCCCAGAAAGTCCCACGCAGACGACCCCCAGTCCCAGAAAGTCCAACGCAGACGACCACCACCCAGGAGACAGTCCCAGAAAGTCCCAAATAGACGACCTCCCACCCAGCAGACAGTCCCAGAATGTCCCAGGCAGACGACCCCCACTCCCAAAAAGTCCCACGCAGACGGCCCCCAGTCCCTGAGAGTCCCACGCAGAGGACGCCCAGTCCTAGAATGTCCAAGGCAGACGACCCCCACCCAGGAGACAGTCCCAGAAAAACCCACGCAGACTTCACACAGTCCCAGAAAGTCCCACGCAGACGACCCCCCACCCAGGAGACAGTCCCAGAAAATAACACGCAGACGACCCACAGTCCCAGAAAGTCACACGCAGACGAACCCAGTCCCAGAAAGTACCATGCAGACAACCCCCCACCAAGAAGACAGACACAGATATCCCACGCAGACGACCCCCAATCCAAGAAAGTCCCACGCAGACGACCCCCAGTCACGGAATGTCCCACGCAGACGACCCCCAATCCAAGAAAGACTCACGTAGACGATCCCCAGTCCAAGAAAGTCCCATGAAGAAGACCCCCCCACCCAGGAGACAGTCCCAGATATCCCACGCAGACGACACCCCACCCAGGAGACAGTCCCAGAAAGTCCCACGCAGACGACCCCCACCCAGGAGACAGTCCCAGAAACTCCCACGCATTCGACCCCAGTCCCAGAAAGTCCCACGCAGACGACCCCCAGCCTAGGAAGTCCCATGCAGAAGACCCCACCCAGGAGACAGTCCCAGAAAGTTCCAAACAGACGACCCCCACCCAGGAGACACACCCAGAAAGTCCCACGCAGAAGACCCCCAGTCCAAGAAAGTCCCACACAGAGTACCCCCAGTCCCAGAATGTCCCACGCAGACGACCCCCCACCCAGGAGACAGTCCCAGGAAGTCCCACACAGACGACCCCCAGTCCCAGAAAGTCCCACGCAGACGACCCCCAGTCCCACAAAATCCCACGCAGACGACACCGCACCCAGGAGACTGTACCAGAAAGACCCATGCAGACGACCCCCTGTCCCAGAATGTCCCATGTAGACGACACCCCACCCAGGAGACAGTCCTAGATATCCCACGCAGACGATCCCCCACACAGGAGACTGTCCCAGAAAGTCCCACGCCGACGACACCCAGTCCAAGAAAGTCCCACGTAGACGACCCCCCACGCAGGAGACAGTCCCAGAAAGTCCCACGAAAAGACCCCCAGTCCCAGAAAATCCCACGCAGACGACACCGCACCCAGTAGACTGTACCAGAAAGACCCATGCAGAAGACCCCCTGTCCCAGAAAGTCCCATGCAGACGACACCCCACCCAGGAGTCAGTCCTAGATATCCCACGCAGACGACCCCCCACCCAGGAGACAGTCCAAGAAAGTCCCACGCAGACGACCCCCAGTCCAAGAAAGTCCCACGCAGACGACCCCCCACGCAGGAGACAGTCCCAGAAAGACCCACGCAAAAGACCCCCAGTCACAGAAAATCCCATGCAGACGAAGACCCACCCAGTAGACGGTCCTAGATATCCCACGCAGACGACCCCCACACAGGAGACAATCCCAGAAAGTCCCACGCAGACGACGCCCACCCAGGAGACAGTCCCAGAAAGTCCCACGCAGAAGACCCCCAGTCCCACAAAGTCCAACGCAGAAGACATCGCAACCAGGAGACTGTCCCAGAAAGACCCACGCAGACGACCCCCAGTCCGAGAAAGTCCCACGCAGACGAGACCCCACCCAGGAAAAAGTCCCAGAATGTCCCACGCAGACGACCCCCCACCCAAAAGAGAGTGCCAGAATGACCCACGCAGACGACCCCCAGTCCCATAAAGTCCCACGCAGACGACCCCCAATCCCAAAAAATCCCACGCAGACGACACCGCACGGAGGAGACTGTACCAGAAAGACCCATGCAGACAACCCCCAGTCCCAGAAAGTCCCATGCAGACGACACCCCACCCAGGAGACAGTCCTAGATATCCCACGCAGACGACCCCCCACCCAGAAGACAGTCCCAGAAAGTCCCACGCATACGACCCCCAGACAGGAGAGTGTCCCAGCAAGTCCCACGCAGACGACCCCCAATCCCAGAAAATCCCAGGCAGACGAACACCCACCCAGGAGACAGTCCCAGAAAGTCCCACGCAGACGACCCCCCACCCATGAGACAGTCCCAGAAAGTCCCACGCAGACTACCCCCCACCCAGGAGACAGTCCCAGAAAGTCCCACGCAGACGACCCCCAGTCCCAGAAAGTCCCATGCAGACGACACCCCACCCAGGAGAGAGTCCCAGAAAGTCCGACGCAGACGACCCCCATTCCTAGAAAGTCCCACGCAGACGACCCCAGTCCTAGGAAGTCCCATGCAGACGACCCCAGTCAGTAGACAGTCCCAGAAAGTCCCACGCAGACGACCCCCACCCAGGAGAAAGTCCCAGAAAGTTCCAAACAGACGACACCCACCCAGGAGACACTCCCAGAAAGTCCCACGCAGAAGATCCCCAATCCAAGAAAGTCCCACGCAGACGTCCTTCAGTCCCAGAAAGTCCCACGCAGACGACCACCAGACCAGGAGACAGTCCCTGAAAGTTCCACGCAGACGACACCCAGTCCCTGAATGTCCCACGCAGACGACCCCCAACCCAGGAGAGAGTCCCAGAATGACCCACGCAGACGACCCCCAGTCCCATAAAGTCCCACGCAGACGACCTTCAGTCCCAGAAAGTCCCACGCAGACGACCACCACCCAGGAGACAGTCCCAGAAAGTCCCACGCAGACGACACCCAGTCCTTGAAAGTCCCACGCAGACGACCCCCCACGCAGGAGACAGTCCCAGATATCCCACGCAGACGACGCCCACCCTGGAGACAGTCCCAGAAAGTCCCACGCTGACGACCCCCAGTCCAAGAAAGTCCCACGCAGACGACCCCCAGACAGGAGACAGTCCCAGAAAATCCCACGCAGAAGACCCCCACCAAGGAGACAGTCCTAGAAAGTCCCACCCAGTCGAGCCCCCATCCAGGAGACAGTCCCAGAAAGTCCGACGCAGACGACCCCCCACCCAGGAGACAGTACCAGAAAGTCCCACGCAGACGACACCCAGTCCCGGAAAGTCCCACGCAGACGACTCCCCACGCAGGAGATATTCCCAGAAAGTCCCACGCAGACGAACCCCCACCCAGGAGACAGTCTCAGAAAGACCCACGCAGACGTCCTCCAGTCCCAGAATGTCCCACGCAGAAGACCCCTCACCCAGGAGAATCCAAGAAAGACCCACGTAGACGACCCCCAGTCCGAGAAAGTCCCATGCAGACGACCCCCCACCCAGGAGCCTGTCCCAGATATCCCACGCAGACAACCTTTCACCCAGGAGACAGTCCAAGCAAGTCCCACGCAGACGACCCCCACCCAGGAGACAGTCCCAGAAAGTCCCACGCAGACGACCTCCCACCCAGGAGACAGTCCCAGAAAGTCCAACGCAGACGACCCGCAGTCCCAAAAACTCCCACGCTGACGACACCCAGTCCCTGAAAGTCCCAAGCAGACGACTCACCACCCAGGAGACAGTCCCAGAAAGACCCACGCAGACGACCCCGAGTCCCAGAAAGTCCCATACAGACGACCCCCCAACCAGGAGACAGTCACAGAAAGTAACACGCAGACGACCCCCAGTCCCAGAAAGTCCCATGCAGACGACCACCAGTCCCAGAAAATCCAACGCAGACGACCCCCATCCATGAGACAGTCCAAGAAAGTCCCACGGAGACGACCCACAGTCCCAGAAAGTCCCACGCAGACGCCCCCCACCAAGGAGACAGTACCAGAAATTCCCACGCAGACGACCCCTAGTCCCAGAAAGACCCACGCAGACGACCCCCCAGACAGGAGACAGTCCCAGAAAGTCCCACGTTGACGACCCCTAGTCCCAGAAAGTCCCACGGAGACGACCCACAGTCCCAGAAAGTCCCACGCAGACGCCCCCCACCAAGGAGACAGTCCCAGAAAGTCCCACGCAGACGACCCCCCACCAAGAAGACAGTCCCAGAAAGTCCGACTCAGACAACCCCCAGTCCCAGAAAGTCCGACGAAGACGAACCCCAGTCCCAGGAAGTCCCACGCAGAAGATCCCCTGTCCAAGAAAGTCCTACGCAGACGACACCCAGTCCCAGAAAATCCCAAGCAGAGGACCCTCCACCCAGGAGACAGTCCCAGAAACTCCCACGCAGACGACACCCAGTCTCAGAAAGTCCCAGGCAGACGACTCCCCACCCAGGAGACCATCCCAGAAACTACCACGCAGGCGACACCCAGTCTCAGAAAGTCCTAGGCAGACGACTCCCCACCCAGGAGACAGTCCGAGAATGTCCCACGCAGACAACACCCCACCCAGGAGAAAGTCCAAAAGAGACCCACGCAGACGACCCCGAGTCCCAGAAAGTCACACACAGACGACCCCCCACCCAGGAGACAGTCACAGAAAGTAACACGCAGACGACCCCCAGTCCCAGAAAGTCCCACGCAGACGACCACCAGTCCCACAAAGTCCTACGCAGACGACCCCCCACCCAGGAGACAGTCCCAGAAAATCCAACGCAGACGACCCCCATCCATGAGACAGTCCCAGAAAGTCCCACTCAGACAACCCCCAGTCCCAGAAAGTCCCACGAGGGACGAACCCCAGTCCCAGGAAGTCCGACGCAGAAGACCACCTGTCCCAGAAAGTCCCACGCAGACAACCCCAGTCCCAGAAAATCCCACGCAGAGGACCCTCCACCCAGGAGACAGTCCCAGAAAGTCCCACGCAGACGGCCCCCCACCCAGGAGTCAGTACCAGAAAGACCCACGCAGAAGAAACCCTGTCTCAGAAAGTCCCACGCAGACGACTCCCCACCCAGGAGACTGTCACAGAAAGTCCCACGCAGACGACCCCCCACCCAGGAGACAGTCCCAGAAAGTCCCACGCAGACGACCCCCAGTCCCAGAAAGTGCCACGCAGACGAACCCCACCCAGGAGCCTGACCCAGAAACTCCCACGCAGACGACACCCAGTCCCTGAAAGTCCCAAGCAGCCGACCCCCCACCCAGGAGACAGTCCCAGAAAGTCCCACGCAGACGACCCCCCACCCAGGAGACAGTCCCAGAAAGTCCCACGCAGACGACCCCGAGTCCCAGAAAGTCCCACACAGACGACCCCCCACCCAGGAGACAGTCACAGAAAGTAACATGCAGACGACCCCCAGTCCCAGAAAGTCCCACGCAGACGACCACCAGTCCCACAAAGTCCTACGCAGACGACACCCCACCCAGGAGACAGTCCCAGAAAATCCAACGCAGACGACCCCCATCCATGAGACAGTCCCAGAAAGTCCCACTCAGACAACCCCCAGTCCCAGAAAGTCCCACGAGGGACGAACCCCAGTCCCAGGAAGTCCCACGCAGAAGACCACCTGTCCCAGAAAGTCCCACGCAGACAACCCCAGTCCCAGAAAATCCCACGCAGAGGACCCTCCACCCAGGAGACAGTCCCAGAAAGTCCCACGCAGACGGCCCCCCACCCAGGAGTCAGTACCAGAAAGACCCACGCAGAAGAAACCCTGTCTCAGAAAGTCCCACGCAGACGACTCCCCACCCAGGAGACTGTCACAGAAAGTCCCACGCAGACGACCCCACACCCAGGAGACAGTCCCAGAAAGTCCCACGCAGACGACCCCCAGTCCCAGAAAGTGCCACGCAGACGAACCCCACCCAGGAGACTGACCCAGAAACTCCCACGCAGACGACACCCAGTCCCTGAAAGTCCCAAGCAGCCGACCCCCCACGCAGGAGACAGTCCAAGAAAGTCCCACGCAGACGAATCCCCAACCAGGAGACAGTCCCAGAAAGACCCACGCAGACGATCCCAGTCCCAGAAAGTCGCACGCAGACGACCCCCAGTCCTAGGAAGTCCCATGCAGACGACCCCCACCCAGGAGACAGTCCCAGAAAGTCCCACGCAGACGACCCCCACCAAGGAGACTGTCTCAGAAAGTCCCAAACAGACGACCCCCCACCCAGGAGTCAGTCCCAGAAGTCCCACGCAGACGACCCCCCACCCAGGAGACAGTCCCAGAAAGTCCCACGCAGAAGACCCACCCCACCCAGGAGACAGTCCCAGAAAGTCCCACGCAGACGAATCCCCAACCAGGAGACAGTCCCAGAAAGACCCACGCAGACGAGCCCAGTCCCAGAAAGTTCCACACAGACGACCCCCTGTCTCAGAAAGTCCCACGCAGACGACTCCCCCCCAGGAGACAGTCCCAGATAGTCCCACGCAGACGACCCCCCACCCAGGAGAGAGTCCAAAAAAGACCCACGCAGACGACCGCGAGTCCCAGAAAGTCCCATACAGACGACCCCCCACCCAGGAGACAGTCCCAGAAAGTAACACGCAGAAGACCCCCAGTCCCAGAAAGTCCCACGCAGACGACCACCAGTCCCACAAAGTCCTACGCAGACGACCCCCCAGCCATGAGACAGTCCCAGAAAGTCCCACGCAGACGACCCCCCACCCATGAGATAGTCCCAGAAAGTCCCACGGAGACGACCTACAGTCCCAGAAAGTCCCACGCAGACGCCCCCCACCGAGGAGACAAACCCAGAAATTCCCACGCAGACGACCCCTAGTCCCAGAAAGTCCCACGCAGACGACTCCCCACCCAGGAGACAGTCCCAGAAAGTCCCACGCAGACGACCCCCCCACCCAGGAGACAGTCCGAGAAAGTCCCACGCAGACGAGCCCAGTCCGAGAAAGTCCCACGCAGACGACCCCCACCCAGGAGACCATCCCAGAAACTACCACGCAGGCGACACCGAGTCTCAGAAAGTCCTAGGAAGACGACTCCCCACCCAGGAGACAGTCCGAGAATGTCCCACGCAGACAACACCCCACCCAGGAGAAAGTCCAAAAGAGACCCACGCAGACGACCCCGAGTCCCAGAAAGTCCCACACAGACGACCCCCCACCCAGGAGACAGTCACAGAAAGTAACACGCAGACGACCCCTGTCCCAGAAAGTCCCACGGAGACAACCACCAGTCCCACAAAGTCCTACGCAGACGACCCCCCACCCAGGAGACAGTCCCAGAAAATCCAACGCAGACGACCCCCATCCATGAGACAGTCCCAGAAAGTCCCACTCAGACAACCCCCAGTCCCAGAAAGTCCCACGAGGGACGAACCCCAGTCCCAGGAAGTCCGACGCAGAAGACCACCTGTCCCAGAAAGTCCCACGCAGACAACCCCAGTCCCAGAAAATCCCACGCAGAGGACCCTCCACCCAGGAGACAGTCCCAGAAAGTCCCACGCAGACGGCCCCCCACCCAGGAGTCAGTACCAGAAAGACCCACGCAGAAGAAACACTGTCTCAGAAAGTCCCACGCAGACGACTCCCCACCCAGGAGACTGTCACAGAAAGTCCCACGCAGACGACCCCCCACCCAGGAGACAGTCCCAGAAAGTCCCACGCAGACGACCCCCAGTCCCAGAAAGTGCCACGCAGACGAACCCCACCCAGGAGACTGACCCAGAAACTCCCACGCAGACGACACCCAGTCCCTGAAAGTCCCAAGCAGCCGACCCCCCACCCAGGAGACAGTCCCAGAAAGTCCCACGCAGACGACCCCCCACCCAGGAGACAGTCCCAGAAAGTCCCACGCAGACGACCCCCAGTCACAGAAAGTGCCACGCAGACGAACCCCACCCAGGAGACTGACCCAGAAAGTCCCACGCAGACGACCCCCACCCAGGAGACTGTCTCAGAAAGTCCCAAACAGACGACCCCCACCCAGGAGACAGTCACAGAAGTCCCACGCAAACGACCCCCCACCCAGGAGACAGTCCCAGAAAGTCCCACGCAGACGACCCCCAGTCCCAGAAAGTGCCACGCAGACGAACCCCACCCAGGAGACTGACCCAGAAACTCCCACGCAGACGACACCCAGTCCCTGAAAGTCCCAAGCAGCCGACCCCCCACCCAGGAGACAGTCCCAGAAAGTCCCACGCAGACGACCCCCCACCCAGGAGACAGTCCCAGAAAGTCCCACGCAGACGACCCCCAGTCCCAGAAAGTGCCACGCAGACGAACCCCACCCAGGAGACTGACCCAGAAAGTCCCACGCAGACGACCCCCACACAGGAGACTGTCTCAGAAAGTCCCAAACAGACGACCCCCACCCAGGAGACAGTCACAGAAGTCCCACGCAAACGACCCCCCACCCAGGAGACAGTCCCAGAAAGTCCCACGCAGACGACCCCCCCACCCAGGAGACAGTCACAGAAAGTAACACGCAGACGACCCCCAGTCCCAGAAAGTCCCACGCAGACGACCACCAGTCCAACAAAGTCCTACGCAGACGACCCCCCACCCAGGAGACAGTCCCAGAAAATCCAACGCAGACGACCCCCATCCATGAGACAGTCCAAGAAAGTCCCACGGAGACGACCCACAGAAGCCCCACCAACAAGGAGACAGTACCAGAAATTCCCACGTAGACGACCCCTAGTCCCAGAAAGACCCACGCAGACGACCCCCCAGACAGGAGACAGTCCCAGAAAGTCCCACGATGACGACCCCTAGTCCCAGAAAGTCCCACGCAGACGACCCCCAACCCATGAGACAGTCCCAGAAAGTCCCACGGAAACGACCCACAGTCCCAGAAAGTCCCACGCAGACCCCTCCCACCAAGGAGACAGTCCCAGAAAGTCCCACTCAGACAACCCCCAGTCCCAGAAAGTCCCACGAAGACGAACCCCAGTCTCAGGAAGTCCCACGCAGAAGACCCCCTGTCCCAGAAAGTCCCACGCAGAGGACCCCCAGTCCCAGAAAATCCCACGCAGAGGACCCTCCACCCAGGAGACAGTCCCAGAAAGTCCCATGCAGACGGCCCCCTACCCAGGAGTCAGTAACAGAAAGACCCACGCAGACGACCCCCTGTCTCAGAAAGTCCGACGCAGACGACTCCCCACACAGGAGACAGTCCCAGAAAGTCCAACGCAGACGACCCCCCACCCAGGAGACAGTCCCAGAAAGTCCCACGCAGACGACCCCACCACCCAGGAGACAGTCCCAGAAAGTCCCACGCAGACGAGCCCAGTCCAAGAAACTCCCACGCAGACGACCCCCACCCAGGAGAGAGTCCAAAAGAGACCCACGCAGACGACCCCGAGTCCCAGAAAGTCCCACACAGACGACCCCCCACCCAGGAGACAGTCACAGAAAGTAACATGCAGACGACCCCCAGTCCCAGAAAGTCCCACGCAGACGACCACCAGTCCCACAAAGTCCTACGCAGACGACACCCCACCCAGGAGACAGTCCCAGAAAATCCAACGCAGACGACCCCCATCCATGAGACAGTCCCAGAAAGTCCCACTCAGACAACCCCCAGTCCCAGAAAGTCCCACGAGGGACGAACCCCAGTCCCAGGAAGTCCCACGCAGAAGACCACCTGTCCCAGAAAGTCCCACGCAGACAACCCCAGTCCCAGAAAATCCCACGCAGAGGACCCTCCACCCAGGAGACAGTCCCAGAAAGTCCCACGCAGACGGCCTCCCACCCAGGAGTCAGTACCAGAAAGACCCACGCAGAAGAAACCCTGTCTCAGAAAGTCCCACGCAGACGACTCCCCACCCAGGAGACTGTCACAGAAAGTCCCACGCAGACGACCCCCCACCCAGGAGACAGTCCCAGAAAGTCCCACGCAGAGGACCCCCAGTCTCAGAAAGTGCCACGCAGACGAACCCCACCCAGGAGACTGACCCAGAAACTCCCACGCAGACGACACCCAGTCCCTGAAAGTCCCACGCAGCCGACCCCCCACCCAGGAGACAGTCCCAGAAAGTCCCACGCAGAAGACCCCCCCACCCAGGAGACAGTCCCAGAAAGTCCCAGGCAGACGAGCTCAGTCCCAGAAAGTTCCACACAGACGACCCCCTGTCTCAGAAAGTCCCACGCAGACGACTCCCCCCCCAGGAGACAGTCCCAAATAGTCCCACGCAGACGACCCCCCACCCAGGAGAGAGTCCAAAAAAGACCCACGCAGACGACCGCGAGTCCCAGAAAGTCCCATACAGACGACCCCCCACCCAGGAGACAGTCCCAGAAAGTAACACGCAGAAGACCCCCAGTCCCAGAAAGTCCCACGCAGACGACCACCAGACCCACAAAGTCCTACGCAGACGACCCCCTAGCCAGGAGACAGTCCCAGAAAGTCCCACGCAGACGACCCCCCACCCATGAGACAGTCCCAGAAAGTCCCACGGAGACGACCTACAGTCCCAGAAAGTCCCACGCAGACGCCCCCCACCGAGGAGACAAACCCAGAAATTCCCACGCAGACGACCCCTAGTCCCAGAAAGTCCCACGCAGACGACTCCCCACCCAGGAGACAGTCCCAGAAAGTCCCACGCAGACGACTCCCCACCCAGGAGACAGTCACAGAAAGTAACACGCAGACGACCCCCAGCCCCAGAATGTCCCACGCAGACGACCACCAGTCCCACGCAGACGACTCCCCACCCATGATACAGTCCCAGAAAGTCCCACGGAGACGACCCACAGTCCCAGAAAGTCCCACGCAGACGCCCCCCACCAAGGAGACAAACCCAGAAATTCCCACGCAGACGACCCCTAGTCCCAGAAAGTCCCACGCAGACGACTCCCCACCCAGGAGACAGTCCCAGAAAGTCCCACGCAGACGACCTACCCCACCCAGGAGACAGTCCCAGAAAGTCCCACGCAGACGTGCCCAGTCCCAGAAAGTCCCACGCAGACGACCCCCCACCCAGGAGACAGTCCCAGAAACTACCACGCAGACGACACCCAGTCTCAGAAAGTCCTAGGCAGACGACTCCCCACCCAGGAGACAGTCCCAGAACGTCCCACGCAGACGACCCCCCCACCCAGGAGAAAGTCCAAAAAAGATCCATTCAGACGACCCCGAGTCCTAGAAAGTCCCATACAGACGACCCCCCACCCAGGAGACAGTCCCAGAAAGTAACACGCAGACGACCCCCAGTCACAGAAAGTCCCACGCAGACGACCCCCCCCACCGAGGAGACAGTCCGAGAAAGTCCCACGCAGACGAGCCCAGTCCCAGAAAGTCCCAGGCAGACGACACCCAGTCTCAGAAAGTCCCAGGCAGACGACTCCCCACCCAGGAGAGAGTCCAAAAAAGACCCACGCAGACGACCGCGAGTCCCAGAAAGTCCCATACAGACAAAGCCCCACCCAAGTGACAATCCCAGAAAGTAACACGCAGACGACCCCCAGCCCCAGAAAGTCCCACGCAGACGAACCCCAGTCCCACAATGTCCTACGCAGACGACACCCCCACCCAGGGGACAGTCCCAGAAAGTCCCACGCAGACGGCCCCCCACCCAGGAGTCAGTACTAGAAAGACCCACGCAGACGACCCCCTGTCTCAGAAAGTCCCACGCAGACGACTCCCCACCCAGGAGACAGTCCCAGATAGTCCCACGCAGACGACCCCCCACCTAGGAGAGAGTCCAAAAAAGACCCACGCAGACGACCGCGAGTCCCAGAAAGTCTCATACAGACGACCCCCCACCCAGGAGACAGTCCCAGAAAGTAACACGCAGAAGACCCCCAGTCCCAGAAAGTCCCACGCAGACGATTCCCCCCGCAGGAGACAGTCCCAGAAAGTCCCACGCAGACGACCCCCCACCCAGGAGAGAGTCCAAAAAAGACCCACGCAGACGACCCTGAGTCCCAGAAAGTCCCATACAGACGACCCCCCACCCAGGAGACAGTCCCAGAAAGTAACACGCAGAAGACCCCCAGTCCCAAAAAGTCCCACGCAGACGACCACCAGTCCCACAAAGTCCTACGCAGACGATCCCCCACCCAGGAGACAGTCCCAGAAAGTCCCACGCAGACGACCCCCCACCCATGAGACAGTCCCAGAAAGTCCCGCGGAGACGACCTACAGTCCCAGAAAGTCCCACGCAGACGCCCCCCACCAAGGAGACAAACCCAGAAATTCCCACGCAGACGACCCCTAGTCCCAGAAAGTCCCACGCAGACGACTCCCCACCCAAGAGACAGGCCCAGAAAGTCCCACGCAGACGACCCCCCCACCCAGGAGACAGTCCCAGAAAGTCCCACGCAGACGAGCCCAGTCCCAGAAAGTCCCACGCAGACGACCCCCCACCCAGGAGACAGTCCCAGAAACTACCACGCAGACGACACCCAGTCTCAGAAAGTCCCACGCAGACGACTCCCCACCCAGGAGACAGTCCGAGAACGTCCAACGAAGACGACCCCCCCCACCCAGGAGAAAGTCCAAAAAAGATCCATGCAGACGACCCCGAGTCCTAGAAAGTCCCATACAGACGACCCCCCACCCAGGAGACAGTCCCACAAAAGTAACACGCAGACGACCCACAGTCACAGAAATTCCCACGCAGACGACCCCCCCACACCCAGGAGACAGTCAAAGAAAGTCCCACGCAGACGAGCCCAGTCCCAGAAACTCCCAGGCAGACGACACCCAGTCTCAGAAAGTCCCAGGCAGACGACTCCCCACCCAGGAGACAGTCCCAGAAAGTCCCACGCAGACGACCTACCCCACCCAGGAGACAGTCCCAGAAAGTCCCACTCAGACGAGCCCAGCCCCAGAAAGTCCCACGCAGACGACCCCCACCCAGGAGACACCCAGTCTCAGAAAGTCCTAGGCAGACGACTCCCCACCCAGGAGACAGTCCGAGAACGTCCCACTCAGACAACACCCCACCCAGGAGAAAGTCCAAAAAAGATCCATGCATACGACCAAGAATCCTAGAAAGTCCCATACAGACGACCACCCACCCAGGAGACAGTCCCAGAAAGTAACACGCAGACGACCCCCAGTCACAGAAAGTCCCAGGCAGACGCCCCCACCAAGGAGACAAACCCAGAAATTCCCACGTAGACGAACCCTAGTCCCAGAAAGTCCCACGCAGACGACTCCCCACCCAGGAGACAGTCCCAGAAAGTCCCACGCAGACGACCCCCCACCCAGGAGACAGTCCCAGAAACTACCACGCAGACGACACCCAGTCTCAGAAAGTCCTAGGCAGACGACTCCCCACCCAGGAGACAGTCCCAGAACGTCCCACGCAGACGACCCCCCCCACCCAGGAGAAAGTCCAAAAAAGATCCATGCAGACGACCCCGAGTCCTAGAAAGTCCCATACAGACGACCCCCCAGCCAGGAGACAGTCCCAGAAAGTAACACGCAGACGACCCCCAGTCACAGAAAGTCCCACGCAGACGACCCCCCCCACCGAGGAGACAGTCCGAGAAAGTCCCACGCAGACGAGCCCAGTCCCAGAAACTCCCAGGCAGACGACACCCAGTCTCAGAAAGTCCCAGGCAGACGACTCCCCACCCAGGAGAGAGTCCAAAAAAGACCCACGCAGACGACCGCGAGTCCCAGAAAGTCCCATACAGACAAAGCCCCACCCAGGAGACAGTCCCAGAAAGTAACACGCAGACGACCCCCAGCCCCAGAAAGTCCCACGCAGACGACCCCCAGTCCCACAATGTCCTACGCAGACGACACCCCCACCCAGGGGACAGTCCCAGAAAGTCCCACGCAGACGGCCCCCCACCCAGGAGTCAGTACTAGAAAGACCCACGCAGACGACCCCCTGTCTCAGAAAGTCCCACGCAGACGACTCCCCACCCAGGAGACAGTCCCAGATAGTCCCACGCAGACGACCCCCGACCCAGGAGAGAGTCCAAAAAAGACCCACGCAGACGACCGCGAGTCCCAGAAAGTCCCATACAGACGACCCCCCACCCAGGAGACAGTCCCAGAAAGTAACACGCAGAAGACCCCCAGTCCCAGAAAGTCCCACGCAGACGACTCCCCACCCAGGAGACAGTCCCAGAAAGTCCCACGCAGACGACCCCCCACCCAGGAGAGAGTCCAAAAAAGACCCACGCAGACGAGCCCAGTCCCAGAAAGTCCCACGCAGACGACCCCCACCCAGGAGACAGTCCCAGAAACTACCACGCAGACGACACCCAGTCTCAGAAAGTCCTAGGCAGACGACTCCCCACCCAGGAGACAGTCCCAGAACGTCCCACGCAGACGACCCCCCCACCCAGTAGAAAGTCCAAAAAAGATCCATGCAGACGACCCCGAGTCCTAGAAAGTCCCATACAGACGACCCCCCACCCAGGAGACAGTCCCAGAAAGTAACACGCAGACGACCCCCTGTCACAGAAAGTCCCACGCAGACGACCCCCCCACCCAGGAGACAGTCCCAGAAAGTCCCACGCAGACGACCCCCCACCCAGGAGAGAGTCCAAAAAAGACCCACGCAGACGACACTGAGTCCCAGAAAGTCCCATACGGACGACCCCCCACTCAGGTGACAGTCACAGAAAGTCCCACGCAGACGACCCCCCACCCAGGAGAGAGTCCAAAAAAGACCCACGCAGACGACCCCTAGTCCCAGAAAGACCCACGCAGACGACCCCCCAGACAGGAGACAGTCCCAGAAAGTCCCACGATGACAACCCCTAGTCCCAGAAAGTCCCACGCAGACGACCCCCAACCCATGAGACAGTCCCAGAAAGTCCCACGGAGACGACCCACAGTCCAAGAAAGTACCACGCAGACGCCCCCCACCAAGGAGACAGTCCCAGAAAGTCCCACGCAGACGACCCACCACCAAGAAGACAGTCCCAGAAAGTCCCACTCAGACAACCCCCACTCCCAGAAAGTCCCACGAAGACGAACCCCAGTCCCAGGAAGTCCCACGCAGAAGAACCCCTGTCCCAGAAAGTCCCACGCAGACGACCCCCAGTCTAAGAAAATCCCACGCAGAGGACCCTCCACCCAGGAGACAGTCCCAGAAAGTCCCACGCAGACGGCCCCCCTCCCAGGAGTCAGTACTAGAAAGACCCACGCAGACGACCCCCTGTCTCAGAAAGTCCCACGCAGACGACTCCCCTCCCAGGAGACAGTCCCAGATAGTCCCACGCAGACGACCCCCAACCCAGGAGAGAGTCCAAAGAAGACCCACGCAGACGACCGCGAGTCCCAGAAAGTCCCATACAGACGACCCCCCACCCAGGAGACAGTCCCAGAAAGTAACACGCAGAAGACCCCCAGTCCCAGAAAGTCCCACGCAGACGACCACCAGTCCCACAAAGTCCTACGCAGACGACCCCCCACCCAGGAGACAGTCCCAGAAAGTCCCACGCAGACGACCCCCCACCCATGAGACAGTCCCAGAAAGTCCCACGGAGACGACCTACAGTCCCAGAAAGTCCCACGCAGACGCCCCCCACCAAGGAGACAAACCCAGAAATTCCCACGCAGACGACCCCTAGTCCAAGAAAGTCCCACGCAGACGACTCCCCACCCAGGAGACAGTCCCAGAAAGTCCCACGCAGACGACCCCCCCCCACCCAGGAGACAGTCCCAGAAAGTCCCACGCAGACGACCCCGAGTCCTAGAAAGTCCCACGCAGACGACCCCCACCCAGGAGGCAGTCCCAGAAAGTCCCACGCAGACGAGCCCAGTCCCAGAAAGTCCCACGCAGACGACCCCCACCCAGGAGACAGTCCCAGAAACTCCCAGGCAGACGACACCCAGTCTCAGAAAGTCCCAGGCAGACGACTCCCCACCCACGAGACAGTCCCAGATAGTCCCACAGAGACGACCCACCACCCAGGAGAGAGTCCAAAAAAGACCCACGCAGACGACCGCGAGTCCCAGAAAGTCCCATACAGACAAAGCCCAACCCAGGAGACAGTCCCAGAAAGTAACACGCAGACGACCCCCAGCCCCAGAAAGTCCCACGCAGACGACCCCCAGTCCCACAATGTCCTACGCAGACGACACCCCCACCCAGGGGACAGTCCCAGAAAGTCCCACGCAGATGACCCCCCACCCATTAGACTGTCCCAGAAAGTCCCACGGAGACGACCCACAGTCCCAGAAAGTCCAACGCAGACGACCCCCATCCATGAGACCGTCCCAGAAATTCCCACGCAGACGACCGCTAGTCCCAGAAAGTCCCAGGCAGACGACCCCCAGACAGGAGACAGTCCCAGAAAGTCCCACGCAGACGACCCCCAGTCCCAGAAAGTCCCACGAAGACGACCCCCCACCCAGGAGACAGACCCAGAAAGTCCCACGCAGACGACACCCCACCCAGGAGACAATCCCAGAAAGACCCACCAGACGGACCCCTGTCTCAGAAAGTCCCACGCAGACGATTCCCCACCCAGGAGACAGAACCAGAAAGACCCACGCAGACAACCCTCCACCCAGGAGACAGTCCCAGAAAGACCCACGCAGACGACCCCCAGTCCCAGAAAGTCCCACGCAGACGAGTCACAGTCCCAGAAAGTCCCACGTAGACGACCCCCCACCCAGGAGACAGTCCCAGAAAGTTCCACGGAGACGACTCCCAGTCCCACAAAGTCCCACGCAGACGATCCCCAGTCCAAGAAAGTCCCACGCAGACGACCCCCCACGCAGGAGACAGTCCCAGAAAGTCCAACGCAGACGACCCCCAGTCCCAGAAAGTCACATGTAGACGACCCCCACCCAGGAGACAGTCCCAGAAAGTCCCACGCAGACGAACCCCCACCCCATCAGCAATCTCAGGCTGCTGCAAGCCGAATGCTCCTGACTCTTTTGTGCAAATTGCCTTACAAGCAATCCCAGGCGTCTACGAGCCGACTTCTCTTGTCTCTTTTGTGAAAATTGCCTTAAAAGCAATCTCAGGCTGCTACAAAACGACATCTTTTGTCTCTTTTTTAAAAACTGCCTTACAATCAATATCAGCCAGCTACAAGCCGAATACGCCTGGCTATTTTGTGAAACTGCCTTTCAAGCAATCTCAGGCCTCTACAAATCGACATATGCTGGCTCTTTTGTTACAACTGCCTTACAAGCAATCTCAGGCTTCAGTAATATGAATTATCCTGGCTTTGGTGCGAATTGCCTTACAAGCAATCCCAGGCGGCTACGAGCCGATTTCTCCTGGCCCTTTTATGGCAACTGCCTTACAAGAAATCTCAGGCTGACACAAGCCGAATTCTCATTGCGCTTTTGTGACAACTGCCTTAGAAGAAATGTCAGGCTGCTACGAGCCGACTTCTCTTGGCTCTTTTGTGAAACTGCCTTACAAGTAATCTCAGGCTGCTACAAGCCGAATTCGCCTTGCGCTTTTGTGACAACTGCCTTACAAGCAATGTCAGGTTGCTACCAGCCGACTTCTCTTGGCTCTTTTGTGAAAGCAGCCTTACAAGTAATATCAGGCCGCTACAAATCGACATCTCCTGTCTCTTTTGTGAAAACTGCCTTACAAGCAATCTCAGGCTGCTACAAGCCGAATTCTCCTGGTTCTATTGTGACGACTGCCTAACAAGCAATCTCAGGCTGCAGCAATCCCAAGTCTCCTGGCTTTTTGTGCCAATTGCCTTACAACCAATCCCAGGCAGCTACGAGCCGATTTCTCCTGGCTCATTTGTGGCAACTGCCTTACAAGCAATCTCATGCTCCAGCAAGCCGAATTCTCCTGGCTATTTTGTGCAAATTGCCTTACAAGCAATCCCAGGCGTCTACGAGGCAACTTCTCTTGTCCGTTTTTTAAAAACTGCCTTAAAAGCAATCTTTGATTGCTACAAAACGACATCTTTTGTCTCTTTTTTAAAAACTGCCTTACAATCAATCTCAGCCTGCTACAAGCCGAATACGCCTGGCTCTTTTGTGAAACTGCCTTACAAGCAATCTCAGGCTGCCGCTAGTCCAATTCTCCTGACTTTCTGTGCCAATTGAATTACAAGCAATCCCAGTCTGCTATGAGCCGATTTCTCCTGGCTCTTTTGTGGCAACTGCCTTACAAGAAATCTCAGGCTGCTACAAGCCAAATTCTCCTGGCGCTTTTGTGACAACTGCCTTACAAGCAATGTCAGGCTGCTACGAGCCGACTTCTCTTGGCTCTTTTGTGAAAACTGCCTTACAAGCAATATCAGGCTGCTACGAGACGACTTCTCCTGGGTCTTTTGTGGCAACTGCCTTACAAGTAATCTCAGGCTGCTACAAGCCGAATTCTCCTGGCGCTTTTGTGACAACTGCCTTACAAGTAATATCAAGCTGCTACAAAACGACATCTCCTGTCTCTTTTGTTAAACTGCCGTACAAGCAATCTCAGGCTGATACAAGCCGAATACGCCTGGCTCTTTTGTGAAACTGCCTTGCAATCAATCTCAGGCCGCTACAAATCGACATCTCCTGTCTCTTTTGTTAAAACTGCCTTACAAGCAATCTCAGGCTGCAGCCAGGACAGTTCTCCTGACGTTTTGTGCCAATTGCCTTAAAAGCAATCCCAGGCGGCTACATGCCGATTTCTCCTTGCTCTTTTGTGGTAACTGCCTTACAGGCAATCTCAGGCTGCTACAAGCCGAATTCTCCTGGTTCTATTGTGACAACTGCCTTAAAAACAATCTCAGGCTGCAGCAATCCCAATTCTCCAAGATTTTATTGCCAATTGCCTTACAAGAAATCCCAGGCGGCTACGAGCCGATTTCTCCTGACACATTTGTGGCAACTACCTTACAAGCAAACAGAGGCGGCTACGAGCCGATTTCTCCTGGCCCTTCTGTGGCAACTGCCTTACAATAAATCTCATGCTGCTACAAGCCGAATGCTCCTGGCACTTTTGTGACACCTGCCTTACAAGCAATGTCAGGCTGCTACAAATCGACATATCCTGGCTCATTTGTGACAACTGCAAAACAAGCAATCTCAGGCTACTGCAAGCCGAATTCTCCTGGCTCTTTTGTGCAATTTGCCTTACAAGCAATCCCAGGCGTCTACGAACCGACTTCTCTTGTCTCTTTTGTGAAATCTGCCTTAAAAGCAATCTCAGGCTGCTACAAACGACATCTCCTGTCTCTTTTTTTTAAACTGCCTTACAAGCAATCTCAGCCTGCTACAAGCCGAATACGCATGGCTCTTTTTTGAAACTGCCTTACAAGAATCTCAGGCCGCTACAAATCGACAGATGCTGGCTCTTTTGTTACAACTACCTTACAAGCATTCTCAGGCTGCAGCAATATGAATTCCTTTGGCTTTTTGTGCGAATTGTCTTACAAGCAATCCCAGGCGACTACGAGCCGTTTTCTCCTGGCCCTTATGTGGCAACTGCCTTACAAGAAATGTCAGGCTGCTATGAGACGACTTCTCTTGGCTCTTTTGTGAAAACTGCCTTACAAGTAATATCAGGCTGCTACAAGACGACATCTCTTCACTCTTTTGTGAAACTGCCTTACAAGCAATCTCAGGCCGCTAAAAGCCGAATACGCCTGGCTCATTTGTAAAATTTGCATTGCAAGAAATATCAGGCTGCTACAAATCGTCATCTCCTTCTCTTTTGTGACAACTGCCTTACAAGCAATCTCAGTCTGCCGCCAGCACAGTTCTCCTGACTATGTGCCGATTGCCTTAAAAGCAATCCCAGGCGGCTAAGTGCCGATTTCTCCTGGCTCTTTAGTGGTAACTGCCTTACAAGCAATCTCAGGCCGCTACAAATCGACATATCCTGGCTCTTTTGTGACAACTGCTTTACAAGCAATCTCAGGCTGCCGTTAGTCCAATTCTCCTGATTTTTTGTGCTAATTGCCTTACAAGCAATCCCCGGCTGCTACGAACCGATTTCTCCTGGCTCATTTGTGGTATCTGCCTTACAAGCATTCTCAGGCTGCAGCAATATGAATTCTCCTGGCTATTTGTGCGTATTGACTTACAAGCAATCCCAAGCGGCTACGATCAGATTTCTCCTGGCTCATTTGTGGCAACTGCCTTACAAGCAATCTCAGGCTGCTGCAAGCCGAATTCTCCTGGCTTACAAATTGCCTTAAAAGCAAGCCCATTCGTCTACGAACCGACTTCTCTTGTCTCTTATGTGAAAACTGCCTTAAAAGCAATCTCAGACTCATACAAAACGACATCTCCTGTCTCTTTTTTTAAAACTGCCTTACAATCAATCTCAGCCTGCTACAAGCCGAATACGTCGGGCTTTTTTTGTGACAACAGCCTTACTGAGATTACTTTTAGGCAGTTTTCACAAAAGATAAGGAGATGACGATTTGTAGCAGCCTGATATTGCTTGCAAGGTAATTTCACAAAAGAGTCAGGCGTATTCGGCTTGTAGCGGCCTGAGATTGCTTGTAAGGCAGTTTCACAAAAGAGACAGTAGATGTCGTTTTGTAGCAGCCTGATATTACTTATAAGGCAGTTTTCACAAAAGAGTCAGGAGAAGTCGGCTCGTAGCACCCTGACATTGTTTGTAAGGCAGTTGTCACAAAAGCTCCAGGAGAATTCGGCTTGTAGCAGCTTGATATTACTTGTCAGGCAGTTTTCACAAAAGAGCCAAGAGAAGTCGGCTCGTAGCACCCTGACATTGCTTGTAAGGCATTTGTCACAAAAGCCCCAGGAGAATTCGGCTTGTAGCAGCCTGAGATTTCTTGTAAGGCAGTTGCCACAAAAGAGCCTGGAGAAATCGGCTCGTACGCGCCTGGGATTGCTTGTAAGGCGATTCGCACAAAAAGCCAGGAGAATTCATATTGCTGCAGCCTGAGAATGCTTGTAAGGCAGATGCCACAAATGAGCCAGGAGAAATCGGTTCATAGCAGCCTGGGATTGCTTGTAAGGCAATTGGCACAAAAAGTCAGGAGAAGTGGACTAGCGGCAGCCTGAGACTGCTTGTAAGGCAGCTGTCACAAAAGAGCCAGGATATGTCGATTTGTAGCTGCCGACAAATCAAATAATTGCACACAATTTGATACCCATTTGAAAATATTTCTTTTACTGGAAAAATTTATAAACAAGTGAAATATGACTGATTTCCCAGTTTAGGGACGCATGACAATTTCCGCAAATGAGCTAACACAAGTCCCCATACCTTTGAATTTAGACTCGACTATAATCAAGGTGTCGAAAAAACTTTTGTAATTATGAATAAGGCAAGATATTCCCGAAAATTGGACAGCAATATTTTGTGGATTCTATAAAAAGACAAAAGTAGAAATGGAGTCTTATTGTGCACATTGGAATTCGGACGCTGCAAATTGTCAGACGACATACCGCGCACCTGGTGAAAGCTGTACTTTTTACTATCTGACCAAATGAAATTCCAGACAATTGGACACCAACAGATCAGAAGCCATGCTGCCTGACGTAGTCTAAAATCTTACATTGGACGCTCAAATATGAACCAGAAACCAACTTATCAGAGGCCATGCTGCTGGACGTAGTTTATCTTTTAACATTAGACGCTCAAATATGCACCAGAAACCAAGAGATCAGAATCATGGCTGCTGGACGTAGTGTATCATCTTACACAATACGCTCAAATATGGACGGAAACCAACAGATCAGAAGCTATGATGCATGACGTAGTTTATTTTTTTTACATTAGACGCTCAAATATGCACAAGAAACCAAGAGATCAGAAGCAGGGCTGCTGGACGTAGTGTATCATCTTACACAAGACGCTCAAATATTGACCGGAAGCCAAGAGGTCAGAGTCCATTCTGCTGGACGTAGACTAAAATCTTACATTAGACGCTAAAATATGGACCGGAAACCAACCGATCAGAGGCCATGCTGCTGGTCGTAGTTTATCTTTTTACATTAGACGCTCAAATATGAACCAGGAAACAACAGATCAGAATCATGGCTGCTGGACGTAGTGTATCATCTTACACAAGACGATCAAATATGGACCGGAAACCAAGAGTTCAGAGGCCATGCTGCTGGTCGTAGTCTAAAATCTTACATTAGAGGCTCAAATATGGACCGGAAACCAACAGATCAGAATCATGGCAGCTGGACGTAGTGTATAATCTTACACATGACGCTAAAATATGCATCAGAAACCAAGAGATCAGAAACAGGGCTGCTGCATGTAGTGTATCATCTTACACAAGACGATCAAATATGGACCGGAAGCCAACAGGTCAGAGGCCATGCTGCTGGACGTAGTCTAAAATCTTACATTAGACGCTCAAATATGGACGGGAAACCAACAGATCAGAGACCATGCTGCTGGACGTAGTTTATCTTTTTACGTTAGACGCTCAAATACTGCATAAACAAACAGATCAGAATCATGTCTGCGGGACGTAGTGTATCATCTTACACAAGACGCTCAAATATGGGCCGGAAGCCAACAGGTCAGAGGCCATGCTGCTGGACGTAGTCTAAAATGTTATATTGGACGCTCAAATATGGACCGGAAACCAACAGATCCGAGGCCATGTGACTTGACGTAGTTTATCTTTTTACATTAGAAGCTCAAATATGCACCAGAAAGCCAGAGATCAGAAACAGGGCTGCTGGACGTTGTGTATCATCTTACACAAGATGCTCAAATATGGACCAGAAGCCAACAGGTCACAGGCCATGCTGCTGGACGTAGTCTAATATCTTACATTAGACGCACAAATATGGACGGGAAACCAACAGATCAGATGCCATGCTGCTGGAGGTAGTTTATCTATTTACATTAGACGCTCAAATATGTACAGAAACGAACAGATCAGAATCATGTCCGCTGGACGTAGTCTATCATCTTACACAAGACGCTCAAATATGGACCGGAAGCCAACAGGTCAGAGGCCATGCTTCTGGAGGTAGTCTAAAATCTTACGTTAGACGCTCAAATATGGACCGGAAACCAACAGATCAGAGGCCATGCTGCTGGACGTAGTTTATCTTTTTCCATTAGACGCTCAAATATTCACCAGAAACCAACAGATCAGAATCATGGCTGCTGGACGTAGTGTATCATCTTACACAAGACGCTCAAATATGCACCGGAAACCAAGAGGTCAGAGTCCATGCTGCTGGTCGTAGTCTAAAATCTTACATTAGAGGCTCAAATATGGACCGGAAACCAACAGATCATAGGCCATGCTGCTGGACGTAGTTTATCTTTCTACATTAGACGCTCAAATATGCACCAGAAACCAAGAGATCAGAAACAGGTCTGCTGGACGTAGTGTATCACCTTACACAAGACGCTCAAATATGGACCGGAAGCCTACAGGTCAGAGGACATGCTGCTGGACGTATTCTAAAATCTTATATTTGCCGCTCAAATATGGATCGAAAACCAACAGGACAGAGGCAATGCTGCAGGACGTAGTTTATCTTTTTACATTAGACGCTCAAATATGCACCAGCAACCAACAGATCAGAATCATGGCTGCTAGAAGTAGTGTATCATCTTACACAAGACGCTCAGATATGGTCCGGAAGCCAACAGGTCAGAGGCCATGCTGCTGTACGTAGTCTAATATCTTTCATTAGACGCTCAAATATGGACCGGAATCCAACAGATCAGAGGTCATGCTGCTGGACGTAGTTTATCTTTTTACATTAGACGCTCAAATATGCATCAGAAACAAGAGATCAGTATCATGGCTGCTGGTCGTAGTCTATCATCTTACACAAGACGCTCAAATATGGACCTGAAGCCAACAGGTCAGCGGCAACGCGGCTGGACGTAGTCTAAAATCTTACATTGGACGCTCAAATATGGTCCGGAAACCAACAGATCAGAGGCCATGCTGCTGGTCTTAGTTTGTCTTTTTACATTAGACGCTCAAATATGCACCAGAAACCAACAGATCAGAATCATGGCTGCTGGACGTAGTGTATCATCTTACACAAGACGCTCAAATATGGACCGGAAGCCAAGAGGTCTGAGTCCATGCTGCTGGTCGTAGTCTAAAATCTTACATTAGAGGCTTAAATATGGACCGGAAACCAACAGATCAGAGGCCATGCTGCTGGACGTAGTTTATCTTTCTAAATTTGACGCTCAAATATGCACCAGAAACCAAGAGGTCAGAAACATTGCTGCTGGACGTAGTGTATCATCTTACACAAGACGCATAAATATGGACCACAAGCCAACAAATCAGAGGCCATGCTGCTGGGCGTATTTTATCTTTTTACATTAGACGCTCAAATATGCACCAGAAACCAAGAGATCAGAAACAGGGCTGCTGGACGTAGTGTATCATCTTACACAAGACGCTCAAATATGGACCGGAAGCCAACAGGTCAGAGGCTATGCTGCTGGACGTAGTCTAAAATCTTATATTAGACGCTCAAATATGGACCAGAAACCAACAGATCAGAGGCCATGCAGCTGGACCTAGTATATCTTTTTACATTAGACGCTCAAATATGCACAAGAAACCAAGAGATCAGAAACAGGGCTGCTGGACGTAGTGTATCATCTTACACAAGACGCTAAAATATGGACCGGAAGCCAACAGATCAGAGGCCATGCTGCTGGACGTAGTCTAAAATCTTATATTAGACGCTCATATATGGACTGGAAACCAACAGATCAGAGGCCATGCTGGTGGACGTAGTTTATCTTTTTACATTAGACGCTCAAATATGCACAAGATACCAAGAGATCAGAAACAGGGCTGCTGGACGTAGTGTATCATCTTACACAAGACGCTCAAATATGGACCGGAAGCCAACAGGTCAGAGGCTATGCTGCTGGACGTAGTCTAAAATCTTATATTAGACGCTCAAATTATGGACCGGAAACCAACAGATCAGAGGCCATGCTGCTGGACGTAGTTTATCTTTTTACATTAGACGCTCAAATATGCACCAGAAACCAAGAGATCAGAAACACAGCTGCTGGACGTAGTGTATCATCTTAGACAAGACGCTAAAATATGGACCGGTAGCCAACAGGTCAGAGGCTATGCTGCTGGACGTAGTCTAAAATCTTACATTGGACGCTCAAATATGGTCCGGAAACCAACAGATCAGAGGCCATGCTGCTGGTCGTAGTTTATCTTTTTACATTAGACGCTCAAATATGCACCAGAAACCAACAGATCAGAATCATGGCTGCTGGACGTAGTGTATCATCTTACACAAGACGCATAAATATGGACCAGAAGCCAACAAATCAGAGGCCATGCTGCTGGACGTAGTTTATCTTTTTACATTAGACGCTCAAATATGCACCAGAAACCAACAGATCAGAATCATGTATGCTAGACGTAGTGTATCATCTTACACAAGACGCTCAGATATGGTCCGGAAGCCAACAGGTCAGAGGCCATGCTGCTGGACGTAGTCTAAAATCTTACATTAGACTCTCAAATATGGACCGGAAACCAACAGTTCAAAGGCCATGCTGCTGGACGTAGTTTATCTTTTTACATTAGACGCTCAAATATGCACCAGAAACCAAGAGATCAGAAACAGGGCTGCTGGACGTAGTGTTTCATCTTACACAAGACGCTCAAATATGGACCTGAAGCCAACAGGTCAGAGGCTATGCTGCTGGACGTAGTCTAAAATCTTATATTAGACGCTCATATATGGACCGGAAACCAACAGATCAGAGGCCATGCTGCTGGACGTAGTTTATCTTTTTACATTAGACGCTCAAATATGCACAAGATACCAAGAGATCAGAAACAGGGCTGCTGGACGTAGTGTATCATCTTAGACAAGACGCTCAAATATGGACCGGTAGCCAACAGGTCAGAGGCTATGCTGCTGGACGTAGTCTAAAATCTTACATTGGACGCTCAAATATGGTCCGGAAACCAACAGATCAGAGGCCATGCTGCTGGTCGTAGTTTATCTTTTTACATTAGACGCTCAAATATGCACCAGAAACCAACAGATCAGAATCATGGCTGCTGGACGTAGTGTATCATCTTACACAAGACGCTCAAATATGGACCGGAAGCCAAGAGGTCAGATTCCATGCTGCTGGTCGTATTCTAAAATATTACATTAGAGGCTCAAATATGGACCGGAAACCAAGAGATAAGAGGCCATGCTGCTGGGCGCAGTTTATCTTTCTACATTTGACGCTCAAATATGCACCAGAAACCAAGAGGTCAGAAACAGGGCTGCTGGACGTAGTGTATCATCTTACACAAGACGCATAAATATGGACCAGAAGCCAAAAAATCAGAGGCCATGCTGCTGGACGTAGTTTATCTTTTTACATTAGACGCTCAAATATGCACCAGAAACCAACAGATCAGAATCATGTATGCTAGACGTAGTGTATCATCTTACACAAGACGCTCAGATATGGTCCGGAAGCCAACAGGTCAGAGGCCATGCTGCTGGACGTAGTCTAAAATCTTACATTAGACGCTCAAATATGGACCGGAAACCAACAGTTCAAAGGCCATGCTGCTGGACGTAGTTTATCTTTTTACATTAGACGCTCAAATATGCACCAGAAACCAAGAGATCAGAAACAGGGCTGCTGGACGTAGTGTATCATCTTACACTAGACGCTCAAATATGGACCGGAAGCCAACAGGTCAGAGGCTATGCTGCTGGACGTAGTCTAAAATCTTATATTACACGCTCAAATATGGACCGGAAAACAACAGATCAGAGGCCATGCTGCTGAACGTAGTATATCTTTTTACATTAGACGCTCAAATATGCACAAGATACCAAGAGATCAGAAACAGGGCTGCTGGACGTAGTGTATCATCTTACACAAGACGCTCAAATATGGACCGGAAGCCAACAGGTCAGAGGCTATGCTGCTGGACGTAGTCTAAAATCTTATATTAGACGCTCAAATATGGACCGGAAACCAACAGATCAGAGGCCATGCTGCTGGGTGTAGTTTATCTTTTTACATTAGACGCTCAAATATGCAATAGAAACCAAGAGATCAGAAACAGGGCTGCTGGACGTAGTGTATCATCTTACACAAGACGCTCAAATATGGACCTGAAGCCAACAGGTCAGAGGCAATGCGGCTGGACGTAGTCTAAAATCTTACATTGGACGCTCAAATATAGTCCGGAAACCAACAGATCAGAGGCCATGCTGCTGGGCGTAGTTTACCTTTTACATTAGACGCTCAAATATGGATCGGAATCCAACAGATCAGAGGTCTTGCTGCTGGACGTAGTTTCTCTTTTTACATTAGACGCTCAAATATGCATCAGAAACAAGAGATCAATATCATGGCTGCTGGACGTAGTGTATCATCTTACACAAGACGCTCAGATATGGTCCGGAAGCCAACAGGTCAGAGGCCATGCTGCTGGGCGTAGTCTAAAATCATACATTAGACTCTCAAATATGGAGCGGAATCCAACAGATCAGAGCCCATGCTGCTGGGCGTAGTTTATCTTTTTATATTAGACGCTCAAATATGCACCAGAAACCAACAGATCAGAATCATGGCTGCTGGACGTAGTGTATCATCTTACACAAGACGCTCAAATATCGACTGGAAACATACAGGTCAGAGGCCATGCTGCTGGACGTAGTCTAAAATCTTACATTAGACGCTCAAATATGAACCGGAAACCAACAGATCAGAGGCCATGCAGCTGGACGTAGATTATCTTTTTACATTAGACGCTCAAATATGCACCATAAACCAAGAGATCAGAAACAGGGCTGCTGGACGTTGTGTATCATATAGACAAGACGCTCAAATACGGACCGGAAACCCAGAGTTCAGAGGCCATGCTGCTGGACGTAGTCTAAAATCTTACATTAGATGCTCAAATATGGACCGGAAACCAACAGATCAGAGGCCATGCTGCTGGTCGTAGTTTATCTTTTTACATTAGACGCTCAAATATGCAACAGAAACCAACAGATCAGAATCATGGCTGCTGGACGTAGTGTATCATCTTACACAAGACGCTCAAATATGGACCGGAAGCCAACAGATCAGAGGCCATGCTGCTGGACGTAGTTTATCTTTTTACATTAGACGCTCAAATATGCACCAGAAACCAACAGAACAGAATCATGGCTGCTGGACATAGTGTATCATCTTACACAAAACGCTCAAACATGAACCGGAAGCCAAGAGGTCAGAGTCCATGCTGTTGGTCGTAGTCTAAAATCTTACATTAGAGGCTCAAATATGGACCGGAAACCAACAGATGAGAGGCCATGCTGCTGGACGTAGTCTAACATCTTATATTAGAAGCTCAAATATGAACCGAAAACCAACAGATCAGAGGCCATGCTGCTGGACGTAGTATATCTTTTTACATTAGACGCTCAAATATGCACAAGATACCAAGAGATCAGAAACAGGGCTGCTGGACGTAGTGTATCATCTTACACAAGACGCTCAAATATGGACCTGAAGACAACAGGTCAGAGGCAATACGGCTGGACGTAATCTAAAATCTTACATTGGACGCTCAAATATGGTCCGGAAAACAACAGATCAGAGGCCATGCTGCTGTACGTAGTTTATCTTTTTACATTAGACGCTCAAATATGCACCTGAAACCAACAGATTAGAATCATATCTGCTGGACGTAGTGTATCTTCATACACTAGACGCTCAAATATGGACCGGAAGCCAAGAGGTCAGAGTCCATGCTGCTGGTCGTAGTCTAAAATCTTACATTAGAGCCTCAAATATGGACCGGAAACCAACAGATCAGAGGCCATGCTGCTGGAGGTAGTTTATCTCTTACATTTGACGGTCAAATATGAACCAGAAACCAAGAGATCCGAAACAGGGCTGCTGGACGTAGTGTATCATCTTACACAAGACGCTCAAATATGGACCGGAAGCCAACAGGTCAGAGGCCATGCTGCTGGACGTAGTCTAACATCTTACAGTAGACGCTCAAATATGGACCGGAAACCAACAGATCAGAGACCATGCTGCTGGACGTAGCTTAGCTTTTTACATTAGACGCTCAAATATGCACCAGAAATCAAGAGATCAGAAACAGGGCTGCTGGACCTAGTGTATCATATTACACAAGACGCTCAAATATGGACCGGAAGCCAACAGGTCAGAGGCCATGCTGCTGGACGTAGTCTTAAATCTTACATTAGACGCTCAAATATGAACCGGAAACCAACAGATCAGAGGCCTGCTGCTGGACGTAGTTTATCTTTTTACATTAGACGCTCAAATATGCATCAGAAACCAACAGATCAGAATCATGGCTGCTAGACGTAGCGTATCATCTTACACAAGACGCTCAGATATGGTCCGGAAGCCAACAGTTCAGAGGCCATGCTGCTGGACGTAATCTAAAATCTTACATTAGACGCTCAAATAAGGACCGGAAACCAACAGATCAGAGGCCATGCTGCTGGTCGTAGTTTATCTTTTTACATTAGACGCTCAAATATGCACCAGAAACCAAGAGATCAGAAACAGAGCTGCTGGAAGTAGTGTATCATCTTAAACAAGACGCTCAAATATGGACCGGAAGCCAACAGGTCAGAGGCTATGCTGCTGGACGTAGTCTAAAATCTTATATTAGACGCTCAAATATGGACCGGAAACCAACAGATCAGAGTCCATGCTGCTGGATGTAGTATATCTTTTTACATTAGACGCTCAAATATGCACAAGAAACCAAGAGATCAGAGACAGGGCTGCTGGACGTAGTGTATCATCTTACACAAGACGCTCAAATATGGACCGGAAGCCAACAGGTAAGAGGCTATGCTGCTCGACGTAGACTAAAATCTTATATTAGACGTTCAAATATTGACCTGAAACCAACAGATCAGAGGCCATGCCTCTGGACGTAGTATATCTTTACATTAGACGCTCAAATATGCACAAGATACAAAGAGATCAGAAACAGGGCTGCTGGACGTAGTGTATCATCTTACACAAGACGCTCAAATATGGACCTGAAGCCAACAGGTCAGAAGCAATGCGGCTGGACGTAGTCTAAAATCTTACATTGGACGCTCAAATATGGTCCGGAAACCAACAGATGAGAGGCCATGCTGCTGGACGTAGTTTATCTTTTTATATTAGACGCTCATATAGGCACCAGAAACCAACAGATCAGAATCATGTCTGCTGGACATAGTGTATCCTCTTACACAAAATGGTCAAATATGGACCGGAATCCAAGAGGTCAGTGTCCATGCTGCTGGTCGTAGTCTAAAATCTTACATTAGAGGCTCAAATATGGACCGGAAACCAACAGATCAGAGGCCATGCTGCTGGAAGTAGTATATCTTTTTACATTAGACGCTCAAATATGCAACAGAAACCAAGAGATCAGAAACAGGGCTGCTGGACGTAGTGTATCATCTTACACAAGACGCTCAAATATGGACCTGATGCCAACAGGTCAGAGGCAATGCGGCTGGACGTAGTTTATCTTTTTACATTAGACGCTCAAATATGCACCAGAAACCAACAGATCAGAATCATGTCTGCTAGTCGTAGTGTATTATCTTACACAAGACGCTCAAATATGGACCGTAAGCCAACAGTTCTGAGGCTATGCTGCTGGACGTAGTCAAAAATCTTATATTTGACGCTCAAATATGGACCGGTAACCAACAGATCAGAGGCCATGCTGCTGGATGTAGTATATCTTTTTACATTAGACGCTCAAATATGCACAAGAAACCAACAGATCACAAACAGGGCTGCTGGACGTAGTGTATCATCTTACACAAGACGCTCAAATATGGACCGGAAGCCAACAGGTCAGAGGCTATGCTGCTCGACGTAGACTAAAATCTTATATTAGTAGCTCAAATATGGACCGGAAACCAACAGATCAGAGGCCATGCTGCTGGTCGTAGTTTATCTTTTTACATTAGACGATCAAATATGCAACAGAAACCAAAAGATCAGAATCATGGCTGCTGGACGTAGTGTATCATCTTACACAAGACGCTCAAATATGGACCGGAAGCCAACAGATCAGAGGCCATGCTGCTGGACGTAGTTTATCTTTTTACATTAGACGCTCAAATATGCACCAGAAACCAAGAGATCAGAAACAGGGCTGCTTGACGTAGTGTATCATCTTATACAAGACGCTCAAATATGGACCGGAAGCAAACAGGTCAGAGGCTATGCTGCTGGACGTAGTCTAAAATCTTATATTAGATTCTCAAATATGCACCAGAAACCAACAGAACAGAATCATGGCTGCTGGACATAGTGTATCATCTTACACAAGACGCTCAAACATGAACCGGAAGCCAAGAGGTCAGAGTCCATGCTGTTGGTCGTAGTCTAAAATCTTACATTAGAGGCTCAAATGTGGACCGGAAACCAACAGATGAGAGGCCATGCTGCTGGACGTAGTCTAACATCTTATATTAGAAGCTCAAATATAAACCGAAAACCAACAGATCAGAGGCCATGCTGCTGGACGTAGTATATCTTTTTACATTAGACGCTCAAATATGCACAAGATACCAAGAGATCAGAAACAGGGCTGCTGGACGTAGTGTATCATCTTACACAAGACGCTCAAATATGGACCTGAAGACAACAGGTCAGAGGCAATACGGCTGGACGTAGTCTAAAATCTTACATTGGACGCTCAAATATGGTCCTGAAAACAACAGATCAGAGGCCATGCTGCTGGACGTAGTTTATCTTTTTACATTAGACGCTCAAATATGCACCTGAAACCAACAGATTAGAATCATATCTGCTGGACGTAGTGTATCTTCTTACACTAGACGCTCAAATATGGACCGGAAACCAACAGATCAGAGGCCATGCTGCTGGACGTAGTTTATCTCTTACATTAGACGGTCAAATATGAACCAGAAACCAAGAGATCAGAAACAGGGCTGCTGGACGTAGTGTATCATCTTACACAAGACGCTCAAATATGGACCGGTAGCCAACAGGTCAGAGGCCATGCTGCTGGACGTAGTTTATATTTTTACATTAGACGCTCAAATATGCACCAGAAACCAAGAGATCAGAAACAGGGCTGCTGGACGTTGTGTATCATCTTACACAAGATGCTCAAATATGGACCGGAAACCAAGAGTTCAGAGGCCATGCTGCTGGACGTAGTCTAACATCTTACAGTAGACGCTCAAATATGGACCGGAAACCAACAGATCAGAGACCATGCTGCTGGACGTAGCTTAGCTTTTTACATTAGACGCTCAAATATGCACCAGAAATCAAGAGATCAGAAACAGGGCTGCTGGACCTAGTGTATCATCTTACACAAGACGCTCAAATATGGACCGGAAGCCAACAGGTCAGAGGCCATGCTGCTGGACGTAGTCTAAAATCTTACATTAGACGCTCAAATATGAACCGGAAACCAACAGATCAGAGGCCTGCTGCTGGACGTAGTTTATCTTTTTGCATTAGACGCTCAAATATGCATCAGAAACCAACAGATCAGAATCATGGCTGCTAGACGTAGCGTATCATCTTACACAAGACGCTCAGATATGGTCCGGAAGCCAACAGTTCAGAGGCCATGCTGCTGGACGTAGTCTAAAATCTTACATTAGACGCTCAAATAAGGACCGGAAACCAACAGATCAGAGGCCATGCTGCTGGACGTAGTATATCTTTACATTAGACGCTCAAATATGCACAAGATACAAAGAGATCAGAAACGGGGCTGCTGGACGTAGTGTATCATCTTACACAAGACGCTCAAATATGGACCTGAAGCCAACAGGTCAGAAGCAATGCGGCTGGACGTAGTCTAAAATCTTACATTGGACGCTCAAATATGGTCCGGAAACCAACAGATCAGAGGCCATGCTGCTGGACGTAGTTTATCTTTTTATATTAGACGCTCATATAGGCACCAGAAACCAACAGATCAGAATCATGTCTGCTGGACATAGTGTATCCTCTTACACAAAATGGTCAAATATGGACCGGAAGCCAAGAGGTCAGTGTCCATGCTGCTGGTCGTAGTCTAAAATCTTACATTAGAGGCTCAAATATGGACCGGAAACCAACAGATCAAAGGCCATGCTGCTGGAAGTAGTATATCTTTTTACATTAGACGCTCAAATATGCACCAGAAACCAAGAGATCAGAAACAGGGCTGCTGGACGTAGTGTATCATCTTAAACAAGACGCTCAAATATGGACCTGATGCCAACAGGTCAGAGGCAATGCGGCTGGACGTAGTCTAAAATCTTACATTAGACGCTCAAATATGGTCCGGAAACCAATAGATCAGAGGCCATGCTGCTGGACGTAGTTTATCTTTTTACATTAGACGCTCAAATATGCACCAGAAACCAACAGATCAGAATCATGGCTGCTGGACGTAGTGTATCGTCTTACACAAGACGGTCAAATATGGCCCGGAAACCAAGAGGTCAGAGTCCATGCTGCTGGTCGTAGTCTAAAATCTTACATTAGAGGCTCAAATATGGACCGGAAACATACAGATCAGAGACCATGCTGCTGGACGTAGTTTATCTTTTTACATTAGAGGCTCAAATATCCACCAGAAGCCAACAGATCAGAATCACGGCTGCTGGACGTAGTGTATCATCTTACACAATACGCTCAAATATGGACCGGAAGCCAACAGGTCAGAAGCCATGCTGCTGGACGTATACTAAAATCTTACATTAGACGCACAAATATGGATCGGAAACCAACAGATCAGAGGCCATGCTGCTGGACGTAGTTTATCTTTTTTCATTAGACGCTCAGATATGCACGAGAAACCAAGAGATCAGAAACAGGGCTGCTGGATGTAGTGTATCATCTTACACAAGACGCTCAAATATGGACCGGAAGCCAACAGGTCAGAGGCCATGCTGCTGGACGTAGTTTAAAATCTTACATTAGACGCACAAATATGGACCGGAAACCAACAGATCAGAGGCCATGCTGCTGGCCGTAGATGATCTTTTTACATTACACGCACAAATATGCACAAGATACCAAGAGATCAGAAACAGGGCTGCTGGACGTAGTGTATCATCTTACACAAGACGCTCAAATATGGACCTGAAGCCAACAGGTCAGAGGCCATGCGGCTGGACGTAGTCTAAAATCTTATATTAGACGCTCAAATATGGTCGGGAAACCAACAGATCAGAGGCCATGCTGCTGGAGGTAGTTTATCTTTTTACATTAGACGCTCAAATATGCACCAGAAACCAAGAGATCAGAATCATGGCTGCTGGACGTAGTGTATCATCTTACACAAGACGCTCAAATATGGACCGGAAGCCAACAGATCAGAGGCCATGCTGCTGGATGTAGTCAAAAATATTACATTAGACGCTCAAATATGAACCTGAAACCAACAGATCAGAGGCCATGCTGCTGGAGGTAGTTTATCTTTTTACATTAGACGCTCAAATATGCACCAGAAACCAAGAGATCAGAAACAGGTCTGCTAGACGTAGTGTATCATCTTACACAAGACGCTCAAATATGGACCGGAAGCCAACAGGTCAGAGGCCATGCTGCTGGACGTAGTTTATCTTTTTACATTAAACGCTCAAATATGCAGCAGAGACCAAGAGATCAGAATCATGGCTGCTGGACGTAGTGTATCATCTTACATAACACGCTCAAATATGCACCGGAAGCCAACAGGTCAGAGGCCATGCTGATGGAGGTAGTCTAAAATCTTACATTAGACGCTCAAATATGGATCGGAAACCAACAGATCAGAGGCCATGCTGCTGGACGTAGTTTATGTTTTTACATTAGACGCTCAAATATGCACCAGAAACCAACAGATCAGAGAGAGGGCTGCTGGACGTAGTGTGTCATATTACACAAGACGCTCAAATATGGACCGGAATGCAACAGGTCAGAGGCTATGCTGCTGGACGTAGTCTAAAATCTTATATTAGACGCTCAAATATGGACCGGAAACCAACAGATCAGAGGCCATGCTGCTGGACGTAGTATATCTTTTTACATTAGACGCTCAAATATGCACAAGAAACCAAGAGATCTGAAACAGGGCTGCTGGACGTAGTGTATCATCTTACAAAAGACGCTGAAATATGGACCGGAAGCCAACAGGTCAGAGGCTATGCTGCTGGACGTAGTCTAAAATCTTATATTAGACGCTCAAATATGGACCGGAAACCAAGAGATCAAAGGCCATGCTGCTGGACGTAGTATATCTTTTTCTGGTGCATATTTGAGCGTCTAATGTAAAAAAGATAAACTACGTCCAGCAGCATGGCCTCTGTTCTGTTGGTTTCCGGTCCATATTTGTGCGTCTAATGTAAGATTTTAAACTACGCCCAGCAGCATGGCCTCTGACCTGTTGGCTTCCGGTCCATATTTGAGCGTCTTGTGTAAGATGATACACTACGTCCAGCAGCCCTGTTTCGGATCTCTTGGTTTCTGGTGCATATTTGAGCGTCTAATGTAAAAAGATAATCTACGCCCAGCAGCATGGCCTCTGATCTGTTGGTTTCCGGTTCATATTTGAGCGTCTAATGTAAGATTTTAGAATACCACCAGCAGCATGGACTCGGACCTGTTGGCTTCCGGTCCATATTTGAGCGTCTTGTGTAAGATGATACACTACGTCCAGCAGCCCTGTTTCGGATCTCTTGGTTTCTGGTGCATATTTGACCGTCTAATATAAAAGATAAACTACCCCAGCAGCATGGCCTCTGATCTGTTGGTTTCCTGTCCATATTTGCGCCTCTAATGCAAGATTTTAGACTACGCCCAGCAGCATGGCCTCTGAACTCTTGGTTACCGGTCCATATTTTAGCGTCTTGTGTAAGATGATACACAACGTCCAGCAGCCATGATTCTGATCTCTTGGTTTCTGGTGCATATTTGAGCGTCTAATGTAAAAAGATAATCTACGTCCAGCAGCATGGCCTCTGATATTTGGTTTCCGGTTCATATTTGAGCGTCTAATGTAAGATTTTAGACTACATCCAGCAGCATGGCCTCTGACCTGTTGGCTTCCGGTCCATATTTGAGCGTCTTCTGTAAGATGATACACTACGTCCAGCAGACCTGTTCCTGATCACTTGTTTTCTGGTGCATATTTGAGCGTCCAATGTAAAAAGATAAACTACGTCCAGCAGCATGGCCTCTGATCTGTTTGTTTCCGGTTCATATTTGTGCGTCTAATGTAATATTTTAGACTACATCCAGCAGCATATCCTCTGACCTGTTGGCTTCCGGTCCATATTTGAGCGTCTTGTGTAAGATGATACACTACGTCCAGCAGCCATGATTCTGATCTGTTGGTTTCTGGTGCCTATATGAGCGTCTAATATAAAAAGATAAACTACGTCCAGCAGCATGGCCTCTGATCTGTTGGTTTCCGGACCATATTTGAGCGTCCAATGTAAGATTTTAGACTACGTCCAGCCGCATTGCTTCTGACCAGTTGGCTTCAGGTCCATATTTGAGCGTCTTGTGTAAGATGATACACTACGTCCAGCAGCCCTGTTTCTGATCTCTTGGTATCTTGTGCATATTTGAGCGTCTAATGTAAAAAGATATACTACGTCCAGCAGCATGGCCTCTGATCTGTTGGTTTCCGGTCCATATTTGATCGTCTAATATAAGATTTTAGACTACGTCCAACAGCATAGCCTCTGACCTGTTGGCTTCCGGTCCATATTTGAGCGTGTGTGCATATGATACACAACGTCCAGCAGCCCTGTTTCTGATCTCTTGGTTTCTGGTGCATATATGAGCGTCTAATGTAAAAAGATAATCTACGTCCAGCAGCATGGCCTCTGATCTGTTGGCTTCCGGCCCATATTTGAGCGTCTAATATAAGATTTTAGACTATGCCCAGCAGCATGGCCTCTGAACTCTTGATTTCCGGTCCGTATTTGAGCGTCTTGTGTAAGATGATACACTACGTCCAGCAGCCCTGTTTCTGATCTCTTGGTTTCTGGTGCATATTTGAGCGTCTAATGTAAAAAGATAAACTACGTCCAGCTGCATGGCTTTTGATCTGTTGGTTTCCGGTCCATATTTGAGCGTCTAATGTAAGATTTTAGACTACGTCCAGCAGCATGGCCTCTGACCTGTTGGCTTCCGGACCATATCTGAGCGTCTTGTGTAAGATGATACACTACGTCTAGCAGCCATGATTCTGATCTGTTGGTATCTGGTGCATATTTGACCGTCTAATGTAAAAAGATAAACTACGCCCAGCAGCATGGCCTAAGATCTGTTGGTTTCCGGTCCATATTTGAGCGTCTAATGTAAGATTTTAGACAACGTTCAGCAGCATGGCCTCTGAAATCTTGGTTTCCGGTCCGTATTTGAGCGTCTTGTGTATATGATACACAACGTCCAGCAGCCCTGTTTCTGATCTCTTGGTTTCTGGTGCATATATGAGCGTCTAATGTAAAAAGATAATCTACGTCCAGCCGCATGGCCTCTGATCTGTTGGTTTCCGGTTCATATTTGAGCGTCTAATGTAAGATTTTAGACTACGCCCAGCAGCATGGCCTCTGACCAGTTGGCTTTCGGTCCATATTTGAGCGTCTTCTGTAAGATGATACACTACGTCCAGCAGACCTGTTTCTGATCTCTTGTTTTCTGGTGCATATCTGAGCGTCTAATGTAAAAAGATAAACTACGTCCAGCAGCTTGGCCTCTGATCTGTTGGTTTCCGGTTCATATTTGAGCGTCTAATGTAAGATTTTAGACTACGTCCAGCAGCATGGCCTCTGACCTGTTGGCTTCCGGTCCATGTTTGAGCGTCTAGTATAAGATGATACACTACGTCCAGCAGCCCTGTTTCTGATCTCTTGGTTTCTGATGCATATTTGACCGTCTAATGTAAAAGATAAACTACGTCCAGCAGCATGGCCTCTGATCTGTTGGTTTCCGGTCCATATTTGAGCCTCTAATGTAAGATTTTAGACTACGACCAGCAGCATGGACTCTGACCTCTTGGCTTCCGCTCCATATTTGAGCGTCTTGTGTAAGATGTTACACTACGTCCAGCAGCCATGATAGTGATCTCTTGTTTCTGATGCATATTTGAGCGTCTAATGTAAAAAGATAAGCTACGTACAGCAGCATGGCCTCTGATCTGTTGGATTCCGGTCCATAATTTAGCGTCTAATATAAGATTTTAGACTACGTCCAGCAGCATGGCCTCTGACCTGTATGTTTCCGGTTGATATTTTAGCGTCTTGTGTAAGATGATACACTACGTCCAGCAGCCATGATTCTGATCTGTTGGTTTCTGGTGCATATTTGAGCGTCTAATATAAAAAGATAAACTACGTCCAGCAGCATGGCCTCTGATCTGTTGGATTCCGGTCCATATTTGAGCGTCTAATGTAAGATATTAGACTACGCCCAGCAGCATGGCCTCTGACCACTTGGCTTCCGGTCAATATTTGACCGTCTTGTGTAAGATGATACACTACGTCCAGCAGCCATGATACTGATCTCATGTTTCTGATGCATATTTGACCGTCTAATGTAAAAAGATAAACTACGTCCAGCAGCATTGCCTCTGATCTGTTGGATTCCGGTCCATATTTGAGCGTCCAATGTAAGATTTTAGACTACGTCCAGCCGCATTGCCTCTGACCCGTTGGCTTCAGGTCCATATTTGAGCGTCTTGTGTAAGATGATACACTACGTCCAGCAGCCCTGTTTCTGATCTCTTGGTATCTTGTGCATATTTGAGCGTCTAATGTAAAAAGATATACTACGTCCAGCAGCATGGCCTCTGATCTGTTGTTTTCCGGTCCATATTTGAGCGTCTAATATAAGATTTTAGACTACGTCCAGCAGCATAGCCTCTGACCTGCTGGCTTCCGGTCCATATTTGAGCGTCTTGTGTAAGATGATACACTACGTCTAGCAGCCATGATTCTGATCTGTTGGTTTCTGGTGCATATTTGACAGTCTAATGTAAAAAGATAAACTACGTCCAGCAGCATGGCCTATGATCTCTTGTTTTCTGGTGCATATTTGAGCGTCTAATGTAAAAAGATAAAGTACGTCCAGCAGTTTGGCATCTGATCTGTTGGTTTCCGGTTCATATTTGAGCGTCTAATGTAAGATTTTATACTGCGTCCAGCAGCATGGCCTCTGACCTGTTGGCTTCCGGTCCATATTTGAGCGTCTTGTGTAAGATGATACACTACGTCCAGCAGCCCTGTTTCTGATCTCTTGGTTTCTGGTGCATATCTGAGCGTCTAATGTAAAAAGATATACTACGTCCAGCAGCATGGCCTCTGATCTGTTGGTTTCCGGTCCATATTTGATCGTCTAATATAAGATTTTAGACTACGTCCAGCAGCATAGCCTCTGACCTGTTGGCTTCCGGTCCATATTTGAGCGTCTTGTGTAAGATGATACACTACGTCCAGCAGACCTGTTTCTGATCTCTTTGTTTCTGGTGCATATTTGAGCGTCTAATGTAAAAAGATATACTACGTCCAGCAGCATGGCCTCTGATCTGTTGGTTTCCGGTCCATATTTAAGCGTCTAATAAAAGATTTTAGACTACGGCCAGCAGCATAGCCTCAGACCTGTTGACTTCCGGTCCATATTTGAGTGTCTAATATAAGATTTTAGACTATGCCCAGCAGCATGGCCTCTGAACTCTTGATTTCCTGTCCGTATTTGTGCGTCTTGTGTAAGATGATACACTACGTCCAGCAGCCCTGTTTCTGATCTCTTGGTTTCTGGTGCATATTTGAGCGTCTAATGTAAAAAGATAAACTACGTCCAGCTGCATGGCCTTTGATCTGTTGGTTTCCGGTCCATATTTGAGCGTCTAATGTAAGATTTTAGACTACGTCCAGCAGCATGGCCTCTGACCTGTTGGCTTCCGGACCATATCTGAGCGTCTTCTGTAAGATGATACACTACGTCTAGCAGACCTGTTTCTGATCTCTTGTTTTCTGGTGCATATTTGAGCGTCTAATGTAAAAAGTTAAACTACGTTCAGCAGCTTGGCCTCTGATCTGTTGGTTTCCGGTTCATATTTGAGCGTCTAATGTAAGATTTTAGACTACGTCCAGCAGCATGGCCTCTGACCTGTTGGCTTCCGGTCCATGTTTGAGCGTCTAGTATAAGATGATACACTACGTCCAGCAGCCCTGTTTCTGATCTCTTGGTTTCTGGTGCATATTTGACCGTCTAATGTAAAAGATAAACTACGTCCAGCAGCATGGCCTCTGATCTGTTGGTTTCCGGTCCATATTTGAGCCTCTAATGTAAGATTTTAGACTACGAACAGCAGCATGGACTCTGACCTGTTAGCTTCCGGTCCATATTTGAGCGTCTTGTGTAAGATGTTACACTACGTCCAGCAGCCATGATACTGATCTCTTGTTTCTGATGCATATTTGAGCGTCTAATGTAAAAAGATAAGCTACGTACAGCAGCATGGCCTCTGATCTGTTGGTTTCCGGTCCATATTTGAGCGTCTAATATAAGATTTTAGACTACGCCTAGCAGCATGGCCTCTGAGCTGTTTGCTTCAGGTCCATATTTGAGCGTCTTGTGTAAGATGATACACTACGTCCAGCAGCCCTGTTTCTGATCTCTTGGTATCTTGTGCATATATGAGCGTCTAATGTAAAAAGATATACTACGTCCAGCAGCATGGCCTCTGATCTGTTGGTTTCCGGTCCATATTTGAGCATCTAATATAAGATTTTAGACTACGTGCAAGCGCATAGCATCTGACCTGTTGGCTTCCGGTCCATATTTGCGAGTCTTTTGTAAGATGATACACTACGTCCAGCAGCCCTGTTTCTGATCTCTTGGTTTCTTGTGCATATTTGATTGTCTAATGTAAAAAGATAAACTACGACCAGCAGCATGGCCTCTGATCTGTTGGTTTCCGGTCCATAATTTAGCGTCTAATATAAGATTTTAGACTACGTCCAGCAGCATGGCCTCTGACCTGTATGTTTCCGGTTGATATTTTAGCGTCTTGTGTAAGATGATACACTACGTCCAGCAGCCATGATTCTGATCTGTTGGTTTCTGGTGCATATTTGAGCGTCTAATATAAAAAGATAAACTACGTCCAGCAGCATGGCCTCTGATCTGTTGGATTCCGGTCCATATTTGAGCGTCTAATGTAAGATATTAGACTACGCCCAGCAGCATGGCCTCTGACCACTTGGCTTCCGGTCAATATTTGACCGTCTTGTGTAAGATGATACACTACGTCCAGCAGCCATGATACTGATCTCTTGTTTCTGATGCATATTTGAGCGTCTAATGTAAAAAGATAAACTATGTCCAGCAGCATGGCCTCTGATCTGTTGGATTCCGGTCCATATTTGAGCGTCCAATGTAAGATTTTAGACTACGTCCAGCCGCATTGCCTCTGACCCGTTGGCTTCAGGTCCATATTTGAGCGTCTTGTGTAAGATGATACACTACGTCCAGCAGCCCTGTTTCTGATCTCTTGGTATCTTGTGCATATTTGAGCGTCTAATGTAAAAAGATAAACTACGTCTAGCAGAATGGCCTCTGATCTGTTGGTTTCCGGTCCAGATTTGAGCGTCTATTGAAAGATTTTAGACTACGTCCAGCAGCATGGCCTCTGACCTGTTGGCTTCCGGACCATATCTGAGCGTCTTGTGTAAGATGATACACTACGTCTAGCAGCCATGATTCTGATCTGTTGGTTTCTGGTGCATATTTGAGCGTCTAATGTAAAAAGATAAACTACGTCCAGCAGCATGGCCTCTGACCTGTTGGTTTTCGATCCATATTTGAGCGGCTAATGTTAGATTTTAGACTACGTCCAGCAGCATGTCCTCTGAACTGTTGGCTTCCGGTCCATATTTGAGCGTCTTGTGTAAGATGAAACACTACGTCCAGCAGCCATGATTCTGATCTCTTGGTTTCTGTTGCATATTTGAGCGTCTAATGTAAAAAGATAAACTATGTCCAGCAGCATGGCCTCTGACCTGTTGGCTTCCGGTCCATATTTGAGCGTCTTGTGTAAGATGATACACTACGTCCAGCAGCCCTGTTTCTGATCTGTTGGTTTCTGTTGCATACTTGAGCGTCTAATGTAAAAAGATAAACTACGTCCATCAGCATGGCCTCTGATCTGTTGGTTTCCGGTCAACATTTAAGCGTCTAATGTAAGATGTTAGACTACGTCCAGTAGCATGGCCTCTGACCTGTTGGCTTACGCTTCATATTTGAGCGTCTTGTGTAAGATGATACACTACGTCCAGTAGCCCTGTTTGTGATTTCTTGGTTTATGCTGCATATTTGAGCGTCTAATGTAAAAAGATAACCTACCTCCAGCAGCATGGCCTCTGATCTATTGGTTTCTGGTCCATATTTGAGTGTCTAATGTAAGATTTTAGACTACGTACAGCAGCATGGCCACTGACATGTTGGCTTCCGGTCAATATTTGAGCGTCTTGTTTAAGATGATACACTACGTCCAGCAGCCCTGTTTCTGATCTCTTGGTTTCTCGTGCATATTTGAGCGTCTAATGTAAAAAGATAAACTACGTCCAGCAGCATGGCCTTTGTTCTGTTGGTTTCCGGTCCATATTTGAGCCTCCAATGTAAGATCTTAGACTACGTCCAGCAGCATGGCCTCTGACCTGTTAGCTTCCGGTCCATATTTGAGCGTCTTGTGTATGATGATACACTACGTCTAGCAGCCATGATTCTGATCTGTTGGTTTCTGGTGCATATTTGAGCGTCTAATATAAAAAGATAAACTACGTCCAGCAGCATGGCCTCTGATCTGTTGGATTCCGGTCCATATTTGAGCGTCTAATGTAAGATTTTAGACTACGCCCAGCAGCATGGCCTCTGACCTCTTGGCTTCCGGTCAATATTTGACCGTCTTGTGTAAGATGATACACTACGTCCAGCAGCCATGATACTGATCTCTTGTTTTTTTATCAATATTTGTGCGTCTAATGTAAAAAGATAAACTATGTCCAGCAGCATGGCCTCTGATCTGTTGGATTCCGGTCCATATTTGAGCGTCCAATGTAAGATTTTAGACTACGTCCAGCCGCATTGCCTCTGACCTGTTGGCTTCAGGTCCATATCTGAGCGTCTTGTGTAAGATGATACACTACGTCCAGCAGCCCTGCTTCTGATCTCTTGGTTTCTGGTGCATATTTGAGCGTCTAATGTAAAAACATAAACTACGTCTAGCAGAATGGCCTCTGATCTGTTGGTTTCCGGTCCAGATTTGAGCGTCTATTGAAAGATTTTAGACTACGTCCAGCAGCATGGCCTCTGACCTGTTGGCTTCCGGACCATATCTGAGCGTCTTGTGTAAGATGATACACTACGTCTAGCAGCCATGATTCTGATCTGTTGGTTTCTGGTGCATATTTGAGCGTCTAATGTAAAAAGATAAACTACGTCCAGCAGCATGGCCTCTGACCTGTTGGTTTTCGATCCATATTTGAGCGGCTAATGTTAGATTTTAGACTACGTCCAGCAGCATGTCCTCTGACCTGTTGGCTTCCGGTCCATATTTGAGCGTCTTGTGTAACATGATACACTACGTCCAGCAGCCATGATTCTGATCTCTTGGTTTCTGTTGCATATTTGAGCGTCTAATGTACAAAGATAAACTATGTCCAGCAGCATGGCCTCTGACCTGTTGGCTTCCGGTCCATATTTGAGCGTCTTGTGTAAGATGATACACTACGTCCAGCAGCCCTGTTTCTGATCTGTTGGTTTCTGTTGCATACTTGAGCGTCTAATGTAAAAAGATAAACTACGTCCATCAGCATGGCCTCTGATCTGTTGGTTTCCGGTCAACATTTAAGCGTCTAATGTAAGATGTTAGACTACGTCCAGTAGCATGGCCTCTGACCTGTTGGCTTACGCTTCATATTTGAGCGTCTTGTGTAAGATGATACACTACGTCCAGTAGCCCTGTTTGTGATTTCTTGGTTTATGCTGCATATTTGAGCGTCTAATGTAAAAAGATAACCTACCTCCAGCAGCATGGCCTCTGATCTATTGGTTTCTGGTCCATATTTGAGTGTCTAATGTAAGATTTTAGACTACGTACAGCAGCATGGCCACTGACATGTTGGCTTCCGGTCAATATTTGAGCGTCTTGTTTAAGATGATACACTACGTCCAGCAGCCCTGTTTCTGATCTCTTGGTTTCTCGTGCATATTTGAGCGTCTAATGTAAAAAGATAAACTACGTCCAGCAGCATGTCCTTTGTTCTGTTGGTTTCCGGTCCATATTTGAGCCTCCAATGTAAGATCTTAGACTACGTCCAGCAGCATGGCCTCTGACCTGTTAGCTTCCGGTCCATATTTGAGCGTCTTGTGTATGATGATACACTACGTCTAGCAGCCATGATTCTGATCTGTTGGTTTCTGGTGCATATTTGAGCGTCTAATGTAAAAAGATAAACTACGTCCAGCAGCATGGCCTCTGCTCTGTTGGTTTCCCGTCCATATTTGAGCGTCTAATGTAAGATGTTAGACTACCCCCAGCAGCATGGCCTCTGATCTGTAGGTGTCCAATTGTCGGGAATTTCTTACCTTATCCATAAGTTCAAACGTTTTTCGACACCTTGAATAGAGTGGAGCAGAAATTCAACGGTATGGGGCTTGTGTTAGCTCATTTACGTAAATTGTTATGCATCCCTAAACAGGGAAATCAGTCATATTTCACTTGTTTATAACTTTTTCCATTAAAGAAATATTTTCAAAATGGGTATCAAATTGTGTGCAATTATTTGATTTGTCTATGTTTACAGAGATTTTTCATTCGCTCAGATAGCAAAAAGTACAGCTTTCACCATGTGCGCGGTATGCCGTCTGACAATTTACAGCGTCCGAATTCCAGTGTGCACAATAAGACTGCATTTCTAATTTTTCCTCTTTATAGAATCCACACAATATTGCTGTGCAATTGTCGGGAATTTCTTACCTTATCCCTAATTAAAGAAGTTTTTTCGACATCTTGAATAGAGTCGAGGCGTAATTCAACGGTATGGGGCCTGTGTTAGCTCATTTTCGGAAATTGTCATGCGGCCCTAAACTATGAAATCAGTCATATCCACTTGTTCATAACTTTTTTCCAGTAAAATAAAATATTTTCAAAATGAATATCAAATGGTGTGCAATTATTTGATTGGTCTATGTATGCAGGGATTTTTTATTTGGTCAGATAGTAAAAAGGACAGCTTTCACCAGGTGCGCGGTATGTCGTCTGACAATTTACAGTTTCCGAATTCCAGTTTGAACAATAAGACTGCATTTCTAATTTTTCCTTTTTAAAGAATCCACAAAATATTGTTTTCCAATTGTCGGGAATTTCTTGCCTTATCCATAATTACAAAAGTTTTTTCGACACTTTGTATAGATTCGAGGCCAAATTCAACGGTATGGGGACTTGTGTCATCTCATTTGCGCAAATTTTCATGCGTCACTACACTGGGAAATCAGTCATATTTCACTTATTTATAAACTTTTTCCAGTAAAAGAATTATTTTCAAAATGGGTATCAAATTGTGTGCAATTATTTGATTTGTCTATGTATACAGGGATTTTTCATTTACTCAGATAGTAAAAAGTACAGCTTTCACCATGTGCGCCGTATGTCGTCTGACAATTTACAGCGTCCGAATTCCAGTGTGCACAATAAGACTGCATTTCTAATTTTTCCTTTCTATCGAATCCACAAAATATTGGCGTCCAATTGTCGAGAATTTCTTACCTTATCCATAATTACAAAAGTTTTTCGACACGTTGAATAGAGTCGAGGCGAAATTCAACGGTATGGGGACTTCTGTTAGCTCATTTGCGGAAATTGTCACGCGGCCCTAAACTGGGAAATCAGTCATATTTAACTTGTTTATAACTTTTTTCCAGTAAAAGAAATATTTTCAAAATGGGTATCAAATTGTGTGCAATTATTTGATTTGTCTGTGTATACAGTGATACTTCATTTGCTCAGATAGTAAAAAGTACAGCTTTCACCAGGTGCGCGTTATGTCGTCTGACAATTTACAGCGACCGAATTCCAGTGTGCACAATAAGAATGCATTTCTAATTTTTCCTTTTTATAGAATCCACAAAATATTGGTGTCCAATTGTCGGAAATTTCTTGCCTTATCCATAATTACAAAAGTTTTTTCGACACAGACGACCCCCCACCCAGGAGACAGTCCCAGAAAGTCCCACGCAGACGACACCCACTCCCAGAAAGTCCCACGCAGACGACCCCCTGTCCCACAAAGTCCCAAGCAGACGACCCTTCACCCAGGAGACAGTCCCAGAATGTTCCACGCAGACGACCCCCAGTCCCAGAAAGTTCAACGCAGACGACCCCGAGTCCCAGAAAGTCCCACGCAGACGACCCCCAGTCACAGAAAGTCCCACGCAGACGACCCTCACCCAGGAGACAGTCCCAGAAAGTCCCACGCAGACGACCCCCAGTCCCAGAAAGTCCCACGCAAAAGACCCCCAGTCCCAGAATGTCCCATGAAGACGACCCCCACCCAGGAGACAGTCATTGATATCCCACGCAGACGACCCCAACCCAGGAGACAGTCCCAGAAAGTCCCACGCAGACGAGCCCACACCTAGGAGACAGTCCAAGAAAGTCCCACGCAGACGACCCCAGTCCAAGAAGGTCCCAGGCAGACAACACCCAGACAGGAGACAGTCCCAGCAAGTCCGACGCAGACGACCCCAGTCCCAGAAAATCCCACGCAGACGAACAGTCACCCAGGAGACCGTCCCAGAAAGTCCCACGCAGACGACCCCCCACCCAGGAGACAGTCCCAGAACGTCCCACGCAGACGACTCCCCACCAAGGAGACAGTCCCAGAAAGTCCCACGCAGACGACACCCAGTCCATGAAAGTCCCACGCAGACGACCCCCCACCCAGGAGACAGTCCCAAAAAGTCCCACGAAGCCGACGACCACCAGACAGGTGAGTGTCCCAGCAAGTCCCACGCAGACGACCCCCACCCAGGAGACAGTCTCAGAAAGACCCACGCAGACGACCTCCAATCCCAGAATGTCCCACGCAGACGACTCCACACCCAGGAGAGAGTCCAAGAAAGACCCACGCAGAAGACTCCCAGTCCCAGAAAGTCCCATGCAGTCGACCCCCCACCCAGGAGACAGACCCAGATATCCAACCTAGACAACACCCCACCCAGGAGACAGTCCCAGAAAGTCCCACGCAGAAGACCCCCACCCAGGAGACAGTCCCAGAAATTCCCACGGAGACGACCCCCCACCAAGGAGACAGTCCCAGAAAGTCCCACGCAGACGACCCCCCCAGGACACAGTCCCAGAAAGTCCCAAACAGACGACCCCCACCCAGGAGACAGTCACAGAAAGTCCCACGCAGACGACCCCCAGTCCCAGAAAGTCCCACGCAGAGGACCTCCAATCCCACAAAATCCCACGCAGACGACACCGCACCCAGGAGACTGTACCAGAAAGACACATGCAGACGACCTCCAACCCAGGAGACAGTCCTAGATATCCCACGCAGACGAACCCCCACCCAGGAGACAGTCCCAGAAAGTCCCACGCAGAAGACCCACAGTCCCAGAAAGTCCCATGCAGACGACCCCCACCCAGGAGACAGTCATAGATATCCCACGCAGACGAATCCCCACCCAGGAGACAGTCCCAGAAAGTCCCACGCAGACGAGCCCCTGTCAAAGTAAGTCCCACGCAGAGGATCCCCCACGCAGGAGACAGTCCCAGAAAGTCCCACGCAAAAGACCCCCAGTCCCAGAAAATCCCATGCAGACGACCCCCAACCCAGGAGACAGTCCTAGATATCCCACGCAGACGACCCCCACCCAGGAGACAGTCCAAGAAAGTCCCACGCAGACGACACCCAGTCCCTGAAAGTCCCACGCAGACGACCCCCCACGCAGGAGACATTCCCAGAAAGTCCCAAACAGACGACCCCCACCCAGGAGACAGTCCCAGAAAGTCCCAAACAGACGACACCCACCCAGGAGACACTCCCAGAAAGTTCCAAGCAGAAGACACCCAGTCCAAGAAAGACCCACGCAGACGACCCCCAGTCCCAGAAATACCACGCAGACGACACCCCACCCAGGAGACAGTCCCAGGAAGTCCCACGCAGACGACCCCCAGTCCCAGAAAGTCCCACGCAGACGACCCCCAGTCCCACAAAATCCCACGCAGACGACACCGCACCCAGTAGACTGTACCAGAAAGACCCATGCAGACGATCCCCTGTCCCAGAAACTCCCATGCAGACGACACCCCACGCAGGAGACAGTCCTAGATATCCCACACATACGACCCCACACCCAGGAGCCAGTCCCAGAAAGTCCCACGCAGACGACCGCCAGACAGGTGAGTGTCCCAGCAAGTCCCACGCACACGACACCCAGTCCCAGAAAATCCCACGCAGACGAACACCCACCCAGGAGACAGTCCCAGAAAATCCCACGCAGACGACTCCCCACCCAGGAGACAGTCCCAGAAAGTCCCACGCAGACAACCCCCAACCCAGGAGAGAGTCCAAAAAAGATCCACGCAGACGACCCCGAGTCCTAGAAAGTCCCATACAGACGACCCCCCACCCAGGAGACAGTCCCAGAAAGTAACACGCATACGACCCCCAGTCCCAGAAAGTCCCACGCAGACGACCACCAGTCCCATAAAGTCCTACGCAGACGACCCCCCACCCAGCAGACAGTCCCAGAAAGTCCCACGCAGACGAGCCCCACCCATGAGACAGTCCCAGAAAGTCCCACGGAGACGACCCACAGTCCCAGAAAGTCCCAAGCAGACGCCCCCCACCAAGGAGACAAAACCAGAAATTCCCACGCAGACAACCCCTAGTCCCAGAAAGTCCCACGCAGACGACTCCCCACCGAGGAGACAGTCCCAGAAAGTCCCACGCAGACGAGCCCAGTCCCAGAAAGTCCCACGCAGACGACCCCCACCCAGGAGACAGTCCCAGAAAGTCCCACGCAGACGAGCCCCACCCATGAGACAGTCCCAGAAAGTCCCACGGAGACGACCCACAGTCCCAGAAAGTCCCAAGCAGACGCCCCCCACCAAGGAGACAAAACCAGAAATTCCCACGCAGACGACCCCTAGTCCCAGAAAGTCCCACGCAGACGACTCCCCACCGAGGAGACAGTCCCAGAAAGTCCCACGCAGACGAGCCCAGTCCCAGAAAGTCCCACGCAGACGACCCCCACCCAGGAGACAGTCCCAGAAAGTCCCACGCAGACGGACCCCCACCCAGGAGTCAGTACCAGAAAGGCCCAAGCAGACGACCCCCTCTCTCAGAAAGTCCCAAGCAGACGACTCCCCACCCAGGAGACAATCCCAGAAAGTCTCACGCAGACTACCCCTCACCCAGGAGACAGTCCCAGAAAGTCCCACGCAGACGAGCCCAGTCCCAGAAAGTCCCACGCAGACGACCCCCACCCAGGAGAAAGTCCCAGAAACTACCACGCAGACGACACCCAGTCTCAGAAAGTCCCAGGCAGACGACTCCCCACCTAGGAGAGAGTCCAAAAAAGATCCACGCAGACGACACCGAGTCCTAGAAAGTCCCATACAGACGACCCCCCACCCAGGAGACAGTCCCAGAAAGTAACTCGCAGACGTCCCCCAGTCCCAGAAAGTCCCACGCAGACGACCCCCACCCATGAGACAGTCCCAGAAAGTCCCACGGAGACGACCCACAGTCCCAGAAAGTCCCACTCAGACGCCACCCACCAAGGAGACAAACCCAGAAATTCCCACGCAGACGACCCCTAGTCCCAGAAAGTCCCACGCAGACGACTCCCCACCCAGGAGACAGTCCCAGAAAGTCCCACGCAGACGACCCCCCCACCCAGGAGACAGTCCAAGAAAGTCCCACGCAGACGAGCCCAGTCCCAGAAAGTCCCACGCTGAAGACCCCCCACCTAGGAGAGAGTCCAAAAAAGATCCACGCAGACGACCCCGAGTCCTAGAAAGTCCCATACAGACGACCCCCCACCCAGGAGACAGTCCTAGAAAGTAACACGCAGACGACCCCCAGTCCCAGAAAGTTCCACGCAGACGACCACCAGTCCCACAAAGTCCCACGATGACGACCCCCCACCCAGAAGAGAGTCAGTGAAAGTCCCACGCAGACAACCCCCAGTTCCAGAAAGTCCCACGAAGACGAAGCCCAGTCCCAGAATGTCCCACGCAGAAGACCCCCTGTCCCAGAAAGTCCCACGCAGACGACACCCAGTCCCAGAAAATCCCACGCAGAGGACCCTCCACTCAGGAGACAGTCCCAGAAAGTCCCACGCAGACGGACCCCCACCCAGGAGTCAGTACAAGAAAGACCCACGCAGACGACCCCCTGTCTCAGAAAGTCCCAAGGAGACGACTCCCCACCCAGGAGACAGTCCCAGAAAGTCCCACGCAGACTACCTCCCACCCAGGAGACAGTCCCAGAAAGTCCCACGCAGACGACCCCCAGTCCCAGAAAGTCCCACTCGGACGAACCCCACCCAGGAGACTGTCCCAGAAAGTCCCACGCAGACGACCCCCCACCCAGGAGAGAGTCCAAGAAAGACCCACGCAGACGACCCCGAGTCCAAGAAAGTCCCATACAAACGACCCCCCACCCATGAGACAGTCCCAGAAAGTAACACGCAGACGACCACCAGTCCCAGAAAGTCCCACGCAGACGAACCCCACCCAGGAGACCGTCCCAGAAACTCCCACGCAGACGACACCCAGTCCCTGAAAGTCCCAAGCAGACGACCTCCCACGCAGGAGACAGTCCCAGAAAGTCCCACGCAGACGAACCCCCACCCAGGAGAAAGTCCCAGAAAGTCCCACGCAGAGGAGCCCAGTCCAAGAAAGTCCCACTCAGACGACCCCCACCCAGGAGACAGTCCCAGAAACTACCACGCAGATGACACCCAGTCTCAGAAAGTCCCAGGCAGACGAATCCCCACCCAGGAGACAGTCCCAGAAAGTAACACGCAGCCGACCCGCAGTCCCAGAAAGTCCCACGCAGACGACCACCAGTCCCACAAAGTCCCATGCAGACGACCCCCCCACCCAGGAGACAGTCCCAGAAAGTCCCACGCAGACGACCCACAGTCCCAGAATGTCCCACGCAGACGCCCGCCACCAAGGAGACAGTCCCAGAAAGTCCCACGCAGACGATCCCCCACCCAGAAGAGAGTCCCTGAAAGTCCCACGCAGACAACTCCCAGTCCCAGAATGTCCGACGAAGACGAACCCCAGTCCCAGAAAGTCCCACGCAGAAGACCCCCTGTCCCAGAAAATCCCACGCCGACGAACCCCACCCAGGAGACTGTCCCAGAAACTCCCACGCAGACGACACCCAGTCCCTGAAAGTCCCAAGCAGACGACCTCCCACGCAGGAGACAGTCCCAGAAAGTCCCACGCAGACGAAACCCCACCCAGGAGACAGTCCCAGAAAGACCCACGCAGACGACCCCAGTCCCAGAAAGTCCCACGCAGACGACTCCCCACCCAGGAGAGAGTCCAAGAAAGACCCACGCAGACGACCCCCCCACCCAGGAGACAGTCCCAGAAAGTCCCACGCAGACGACCCACAGTCCCAGAATGTCCCACGCAGACGCCCCCCACCAAGGAGACAGTCCCAGAAAGTCCCACGCAGACGATCCCCCACCCAGAAGAGAGTCCCTGAAAGTCCCACGCAGACAACCCCCAGTCCCAGAATGTCCCACGAAGACAAACCCCAGTCCCAGAAAGTCCCACGCAGAAGACCCCCTGTCCCAGAAAATCCCACGCCGACGAACCCCACCCAGGAGACTGTCCCAGAAAATCCCACGCAGATGACACCCAGTCCCAGAAAGTCCCACGCAGACGACTCCCCACCCAGGAGAGAGTCCAAGAAAGACCCACGCAGACGACGCCCCCACCCAGGAGACAGTCCCAGAAAGTCCCACGCAGACGACCCACAGTCCCAGAATGTCCCACGCACACGCCCCCCAGTCCCAGAAAATCCGACGCCGACGAACCCCACCCAGGAGACTGTCCCAGAAACTCCCACGCAGACGACACCCAGTCCCTGAAAGTCCCAAGCAGACGACCTCCCACGAAGGAGACAGTCCCAGAAAGTCCCACGCATACGAACCCCCACCCAGGAGACAGTCCCAGAAAGACCCACGCAGACGACCCCAGTCCCAGAAAGTCCCACGCAGACGACTCCCCACCCTGGAGAGAGTCCAAGAACGACCCACGCAGACTACCCCGAGTCCAAGAAAGTCCCATACAGAAGACCCCCCACCCAGGAGACAGTCGCAGAAAGTAACACGCAGACGACCCCCAGTCCCAGAAAGTCCCACGCACACGACCACCAGTCCCACAATGTCCTACGCAGACGACCCCCCCACCAAGGAGACAGTCCCAGAAAGTCCCACGCAGAAGACCCCCCCACCCATGAGAGAGTCCCAGAAAGTCCAAAGGAGACGACCCACTGTCCCAGAAAGTCCCACGCAGACGCCCCCAACCAAGGAGACATTACCAGAAATTCCCACGCAGAAGACACCCAATCCCAGAATGTCCCACGCAGACGACCACCAATCCCAGAAAGTCCCACGCAGACGACTCCCCACCCAGGAGACAGTCCCAGAAAGTCCCACGAAGACGACCCTCACCCAGGAGACAGTCCCAGAAAGACCCACGCAGACGAACACTGTCCCAGAAAGTCCCACGCAGACGACCGCACACCCAGGAGACAGTCCCAGAAAGTCCCACGCTGACGAACCCCAGTCCCAGAAAGTCCCATGCTGACGACCCCCACCCAGGAGACAGTCCCAGATATCCCACGCAGACGACCCCCACCCAGGAGAGAGTCCCAGAAAGACCTACGCAGACGAACCCAGTCCCAGAAAGTCCAACGCAGACGACCGCCCACCCAGGAGACAGTCCCAGATTGTCCCACGCAGACGAACCCCAGTCCCAGAAAGTCCCATGCAAACGACCCCCACCCAGGAGACAGTCCCAGAAAGTCCCACGCAGAAAACGCCCAGTGCCAGAAAGTCCCACGCAGACGACCCCCAACCCAGGGACAGTACAAGAAAGTCCCACGCAGACGACCACCAGTCCCAGAATGTCCCACGCAGACCAGTCACAGTCCAAGAAAGTCCCACTGACGACCCCCCACCCAGGAGACAGTCCCAGAAAGTCATACGCAGACGACCCCCAGTCCCAGAAAGTCCCATGCAGACGACCCCCACCAAGGAGACAGTCCCAGAACGTCCCACGCAGACGACCCCCACCCAGGAGACAGTCCCAGAAAGTCCCACGTTGACAACCCACAGTCCCAGAAAGTGCCACGCCGACGACCCCCCACCCAGGAGACAGTCCCAGAAAGTCCCACGCAGACGATCCCCAGTCCCAGAAAGTCCCACGCCGACGAGCCCCAGTCCGAGAAAGTCCCACGAAGACGACCCTCCACCCAGGAGACAGTCCCAGAACGTCCCAAAAAGACGACCCCCCACCCTGGAGACTGTCCCAGAAAGTCCCACGCGGTCAACCCCCAGTCCCAGAAAGTCCCACGCAGACGACCCCCAGTCCCACAATGTCCTACGCAGACGACACCCCCACCCAGGGGACAGTCCCAGAAAGTCCCACGCATACGACCCCCAACCCATGTCAGGCTGCTACAAATCGACATATCATGGCTCATTTGTGACAACTGCAAAACAAGCAATCTCAGGCTGCTGCAAGCCGAATTCTCCTGGCTCTTTTGTGCAATTTGCCTTACAAGCAATCCCAGGCGTCTACGAACCGACTTCTCTTGTCTCTTTTGTGAAATCTGCCTTAAAAGCAATCTCAGGCTGCTACAAACGACATCTCCTGTCTCTTTTTTTAAAACTGCCTTACAAGCAATCTCAGCCTGCTACAAGCCGAATACGCATGGCTCTTTTGTGAAACTGCCTTACAAGAATCTCAGGCCGCTACAAATCGACATATGCTGGCTCTTTTGTTACAACTACCTTACAAGCATTCTCAGGCTGCAGCAATATGAATTCCTTTGGCTTTTTGTGCGAATTGTCTTACAAGCAATCCCAGGCGACTACGAGCCGTTTTCTCCTGGCCATTTTGTGGCAACTGCCTTACAAGAAATGTCAGGCTGCTATGAGACGACTTCTCTTGGCTCTTTTGTGAAAACTGCCTTACAAGTACTATCAGGCTGCTACAAATCGTCATCTCCTTCTCTTTTGTGACAACTGCCTTACAAGCAATCTCAGTCTGCCGCCAGCACAGTTCTCCTGACTTTTTGTGCCAATTGCCTTAAAAGCAATCCCAGGCGGCTAAGTGCCGATTTCTCCTGGCTCTTTTGTGGTAACTGCCTTACAAGCAATCTCAGGCCGCTACAAATCGACATATCCTGGCTCTTTTGTCACAACTGCTTTACAAGCAATCGCAGGCTGCCGTTAGTCCAATTCTCCTGATTTTTTGTGCTAATTGCCTTACAAGAAATCCCAGGCCGCTACGAAGCGATTTCTCCTGGCTCATTTGTGGTATCTGCCTTACAAGCATTCTCAGGCTGCAGCAATATGAATTCTCCTGGCTTTTTGTGCGTATTGACTTACAAGCAAGCCCAGTCGTCTACGAACCGACTTCTCTTGTCTCTTTTGTGAAAACTGCCTTAAAAGCAATCGCAGACTCCTACAAAACGACATCTCCTGTCTCTTTTTTTAAAACTGCCTTACAATCAATCTCAGCCTGCTACAAGCCGAATACGTCGGGCTTTTTTGTGACAACAGCCTTACTGAGATTACTTTTAGGCAGTTTTCACAAAAGAGAAGGAGATGACGATTTGTAGCAGCCTGATATTGCTTGCAAGGCAATTTCACAAAAGAGTCAGGCGTATTCGGCTTGTAGCGGCCTGAGATTGCTTGTAAGGCAGTTTCACAAAAGAGACAGTAGATGTCGTTTTGTAGCAGCCTGATATTACTTGTAAGGCAGTTTTCACAAAAGAGTCAGGAGAAGTCGGCTCGTAGCACCCTGGCATTGTTTGTAAGGCAGTTGTCACAAAAGCTCCAGGAGAATTCGGCTTGTAGCAGCTTCATATTACTTGTCAGGCAGTTTTCACAAAAGAGCCAAGAGAAGTCGGCTCGTAGCAGCCTGACATTGCTTGTAAGGCAGTTGTCACAAAAGCCCCAGGAGACTTCGGCTTGTAGCAGCCTGAGATTTCTTGTAAGGCAGTTGCCACAAAAGAGCCTGGAGAAATCGGCTCGTACGCGCCTGGGATTGCTTGTAAGGCAATTCGCACAAAAAGCCAGGAGAATTCATATTGCTGCAGCCTGAGAATGCTTGTAAGGCAGATGCCACAAATGAGCCATGAGAAATCAGTTCATAGCAGCCTGGGATTGCTTGTAAGGCAATTGGCACAAAAAGTCAGGAGAAGTGGACTAGCGGCAGCCTGAGACTGCTTGTAAGGCAGCTGTCACAAAAGAGCCAGGATATGTCGATTTGTAGCGGCCGACAAATCAAATAATTGCACACAATTTGATACCCATTTGAAAATATTTCTTTTACTGGAAAAATTTATAAACAAGTGAAATATGACTGATTTCCCAGTTTAGGGACGCATGACAATTTCCGCAAATGAGCAAACACAAGTCCCCATACCTTTGAATTTAAACTCGACTATAATCAAGGTGTCGAAAAAACTTTTGTAATTAAAAATAAGTCAAGATATTCCCGAAAATTGGACAGCAATATTTTGTGGATTCTATAAAAAGGAAAAATTAGAATTGCAGTCTTATTGTGCACACTGGAATTCGGACGCTGTAAATTGTCAGACGACATACCGCGCACATGGTGAAAGCTGTACTTTTTACTATCTGAGCAAATGAAAAATCCATGTAAACATAGACAAATCAAATAATTGCACACAATTTGATACCCATTTTGAAAATATTTCTTTGACTGGAAAATCTTATAAACAAGTGTAATATGACTGATTTCCCAGTTTAGGGCCGCATGACAATTTCTGCAAATGAGCTAACACAAGCCCCATACCGTTGAATTTCGCCTCGACTTCATTCAAGATGTCGAAAAACTTTTGTAATTAGGGATAAGGTAAGAAATTCCCAACATTTGGACACCGATATTTTGTGGATTCTATAAAAAGGAAAATTACAAATGCAATCGTATTGTGCTCACTGGAATTCGGACGCTGTAAATTGTCAGACGACATACCGCGCACCTGGTGAAAGCTGTACTTTTTACTATCTGAGCAAATGAAAAATCCCTGTAAACATAGACAAATCAAACAATTGCACAAAATTTGATACCCATTTTGAAAATATTTCTTTTACTGGAAAAAAAGTTATAAACAAGTGAAATATGACTGATTTCCCAGTTTAGGGCCGCATGACAATTTCCGGAAATGAGCTAACAATGGTCCCCATACCGTTGAATTTCGACTCGACTCTAATCAAGGTGACGAAAAAGCTTTTGTAATTATGAATAAGGCAAGATATTCCCGAAAATTGGACAGCAATATTTTGTGGATTCTATAAAAAGGCAAAATTAGAATTGCAGTCTTATTGTGCACACTGGAATTCGGACGCTGTAAATTGTCAGACGACATACCGCGCACCTGGTGAAAGCTGTACTTTTTACTATCTGACCAAATGAAATTCCAGACAATTGGACACCAACAGATCAAAAGCCATGCTGCCTGACGTAGTCTAAAATCTTACATTGGACGCTCAAATATGGACCAGAAACCAACTTATCAGAGGCCATGCTGCATGACGTAGTTTATCTTTTTACATTAGACGCTCAAATATGCACAAGAAACCAAGAGATCAGAAGCAGGGCTGCTGGACGTAGTGTATCATCTTACACAAGACGCTCAAATATGGACCGGAAGCCAAGAGGTCAGAGTCCATTCTGCTGGACGTAGTCTAAAATCTTACATTAGACGCTAAAATATGGACCGGAAACCAACCGATCAGAGGCCATGCTGCTGGTCGTAGTTTATCTTTTTACATTAGACGCTGAAATATGCACCAGAAAACAACAGATCAGAATCATGGCTGCTGGACGTACAGTATAATCTTACACAAGACGCTCGAATATGGACCGGAGGCCAACAGGTCAGAGGCCATGCTGCAGGACGTAGTCAAATATCTTACATCAGACGCTGAAATATGGACCGGAAACCAACAGATCAGAGGCCATGCGTCTGGACGTAGTTTATCTTTTTACATTAGACGCTCAAATATGCACAAGAAACCAAGAGATCAGAAACAGGGCTGCTGGACGTAGTTTATCATCTTACACAAGACGCTCAAATATGCACCGGAAGCCAAGAGGTCAGAGGCCATGCTGCTGGTCGTAGTCTAAAATCTTACATTATACGCTCAAATATGGATCGGAAACCAAACGATCAGAGGCCATGCTGCTGGACGTAGTTTATCTTTTTACATTAGTCGCTCAAATATGCAGCAGAAACCAAAAAATCAGAAACATGGCTGCTAGGCGTAGTGTATCATCTTACACAAGACGCTCAAATATGGACCGGAAGCTAACTGGTCAGAGGTCATGCTGCTGGACGTAGACTAAAATCTTACATTAGACGCACAAATATGGACGGAAAACCAACAGATCAGATGCCATGCTGCTGGTCGTAGTTTATCTATTTACATTAGACGCTCAAATATGTACAGAAACGAACAGATCAGAATCATGTCTGCTGGACGTAGTGTATCATTTTACACAAAACGCTCAAATATGGACCGGAAGCCAACAGGTCAGAGGCCATGCTTCCGCATGTATTCTAAAATCTTACATTTTATGCACAAATATGGACCGGAAACCAACAGATCAGAGGCCATGCTGCTGGACGTAGTTTATCTTTTTACATTAGACGCTCAAATATGCACCAGAAACCAACAGATCAGAATCATGGCTGCTGGACGTAGTGTATAATCTTACACAAGACGCTCAAATATGCATCACAAACCAAGATATCAGAAACAGGGCTGCTGGATGTAGTGTATAATCTTACACAAGTCGCTAAAATATGGACCGGAAGCCAACAAGTCAGAGGCCATGCTGCTGGACGTAGTCTAAAATCTTACATTAGACGCTCAAATATGGACGAGAAACCAACAGATCAGAGGCCATGCTGCTGGACGTAGCGTATCATCTTACACAAGACGCTCAAATATGGACCGGAAGCCAAGAGGTCAGAGTCCATTCTGCTGGACGTAGTCTAAAATCTTACATTAGACGCTAAAATATGGACCGGAAACCAACCGATCAGAGGCCATGCTGCTGGTCGTAGTTTATCTTTTTACATTAGACGCTGAAATATGCACCAGAAAACAACAGATCAGAATCATGGCTGCTGGACGTACAGTATAATCTTACACAAGACGCTCGAATATGGACCGGAGGCCAACAGGTCAGAGGCCATGCTGCAGGACGTAGTCAAATATCTTACATCAGACGCTGAAATATGGACCGGAAACCAACAGATCAGAGGCCATGCGTCTGGACGTAGTTTATCTTTTTACATTAGACGCTCAAATATGCACAAGAAACCAAGAGATCAGAAACAGGGCTGCTGGACGTAGTTTATCATCTTACACAAGACGCTCAAATATGCACCGGAAGCCAAGAGGTCAGAGGCCATGCTGCTGGTCGTAGTCTAAAATCTTACATTATACGCTCAAATATGGATCGGAAACCAAACGATCAGAGGCCATGCTGCTGGACGTAGTTTATCTTTTTACATTAGTCGCTCAAATATGCAGCAGAAACCAAAAAATCAGAATCATGGCTGCTAGGCGTAGTGTATCATCTTACACAAGACGCTCAAATATGGACCGGAAGCTAACTGGTCAGAGGTCATGCTGCTGGACGTAGACTAAAATCTTACATTAGACGCACAAATATGGACGGAAAACCAACAGATCAGATGCCATGCTGCTGGTCGTAGTTTATCTATTTACATTAGACGCTCAAATATGTACAGAAACTAACAGATCAGAATCATGTCTGCTGGACGTAGTGTATCATTTTACACAAAACGCTCAAATATGGACCGGAAGCCAACAGGTCAGAGGCCATGCTTCCGCATGTATTCTAAAATCTTACATTTTATGCTCAAATATGGACCGGAAACCAACAGATCAGAGGCCATGCTGCTGGACGTAGTTTATCTTTTTACATTAGACGCTCAAATATGCACCAGAAACCAACAGATCAGAATCATGGCTGCTGGACGTAGTGTATAATCTTACACAAGACGCTCAAATATGCATCACAAACCAAGATATCAGAAACAGGGCTGCTGGATGTAGTGTATAATCTTACACAAGTCGCTAAAATATGGACCGGAAGCCAACAAGTCAGAGGCCATGCTGCTGGACGTAGTCTAAAATCTTACATTAGACGCTCAAATATGGACGAGAAACCAACAGATCAGAGGCCATGCTGCTGGACGTAGTGTATCATCTTACACAAGACGCTCAAATATGGACCGGAAGCCAAGAGGTCAGATGCCATGCTGCTGGTCGTACTCTAATATCTTACATTAGAAGCTCAAATATGGACGGGAACAAACCGATCAGAGGCCATGCTGCTGGACGTAGTTTATCTTTTTACATTAGACGCTCAAATATGAACCAGAAAACAACAGATCAGAATCATGGCTGCTGGACGTACAGTATAATCTAACACAAGACGATCAAATATGGACCGGAAGCTAACAGGTCAGAGGCCATGCTGCTGGACGTAGTCTAAAATCTTACATTAGACGCTCAAATATGGACCGGAAACCAACAGATCAGAGGCCATGCTGCTAGTCGTAGTTTATCTTTTTACATTAGACCCTCAAATATGCACCAGAAACCAAGACATCAAAATCATGGCTGCTGGATGTTGTGTATCATCTTACACAAAACGCTCAAATATGGACCGGAAGCCAACAGGTCAGAGGCCATGCTGCTAGACGTAGTCTAATATCTTACATTAGATGCTAAAATATGGACCGGAAACCAACAGATCAGAGGCCATGCTGCTGGACGTAGTTTAATTTTTTACATTAGACGCTCTAATATGCACCAGAAACCAACAGATCAGAATCGTTGCTGCTGGACGTAGAGTATCATCTAACACAAGACGCTCAAATATGGACCGGAAGCCAACATGTCAGAGGCCATGCTGATAGACGTAGTCTAAACCTTATATTAGACGCTCAAATATGGACCGGAAACCATCATATCAGACGCCATGCTGTTGGGCGTAGTTTATCTTTTTACATTAGACGCTCAAATATGCACAAGAAACCAAGAGATCAAAATCAAGGCCGCTGGACGTAGTGTATAATCTTACACAAGACGCTCAAATATGGACCGGAAGACAACAGGTCCGATGTCATGCTGCTGGGCGTAGTCTAAAATCTTACATTAGACGCTCAAATATGGACCGGAAACCATCATATCAGACGCCATGCTGTTGGACGTAGTTTATCTTTTTACATTAGACGCTCAAATATGCACAAGAAACCAAGAGATCAAAATCAAGGCCGCTGGACGTAGTGTATAATCTTACACAAGACGCTCAAATATGGACCGGAAGCCAACAGGTAAGAGGCCATGCTGCTGGACGTAGTCTAAAATCTTATATTAGACGCACAAATATGGACGGGAAACCAACAGATCAGATGCCATGCTGCTGGAAGTAGTTTATCTTTTTACATTAGAAGCTCAAATATATACCAGAAACCAATAGATCAGAATCATGGCTGCTGGACGTAGTTTATCACCTTACACAAGACGCTCAAATATGGACCGGAATCCAACAGGTCAGAGGATATGCTGCTGGGCGTTGTCTAAAATCTTACATTAGACGGTCAAATATGGACCGGAAACCAACAGATCAGAGGCCATGCTGCTGGTCGTAGTATATCTTTTTACATTAGACGCTCAAATAAGCACCAGAAACCAACAGATCACAATCATGGCTGCTGGACGTAGTGTATCTTTTTACATTAGACGCTCAAATATGCACCAGAAACCAAGAAAACTGAAACAGGGCTGCTGGACGTAGTGTGTCATCTTACACAAGACGCTTAAATATGGACCGGAAGCCAACAGGTCAGATGCCATGCTGCTGGACGTATTCTAAAATCTTACATTAGACGCTCAAATATGTACGGGAAACCAACAGATCAGAGGCCATGCTGCTGGACGTAGTTTATCTATTTACATTAGACGCTCAAATATGTACAGAAACCAACAGATCAGAATCATGTCTGCTGGACGTAGTGTATCATCTCACACAAGACGCTCAAATATGGACCGGAAGCCTACAGGTAGGAGGCCATGCTGCTGTACGTAGTCTAAAATCTTACATTAGACGCTCAAATATGGAACGGAAACCAACAGATCTGAGGCCATACTGCTGGACGTAGTTTATCTATTTACATTAGACGCTCAAATATGCACCAGAAACCAAGAGATCAGAAACAGGGCTGCTGGACATAGTGTATCATCTTACACAAGACGCTCAAATATGGACCGGAAGCCAACCGGTGAGAGGCCATGCTGCTGGACGTAGTCTAAAATCTTACATTAAAAGCACAAATATGGCCGGGAAACAAACAGATCAGATGCCATGCTGCAGGACGCAGTTTATCTTTTTACATTAGACGCTCAAATATGTACCAGAAACCAAGAGATCCGAATCATGGCTGCGGGACGTAGTGTATCCTCTGACACAAGACGCTCAAATATGGACCGGAAGCCAACAAATCAGAGGCAATGCTGATGGACGTAATCTCAAATCTTACATTAGACGCTCATATATGGACCGGAAACCAACAGATCAGAATCATGGCTGCTGGACGTAGTGTATCATCTTACACAAGACGCTTAAATATGGAACGGAAGCCAACTGGTCAGAGGCCATGCTGCTGGACGTAGTCTAAAATCTTACATTAAAAGCACAAATATGTCACGGAAACCAACAGATCAGAGGCCATGCTGCTGGACGTAGTTTATCTTTTTACATTAGACGCTCAAATATGCACCAGCAACCAACAGATCAGAATCATGGCTGCTGGACGTAGTGTATTATCTTACAGAAGACGCTCAAATATGGACCGGAAGCCAACAGATCAGAGGCCAGGCTGCTGGACGTAGTCTAAAATCTTATATTAAACGCTCAAATATGGAACGGAAACCAACAGATCTGAAGCCATGATGCTGGACGTAGTTTGTCTTTTTACATTAGAAGCTAAAATATGCACCAGAAACAAACAGATCAGAATCATGGCTGCTGGACGTAGTGTATCACCTTACACAAGACGCTCAAATATGGACGGGAAGCCTACAGGTCAGAGACTATGCTGCTGGACGGAGTCTAAAATCTTACATTAGACGCTCAAATATGGACCGTAAACCAACAGATCAGAGGCTTTGCTGCTAGTCATAGTTTATCTTTTTACATTAGACGCTCAAAATATGGGCTGGAAACCAACAGATCTGAGGCCATGCTGCTGGTCGTACTTTATCTTTTTGCATTAGACGCTCAAATATGCACCAGAAACCAAGAGATCAGAATCATGGCTGCTAGACGTAGTGTATCATCTTACACAAGACGCGCAAATATGGACCGGAAGCCAACAGGTCAGAGGCCATGCTGCTGGAAGTAGTCTAAAATCTTACATTAGACGCTCAAATATGGACCGGAAACCTACAGATCAGAGGCCATGCTGCTGGACGTAGTTTATCTTTTTACATTAGACGCTCAAAATATGCACGAGAAACCAACAGATCAGAATCATTGCTGCTGGACGTAGTGTATCATCTTACACAAGACGCTCAAATATGGACCAGAAGCCAACAGGTCAGAGGCCATGCTGCTGGACGTAGTATAAATCTTATATTAGACACTCAACTATGGACCGGAAACCAACAGATCAGAGGCCATGCTGCTGGACGTAGTTTATCTTTTTGCATTAGAAGCTCAAATATATACCAGAAACCAACAGATCAGAATCATGGCTGCTGGACGTAGTGTATCATCTTAAACAAGACGCCCAAATATGGACCGGAAGCCAAGAGATCAGAGGCAATGACGCTGCATGTAGTCAAAATCTTACATTAGACGCTCAAATATAGACCGGAAACCAACAGATCAGAGGCCATGCTGCTGGTCGTAGTTTATCTTTTTACATTAGACGCTCAAAATATGCACCAGAAACCAACAGATAAGAATGATTGCTGCTGGGCGTAGTGTATCATCTTACACAAGACGCTCAAATATGGACGGGAAGCCTACAGGTCAGAGGGCATGCTGCTGGTTGTAGTCTAAAATCATACATTAGACGCTCAAATATGGAACGGAAACCAACAGTTCTGAGGCCATGCTGCTGGACGTTGTTTATCTTTTTACATTAGACGCTCAAATAAGCACCAGAAACCAAGAGATCAGAAACAGGGCTGCTGGACGTAGTGTATCATCTTACACAAGACGCTCAAATATGGACCGGAAGCCAACAGGTCGGAGGCAATGCTGCTGAATGTAGTCTAAAATCTTACATTAGACGCTCAAATATGGACCGGAAACTAACAGATCAGAGGCCCTGCTGCTGAACGTAGTTTATATTTCTACATTAGATGCTCATATATGCACCAGAAAGCAAGAGATCAGAAACAGGGCTGCTGGGCGTAGTGTATCATCTTACACAAGACGCTCAAATATGGACCGGAAGCTAACAGGTCAGAGGCCATGCTGATGGGCGTAGTCTAAAATCTTACATTAGACGCTCAAATATGCAACGGAAAACAACAGATCAGAGGCCATGCTGCTGGACGTAGTTTATCTTTTTACATTAGACGCTCAAATATGCACCAGACACCAACAGATCAGAAACAGGGCTGCTGGACGTAGTGTTTCATCTTACAGAAGACGCTCAAATATGGACCGGAAGCCAACAGGTCAGAGGCCATGCTGCTGGTCGTAGTTTATATTTCTACATTAGATGCTCATATATGCACAAGAAAGCAAGAGATCAGAAACAGGGCTGCTGGACCAAGTGTATCATCTTACAAAAGACGCTATAATATGGACCGGAAGCTAACAGGTCAGAGGCCAATCTGCTGGGCGTAGTCTAAAATCTTACATTAGACGCTCAAATATGCACCGGAAACCAACAGATCAGAGGCCATGCTGCCGGGCGTAGTTTATATTTTTACATTAGAAGCTCAAATATGTACCAGAAACCAACAGATCAGAATCATGGCTGCTGGACGTCGTGTATCATCTTACACAAGACGCTCAAATATGGACCAGAAGCCAACAGATCACAGGCAATGCTGCTGCATGTAGTCTAAAATCTTACATTAGACGCTCAAATATCGACCGGAAACCAACAGATCAGAGGTCATGCTGCTGGACGTAGTTTATCTTTTTAAATTAGACGCTCAAATATGCACCAGACACCAACAGATCAGAAACAGGGCTGCTGGACGTAGTGTATCATCTTAAACAAGACGCTCAAATAAGGACCGGAAGCCAACAGGTCAGAGGCCATGCTGCTGGACGTAGTGTAAAATCTTACATTAGACGCACAAATATGGACGGGAAACCAATAGATCAGATGCCATGCTGCTGGACGTAGTTTATCTTTTTAAATTAGAAGCTAAAATATGTACCAGAAACCAACAGATCAGAATCATGGCTGCTGGACGTAGTGTATCACCTTACACAAGACGCTCAAATATGGACCGGAAGCCAACAGCTCAGAGACCATGCTGCTGGAGGGAGTCTAAAATCTTACATTAGACGCTCAAATATGGTCCGGAAACCAACAGATCAGAGGCTGTGCTGCTGGTCGTAGTTTACCTTTTTACATTTGACGCTCAAAATATGGACCGGAAAACAACAGATCAGAAGCCATGCTGCTGGTCGTAGTTTATCTTTTTACATTAGACCCTCAAATATGCACCAGAAACCAAGAGATCAGAAACAAAGATGCTAGACGTAGTGTATCATCTCACACAAGACGCTCAAATGTGAACCGGAAACCAACTGATCAGAGGCCATGCTGCTGGACGTAGTTTATCTTTTTATATTAGACGCTCATATATGCACCAGAAACCAAGAGATCAGAATCATGGCTGCTGGAAGTAGTGTATCATCTTACACAACACGCTCAAATGTGAACCGGAAACCAACTGATCAGAGGCCATGCTGCTGGACGTAGTTTATCTTTTTATATTAGACGCTCATATATGCACCAGAAACCAAGAGATCAGAAACAGGGCTGCTGGACGTAGTGTATAATCTTACACGAGACGCTCAAATATGGACCGGAAGCCAACAGGTCAGATGCCATGCTGTTCGACGTACTCTAAAATCTTACATTAGACGCTCATATATGGACCGGAAACCAACAGATCAAAAGCCATGCTGCTGGACGTATTTTAAGTTTTTTCATTAGACGCTCAAATATGCACCAGAATCCAACAGATCAGAATCATGGCTGCTGTACGTACTGTATCATCTTACACCAGAGGCTAAAATATGTACCGGAAGCCAACATGACAGAGGCCATGCTGCTGGACGTCATGTAAAATCTTACAGTAGACGCTCAGTTCAGGTCCATATTTGAGCGTCTAATGTTAGATTTTAGACTACGACCAGCAGCATGGCCTCTGACCTCTTGGCTTCCGGTCCATATTTGAGCGTCTTGTGTGAGATGAAACACTACGTTCTGCAGCCATGATTCTGATCTGTTGGTTTCTGGTGCATATTTGAGCGTCTAATGTAAAAAGATAAACTACGACCAGCAGCATAGCCTCTGATCTGTTGGTTTCCGGTCCATATTTTGAGCGGCTAATGTAAAAAGGTAAACTACGACCAGCAGCACAGCCTCTGATCTGTTTGTTTCCGGTCCATATTTGAGCGTCTTGTGTAAGATGAAACACTACATTCTGCAGCCATGATTCTGATCTGTTGGTTTCTGGTGCATATTTGAGCGTCTAATGTAAAAAGATAAACTACGACCAGCAGCATAGCCTCTGATCTGTTGGTTTCCGGTCCATATTTTGAGCGTCTAATGTAAAAAGGTAAACTACGACCAGCAGCACAGCCTCTGATCTGTTGGTTTCCGGACCATATTTGAGCGTCTAATGTAAGATTTTAGACTCCCTCCAGCAGCATGGTCTCTGAGCTGTTGGCTTCCGGTCCATATTTGAGCGTCTTGTGTAAGGTGATACACTACGTCCAGCAGCCATGATTCTGATCTGTTGGTTTCTGGTACATATTTGAGCTTCTAATGTAAAAAGATAAACTACGTCCAGCAGCATGGCATCTGATCTATTGGTTTCCCGTCCATATTTGTGCGTCTAATGTAAGATTTTAGACTACGTCCAGCAGCATGGCCTCTGACCTGTTGGCTTCTGGTCCTTATTAGAGCGTCTTGTGTAAGATGATACACTACGTACAGCAGCCATGATTCTGATCTGTTGGTTTCTGGTACATATTTGAGCTTCTAATGTAAAAATATAAACTACGTCCGGCAGCATGGCCTCTGATCTGGTGGTTTCCGGTGCATATTTCAGCGTCTAATGTAAGATTTTAGACTACGCCCAGCAGCATGGCCTCTGACATGTTAGCTTCCGGTCCATATTTGAGCGTCTTGTGTAAGATGATACACTTGGTCCAGCAGCCCTGTTTCTGATCTCTTGCTTTCTGGTGCATATTTGAGCATCTAATGTAGAAATATAAACTACGTCCAGCAGCATGGCCTCTGACCTTTTGGCTTCCGGTCCATCTTTGAGCGTCTTCTGTAAGATGATACACTACGTCCAGCAGCCATGATTATGATCTCTTGGTTTCTGGTGCATATTTGAGCGTCTAAAGTAAAAAGATAAACTACGACCAGCAGAATGGCCTCTGATCTGTTGGTTTCCGGTGCATATTTGAGCGTCTAATGTAAGATTTTAGAATACGTCCAGCAGCATGGCATCTGACCTGTTGGCTTCCGGTCCATATTTGATCGTCTTGTGTAAGATGATACACTACGTCCAGCAGCCCGGTTTCTGTTTTCTTGGTTTCTGGTGCATATTTGAGCGTCTAATGTAAAAAGATAAACTACGTCCAGCAGCATGGCCTCTAACCTGTTGGTTTCCGGTGCATATTTGAGCGTCTAATGTAAGATTTTAGATTACAACCAGCAGCATGGCCTCTGACCTGTTGATTTCCGGTCCATATTTGAGCGTCTTGTGTAAGATGATACACTACGTCCAGCAGCCCTGTTTCTGATCTCTTGCTTTCTGGTGCATATTTGACGGTCTAACGTAGAAATATAAACTACGACCAGCAGCATAGACTCTGATCTGTTGGTTTACGGTCCATATTTGAGCGTCTTGTGTAAGATGATACACTACGTCCAGCAGCCCTGTTTCTGATCTGTTGGTTTCTGGTACATATTTGATCTTCTAATGTAAATAGATAAACTACGACCAGCAGCATGGCCTCTGATCTGTTGGTTTCCCGTCCATATTTGAGCGTCTAATGTAAGATTTTAGACGACGTCCAGCAGCATTGCCTCTGACCTGTTGGCTTCCTGTCCATATTTGAGCGTCTTGTGTAAGATGATACACTACCTCCAGCAGTCATGGTTCTGATCTATTGGTTTCTGGTGCATATTTGAGCGTCTAATGTAAAAAGATAAACTACGTCTAGCAGCATGGCCTCAGAACTGTTGGTTTCCGTTCCATATTTGAGCGTCTAATGTAAGATTTTAGACTATAACCAGCAGCATGCCCTCTGACCTGTAGGCTTCCGGTCCATAATTGAGCGTCTTGTGTTAGATGATACAATACGTCCAGCAGGCATGATTCTGATCTCTTGGTTTCTGGTGCATATTTGAGCGTCTAATGTAAAAAGATAAACTACGACCAGCAGCATTGCCTCTGATCTGTTCGTTTCCGGTCTATATTTGAGCATCTAATGTACGATTTTAGACTACGTCCAGCAGCATGGCCTCTGACCTGTTGGTTTCCGCTTAATATTTGAGCGTCTTGTGTAAGGTGATACACTACGTACAGCAGCCATGATTCTGATCTCTTGGTTTCTGGTACATATTTGTGCTTCTAATGTAAAAAGATAAACTACGACCAGCAGCATTGCCTCTGATCTGTTCGTTTCCGGTCCATATTTGAGCGTCTAATGTACGATTTTAGACTACGTCCAGCAGCATGGCCTCTGACCTGTTAGCTTCCGGTCCATATTTGAGCGTCTTGTGCAAGATGATACACTACATCCAGCAGCCCTGTTTCTGATCTCTTGGTTTGTGATGCATATTTGAGAGTCTTGTGTAAGATTATACACTACGTCCAGCAGCCATGATTCTGATATGTTGGTTTCGGGTGCATATTTGAGCGTCTAATGTAAAAATATGAACTACGTCCAGCAGCATGGCCTCTGATCTCTTGGTTTCCAGTCCATATTTGGGCATCGAATGTAAGATTTTAGAATACATGCAGCAGCATGGTCTCTTACCTGTTGGATTACGGTCCATATTTGAGCGTTTTGTGTAAAATGATACACTACGCCGAGTAGCCATGATTCTGATCTGTTGGTTTCTCGTGCATATTTGAGAGTCTAATGTAAAAAGATAAACTACCACCAGCAATATGGCCTATGATCTGTTGGTTTCCGGTCCTTATATGCGCGTCTAATGTAAGATTTTAGACTACGTCCAACAGCATGGCCTCTGACCTGTTGGCTTCCGGTCCATATTTGAGCGTCTTGTGTAAGATGATACACTACGTCCAGCAGCAATGATTCTGATCTGTTGGTTTCTGGTGCATATTTTGAGCGTCTAATGTAAAAAGATAAACTACGACCAGAAGCAGGGCCTCTGATCTGTAGGTTTCCGGTCCATATTTGATCGTCTAATGTAAGATTTTAGACTACGTCAAGCAGCATTGCCTCTGACCTGTTGCCTTCCGGTCCATATTTCTGCGTCTTGTGTAATATGATACACTACGTCCAGCAGCCATGATTCTGATCTCTTTGTTTCTGGTGCATATTTGAGCGTCTAATGTAAAAAGATAAACTACGACAAGCAGCATGGCCTCTGATCTGTTGGTTTCCGGTCCATATTTTGAGTGTCTAATGTAAAAAGGTAAACTACGACCAGCAGCACAGCCTCTGATCTGTTGGTTTCCGGTCCATATTTGAGCGTCTAATGTAAGATTTTAGACTCCGTCCAGCAGCATAGTCTCTGACCTGTTGGCTTCCTGTCCATATTTGAGCGTTTTGTGTAAGGTGATAAACTACGTCCAGCAGCCATGATTCTGATCTAATTGTTTCTGGTATATATTTGAGCTTCTAATGTAAAAAGATAAACTACTTCCAGCAGCATGGCATCTGATCTGTTGGTTTCCCGTCCATATTTGTGCGTCTAATATAAGATTTTAGACTACGTCCAGCAGCATGGCCTCTGACCTGTTGGCTTCCGGTCCATATTTGAGCGTCTTGTGTAAGATGATACACTACGTCCAGCAGCCCTGTTACTGATATCTTGGTTTCTGGTGAATTTTTGAGCCTCTAATGTAAAAAGATAAACTACATCCAGAAGCATGGCGTCTGATCTGTTGGTTTCCGGTCCATATTTGAGCGGCTAATGTAAAATTTTAGACTACGTCCAGCAGCATGGCTTCTGACCTCTTAGCTTCCAGTCCATATTTCCAGTCCTTACTTGTGTAAGATGATACACTACGCCGTGTAGCCATGATTCTGATCTGTTGGTTTCTGGTGCATATTTGAGCGTCTAATGTAAAAAGATAAACTACGACCAGCAGCATGGCCTTTGATCTGTTGGTTTCCTGTCCATATTTGAGCGACTTGTGTAAGATGATACACTACGTCCAGCAGGCCTGTTTCTGATCTCTTGTATTCTGGTGCATATTTGAGCGTCTAATGTAGAAGTATAAACTACGTCCAGCAGTATGGACTCTGATCTGTTGGTTTACGGTCCATATTTAGCGTCTAATGTAAGATTTTAGATTACGTCCAGCAGCATGGCTTCTGACCTGTTGATTTCCGGTCCGTATTTGAGCGTCTTGTGTAAGATGATACACTACGTCCAGCAGCCCTATTTCTGATCTGTTGGTGTCTGGTGCATATTTGAGCGTCTAATGTAAAAAGATAAACTACGTCCAGCAGCATGGCCTCTGATCTGTTGGTTTCCGGTCCATATTTGAGCGTCTAATGTAAGATTTTAGACTACATGCAGCAGCATTGCCTCTGATCTGTTGGCTTCCGGTCCATATTTGAGCGTCTTGTGTAAGATGATAAACTACGACCAGCAGCCATGATTCTGATATGTTGGTTTCTGCAGCATATTTGAGCTTCTAATATTAAAATATAAACTACGTCCAGCAGCATGGCCTCTGATCTGTTGGTTTCCTGTCCATATTTGAGCGTCTAATGTAAGATTTTAGACTACGTCCAGCAGCATGGCCTCTGATCTGTTTACTTCCGGTCCATATTTGAGCGTCTTGTGTAAGATGATACACTACGTCCAGCAGCCCTGTTTCTGATCTCTTGCTTTCTGGTGCATATTTGACGGTCTAACGTAGAAATATAAACTACGACCAGCAGCATAGACTCTGATCTGTTGGTTTACGGTCCATATTTGAGCGTCTTGTGTAAGATGATACACTACGTCCAGCAGCCCTGTTTCTGATCTGTTGGTTTCTGGTACATATTTGTGCTTCTAATGTAAATAGATAAACTACGACCAGCAGCATGGCCTCTGATCTGTTGGTTTCCCGTCCATATTTGAGCGTCTAATGTAAGATTTTAGACGACGTCCAGCAGCATTGCCTCTGACCTGTTGGCTTCCTGTCCATATTTGAGCGTCTTGTGTAAGATGATACACTACGTCCAGCAGTCATGGTTCTGATCTGTTGGTTTCTGGTACATATTTGAGCTTCTAATATAAAAAGATAAACAACGTCCAGCAGCATAGCCTCTGCCCTGTTGGCTTCCGGTCCATATTTGAGCGTCTTGTGAAAGATGATACACTATGTCCAGCAGCCCTGTTTCTGATCTCTTGGTTTCTGGTGCATATTTGAGCGTCTAATGTAAAAAGATAAACTACGTCTAGCAGCATGGCCTCAGAACTGTTGGTTTCCGTTCCATATTTGAGCGTCTAATGTAAGATTTTAGACTATATCCAGCAGCATGCCCTCTGACCTGTAGGCTTCCGGTCCATATTTGAGCGTCTTGTGTGAGATGATACACTACGTCCAGCAGGCATGATTCTGATCTGTTGGTTTCTGGTGCATATTTGAGCGTCTAATGTAAAAAGATAAACTACGACCAGCAGCATTGCCTATGATCTGTTCGTTTCCGGTCCATATTTGAGCATCTAATGTACGATTTTAGACTACGTCCAGCAGCATGGCCTCTGACCTGTTGGTTTCCGGTTAATATTTGAGCGTCTTGTGTAAGGTGATACACTACGTACAGCAGCCATGATTCTGATTTCTTGGTTTCTGGTACATATTTGTGCTTCTAATGTAAAAAGATAAACTACGACCAGCAGCATTGCCTCTGATCTGTTCGTTTCCGGTCCATATTTGAGCGTCTAATGTACGATTTTAGACTACGTCCAGCAGCATGGCCTCTGACCTGTTAGCTTCCGGTCCATATTTGAGCGTCTTGTGTAAGATTATACACTACGTCCAGCAGCCATGTTTCTGATATGTTGGTTTCTCGTGCATATTTGAGAGTCTAATGTAAAAAGATAAACTACGTCCAGCAATATGACCTATGATCTGTTGGTTTCCGGTCCTTATATGCGCGTCTAATGTAAGATTTTAGACTACGTCCAACAGCATGGCCTCTGACCTGTTGGCTTCCGGTCCATATTTGAGCGTCTTGTGTAAGATGATACACTACGTCCAGCAGCAATGATTCTGATCTGTTGGTTTCTGGTGCATATTTTGAGCGTCTAATGTAAAAAGATAAACTACGACCAGCAGCAGGGCCTCTGATCTTTAGGTTTCCGGTCCATATTTGATCGTCTAATGTGAGATTTTAGACTACGTCAAGCAGCATTGCCTCTGACCTGTTGCCTTCCGGTCCATATTTCTGCGTCATGTGTAATATGATACACTACAGCCAGCAGCCATGATTCTGATCTCTTGGTTTCTGGTGCATATTTGAGCGTCTAATGTAAAAAGATAAACTACGACAAGCAGCATGGCCTCTCATCTGTTGGTTTCCGGTCCATATTTTGAGTGACTAATGTAAAAAGGTAAACTACGACCAGCAGCACAGCCTCTGATCTGTTGGTTTCCGGTCCATATTTGAGCGTCTAATGTAAGATTTTAGACTCCGTCCAGCAGCCTAGTCTCTGACCTGTTGGCTTCCTGTCCATATTTGAGCGTCTTGTGTAAGGTGATACACTACGTCCAGCAGCCATGATTCTGATCTGTTGGTTTCTGGTACATATTTGAGCTTCTAATGTAAAAAGATAAACTACGACCAGCAGCATGGCCTCTGACCTGTTGGTTTCCCGACCATATTTTAGCGTCTAATGTAAGGTTTTAGACTACGTCCAGCAGCATGCCCTCTGACCTGTTGGCTTCCGGTCCATATTTGAGCCTTCTTGTGTAAGGTGATACACTACGTCCAGCAGCCCTGTTTCGGATCTCTTTGTTTCTGGTGCATATTTGAGCGTCTAATGTAAAAAGATAAACTACGTCCAGCAGCATGGCCTCAGATCTGTTAGTTTCCGGTCCATATTTGATCGTCTAATGTAAGATTTTAGACTACGCCCAGCAGCATGGCTTCTGACCTGTATGCTTCCGGTCAATATTTGAGCGTCTTGTGTAAGATATTACACTACGTCCAGCAGCCATGATTCTGATCTGTTGGTTTCTGGTGCATATTTTAGCGTCTAATGTAAAAAGATAAACTACGTCCAGCAGCATGGCCTCTGATCTGTTGGTTTCCGGGCCATATTTGAGCGTGTCATGTAAGATTTTAGACTACGTCCAGCAGCATGGCTTCTGACCTGTTGGCTTCCGGTCCATATTTGAGCGTCTTGTGTAAGATGATACACTACGTCCAGCAGCCATGATTCTGATCTGTTGGTTGCTGGTGCATATTTGAGCGTCTAATGTAAAAAGATAAACTACGTCAAGCCACATGGCCTCTGACCTGTTGGCTTCCGGCCCATATTTGAGCGTCTAATGTAAAAAGATAAATTACGTCCAGCAGCATGGCCTCTGATCTGTTGGTTTCCGGTCCATATTTGAGCGTCTAATGTAAGATGATAGACAACGTCCAGCAGCCATGATTTTGATCTCTTGGTTTCTGTTGCATATTTGAGCGTCTAATGTGAAAAGATAAACTACGTCCAGCAGCATGGCCTCTGATCTGTTGGTTTCCGGGCCATATTTGAGCGTGTCATGTAAGATTTTAGACTACGTCCAACAGCATGGCTTCTGACCTGTTGGCTTCCGGTCCATATTTGAGCGTCTTGTGTAAGATGATACACTACGTCCAGCAGCCATGATTCTGATCTGTTGGTTTCTGGTGCATATTTGAGCGTCTAATGTAAAAAGATAAACTACGTCAAGCCACATGGCCTCTGACCTGTTGGCTTCCGGCCCATATTTGAGCGTCTAATGTAAAAAGATAAATTACGTCCAGCAGCATGGCCTCTGATCTGTTGGTTTCCGGTCCATATTTTAGCGTCTTATGTAAGATGATAGACAACGTCCAGCAGCCATGATTTTGATCTCTTGGTTTCTGTTGCATATTTGAGCGTCTAATGTTAAAAGATAAACTACGTCCAGCAGCATGGCCTCTGATAAGTTGGTTTCTGGTCCATATTTCACTTGTTTATAAATTTTTCCAGTAAAAGAAATATTTTCAAATGGGTATCAAATTGTGTGCAATTATTTGATTTGTCGGCCGCTACAAATCGACATATCCTGGCTCTTTTGTGACAGCTGCCTTGCAAGCAGTCTCAGGCTGCCGCTAGTCCACTTCTCCTGACTTTTTGTGCCAATTGCCTTACAAGCAATCCCAGGCTGCTATGAACCGATTTCTCCTGGCTCATTTGTGGCATCTGCCTTACAAGCGTTCTCAGGCTGCAGCAATATGAATTCTCCTGGCTTTTTGTGCGAATTGCCTTACAAGCAATCCCAGGCGCGTACGAGCCGATTTCTCCATGCTCTTTTGTGGCAACTGCCTTACAAGAAATCTCAGGCTGCTACAAGCCGAAGTCTCCTGGGGCTTTTGTGACAACTGCCTTACAAGCAATGTCAGGCTGCTACGAGCCGACTTCTTTTGGCTCTTTTGTGAAAACTGCCTGACAAGTAATATGAAGCTGCTACAAGCCGAATTCTCCTGGAGCTTTTGTGACAACTGCCTTACAAACAATGTCAGGGTGCTACGAGCCGACTTCTCCTGACTCTTTTGTGAAAACTGCCTCACAAGTAATATCAGGCTGCTACAAAACGACATCTACTGTCTCTTTTGTGAAACTGCCTTACAAGCAATCTCAGGCCGCTACAAGCCGAATACGCCTGACTCTTTTGTGAAATTGCCTTGCAAGCAATATCAGGCTGCTACAAATCGTCATCTCCTTCTCTTTTGTGAAAACTGCCTAAAAGTAATCTCAGTAAGGCTGTTGTCACAAAAAAGCCCGACGTATTCGGCTTGTAGCAGGCTGAGATTGATTGTAAGGCAGTTTTAAAAAAAGAGACAGGAGATGTCTTTTTGTAGGAGTCTGAGATTGCTTTTAAGGCAGTTTTCACAAAAGAGACAAGAGAAGTCGGTTCATAGACGACTGGGCTTGCTTGTAAGTCAATACGCACAAAAAGCCAGGAGAATTCATATTGCTGCAGCCTGAGAATGCTTGTAAGGTAGATACCACAAATGAGCCAGGAGAAATCAGTTCGTAGCAGCCGGGGATTGCTTGTAAGGCAATTAGCACAAAAAATCAGGAGAATTGGACTAACGGCAGCCTGAGATTGCTTGTAAAGCAGTTGTGACAAAAGAGCCAGGATATGTCGATTTGTAGCGGCCTGAGGTTGCTTGTAAGGCAGTTACCCCAAAAGAGCCAGGAGAAATCGGCACTTAGCCGCCTGGGATTTCTTTTAAGGCAATTGGCACAAAAGTCAGGAGAACTGTGCTGGCGGCAGACTGAGATTGCTTGTAAGGCAGTTGTCACAAAAGAGAAGGAGATGACGATTTGTAGCAGCCTGATATTTCTTGCAATGCAATTTCACAAATGAGCCAGCCGTATTCGGCTTGTAGCGGCCTGAGATTGCTTGTAAGGCAGTTTCACAAAAGAGAGAGGAGATGTCGTCTTGTAGCACCCTGATATTACTTGTAAGGCAGTTTTCACAAAAGAGCCAAGAGAAGTCGTCTCATAGCAGCCTGACATTTCTTGTAAGGCAGTTGCCACAAAAGGGCCAGGAGAAAACGGCTCGTAGTCGCCTGGGATTGCTTGTAAGACAATTCGCACAAAAAGCCAAAGGAATTCATATTGCTGCAGCCTGAGAATGCTTGTAAGGTAGTTGTAACAAAAGAGCCAGCATATGTCGATTTGTAGCGGCCTTAGATTCTTGTAAGGCAGTTTCACAAAAGAGCCATGCGATTTGTAGCAGGCTGAGATTGCTTGTAAGGCAGTTTAAAAAAAAGAAACAGGAGATGTCGTTTGTAGTAGCCTGAGATTGCTTTTAAGGCAGATTTCACAAAAGAGACAAGAGAAGTCGGTTCGTAGACGCCTGGGATTGCTTGTAAGGCAAATTGCACAAAAGAGCCAGGAGAATTCGGCTTGCAGCAGCCTGAGATTGCTTGTTTTGCAGTTGTCACAAATGAGCCAGGATATGTCGATTTGTAGCAGCCTGACATTGCTTGTAAGGCAGGTGTCACAAAAGTGCCAGGAGAATTCGGCTTGTAGCAGCATGAGATTTATTGTAAGGCAGTTGCCACAAAATGGCCAGGAGAAATCGGCTCGTAGCAGCCTCTGTTTGCTTGTAAGGTAGTTGCCACAAATGAGTCAGGAGAAATCGGCTCGTAGCCGCCTGGGATTTCTTGTAAGGAAATTGGCAATAAAATCTTGGAGAATTGGGATTGCTGCAGCCTGAGATTGTTTTTAAGGCAGTTGTCACAATAGAACCAGGAGAATTCGGCTTGTAGCAGCCTGAGATTGCCTGTAAGGCAGTTACCACAAAAGAGCCAGGAGAAATCGGCATGTAGCCGCCTGGGATTGCTTTTAAGGCAATTGGCACAAAACGTCAGGAGAACTGTCCTGGCTGAAGCCTGAGATTGCTTGTAAGGCAGTTTTCACAAAAGAGACAGGAGATGTCGATTTGTAGCGGCCTGAGATTGATTGCAAGGCAGTTTCACAAAAGAGCCAGGCGTATTCGGCTTGTATCAGCCTGAGATTGCTTGTACGGCAGTTTAACAAAAGAGACAGGAGATATCGTTTTGTAGCAGCTTGATATTACTTGTAAGGCAGTTGTCACAAATGAGACAGGAGATGTCGATTTGTAGCGGCCTGATATTAATTGTAAGGCAGTTTTCACAAAAGAGCAAGGGAAGTCGGCTCGTAGCAGCCTGACATTGCTTGTAAGGCAGTTTTCACAAAAGAGCCATGAGAAGTCGGCTCGTAGCAGCCTGACATTGCTTTTAAGGCAGTTGTCACAAAAGCGCCATGAGAATTCGGCTTCTAGCAGCCTGAGATTTCTTGTAAGGCAGTTGCCACAAAATACCCAGGAGAAGTCGGCTCGTAGCAGCCTGACATTGCTTTTAAGGCAGTTTTCACAAAAGAGCCAAGAGAAGACGGCTCGTAGCAGCCTGACATTGCTTGTAAGGCAGTTGTCACAAAAGCGCCAGGAGAATTCGGCTTGTAGCAGCCTGAGATTTCTTGAAAGGCAGTTGCCACAAAAGAGCCAGGATAAATCGGCTCCTAGCAGACTGGGATTGCTTGTAATTCAATTGGCACAAAAAGTCAGGAAAATTGGACTAGCGGCAGCCTGAGATTGCTTGTAAGGCAGTTTCACAAAAGAGCCAGGCGTATTCGGCTTGTAGCAGGCTGAGATTGATTGTAAGGCAGTTTTTAAAAAAGAGACAAAAGATGTCGTTTTGTAGCAATCAAAGATTGCTTTTAAGGCAGTTTTTAAAAAACGGACATGAGAAGTTGCCTCGTAGACGCCTGGGATTGCTTGTAAGGCAATTTGCACAAAAGAGCCAGGAGAATTCGGCTTGCTGGAGCATGAGATTGCTTGTAAGGCAGTTGCCACAAATGAGCCAGGAGAAATCGGCTCGTAGCTGCCTGGGATTGGTTGTAAGGCAATTGGCACAAAAAGCCAGGAGACTTGGGATTGCTGCAGCCTGAGATTGCTTGTTAGGCAGTCGTCACAATAGAACCAGGACAATTCGGCTTGTAGCAGCGTGAGATTGCTTGTAAGGCAGTTTTCACAAAAGAGACAGGAGATGTCGATTTGTAGCGGCCTGATATTACTTGTAAGGCAGCTTTCACAAAAGAGCCAAGAGAAGTCGGCTGGTAGCAACCTGACATTTCTTGTAAGGCAGTTGTCACAAAAGCGCAATGAGAATTCGGCTTGTGTCAGCCTGAGATTTCATGTAAGGCAGTTGCCATAAAAGCGCCACGAGAAATCGGCTCGTAGCCGCCTGGGATTGCTTGTAAGGCAATTCGCACCAAAGCCAGGATAATTCATATTACTGAAGCCTGAGATTGCTTGTAAGGCAGTTGTAACAAAAGAGCCAGCATATGTCGATTTGTAGAGGCCTGAGATTGCTTCAAAGGCAGTTTCACAAAATAGCCAGGCGTATTCGGCTTGTAGCTGGCTGATATTGATTGTAAGGCAGTTTTTAAAAAAGAGACAAAAGATGTCGTTTTGTAGCAGCCTGAGATTGCTTTTAAGGCAATTTTCACAAAAGAGACAAGAGAAGTCGGCTCGTAGACGCCTGGGATTGCTTGTAAGGCAATTTGCACAAAAGAGTCAGGAGAATTCGGCTTGCAGCAGCCTGAGATTGCTGATGGGGTGGGGGTTCGTCTGCGTGGGACTTTCTGGGACTGGGGGTCGTCTGCGTTGGACTTTCTGGGACTGTCTACTGCGTGGGGGGTCTTCTGCGTGGGACTTTCTTGGACTGGGGATCGTCTGCGTGGGACTTTGTGGGACTGGGAGTCGTCTCCGTGGAACTTTCTGGGACTGTCTCCTGGGTGGGGGGTCGTCTACGTGGGACTTTATGGGACTGTGACTCGTCTGCGTGGGACTTTCTGGGACTGTCTCCTGGGTGGGGGGGTTGTCTGCGTGGGTCTTTCTGGGACTGTATCCTGGGAGGGGAGTCGTCTGCGTGGGACTTTCTGAGACAGGGGTCCGTCTGGTGGGTTTTTCTGGGATTGTCTCCTGGGTGGGGTGTCGTCTGCGTGGGACTTTCTGGGTCTGTCTCCTGGGTGGGGGGTCGTCTTCGTGGGACTTTCTGGGACTGGGGGTCGTCTGCGTGGGACTTTCTGGGACTGTCTCCTGTCTGGGGGTCGTCTGCCTGGGACTTTCTGGGACTAGGGGTCGTCTGCGTGGGAATTTCTGGGACGGTCTCATGGATGGGGGTCGTCTGCGTTGGACTTTCTTGGACTGTGAGTCGTCACCGTGGGACTTTCTGGTACTGTCTCATGGGTTGGGGGTCGTATGCGTGGGACTTTCTGGGACTGTCCCCTGGGTGGGGGTGTCGTCTGCGTAAGACATTGTGGGACTGGGGGTCGTCTGCGTGGGACTTTCTGGGACTGTCTCCTGGGTGGGGGTCTTCTGCGTGGGACGTTCTGGGACTGTCTCCTGGGTGGGGGGTCGTCTGCATGGGACTTTCTGGGACTGGGGGTCGTCTGCGTATGACTTTCTGGGACTGTCTCCTGGGTGGGGGGTCGTCAGTTTGGGTCTTTCTGGGACTGTCTGCATGGGAATTTCTTGGACTGTGACTGGTCTGCGTGGGACATTCTGGGACTGGTGGTCGTCTGCGTGGGACTTTCTTGTACTGTCCCTGGGTTGGGGGTCGTCTGCGTGGGACTTTCTGGGACTGGGCGTTTTCTGCATGGGACTTTCTGGGACTGTCTCCTGTGTGGGGGTTCGTCTGCGTGGGTCTTTCTGGGACTGTCTCCTGGGTGGGGGTCGTCTGCATGGGACTTTCTGGGACTGGGGTTCGTCTGCGTGGGACTTTCTGGGACTGTCTCCTTGGTGGGCGGTCGTCTGCGTGGGACTTTCTGGGACTGGGTTCTTCTGCGTAGGTCTTTCTGGGACTCTCTCCTGGGTGGGGGTCGTCTGCGTGGGATATCTGGGACTGTCTCCTGGGTGGGGGTCGACTGCATGGGACTTTCTGGGACTGGGGTTCGTCTGCGTGGGACTTTCTGGGACTGTCTCCTGGGTGGGCGGTCGTCTGCGTGGGACTTTCTGGGACTGGGTTCGTCTGCGTGGGTCTTTCTGGGACTGTCTCCTGGGTGAGGATCGTCTTCGTGGGACTTTCTGGGACTGTCTCCTGGGTGGGGAGTCGTCTGCGTGGGACTTTCTGGGACTGGGGGTCGTCTGCGTGGGTATTCCTCGGACTGTCTCCTGACTGGGGGGTCGTCTGCGTGGAAATTTCTGTGCCTGTCTCCTGGGTGGGGGTCGTCTGCGTGGGACTTTCTGAGACAGGGGTTCGTCTGCGTGGGTCTTTCTGGTACTGACTCCTGGGTGGGTGGGTCCTCTCCGTGGGACTTTCTGGGACTGTCTCCTGGGTGGAGAGTCCACTGCGTGGGATTTTCTGGGACTGGGGGTCGTCTGCGTGGGACTTTCTGGGACAGGGTGTCTTCTGCGTGGGACTTTCTGGGACTAGGTGTCGTCTGCGTGGGAATTTCTGGTAATGTCTCCTTGGTTGGGGGCGTCTGCGTGGGAATTTCTGGGACAGTGGGTCGTCTCCGTGGGACTTTCTGGGACTGTCTCATGGGTGGGGGGTCGTCTGCGTGGGACTTTCTGGGACTGTCTCCTTGGTGGGGGGGTCGTCTGCGTAGGACATTTTGGGACTGGTGGTCGTGTGCGTGGGACTTTCTGGGACTGGGGGTCGTCTGCGTGTTACTTTCTGGGACTGTCTCCTGGGTGGGGTGTCGTCTGCGTGGGACTTTCTGGGACTGGGGTCGTCTGCGTGGGTCTTTCTGGGACTGTCTCCTGGGTGGGGGTTCGTCTGCGTGGGACTTTCTGGGACTGTCTCTTGCGTGGGAGGTCTTCTGCTTGGGACTTTCAGGGACTGGGTGTCGTCTGCGTGGGAGTTTCTGGGACAGTCTCCTGGGTGGGGTTCGTCGGCGTGGGATTTTCTGGGACTGGGGGGGCGTCTGCGTGGGACTTTCTGGGACAGTGGGTCCTCTCCGTGGGACTTTCTGGGACTGTCTCATGGGTGGGGGTTCGTCTGCGTGGGACTTTCTGGGACTGTCTCCTTGGTGGGGGGGTCGACTGCGTAGGACATCGTGGGACTGGTGGTCGTTTGTGTGGGACATTCTGGGACTGGTGGTCGTCTGCGTGTTACTTTCTGGGACTGTCTCCTGGGTGGGGGGTCGTCTGTATGGGACTTTCGTGGACTCGGGGTCGTCTCCGTGGGTCTTTTCTTGGACTCTCTCCTGGGTGGGGGGTCGTCTGCGTGGGACTTTCTGGGACTGTCTCCTGGGTGGGGAGTCGTCTGCGTGGGACTTTCTGGGACTGGGGTCGTCTGCGTGGGTCTTTCTGGGACTGTCTCCTGGGTGGGGGTTCGTCTGCGTGGGACTTTCTGGGACTGTCTCCTGCGTGGGAGGTCGTCTGCTTGGGACTTTCAGGGACTGGGTGTCGTCTACGTGGGAGTTTCTGGGACAGTCTCCTGGGTGGGGTTCGTCTGCGTGGGACTTTCTGGGAGTGGTTGTCGTCTGCGTGGGACTTTCTGGGACTGTCTCCTGGGTGGGGGGTAGTCTGCGTGGGACTTTCTGGGACTGGGCTCGTCTGCGTGGGACTTTCTGGGACTGTCTCCTCGGTGGGGAGTCGTCTACGTGGCACTTTCTGGGACTGGCGGTTGTCTGCGTGGGACTTTCAGGGACTCTCTTCTGGGTGGGGGATCGTCTGCGTGGGACTTTCTGGGAGTGTCTCCTTGGTGGGGGGCGTCTGCGTGCGACATTCTGGGACTGTGGGTCGTCTGCGTGGGACTTTCTGGGACTGTCACCTGGGTGGGGGGACGTCTGCGTGGGACTTTGTGGGACTGGTGGTCGTCTGCGTGGGACTTTCTGGGACTGGGGGTCGTCTGCGTGTTACTTTCTGGGACAGTCTCCTGGGTGGGGGGCCGTCTGTATGGGACTTTCTAGGACTCGGTGTCGTCTGCGTGGATCTTTTTTGGACTCTCTCCTGGGTGGGGCGTCGTCTGCGTGGGACTTTCTGGGACTGTCTCCTGGGTGGGGATTCGTCTGCCTGGGACTTTCTGAGACTGGGTGTCATCTGCGTGGTAGTTTCTGGGACTGTCTCCTGGGTGGGGGTCGTCTGCGTGGGACTTTCTGGGACAGGGCTCGACTGCGTGGGACTTTCTGGGACTTTCTCCTGGGTGGGGGGTCGTCTGCGTGGGACTTTCTGGGACTGTCTCCTGGGTGGGGAGTCGTCTGCGTGGGACTTTCTGGGACTGGGCTCGTCTGCGTGGGTCTTTCTGGGACTGTCTCCTGGGTGGGGGTTCGTCTGCGTGGGACTTTCTGGGACTGTCTCCTGCGTGGGAGGTCGTCTGCTTTGGACTTTCAGGGACTGGGTGTCGTCTGCGTGGGAGTTTCTGGGACAGTCTCCTGGGTGGGGTTCGTCTGCGTGGGACTTTCTGGGACTGGGGGGGCGTCTGCGTGGGTTTTTATGGGACAGTGGGTCGTCTCCGTGGGACTTTCTGGGACTGTCTCATGGGTGGGGGGGTCGTCTGCTTGGGACTTTCAGGGACTGGGTGTCGTCTGCGTGGGACTTTCTGGGACTGTCTCATGGGTGGGGTTCGTCCGCGTGGGACTTTCTGGGACTGGGGGTAGTCTGCGTGGGACTTTCTGGGACTGTCTCCTGGGTGGGGAGTCGTCTGCTTGGGACTTTGTGAGACAGGGGGTCGTCTGCGTGGGTCTTTCTGGTACTGACTCTTGGTTGGGGGTCCGTCTGCGTGGGACTTTCTGGGACTGTCTCCTGAGTGGAGGGTCCTCTTCGTGGGATTTTCTGGGACTGGGTGTCGTCTGCGTGGGACTTTCTGGGACAGGGGGTCTTCTGCGTGGGACATTCTGGGACTGGGGTTCGTCTTCGTGGGACTTTCTGGGACTGGGGGTTGTCTGCGTGGGACTTTCAGTGACTCTCTTCTGGGTGGGTGATCGTCTGCGTGGGACTTTCTGGGTCTGTCTCCTTGGTGGGGGTCGTCTGCGTGGGACATTCTGGGACTGTGGGTTGTTTTCGTGGGACTTTCTGGGACTGTCTCCTGGGTGGGGGGTCGTCTGCTTTGAACTTTGTGGGACTGGTGGTCGTCTGCGTGGGACTTTCTGGGACTGGGGGTCGTCTGCGTGTTACTTTCTGGGACTGTCTCCTGGGTGGGGGGTCGTCTGTATGGGACTTTCTAGGACTCGGGGTCGTCTGCGTGGATCTTTATTGGACTCTCTCCTAGGTGGGGGGTCTTCTGCGTGGGACTTTCTGGGACTGGGCTCGTCTGCGTGGGACTTTCTGGGACTGTCTCCTGGGTGGGGGGTCGTCTGCGTGGGACTTTCTGGGACTGTCTCCTGGGTGGGGAGTCGTCTGCGTGGGACTTTCTGGGACTAGGGGTCGTCTGCGTGGGAATTTCTGGGTTTGTCTCCTTGGTGGGGGGCGTCTGAGTGGGACTTTCTGGGACTGTGGGTCGTCTCCGTGGGACTATCTGGGACTACTCTCATGGGTGGGGGGTCGTCTGCGTGGGACTTTCTGGGACTGGGAGACGTCTGCGTGTTACTTTCTGGGACTGTCTCCTGGGTGGGGGTTCGTCTGTATGGGACTTTCTAGGACTCGGGGTCGTCTGCGTGGATCTTTTTTGGACTCTCTCCTAGGTGGGGTGTCTTCTGCGTGGGACTTTCAGGGACTGTCTCCTGGGTGGGGAGTCGTCTGCCTGGGACTTTCTGAGACTAGGTGTCGTCTGCGTGGTAGTTTCTGGGACTGTCTTTTGGGTGGGGGTCGTCTGCGTGGGACTTTCTGGGACTGGGCTCGTCTGAGTGGGACTTTCTGGGACTGTCTCCTGGGTGGGAGTTAGTCTGCGTGGGACTTTCTGAGACAGGGGGTCGTCTGCTTGGGTCTTTCTGGTACTGACTCCTGATTGGGGGTCCGTCTGCGTGGGACTTTCTGGGACTGTCTCCTGTGTGGGGGTCGTCTGCGTGGGACTTTCTGGGACTGGGCTCGTCTGCGTGGGACTTTCTGGGACTGTCTCCTCGGTGGGTAGTCGTCTGCGTGGAACTTTCTGGGACTAGGGGTCGTCTGCGTGGGAATTTCTGGGTTTGTCTCCTTGGTGGGGGGCGTCTGCTTGGGACTTTCTGGGACTGTGGGTCGTCTCCGTGGGACTTTCTGGGACTGTCTCATGGGTGGGGCTGGTCTGCGTGGGACTTTCTGGGACTGTCTCCTGGGTGGGGGGTCGTCTGCGTAGGACTTTATGGGACTGGTGGTCGTCTGCGTGGGACTTTCTGGGACTAGGGGTCGTCTGCGTGTTACTTTCTGGGACTGTCTCCTGGGTTGGGGGGTCGTCTGTATGGGACTTTCTAGGACTCGGGGTCGTCTGCGTGGATCTTTTTTGGACTCTCTCCTGGGTGTGTGGTCGTCTGCGTGGGACTTTCTGGGACTCTCTCCTGGGTGGGTGTCGTCTGCGTGGGACTTTCTGGGACTGTCTGCTGGGTGGAAGGTTGTCTGCGTGGGATATCTGGGACAGTCTCCTGGGTGGGGGGGTCGTCTGCATGGGACTTTCTGGGACTGGGGGTCGTCTGCGTGGGTCTTTCTTGGACTCTCTCCTGGGTGAGGGGTCTTCTGCGTGGGACATTCTGGGACTGGGGGTCGTCTGCGTGGGACTTTCTGGGACTGTCTCCTGGCTGGGGGGTCGTCTGCGTGGGACTTTCTGGGACTGTCTCCTGGGTGGGGGGTCGTCTGCGTGGGACTTTCTGGGACTGTCCCCTGGGTGGGGGTCGTCTGCGTGGGATTTTCTGGGGCTGTCTCCTGTCTGGGGGTCGTCTGCGTGGGACTTTCTTGGACTGGGGGTCGTCAGCGTGGGACTTTCTGGGACTGTCTCCTGGGTGGGGGGTCGTCTTCATGGGACGTTCTGGGAATGGGGGTCTTTTGCGTTGGACTTTCTGGGACTGTCTCCTGCGTGGGGGGTCGTCTGCGTGGGACTTTCATGGACTGGGTGTCGTCTGCGTGGGACTTTCTGGGACTGTCTCCTGGGTGGTGGTCGTCTGCGTGGGACTTTCTGCGACTGAAGTTCGTCTGCGTGGGACTTTCTGGGACTGTCTCCTGGGTGGGGGGTCGTCTGCGTGGGACTTTCTGGGACTGTCTCCTGGGTGGGTGTTCGTCTGCGTGGGATTTTCTAGGATTGGGGGTCGTCTGCGTGGGACTTGCTGGGACACTCTCCTGTCTGGGGGTCGTCTGCGTGGGACTTTCTCGGACTGTCTCCTGGGTGGGGGGTCGTCTGCGTGGGATATCTAGGACTGTCTCCTGGGTGGGATGTCGTCTGCTTGGGACTTTCTGGGACTGGGGGTTGTCTGCATGGGTCTTTCTGGTACAGTCTCCTGCGTGCGGTGTCGTCTGCGTGTGATTTTGTGGGATTGGGGGTCGTCTGCGTGGGTCATTCTGGGACTCTCTCCTGGGTGGGGCTCGTCTGCGTGGGACATTCTGGGACTGTTTCCTGGGTGGGGACTCGTCTGCGTGGGACGTTCTGGGATTGGGTTTGTCTGCGTGGGTCTTTCTGGTACAGTCTCCTGGGTGCGGTGTCGTCTGCGTGGGACTTTGTGGGACTGGGGGTCTTCTGCGTGGGACTTTCTGCGACTGTCTCCTGGGTGGGGGTCGTCTGTTTGGGACTTTCTGGGACTGTCTCCTGGGTGGGGGTCGTCTGCGTGGGACTTTCTGGCATTGTCTCCTGGCTGGGGGTCGTCTGCTTGGGATTTCCTAGGACTGGGGGTCGTCTGCGTGGGACTTTCTGGCACTGGGGGTCGTCTGCGTGGGACTTTCTGGGACTGACTCCTGGGTGGGGGTCGTCTGCGTGGGACTTTCTGGGACTGTCTCCTGGGTGGTGGGTCGTCTGCGTGGGATATCTGGGACTGCCTCCTGGGTTGGGGGTCTTCTTCATGGGACTTTCTGGGACTGGGTGTCGTCTGCGTGAGTCTTTCTTGGACTCGCTCCTGGGTGGGGAGTCGTCTGCGTGGGACATTCCGGGACTGGGGCTGGTCTGCGTGGGTCTTTCTGAGACTGTCTCCTGGGTGGGGGCTCATCTGCGTGGGACTTCCTGGGACTGTCTCCTGGGTGGGGGTTCGTCTGTGTGGGACTTTCAGGGACTGGGTGTCGTCTGCGTGGGACTTTCTGGGACTGTCTCCTGGGTCGGTGTCGTCTGTGTGTGACTTTCTGGGACTGGGGGTCGTATGCGTGGGACTTTCTGGGACTGTCTCCTGGGTGGCTGTTCGTCTGCGTGGGATTTTCTGAGACTGGGAGTCGTCTGCGTCAGACTTGCTGGGACTGTCTCCTGTCTGGGGGTTGTCTGCGTGGGACTTTCTTGGACTGGGGGTCGTCTGCGTGGGACTTTCTGGGACTGTCTCCTGTGTGGGGGCTCGTCTGCGTGGGACTTTCTGGGACTGTCTCCTGGGTTGGGTTCGTCTGCGTGGGATATCAAGGACTGTCTCCTGGGTGGGGGGTCGTCTGCATGGGACTTTCTGGGACTGTGGGTCTTTTGCGTGGGACTTTCTGGGACTGTCTTCTGCGTGGGGGGTCGTCTAAGTGGGACTTTCAGGGACTGGGTGTCGTCTGCGTGGGACATTCTTGGACTGTCTCCTGGGTGGTGATCCTCTGCGCGGGACTTTCTGGTACTGGGGGTCGTCTGCGTAGGACTTTCTGGGACTGTCTCCTGGGTGGGTGTTCTTCTGCGTGGGACTTGCTGGGACACTCTCCTGGGTGGGTGTTCTTCTGCGTGGGACTTGCTGGGACACTCTCCTATCTGGCTCCTGGGTGTGGGGTCGCCTGCATGGGATATCTAGGACCCTCTCCTGGGTGGGGTGTCGTCTGCATGGGACTTTCTGGGACTGGGGGTCGTCTGCATGTGTCTTTCTGGTACAGTCTACTGGGTGCGGTGTAGTCTGCGTGGGATTTTGTGGGACTGGGGGTCGTTTGCGTGGGACTTTCTGGGACTGTGGGTCGTCTGCGTGGGACTTCCTGGGACTGTCTCCTGGGTGGGGGGTCGTCTGCGTGGGAATTTCTGGGACTGGGGGTCGTCTGCGTGGGTCTTTCTTGGACTGGGGGCCTTCTGCGTGGGACTTTCTGGGAGTGTCTCCTGGGTGGGTGTCGTCTGTTTGGGACTTTCTGGGACTGTCTCCTGGGTGGGGGTCGTCTGCGTGGGACTTTCTGGGAATGTCTCCTGCGTGGGGGGTCGTCTGCGTGGGACTTTCAGGGACTGGGTGTCGTCTGCGTTGGACTTTCTTGGACTGTCTCCTGGGTGGGGGTCGTCTGCGTGGGATATCTAGGACTGTCTCCTGGGTGGGGGGTCGTCTGCATGGGATTTTCTGGGACTGGGGGTCTTTTGCGTGGGACTTTCTGGGACTGTCTCATGCGTGGGGGATCCTCTGCGTGGGACTTACTTTGACAGGGGCTCGTCTGCGTGGGACTTTCTGGGACTGTCTCTTGGGTGGGGATTCGTCTGCGTGGGATATCTAGGACTGTCTCCTGGGTGGGGGGTCGTCTGCATGGGACTTTCTGGGACTGTGGGTCTTTTGCGTGGGACTTTCTGGGACTGTCTTCTGCGTGGGGGGTCGTCTAAGTGGGACTTTCAGGGACTGGGTGTCGTCTGCGTGGGACATTCTTGGACTGTCTCCTGGGTGGTGATCCTCTGCGCGGGACTTTCTGGTACTGGGGGTCGTCTGCGTTGGACTTTCTGGGACTGTCTCATGGGTGGGGGGTCGTCTGCGTGGGACTTTCTCGGACTGTCTCCTGGGTGGGTGTTCGTCTGCGTGGGACTTGCTGGGACACTCTCCTATCTGGCTCCTGGGCTTGGGGTCGTCTGCATGGGATATCTAGGACCCTCTCCTGGGTGAGGTGTCGTCTGCATGGGACTTTCTGGGACTGGGGGTCGTCTGCATGTGTCTTTCTGGTACAGTCTACTGGGTGCGGTGTCGTCTGCGTGGGATTTTGTGGGACTGGGGGTCGTCTGCGTGGGACTTTCTGGGACTGTGGGTCGTCTGCGTGGGACTTCCTGGGACTGTCTCCTGGGTGGGGGGTCGTCTGCGTGGGAATTTCTGGGACTGGGGGTCGTCTGCGTGGGTCTTTCTTGGACTGGGGGCCTTCTGCGTGGGACTTTCGGGGAGTGTCTCCTGGGTGGGTGTCGTCTGTTTGGGACTTTCTGGGACTGTCTCCTGGGTGGGGGTCGTCTGCGTGGGACTTTCTGGGAATGTCTCCTGCGTGGGGGGTCGTCTGCGTGGGACTTTCAGGGACTGGGTGTCGTCTGCGTTGGACTTTCTTGGACTGTCTCCTGGGTGGGGGTCGTCTGCGTGGGATATCTAGGACTGTCTCCTGGGTGGCGGGTCGTCTTCATGGGATTTTCTGGGACTGGGGGTCTTTTGCGTGGGACTTTCTGGGACTGTCTCATGCGTGGGGGATCCTCTGCGTGGGACTTACTTTGACAGTGGCTCGTCTGCGTTGGACTTTCTGGGACTGTCTCTTGGGTGGGGATTCGTCTGCGTGGGATATCTAGGACTGTCTCCTGGGTGGGGGGTCGTCTGCATGGGACTTTCTGGGACTGTGGGTCTTCTGCGTGGGACTTTCTGGGACTGTCTCCTTGGTGGGGGGTCGTCTGCGTGGGATATCTAGGACTGTCTCCTGGGTGGGAGATCGTCTGCATGGGTCTTTCTGGTACAGTCTCTTGGGTGCGGTGTCGTCTGCGAGGGATTTTGTGGGATTGGGGGTCGTCTGCGTGGGACTTTCTGGGACTGGGGGTCGTCTGCGTGGGACTTTCTGGGACTGTCTCCTCGGTGGGGGTCGTCTGTTTTGGACTTTCTGGGACTGTCTCCTGGGGGGGGTCGTCTGCGTGGGAATTTCTGGGACTGTCTCCTGGGTGGGGTGTTGTCTGCGTTGGATATCTGGGTCTGTCTCCTGGGTGGGGGGTCATCTGCATGGGACTTTCTGGGACTGGGAGTCTTCTGCGTGGGTCTTTCTTGGACTCTCTCCTGGGTGTGGAGTCGTCTGCGTGGGACATTCTGGGATTGGAGGTCGTCTGCGTGGGACTTGCTGGGAGACTCACCTGTCTGGTGGTCTTCGGCTTCGTGGGACTTTTTGGGACTGTCTCCTGGGTGGGGGTCGTCTGTGTGTGACTTTCTATGACTGGGGGTCGTCTGCGTGTGACTTTCTGGGACTGTCTCCTTGGTGGTGGGTCGTCTGCGTGGGACGTTCTGGGACTGTCTCCTTGGTGGGGGTGTCGTCTGCGTGGGACTTTCTGGGACGGTCTCCTGGGTGACTGTTCGTCCGCGTGGGATTTTCTGGGACTGGGGGTCGTCTGCGTCGGACTTGCTGGGACTGTCTCCTGTCTGGGGGTTGTCTGCCTGGGACTTTCTTGGACTGGGGTCGTCTGCGTGGGACTTTGTGGTACTGTCTCCCTGGGTTGGGGTCGTCTTCGTGGGATATCAAGGACTGTCTCTTGGGTGGGGGGTCGTCTGCATGGGACTTTCTGGGACTTGGGGTCTTTTGCGTGGGACTTTCTTGGACTGGGGGTCGTCTGCGTGGGACTTTCTGGGAGTGTCTCCTGGGTGGGTGTCGTCTGTTTGGGACTTTCCGGGACTGTCTCCTGGGTGGGGGTCGTCTGCGTGGGACTTTCTGGGAATGTCTCCTGCGTGGGGTGTCGTCTGCGTGGGACTTTCAGGGACTGGGTGTCGTCTTCGTGGGACTTTCCGGGACTGTCTCCTGGGTGAGGGCTCGTCGGCGTGGGACTTTCTGGGACTGTCTCCTGGGTGGGGGTCGTTGGCGTGGGATATCTAGGACTGGGGCTCGACTGCGTGGGACTTTCTGGGACTGTCTCCTGGGTGGGGGGTCGTCTGCATGGGATTTTCTGGGACTGGGGGTCTTTTGCGTGGGACTTTCTGGGACTGTCTCCTGCGTGGGGGGTCGTCTGCGTGGGAATTTCTTGGACTGGGGCTCGACTGCGTGGGACTTTCTGGGACTGTCTCCTGGGTGGGGGGTCGTCTGCGTGGGATATCTAGGACTGTCTCCTGGGTGGGGGGTCGTCTGCATGGGACTTTCTGTGACTGTGGGTCTTCTGCGTGGGACTTTCTGGGACTGTCTCCTGGGTGGGGGTCGTCTGCGTGGGATTTTGTGGGATTGGGGGTAGTCTTCGTGGGACTTTCTGGGACTGGGTGTCGTCTGCGTGGGTCATTCTGGGACACTCTCCTGGGTGGGGGATCATCTGCGGGGGACATTCTGGGACTGTTTCCTGGGTGGGGACTCGTCTGCGTGGGACTTTCTGGGACTGGGGGTCGTCTGCGTGGGACTTTCTGGGACAGTCTCCTGGGTGCGGGGTCGTCTGCGTGGGACTTTGTGGGACTGGGGCTCTTCTCCGTGGGAATTTCTGGGACTGGGGGTCGTCTGCGTGGGACTTTCTGGGACTGTCTCCTGGATGGGGGGTTGTCTGTTTGGGACTTTCTGTGACTGTCTCCTGGGTGAGGGTCGTCTGCCTGGGATATCTAGGACTGTCTCCTGGGTGGGGGGTCGTCTGCATGGGATTTTCTGAGACTGGGGGTCTTTTGCGTGGGACTTTCTGGGACTGTCTCCTGCGCCGGGGGTCGTCTGCGTGGGACATTCTTGGATTGGGGCTCTTCTGCGTGGAGCTTTCTGGGACTGTCTCCTGGGTGGGGGGTCGTCTGCGTGGGATATTTAGGACTGTCTCCTGGGTGTGGGGTTGTCTGCATGGGACTTTCTGGGACTGTGGGTCTTCTGCGTGGGACTTTCTGGGACTGTCTCCTGGGTGGGGGTCGTCTGCGTGGGATATCTAGGACTGTCTCCTGGGTGGGGGGTCGTCTGCATGTGTCTTTCTGGTACAGTCTCCTGGGTGCGGTGTCGTCTGCGTGGGATTTTGTGGGATTGGTGGTCGTCTGCGTGGGACATTCTGGGACTGGGGGTCGTCTGCGTGGGTCTTTCTGGGACAGTCTCCTGGGTGCGGTGTCGTCTGCGTGGGACTTTTTGGGACTGGGGGTCTTCTGCGTGGGACTTTCTGGGACTGGGGGTCGTCTGCGTGGGACTTTCTGTGACTGTCTCCTGCGTGGGGGGTCGTCTGCGTGGGACTTTCTTGGACTGTCTCCTGGGTGGTGGTCGTCTGCCTGGGACTTTCTGGGACTGGGCGTCGTCTGCGTGGGACTTTCTGGGACTGTCTCCTGGGTGGGGGGTCGTCTGCGTGGGACTTTCTGTGACTGTCTCCTGGGTGGGTGTTCGTCTGCGTGGGATTTTCTGGGACTGGGGGTCGTCTGCGAGGGACTTGCTGGGACACTCTCCTGTCTGGCTCCTGGGTGTGGGGTCGTCTGCGTGGGATATCTAGGACTGTCTCCTGGGTGCGGTGTCGTCTGCATGGGACTTTCTGGGACTGGAGGTCGTCTGCATGTGTCTTTCCGGTAAGTCTCCTGGGTGCGGTGTCGTCTGCGTGGGATTTTGTGGGACTGGGTGTCATCTCCGTGGGACTTTCTGGGACTGGGGGTCGTCTGCGTGGGACTTCCTTGGACAGTCTCCTGGGTGGGGGGTCGTCTGCGTGGGACTTTCTCGGACTGGGGTTCGTCTGCGCGGGTCTTTCTTGGACTGGAGGTCTTCCCCGTGGGACTTTCTGGGATTGTCTCCTGGGTGGGTGTCGTCTGTTTGGGACTTTCTGGGACTGTCTCCTGGGAGCGGGCTCGTCTGCGTGGGACTTTCTGGGACTGTCTCCTGGGTGGGGGTCGTCTGCGTGGGATATCTAGGATTGTCTCCTTGGTGGGGGGTCGTCTGCATGGGATTTTCTGGGACTGGGGGTCTTTTGCGTGGGACTTTCTTGGACTGGGGCTCGTCTGCGTGGGACTTTCTGGGAATGTCTCCTGGGTGGGGGGTCGTCTGCGTGGGTTATCTAGGACTGTCTCCTGGGTGTGGTGTCGTCTGCCTGGGACTTTCTGGGACTGTGGGTCTTCTGCGTGGGACTTTCTGGGACTGTCTCGTGGGTGGGGGTCGTCTGCGTGGGTTATCTAGGACTGTCTCCTGGGTGGGGGGTCGTCTGCATGGGTCTTTCTGGTACAGTCTGCTCGGTGCGGTGTCGTCTGCGTGGGATTTTGTGGGATTGGGGGTCGTCTGCGTGGGACATTCTGGGACTGGGGGTCGTCTGCGTGTGTCTTTCTGGGACAGTCTCCTGGGTGCGGTGTCATCTGCGTGGGACTTTTTGGGACTGGGGGTCTTCTGCGTGGGACTTTCCGGGACTGGGGGTCTTCTGTTTGGGACTTTCTGTGACTGTCTCCTGGGTGGGTGTTCGTCTGCGTGGGATTTTCTGGGACTGGGGGTCGTCTGCGTGGGACTTGCTGGGACACTCTCCTGTCTGGCTCCTGGGTGTGGGGTCGTCTGCGTGGGATATCTAGGACTGTCTCCTGGGTGCGGTGTCGTCTGCATGGGACTTTCTGGGACTGGGGGTCGTCTGCATGGGTCTTTCTGGTACAGTCTCCTGGGTGCGGTGTCGTCTGCGTGGGATTCTGTGGGACTGGGGGTCATCTCCGTGGGACTTTCTGGGACTGGGGGTCGTCTGCGTGGGACTTCCTGGGACTGTCTCTTGGGTGGGGGGTCGTCTGCGTGGGACTTTCTGGGACTGGGGGTCGTCTGCGTGGGTCTTTCTTGGACTGGAGGTCTTCTCCGTGGGACTTTCTGGGAGTGTCTTCTGGGTGGGTGTCGTCTGTTTGGGACTTTCTGGGACTGTCTCCTGGGTGCGGTGTCGTCTGCGTGGGATTTTGTTGGACTGGGGGTCGTCTGCGTGGGACTTTCTGGGTCTGTCTCCTGGGTGGGGGCTCGTCTGCATGGGACTTTCTGGGACTGTCTCCTGGGTGGGGGATCGTCTGCATAGTACTTTCTGGGACTGGGGGTCTTTTGCGTGGGACTTTCTGGGACTGTCTCCTGCGTGGGGGTCGTCTGCGTGGGACTTTCAGGGACTGGGGGTCGTCTGCGTGGGACTTTCTGGGAGTGTCTCCTGGGTGGGGGTCGTCTGCTTGGGACTTTCTTGGACTGTTTCCTGGGTGGAAGGTTGTCTGCGTGGGATATCTGAGACTGTCTCCTGGGCGGGGGTCGTCTGCGTGGGACTTTCTGGGACTGTCCCCTAGGTGGGGGGTAGTCTGCATGGGACTTTCTGGGACTGTCTCCTGGGTGGGGGATCGTCTGCGTGGGATATCTAGGACTGTCTCCTGGGTGGGGTGTCGTCTGCATGGGACTTTCTGGGACAGGGGGTCGTCTGCATGGGGCTTTCTGGTACAGTCTCCTGGGTGCGGTCTCGTCTTCGTGGGATTTTGTGGGACTGGGCGTCGTCTGCGTGGGACTTTCTTGGACTGTCTCCTGGGTGGGGGGTCGTCTGCGTGGGACTTTCTGGCACTGGGGGTGCTCTGCGTGGGACTTTTTTGGACTGGGGGTCTTCTGCGTGGGACTTTCTGGGAGTGTCTCCTTGGTGGGGGTCTTCTGTTTGGAACTTTCTGGGACTGTCTCCTGTGTGGGGGTCGTCTGCGTGGGACTTTCTGGGACTGTCTGCTGAGTGGGGTCTTCTGCATGGGACTTCCTAGGACTGGGGGTCGTCTGCGTGGGACTTTCTGGGACTGGGGGTCGTCTGCATGGGACTTTCTGGGACTGTCTCCTGGTTGTGTGGTCGTCTGCGTGGGACTTTCTGGGACTGTCTCCTGGGTGGGGGTCGTCTGCGTGGGACTTTCTTGGACTGTCTCCTGGGTGGGGGGTCGTCACCGTGGGATATCTGGGACTGTCTCCTGAGTGGGGGGGTCTTCTTCATGGGACTTTCTGGGACTGGGTGTCGTCTACGTGAGTCTTTCTTGGACTCTCTCCTGGGTGGGGAGTCGGCTGCGTGGGACATTTCGTGATTGGGGTTGTCTGTGTGGGTCTTTCTGAGATTGTCTTATGGGTGGGACTCTCAGGGACTGGGGGCCTTCTGCGGGGGACTTTTTGGGACTGGGGGTCGTCTGCGTGGGACATTGTGGGTCTCTCTGCTGGGTGGCAGGTCGTCTATTTCGGACTTTCTGGGACTGTCTCCTGGTTTGGGGGTCGTCTGCGTGGGACTTTCTTGGACTGGGTGTCGTTTGCGTGGGATTTTCTGGGACTGTCTCCTGGGTGGTGGTCGTCTGCGTGGGACTTTCTGCGACTGGGGGTCGTCTGCGTGGGACTTTCTGGGACTGTCTGCTGGGTGGGGGCTCGTCTTCGTGGGACTTTCTGGGACTGTCTCCTGGGTGGGGGTTGTCTGTTTGGGACTTTCTGGGACTGTCTCCTGGGTGGGGGTCGTCTGAATGGGACTTCCTAGGACTGGGGGTCGTCTGTGTGAGACTTTCTGTGACAGGGGGTCATCTGCGTGGGTCTTTCTCGGACTGTCCCCTGGGTGGGGGTTCGTCTGCGTTGGACTTTCTGGGACTCTCTCATGCTTGGGGGGTCGTCTGCGTGGGACTTTCTGAGACTGTCTCCTGGGCGGGGGTCGTCTGCATGGGACTTCCTGGGACTGTCTCCTGGGTGGGTGTCGTCTGCGTGGGACATTCTGGGACTGGGGGTCGTCTGCGTTGGACTTTATGGGACTGTCTCCTGGGTGGGGGTTGTCTGCGTGGGACTTTCTGGGACTGGGTGTCGTCTGCGTGGGACTTTCTGGGACTGGGGGTCGTCTGCGTGGGTCTTTCTGGGTCTGTCTCCTGGGTGGGGGTTCGTCTGCGTTGGACTTTCTTGGACTGTCTCATGCGTGGGGGGTCGTCTGCGTGGGACTTTCTGGGACTGTCTCCTGGGTGGGGGATCGTATGCGTGGGACATTCTGAGACTGTCTCCTGGGTGGGGGGTCGTCTGCGTGGGACTTTCTGGGACTGGGTGTCGTCTGCGTGGGACTTTCTGTGACTGTGGGTCGTCTGCGTTGGTCTTTCTGGGACTGTCTCCTGGGTGGGTGTCGTCTGCGTGGGACTTTCTAGGACTGGGGGTCGTCTTCGTGGGACTTGCTGGGACTGGGGGCCGTCTGCGTGGGACTTTTTGGGAGTCGGGTTCGTCTGCGTTGGACTTTCTGTGACTGTCTCCTAGGTGGGAGGTCGTCTGCGTGGGACTTTCATGGACTGGGTCTCGTCTGCGTGGGAATTTCTGTGACTGTCTACTGGGTGGGGTGTCGTCTGCGTGGGACTTTCTGGGACTGGCTCCAGTGTGGAAGGGTCTTCTGCGTGGGACTTTCTGGGACTGGCTCCTCGGTGGGTGTTCATCGGCGTGGGATTTTCTGGGACTGGGGGTCGTCTGCGTGGGACTTGCTGGGACACTCTCCTGTCTGGGGCTCGTCTGCGTGGGACTTTCTTGGACTGGGTGTCGTCTGCGTGGGACATTCTGGGACCGTCTCCTCGCTGGGGGTTCGCCTGCGTTGGACTTTCTGGGACTGGGTGTCGTCTGCATGGGTCTTTCTTGGACAGTCTCCTGGGTGCGGTGTCGTCTGCGTGGGACTTTGTGGGACTGGGGGTCGTCTGCGTGGGACTTTCTGGGACTGTCTTTTGGGTGGGGGGTCGTCTGCGTGGGACTTTCTGGGACTGGGCTCGTCTGCGTGGGAGTTTCTGGGACTGGGGTTCTTTTGCGTGGCACTTTGTGGGACTGTCTCCTGGGGGTTTGTCTGTCTGGAACTTTCTGGGACTGTCTCCTGGGTGGGGGTCGTCTGCATGGGAGTTCCTAGGACTGGGGGTCGACTGTGTGGGACTTTCTGGGACTGGGGGTCGTCTGCGTGGTTCTTTCTGGGACTGTCTCCTGGGTGGGTGTTCGTCTGCCTTGGACTTTCTTGGACTGTCTCATGCGTGGGGTGTCGTCAGCGTGGGACTTTCTCGGACTGTCTCCTGGGTGGGGGCTCGTCTGCGTGGGACTTTCTGAGACTGTCTCCTGGGAGGGGGTCGTCTGCATGGGACTTTCTGGGACTGTCTCCTGGGTGTGGGTCGTCTGCGTGGGACTTTCTGGGACTGGGGGTCGTCTGCGTGGGACTTTCTGGGACTGTCTCCTGGGTGTGGGTCGTCTGCGTGGGATTTACTGGGACTGGGGGTCGTCTGCCTGGGACTTGCTGGGACACTCTCCTGTCTGGGGTTCGTCTGCGTGGGACTTACTTGGACTGGGCGTCGTCTGCAAGGGACTTTCTTGGACTGTCTCCTGGGTGGGGGATCGTCTGCGTGGGATTTCTGGGACTGTCTCCTGGGTGGGGTGTTGTCTGTTTAGGACTTTCTTGGACTGTCTCCTGGGTGGGGGTCTTCTGCATGGGAATTCCTAGGTCTGGGAGTCGTCTGTGTGGGACTTTCTGGGACTGGGTGTCGTCTGCGTGGGTCTTTCTGGGACTGTCTACTGGGTGGGGGTTCGTCTGCGTTGGACTTTCTGGGACTGTCTCATGCGTGGGGGTTCGTCTGCGTGGGACTTTCTGGGACTGTCTCCTGGGTGGGGGCTCGTCTGCGTGGGAATTTCTGAGTCTGTCTCCTGGGTGGGGGTCGTCAGCGTGGGTCTTTCTGTGACTGGGGGTCGTCTGCGTGGGACTTTCTGGGACTGTCTCCTGGGTGGGTGTTCCTGTGCGTGGGACTTTCTGTGACTGGGGGTTGTCTGCTTGGGATATATGGGTCTGTCTCCTGGGTGGGGGGTCGTCTGCATGGGACTTTCTGGGACTGGGGGTCGTCTGCGTGGGATATCTGGGTCTGTCTCCTGGGTGGGGGGTCGTCTGCATGGGACTTTCTGGGACTGGGGGTCGTCTGCGTGCGACTTTTTGGGACTGTCTCCTGTCTGGAGGATCGTCTGCGTGGGACTTTCTAGGACTCGGGGTCGTCTGCGTTGAACTTTCTGGGACTGGGGGTCGTCTGCGTGGGACTTTCTGGGACTGTCTCCTGGGGGAGGGGTCGTCTGCTTGGGACTTTGTGGGACTGGGGGTCGTCTGCGTGGGACTTTCTGGGAGTGGGTGTCGTCTGCGTGGGACTTTCTGGGACTGTCTCCTGGGTGGGGGGTCGTCTGTGTCGAAAAAACTTTTGTAATTATGGATAAGGCAAGAAATTTCCGACAATTGGACACCAATATTTTGTGGATTCTATAAAAAGGAAAAATTAGAAATGCATTCTTATTGTGCACACTGGAATTCGGTCGCTGTAAATTGTCAGACGACATACGGAACACATGGTGACAGCTGTACTTTTTACTATCTGAGCAAATGAAATATCACTGTATACACAGACAAATCAAATAATTGCACACAATTTGATACACATTTTGAAAATATTTCTTTTACTGGAAAAAAGTTATAAACAAGTGAAATATGACTGATTTCCCAGTTTAGGGCCGCGTGACAATTTCCGCAAATGAGCTAACACAAGTCCCCATACCGTTGAATTTCGCCTCGACTCTATTCAACGTGTCGAAAAACGTTTGTAATTATGGATAAGGTAAGAAATTCCCGACAATTGGACACCAATATTTTGTGGATTCGATAAAATGGAAAAATTAGAAATGCAGTTTTATTGTGCACACTGGAATTCGGACGCTGTAAATTGTCTGACGACTTACCGCGCACATGCTGAAAGCTGTACTTTTTACTATCTGAGTAAATGAAAAATCCCTGTATACATAGACAAATCAAATAATTGCACACAATTTGATACCCATTTTGAAAATAATTCTTTTACTGGAAAAAGTTTATAAATAAGTGAAATATGACTGATTTCCCAGTTTAGTGACGCATGAAAATTTGCGCAAATGAGATGACACAAGTCCCCATACCGTTGAATTTGGCCTCGAATCTATACAAAGTGTCGAAAAAACTTTTGTAATTATGGATAAGTCAAGAAATTCTCGACAATTTGACAGCAATATTTTGTGGATTCGATAAAATGAAAAATTAGAAATGCAGTCTTAGTTTTCAGACTGGAATTCGTACGCTGTAAATTGTCAGACGACCTACCGCGCACATGGTGAAAGCTGTACTTTTTAAAATCTGACCAAATGAAAAATCCCTGTAAACATAGACCAACCAAATAATTGCACACAATGTGATACCCATTTTGAAAATATTTCTTTTACTTGATAAAAGTTATAAACAAGTGAAATATGACTGATTTCCCAGTTTAGGGCCGCATGAGAATTTCCGCAAATGAGCTAACACAATTCCCCATAACGTTGAATTTCGCCTCGACTCTATTCAAGGTGTCGAAAAAACTTGTGTAATCATGGATGAGGCAAGAATTTCCCGACAATTGGACAGCAATATTTTGTGGATTCTATAAAGGGGAAAAATTAGAAATGCAGTCTTATTGTGCACACTGGAATTCGGACGCTGTAAATTGTCAGAGGACATACCGCGCACATGGTGAAAGCTGTACTTTTTACTATCTGAGCAAATGAATAATCCCTGTATACATAGACAAATCAAATAATTGCACACAATTTGATACCCATTTTGAAAATATTTCTTTAATGGAAAAAGTTATAAACAAGTGAAATATGACTGATTTCCCTGTTTAGGGCTGCATAACAATTTCCGTAAATGAGCTAACACAAGCCCCATACCGTTGAATTTCGGCTCCACTCTATTCAAGGTGTCGAAAAACGTTTGAACTTATGGATAAGGTAAGAAATTCCCGACAATTGGACACCAACAGATCAGAGGCCATGCTGCTGGTCATAGTCTAACATCTTACATTAGACGCTCAAATATGGACGGGAAACCAACAGATCAGAGGCCATGCTGCTGGACGTAGTTCATCTTTTTACATTAGACGCTCAAATATGCACCAGAAACCAACAGATAAGAATCATGGCTGCTGGACGTAGTGTATCATCTTACACAAGACGCTCAAATATGGACCGGAAGCTAACAGGTCAGAGGCCATGCTGCTGGACGTAGTCTAAGATCTTACATTGGAGGCTCAAATATGGACCGGAAACCAACAGAACAAAGGCCATGCTGCTGGGCGTAGTTTATCTTTTTACATTAGACGCTCAAATATGCACGAGAAACCAAGAGACCAGAATCATGGCTGCTGGACGTGGTGTATCATTTTACACAAACGCTCAAATATCGAACGAAAGCCAACTGGTCAGAGGCCATGCTGCTGGTCGTAGTCAAAAATATTACATTAGACGCTCAAATATGGACCGGAAACCAACAGATCAGAGGCCATGCTGCTGGACGTAGTTTATCTTTTTACATTAGACGCTCAAATATGCACCAGAAACCAAGATATCAGAAACAGGGCTGCTGGACGTAGTGTATCATCTTAAACAAGACGCTCAAATATGGACCGGAAGCCAACATGTCAGTGGCCATGCTGCTGTACGTAATCTAAAATCTTACATTAGACACTCAAATATGGACCAGAAACCAATAGATCAGACGCCATGCTGCTGGACGTAGGTTATCTTTTTACATTAGACGCTCAAATATGCACCATAAACCAAGAAGTCACAAACAGGGCTACTGGACGTAGTGTATCATCTTACACAAGACGCTCAGATATGGACCTGAAGCCAACAGGTCAGAGGCAATGCGGCTGGACGTTGTCTAAAATCTTACATTGGACGCTCAAATATGGACCGGAATCCAACAGATCAGAGGCCATGCTGCTGGACGTAGTTTATCTTTTTATATTAGACGCTCAAATATGCACCAGAAACCAACAGATCAGAATCATGGCTGCTGGACGTAGTGTATCATCTTACACAAGACGCTCAAATATCGACCGGAAACCTACAGGTCAGAGGCCATGCTGCTGGTCGTAGTCTAAAATCTTACATTAGACGCTCAAATATGGACGGTAAACCAACAGATCAGACGCCATGCTGCTGGACGTACTTTATCTTTTTACATTAGACGCTCAAATATGCACCAGAAACCAAGAGATCAGAAACAGGGCTGCTGGACGTAGTGTATCATCTTACACAAGATGCTCAAATATGGACCGGAAGCCAGCAGGTCAGAGGCTATGCTGCTGGACGTAGTCTAAAATCTTATATTAGACGCTGCTCAAATATGGACCGGAAACCAACAGATCAGAGGCCATCCTGCTGGACGTAGTATATCTTTTTACATTAGACGCTCAAATATGCATCAGAAACAAGAGATCAGTATCATGGCTGCTGGACGTAGTGTATCATCTTACACACGACGGTCAAATATTGACCGGAAGCCAAGAGGTCAGAGGCCATGCTGCTGGGCGTAGTCTAAAATCTTACATTAGACGCTCAAATATGGACCGGAATCCAACAGATCAGTGGCCATGCTGCTGGACGTAGTTTATCTTTTTATATTAGACGCTCAAATATGCACCAGAAACCAACAGATAAGAATCATGGCTGCTGGACGTAGTGTATCATCTTACACAAGACGCTAAAATATCGACCGGAAACATACAGGTCAGAGGCCATGCTGCTGGACGTAGTCTAAAGTCTTATATTAGACGCTCAAATATGGACCGGAAAACAACACATCAGAGGCCATGCTGCTTGACGTAGTATATCTTTTTACATTAGACGCTCAAATATGCACAAGAAACCAAGAGATCAGAAACAGGGCTACTGGACGTAGTGTATCATATTGCAAAAGACTCTCAAATATGGACCGGAAGCCAACAGGTCAGAGGCTATGCTGCTGCACGTAGTCTAAAATCTTATATTAGACGCTCAAATATGGACCGGAAACCAACAGATCAGAGGCCATGCTGCTGGACGTAGTATATCTTTTTACATTAGACGCTCAAATATGCACAAGATACCAAGAGATCAGAAACAGGGCTGCTGGACGTAGTGTATCATCTTACACAATACGCTGAAATATGGACCTGAAGCCAACAGCTCAGAGGCCATGCTGCTAGGCGTAGTCTAAAATCATATATTAGACTCTCAAATATGGACCGGAAACCAACAGATTAGAGGCCATGCTGCTGTACGTAGCTTACCTTTTTACATTAGACGCTCAAATATGCACCAGAAACCAACAGATCAGAATCATGCCTGCTGGACGTAGTGTATCATCTTACACAAGACGCTCAAATATGGACCGGGAGCCAAGAGGTCAGAGTCCATGCTGCTGGTCGTAGTCTAAAATCTTACATTAGAGGCTCAAATATGGACCGGAAACCAACAGATCAGAGGCCATGCTGCTGGACGTAGTTTATCTTTTACATTAGACGGTCAAATATGCACCAGAAACCAAGAGATCAGAAACAGGGCTGCTGGACGTAGTGTATCATCTTACACTAGACGCTCAAATATGAACCGGAAACCAACAAATCAGAGGCCAAGCTGCTGGACGTAGTTTATCTTTTTACATTAGACGCTCAAATATGCACCAGAAAACAAGAGATCAGAAACAGGTCTCCTGGACGTAGTGTCTCATCTTACAGAAGACGCTCAAATATGGACCGGAAGCCAACAGGTCAGAGGCCATGCTGCTGGGCGTAGTCTAAAATCTTACATTAGACGCTCAAATATGAACCGGAAACCAACAGATCAGAGGCCATGCTGCTGGACGTAGATTATCTTTTTACATTAGACGCTCATATATGCACCAGAAAGCAAGAGATCAGAAACAGGGCTGCTGGACGTTGTGTATCATATACACAAGACTCTCAAAGACGGACCGGAAACCAAGAGTTCAGAGGCCATGCTGCTGGACGTTGTCTAAAATCTTACATTAGACGCTCAAATATGGTCCGGAAACCAACAGATCATAGGCCATGCTGCTGTACATAGCTTATCTTTTTACATTAGACGCTCAAATATGCACCAGAAACCAACAGATCAGAATCATGGCTGCTGGACGTAGTGTATCATCTTACACAAGACGCTCAAATATGGACCGGAAGCCAAGAGGTCAGAGTCCATGCTGCTGGTCGTAGTCTAAAATCTTAAATTAGAGGCTCAAATATGGACCGGAAACCAACAGATCAGAGGCCATGCTGCTGGACGTAGGTTATCTTTTACATTAGACGCTCAAGTATGCAACAGAAACCAACAGATCAGAAACAGGGCTGCTGGACGTAGTGTATCATCTTACACTAGACGCTCAAGTATGGACCGGAAGCCAACAGGTCAGAGGCTATACTGCTGGATGTAGTCTAAAATCTTACATTAGACGCTCAAATATGAACCGGAAACCAACAGATCAGAGGCCAAGCTGCTGGGCGTAGTTTATCTTTTTACATTAGACGCTCAAATATGCACAAGAAAACAAGAGATCAGGAACAGGTCTGCTGGACGTAGTGTATCATCTTACAGAAGACGCTCAAATATGGACCGGAAGCCAACAGGTCAGAGGCCATGCTGCTGGATGTAGTCTAAAATATTACATTAGACGCTCAAATATGAACCGGAAATCAACAGATCAGAGGCCATGCTGCTGGACGTAGATTATCTTTTTACATTAGACGCTCATATATGCACCAGAAACCAAGAGATCAGAAACAGGGCTGCTGGAAGTTGTGTATCATATACACAAGACGCTCAAATACGGACCGGAAACCAAGAGTTCAGAGGCCATGCTGCTGGGCGTAGTCTAAAATCTTACATTAGACGCTCAAATATGGACCGGAAACCAACAGCTCAGAGGCCATGCTGCTGGACGTAGTATATCTTTTTACATTAGACGCTCAAATATGCACCAGAAACCAACAGATCAGAATCATGGCTGCTAGACGTAGTGTATCATCTTACACAAGACGCTCAGATATGGTCCGGAAGCCAACAGGTCAGAGGCCATGCTGCTGGACGTACTTTATCTTTTTACATTAGACGCTCAAATATGCACCAGAAACCGAGTGATCAGAAACAGGGCTGCTGGACGTAGTGTATCATCTTACACAAAAATGCTCAAATATGGACCGAAAGCCAACAAGTCAGAGGCCATGCTGCTGGACGTAGTCTAAAATCTTACATTAGACGCTCACATATGGACCGGAAACCAACAGATCACAGGCCATTCTGCTGGACGTAGTTTATCTTTTAACATTAGACGCTTAAATATGCACCAGAAACCAAGAGATCAGAAACAGGGCTGCTGGGCGTAGTGTATCATCTGACACAAGACGCTCAAATATGGACCGGAAGCCAACAGATCAGAGGCCATGCTGCTGGACGTAGTTTATCTTTTTACATTAGACGCTCAAATATGCACCAGAAACCAAGAGATCAGAAACAGGGCTGCTGGACGTAGTGTATCATCTTACACAAGACGCTCAAATATGGACTGGAAGCCAACAGGTCAGAGGCTATGCTGCTGGGCGTAGTCTAAAATCTTATATTAGTTTCTCAAATATGCACCAGAAACCAACAGATCAGAATCATGTCTGCTGGACATAGTGTATCATCTTACACAAGACGCTCAAATATGAACCGGAAGCCAAGAGGTCAGAGTTCATGCTGCTGGACGTAGTCTAAAATCTTACATTAGACGCTCAAATATGAACCGGAAACCAACAGATCAGAGGCCATGCTGCTGGTCTAGTTTATCTTTTTACATTAGACGCTCAAATATGCACCAGAAACCAACAGATCAGAAACATGGCTGCTAGACGTAGTGTATCATCTTACACAAGACGCTCAGATATGGTCCGAGGGCCAACAGGTCAGAGGCCATGCTGCTGGACGTAGTCTAAAATCTTACATTAGACGCTTAAATATGGACCGGAAACCAACAGATCAGAGGCCATGCTGCTGGTCGTAGTTTATCTTTTTACATTAGACGCACAAATATGCACCAGAAACCAAGAGACCAGAATCATGGCTGCTGGACGTGGTGTATCATTTTACACAAACGCTCAAATATCGAACGAAAGCCAACTGGTCAGAGGCCATGCTGCTGGTCGTAGTCAAAAATATTACATTAGACGCTCAAATATGGACGGTAAACCAACAGATCAGACGCCATGCTGCTGGACGTACTTTATCTTTTTACATTAGACGCTCAAATATGCACCAGAAACCAAGATATCAGAAACAAGGCTGCTGGACGTAGTGTATCATCTTACACAAGATGCTCAAATATGGACCGGAAGCCAGCAGGTCAGAGGCTATGCTCCTGGACGTAGTCTAAAATCTTATATTAGACGCTGCTCAAATATGGACCGGAAACCAACTGATCAGAGGCCATCCTGCTGGACGTAGTATATCTTTTTACATTAGACGCTCAAATATGCATCAGAAACAAGAGATCAGTATCATGGCTGCTGGACGTAGTGTATCATCTTACACACGACGGTCAAATATTGACCGGAAGCCAAGAGGTCAGAGGCCATGCTGCTGGGCGTAGTCTAAAATCTTGCATTAGACGCTCAAATATGGACCGGAATCCAACAGATCAGTGGCCATGCTGCTGGACGTAGTTTATCTTTTTATATTAGACGCTCAAATATGCACCAGAAACCAACAGATAAGAATCATGGCTGCTGGACGTAGTGTATCATCTTACACAAGACGCTAAAATATCGACCGGAAACATACAGGTCAGAGGCCATGCTGCTGGACGTAGTCTAAAGTCTTATATTAGACGCTCAAATATGGACCGGAAACCAACAGACCAGAGGCCATGCTGCTTGACGTAGTATATCTTTTTACATTAGACGCTCAAATATGCACAAGAAACCAAGAGATCAGAAACAGGGCTACTGGACGTAGTGTATCATATTGCAAAAGACTCTCAAATATGGACCGGAAGCCAACAGGTCAGAGGCTATGCTGCTGCACGTAGTCTAAAATCTTATATTAGACGCTCAAATATGGACCGGAAACCAACAGATCAGAGGCCATGCTGCTGGACGTAGTATATCTTTTTACATTAGACGCTCAAATATGCACAAGATACCAAGAGATCAGAAACAGGGCTGCTGGACGTAGTGTATCATCTTACACAATACGCTAAAATATGGACCTGAAGCCAACAGCTCAGAGGCCATGCTGCTAGGCGTAGTCTAAAATCATATATTAGACTCTCAAATATGGACCGGAAACCAACAGATTAGAGGCCATGCTGCTGTACGTAGCTGATCTTTTTACATTAGACGCTCAAATATGCACCAGAAACCAACAGATCAGAATCATGCCTGCTGGACGTAGTGTATCATCTTACAAAAGACGCTCAAATATGGACCGGGAGCCAAGAGGTCAGAGACCATGCTGCTGGTCGTAGTCTAAAATCTTACATTAGAGGCTCAAATATGGACCGGAAACCAACAGATCAGAGGCAATGCTGCTGGACGTAGTTTATCTTTTACATTAGACGGTCAAATATGCACCAGAAACCAAGAGATCAGAAACAGGGCTGCTGGACGTAGTGTATCATCTTACACAAGACGCTCAAATATGGACTGGAAGCCAACAGGTCAGAGGCTATGCTGCTGGACGTAGTCTAAAATCTTATATTAGTTTCTCAAATATGCACCAGAAACCAACAGATCAGAATCATGTCTGCTGGACATAGTGTATCATCTTACACAAGACGCTCAAATATGAACCGGAAGCCAAGTGGTCAGAGTTCATGCTGCTGGACGTAGTCTAAAATCTTACATTAGACGCTCAAATATGAACCGGAAACCAACAGATCAGAGGCCATGCTGCTGGTCTAGTTTATCTTTTTACATTAGACGCTCAAATATGCACCAGAAACCAACAGGTCAGAAACATGGCTGCTAGACGTAGTGTATCATCTTACACAAGACGCTCAGATATGGTCCGAGGGCCAACAGGTCAGAGGCCATGCTGCTGGACGTAGTCTAAAATCTTACATTAGACGCTTAAATATGGACCGGAAACCAACCGATCAGAGGCCATGCTGCTGGTCGTATTTTATCTTTTTACATTAGACGCACAAATATGCATCAGAAACCAAGAGATCAGAAACAGGGCTGCTGGACGTAGCGTATCATCTTACACAAGACGCTCAAATATGGACCGGAAGCCAACAGGTCAGAGGCTATGCTGCTGGACGTAGTCTAACATCTTATATTAGACGCTCAAATATGCACCAGAAACCAAGAGATCAGAAACAGAATCTTTTGTAAGATGATACACTACATCCAGCAGCCCTGTTTCTGATCTCTTGGTTTCTCGTGCATATTTGAGCGTCTAATGAAAAAAGATACACTACGTCCAGCAGCATGGCCTATGATCTGTTGGTTTCCGGTCCATATTTGAGCCTCTAATGTAAGATTTTAGACTACGATCAGCAGCATGGACTCTGACCTCTTCGCTTCCGGTCCATATGTGACCCTCTTGTGTAAGATGATACACTACGTCCAGCAGCCATGATTCTGATCTGTTGGTTTCTGGTGCCTATATGAGCGTCTAATATAAAAAGATAAACTACGTACAGCAGCATGGCCTCTGATCTGTTGGTTTCCGGTCCATATTTGAGCGTCTAATATAAGATTTTAGTCTACGTCGAGCAGCATATCCTCTGACCTGTTGGCTTCCGGTCCATATTTGAGCGGCTTGTGTGAGATGATACACTACGTCCAGCAGCCCTGTTTCTGATCTCTTGGTTTCTTGTGCATATTTGAGTGTCTAATGTAAAAAGATATACTACATCCAGCAGCATGGCCTCTGATCTGTTGGTTTCCGTTCCATATTTGAGCGTCTAATAAAAGATTTTAGACTACGTCCAGCAGCATAGCCTCAGACCTGTTGGCTTCCGGTCCATATTTGTGCGTCTTGTGTAAGATGATACACTACTTCCAGCAGCTCTGTTTCTGATCTCTTGGTTTCTGGTGCATATTTGAGCGTCTAAAGTAAAAAGATAAACTACGTCCAGCAGCATGCCTCTGATCTGTTGGTTTCCGGTCCATATTTGAGCGTCTAATGTAAGATTTTAGACTACATCCAGCAGCATGGCCTCTGACCTGTTGGCTTCCGGACCATATCACAGCGTCTTGTGTAAGATGATACACTACGACTAGCAGCCATGATTCTGATCTGTTGGTTTCTGGTGCATATTTGAGCGTGTAATGTAAAAAGATAAACTACGTCCAGCAGCATGGCCTCTGATCTGTTGGTTTCCCGACCATATTTGAGCGTCTAATGTAAGATTTTAGACTACGTCCAGCCGCATTGCCTCTGACCTGTTGGCTTCCGGTCCATATTTGAGCGTCTTGTGTAAGATGATACACTACGTCCAGCAGCCCTGTTTCTAATCTATTGGTTCCTGGTGCATATTTGTGCGTGTAATGTAAAAAGATAATCTACGCCCAGCAGTATGGCCTCTGATCTGTTGGTTTCCGGTCAATATTTGTGCGTCTAATGTAAGATTTTAAACTACGTCCAGCAGCATGGCCTCTGACCTGTTGGCTTCCGGTCCATATTTGAGCGTCTTGTGTAAGATCATACACTACGTCCAGCAGCCGTGATTCTGATCTGTTGGCTTCTGGTGGATATTTGAGCCTCTAATGTATAAAGATAAACTACGTACTGCAGCATGGCCTCTGATCTGTTGGTTTCCGGTTCATATTTGAGCGTCTAATGTAAGATTTTACACTACGGCCAGCAGCCCTCTGAACTCTTGGTTTCCGGTCCATATTTGAGCGTCTTGTGTAAGATGATACACAACGTCCAGCAGCCCTGTTTCTGATCTCTTGGTTTCTGGTGCATATTTGAGCGTCTAATGTAAAAAGATAATCTACGTCCAGCAGTATGGCCTCTGATCTGTTGGTTTCCGGTCAATATTTGTGCGTCTAATGTAAGATTTTAGACTACGTCCCGCCGCATTGCCTCTGACCTGTTGGCTTCCGGTCCATATTTGAGCGTCTTCTGTAAGATGATACACTACGTCCAGCAGCCATGATTCAGATCTGTTGGCTCCTGGTGGATATTTGAGCCTCTAATGTAAAAAGATAAACTACGTCCAGCAGCATGGCCTCTGATCTGTTGGTTTCCGGTCCATATTTGAGCGTCTAATGTAAGATTTTAGACTACGTCCAGCAGCATGGCCTCTGACCTGTTGGCTTCCGGTCCATATTTGAGCGTCTTGTGTAAGATGATACACTACGTCCAGCAGCCCTGTTTCTGATCTCTTGGTTTCTGGTGCATATTTGACCGTCTAATGTAAAAGATAAACTACGACCAGCAGCATGGCCTCTGATCTGTTGGTTTCCGGTCCATATTTGAGCCTGTAATGTAAGATCTTAGACTACGACCAGCAGCATGGCCGCTGACCTCTTGGTTTCCGATCCATATTTGACCGTCTTGTGTAAGATGATACCCTACGTCCAGCAGCCATGATTCTGATCTGTTGATTTCTGGTGCATATTTGAGCGTCTAATGTAAAAAGATAAACTACGTCCAGCAGCATGGCCTCTGATCTGTTGGTTTCCCGACCATATTTGAGCGTCCAATGTAAGATTTTAGACTACGACCAGCAGCATGGCCTCTGACCTGTTGGCTTCCGGACTATATCTGAGCGTCTTGTGTAAGATGATACACTACGTCTAGTAGCCATGGTTCTGATCTGTTGGTTTCTGGTGCATATTTGAGCGTCTAATGTAAAAAGATAATCCACGTCCAGCAGCATGGCCTCTGATCTGTTGGTTTCCGGTCCATATTTGAGGGTCTAATGTAAAATTTTAGACTACGTCCAGCAGCATGGCCTCTGAACTCTTGGTTTCCGGTCCATATTTTAGGGTCTTGTGTAAGATGATACACAACGTCCAGCAGCCATGATTCTGATCTCTTGGTTTCTGGTGCATATTTGAGCGTCTAATGTAAAAAGATAATCTACGTCCAGCAGCATGGCCTCTGATATTTGGTTTCCGGTTCATATTTGAGCGTCTAATGTAAGATTTTAGACTACGTCCTGCAGCATGGCCTCTGACCTGTTGGCTTCCGGTCCATATTTGAGCGTCTTCTGTAAGATGATACACTACATCCAGCAGACCTGTTCCTGATCACTTGTTTTCTGGTGCATATTTGAGCGTCCAATGTAAAAAGATGAACTACGTCCAGCAGCATGGCCTCTGATCTGTTGGTTTCCGGACCATATTTGAGCGTCCAATGTAAGATTTTAGACTACGTCCAGCCGCATTGCTTCTGACTAGTTGGCTTCAGGTCCATATTTGAGCGTCTTGTGTAAGATGATACACTACGTCCAGCAGCCCTGTTTCTGATCTCTTGGTATCTTGTGCATATTTGAGCGTCTAATGTAAAGATATACTACATCCAGCAGCATGGCCTCTGATCTGTTGGTTTCCGGACCATATTTGAGCGTCTAATATAAGATTTAGACTACGTCCAGCAGCATAGCCTCTGACCTGTTGGCTTCCGGTACATATTTGAGCGTCTTGTGTAAGATGATACACTACTTCCATCAGCTCTGTTTCTGATCTCTTGTTTACTGGTGCATATTTGAGCGTCTAATGTAAAAAGATAAACTACGTCCAGCAGCATGGCCTCTGATCTGTTGGTTTCCGGTCCATATTTGAGCGTCTAATGTAAGATTTTAGACTACGTCCAGCAGCATGGCCTCTGACCTGTTGGCTTCCGGACCATATCTGAGCGTCTTGTGTAAGATGATACACTACGTCTAGCAGCCATGATTCTGATCTGTTGATTTCTGGTGCATATTTGAGCGTCTAATGTAAAAAGATAAACTACGACCAGCAGCATGGCTTCTGATCTGTTGGTTTCCGGTCCATATTTGAGCGTCTAATGTAAGATTTTAGACTACGTCCAGCAGCATGGCCTCTGACCTGTTGGCTTCCGGTCCATATTTGAGCGTCTTGTGTAAGATGATACACTACGTCCAGCAGCCCTGTTTCTGATCTCTTGGTTTCTGGTGTATATTTGAGCGTCTAATGTAAAAAGATATACTAGGTCCAGCAGCATGGCCTCTGACCTCTTGGCTTCCGGTCCATATTTCACCCTCTTGTGTAAGATGATGCACTACGTCCAGCAGCAATGATTCTGATCTGTTGGTTTCTGGTGCTTATATGAGCGTCTAATATAAAAAGATAAACTACGTCCAGCAGCATGGCCTCTGATCTGTTGGTTTCCGGTCCAAATCTGAGCGTGTAATATAAGATTTTAGACTACGTCCAGCAGCATGGCCTCTGATCTGTTGGTTTCCGGGCCATATTTGTGCGTCTAATGTAAGATTTTAAACTACGCCCAGCAGCATGGCCTCTGACCTGTTGGCTTCCGGTCCATATTTGAGCGTCTTGTGTAAGATGATACACTACATCCAGCAGCCCTGTTTCTGATCTCTTGGTTTCTCGTGCATATTTGAGCGTCTAATGAAAAAAGATAAACTACGTCCAGCAGCATGGCCTCTGATCTGTTCGTTTCCGATCCATATTTGTGCGTCTAATGTAAGATTTTAGTATACGTCCAGCAGCATATCTTCTGACCTATTGGCTTCCGGTCCATATTTGAGCATCTTGTGTAAGATGATACACTACGTCCAGCAGCCGTGATTCTGATCTGTGGGCTTCTGGTGGATATTTGAGACTCTAATGTAAAAAGATAAACTACGTCCAGCAGCATGGCCTCTGATCTGTTGGTTTCCGGTCCATATTTGAGCATCTAATGTAAGATTTAAGACTACGTCCAGCAGCATGGCATCTGAACTCTTGGTTTCAGGTCCATATTTGAGCGTCTTGTGTAAGATGATACACAACGTCCAGCAGCCCTGTTTCTGATCTCTTGGTCTCTGGTGCATATTTGAGCGTCTAATGTAAAAAGATATACTACGTCCAGCAGCATGGCCTCTGATCGGTTGGTTTCCGGTCCATATTTGAGCGTCTAATATAAGATTTTAGACTACGTCCAGCAGCATGGCCTCTGACCTGTTGGCTTCCGGTCCATATTTGAGCGTCTTGTGTAAGATGATACACTACGTCCAGCAGCACTGTTTCTGATCTATTGGTTTCTGGTTCATATATGTGCGTGTAATGTAAAAAGGTAATCTACGTCCAGCAGCATGGCCTCTGATCTGTTGGTTTCCGGTCCATATTTGTGCGTCTAATGTAAGATTTTAAACTACGTCCAGCAGCATGGCCTCTGACCTGTTGGCTTCCGGTCCATATTTGAACGTCTTGTGTAAGATGATACACTACGTCCAGCAGCCGTGATTCTTATCTGTTGGGTTCTGGTGGATATTTGAGCCTCTAATGTAAAAAGATAAACTACCTCCTGCCATATGGCCTCTGATCTGTTGGTTTCCGGTCCATATTTGAGCGTCTAACGTGAGATTTTAGACTACGTCCAGCAGCATGGCCTCTGACCTGTTGGCATCCGGTCCATATTTGAGCGTCTTGTGTAAGATGATACACAACGTCCAGCAGCCCTGTTTCTGATCTCTTGGTTTCTGGTGCATATTTGAGCGTCTAATGTAAAAACATAATCTACGTCCAGCAGCATGGCCTCTGATCTGTTGGTTTCCTGTTCAGATTTGAGCGTCTAATGTAAGATTTTAGACTACGTCCAGCAGCATGGCCTCTGACCTGTTGGCTTCCGGTCCATATTTGAGCGTCTTCTGTAAGATTATACACTACGTCCAGCAGCCCTGTTTCAGATCTCTTGGATTCTGGTGCATATTTGAGCGTCTAATGTAAAAGATAAACTACGTCCAACAGCATGGCCTCTGATCTGTTGGTTTCCGGACCATATTTGAGCGTCCAATGTAAGATTTTAGACTACGACCAGCCGCATTGCCTCTGACCTGTTGGCTTCAGGTCCATATTTGAGCGTTTTGTGTAAGATGATACACTACGTCCAGCAGCCCTGCTTCTGATCTCTTGGTATCTTGTGCATATTCGAGCGTCTAATGTAAAAAGATATACTACGTCCAGCAGCATGGCCTCTGATCTGTTGGTTTCCGGTCCATATTTGAGCCTCTAATGTAAGATTTTAGACTACGGCCAGCAGCATGGACTCTGACCTCTTGGCTTCCGGTCCATATTTGACCCTCTTGTGTAAGATGATACACTACGTCCAGCAGCCATGATTCTGATCTGTTGGTTTCTGGTGCCTATATGAGCGTCTAATGTAAAAAGATAAACTACGTCCAGCAGCATGGCCTCTGATCTGTTGGTTTCCGGTCCATATTTGCGCGTCTAATGTAAGATTTTACACTACGCCCAGCAGCATGCCCTCTGAACTCTTGGTTTCCGGTCCGTATTTGTGCGTCTTGTGTATATGATACACAAAGCCCAGCAGCCCTGTTTCTGATCTCTTGGTTTCTTGTGCATATTTGAGCGTCTAATGTAAAAAGATAATCTACGTCCAGCCGCATGGCCTCTGATCTGTTGGTTTCCGGTTCATATTTGAGCGTCTAATGTAAGATTTTAGACTACGTCCAGCAGCATGGCCTCTGACCTGTTGGCTTCCGCTCCATATTTGAGCGTCTTCTGTAAGATGATACACTACGTCCAGCGGACCTGTTTCTGATCACTTGTTTTCTGGTGCATATTTGAGCGTCTAATGTAAAAAGATAAACTACGTCCAGCAGCATGGCCTCTGATCTGTTGGTTTCCGGTTCATATTTGAGCGTCTAATGTAATATTTTAGACTACGTCCAGCAGCATGGCCTCTGACCTGTTGGCTTCCGGTCCATATTTGAGCGTCTTGTGTAAGATGATACACTACGTCCAGCAGCCCTGTTTCTGATCTCTTTGTTTCTGGTGCATATTTGACCGTCTAATGTAAAAGATAAACTACGTCCAGCAGCATGGCCTCTGATCTGTTGGTTTCCGGTCCATATTTGAGCGTGTCATGTAAGATTTTAGACAACGACCAGAAGCATGGACTCTGATCTCTTTGCTTCCGGTCCATATTTGACCCTCTTGTGTAAGATGATACACTACGTCCAGCAGCCATGATTCTGATCTGTTGGTTTCTGGTGCATATTTGAGCGTCTAATGTAAAAAGATAAACTACGACCAGCAGCATGGCCTCTGATCTGTTGGTTTCCGGTCCATATTTGAGAATCGAATGTAAGATTTTAGAATACATGCAGCAGCATGGCCTCTGACCTGTTGGCTTCCCGTCCAGATTTGAGCGTCTTGTGTAAGATGATACACTACGTCCAGCAGCCCTGTTTCTGATATCTTGGTTTCTGGTGCATATTTGAGCGTCTAATGTAAAAAGATAAACTACGCCCAGCAGCATGGCCTCTGATCTGTTGGTTTCCGGTCCATATTTGGGCGTCTAATGTGAGATTTTAGTCTACGTCCAGCAGCATGGCCTCTGACAAGTTAGCTTCCGGTCCATATTTGTGCGTCTTGTGTAAGATGATACACTACGCCCAGCAGCCATGATTCTGATCTGTTGGTTTCTGCTGCATATTTGAGCGTCTAATTTAAAAGATAAACTACGTCCATCAGCATGGCCTCTGATCTGTTGGTTTCCGGTCCATATTTGAGCGTGTCATGTAAGATTTTAGACTACGTCCAGCAGCATGGCCTCTGACATGTTGGCTTCAGGTCCATATTTGAGCGTCTCATGTAAGATGATACACAACGTCCAGCAGCCCTGTTTCTGATCTCTTGGTTTCTTGTGCATATTTGAGCGTCTAATGTAAAAAGATAAACTACGTCCTGCAGCATGGCCTCTGATCTGTTGGTTTCCGGTCTATATTTGAGCGTCTAATGTAAGATATTACACTACGTCCAGCAGCATGGCCTCTGAACTCTTGGTTTCCGGTCCATATTTGATCGTCTTGTGTAAGATGATACACTACGTCCAGCAGCCATGATTCTGATCTGTTGTTTCCTGGTTCATATTTGAGCGTCTAATGTAAAAAGATAAACTACGACCAGCAGCATGGCCTCTGATCGGTTGGTTTCCGGTCCATATTTTAGCCTCTAATGTAAGATTTTAGACTACGTGCAGCAGAATGGACTCTGACTTCTTGGCTTCCGGTCAATATTTGAGCGTCTTGTGTAAGATGATACACTACGTCCAGCAGCCTTGCTTCTGATCTCTTGGTTTCTTGTGCATATTTGAGAGTCTAATGTAAAAAGATAAACTACGTCATGCATCATAGCTTCTGATCTGTTGGTTTCCGTCCATATTTGAGAGTCTTATGTAAGATTTTAGCCAACGTCCAACAGCATGGCCTCCGAACTGTTGGCTTCCGGTCCACATTTGAGCGTATTGTGTAAGACTATACACTACGTCCAGCCGCCATGATTCTGATCTCTAGGTTTCTGGTGCATATTTGAGCGTCTAATGTTAAAAGATAAACTACGTCCAGCAGCATGGCCTCTGATAAGTTGGTTTCTGGTCCATATTTGAGCGTCCAATGTAAGATTTTAGACTACGTCAGGCAGCATGGCTTCTGATCTGTTGGTGTCCAATTGTCTGGAATTTCATTTGGTCAGATAGTAAAAAGTACAGCTTTCACCAGGTGCGCGGTATGTCGTCTGACAATTTACAGCGTCCGAATTCCAGTGTGCACAATAAGACTGCAATTCTAATTTTTCCTTTTTATAGAATCCACAAAATATTGCTCTCCAATTTTCGGGAATATCTTGCCTTATTCATAATTACAAAAGTTTTTTCGTCACCTTGATTAGAGTCGAGTCGAAATTCAACGGTATGGGGACCCTTATTAGCTCATTTGCGGAAATTGTCATGCGGCCCTAAACTGGGAAATCAGTCATATTTCACTTGTTTATAACTTTTTTTCCAGTAAAAGAAATATTTTCAAAATGGGTATCAAATTTTGTGCAATTGTTTGATTTGTCTATGTTTACAGGGATTTTTCATTTGCTCAGATAGTAAAAAGTACAGCTTTCACCAGGTGCGCGGTATGACGTCTGACAATTTACAGCGTCCGAATTCCAGTGTGCACAACAAGAATGCATTTCTAATTTTTCCTTTTTATAGAATCCACAAAATATTCGTGTCCTATTGTCGGGAATTTCTTACCTTATCCCTAATTACAAAAGTTTTTCGACACCATGACTAGAGTCGATGCGAAATTCAACGGTATGGGGACCTGCGTTAGCTCATTTGCGGAAATTGTCATGCGGACCTAAACTGGGTAATCAGTCATAATTCACTTGTTTATAACTTTTTTCCAGTAAATGAAATATTTTCAAAATGGGTATCAAATTGTGTGCAATTATTTGGTTGGTCTATGTATACAGGGATTTTTCATTTGGTCAGATAGTAAAAAGTACAGCTTTCACCATGTGCGCGGTATGTCGTCAGACAATTTACAGCGTCCGAATTCCAGTGTGCACAATAAGACTGCAATTCTAATTTTTCCTTTCTATAGAATCCACAAAATATTGCTGTCCGATTTTCGGGAATATCTTGCCTTATTCATAATTACAAAAGTTTTTTCGACACCTTGATTAGAGTCGAGTCGAAATTCAAAGGTATGGGGACCCTTGTTAGCTCATTTGCGGAAATTGTCATGCGGCCCTAAACTGGGAAATCAGTCATATTTCACTTGTTTATAACTTTTTTCCAGTAAAAGAAATATTTTCAAAATGGGTATCAAATTGTGTGCAATTATTTGATTTGTCGGCCGCTACAAATCGACATATCCTGGCTCTTTTGTGACAGCTGCCTTACAAGCAGTCTCAGGCTGCCGCTAGTCCACTTCTCCTGACTTTTTGTGCCAATTGCCTTACAAGCATTCCCAGGCTGCTATGAACCGATTTCTCCTGGCTCATTTGTGGCATCTGCCTTACAAGCATTCTCAGGCTGCAGCAATATGAATTCTCCTGGCTTTTTGTGCGAATTGCCTTACAAGCAATCCCAGGCGCGTACGAGCCGATTTCTCCAGGCTCTTTTGTGACAACTGCCTTACAAGCAATGTCAGGGTGCTACGAGCCGACTTCTCTTGGCTCTTTTGTGAAAACTGCCTGACAAGTAATATCAAGCTGCTACAAGCCGAATTCTCCTGGAGCTTTTGTGACAACTGCCTTACAAAAATGTCAGGGTGCTACGAGCCGACTTCTCCTGACTCTTTTGTGAAAACTGCCTTACAAGTAATATCAGGCTGCTACAAAACGACATCTACTGTCTCTTTTGTGAAACTGCCTTACAAGCAATCTCAGGCCGCTACAAGCCGAATACGCCTGACTCTTTTGTGAAATTGCCTTGCAAGCAATATCAGGCTGCTACAAATCGTCATCTCCTTCTCTTTTGTGAAAACTGCCTAAAAGTAATCTCAGTAAGGCTGTTGTCACAAAAAAAGCCCGACGTATTCGGCTTGTAGCAGGCTGAGATTGATTGTAAGGCAGTTTTAAAAAAAGAGACAGGAGATGTCGTTTTGTAGGAGTCTGAGATTGCTTTTAAGGCAGTTTTCACAAAAGAGACAAGAGAAGTCGGTTCGTAGGCGACTGGGCTTGCTTTTAAGGCAATTTGTAAGCCAGGAGAATTCGGCTTGCTGCAGCCTGAGATTGCTTGTAAGGCAGTTGCCACAAATGAGCCAGGAGAAATCGGATCGTAGCCGCTTGGGATTGCTTGTAAGTCAATACGCACAAAAAGCCAGGAGAATTCATATTGCTGCAGCCTGAGAATGCTTGTAAGGCAGATAACACAAAAGAGCCAGGAGAAATCGGTTCGTAGCAGCCGGGGATTGCTTTTAAGGCAATTGGCACAAAAAGTCAGGAGAACTGTGCTGGCGGCAGACTGAGATTGCTTGTAAGGCAGTTGTCACAAAAGAGAAGGAGATGACGATTTGTAGCAGCCTGATATTTCTTGCAATGCAATTTCACAAATGAGCCAGGCGTATTCGGCTTGTAGCGGCCTGAGATTGCTTGTAAGGCAGTTTCACAAAAGAGAGAGGAGATGTCGTCTTGTAGCAGCCTGATATTACTTGTAAGGCAGTTTTCACAAAAGAGCCAAGAGAAGTCGTCTCATAGCAGCCTGACATTTCTTGTAAGGCAGTTGCCACATAAGGGCCAGGAGAAAACGGCTCGTAGTCGCCTGGGATTGCTTGTAAGACAATTCGCACAAAAAGCCAAAGGAATTCATATTGCTGCAGCCTGAGAATGCTTGTAAGTTAGTTGTAACAAAAGAGCCAGCATATGTCGATTTGTAGCGGCCTGAGATTCTTGTAAGGCAGTTTCACAAAATAGCCATGCGTATTCGGCTTGTAGCAGGCTGAGATGGGTGGGGGGTCGTCTGTGTGGGACTTTCTGGGACTGGGGGTCGTCTGAGTGGGACTTTCTGGGACTAAGGGGTCGTCTGCGTGGGAATTTCTGTGACTGTCTCCTGGGTGGGGTGGTCGTCTGCGTAGGACTTTCTTGGACTGTCTCCTGAGTGGGGGGTCGTCTGCGTGAGACTTTCTGGGACTGGGGGTCGTCTGCGTCGGACTTTCTGGGACTTGGGGTCGTCTGCGTGGGAATTTCTGTGACTGTCTCCTGGGTGTGGGGTCGTCTCCGTAGGACTTATTGTACTGTCTCCTGGGTGGGGGGTCGTCTGCGTAGGACTTTCTGGGACTGGGGGTCGTCTGCGTGGGACTTTCTGGGACTGTCTTCTATCTGGGGGGTCGTCTGCGTGGGACTTTCTGGGACTGGGGGTCGTCTGCGTGGGACTTTCTGTGACTGGGGGTGGTCTGCGTGTGACTTTCTGGGACTGGGTGTCGTATGCGTGGGACTTTCTGGGACTGTCTCCTGGGCTGGGTGTCGTCTGCGTTGGACTTTCTGTGACTGTCTCCTGGGTGGGGGCCGTCTGCCTGGGACTTTCGGGGACTGGGTGTCGTCTGCGTCGGACTTTCTGGGACTGTCTCCTGGGTGGGGGGTCGTCTGCGTGGGACTTTCTGGGAATGGGGGTCGTCTGCGTGGGACTTTCTGGGACTGTCTCCTGGGTGGGGGGGGGTCGTCTGCGTGGGACTTTCTGGCACTGTCTCCAGGGTGGCGGGTCGTCTGCGTGGGAATTTCTGGGACAGGGGGTCTTCTGCGTGGGACATTCTTGGACTGTCTCCTGGGTGGGGGGTCGTCTGTGTGGGACTTTCTGGGACTGGGGGTCGTCTGAGTGGGACTTTCTGGGAGTGGGGGTCGTCTGCGTGGGACTTTCTGGGACTGTCTCCAGGGTGGGGGGTCGTCTGCGTGGGACGTTCTGGGACTGTCTCCTGTCTGCGGGGTCGTTTGCGTGGGACTTTCTGGTACTGTCTCCAGGGTGGGGGTCGTCTGCGTGGGACTTTCTGGTACTGTCTCCAGGGTGGGGGGTCGTCTGCGTGTGACTTTCTGGGACTGGGGGTCGTCAGCGTGGGACTTTCTGGGACTGTCTCCTGTCTGCGGGGTCGTCTGCATGGGACTTTCTGGTACTGTCTCCAGGGTGGGGGGTCGTCTGCGTGGGACGTTCTGGGACTGTCTCCTGTCTGCGGGGTCGTTTGCGTGGGACTTTCTGGTACTGTCTCCAGGGTGGGGGTCGTCTGCGTGGGACTTTCTGGTACTGTCTCCAGGGTGGGGGGTCGTCTGCGTGTGACTTTCTGGGACTGGGAGTCGTCTGAGTGGGACTTTCTTGGAATGGGTGTCGTCTGCGTGGGACTTACTGGGACTGTCTCATGGGTGGGGGGGTGGTCTGCGTAATACTTTCTTGGACTGTCTACCTGGTGGGGGGTCGTCTGCGTGGGACTTTCTTGGACTGTCTCCTGGGTGGGGGCCGTCTGCGTGGGACTTGCTGGGACTGGGTGTCGTCTGCGTCGGACTTTCTGGGACTGTCTCCGGCGTGGGGGTCGTCTGCGTGGGACTTTCTGGGAATGGGAGTTGTCTGCGTGGGACTTTCTGGGACTGTCTCCTGGGTGGGGCGGTCGTCTGCGTAGGACTTTCTCGGAGTGTCTCCTGGGTGGGGGGTCGTCTGCGTGGGACTTTCTGGGACTGGGGGTCGTCTGCGTGGGACTTTCTGGTACATTCTCCAGGGTGAGGAGTCGTCTGCGTGGGAATTTCAGGGACTGGGGTTCGTCTGCGTGGGACTTTCTGGGACTGACTCCTGGGTGGGGGGTCGTCTGAGTGGGACTTTCTGGGACTGGGGTCGTCTGAGTCGGACTTTCTGGGACTGGGGGTCGTCTGAATGGGACTTTCTGGGACTGTCTCCTGGGTGGGGGGTCGTCTGTGTGGGACTTTCTCGGACTGGGGGTCGTCTGAGTGGGACTTTCTGGGACTGTCTCCTGGGTGGGGTGTCGTCTGCGTGGGACTTACTGTGACTGTCTCCTGGGTGGGGGCCGTCTGCGTGGGACTTTCTGGGACTGGGTGTCGTCTGCGTAGGACTTTCTGGGACTGTCTCCTGGGTGGGGGGCCGTCTGCGTGGGACTTTCTCGGACTGGGGGTCGTCTGCGTGGGACTTTCTCGGACTGTCTCCTGTCTGGTGGGTCGTCTTCGTGGGACGTTCTGGGAGTGACTCCAGGGTGGGGGTTCGTCTGTGTGGGACTTACTCGGACTGGGGGTGGTCTGCGTGGGACTTTCTGGGACTGGGTGTCGTCTGCGTGGGACTTTCTGGGAAATGTCTGCTGGGTCGGGGGTCGTCTGCGTGGGACTTTGTGGGTCTGGGGGTCATCTGCGTGGGACTTTCTGGGACTGGAGGTCGTCTGCATGGGACTTTCTGGGACTGTCTGCTTGGCTGGGTGTCGTCTGCGTTGGACTTTCTGTGACTGTCTCCTGGGTGGGGCCGTCTGCGTGGGACTTTCTGGGACTGGGGGTCGTCTGCGTGGGACTTTCTGGGACTGACTCCTGGGTGGGGGGGGGTCGTCTGCGTGGGACTTTCTGGGACTGGAGGTCGTCTGCATGGAACTTTCAGGGACTGTCTCCTGGGCTGGGTGTCGTCTGCGTGGGACTTACTGTGACTGACTCCTGGGTGGGGGCCGTCTGCGTGGGACTTTCTGGGACTGGGTGTCGTCTGCGTAGGACTTTCTGGGACTGTTTCCTGGGTGGGGGGTCGTCTGCGTGGGACTTTCTGGGACTGGGGGTCGTCTGCGTGGGACTTTCTCGGACTGTCTCCTGTCTGGTGGGTCGTCTGCGTGGGACGTTCTGGGACTGTCTCCTGGGTGGGGGGTCGTCTGCATGGGACTTTCTGGGAATGGGGGTCGTCTGCGTGGGACTTTCTGGGACTGACTCCTTTGGGGGGGTAGTCTGCGTAGGACTTCCTTGGACTGTCTCCTTGGTGGGGGGTCGTCTGCGTGGGACTTTCTGGGACTGGGGTCGTCTGCGTGGGACTTTCTGGGACTGTCTCCTGTCTGGTGGGTCGTCTGCGTGGGACGTTCTGGGAGTGACTCCAGGGTGGGGGGTCGTCTTCTTGGGAATTTCTGGGACAGGGGGTCGTCTGCGTGGGATTTTTGGGACTGTCTCGTTGGAGCGGGGTCGTCTGCGTAGGACTTTCTTGGACTGTCTCCTGGGTGGGGGGTCGTCTGCGTGGGACTTTCTGGGACAGGGGTCGTCTGCGTGGGACTTTCTGGGACTGTCTCCTGGGTGGGGGGTCGTCTGCGTGGGACTTTCTGGGCATGGGGGTCGTCTGCGTGGGACTTTCTGGGACTGTCTCCTGGGTGGGGGGTCGTCTGCGTGGGACTTTCTGGGCATGGGGGTCGTCTGCGTGGGACTTTCTGGGATTGTCTCCTTGGTGGGAGGTCGTCTGCGTAGGACTTTCTGGGACTGTCTCCTGGGCTGGGTGTCGTCTGCGTTGCACTTTATCTTACTGTCTCCTGGGTGGGGGCCGTCTGCGTGGGACTTACTGTGACTGTCTCCTGGGTGGGGGCCGTCTGCGTGGGACTTTCTGGGACTGGGTGTCGTCTGCGTCGGACTTTCTGGGACTGTCTCCTGTGTGGGGGTTCGTCTGCGTGGGACTTTCTGGGACTGGGGTCGTCTGCGTGGGACTTTCTGGGATGTCTCCTGTCTGGGGGGGTCTTCTGCGTGGGACTTTCTGGTACTGTCTCCAGGGTGGGGATCATCTGCTTGGGAATTTCTGGGACAGGGGGTCGTCTGAGTGGGACTTTCTGGGACTGTCTCCTGGGCTGGGTGTCGTCTGCGTGGGACATTCTGTGACTGTCTCCTGGGTAGGGGCCGTCTGCGTGGGACTTTCTGGGACTGGGTGTCGTCTGCGTAGGACTTTCTGGGACTGTCTCCTGGGTGGGGGGTCGTCTGCGTGGGACTTTCTCGGACTGTCTCCTGTCTGGTGGGTCGTCTGCGTGGGACGTTCTGGGACTGTCTCCTGGGTGAGGGGTCGTCTCGTGGGACTTTCTGGGACTGGGTGTCGTCTGCGTCGGACTTTCTGGGACTGTCTCCTGGGTGGGGGGTCGTCTGCGTGGGACGTTCTGGGACTGTCTCCTGGGTGGGGGGTCGTCTGCTTGGGACTTTCTGGGACTGTCTCCTGGGTGGGGGGTCGTCTGCGTGGCACTTTCTGGGACTGTCTCCTGTCTGGGGGGTCTTCTGCGTGGGACTTTCTGAGACTGTCTCCTGGGCTGGGTGTCGTCTGCGTTGCACTTTCTCTTACTGTCTCCTGGGTGGGGGCCGTCTGCGTGGGACTTTCTGGGACTGGGTGTCGTCTGCGTGGGACTTTCTGGGACTGACTCCTTGGTGGGGGGGTCGTCTGCGTAGGACTTTCTTGACTGTCTCCTGGGTGGGGGGTCGTCTGCGTGGGACTTTCTGGGACTGGGATCGTCTGCGTGGGACTTTCTGGTACTGTCTCCAGGGTGGGGGTTCGTCTGCTTGGGAATTTCTGGGACAGGGGGTCGTCTGCGTGGGACTTTCTGGGACTGACTCCTGGGTGGGGGGTCGTCTGCGTGGGACTTTCTGGGTATGGGGGTCGCCTGAGTGGGACTTTCTGGGACTGGGGTCGTCTGCGTGTGACTTTCTGGGACTGGGGGTGGTCTGCGTGTGACTTTCTCGGACTGGGTGTCGTCTGCGTAGGACTTTCTCGGAGTGTCTCCTGGGTGGGGGATCGTCTGCGTGGGACTTTCTGGGACTGGGGGTCGTCTGCGTGGGACTTTCTCGGACTCTCTCCTGTCTGGGTGGTCTTCTGCGTGGGACTTTCTGGTACATTCTCCAGGGTGAGGAGTCGTCTGCGTGGGAATTTCAGGGACTGCGGGTCGTCTGCGTGGGACTTTCTGGGACTGACTCCTGGGTGGGGGGTCGTCTGTGTGGGACTTTCTGGGACTGGGGTCGTCTGAGTCGGACTTTCTGGGACTGGGGGTCGTCTGAATGGGACTTTCTGGGACTGTCCCCTGGGTGGGGGGTCGTCTGTGTGGGACTTTCTCGGACTGGGGGTCGTCTGAGTGGGACTTTCTGGGACTGTCTCCTGGGTGGGGTGTCGTCTGCATGGGACTTACTGTGACTGTCTCCTGGGTGGGGGCCGTCTGCGTGGGACTTTCTGGGACTGGGTGTCGTCTACGTAGGACTTTCTGGTACTGTCTCCTGTCTGGTGGGTCGTCTGCGTGGGACGTTCTGGGAGTGACTCCAGGGTGGGGGTTCGTCTGTGTGGGACTTACTCGGACTGGGGGTGGTCTGCGTGGGACTTTCTGGGACTGGGTGTCGTCTGCGTGGGACTTTCTCGGAAATGTCTGCTGGGTCGGGGGTCGTCTGCGTGGGACTTTGTGGGACTGGGGGTCATCTGCGTGGGACTTTCTGGGACTGGAGGTCGTCTGCATGGGACTTTCTGGGACTGTCTGCTTGGCTGGGTGTCGTCTGTGTTCGACTTTCTGTGGTTGTCTCCTGGGTGGGGCCGTCTGCGTGGGACTTTCTGGGACTGGGGGTCGTCTGCGTGGGACTTTCTGGGACTGACTCCTGGGTGGGGGGGTCGTCTGCGTGGGACTTTCTGGGACTGGAGGTCGTCTGCATGGTACTTTCTGGGACTGTCTCCTGGGTGGGGGCCGTCTGCGTGGGACATTCCGGGACTGGGTGTCGTCTGCGTAGGACTTTCTGGGACTGTCTCCTGGGGGGGGGGTCGTCGGCGTGGGACTTTCTGGGACTGGGGGTCGTCTGCGTGGGACTTTCTCGGACTGTCTCCTGTCTGGTGGGTCGTCTGCGTGGGACGTTCTGGGAATGGAGGTCGTCTGCATGGGACTTTCTGGGACGGTCTCCTGGGCTGGGTGTCGTCTGCGTTGCACTTTCTCTTACTGTCTCCTGGGTGGGGGCCGTCTGCGTGGGACTTTCTGGGACTGGGTGTCGTCTGCGTCGGACTTTCTGGGACTGTCTCCTGGGTGGGGGGTCGTCTGCGTGGGACGTTCTGGGACTGTTTCCTGTCTGGGGGGTCTTCTGCGTGGGATTTCTGGGACTGTCTCCTGGGCTGGGTGTCGTCTGCGTTGCACTTTCTCTTACTGTCTCCTGGGTGGGGGCCGTCTGCGTGGGACTTTCTGGGACTGGGTGTCGTCTGCGTCGGACTTTCTGGGACTGTCTCCTGGGTGGGGGTTCGTCTGCGTGGGACTTTCTGGGAATGGGGGTCGTCTGCGTGGGACTTTCTGGGACTGTCTCCTTGGTGGGGGGTCGTCTGCGTAGGACTTTCTTGGACTGTCTCCTGGGTGGGGGGTCGTCTGCGTGGGACTTTCTGGGACTGGGATCGTCTGCGTGGGACTTTCTGGTACTGTCTCCAGGGTGGGGGTTCTTCTGCTTGGGAATTTCTGGGACAGGGGGTCGTCTGCGTGGGACTTTCTGGGACTGACTCCTTGGTGGGGGGGTCGTCTGCGTAGGACTTTCTTGACTGTCTCCTGGGTGGGGTGTCGTCTGCGTGGGACTTTCTGGGACTGGGATCGTCTGCGTGGGACTTTCTGGTACTGTCTCCAGGGTGGGGGTTCGTCTGCTTGGGAATTTCTGGGACAGGGGGTCGTCTGCGTGGGACTTTCTGGGACTGTCTCCTGGGTGGGGGTTCGTCTGCGTGGGACTTTCTGGGAATGGGGGTCGTCTGCGTGGGACTTTCTGGGACTGTCTCCTTGGTGGGGGGTCGTCTGCGTAGGACTTTCTTGGACTGTCTCCTGGGTGGGGGGTCGTCTGCGTGGGACTTTCTGGGACTGGGATCGTCTGCTTGGGACTTTCTGGGACTGTCTCCTGGGTGGGGGTTCGTCTTCGTGGGACTTTCTGGGAATGGGGGTCGTCTGCGTGGGACTTTCTGGGACTGACTCCTTGGTGGGGGGGTCGTCTGCGTAGGACTTTCTTGACTGTCTCCTGGGTGGGGTGTCGTCTGCGTGGGACTTTCTGGGACTGGGATCGTCTGCGTGGGGCTTTCTGGTACTGTCTCCAGGGTGGGGGTTCGTCTGCTTGGGAATTTCTGGGACAGGGGGTCGTCTGCGTGGGACTTTCTGGGACTGACTCCTGGGTGGGGGGTCGTCTTTGTGGGACTTTCTGGGTATGGGGGTCGCCTGAGTGGGACTTTCTGGGACTGGGGTCGTCTGCGTGTGACTTTCTGGGACTGGGGGTGGTCTGCGTGTGACTTTCTCGGACTGGGTGTCGTCTGCGTAGGACTTTCTCGGAGTGTCTCCTGGGTGGGGGATCGTCTGCGTGGGACTTTCTGGGACTGGGGGTCGTCTGCGTGGGACTTTCTCGGACTCTCTCCTGTCTGGGTGGTCTTCTGCGTGGGACTTTCTGGTACATTCTCCAGGGTGAGGAGTCGTCTGCGTGGGAATTTCAGGGACTGCGGGTCGTCTGCGTGGGACTTTCTGGGACTGACTCCTGGGTGGGGGGTCGTCTGTGTGGGACTTTCTGGGACTGGGGTCGTCTGAGTCGGACTTTCTGGGACTGGGGGTCGTCTGAATGGGACTTTCTGGGACTGTCCCCTGGGTGGGGGGTCGTCTGTGTGGGACTTTCTCGGACTGGGGGTCGTCTGAGTGGGACTTTCTGGGACTGTCTCCTGGGTGGGGTGTCGTCTGCGTGGGACTTACTGTGACTGTCTCCTGGGTGGGGGCCGTCTGCGTGGGACTTTCTGGGACTGGGTGTCGTCTACGTAGGACTTTCTGGTACTGTCTCCTGTCTGGTGGGTCGTCTGCGTGGGACGTTCTGGGAGTGACTCCAGGGTGGGGGTTCGTCTGTGTGGGACTTACTCGGACTGGGGGTGGTCTGCGTGGGACTTTCTGGGACTGGGTGTCGTCTGCGTGGGACTTTCTCGGAAATGTCTGCTGGGTCGGGGGTCGTCTGCGTGGGACTTTGTGGGACTGGGGGTCATCTGCGTGGGACTTTCTGGGACTGGAGGTCGTCTGCATGGGACTTTCTGGGACTGTCTGCTTGGCTGGGTGTCGTCTGTGTTCGACTTTCTGTGACTGTCTCCTGGGTGGGGCCGTCTGCGTGGGACTTTCTGGGACTGGGGGTCGTCTGCGTGGGACTTTCTGGGACTGACTCCTGGGTGGGGGGGTCGTCTGCGTGGGACTTTCTGGGACTGGAGGTCGTCTGCATGGTACTTTCTGGGACTGTCTCCTGGGTGGGGGCCGTCTGCGTGGGACATTCTGGGACTGGGTGTCGTCTGCGTAGGACTTTCTGGGACTGTCTCCTGGGTGGGGGGTCGTCGGCGTGGGACTTTCTTGGACTGGGGGTCGTCTGCGTGGGACTTTCTCGGACTGTCTCCTGTCTGGTGGGTCGTCTGCGTGGGACGTTCTGGGAATGGAGGTCGTCTGCATGGGACTTTCTGGGACGGTCTCCTGGGCTGGGTGTCGTCTGCGTTGCACTTTCTCTTACTGTCTCCTGGGTGGGGGCCGTCTGCGTGGGACTTTCTGGGACTGGGTGTCGTCTGCGTCGGACTTTCTGGGACTGTCTCCTGGGTGGGGGGTCGTCTGCGTGGGACGTTCTGGGACTGTCTCCTGGGTGGGGGGTCGTCTGCTTGGGACTTTCTGGGACTGTCTCCTGGGTCGGGGGTCGTCTGCGTGGGACTTTCTGGGACTGTTTCCTGTCTGGGGGGTCTTCTGCGTGGGATTTCTGGTACTGTCTCCTGGGCTGGGTGTCGTCTGCGTTGCACTTTCTCTTACTGTCTCCTGGGTGGGGGCCGTCTGCGTGGGACTTTCTGGGACTGGGTGTCGTCTGCGTCGGACTTTCTGGGACTGTCTCCTGGGTGGGGGTTCGTCTGCGTGGGACTTTCTGGGAATGGGGGTCGTCTGCGTGGGACTTTCTGGGACTGTCTCCTTGGTGGGGGGTCGTCTGCGTAGGACTTTCTTGGACTGTCTCCTGGGTGGGGGGTCGTCTGCGTGGGACTTTCTGGGACTGGGATCGTCTGCGTGGGACTTTCTGGTACTGTCTCCAGGGTGGGGGTTCTTCTGCTTGGGAATTTCTGGGACAGGGGGTCGTCTGCGTGGGACTTTCTGGGACTGACTCCTTGGTGGGGGCGTCGTCTGCGTAGGACTTTCTTGACTGTCTCCTGGGTGGGGTGTCGTCTGCGTGGGACTTTCTGGGACTGGGATCGTCTGCGTGGGACTTTCTGGTACTGTCTCCAGGGTGGGGGTTCGTCTGCTTGGGAATTTCTGGGACAGGGGGTCGTCTGCGTGGGACTTTCTGGGACTGTCTCCTGGGTGGGGGTTCGTCTGCGTGGGACTTTCTGGGAATGGGGGTCGTCTGCGTGGGACTTTCTGGGACTGTCTCCTTGGTGGGGGGTCGTCTGCGTAGGACTTTCTTGGACTGTCTCCTGGGTGGGGTGTCGTCTGCGTGGGACTTTATGGGACTGGGATCGTCTGCGTGGGACTTTCTGGTACTGTCTCCAGGGTGGGGGTTCGTCTGCTTGGGAATTTCTGGGACAGGGGGTCGTCTGCGTGGGACTTTCTGGGACTGACTCCTGGGTGGGGGGTCGTCTTTGTGGGACTTTCTGGGTATGGGGGTCGCCTGAGTGGGACTTTCTGGGACTGGGGTCGTCTGCGTGTGACTTTCTGGGACTGGGGGTGGTCTGCGTGTGACTTTCTCGGACTGGGTGTCGTCTGCGTAGGACTTTCTCGGAGTGTCTCCTGGGTGGGGGATCGTCTGCGTGGGACTTTCTGGGACTGGGGGTCGTCTGCGTGGGACTTTCTCGGACTCTCTCCTGTCTGGGTGGTCTTCTGCGTGGGACTTTCTGGTACATTCTCCAGGGTGAGGAGTCGTCTGCGTGGGAATTTCAGGGACTGCGGGTCGTCTGCGTGGGACTTTCTGGGACTGACTCCTGGGTGGGGGGTCGTCTGTGTGGGACTTTCTGGGACTGGGGTCGTCTGAGTCGGACTTTCTGGGACTGGGGGTCGTCTGAATGGGACTTTCTGGGACTGTCCCCTGGGTGGGGGGTCGTCTGTGTGGGACTTTCTCGGACTGGGGGTCGTCTGAGTGGGACTTTCTGGGACTGTCTCCTGGGTGGGGTGTCGTCTGCGTGGGACTTACTGTGACTGTCTCCTGGGTGGGGGCCGTCTGCGTGGGACTTTCTGGGACTGGGTGTCGTCTACGTAGGACTTTCTGGTACTGTCTCCTGTCTGGTGGGTCGTCTGCGTGGGACGTTCTGGGAGTGACTCCAGGGTGGGGGTTCGTCTGTGTGGGACTTACTCGGACTGGGGGTGGTCTGCGTGGGACTTTCTGGGACTGGGTGTCGTCTGCGTGGGACTTTCTCGGAAATGTCTGCTGGGTCGGGGGTCGTCTGCGTGGGACTTTGTGGGACTGGGGGTCATCTGCGTGGGACTTTCTGGGACTGGAGGTCGTCTGCATGGGACTTTCTGGGACTGTCTGCTTGGCTGGGTGTCGTCTGTGTTCGACTTTCTGTGACTGTCTCCTGGGTGGGGCCGTCTGCGTGGGACTTTCTGGGACTGGGGGTCGTCTGCGTGGGACTTTCTGGGACTGACTCCTGGGTGGGGGGGTCGTCTGCGTGGGACTTTCTGGGACTGGAGGTCGTCTGCATGGTACTTTCTGGGACTGTCTCCTGGGTGGGGGCCGTCTGCGTGGGACATTCTGGGACTGGGTGTCGTCTGCGTAGGACTTTCTGGGACTGTCTCCTGGGTGGGGGGTCGTCGGCGTGGGACTTTCTGGGACTGGGGGTCGTCTGCGTGGGACTTTCTCGGACTGTCTCCTGTCTGGTGGGTCGTCTGCGTGGGACGTTCTGGGAATGGAGGTCGTCTGCATGGGACTTTCTGGGACGGTCTCCTGGGCTGGGTGTCGTCTGCGTTGCACTTTCTCTTACTGTCTCCTGGGTGGGGGCCGTCTGCGTGGGACTTTCTGGGACTGGGTGTCGTCTGCGTCGGACTTTCTGGGACTGTCTCCTGGGTGGGGGGTCGTCTGCGTGGGACGTTCTGGGACTGTCTCCTGGGTGGGGGGTCGTCTGCTTGGGACTTTCTGGGACTGTCTCCTGGGTCGGGGGTCGTCTGCGTGGGACTTTCTGGGACTGTTTCCTGGGTGGGGGCCGTCTGCGTGGGACTTTCTGGGACTGGGTGTCGTCTGCGTCGGACTTTCTGGGACTGTCTCCTGGGTGGGGGTTCGTCTGCGTGGGACTTTCTGGGAATGGGGGTCGTCTGCGTGGGACTTTCTGGGACTGTCTCCTTGGTGGGGGGTCGTCTGCGTAGGACTTTCTTGGACTGTCTCCTGGGTGGGGGGTCGTCTGCGTGGGACTTTCTGGGACTGGGATCGTCTGCGTGGGACTTTCTGGTACTGTCTCCAGGGTGGGGGTTCTTCTGCTTGGGAATTTCTGGGACAGGGGGTCGTCTGCGTGGGACTTTCTGGGACTGACTCCTGGGTGGGGGGTCGTCTTTGTGGGACTTTCTGGGTATGGGGGTCGCCTGAGTGGGACTTTCTGCGACTGGGGGTCGTCTGCGTGTGACTTTCTGGGACTGACTCCTGGGTGGGGGCGTCGTCTGCGTAGGACTTTCTTGGACTGTCTCCTGGGTGGGGGGTCGTCTGCGTGGGACTTTCTGGGACTGGGTGTCGTCTGCGTGGGACGTTCTGGGAGTGACTCCAGGGTGGGGGTTCGTCTGTGTGGGACTTACTCGGACTGGGGGTGGTCTGCGTGGGACTTTCTGGGAATGGGTGTCGTCTGCGTGGGACTTTCTGGGAAATGTCTGCTGGGTCGCGGGTCGTCTGCGTGGGACTTTGTGGGACTGGGGGTCATCTGCGTGGGACTTTCTGGGACTGGAGGTCGTCTGCATGGGACTTTCTGGGACTGTCTGCTTGGCTGGGTGTCGTCTGCGTTGGACTTTCTGTGACTGTCTCCTGGGTGGGGCCGTCTGCGTGGGACTTTCTGTGACTGGGGGTCGTCTCCGTGGGACTTTCTGGGACTGACTCCTGGGTGGGGGGGTCGTCTGCGTGGAACTTTCTGGGACTGGAGGTCGTCTGCATGGTACTTTCAGGGACTGTCTCCTGGGCTGGGTGTCGTCTGCGTGGGACTTACTGTGACTGTCTCCTGGGTGGGGGCCGTCTGCGTGGGACTTTCTGGGACTGGGTGTCGTCTGCGTAGGACTTTCTGGGACTGTCTCCTGGGTGGGGGGTCGTCTGCGTGGGACTTTCTGGGACTGGGGGTCGTCTGCGTGGGACTTTCTCGGACTGTCTCCTGTCTGGTGGGTCGTCTGCGTGGGACTTTCTGGGAATGGGGGTCGTCTGCGTGGGACTTTCTGGGACTGTCTCCTTTGGGGGGGGTAGTCTGCGTAGGACTTCCTTGGACTGTCTCCTTGGTGGGGGGTCGTCTGCGTGGGACTTTCTGGGACTGGGGTCGTCTGCGTGGGACTTTCTGGGACTGTCCCCTGTCTGTGGGGTCTTCTGCGTGGGACTTTCTGGTACTGTCTCCAGTGTGGGGGGTCGTCTGCTTGGGAATTTCTGGGACAGGGGGTCGTCTGCGTGGGATTTTTGGGACTGTCTCCTTGGTGGGGGGGTCGTCTGCGTAGGACTTTCTTGGACTGTCTCCTGGGTGAGGGGTCGTCTGCGTGGGACTTTCTGGGACTGGGGTCGTCTGCGTGGGACTTTCTGGGACTGTCTCTTGTCTGGGGGGTCGTCTGCGTGGGACGTTCTGGGACTGTCTCCTGGGCGGGGGGTCGTCTGCGTGGGACTTTCTGGGAATGGGGTCGTCTGCGTGGGACTTTCTGGGACTGTTTCCTGTCTGGGGGGTCTTCTGCGTGGGACTTTCTGGGACTGTCTCCTGGGCTGGGTGTCGTCTGCGTTGCACTTTCTCTTACTTTCTCCTGGGTGGGGGCCGTCTGCGTGGGACTTTCTGGGACTGGGGGTCGTCTGCGTGGGACTTTCTGGGACTGACTCCTGGGTGGGGGGGTCGTCTGCGTGGGACTTTCTGGGACTGGAGGTCGTCTGCATGGTACTTTCTGGGACTGTCTCCTGGGTGGGGGCCGTCTGCGTGGGACTTTCTGGGACTGGGTGTCGTCTGCGTAGGACTTTCTGGGACTGTCTCCTGGGTGGGGGATCGTCTGTGTGGGATTTCTGGGACTGGGGGTCGTCTGCGTGGGACTTTCTCGGACTGTCTCCTGTCTGGTGGGTCGTCTGCGTGGGACGTTCTGGGACTGTCTCCTGGGTGAGGGGTCGTCTCGTGGGACTTTCTGGGACTGGAGGTCGTCTGCATGGGACTTTCTGGGACGGTCTCCTGGGCTGGGTGTCGTGTGCGTTGCACTTTCTCTTACTGTCTCCTGGGTGGGGGCCGTCTGCGTGGGACTTTCTGGGACTGGGTGTCGTCTGCGTAGGACTTTCTGGGACTGTCTCCTGGGTGGGGGGTCGTCTGCGTGGGACGTTCTGGGACTGTCTCCTGGGTGGGGGGTCGTCTGCTTGGGACCTTCTGGGACTGTCTCCTGGGTCGGGGGTCGACTGCGTGGGACTTTCTGGGACTGTTTCCTGTCTGGGGGGTCTTCTGCGTGGGACTTTCTGGGACTGTCTCCTGGGCTGGGTGTCGTCTGCGTTGCACTTTCTCTTACTGTCTCCTGGGTGGCGGCCGTCTGCGTGGGACTTTCTGGGACTGGGTGTCGTCTGCGTAGGACTTTCTGGGACTGTCTCCTGGGTGGGGGGTCGTCTGCGTGGGACTTTCTGGGACTGGGGGTCGTCTGCGTGGGACTTTCTCGGACTGTCTCCTGTCTGGTGGGTCGTCTGCGTGGGACGTTCTGGGACTGTCTCCTGGGTGGGGGGTCGTCTGCGTGGGACTTTCTGGGAATGGGGGTCGTCTGCGTGGGACTTTCTGGGACTGTCTCCTTTGGGGGGGGTAGTCTGCGTAGGACTTCCTTGGACTGTCTCCTTGGTGGGGGGTCGTCTGCGTGGACTTTCTGGGACTGGGGTCGTCTGCGTGGGACTTTCTGGGACTGTCTCCTGGGTGGGGGGTCGTCTGCGTGGGATTTCTGGGACTGGGGGTCGTCTGCGTGGGACTTTCTCGGACTGTCTCCTGTCTGGTGGGTCGTCTGCGTGGGACGTTCTGGGACTGTCTCCTGGGTGAGGGGTCGTCTCGTGGGACTTTCTGGGACTGGAGGTCGTCTGCATGGGACTTTCTGGGACGGTCTCCTGGGCTGGGTGTCGTCTGCGTTGCACTTTCTCTTACTGTCTCCTGGGTGGGGGCCGTCTGCGTGGGACTTTCTGGGACTGGGTGTCGTCTGCGTCGGACTTTCTGGGACTGTCTCCTGGGTGGGGGGTCGTCTGCGTGGGACGTTCTGGGACTGTCTCCTGGGTGGGGGGTCGTCTGCTTGGGACTTTCTGGGACTGTCTCCTGGGTCGGGGGTCGTCTGCGTGGGACTTTCTGGGACTGTTTCCTGTCTGGGGGGTCTTCTGCGTGGGACTTTCTGGGACGGTCTCCAGGGCTGGGTGTCGTCTGCGTTGCACTTTCTCTTACTGTCTCCTGGGTGGGGGCCGTCTGCGTGGGACTTTCTGGGACTGGGTGTCGTCTGCGTCGGACTTTCTGGGACTGTCTCCTGGGTGGGGGTTCGTCTGCGTGGGACTTTCTGGGAATGGGGGTCGTCTGCGTGGGACTTTCTGGGAATGGGGGTCGTCTGCGTGGGACTTTCTGGGACTGTCTCCTTGGTGGGGGGTCGTCTGCGTAGGACTTTCTTGGACTGTCTCCTGGGTGGGAGGTCGTCTGCGTGGGACTTCCTGGGACTGGGATCGTCTGCGTCGGACTTTCTGGTACTGTCTCCAGGGTGGGGGTTCGTCTGCTTGGGAATTTCTGGGACAGGGGGTCGTCTGCGTGGGACTTTCTGGGACTGACTCCTGGGTGGGGGGTCGTCTTTGTGGGACTTTCTGGGTATGGGGGTCGCCTGAGTGGGACTTTCTGGGACTGGGGGTCGTCTGCGTGGGACTTTCTGGGACTGACTCCTGGGTGGGGGCGTCGTCTGCGTAGGACTTTCTTGGACTGTCTCCTGGGTGGGGGGTCGTCTGCGTGGGACTTTCTTGGACTGGGGGTCGTCTGCGTCGGACTTTCTGGGACTGGGGGTCGTCTTCGTGGGACTTTCTGTGACTGGGGGTGGTCTGCGTGTGACTTTCTCGGACTGGGTGTCGTCTGCGTAGGACTTTCTCGGAGTGTCTCCTGGGTGGGGGGTCGTCTGCGTGGGACTTTCTGGGACTCTCTCCTGTCTGGGGGGTCTTCTGCGTGGGACTTTCTGGTACATTCTCCAGGGTGAGGAGTCGTCTGTGTGGGACTTTCTCGGACTGGGGGTCGTCTGAGTGGGACTTTCTGGGACTGTCTCCTGGGTAGGGTGTCGTCTGCGTGGGACTTACTGTGACTGTCTCCTGGGTGGGGGCCGTCTGCGTGGGACTTTCTGGGACTGGGTGTTGTCTGCGTAGGACTTTCTGGGACTGTCTCCTGGGTGGTGGGCGTCTGCGTGGGACTTTCTCGGACTGGGGGTCGTCTGCGTGGGACGTTCTGGGAGTGACTCCAGGGTGGGGGTTCGTCTGTGTGGGACTTACTCGGACTGGGGGTGGTCTGCGTGGGACTTTCTGGGACTGGGTGTCGTCTGCGTGGGACTTTCTGGGAAATGTCTGCTGGGTCGGGGGTCGTCTGCGTGGGACTTTGTGGGACTGGGGGTCATCTGCGTGGGACTTTCTGGGACTGGAGGTCGTCTGCATGGGACTTTCTGGGACTGTCTGCTTGGCTGGGTGTCGTCTGCGTTGGACTTTCTGTGACTGTCTCCTGGGTGGGGCCGTCTGCGTGGGACTTTCTGTGACTGGGGGTCGTCTCCGTGGGACTTTCTGGGACTGACTCCTGGGTGGGGGGGTCGTCTGCGTGGGACTTTCTGGGACTGGAGGTCGTCTGCATGGTACTTTCAGGGACTGTCTCCTGGGCTGGGTGTCGTCTGCGTTGGACTTTCTGTGACTGTCTCCTGGGTGGGGGGTCGTCTGCGTGGGACTTTCTGGGACTGGGGGTCGTCTGCGTGGGACTTTCTGGGACTCTCTCCTGTCTGGGGGGTCTTCTGCGTGGGACTTTCTGGTACATTCTCCAGGGTGAGGAGTCGTCTGCGTGGGAATTTCAGGGACTGGGGGTCGTCTGCGTGGGACTTTCTGGGACTGACTCCTGGGTGGGGGGTCGTCTGTGTGGGACTTTCTGGGACTGGGGTCGTCTGAGTCGGACTTTCTGGGACTGGGGGTCGTCTGAATGGGACTTTCTGGGACTGTCTCCTGGGTGGGGGGTCGTCTGTGTGGGACTTTCTCGGACTGGGGGTCGTCTGAGTGGGACTTTCTGGGACTGTCTCCTGGGTAGGGTGTCGTCTGCGTGGGACTTACTGTGACTGTCTCCTGGGTGGGGGCCGTCTGCGTGGGACTTTCTGGGACTGGGTGTTGTCTGCGTAGGACTTTCTGGGACTGTCTCCTGGGTGGTGGGCGTCTGCGTGGGACTTTCTCGGACTGGGGGTCGTCTGCGTGGGACGTTCTTGGAGTGACTCCAGGGTGGGGGTTCGTCTGTGTGGGACTTACTCGGACTGGGGGTGGTCTGCGTGGGACTTTCTGGGACTGGGTGTCGTCTGCGTGGGACTTTCTGGGAAATGTCTGCTGGGTCGGGGGTCGTCTGCGTGGGACTTTGTGGGACTGGGGGTCATCTGCGTGGGACTTTCTGGGACTGGAGGTCGTCTGCATGGGACTTTCTGGGACTGTCTGCTTGGCTGGGTGTCGTCTGCGTTGGACTTTCTGTGACTGTCTCCTGGGTGGGGCCGTCTGCGTGGGACTTTCTGTGACGGGGGGTCGTCTCCGTGGGACTTTCTGGGACTGACTCCTGGGTGGGGGGGTCGTCTGCGTGGGACTTTCTGGGACTGGAGGTCGTCTGCATGGTACTTTCAGGGACTGTCTCCTGGGCTGGGTGTCGTCTGCGTTGGACTTTCTGTGACTGTCTCCTGGGTGGGGGGTCGTCTGCGTGGGACTTTCTGGGACTGGGGGTCGTCTGCGTGGGACTTTCTGGGACTCTCTCCTGTCTGGGGGGTCTTCTGCGTGGGACTTTCTGTTACATTCTCCAGGGTGAGGAGTCGTCTGCGTGGGAATTTCAGGGACTGGGGGTCGTCTGCGTGGGACTTTCTGGGACTGACTCCTGGGTGGGGGGTCGTCTGTGTGGGACTTTCTGGGACTGGGGTCGTCTGAGTCGGACTTTCTGGGACTGGGGGTCGTCTGAATGGGACTTTCTGGGACTGTCTCCTGGGTGGGGGGTCGTCTGTGTGGGACTTTCTCGGACTGGGGGTCGTCTGAGTGGGACTTACTGTGACTGTCTCCTGGGTGGGGGCCGTCTGCGTGGGACTTTCTGGGACTGGGTGTCGTCTGCGTAGGACTTTCTGGGACTGTCTCCTGGGTGGGGGGCGTCTGCGTGGGACTTTCTCGGACTGGGGGTCGTCTGCGTGGGACGTTCTGGGAGTGACTCCAGGGTGGGGGTTCGTCTGTGTGGGACTTACTCGGACTGGGGGTGGTCTGCGTGGGACTTTCTGGGACTGGGTGTCGTCTGCGTGGGACTTTCTGGGAAATGTCTGCTGGGTCGGGGGTCGTCTGCGTGGGACTTTGTGGGACTGGGGGTCATCTGCGTGGGACTTTCTGGGACTGGAGGTCGTCTGCATGGGACTTTCTGGGACTGTCTGCTTGGCTGGGTGTCGTCTGCGTTGGACTTTCTGTGACTGTCTCCTGGGTGGGGCCGTCTGCGTGGGACTTTCTGTGACTGGGGGTCGTCTCCGTGGGACTTTCTGGGACTGACTCCTGGGTGGGGGGGTCGTCTGCGTGGGACTTTCTGGGACTGGAGGTCGTCTGCATGGTACTTTCAGGGACTGTCTCCTGGGCTGGGTGTCGTCTGCGTGGGACTTACTGTGACTGTCTCCTGGGTGGGGGCCGTCTGCGTGGGACTTTCTGGGACTGGGTGTCGTCTGCGTAGGACTTTCTGGGACTGTCTCCTGGGTGGGGGGTCGTCTGCGTGGGACTTTCTGGGACTGGGGGTCGTCTGCGTGGGACTTTCTCGGACTGTCTCCTGTCTGGTGGGTCGTCTGCGTGGGACGTTCTGGGACTGTCTCCTGGGTGGGGGGTCGTCTGCGTGGGACTTTCTGGGAATGGGGGTCGTCTGCGTGGGACTTTCTGGGACTGTCTCCTTTGGGGGGGGTAGTATGCGTAGGACTTCCTTGGACTGTCTCCTTGGTGGGGGGTCGTCTGCGTGGACTTTCTGGGACTGGGGTCGTCTGCGTGGGACTTTCTGGGACTGTCTCCTGGGTGGGGGGTCGTCTGCTTGGGATTTCTGGGACTGGGGGTCGTCTGCGTGGGACTTTCTCGGACTGTCTCCTGTCTGGTGGGTCGTCTGCGTGGGACGTTCTGGGACTGTCTCCTGGGTGAGGGGTCGTCTCGTGGGACTTTCTGGGACTGGAGGTCGTCTGCATGGGACTTTCTGGGACGGTCTCCTGGGCTGGGTGTCGTCTGCGTTGGACTTTCTCTTACTGTCTCCTGGGTGGGGGCCGTCTGCGTGGGACTTTCTGGGACTGGGTGTCGTCTGCGTCGGACTTTCTGGGACTGTCTCCTTGTTGGGGGGTCGTCTGCGTGGGACGTTCTGGGACTGTCTCCTGGGTGGGGGGTCGTCTGCTTGGGACTTTCTGGGACTGTCTCCTGGGTCGGGGGTCGTCTGCGTGGGACTTTCTGGGACTGTTTCCTGTCTGGGGGGTCTTCTGCGTGGGACTTTCTGGGACTGTCTCCTGGGTGGGGGTTCGTCTGCGTGGGACTTTCTGGGAATGGGGGTCGTCTGCGTGGGACTTTCTGGGAATGGGGGTCGTCTGCGTGGGACTTTCTGGGACTGTCTCCTTGGTGGGGGGTCGTCTGCGTAGGACTTTCTTGGACTGTCTCCTGGGTGGGGGGTCGTCTGCGTGGGACTTCCTGGGACTGGGATCGTCTGCGTGGGACTTTCTGGTACTGTCTCCAGGGTGGGGGTTCGTCTGCTTGGGAATTTCTGGGACAGGGGGTCGTCTGCGTGGGACTTTCTGGGACTGACTCCTGGGTGGGGGGTCGTCTTTGTGGGACTTTCTGGGTATGGGGGTCGCCTGAGTGGGACTTTCTGGGACTGGGGGTCGTCTGCTTGGGACTTTCTGGGACTGACTCCTGGGTGGGGGCGTCGTCTGCGTAGGACTTTCTTGGACTGTCTCCTGGGTGGGGGGTCGTCTGCGTGGGACTTTCTTGGACTGGGGGTCGTCTGCGTCGGACTTTCTGGGACTGGGGGTCGTCTTCGTGGGACTTTCTGTGACTGGGGGTGGTCTGCGTGTGACTTTCTCGGACTGGGTGTCGTCTGCGTAGGACTTTCTCGGAGTGTCTCCTGGGTGGGGGGTCGTCTGCGTGGGACTTTCTGGGACTGGGGGTCGTCTGCGTGGGACTTTCTTGGACTCTCTCCTGTCTGGGGGGTCTTCTGCGTGGGACTTTCTGGTACATTCTCCAGGGTGAGGAGTCGTCTGCGTGGGAATTTCAGGGACTGGGGGTCGTCTGCGTGGGACTTTCTGGGACTGACTCCTGGGTGGGGGGTCGTCTGTGTGGGACTTTCTGGGACTGGGGTCGTCTGAGTCGGACTTTCTGAGACTGGGGGTCGTCTGAATGGGACTTTCTGGGACTGTCTCCTGGGTGGGGGGTCGTCTGTGTGGGACTTTCTCGGACTGGGGGTCGTCTGCGTGGGACTTACTGTGACTGTCTCCTGGGTGGGGGCCGTCTGCGTGGGACTTTCTGGGACTGGGTGTCGTCTGCGTAGGACTTTCTGGGACTGTCTCCTGGGTGGGGGGCGTCTGCGTGGGACTTTCTCGGACTGGGGGTCGTCTGCGTGGGACGTTCTGGGAGTGACTCCAGGGTCGGGGTTCGTCTGTGTGGGACTTACTCGGACTGGGGTTGGTCTGCGTGGGACTTTCTGGGACTGGGTGTCGTCTGCGTGGGACTTTCTGGGAAATGTCTGCTGGGTCGGGGGTCGTCTGCGTGGGACTTTGTGGGACTGGGGGTCATCTGCGTGGGACTTTCTTGGACTGGAGGTCGTCTGCATGGGACTTTCTGGGACTGTCTGCTTGGCTGGGTGTCGTCTGCGTTGGACTTTCTGTGACTGTCTCCTGGGTGGGGCCGTCTGCGTGGGACTTTCTGTGACTGGGGGTCGTCTCCGTGGGACTTTCTGGGACTGACTCCTGGGTGGGGGGGGTTGTCTGCGTGGGACTTTCTGCGACTGGAGGTCGTCTGCATGGTACTTTCAGGGACTGTCTCCTGGGCTGGGTGTCGTCTGCGTGGCACTTACTGTGACTGTCTCCTGGGTGGGGGCCGTCTGCGTGGGACTTTCTGGGACTGGGTGTCGTCTGCGTAGGACTTTCTGGGACTGTCTCCTGGGTGGGGGGTCGTCTGCGTGGGACTTTCTGGGACTGGGTGTCGTCTGCGTGGGACTTTCTCGGACTGTCTCCTGTCTGGTGGGTCGTCTGCGTGGGACGTTCTGGGACTGTCTCCTGGGTGGGGGGTCAATGCGTGGGACTTTCTGGGAATGGGGGTCGTCTGCGTGGGACTTTCTGGGACTGTCTCCTTTGGGGGGGTAGTCTGCGTAGGACTTCCATGGACTGTCTCCTTGGTGGGGGGTCGTCTGCGTGGACTTTCTGGGACTGGGGTCGTCTGCGTGCGACTTTCTGGTACTGTCTCCAGTGTGGGGGTTCGTCTGCTTGGGAATTTCTGGGACAGGGGGTCGTCTGCGTGGGATTTTTGGGACTGTCTCCTTGGTGGGGGGTCGTCTGCGTAGGACTTTCTTGGACTGTCTCCTGGGTGAGGGGTCGTCTGCGTGGGACTTTCTGGGACTGTTTCCTGTCTGGGTGGTCTTCTGCGTGGGACTTTCTGGGACTGTCTCCTGGGCTGGGTGTCGTCTGCGTTGCACTTTCTCTTACTGTCTCCTGTGTGGGGGCCGTCTGCGTGGGACTTTCTGGGACTGTCTCCTGGGTGGGGGTTCGTCTGCGTGGGACTTTCTGGGAATGGGGGTCGTCTGCGTGGGACTTTCTGGGACTGTCTCCTTGGTGGGGGGTCGTCTGCGTAGGACTTTCTTGGACTGTCTCCTGGGTGGGGGGTCGTCTGCGTGGGACTTTCTGGGACTGGGGTCGTCTGCGTGGGACTTTCTGGGACTGTCTCCTGTCTGGGGGGTCTTCTGCGTGGGACTTTCTGGTACTGTCTCCAGGGTGGGGATCATCTGGTTGGGAATTTCTGGGACAGGGGGTCGTCTGCGTGGGACTTTCTGGGACTGACTCCTGGCTGGGGGGTCATCTTTGTGGGAATTTCTGGGACTGGGGGTCGTCTGAGTGGGACTTTCTGGGACTGGGGGTCGTCTGCGTCGGACTTTCTGGGACTCTCTCCTGTCTGGGGGGTCGTCTGCGTGGGACTTTCTGGTACTGTCTCCAGGGTGAGGGGTCGTCTGCGTGGGAATTTCAGGGACTGGGGGTCGTCTGCGTGTGACTTTCTGGGACTGACTCCTGGGTGGGGGGTCGTCTGTGTGGGACATTCTGGGACTGGGGTCGTCTGAGTCGGACTTTCTGGGACTGGGGGTCGTCTGCGTGGGACTTTCTGGGACTGACTCCAGGGTGGGGGTTCGTCTGTGTGGGACTTACTTCGACTGGGGGTGGTCTGCGTGGGACTTTCTGGGACTGGGTGTCGTCTGCGTGGTACTTTCTGGGAAATGACTGCTGGGTCGGGGGTCGTCTGCGTGGGACTTTCTGGTACTGTCTCCAGGGTGGGGGTTCGTCTGCTTGGGAATTTCTGGGACAGGGGGTCGTCTGCGTGGGACTTTCTGGGACTGACTCCTGGGTGGGGGGTCGTCTTTGTGGGACTTTCTGGGTATGGGGGTCGCCTGAGTGGGACTTTCTGGGACTGGGGGTCGTCTGCTTGGGACTTTCTGGGACTGACTCCTGGGTGGGGGCGTCGTCTGCGTAGGACTTTCTTGGACTGTCTCCTGGGTGGGGGGTCGTCTGCGTGGGACTTTCTTGGACTGGGGGTCGTCTGCGTCGGACTTTCTGGGACTGGGGGTCGTCTTCGTGGGACTTTCTGTGACTGGGGGTGGTCTGCGTGTGACTTTCTCGGACTGGGTGTCGTCTGCGTAGGACTTTCTCGGAGTGTCTCCTGGGTGGGGGGTCGTCTGCGTGGGACTTTCTGGGACTGGGGGTCGTCTGCGTGGGACTTTCTTGGACTCTCTCCTGTCTGGGGGGTCTTCTGCGTGGGACTTTCTGGTACATTCTCCAGGGTGAGGAGTCGTCTGCGTGGGAATTTCAGGGACTGGGGGTCGTCTGCGTGGGACTTTCTGGGACTGACTCCTGGGTGGGGGGTCGTCTGTGTGGGACTTTCTGGGACTGGGGTCGTCTGAGTCGGACTTTCTGAGACTGGGGGTCGTCTGAATGGGACTTTCTGGGACTGTCTCCTGGGTGGGGGGTCGTCTGTGTGGGACTTTCTCGGACTGGGGGTCGTCTGCGTGGGACTTACTGTGACTGTCTCCTGGGTGGGGGCCGTCTGCGTGGGACTTTCTGGGACTGGGTGTCGTCTGCGTAGGACTTTCTGGGACTGTCTCCTGGGTGGGGGGCGTCTGCGTGGGACTTTCTCGGACTGGGGGTCGTCTGCGTGGGACGTTCTGGGAGTGACTCCAGGGTCGGGGTTCGTCTGTGTGGGACTTACTCGGACTGGGGGTGGTCTGCGTGGGACTTTCTGGGACTGGGTGTCGTCTGCGTGGGACTTTCTGGGAAATGTCTGCTGGGTCGGGGGTCGTCTGCGTGGGACTTTGTGGGACTGGGGGTCATCTGCGTGGGACTTTCTTGGACTGGAGGTCGTCTGCATGGGACTTTCTGGGACTGTCTGCTTGGCTGGGTGTCGTCTGCGTTGGACTTTCTGTGACTGTCTCCTGGGTGGGGCCGTCTGCGTGGGACTTTCTGTGACTGGGGGTCGTCTCCGTGGGACTTTCTGGGACTGACTCCTGGGTGGGGGGGGTTGTCTGCGTGGGACTTTCTGCGACTGGAGGTCGTCTGCATGGTACTTTCAGGGACTGTCTCCTGGGCTGGGTGTCGTCTGCGTGGCACTTACTGTGACTGTCTCCTGGGTGGGGGCCGTCTGCGTGGGACTTTCTGGGACTGGGTGTCGTCTGCGTAGGACTTTCTGGGACTGTCTCCTGGGTGGGGGGTCGTCTGCGTGGGACTTTCTGGGACTGGGTGTCGTCTGCGTGGGACTTTCTCGGACTGTCTCCTGTCTGGTGGGTCGTCTGCGTGGGACGTTCTGGGACTGTCTCCTGGGTGGGGGGTCAATGCGTGGGACTTTCTGGGAATGGGGGTCGTCTGCGTGGGACTTTCTGGGACTGTCTCCTTTGGGGGGGTAGTCTGCGTAGGACTTCCATGGACTGTCTCCTTGGTGGGGGGTCGTCTGCGTGGACTTTCTGGGACTGGGGTCGTCTGCGTGCGACTTTCTGGTACTGTCTCCAGTGTGGGGGTTCGTCTGCTTGGGAATTTCTGGGACAGGGGGTCGTCTGCGTGGGATTTTTGGGACTGTCTCCTTGGTGGGGGGTCGTCTGCGTAGGACTTTCTTGGACTGTCTCCTGGGTGAGGGGTCGTCTGCGTGGGACTTTCTGGGACTGTTTCCTGTCTGGGTGGTCTTCTGCGTGGGACTTTCTGGGACTGTCTCCTGGGCTGGGTGTCGTCTGCGTTGCACTTTCTCTTACTGTCTCCTGTGTGGGGGCCGTCTGCGTGGGACTTTCTGGGACTGTCTCCTGGGTGGGGGTTCGTCTGCGTGGGACTTTCTGGGAATGGGGGTCGTCTGCGTGGGACTTTCTGGGACTGTCTCCTTGGTGGGGGGTCGTCTGCGTAGGACTTTCTTGGACTGTCTCCTGGGTGGGGGGTCGTCTGCGTGGGACTTTCTGGGACTGGGGTCGTCTGCGTGGGACTTTCTGGGACTGTCTCCTGTCTGGGGGGTCTTCTGCGTGGGACTTTCTGGTACTGTCTCCAGGGTGGGGATCATCTGGTTGGGAATTTCTGGGACAGGGGGTCGTCTGCGTGGGACTTTCTGGGACTGACTCCTGGCTGGGGGGTCATCTTTGTGGGAATTTCTGGGACTGGGGGTCGTCTGAGTGGGACTTTCTGGGACTGGGGGTCGTCTGCGTCGGACTTTCTGGGACTCTCTCCTGTCTGGGGGGTCGTCTGCGTGGGACTTTCTGGTACTGTCTCCAGGGTGAGGGGTCGTCTGCGTGGGAATTTCAGGGACTGGGGGTCGTCTGCGTGTGACTTTCTGGGACTGACTCCTGGGTGGGGGGTCGTCTGTGTGGGACATTCTGGGACTGGGGTCGTCTGAGTCGGACTTTCTGGGACTGGGGGTCGTCTGCGTGGGACTTTCTGGGACTGACTCCAGGGTGGGGGTTCGTCTGTGTGGGACTTACTTCGACTGGGGGTGGTCTGCGTGGGACTTTCTGGGACTGGGTGTCGTCTGCGTGGTACTTTCTGGGAAATGACTGCTGGGTCGGGGGTCGTCTGCGTGGGACTTTGTGGGACTGTCTCCTGGGTGGGGGTCGTCTGCGTGGGACTTTCTGGGAATGGGGGTCGTCTGCGTGGGACTTTCTGGGACTGGGGTCGTCTGAGTCGGACTTTCTGGGACTGGAGGTCGTCTGCGTGGGACTTTCCGGGACTGGGTGTCGTCTGCGTGGGACTTTCTGGGACTGGGGGTCGTCTGCGTCGGACTTTCTGGGACTCTCTCCTGGGTGGGGGGTCGTCTGTGTGGGACATTCTGGGACTGGGGTCGTCTGAGTCGGACTTTCTGGGACTGGAGGTCGTCTGCGTGGGACTTTCTGGGACTGGGTGTCGTCTGCGTGGGACTTTCTGGGACTGGGGGTCGTCTGCGTCGGACTTTCTGGGACTCTCTCCTGTCTGGGGGGTCGTCTGCGTGGGACTTTCTGGTACTGTCTCAAGGGTGAGGGGTCGTCTGCGTGGGAATTTCAGGGACTGGGGGTCGTCTGCGTGTGACTTTCTGGGACTGACTCCTGGGTGGGGGGTCGTCTGTGTGGGACTTTCTGGGACTGGGGTCGTCTGAGTGGGACTTTCTGGGACTGGGGGTCGTCTGCGTGGGACTTTCTTGGACTGTCTCCTGGGTGGGGGTTCGTCTGCGTGGGAATTTCTGGGACAGGGGGTCGTCTGCGTGGGACTTTCTGGGACTGACTCCAGGGAGGGGTTCGTCTGTGTGGGACTTACTTGGACTGGGGGTGGTCTGCGTGGGACTTTCTGGGACTGGGTGTCGTCTGCGTGGTAATTTCTGGGAAATGACTGCTGGGTCGGGGGTCGTCTGCGTGGTACTTTCTGGGAATGGGGGTCGTCTGCGTGGGACTTTCTGGGACTGTCTCCTTGGTGGGGTGTCGTCTGCGTAGGACTTTCTTGGACTGTCTCCTGGGTGGGGGTCGTCTGCGTGGGACTTTCTGGGACTGGGGTCGTCTGCGTGGGACTTTCTGGGACTGTCTCCTGTCTGGGGTGTCTTCTGCGTGGGACTTTCTGGTACTGTCTCCAGGGTGGGGGGTCGTCTGCTTGGGAATTTCTGGGACAGGGGGTCGTCTGCGTGGGACTTTCTGGGACTGACTCCTGGGTGGGGGGTCGTCTTTGTGGGACTTTCTGGGACTGGGGGTCGTCTGAATGGGACTTTCTGGGACTGGGGGTCTTCTGCGTGGGACTTTCTGGGGCTGACTCCTGGGTGGGGGGGTCGTCTGCGTAGGACTTTCTTGGACTGTCTCCTGGAGGGGGGGTCGTCTGCGTGTGACTTTCTCGGACTGGGTGTCGTCTGCGTGGGACTTTCTGGGAAATGTCTGCTGGGTGGGGGGTCGTCTGCGTGGGACTTTCTGGGACTGGAGGTCGTCTGCATGGGACTTTCTGTGACTGTCTCCTGGGAGGGGGCCGTCTGCGTCGGACTTTCTGGGACTGGGTGTCGTCTGCGTCGGACTTTCTGGGACTGTCTCCTGGGTGGGGTGTCGTCTGCGTCGGACTGTCTGGGAATGGGTGTCGTCTGCGTGGGACTTTCTGGGACTGTCACCTGGGTGGGGGGTCGTCTGCGTGGGACTTTCTGGAACTGGGGGCCGTCTGCGTGGGACTTTCTGGGACTGTCTCCTGTCTGGTGGGTCGTCTGCGTGGGACTTTCTTGGACTGTCTCCTGGGTGAGGGGTCGTCTGCGTGGTACTTTCTGGGACTGGAGGTCGTCTGCATGGTACTTTCTGGGACTGTCTCCTGGGCTGTGTGTCGTCTGCGTGGGACTTTCTGTGACTGTCTCCTGGTTGGGGGGTCGTCTGCCTGGGACATTCTGGGACTGGGGGTCATCTGCGTGGGACTTTCTGGGACTGGAGGTCGCCTGCATGGGACTTTCTGGGACTGTCTCCTTGGTGGGGGGTCGTCTGCGTAGGACTTTCTTGGACTGACTCCTGGGTGGGGGTCGTCTGCGTGGGACTTTCTGGGACTGGGGTCGTCTGCGTGGGACTTTCTGGGACTGTCTCCTGTCTGGGGGGTCTTCTGCGTGGGACTTTCTGGTACTGTCTCCAGGGTGGGGCGTCGTCTGCTTGGGAATTTCTGGGACAGGGGGTCGTCTGCGTGGGACTTTCTGGGACTGACTCCTGGGTGGGGGGTCGTCTTTGTGGGTCTTTCTGGGACTGGGGGTCGTCTGAGTGGGACTTTCTGGGACTGGGGGTCGTCTGCGTGGGAATTTCTGGGACTGACTCCTGGGTGGGGGGGTCGTCTGCGTGGGACTTTCTGGGACTGGAGGTCGTCTGCATGGTACTTTCTGGGACTGTCTCCTGGGCTGGGTGTCGTCTGCGTGGGACTTTCTGTGACTGACTCCTGGGTGGGGGCCGTCTGCGTGGGACTTTCTGGGACTGGGTGTCGTCTGCGTGGGACTTCCTGGGACTGTCTCCTGGGTGGGGGGTCGTCTGCGTGGGACTTTCTGGGACTGGGGGTCGTCTGCGTGGGACTTTCTCGGACTGTCTCCTGTCTGGTGGGTCGTCTGCGTGGGACGTTCTGGGACTGTCTCCTGGGTGGGGGGTCGTCTGCGTGGGACTTTCTTGGAATGGGGGTCGTCTGCGTAGGACTTTCTTGGACTGTCTCCTGGGTGTGGGGTCGTCTGCGTGGGACTTTCTGGGATTGGGGTCGTCTGCGTGGGACTTTCTGGGACAGTTTCCTGTCTGGGGGGTCTTCTGCGTGGGACTTTCTGGGACTGTCTCCTGGGGTGGGTGTCGTCTGCGTTGCACTTTCTCTTACTGTCTCCTGGGTGGGGGCCGTCTGCGTGGGACTTTCTGGGACTGGGTGTCGTCTGCGTGGGACTTTCTGGGACTGTCTCCTGGGTGGGGGTTCGTCTGCGTGGGACTTTCTGGGAATGGGGGTCGTCTGCGTGGGACTTTCTGGGACTGTCTCCTTGGTGGGGGTGGTCGTCTGCGTAGGACTTTCTGGGACTGTCTCCTGGGTGGGGGGTCGTCTGCATGGGACTTTCTTGGAATGGGGGTCGTCTGCGTAGGACTTTCTTGGACTGTCTCCTGGGTGGGTGTCGTCTGCGTTGCACTTTCACTTACTGTCTCCTGGGTGGGGGCCGTCTGCGTGGGACTTTCTGGGACTGGGTGTCGTCTGCGTGGGACTTTCTGGGACTGTCTCCTGGGTGGGGGTTCGTCTGCGTGGGACTTTCTGGGAATGGGGGTCGTCTGCGTGGGACTTTCTGGGACTGTCTCCTTGGTGGGGGGTCGTCTGCGTAGGACTTTTTTGGACAGTCTCCTGGGTGGGGGGGTCGTCTGCGTGGGACTTTCTGGGACTGTCTCCTGTCTGGGGGGTCTTCTGCGTGGGAATTTCTGGGACTGGGGGTCGCCTGAGTGGGACTTTCTGGGACTGGGGGTCGTCTGCGTGGGACTTTCTGGGACTGACTCCTGGGTGGGGGGGGTCGTCTGCGTAGGACTTTCTTGGACTGTCTCCTGGAGGGGGGTCGTCTGCGTGGGACTTTCTGGGACTGGGGGTCGTCTGCGTCGGACTTTCTGGGACTGGGGGTCGTCTTCGTGGGACTTTCTGTGACTTGGGGTGGTCTGCGAGTGACTTTCTCGGACTGGGTGTCGTCTGCGTGGGACTTTCTGGGAAATGTCTGCTGGGTGGGGGGTCGTCTGCGTGGGACTTTGTGGGACTGGGGGTCATCTGCGTGGGACTTTCTGGGACTGGAGGTCGTCTGCATGGGACTTTCTGGGACTGTCTCCTGGGCTGGGTGTCGTCTGCGTTGGACTTTCTGTGACTGTCTCCTGGGTGGGGGCCCTCTGCGTGGGACTTTCTGGGACTGTCTCCTGTCTGGGGGGTCGTCTGCGTGGGACGTTCTGGGACTGTCTCCTGGGTGGGGGGTCGTCTGCGTGGGACTTTCTTGGAATGGGGGTCGTCTGCGTAGGACTTTCTTGGACTGTCTCCTGGGTGGGGGGTCGTCTGCGTGGGACTTTCTGGGACTGGGGTCGTCTGCGTGGGACTTTCTGGGACAGTTTCCTTTCTGGTGGGTCTTCTGCGTGGGACTTTCTGGGACTGTCTCCTGGGGTGGGTGTCGTCTGCGTTGCACTTTCTCTTACTGTCTCCTGGGTGGGGGCCGTCTGCGTGGGACTTTCTGGGACTGGGTGTCGTCTGCGTGGGACTTTCTGGGACTGTCTCCTGGGTGGGGGTTCGTCTGCGTGGGACTTTCTGGGAATGGGGGTCTTCTGCGTGGGACTTTCTGGGACTGTTTCCTTGGTGGGGGGTCGTCTGCGTAGGACTTTCTTGGACTGTCTCCTGGGTGGGAGGTCGTCTGCGTGGGACTTTCTGGGACTGTCTCCTGTCTGGGGTGTCTTCTGCGTGGGACTTTCTGGTACTGTCTCTAGTGTGGGGTTTCGTCTGCTTGGGAATTTCTGGGACAGGGGGTCGTCTGCGTGGGACTTTCTGGGACTGACTCCTGGGTGGGGGGTCGTCTTTGTGGGACTTTCTGGGAATGAGGGTCGCCTGAGTGGGACTTTCTGGGACTGGGGGTCGTCTGCGTGGGACTTTCTGGGACTGACTCCTGGGTGGGGGGGTCATCTGCGTGGGACTTTCTGGGACTGGGGGGTCGTCTGCGTGGGACTTTCTGGGACTGGTGGTCGTCTGCGTCGGACTTTCTGGGACTGGGGGTCGTCTTCGTGGGACTTTCTGTGACTTGGGGTGGTCTGCGTGTGACTTTCTCGGACTGGGTGTCGTCTGTGTGGGACTTTCTGGGAAATGTCTGCTGGGTGGGGGGTCGTCTGCGTGGGACTTTGTGGGACTGGGGATCATCTGCGTGGGACTTTCTGGGACTTGAGGTCGTCTGAATGGGACTTTCTGGGACTGTCTCCTGGGCTGGGTGTCGTCTGCGTTGGACTTTCTATGACTGTCTCCTGGGTGGGGGCCCTAACGTGGGACTTTCTGGGACTGGGTGTCGTCTGCGTCGGACTTTCTGGGACTGTCTCCTGGGTGGGGGGTCGTCTGCGTCGGACTGTCTGGGAATGGGTGTCGTCTGCGTGGGACTTTCTGGGACTGTCACCTGGGTGGGGGGACGTCTGCTTGGGACTTTCTGGGAGTGGGGGTCGTCTGCGTGGGACTTTCTGGGATTGGGGTCGTCTGCGTGGGACATTCTGGGACTGTCTCCTGGGTGGGGGGTCGTCTGCGTGGGACTTTCTGGGACTGGGGGCCGTCTGCGTGGGACTTTCTGGGACTGTCTCCTGTCTGGTGTGTCGTCTGCGTGGGACTTTCTGGGACTGTCTCCTGCGTGAGGGGTCGTCTGCGTGGTACTTTCTGTGACTGGAGGTCGTCGGCATGGTACTTTCTGGGACTGTCTCCTGGGCTGGGTGTCGTCTGCGTGGGACTTTCTGGGAGTTTCTTGGACTGGGTGTCGTCTGCGTCGGACTTTCTGGACTGTCTCCTGGGTGGGGGGTCGTCTGCGTGGGACTTTCTGGGACTGGGGGTCGTCTGCGTAGGACTTTCTTGGACTGTCTCCTGGGTGGGTGTCGTCTGCGTTGCACTTTCACTTACTGTCTCCTGGGTGGGGGCCGTCTGCGTGGGACTTTCTGGGACTGGGTGTCGTCTGCGTGGGACTTTCTGGGACTGTCTCCTGGGTGGGGGTTCGTCTGCGTGGGACTTTCTGGGAATGGGGGTCGTCTGCGTGGGACTTTCTGGGACTGTCTCCTTGTTGGGGGGTCGTCTGCGTAGGACTTTTTTGGACAGTCTCCTGGGTGGGGGGGTCGTCTGCGTGGGACTTTCTGGGACTGTCTCCTGTCTGGGGGGTCTTCTGCGTGGGAATTTCTGGGACTGGGGGTCGCCTGAGTGGGACTTTCTGGGACTGGGGGTCGTCTGCGTGGGACTTTCTGGGACTGACTCCTGGGTGGGGGGGGTCGTCTGCGTAGGACTTTCTTGGACTGTCTCCTGGAGGGGGGTCGTCTGCGTCGGACTTTCTGGGACTGGGGGTCGTCTGCGTCGGACTTTCTGGGACTGGGGGTCGTCTTCGTGGGACTTTCTGTGACTTGGGGTGGTCTGCGAGTGACTTTCTCGGACTGGGTGTCGTCTGCGTGGGACTTTCTGGGAAATGTCTGCTGGGTGGGGGGTCGTCTGCGTGGGACTTTGTGGGACTGGGGGTCATCTGCGTGGGACTTTCTGGGACTGGAGGTCGTCTGCATGGGACTTTCTGGGACTGTCTCCTGGGCTGGGTGTCGTCTGCGTTGGACTTTCTGTGACTGTCTCCTGGGTGGGGGCCCTCTGCGTGGGACTTTCTGGGACTGTCTCCTGTCTGGGGGGTCGTCTGCGTGGGACGTTCTGGGACTGTCTCCTGGGTGGGGGGTCGTCTGCGTGGGACTTTCTTGGAATGGGGGTCGTCTGCGTAGGACTTTCTTGGACTGTCTCCTGGGTGGGGGGTCGTCTGCGTGGGACTTTCTGGGACTGGGGTCGTCTGCGTGGGACTTTCTGGGACAGTTTCCTTTCTGGTGGGTCTTCTGCGTGGGACTTTCTGGGACTGTCTCCTGGGGTGGGTGTCGTCTGCGTTGCACTTTCTCTTACTGTCTCCTGGGTGGGGGCCGTCTGCGTGGGACTTTCTGGGACTGGGTGTCGTCTGCGTGGGACTTTCTGGGACTGTCTCCTGGGTGGGGGTTCGTCTGCGTGGGACTTTCTGGGAATGGGGGTCTTCTGCGTGGGACTTTCTGGGACTGTCTCCTTGGTGGGGGGTCGTCTGCGTAGGACTTTCTTGGACTGTCTCCTGGGTGGGAGGTCGTCTGCGTGGGACTTTCTGGGACTGTCTCCTGTCTGGGGTGTCTTCTGCGTGGGACTTTCTGGTACTGTCTCTAGTGTGGGGTTTCGTCTGCTTGGGAATTTCTGGGACAGGGGGTCGTCTGCGTGGGACTTTCTGGGACTGACTCCTGGGTGGGGGGTCGTCTTTGTGGGACTTTCTGGGAATGAGGGTCGCCTGAGTGGGACTTTCTGGGACTGGGGGTCGTCTGCGTGGGACTTTCTGGGACTGACTCCTGGGTGGGGGGGGTCGTCTGCGTGGGACTTTCTGGGACTGGGGGGTCGTCTGCGTGGGACTTTCTGGGACTGGTGGTCGTCTGCGTCGGACTTTCTGGGACTGGGGGTCGTCTTCGTGGGACTTTCTGTGACTTGGGGTGGTCTGCGTGTGACTTTCTCGGACTGGGTGTCGTCTGTGTGGGACTTTCTGGGAAATGTCTGCTGGGTGGGGGGTCGTCTGCGTGGGACTTTGTGGGACTGGGGATCATCTGCGTGGGACTTTCTGGGACTTGAGGTCGTCTGAATGGGACTTTCTGGGACTGTCTCCTGGGCTGGGTGTCGTCTGCGTTGGACTTTCTATGACTGTCTCCTGGGTGGGGGCCCTAACGTGGGACTTTCTGGGACTGGGTGTCGTCTGCGTCGGACTTTCTGGGACTGTCTCCTGGGTGGGGGGTCGTCTGCGTCGGACTGTCTGGGAATGGGTGTCGTCTGCGTGGGACTTTCTGGGACTGTCACCTGGGTGGGGGGACGTCTGCTTGGGACTTTCTGGGAGTGGGGGTCGTCTGCGTGGGACTTTCTGGGATTGGGGTCGTCTGCGTGGGACATTCTGGGACTGTCTCCTGGGTGGGGGGTCGTCTGCGTGGGACTTTCTGGGACTGGGGGCCGTCTGCGTGGGACTTTCTGGGACTGTCTCCTGTCTGGTGTGTCGTCTGCGTGGGACTTTCTGGGACTGTCTCCTGCGTGAGGGGTCGTCTGCGTGGTACTTTCTGTGACTGGAGGTCGTCGGCATGGTACTTTCTGGGACTGTCTCCTGGGCTGGGTGTCGTCTGCGTGGGACTTTCTGGGAGTTTCTTGGACTGGGTGTCGTCTGCGTCGGACTTTCTGGACTGTCTCCTGGGTGGGGGGTCGTCTGCGTGGGACTTTCTGGGACTGGGGTCGTCTGCGTGGGACTTTCTGGGACTGTCTCCTGGGTGAGGGGTCGTCTGCGTGGGACTTTCTTGGACTGGAGGTCGTCTGCATGGGACTTTCTGGGACTGTCTCCAGGGCTGGGTGTCGTCTGCGTTGCACTTTCTGTGGTTGTCTCCTGGGTGGGGGCCGTCTGCGTGGGACTAGCTGGGACTGGGTGTCGTCTGCGTCGGACTTTCTGGGAGTGTCTCCTGGGTGGGGGGTCGTCTGCGTGGGACTTTTTGGGACTGGGGGTCGTCTGAGTGGGACTTTCTGGGACTGGGGGTCGTCTGAGTGGGACTTTCTGGGACTGGGGGTCGTCTGCGTGGGACTTTCTGGGACTGTCTCCTGTGTGGGGGGGTCGTCTGCGTAGGACTTTCTTGTACTGTCTCCTGGGTGGGGAGTCGTCTGTGTGGGACTTTCTGGGACTGGGGTTCGTCTGCGTGGGACTTTCTGGGACTGTCACCTTTCTGGGGGGTCGTTTGCGTGGGACTTTCAGGGACTGGGGGTTTTCTGCGTGGGTCTTTCTGGGACTGTCTCCTGGGTGGGGGTCGTCTGCCTGGGACTTTGTGGGACTGTCTTCTAGGTGGTGGGTCATCTGCGTGGGACTTTTTGGGACTGTCGCCTGGGTGGGGGGTCGACTGCGTTGGACTTTCTGGGACTGGGGATCGTCTGCGTGGGCTTGGGGGTCATCTGCGTGGGACTTTCTGGGACTGGGGGTCGTCTGCGTTGGACTTTTTGGGACTGTCTACTGTCTGGGGGGTCGTCTGCGTGGGACTTTCTGGGACTGGGGGTCGTCTGCGTGGGTCTTTCTGGGACTGTCTCCTGGGTGGGGGTCGTCTGCGTGGGACTTTGTGGGACTGTCTTCTAGGTGGTGTGTCGTCTGCGTGGGACTTTCTGGCACTGTCGCTTGGGTGGGGGGTCGTCTGCCTGGGACTTTCTGGGATTGGGGGTCGTCTGCGTGGGACCTTCTGGGACTGGGGGTCATCTGCGTGGGACTTTCTGGGACTGGGGGTCGTCTGCGTGGGACTTTCTTGGACTGTCTCCTGGGTGGGGGGGTCGTCTGCATGGGACTTTCTGGGACTGTCTCCTGGGTGGGCGGGTCGTCTGCGTTGCTCTTTCTGTGACTGTCTCCTGGGTGGGGGCCGTCTGCGTGGGACTTTCTGGGACTGGGTGTCGTCTGCGTCGGACTTTCTGGGACTGTCTCCTGGGTGGGGGGTCGTCTGCGTGGGACTTTCTGGGAATGGGGCCGTCTGCGTGGGACTTTCTGGGACTGTCTCCTGGGTGGGGGCTCGTCTGCGTGGGACTTTCTGGGACTGGGGGTCGTCTGCGTGGGACTTTCTGGTACTGTCTCCAGGGTGGGGGGTCGTCTGCGTGGGAATTTCTGGGACAGGGGCTCGTCTGCGTGGGACTTTCTGGGACTGACTCCTGGGTCGGGCTCGTCTGTGTGGACTTTCTGGGACTGGGGGTCGTCTGAATGGGACTTTCTGGGACTGGGGGTCGTCTGCGTGGGAATTTTTGGGACTGTCTCCTGGGTGGGGGGGTCGTCTGCGTAGGACTTTCTTGGACTGTCTCCTGGGTGGGTGGTCGTCTGCGTGGGACTTTCTGGGACTGGGGTTCGTCTGCGTGGGACTTTTTGGGACTGGCGGTCGTCTGCGTGGGACTTTGTGGGACTCTCTTCAAGGTGGTGTGTCGTCTGCGTGGGACATTCTGGCACTGTCGCTTGGGTGGGGGTCGTCTGCGTGGGAACTTCTGGGAGTGGGCGTCATCCGCGTGGGACCTTCTTGGACTGGGGGTCATCTGCGTGGGACTTTCTGGGACTGGGGGTCGTCTGCGTGGGACTTTCTTGGACTGTATCCTGGGTGGGGGGTCGTCTGCATGGGACTTTCTGGGACTGGAGGTCTTCTGCTTAGGACATTCTTGTACTGTCTCCTGGGTGGGGGGTCGTCTGCGTGGGACTTTCTGGGACTGGGTGTCGTCTGCGTCGGACTTTCTGGGACTGTCTCCTGGGTGGGGAGTCGTCTGCGTGGGACTTTCTGGGAGTGGGCGTTTTCTGCGTGGGTCTTTCTGGGACTGTCTCCTGCGTGGGGGGTCATCTGCGTGGGACTTTCTGGGACTGGGGATCGTCTGCGTGGGACTTTCTGGGACTGGGGGTCATATGCGTGGGACTTTCTTGGACTGGGGGTCATCTGCGTGGGACTTTCTGGGACTGTCTCCTGTCTGGGGGGTCGTCTGCGTGGGACTTTCTGGGACTGGGGGTCGTCTCCGTGGGTCTTTCTGGGACTGTCTCCTGGGTGGGGGTCGTCTGCGTGGGACTTTCTGGGACTGTCTCCTGGGTGGGGTGTCGTCTGCGTGGGACTTTCTGTGACTGTCTCCTGGGTGGGGGCCGTCTGCGTGGGACTTTATGGGACTGGGTGTCGTCTGCGTCGGACTTTCTGGGACTGTCTCCTGGGTGGAAGTCGTCTGTTTGGGACTTTCTCGGACTGACTCCTGGGTGGGGGGTCGTCTGCATGGGACTTTCTGGGACTGGGGGTCGTCTGCGTGTGACTTTCTGGGACTGTCTCCTGGGTGGGGGGTCGTCTGCGTTGGACTTTCTGGGACTGGGCGTCGTCTGCGTGGGACTTTCTATGACTGGGGTTCGTCTACGTCGGACTTTCTGGGACTGTCTCCTGGGTGGGGTGTCGAATGTTTGGGACTTTCTGGGACAGTCTCCTGGTTGGGGGTCGTCGTCGTTGGACTTCTGGGACTGGGGGTCATCTGCGTGGGACTTTCTTGTACTGGGGGTCGTCTGCGTGGACTTTCTGGGACTGTCTCTTGGGTGGGGGGTCGTTTGCTTCGGACATGGTGGGACTGGGTTCATCTGCGTGGGAGTTTTTGGGACTGGGGGTCATCTGCATGGGACTTCAGGGACTGTCTCCTGGGGGGGTCGTCTGCGCGGGACTTTCTGGGACTGGGGGTCGTCTGCATCCGACTTTCTGGGACTCTCTCCTGGGTGGTTCGTCTGCGCGGGACTTTCTGGGACTGGGGGTCGTCTGCGTGGGACGTTTTGGGACTGTCTCCTGGTTGGGGGGGTCGTCTGTTTGGGATTTTCTGTGATTGGGGGTCGTCTGCGTGGGACTTTCTGGGACTGTCTCCTGGGTGGGGGCCGTCTGCGTGGGACTTTCTGGGACTGGGTGTCGTCTGCGTTGGACATTCTGGGATGTCTCCTGGGTGGGGGGTCGTCTGCGTGGGACTTTCTTGGAATGGGCTCGTCTGCGTGGGACTTTCTGGGACTGTCTCCTGGGTGGGGGGTCTTCTGCGTAGGACTTTGTGGGACTGGGGGTCATCTGCGTGGGATTTTCTGCGACTGTCTCCTGGGTGGGGGTCGTCTGCGTGGGACTTTCTGGGACAGGGTTCGTCTGCGTGGCACTTTCTGGGACAGTCTCCTGGGTTGGGGTCGTCTGTTGGGGACTTTCTGGGACTGTCTCCTGGATGGGTGTAGTCTGCGTGGGACCTTCTGGGACTGGGGGTCATCTGCGTGGGACTTTCTTGTACTGGCGTCGTCTGCGTGGACTTTCTGGGACTGTCTCCTGGGTGGGGGGTCGTTTGCTTGGGACATGGTGGGACTGGGGTTCATCTGCGTGGGAGTTTCTGGGACTGGGGTCATCTGCATGGGACTTTCTGGGACTGTCTCCTGGGGGGGTCGTCTGCGCGGGACTTTCTGGGACTGGGTGTCATCTGCATGCGACTTTCTGGGACTCTCTCCTGGGTGGGTCGTCTGCGCGGGACTATCTGTGACTGGGGCTCGTCTGCGTGGGACGTTCTGGGACTGTCTCCTGGGTGGTGGGGGTCTTCTGTTTGGGACTTTCTTGGACTGTCTCCTGGGTGGGGGTCTCTACGTGGGACATTCTGGGACTGGGGGTCGTCTGCGTTGGACTTTCTATGACTTGGGGTCGTCTGCGTCGGACTTTCTTGGACTGTATCCTGGGTGGGGGGTCGTATGTTTGGGACTTTCTTGGACTGTCTCCTGGGTTGGGGGTCGTCTCCGTGGGACATTTTGGGACTGGGGGTCGTCTGCGTGGGACTTTCTGGGATTGGGGGTCGTCTGTGTTGGACTTTCTCTGACTGGGGTTCGTCTCCGTGGGACTTTCTGGGACTGTCTCGTGGATGGGGGGTCGTCTGTTTGGGACGTTCTGGGACTGATTCCTGACTGGGGGGTCGTCTTCGTGGGACTTTCTGGGACTGATTCCAGACTGGGGGGTCGTCTGCGTGGGACTTTCTGGGACTGGGGGTTGTCTGCGTGGGACTTTCTGGGACTGTCTCCTGGGTGGGGGGGTTGTCTGCCTGGGACTTTCTGGGACTGGGGGTCGTGTGCGTGGGACTTTCTGGGACAGTCTCCTGGGTTGGGGTCGTCTGTTTGGGACTTTATGGGACTGTCTCCTGGGTGGGGGGTCCTCTGCGTGGGACTTTCTGGGACTGGGGGTCGTCTGCGTAGGACTTTCTGGGACTGTCTCCTGGGTGGGGGGTCGTCTGTTTGGGACGTTCTGGGACTGCCTCCTGGGTGTGGGGTCGTCTGCGTGGGACTTTCTTGGACTGGGGGTCGTCTCCGTGAGATTTCTGGGACTGTCTCCTGGATGGGTGTAGTCTGCGTGGGGCTTTCTGGGACTGTCTCCTGGGTGGGGTGTCGACTGTTTGGGATTTTCTGGGACAGTCTCCTGGGTGGGTGGTCGTCTACGTGGGACTTTCTGGGACTGAGGGTCGTCTGCGTGGGACTTTCTAAGACTGGGGGTCGTCTGCGTCGGACTTTCTGGGACTGTCTCCTGGGTGGGGGGGTCGTCTGCCTGGGATTTCCGGGACTGGGGGCTCGTCTTCGTGGGACTTTCTGGGACAGATTCCAGACTGGGGGGGTCGTCTGCGTGGGACTTTCTGGGACTGGGGGTTGTCTGCGTGGGACTTTCTGGGACTGTCTCCTGGGTGGGGGGGTTATCTGCCTGGGACTTTTTGGGACTGGGGGTCGTGTGCGTGGGACTTTCTGGGACAGTCTCCTGGGTTGGGGTCGTCTGTTTGGGACTTTCTGGGACTGTCTCCTGGGTGGGGGGTCGTATGCGTGGGAATTTCTGGGACTGGGGGTCTTCTGCATGGTACTTTCTATGACTGGGGGTCGTCTGCGTGGGACTTTCTGGGACAGTCTCCTGGGTGGGGGGTCGTCTCTTTGGGACTTTCTTGGACTGTCTCCTGGGTTGGGGGTCGTCTGCGTGAGACTTTCTGGGACTGGGGGTCGTCTGCGTGGGACTTTCTGGGATTGGGGGTCGTCTGTGTGGGACATTCTTGGACTGGCGGTCGTCTGCGTGGGACTTTCTGTGGCTGTCTCCTGGGTGGGCTGTCGTCTGTTTTGGACGTTCTGGGACTGTCTCCTGGGTTGGGTGTCGTCTGCGTGGGACTTTTTGGGACTGGGGGTCGTCTGCCTGGAACTTTCTGGGACTGGGGGTCGTCTGCGTGGGACTTTCTGGGACTGGGGGTCGTCTGCATTGGACTTTCTATGACTGGGGGTCGTCTGCGTGGGACTTTCTGGGACAGTCTCCTGGGTGTGGGGTCGTCTACGTGGGACATTCTGGGATTGGGTGTCGTTTGCGTGGGACTTTCTATTACTGGGGGTCGTCTGCGTCGGACTTTCTGTGACTGTCTCCTTTGTGGGGGGTCGTCTCTTTGGGACTTTCTTGGACTGTCTCCTGGGTTGGGGGTCGTCTGCGTGGGACTTTCTGGGACTGGGGGTCGTCAGCGTAGGACTTTCTGGGACTGTCTCCTGGGTGGGGGGTCGTCTGTTTGGGACGTTCTGGGACTGCCTCCTGGGTGTGGGGTCGTCTGCGTGGGACTTTCTTTGACTGGGGGTCGTCTCCGTGAGATTTCTGGGACTGTCTCCTGGATGGGTGTAGTCTGCGTGGGGCTTTCTGGGACTGTCTCCTGGGTGGGGTGTCGACTGTTTGGGACTTTCTGGGACAGTCTCCTGGATGGGGGTCGTCGGCGTTGGACCTTCTGGGACTGGGGGTCATCTGCGTGGGACTTTCTTGTACTGGGGTCGTCTGCGTGGACTTTCTGGGACTGTCTCCAGGGTGGGGGGTCGTTTGCTTGGGACATGGTGGGACTGGGGTTCATCTGCGTGGGAGTTTCTGGGACTGGGGGTCATCTGCATGGGACTTTCTGGGACTGTCTCCTGGGGGGGTCGTCTGCGCGGGACTTTCTGGGACTGGGGGTCATCTGCATGCGATTTCTGGGACTCTCTCCTGGGTGGGTCGTCTGCGCGGGACTATCTGTGACTGGGGCTCGTCTGCGTGGGACGTTCTGGGACTGTCTCCTGGGTGGGGGGTCTTCTGTTTGGGACTTTCTTGGACTGTCTCCTGGGTGGGGGTCTCTACGTGGGACATTCTGGGACTGGGGGTTGTCTGCGTTGGACTTTCTATGACTGGGGGTCGTCTGCGTCGGACTTTCTTGGACTGTATCCTGGGTAGGGGGTCGTATGTTTGGGACTTTCTTGGACTGTCTCCTGGGTTGGGGGTCGTCTCCGTGGGACTTTTTTGGACTGGGGGTCGTCTGCGTGGGACTTTCTGGGATTGGGGGTCGTCTGTGTGGGACTTTCTCTGACTGGGGTTCGTCTCCGTGGGACTTTCTGGGACTGTCTCGTGAATGGGGGGTCGTCTGTTTGGGACGTTCTGGGACTGATTCCTGACTGGGGGGTCGTCTTCGTGGGACTTTCTGGGACTGATTCCAGACTGGGGGGTCGTCTGCGTGGGACTTTCTGGGACTGGGGGTTGTCTGCGTGGGACTTTCTGGGACTGTCTCCTGGGTGAGGGGGTTTTCTGCCTGGGACTTTCTGGGACTGGGGGTCGTGTGCGTGGGACTTTCTGGGACAGTCTCCTGGGTTGGGGTCGTCTGTTTGGGACTTTCTGGGACTGTCTCCTGGGTGGGGGGTCCCCTGCGTGGGAATTTCTGGGACTGGGGGTTGTCTGCGTGGGACATTCTGGGACTGGGGGTCGTCTGCATGGGACTTTCTATGACTGGGGGTCGTCTGCGTGGGACTCTCTGGGACAGTCTCCTGGGTGGGGGGTCGTCTACGTGGGACATTCTGGGACTGGGGGTCGTTTGCGTGGGACTTTCTATTACTGGTGGTCGTCTGCGTCGGACTTTCTGGGATTGTCTCCTTGGTGGGGGTCGTCTGTTTGGGACTTTCTTTGACTGTCTCCTGGGTTGGGGTCGTCTGCGTGGGATTTTCTGGGACTGGGGGTCGTCTGCGTGGGACTTTCTGGGATTGGAGGTCGTCTGTGTGTGACATTCTTGGACTGGCGGTTGTCTGCGTGGGACTTTCTGGGACTGTCTCCTGGGTGGGGGGTCATCTGTTTGGGACGTTCTGGGACTGCCTCCTGGTTGTGGGGTCCTCTGCGTGGGACTTTCTTGGACAGGGGGTCGTCTCCGTGAGATTTCTGGGACTGTCTCCTGGATGGGTGTACTCTGCGTGGGGCTTTCTGGGACTGTCTCCTGGGTGGGGTGTCGACTCTTTGGGATTTTCTGGGACAGTCTCCTGGGTGGGGGGTCTTCTACGTGGGACTTTCTGGGACTGAGGGTCGTCTGCGTCGGACTTTCTGGGATTGACTCCTGGGTGGGGGGTCGTTTGCTTGGGACATGGTGGGACTGGGGTTCGTCTGCGTGGGACTTTCTGGGACTGGGGGTCGTCTGCCTTGGACTTTCTGGGACTGTCTCCTGGGTGGGGTGTCGTCTACGTGGGACTTTCTTGGACTGAGGGTCGTCTGCGTGGGACTTTCTATGACTGTGGGTCGTCTGCGTCGGACTTTCTGGGACTGTCTCCTGGTTGGGGTGTCGTCTGTTTGGGACTTTCTTGGACTGTCTCCTGGGTGGGGGGTCGTCTGCATGGGACTTTCTGTGATTGGGGGTCGTCTGCGTGGGACTTTCTTGGATTGGGGGTCGTCTGTGTGGGACTTTCTTGGACTGGGGGTCGTCTCCGTGTGACTTTCTGGGACTGTCTCCTGGGTGGGGTGTCGTCTGCGTGGGACTTTCTGTGACTGTCTGCTGGGTGGGGGCCGTCTGCGTGGGACTTTATGGGACTGGGTGTCGTCTGCGTCGGACATTCTGCGACTGTCTCCTGTGTGGGGGGTCTTCTGCGTAGGACTTTGTGGGACTGGGGGTCATCTAAGTGGGACTTTCTTGGACTGGGGAGATCGTCTGCGTGGGACTTTCTGGGACAGTCTCCTGACTGGGGGGTCGTCTGCGTGGGACTTCCTGGGACTGGGGGTTGACTGCGTGAGACTTTCTGGGACTGTCTCCTGGGTGGGGGTTGTCTGCGTGGGACTTTCTGGGACTGGGGTCGTCATCGTGGCACTTTCTGGGACTGTCTCCTGGGTTGGGGTCGTCTTCCTGGGAGTTTCTGGGACTGTCTCCTGGGTTGGGGGTCGTCTGCGTGGGATTTTCTGGGACTGGGGTCGTCTGCGTGGGAATTTCTATGACTGGGGGTCGTCTGCGTGGGACTTTCTGGGACTGTCTCCTGGGTGGGGGTCGTCTACGTGGGACATTCTTGGACTGGGGGTCTTTTGCGTGGGACTTTTTTTTACTTGGGGTCGTCTCGTGGGTGGGTGGTCGTCTGTTTGGGACGTTCTGGGACTGATTCCTGACTGGGGGGTCGTCTGCGTGGGACTTTCTTGGACTGATTCCTGACTGGGGGATCGTCTGCGTGGTACTTTCTGGGACTGAGGGTCGTCTGCGTCGGACTTTCTATGACTGGGGGTCGTCTGCGTCGGACTTTCTCGGATTGTCTCCTGGTTGGGGGGGGTCGACTGTTTGGGACTTTCTTGGACTGTCTCCTGGGTAGGGGGGCTTATGCGTGGGATTTTCTAGTATTGGGGGTCGTCTGCGTGGGACATTCTGGAATTGGGGGTCGTCTGTGTGGGACTTCCTTGGACAGGGGGTCGTCTCCGTGGGACTTTCTGGGACTGTCTCCTGGGTGGGGTGTCGTCTGCGTGGGACTTTCTGGGACTGGGTGTCGTCTGCGTCGTACATTCTGGGACTGTCTCCTGGGTGGGGGTTCGTCTGCGTGGGACTGTCTATGACTGGGGGTCGTCTGCCTCGGACTTTGTGGGACTGTCTCCTGGCTGGGGGGTCGTATGTTTTGGACTTACTTGGACTGTCTCCTGGGTTGGGGGTCCTCTGCGTGGGACTTTTTAGGACTGGGGGTCGTCTGCGTGGGACTTTCTGTGATTGGGGGTCGTCTGTGTGGGACTTTCTCTTAATGGGGTTGGTCTCCGTGGGACTTTCGTGGGTGGGTGGACGTCTGATTGGGACGTTCTGGGACTGATTCCTGACTGGGGGGTCGTCTGCGTGGGACTTTCTGGGACTGGGGGTTGTCTGCGTGTGACTTTCTGGGACTGTCTCCTGGGTTGGGGTCGTCTGTTTGGGACTTTCTGGGACTGTCTGCTGGGTGTGGGGTCGTCTGCGTGGGACTTTCTGGGACTGGGGGTCGTCTGCGTGGGACTTTCTGGGACTGTCTCCTTGGTGTGGCTCGTCTGCGTGGGACTTTCTGGGACTGGGTGTCGTCTGCGTGGGTCTTTCTATGACTGGGGGTCGTCTGCGTGGGACTTTCTATGACTGGGGGTCGCCTTTGTCTGACTTTCTGGGACTGTCTCCTGGGTGGGGGGTCGTCTGCGTTTGACTTTCTGGGACTGGGGTTCGTCTGCGTGGGACTTTCTGGGACTCAGGTTCGTCTGTGTGGGACATTCTTGGACTGGCTGTCGTCTTCGTGGGACTTTCTTGGACTGGGGTTCGTCTGCGTGGGGCTTTCTATGACTGGGGGTCGTCTGCGTGGGACTTTCTGGGATTGTCTCCTGGGTCGGGGGTCGTCTACGTGGGACATACTTGGACTGCGGGTCGTCTGCGTGGGACTTTCTATGACTGGGGGTCGTCTGCGTCGGACTTTCTGGGACTGTCTCCTGGGTGGGGGATCGTCTGTTTGGGACATTCTTGGACTGTCCCCTGGTTTGGGGGTCGTCTGCGTGGGACTTTCTGGGACTGTCTCCTTGGTGTGGCTCGTCTGCGTGGGACTTTCTGGGACTGGGTGTCGTCTGCGTGGGTCTTTCTATGACTGGGGGTCGTCTGCGTGGGACTTTCTATGACTAGGGGTCGCCTTTGTCTGACTTTCTGGGACTGTCTCCTGGGTGGGGGGTCGTCTGCGTTTGACTTTCTGGGACTGGGGTTCGTCTGCGTGGGACTTTCTGGGACTCAGGTTCGTCTGTGTGGGACATTCTTGGACTGGCTGTCGTCTTCGTGTGACTTTCTTGGACTGGGGTTCGTCTGCGTGGGGCTTTCTATGACTGGGGGTCGTCTGCGTGGGACTTTCTGGGATTGTCTCCTGGGTCGGGGGTCGTCTACGTGGGACATACTTGGACTGCGGGTCGTCTGCGTGGGACTTTCTATGACTGGGGGTCGTCTGCGTCGGACTTTCTGGGACTGTCTCCTGGGTGGGGGATCGTCTGTTTGGGACATTCTTGGACTGTCCCCTGGTTTGGGGGTCGTCTGCGTGGGACTTTCTGGGACTGTCTCCTGGGTGGGGGGTCGTTTGCTTGGGACATGGTGAAACTGGGGCTCGTCTGCGTTGGACTTTCTGGGACTGTCTTCTGGGGGGGTCGTCTGCGCGGTACTTTCTGGGACTGGGGGTCGTCTTCGTGGGACTTTCTGGGACTGTCTCCTGGGTGGGGGGTCGTTTGCTTGGGACATGGTGGGACTGGGGTTCGTCTGCGTGGGACTTTCTGGGACTGGGGCTCGTCTGCGTTGGACTTTCTGGGACTGTCTTCTGGGGGGGTCGTCTGCGCGGGACTTTCTTGGACTGTCTTCTGGGTGGGTGGTCGTCTACGTGGGACTTTCTGGGACTGAGGGTCGTCTGCGTGGGACTTTCTATGACTGGGGGTCGTCTGCGTGGGACGTTCTTGGACTGTCTCCTGGGTGGGTGGTCGTCTACGTGTGACTTTCTGGGACTGAGGGTCGTCTGTGTGGGAATTTCTATGACTGTGGGTCGTCTGCGTGGGACTTTCTGGGACTGGGGGTCGTCTGCCTGGGACTTTCTGGGATTGGGGGTCGTCTGTGTGGGACTTTCTTGGACTGGGGGTCGTCTCCGTGGGACTTTCTGGGACTCTCTCCTGGGTGGGGTGTCGTCTGCGTGGGACTTTCTGGGACTGTCTCCTGGGTGGGTGCCCTCTGCGTGGGACGTTCTGGGACTGGGTGTCGTCTGCGTCGGACTTTCTGGGACTGTCTCCTGGGTGGGGGGTCGTCTGCGTGGGACTTTGTGGGACTGGGGGACATCTGCGTGGGACTTTCTGGGACTGGGGAGGTCGTCTGCTAGGGACTTTCTGGGACATTCTCCTGACTGGGGGGTCGTCTGCGTGGGACTTTCTGGGACTGGGGGTTGTCTGCGTGGGACTTTCTGGGACAGTCTCCAGGGTGGGGGTCGTCTTCGTGGGACTTTCTGGGACTGTGGGTCGTCTGCGTGGGACTTTCTTGGACAGTCTCCTGTGTTGGGGTCTTCCGTTTGGGACTTTCTGGGACTGTCTCCTGGGTGGGGGTCGTCTGCATGGGATTTTCTGGGACTGGGGGTTGTCTTCCTGGGAGTTTCTAGGACTGTCTCCTGGGTGGGGGGTTGCCTGCGTGGGACTTTCTGGGACTGGGTGTCGTCTGCGTGGGTCTTTGTATGACTGGGTGTCGTCTGCGTGGGACTTTCTATGACTGGGGGTCGCCTGCGTCTGACTTTCTGGGACCCTCTCCTGGGTGGGGGGTCGTCTGTTTGGGGCTTTCTCGGACTGTCTCCTGGGTTGGGGATCGTCTGCGTTTGACTTTCTGGGACTGGGGTTCGTCTGCGTGGGACTTTTTGGGACGTCTGTGTGGGACATTCTTGGACTGGCTGTCGTCTTCGTGGGACTTTCTTGGACTGTCTCCTGGGTGGGGGGTCGATTACGTGGGACTTTCTGGGACTGACGGTCGGCTGCCTGGGACTTTCTATGACTGGGGGTCGTCTGCGTTGGACTTGCTGGGACTGTCTCCTGGGTGGGGTGTCGACTGTTTGGGACTTTATGGGACAGTCTCCTGGATGGGGGTCGTCGGCGTTGGACCTTCTGGGACTGGGGGTCATCTGCGTGGGACTTTCTTGTACTGGGGTCGTCTGCGTGGACTTTCTGGGACTGTCTCCTGGGTGGGGGTCGTTTGCTTGGGACATGGTGGGACTGGGGTTCATCTGCGTGGGAGTTTCTGGGACTGGGGGTCATCTGCATGGGACTTTCTGGGACTGTCTCCTGGGGGGGTCGTCTACGTGGGACATTCTGGGATTGGGGGTCGTCTGCGTTGGACTTTCTATGACTGGGTGTCGTCTGCGTCGGACTTTCTTGGACTGTATCCTGGGTGGGGGGTCGTATGTTTGGGACTTTCTTGGACTGTCTCCTGGGTTGGGTGTCGTCTCCGGGGGACGTTTTGGGACTGGGGGTCGTCTGCGTGGGACTTTCTGGGATTGGGGGTCGTCTGTGTGGGACTTTCTGGGACTGGGGGTCGTCTGCGTTGGACTTTCTATGACTGGGGGTCGTCTGCGTCGGACTTTCTTGGACTGTATCCTGGGTGGGGGTCGTATGTTTGGGACTTTCTTGGACTGTCTCCTGGGTTGGGTGTCGTCTCCGGGGGACTTTTTGGGACTGGGGTTCGTCTCCGTGGGACTTTCTGGGACTGTCTCGTGAATGGGGGGTCGTCTGTTTGGGACGTTCTGGGACTGATTCCTGACTGGGGGGTTGTCTTATGTGGGACTTTCTGGGACTGATTCCAGACTGGGGGGCGTCTGCGTGGGACTTTCTGGGACTGGGGGTTGTCTGCGTGGGACTTTCTGGGACTGTCTCCTGGGTTGGGGTCGTCTGTTTGGGACTTTCTGGGACTGTCTGCTGGGTGTGGGGTCGTCTGCGTGGGACTTTCTGGGACTGGGGGTCGTCTGCGTGGGACTTTCTGGGACTGTCTGCTGGGTGTGGGGTCGTCTGCGTGGGACTTTCTGGGACTGGGTGTCGTCTGCGTGGGTCTTTCTATGACTGGGGGTCGTCTGCGTGGGACTTTCTATGACTGGGGGTCGCCTTCGTCTGACTTTCTGGGACTGTTTCCTGGGTGGGGGCTCGTCTGTTTGGGGCTTTCTCGGACTGTCTCCTGGGTTGGGGATCGTCTGCGTTTGACTTTCTGGGACTGGGGTTCGTCTGCGTGGGACTTTCTGGGACTCAGGGTCGTCTGTGTGGGACATTCTTGGACTGGCTGTCGTCCTCCTGGGACTTTCTTGGACTGGGGTTCGTCTGCGTGGGGCTTTCTATGACTGGGGGTCGTCTGCGTGGGACTTTCTGGGATTGTCTCCTGTGTGGGGGGTCGTCTACGTGGGACATACTTGGACTGCGGGTCGTCTGCGTGGGACTTTCTATGACTGGGGGTCGTCTGCGTCGGACTTTCTGGGACTGTCTCCTGGGTGGGGGATCGTCTGTTTGGGACTTTCTTGGACAGTCCCCTGGTTTGGGGGTCGTCTGCGTGGGACTTTCTGGGACTGTCTCCTGGGTGGGGTGTCGACTGTTTTGGACATACTGGGACGGTCTCCTGGTTGCGGGGTCGTCGGCGTGGGACCTTCTGGGAGTGGAGGTCATCTGCGAGGGACTTTCTTGTACTGGGGTTCGTCTGCGTGGACTTTCTCGGACTGTCTCCTGGGTGGGGGGTCGTTTGCTTGGGACATGGTGGGACTGGGGCTCGTCTGCGTTGGACTTTCTGGGACTGTCTTCCTGGGGGGGGTCGTCTGCGTGGGACTTTCTGGGACTGGGGCTCGTCTGCGTTGGACTTTCTGGGACTGTCTTCTGGGGGGGTCGTCTGCGCGGGACTTTCTTGGACTGTCTCCTGGGTGGGTGGTCGTCTACGTGGGACTTTCTGGGACTGAGGGTCGTCTTCGTGGGACTTTCTATGACTGGGGGTCGTCTGCGTGGGACTTTCTTGGACTGTCTCCTGGGTGGGTGGTCGTCTACGTGTGACTTTCTGGGACTGAGGGTCGTCTGCGTGGGAATTTCTATGACTGTGGGTCGTCTGCGTCGGACTTTCTTGGACTGTCTCCTGGTTGGGGGGGTCTTCTGTTTGGGACATTCTTGGACTGTCTCCTTCGTGGGGGGTCGTCTGCGTGGGACTTTCTGGGACTGGGGGTCGTCTGCCTGGGACTTTCTGGGATTGGGGGTCGTCTGTGTGGGACTTACTTGGACTGGGGGTCGTCTCCGTGGGACTTTCTGGGACTCTCTCCTGGGTGGGTGCCGTCTGCGTGGGACGTTCTGGGAATGGGTGTCGTCTGCGTCGGACTTTCTGGGACTGTCTCCTGGGACTGGGGGTCGTCTGCGTGGGACTTTCTGGGACTGGGGAGGTCGTCTGCTAGGGACTTTCTGGGACATTCTCCTGGCTGGGGGGTCGTCTGCGTGGGACTTTCTGGGACTGGGGGTTGTCTGCGTGGGACTTTCTGGGACAGTCTCCAGGGTGGGGATCGTCTGCGTGGGACTTTCTGGGACTGGGGGTCGTCTGCGTGGGACTTTCTGTGACAGTCTCCTGGGTTCGGGTCTTCCGTTTGGGACTTTCTGGGACTGTCTCCTGGGTGGGGGTCGTCTGCGTGGGACTTTCTGGGACTGGGGGTCGTCTTCGTGGGAGTTCCTGGGACTGTCTCCTGGGTGGGGGGTCGGCTGCGTGGGACTTCCTGGGACTGGGTGTCGTCTGCGTGGGTCTTTCTATGACTGGGGGTCGTCTGCGTGGGACTTTCTGGGACAGTCTCCTGGGTGGGGGATCGTCTACGTGGGACATTCTGGGACTGGGGGTCCTTTGCGTGGGACTTTCTATGACTGGGGGTCGCCTGCGTCGGACTTTCTGGGACTGTCTCCTGGGTGGGGGGTCGTCTGTTTGGGGCTTTCTCGGACTGTCTCCTGGGTTGGGGATCGTCTGCGTGGGACTTTCTGGGACTGGGGGTCGTCTGCGTGGGACTTTCTGGGACTGAGGGTCGTCTGTGTGGGACATTCTTGGACTGGCTGTCGTCTTCGTGGGACTTTCTGGGACTGTCTCCTGGGTGGGGGGTCGATTACGTGGGACTTTCTGGGACTGTCTCCTGGGTGGGGGGTCGTCTACGTGGGACATTCTGGGACTGGGGGTCGTCTGCGTGGGACTTTCTATGACTGGGGGTCGTCTGCGTCAGACTTTCTGGGACTGTCTCCTGGGTGTGGGGTCGTATGTTTGGGACTTTCTTGGACTGTCTCCTGCGTGGGGGGTCGTCTGCGTGGGACTTTCTGGGACTGGGTCTCGTCTGCCTGGGTCTTTCTATGACTGGGGGTCGTCTGCGTCAGACTTTCTGGGACTGTCTCCTGGGTGTGGGGTCGTATGTTTGGGACTTTCTTGGACTGTCTCCTGCGTGGGGGGTCGTCTGCATGGGACTTTCTGGGACTGTCTCCTGGGTGGGGTGTCTACTGTTTGGGATTTTCTCGGTCTGTCTCGTCGTTGGGGGTTCGTCGGCGTGGGACCTTGTGGGCCTGGGGGTCATCTGCGTGGGACTTTCTTGTACTGTGGTCGTCTGCGTGGACATTCTGGGACTGTCTCCTGGGTGGGGGCTCGTCTATGTGGGACTTTCTGGGACTGAGGATCGTCTGCGTTGGACTTTCTATGACTGTGGGTCGTCTGCGTCGGACTTTCTGGGACTGTCTCCTGGGTGGGGGGTCGTCTGTTTGGGACTTTCTTGGACTGTCTCCTGGGTGGGGAGTCGTCTGCGTGGGACTTTCTGGGACTGGGGGTCGTCTGCGTGGGACTTTCTGGGATTGGGGGTCGTCTGTGTGGGACTTTCTTGGACTGGGGGTCGTCTCTGGGACTGTCTCTTGGGTGGGGTGTCGTCTGCGTGGGACTTTCTGGGACTGGGTGTCGTCTGCGTCGGACTTTCTGGGACTGTCTCCTGGGTGGGGGGTCGTCTACGTGGGACATTCTTGAACGGGGTCGTCTGCGTGGGACTTTCTATGACTGGGGGTCGTCTGCGTCAGACTTTCTGGGACTGTCTCGTGGGTGTGGGGTCGTCTGTTTGGGACGTTCTGGGACTGTCTCCTGGGTGGGGTGTCGTCTGCGTGGGACTTTCTTTGACTGTCTCCTGGGTGGAGGCCGTCTGCGTGGGACTTTCTGGGACTGGGTGTCGTCTGCGTCGGACTTTCTGGGACTGTCTCCTGGGTGGGGGGTCGTCTGCGTGGGACTTTCTGGGAATGGGGGTCGTCTGCGTGGTACTTTCTGGGACTGTCTCCTGGGTGTGGAGTCGTCTGTGTGGGACTTTGTGGGACTGTGGTTCATCTGCGTGGGACATTCTGGGATTGGGGGGGGGGTCGTCTGCGTTGGACATTCTGGGACAGTCTCCTGGGTGGGGGGTCGTCTGCGTGGGACTATCTGGGACTGGGGTTGGTCTGCGTGGGACTTTCTATGACTGGGGTCGTCTGCGTCGGACTTTCTGGGACTGTCTCCTGGGTTGGGTGTCGTCTGTTTGGGACTTTCTTGGACTGTCTCCTGTGTTTGGGGTCATCTGCGTGGGATTTTTGGGACTGGGGGTCGTCTGCATGGGACTTTCTGGGATTGGGGGTCGTCTGTGTGGGACATTCTTGGACTGGGGGTCGTCTCCGTGGGTCTTTCTGGGACTGTCTCGTGGGTGGGGGGTCGTCTGTTTGGGACGTTCTGGGACTATCTCCTGGGTGGGGTCGTCTGCGTGGAACCTTCTTGGACTGGGGGTCGTCTCCGTGGGACTTTCTGGGACTCTCTCCTGGATAGGGGGTCGTCTGCGTGGGACTTTCTGGGACTGGGGGTCGTCTTCGTGGGAGTTCCTGTGACTGTCTCCTGGGTGGGGGGTCTTCTACGTGGGACATTCTGGGACTGGGTGTCCTTTGCGTGGGACTTTCTATGACTGTGGGTCGCCTGCGTCGGACTTTCTGGGACTGTCTCCTGGGTGGGGGGTCGTATGTTTGGGACTTTCTTGGACTGTCTCCTGTGTTTGGGGTCATCTGCGTGGGACTTTTTGGGCACTGGGCGTCGTCTGCATGGGACTTTCTGGGATTTAGGTGTTCGTCTGTGTGGCATATTCTTGTACTGGGTGTCGTCTCCGTGGGACTTTCTCGGACTGCCTCGTGGGTGGGGGGTCGTCTGTTTGGGACGTTCTGGGACTGTCTCCTGGGTGGGGTGTCGTCTGCGTGGGACTTTCTTTGACTGTCTCCTGGGTGGAGGCCGTCTGCGTGGGACTTTCTGGGACTGGGTGTCGTCTGCGTAGGACTTTCTGGGACTGTCTCCTGGGTGGGGGGGTCGTCTGCGTGGCACTTTCTGGGAATGGGGGTCGTCTGCGTGGTACTTTCTGGGACTGTCTCCTGGGTGTGGAGTCGTCTGTGTGGGACTTTGTGGGACTGTGGGTCATCTGCGTGGGACATTCTGGGATTGGGGGGGGGTCGTCTGCGTTGGACATTCTGGGACAGTCTCCTGGGTGGGGGGTCGTCTGCGTGGGACTTTCTGGGACTGGGGGTGGTCTGCGTGGGACTTTCTATGACTGGGGTCGTCTGCGTCGGACTTTCTGGGACTGTCTCCTGGGTTGGGTGTCGTCTGTTTGGGATTTTCTTGGACTGTCTCCTGTGTTTGGGGTCATCTGCGTGGGACTTTTTGGGACTGGTGGTCGTCTGCATGGGACTTTCTTGGATTGGGGGTCGTCTGTGTGGGACATTCTTGGACTGGGGGTCGTCTCCGTGGGTCTTTCTGGGACTGTCTCGTGGGTGGGGGGTCGTCTGTTTGGGACGTTCTGGGACTATCTCCTGGGTGGGGTCGTCTGCGTGGAACCTTCTTGGACTGGGGGTCGTCTCCGTGGGACTTTCTGGGACTCTCTCCTGGATAGGGGTCGTCTGCGTGGGACTTTCTGGGACTGGGGGTCGTCTTCGTGGGAGTTCCTGTGACTGTCTCCTGGGTGTGGGGTCTTCTACGTGGGACATTCTGGGACTGGGGGTCCTTTGCGTGGGACTTTCTATGACTGGGCGTCGCCTGAGTCGGACTTTCTGGGACTGTCTCCTGGGTGGGGGGTCGTCTGTTTGGGGCTTTCTCGGACTGTCTCCTGGGTTGGGGATCGTCTGCGTGGGACTTTCTGGGACTGGGGGTCGTCTGCGTGGGACTTTCTGGGACTGAGGGTCGTCTGTGTGGGACATTCTTGGACTGGCTGTCGTCTTCGTGGGACTTTCTGGGACTGTCTCCTGGGTGGGGGGTCGATTACGTGGGACTTTCTGGGACTGACGGTCGGCTGCGTGGGACTTTCTATGACTGGGAGTCGTCTGCGTCGGACTTTCTGGGACTGTCTCCTGGGTGTGGGGGTCGTCTGTTTGGGACTTTCTTGGACAGTCTCCTGCGTGGGGGGTCGTCTGCGTTGGACTTTCTGGGACTGGGTGACGTCTGCCTGGGTCTTTCTATGACTGGGGGTCGTCTGCGTGGGACTTTCTGGGACTGTCTCCTGGGTGGGGGGTCGTCTACGTGGGACATTCTGGGACTGGGGGTCGTCTGCGTCAGACTTTCTGGGACTGTCTCCTGGGTGTGGGGTCGTATGTTTGGGACTTTCTTGGACTGTCTCCTGTGTTTGGGGTCATCTGCTTGGGACTTTTTGGGCACTGGGGGTCGTCTGCATGGGACTTTCTGGGATTGGGGGTCGTCTGTGTGGGACTTTCTGGGACAGTCTCGTGGGTGGGGGGTCGTCTGTTTGGGACGTTCTGGGACTATCTCCTGGGTGGGGTCGTCTGCGTGGAACCTTCTTGGACTGGGGGTCGTCTCCGTGGGACTTTCGGGGACTCTCTCCTGGATAGGGGGTCGTCTGCGTGGGACTTTCTGGGACTGTCTCCTGGGTGGGGTGTCTACTGTTTGGGATTTTCTCGGTCTGTCTCGTCGTTGGGGGTTCGTCGGCGTGGCACCTTGTGGGCCTGGGGGTCATCTGCGTGGGACTTTCTTGTACTGTGGTCGTCTGTGTGGACATTCTGGGACTGTCTCCTGGGTGGGGGGTCGTTTGCTTGGGACATGGTGGGACTGGGGTTCGTCTGCGTGGGACTTTCTGGGACTGGGGCTCGTCTGCGTTGGACTTTCTGGGACTGTCTTCTGGGGGGGGTCGTCTGCGCGGGACTTTCTTGGACTGTCTTCTGGGTGGGTGGTCGTCTACGTGGGACTTTCTGGGACTGAGGGTCGTCTGCGTGGGACTTTCTATGACTGGGGGTCGTCTGCGTGGGACGTTCTTGGACTGTCTCCTGGGTGGGTGGTCGTCTACGTGTGACTTTCTGGGACTGAGGGTCGTCTGTGTGGGAATTTCTATGACTGTGGGTCGTCTGCGTGGGACTTTCTGGGACTGGGGGTCGTCTGCCTGGGACTTTCTGGGATTGGGGGTCGTCTGTGTGGGACTTTCTTGGACTGGGGGTCGTCTCCGTGGGACTTTCTGGGACTCTCTCCTGGGTGGCGTGTCGTCTGCGTGGGACTTTCTGGGACTGTCTCCTGGTGGGTGCCCTCTGCGTGGGACGTTCTGGGACTGGGTGTCGTCTGCGTCGGACTTTCTGGGACTGTCTCCTGGGTGGGGGGTCGTCTGCGTGGGACTTTGTGGGACTGGGGGACATCTGCGTGGGACTTTCTGGGACTGGGGAGGTCGTCTGCTAGGGACTTTCTGGGACATTCTCCTGACTGGGGGGTCGTCTGCGTGGGACTTTCTGGGACTGGGGGTTTTCTGCCTGGGACTTTCTGGGACAGTCTCCAGGGTGGGGGTCGTCTGCGTGGGACTTTCTGGGACTGTGGGTCGTCTGCGTGGGACTTTCTTGGACAGTCTCCTGTGTTGGGGTCTTCCGTTTGGGACTTTCTGGGACTGTCTCCTGGGTGGGGGTCGTCTGCATGGGATTTTCTGGGACTGGGGGTCGTCTTCCTGGGAGTTTCTAGGACTGTCTCCTGGGTGGGGGGTCGCCTGCGTGGGACTTTCTGGGACTGGGTGTCGTCTGCGTGGGTCTTTCTATGACTGGGTGTCGTCTGCGTGGGACTTTCTATGACTGGGGGTCGCCTGCGTCTGACTTTCTGGGACCCTCTCCTGGGTGGGGGGTCGTCTGTTTGGGGCTTTCTCGGACTGTCTCCTGGGTTGGGGATCGTCTGCGTTTGACTTTCTGGGACTGGGGTTCGTCTGCGTGGAACTTTCTGGGACGTCTGTGTGGGACATTCTTGGACTGGCTGTCGTCTTCGTGGGACTTTCTTGGACTGTCTCCTGGGTGGGGGGTCGATTACGTGGGACTTTCTGGGACTGACGGTCGGCTGCCTGGGACTTTCTATGACTGGGGGTTGTCTGCGTTGGACTTTCTGGGACTGTCTCCTGGGTGGGGTGTCGACTGTTTGGGACTTTATGGGACAGTCTCCTGGATGGGGGTCGTCGGCGTTGGACCTTCTGGGACTGGGGGTCATCTGCGTGGGACTTTCTTGTACTGGGGTCGTCTGCGTGGACTTTCTGGGACTGTCTCCTGGGTGGGGGGTCGTTTGCTTGGGACATGGTGGGACTGGGGTTCATCTGCGTGGGAGTTTCTGGGACTGGGGGTCATCTGCATGGGACTTTCTGGGACTGTCTCCTGGGGGGGTCGTCTACGTGGCACATTCTGGGACTGGGGGTCGTCTGCGTTGGACTTTCTATGACTGGGGGTCGTCTGCGTCGGACTTTCTTGGACTGTATCCTGGGTGGGGGGTCGTCTCCGGGGGACTTTTTGGGACTGGGGGTCGTCTGCGTGGGACTTTCTGGGATTGGGGGTCGTCTGTGTGGGACTTTTTCTGACTGGGGTTCGTCTCCGTGGGACTTTCTGGGACTGTCTCGTGAATGGGGGGTCGTCTGTTTGGGACGTTCTGGGACTGATTCCTGACTGGGGGGTTGTCTTATGTGGGACTTTCTGGGACTGATTCCAGACTGGGGGGGCGTCTGCCTGGGACTTTCTGGGACTGGGGGTTGTCTGCGTGGGACTTTCTGGGACTGTCTCCTGGGTTGGGGTCGTCTGTTTGGGACTTTCTGGGACTGTCTGCTGGGTGTGGGGTCGTCTGCGTGGGACTTTCTGGGACTGGGGGTCGTCTGCGTGGGACTTTCTGGGACTGTCTCCTTGGTGTGGGGTCGTCTGCGTGGGACTTTCTGGGACTGCGTGTCGTCTGCGTGGGTCTTTCTATGACTGGGGGTCGTCTGCGTGGGACTTTCTATGACTGGGGGTCGCCTTCGTCTGACTTTCTGGGACTGTTTCCTGGGTGGGGTTCGTCTGCGTTTGACTTTCTGGGACTGGGGTTCGTCTGCGTGGGACTTTCTGGGACTCAGTGTCGTCTGTGTGGGACATTCTTGGACTGGCTCTCGTCCTCCTGGGACTTTCTTGGACTGGGGTTCGTCTGCGTGGGACTTTCTATGACTGGGGGTCGTCTGCGTGGGACGTTCTTGGACTGTCTCCTGGGTGTGGGGTCGTCTGCGTGGGACTTTCTGGGACTGGGTGTCGTCTGCGTGGGTCTTTCTATGACTGGGGGTCGTCTGCGTGGGACTTTCTATGACTGGGGGTCGCCTTCGTCTGACTTTCTGGGACTGTTTCCTGGGTGGGGTTCGTCTGCGTTTGACTTTCTGGGACTGGGGTTCGTCTGCGTGGGACTTTCTGGGACTCAGTGTCGTCTGTGTGGGACATTCTTGGACTGGCTCTCGTCCTCCTGGGACTTTCTTGGACTGGGGTTCGTCTGCGTGGGACTTTCTGGGACTGAGGGTCGTCTGTGTGGGAATTTCTATGACTGTGGGTCGTCTGCGTGGGACTTTCTGGGACTGGGGGTCGTCTGCCTGGGACTTTCTGGGATTGGGGGTCGTCTGTGTGGGACTTTCTTGGACTGGGGGTCGTCTCCGTGGGACTTTCTGTGACTCTCTCCTGGGTGGGGTGTCGTCTGCGTGGGACTTTCTGGGACTGTCTCCTGGGTGGGTGCCCTCTGCGTGGGACGTTCTGGGACTGGGTGTCGTCTGCGTCGGACTTTCTGGGACTGTCTCCTGGGTGGGGGGTCGTCTGCGTGGGACTTTGTGGGACTGGGGGACATCTGCGTGGGACTTTCTGGGACTGGGGAGGTCGTCTGCTAGGGACTTTCTGGGACATCCTCCTGACTGGGGGGTCGTCTGCGTGGGACTTTCTGGGACTGGGGGTTGTCTGCGTGGGACTTTCTGGGACAGTCTCCAGGGTGGGGGTCGTCTGCGTGGGACTTTCTGGGACTGTGGGTCGTCTGCGTGGGACTTTCTTGGACAGGCTCCTGTGTTGGCGTCATCCGTTTGGGACTTTCTGGGACTGTCTCCTGGGTGGGGGTCGTCTGCATGGGATTTTCTGGGACTGGGGGTCGTCTTCCTGGGAGTTTCTAGGACTGTCTCCTTGGTGGTGGGTCGCCTGCGTGGGACTTTCTGGGACTGGGTGTCGTCTGCGTGGGTCTTTCTATGACTGGGTGTCGTCTGCGTCTGACTTTCTGGGACTGTCTCCTGGGTGGGGGGTCGTCTGTTTGGGGCTTTCTCGGACTGTCTCCTGGGTTGGGGATCGTCTGCGTGGGACTTTCTGGGACTGGGGTTCGTCTGCGTGGGACTTTCTGGGACTGAGGGTCGTCTGTGTGGGACATACTTGGACTGGCTGTCGTCTTCGTGGGACTTTCTGGGACTGTCTCCTGGGTGGGGGGTCGATTACGTGGGACTTTCTGGGACTGACGGTCGGCTGCGTGGGACTTTCTATGACTGGAGGTCGTCTGCGTCGGACTTTCTGGGACTGTCTCCTGGGTGTGGGGGTCGTCTGTTTGGGACTTTCTTGGACTGTCTCCTGCGTGGGGGGTCGTCTGCGTTGGACTTTCTGGGACTGGGTGACGTCTGCCTGGGTCTTTCTATGACTGGGGGTCGTCTGCGTGGGACTTTCTGGGACTGTCTCCTGGGTGGGGGGTCGTCTACGTGGGACATTCTGGGACTGGGGGTCGTCTGCGTGGGACTTTCTATGACTGGGGGTCGTCTGCGTCAGACTTTCTGGGACTGTCTCCTGGGTGTGGGGTCGTATGTTTGGGACTTTCTTGGACTGTCTCCTGTGTTTGGGGTCATCTGCGTGGGACTTTTTGGGCACTGGGGGTCGTCTGCATGGGACTTTCTGGGATTGGGGGTCGTCTGTGTGGGACATTCTTGGACTGGGGGTCGTCTCCGTGGGACTTTCTGGGACAGTCTCGTGGGTGGGGGGTCGTCTGTTTGGGACGTTCTGGGACTATCTCCTGGGTGGGGTCGTCTGCGTGGAACCTTCTTGGACTGGGGGTCGTCTCCGTGGGACTTTCTGGGACTCTCTCCTGGATAGGGGGTCGTCTGCGTGGGACTTTCTGGGACTGTCTCCTGGGTGGGGTGTCTACTGTTTGGGATTTTCTCGGTCTGTCTCGTCGTTGGGGGTTCGTCGGCGTGGCACCTTGTGGGCCTGGGGGTCATCTGCGTGGGACTTTCTTGTACTGTGGTCGTCTGCGTGGACATTCTGGGACTGTCTCCTGGGTGGGGGGTCGTTTGCTTGGGACATGGTGGGACTGGGGTTCGTCTGCGTGGGACTTTCTGGGACTGGGGCTCGTCTGCGTTGGACTTTCTGGGACTGTCTTCTGGGGGGGGTCGTCTGCGCGGGACTTTCTTGGACTGTCTTGTGGGTGGGTGGTCGTCTACGTGGGACTTTCTGGGACTGAGGGTCGTCTGCGTGGGCCTTTCTATGACTGGGGGTCGTCTGCGTGGGACGTTCTTGGACTGTCTCCTGGGTGGGTGGTCGTCTACGTGTGACTTTCTGGGACTGAGGGTCGTCTGTGTGGGAATTTCTATGACTGTGGGTCGTCTGCGTGGGACTTTCTGGGACTGGGGGTCGTCTGCCTGGGACTTTCTGGGATTGGGGGTCGTCTGTGTGGGACTTTCTTGGAGTGGGGGTCGTCTCCGTGGGACTTTCTGGGACTCTCTCCTGGGTGGGGTGTCGTCTGCGTGGGACTTTCTGGGACTGTCTCCTGGGTGGGTGCCCTCTGCGTGGGACGTTCTGGGACTGGGTGTCGTCTGCGTCGGACTTTCTGGGACTGTCTCCTGGGTGCGGGGTCGTCTGCGTGGGACTTTGTGGGACTAGGGGACATCTGCGTGGGACTTTCTGGGACTGGGGAGGTCGTCTGCTAGGGACTTTCTGGGACATTCTCCTGACTGGGGGGTCGTCTGCGTGGGACTTTCTGGGACTGGGGGTTGTCTGCCTGGGACTTTCTGGGACAGTCTCCAGGGTGGGGGTCGTCTGCGTGGGACTTTCTCGGACTCTGGGTCGTCTGCGTGGGACTTTCTTGGACAGTCTCCTGTGTTGGGGTCTTCCGTTTGGGACTTTCTGGGACTGTCTCCTGGGTGGGGGTCGTCTGCATGGGATTTTCTGGGACTGGGGGTCGTCTTCCTGGGAGTTTCTAGGACTGTCTCCTGGGTGGGGGGTCGCCTGCGTGGGACTTTCTGGGACTGGGTGTCGTCTGCGTGGGTCTTTCTATGACTGGGTGTCGTCTGCGTGGGACTTTCTATGACTGGGGGTCGCCTGCGTCTGACTTTCTGGGACCCTCTCCTGGGTGGGGGGTCGTCTGTTTGGGACTTTCTTGGACTTGGGGTCGTCTGCGTCGGACTTTCTGGGACTGTCTCCTGGCTGGGGGTCGTCTGCGGGGGACTTTCTATGACTGGGGGTCGTCTGCGTCGGACTTTCTTGGACTGTCTCCTGGGTGGGGGGGTCGACTGTTTGGGACTTTCTTGGACTGTCTCCTGGGTTGGGGGTCGTCTGCGTGTGACTTTCTGGGACTGGGGGTCCTTTCCGTGAGACTTTCTGGGACTGTCTCCTGGATGGGTGTCGTCTGCGTTTGACTTTCTGGGACTGTCTCGTGTGTGGGGGTCTTCTGTTTGGGACTTTCTGGGACAGTCTCCTGGGTGGGGGTCGTCTGCGTGGGACCTTCTGGGACTGGGTGTCGTCTCCGTGGGACTTTCTGGGACTGTCTCCTGGGTGGGGGATCGTCTGCGTGGTACTTTCTAGGACTGGGGGTCGTCTGCGTGGGACTTTCTCGGACTGGGGGTCGTCTGCGTGGCACTTAGGCAGTTTCAAACAAGAGCCAGGCGTATTCGGTTTGTAGCAGCCTGAGATTGTTTGGAAGGATATTTGCACAAAGGGCCAAGAGAAGTCGGCTTGCAGCAGCCTGAGATTGCTTGTAAAGCAGTTGCCACTAATGCCCATGAGAAATCGGCTCGTAGTAAGGCAATTAGCTCAAAATGCCAGGAGAATTGAGATTGCTGCAGCATGAGATTGCTTGTCAGGCTGTTGTCACAAAAGAGCCAAGAGAAGTCGGTTCGTAGCAGCCTGACATTGCTTGTAACGCAGTTGTCACAAAAGCGCCCGGAGAATTCGGCTTGTAGCAGCCTGAGATTTCTTGTAAGGCAGTTGCCACAAAAGTGCCAGGAGAGATCGGCTCGTAACCGCCTGGGATTGCTTGTAAGCCAATTCGCACAAAAAGCCAAAAGAATACATATTGCTGCAGCCTGAGAATGCTTGTAAGGCAAATGCCAAAAATGAGCCAGGAGAAATCGCTTCGTAGCAGCCTGGGATTGCTTGTAAGGCAATTGGCACAAAAAGTCAGGAGAATTGGACTAGCGGCAGCCTGAGATTGCTTGTAAGGCAGTTGTCACAAAAGAGCCAGGATATGTCGATTTGTAGCAGCCTGATATTGCTTGTAAGCCAGTTTCACAAAAGAGCCAGGCGTATTCGGCTTGTAACAGGCTGAGATTGCTTGTAAGGCAGTTTTCACAAAAGAGACAAGAGATGTGGGTTTGTAGCAGCCTGAGATTGCTTTTAAGGCAGTTTTCACAAAAGAGACAAGAGAAGTCGGCTCGTAGCAGTCTGACATTGCTTGCAATGCAGTTTTCACAAAAGAGCCATGAGAATTCGGCTTGTTGCAGACTGAGATTGCTTGTAAGGCAGTTGCTGCAAAAGAGCCAAGAGAAATCGTCTCGTAGCCGCCTCTGATGGCTTGTAAGACAATTGGCACAAAAAGCCAGGAGAATTGGGCTTATAGCAGCCTGAGAATGCTTGTAAGGCAGATGCCACAAATGAGTCACGAGGAATCGGCACGTAGCAGCCTGGGATTTCTTGTAAGGCAATTGGCACAAAAAGTCAGGAGAATTGGACTAGTGGCCGCCTGAGATTGCTTGTAATCCCAGGCTGTTACGAGCCGATTTCTCCTGGGTCATTTGTGGCATATGCCTTACAAGCATTCTCAGGCTGCTACAAGCCAAATTCTCCTGGCTTTGTGTGCCAATTGCCTTACAAGCAATCCCAGGCGGCTACGAGCCGACTTCTTTTGGCTCTTTTGTGAAAACTGCCTTACTCGAAATCTCAGCCTGATGCCACAAATGAACCAGGAGAAATCGGCTCGTAGCAGCCTGCCATGCTTGTAAGGAAGTTGCCACAAAAGAGCCAGGCGTATTCGGCCTTAGCAGCCTGAGATTGCTTGTAAGGCAATTCGCTTAGAAAGCCAGGAGAATTCATATTGCTGCAGCTTGAGATTGCTTTTTTAAGGCAATTGGCACAAAAAGTAATTGGCCTAGCGGCAGCCTGATATTGCTAGTAAGACAGTTCGCACAAAAGAGACAGTAGATGTCGATTTGTAGCGGCCTGAGATTGCTTGCAAGGCAGTTTCACAAAAGAGACAGGCGTATTCATCTTGTTAAAGGCTGAGATTGCTTGTAAGGCAGTTTTCACAAAAGAGACAGGAGATGTGGGTTTGTAGCAGCCTGATTTTGATTGTAAGGCAGTTGTCTCAAGAGGACCAGGAGAATTCGGCTTGTAGCAGCCTGAGATTACTTGTAAGGCAGTTGCCACAAAAGAGCCAGGAGAAATCGGATCGTGGCCGCCTGGGATTGATTGTAAGGCAATTGGCACAAAAACCAAAAGAGTTGGGGTTGCTGCAGCCTGAGATGGCTTGTAAGGCAGTTTTCACAAACGAACCAAGAAAAGTCGGCTCGTAGCAGCCTGAAATTGCTTGTAAGGCAGTTGCGAAAAAAGAGCCAGGAGAAATCGGCTTGTAGCAGCCTGAGTTTGCTTGTAAGCCACTTGTCATAGAAGAACCAGGCGTAGTCGGCCCGTAGCATCCTGAGATTGCTTGTAAAGCAGTTCTCACAAAAGACCCAGGAGAATTTGTCTTGTAGAGGCCTGAGATTGCTTGTAAGGCAGTTGCTAGAAAAGAGCCAGGTGAAATACGCTCGTAGCAGCCTGGGATTACTTGTAAGGCAATTGGCAAAAAAAGCCAGGAGAATTGGGCTTGCTGCAGCCTGAGATTGCTTGTAAGGCAGTTGCCACAAAAGAGAAGGGCGTAGTCAGCTTGTAGTAGCCTGAGATTTCTTTTAAGGCAGTTGTCACGAAAGAGCCAGGAGATCGATTTGTTGCAGCCGTAGATTGCTTGTAAGGCATTTGTCATAGAAGATCCAGGCGTAGTCGGCTCGTAGCAGCCTGAGATTGCTTGGAAGTAAGTTGGCACAAAAGAGGCAGGAGAAATCGGCTTGTAGCAGCCTGAGATACTTTGTAAGACAGTTTTCACAAATAGCCCGGAGAAGTCGGCCGATAGCAGCGGGAGATTGCTTGTAAGGGAGTTGTCAAAAAAGAGTCAGCAGGTGTAAGTTTGTAGAAGCCTGAGATTGCGTGTAAAGCAATTTTCACAAAAAGCCAGGGGAAACGGGCTCGTAGCTGCGTGGAATTGCTTGTAATGAAATTGGCACAAAAATTCAAGAGAATTGGGCTTGCTGCTGTGATTGCATGTAAGGCAGTTGCTACAAAAGAGCCAGGCGTATTCGGCTTGTAGAAGCCTGAGATTGCTTGTAAGGCAGTTTTCACAAGAGAGCCAAGAGAAGTCGGCTCGGAGCAGCCTGACATTGCTTGTAAGGCAGTTGTCACAAAAGAGCCAGGAGAATTCGGCTTGTAGCAGCCTGAGATTGCTTGTAAGGCAGTTGCCACAAAAGAGCCAGAAGAAATCAGCCCGTAGCAGCGTGGGATGGCTTGTAAGGCAATTGGCAAAAAAGCCAGTAGAATTAGGATTGCTGCACCCTGAGATTGCTTGTAAGGCCAGGCGTAGACGGCTTGTAGCAGTCTGAAATTGCTTTTAAGGCATTTGTCACAAAAAAAGGAGATGACGGCTCGTAGAAGCCTGGGATTGCTTTTAATCAGTTGTCACAAAAGAGCCAGGAGAATTCGGCTTGAAGCAGCCTGAGATTGCTTGTAAGGCAGTTGCCACAAAAGAGCCAGGAGAAATCCGCTAGTAGCAGCCTGGGATGGCTTGTAAGGCAATTGGCACAAAAGAGCCAGGAGATCGGCTCGTAGCAGCCTGAGATTGCTTGTTGTCACAAAAGAGCCAGACATTCTCAATTTGACACCGATATTATGTAGATTCTATAGAAAGGAATAATTAGAAATGCAGTCTTCTTGTGCACACTGGATTTCGGACGCTGTAAATTGTCAGACAACATACTGCGCACATGGTGAAAGCTGTAATTTTTACTATCTGACCAAATGAAAAATCCCTGTAAACAATGACTAAACGAAGAAATGCACACAATTTGATACAAATTTTGAAAAATTTCTTTAACTGGAAAAAATTATAAACAAGTGAAGTATGACTGATCTCCCAGTTTAGGGCCGCATGAAAATTTCCTCAAATGAACGAACACAAGACCACATACCGTTGAATTTAGCCGCAACTCTATTCAAGATGGAGACAAAAGTTTTGTAATTATGGATAACGCACGAAATTCTCGACAATTTGAGATCGATATTATGGGGATTCTATAGAAAGGAATAATTAGAAATGCAGTCTTCTTGTGCACACTGGATTTCGGACACTGTAAATTGTCAGACGACATAGCACGCACATGGTGAAAGCTGTAATTTTTACTATCTTACCAAATGAAAAATCCCTGTAAACATGGACTAAACGAAAACATGCACACGATTTCATAACAATTTTGAAAAGATTTCTTTTACTGGAAAAAAGTTATAAACAAGTGAAGTATGACTGATCTCCCAGTTTAGGGCCGCATGAAAATTTCCTCAAATGAACGAACACAAGACCACATACCGTTTAATTTAGCCCCGACTCTATTCAAGATGGAGACAAAAGTTTTGTAATTATGGATAACGCACGAAATTCTCGACAATTTGACACCGATATTATGTGGATTCTATAGAAAGGAATAATTCGAAATGCAGTCTTCTTGTGCACACTGGATTTCGGACGCTGTAAATTGTCAGACGACATACCACGCACATGGAGAAAGCTGTAATTTTCACTATCCGACCAAATGAAAAATCCCTGTAAACATGGACTAAACGAAAAAATGCACAAAATTTGATACCAATTTTGAAAAGTTTTCTTTTACTGGAAAATTTATAAACAAGTGAATTATGACTGATTTCCAAGTTTAGGGCCGCATGACAATTTCCGCAAATGAGGTAACACAAGTCCACATTCCGTTTAATTTCGACCCGACTCCAATCAATCTGTCAAAAAAACTTTTGTAATTATGGACAAGGTAAGAAATTCCCGACAATTGGAGAGCAATAATTTGTGGATTCTATAAAAACGCAAAATTACAAATGCATTCTTATTGTGTACACTGGAATTCGGACGCTGTAAATTGTCAGACGACATACCGCGCACATGGTGAAAGCTGTACTTTTTACTATCTGAGCAAATAAAAAATCCCTGTAAACATAGACAAATCAAATAATTGCACTCAATTTGATACCCATTTTGAAAATATTTCTTTCACTGGAAAAAAGTTATAAACAAGTGAAATATGACTGATTTCCCAGTTTAGGGCCGCATGACAATTTCCGCAAATGAGCTAACACAAGTCCCCATACCGTTGAATTTCGACTAGACTCTAATCAAGGTGTCGAAAAAACTTTGTAATTATGGATAAGGCTAGAAATTCCCGACAATTGGACAGCAATATATTGTGGATTCTATAAAAAGGAAAAATTAGAAAGCAGTCTTATTGTGCAAACTGGAATTCGGACGCTGAAAATTGTCAGACGACATACCGCGTACATTCTGAAAGCTGTACGTTTTATTATCTGACCAAATGAAAAAAACCCGTAAACATAGACAAATCAAATAATTTCACACCATTTGATACCCATTTTGAAAAGATTTCTTTTACTGGAAAAAGTTATAAACAAGGGAAATATGAGTGATTTCCCAGTTTAGGGCCGCATGACAATTTCCGCAAATGAGCTAACACAAGGCCCCATATCGTTGAATTTCGACTCGACTCTAATCAAGGTGTCGAAAAAACTTTTGTAATTAAGGATAAGGCAAGAAATTGCCGACAACTGTACATCAATATTTTGTGGATTCTATAAAAAGGAAAAATTAGAAATGCAGTCTTATTGTGCACACTGGAAATCGGACGCTGTAAATTGTCAGACGACATGCCGCGCCATGGTGAAAGCAGTACTTTTTACTAATTGACCAAATGAAAAATCCCTGTATACATAGACAAATCAAATAATTGCACACAATTTGATACCCATTTTGAAAATAATTCTTTTACTTTAAAAAAGTTATAAACAAGTGAAATATGACTGATTTCCCAGTTTAGGGCCGCATGACAATTTCCGCAAATGAGCTAACACAAGTCCCCATACCGTTGAATTTCGCCTCGACTCTATTCAATGTGTCGAAAATCTTTTGTAATTATGGATAAGGCTAGAAATTCGCGACAACTGGACACCAATATTTTGTGGATTCTATAAAAAGGAAAAATTAGAAATGCAGTCTTATTGTGCACACTGGAATTCGGACCCTGTAAATTGTCAGACGACAATCTGACCAAATGAAAAATCACTGTATTCATAGACCAAACAAATAATTGCACACAATTTGCTACCCATTTTGAAAATATTTCTTTTAATGGAAAAAAGTTATAAAGAACTGAAATATGACTGATTTCCCAGTTGAGGGCTGCATGAAAATTTCCGCAAATGAGCTAACACAAGTCCCCATATCGCTGAATTTCGCCTCGACTCTTATCAAGGTGTAGAAAAAACATTTGGTATTATGGTTAAGGCAAGAAATTCCCGACATTTGGACACCAATATTTTGTGAATTCGATAAAATGAAAAATTAGAAATGCAGTCTTATTTTGCACACTGGAATTCGGACGCTCTAAATTGTCAGATGACATACTGCGCACATGGTAAAAGCTGTACTTTTTACTATCTGACCAAATGAAAAATCCCTTACAAGCAATCTCAGGCTGCTACAAAACGGCATTTCCTGGCTCTTTTGTGAAAACTGCCTTACAAGCAATCTCAGGCTGATACAAGCCCACACCTGCTGGCTCTTCTGTGAAAACTGCGCTGAAATCAATCTCAGGCTGCTACAAGCTGACTACGCCTGTCTCTTTTGTGACAACTGCCTTACAAGCAATCTCAGGTTGCTAAAAATCGACATCTCCTGACTCTCTTGTGGCAACTGCCTTACAATTAATCTCAGGCTGCAGCAAGCCAATTCTCCTGGCTTTTTGTGCCATTTGCCTTACAAGCAATCCCACGCAGCTACGAGCCCATTTCTCCTGGCTTGTTGTGACAACTGCCTTACAACGAATCTCGGGCTGCTACAATCCGAATACGCCTGGCTCTTTTGTGACACCTGCCTTACAAGCAATCTCAGGCTGCTACGAGCCCATTTCTCCTGGCTTTTTGTGTAAAGTGCCTTACACGCAATTTTATGATTCTACGAACCGGTTCTCCTGGGAGATTTGTGAAAATTGCCTTACAAGCAATCTCATTCTTCTACAAGCCTACACCTGCTGGCACTTTTAAGACAACTGCATTACAAGCAATCTCAGGCTGCTAAAAAATCGATCTCCTCTCTCTTTCGTGACAACTGCCTTATAAGCAATCTCAGGCTGCAGCAAGCCCAATGTTCCTGGCTTTTTTGCCAATTGCCTTACAAAATAATCCCAGGCTGCTACGAGCCGATTTCTCAAGGCTCTTTTGTGGCGACTGCCTTACAAGCAATCTCAGGCTGCTACAAGACGAATTCTCCTGGTTCTTTTGTGACAACTACCTTACAAGCAATGTCAGGCTGCTACGATCCGATTTCTCTTAAGACTTTTGTGAAAACTGCCTTACATGAAATCTCAGGCTACTACAAGCCGAATACGCCTTGCTCTTTTGAGGCAACTGCCTTACAAGCAGTCTCAGGCTGCTACAAAACGACATATCCTGGCTCTTTTGTGAAAACTGCCTTACAACAATCTCAGGCTAATACAAGCCTACACCTGCTGGCTCTTCTGTGAAAACTGCCTTACAAGCAATCTCAGGCTGCTATGGGCCGACTTCATCGGGCAATTTGTGAAAACTGTCTTACAAAGGATCTCAGGTTGCTACAAGCCGATTTCTCCTGCCTCTATTCTGCCAACTGCCTTCCAAGCAATCTCAGGTTTCTACGAGCCTAGCTCTTCTATGACAACTGCCTTACAAGCAATCTCAGGCTGGATCCAGCCATATTCTCCTGAATTTTTGTGCCAATTGCTTTAAAAGCAATCCCAGGCGGCCACGTGCCGATTTCTCCTGGCTCTTTTGTGGTACCTGCCTTACAAGCAATCTCAGGCTGACGCTAGTCCAATTCTCCTGACTTTTTGTGCCAATTGCCTTACAAGCAATCCCAGGCTGCTACGAAGCATTTCTCCAGGCTCATTTTTGGCATCTATCTTACAAGCATTCTCAGTCTGCAGCAATATGAATTCTCCTGGCTTTTTGTGCGAATTGCCTTACAAGAACTCCAAGGCGGCTACGAGCCGATTTCTCCTAGCCCTTTTGTGGCAACTGCCTTACAAGAAATCTCAGGCTGCTACAAGCCGAATTCTCCTGGCGCTTTTGTGACAACTGCCTTACAAGCAATGTCAGGCTGATACGAGCCGACTTCTCTTGGCTCTTTTGTGAAAACAGCCTTACAAGTAATATCAGGCCGCTACAAATCGACATATCCTGTCTCTTTTGTGACAACTGCCTTACAAGCAATCTCAGGATGCTGCCGGGACAGTTCTCCTGATTTTTTGTGCCAATTGCCTTAAAAGCAATCCCAGGCGGCTACGTGCCGATTTCTCCTGGTTCTTTTGTGGTAACTGCCTTACAAGCAATCTCAGGCTGCTACAAGAAGAATTCTCCTGTCTCTATTGTGACAACTGCCTTACAAGCAATCTCAGGCTACAGCAAACCCAATTCTCCTGGCTCATTTGTGGCAACTGCCTTACAAGCAATCTCACGCTGCTACAAAACGACATCTACAGTCTTTTTTTAAAAAACTGCCTTACAAGCAATCTCAGCCTGCTACAAGCCGAATACGCCTGGCTCTTTTGTGAAAGTCCCAGGCAGACGACCCCCCACCCAGGAGACAGTCCCAGAAAGTCCCACGCAGAAGATCCCCCACCCAGGAGACAGTCCCAGAAAGTCCCACGCAGATGACCCCCACTACCAGAAAGATTCACGCAGACGGCCCCCAGTCCCAGAAAGTCCCAAGCAGACGACCCCCAATCCCAGAAGGTCCCATGCAGACGACCCCCAGTCCCAGAAAGTCCCACGCAGAAGACCCCCCACCCAGGAGACAGTCCATGAAAGTCCCATGCACAAGACCCCCACTCCCAGAAAGTCCCAAGCAGACGACCCCCAGTCACAAAAAGTCCCAGGCAGACGACCCCCAGTCCCCAAAAGTCCCAAGCAGACGACCCCATACCCAGGAGACAGTCCCAGAAAGTCTCACGCAGACGACCCACAGTCTCAGAAAGTCCCAGGCAGACAACCCCCCAACCAGGAGACAGTCCCAGAAAGTCCCACGCAGACGACCCACATTCCCAGAAAGTCCCACGCAGACGACCCCATACCCAGGAGACAGTCCCACGCAGAAGACGACCAGTCCCAGAAAGTCCATCGCAGACGACACCCTACCAAGGATACAGTACCAGAAAGTCCCACGCAAACGAACCGCCACCAAGGAGACAGTCCCAGAAAGTCCCACGCAGACGACCCCCCACCCAGGAGACAGTCCCAGAAAGTCCCACGCAGACGACCCCCACTCCCAAAAAGTCCCACGCAGAGGGCCCCAGTCCCAGAGAGTCCCACGCAGACGAACCCCAGTCCTAGAAAGTCCCACGCAGACGACCCCCACCCAGGAGACAGACCCAGAAAGACCAACGAAGACGACACCCAGTCCCAGAAAGTCCCACGCAGACGACCCCCAGTCCCAGAGAGTCCCACGCAGACGACCCCCCCCACCAAGGAGACAGACACAGATATCCCACGCAGATGACCCGCACCCAGGAGACAGTCCCAGAAAGTCACACGCAGACGACACCCAGGCTCTGAAAGTCCCACGCAGACGACCCCCCACGCAGGAGACAGTCCAAGAAAGTCCCACGCTGACGACCCCCACTACCAGAAAGTCCCACGCAGACAGCCCCCAATACAAGAATGTCCCACGCAGACGACCCCCAGTCACAGAAAGTCCCACGCAGACGACACCCTACCAAGGAGACAGTCCCAGAAATTCCCACGCAGACGACCCCCACTCCCAGAAAAACCCACGCAGACGATCCCCACCCAGCAGACAGTCCCAGAAAGTCCCACGCAGACGACCCCCACTCCCAAAAGGTCCCACGCAGACGGCCCCCAGTCCCAGAAAGTCCCACGCAGACGAGCCCCATTCCCAGAAAGTCCCACGCAGACGACCCCCACCCAAAAGACAGTCCCAGAAAGACACACGCAGACGACCCCCAGTCCCAGAAAGTCCCACGCAGACGAGCCCCATTCCCAGAAAGTCCCACGCAGACGACCCCACACCCAGGAGCCAGACACAGAAAGTCCCAAAAAGACGACCCCACACCCAGGAGAAAGTCCCAGAAAGTCCCACGAAGACGACCCCCAGTCCAAGAAAGTCCTACGCAGACGACCCCCAGTCCCACACAATCCCACGCAGACGACACTGCACCTAGGAGACTGTCCCAGAAAGACCCACGCAGACGACCCACAGTCCCAGAAAGTCCCACGCAGACAAGTCCCCACCCAGGAAAGAATCCCAGAAATCCCCACGCAGATGACCCCCCACCCAGGACAGAGTCCCAGAAAGACCCACAAGACGACCCCCAGTCCGAGAAAGTACTACGCAGACGACCCCCAGTCCCACAAAGTCCCACGCAGACGACACCGCACCCAGGAGACTGTCCCAGAAAGACCCACGCAGACGACCCCCAGTCCCAGAAAATCCCACGCAGACGAACACCCACCCAGGAGACAGTCCCTGAAAGTCCAACGCAGACGACCCCCCACACAGGAGACAGTCCCAGAAAGTCTCACGCAGACGACCCCCAGTCACAGAACGTCCCACGCAGACGACCCCCACCCAGGAAACAGTCCTAGAAAGTCCCACGCAGACGACAGCCAGTCCCTGAAAATCCCAGGCAGACAACCCCCCACGCAGGAGACCGTGCCAAAAAGTCCCACGCAGTAGAACCCCCACCCAGGAGACAGTCCCAGAAAGACCCACGCAGACGACACCGAGTCACAGAAAGTCCCATGCAGACGACCCCCCACCCAGGAAACAGTCCCAGAAAGCCCCACGCAGATGACACCCCACCTAGGAGAGAGTCCCAGAAAGACCCACAAGACGACCCCCAGTCCCAGAAATTACCACGCAGACGACCCCCCGTCCCACAAAGTCCCACGCAGACGACACCGCACCCAGGAGACTGTCCCAGAAAGTCCCATGCACACGACACCCCACCCAGGAGACAGTCCTAGATTTACCACGAAGACGACCTCCCACCCAGCAGACAGTCCAAGAAAGTCCCACGCAGACGAGCCCCAGTCCAAGAAAGTCCCACGGAGACCACCCCCAGTCAGGAGAGTGTCCCAGCAAGTCCCACGCAGACGACACCCAGTCCCAGAAAATCCCACGCAGACGAACACCCACCCAGGAGACAGTCCCAGAAAGTCCCACGCAGACGACCCCCCACACAGGAGACAGTCCCAGAAAGTCCCACGCAGACGACCCCCCACCCAGTAGATAGTCCCAGAAAGTCCCACGCAGACGACACCCAGTCCCTGAAAGTCCCACGTAGACGACCACCCACGCAGGAGACAGTCCCAGAAAGTCCCACGCAGACGAACCCCCACCCAGGAGACAGTCCCAGAAAGACCCACGCAGAAGACACCCAGTCCCAGAAAGTCCCACGCAGACGACTCCCCACCTAGGAGACAGTCCCAGAAAGTCCCACGAAGACGACCCCCCACCCAGGAGAGAGTCCAAGAAAGACCCACGCAGACGACACCGAGTCACAGAAAGTCCCATGCAGACGACCCCCACCCAGGAGATAGTCCCAGATATCCCACGCAGACGAACCCCCACCCAGGAAGCAGTCCCACGCAGACGACCCCCAGTCCAAGAAAGTCCCGCGCAGACGACCCCCAGACAGGAGACAGTCCCAGCAAGACCCACGCAGACGACCCCAGTCCCAGAAAGTCCCACGCAGACGACCCCCACCCACGAGATGTCCCAGAAAGTCCCACGCAGACGACCCCCCACCCAGGAGACAGTCCCAGAAAGTCCCACGCAGACGACCCCCAGTCCCAGGAAGTCCCATGCAGACGATCCCCACCCAGGAGACAGTCCCAGAAAGTCTCACGCAGACGACCCCCCACCAAGGAGACAGTCCCAGAAAGTCCCTCGCAGATGACCCCCAGTCCCAGAAAGTCCCACGCAGACGACCCCCCACCCAGGAGAAAGTCCCAGAAAGTCCCACGCAGACGATCCCCAGTACAAGAAAGTCCCACGCAGACGACCCCCAGTCCCAGACAATCCCACGCAGACAGCACCGCACCTAGGAGACTGTCCCAGAAAGATCCACGCAGACGACCCACAGTCCCAGAAAGTCCCACGCAGACGAGTCCCCACCCAGGAAAGAGTACCAGAAAGCCCCACGCAGATGACCCCCCACCCAGGACAGAGTCCCAGAAAGACCCACAAGACGACACCCATTCCCAGAAAGTAACACGCAGACGACCCCCAGTCCCACAATGTCCCACGCAGACGACACCGCACCCAGGAGACTGTCCCAGAAAGACCCACGCAGACGACCCCCAGGCCCAGAAAGTCCCATGCAGAAGACACGCCACCCAGGAGACAGTCCCAGAAAGTCCCACGAAGACGAGCCCCAGTCCAAGGAAGTCCCACGCAGACCACCCCCAGACAGGAGAGTGTTCCAGCAAGTCCCACGCAGACGACACCCAGTCCCAGAAAATCCCACGCAGACGAACACCCACACAGGAGACAGTCCCAGAAAGTCCCACGCAGACGACCACCCACCCAGTAGACAGTCCCAGAAAGTCCCATGCAGACAACCCCCAGTCACAGAACGTCCCACGCAGACGACCCCCACCCAGGAAACAGTCCCAGAATGTCCCACGCAGACGACCCCCCATCCAGGAGACAGTCCCAGAAATCCCACGCAGACGACCCCCAGTCCAAGAATGTCCCACGCAGACGACCCCCACCCAGGAAACAGTCCCAGAAAGTCCCACGCAGACGACACCCAGTCCCTTAAAGTCCCACGCAGACGTCCCCCACGCAGGAGACAGTCCCAGAAAGTCCCAGGCAAACGAACACCCACCCAGAAGACAGTCCCAGAAAGACCCACGCAGACGACACCCAGTCCCAGAAAGTCCCACGCAGACGACTCCCCACCCAGGAGAGAGTCCAAGAAAGACCCACGCAGACGACACCGAGTCACAGAAAGTCCCATGCAGACGACCCCCCACCCAGGAGATAGTCCCAGATATCCCACGCAGACGACCCCCCACCCAGGAATCAGTCCCACGCAGACGACCCCCAGTCCAAGAAAGTCCCGCGCAGACGACCCCCAGACAGGAGACAGTCCCAGCAAGACCCACGCAGACGACATCCAGTCACAGAAAGTCCCACGCAGAAGAACACACACCCAGGAGACAGTCCCAGAAAGTCCCACGCAGACGAGCCCCCACCCAGGAGACAGTCCCAGAAAGTCCCATGCAGACGACCCCCAGTCCCACAAAGTCCCACGCAGACGGCCCCCACCCAAGAGACAGTCCCAGAAAGTCCCACGCAGACGACCCCCTACCCAGGAGACACTCCCAGAAAGTCCCACGCAGACGACCCCCAGTCCCAGAAAGTCCCACGCAGACGTACCCCAGTCCAAGAAAGTCCGACGCTGACAACACCCTAGTCCCAGAAAGCCACACGCAGACGACCCCCCAAACAGGAGACAGTCCCAGAAAGTCCCACGGAGACGACCCCCAGTCCAAGAAAGTCCCACGCAGATGACCCCCAGTCTCAGAAAGTCCCACGCAGACGACCCCCAGTCCCGGCAATTCCCACGTAGACAACCCCCCCACCCAGGACACAGACCCAGAAAGTCCCACGCAGACTACCCCCAGTCCCAGAAAGTCCCACGCAGACGACCCCAGTCCCAGAAAGTCCCACGCAGACGACACCCCATCAGGGAGACAGTCCCAGATAGTCCCAGGCAGACGAACCCCCACCCAGGAGACAGTCCCAGAAAGACCCACGCAGACGACCCCCTGTCCCAGAAAGTCCTACGCAGACGACCCCCGACCCAGGAGAGAGTCCCAGAAAGACCCACGCAGACGGCCCCCAGTCCCAGAAAGTCCCATGAAGACGACCCACAGTCCCAGAAAGTCCCACGCAGACGACCCCCCACCGAGGAGACAGTCCCAGAAAGTCCCACGCAGACGACCCCCAGTCCCAGAAAGTCCCACGCAGACGACCCCCAGTCCCACAAAATCCCACGCAGACGACACCGCACCCAGGAGACTCTCCAAGAAAGACCCACGCAGACGACCCCAGTCCCAGAAAGTCCCACGCAGACGAGTCCCCACCAAGGAAAGAGTCCCAGATATCCCACGCAGACGACCCCCCACCCAGGAATCAGTCCCACGCAGACGACCCCCAGTCCAAGAAAGTCCCGCGCAGACGACCCCCAGACAGGAGACAGTCCCAGCAAGACCCACGCAGACGACATCCAGTCACAGAAAGTCCCACGCAGAAGAACACACACCCAGGAGACAGTCCCAGAAAGTCCCACGCAGACGAGCCCCCACCCAGGAGACAGTCCCAGAAAGTCCCATGCAGACGACCCCCAGTCCCACAAAGTCCCACGCAGACGGCCCCCACCCAAGAGACAGTCCCAGAAAGTCCCACGCAGACGACCCCCTACCCAGGAAACAGTCCCAGAAACTCCCACGCAGACGACCCCCAGTCCCAGGAAGTCCCATGCAGACGATCCCCATCCAGGAGACAATCCCAGAAAGTCTCACGCAGACGACCCCCCACCAAGGAGACAGTCCCAGAAAGTCCCTCGCAGACGACCCCCAGTCCCAGGAAGTCCCACGCAGACGAGTCCCCACCCAGGAAACAGTCCCAGAATGTCCCACGCAGACGACCCCCCATCCAGGAGAGACTCCAAGAAAGACCCACGCAGACGACACCGAGTCACAGAAAGTCCCATGCAGACGACCCCCCACCCAGGACACAGTCCCAGAAAGTCCCACGCAGACGACGCCCAGTCCCAGAAAGTCCCACGCCGACGACCTTCAGTCCCACCATGTCCCAAACAAACGACCCCCACCCAGGAGACACTCCCAGAAAGTCCCACGCAGACGACCCCCAGTCCCAGAAAGTCCCACGCAGACGTACCCCAGTCCAAGAAAGTCCGACGCTGACAACACCCTAGTCCCAGAAAGCCACACGCAGACGACCCCCCAAACAGGAGACAGTCCCAGAAAGTCCCACGGAGACGACCCCCAGTCCAAGAAAGTCCCACGCAGATGACCCCCAGTCTCAGAAAGTCCCACGCAGACGACCCCCAGTCCCAGCAATTCCCACGTAGACGATCCCCCACCCAGGACACAGACCCAGAAAGTCCCACGCAGACTACCCCCAGTCCCAGAAAGTCCCACGCAGACGACCCCAGTCCCAGAAAGTCCCACGCAGACGACACCCCATCAGGGAGACAGTCCCAGATAGTCCCAGGCAGACGAACCCCCACCCAGGAGACAGTCCCAGAAAGACCCACGCAGACGACCCCCAGTCCCAGAAAGTCCTACGCAGACGACCCCCGACCCAGGAGAGAGTCCCAGAAAGACCCACGCAGACGGCCCCCAGTCCCAGAAAGTCCCATGAAGACGACCCACAGTCCCAGAAAGTCCCACGCAGACGACCCCCCACCGAGGAGACAGTCCCAGAAAGTCCCACGCAGACGACCCCCAGTCCCAGAAAGTCCCACGCAGACGACCCCCAGTCCCACAAAATCCCACGCAGACGACACCGCACCCAGGAGACTCTCCAAGAAAGACCCACGCAGACGAACCCAGTCCCAGAAAGTCCCACGCAGACGAGTCCCCACCAAGGAAAGAGTCCCAGAAAGCCCCACGCAGATGACCCCCCACCCAGGAGAGAGTCCCAGAAAGACCCACAAGACGACCCCCAGTCACAGAAAGTATCACGCAGACGACCCCCAGTCCCACAAATTCCCACGCAGACGACACCGCATCCAGGAGACTGTCCCAGAAAGACCCACGCAGAAGACCCCCAGGCCCAGAAAGTCCCATGCAGACGACACCCCACCCCAGGAGACAGTCCTAGATTTACCACGCAGACGAGCCCCAGTCCAAGAAATTCCCAGGCAGACGACCCCCAGACAGGAGAGTGTCCCAGCAAGTCCCACGCAGACGACCCCCAGTCCCAGAAAATCCCACGCAGACGAACACCCACCCAGGAGACAGTCCCAGAAAGTCCCACGCAGAAGACCCCCCACACAGGAGACAGTCCCAGAAAGTCCCACGCAGACGACCCCCAGTCACAGAACGTCCCACGAGGACAACCACCACCCAGGAAACAGTCCCAGAAAGTCCCACGCAGACGACACCCAGTCCCTAAAAGTCCCAGGCAGACGAACCCCCACCCAGGAGACAGTCCCAGAAAGACCCACGCAGACGACAGCCAGTCCCAGAAAGTCCCACGCCGACGACCCCCAGTCCCACCATGTCCCAAACAAACGACCCCCACCAAGGAGACAGTCCCAGAAAGTCCCTCGCAGACGACCCCCAGTCCCAGAAAGTCCCACGCAGACGAGTCCCCACCCAGGAAACAGTCCTAGAAAGACCCATTCAGATGACCCCCCCACCCGGGAGAGAGTCCCAGAAAGACCCACGCAGACCACCCACAGTCCCAGAAAGTCCCACGCAGACGACGCCCAGTCCCAGAAAGTCCCACGCAGACGACCCCCAGTCCAAACATGTCCCAAACAAACGACCCCCACCCAGGAGACAGTCCCAGAAAGTCCCACGCAGACGACACCCAGTCCAAGAAAGTCCCACGCAGACGACACCCCAAACAGGAGACAATCCCAGAAAGTCCCAATCAGACGACCCCCAGTCCCAGCAAGTCCCACGCAGACGATAGGAGACAGTCCCGGAAAGTCTCACGGAGACTATCCCCAGTCCCAGAAAGTCCCACGCAGATGACGCCCAGTCCCAGAAAGTCCCACGCAGACGACCCCCAGTCCCAGAAAGTCCCACGCAGACGATCCCCCACCCAGGAGACAGTCCCAGAAAGACCCACGCAGACGAGCCCTAGTCCAAGAATGTCCCACGCAGACGACCCCCAGTCAGAGCAAGTCCCACGTAGACGACCCCCCACCCAGGAGAGAGACCCAGAAAGTCCCACGTAGACTACCCCCAGTCCCAGAAAGTCCCACGCAATCGACCCCCAGTCCAAGAAAGTCCCACGCAGACGCCCCCAGTCCCAGAAAGTCCCAAGCAGACGACACCCCATCAAGGAGACAGACCCAGAAAGTCCCACGCAGACGAACCCCCACCCAGGAGACAGTCCCAGAAAGACCCACGCAGACGACCCCCAGTCCCAGAAAGTCCCACGCAGACGACGCCCGACCCAGGAGAGAGTCCCAGAAAGACCCACGCAGACGGCCCCCAGTCCCAGAAAGACCCACGCAGACGACACCCAGTCCCAGAAAGTCCCACGCAGACGACCCCCCACCCAGGAGACAGTCCCAGAAAGTCACACGAAGACGACCCCCCACCCAGGAGAGAGTCCAAGAAAGACCCACGCAGACGACACCGAGTCACAGAAAGTCCCATGCAGACGACCCCCTACCCAGGAGACCGTCCCAGATATCCCATGCAGACGACCCCCCACCCAGGAAGCAGTCCCACGCAGACGACCCCCAGTCCAAGAAAGTCCCGCGCAGACGACCCCCAGACAGGAGACAGTCCCAGCAAGACCCACGCAGACGACATCCAGTCACAGAAAGTCCCACGCAGAAGAACACACACCCAGGAGACAGTCCCAGAAAGTCCCACGCAGACAACCCCCCACCCAGGAGACAGTCCCAGAAAGTCCCTCGCAGACGACCCCCAGTCCCAGAAAGTCGCACGCAGACGACCCCCAGTCCCAGGAAGTCCCATGCAGACGATCCCCACCCAGGAGACAGTCCCAGAAAGTCTCACGCAGACGACCCCCCACCAAGGAGACAGTCCGCGAAAGTCCCTGGCAGACGAGTCCCCACCCAGGAAACAGTCCCAGAATGTCCCACGCAGACGACCCCCCCATCCAGGAGACAGTACCAGAAATCCCACGCAGACAAACCCCAGTCCCAGAATAACCCACGAAGACGACCCCCCACCCAGGAGAGACTCCAAGAAAGACCCTAGCAGACGACACCGAGTCACAGAAAGTCCCATGCAGACGACCCACCACCCAGGACACAGTCCCAGAAAGTCCCACGCAGACGACGCCCAGTCCCAGAAAATCCCACGCCGACGACTCCCAGTCCCACCATGTCCCAAACAAACGACCCCCACCCAGGAGACAGTCCCAGAAAGTCCCAAGCAGACGACCCCCAATCCCAGAAAGTCCCACGCAGACGTCCCCCAGTCCCAGAAAGTCCCACGCAGACGACACCCTAGTCCCAGAAAGCCACACGCAGACGACCCCCTAGTCCCAGAAAGCCACACGCAGACGACCCCCCAAACAGGAGACAGTCCCAGAAAGTCCCACGCAGAAGACCCCCAGTCCCAGCAAGTCCCACGCAGACGATAGGAGACAGTCGCAGAAAGTCCCACGGAGACTATCCCCAGTCCCAGAAAGTCCCACGCAGATGACCCCCAGTCCCAGAATGTCCCACGAAGACGACCCCCAGTCCCAGCAATTCCCACGTAGACGACCCCCCCACCCAGGACACAGACCCAGAAAGTCCCACGCAGAATAACCCCAGTCCCAGAAAGTCTCACGCAGACGACCCCCAGGCCCAGAAAGTCCCACGCAGACGACCCCAGTCCCAGAAAGTCCCACGCAGACGACACCCCATCAGGGAGACAGTCCCAGAAAGTCCCACGCAGACGACACCCCATCAGGGAGACAGTCCCACGCAGACGACCCACAGAACCAGAAAGTCCCACGCAGACGACCCCCCACCGAGGAGACAGTCCCAGAAAGTCCCACGCAGACGACCGCCAGTCCCAGAAAGTCCCACGCAGACGATCCCAGTCCCACAAAATCCCACGCAGACGACACCGCACCCAGGAGACTGTCCAAGAAAGATCACGCAGACGACCCCAGTCCCAGAAAGTCCCACGCAGACGAGTCCCCACCAAGGAAAGAGTCCCAGAAAGCTCCACGCAGATGACCTCCCACCCAGGAGAGAGTCCCAAGAAAGACCCACAAGACGACCCCCACTCACAGATGTACCACGCAGACGACCCCAATCCCACAAAGTCCCACGCATATGACACCGCACCCAGGAGATTGTCCCAGAAAGACCCACGCAGAAGACCCCCAGGCCCAGAAAGTCCCATGCAGACGACACCCCACCCAGGAGACAGTCCTAGATTTACCACGCAGACGACCTCCCACCCAGGTGACAGTCCCAGAAAGTCCCAGGCAGACGAGCCCCAGTCCAAGAAATTCCCACGCAGACGACCCCCAGACAGGAGAGTGTCCCAGCAAGTCCCACGCAGACGACCCCCAGTCCCAGAAAATCCCACGCAGACGAACACCCACCCAGGAGACAGTCCCAGAAAGTCCCACGCAGACGACACCCAGTCCCTAAAAGTCCCAGGCAGACGAACCCCCACCCAGAAGACAGTCCCAGAAAGTCACACGAAGACGACCCCCCCACCCAGGAGAGAGTCCCAGAAAGACCCACGCAGACGACCCCCCACCGAGGAGACAGTCCCAGAAAGTCCCACGCAGACGACCGCCAGTCCCAGAAAGTCCCACGCAGACGACCCCCAGTCCCACAAAATCCCACGCAGACGACACCGCACCCAGGAGACTGTCCAAGAAAGACCCACGCAGACGACCCCAGTCCCAGAAAGTCCCACGCAGACGAGTCCCCACCAAGGAAAGAGTCCCAGAAAGCCCCACGCAGATGACCTCCCACCCAGGAGAGAGTCCCAAGAAAGACCCACAAGACGACCCCCAGTCACAGAAAGTACCACGCAGACGACCCCAATCCCACAAAGTCCCACGCATATGACACCGCACCCAGGAGACTGTCCCAGAAAGACCCACGCAGAAGACCCCCAGGCCCAGAAAGTCCCATGCAGACGACACCCCACCCAGGAGACAGTCCTAGATTTACCACGCAGACGACCTCCCACCCAGGTGACAGTCCCAGTAAGTCCCACGCAGACGAGCCCCAGTCCAAGAAATTCCCACGCAGACGACCCCCAGACAGGAGTTTGTCCCAGCAAGTCCCACGCAGACGACCCCCACCCAGGAGACAGTCCCAGAAAGACCCACGCAGACGACACCCAGTCCCAGAAAGTCCCACGCAGACGACTCCCCACCAAGGAGACAGTCCCAGAAAGTCACACGAAGACGACCCCCCCACCCAGGAGAGAGTCCAAGAAAGACCCACGCAGACGACACCGAGTCACAGAAAGTCCCATGCAGACGACCCCCCACCCAGGAGATAGTCCCAGATATCCCACGCAGACGACCCCCCACCCAGGAAGCAATCCCACGCAGACGACCCCCAGTCCAAGAAAGTCCCGCGCAGACGACCCCCAGACAGGAGACAGTCCCAGCAAGACCCACGCAGACGACATCCAGTCACAGAAATCCCACGCAGAAGAACACACACCCAGGAGACAGTCCCAGAAAGTCCCACGCAGACGAGCCCCCACCCAGGAGACAGTCCCAGAAAGTCCCACGCAGACGACCCCCCACCCAGGAGAAAGTACCAGAAAGTCCCACGCAGACGACCCCCAGTCCCAGGAAGTCCCATGCAGACGATCCCCACCCAGGAGATAGTCCCAGATATCCCACGCAGACGACCCCCCACCCAGGAAGCAATCCCACGCAGACGACCCCCAGTCCAAGAAAGTCCCGCGCAGACGACCCCCAGACAGGAGACAGTCCCAGCAAGACCCACGCAGACGACATCCAGTCACAGAAATCCCACGCAGAAGAACACACACCCAGGAGACAGTCCCAGAAAGTCCCACGCAGACGAGCCCCCACCCAGGAGACAGTCCCAGAAAGTCCCACGCAGACGACCCCCCACCCAGGAGACAGTACCAGAAAGTCCCACGCAGACGACCCCCAGTCCCAGGAAGTCCCATGCAGACGATCCCCACCCAGGAGACAGTCCCAGAAAGTCTCACGCAGACGACCCCCCACCGAGGAGACAGTCCCAGAAAGTCCCACGCAGAAGACCCCCAGGCCCAGAAAGTCCCATGCAGACGACACCCCACCCAGGAGACAGTCCTAGATTTACCACGCAGACGACCTCCCACCCAGGTGACAGTCCCAGAAAGTCCCAGGCAGACGAGCCCCAGTCCAAGAAATTCCCACGCAGACGACCCCCAGACAGGAGAGTGTCCCAGCAAGTCCCACGCAGACGACCCCCAGTCCCAGAAAATCCCACGCAGACGAACACCCACCCAGGAGACAGTCCCAGAAAGTCCCACGCAGACGACCCCCCAGTCACAGAACGTCCCACGCAGACAACCCCCACCCAGGAAACAGTCCCAGAAAGTCCCACGCAGACGACACCCAGTCCCTAAAAGTCCCAGGCAGACGAACCCCCACCCAGAAGACAGTCCCAGAAAGACCCACGCAGACGACACCCAGTCCCAGAAAGTCCCACGCAGACGACTCCCCACCAAGGAGACAGTCCCAGAAAGTCACACGAAGACGACCCCCCCACCCAGGAGAGAGTCCAAGAAAGACCCACGCAGACGACCCCCCAGCGAGGAGACAGTCCCAGAAAGTCCCACGCAGACGACCGCCAGTCCCAGAAAGTCCCACGCAGACGACCCCCAGTCCCACAAAATCCCACGCAGACGACACCGCACCCAGGAGACTGTCCAAGAAAGACCCACGCAGACGACCCCAGTCCCAGAAAGTCCCACGCAGACGAGTCCCCACCAAGGAAAGAGTCCCAGAAAGCCCCACGCAGATGACCTCCCACCCAGGAGAGAGTCCCAAGAAAGACCCACAAGACGACCCCCAGTCACAGAAAGTACCACGCAGACGACCCCAATCCCACAAAGTCCCACGCATATGACACCGCACCCACGAGACTGTCCCAGAAAGTCCCACGCAGAAGACCCCCAGGCCCAGAAAGTCCCATGCAGACGACACCCCACCCAGGAGACAGTCCTAGATTTACCACGCAGACGACCTCCCACCCAGGTGACAGTCCCAGTAAGTCCCACGCAGACGAGCCCCAGTCCAAGAAATTCCCACGCAGACGACCCCCAGACAGGAGTTTGTCCCAGCAAGTCCCACGCAGACGACCCCCACCCAGGAGACAGTCCCAGAAAGACCCACGCAGACGATACCCAGTCCCAGAAAGTCCCACGCAGACGACTCCCCACCAAGGAGACAGTCCCAGAAAGTCACACGAAGACGACCCCCCCACCCAGGAGAGAGTCCAAGAAAGACCCACGCAGACGACACCGAGTCACAGAAAGTCCCATGCAGACGACCCCCACCCAGGAGATAGTCCCAGATATCCCACGCAGACGACCCCCCACCCAGGAAGCAATCCCACGCAGACGACCCCCAGTCCAAGAAAGTCCCGCGCAGACGACCCCCAGACAGGAGACAGTCCCAGCAAGACCCACGCAGACGACATCCAGTCACAGAAATCCCACGCAGAAGAACACACACCCAGGAGACAGTCCCAGAAAGTCCCACGCAGACGAGCCCCCACCCAGGAGACAGTCCCAGAAAGTCCCACGCAGACGACCCCCCACCCAGGAGACAGTACCAGAAAGTCCCACGCAGACGACCCCCAGTCCCAGGAAGTCCCATGCAGACGATCACCACCCAGGAGACAGTCCCAGAAAGTCTCACGCAGACGACCCCCCACCAAGGACACAGTCCCAGAAAGTCCCTCGCAGACGACCCCCAGTCCCAGAAAGTCCCACGCAGACGAGTCTCCACCCAGGAAACAGTCCCAGAATGTCCCACGCAGACGACACCCCATCCAGGAGACAGTCCCAGAAATCCCACGCAGACGAACCCAGTCCCAGAATATCCCACGCAGACGACCCCCCACCCAGGAAACAGTCCCAGAAAGTCCCACGAAGACGACCCCCCACCCAGGAGAGACTCCAAGAAAGACCCACGCAGACGACACCGAGTCACAGAAAGTCCCATGCAGACGACCCCACACCCAGGACACAGTCCCAGAAAGACCCACGCAGACGACGCCCAGTCCCAGAAAGTCCCACGCCGACGACCCCCAGTCCCACCATGTCCCAAACAAACGACCCCCACCCAGGAGACAGTCCCAGAAAGTCCAAGGCAGACGACCCCCAATCCCAGAATTCCCACGCAGACTTCCCCCAGTCCCAGAAAGTCCCACGCAGACGACACCCTAGTCCCAGAAAGCCACACGCAGACGACCCGCCAAACAGGAGACAGTCGCAGAAAGTCCCACGCAGACGACCCCCAGTCCCAGCAAGTCCCACGCAGACGATAGGAGACCGTCACAGAAAGTCCCACGGAGACTATCCCCAGTCCCAGAAAGTCCCACGCAGACGACCCCCAGTCCCAGCAATTCCCACGTAGACGACCCCCCCACCCAGGACACAGACCCAGAAAGTCCCACGCAGAATACCCCCAGACCCAGAAAGTCCCACGCAGACGACCCCCAGGCCCAGAAAGTCCCACGCAGACGACCCCAGTCCCAGAAAGTCCCACGCAGACGACCCCCGACCCAGGAGAGAGTCACAGAAAGACCCACGCAGACGGCCCCCAGTCCCAGTAAGTCCCACGCAGACGACCCACAGTCCCAGAAAGTCCCACGCAGACGACCCCCCACCGAGGAGACAGTCCCAGAAAGTCACACGCAGACGACTCCCAGTCCCACAAAATCCCACGCAGACGACACTGCACCCAGGAGACTGTCCAAGAAAGACCCACGCAGACGACCCCAGTCCCAGAAAGTCCCACGCAGACGAGTCCCCACCAAGGAAAGAGTCCCAGAAAGCCCCACGCAGATGACCCCCCACCCAGGAGAGAGTCCCAAGAAAGACTCACAAGACGACCCCCAGTCACAGAAAGTACCACGCAGACGACCCCCAGTCCCACAAAGTCCCACGCATACGACACCGCACCCAGGAGACTGTCCCAGAAAGACCCACGCAGAAGACCCCCAGGCCCAGAAAGTCCCATGCAGACGACACCCCACCCAGGAGACAGTCCTAGATTTACCACGCAGACGACCTCCCACCCAGGTGACAGTCCCAGAAAGTCCCACGCAGACGAGCCCCAGTCCAAGAAATTCCCACGCAGACGACCCCCAGACAGGAGAGTGTCCCAGCAAGTCCCACGCAGACGACCCCCAGTCCCAGAAAATCCCACGCAGACGAACACCCACCCAGGAGACAGTCCCAGAAAGTCCCACGCAGACGACCCCCCAGTCACAGAACGTCCCACGCAGACAACCCCCACCCAGGAAACAGTCCCAGAAAGTCCCACGCAGACGACACCCAGTCCCTAAAAGTCCCAGGCAGACGAACCCCCACCCAGGAGACAGTCCCAGAAAGACCCACGCAGACGACACCCAGTCTCAGAAAGTCCCACGCCGACGACCCCCAGTCCCACCATGTCCCAAACAAACGACCCCCACCAAGGAGACAGTCCCAGAAAGTCCCTCGCAGACGACCCCCAGTCCCAGAAAATCCCACGCAGACGAGTCCCTACCCAGGAAACAGTCCCAGAAAGACCAATGCAGATGACCCCCCACCCGGGAGACAGTCCCAGAAAGACCCACGCAGACGACCCCCAGTCCCAGAAAGTCCCACGCAGACGACCCCCCACCCAGGAGACAGTCCCAGAAAGTCCCACGCAGACGACGCCCAGTCCCAGAATGTCCCACGCAGACGACCCGCAGTCCCACCATGTCCCAAACAAACGACCCCCACCCAGGAGACAGTCCCAGAAAGTCCCACGCAGACGTCCCCCAGTCCCAGAAAGTCCCACGCAGACGACCCCCCAAACAGGAGACCGTCACAGAAAGTCCCACGCAGACGACCCCCAGTCCCAGCAAGTCCCACGCAGACGATAGGAGACAGTCCCAGAAAGTCTCACGGAGACTATCCCCAGTCCCAGAAAGTCCCACGCAGATGACCCCCAGTCCCAGAAAGTCCCACGCAGACGACCCCAAGTCCCAGAAAGTCCCACGCAGTCTCCTGACTCTTTTTTTAAAAGTGCCTTACAATCAATCTCAGCCTGCTACAAGCCGAATACGCCTGGCTCTTTTGTGAAACTGCCTTTCAAGCAATCTCAGGCCGCTACAAATCGACATATGCGGCTCTTTTGTTACAACTGCCTTACAAGCTATCTCAGGTTGCAGAAATATGAATTATCCTGGCTTTTGTGCGAATTGCCTTACAAGCAATCCCAGGCGGCTACGAGCCGATGTCTCATGGCCCTTTTATGGCAACTGCGTTACAAGAAATCTCAGGCTGCTACAAGCCGAATTCTCATTGCGCTTTTGTGACAACTGCCTTAAAAGCAATGTCAGGCTGCTACGAGCCGACTTCTCTTGGCTCTTTTGTGAAACTTTCTTACAAGTAATCTCAGGTTGCTACAAGCCGAATTCTCCTTGCGCTTTTGTGACAACTGCCTTACAAGCAACGTCAGGTTGCTACGAGCCGACTTCTCTTGGTTCTTTTGTGAAAACTGCCTTACAAGTAATATCAGGGCGCTACAAATCGACATCTCCTGTCTCTTTTGTGACAACTGCCTTACAAGCAATAGCAGGCTGCCGCTAGCCCAATTCTCCTGACTTTTTGTGCCAATTGCCTTAAAAGCAATCCCAGGCGGTTACGTGCCGATTTCTCCTGGGTCTTTTGTGATAACTGCCTTAGAAGCAATCTCAGGCTGCTACAAGCCGATTTCTCCTGGCTCATTTGTGGCAACTGCCTTACAAGCAATCTCATGCTGCTGCAAGCCGAATTCTCCTGGCTCTTTTGTGCAAATTGCCTTAAAGCAATCCCCGGCGTCTACGAGCCGACTTCTCTTGTCTGCTTTTTAAAAACTGCCTTAAAAGCAATCTTTGATTGCTACAAAACGACGTCTTTTTTCTCTTTTTTAAAAACTGCCTTAATTTCAATCTCAGCCTGCTACAAGCCGAATACGCCTGGCTCTTTTGTGAAACTGCCTTACAAGCAATCTCAGGCCGCTACAAATCGACATATCCTGGCTCTTTTGTGAAAACTGCCTTACAAGTAATCTCAGGCTGCCGCTAGTCCAATTCTCCTGATTTTTGTGCCAATTGCATTACAAGCAATCCCAGGCTGCTACGAACCGATTTCTCCTGGCTCATTTGTGGCATCTGCCTTACAAGCATTCTCACGCTGCAGCAATATGAATTCTCCTGGTTTTTTGTGCGAATTGCATTACAAGCAATCCCAGGCGGATACGAGCCGATTTCTCCTGGCTCTTTTGTGGCAACTGCCTTACAAGAAATCTCAGGCTGCTACAAACCGACATCTCCTGTCTCTTTTGTGAAACTGCCTTACAAGCAAACTCAAGCTGCTACAAGCCGAATACGCCTGGCTCTTTTGTGAAACTGCCTTGCAAGCAATCTCAGGCCGGTACAAATCGACATCTCCTGTGACTTTTGTGACAACTGCCTTACAAGCAATCTCAGGCTGCAGCCAGGACAGTTCTCCTGACTTTTTGTGCCAATAGCCTTAAAAGCAATCCCATGCAGCTACGTGCCGATTTCTCCTGGCTCTTTTGTGGTAACTGCCTTACAAGCAATCTCAGGTTGCTACAAGCCGAATTCTCCTGGTTCTATTGTGACAACTGCCTTACAAGGTAGTTTTCACAAAAGAGCCAGAGAATTCGGCTTGTAGCAGCCTGAGATTTCTTGTAAGGCAGTTGCCACAAAAGGGCCAGGAGAAATCGGCTTTTACCATCCAAGTATTACTTGTAAGGCAGTTTTCACAACAGAGCCAAAATACGTCGGCTCGTAGAAACCTGACATTGCTTGTAAGGCAGTTGTCACAAAAGCGTCAGGAAAATTCGGCTTATATCAGCCTGAGATTTCTTGTAAGGCAGTAGCCACAAAAGGGCCAGGAGAAATCGGCTCGTAGCCGCCTGGGATTGCTTGTAAGGAAATTCGCACAAAAAGCCAGGAGAATTCATATTGCTGCAGCCTGAGAATGCTTGTAAGGCAGATGCCACAAATGAGCCAGGAGAAATCGGTTCATATCAGCCTGGGATTGCTTGTAAGGCAATTGGCACAAAAGAGCCAGGATATGTCTATTTGTAGCGGCCTGAGATTCTTGTAAGGCAGTTTCACAAAAGAGCCAGGCGTATTCGGCTTGTAGGTGGCTGAGATTGCTTGTAAGGCAGTTTTTTAAAAAGCCACAGGAGATGTCATTTTGTAGCAACCTGAGATTGCTTTTAAGGCAGTTTTTACAAAAGAGTCAAGAGAAGTCGGCTCGTTGACGCCTGGGATTGATTGTAAGGCAATTTTTACAAAACAGCCAGGAGAATTCGGCTTGCAGCAGCCTGAGATTGCTTGTAAGGCAGTTGCCACAAATGAGCCAGGATTTGTCGATTTGTAGCGGCCTGAGATTGCTTGTAAGGCAGTTTCACAAAAGAGCCAGGCGTAATCGGCTTGTAGCAGGCTGAGATTGCTTTTAAGTCTGTTTTTCAAAAAAAGAGACAGGTGATGTCGTTTTGTAGCGACCTGAGATTGCTTTTAAGACCGTTTTCACAAAAGAGACAAGAGAAGTCGGCTCGTAGATGCCTGGGATTGCTTATAAGGCAATTTGCACAAAAGAGCCAGGAGAATTCGACTTGCAGCAGTCTAGATTGCTTGTAAGGAAGTTGTCACAATAGAACCAGGAGAATTCGGCTTGTAGCAGTCTGAGATTGCTTGTAAGGCAGTTGCCACAAATGAGCCAGGAGAAATCCGCACGTAGCCGCCTGGGATTGCTTTTAAGGCAATTGGCACAAAAAGTCAGGAGAACAGTCCTGGCAGCAGCATGAGATTGTTTGTAATGAAGTTGTCACAAAAGAGTCAGGAGATGTCGATTTGTAGCGGCCTGAGTTTGCTTGCAAGGCAGTTTCACAAAAGAGCCAGGCGTATTCGACTTGTAACCGAATGAGATTGCTTGTAAGGCAGTTTCACAAAAGAGCCAAGAAAAGTCGGCTCGTAGATGCCTGACATTGCTTGTAAGGCCATTGTCACAAAAGCGCCAGGAGAATTCGGCTGGTAGCAGGAGTGGGACTTTCTGGGTCTGGGTTTCGTCTGCGTGGGACTTTCTGGGACTGTCTCCTGGGTGGGGGTCGTCTGCGTGGGACTTTCTTGGACTGTCTCCTGGGTGGGGGTCGTCTGCGTGTGAATTTCTGGGACTGGGGTCGTCTGCGTGGGACTTCCTGGGACTGTCTCCTGGGTGGGGGTCGTCTGTTTCGGATTGCTGGGATTGGGGGTCGTCTGCGTGGGACTTTCTGGGACTGTCTCCTAGGTGGGGGTGTCGTCTGCGTGGGACTTTCTGGGACTGGAGGTCGTCTGCATGGGACTTTCTGGAACTGTCTCCTGGACTGGGTGTCGTCTGCGTGGGACTTTCTGGGACTGACTTCTAGGTGGTGGGTCATCTGCGTGGGACTTTGTGGGACTGGGTGTCGTCTGCGTGGGACTTTCTGGGAAATGTCTGCTAGGTGGGGGGTCGTCTGCGTGGGACTTTGTGGGACTGGGGGTCGTCTTCGTGGGACTTTCTGGGACAGTCTCCTGGGTGGGGGGGTCGTCTTTTTGGGATTCTCTGGGACTGTCTCCTGGGGGGGCGTCTGTGTGGGACTTTCTGGGACTGGGGTCGTCTGCGTGGGACTTTCTTGGACTGTCTCCTGGGTGGGGGGTCGTCTGTTTAAGACTTTCTGGGACTGGGGGTCGTCTGCGTGGGATTTTGTGGGACTGGGGGTCGTCTGTTTGGGACTTTCTGGGACTTGGGGTCGTCTGCGTGGGACTTTCTGGGACTGTCTCATGGGTGGGGGGGTCGTCTGCGTAGGAATTTCTTGGACTGTCTCCTTGGTGGGGGTCGTCTGCGTGGGACTTTCTGGGACTGTCTCCTGGGGGAGGGGTCGTTTGTGTGGGATTTTCTGGGACTGGAGGTCGTCTGCATGGGACTTTCTGGGACTGTCTCCTGGGCTGGGTGTCGTCTGCGTGGGACTTTCTGGGACTGTCTCCTGGGTGAGGGGTCGTCTGCGTGGGACTTTCTGGGACTGGAGGTTGTCTGCATGGGACTTTCTGGAACTGTCTCCTGGACTGGGTGTCGTCTGCGTGGGACTTTCTGGGACTGTCTCCTGGGTGGGATGTCGTCTTAAGGGGCCTTTTTGGGACTGGGGGTCATCTGCGTGGGACTTTCTGGGACTGGGGGTCGTCTGCGTGGTACTTTCTGGGACTGTCTCCTGGGTGGGGGGTCGTCTGCGTGGAACTTTCTGGGACTGGGGGTCGTCTCCGTGGGACTTTCTTGGACTGTCTCCTGGATGGGGGGTCGTCTGCGTGGGACTTTCTGGGACTGTCTCCTGGGTGGGTTGTCGACTGTTGGGACTTTCTGGGAATGTCTCCTGGATTGGGGGTCGTCGGCGTGGGACCTTCTGGGACTGGAGGTCATCTGCGTGGGACTTTCTCGTACTGGGGGTCGTCTGCGTGGACTTTCTGGGAATTTCTCCTGGTGTGGGGTCTTCTGCGTGGGACATTCTGGGACTGGGGGTCGTCTGCGTGGACTTTCTGGGACTGTCTCCTGTCTGGGGGGTCGTCTGCGTGGGACTTTCTGGTACTGTCTCCTGGGTGGGGGTTCGTCTGCGTGGGAATTTCTGGGACAGGGGGTCGTCTGCGTTGGACTTTCTGGGACTGACTCCTGGGTGGGGGGTCGTCTGTGTGGGACTTTCTGGGACTGGGGGTCGTCTGAGTGGGACTTTCTGGGACTGCGGGTCGTCTGCGTGGGACTTTCGGTGACTGTCTCCTGGGTGGGGGGGTCTTCTGCGTAGGACTTTCTTGGACTGTCTCCTGAGTGGGGGGTCGTCTGCGTGAGACTTTCTGGGATTGGGGGTCGTCTGCGTCGGACTTTCTGGGACTGGGGGTCGTCTGCGTGGGAATTTCTGGGACTGTCTCCTGGGTGGGGGGTCGTCTGCGTAGGACATTCTTGTACTGTCTCCTGGGTTGGGGGTCGTCTGCGTGTGACTTTCTGGGACTGGGGGTCGTCTGCGTGGGACTTTCTGGGACTGTCTCCTTTCTGGGGGTCGTCTGCGTGGGACTTTCTGGGACAGGGGGTCTTCTGCGTGGGACTTTCTGGGACTGTCTCCTGGGTGGGGGGTCGTCTGCGTAGGACTTTCTTGGACTGTCTCCTGGGTGGGGGGTCTTCTGCGTGGGACTTTCTGGGACTGTCTCCTGGGTGGGGGGTCGTCTGCGTAGGACTTTCTTGGACTGTCTCTTGGGTGGGGGGTCGTCTGCCTGGGACTTTCTGGGACTGGGGGTGGTCTGCGTGGTACTTTCTGGGACTGGGTGTCGTCTGCGTGGGACTTTCTGGGAAATGTCTTCTGGGTGGGGGGTCGTCTGCGTGGTACTTTGTGGGCATGGGGGTCGTCTGCGTGGGACTTTCTGGGACTGGAGGTCGTCTGCATGGGACTTTCTGGGACTGTCTCCTTGGCTGGGTGTCGTCTGCATTGGACTTTCTGTGACTGTCTCCTGGGTGGAGGCGTCTGCGTGGGACTTTCTGGGACTGGGTGTCGTCTGCGTGGGACTTTCTGGGACTGGGGGTCGTCTGAGTGGGACTTTCTGGGACTGGGGGTCGTCTGCGTGGGACTTATGGGACTGTCTCCTGGGTGGGGGGTCGTCTGCGTAGGACTTTATTGTACTGTCTCCTGGGTGGGGGGTCGTCTGCGTGGGACTTCCTGGGACTGTCTCCTGTCTGGGGGGTCGTCTGTGTGGGACTTTCTGGGTCTGGGGGTCGTCTGAGTGGGACTTTCTGGGACTGGGGGTCGTCTGCGTGGGACTTTCTGGGACTGTCTCCTGAGTGGGGGGTCGTCTGCGTGAGACTTTCTGGGATTGGGGGTCGTCTGCGTCGGACTTTCTGGGACTCTCTCCTGGGTGGGGGGTCGTCTGAGTGGGACTTTGTGGGTCTGGGTATCGACTGCGTGGGACTTTCTGGGACTGTCTCCTGGGTGGGGGGTCGTCTGCGTAGGACTTTCTTGGACTGTTTCTTGGGTGGGGGGTCGTCTGCGTGGGACTTTCTGGGACTGGGGGTGGTCTGCGTGGGACTTTCTGGGACTGGGTGTCGTCTGCGTGGGACTTTCTGGGAAATGTCTGCTGGGTGGGGGGTCGTCTGCGTGGTACTTTGTGGGCATGGGGGTCGTCTGCGTGGGACTTTCTGGGACAGTCTCCTATATTGGGGGTCGTCGGCGTGGGACCTTTTGGGACTGGGGGTTATCTGCGTGGGACTTTCTTGTAGGGGGGTCGTCTGCGTGGACTTTCTGGGATTTTCTCCTGGGTGTGGGGTCGTCTGCGTGGGACATTCTGGGACTGGGGGTCGTCTGCGTGGGACTTTTAGGGACTGGGAGTCGCCTGCGTGGACTTTCTGGGACTGTCTCCTGGGTGGGGGGTCGTCTGCGTAGGACTTTCTTGGACTGTCTCCTGGGTGGGGGGTCGTCTGCGTGGGACGTTCTGGGACTGTCTCCTGTCTGGGGGGTCGTCTGCCTGGGACTTTCTGGTACTGTCTCCTGTCTGCGAAGTCGTCTGCGTGGGACTTTCTGGTACTGTCTCCAGGGTGGCGGGTCGTCTGCGTGGGACTTTCTGGGACAGGGGGCCTTCTGCGTGGGACTTTCTGGGACTGTCTCCTGGGTGGGGGGTCGTCTGTGTGGGACTTTCTGGGACTGGGGGTCGTCTGAGTGGGACTTTCTGGGACTGGGGGTCGTCTGCGTGGGTCTTTCTGGGACTGTCTCCTGGGTGGGGGGGTCGTCTGCGTGGGACGTTCTGGGACTGCCTCCTGTCTGGGGGGTCTTCTGCGTGTGACTTTGTGGTACTGTCTCCAGGCTGGGGGGTCGTCTCCGGGGGACTTTCTGGTACTGTCTCCAGGGTGGGGGGTCGTCTGCGTGGGACTTTCTTGGACTGGGGGTCGTCTGCGTGGGACTTTCTGGGACTGTCTCCTGTCTGCGGGGTCTTCTGCGTGGGACTTTCTGGTACTGTCTCCAGGGTGGCGGGTCGTCTGCGTGGGAATTTCTGGGACAGGGGGTCTTCTGCGTGGTACTTTCTGGGACTGTTTCCTGGGTGGGAGGTCGTCTGTGTGGGACTTTCTGGGATTGGGAGTCGTCTGAGTGTGGACTTTCTGGGACTGGGGGTCGTCTGCGTGGGACTTTCTGGGTCTGTCTCCTGGGTGGGGGGTCGTCTGAATAGGACTTTCTTGGACTGTCTCCCTGGTGGGGGGTCGTCTGCGTGGGACTTTCTTGGACTGTCTCCTGTGTGGGGGCCGTCTGCGTGGGACTTTCTGGGACTGGGGGTCGTCTGCGTGGGACTTTCTTGGACTCTCAGCTGTCTGGGGGGTCGTCTTTGTGGGACTTTCTGGTACTGTCTCCAGGGTGAGGGGTCGTCTGCGTGGGAATTTCAGGGACTGGGGGTCGTCTGCGTGGGACTTTCTGGGACTGACTCCTGGGTGGGGGGTTGTCTGTGTGGGACTTTCTGGGACTGGGGTCGTCTGAGTCGGACTTTCTGGGACTGGGGGTCGTCTGCGTGGGACTTTCTGGGACTGTCTCCTGGTTGCGGGGGTCGTCTGTGTGGGACTTTCTCGGACTGGGGGTCGTGTGAGTGGGACTTTCTCGGACTGGGGGTCGTCTGCGTGGGACTTTCTGTGACTGTCTCCTGGGTGGGGGGTCGTCTGCGTAGGACTTTCTTGGACTGTCTCCTGAGTGGGGGGTCGTCTGCGTGAGACTTTCTGGGACTGGGGGTCGTCTGCGTCGGACTTTCTGGGACTGGGGGTCGTCTGCGTGGGAATTTCTGGGACTGTCTCCTGGGAGGGGGGTCGTCTGCGTAGGACTTTCTTGTACTGTCTCCTGGGTGGGGGGTCGTCTGCGTGGGACTTACTGGGACTGGGGGTCGTCTGCGTGGGACTTTCTGGGACTGTCTGCTGTCTGGGGGGTCGTCTGCGTGGGACTTTCTGGGACTGTGGGTCATCTGGGTGGGTCTTTCTGGGACTGGGTGTCGTCTGCGTGGGACTTTCTGGGAAATGTCTGCTGGGTGGGGGGTCGTCTGCGTGTGACTTTGTGGGACTGCAGGTCGTCTGCATGGGACTTTCTGGGACTGTCTCCTGGGCTGGGTGTCGTCTGCGTTGGACTTTCTCTGACTGTCTCCTGGGTGGGGGCCGTCTGCGTGGGACTTTCTGGGAATGGGGGTCGTCTGCGTGGGACTTTCTGGGACTGTCTCCTGGGTGGGGGGGTCGTCTGCGTAGGACTTTCTTGGACTGTCTCCTGGGTGGGGGGTCGTCTGCGTGGGACTTTCTGGGACTGGGTGTCGTCTGCGTCGGACTTTCTGGGACTGTCTCCTTGGTGGGGGTCGTCTGCGTGGGACTTTCTGGGAATGGGGGTCGTCTGCGTGGGACTTTCTGGGACTGTCTCCTGGGTGGGGGGGTCGTCTGCGTAGGACTTTCTTGGACTGTCTCCTGGGTGGGGGGTCGTCTGCGTGGGACTTTCTGGGACTGGGGGTCGTCTGCGTCGGACTTTCTGGGACTGTCTCCTGGGTGGGGGGTCGTCTGTGTGGGACTTTCGGGAACTGGGTGTCGTCTGAGTGGGACTTTCTGGGACTGGGTGTCGTCTGCGTAGAACTTTCTGGGACTGTCTCCTGGTTGCGGGGGTCGTCTGCGTAGGACTTTCTTGGACTGTCTCCTGGGTGGGGGGTAGTCTGCGTGGGACTTTCTGGGCCTGGGGGTCTTCTGCGTGGGACTTTCTGGGACTGGGGGTCGTCTGCGTGGGACTTTCTGGGACTGTCTCCTGTCTTGGGGGTCGTCTGCGTGGGAATTTCAGGGACTGGGTATCGTCTGCGTGGGACTTTCTTGGACTGACTCCTGGATGGGTGGTCGTCTGTGTGGGACTTTCTGGGACTGGGGTCGTCTGAGTCGGACTTTCTGGGACTGGGTGTCGTCTGCGTGGGACTTTCTGGGACTGTTTCGCAAGTTTTTATATAAACATGCATTTTTATACATTCATCGTGTTTTTTTTTAGTGGGGGGTCACTATTTGCTCATAGCTGGGACCCTTTGTGATCAGAAGCCTTGCTGTCAGATGTAGTTTATAGTCATACCTAGGACTAGTTTGCAATGTGGTGCTCTTGGCACTTTTGCTATCAGCTGTTGGCAGTTTTGCTATCAGCTGTTGGCACTTTTGCTATCAGCTGTTGGCACTTATGCTATCAGCTGTTGGCACTTTTGCTATAGGCTGTGGTGCTGTTGGCACTTTTGCTATCAACTGGTGTTGTTCGCAAGTTTTAATAAAAACATGTATTTTCATACATTCATAGTGTTTTTTTTTTAGTGGGGGGTCACTATTTGCTCATAGCTGGGACCCTTTGTGATCAGAAGCCTTGCTGTCAGATGTAGTTTATAGTCATACCTAGGACTAGTTGGCAATGCAGTTCTGTTGGCACTTTTGCTATCAGCTGTTGTCACTTTTGCTATCAGCTGTTGGCACTTTTGCTATCAGCTGTTGGCACTTTTGCTATCAGCTGTGGTGCTGTTGGCACATTTGCTATCAACTGGTGTTGTTCTTAAGTTTTTATATAAATATGTATTTTTATATTTTCATAGTGTTTTTTTTTAGTGGGGGGTCACTATTTGCTCATAGCTGGGACCCTTTGTGATCAGAAGCCTTGCTGTCAGATGTAGTTTATAGTCATACCTAGGACTAGTTGGCACTGTGGTGCTTTTGGCAATTTTGCTATCAGCTGTTGGCACTTTTGCTATCAGCTGTTGGCATTTTTGTATCAGCTGTTGGCACTTTTGCTATCAGCTGTTGGCACTTTTGCTATCAGCTGTGGTGCTGTTGGCACTTTTGCTATCAACTGGTGTTGTTTGCAAGTTTTTATATAAATATGTATTTTTATACTTTCACAGTGTTTTTTTTTTTAGTGTGGGGTCACTATTTGCTCATAGCTGGGACCATTTGTGATCAGAAGCCTTGCTGTCAGAGGTAGTTTATGGTCATACCTAGGACTAGTTGGCAATGTGGTGCTGTTGGCACTTTTGCTATCAGCCGTTGGCACTTTTGCTATCGGCTGTGGTGCTGTTGGCACTTTTGCTATCAACTGGTGTTGTTCGCAAGTTTTTATATAAACATGTATTTTTATACTTTCATAGTGTTTTTTTCAGTGGGGGTCACTATTTGCTCATAGCTGGGACCCTTTGTGATCAGAAGCCTTGCTGTCAGATGTAGTTTATAGTCATACCTAGGACTAGTTTGCAATGTGGTGCTCTTGGCACTTTTGCTATCAGCTATTGGCAGTTTTGCTATCAGCTGTTGGCACTTTTGCTATCAGCTGTTGGCACTTTTGCTATCAGCTGTTGGCACTTTTGCTATAGGCTGTGGTGCTGTTGGCACTTTTGCTATCAACTGGTGTTGTTCGCAAGTTTTAATAAAAACATGTATTTTCATACATTCATAATGTTTTTTTTTTAGTGGGGGGTCACTATTTGCTCATAGCTCGGACCCTTTGTGATCAGAAGCCTTGCTGTCAGATGTAGTTTATAGTCATACCTAGGACTAGTTTGCAATGCAGTTCTGTTGGCACTTTTGCTATCAGCTGTTGTCACTTTTGCTATCAGCTGTTGGCACTTTTGCTATCAGCTGTTGGCACTTTTGCTATCAGCTGTGGTGCTGTTGGCACATTTGCTATCAACTGGTGTTGTTCGCAAGTTTTTATATAAATATGTATTTTTATATTTTCATAGTGTTTTTTTTTAGTGGGGGGTCACTATTTGCTCATAGCTGGGACCCTTTGTGATCAGAAGCCTTGCTGTCAGATGTAGTTTATAGACATACCTAGGACTAGTTGACAATGTGGTGCTGTTGGCACTTTTGCTATCAGCTGTTGGCACTTTTGCTATCAGCTGTGGTGCTGTTGGCACTTTTGCTATCAACTGGTGTTGCTCGCAAGTTTTTATATAAACATGTATTTTTATACATTCATAGTGTTTTTTTTTTAGTGGGGGGTCACTATTTGCTCATAGCTGGGACCCTTTGTGATCAGAAGCCTTGCTGTCAGATGTAGTTTATAGTCATACCTAGGACTAGTTGGCACTGTGGTGCAGTTGGCACTTTTGCTATCAGCTGTTGGCACTTTTGCTATCAGCTGTTGGAACTTGTGCTATCAGCTGTGGTTCTGTTGGTACTTTAGCTATCAACTGGTGTTGTTCGCAAGTTTTTATATAAACATGTATTTTTATACATTCATAGTGTTTTTTTTTTAGTGGGGGTCACTATTTGCTCATAGCTGGGACCCTTTGTGATCAGAAGCCTTGCTGTCAGATGTAGTTTATAGTCATACCTAGGACTAGTTGGCAATGTGGTGCTGTTGGCACTTTTGCTATCAGCTGTTGTCACTTTTGCTATCAGCTGTTGTGCTGTTGGCCCTTTTGCTATCAGCTGTTGGCACTTTTGCTATCAGCTGTTGGCACTTTTGCTATCAGCTGTTGGCACTTTTGTTAACAGCGGTTGGCACTTTTGCTATCAGCTGTTGGCACTTTTGCAATCAGCTGTGGTGCTGTTTGCACTTTTGCTATCAACTGGTGTTGTTCGCAAGTTTTTATATAAACATGTATTTTTATACTTTCATAGTGTTTTTTTTTTAGTGTGGGGTCACTATTTGCTCATAGCTGGGACCCTTTGTGATCAGAAGCCTTGCTGTCAGATGTAGTTTATATTCATACCTAGGACTAATTGGCACTGTGGTGCTGTTGGCACTTTTGCTATCAGCTGTTGGCACTTTTGCTATCAGCTGTTGGCACTTTTGCTATCAGCTGTTTGCACTTTTGCTATCAGCTGTTGGCACTTTTGCAATCAGATATTGGCACTTTTGCTATCAGCTGTTGGCACTTTGGTATAATCTGTTGGCACTTTTGCTATCAGCTGTTGGCACTTTTGCTATCAGCTGTTGGCACATTTGCTATCATCTGTTGGCACGTTTGCTATCAGCTGTTGGCACTTTTTCTGTTGGCACGTTTGCTATCAGCTGTTGGCACTTTTGCTAACAGCTTTTGGCACTTTTGCTATCAGCTGTTGGCACTTTTGCTATCAGCTGTTGGCACTTTTGCTATCAGCTGTGGTCCTGTTGGCACTTTTGCAATCAACTGGTGTTGTTCGCAAGTTTTTTAAAAACATGTATTTTTATAATTCATAGTGTTTTTTTTGGGGGGGGGTCACTACTTGCTCATAGTTGGGACCCTTTGTGATCAGAAGCCTTGTTGTCAGATGTAGTTTATAATCATACCAAGGACTAGTTGGCACTGTGGTGCTGTTGGCACTTTTGCTATCAGCTGTTGGCACTTTTGCTATCAGCTGTGGTGCTGTTGGCACTTTTGCTATCAATTGGTGTTGCTCGCAAGTTTTTATATAAACATGTATTTTGATACTTTCATAGTGTTTTTTTTTAGTGGTGGGTCACTATTTGCTCAGAGCTTGGACCCTTTGTGATCAGAAGACTTGCTGGCAGATGTAGTTTATAGTCATACCTACGACTAGTTGGCACTGTGGTGCTGTTGGCACTTTTGCTATCAGCTGTTGGCACTTTTACTATCAGCTGTTGGCACTTTTGCTATCAGCTGTGGTGCTGTTGGCACTTTTGCTATCAACTGGTGTTGTTTGCAAGTTTTTATATAAACATGTATTTTTATACATTCATAGTGTTTTTTGTTTTAGTGGGGGGTCACTATTTGCTCATAGCTGGGACCCTTTGTGATCAGAAGCCTTGCTGTCAGATGTAGTTTATAGTCATACCTAGGAATAGTTGGCACTGTGGTTCTGTTGGCACATTTGCTATCAGCTGTTGGCTCTTTTGCTATACGCTGTTGGCACTTTTGCTATCAGCTTTTTGCACTTTTGGTATCAGCTGTTGGCACTTTTGCTATCAGCTGTTGTCACTTTTGCTATCAGTTGTTGGCTCTTTTGGTATCATCTGTTGGCACTTTTGCTATCAGCTGTTGGCACTTTTGCTATCAGCTGTTGGCACTTTTGTTATCAGCTGTTGGCACTTTTGCTATCAGCTGTGGTGCTGTTGGCACTTTTGTTATCAACTGGTGTTGTTCGCAAGTTTTTATATAAACATGAATTTTTATACTTTCATAGTGTTTTTTTTTTAATGTGGGTCATTATTTGCTCATAGCTGGGACCCTTTGTGATCAGAAGCCTTGCTGTCAGATGTAGTTTATAGTCATACCTAGGACTAGTTGGCACTGTGGTGCAGTTGGCACTTTTGCTATCAGCTGTTGGCACTTTTGCTATCAGCTGTTGGAACTTGTGCTATCAGCTGTGGTTCTGTTGGTACTTTAGCTATCAACTGGTGTTGTTCGCAAGTTTTTATATAAACATGTATTTTTATACATTCATAGTGTTTTTTTTTTAGTGGGGGTCACTATTTGCTCATAGCTGGGACCCTTTGTGATCAGAAGCCTTGCTGTCAGATGTAGTTTATAGTCATACCTAGGACTAGTTGGCAATGTGGTGCTGTTGGCACTTTTGCTATCAGCTGTTGTCACTTTTGCTATCAGCTGTTGTGCTGTTGGCCCTTTTGCTATCAGCTGTTGGCACTTTTGCTATCAGCTGTTGGCACTTTTGCTATCACCTGTTGGCACTTTTGTTAACAGCGGTTGGCACTTTTGCTATCAGCTGTTGGCACTTTTGCAATCAGCTGTGGTGCTGTTTGCACTTTTGCTATCAACTGGTGTTGTTCGCAAGTTTTTATATAAACATGTATTTTTATACTTTCATAGTGTTTTTTTTTTAGTGTGGGGTCACTATTTGCTCATAGCTGGGACCCTTTGTGATCAGAAGCCTTGCTGTCAGATGTAGTTTATATTCATACCTAGGACTAATTGGCACTGTGGTGCTGTTGGCACTTTTGCTATCAGCTGTTGGCACTTTTGCTATCAGCTGTTGGCACTTTTGCTATCAGCTGTTTGCACTTTTGCTATCAGCTGTTGGCACTTTTGCAATCAGATATTGGCACTTTTGCTATCAGCTGTTGGCACTTTGGTATAATCTGTTGGCACTTTTGCTATCAGCTGTTGGCACTTTTGCTATCAGCTGTTGGCACATTTGCTATCATCTGTTGGCACGTTTGCTATCAGCTGTTGGCACTTTTTCTGTTGGCACGTTTGCTATCAGCTGTTGGCACTTTTGCTAACAGCTTTTGGCACTTTTGCTATCAGCTGTTGGCACTTTTGCTATCAGCTGTTGGCACTTTTGCTATCAGCTGTGGTCCTGTTGGCACTTTTGCAATCAACTGGTGTTGTTCGCAAGTTTTTAAAAACATGTATTTTTATAATTCATAGTGTTTTTTTTTGGGGGGGGTCACTACTTGCTCATAGTTGGGACCCTTTGTGATCAGAAGCCTTGTTGTCAGATGTAGTTTATAATCATACCAAGGACTAGTTGGCACTGTGGTGCTGTTGGCACTTTTGCTATCAGCTGTTGGCACTTTTGCTATCAGCTGTTGGCACTTTTGCTATCAGCTGTGGTGCTGTTGGTACTTTTGCTATCAACTGGTGTTGTTCGCAAGTTTTTATATAAACATGTATTTTTATACTTTCATATTGTTTTTTTTTAGTGGGGGGTCAATATTTGCTCATACCTGGGACCCTTTGTGATCAGAAGCCTTGCTGTCAGATGTAGTTTATAGTCATACCTAGGATTGTTGGTACTGTGGTGCTGTTGGCACTATTTCTATCAGCTGTTGGCACTTTTGCTATCAGCTGTTGGCACTTTTGCTATCAGCTGTGGTGCTGTTGGCACTTTTGCTATCAACTGGTCTTGTTCGCACGTTTTTATATAAACATGTATTTTTATACATTCATAGTGTTTTTTTTCATTGGTGGGTCACTATTTGCTCATAGCTGGGACCCTTTCTGATCAGAAGCCTTGCTGTCAGATGTAGTTTATAGTCATACCTAGGACTAGTTGGGAATGTGGTGCTGTTGGCACTTTTGCTATCAGCTGTTGGCACTTTTGCTATCAGCTGTTGGCACTTTTGCTATCAGCTGTTGGCACTTTTGCTATCAGCTGTTGGAACTTTTGCTATCAGCTTTTGGCACTTGTGGTATCAGCTGTTGGCACTTTTGCTATCAGCTGTTTGCACTTTTGCTATCAGCTGTTTGCACTTTTGCTATAAGCTGTTGGCACTTTTGCAATCAGCTATTGGCACTTTTGCTATCAGCTGTTGGCACTTTGGTATAATCTTTTGGCACTTTTGCTATCAGCTGTTGGCACTTTTGCTATCAGCTGTTGGCACTTTTGCTATCACCTTTTGGCACTTTTGCTATCAGCTGTTGGCACTTTTGCTATCATCTGTTGGCACGTTTGCTATCAGCTGTTGGCACTTTTGCTAACAGCTTTTGGCACTTTTGCTACCAGCTGTTGGCACTTTTGCTATCAGCTGTTGGCCCTTTTGCTATCAGCTGTTGGCACTTTTGCAATCAGCTATTGGCACTTTTGCAATCAGCTGTTGGCACTTTGGTATAATCTTTTGGCACTTTTGCTATCAGCTGTTGGCACTTTTGCTATCAGCTGTTGGCACTTTTGCTATCAGCTGTTGGCACTTTTGCTATCAGCTGTTGGCACGTTTGCTATCAGCTGTTGGCACTTTTGCTAACAGCTTTTTGCACTTTTGCTATCAGCTGTTGGCACTTTTGCTATCAGCTGTTGGCACTTTTGCTATCCGCTGTGGTCCTGTTGGCACTTTTGCAATCAACTGGTGTTGTTCGAAAGTTTTTATATAAACATGTATTTTTATACTTTCATAGAGTTTTTTTTTCAGTGGGCGGTCACTATTTGCTCATAGCTGGGACCCTCTGTGATCAGAAGCCTTGCTGTCAGATGTAGTTTATAGTCATACCTAGGACTAGTTGGCACTGTGGTGCTGTTGGCACTTTTGCTATCAGCTGTTGGAAATTTGCTATCAGCTGTTGGCACTTTTGCTATCAGCTGTTGGAACTTTTGCTATCAGCTTTTGGCACTTGTGGTATCAGCTGTTGGCACTTTTGCTATCAGCTGTTTGCACTTTTGCTATCAGCTGTTGGCACTTTTGCAATCAGCTATTGGCACTTTTGCTATCAGCTGTTGGCACTTTGGTATAATCTTTTGGCACTTTTGCTATCAGCTGTTGGCACTTTTGCTATCAGCTGTTGGCACTTTTGCTATCACCTTTTGGCACTTTTGCTATCAGCTGTTGGCACTTTTGCTATCATCTGTTGGCACGTTTGCTATCAGCTGTTGGCACTTTTGCTAACAGCTTTTGGCACTTTTGCTATCAGCTGTTGGCACTTTTGCTATCAGCTGTTGGCCCTTTTGCTATCAGCTGTTGGCACTTTTGCAATCAGCTATTGGCACTTTTGCAATCAGCTGTTGGCACTTTGGTATAATCTTTTGGCACTTTTGCTATCAGCTGTTGGCACTTTTGCTATCAGCTGTTGGCACTTTTGCTATCAGCTGTTGGCACGTTTGCTATCAGCTGTTGGCACTTTTGCTAACAGCTTTTGGCACTTTTGCTATCAGCTGTTGGCACTTTTGCTATCAGCTGTTGGCACTTTTGCTATCCGCTGTGGTCCTGTTGGCCCTTTTGCAATCAACTGGTGTTGTTCGAAAGTTTTTATATAAACATGTATTTTTATACTTTCATAGTGTTTTTTTTTTTAGTGGGGGGTCACTACTTGCTCATAGCTAGGACCCTTTGTGAACAGAAGCCTTGCTGTCAGATGTAGTTTATAATCATACCTAGGACTGGTTGGCACTCTGGTGCTGTTGGCACTTTTGGTATCAGCTGTTGGCACTTGTGCTATCAGCTGTTGGCACTTTTGCTATCAGCTTGTGGCACTTTTGGTATCAGCTGTGGTGCTGTTGGCACATTTGCTATCAGCTGTTGGCACTTTTGCTACCAGCTGTGGTGCTGTTGGCACTTTTGCTATCAACTGGTGTTGTTCGCAAATTTTTATATAAACATCTATTTTTATTTTCATAGTGTTTTTTTTTTAGTGGGGGGTCACTATTTGCTAATAGCTGGTACCCTTCGTGATCAGAAGCCTTGCTGTCAGATGTAGTTTATAGTCATACCTAGGACTATTGGCACTGTGGTGCTGTTGGCACTTTTGCTATCAGCTGTTTGCACTTTTGCTATCAGCTGTTGGCACTTTTGCTATCAGCTTTTGGCACATTTGGTATCAGCTGTTGGCACTTTTGCTATCAGCTGTTTGCACTTTTGCTATCAGCTGTTGGCACTTTTGAAATCAGCTGTTGCACTTTTGCTATCAGCTGTTGTCATTTGGTATAATCTTTTGGCACTTTTGCTATCAGCTGTTGGCACTTTTGCTATCAGCTGTTGGCACTTTTGCTATCATCTGTTGGCACTTTTGCTATCAGCTTTTGGCACTTTTGGTATCAGCTGTTGGCACTTTTGCTATCAGCTGTTGGCACTTTTGCTATCAGCTGTTGGCAATTTTGGTATCATCTGTTGGCACTTTTGCTATCAGCTGTTGGCACTTTTGGTATCATCTGTTGGCACTTTTGCTATCAGCTGTTGGCACTTTTGCTAACAGCTTTTGGCACTTTTGCTATCAGCTGTTGGCACTTTTGCTATCAGCTGTTGGCACTTTTGCTATAATCTGTGGTGCTGTTGGCACTTTTGCTATCAACTGGTGTTGTTCGCAAGTTTTTATATAAACATGTACTTTTATACTTTCATAGAGTTTTTTTTTGTGGGGGGTCACTATTTGCTTATTGCTGGGACCCTTTGTGATCAGAAGACTTTCTGTCAGATGTAGTTTATAGTCATACCTAGGACTAGTTGGAACTGTGCTGCTGTTGGCACTTTTGCTATCAGCTGTTGGCACTTTTGCTATCAGCTGTTGGCACTTTTGGTATCAGCTCTTGGCACTTTTGCTATAAGCTGTTGGCTATTTTGCTATCATCTGTTGGCACTTTTGCTATCAGCTGTTGGCACTTTTGCTATCAGCTGTTGGCACTTTTGCTATCAGCTGTTGGCAATTTTGTTATCATCTGTTGGCACTTTTGCTATCAGCTGATGGCACTTTTGCTATCAGCTGTTGGCACTTTTGCTATCAGCTGTTGGCACTTTTGCTATCATCTGTGGTGCTGTTGTCACTTTTGCTATCAACTGGTGTTGTTCTCAAGTTTTTATATAAACATGTATTTTTATACTTTCATAGTGTTTTTTTTTTAGTGGGGGTCACTATTTGCTCATAGCTGGGACCCTTTGTGATCAGAAGACTTGCTGTCAGATGTAGTTTATAGTCATACCTAGGACTAGTTGGCACTGTGGTGCTGTTGGCACTTTTGCTATCAGCTGTTGGCACTTTTGCTATCAGCTGTTGGCACTTTTGCTATAGCAAAAGTGCCAACAGCACCACAGTGCCAACTAGTCCTAGGTATGACTATAAACTACATCTGACAGCAAGGCTTCTGATCACAAAGGGTCCCAGCTATAAGCAAATAGTGACCCCCCACTAAAAAAAAACTCTATGAAAGTATAAAAATACATGTCTATATAAAAACTTGCTAACAACACCAGTTGATAGCAAAAGTGCCAACAGCACCACAGATGATAGCAAAAGTGCCAACAGCTGATAGCAAAAGTGCCAGCAGCTGATAACAAAAGTGCCAAAAGCTGATAGCAAAAGTGCCAACAGCTGATAGCAAAAGTGCCAACAGCTGATAGCAAAAGTGCCAACAGATGATACCAAAAGTGCCAACAGCTGATAGCAAAAGTGCCAACAGCTGATAGCAAAAGTGCTAACAGCTGATACCAAAAGTGCCAAAAGCTGATAGCAAAAGTGCCAACAGCTGATAGCAAAAGTGCCAACAGCTGATAGCAAAAGTGCTAACGGCACCACAGTGCCAACTAGTCCTAGGTATGATTATGAACTACATCTGACAGCAAGGCTTCTGATCAAAAAGGGTCCGAGCTATGAGCAATTTAGGACCCCCACTAAAAAAAACACTATGAAAGTATAAAAATACATGTTTATATAAAAACTTGTTAACAACACCAGTTGATAGCAAAAGTGCCAATAGCACTACAGCTGATAACAAAAGTGCCAACAGCTGATAGCAAAAGTGCCAACAGCTGATAGCAAAGTGCCAAAAGCACCACAGTGCCAACTAGTCCTTGGTATGACTATAAACTACATCTGACAGCAAGGCTTCTGATCACAAAGGGTCCCAGCTATGAGCAAATAGTGACCCCTCACTAAAAAAAAACACTATGAAAGTATAAAAATAGATGTTTATATAAAAACTTGCGAACAACACCAGTTGATAGCAAAAGTGCCAACAGCACCACAGCTGATACCAAAAGTGCCAACAGCTGATAGCAAAAGTGCCAACAGCTGATAGCAAAAGTGCCAACAGCTGATAGCAAAAGTGCCAACAGCTTATAGCAAAAGTGCCAACAGCACCACATTGCCAACTAGTCCTAGGTATGACTATAAACTACATCTGACAGCAAGGCTTCTGATCACAAAGGGTCCAAGCTATGAGCAAATAGTGACCCCATACTAAAAAAAAACACTATGAATTAATAAAAATACATGTTTATATAAAAACTTGCGAACAACACCAGTTGATAGCAAAAGTGCCAACAGCACCACAGCTGATAGCAAAAGTGCCAACAGCTGAAGCAAAAGTGCCAAAAGCTGATAGCAAAAGTGCCAACAGCTGATAGCAAAAGTGCCAACAGCTGATAGCAAAAGTGCCAACAGCACCACAGTTCCAACTAGTCCTAGGTATGACTATAAACTACATCTGACAGCAAGGCTTCTGATCACAGAGGGTCCCAGCTATGAGCAATAGTGACCCCCCACTAAAAAAAAAACACTATGAAATTATAAAAATAGAAGTTTATATAAAAACTTGCGAACAACCCCAGTTAATAGCAAAAGTGCCAACAGCAACACAGCTGATAGCAAAAGTGCCAACAGCTGATAGCAAAAGAGCCAACAGCTGATAGCAAAACTGCCAACAGCTGATAGCAAAAGTGACAACAGCACCACATTGCCAACAAGTCCTAGGTATGACTATAAACTACATCTGACAGCAAGGCATCTGATCACAAAGGGTCCCAGCTATGAGCAAATAGTGACCCCCCACTAAAAAAAAAAACACTATGAAAGTATAAAAATACATGTTTATATAAAAACTTGCGAACAACACCAGTTGATAGCAAAAGTGCCAACAGCACCACAGTTGATAGCAAAAGTGCCAACAGCTGATAGCAAAAGTGCCAACAGCTGATAGCATAAATGCCAACAGCTGATAGCAAAAGTGACGACAGCTGATAGCAAAAGTGCCAACAGCTGATAGCTAAAGTGCCAACAGCACCACAGTGCCAAATAGTCCTATGTATGACTATAAACTACATCTGACAGCAAGGCTTCTGATCACAGAGGGTCCCAGCTATGAGCAAATAGTGACCCCCCACTAAAAAAAAAACACTATGAAATTATAAAAATACATGTTTATATAAAAACTTGCGAACAACCCCAGTTAATAGCAAAAGTGCCAACAGCAACACAGCTGATAGCAAAAGTGCCAACAGCTGATAGCAAAAGAGCCATCAGCTGATAGCAAAACTGCCAACAGCTGATAGCAAAAGTGACAACAGCACCACATTGCCAACAAGTCCTAGGTATGACTATAAACTACATCTGACAGCAAGGCTTCTGATCACAAAGGGTCCCAGCTATGAGCAAATAGTGACCCCCCACTAAAAAAACACTATGAATGTATAAAAATACATGTTTATATAAAAACGTGCGAACAACACCAGTTGATAACAAAAGTGCCAACAGCACTACAGCTGATAGCAAAAGTGCCAACAGCTGATAGCAAAAGTGCCAACAGCTGATAACAAAAGTGCCAAGAGCTGATAGCAAAAGTGCCAACAGCTGATAGCAAAAGTGCCAACAGCACCACAGTGCCAACTAGTCCTAGGTATGATTATAAACTACATCTGACAGCAAGGCTTCTGATCACAAAGGGTCCCTGCTGTGAGCAAATACTGACCCTCCACTAAAAAAAAACACTATGAAAGTATAAAATCACATGTTTATATAAAAACTTGCAAACAACACCAGTTGATAGCAAAAGTGCCAACAGGACCACAGCTGATAGAAAAAGTGCCAACAGCTGATAGCAAAAGTTGCAACAGCTGATAGCAAAAGTGCCAAAAACTGTTAGCAAAAGTGCCAACAGCTGATAGCACAAGTGCCAACAGATGATACCAAAAGTGCCAACAGCTGATACCAAAAGTGCCAACAGCTGATACCAAAAGTGCCAAAAGCTGATACCAAAAGTGCCAACAGCTGATAGCAAATGTGCCAACAGCAGATAGCAAAAGTGCTAACAGATTATACCAAAGTTCCAACAGCTGATAGCAAAAGTGCCAACAGCTGATAGCAAAAGTGCCAACAGCTGATAGCAAAAGTGCCAAAAGCTGATAGCAAAAGTGCCAGCAGCACCACAGTGCCAACTAGTCCTAGGTATGATTATAAACTACATCTGACAGCAAGGCTTCTGATCACAAAGGGTCCCAGCTGTGAGCAAATAATGATCGCCCACTAAAAAAAATACACTATGAAAGTATAAAAATACATGTTTATATAAAAACTTGCGAACAACACAAGTTGATAGCAAAAGTGCCAACAGCACCACAGCTGATAGCAAAAGTGCCAACAGCTGATAGCAAAAGTCCCAACAGCTGATAGCAAAAGTGCCATCAGCACCACATTGCCAACTAGTCCTAGGTATGACTATAAACTACATCTGACAGCAAGGCTTCTGATCACAAAGGGTCCCAGCTATGAGCAAATTGTGACCCTCCACTAAAAAAAAACACTATGAATGTATACAAATACATGTTTATATAAAAACTTGCGAACAACACCAGTTGATAGCAAAAGTGCCAACAGCACCACAGCTGATAGAAAAAGTGCCAACAGCTGATAGCAAAAGTGCCAACCACTGATACCAAAAGTGCCAACAGCTGATACCAAAAGTACCAACAGCTGATACCAAAAGTGCCAACAGCACCACAGTGCCAACTAGTCCTAGGTATGACTATAAACTACATCTGACAGCAAGGCTTCTGATCACAAAGGGTCCAAGCTATGAGCAAATAGTGACCCCATACTAAAAAAAAACACTATGAATTAATAAAAATACATGTTTATATAAAAACTTGCGAACAACACCAGTTGATAGCAAAAGTGCCAACAGCACCACAGCTGATAGCAAAAGTGCCAACAGCTGAAGCAAAAGTGCCAAAAGCTGATAGCAAAAGTGCCAACAGCTGATAGCAAAAGTGCCAACAGCTGATAGCAAAAGTGCCAACAGCACCACAGTTCCAACTAGTCCTAGGTATGACTATAAACTACATCTGACAGCAAGGCTTCTGATCACAGAGGGTCCCAGCTATGAGCAATAGTGACCCCCCACTAAAAAAAAAACACTATGAAATTATAAAAATAGAAGTTTATATAAAAACTTGCGAACAACCCCAGTTAATAGCAAAAGTGCCAACAGCAACACAGCTGATAGCAAAAGTGCCAACAGCTGATAGCAAAAGAGCCAACAGCTGATAGCAAAACTGCCAACAGCTGATAGCAAAAGTGACAACAGCACCACATTGCCAACAAGTCCTAGGTATGACTATAAACTACATCTGACAGCAAGGCATCTGATCACAAAGGGTCCCAGCTATGAGCAAATAGTGACCCCCCACTAAAAAAAAAAACACTATGAAAGTATAAAAATACATGTTTATATAAAAACTTGCGAACAACACCAGTTGATAGCAAAAGTGCCAACAGCACCACAGTTGATAGCAAAAGTGCCAACAGCTGATAGCAAAAGTGCCAACAGCTGATAGCATAAATGCCAACAGCTGATAGCAAAAGTGACGACAGCTGATAGCAAAAGTGCCAACAGCTGATAGCTAAAGTGCCAACAGCACCACAGTGCCAAATAGTCCTATGTATGACTATAAACTACATCTGACAGCAAGGCTTCTGATCACAGAGGGTCCCAGCTATGAGCAAATAGTGACCCCCCACTAAAAAAAAAACACTATGAAATTATAAAAATACATGTTTATATAAAAACTTGCGAACAACCCCAGTTAATAGCAAAAGTGCCAACAGCAACACAGGTGATAGCAAAAGTGCCAACAGCTGATAGCAAAAGAGCCATCAGCTGATAGCAAAACTGCCAACAGCTGATAGCAAAAGTGACAACAGCACCACATTGCCAACAAGTCCTAGGTATGACTATAAACTACATCTGACAGCAAGGCTTCTGATCACAAAGGGTCCCAGCTATGAGCAAATAGTGACCCCCCACTAAAAAAACACTATGAATGTATAAAAATACATGTTTATATAAAAACGTGCGAACAACACCAGTTGATAGCAAAAGTGCCTACAGCACCACAGCTGATAGCAAAAGTGCCAACAGCTGATAGCAAAAGTGCCAATAACTGATAGCAATAGTGCTAAAAGCACCACAGTGCCAACTAGTCCTAGGTATGACTATAAACTACATCTGACAGTAAGGCTTCTGATCACAAAGGGTCCCAGCTATGAGCAAATAGTGACCCCCCACTAAAAAAAAACACTATGAAAATATAAAAATACATGTTTATATAAAAACTTGCGAACAACACCAGTTGATAGCAAAAGTGCCAACAGCACCACAGCAGATAGCAAAAGTGCCAACAGCTGATAGCAAAAGTGCCAACAGCTGATAACAAAAGTGCCAAGAGCTGATAGCAAAAGTGCCAACAGCTGATAGCAAAAGTGCCAACAGCACCACAGTGCCAACTAGTCCTAGGTATGATTATAAACTACATCTGACAGCAAGGCTTCTGATCACAAAGGGTCCCTGCTGTGAGCAAATACTGACCCTCCACTAAAAAAAAACACTATGAAAGTATAAAATCACATGTTTATATAAAAACTTGCAAACAACACCAGTTGATAGCAAAAGTGCCAACAGGACCACAGCTGATAGAAAAAGTGCCAACAGCTGATAGCAAAAGTTGCAACAGCTGATAGCAAAAGTGCCAAAAACTGTTAGCAAAAGTGCCAACAGCTGATAGCACAAGTGCCAACAGATGATACCAAAAGTGCCAACAGCTGATACCAAAAGTGCCAACAGCTGATACCAAAAGTGCCAAAAGCTGATACCAAAAGTGCCAACAGCTGATAGCAAATGTGCCAACAGCAGATAGCAAAAGTGCTAACAGATTATACCAAAGTTCCAACAGCTGATAGCAAAAGTGCCAACAGCTGATAGCAAAAGTGCCAACAGCTGATAGCAAAAGTGCCAAAAGCTGATAGCAAAAGTGCCAGCAGCACCACAGTGCAAACTAGTCCTAGGTATGATTATAAACTACATCTGACAGCAAGGCTTCTGATCACAAAGGGTCCCAGCTGTGAGCAAATAATGATCGCCCACTAAAAAAAATACACTATGAAAGTATAAAAATACATGTTTATATAAAAACTTGCGAACAACACAAGTTGATAGCAAAAGTGCCAACAGCACCACAGCTGATAGCAAAAGTGCCAACAGCTGATAGCAAAAGTCCCAACAGCTGATAGCAAAAGTGCCATCAGCACCACATTGCCAACTAGTCCTAGGTATGACTATAAACTACATCTGACAGCAAGGGTTCTGATCACAAAGGGTCCCAGCTATGAGCAAATTGTGACCCTCCACTAAAAAAAAACACTATGAATGTATACAAATACATGTTTATATAAAAACTTGCGAACAACACCAGTTGATAGCAAAAGTGCCAACAGCACCACAGCTGATAGAAAAAGTGCCAACAGCTGATAGCAAAAGTGCCAACCACTGATACCAAAAGTGCCAACAGCTGATACCAAAAGTACCAACAGCTGATACCAAAAGTGCCAACAGCACCACAGTGCCAACTAGTCCTAGGTATGACTATAAACTACATCTGACAGCAAGGCTTCTGATCACAAAGGGCCCCAGCTATGAGCAAATAGTGACCCCCCCACTAAAAAGAAAACTACGAAAGTATAAAAATACATGTTTATATAAAAACTTGCGAACAACGCCAGTTGATAGCAAAAGTGCCAACAGCACCACAGCTGATAGCAAAAGTGCCAACAGCTGATTGCAAAAGTGCCAACAGCTGATAGCAAAAGTGCCAACAGCTGATAGCAAAAGTGCCAACAGCTGATACCAAAAACGCCAAAAGCTGATAGCAAAAGTGCCAACAGCACCACAGCTGATAGCAAAAGTGCCAACAGCTGATAGCAAAAGTGCCAACAGCTGATACCACAAGTGCCAACAGCTGATAGCAAAAGTGCCAACCACTGATAACAAAAGTGCCAACAGCTGATAGCAAAAGTGCCATCAGCTGATTGCAAAAGTGCCAACAGCTGATAGCAAAAGTGCCAACAGCTGATAGCAAAAGTGCCAACAGCTGATACCAAAAACGCCAAAAGCTGATAGCAAAAGTGCCAATAGCACCACAGCTGATAGCAAAAGTGCCAACAGCTGATAGCAAAAGTACCAACAGCTGATACCACATGTGCCAACAGCTGATACCAAAAGTGCCAACAGCTCATAGCAAAAGTGCCAACAGCTGATAGCAAAAGTGCCAACAGCACCACAGTGCCAACTAGTCTTAGGTATGATTATAAACTACTTCTGACAGCAAGGCTTCTGATCACAAAGGGTCCCAGCTATGAGTAAATAGTGACCCACCACTAAAAAAAAATACTATGAAAGTATAAAAATACATGTTTACATAAAAACTTGCGAACAACTCCAGTTGATAGCAAAAGTGTTAACAGGACCACAGCTGATAGAAAAAGTCCCAACAGCTGATAGCAAAATGCAAACAGCTGATAGCAAAAGTGCCAAAAGCTGCTAGCAAAAGTGCCAACAGCTGATAGCAAAAGAGCCAACAGATTATACCAAAGTGCCAACAGCTGATAGCAAAAGTGCCAACAGCTGATTGCAAAAGTGCCAACAGATGATAGAAAAAGTGTAAACAGGTGATAGCAAAAGTGCCAACAGCTGATACCAAAAGTGCCAAAAGCTGATAGCAAAAGTGCCAACAGCTGATAGCGAAAGTGCCAACAGCTGATAGCAAAAGTGCCAACAGCACCACAGTGCCAATAGTCCTAGGTATGACTATAAACTACATCTGACAGCAAGGCTTCTGATCACAAAGGGTCCCAGCTATGAGCAAATAGTGACCCCCACTAAAAAAAAACACTATGAATGTATAAAAATAGATGTTTATATAAAAACATGCGAACAACACCAGTTTATAGCAAAAGTGCCAACAGCACCACAGCAGATAGGAAAAGTGCTAACAGCTGATAGCAAAAGTGCCAACAGCTGATAGCAAAAGTGCCAACAGCTGATAGAAAAAGTGCCAACAGCACCACATTGCCAACTAGTCCTAGGTTTGACTATAAACTACATCTGACAGCAAGGCTTCTGATCACAAAGGGTCCCAGCTGTGAGCAAATAGTGACCGCCCACTAAAAAAAATACACTATGAAAGTATAAAAATACATGTTTATATAAAAACTTGCGAACAACACAAGTTGATAGCAAAAGTGCCAACAGCACCACAGCTGATAGCAAAAGTGCCAACAGCTGATAGCAAAAGTCCCAACAGCTGATAGCAAAAGTGCCAACAGCACCACATTGCCAACTAGTCCTAGGTATGACTATAAACTACATCTGACAGCAAGGCTTCTGATCACAAAGGGTCCCAGCTATGAGCAAATAGTGACCCCCACTAAAAAAAAACACTATGAATGTATAAAAATAGATGTTTATATAAAAACATGCGAACAACACCAGTTTATAGCAAAAGTGCCAACAGCACCAGAGCAGATAGCAAAAGTGCTAACAGCTGATAGCAAAAGTGACAACAGCTGATAGCAAAAGTGCCAACAGCTGATAGAAAAAGTGCCAACAGCACCACATTGCCAACTAGTCCTAGGTTTGACTATAAACTACATCTGACAGCAAGGCTTCTGATCACAAAGGGTCCCATCTCTGAGCAAATAGTGACCGTCCACTAAAAAAAAACACTTTGAATGTATAAAAATACATGTTTATATAAAAACTTGCGAACAACACCAGTTGATAGCAAAAGTGCCAACAGCACCACAGCTGATAGCAAAAGTGCCAACTGCTGATAGCAAAAGTGACAATATCTGATAGCAAACTGCCAACAGCTGATAGCAAAAGTGCCAACAGCACCACATATCCAAATAGTCCTAGGTATGACTATAAACAACATCTGACAGCAAGGCTTCTGATCACAAAGGGTCCCAGCTATGAGCAAATAGTGACCCCCCACTAAAAAAAAACACTATGAATGTATAAAAATACATTTTTATATAAAAACTTGCGAACAACACCAGTTGATAGATAAAGTGCCAACAGCACCAGAGCTGATAGCAAAAGTGCCAACAGCTGATAGCAAAAGTGCCAACAGCTGATACCAAAAGTGCCAACAGCTGATAGCAAAAGAGCCAACAGCTGATAGCAAAAGTGCCAACAGCACCACAGTGCCAACTAGTCTTATGTATGATTATAAACTACATCTGACAGCAAGGCTTCTGATCACAAAGGGTCCCAGCTATGAGCAAATAGTGACCCCCCACTAAAAAAAAACACTATCAATGTATAAAAATACATGTTTATATAAAAACTTGCGAACACCACCACTTGATAGCAAAAGTGCCAACAGCACCACAGCTGATAGCAAAAGTGCCAACAGCTGATAGCAAAAGTGCCAACAGCTGATAGCAAAAGTGCCAAAACTGATAGCAAAAGTGCCAACAGCTGATAGCACAAGTGCCAACAGCTGATAGCAAAAGTGCCAAAAGCACCACATTGCCAACTAGTCCTAGGTATGATTATAAACTACATCTGACAGCAAGGTTTCTGATCACAAAGAGTCCCAGCTATGAGCAAATAGTGACGCCCCACTAAAAAAAAAAAACTATGAATGTATAAAAATACATGTTTATATAAAAACTTGCGAACAACACCAGTTGATAGCAAAAGTGCCAACAGCACCACAGCTGATAGCAAAAGTGCCAACAGCTGATAGCAAAAGTGCCAACAGCTGACACCAAAAGTGCCAAAAGCTGATAGCAAAAGTGCCAACAGCTGATAGCACAAGTGCCAACAGATGATACCAAAAGTGCCAACAGCTGATAGCAAAAGTGCCAACAGCTGATGGCAAAAGTGCCAACAGCTGATAACGAAAGTGCCAACAGCTGATACCAAAAGTGCCAAAAGCTGATAGCAAAAGTGCCAACAGCTGATAGCAAAAGTGCCAAAAGCTGATAGCAAATGTGCCAACAGCTGATAGCAAAAGTGCCAACAGCTGATTGCAAAAGTGCCAACAGCTGATAGCAAAAGTGCCAACAGCTGATAGCAAAAGTGCCAACAGCTGATAGCAACACTGCCAACAGCTGATAGCAAAAGTTCCAACAGCACCACATTGCCAACTAGTCCTAGGTATGACTATAAACTACATCTGACAGCAAGGCTTCTGATCACAAAGGGTCCCAGCTATGAGCAAATAGTTACCCCCCACTAAAAAAAAAAACACTATGAATGTATAAAAATACATGTTTATATAAAAACGTGCGAACAACACCAGTTGATAGCAAAAGTGTTAACAGGACCACAGCTGATAGAAAAAGTGCCAACAGCAGATAGCAAAATGCAAACAGCTGATAGCAAAAGTGCAAAAAGCTGCTAGCAAAAGTGCCAACAGCTGATAGCAAAAGTGCCAACAGATGATACCAAAAGTGCCAACAGCTGATAGGAAAAGTGCCAACAGCTGATAGCAAAAGTGCCAACAGCTGACACCAAAAGTGCCAAAAGCTGATAGCCAAAATGCCAACAGCTGATAGCAAAAGTGCCAACTGATTATACCAAAGTGCCAACAGCTGATAGCAAAAGTGCCAACAGCTGATTGCAAAAGTGCCAACAGCTGATAGAAAAAGTGTAAACAGCTGATAGCAAAAGTGCCAACAGCTGATACCAAAAGTGCCAAAAGCTGATAGCAAAAGTGCCAACAGCTGATAGTGAAAGTGCCAACAGCTGATAGCAAAAGTGCCAACAGCACCACAGTGCCAATAGTCCTAGGTATGACTATAAACTACATCTGACAGCAATGCTTCTGATCACAAAGCGTCCCAGCTATGAGCAAATAGTGACCCCCACTAAAAAAAAAACACTATGAATGTATAAAAACAGATGTTTATATAAAAACATGCGAACAACACCAGTTTATAGCAAAAGTGCCAACAGCACCACAGCTGATAGCAAAAGTGCCAACAGCTGATAGTAAAAGTGCCAACAGCTGATAGAAAAAGTGCCAACAGCACCACATTGCCAACTAGTCCTAGGTTTGACTATAAACTACATCTGACAGCAAGGCTTCTGATCACAAAGGGTCCCATCTCTGAGCAAATAGTGACCGTCCACTAAAAAAAAACACTTTGAATGTATAAAAATACATATTTATATAAAAGCTTGCAAACAACCCCAGTTGATAGATAAAGTGCCAACAGCACCACAGCTGATAGCAAAAGTGCCAACAGCTGATAGTAAAAGTGCCAAAAGCTGATAGCATAAGTGCCAACAGCACCACAGTGCCAACTAGTCCTAGGTATGATTATAAACTACATCTGACAGCAAGGCTTCTGATCACAAAGGTTCCCAGCTATGAGCAAATAGTGACCCCCCACTTAAAAAAAAACACTATGAAAGTATAAAAATACATGTTTATATAAAAACTTGCGAACAACACCAGTTGATAGCAAAAGTGCCAACAGCACCAAAGCTGATAGCAAAAGTGCCAACAGCTGATAGCAAAAGTGCCAACAGCTGATAGGAAAAGTGCCAACAGCTGATAGCAAAAGTGCCAACAGCACCACATTGCAAACTAGTCCTAGGTATATCTATAAACTACATCTGACAGCAAGGCTTCTGTTCACAAAGGGTCCCAGCTATGAGCAAATAGTGACCCCCCACTAAAAAAAAACGCTATGAATGTATAAAAATACATGTTTATATAAAAACTAGCGAACAACACCTGTTGATAGCAAAAGTGCCAACAGCACCACAGATGATAGCAAAAGTGCCAACAGCTGATAGAAAAAGTGCCAACAGCTGATAGCAAAAGTGCCAACAGCTGATAGCAAAAGTGCCAACAGCACCACAGTGCCAACTAGTCCTAGGTATGATTATAATCTATATCTGACAGCAAGGCTTCTGATCACAAAGGGTCCCAACTATGAGCAAATAGTGACCCCCCACTAAAAAAAAAACATTATGAATGTATAAAAATACATGTTTATATAAAAACGTGCGAACAACACCAGTTGATAGCAAAAGGGCTAACAGCACCACAGCTGATAGCAAAAGTGCCAACAGCTGATAGCAAAAGTGCCAACAGCTGATAGCAAAAGTTCCAACAACTGATAGCAAAAGTGCAAACAGCACCACATTGCCAACTAGTCCTAGGTATGACTATAAACTACATCTGACAGCAAAGCTTCTGATCACAAAGGGTCCCAGCTATGAGCAAATATTGACCCCCCACTAAAAAAAACCACTTTGAATGTATAAAAATACATTTTTATATAAAAACTTGCGAACAACACCAGTTGATAGCAAAAGTGCCAACAGCACGACAGCTGATAGCAAAAGTGCCAACATCTGATAGCAAAAGTGCCAACAGCTGATACCAAAAGTGCCAAAAGCTGATAGAAAAAGTGCCAACAGCTGATAGCAAAAGTGCCAACAGCACCACAGTGCCAACAAGTCCTAGGTATGACTATAAACTACATCTGACAGCAAGGCTTCTGATCACAAAGGGTCCCAGCTATGAGCAAATAGTGACACCCCACTAAAAAAAAAACACTATGAAAGTATAAATATACATGTTTATATAAAAACTTGCGAACAACACCAGTTGATAGCAAAAGTGAAAACAGCACCACAGCTGATAGCAAAAGTGTCAACAACTGATAGCAAAAGTGCCAACAGCTGATAGCAAAAGTGCCAACAGCACCACAATGCCAACTAGTCCTATGTATGACTATAAACTACATCTGACAGCAAGGCTTCTTATCACAAAGGGTCCCAGCTATGAGCAAATAGTGACCCCCACTAAAAAAAAAACACTATGAATGTATAAAAATACATGTTTATATAAAAACTTGCGAACAACACCAGTTGATAGCAAAAGTGCCAACAGCACTACAGCTGATAGCAAAAGTGCCAACAGCTGATAGCAAAAGTGCCAACAGCTAATAGCAAAAGTGCCAACAGCTGATAGCAAAATGCCAAAAGCTGATAGCAAAAGTGCCAACAGCACCACAGTGCCAACTAATCCTAGGAATGACTATAAACTACATCTGACAGCAAGGCTACTTATCACAAAGGGTCCCAGCTATGAGCAAATAGTGACCCCCCACTAAAAAAACACTATGAAAGTATAAATATACATGTTTATATAAAAACTGGCGAACAACACCAGTTGATAGCAAAAGTGCCAACAGCACCACAGCTTATAGCAAAAGTGCCAACAGCTGATAGCAAAAGTGCAAACAGCTGATAGCAAAAGTGCCAACAGCTGATAGCAAAAGTGCCAACAGCTGATAGCAAAACTGCCAACTGCTGATAGCAAAAGTGCCAACAGCAAAAATGTGCCAACTAGTCCTAGGTATGATTATAAACTATATCTGACAGCATGCTTCTGATCACAAAGGGTCCCAGCTATGAGCAAATACTGACCCCCCACTGAAAAGAAAAACACTATGAAATATAAAAATACATGTTTATATAAAAACTTGCGAACAACACCAGTTGATAGCAAAAGTGCCAACAGCACCACAGCTGATAGCAAAAGTGCCAACAGTTGATAGCAAATGCGCCAACAGCTGATAGCAAAAGTCCCAACAGCTGATAGCAAAAGTGACAACAGCTGATACCAAAAGTGCCAAAATCTTATAGCAAAAGTGCCAACAGCTGATAGCAAAAGTGCCAACAGCTTATAGCAAAAGTGCCAACAGCTGATAGCAAAAGTGCCAACAGCACCACAATGCCAACTAGTCCTAGGTATGACAATAAACTACATCTGACAGCAAGGCTTCTGATCACAAAGGGTCACAGCTATGAGAAAATAGTGACCCCCACTAAAAAAAACACTATGAATGTATAAAAATACATGTTTATATAAAAACATGCGAACAACACCAGTTGATAACAAAAGTGCCAACAGCACCACAGCTGATAGCAAAAGTGCCAACAGCTGATAGCAAAAGGGCCAACAGCTGATGGCAAAAGTGCCAACAGATGATAGCAAAAGTGCCAACAGCTGATAGAAAAAGTGCCAAGAGCTGATAGCAAAAGTGCCAACAGCTGATAGCAAAAGTGCCAAAAGCTGAGAGCAAAAGTGCAGACAGCTGATAGCAAAAGTGCCAACAGCTGATACGAAAAGTGCCAAAAGCTGATACCAAAAGTTCCAACAGCTGATAGCAAAAGTGCCAACAGCTCATAGCAAAAGTGCCAACAGTTGATACCAAAAGTGCCAACAGCTGATAGAAAAAGTGCCAACAGTTGATAGCAAAAGTGCCAACAGCACCACAGTGCCAACTAGTCCTAGGTATGACTATAAACTACATCTGACAGCAAGGCTTCTGATCACAAAGTGTCCCAGCTATGAGCAAATAGTGACCCCCAACTTAAAAAAAAAAACACTATGAATGTATAAAAATACATGTTTATATAAAAACTTGCGAACAACACCAGTTGATAGCAAAAGTGCCAACAGCACCACAGCTGATAGTAAAAGTGCCAACAGCTGATAGCAAAAGTGCCAACCGCTGATAGCAAAAGTGCCAACAGCACCACAGTGCCAACTAGTCCTAGGTATGACTATAAACTACATCTGACAGCAAGTCTTCTGATCACAAAGGGTCCCAGTTATGAGCAAAGAGTGACACCCCACTAAAAAAAAACACACTATGAAAGTATAAAAATACATGTTTATATAAAAACTTGCGAACAACACCAGTTGATAGCAAAAGTGCCAACAGCACCACAGCTGATAGCAAAAGTGCTAACAGCTGATAGCAAAAGTGCCAACAGCACAATATGGCCAACTAGTCCAATGTATGACTATAAACTACATCTGACAGCAAGGCTTCTGATCACAAAGGTTCCCAGCTATGAGCAAATAGGGACCCCCCACTAAAAAAAAACCCTATGAATGTATAAAAATACATGTTTATATAAAAACTTGCGAACAACACCAGTTGATAGAAAAAGTGCCAACAGCACCACAGCTGATAGCAAAAGTGCAAACAGCTGATAGCAAAAGTGCCAACAGCTGATAGTAAAAGTGCCAAAAGTTGATAGCAAAAGTGCCAACAGCTGATAGCAAAAGTGCCAACAGATGATAGCAAAAGTGCCAACAGCTGATAGGAAAAGTGCCAACAGCTGATAGCAAAAGTTCCAACAGCTGATACCAAAAGTGCCAAAAGCTGATAGCAAAAGTGCCAACAGCTGATAGCAAAAGTGCCAACAGCTGATAGAAAAAGTGCCAACAGCACCACAGTGCCAACTATTCCTAGGTATGACTATAAACTACATCTGACAGCAAGGCTTCTGATCACAAAGGGTCCCAGCTATGAGCAAATAGTGATCCCCCACTAAAAAAAAACACTATGAATGTATAAAAATACATGTTTATATAAAAACTTGCGAACAACACCAGTTGATAGCAAAAGTGCCAACAGCACCACAGCTGATAACAAAAGTGCCAACAGCTGATAGCAAAATGCCAACAGCTGATAGCAAAAGTGCCACCTGCTGATAGCAAAAGTGCCAACAGCTGATACCAAAAGTGCCAACAGCTGATAGCAAAAGTGCCAACACCTGATAGCAAAAGTGCCAACAGCACCACAGTTCCAACTAGTCCTAGGTATGACTATAAACTACATCTGACAGCAAGGCTTCTGATCACAAAGAGTCCCAGCTATGAGCAAATAGTGACCCCCCACTAAAAAAAACCCTATGAAAGTATAAATATACATGTTTATATAAAAACTTTCGAACACCACCAGTTGATAGCAAAAGTGCAAACTGCACCACAGCTGATAGCAAAAGTGCCAACAGCTGATACCAAAAGTGCCAAAAGCTTATAGCAAAAGTGCCAACAGCTGATAGCAAAAGTTCCAAAAGCTGAGAGCAAAAGTGCCAACAGCTGATAGCAATAGTGCCAACAGCTGATAGCAAAAGTGCAAACAGCTGATAGCAAAAGTGACAACAGCTGATACCAAAAATGCCAAAAGCTGATAGCAAAAGTGCCAACAACTTATAGCAAAAGTGCCAACAGCTGATAGCAAAAGTGACAACAGCTGAAAGCAAAAGTGCCAAAAGCTGATAGCAAAAGTACCAACAGCACCACAGCTGATAGCAAAAGTGCCAACAGCTGATAGCAAAAGTGCCAACAGCTGATAGCAAAAGTGCCAACAGCTGATAGCAAAAGTGCAAACAGCACCACAGCTGATAGCAAAAGTGCCAACAGCACCACATTGCCAACTAGTCCTAGGTATGACTATAAACTACATCTGACAGCAAGGATTCTGATCACAAAGGGTCCCAGCTATGAGCAAATAGTGACCCCCCATTAAAAAAAAACACAATGAAAGTATAAAAATACATGTTTATATAAAAACTTGCGAACAACACCAGTTGATAGCAAAAGTGCCAACAGCACCACGGCTGAAAGCAAAAGTGCCAACAGCTGATAGCAAAAGTGCCAACAGCTGATAGCAAAAGTGCCAAAAACTGATAGCAAAAGTGCCAACAGCTGATAGCAAAAGTGGCAACAGCTGATAGAAAAAGTAACAACTGCTGATACTAAAAGTGCCAAAAGCTGATAGCAAAAGTGCCAACAACTGAGAGCAAAAGTGCCAACAGCTGATAGCAAAAGTGTCAACAGATGATACCAAAAGTGCCAACAGCTGATAGCAAAAGTGACAACAGCTGAAAGCAAAAGTGCCAAAAGCTGATAGCAAAAGTGCCAACAGCACCACAGTGCCAACTAGTTCAAGGGATGACTATAAACTACATCTGACAGCAAGGCTTCTGATCACAAAGGGTCCCAGCTATGAGCAAATAGTGACCCCCCACTAAAAAAAAAACACTATGAATGTATAAAAATACATGTTTATATAAAAACTTGCGAACAACACCAGTTCATAGCAAAAGTGCCAACAGCTAATAGCATATGTTCCAACAGATGATAGCAAAAGTGCCAACAGCAGAACAGCTGATAGCAAAAGTGCAAACAGCTGATTGCAAAAGTGCCAACAGCTAATAGCAAAAGTGCCAACAGCTTATAGCAAAAGTGCCAACAGCACCACAGTGCCAACTAATCCTAGGTATGACTATAAACTACATGTGACAGCAAGTCTTCTGATCACAAAGAATCCCAGCTATGAGCAAATAGTGACCCCCCACTAAAAAAAACACTTTGAATGTAAAAAATATATGTTTATATAAAAACTTGCGAAGAACACCACTTGATAGCAAAAGTGCCAACAGCACCACAGCTGATAACAAAAGTGCCAACAGCTGATAGCAAAATGCCAACAGCTGATAGCAAAAGTGCCAACTGCTGATAGCAAAAGTGCCAACAGCTGATACCAAAAGTGCCAACAGCTGATAGCAAAAGTGCCAACAGCTGATAGCAAAAGTGCCAACAGCACCACAGTTCCAACTAGTCCTAGGTATGACTATAAACTACATCTGACAGCAAGGCTTCTGATCACAAAGAGTCCCAGCTATGAGCAAATAGTGACCCCCCACTAAAAAAAAACCCTATGAAAGTATAAATATACATGTTTATATAAAAACTTTCGAACACCACCAGTTGATAGCAAAAGTGCAAACTGCACCACAGCTGATAGCAAAAGTGCCAACAGCTGATAGCAAAAGTGCCAACAGCTGATAGAAAAAGTGACAACAGCTGATACCAAAAGTGCCAAAAGCTTATAGCAAAAGTGCCAACAACTGAGAGCAAAAGTGCCAACAGCTGATAGCAAAAGTGACAACAGCTGATAGCAAAAGTGCCAAAAGCTGATAGCAAAAGTGACAACAGCACCACAGTACCAACTAGTCCTAGGTATGACTATAAACTACATCTGACAGCAAGTCTTCTGATCACAAAGGGTCCCAGCTATGAGCAAATAGTGACCCCCACTAAAAAAAAACACTATGAAAGTATAAAAATACATGTTTATATAAAAACTTGCGAACAACACCAGTTGATAGCAAAAGTGCCAACAGCACCACAGCTGATAGCAAAAGTGCCAACAGCTTATAGCAAAAATGCCAACAGGTGATAGCAAAAGTGCCAACAGCTGATAGCAAAAGTTCCAAAAGCTGATAGCAAAAGTGCCAACAGCTGATAGCAATAGTGCCAACAGCTGATAGCAAAAGTGCAAACAGCTGATAGCAAAAGTGACAACAGCTGATACCAAAAATTCCAAAAGCTGATAGCAAAAGTGCCAACAACTTATAGCAAAAGTGCCAACAGCTGATAGCAAAAGTGACAACAGCTGAAAGCAAAAGTGCCAAAAGCTGATAGCAAAAGTGCCAACAGCACCACAGCTGATAGCAAAAGTGCCAACAGCTGATAGCAAAAGTGCCAACAGCTGATAGCAAAAGTGCCAACAGCTGATAGCAAAAGTGCAAACAGCACCACAGCTGATAGCAAAAGTGCCAACAGCACCACATTGCCAACTAGTCCTAGGTATGACTATAAACTACATCTGACAGCAAGGATTCTGATCACAAAGGGTCCCAGCTATGAGCAAATAGTGACCCCCCATTAAAAAAAAACACAATGAAAGTATAAAAATACATGTTTATATAAAAACTTGCGAACAACACCAGTTGATAGCAAAAGTGCCAACAGCACCACGGCTGAAAGCAAAAGTGCCAACAGCTGATAGCAAAAGTGCCAACAGCTGATAGCAAAAGTGCCAAAAACTGATAGCAAAAGTGCCAACAGCTGATAGCAAAAGTGCCAACAGCTGATAGAAAAAGTAACAACTGCTGATACTAAAAGTGCCAAAAGCTGATAGCAAAAGTGCCAACAACTGAGAGCAAAAGTGCCAACAGCTGATAGCAAAAGTGCCAACAGCTGATAGCAAAAGCTCCAAAAGGTGACAGCAAAAGTGCCAACAGCTGATAGCAAAAGTGTCAACAGATGATACCAAAAGTGCCAACAGCTGATAGCAATAGTGACAACAGCTGAAAGCAAAAGTGCCAAAAGCTGATAGCAAAAGTGCCAACAGCACCACAGTGCCAACTAGTTCAAGGTATGACTATAAACTACATCTGACAGCAAGGCTTCTGATCACAAAGGGTCCCAGCTATGAGCAAATAGTGACCCCCCACTAAAAAAAAACACTATGAATGTATAAAAATACATGTTTATATAAAAACTTGCGAACAACACCAGTTCATAGCAAAAGTGCCAACAGCTAATAGCATAAGTTCCAACAGATGATAGCAAAAGTGCCAACAGCAGAACAGCTGATAGCAAAAGTGCAAACAGCTGATTGCAAAAGTGCCAACAGCTAATAGCAAATGTGCCAACAGCTTATAGCAAAAGTGCCAACAGCACCACAGTGCCAACTAATCCTAGGTATGACTATAAACTACATGTGACAGCAAGTCTTCTGATCACAAAGAGTCCCAGCTATGAGCAAATAGTGACCCCCCACTAAAAAAAAAACACTATGAAAGTATAAAAATATATGTTTATATAAAAACTTGCGAACAACACCAGTTGATAGCAAAAGTGCCAACATCACCACAGCTGATAGCAAAAGTGTCAACAGCTGATAGCAAAAGTGCCAACAGCTGATACCAAAAGTGCCAAAAGCTGATAGCAAAAGTGCCAACACCTGATAGCAAAAGTGCCAACAGCTGATAGCAAAATTGCCAATAGCATTACAGTGCCAACTAGTCCTAGGTATGATTATAAACTACATTTGACAGCAAGGCTTCTGATCACAAATGGTCCCAGCTATGAGCAAATATTGACCCACCACTAAAAAAAAAAACACTATGAAAGTATAAAAATAAATGTTTATATAAAAACGTGCGAACAACACCAGTTGATAGCAAAAGTGCCAACAGCACCACAGCTGATAGCAAAAGTGCCAACAGCTGATAGCAAAAGTGCCAACATCTGATACCAAAAGTGCCAAAAGCTGATAGCAAAAGTGCCAACAGTTGATAGAAAAATGCCAACACATGATACCAAAAAGCCAACAGCTGATAGCAAAAGTGCCAACAGCTGATAGCAAAAGTGCCAACAGCTGATAGCAAAAGTGCCAACAACTCCACAGTGCCAACTAGTCCTAGGTATGACTATAAACTACATCTTACAGCAAGTCTTCTGATCACAAAGGGTCCCAGCTATGAGCAAATAGTGACCCCCCACTAAAAAAAAACATTATGAAAATCATTTATGAGCAAATAGTTACCCCCACTAAAAAAAAAACAATATGAAAGTATAAAAGTACATGTTTATATAAAAACTTGCGAACTACCCCTGTTGATAGCAAAAGTGCCAACAGCACCACAGCTGATAGCAAAAGTGCCAACAACTGAGAGCAAAAGTGCCAACAGCTGATAGCAAAAGTGTCAACAGATGATACCAAAAGTGCCAACAGCTGATACCAAAAGAGCCAAAAGCTCATAGCAAAAGTGCCAACAGCTGATAGCAAAAGTGCCAACAGCTGATAGCAAAAGTGCCAACAGCACCACATTGCCAACTATTCCTAGGTATGTCTATAAACTACATCTGACAATAAGGCTTCTGATCACAAAGGGTCCCAGCTATGAGCAAATAGTGACCACCCACTTAAAAAACACTATGAATGTATAAAAATATATGTTTATATAAAAACTTGCGAACAACACCAGTTGATAGCAGAAGTGCCAACAGCACCACACCTGATAGCAAAAGTGCCAACAGCTGATAGCAAATGTGCCAACAGCTGATAGCAAAAGTGCCAAAAGCTGATAGCAAAAAAGCCAACAAATGATACCAAAAGTGCCAACATCTGATAGCAAAAGTGCCAACAGCTGATAGCAAAAGTGCCAAAAGCTGATAGCAAAAGTGCCATCAGCTGATAGCAAATTTGCCAACAGCTGATAGCAAAAGTGCCAACAGCTGATAGCAAAATTGCCAACAGCTGATAGCAAAAGTTCCAAAAGCTGATAGCAAAAGTGCCAACAGCTGATAGCAAAAGTGCCAACAGCTGATAGCAAATGTGCCAAAAGCTTATAGCAAAAGTGCCAACAGCTGATAGCAAAAGTGCCAACAGATGATACCAAAAGTGCCAACAGCTGATAGCAAAAGTGCCAACAGCGGATAGCAAAAGTGCCAAAAGCTGATAACAAAAGAGCCAAAAGCTCATAGCAAAAGTGCCAACAGCTGATAGCAAAAGTGCCAACAGCTGATAGCAAAAGTGCCAACAGCACCACATTGCCAACTATTCCTAGGTATGTCTATAAACTACATCTGACAATAAGGCTTCTGATCACAAAGGGTCCCAGCTATGAGCAAATAGTGACCACCCACTTAAAAAACACTATGAATGTATAAAAATATATGTTTATATAAAAACTTGCGAACAACACCAGTTGATAGCAGAAGTGCCAACAGCACCACACCTGATAGCAAAAGTGCCAACAGCTGATAGCAAATGTGCCAACAGCTGATAGCAAAAGTGCCAAAAGCTGATAGCAAAAAAGCCAACTAATGATACCAAAAGTGCCAACATCTGATAGCAAAAGTGCCAACAGCTGATAGCAAAAGTGCCAAAAGCTGATAGCAAAAGTGCCATCAGCTGATAGCAAATTTGCCAACAGCTGATAGCAAAAGTGCCAACAGCTGATAGCAAAATTGCCAACAGCTGATAGCAAAAGTTCCAAAAGCTGATAGCAAAAGTGCCAACAGCTGATAGCAAAAGTGCCAACAGCTGATACCTAATGTGCAAAAAGCTGATAGCAAAAGTGCCAACAGCTGATAGCAAAAGTGCCAACAGCTGATAGCAAAAGTGCCAACAGCTGTTACCAAAAGTGCCAAAAGCTGATAGCAAAAGTGCCAACAGCTTATAGCAAAAGTGCCAACCGCTGATATCAAAAGTTCCAACAGCACCACATTGCCAACTAATCCTAGTTATGAATATAAATTACATCTGACAGCAAGGCTTCTGATCACAAAGGGTCCCAGCTATGAGAAAATAGTGACACCCCACTATAAAAAAAACAGTATGAATGTATAAAAATACATGTTTATATAAAAACTTGCGAACAACACCAGTCGATAGCAAAAGTGCCAACAGCACCAGAGCTGATAGCAAAAGTACCAACAGCTGATAGCAAAAGTGCCAACAGCTGATAGCAAAAGTGACAACAGCACCACAGTGCCAACTAGTCCTAGGTATGACTATAAACTACATCTGACAGCAAGGCTTCTGATCACAAATGGTGTCAACTATGAGCAAATAGTGACCCCCCACTAAAAAAAAAACACTATGAAAGTATAAAAAGACATTTTTATATAAAAACTTGCGAACAACACCAGTTGATAGCAAAAGTTCCAACAGCACCACAGCTGATACAAAAAGTACCAACAGCTGATAGTAAAAGTGCCAACAGCTGATGCCAAAAGTGCCAACAGCTGATAGCAAAAGTGCCAACAGCTGATAGCAAAAGTGCCAACAGCTCATAGCAAAAGTGCCAAAAGCTGATAGCAAAAATGCCAACAGCACCACAGTGCCAACTAGTCCTAGGTATGACTATAAACTACATCTGACAGCAAGATTTCTGCTCAAAAAGTGTCCCAGCTATAAGCAAATAGTGACCCCCCACTAAAAAAAAACCACTATGAATGTATAAAAATACATGTTTATATAAAAACTTGCGAACAACACCAGTTGATAGCAAAAGTTCCAACAGCACCACAGCTGATAGCAAAAGTGCCAACAGCTGATAGCAAAAGTGCCAACAGCACCACAGTGCCAACTAGTTCTAGGTATGACTAAAAACTACATCTGACAGCAAGGCTTCTGATCACAAAGGGTCCCAGCTATGAGCAAATAGTGACACCCCACAAAAAAAAACACTATGAAAGTATAAAAATACATGTTTATATAAAAACTTGCGAACAACACCTGTTGAAAGCAAAAGTGCCAACAGCTGATAGTAAAAGTGCCAAAAGCTGATTGCAATAGTGCCAACAGCTGATAGCAAAAGTGCTGTGGTGCTGTTGGCACTTTTGCTATCAGCTGTTGGCACTTTTGCTAACAGCTGTTGGCACTTTTGCTATCAGCTGTTCGAACTTCTGCTATCAGCTGCTGGGACTTTTGCTATCAACTGGTGTTGTTCGCACGTTTTTATATAAACATGTATTTTTATACTTTCATAGTGATTTTTTTTTAGTGGGGGGTCTCTATTTCCTCATAGCTGGGACACTTTGTGATCAGAAGCCTTGCTGTCAGATGTAGTTTATAGTCATACCTAGGACTAGTTGGCACTGTGGTGCTGTTGGCACTTTTGCTATCAGATGTTGGCACTTTTGCTATCAGCTGTTGGAACTTTTGCTATTTTGTAGTTCGCAAGTTTTTATATAAACATGTATTTTTATACTTTCATAGTGTTTTTTTTTTAGTGGGGGTCACTATTTGCTCATAGCTCGGACCCTTTGTGATCTGAAGCCTTGCTGACAGATGTAGTTTATAGTCATACCTAGGATTAGTTGGCACTGTGGAGCTGTTGGCACTTTTGGTATCAGCTGTTGGCCCTTTTGGTATCAGCTGTTGGCACTTTTGCTATCAGCTGTGGTGTTGTTGGCACTTTTGCTATCAACTGGTGTTGTTCGCAAGTTTTTATATAAACATGTATTTTTAAACATTACAAGTGTTTTTTTTTAGTGGGGGGTCACTATTTGCTCAAAGCTGGGACACTTTGTGATCAGAAGCCTTGCTGTCAGATGTAGTTTATTGTCATACCTAGGACTAGTTGGCACTGTGGTGCTGTTGGCACTTTTGCTATCAGCTGTTGGCACTTTAGCTATCAGCTGTTGGCACTTTTGCTATCAGCTGTGTTGCTGTTGGCACTTTTTCTATCAACTGGTGTTGTTCGCAAGTTTTTATATAAACATCTATTTTTATACTTTCATAGTGTTTTTATTTAGTGGGGGGTCACTATTTGCTCATAGCTTGGACCCTTTGTGATCAGAAACCTTGCTGTCAGATGTAGTTTATAGTCATACCTAGGACTATTTGGCACTGTGGTGCTGTTGGCACTTTTGATATCAGATGTTGGCACTTTTGCTATCAGCTGTTGGAACTTTTGTAATCAGCTGTTGGCACTTTTGGTATCAGCTGTTGGCACTTTTGCTATCAGCTGTTTGCACTTTAGCTATCATCTGTTGCCACTTTTGCTATCAGCTGTTGGCACATTTGCTATCAGCTTTTGGCACTTTTTGTATTATCTGTTGGCACTTTTGCTATCAGCTGTTGGCAATTTTGCTATCAGTTTTTGGTACTTTTGGTATCATCTGTTTGCACTTTCGCTATTAGCTGTTGGCACTTTTGCTATCAGCTTTTGGCACTTTTGGTATCAGCTGTTGGCACTTTTGCTATCAGCTGTTGGCACTTTTGCTATCAGCTGTGGTGCTGTTGGCACGTTTGCTATCAACTGGTGTAGTTCGCAAGTTTTTATATAATCATGTATTTTTATACTTTCATAGTGGTTTTATTTTTAGTGGGGGTAACTATTTGCTCATAGCTGGGACCCTTTGTGATCAGAAGACTTGCTGTCAGATGTAGTTTATAGTCATACCTAGGACTAGTTTGCACTGTGGTGCTGTTGGCACTTTTGCTATCAGCTGTTGGCACTTTTGCTATCAGCTGTTGGCACTTTTGCTATCAGCTGTTGGAAATTTTGCTATCAGCTGTTGGCACTTTTGCTATCAGCTTTGGGGCTGTTTGCACTTTTGCTATCAACTGGTGTTGTTCGCAAGTTTTTATATAAACATGTATTTTTATATTTCATAGTGTTTTTTTTTAGTGGGGGGTAACTATTTGATCATAGCTGGGACCCTTTGTGATCAGAAGCCTTGCTGTCAGATGTAGTTTATAGTCATACCTAGGACTAGTTGGCACTGTGGTGCTGTTGGCACTTTTGCTATCAGCTGTTGGCACTTTTGCTATAAGCTGTTGGAACTTTTGCTATCAGCTGTGGTGCTGGTGGCACTTTTGCTATCAACTGGTGTTGTTCGCAAGTTTTTATATTTTTGCGAACTTTTGCGAACCACACCTGTTGATAGCAAAAGTGCCAACAGCAACACAGCTGATTGCAAAAGTGCCAACAGCTGATAGCAAAAGTGCCAACATATGATACCAAAAGTGCCAACAGCTGATAGCAAAAGTGCCAACAGCTGATAGTAAAAGTGCCAACAACTGATAGCAAAAGTGCCAACAGCACCACAGGGCCAGCTAGTCCTAGGTATGAATATAAACTACATCTGACAGCAAGTCTTCTGCTCACAAAGGGTCCCAGCAATGAGCAAATAGTGACCCCCACTAAAAAAAAACACTATGAAAGTATAAAAATACATGTTTATATAAAAACTTCCGAACAACACCAGTTGATAGCAAAAGTGCCAACAGCACCACAGCTGATAGCAAAAGTGCCAACAGCTGATAGCAAAAGTGCCAACAGCTGATAGCAAAAGTGCCAAAAGCACCACAGTGCCATCTAGTCCTAGGTATGACTATAAACTACATCTGACAGCAAGGCTTCTGATCACAAAGGGTCCCAGCTATGAGCAAATTGTGACCCCCCACTAAAAAAAAACTCTATGAAAGTATAAAAATACATGTTTATATAAAAACTTGTGAACAACACCAGTTGATAGCAAAAGTGCCAACAGAACCACAACTGATAGCAAAAGTGCCAACAGCTGATAGCAAAAGTATCAACAGCTGATAACAAAATTGCAAACAGCTAATAGCAAAAGTGCCAACAGCTGATAGCAAAAGTTCTTACAGATGATAGCAAAAGTGCCAACAGCTGATAGCAAACGTGCCAACAGCTGATATCAAAAGTGCCAACAGCTGATAGCAAAAGTGCCAACAGCTGATAGCAAAAGTTCCAACATCTGATAGCAAAAGTGCCAACAGCTGATAGCAAAAGTGCCAACAGCTCATAGCAAAAGTGCAAACAGCACCACAGTGCCAACTAGTCTTAGGTATGACTATAAACTAAATCTGACAACAAGGCTTCTGATCACAAAGGGTCCCAGCTATGAGCAAATAGTGACCCCCAACTAAAAAAAAAAAACTATGAAAATATAAAAATACATGATTATATAAAAACTTGCGAACAACAATTGATAGCAAAAGTGCCAACAGCACCACAGCTGATAGCAAATGTGCCAACAGCTGATAGCAAAAGTGCCAACAGCACCACAGTGCCAACTAGTCCTCGGTATGACTATAAACTACATCTGACAGCAAGGCTTCTGATCACAAAGCGTCCCAGCTATGAGCAAATAGTGACCCCCCACTAAAAAAAATCACTATGAAAGTATAAAAATACATGTTTATATAAAAACTTGCGAACAACACCAGTTGATAGCAAAAGTGCCAACAGCACCACAGCTGATAGCAAAAGTGCCAACAGCTGATAGCAAAAGTGCCAACAGCTGATGGCAAAAGTGCCAACAGCTGATAGCAAAAGTGCCAACAGCACTACAGTGCCAACTAGTCCTAGGTATGATTATAAACTACATCTGACAGCAAGGCTTCTGATCACAAAGGGTCCCAGCTATGAGCAAATAGTGACATCCCACTAAAAAAAAACACAATGAAAGTAAAAATATACATATTTATATAAAAACTTGCGAACAACACCAGTTGATAGCAAAAGTGCAAACAGCACCACAGCTGATAGCAAATGTGCCAACAGCTGATACCAAATGTGCCAACAGCTGATAGCCAAAGTGCCAAAAGCTGATAGCAAAAGTGCCAACAGCTGATAGCAAAAGTGCCAACAGCACCACAGTGCCAACTAGTCCGAGGTATGACTATTAACTACATCTGACAGCAAAACTTCTGATCACAAAGGGTCCCAGCTATGAGCAAATAGTGACCCCCCCAATAAAAAAAAAATCACTATGAAAGTACAAAAATACATGTTTATATAAAAACTTGCGAACAACACCAGTTGATAGCAAAATTGCCAGCAGCTGATAGCAAAAGTGCCAACAGCTGATAGCAAAAGTTCGAAGAGCTGATAGCAAAAGTGCCAACAGCTGTTAGCAAAAGTGCCAACAGCTGATAGCAAAAGTGCCAACAGCACCACAGCTGATAGCAAAAGTGCCAACTTTGCTATCAGCTGTTGGCAATTTTGCAATCAGCTTTTGGCACTTTTACTATCAGCTGTTGGCACTTTTGCTTTCAACTGCAAGTTTTTTATATAAACAAGTATTTTTATACTTTCATAGTGTTTTTTTTGTGGGGTGTCACTATTTGCTCATAGCTGGGACTCTTTGTAATCAGAATCCTTGCTGTCAGATGTAGTTTTAATCATACCTAGGACTAGTTGGCACTGTGGTGCTGTTGGCACTTTTGCTATCAGCTGTTGGCACTTTTGCTATCAGCTGTGGTGCTGCTGGCACTTTTGCTATCAACTGGTGTTGTTCGCAAGTTTTTATATAAACATGTATTTTTATGCTTTCATAGTGTTTTTTTTAATGGGGCGTCACTATTTGCTCTTAGCTGGGACCCTTTGTGATCAGAAGACTTGCTGTCAGATGTAGTTTATAGTCATACCTAGGACTAGTTGGCAATGTTGTTCTGTTGGCACTTTTGCTACCAGCTGTGGTGCTGTTGGAACTTTTGCTATCAACTGGTGTTGTTCGCAAGTTTTTATATAAACATGTATTTTTATACATTCATAGTGGGTTTTTTTTAGTGGGGGGTCACTATTTGCTGATAGCTGGGACACTTTGTGAGCAGAAATCTTGCTGTCAGATGTAGTTTATAGTCATACCTAGGACTAGTCGGCACTGTGGTGCTGTTGGCACTTTTGCTATCAGCTGTTGGCACTTTTGCTATCAGCTGTGGGCACTTTTGCTATCAGCTGTGGTGCTGTTTGCACTTTTGCTATCAACTGGTGTTGTTCGCAAGTTTTTATATAAACATGTATTTTTATACTTTCAAATGTTTTTTTTTAGTGGGGGGTCACTATTTGCTCATAGTTGCCACCCTTTGTGATCAGAAGCCTTGCTGTGAGATGTAATTTATATTCATAACTAGGATTAGTTGGCAATGTGGTGCTGTTGGAACATTTGCTATCAGCGGTTGGCACTTTTGCTATCAGCTGTTTGCACTTTTGCTATCAGCTTTTGGCACTTTTGGTAACAGCTGTTGGCACTTTTGCTATCAGCTGGTCGCACTTTTGCTATCAGCTGTTGGAACTTTTGCTATCAGCTGTTGGCAATTTTGCTATCAGCTGTTGGCACTTTTGCTATCAGCTGTTGGCACATTTGCTATCAGCTGATGGCACTTTTGCTATCAGCTTTTGGCACTTTTGGTATCAGCTGGTGGCACTTTTGCTATCAGCTGTTGGTACTTTTGCTATCAGCTGTTGGCACTTTTGCTATCAGATGTTGGCACTTTTGGTATCATTTGTTGGCTTTTTTGCTATCAGCTGTTGGCTGTTAGCTGTTAGCTATCAGCTTTTGGCACTTTTGCTATCAGCTGTTGGCACTTTTGCTATCAGCTGTTGGCACTTTTGCTATCAGGTGTGGTGCTGTTGGCACTTTTGCTATCAACTGGTGTTGTTCGCAAGTTTTTATATAAACATATATTTTTATACATTCATAGTGTTTTTTTTAAGTGGGGGGTCACTATTTGCTCATAGCTGGGACCCTTTGTGATCAGAAGCCTTGCTGTCAGATGTAGTTCATAATCATACCTAGGACTAGTTGACACTGTGGTGCTGTTGGCACTTTTGCTATCAGCTGTTGGCTCTTTTGCTTTCAGTTGTTGGCACTTTTGCTATCAGCTGTTGGCACTTTTGCTATCAGCTGTTGGCACTTTTGCTATCATCTTTCGGCACTTTTGTATCAGCTGTTGGCACTTTTGCTATGAGCTGTTGGCACTTTTAGTATCAGCTGTTGGCACTTTTGCTATCCGCTGTTGGCACTTTTGGTATCATCTGTTGGCACTTTTGCTATCAATCTGTTGGCACTTTTGGTATCAGCTGTTGGAACTTTTGCTATCAGCTGTTGGCACTTTTGCTATCAGCGCTGGTGCTGTTGGCACTTTTGCTATCAACTGGTGTTGTTCGCAAGTTTTTATATAAACATGTATTTTTATACTTTCATATTGTTTTTTTTTACTGGGGGGTCACTATTTGCTCATAGCTGTGACCTTTGTGATCAGAAGCCTTGCTGTCAGATGTAGTTTATAGTCATACCTAGAACTAATCGGCACTGTGGTGCTGTTGGCACTTTTGCTATCAGCTGTTGGCACTTTTGCTATAAGCTGTTGGCACTTTTGCTATCAGCTGATGGCACGTTCGCTATCAGCTGTGGTGCTGTTGGCACTTTTGCTATCAACTGGTGTTGTTCGCAAGTTTTTATATAAACATGTATTTTTATACTTTCATAATGTTTTCTTTTAGTGGGTTGTCACTATTTTCTCATAGCTGGGACCCTTTGTGATCAGAAGCCTTGCTGTCAGATGTAGTTTATAGTCATACCTAGGACTATTTGGCAATGTGGTGCTGTTGGCACTTTTGCTATCAGCTGTTGGCACTTTTGCTATCAGCTGTTGGCACTTTTGCTATCAGCTGTGGTGCTGTTTGCACTTTTGCTATCAACTGGTGTTGTTCGCAAGTTTTTATATAAACATGTATTTTTATACTTTCATAGTGTTTTTTTTTAGTGGGGGTTCACTATTTGCTCATAGCTGGGACCTTTGTGATCAGAAGCCTTGCTGTCAGATGTAGTTTATAATCATACCTAGGACTAGTTGGCACTGTGGTGCTGTTGGCACTTTTGCTATCAGCTGTTGGCACTTTTGCTATCTGCTGTTCGCACTTTTGCTATCAGCATTTGGCACTTTTGGTATCAGCTATTTGCACATTTGCTATCAGCGGTTGGCATTTTTGCTATCAGCTGTTGGCACTTTTGGTATCATCTGTTGGAACTTTTGCTATCAGCTGTTGGCACTTTTGCTATCAGCTGTTGGCACTTTTGCTATCAGCTGTTGGCACTTTTGCTATCAGCTTTTGGCACTTTTGGTATCAGCTGTTGGCACTTTTGCTATCAGCTGTTGGCACTTTTGCTATCAGCTGGGGTGCTGTTGGCACTTTTGCTATCAACTGGTGTTGTTCGCAAGTTTTCATATAAACAAGTATTTTTATACTTTCATAGTCGTTTTTTTTTAGTGGGGGGTCACTATTTGCTCAGAGCTGGGACCATTTGTGCTCAGAAGACTTTCTGTCATATGTAGTTTATAGTCATACCTAGGATTAGTTGGCACTGAGGTGCTGTTGGCACTTTTGCTATCAGCTGTTGGCACTTTTTCTTTCAGCTGTTGACACTTTTGCTATCAGCTGTTGGCACTTTTGCTATCAGCTTTTGTCACTTTTGCTATCAGCTGTTTGTTCTTTCGGTATCATCTGTTGGCACTTTTGCTATCAGCTGTTGGAACTTTTGCTATCAGCTTTTGGCACATTTGTTATCAGCTGGTGGCACTTTTGCTATCAGCTGTTGACACTTTTGCTATCAGCTGTTGTTACTTTTGCTATCAGCTGTGGTGCTGTTTGCACTTTTGCTATCAACTGGTGTTGTTCGCAAGTTTTTATATAAACATGTATTTTTATACTTTCATAGTGTTTTTGTTAGTGGGGGTCACTATTTGCTCATAGCTGGGACCGTTTGTGATACGAAGCCTTGCTGTCAGATGTAGTTTATAGTCATACCTAGGACTAGTTGGCACTGTGTTGCTGTTGGCTCTTTTGCTATCCGCTGTTGGCACTTTTGCTGTCAGATGTTGGCACGTTTGCTATCAGCTGTTGGCACTTTTGCTATCAGCTGTTGGCACTTTTGCTATCAGCTGTTGGCACTTTTGCTATCAGCTGTGGTGCTGTTAGCACTTTTGCTATCAACTGGTGTTGTTCGCAAGTTTTTATATAAACATGTATATTTATACATTCATAGTGTTTTTTTTAGTGGGGGGTCACTTTTTGCTCATAGCTGGGACCCTTTGTGATCAGAAGCCTTGCTGTCAGATGTAGTTTATAGTCATACCTAGGACTAGTTGGCAATGTGGAGCTGTTGGCACTTTTGCTATCAGCTGTTGGCACTTTTGCTATCAGCTGTTAGCACTTTTGCTATCAGCTGTTGGCACTTTTGCTATCAGCTGTGGTGCTGTTGGCACTTTTGCTATTGGGTTAGGGTTAGCAAATAGTGACCCCCCACTAAACATTATGAAAGTATAAAAATACATGTTTATATGTGCCAACAGTGCTGATAGTAAAAGTGCCAACAGCTGATAGCAAAAGTGCCAACAGCTGATAGCAAAAGTGCCAACGGCACCACAGTGCCAACTAGTCCTAGGTATGACTATAAACTACATCTGACAGCAAGTCTTCTGATCACAAAGGGTCCCAGCTATGAGCAAATAGGGATCCCCCACTAAAAAAAACACTTTGAATGTAAAAAATATATGTTTATATAAAAACTTGCGAACAACACCAGTTGATAGCAAAAGTGCCAACAGCACCACAGCTAATAGCAAAAGTCCCAACAGATGAGAGCAAAAGTGACAACAGATGATACCAAAAGTGCCAAAAGCTTATAGCAAAAGTGCCAAGAGCTGATAGCAAACCTACCAACAGATGATACCAAAAGTGCCAACAGCTGATAGCAAAAGTGCCAACATCTGATAGCAAAAGTGCCAACAGCTGATACCAAAAGTGCAAAAAGCTGATAGCAAAACTGCCAACAGCTGATAGCAAAAGTACCAACAGATGATACCAAAAGTTCCAACAGCTGATAGCAAAAGTGCCAACAGCTGATAGCAAAAGTGCCAAAAGCTGATACCAAAAGTGCCAAAAGCTGATAGCAAAAGTGCCAACAGCTGATAGCAAAAGTGCCAACAGCTGATAGCAAATGTGCCAACAGCACCACAGTGCCAACTAGTCCTAGGTATGACTATAAACTACATCTGACAGCAAGGCTTCTGATCACAAAGGGTCCTAGCCATGAGCAAATAGTGACCCCACACTAAAAAAAAAACTCAATGATAATACAAAAATACATGTTTATATAAAAACTTGCGAACAACACCAGTTGATTGCAAAAGTGCCAACAGCACCACAGCTGATAGCAAAAGTGCCAACAGCTGATAGCAAAAGTGCCTACAGCTGATAGCAAAAGTGCCAACAGCTTATAGCAAAAGTGCCAACAGCTGGTAGCAAAAGGGCCAACAGCACCACATTGCCAACTAGTCGTAGGTATCACTATAAACTACATCTGACAGCAAGGCTTCTGATCAAAAAAGGGTCCCAGCTATGAGCAAACAGTTACCCCACACTAAAAAAAAAACACTATGATAGTATAAAAATACATGTTTATATAAAAACTTGCGAACAACACCAGTTGATAGCAAAATTGCACACAGCACCACAGCTGATAGCAAAAGTGCCAACAGCTGATAGCAAAAGTGCCAACAGCTGATAGCAAAAGTGCAACAGATGATACCTAAAATGCCAACAGCTGATACCAAAATTACCAACAGCTGATAGCAAAAGTGCCAACAGCTGATAGCAAAAGTGCCAACAGCTGATAGCAAAACTGCCAACAGCACCACAGTGCCAACTAGTCCTAGGTATGACTATAAACTACATCTCACAGCAAGGCTTCTGATCACAAAGGGTCCAAGCTATGAGCAAATAGTTACCCCCCACTAAAAAAAAAAATACTATGAAAGTATAAATATACATGTTTATATAAAAAAATTCTAACAACACCAGTTGATAGCAAAAGTGCAAGCAGCACCACAGCTGATAGCAAAAGTGCCAACAGCTGATAGCAAAAGTGCCAACAGCTGATAGCAAAAGTGCCAACAGCACCACAGTGCCAACTAGTCCTAGGTATGACTATAAACTACATCTGACAGCAAGGCTTCTGATCACAAAGGGTCCCAGCTATGAGCAAATAGTGACCCCCACTAAAAAAAAACACTATGAAAGTATAAAAATACATGTTTATATAAAAACTTGCGAACAACACCAGTTGATAGCAAAAGTGCCAACAGCACCACAGATGATAACAAAAGTGCCAACATCTGATAGCAAAAGTGCCAACAGCTGATACCAAAAGTGCCAAAAGCTGATAGCAAAAGTGCCAACAGCTGATAGCAAAAGTGCCAACAGCCGATAGCTAAAGTGCCAACAGCTGATAGCAAAAGTGCCAACAGCTGATAGCAAAAGTGCCAACAGCACCACATTTCCAACTAGTCCTAGGTATGATTATAAACTACATCTGACAGCAAGGCTTCTGATCACAAAGGGTCCCAGCTATGAGCAAATAGGGAACCCCCACTAAAAAAAAACACTATGAAAATATAAAAATACATGTTTATATAAAAACTTGCGAACAACACCAGTTGATAGCAAAAGTGCCAACAGCACCACAGCTGATAGGAAAAGTGCAAACAGCTGATAGCGAAAGTGCCAACAGCTGATATCAAACTGCCAACAGCTGATAGCAAACGTGCTAACAGCTGATAGGAAAAGTGCCAAAAGCTGATAGCAAAAGTGCCAACAGCTGATAGCAAACTGCCAACAGCTGATAGCAAACGTGCTAACAGCTGATAGCAAAAGTGCCAAAAGCTGATAGCAAAAGTGCCAACAGCTGATAGCAAAATGCCAACAGTTGATAGCATAAGTACCAAGAGATGATACCAAAAGTGCCAACAGCTGATAGAAAAAGTGCCAACAGCTGATAGCAAAAGAGCCAACAGCTGATAGCAAAAGTGTTAACAGCTGATACCAAATGTGCCAAAAGCTGATAGCAAAAGTGCCAACAGCTGATAGCAAAAGTGCCACGAGCTGATAGCAAAAGTGCCAACAGCTGATAGAAAAAGTGCCAACAGCACCACATTGCCAACTAGTCCTATGTATGATTAAAAATTACATCTGACAGCAAGGCTTCTGATCACAAAGGGTCCCAGCTATGAGCAAATAGTGACCCCCCACTAAAAAAAAAAACACTATGAATGTATAAAAATACATGTTTATATAAAAAATTGCGAACAACACCGGTTGATAGCAAAAGTGCCAACAGCACCACAGCTGATAGCAAAAGTGCCAACAGCTGCTAGCAAAAGTGCCAACAGCTGATATCAAACCTGCCAACAGCTGATAGCAAAAGTGCCAACAGCTGATACCAAAAGTGCCAAAAGCTGATAGCAAAAGTGCCAACAGCTGATAGCAAAAGTGCCAACAGATGATACCTAAAGTGCCAACAGCTGATAGCAAAAGTACCAACAGCTGATAGCAAAAGTGCCAACAGCTGATAGCAAAAGTGCAACAGCTGATAGCAAAAGTGCCAACAGCTGATAGCAAAAGTGCCAACAGCACCACATTTCCAACTAGTACTAGGTATGACTATAAACTACATCTGACAGCAAGGCTTCTGATCACAAAGGGTCCCAGCTATGAGCAAATAGTGATCCCCCGCTAAAAAAAACACTATGAATGTATAAAAATACATGTTTATATAAAAACTTGCAAACAACACAAGTTGAAAGCAAAAGTGCCAACAGCACCACAGCTGATAGCAAAAGTGCCAACAGCTGATAGCAAAAGTTCCAACAGCTGATAGCAAAAGGGCCAACATCTGATAGCAAAAGTGCCAACAGCACCACAGTGCCAACTAGTCCTAGGTATGACTATAAACTACATCTGACAGCAAGGCTTCTGATCACAAAGGGTCCAAGCTATGAGCAAATAGTGACCCCCCACTAAATAAAAACACTATGAAAGTATAAAAATAGATGTTTATATAAAAACTTGCGAACAACACCAGTTGATAGCAAAAGTGCCAACAGCAACACAGCTGATAGCAAAAGTGCCAACAGCTGATAGCAAAATGCCAACAGCTGATAGCAAAAATGCCAACAGCACCACAGTGCCAAATACTCCTAGGTATGACTATAAACTACATCTGACAGCAAGGCTTCTGATCACAAATGGTCCCAGCTATGAGCAAACAGTGACCCCCCACTAAAAAAAAACATTATGAATGTATAAAAATACATGTTTATATAAAAACTTGCGAACAACACCAGTTGATAGCAAAAGTGCCAACAGCACCACAGCTGATAGCAAAAGTGCCAACATCTGAAGCAAAAGTGCCAAAAGCTGATAGCAAAAGTGCCAACAGGTGATAGCAAAAGTGCCAACAGATGACACCAAAATTGCCAACAGCGGATAGCAAAATGCCAGGGGCTGATAGCAAATGTGCCAACAGCTGATAGCAAAAGTGCCAACAGCTGATACCAAAAGTGCCAAAAGCTGATAGCAAAAGTGCCAACAGCTGATAGCAAAAGTGCCAACAGCACCACAGTGCCAACTAGTCCTAGGTATGACTATGAACTACATCTGACAGCAAGGCTTCTGATCACAAAGTATCCCATCTATGAGCAAAAGTGCCAACAGCTGATAATAAAAGTGCCAACAGATGATACCAAAAGTGCCAACAGCTGATAGCAAAAGTGCCAACAGCTGATAGCAAAAGTGCCCACAGCTGATACCAAAAGTGCCAAAAGCTGATAGCAAAAGTGCCAACAGCTGATAGCAAAAGTGCCAACAGCTGATAACAAAAGTGCCAACAGCACCACAGTGCCAACTAGTCCTAGGTATGATTATAAACTACATCTGACAGCAAGGCTTCTGATCACAAAGGGTTCCATCTATGAGCAAATAGTGACCCCCCACTAAAAAGAAGCACTATGAAAGTATAAAAATACATGTTTATATAAAAACTTGCTAACAACACCAGTTGATAGCAAAAATGCCAACAGCACCACAGCTGATAACAAAAGTGCCAACAGCTGATAGCAAAAGTGCCAACAGCTGATAGCAAAAGTGCCAAAAGTACCACTGTGCCAACTAGACCTAGGTATGACTATAAACTACATCTGACAGCAAGGCTTCTGATCACAAAGGGTCCCAGCTATGAGCAAATAGTGACCCCCCACTAAAGAAAACACTATGAAAGTATAAAAATACATGTTTTTATAAAAACGTGTGAACAACAACAGTTGATAGCAAAAGTGCCAACAGCACCACAGCTGATAGCAAAAGTGCCAAAAGCTGATAGCAGAAGTGCCAACAGCTGATAGCAAATGTGCCAACAGCTGGTAGCAAAAGTGCCAAAAGCTGATACCAAAAGTGCCAACAGCTGATAGCAAAATTGCCAACAGCACCACAGCGCCAACTATTCCTAGGTATGAATATGAACTACATCTGACAGCAAGGCTTCTGATCAAAAAGGGTCCCATCTATGAGCAAATAGTGAGCCCCACTAAAAAAAAACACTATGAAAGTATAAAAATACATGTTTATATAAAAACTTGCGGACAACACCCGTTGATAGCAAAAGTGCCAACAGCTGATAGCAAAAGTGCCAACAGCTGATAGCAAAAGTGCCAACAGCTGATAGCAAAAGTGCCAACAGCTGATAGCAAAAGTGCCAACTGCTGATAGCAAAAGTGCCAACAGCTGATAGCAAAAGTGCCAACAGCACCACAGTGCCTACTAGTCCTAGGTATGTCTATAAACTACATCTGACAGCAAGGCTTCTGATCACAAAGGGTCCCAGCTATGAGGAAATAGCGACCCCCCACTACAAAAAAAACATTATGAAAGTATAAAAATACATGTTTATATAAAAACTGGCGAACAGCAGTTGATAGCAAAAGTGCCAACAGCACCACAGCTGATAGCAAAAGTGTCAACAGCTGATAGCAAATGTGCCAACAGCTGATAGCAAAAGTGCCAACAGCTGACTGCAAATGTGCCAACAGCACCACAGTGGCAACTAGTCCTAGGTATGTCTATAAACTACATCTGACAGCAAGGCTTCTGATCACAAGGGTCCCAGCTATGAGCAAATAGGGACCCCCCACTACAAAAAAACACTATGAAAGTATAAAAATACATGTTTATATAAAAACTTGCGAACAACACCAGTCGATAGCAAAAGTGCAAACAGCACCACAGCTGATAGCAAAAGTGCCAACAGCTGTTAGCAAAAGTGCCAACAGCTGATACCAAAAGTGCAAACAGCTGATAGCAAAAGTGCCAACAGCACCACAGTGCCAACTATTCCTAGGTATGACTATAAACTACATCTGACAGCAAGGCTTCTGATCACAAAGGGTCCCAGCTGTGAGCAAATAGTGACCCCCACTAAAATAAAAACACTATGAAAGTATAAAAATACATGTTTATATAAAAACTTGCGAACAACACCAGTTGATAGCAAAAGTGCCAACAGCACCACAGCTGATAGCAAAAGTGCCAACAGCTGATAGCAAAAGTGCCAACAGCTGATAGCAAAAGTGCCAACCGCTGATAGCAAAAGTGCCAACTGCTGATAGCAAAGGTTCCAACAGCACCACAGTGCCAACTAGTCCTAGGTATGTCTATAAACTACATCTGACAGCACAGCTTCTGATCACAAAGGGTCCCAGCTATGAGCAAATAGTGACCCCCCACTACAAAAAAACACTATGAAAGTATAAAAATACATGTTTATATAAAAACTTGCGAACAACACCAGTTGATAGCAAAAGTGCCAACAGCACCACAGCTGATAGCAAAAGTGCCATCAGCTGATAGCAAAAGTGCCAACAGCTGATAGCAAAAGTGACAACAGCACCACAGTGCCAACTAGTCCTAGGTATGACTATAAACTACATCTGACAGCAAGGTTTCTGATCACAAAGGGTCCCGGCTATAAGCAAATAGTGAACCCCACTAAAAAAAACACTATGAAATTATAAAAATACATGTTTATATAAAAACTTGCGAACAACACCAGTTGATAGCAAAAGTGCCAACAGCACCAAAGCTGAGAGCAAATGTACCAACAGCTGATAGCAAAAGTGCCAACAGCTGAAAGCAAAAGTGCCAACAGCTGATAGCAAAAGTGCCAACAGCACCACAGTGCCAACTAGTCCTAGGTATGACTATAAACTACATCTGACAACAAGGCTTCTGATCACAAAGGGTCCCAGCTATGAGCAAATAGTGACCCCCCACTAAAAAAAAGAAAAAATGAAAGTATAAAAATACATGTTTATATAAAAACTTGCGAACAACACCAGTTGATAGCAAAAGTGCCAACAGCACCACAGCTGATAGATAAATGGCCAACAGCTGATAGAAAAAGTGCCAACAGCTGATAGCCAATGTGCCAACAGCTGATAGCAAAAGTGCCAACAGCTGATAGCAAAAGTGCCAACAGCACCAAAGTGCCAACTAGACCTAGTTATGACTATAAACTAGATCTGACAGCAAGGCTTCTGATCACAAAGTGTCCCAGCTATGAGCAAATTGTGACACCCCAGTAAAAAAAAAACACTATGAATGTATAAAAATACATGTTTGTATAAAAACTTGCGAACAACACCAGTCGATAGCAAAAGTGCAAACAGCACCACAGCTGATAGCAAAAGTGCCAACAGCTGTTAGCAAATGTGCCAACAGCTGATACCAAAAGTGCAAACAGCTGATAGCAAAAGTGCCAACAGCACCACAGTGCCAACTATTCCTAGGTATGACTATAAACTACATCTGACAGCAAGCTTCTGATCACAAAGGGTCCCAGCTGTGAGCAAATAGTGACACCCCACTAAAATAAAAACACTATGAAAGTATAAAAATACATGTTTATATAAAAACGTGCGAACAACACCAGTTGATAGCAAAAGTGCCAACAGCACCACAGCTGATAGCAAAAGTGCCAACAGCTGATAGCAAAAGTGCCAACAGCTGATAGCAAAAGTGCCAACCGCTGATAGCAAAAGTGCCAACTGCTGATAGCAAAAGTTCCAACAGCACCACAGTGCCAACTGGTCCTAGGTATGTCTATAAACTACATCTGACAGCACAGCTTCTGATCACAAAGGGTCCCAGCTATGAGCAAATAGTGACCCCCCACTACAAAAAAACACTATGAAAGTATAAAAATACATGTTTATATAAAAACTTGCGAACAACACCAGTTGATAGCAAAAGTGCCAACAGCACCACAGCTGAGAGCAAAAGTGCCAACAGCTGATAGCAAAAGTGCCAACAGCTGAAAGCCAAAGTGCCAACAGCTGATAGCAAAAGTGCCAACAGCACCACAGTGCCAACTAGTCCTAGGTATGACTATAAACTACATCTGTCAACAAGGCTTCTGATCACAAAGGGTCCCAGCTATGAGCAAATAGTGACCCCCCACTAAAAAAAAGAAAAAATGAAAGTATAAAAATACATGTTTATATAAAAACTTGCGAACAACACCAGTTGATAGCAAAAGTGCCAACAGCACCACAGCTGATAGATAAATGGCCAACAGCTGATAGAAAAAGTGCCAACAGCTGATAGCCAAAGTGCCAACAGCTGATAGCAAAAGTGCCAACAGCTGATAGCAAAAGTGCCAACAGCACCAAAGTGCCAACTAGACCTAGTTATGACTATAAACTAGATCTGACAGCAAGGCTTCTGATCACAAAGTGTCCCAGCTATGAGCAAAATGTGACACCCCAGTAAAAAAAAAACACTACGAATGTATAAAAATACATGTTTGTATAAAAACTTGCGAACAACACCAGTCGATAGCAAAACTGCAAACAGCACCACAGCTGATAGCAAAAGTGCCAACAGCTGTTAGCAAAAGTGCCAACAGCTGATACCAAAAGTGCAAACAGCTGATAGCAAAAGTGCCAACAGCACCACAGTGCCAACTATTCCTAGGTATGACTATAAACTACATCTGACAGCAAGGCTTCTGATCACAAAGGGTCCCAGCTGTGAGCAAATAGTGACCCCCCACTAAAATAAAAACACTATGAAAGTATAAAAATACATGTTTATATAAAAACTTGCGAACAACACCAGTTGATAGCAAAAGTGCCAACAGCACCACAGCTGATAGCAAAAGTGCCAACAGCTGATAGCAAATGTGCCAACAGCTGATAGCAAAAGTGCCAACCGCTGATAGCAAAAGTGCCAACTGCTGATAGCAAAAGTTCCAACAGCACCACAGTGCCAACTAGTCCTAGGTATGTCTATAAACTACATCTGACAGCACAGCTTCTGATCACAAAGGGTCCCAGCTATGAGCAAATAGTGACCCCCCACTACAAAAAAACACTATGAAAGTATAAAAATACATGTTTATATAAAAACTTGCGAACAACACCAGTTGATAGCAAAAGTGCCAACAGCACCACAGCTGATAGCAAAAGTGCCATCAGCTGATAGCAAATGTGCCAACAGCTGATAGCAAAAGTGCCAACAGCACCACAGTGCCAACTAGTCCTAGGTATGACTATAAACTACATCTGACAGCAAGGCTTCTGATCACAAAGGGTCCCGGCTATGAGCAAATAGTGACCCCCACTAAAAAAAAAACACTATGAAATTATAAAAATACATGTTTATATAAAAACTTGCGAACAACACCAGTTGATAGCAAAAGTGCCAACAGCACCACAGCTGATAGCAAAAGTGCCAACAGCTGATAGCAAAAGTGCCAACAGCTGAAAGCAAAACTGCCAACAGCTGATAGCAAAAGTGCCAAAAGCACCACAGTGCCAACTAGTCCTAGGTATGACTATAAACTACATCTGACAACAAGGCTTCTGATCACAAAGGGTCCCAGCTATGTGCAAATAGTGACCCCCCACTAAAAAAAAGAAAAAATGAAAGTATAAAAATACATGTTTATATAAAAACTTGCGAACAACACCAGTTGATAGCAAAAGTGCCAACAGCACCATAGCTGATAGCAAAAGTGCCAACAGCTGATAGCAAAAGTGCCAAATGCTGATAGCAAAAGTGCCAACAGCTGATTGCAAAAGTACCAACAGCTGATAGCAAAAGTGCCAACAGCTGATAGCAAAAGTTCCAACAGCTGATACCAAAAGTGCCAAAAGCTGATAGCAAAAGTGCCAACAGCTGATAGCAAAAGTGCCAACAGCTGATAGCAAAAGTGCCAACAGCTGATACCAAAAGTGCCAAAAGCTGATAGCAAAAGTGCCAACAGCTGTTTGCAAAAGTGCCAACAGATGATACCAAAAGTGCCAACAGCTGATAACAAAAGTGCCAACACCTGATAGCAAAAGTGCCAACTGCTGATACAAAAAGTTCCAAAAGCTGATAGCAAAAGTGCCAACAGCTGATAGCAAAAGTGCCAACAGCTGATACCACAGTGCCAACTAGTCCTATGTATGTATATAAACTACATCTGACAGCAAGGCTTCTGATCACAAAGGGTCCCAGCTATGAGCAAATAGTGACCCCCCACTAAAAAAAAACACTATGAATGTATAAAAATACATGTTTATATAAAAACTTGCGACCAACACCAGTTGATAGCAAAAGTGCCAACAGCAGCACAGCTGATAGCAAATGTGTCAACAGCTGATAGCAAAAGTGCCAACAGCTGATAGTAAAAGTGCCAAATGCTGATAGCAAAAGTGCCAACAGCTGATTGCAAAAGTACAAACAGCTGATAGCAAAAGTGCCAACAGCTGATAGCAAAAGTGCCAACAGCTGATACCAAAAGTGCCAAAAGCTGATAGCAAAAGTGCCAACAGCTGATAGCAAATGTGCCAACAGCTGATAGCAAAAGTGCCAACAGAACGACAGTGCCAACTAGTCCTAAGTATGATTATAAACTACATCTGAGAGCAAGGCTTCTGAAAACAAAGGGTCCCAGCTAGGAGCAAATAGTGTCCCCCCCACTAAAAAAAAACACTATGAATGTATAAAAATGCATGTTTATATAAAAACTTGCGAACAACACCAGTTGATAGCAAAAGTGCCAACAGCTGATAGCAAAAGTGCCAACAGCTGATACCAAAAGTGCCAAAAGCTGATAGCAAAAGTGCCAACAGCTGATAGCAAAAGTGCCAACAGATGATACCAAAAGTGCCAACAGCTGATAGCAAAAGTGCCAACAGCTGATAGCAAAAGTGCCAACAGCTGATACCAAAGTGCCAACAGCTGATAGCTAAAGTGCCAACAGCTTATTGCAAATGTGCCAACCGCTGATAGCAAAAGTGCCAACAGCTGATAGCAAAAGTGCCAACAGAACAAGAGTGCCAACTAGTCCTAGGTATGATTATAAACTACATCTGACAGCAAGGTTTCTGATCACAAAGGGTTCCAGCTATGAGCAAATAGTGACCGCCCACTAAAAAAAAACACTATGAAAGTATAAAAATACATGTTTATATAAAAACTTGCGACCAACACCAGTTGATAGCAAAAGTGCCAAAAGCACCACAGCTGATAGCAAGAGTGCCAACAGCTGATACCAAAGTGCCAAAAGCTGATAGCAAAAGTGCCAACAGCTGATTGCAAAAGTACCAACAGCTGATAGCAAAAGTGCCAACAGCTGATAGCAAAAGTGCCAAAAGCTGATAGCAAAAGTGCCAACAGCTGATAGCAAAAGTGCCAACAGCTGATAGCAAAAGTGCCAACAGAACGACAGTGCCAACTAGTCCTAAGTATGACTATAAACTACATCTGAGAGCAAGGCTTCTGAAAACAAAGGGTCCCAGCTAGGAGCAAATAGTGTCCCCCCCCACTAAAAAAAAACACTATGAATGTATAAAAATGCATGTTTATATAAAAACTTGCGAACAACACCAGTTGATAGCAAAAGTGCCAACAGCTGATAGCAAAAGTGCCAACAGCTGATAACAAAAGTGCCAAAAGCTGATAGCAAAATTGCCAACAGCTGATAGCAAAAGTGCCAACAGATGATACCAAAAGTGCCAACAGCTGATAGCAAAAGTGCCAACAGCTGGTAGCAAAAGTGCCAACAGCTGATACCAAAGTGCCAACTGCTGATAGCAAAAGTGCCAACAGCTGATTGCAAAAGTGCCAACCGCTGATAGCAAACGTGCCAACAGCTGATAGCAAAAGTGCCAAAAGCTGATAGCAAAAGTGCCAAAAGCTGATAGAAAAAGTGCCAACAGCTGATAGCAATAGTGCCAACAGAACAAGAGTGCCAACTAGTCCTAGGTATGATTATAAACTACATCTGACAGCAAGGTTTCTGATCACAAAGGTTTCCAGCTATGAGCAAATAGTGACCCCCCACTAAAAAAAAACACTATGAATGTATAAAAATACATGTTTATATAAAAACTTGCGACCAACACCAGTTGATAGCAAAAGTGCCAAAAGCACCACAGCTGATAGCAGGAGTGCCAACAGCTGATACCAAAGTGCCAACAGCTGATAGCAAAAGTGCCAACAGCTGATTGCAAAAGTGCCAACCGCTGATAGCAAAAGTGCCAACAGCTGATAGCAAAAGTGCCAAATGCTGATAGCAAAAGTGCCAACAGCTGATTGCAAAAGTACCAACAGCTGATAGCAAAAGTGCCAACAGCTTATAGCAAAAGTGCCAACAGAACGACAGTGCCAACTAGTCCTAAGTATGACTATAAACTACATCTGAGAGCAAGGCTTCTGAAAACAAAGGGTCCCAGCTAGGAGCAAATAGTGTCCGCCCCACTAAAAAAAAAAAATATGAATGTATAAAAATGCATGTTTATATAAAAACTTGCGAACAACACCAGTTGATAGCAAAAGTGCCAACAGCTGATAGCAAAAGTGCCAACAGCTGATACCAAAAGTGCCAAAAGCTGATAGCAAAAGTGCCAACAGCTGATAGCAAAAGTGCCAACAGATGATACCAAAAGTGCCAACAGCTGATAGCAAAAGTGCCAACAGCTGATAGCAAAAGTGCCAACAGCTGATACCAAAGTGCCAACAGCTGATAGCAAAAGTGCCAACAGCTGATTGCAAAAGTGCCAACCGCTGATAGCAAAAGTGCCAACAGCTGATAGCAAAAGTGCCAAAAGCTGATAGCAAATGTGCCAACAGCTGATAGAAAAAGGGCCAACAGCTGATAGCAAAAGTGCCAACAGCACCACAGTGCCAACTAGTCCTAGGTATGACTATAAACTACATCTGACAGCAAGGGTTCTGATCACAAAGGGTCCCAGCTATGAGCAAATAGTGACCCCCCACTAAAAAAAAACACTATGAATGTATAAAAATACATGTTTATATAAAAACTTGCGAACAACACCAGTTGATAGCAAAAGTGCCAACAGCACCTCAGCTGATAGCAAAAGTGCCAACAGCTGATAGAAAAAGTGCCAAAAGCTGATAGCAAAAGTGCCAAATGCTGATAGCAAAAGTGCCAACAGCTGATTGCAAAAGAACCAACAGCTGATAGCAAAAGTGCCAACAGCTGATAGCAAAAGTGCCAACAGCTGATAGCAAAAGTGCCAACAGAACGACAGTGCCGACTAGTCCTAAGTATGACTATAAACTACATCTGAGAGCAAGGCTTCTGAAAACAAAGGGTCCCAGCTAGGAGCAAATAGTGTCCGCCCCACTAAAAAAAACACTATGAATGTATAAAATGCATGTTTATATAAAAACTTGCGAACAACACCAGTTGATAGCAAAAGTGCCAACAGCTGATAGCAAAAGTGCCAACAGCTGATACCAAAAGTGCCAAAAGCTGATAGCAAAAGTGCCAACAGCTGATAGCAAAAGTGCCAACAGATGATACCAAAAGTGACAACAGCTGATAGCAAAAGTGCCAACAGCTGATAGCAAAAGTGCCAACAGCTGATACCAAAGTGCCAACTGCTGATAGCAAAAGTGCCAACAGCTGATTGCAAAAGTGCCAACCGCTGATAGCAAAAGTGCCAACAGCTGATAGCAAAAGTGCCAAAAGCTGATAGCAAAAGTGCCAACAGCTGATAGAAAAAGTGCCAACAGCTGATAGCAATAGTGCCAACAGAACAAGAGTGCCAACTAGTCCTAGGTATGATTATAAACTACATCTGACAGCAAGGTTTCTGATCACAAAGGTTTCCAGCTATGAGCAAATAGTGACCCCTACTAAAAAAAAAACACTATGAATGTATAAAAATACATGTTTATATAAAAACTTGCGACCAACACCAGTTGATAGCAAAAGTGCCAAAAGCACCACAGCTGATAGCAGGAGTGCCAACAGCTGATACCAAAGTGCCAACAGCTGATAGCAAATGTGCCAACAGCTGATTGCAAAAGTGCCAACCGCTGATAGCAAAAGTGCCAACAGCTGATAGCAAAAGTGCCAAATGCTGATAGCAAAAGTGCCAACAGCTGATTGCAAAAGTACCAACAGCTGATAGCAAAAGTGCCAACAGCTTATAGCAAAAGTGCCAACAGAACGACAGTGCCAACTAGTCCTAAGTATGAATATAAACTACATCTGAGAGCAAGGCTTCTGAAAACAAAGGGTCCCAGCTAGGAGCAAATAGTGTCCGCCCCACTAAAAAAAAACACTATTAATGTATAAAAATGCATGTTTATATAAAAACTTGCGAACAACACCAGTTGATAGCAAAAGTGCCAACAGCTGATAGCAAAAGTGCCAACAGCTGATACCAAAAGTGCCAAAAGCTGATAGCAAAAGTGCCAACAGATGATACCAAAAGTGCCAACAGCTGATAGCAAAAGTGCCAACAGATGATACCAAAAGTGCCAACAGCTGATAGCAAAAGTGCCAACAGCTGATAGCAAAAGTGCCAACAGCTGATACCAAAGTGCCAACAGCTGATAGCAAAAGTGCCAACAGCTGATTGCAAAAGTGCCAACCGCTGATAGCAAAAGTGCCAACAGCTGATAGCAAAAGTGCCAAAAGCTGATAGCAAATGTGCCAACAGCTGATAGAAAAAGGGCCAACAGCTGATAGCAAAAGTGCCAACAGCACCACAGTGCCAACTAGTCCTAGGTATGACTATAAACTACATCTGACAGCAAGGCTTCTGATCACAAAGGTTCCCAGCTATGAGCAAAGAGTGAACCCCCAATAAAAAAAAAACTCTATGAAAGTATAAAAATACATGTTTATATAAAAACTTGCGAACAACACCAGTTGATAGCAAAAGTGCCAAGAGCACCACAGCTGATAGCAAAAGTGCCAACAGCTGATAGTAAAAGTGCCAACAGCTGATAGCAAAAGTGCCAACAGCACCACAGTGCCAAATAGTCCTTGGTATGACTATAAACTACATCTGACAGCAAGGCTTCTGATCACAAAGGGTCCCAGCTATGAGCAAATAGTGACCCCCCACTATAAAAAAACTCTATGAAAGTATAAAAATACATGCTTATATAAAAACTTGCGAACAACACCAGTTGATAAAAAAAGTGCCAACAGCACCACAGCTGATAGCAAAAGTGCCAACAACTGATAGCAAAAGTGCCAACAGCTGATAGCAAAAGTGCCAACAGCTGATAGCAAAAGTGCCAACAGCTCCACAGTGCCAAATAGTCCTAGGTATGACTATAAACTACATCTGACAGCAAGGCTTCTGATCACATAGGGTCCAAGCTATGAGCAAAGGGTGACCCCCCACTAAAAAAAAACCATATGAAAGTATAAAAATACATGTTTATATAAAAACTTGCGAACAACACCAGTTGATATCAAAAGTGCCAAGAGCACCACAGCTGATAGCAAAAGTGCCAACAGCTGATAGCAAAATTGCCAACAGCTGATAGCAAATGTGCCAAAAGCTGATAGCAAATGTGCCAACAGCACCACATTGCCAACTAGTCCAAGGTATGATTATAAACTACACTGACAGCAAGGCTTCTGATCACAAAGGGTCCCAGCTATGAGCAAATAGTGACCCCCCACTAAAAAAAAAACACTATGAATGTATAAAAATACATGTTTATATAAAAACTTGCGAACAACACCAGTTGATAGCAAAAGTGCCAACAGCACCACAGCTGATAGCAAAAGTGCCAAAAGCTGATAGCAAAAGTGCCAACAGCTGATAGCAAAAGTGCCAACAGCACCACATTGCCAACTAGTCCTAGGTATGAATATAAACTACATCTGACAGCAAGGCTTCTGATCACAAAGGGTCCCAGCTATGAGCAAATAGTGACCCCCCACTATAAAAAAAACACTATGAAAATATAAAAATACATGCATATATAAAAACTTGCGAACAACACCAGTTGATAGCAAAAGTGCCAACAGCACCACAGCTGAAACAAAAGTGCCAACAGCTGATAGCAAATGGGCCAACAGCTGATACCAAAAGTGCCAAAAGCTGATAGCAAAAGTGCCAACAGCAGATAGCAAAAGTGCCAACAGCTGATAGCAAAAGTGCCAACAGCTGATAGCAAAAGTGCCAACAGCGGAAAGCAAAAGAGCCAACCGCTGATAGCAAAAGTGCCAACAGCTGATAGCAAAAGTGCCAACAGCACCACAGTGCCAAATAGTCCTAGGAATGTCTATAAACTACATCTGAGAGCAAGGCTTCTGATCACAAAGGGTCCCTGCTATGAGCAAATAGTGACCCCCCACTACAAAAAAAACATTATGAAGGTATAAAAATACATGTTTATATAAAAACTTGCGAACAACACCAGTTGATAGCAAAAGTGCCAACAGCACCACAGCTGATAGAAAAAGTGCCAAAATCTGATAGCAAAAGTGCCAACAGCTGATAGCAAAAGTGCCAACAGCTGATAGAAAAAGTGCCAACAGCTGATAGCCAAAGTACCAACAGCACCACATTGCCAACTAGTCCTAGGTATGACTATAAACTACATCTGACAGCAAGGCTTCTGATCAAAAAGGGTCCCAGCTATGAGCAAATAGTGACCCCCACTAAAAAAAAACACTATGAAAGTATAAAAATACATGTTTCTATAAAAACTTGCGAACAACACCAGTTGATACCAAAAGTGCCAACAGCACCACGGCTGATAGCAAAAGTGCCACAGCTGATAGCAAAAGTGCCAACAGCTGATAGCAAAAGTGCCAACAGCTGATACCAAAAGTGTCAAAATCTGATAGCAAAAGTGCCAACAGCTGGTAGCAAAAGTGCCAACAGCTGGTAGCAAAAGTGCCAACAGCTGATAGCAAAATGCCAAAAGCTGACAGCAAAAGTGCCAACAGCAACACAGTGCCAACTAGTCCTAGGTATGACTATGAACTACATCTGACAGCAAGACTTCTGATCACAAAGGGTCCCATCTATGAGCAAATAGTGACCCCCAACTAAAAAAAACACTATGAAAGTTTAAAAATACATGTTTATCTAAAAACTTTCGAACAACACCAGTTGATAGCAAAAGTGCCAACAGCTGATAGCAAAAGTGCCAACAGCTGATAGCAAAAGTGCCAACAGCTGATAACCAAAGTGCCAACAGCTGATAGCAAAAGTGCCAACAGCTGATAACAAAAGTGCCAACAGCTGATAGCAAAGTGCCAACAGCACCACAGTTCCAACTAGTCCTATGTATGACTATAAACTACATCTGACAGCAAGGCTTCTGATCACAAAGGGTCCCAGTTATGAGCAAATAATGACCCCCCACTAAAAAAAAACACTATGAATGTATAAAAATACATGTTTATAAAAAAACTTGCGAACAACACCAGTTGATGGCAAAAGTGCCAAAAGCACCACAGCTGATAGCAAAAGTGCCAACAGCTGATAGCAAAAGTGCCAACAGCTGATAGCAAAAGTGCCAACAGCACCACCGTGCCAACTAGTCCTAGGTATGACTATAAACTACATCTGACAGCAAGGCTTCTGATCACAAAGGGTCCCAGCTTTGAGCAAATAGTGACCCCCCACTAAAAAAAAACACTATGAATGTATAAAAATAGATGTTTATATAAAAACTTGCGAACAACACCAGTTGATAGCAAAAGTGCCAACAGCACAACAGCTGATAGCAAAAGTGCCAACAGCTGGTAGCAAAAGTGCCAACAGCTGAAAGCAAAAGAGCCAACCGCTGATAGCAAAAGTGCCAACAGCTGATAGCAAAAGTGCCAACAGCACCACAGTGCCAAATAGTCCTAGGAATGTCTATAAACTACATCTGAGAGCAAGGCTTCTGATCACAAAGGGTCCCAGCTATGAGCAAATAGTGACCCCCCACTACAAAAAAAACATTATGAAGGTATAAAAATACATATTTATATAAAAACTTGCGAACAACACCAGTTGATAGCAAAAGTGCCAACAGCACCACAGCTGATAGAAAAAGTGCCAAAATCTGATAGCAAAAGTGCCAACAGCTGATAGCAAAAGTGCCAACAGCTGATAGAAAAAGTGCCAACAGCTGATAGCCAAAGTACCAACAGCACCACATTGCCAACTAGTCCTAGGTATGACTATAAAATACATCTGACAGCAAGGCTTCTGATCTCAAAGGGTCCCAGGTATGTGCAAATAGTGATCCCCCACTAAAAAAAAACACTATGAATGTATAAAAATACATGTTTATAAAAAAACTTGCGAACAACACCAGTTGATGGCAAAAGTGCCAAAAGCACCACAGCTGATAGCAAAAGTGCCAACAGCTGATAGCAAAAGTGCCAACAGCTGATAGCAAAAGTGCCAACAGCACCACCGTGCCAACTAGTCCTAGGTATGACTATAAACTACATCTGACAGCAAGGCTTCTGATCACAAAGGGTCCCAGCTATGAGCAAATCGTGAGCCCCACTAAAAAAAAAACACTATGAAAGTATAAAAATACATGTTTATATAAAAACTTGCGAACAACACCAGTTGATAGCAAAAGTGCCAACAGCACCACAGCTGGTAGCAAAAGTGCCAACAGCTGATAGCAAAAGTGCCAACAGCTGATAGCAAAATTGCCAACAGCACCACATTGCCAACTAGTCCTAGTTATGACTATAAACTACATCTGACAGCAAGGCTTCTGATCACAAAGGGTCCCAGCTTTGAGCAAATAGTGACCCCCCACTAAAAAAAAACACTATGAATGTATAAAAATAGATGTTTATATAAAAACTTGCGAACAACACCAGTTGATAGCAAAAGTGCCAACAGCACAACAGCTGATAGCAAAAGTGCCAACAGCTGGTAGCAAAAGTGCCAACAGCTGAAAGCAAAAGAGCCAACCGCTGATAGCAAAAGTGCCAACAGCTGATAGCAAAAGTGCCAACAGCACCACAGTGCCAAATAGTCCTAGGAATGTCTATAAACTACATCTGAGAGCAAGGCTTCTGATCACAAAGGGTCCCAGCTATGAGCAAATAGTGACCCCCCACTACAAAAAAAACATTATGAAGGTATAAAAATACATATTTATATAAAAACTTGCGAACAACACCAGTTGATAGCAAAAGTGCCAACAGCACCACAGCTGATAGAAAAAGTGCCAAAATCTGATAGCAAAAGTGCCAACAGCTGATAGCAAAAGTGCCAACAGCTGATAGAAAAAGTGCCAACAGCTGATAGCCAAAGTACCAACAGCACCACATTGCCAACTAGTCCTAGGTATGACTATAAAATACATCTGACAGCAAGGATTCTGATCTCAAAGGGTCCCAGGTATGTGCAAATAGTGATCCCCCACTAAAAAAAAACACTATGAATTTATAAAAAAACATGTTTATATAAAAACTTGCGAACAACACCAGTTGATAGCAAAAGTGCCAACAGCACCACAGCTGATAGCAAAAGTGCCAACAGCTGATAGCAAAAGTGCCAAAAGCTGATAGCAAAAGTGCCAACAGCTGATAGCAAAAGTGCCAACAGCTGATAGCAAAAGTGCCAACAGCACCACACTGCCAACTAGTCCTAGGTATGACTATAAACTACATCTGAAAGCAAGGCTTCTGATCACAAAGGGTCCCAGCTATGAGCAAATAGTGACACCCCACTAAAAAAAAAACACTATGAAAGTATAAAAATACATGTTTATATAAAAACTTGCGAACAACACCAGTTGATAGCAAAAGTGCCAACAGCACCAGAGCTGATAGCAAAAGTGCCAACATAAGATAGAAAAAGTGCCAACAGCTGATAGCAAAAGTGCCAACAGCTGATACCAAAAGTGTCAAAATCTAATAGCAAAAGTGCCAACAGCTGTTAGCAAAAGTGCCAACAGCTGATAGCAAATGTGCCAACAGCTGATACCAAAAGTGCCAAAAAATGATACCAAAAGTGCCAACAGCTGATAGCAAAAGTTCCAACAGCTGATAGCAAAAGTGCCAACAGCTGAAAGCAAAAGTGCCAACCGCTGATAGCAAAAGTGCCAACAGCTGATAGCAAAAGTGCCAACAGCTCCACAGTGCCAAATAGTCCTAGGTATGTCTATAAACTACATCTGAGAGCAAGGCTTCTGATCACAAAGGGTCCCAGCTATGAGCAAATAGTGACCCCCCACTACAAAAAAAACATTATGAAGGTATAAAAATACATGTTTATATAAAAATTTGTGAACAACACCAGTTGATAGCAAAAGTGCCAACAGCACCACAGCTGATAGCAAAAGTGCCAACAGCTGATAGCAAAAGTGCCAACAGCTGATAGCAATAGTGCCAACAGCACCACAGTGCCAACTAGTCCTAGGTATGACTATAAACTACATCTGACAGCAAGGCTTCTGATAACAAAGGGTCCCAGCTATGAGCAAATAGTGAGCCCACACTAAAAAAAAACACTATGAAAGTATAAAAATACATGTTTATATAAAAACTTGAGAACAACACCAGTTGATAGCAAAAGTGCCAACAGCACCACAGCTGATAGCAAAAGTGCCAACAGCTGAGAGCAAAAGTGCCAACAGCTGATAGCAAAGTGCCAACAGCTGTTAGCAAAGTTCCAACAGCACCACATTGCCAACTAGTCCTCGGTGTGACTATAAACTACATCTGACAGCAAGACTTCTGATCACAAAGGGTCCCAGCTATGAGCAAATAGTGACCCCCCACAACAAAAAAAACATTATGAAGGTATAAAAATACATGTTTATATAAAAATTTGTGAACAACACCAGTTGATAGCAAAAGTGCCAACAGCACCACAGCTGATAGCAAAAGTGCCAACAGCTGATAGCAAAAGTGCCAACAGCTGATAGCAATAGTGCCAACAGCACCACAGTGCCAACTATTCCTAGGTATGACTATAAACTACATCTGACAGCAAGGCTTCTGATCACAAAGGGTCCCAGCGTTGAGCAAATAGTGACCCCCCACTAAAAAAAAACACTATGAATGTATAAAAATAGATGTTTATATAAAAACTTGCGAACAACACCAGTTGATAGCAAAAGTGCCAACAGCTGATAGCAAAAGTGCCAACAGCTGAAAGCAAAAGTGCCAACCGCTGATAGCAAAAGTGCCAACAGCTGATAGCAAAAGTGCCAAAAGCACCACAGTGCCAAATAGTCCTAGGAATGTCTATAAACTACATCTGAGAGCAAGGCTTCTGATCACAAAGGGTCCCAGCTATGAGCAAATAATGACCCCCCACTACAAAAAAAACATTATGAAGGTATAAAAATACATGTTTATATAAAAACTTGCGAACAACACCAGTTGATAGCAAAAGTGCCAACAGCACCACAGCTGATAGAAAAAGTGCCAAAATCTGATAGCAAAAGTGCCAACAGCTGATAGCAAAAGTGCCAACAGCTGATAGAAAAAGTGCCAACAGCTGATAGCCAAAGTACCAACAGTACCACATTGCCAACTAGTCCTAGGTATGACTATAAACTACATCTGACAGCAAGGCTTCTGATCACAAAGGGTCCCAGCTATGAGCAAATAGTGACCCCCACTAAAAAAAGACAATATGAAAGTATAAAAATACATATTTATATAAAAACTTGCGAACAACACCAGTTGGTAGCAAAAGTGCCAACAGCACCACAGCTGATAGAAAAAGTGCCAACAGCTGATAGCAAAAGTGACAACATCTGATACCAAAAGTACCAAGATCTGAGAGCAAAAGTGCTAACAGCTGATAGCAAAAGTGCAAACAGCTGATAGAAAAAGTGCCAACAGCTGATAGCCAAAGTACCAACAGCACCACAGTGCCAACTAGTTATAGGTATGACTATAAACTACATCTGACAGAAGGCTTCTGATCCCAAAGGTTCCCAGCTAAGAGCAAATAGTGACACCCCACTAAAAAATAAAACACTATGAAAGTATAAAAATACATGTCTATATAAAAACTTGCGAACAACACCAGTTGATAGCAAAAGTGCCAACAGCACCACAGCTGATAGCAAAAGTGCCAACAGCTGATAGCAAAAGTGCCAACAGCTGATAGCAAAAGTGCCAACAGCTGACAGCAAAAGTGCCAACAGCACCACAGTGCCAACTAGTCCTAGGTATTACTATAAACTACATCTGACAGTAATGCTTCTGATCACAAAGGGTCCCAGCTATGAGCAAATAGTGACGCCCCACTAAAAAAAACCACTATGAAAGTATAAAAATACATGTTTATATAAAAACTTGCGAACAACACCAGTGGATAGCAAAAGTGCCAACAGCACCACAGCTGGTAGCAAAAGTGCCAACAGCTGATAGCAAAAGTGCCAACAGCTGGTAGCAAAATAGCCAACAGATGATACCAAAAGTGCCAAGAGCTGATAGCAAAAGTGCCAACAGCTGATAGCAAAGTGCCAACAGCTGATAGCAAAGTTCCAACAGCACCACATTGCCAACTAGTCCTCGGTGTGACTATAAACTACATCTGACAGCAAGGCTTCTGATCACAAAGGGTCCCAGCTATGAGCAAATAGTGACCCCCCACTAAAAATAAAACACTATGAATGTATAAAAATACATGTTTATATAAAAACTTGCGAACAACACCAGTTGATAGCAAATGTGCCAACAGCACCACAGCTGATAGCAAAAGTGCCAACAGTTGATAGCAAATGTGCCAACAGCTGATAGCAAAAGTGCCAAAAGCTGTTAGCAAAAGTGCCAACATGTGATAGCAAAAGTGCCAACAGATGATACCAAAAGTGCCAACAGCTGATAGCAAAAGTGCCAACAGCTGACACCAAAAATGCCAACAGCTGATAGCAAAAGTGCCAACAGCTGATAGCAAAAGTGCCAACAGCTGATAGCAAAAGTGCCAACAGATTATACGAAAGTGCCAACAGCTGATAGCAAAAGTGCCAACAGCTGATTGCAAAAGTTCCAACAGCTGATAGCAAACGATCAAACAACTGATAGCAAAAGTGCCAACAGCTGATACCAAAAGTGCCAAAAGCTGATAGCAAAAGTGCCAACAGCTGATAGCAAAAGTGCCAATAGCTGATAGCAAAAGTGCCAACAGCACCACAGTGCCAATAGTCCTAGGTATGACTATAAACCACAGCTGAGAGCAAGGCTTCTGATCACAAAGGGTCCCAGCTATGAGCAAATAGTGACCGCCCACTAAAAAAAAAAACACTATGAACGTATAAAAATAGATGTTTATATAAAAACTTGCGAACAACACCAGTTGATAGCAAAAGTGCCAACAGCACCACAGCTGATAACAAAAGTGGAAAGAGCTGATAGCAAAAGTGACAAGAGCTGATAGCAAAAGTGCCAACAGCTGATAGCAAAAGTGCCAACAGCACCACATTGCCAACTAGTCCTAGGTATGACTATAAACTACATCTGACAGCAAGGCTTCTGATCACAAAGGGTCCCAGCTATGAGCAAATAGTGACCCCCCATTAAAAAAAAACACTATGAATGTATAAAAATACATGTTTATATAAAAACTTGCGAACAACACCAGTTGATAGTAAAAGTGCCAACAGCACCGAAGCTCATAGCAAAAGTGCCAACAGCTGATAGCAAAAGTGCCAACAGCTGATACCAAAAGTGCCAAAAGCTGATAGCAAAAGTGCCAACAGCTGATAGCACAAGTGCCAACAGATTATAACAAAAGTGCCAGCAGCTGATAGCAAAAGTGCCAACAGCTGATAGCAAAAGTGCCAACAGCTGATAGCAAAAGTGCCAACAGCTGACAGCAAAAGTGCCAACAGCACCACAGTGCCAACTAGTCCTAGGTATTACTATAAACTACATCTGACAGCAAGGCTTCTGATCACAAAGGGTCCCAGCTATGAGCAAATAGTGACGCCCCACTAAAAAAACCCACTATGAAAGTATAAAAATACATGTTTATATAAAAACTTGCGAACAACAACAGTGGATAGCAAAAGTACCAACAGCACCACAGCTAGTAGCAAAAGTGCCAACAGCTGATAGCAAAAGTGCCAACAGCTGGTAGCAAAATAGCCAACAGATGATACCAAAAGTGCCAACAGCTGATAGCAAAAGTGCCAAAAGCTGATAGCAAAAGTGCCATCATGTGATAGCAAAAGTGCCAACAGATGATACCTAAAGTGCCAACATCTGATAGCAAAAGTGCCAACAGCTGACACCAAAAATGCCAACAGCTGATAGCAAAAGTGCCAGCAGCTGATAGCAAAAGTGCCAACAGCTGATAGCAAAAGTGCCAACAGATTATACCAAAGTGCCAACAGCTGATAGCAAAAGTGCCAACAGCTGATTGCAAAAGTTCCAACAGCTGATAGCAAAAGATCAAACAACTGATAGCAAAAGTGCCAACAGCTGATACCAAAAGTGCCAAAAGCTGATACCAAAAGTGCCAACAGCTGATAGCAAAAGTTTCAATAGCTGATAGCAAAAGTGCCAACAGCACCACATTGCCAAATAGTCGTAGAAATGACAATAAACTACATCTGACAGCAAGGCTTCTGATCACAAAGGGTCCCAGCTATCAGCAAATAGTGACCCCCCACTAAAAAAAAAACACTATGAATGTATAAATATACATGTTTATATAAAAACTTGCGAACAAGACCAGTTGATAGCAAAAGTGCCAACAGCACCACAGCTGATAGCAAAAGTGCCAACAGCTGATAGCAAAAGTGCCAACAGCTGATAGCAAAAGTGCCAACAGCACCACAGTGCCAATCGTCCTAGGTATGACTATAAACTACATCTGAGAGCAAGGTTTCTGATCACAAAGGGTCCCAGCTATGAGCAAATAGTGACCCCCCACTAAAAAAAAACACTATGAATGTACAAATATACATGTTTATATAAAAACTTGCGAACAAGACCAGTTGATAGCAAAAGTGCCAACAGCACCACAGCTGATAGCAAAAGTGCCAACAGCTGATAGCAAAAGTGCCAACAGCTGATAGCAAAAGTGCCAACAGCACCACATTGCCAACTAGTCCTAGGTATGACTATAAACTACATCTGACAGCAAGGCTTCTGATCACAAAGTGTCCCAGCTATGAGCAAATAGTGACCCCCCACTAAAAAAAAACACTATGAATGTATAAAAATACATGTTTATATAAAAACTTGCGAACAACACCAGTTGATAGCAAAAGTGCCAACAGCACCGAAGCTCATAGCAAAAGTGCCAACAGCTGATAGCAAAAGTGCCAACAGCTGATAGCAAAAGTGCCAACAGCTGATAGCAAAAGTGCCAAAAGCTGATAGCAAAAGTGCCAACAGCTGATAGCAAAAGTGCCAACAGCTGATAGCAAAAGTGCCAACAGCTGATAGCAAAAGTGCCGACAGCTGATAGCTAAAGTGCCAACAGCTTATAGCAAAAGTGCCAACAGCACTACAGTGCCAACTAGTCCTAGGTATGACTATAAACTACATCTGACAGCAAGGCTTCTGACTACAAAGGGTCCCAGCTATGAGCATATAGTGACCACGCACTAAAAAAAAACACTATGAAAGTATAAAAATACATGTTTATATAAAAACTTGCGAACACCAGTTGATAGCAAAAGTGCCAACAGCACCACAGCTGATAGCAAAAGGGACAACAGCTGATAGCAAAAGTGCCAACAGATGATAGCAAAAGTGCCAACAGCTTATATCAAAATGCCAACAGCTGATAGCAAAAGTGCCAACAGCTGATAACAAAAGTGTAAACAGCTGATAGCAAAAGTGCCAACAGCACCAAAGTGCCAACTAGTCCTAGGTATGACTATAAACTACACCTGACAGCAAGGCTTCTGATCACAAAGGGTCCCAGCTATGAGCAAACAGTGACCCCCCACTAAAAAAAAACACTATGAAAGTATAAAAATACATGTTTATATAAAAACTTGCGAACCACACCAGTTGATAGCAAAAGTGCCAACAGCACCATAGCTGATAGAAAAAGTGCCGACAGCTCATAGCAAAAGTGCCAACAGCTTATAGAAAAAGTGCCAACAGCACCACACTGCCAACTAGTCCTAGGTATGACTATAAACTACATCTGACAGCAAGGTTTCTGATCACAAAGGGTCCAATCTATAAGCAAATAGTGACCCTCCACTTAAAAAAAACACTATGAAATTATAAAAATACATGTTTATATAAAAACTTGCGAACAACACCAGTTGATAACAAAAGTGCCAACAGTACCACAGCTGATAGCAAAAGTGCCAACAGCTGATAGCAAAAGTGCCAACAGCTGATAGCAAAAGTGCCAACAGCTGATAGCAAAAGTGCCAACAGCACCACAGTGCCAACTTGTCCTAGGTATGACTTTAAACTACATATGACAGCAAGCTTCTGATCACAAAGGGTCCCAGCTATGAGCATATAGTGACACCTCACTAAAAAAAAACACTATGAAATATAAAAATAGATGTTTATATATAAACATGCGAACAACACCAGTTGATAGCAAAAGTGCCAACAGCACCACAGCTGATAGCAAAAGTGCCAACAGCTGATAGCAAAAGTGCCAACAGCTGATAGCAAAAGTGCCAACAGCTTATAGCAAAAGTGCCAACAGCACCACAGTGCCAACTAGTCCTAGGTATGACTATAAACTACATCTGACAGCAAGGCTTCTGATCACAAATGGTCCCATCTATGAGCAAATAGTGACCCCCACTAAAAAAAAAACACTATGAAATTATAAAAATCCATGTTTATATAAAAACTTGCGAACAACACCAGTTGATAACAAAAGTGCCAACAGCACCACAGCTGATAGCAAAAGTGCCAACAGCTGATAGCAAAAGTGCCAACAGCTGATAGCAAAAGTGCCAAAAGCTGATAGCAAAAGTGTAAACAGCTGATAGCAAAAGTGCCAACAGCACCAAAGTGCCAACTAGTCCTAGGTATGACTATAAACTACACCTGACAGCAAGGCTTCTGATCACAAATGGTCCCAGGTATGAGCAAACAGTGACCCCCCACTAAAAAAAAAACACTATGAAAGTATAAAAATACATGTTTATATAAAACTTGGGAACAACACCAGTTGATAGCAAAAGTGCAAACAGCACCAGAGCTGATAGCAAAAGTGCCAACAGCTGAGAGCAAATGTGCCAACAGCTGAGAGCAAATGTGCCAACAGCTGATAGCAAAAGTGCCAACAGCCCAACAGTGCCAACCAGTCCTAGGTATGAATATAAACTATATCTGACAGCAGTGCTTTTGATCAAAAGGGTCCCAGCTATGAGGAAATAGTGACCCCCCACTAAAAAAAAAACACTATGAAATTATAATAATACATGTTTATATAAAAACATGCGAACAACACCAGTTGATAGCAAAAGTGCCAACAGCACCACAGCTGATAGCAAAAGTGCCAACAGCTCATAGCAAAAGTGCCAACAGCTTATAGAAAAAGTGCCAACAGCACCACACTGCCAACTAGTCCTAGGTACGACTATAAACTACATCTGACAGCAAGGTTTCTGATCACAAAGGGTCCAATCTATAAGCAAATAGTGACCCTCCACTTAAAAAAAACACTATGAAATTATAAAAATACATGTTTATATAAAAACTTGCGAACAACACCAGTTGATAACAAAAGTGCCAACAGTACCACAGCTGATAGCAAAAGTGCCAACAGCTGATAGCAAAAGTGCCAACAGCTGATAGCAAAAGTGCCAACAGCTGATAGCAAAAGTGCCAACAGCACCACAGTGCCAACTAGTTCTAGGTATGACTATAAACTACATCTGACAGCAAGGCTTCTGATCACAAATGGTCCCATCTATGAGCAAATAGTGACCCCCCACTAAAAAAAAAACACTATGAAATTATAAAAATCCATGTTTATATAAAAACTTGCGAACAACACCAGTTGATAACAAAAGTGCCAACAGCACCACAGCTGATAGCAAAAGTGCCAACAGCTGATAGCAAAAGTGCCAACAGCTGATAGCAAAAGTGCCAACAGCTGATAGCAAAAGTGCCAAAAGCTGATAGCAAAAGTGCCAACAGCTGATAGCAAAAGTGCCAACAGCACCACAATGCCAACTAGTCCTAGGTATGACTATAAACTACATCTAACTGCAAGGCTTCTGATCACAAATGGTCCCAGGTATGAGCAAATAGTTAACCTCCACTAAAAAAAAAAACACTATGAATGTATAAAAATACATGTTTATATAAAACTTGGGAACAACACCAGTTGATAGCAAAAGTGCAAACAGCACCAGAGCTGATAGCAAAAGTGCCAACAGCTGAGAGCAAATGTGCCAACAGCTGAGAGCAAATGTGCCAACAGCTGATAGCAAAAGTGCCAACAGCCCAACAGTGCCAACCAGTCCTAGGTATGAATATAAACTATATCTGACAGCAGGGCTTTTGATCAAAAGGGTCCCAGCTATGAGGAAATAGTGACCCCCCACTAAAAAAAAAACACTATGAAATTATAATAATACATGTTTATATAAAAACTTGCGAACAACACCAGTTGATAGCAAAAGTGCCAACACCAACACAGCTGATAGCAAAAGTGCCAACAGCTGATACCAAAAGTGCCAACAGCTGATACCAACAGAGCCAAAAGCTGATAGCAAAATTGCCAACAGCTTATAGCAAAAGTGCCAATGGCTGATAGCAAAAGTGTCAACAGCTGATACCAAAGTGCCAACACCACCACAGCTGATAGCAGAAGTGCCAACAGCTGATAGCAAAAGTGCCAACAGCTGATAGCAAACGTGCCAACAGCTGATAGCAAAAGTGCCAACAGCTGATAGCAAAAGTGCCAACAGCACCACAGTGCCAACTAGTCCTAGGTATGACTATAAACTACATCTGACAGCAAGGCTTCTGATCAAAAAGGGTCCCAGCTATGAGCAAATAGTAAACCCCCACTAAAAAAAACACTATGAATGTATATAAATACATGTTTATATAAAAACTTGCGAACAACACCAGTTGATATCAAACGTTCCAACAGCACCACAGCTGATAGCAAAAGTGCCAACAGCTGATAGCAAACATTCCAACAGCTGATACCAAAAGTGCCAAAATGTGATAGCAAAAGAGCCAACAGCTGATAGCAAAAGTGCCAGCAGCTGATAGCAAATGTGCCAACAGCTGATAGCAAAAGTGCCAAAAGCCGATAGCAAAAGTGCCAACAGCTGATAGCAAAAGTGCCAACAGCTGATAGCAAAAGTGCCAACAGCATCACATTGCCAACTAGTCCTAAATATGACTATAAACTGCATCTGACAGCAAGGCTTCTGATCACAAAGGGTCCCAGCTATGAGCAAATAGTGACCCCCCACTAAAAAAAAACACTATGAAAGTATAAAAATACATGTTTCTATAAAAACTTGCGAACAACACCAGTTGATAGCAAAATTGTCATCAGCTGATAGCAAAAGTGCCAAAAGCTGATAGCAAAAGAGCCAACAGCTGATAGCAAAAGTGCCAACAGCTGATAGCAAATGTGCCGACAGCTGACAGCAAAAGTGCCAAAAGCCGATAGCAAATGTGCCAACAGCTGATAGCAAAAGTGCCAACAGCTGATAGCAAAAGTGCCAACAGCACCACAATGCCAACTAGTCCTAGGTATGATTATAAAATACATCTAAAAGCAATGCTTTTGATCACAAAGTGTCCCAGCTATGAGCAAATAGTGACCCCCCACTAAAAAAAAACACTATGAAATTATAAAAATACATGTTTCTATAAAAACTTGCGAACAAAACCAGTTGATAGTTAAAGTGCCAACAGCACCACAGCTGATAGCAAAAGTGCAAACAGCTGATAGCAAAAGTGCCAACAGCTGATACCAAAAGTGCCAACAGCTGATAGCAAAAGTGCCAACAGCTGATAGCAAAATGCCAACAGCTGATAGCAAAAGTGCCAACAGCACCACATTGCCAACTAGTCCTAAATATGACTATAAACTACAGCTGACAGCAAGGCTTCTGATCACAAAGGGTCCCAGCTATGAGCAAATAGTGACCCCCCCACTAAAAAAAAACCCTATGAAAGTATAAAAATACATGTTTATATAAAAACTTGCGAAGAACACCAGTTGATAGCAAAAGTGCCAACAGCACCATAGCTGATAGCAAAAGTGCCAACAGCTGATAGCAAAAGTGCCAACAGCTGATAGCAAAAGTGCCAAAAGCTGATAGCAAAAGTGCCAACAGATGATAGCAAAAGTGCCAACAGCTGATAGCAAATGTGCCAACAGCTGATAGCAAAAGTGCCAACAGCTGATAGCAAAAATGCCAACAGCTTATATCAAAAGTGCCAACAGCAACACAGTGCCAACTAGTCCTAGGTATGACTATAAACTACATCTGACAGCAAGGCTTCTGATCACAAAGGGTCCCATCTAGCAAAAGTGATAGCAAAATTGATAGCAAAAGAGCCAACAGCTGATACCAAAAGTGCCAATAGCTGATAGCAAAAGTGCCAACAGCTGATACCAAAAGTTCCAAAAGCTGATAGCAAAATAGCCAACAGCTGATAGCAAAAGTGCCAAAAAGTGCCAAAGTGAATAGCAAATGTGCTGATAGCAAAAGTGAATAGCAAAAGTGCTGATAGCAAAAGTGCCAACAGCTGATAGCAAATGTGCCAACAGCTGATAGCAAAAGTTCCAACAGATGATACCAAAAGTGCCAACAGCTGATAGCAAAAGTGCCAACAGCTGACAGCAAAGTGCCAACAGCACCACAGTGCCAACTAGTCCTAGGTATGACTATAAACTACATCTGACAGCAAGGCTTCTGATCATAAAGGGTCCCAGCTATGAGCAAATAGTTACCCCCACTAAAAGAAAACACTATGAAAGTATATAAATACATGTTTATATAAAAACTTGCGAACAACACCAGTTGATAGCAAAAGTGCAAACAACACCACAGCTGATAGCAAAAGTGCCAACAGCTGATAGCAAAAGTGCCAACAGCTGATAGCAAAAGTGCCAACAGCTGATAGCAAAAGTGCCAACAGCACCACAGTTCCAACTAGTCCTAGGTATGACTATAAACTACATCTGACAGCAAGGCTTCTGATCACAAAGGGTCCCATCTATGAGCAAATAGTGACCCCCCACTATAAGAAAAACACTATGAAAATATATAAAAATACATGTTTACATAAAAAATTTTGAACAACACCAGTTGATAGAAAAAGTGCCAACAGCACCCCAGCTGATAGTAAAAGTGCCAACAGCTGATAGCAAAAGTGCCAACAGCTGATAGCAAAAGTGCCAACAGCTGATAGCAAAAGTGCAAACAGCTGATACCAAAAGTGCCAAAAGCTGATAGCAAAAGTGCCAACAGCTGATAGCAAAATGCCAACAGCACAATAGTGCCAACTAGTCCTAGGTATGACTATGAACTACATATGACAGCAAGGATTCTGATCACAAAGGGTCCCAGCTATGAGCAAATAGTGACCCCCAACTAAAAAAAAAAACACTATGAAAGTATAAAAATACATGTTTATATAAAAACTTGCGAAAAACACCAGTTGATAGCAAAAGTGCAAACAGCACCACAGCTGATGGCAAAAGTGCCAACAGCTGATACCAAAAGTGCCAACAGCTGATACCAAAAGTGCAAAAAGCTGATACCAAAAGTGCCAACAGCTGATAGCAAAAGTGCCAACAGTATATACCAAAAGTGCCAACAGCTTATAGCAAAAGTGCCAACAGCTGATAGCAAAAGTGCCAACAGCTGATAGCAAAAGTGCCAACAGCTGATACCAAATGTGCCAAAAGTTTATAGCAAAAGGTCAACAGCTGATAGCAAAAGTGCCAACAGCTGATAGCAAAAGTGCCAACAGCTGATAGCAAACGTGCCAACAGCTGATAGCAAAAGTGCCAACAGCTGATAGCAAAAGTGCCAACAGCACCACAGTGCCAACTAGTCCTAGGTATGACTATAAACTACATCTGACAGCAAGGCTTCTGATCAAAAAGGGTCCCAGCTATGAGCAAATAGTAAACCCCCACTAAAAAAAACACTATGAATGTATATAAATACATGTTTATATAAAAACTTGCGAACAACACCAGTTGATATCAAACGTTCCAACAGCACCACAGCTGATAGCAAAAGTGCCAACAGCTGATAGCAAACATTCCAACAGCTGATACCAAAAGTGCCAAAATGTGATAGCAAAAGAGCCAACAGCTGATAGCAAAAGTGCCAGCAGCTGATAGCAAATGTGCCAACAGCTGATAGCAAAAGTGCCAAAAGCCGATAGCAAAAGTGCCAACAGCTGATAGCAAAAGTGCCAACAGCTGATAGCAAAAGTGCCAACAGCATCACATTGCCAACTAGTCCTAAATATGACTATAAACTGCATCTGACAGCAAGGCTTCTGATCACAAAGGGTCCCAGCTATGAGCAAATAGTGACCCCCCACTAAAAAAAAACACTATGAAAGTATAAAAATACATGTTTCTATAAAAACTTGCGAACAACACCAGTTGATAGCAAAATTGTCATCAGCTGATAGCAAAAGTGCCAAAAGCTGATAGCAAAAGAGCCAACAGCTGATAGCAAAAGTGCCAACAGCTGATAGCAAATGTGCCGACAGCTGACAGCAAAAGTGCCAAAAGCCGATAGCAAATGTGCCAACAGCTGATAGCAAAAGTGCCAACAGCTGATAGCAAAAGTGCCAACAGCACCACAATGCCAACTAGTCCTAGGTATGATTATAAAATACATCTAAAAGCAATGCTTTTGATCACAAAGTGTCCCAGCTATGAGCAAATAGTGACCCCCCACTAAAAAAAAACACTATGAAATTATAAAAATACATGTTTCTATAAAAACTTGCGAACAAAACCAGTTGATAGTTAAAGTGCCAACAGCACCACAGCTGATAGCAAAAGTGCAAACAGCTGATAGCAAAAGTGCCAACAGCTGATACCAAAAGTGCCAACAGCTGATAGCAAAAGTGCCAACAGCTGATAGCAAAATGCCAACAGCTGATAGCAAAAGTGCCAACAGCACCACATTGCCAACTAGTCCTAAATATGACTATAAACTACAGCTGACAGCAAGGCTTCTGATCACAAAGGGTCCCAGCTATGAGCAAATAGTGACCCCCCCACTAAAAAAAAACCCTATGAAAGTATAAAAATACATGTTTATATAAAAACTTGCGAAGAACACCAGTTGATAGCAAAAGTGCCAACAGCACCATAGCTGATAGCAAAAGTGCCAACAGCTGATAGCAAAAGTGCCAACAGCTGATAGCAAAAGTGCCAAAAGCTGATAGCAAAAGTGCCAACAGATGATAGCAAAAGTGCCAACAGCTGATAGCAAATGTGCCAACAGCTGATAGCAAAAGTGCCAACAGCTGATAGCAAAAATGCCAACAGCTTATATCAAAAGTGCCAACAGCAACACAGTGCCAACTAGTCCTAGGTATGACTATAAACTACATCTGACAGCAAGGCTTCTGATCACAAAGGGTCCCATCTAGCAAAAGTGATAGCAAAATTGATAGCAAAAGAGCCAACAGCTGATACCAAAAGTGCCAATAGCTGATAGCAAAAGTGCCAACAGCTGATACCAAAAGTTCCAAAAGCTGATAGCAAAATAGCCAACAGCTGATAGCAAAAGTGCCAAAAAGTGCCAAAGTGAATAGCAAATGTGCTGATAGCAAAAGTGAATAGCAAAAGTGCTGATAGCAAAAGTGCCAACAGCTGATAGCAAATGTGCCAACAGCTGATAGCAAAAGTTCCAACAGATGATACCAAAAGTGCCAACAGCTGATAGCAAAAGTGCCAACAGCTGACAGCAAAGTGCCAACAGCACCACAGTGCCAACTAGTCCTAGGTATGACTATAAACTACATCTGACAGCAAGGCTTCTGATCATAAAGGGTCCCAGCTATGAGCAAATAGTTACCCCCACTAAAAGAAAACACTATGAAAGTATATAAATACATGTTTATATAAAAACTTGCGAACAACACCAGTTGATAGCAAAAGTGCAAACAACACCACAGCTGATAGCAAAAGTGCCAACAGCTGATAGCAAAAGTGCCAACAGCTGATAGCAAAAGTGCCAACAGCTGATAGCAAAAGTGCCAACAGCACCACAGTTCCAACTAGTCCTAGGTATGACTATAAACTACATCTGACAGCAAGGCTTCTGATCACAAAGGGTCCCATCTATGAGCAAATAGTGACCCCCCACTATAAGAAAAACACTATGAAAATATATAAAAATACATGTTTACATAAAAAATTTTGAACAACACCAGTTGATAGAAAAAGTGCCAACAGCACCCCAGCTGATAGTAAAAGTGCCAACAGCTGATAGCAAAAGTGCCAACAGCTGATAGCAAAAGTGCCAACAGCTGATAGCAAAAGTGCAAACAGCTGATACCAAAAGTGCCAAAAGCTGATAGCAAAAGTGCCAACAGCTGATAGCAAAATGCCAACAGCACAATAGTGCCAACTAGTCCTAGGTATGACTATGAACTACATATGACAGCAAGGATTCTGATCACAAAGGGTCCCAGCTATGAGCAAATAGTGACCCCCAACTAAAAAAAAAAACACTATGAAAGTATAAAAATACATGTTTATATAAAAACTTGCGAAAAACACCAGTTGATAGCAAAAGTGCAAACAGCACCACAGCTGATGGCAAAAGTGCCAACAGCTGATACCAAAAGTGCCAACAGCTGATACCAAAAGTGCAAAAAGCTGATACCAAAAGTGCCAACAGCTGATAGCAAAAGTGCCAACAGTATATACCAAAAGTGCCAACAGCTTATAGCAAAAGTGCCAACAGCTGATAGCAAAAGTGCCAACAGCTGATAGCAAAAGTGCCAACAGCTGATACCAAATGTGCCAAAAGTTTATAGCAAAAGGTCAACAGCTGATAGCAAAAGTGCCAACAGCTGATAGCAAAAGTGCCAACAGATGATACCAAAGTGCCAACAGCTGATAGCAAAATGCCAACTGCTTATAGGAAAAGTGCCAACAGCTGATAGCAAAAGTGCCAACAGCTGATACCAAAACTTGCGAACAACACCAGTTGATAGCAAAAGTGCCAACAGCACCAGAGCTGATAGCAAAAGTGCCAACAGCTGATAGCAAAAGTGCCAACAGCACCACAGTGCCAACTAGTCAAAGGTATGACTATATACTACATCTGACAGCAAGTTTTCTGATCACAAAGGGTCCCATCTATGAGGAAATAGTGACCCCCCACTAAAAAAAAACACTACGAAAGTATAAAAATACATGTTTATATAAAAACTTGCGAACAACACCAGTTGATAGCAAAAGTTCCAACAGCACCACAGCTGATAGCAAATGTGCCAACAGCTGATAGCCAAAGTGCCAACAGATGATAGCAAAAGTGCCAAGAGCACCACAGTGCCAACTAGACCTAGGTATGACTATAAACTACATCTGAGAGCAAGGCTTCTGATCACAAAGGGTCCCAGCTATTAGCAAATAGTGACCACACCACTAAAAAAAAAACACTATGAAAGTATAAAAATACATGTTTATATAAAAACTTGCGAACACCAGTTGATAGCAAAAGTGCCAACAGCACCACAGCTGTTAGCAAAAGTGCCAACAGCTGATAGCAAAAGTGCCAACAGCTGATACCAAAAGTGCCAACAGCTCATAGCAAAAGTGCCAACAACTGATAGCAAAAGTGCCAACAGCTGATACCAAAAGTGCCAAAAGCTGCTAGCAAATGTGCCAACAGCTGATATCAAATGTGCCAACAGCTGATATCAAAAGTGCCAACTGCACCACAGTGCCAAGTAGTCCTAGGTATGATTATAAACTACATCTGACAGCAAGCCTTCTGATCACAAAGGGTCCCAGCTATGAGCAAATAGTGACCCCCCACTAAAAAAACACTATGAAAGTATAAAAATACATGTTTATATAAAAACTTGCGAACAACACCAGTTGATAGCAAAAGTGCCAACAACACCACATTGCCAAATAGTCCGAGGTATGACTAAAAACTACATATGCCAGCAAGGCTTCTGATCACAAAGGGTCCCAGCTATGAGCAAATAGTGACCCCCACAAAAAAATACTATGAAAGTATAAAAATACATGGTTATATAAAAACTTGCGAACACCACCAGTTGATAGCAAAAGTGCCAACAGCTCCAAAGCTGATAGCAAAAGTGCCAACAGCTGATAGCAAAAGTGCCGACAGCTGATAGCAAAAGTGCCAACAGCTGATAGCAAAAGTTCCAACAGCACCACATTGCCAACTAGTCCTAGGTATGACTATGAACTACATCTGACAGCAAGGCTTCTGATCACAAAGGATCCCAGCTATGAGCAAATAGTGACCCCCCACTAAAAAAAACAAACTATGAAAGTATAAAAATACATGTTTATATAAAATCTTGCGAACAACACCAGTTGATAGCAAAAGTGCCAACAGACCCACAACTGATAGCAAAAGTGCCAACAGCTGATAGCAAAAGTGCCAACAGCACCACAGTGCCAACTAGTCAAAGGTATGACTATATACTACATCTGACAGCTAGTTTTCTGATCACAAATGGTCCCAGCTATGAGCAAATAGTGACCCCCCACTAAAAAAAAAACACACTATGAAAGTATAAAAATACATGTTTATATAAAAACTTGCGAACAACACCAGTTGATAGAAAAAGTGCTAACAGCACCACAGCTGATAGCAAAAGTGCCAAAAGCTGATAGCAAAAGTGCCAACAGCTGATAGCAAAATTGCCAACAGCACCACATTGCCAACTAGTCCTAGGTATGACTATAAACTACATCTGACAGCAAGGCTTCTGATCACAAGGGGTCCCAGCTATGAGCAAATAGTGACCCCCCACTAAAAAAAAAAAACACTATGAATGTAAAAAAATACATGTTTATATAAAAACTTGCGAACAACACCAGTTGATAGCAAAAGTTCCAACAGCACCACAGCTGATAGCAAATGTGCCAACAGCTGATAGCAAAAGTGCCAACAGATGATAGCAAAAGTGCCAAGAGCACCACAGTGCCAAATAGACCTAGGTATGTCTATAAACTACATCTGAGAGCAAGGCTTCTGATCACAAAGGGTCCCAGCTATTAGCAAATAGTGACCCCCCCACTAAAAAAAACACTATGAAAGTATAAAAATACATGTTTATATAAAAACTTGCGAACAACACCAGTTGATAGCAAAAGTGCCAACAGCACCACAGCTGTTAGCAAAAGTGCCTACAGCTGATAGCAAAAGTGCCAACAGCTGATACCAAAAGTGCCAACAGCTTATAGCAAAAGTGCCAACAACTGATAGCAAAAGTGCCAACAGCTGATACCAAAAGTGCCAAAAGCTGATAGCAAAAGTGCCAACAGCTGATATCAAAAGTGCCAACAGCTCATAGCAAAAGTGCCAACTGCACCACAGTGCCAAGTAGTCATAGGTATGATTATAAACTACATCTTACAGCAAGCCTTCTGATCACAAAGGGTCCCAGCTATGAGCAAATAGTGACCCCCCACTAAAAAAACACTATGAAAGTATAAAAATACATGTTTATATAAAAACTTGCGAACAACACCAGTTGATAGCAAAAGTGCCAACAGCACCACAGCTGATAGCAAAAGTGCCAACAGCTGATAGCAAAAGTGCCAACAGCTGATAGCAAAGTGCCAAAAGCTGATAGCAAAATTGCCAACAGCTGATAGCAAAAGTGCCAACAGCTGATAGCAAAAGTGCCAACAGCTGATACCAAAAGTGCCAAAAGCTGATAGCAAAAGTGCCATGAGCTGATAGCAAAAGTGCCAACAGCTGATAGCAAAAGTGCAAACAGCTGATACCAAAAGTGCCAACAGCTGATACCAAAAGTTCCAACAGCTGATAGCAAAATTGCCAACAGAACCACAGTGCCAACTAATCCTAGGTATGACTATAAACTACATCTGAAAGCAAGGCTTCTGATCACTAAGGGTCTCAGCTATGAGCAAATAGTGACCCCCCACTAAAAAAAAACACTATGAATGTAAAAAAATACATGTTTATATAAAAACTAGCGAACAAAACCAGTTGATAGCAAAAGTGCCAACAGCAACACAGCTGATAGTAAAAGTGCCAACAGCTGATAGCAAAAGTGCCAACAGCTGATAGCAAAAGTGCCAACAGCACCACAGTGCCAACTAGTCCTATGTATGATTATAAACTACATCTGACAGCAAGTCTTCTGATCACAAAGGGTCCCAGCTCTGAGCAAATAGTGACCCCCACTAAAAAAAACACTATGAAAGTATAAAAGTACATGTTTATATAAAAACTTTCGAACAACCCCAGTTGATAGCAAAAGTGCCAACAGCACCACAGCTGATAGCAAAAATGCCAACAGCTGATAGCAAAAGTGCCAACAGCACCACATTGCCAACTAGTCCAAGGTATGACTATAAACTACATCTGACAGCAAGGCTTCTGATCACAAAGGATCCCATCTATGAGCAAATAGTGACCTCCCACTAAAAAAAAACACTATGAATGTATAAAAATACATGTTTATATAAAAACTGACAGTTGATAGCAAAAGTGGAAACAGCAACACAGCTGATAGCAAAAGTGCCAACAGATGATAGCAAAAGTGCCAACAGCTGATAGCAAAAGTGCCAACAGCTGATAGCAAAAGTGACAACAGCACAACAGTGCCAACTAGTCCTAGGTATGACTATAAACTACATCCGACAGCAAGGCTTCTGATCACAAAGGCTCCCATCTATGAGCAAATAGTGACCTCCCACTACAAAAAAACACTATGAATGTATAAAAATACATGTTTATATAAAAACTGACAGTTGATAGCAAAAGTGCAAACAGCAACACAACTGATAGCAAAAGTGCCAACAGATGATAGCAAAAGTGCCAACAGCTGATAGCAAAAGTGCCAACAGCTGATAGCAAAAGTGCCAACAGCACAACAGTGCCAACTAGTCCTAGGTATGACTATAAACTACATCCGACAGCAAGGCTTCTGATCACAAAGGGTCCCAGCTATGAGCAAATAGTGACCCCCTACTAAAAAAAAAACACTATGAAAGTATAAAAATAGATGTTTATATAAAAACTTGCGAAGAACACCAGTTGATAGCAAAAGTGCCAACAGCACCACAGCTGATAGCAAAAGTGCCAACAGCTGACAGCAAAAGTGCCAACAGCTGATAGCAAAAGTGCCAAATGCTGATAACAAAAGTGCCAACAGCTGATAGCAAAAGTGCCAACAGCTGATAGCAAAAGTGCCAACAGCTGATAGCAAAAGTGCCAAAAGCTGATATCAAAAGTGCCAACAGCTGATAGCTAAAGTGCCAACAGCTGATAGCAAAAGTGCAAACAGCTGATAGCAAAAGTGCCCACAGCTGATAGCAAAAGTGCCAACAGCTGATAGCAAAAGTGACAACAGCACAACAGTGCCAACTAGTCCTAGGTATGACTATAAACTACATCCGACAGCAAGGCTTCTGATCACAAAGGGTCCCATCTATGAGCAAATAGTGACCTCCCACTAAAAAAAAACACTATGAATGTATAAAAATACATGTTTATATAAAAACTGACAGTTGATAGCAAAAGTGCAAACAGCAACACAACTGATAGCAAAAGTGCCAACAGATGATAGCAAAAGTGCCAACAGCTGATAGTAAAAGTGCCAACAGCTGATAGCAAAAGTGACAACAGCACAACAGTGCCAACTAGTCCTAGGTATGACTATAAACTACATCCGAGAGCAAGGCTTCTGATCACAAAGGGTCCCAGCTATGAGCAAATAGTGACACCCCACTAAAAAAAAAAACACTATGAAAGTATAAAAATACATGTTTATATAAAAACTTGCGAACAACACCAGTTGATAACAAAAGTGCCAACAGAACCCCAGCTGATAGCAAAAGTGCCAACAGCTGATAGCAAATGTGCCAACAGCTGATACCAAAAGTGCCAAAAGCTGATAGCAAAATTGCCAACAGCTGATACCAAAAGAGCCAACAGCTGATACCAAAAGTGCCAACAGCTGATACCAAAAGTGCCAAAAGCTGATATCAAAAGTGCCAACAGCTGATAGATAAAGTGCCAACAGCTGATAGCAAAAGTTCAAACAGCTGATAGCAAAAGTGCCCACAGCTGATAGCAAAAGTGCCAACAGCTGATAGCAAAAGTGACAACAGCACAACAGTGCCAACTAGTCCTAGGTATGACTATAAACTACATCCGACAGCAAGGCTTCTGATCACAAAGGGTCCCATCTATGAGCAAATAGTGACCTCCCACTAAAAAAAAACACTATGAATGTATAAAAATACATGTTTATATAAAAACTGACAGTTGATAGCAAAAGTGCAAACAGCAACACAACTGATAGCAAAAGTGCCAACAGATGATAGCAAAAGTGCCAACAGCTGATAGCAAAAGTGCCAACAGCTGATAGCAAAAGTGACAACAGCACAACAGTGCCAACTAGTCCTAGGTATGACTATAAACTACATCCGACAGCAAGGCTTCTGATCACAAAGGGTCCCAGCTATGAGCAAATAGTGACCCCCCACTAAAAAAAAAAACACTATGAAAGTATAAAAATACATGTTTATATAAAAACTTGCGAACAACACCAGTTGATAACAAAAGTGCCAACAGAACCACAGCTGATAGCAAAAGTGCCAACAGCTGATAGCAAAAGTGCCAACAGCTGATACCAAAAGTGCCAAAAGCTGATAGCAAAATTGCCAACAGCTGATAGCAAAAGTACCAACAGCTGATAGCAAAAGTGCCAACAGCTGATACCAAATGTGCCAAAAGCTGATATCAAAAGTGCCAACAGCTGATAGCTAAAGTGCCAACAGCTGATAGCAAAAGTGCAAACAGCTGTTAGCAAAAGTGCCCACAGCTGATAGCAAAAGTGCCAACAGCTGATAGTAAAAGTGCCAAAAGCTGATAGCAAAAGTGCCAACACGTGATAGCAAAAGTGCCAACAGATGATAGCAAAAGTGCCAACAGCACCACAGTGCCAACTAGTCCTAGGTATGACTATAAACTACATCTGACAGCAAGGCTTCTGATCACAAAGGGTCCCAGCTATGAGCAAATAGTGACACCCCACTAAAAAAAACACTATGAAAGTATAAAAATAGATGATTATATAAAAACTTGCGAACAACACCAGTTGATAGCAAAAGTGCCAACAGCACCACAGCTGATAACAAAAGTGCCAACAGCTGATAGCAAAGTGCCAACAGCTGATAGCAAAAGTGCCAACAGCTGATAGTAAAAGTGCCAAAAGCTGATAGCAAAAGTGCCAACACGTGATAGCAAAAGTGCCAACAGATGATAGCAAAAGTGCCAACAGATGATAGCAAATGTGCCAACAGCTGATAGCAAAAGTGCCAAAAGCTGATAGCAAAAGTGCAGACAGCTGATAGCAAAAGTGCCAACAGCTGATACCAAAAGTGCCAACAGCACCACAGCTGATAACATAAGTGCCAACAGCTGATAGCAAAAGTGCCAACAGCTGATAGCAAAAGTGCCAACTGCTGATAGCAAAAGTGCCAAGAGCTGATAGCAAAAGCGCCAACAGCTGATAGCAAACGTGCCAACAGCACCACAGTTCAAACTAGTCCTAGGTATGATTATAAACTACATCTGACAGCAAGGCTTCTGATCACAAAGGGTCCCAGCTATGAGCAAATAGTGACCTCCCACTAAAAAAAAAAACTATGAATGTATAAAAATACAAGTTTATATAAAAACTTGCGAACAACACCAGTTGATAGCAAAAGTGCCAACAGCACCACAGCTGCTAGCAAAAGTGCCAACAGCTGCTAGCAAAAGTGCCAACAGCTGATAGCAAAAGTGCCAAGAGCTGATAGCAAAAGTGCCAACAGATGATAGCAAACGTGCCAAGAGCTGATAGCAAAAGTGCCAACAGATGATAGCAAAAGTGCCAACAGCTGATAGCAAAAGTGACAAAAGCTGATAGCAAAAGTGCCAACAGCTGATAGCAAAAGTGCCAACCGCTGATAGCAAAAGTGCCAACAGCTGATAGCAAAAGTGCCAACAGATGATAGCAAAAGTGCCAACCGCTGATAGCAAAAGTGCCAACAGCTGATAGTAAAAGTGCCAAAAGCTGATAGCAAAAGTGCCAACAGCTGATAGCAAAAGTGACAACAGATGATAGCAAAAGTGCCAACAGCTGATAGCAAAAGTGACAAAAGCTGATAGCAAAAGTGCCAACCGCTGATAGCAAAAGTGCCAACAGCTGATAGCAAAAGTACCAACAGATGATAGCAAAAGTGCCAACAGCTGATAGCAAAAGTGACAAAAGCTGATAGCAAAAGTTCCAACAGCTGATAGCAAAAGTGACAAAAGCTGATAGCAAAAGTGCCAACCGCTGATAGCAAAAGTGCCAACAGCTGATAGCAAAAGTGCCAACAGCTGATAGCAAAAGTGCCAACAGCTGATAGTAAATGTGCCGAAAGCTGATAGCAAAAGTGCCAACAGCTGATAGCAAAAGTGCCAACAGATGATAGCAAAAGTGCCAACAGCTGATAGCAAAAGTGCCAACAGCTGATAGCAAAAGTGCCAAAAGCTGATAACAAAAGTGCCAACAGCTGATAGCAAAAGTGCCAACAGCTGATAGCAAAAGTGCCAAAAGCTGATAGCAAAAGTGCCAACAGCTGTTAGCAAATGTGCCAACAGCTGATACCAAATGTGCCAACAGCTGATAGCAAAAGTGCCAACGGCACCACAGTGCCAACTAGTCCTAGGTATGACTATAAACTACATCTGACAGCAAGTCTTCTGATCACAAAGGGTCCCAGCTATGAGCAAATAGTGACCCCCCACTAAAAAAAAACATTATGAATGTATTAAAATACATGTTTATATAAAAACTTGCGAACAACACCAGTTGATAGCAAAAGTGCCAACAGCACCACAGCTGATACCAAAAGAGCCAACAGCTGATAGCAAAAGTGCCAACAGCTGATAGCAAAAGTGCCAACAGCTGATAGCAAAAGTGACAACAGCACAACAGTGCAAACTAGGCCTAGGTATGACTATAAACTACATCCGACAGCAAGGCTTCTGATCACAAAGGGTCCCAGCTATGAGCAAATAGTGACCCCCCACTAAAAAAAACACTATGAAAGTATAAAAATACATGTTTATATAAAAACTTGCGAACAACACCAGTTGATAACAAAAGTGCCAACAGCACCACAGTATAAACTACATCTGACAGCAAGTCTTCTGATCACAAAGGGTCCCAGCTGTGAGCAAATAGTGACCCCACACTAAAAAAAAACCACTATGAAAGTATAAAAATACATGTTTATATAAAAACGTGCGAACAACACCAGTTGATAGCAAAAGTGTCAACAGCACCACAGCTGATAGCAAAAGTGCCAACAGCTGATAGCAAAAGTCCCAACAGCTGATAGCAAAAGTGCCAACAGCTGATAGCTAAAGTGCCAAAAGCTGATAGCAAAAGTGCCAAGAGCACCACATTGCCAACTAGTCCTAGGTATGGCTATAAACTTCATCTGACAGCAAGTCTTCTGATCACAATAGGTCCCAGCTATGAGCAAATAGTGACCCCCACTAAAAAAAGACACTATGAATGTATAAAAATACATGTTTATATAAAAACTTGCGAACAACACCAGTTGATAGCAAAAGTGCAAACAGCACCACAGCTGATAGCAAAAGTGCCAACATCTGATACCAAAAGTGCCAAAAGCTGATACCAAAAGTGCAAACAGCTGATAGCAAAAGTGCCAACAGCTGATAGCAAAAGTGCCAACAGCTGATAGCAAAAGTGCCAACAGCACCACAGTGCCAACTAGTCCTAGGTATGACTATAAACTACATCTGACAGCAAGGCTTCTGATCATAAAGGGTCCCAGCTATGAGCAAATAGTTACCCCCCACTAAAAAAAACATTATGAAAGTATAAAAATACATGTTTATATAAAAACTTGCGAACAACACCAGTTGATAGCAAAAGTGCAAACAGCACCAAAGCTGATAGCAAAAGTGCCAACAGCTGATAACAAAAGTGCCAACAGCACCACAGTGCCAACTAGTCCTAGGTATGACTATAAACTACATCTGACAACAAGACTTCTGATCACAAAGGTTCCCCGCTATGAGCAAATAGTGACCCCCACTAAAAACAAAAAACACTATGAAAGTATAAATATACATGTTTATATAAAAACTTGCGAACAATACCTGTTGATAGCAAAAGTGCCAACAGCACCACAGCTGATAGCAAAAGTGCCAACAACTGATAGCAAAAGTGCCAACAGCTTATAGAAAAAGTGCCAACAGCACCACATTGCCAACTAGTCCTAGGTATGATTATAAACTACATCTGACAGCAAGGCTTCTTATCACAAAGGGTCCCAGCTACGAGCAAATAGTGATCCCCCACTACAAAAAAACACTATGAATGTATAAAAATACATGTTTATATAAAAACTTGCGAACAACACCAGTTGATAGCAAAAGTGCCAACAGCACTACAGCTGATAGCAAAAGTGCCAACAGCTGATAGCAAAAGTGCCAACAGCTGATAGCAAAATGCCAACAGCTGATAGCAAATGTGCCAACATCTCCACAGTGCCAACTAGTCCTAGGTATGACTATAAACTACATCTGACAGCAGGGCTACTGATCACAAAGGGTCCCAGCTATGAGCAAATAGTGACCCCCCACTAAAAAAAACACTATGAAAGTATAAATATACATGTTTATATAAAAACTTGCGAACAACACCAGTTGATAGCAAAAGTGCCAACAGCTGATACCAAAAGTGCCAACAGCTGATAGCAAAAGTGCCAACAGCTCATAGCAAAAGTGCCAACAGATGATAACAAATGTGCCAACAGCTGATAGCAAAAGTGCCAACAGCTGATAGCAAAAGTGCCAACATCTGATAGCAAAAGTGCCAAAAGCACCACAGTGCAAACTAGTCCTAGGTATGACTATAAACTACATCTGACAGCATGGCTTCTGTTCACAAAGGGTCCCAGCTATGAGCCAATAGTGACCCCCCACTAAAATAAAAACACTATGAAAGTATAAAAATACATGTTTATAAAAAACTTGCGAACAACACCAGTTGATAGCAAAAGTGCCAACAGCACCACAGCTGATAGCAAAAGTGCCAACAGCTGATAGCAAAAGTGCCAACAGCTGATAGCAAAAGTGCAAACAGCTGATAGCAACAGTGCCAACAGCACGACAGTGCCAACTAGTCCTAGGTATCAATATAAACTACATCTGACAGCAAGGCTTCTGATCAAAAAGGCTCCCAGCTATGAGCAAATAGTGACGCCCCACTAAAAAAAAAAACACTATGAAAGTAGAAAAATACATGTTTATATAAAAACTTGCGAAGAAAACCAGTTGATAGCAAAAGTGCCAAAAGCACCAGAGCTGATAGCAAAAGTGCCAACAGCTGATAGCAAAAGTGCCAACAGCTGGTAGCAAAAGTGCCAACAGCTGATAGCAAAAGTGCCAACAGCACCACAGTGCCAACTAGTCCTTGGTATGACTATAAACTACATCTGACAGCAAGGCTTCTAATCACAAAGGGTCCCAGGTATGAGCAAATAGTGACCCCCCACTAAAAAAAAAAAACACTATGAAAGTACTAAAATACATGTTTATATAAAAACTTGCGAACAACACCAGTTGATAGCAAAAGTGCCAACAGCACCACAGCTGATAGCAAAAGTGCCAAACTCTGATAGCAAACGTGCAAACAGCTGATACCAAAAGTGCCAACAGCTGATAGCAAAAGTGCCAACAGCTGATAGCAAAAGTGCCAACAGCACCACAGTGCCAACTAGTCCAAGGTATGACTATAAACTACATCTGACAGCAAGGCTTCTGATGACAAAGGGTCCCAGCTATGAGCAAATAGTGACCCCCCACTAAAATAAAAACTCTATGAAAGTATAAAAATACATGTTTATATAAAAACTTGCGAACAACACCAGTTGATAGCAAAAGTGCCAACAGCACCACAGCTGATAACAAAAGTGCAGACAGCTGATAGCAAAAGTGCCAACAGCTGATAGCAAAAGTGCAAACAGCTGATAGCAACAGTGCCAACAGCTGATAGCAAAAGTGCCAACAGCTGATAGCAAAAGTGCCAACAGCACCACAGTGCCAACTAGTCCTAGGTATGACTATAAACTACATCTGACAGCAAGGCTTCTGATCATACAGGGTCCCAGCTATGAGCAAATAGTTACCCCCCACTAAAAGAAACATTATGAAAGTATAAAAATACATGTTTATATAAAAACTTGCGAACAACACCAGTTGATAGCAAAAGTGCAAACAGCACCAAAGCTGATAGCAAAAGTGCCAACAGCTGATAACAAAAGTGCCAACAGCACCACAGTGCCAACTAGTCCTAGGTATGACTATAAACTACATCTGACAACAAGACTTCTGATCACAAAGGTTCCCCGCTATGAGCAAATAGTGACCCCCACTAAAAACAAAAAACACTATGAAAGTATAAATATACATGTTTATATAAAAACTTGCGAACAATACCTGTTGATAGCAAAAGTGCCAACAGCACCACAGCTGATAGCAAAAGTGCCAACAACTGATAGCAAAAGTGCCAACAGCTTATAGCAAAAGTGCCAACAGCACCACATTGCCAACTAGTCCTAGGTATGATTATAAACTACATCTGACAGCAAGGCTTCTTATCACAAAGGGTCCCAGCTACGAGCAAATAGTGATCCCCCACTACAAAAAAACACTATGAATGTATAAAAATACATGTTTATATAAAAACTTGCGAACAACACCAGTTGATAGCAAAAGTGCCAACAGCACTACAGCTGATAGCAAAAGTGCCAACAGCTGATAGCAAAAGTGCCAACAGCTGATAGCAAAATGCCAACAGCTGATAGCAAATGTGCCAACATCACCACAGTGCCAACTAGTCCTAGGTATGACTATAAACTACATCTGACAGCAGGGCTACTGATCACAAAGGGTCCCAGCTATGAGCAAATAGTGACCCCCCACTAAAAAAAACACTATGAAAGTATAAATATACATGTTTATATAAAAACTTGCGAACAACACCAGTTGATAGCAAAAGTGCCAACAGCACCACAGCTGATAGCAAAAGTGCCAACAGCTGATACCAAAAGTGCCAACAGCTTATACCAAAAGTGCCAAAAACTGATAGCAAAAGTGCCAACAGCTGATAGCAAAAGTTCCAACAGCTGATAGCAAAAGTGCCAACAGCTCATAGCAAAAGTGCCAACAGATGATAACAAATGTGCCAACAGCTGATAGCAAAAGTGCCAACAGCTGATAGCAAAAGTGCCAACAGCACCACAGTTCCGACTAGTCCTAGGTATGACTATAAACTACATCTGACAGCAAGGCTTCTGTTCACAAAGGGTCCCAGCTATGAGCCAATAGTGACCCCCCACTAAAATAAAAACACTATGAAAGTATAAAAATACATGTTTATAAAAAACTTGCGAACAACACCAGTTGATAGCAAAAGTGCCAACAGCACCACAGCTGATAGCAAAAGTGCCAACAGCTGATAGCAAAAGTGCCAACAGCTGATAGCAAAAGTGCAAACAGCTGATAGCAACAGTGCCAACAGCACGACAGTGCCAACTAGTCCTAGGTATCAATATAAACTACATCTGACAGCAAGGCTTCTGATCAAAAAGGCTCCCAGCTATGAGCAAATAGTGACGCCCCACTAAAAAAAAAAACACTATGAAAGTAGAAAAATACATGTTTATATAAAAACTTGCAAAGAAAACCAGTTGATAGCAAAAGTGCCAAAAGCACCAGAGCTGATAGCAAAAGTGCCAACAGCTGATAGCAAAAGTGCCAACAGCTGGTAGCAAAAGTGCCAACAGCTGATAGCAAAAGTGCCAACAGCACCACAGTGCCAACTAGTCCTTGGTATGACTATAAACTACATCTGACAGCAAGGCTTCTAATCACAAAGGGTCCCAGGTATGAGCAAATAGTGACCCCCCACTAAAAAAAAAAAACACTATGAAAGTATTAAAATACATGTTTATATAAAAACTTGCGAACAACACCAGTTGATAGCAAAAGTGCCAACAGCACCACAGCTGATAGCAAAAGTGCCAAACTCTGATAGCAAACGTGCAAACAGCTGATACCAAAAGTGCCAACAGCTGATAGCAAAAGTGCCAACAGCTGATAGAAAAAGTGCCAACAGCACCACAGTGCCAATTAGTCCTAGGTATGATTATAAACTACATCTGACAGTAAGGCTTCTGATAACAAAGGGTCCCAGCTATGAGCAAATAGTTAACCCCCACTAAAAAAAAACTCTATGAAAGTATAAAAATACATGTTTATATAAAAACTTGCGAACAACAACAGTTGATAGCAAAAGTGCCAACAGCACCACAGCTGATAACAAATGTGCCAACAGCTGATAGCAAAAGTGCCAACAGCTGATAGCAAAAGTGCCAACAGCTGATAGCAAATGTGCAAACAGCACCACAGTGCCAACTACTCCTAGGTATGTCTACAAACTACATAAGACAGCAAGGCTTCTGATCACAAAGGGTCCCAGCTATGAGCAAATAGTGACCCCCACTAAAAAAAAACAGTATGAATGTATAAAAATACATGTTTATATAAAAACTTGCGAATAAAACCAGTTGATAGCAAAAGTGCCAACAGCACCACAGCTGATAGCAAAAGTGCCAACAGCTGATAGCAAAAGTGCCAACAGCTGATAGCATAAGTGCCAACAGCTGATAGAAAAGTGCCAACAGCACCACATTGCCAACTAGTCTTAGTTATGACTATAAACTAAATCTGACAGCAAGCCTTCTGATCACAAAGTGTCTCAGCTATGAGCAAATAGTGACACCCCACTAAAAAAAAACACTATGAAAGAATAAAAATACATTTTTATATAAAAACTTGCGAACAACACCAGTTGATAGCAAAAGTGCAAAGAGCACCACAGCTGATAGCAAAAGTGCCAACAGCTGATTGCAAAAGTGCCAACAGCTGATAGCAAAAGTGCCAACAGCTGATAGCAAAAGTGCCAACAGCACCACAGTGACAACTAGTCCTAGGTATGACTATAAACTACATCTGACAGCAAGGCTTCTGATCACAAAGTGTCTCAGCTATGAGCGAATAGTGACACCCCACTAAAAAAAACACTATGAAAGTATAAAAATACATGTTTATACAAAAACTTGCGAACAACACCAGTTGATAGCAAAAGTGCCAACAGCACCAGAGCTGATAGAAAAAAGTGCCAACTGCTGATAGGAAAAGTGCAAACAGCTGATACCAAAAGTGCCAAAAGCTGATAGCAAAAGTGCCAACAGCTAATAGCAAAAGTGCCAACAGCTGATAGCAAAAGTGCCAACAGCTGATACCAAAAGTGCCAACAGCTGATACCAAAAGTGCCAAAAGCTGATAGCAAAATGTCAACAGCTGATAGCAAAAGTGCCAACAGGTTATTGCAAAAGTGCCCACAGCTGATAGCAAAAGTGCCAGCAGCACCACAGTGCCAACGAGTCCTAGGCATGAATATAAACTACATCTGACAGCAAGGCTTCTTATCACAAAGGGTCCCAGCTATGAGCAAATAGTGACCCCCCACTTAAAAAAAAAACACTATGAAAGTATAAATATACATGTTTATATAAAAACTTGCGAACAACTCCAGTTGATACCAAAAGTGCCAACAGCACCACAGCTGATAGCAAAAGTGCCAACAGCTGATAGTAATAGTGCCAACAGCTGATAGCAATAAAGCCAACAGCTGATAGCAAAGGTGCCAACAGCACCACAGTGCCAACTAGTCCAAGGTATGACTATAAACTACATCTGACAGCAAGGCTTCTGATGACAAAGGGTCGCAGCTATGAGCAAATAGTGACCCCACACTAAAATAAAAACTCTATGAAAGTATAAAAATACATGTTTATATAAAAACTTGCGAACAACACCAGTTGATAGCAAAAGTGCCAACAGCACCACAGCTGATAGCAAAAGTGCAGACAGCTGATAGCAAAAGTGCCAACAGCTGATAGCAAAAGTGCCAACAGCTGATAGCAAAAGTGCCAACAGCACCACAGTGCCAACTAGTCCTAGGTATGAATATAAACTACATCTGACAGCAAGGCTTCTGATCAAAAAGGGTCCCTAGCTATGAGCAAATAGTGACGCCCCACTAAAAAAAAACACACTATGAAAGTAGAAAAATACATGTTTATATAAAAACTTGCGAACAACACCAGTTGATAGCAAAAGTGCCAACAGCACCACAGCTGATAGCAAAAGTGCCAAACTCTGATAGCAAACGTGCAAACAGCTGATAACAAAAGTGCCAACAGCTGATAGCAAAAGTGCCAACAGCTGATAGCAAAAGTGCCAACAGCACCACAGTGCCAACTAGTCCTAAGTATGATTATAAACTACATCTGACAGCAAGGCTTCTGATCACAAAGGGTCCCAGCTATGAGCAAATAGTGACCACCCACTAAAAAAAAAAACACTATGAATGTATAAAAATACATGTTTATATAAAAACTTGCGAACAACACCAGTTGATAGCAAAAGTGCCAACAGCACCACAGCTGATAGCAAAAGTGCCAACAGCTGAAGCAAAAGTGCCAAAAGCTGATAGCAAAAGTGCCAACAGCTGATAGCACATGTGCCAACAGCTGATAGCAAAAGTGCCAACAGCACCACAGTTGCAACTAGTCCTAGGTATGACTATAAACTACATCTGACAGCAAGGATTCTGATCACAAAGGGTCCCAGCTATGAGCAAATAGTGAAACCCCCACTAAAAAAAAAACACTATGAAATTATAAAAATACATGTTTCTATAAAAACTTGCGAACAACACCAGTTGATAGCAAAAGTGCAAACAGCACCAGAGCCGATAGCAAAAGTGCCACAGCTGAGAGCAAAAGTGCCAACAGCTGATAGCAAAAGTGGCAACAGCTGATACCAAAAGTGCCAAAAGCTGATAGCAAAAGTGCCAACAGCTGATAGCAAAAGTGCCAACAGCACCACAGTGCCAACTAGTCCTAGTTATGACTATGAACTACATCTGACAGCAATGCTTCTGATCACAAAGTGTCCCATCTATGAGCAAAAGTTCCAACAGCTGATAGCAAAAGTGCCAGCAGCTGATAGCAGAAGTGCCAACAGCACCACAGTGCCAACTAGTTCTAGGTATGATTATAAACTACATCTGACAGAAAGGCTTCTCATCACAAAGGGTCCCAGCTATGAGCAAATAGTGACACCCACTAAAAAAAAACACTATGAATGTATAAAAATACATGTTTATATAAAAACTTGCGAACAACACCAGTTGATAGCAAAAGTGCAAACAGCACCACAGCTGATAGCAAAAGTGCCACAGCTGATAGCAAAAGTGCCAACAGCTGATAGCAAAAGTGCCAACAGCTGATACCAAAAGTGCCAAAAGCTGATAGCAAAAGTGCCAACAGGTGATAGCAAAAGTGCCAACAAATGACACAAAAATAGCCAACAGCGGATAGCAAAATGCCAACGGCTGATAGCAAATGTGCCAACAGCTGATAGCAAAAGTGCCAACAGCTGATACCAAAAGTGCCAAAAGCTGATAGCAAAAGTGCCAACAGCTGATAGCAAAAGTGCCAACAGCACCACAGTGCCAACTAGTCCTAGGTATGACTATGAACTACATCTGACAGCAAGGCTTCTGATCACAAAGTGTCCCATCTATGATCAAATAGTGACCCCCCGCTAACAAAAAACACTATGAAAGAATAAAAATACATGTTTATCTAAAAACTTGCGAACAACACCAGTTGATAGCAAAAGTGCCAAAAGCTGATAGCAAAAGTGCCAACAGCTGATAGCAAAAGTGCCAACAGCTGATAGGAAAAGTGCCAACAGCACCACAGTGCCAACTAGTCCTAGGTATGACTATGAACTACATCTGACAGCAAGGCTTCTGATCACAAAGGGTCCCAGCTATGAGCAAATAGTGACCCACCACTAAAAAAAAAAAACTATGAAAGTATAAAAATACATGTTTATATAAAAACTTGCGAACAACACCAGTTGATAGCAAAAGTGCCAACAGCACCACAGTTGATAGCAAAAGTGCCAACAGCTGATAGCAAAAGTGCCAACAGCTGATAGCAAAAGTGCCAAAAGCTGATAGCAAAAGTGCCAACAGCTGATAGCACAAGTTCCAACAGATGATACCAAAAGTAACAACAGCTGATAGCAAAAGTGCCAACAGCTGATGGCAAAAGTGCCAAGAGATGATACCAAAAGTGCCAACAGCTGATACCGAAAGTGCCAAAAGCTGATAGCAAAAGTGCCAACAGCTGATAGCAAAAGTGCCAACAGCTGATAGCAAATGTGCCAACAGCTGATAGCAAAAGTGCCAACAGATTATACCAAACTGCCAACAGCTGATAGCAAAAGTGCCAACAGCTGATTGCACAAGTGCCAACAGCTGATAGCAAAAGTGCCAACAGCTGATAGCAAAAGTGCCAACAGCTGATACCAAAAGTGCCAAAAGCTGATAGCAAAACTGCCAACACCTGATAGCAAAAGTGCCAACAGCTGATAGCAAATGTGCCAACAGCTGATAGCAAAAGTGCCAACAGTACCACAGTGCCAACTAGTCCTAGGTATGAATATAAACAACATCTGACAGCAAGGCTTCTGATCACAGAGGGTCCCAGCTATGAGCAAATAGTGACCCCCCACTAAAAAAAAAACACTATGAAAGTATAAAAATAGATGTTTATATAAAAACTTGCAAACAACACCAGTTTATAGCAAAAGTGCCAACAGCAACACAGCTGATAGCAAAAGTGCCAACAGCTGATAGCAAAAGAGCCAACAGCTGATAGCAAAACTGCCCACAGCTGATAGCAAAAGTGACAACAGCACCACATTGCCAACAAGTCCTAGGTATGAATATAAACTACATCTGACAGCAAGGCTTCTGATCACAAAGGGTCCCAGCTATGAGCAAATAGTGACCCCCAATAAAAAAAACACTATGAATGTATAAAAATACATTTTTAAAATAAAAACGTGCGAACAACACAAGTTGATAGCAAAAGGGCCAACAGCACCACAGCTGATAGCAAAAGTGCCAACAGCTGATAGCAAAAGTGCCAACAGCTGATAGCAATAGTGCCAAAAGCACCACAGTGCCAACTAGTCCTAGGTATGACTATAAACTACATCTGACAGCAAGGCTTCTGATCACAAAGGGTCCCAGCTATGAGCAAATAGTGACCCCCCACTAAAAAAAAACGCTATGAAAGTATAAAAATACATGTTTATATAAAAACTTGCGAACAACACCTGTTGATAGGAAAAGTGCCAACAGCACCACAGCTGATCGCAAAAGTGCCAACAGCTGATAGCAAAAGTGCCAACAGCTGATAACAAAAGTGCCAACAGCTGATAGTAAAAGTGCCAACAGCTGATAGCAAAAGTGCCAACAGCACCACAGTGCCAACTACTCCTATGTATGATTATAATCTACATCTGACAGCAAGGCTTCTGATCACAAATGGTCCCTGCTATGAGCAAATACTGACCCTCCACTAAAAAAAAACACTATGAAAGTATAAAAATACATGTTTATATAAAAACTTACGAACAACACCAGCTGATAGCAAAAGTGCCAACATGACCACAGCTGATAGAAAAAGTGCCAACAGCTGATAGCAAAAGTTGCAACAGCTGATAGCAAAAGTGACAAAAACTGTTAGTAAAAGTGCCAACAGCTGATAGCACAAGTGCCAACAGATGATACCAAAAGTGCCAACAGCTGATACTAAAAGTGCCAACAGCTGATACCAAAAGTGCCAAAAGCTGATAGCAAAAGTGCCAACAGCTGATAGCAAATGTGCCAACAGCTGATAGCAAAAGTGCCAACAGATTATACCAAAGTGCCAACAGCTGATAGCAAAAGTGCCAACAGCTGATACCAAAAGTGCCAACAGCTGATAGAAAAAGTGCCAACAGCACCACAGTGCCACCTAGTCCTAGGTATGACTATAAACTACATCTGACAGCAAGGCTTCTGATCACAAAGGGTCCCAGCTATGAGCAAATAGTGACCCCCACTAAAAAAAAACACTATGAATGTATAAAAATACATGTTTATGTAAAAACTTGCGAACAACACCAGTTGATAGCAAAAGTGCCAACAGCACCACAGCTGATAGCAAAAGTTCCAACAGCTGATAGCAAAAGTGCCAACAGCTGATAGCAAAAGTGCCAACAGCTGATAGCTAAAGGGCTAAAAGCTGACAGCAAAAGTGCCAAGAGCACCACATTGCCAACTAGTCCTAGGTATGACTATAAACTACATCTGACAGCAAGGCTTCTGATCACAAAGGGTCCCAGCTATGTGCAAATAGTTACCCCCCACTAAAAAAAAACACTATGAAATTATAAATATAGATGTTTACATAAAAACTTGCGAACAACACCAGTTGATAGCAAAAGTGCAAACAGCACCACAGCTGATAGCAAAAGTGCCAACATCTGATACCAAAAGTGCCAAAAGCTGATAGCAAAAGTTCCAACAACTGATACCAAAAGTTCCAACAGCTGATAGCAAAAGTGACAACAGCTGATAGCAAAAGTGCAAAAACTGATAGCAAAAGTGCCAACAGCACCACAGTGCCAACTAGTCCTAGGTATGACTATAAACTACATCTGACAGCAAGTCTTCTGATCACAAAGGGTCCCAGCTATATGCAAATAGTGACCCACACTAAAAACAAACACTATGAAAGTATAAAAATACATCTTTATATAAAAACTTGCGAACAACACCAGTTGATAGCAAAAGTGCCAATAGCACCACAGCTGATAGCAAAAGTGCCAACATCTGATACCAAAAGTGCCAACAGCTGATACCAAAAGTGGCAACAGCTAATAGCAAAAGTGCCAACAGCTGATAGCAAAAGTGCCAACAGCTGATAGCAAAAGTGCCAACAGCACCACAGTGCCAACTAGTTTTAGGTATGACTATAAACTATATCTGACAGCAAGGCTTCTGAACACAAAGGGTCCCAGCTATGAGCAAAAATGACCCCCCACTAAAAAAAAACACTATGAAATATACAAATACATGTTTATATAAAAACTTGCGAACAACACCAGTTGATAGCAAAAGTGACAACAGCACCACAGCTGATAGCAAAAGTGCCAACAGCTGATAGCAAAAGTGCCAACAGCTGATACCAAAAGTGCCAAAAGCTGATAGCAAAAGTGCCATCAACTGATAGCAAAAGTGCCAACAGCTGATAGCAAAAGTGACAACAGCTGATAGCAAAAGTGACAACAGCTGATAGCAAAAGTGACAACAGCACCACAGTGCCAACTAGTCCTAGGTATGACTATAAACTATATCTGACAGCAAGGCTTCTGAACACAAAGGGTCCCAGCTATGAGCAAATATTGACCCCCACTAAAAAAAAACACTATGAAAGTATAAAAATACATGTTTATATAAAAACTTGCGAACAACACCAGTTGATAGCAAATTGCCAACAGCACCACAGCTGATAGCAAAAGTGCAACAGCTGATAGCAAAAGTGCCAACAGCTGATAGCAAAAGTGCCAACAGCTGATAGCAAAAGTGCCAACAGCTGATAGCAAAAGTGCCAACAGCACCACAGTAACGATTAGTCCTAGGTATGACTATAAACTAAATCTGACAGCAAGGCTTCTGCTCACAAAGGTCACAGCTATGAGCAAATAGTGACCCCCAGTAAAAAAAAACAATATGAAAGTATAAAAATACATGTTTATATAAAAACTTGCGAACAACACCAGCTGATAGCAAAAGTGCCAACAGCACCAGAGCTGATAGCAAAAGTGCCAACAGCTGATAGCAAAAGTTCCAACAGCTGATACCAAAAGTGCCAACAGCTGATAGCAAAAGTGCCAACAGATGATAGTAAAAGTGCTCAGAAGCCTTGCTGTCAGATGTAGTTTATAATCATACCTAGGACTAGTTGGCACTGTAGTGCTGTTGGCACTTTTGCTATCAGCTGTTGGCACTTTTGCCATCAGCTGTTGGCACTTTTGCTATCAGCTGTTTGCACTTTTGCTATCAGCTGTTGGCACTTTTGCTATCAGCTGTTGGCACTTTTGCCATCAGCTGTGGTGCTGTTGGCACTTTTGCTATCAACTGGTGTTGTTCGCAAGTTTTTATATAAACATGTATTTTTATACTTTCATAGTGTTTTTTATTAGTGGGGGGTCACTATTTGCTCATAGCTGGGACACTTTGTGATCAGAAGCCTTGGTGTCAGATGTAGTTTATAGACATACCTTGGACAAGTTGGCAATGTGGTGCTGTTGGCACTTTTGCTATCAGCTGTGGTGCTGTTGGCACTTTTGCTATCAGATGTTGGCACTTTTGCTATCAGCTGTTGGCACTTTTGCTATCAGCTTTTGGCACTTTTGGTATCAGCTGTTGGCACTTTTGATATCAGCGGTTTGCACTTTTGCTATCAGCTGTTGGCACTTTTGCTATCAGCTGTGGTGCTGTTTGCACTTTTGCTATCAACTGGTGTTGTTCGCAAGTTTTTATATAAACATGTATTTTTATACATTGATAATGTTTTTTTTTTAGTGGGGTGTCACTATTTGCTCAAAGCTGGGAACCTTTGTGATCAGAAGCCTTGCTGTCAGATTTAGTTTATAGTCATACCTAGGACTAGTTGGCACTGTGGTGCTGATGGCACTTTTGCTATCAGCTGTTGGCACTTTTGGTATCATCTTTTGGCACTTTTGCTATCAGCTGTTGGCACTTTTGCTATCAGCTGTTGGCACTTTTGCTATCAGCTGTTGGAACTTTTGCAATCAACTTTTGGCACGTTTGCTATCAGCTGTTGGCACTTTTGCTATCAGCTTTTGGCACTTTTGCAATCAGCTTTTGGCACTTTTGGTATCATCTGTTGGCACTTTTGCTATCAACTGTTGGCACTTTTGCTATCAGCTGTTGGCACTTTTGCTAACAGCTGTTGGCATTTTTCTATCAGCTGTTGGCACTTTTGCTATCAGCTTTTGGCACTTTTGGTATCAGCTGTTGGCACTTTTGCTATCAGCTGTTGGCACTTTTGCTATCAGCTGTGGTGCTGTTTGCACTTTTACTATCAACTGGTGTTGTTCGCAAGTTTTTATATAAACATGTATTTTTATACTTTCATAGTGTTTTTATTTTTTGCTCATAGCTGTGACCCTTTGTGATCAGAATCCTTGCTGTCAGATGTAGTTTATAGTCATACCTAGGACTAGTTGGCACTGTGGTGCTGTTGGCACTTTTGCTATCAGCTGTTGGCACTTTTGCTATCAGCTGTTGTCACTTTTGCTATCAGCTGTGGTGCTGTTGGCACTTTTGCTATCAACTGGTGTTGTTCGCATGTTTTCATATAAACATGTATTTTTATACTTTCATAATGTTTTTTTTTTAGTGGGGGGTCACTATTTGCTCATAGCTGGGACCCTTTGTGATCAGAAGCCTTGCTGTCAGATCTAGTTTATAGTCATACCTAGGAATAGTTGGCACTGTGGGGCTGTTGGCACTTTTGCTATCAGCTGTTGGCACTTTTGCTCTCAGCTGTTGGCACTTTTGCTATCAGCTGTCTGCACTTTTGCTATCAGCTTTTGGCCCTTTTGCTATCAGCTGTTGGCACTTTGCTATCAGCTGTTGGCACTTTTGCTATCAGCTGTTGGCACTTTTGCTATCAGCTGTCTGCACTTTTGCTTTCAGCTTTTGGCCCTTTTGCTATCAGCTGTTGGCACTTTTGCTATCATCTGTTGGCACTTTTGCTATCATCTGTTGGCACTTTTGCTATCAGTTGTTGGCACATTTGCTATCAGCTTTTGGCACTTTTACTATCAGCTGTTGGCACCTTTGCTATCAGCTGTTTGCACTTTTGCTATCAGCTGTGGTGCTGTTGGCACTTTTGCTATCAACTGGTGTTGTTAGCATGTTTTTATATAAACATGTATTTTTATACATTCATAATGTTTTTTTAGTGGGGGGTCACTATTTGCTCATAGCTTGGACCCTTTGTGATCAGAAGCCTTGCTGTCAGATGTAGTTTATCGTCATACCTTGAACTAGTTGGCACTGTGGTGCTGTTTGCACTTTTGCTATCAGCTGTTGGCTCTTTTGCAATCAGCTTTTGGCACTTTGCTATCAGCTGTTGGCACTTTTGCTATCAGCTGTTGGTACTTTTGCTATCAGCTGTTGGCACTTTTGCTATCAGCTGTTGGCACTTTTGCAATCAGCTGTTGGCAATTTTGCTATCAGCTGTGGTGCTGTTGGCACTTTTTCTATCAACTGGTGTTGTTCGAAAGTTTTTATATAAACATGTATTTTTATACATTCATAATGTTTTTTTTTTAGTGTGGGGTCACTATTTGCTCATAGCTGGGACCCTTTGTGATCAGAAGCCTTGCTGTCAGATGTAATTTATAGTCATACCTAGGACTAGTTGGCACTGTGGTGCTGTTGGCACTTTTTCTATCAGCTGTTGGCACTTTTGGTATCAGCTGTTGGCACTTTTGCTATCAGCTGTTGGCACTTTTGCTATCAGCTTTTGGCACGTTTGGTATCAGCTGTTGGCACTTTTGCTATCAGCTGTTGGCACTTTTGTTATCAGCTTTTGGCACTTTTGCTATCAGCTGTTGGCACTTTGCTATCAGCTGTTGGCACTTTTGCTATCAGCTGTTGGCACTTTTGCTATCAGCTGTCTGCACTTTTGCTATCAGCTTTTGGCACTTTTGCTATCAGCTGTTGGCACTTTTGCTATCATCTGTTGGCACTTTTGCTATCATCTGTTGGCACTTTTGCTATCAGCTGTTGGCACATTTGCTATCAGCTTTTGGCACTTTTACTATCAGCTGTTGGCACCTTTGCTATCAGCTGTTTGCACTTTTGCTATCAGCTGGGGTGCTGTTGGCACTTTTGCTATCAACTGGAGTTGTTAGCATGTTTTTATATAAACATGTATTTTTATACATTCATAGTGTTTTTTTTAGTGAGGGGTCACTATTTGCTCATAGCTAAGACCCTTTGTGATCAGAAGCCTTGCTGTCAGATGTAGTTTATTGTCATACCTAGGACTAGTTGGCATTGTGGTGCTGTTGGCACTTTTGCTATCAACTGGTGTTGTTCGGTAGTTTTTATATAAATATCTATTTTTATAATTTCATAGTGTTTTTTTTTAGTGGGGGGTCACTATTTGCTCATAGCTGGGACTCTTTGTGATCAGAAGCCTTGCTGTCAGATGTAGTTTATAGTCATACCTAGGACTAGTTGGCACTGTGGTGTTGTTGGCACTTTTGCTATCAGCTGTTGGCACTTTGGCTATCAGCTGTTGGCACTTTTGGTATCAGCTGTTGGCACTTTTGCTATCAGCTGTTTGCACTTTTGCTATCAGCTGTTGGCACTGTAGCTATCAGCTGTTGGCACTTTTGATATCACCTTTTGGCACTTTTGGTATCAGCTTTTGGAACTTTTGGTATCAGCTGTTGGCACTTTTGCTATCAGCTGTGGTGCTGTTGGCACTTTTGTTATCAACTGGTGTTGTTCGCAAGTTTTTATATAAACATGTATTTTTATACTTTCATAGTGTTTTTTTTTAGTCGGGGGTCACTATTTGCTCATAGCTGCGACCCTTTGTGATCAGAAGCCTTGCTCTCGGATGTAGTTTATAGTCATACCTAGGACTAGTAGGCACTGTTGTGCTGTTTTCACTTTTGCTATCAGCTGTTGGCACTTTTGCTATCAGCTGTTGGCACATTTGCTATCAGCTGTTGGCACTTTTGCTATCAGCTGTGGTGCTGTTGGCACTTTTGCTACCAACTGGTGTTGTTCGCAAGTTTTTATATAAACATGTATTTTTATACTTTCATAGTGTGTTTTTTTTTAGTGGGGGGTCACTATTTGCTCATAGCTGGGACGCTTTGTGATCAGAAGCCTTGCTGTCAGATGTAGTTTATAGTCATACCTAAAACTAGTTGGCACTGTGGTGCTGTTGGCAATTTTTTCTTTCAGCTTTTGGCACTTTTGGTATCAGCTGTTGGCACTTTTGCTATCAGCTGTTGGCACCTTTGCTATCAGCGGTTGGCAATTTTTCTACCAGCTTTTGGCACTTTTGCTATCAGCTGTTGGCACTTTTGCTATCAGCTTTTGGCACTTTTGCTATCAGCTGTTGGCACTTTTGCTATCAGCTGTTGGCACTTTTGCTATCATCTGTTGGAACTTTTGCTATAAGCTGTTGGCACTTTTGCTATCAGCTGTTGGCACTTTTGCTATCAGCTGTTGGCAATATTGCTATCAGCTTTTGGCACTTTTGCTATCAGCTGTTGGCACTTTTGCTATCAGCTGTGGGCACTTTTGATATCAGCTGTGCTGCTGTTGGCACTTTTGCTATCAACTGGTGTTGTTCGCAAGTTTTTATATAAACATGTATTTTTATACTTTCATAGTGTTTTTTTTTAAGGGGGGGTCACTATTTGCTCGTAGCTGGGACCCTTTGTGATCCGAAGCCTTGCTGTCAGATGTAGTTTATAGTCATACCTAGTACTAGTTGGCACTGTGGTGCTGTTGGCACTTTTGCTATCAGCTGTTGGCAGTTTTGCTATGAGCTGTTGGCACTTTTGCTATCAGCTGTTGGCACTTTTGCTATCATCTGTTGGAACTTTTGCTATCAGCTGTGGTGCTGTTTGCACTTTTGCTATCAATTGTCAGTTTTTATATAAACATGTATTTTTATACATTCATAGGGTTTTTTTTAGTGGGAGGTCACTATTTGCTCATAGCTGGGACCCTTTGTGATCAGAAGCCTTGCTGTCAGATGTAGTTTATAGTCATACCTTGGACTAGTTGGCAATGTGGTGCTGTTGGCACTTTTGCTATCAGCAGTGGTGCTGTTGGCACTTTTGCTATCAACTGATGTTGTTCGCTAGTTTTTATATAAACATGTATTTTTATACATTCATAGTGTTTTTTTTAGTGGGGGGTCACTATTTGCTCATAGCTGGGACCCTTTGTGATCAGAAGCCTTTCTGTCAGATGTAGTTTATTGCCATACGTAGGACTAGTTGGCACTGTGGTGCATTTGGCACTTTTGCTATCAGCTGTTGGCATTTTGCTATCAGCTGTTGGCACTTTTGCTATCAGCTGTTGGCACTTTTGTTATCAGCTGTAGTGCTGTTGGAACTTTTGCTATCAACTGGTGTTGTACGCAGGTTTTTATATAAACATGTATTTTTATACTTTCATAGTGTTTTTTTTTAGTGGGGGTCACTATTTGCTCATAGCTGAGACCCTTTGTGATCAGAAGTCTTGTTGTCAGATGTAGTTTATAGTCATACCTAGGACTAGTTGGCACTGTGGTGCTGTTGGCACTTTTGCTATCAGCTGTTGGCACTTTTGCTATCAGCTGTTGGCACTTTTGCTATCAGCTGTTGGCACTTTTGCTATCAGCTGTGGTGCTGTTGGCACTTTTGCTATCAACTGGTGTTGTTCGCAAGTTTTTATATAAACATGTATTTTTATACTTTCATAGTGTGTTTTTTTTTTAGTGGTGGGTCACTATTTGCTCATAGCTGGGACCATTTGTGATCAGAAGCCTTGCTGTCAGATGTAGTTTATAGTCATACCTAAAAGAAGTTAGCACTGTGGTGCTGTTGGCAATTTTTTCTATCAGCTGTTGGCACTTTTGGTATCAGCTGTTGGCACTTTTGCTATCAGCTGTTGGCACTTTTGCTATCAGCGGTTGGCACTTTTGCTATCAGCTTTTGGCACTTTTGCTATCAGCTGTTGGCACTTTTGCTATCAGCTTTTGGCACTTTTGCTATCAGCTGTTGGCACTTTTGCTATAAGCTGTTGGCACTTTTGCTATCATCTGTTGGAACTTTTGCTATACGCTGTTGGCACTTTTGCTATCAGCTGTTGGCACTTTTGCTATCAGCTGTTGGCAATATTGCTATCAGCTTTTGGCACTTTTGCTATCAGCTGTTGGCACTTTTCTATCAGCTGTTGGCACTTTTGCTATCAGTTGTGGTGCTGTTGGCACTTTTGCTATCAACTGGTGTTGTTCGCAAGTTTTTATATAAACATGTATTTTTATACTTTCATAGTGTTTTTTTTAAGGGTGGGTCACTATTTGCTCGTAGCTGGGACCCTTTGTGATCCGAAGCCTTGCTGTCAGATGTAGTTTATAGTCATACCTAGTACTAGTTGGCACTGTGGTGCTGTTGGCACTTTTGCTATCAGCTGTTGGCAGTTTTGCTATGAGCTGTTGGCACTTTTGCTATCAGCTGTTGGCACTTTTGCTATCATCTGTTGGCACTTTTGCTATCAGCTGTGGTGCTGTTTGCACTTTTGCTATCAACTGTCAGTTTTTATATAAACATGTATTTTTATACATTCATAGTGTTTTTTTTTTAGTGGGAGGTCACTATTTGCTCATAGCTGGGACACTTTGTGATCAGAAGCCTTGCTGTCAGATGTAGTTTATAGTCATACCTTGGACTAGTTGCAATGTGGTGCTGTTGGCACTTTTGCTATCAGCTGTTTGCACTTTTGCTATCAGCTGTGGTGCTGTTGGCACTTTTGCTATCAACTGGTGTTGTTCGCTAGTTTTTATATAAACATGTATTTTTATACATTCATAGTGTTTTTTTTAGTGGGGGCTCACTATTTACTCATAGCTGGGACACTTTGTGATCAGAAGCCTTTCTGTCAGATGTAGTTTATTGTCATACGTAGGACTAGTTGGCACTGTGGTGCATTTGGCACTTTTGCTATCAGCTGTTGGCATTTTGCTTTCAGCTGTTGGCACTTTTGCTATCAGCTGTTTGCACTTTTGTTATCAGCTGTAGTGCTGTTTGAACTTTTGCTATCAACTGGTGTTGTTCGCAAGTGTTTATATAAACATGTATTTTTATACATTTATAGTGTTTTTTTTTTAGTGGGGGGTCACTATTTGCTCATAGCTGGGACCCTTTGTGATAAGAAGCCTTGCTGTCAGATGTAGTTTATAGTCATACCTAGGATTGGTTGGCAATGTGGTGCTGTTGGCACTTTTGCTATCAGCTGTTGGCACCTTTGCTATCAGTTGTTGGCACTTTTGCTATCAGCTGTGGTGCTGTTGGCACTTTTGCTATCAACTGGTGTTGTTCGCAAGTTTTTATATAAACATGTATTTTTATACTTTCATAGTGTTTTTTGTTTTTAGTGGGGGGTCACTATTTGCTCATAGCTGGGACCCTTTGTGATCAGAAGTCTTGTTGTCAGATGTAGTTTATAGTCATACCTAGGACTAGTTGGCACTGTGGTGCTGTTGGCACTTTTGCTATCAACTGTTGGCACTTTTGCTATCAGCTGTTGGAACATTTGCTATCAGCTGTGGTGCTTTTGGCACTTTTGCTATCAACTGGTGTTCTTCGCAAGTTTTTATATAAACATCTATTTTTATACTTTCATAGTGTTTTTTTTTGTGGGGGGTCACTATTTGCTCATAGCTGGGACCATTTGTGATCAGAAGCCTTGCTGTCAGATGTAGTTTATAGTCATACCTAGGACTAGTTGGCACTGTTGTGCTGTTGGCACTTTTGCTATCAGCTGTTGCACTTTTGGTATCAGCTGTTGGCACTTTTGCTATCATCTGTTGGCAATTTTGCTATCAGCTGTGGTGCTTTTGGCACTTTTGCTATCAACTGGTGTTGTTCGCAAGTTTTTATATAAATATGTATTATTATACTTTCATAGTGTTTTTTTTTTAGTGGGGGGTCACTATTTACTCATAGCTGGGACCATTTGTGATCAGAAGCCTTGCTGTCAGATGTAGTTTATAGTCATACCTAGGACTAGTTGGAACTGTGGTGCTGTTGGCACTATTGCTATCAGCTGTTGGCACTTTTCCTATCAGCTGTTGGCACTTTTGCTATCAGCTGTGGTGCTGTTGGCCCTTTTGCTATCAACTGTTGTTGTTCGCAAGTTTTTATATAAACATGTATTTTTATACATGCGTAGTGTTTTTTTTTTAGTGGAAGGTCACTATTTTCTCATAGCTGGACCCTTTGTGATCAGAAGCCTTGCTGTCAGATGTAGTTTATAGTCATACCTAGGACTAGTTGGCAATGTGGTGCTGTTGGCACTTTTGCTATCAGCTGTTGGCACTTTTGCTATCAGCTGTTGGCACTTTTGCTATCAGCTGTTGTCACTTTTGCTATCAGCTGTTGGCACTTTTGCTATAATCTGTGGTCCTGTTGGCACTTTTGCTATGAACTGGTGTTGCTGGCAAGTTTTTATATAAACATGTATTTTTATACTTTCATAGTGTTTTTTTTTTAGTGGGGGGCCACTATTTGCTCATAGCTGGGACCCTTTGTGATCAGAAGCCTTGCTGTGTCAGATGTAGTTTATAATCATACCTAGGACTAGTTGGCACTGTGGTGCTGTTGACACTTTTGATATCAGCTGTTGTCAATTTGCTATCAGCCGTTGGCACTTTTGGTATCAGCTGTTGGCACTTTTGCTATCAGCTGTTGGCACTTTTGCTATCAGCTGTGGTGCTGTTGGCACTTTTGCTATCAACTGGTGTTGTTCACAAGTTTTTATATAAACATGTATTTTTATACTTTCATAATGTTTTTTTTAGTGGGGGGTTACTATTTGCTCATAGCTGGGACCCTTTGTGATCAGAAGCCTTGCTGTCAGATGTAGTTCATAGTCCTACCTAGGACTAGTTGGCACTGTGGTGCTGTTGGCACTATTGCAATCAGCTGTTGGCACTTTTGCTATCAGCTGTTTTACTGTTGGCACTTTTGCTATCAACTGTTGTTGTTCGCAATTTTTTATAAAAACATGTATTTTTATACATTCATAGTGTTTTTCTTTAGTGGCGGGTCACTATTTGCTTATAGCTTGGACCCTTAGTGAGCACAAGCCTTGCTCTCAGATGTAGTTTATTGTCATACCTAGGACTAGTTGGCAATGTGGTGCTGTTGTCACTTTTGCTATCAGCTGTTGGCACTTTTGCTATCAGCTCTTGGCACTTTTGCTGTCAGCTGTTGGCACTTTTGCTATAAGCTGTGGTGCTGTTGGAACTTTTGCTACAAATTGGTGTTCTTCGCAAGTTTTTATATAAACATCTTTTTTTATACTTTCATAGTGGTTTTTTTTTTAGTGGGGGGGTCACTATTTGCTCATAGCTGGGACCCTTTGTGATCAGAAATCTTGCTGTCAGAAGTAGTTTATAGTCATACCTAGGACTAGTTGGCACTGTTGTGATGTTGGCACTTTTGCTATCAGCTGTTGGCACTTTTGCTATCAGCTGTTGGCACTTTTGCTATCAGCTGTTGGCACTTTTGCTATCAGCTGTGCTGCTGTTGGCACTTTTCCTATCAACTGGTGTTGTTCGCAAGTTTTTATATAAACATGTATTTTTAGACTTTCATAGTGTTTTTTTTTAGTGGGGGGTAACTATTTGCTCATAGCTGGGACCCTTTGTAATCAGAAGCCTTGCTGTCATATGTAGTTTATAATCATACCTAGGACTAGTTGGCACTGTGGTGCTGTTGGCACTTTTGCTATCAGCTGTTGGCACTTTTGTTATCGGCTGTTGGCACTTTTGCTATCAGCTCTTGGCATTTTGCTGTCAGGTGTTGGCACTTTTGCCTTCAGCTGTGGTGCTGTTGGCACTTTTGCTATCAACTGGTGTTGTTCGCAAGTTTTTATATAAACATCTTTTTTTATACTTTCATAGTGTTTTTTTTTGTGGGGGGTCACTATTTGCTCATAGCTGGGTCCCTTTGTGATCAGAAGCCTTGCTGTAAGAAGTAGTTTATAGTCATACCTAGGACTAGTTGGCACTGTTGTGCTATTGGCACTTTTGCTATCAGCTGTTAGCACTTTTGCTATGAGCTGTGGTGCTGTTGACACTTTTGCTATCAACTGGTGATGTTCGCAAGTTTTTATATAAACATGTATTTTTATACTTTCATAATGTTTTTTTAGTGGGGGTCACTATTTGCTCATAGCTGGGACCCTTTGTGATCAGTAGCCTTTCTGTCAGATGTAGTTTATAGTCATACCTAGGACTAGTTGGCAATGTGGTGCTGTTGGCACTTTTGCTATCAGCTGTTGGCACTTTTGCTATCAGCTGTTGGCACTTTAGCTATCAGCTGTTGGAACTTTTGCAATCAGCTGTTGGCACTTTAGCTATCAGCTGTTGGCACTTTTGCTATCAGCTGTTGTCACATTTGCTATCAGCTGTTGGCACTTTTGCTATCAGCTGTGGTCCTGTTGGCACTTTTGCTATCAACTGGTGTTGTTCGCAAGTTTTTATATAAACATGTATTTTTATACTTTCATAGTGTTTTTTTTTTTAGTGAGCGGGTCATTATTTGCTCTTAGCTGGGACCCTTTGTGATCAGAAGCATTGCTGTCAGATGTAGTTTATAATCATACCTAAGACTAGTTGGCACTGTGGTGCTGTTGGCACTTTTGCTATCAGCTGTTGGCACTTTTGCTATCAGCTGTTAGCACTTTTGGTATCAGCTGTTGGCACTTTTGCTATCAGCTGTTGGCACTTTTGCTATCAGCTGTGGTGCTGTTGGCACTTTTGCTATCAACTGGTGTTGTTCGCAAGTTTTTATATAAACATGTATTTTTATACTTTCATAGTGTTTTTTTTTTAGTTGGGGGTCACTATTTGCTCATAGCTGGGACCCTTTGTGATCAGAAGCCTTGCTGTCAGATGTAGTTTATAATCATACCTAGGACTAGTTGGCACTGTGGTGCTGTTGGCACTATTGCTATCAGCTGTTGGCACTTTTGCTATCAGCTGTTGGCACTTTTGCTATCAGCTGTGGTGCTGTTGGCACTTTTGCTATCAACTAGTGTTGTTCGCAAGTTTTTATATAAACATGTATTTTTATATATTCATAGTGTTTTTTTTTAGTGGGGGGCCACTATTTGCTCATAGCTGGGACACTTTGTGATCAGAAGCCTTGCTGTCAGATGTAGTTTATAGTCATACCTAGGACTAGTTGCAATGTGGTGCTGTTGGCACTTTTGCTATCAGCTGTTGACATTTTGCTATCAGCTATTGTCAATTTTGCTATCAGCTGATGGCACTTGTGCTATCAGCTGTTGGCACTTTTGCAATCAGCTGTTGGCACTTTTGCTATCAGCTGTTGGCACTTTGGTATAATCTGTTGGTACTTTCGCTATCAGCTGTTGGCACTTTTGCTATCAGCTGTTAGCACTTTTGCTATCAGCTTTTGGCCCTTTTGCTATAAGCTGTTGGCACTTTTGCTATGATCTGTTGGCACTTTTGCTATCAGCTGTTGGCACTTTTGCTATCAGCTGTGGTGCTGTTGGCACTTTTGCTATCAACTGGTGTTGTTCGCAAGTTTTTATATAAACATGTATTTTTATACATTCATAATGTTTTTTTTAGTGGGGGGTCACTATTTGCTCAAAGCTGGGACCCTTTGTGATCAGAAGCCTTGCTGTCAGATGTAGTTTATAGTCATACCTAGGACTAGTTTGCAATGTGGTGCTGTTGGCACTTTTGCTATCAGCTGTTGGCACTTGTGCTATCAGCTGTTGGCACTTTTGCTATCAGCTTTTGGCACTTTTGGTATCAGCTGTTGGCACTTTTGCTATCAGCTGTTGGCATTTTGCTATCAGCTGTGGTGCTGTTGGCACTTGTGCTATCAACTGGTGTTGTCCGCAAGTTTTTATATAAACATGTATTTTTATATTTTCATAGTGTTTTTTTTTTAGTGGGGGGTCACTATTTTCTCATAGCTGGGACCCTTTGTGATCAGAAGCCTTGCTGTCAGATGTAGTTTATTGTCATACCTAGGACTAGTTGGCAATGTGGTGCAGTTGGCATTTTTGCTATCAGCTGTTGGCACTTTTGCTATCAGCTGTTGGCACATTTGCTATCAGCTGTGGTGCTGTTGGCACTTTTGCTATCAGCTGTTGGCACTTTTGCTATCAGCTGTTGGCACTTTAGCTATCAGCTGTTGGAACTTTTGCAATCAGCTGTTGGCACTTTAGCTATCAGCTGTTGGCACTTTTGCTATCAGCTGTTGTCACATTTTCTATCAGCTGTTGGCACTTTTGCTATCAGCTGTGGTCCTGTTGGCACTTTTGCTATCAACTGGTGTTGTTCGCAAGTTTTTATATAAACATGTATTTTTATACTTTCATAGTGTTTTTTTTTGGTGGGGGGTCATTATTTGCTCTTAGCTGGGACCCTTTGTGATCAGAAGCCTTGCTGTCAGATGTAGTTTATAATCATACCTAGGACTAGTTGGCACTGTGGTGCTGTTGGCACTTTTGCTATCAGCTGTTGGCACTTTTGCTATCAGCTGTTAGCACTTTTGGTATCAGCTGTTGGCACTTTTGCTATCAGCTGTTGGCACTTTTGCTATCAGCTGTTGTCACATTTTCTATCAGCTGTTGGCACACTTGCTATCAGCTGTTGGGACTTTTGCTATCAGCTGTGGTGCTGTTGGCACTTTTGCTATCAACTGGTGTTATTCGCAAGTTTTTATATAAACATGTATTTTATACATTCACAGTGTTTTTTTTTTGTGGGGGGTCACTATTTGCTCATAGCTTGGACCCTTTGTGATCAGAAGCCTTGCTGTCAGTGTAGTTTATAGTCATACCTAGGACTAGTTGGCACTGTGGTGCTGTTGGCACTATTGCTATCAGCTGTTGGCACTTTTGCTATCAGCTGTTGGCACTTTTGCTATCAGCTGTGGTGCTGTTGGCACTTTTGCTATCAAATAGTGTTGTTCGCAAGTTTTTATATAAACATGTATTTTTATACATTCATAGTGTTTTTTTTTTTAGTAGGGGGCCACTATTTGCTCATAGCTGGGACCCTTTGTGATCAGAAGCCTTGCTGTCAGATGTAGTTTATAATCATACCTAGGACTAGTTGGCACTGTTGTGCTGTTGGCACTTTTGCTATCAGCTGTTGGCACTTTTGCTATCAGCTGTTGGCAATTTTGCTATCAGCTGTTGGCACTTTTGCTAGCAGCTGTTGGCACTTTTGCAATCAGCTGTTGGCATTTTGCTATCAGCTGTTGGCACTTTTGCTATCAGCTGTTGGCACTTTGGTATAATCTGTTGGTACTTTTGCTATCAGCTGTTGGCACTTTTGCTATCAGCTGTTAGCACTTTTGCTATCAGCTTTTGGCCCTTTTGCTATAAGTTGTTGGCACTTTTGCTATGATCTGTTGGCACTTTTGCTATCAGCTGTTGGCATTTTTGCTATCAGCTGTGGTGCTGTTGGCACTTTTGCTATCAACTGGTGTTGTTCGCAAGTTTTTATATAAACATGTATTTTTATACATTCAAAGTGTTTTTTTTTAGTGGACGGTCACTATTTGCTCAGAGATGGGACCCTTTGTGATCAGAAGCCTTGCTGTCAGATGTAGTTTATAGTCAAACCTAGGACTAGTTGGCAATGTGTTGCTGTTGGCACTTTTTCTATCAGCTGTTGGAACTTTTGCTATCAGCTGTTGGCACTTTTGCTATCAGCTGTTAGCACTTTTGCTATCTGCTGTGGTGCTGTTGGCACTTTTGCTATAAACTGGTGTTGTTCGCAAGTTTTTATATAAACAACTATTTCTATACATTCATAGTGTTTTTTTTTTAGTGGGGGGTCACTATTTGCTCATAGCTGGGACCCTTTGTGATCAGAAGCCTTGCTGTCAGATGTAGTTTATAGTCATACCTAGGACTATTGGCACTGTGGTGCTGTTGGCACTTTTGCTATCAGCTGTTGGCACTTTCGCTATCAGCTGTTGGCACTTTTGCTATCAGCTTTTGGCACTTTTGGTATTCAGCTGTTGGCACTTTTGCTATCAGCTGTTGGCACTTTTGCTATCAGCTGTGTTGCTGTTGGCACTTTTGCTATCAAATGGTGTTGTTCGCAAGTTTTTATATAAACATGTATTTTTATATATTCATAGTGTTTTTTTTTTAGTGGGGGGTCACTATTTGCTCATAGCTGGGACCCTTTGTGATCAGAAGCCTTGCTGTCAGATGTAGTTTATAATCATACCTAGGACTAGTTGGCACTCTGGTGCTGTTGGCACTTTTGCTATCAGCTGTTGGCTCTTTTGCTATCAGCTGTTGGCACTTTTAGTATCAGCTGTTGGCACTTTTGCTATCAGCTGTTGGCACTTTTGCTATCATCTGTGGTGCTGTTGGCACTTTTGCTATCAACTGGTGTTGTTCGCTAGTTTTTATATAAACATGTATATTTATACATTCATAGTGTTTTTTTTTTAGTGGGGGGTCACTATTTGCTCACAGCTGGGACCCTTTGTGATCAGAAGCCTTGCTGTCAGATGTAGTTTATAGTCATACCTAGGACTAGTTGGCACTGTGGTGCTGTTGGCACTTTTGCTATCAGCTGTTGGCACTTTTGCTATCAGCTGATGGCACTTTTTCTATCAGCTGTTGGGACTTTTGTTATCAGCTGTTGGGACTTTTGCTATCAGCTGTGGTGCTGTTGGCACTTTTGCTATCAACTGGTGTTGTTAACAAGTTTTTATATAAACATGTATTTTTATACTTTCATAGTGTTTTTTTTATTGGGGGTCACTATTTGCTCATAGCTGGGACACTTTTTGAGCAGAAGCCTTGCTGTCAGATGTAGTTCATAGTCATACCTAGGATTAGTTGGCACTGTGGTGCCGTTGGCACTTTTGCTATCAGCTGTTGGCACTTTTGCTATCAGCTGTGGGCACTTTTGCTATCAGCTTTTGGCACTTTTGGTTATAGCTGTTGGCACTTTTGCTATCAGCTGTTGGCACTTTTGCTATCAGCTGTTGGCACTTTTGGTATCATCTGTTGGCACTTTTATTATCATCTGTTGGCACTTTTGCTATCAGCTTTTGGCACTTTTGTTATCAGCTGCTGGCACTTTTGCTATCAGCTGTGGTGCTGTTGGCACTTTTGCTATCAACTGGTGTTGTTCGCAAGTTTTTATATAAACATGTATTTTTATACTTTCATAGTGTTTTTTTTTTTAGTGGGGGGTCACTATTTGCTCATAGCTGGGACCCTTTGTGATCAGAAGCCTTGCTGTCAGATGTAGTTTATAGTCATACCTAGGACTAGTTGGCAATGTGGTGCTTTTGGCACTTTTGCTATCAGCTGTTGGCAGTTTTGCTATCAGCTGTTGGCACTTTTGCTATCAGCTGTTGGCACTTTTGCTATCAGCTGTGGTGCTGTTGGCACTTTTGCTATCAACTGGTGTTGTTCGCAAGTTTTTATATAAACATGTATTTTTATACATTCATAATGTTTTTTTTAGTGGGGGGTCACTATTTGCTCATAGCTGAGACCCGTTGTGATCAGAAGCCTTGCTGTCAGATGTAGTTTATTGTCATACCTAGGACTAGTTGGCAATGTGGTGCTGTTGGCACTTTTGCTATCAGCTGTTGGCAATTTGCTATCACCTGTTGGCACTTTTGCCATCAGCTGTTTGCACTTTTGCTATCAGCTGTTCGCACTGTTTCTATCAGCTGTACTGCTGTTGGCACTTTTGCTCTCAACTGGTGTTGTTCGCATGTTTTTATATAAACATGCATTTTTATATATTTCATAGTGTTTTTTTTTAGTGGGGGGTCACTATTTGCTCATATCTGGGAACCTTTGTGATAAGAAACCTTGCTGTCAGATGTAGTTTATAGTCATACCTAGGACTAGTTGGCAATGTGGTGCTGTTGGCCCTTTTGCTATCAGCTGTTGGCACTTTTGCTATCAGTTGTTGGCACTTTTTCTATCAGCTGTGGTGCTGTTGGCACTTTTGCTATCAACTGCTGTTGTTCGCAAGTTTTTATATAAACATGTATTTTTATACTTTCATAGTGTTTTTTTTTTTAGTGGGGGGTAACTATTTGCTCATACCTCGGACCCTTTGTGATCAGAAGCCTTGCTGTCAGATGTAGTTTATAGTCATACCTAGGACTAGTTGGCACTGTCGGTCTGTTGGCACTTTTGCTATCAGCTGTTGGCACTTTTGCTATCAGCTGTTGGTACGTTTGCTATCAGCTGTTGGCACTTTTGCTATCAGCTGTTGGCACTTTTGCTATAAACTTTTGGCACTTTTGCTATCAGCTGTGGTGCTGTTGGCACTTTTGCTATCAACTGGTGTTGTTCGCAAGTTTTTATATAAACATGTATTTTTATACATTCATAGTGTTTTTTTTTAGTTGGGGGTCACTATTTGCTCATAGCTGGGACCCTTTGTGATCAGAAGCCTTGCTGTCAGATGTAGTTCATAGTCATACCTAGGACTAGTTGGCAATGTGGTGCCGTTGGCACTTTTGCTATCAGCTGTTGGCAGTTTTGCTATCAGCTGTTGGCACTTTTGCTATCAGCTGTTGGCACTTTTGCTATCAACTGTGGTGCTGTTGGCACTTTTGCTATCAACTAGTGTTGTTCGCAAGTTTTTATATAAACATGTATTTTTATACATTCATAGTGTTTTTTTTTTAGTGGGGGGTCACTATTTGCTCATAGCTGGGACCCTTAGTAATCAGAAGCCTTGCTGTCAGATGTAGTTTATAGTCATACCTAGGACTAGTTGGCAATGTGGTGCTGTTTGCACTTTTGCTATTAGCTGTTGGCACTTTTGCTATCAGCTGTTGTCACTTTTGCTATCAGCTGTAGGGACTTTTGCTATCAGTTGTTGGCAATTTTGCTATCAGCTGTGAGGTGTTGGCACTTTTGCTATCAACTGGTGTTGTTCGCAATTTTTTTATAAACATGTATTTTTATACTTTCATAGTGTTTTTTGTTTTTAGTGGGGGGTCACTATTTGCTCATAGCTGGGACCCTTTGTGACCAGAAGTCTTGTTGTCAGATGTTGTTTAAAGTCATACCAAGGACTAGTTGGCACTGTGGTGCTGTTGGCACTTTTGCTATCAGCTGTTGGCACTTTTACTATCAGCTGTTGGCACTTTTGCTATCAGCTGTGTTGCTGTTGGCACTTTTGCTATCAACTGGTGTTGTTCGCAAGTTTTTATATAAACATGTATTTTTATACTTTCATAGTGTTTTATTTTTAGTGGGGGTTAACTATTTGCTCATACCTGGGACCCTTTGTTATCAGAAGCCTTGCTGTCAGATGTAGTTTATAGTCATACCTAGGACTAGTTGGCACTGTGGTGTTGTTGGCACTTTTGCTATCAGCTGTTGGCACTTTTGCTATCAGCTGTTGGCACTTTTGGTATCAGCTGTTGGCACTTTTGCTATAAGCTTTTGGCACTTTTGCTATCAACCGGTGTTGTTCGCAATTTTTTATATAAACATGTATTTTTATACATTCATAGTGTTTTTTTTTAGTGGGGGGTCACTATTAACTCATAGCTGGGACCCTTTGTGATCAGAAGCCTTGCTGTCAGATGTAGTTTATAGTCATACCTAGGACTAGTTGGGAATGTGGTGCTGTTGGCACTTTTGCTATCAGCTGTTGGCACTTTTGCTATCAGCTGTTAGCACTTTTGCTATCAGCTGTGGTGCTGTTGGCACTTTTGCTATCAGCTGTTGGCAATTTGCTATCAGCTGTTGGCACTTTTGCTATCAGCTGTTGGCACCTTTGCTATCAGCTTTTGGCACTTTTGGTATAAGCTGTTGGCACTTTTGCTATCTGCTGTTTGCATTTCGCTATCAGCTATTGGCACTTTTGCAATCAGCTATTGGCACTTTTGCTATCAGCTGTTGGCACTTTGGTATAATCTTTTGGCAATTTTGCTATCAGCTGTTGGCACTTTTGCTATCAGCTGTTGGCACTTTTGCAATCAGCTTTTGGCACATTTGCTATCAGCTGTTGGCACTTTTGCTATCATCTTTTGGCACGTTTGCTATCAGCTGTTGTCACTTTTGCTAACAGCTTTTGGCACTTTGCTATCAGCTGTTGGCACTTTTACTATCAGCTGTTGGCCATTTTGCTATCAGCTGTTGGCACTTTTGCAATCAGCTATTGGCACTTTTGCTATCAGCTGTTGGCACTTTGGTATAATCTTTTGGCACTTTTGCTATCAGCTGTTGGCACTTTTGCTATCAGCTGTTGGCACTTTTGCTATCAGATTTTGGCACTTTTGCTATCAGCTGTTGGAACTTTTGCTATCATCTGTTGGCACGTTTGCTATCAGCTGTTGGCACTTTTGCTAACAGCTTTTAGCACTTTTGCTATCAGCTGTTGGCACTTTTGCTATCAGCTGTTGGCACTTTTGCTATCAGCTGTTGGCACTTTGGCTATCAGCTGTTGGCAATTTTGGTATCATCTGTTGGCACTTTTGCTATCAGCTGTTGGCACTTTTGCTATCAGCTGTGGCCTGTTGGCACTTTTGCTATCAACTGGTGTTGTTCGCAAGTGTTTATATAAACATGTATTTTTATACTTTCATAGTGTTTTTTTTTAGTGGGGCGTCACTATTTGCTCATAGCTGGGACCCTTTGTGATCAGAAGCCTTGCTGTCAGATGTAGTTTATTGTCATACCTAGGACTAGTTGGCACTGTAGTGCTGTTGGCACTTTTGCTATAAGCTGTTGGCACTTTTGCTATCAGCTGTTGGCACTTTTGCTATAATCTGTGGTGCTGTTGGCACTTTTGCTATCAACTGGTGTTGTTCGCAAGTTTTTATATAGACATGTACATTTATACTTTCATAGAGATTTTTTTTTTTGTTGGGGGGTTACTATTTGCTTATTGCTGGGACCCTTTGTGATCAGAAGAATTTCTGTCAGATGTAGTTTATAGTCATACCTAGGACTAGTTGGTACTGTGGTGCTGTTGGCACTTTTGCTTTCAGCTGTTGGCACTTTTGGTATCAGCTGTTGGCAATTTTGCTATCAGCTGTTGGTACTTTTGCTATCAGCTGTGTTGCTGTTGGCACTTTTGCTATAAACAGGTGTGGTTCGCAAAAGTTCGCAAAAATATAAAAACTTGCGAACAACACCAGTTGATAGCAAAAGTGCCAACACACCACAGCTGGTAGCAAAAGTGCCAACAGCTGATAGCAAAAGTGCCAACAGCTGATAGCAAAAGTGCCAACAGCACCACAGTGCCAACTAGTCCTAGTTATTACTGTAAACTACATCTGACAGCAAGGCTTCTGATCAGAAAGGGTCCCAGCTATGAGCAAATAGTGACCCCCCACTAAAAAAAGCACTATGAAAGTATAAAAATACATGTTTATATAAATACTTGCGAACAACACCAGTTGATAGCAAAAGTGCCAACAGCACCACAGCTGATAGCAAAAGTGCCGACAGCTGATAGCAAAAGTGCCACAGCTGATAGCAAAAGTGCCAACAGCACCAAAGTGCCAGCTAGTCCTAGGTATGACTATAAACTACATCTGACAGCAAGGCTTCTGATCACAAAGGTTCCCAGCTATGAGCAAATAGTTACCCCCCACTAAAAAAAAACACTATGAAATATAAAAATACATGTTTATATAAAAACTTGCGAACAACACCAGTTGATAGCAAAAGTGCAAACAGCCCCAAAGCTGATAGCAAAAGTGCCAACAGCTGATAGCAAAAGTTCCAACAGCTGATAGCAAAAGTGCCAACAGATGATAGCAAAAGGGCCAAAAGCTGATAGCAAAAGTGCCAACAGATGATATCAAAAGGGCTAAAAGCTGAAAGCAAAAGCGCCAAAAGCTGATAGCTAAAGTGCAAACAGCTGATGGCAAAAGTGCCAAGAGCTGATACCAAAAGTGCCAACAGCTGATAGCAAAAGTGCCAACATCTGATAGCAAAAGTGCCAACAGCACCACAGTGCCAACTAGTCCTAGGTATGACTATAAACTATATCTGACAGCAAGGCTTCTGATCACAAAGGGTCCAAGCTATGAGCAAATAGTGACCCCCACTAAATAAAAACACTATGAAAGTATAAAAATAGATGTTTATATAAAAAATTGCGAACAACACCAGTTGATAGCAAAAGTGCCAACAGCAACACAGCTGATAGCAAAAGTGCAAACAGCTGATAGCAAAAGTGCCAACAGCACCACAGTGCCAACTAGTCCTAGGTATGAATATAAACTACATCTGACAGCAAGTCTTCTGATCACAAAGGGTCCCAGCTATGAGCAAATAGTTACCCCCACTAAAAATAAAACCACTAACAAAGTATAAAAATACATGTTTATATAAAAACTTGCGAACAAAAGCAGTTGATAGCAAACGTGCCAACAGCACCACAGCTGATAGCAAAAGTGCCAACAGCTGATAGCAAATGTGCCAACAGCTGATAGCAAAAGTGCCAACAGCTGATAGCAAAAGTGCCAACAGATGATACCAAAAGGGCCAAAAGCTGAAAGCAAAAGTGCCAAAAGCTGATATCTAAAGTGCAAACAGCTGATAGCAAAAGTGCCAACAGCTGATACCAAAAGTGCCAACAGCTGATAGCAAAAGTTCCAACAGCTGATAGCAAAAGTGCCAACATCTGATAGCAAAAGTGCCAACAGCACCACAGTGCCAACTAGTCCTAGGTATGACTATAAACTACATCTGACAGCAAGGCTTCTGATTACAAAGGGTCCAAGCTATGAGCAAATAGTGACCCCCCACTAAATAAAAACACTATGAAAGTATAAAAATAGATGTTTATATAAAAACTTGCGAACAACACCAGTTTAACAAAAGTGCCAACAGCAACACAGCTGATAGCAAAAGTGCCAACAGCTGATAGCAAATGTGCCAACAACTGATAGCAAAAGTGCCAACAGCACCACAGTGCCAACTAGTCCTAGGTATGACAATAAACTACATCTGAGGCAAGGCTTCTGATCACAAAGTGTCCCAGCTATGAGCAAATAGAGACCCCCCACTAAAAAAAAAAACACTATGAATGTCTAAAAATACATGTTTATATAAAAACTTGCGAACAACACCAGTTGATAGCAAACGTGCCAACAGCACCACAGCTGATAGCAAAAGTGCCAACAGCTGATAGCAAAAGTGCCAACAGCTGATACCAAAAGTACCAAAAGCTGATAGCAAAAGTGCCAACAGCTGATAGCAAAAGTGCCAACAGCTGATACCAAAAGTACCAAAAGCTGATACCAAAAGTGCCAACAGCTGATAGCAAAAGTGCCAACAGATGATACCAAAAGTGCCAACAGCTGATAGCAAAAGTGCCAACAGCTGATAGCAAAAGTGCCAACAGATAATACAAAAAGTGCCAACAGCTGATAGCAAAAGTGCCAACAGCTGATAGCAAAAGTGCCAACAGATGATACCAAAAGGGCCAAAAGCTGAAAGCAAAAGTGCCAAAAGCTGATATCTAAAGTGCAAACAGCTGATAGCAAAAGTGCCAACAGCTGATACCAAAAGTGCCAACAGCTGATAGCAAAAGTTCCAACAGCTGATAGCAAAAGTGCCAACATCTGATAGCAAAAGTGCCAACAGCACCACAGTGCCAACTAGTCCTAGGTATGACTATAAACTACATCTGACAGCAAGGCTTCTGATTACAAAGGGTCCAAGCTATGAGCAAATAGTGACCCCCCACTAAATAAAAACACTATGAAAGTATAAAAATAGATGTTTATATAAAAACTTGCGAACAACACCAGTTTTAACAAAAGTGCCAACAGCAACACAGCTGATAGCAAAAGTGCCAACAGCTGATAGCAAATGTTCCAACAGCTGATAGCAAAAGTGCCAACAGCACCACAGTGCCAACTAGTCCTAGGTATGACAATAAACTACATCTGAGGCAAGGCTTCTGATCACAAAGTGTCCCAGCTATGAGCAAATAGAGACCCCCCACTAAAAAAAAAACACTATGAATGTCTAAAAATACATGTTTATATAAAAACTTGCGAACAACACCAGTTGATAGCAAAAGTGCCAACAGCACCACAGCTGATAGCAAAAGTGCCAACAGCTGATAGCAAAAGTGCCAACAGCTGATACCAAAAGTGCCAACAGCTCCACAGTGCCAAATAGTCCTAGGTATGACTATAAACTACATCTGTCAGCAAGGCTTCAGATCACAAAGGGTCCCAGCTATGAGCAAATAGTGACCCCCCACTAAAAAAAAAACACTATGAAAGTATAAAAATATATGTTTATATAAAAACTTGCGAACAACACCAGTTGATAGCAAAAGTGCCAACAGCAACACACCTGATAGCAAAAGTGCAAACAGCTGATAGCAAATGTGCCAACAACTGATAGCAAAAGTGCCAACAGCTGATAGCAAAAGTGCCAACAGCTGATAGCAAAAGTGCCAACAGCTGATAGCAAAAGTGCCAACAGCACCACAGTGCAAACTAGTCCTAGGTATGATTATAAACTACATCTGACAGCAAGTCTTCTGATCACAAAGGGTCCCAGCTATGAGCAAATAGTTACCCCCACTAAAAATAAAACCACTATGAAAGTATAAAAATACATGTTTATATAAAAACTTGCGAACAACACCAGTTGATAGCAAACGTGCCAACAGCACCACAGCTGATAGCAAAAGTGCCAACAACTGATAGCAAAAGTGCCAACAGCTGATACCAAAAGTGCCAAAAGCTGATAGCAAAAGTGCCAACAGATGATAGCAAAAGTGCCAACAGATGATACCAAAGTGCCAACAGCTGATAGCAAAAGTGCCAACAGCTGATAGCAAAAGTGCCAACAGATAATACAAAAAGTGCCAAAAGCTGATAGCAAATGTGCCAACAGCTGATAGCAAAAGTGCCAACAGCTGATAGCAAAAGTGCCAACAGATGATACCAAAAGGGCCAAAAGCTGAAAGCAAAAGTGCCAAAAGCTGATAGCTAAAGTGCAAACAGCTGATAGCAAAAGTGCCAACAGCTGATACCAAAAGTGCCAACAGCTGATAGAAAAGTTCCAACAGCTGATAGCAAAAGTGCCAACATCTGATAGCAAAAGTGACAACAGCACCACAGTGCCAACTAGTCCTAGGTATGACTATAAACTACATCTGACAGCAAGGCTTCTGATCACAAAGGGTCCCAGCTATGAGCAAATAGTGACACACCCACTAAAAAAAAACACTATGAAAGTATAAAAATACATGTTTATATAAAAACTTGCGAACAACACCAGTTGATAGCAAAAGTGCCGACAGCTGATAGCAAAAGTGCCAACAGCACCACAGCTGATATTAAAATGCAAACAGCAGTTAGCAAAAGTGCCAACAGCTGATAGCAAAAGTGCCAAAAGCTGAGAGGAAAAGTGCTAACAGCTGATAGCAAAAGTGCCAACAGCTGATAGCAAAAGTGCCAACACCACCACATTGCCAACTAGTACTAGGCATAACTATAAACTACATCTGACAGCAAGGCTTCTGACCACAAATTGTCCCAGCTATGAGCAAAAAGTGACCCCCCATAAAAAAAAACATTATGAAAGTATAAAAATACATGTTTATATAAAAACTTGCGTACAACACCAGTTGATAGCAAAAGTGCAAACATCACCACACCTGATAGCAAAAGTGCCAACAGCTGATAGCAAAAGTGCCAGCATCTGATAGAAAAAAGTGCCAACAGCACCACATTGCCAACTAGTACTAGGCATAACTATAAACTACATCTGACAGCAAGGCTTCTGATCACAAAGGGTTCCTGCTATGAGCAAATAGTGACCCCCCAATAAGAATAACACTATGAAAGTATAAAAATACATGTTTATATAAAAACTTGCGAACAACACCAGTTGATAGTAAAATTGCCAACAGCACTACAGCTGATAGCAAAAGTGCCAACAGCTGATAGCAAAAGTGCCAACAGCACCACAGTGCCTACTAGTCCTAGGTATGACTATAAACTACATCTGACAGCAAGGCTTCTGATCACAAACGGTCCCAGCTATGAGCAAATAGTGACCCCCCACTAAAAAAAAAAACACTATGAAAGTATAAAAATACATGTTTTAAGAAAAACTTGCGAACAACACCAGTTGATAGCAAAAGTGCCAACAGCACCACAGCTGATAGCAAAAGTGCCAACAGCTGATAGCAAAAGTGCCAACGGCTGATAGCAAAAGTGCCAACAGCTGATTTCAAAAGTGCCAAAAGCTGATAGCAAATGTGCCAACAGCTGATAGCAAAAGTGCCAACAGCAGATAGCAAAAGTGCCAACAGCTGATAGCAAAAGTGCCAACAGCTGATAGCAAAAGTGCCAACAGCACCACAGTGCCAACTAGTCCTAGGTATAAATATAAACTACATCTGACAGCAAGTCTTCTGATCACAAAGTGTCCCAGCTATGAGCAAATAGTGACCCCCACTAAAAAAAAAAACACTATGAAAGTATAAAAATACATGTTTATATAAAAACTTGCGAACAACACCAGTTGATAGCAAAAGTGCCAACAGCACCACAGCTGATAGCAAAAGTGCCAACAGCTGGTAGCAAAAGTGCCAACAGCTGATAGCAAAAGTGCCAACAGCACCACAGCTGATAGCAAAATGCCAACAGCTGATAGCAAATGTGCCAACAGCTGATAGCAAAAGTGCCAACAGCACCACAGCTGATAGCAAAATGCCAACAGCTGATAGCAAATGTGATACAGCTGAGAGCAAAAGTGCCTACAGCTGATAGCAAAAGTGCCAACTGCTGATAGCAAATGTGCCAACAGCACCACATTGCCAACTAGTACTAGGCATAACTATAAACTACATCTGACAGCAAGGCTTCTGACCACAAAGGGTCCCAACTATGAGCAAAAAGTGACCCCCCATAAAAAAAAACATTATGAAAGTATAAAAATACATGTTTATATAAAAACTTGCAAACAACACCAGTTGATAGCAAAATGCCAACAGCTGATAGCAAATGTGCCAACAGCTGATAGCAAAAGTTCCAACAGCTGATAGCAAAAGTGCCAGCAGCTGATAGCATAAGTGACAACAACTGATAGCAAAAGTGCCAACAGCGCCACATTGCCAAATAGTCCTAGGCATAACTATAAACTACATCTGACAGCAAGGCTTCTGATCAAAAAGGGTCCCTGCTATGAGCAAATAGTGACCCCCCCACTAAAAAATAACACTATGAAAGTATAAAAATACATGTTTATATAAAAACTTGCGAACAACACCATTTATAGCAAAAGTGCCAACAGCACCACAGCTGATAGCAAAAGTGCCAACAGCTGATAGCAAAAGTGCCAACAGCTGAGAGCAAAACTGCCAACAGCTGATAGCAAAATGCCAACAGCACCACAGCTGATAGCAAAATGCCAACAGCTGATAGCAAATGTGCCAACAGCTGATAGCAAAAGTGCCAACAGCTGATAGCAAAACTGCCAACAGCACCACAGTGCCAACTAGTCCTATGTATGACTATAAACTACATCTGACAGCAAGTCTTCTGATCACAAAGGGTCCCAGCTATGAGCAAATAGTGAACCCCCACTAAAAAAAAAAAACAATATGAAAGTATGAAAAAACATGTTTATATAAAAACTTGCGAACAACACCAGTTGATAGCAAAAGTGCCAACAGCAGCACAGCTGATTGCAAAAGTGCCAACAGCTGATAGCAAAAGTGCCAACAGCTGAGAGCAAAACTGCCAACAGCTGATAGCAAAAGTGCCAACAGCTGATAGCAAATGTGCCAACAGCACCACATTGCCAACTAGTCCTAGGTATGACTATAAACTACATCTGACAGCAAGGCTTCTGATCACAAAGGGTCCCAGCTCTGGGCAAATAGTGACCCCCCACTAAAAAAAAGACACTATGAATGTATAAAAATACATGTTTATATAAAAACTTGCGAACAACACCAGTTGATAGCAAAAGGGCCAACAGCACCACAGCTGATAGCAAAAGTGCCAACAGCTGATAGCAAAAGTGCCAACAGCTGATAGCAAAAGTGCCAACAGCTGATAGCAAAAGTGCCAACAGCACCACAGCTGATAGCAAAATGCCAACAGCTGATAGCAAATGTGCCAACAGCTGATAGCAAAAGTGCCAACAGCACCACAGTGCCAACTAGTCCTACGTATGACTATAAACTACATCTGACAGAAAGTCTTCTGATTGCAAAGGGTCCAAGCTATGAGCAAATAGTGACCCCCCACTAAATAAAAACACTATGAAAGTATAAAAATACATGTTTCTATAAAAACTTGCGAACAACACCAGTTGATAGCAAAAGTGCCAACAGCACCACAGCTGATAGCAAAAGTGCCAACAGCTGAGAGCAAAAGTGCCTACAGCTGATAGCAAAAGTGCCAACTGCTGATAGCAAAAGTGCCAACAGCACCACAGTGCCAACAAGTCCAAGTATGACTATAAACTACATCTGACAGCAAGGCTTCTGATCACAAAGGGTCCCAGCTATGAGCAAATAGTGACACACCCACTAAAAAAAAAACACTATGAAAGTATAAAAATACATGTTTATATAAAAACTTGCGAACAACACCAGTTGATAGCAAAAGTGCCGACAGCTGATAGCAAAAGTGCCGACAGCTGATAGCAAAAGTGCCAACAGCTGAGAGCAAAACTGCCAACAGCTGATAGCAAAAGTGCCAACAGCTGATAGCAAATGTGCCAACAGCACCACATTGCCAACTAGTCCTAGGTATGACTATAAACTACATCTGACAGCAAGGCTTCTGATCACAAAGGGTCCCAGCTCTGGGCAAATAGTGACCCCCCACTAAAAAAAAGACACTATGAATGTATAAAAATACATGTTTATATAAAAACTTGCGAACAACACCAGTTGATAGCAAAAGGGCCAACAGCACCACAGCTGATAGCAAAAGTGCCAACAGCTGATAGCAAAAGTGCCAACAGCTGATAGCAAAAGTGCCAACAGCACCACAGCTGATAGCAAAATGCCAACAGCTGATAGCAAATGTGCCAACAGCTGATAGCAAAAGTGCCAACAGCACCACAGTGCCAACTAGTCCTACGTATGACTATAAACTACATCTGACAGAAAGTCTTCTGATTGCAAAGGGTCCCAGCTATGAGCAAATAGTGACCCCCCACTAAAAAAAACACTATGAAAGTATAAAAATACATGTTTCTATAAAAACTTGCGAACAACACCAGTTGATAGCAAAAGTGCCAACAGCACCACAGCTGATAGCAAAAGTGCCAACAGCTGAGAGCAAAAGTGCCTACAGCTGATAGCAAAAGTGCCAACTGCTGATAGCAAAAGTGCCAACAGCACCACAGTGCCAACAAGTCCAAGTATGACTATAAACTACATCTGACAGCAAGGCTTCTGATCACAAAGGGTCCCAGCTATGAGCAAATAGTGACACACCCACTAAAAAAAAACACTATGGAAGTATAAAAATACATGTTTATATAAAAACTTGCGAACAACACCAGTTGATTGCAAAAGTGCCGACAGCTGATAGCAAAAGTGCCGACAGCTGATAGCAAAAGTGCCAACAGCACCACAGCTGATATTAAAATGCAAACAGCAGTTAGCAAAAGTGCCAACAGCTGATAGCAAAAGTGCCAAAAGCTGAGAGGAAAAGTGCTAACAGCTGATAGCAAAAGTGCCAACAGCACTACAGCTTATAGCAAAAGTGCCAACAGCTGATAGCAAAAGTGCCAACAGCACCACAGTGCCTACTAGTCCTAGGTATGACTATAAACTACATCTGACAGCAAGGCTTCTGATCACAAACGGTCCCAGCTATGAGCAAATAGTGACCCCCCACTAAAAAAAAACACTATGAAAGTATAAAAATACATGTTTTAAGAAAAACTTGCGAACAACACCAGTTGATAGCAAAAGTGCCAACAGCACCACAGCTGATAGCAAAAGTGCCAACAGCTGATAGCAAAAGTGCCAACGGCTGATAGCAAAAGTGCCAACAGCTGATTTCAAAAGTGCCAAAAGCTGATAGCAAATGTGCCAACAGCTGATAGCAAAAGTGCCAACAGCAGATAGCAAAAGTGCCAACAGCTGATAGCAAAAGTGCCGACAGATGATAGCAAAAGTGCCAACAGCACCACAGTGCCAACTAGTCCTAGGTATGAATATAAACTACATCTGACAGCAAGTCTTCTGATCACAAAGTGTCCCAGCTATGAGCAAATAGTGACCCCCACTAAAAAAAAAAACACTATGAAAGTATAAAAATACATGTTTATATAAAAACTTGCGAACAACACCAGTTGATAGCAAAAGTGCCAACAGCACCACAGCTGATAGCAAAAGTGCCAACAGCTGATAGCAAAAGTTCCAACAGCTGATAGCAAAAGTGGCAACAGCTGATAGCAAAAGTGCCAACAGCACCACAGCTGATAGCCAAAGTGCCAACAGCACCACAGCTGATAGCAAAAGTGCCAACAGCTGATAGCAAAAGTGCCAACAGCTGATAGCAAAAGTGCCAACAGCTGATAGCAAAAGTGCCAAAAGCACCACAGTGCCAACTAGTCCTAGGTATGATTATAAACTACATCTGACAGCAAGGCTTCTGATCACAAAGGGTCCCAGCTATGAGCAAATAGTGACCCCCCACTAAAAAAAAAACACTATGAATGTATAAAAATACATATTTATATAAAAAATTGCGAACAACACCCGTTGATAGCAAAAGTGCCAACAGCACCACAGCTGATAGCAAAAGTACCAACAGCTGATAGCAAAAGTGCCAACAGCACTACAGTGCCAACTAGTCCTAGGTATGACTATAAACTACATCTGACAGCAAGGCTTCTGATCACAAAGGGTCCCAGCTATGAGCAAATAGTGACCCCTCACTAAAAAAAAACACTATGAAAGTAGAAAAATACATGTTTAAATGAAAACTTGCGAACAAAACCAGTTGATAGCAAAACTGCCAACAGCACCACAGCTGATAGCAAAAGTGCCAACAGCTGATTGCAAAAGTCCCAACAGCTTATAGCAAAAGTGCCAACAGCTGATAGCAAATGTGCCAACAGCACCACATTGCCAACTAATCCTAGGTATGACTATAATCTACATCTGACAGCAAGGCTTCTGATCACAAAGGGTCCCAGGTATGAACAAATAGTGACCCCCCCCACTAAAAAAAAACACTATGAAAGTATAAAAATACATGTTTATATAAAAACATGCGAACAACACCAGTTGATAGCAAAATTGCCAACATCACCACACCTGATAGCAAATGTTCCAACAGCTGATAGCAAAAGCGCCAAAAGCTGATAGCAAAAGTGCCAACCGCTGATAGCAAAAGTGCCAACAGCTGATAGCAAAAGTGCCAACAGCACCACAGTGCCAACTAGTCCTAGGTATGAATATAAACTACATCTGACAGCAAGGCTTCTGATCACAGAGGGTCCCAGCTATGAGCAAATAGTGACCCCCCACTAAAAAAAAAACACTATGAAAGTATAAAAATACATGTTTATAAAAAAAACTTACGAACAACACCAGTTGATAGCAAAAGTGCCAACAGCTGATAGCAAAAGTGCCTACAGCTGATAGCATAAGTGCCAACAGCTGATAGCAAAAGTGCCAACAGCACCACAGTGCCAACTAATCCTAGGTATGACTATAAACTACATATAACAGCAAGGCTTCTGTTCACAAAGGGTCCCAGCTCTGAGCAAATAGTGACCCTAAACTAAAAAAAAACAATATGAAAGTATAAAAATACATGTTTATATAAAAACTTGCGAACAACAACAGTTGATAGCAAAAGTGCCAACACCACCACAGCTGATAGCAAAAGTGCCAACAGCTGATAGCAATAGTGTCAACAGCTGATAGCAAAAGTGCCAACAGCTGATAGCAAAAGTGCCAACAGCACCACAGTGCCAACTAGACCTACGTATGACTATAAACTTCATCTGACAGCAAGGCTTCTGATCACAAAGGGTCCCAGCTATGAGCAAATAGTTACCCCCACTAAAAAAAAAACACTATGAAAATATAAAAATATATGTTTATATAAAAACTTGCGAACAACACCAGTTGATAGCAAAAGTTCCTACAGCACCACAGCTGATAGCAAAAGTGCCAAAAGCTGATTGCAAAAGTGCCAACAGCTGATACCAAAAGTGCCAAAAGCTGATAGCAAAAGTGCCAACAGCTGATTGCAAAAGTTCCAACAGCTGATAGTAAAAGTGCCAACAGCACGACAGTGCCAACTAGTCCTAGGTATGACTATAAACTACATCTCAAAGCAAGGCTTCTGATCACAAAGGGTCCAAACTATGAGCAAATAGTGACCCCCCACTAAAAAAAAAACACTATGAAAGGATAAAAATACATGTTTATAAATAAACTTGCGAACAACCCCAGTTGATAGCAAGAGTGCCAACAGCAACACAGCTGATAGCAAAAGTGCCAACAGCTGATAGCAAAAGTGCCAACAGCCGATACCAAAAGTGCCAACAGCTGATAGCAAAAGTGCCAACAGCTGATAGCAAAATGCCAACAGCATCACAGTGCCAACTAGTCCTAGTTATGACTATAAACTACATCTGACAGCAATGCTTCTGATCACAAAGGGTCCCAGCTATGAGCAAAGTGTGACCCCCCACTAAAAAAAAACACTATGAAAGTATAAAAATACATGTTTATATAAAAACTTGCGAACAACACCAGTTGATAGCAAAAGTGCCAAGACCACCACAGCTGATAGCAAAAGTGCCAACAGCACCACAATGCCAACTAGTCCTAGGTGTGACCATAAACTACATCTGACAGCAAGGCTTCTGATCACAAAGGGTCCAAGCTATGAGCAAATAGTGAAACCCCACTAAACAAAAAACACTATGAAAGTATAAAAATACATGTTTATATAAAAACTTGCGAACAACACCAGTTGATAGCAAAAGTGCCAACAGCTGATAGCAAAAATGCCAACAGCTGATAGCAAAAGTGCCAACAGCTGATAGCAAAAGTGCCAACATCACCACAGTGCCAACTAGTCCTAGGTATGACTATAATCTATATCTAACAGCAAGGCTTCTGTTCAAAAAGGGTCCCAGCTCTGAGCAAATAGTGACCCCACACTAAAAAAAAAACACTATGAAAGTATAAAAATACATGTTTATATAAAAACTTGCGAACAACAACAGTAGATAGCAAAAGTGCCAATAGCACCACAGCTGATAGCAAAAGTGCCAACAGCTGATTGCAAAAGTGCCAACAGCTGATACCAAAGTGCCAAAAGCTGATAGCAAAAGTGCCAACAGCTGATAGCAAAAGTGCCAAAAGATGATAGCAAATGTGCCAACAGCTGATAGAAAAAGTGCCAACAGCTGATAGCTAAAGTGCCAACAGCTGACAGCAAAAGTGCCAACAGCTGACAGCAAAAGTGCCAACAGCTGATAGCAAAAGTGCCAACAGCTGATAGCAAAAGTGCCAACAGCACCACAGTGCCAACTAGTCCTAGGTATGACTATAAACTACATCTGACAGCAAGGCTTCTGGTCACAAAGGGTCCCAGCTATGAGCAAATAGTGACCCCCCACTAAAAAAAACACTATGAAAGTATAAAAATACATGTTTACATAAAAACTTGCGAACAACACCAGTTGATAGCAAAAGTGCCAACAGCACCACTGCTGATAGCAAAAGTGCCAACAGATGATAGCAAAAGTGCCAACAGCTGATAGCAAAAGTGCCAGCAGCTGATACCAAAAGTGCCAAAAGCTGATAGCAAATGTGCCACCAGCTGATAGCTAAAGTGCCAACAGATTATACCAAAGTGCCAACAGCTGCTAGCAAAAGTGCCAACAGCTGATAGCAAAAAATCCAACAGCTGATAGCAAAAGTGCCAACAGCTGATAGCAAAAGTGCCACCAGCTGATAGCAAAAGTGCCAACAGCTGATACCAAAAGTGCCAACAGGTGATACCAAAAGTGCCAAAATCTGATAGCAAAAGTGCCAACAGCTGATAGCAAAAGTGCCAGCAGCTGATACCAAAAGGGCCAAAAGCTGATAGCAAATGTGCCACCAGCTGATAGCAAAAGTTGGTTGCCAACAGCTGATAGCAAAAGTGCCAACAGCTGATAGCAAAAGTGCCAACAGCTGATAGCAAAAGTGCCAACAGCTGATAACAAAAGTGACAACAGCTGATAGCAAAAGTGCCAACAGCTGATAGCAAAAGTTCCGACAGCACCACAGTGCCAACTAGTCCTAGGTATGACTATAAACTACATCTGACAGCAAGGCTTCTGATCACAAAGGGTCCCAGCTATGTGCAAATAGTGACAACACACTAAAAAAAAAATCACTATGAAAGTATAAAAATTCATGTTTATATAAAAAGTTGCGAACAACACCAGTTGATAGCAAAAGTGCCAACATCACCACAGCTGATAGCAAAAGTGCCAACAGCTGATAGCAAAAGTGCCAACAGCTGATAGCAAAAGTGCCAACAGCTGAAAGCAAAAGTGCCAACAGCTGATACCAAAAGTGCCAAAAGCTGATAGCAAAAGTGCCAACAGCTGATAGCAAAAGTGCCAACAGAAGATACCAAAAGTGCCAACAGCTGATAGTAAAAGTGCCAACAGCTCATAGCAAAAGTGCCAACAGCTGATAGCAAAAGTGCCAAAAGCTCATAGCAAAAGTGCCAACAGCTGATAGCAAAAGTTCCAACAGATGATACCAAACGTGCCAACAGCTGATAGCAAAAGTGCCAACAGCTGATAGCGAAAGTGCAAACAGCTGATACCAAAAGTGCCAAAAGCTGATACCAAAAGTGCCAACAGCTGATAGCAAAAGTGCCAACAGCTGATACCAAAGTGCCAACAGCACCACAGTGCCAACTAGTCCTAGGTATGACTATAAACTACCTCTGACAGCAAGGCTTCTGATCACAAAGTGTCCCATCTATGAGCAAATAGTTACCCCCCACTAAAAGAAAACACTATGAAAATATAAAAATACATGTTTATATAAAAACTTGCGAACAACACCAGCTGATAGCAAAAGTGCAAACAGCACCACAGCTGATAGCAAACGTGCCAAGAGCTGATAGCAAAAGTGCCAACCGCTGATAGGAAAAGTGCCAACAGCTGATAGCAAAAGTGCCAACAGCACCACAGTGCCAACTAGTCCTAGGTATGACTATAAACTACATCTGACAGCAAGGCTTATTGCAAAAGTGCCAAACGCTGATAGCAAAAGTGCCAAAAGCTGATACCAACAGTGCCAAAAGCTGATAGCAAAAGTGCCAACAGCTGATAGCAAAAGTGCCACCACATGATACCAAAAGTGCCAACAGCTGATAGCAAATGTGCCAACAGCTGATAGCAAAAGTGCCAACAGCTGATAGCAAAAGTGCCCAAAGCTGATAGCAAAAGAGCCAACAGCTGATAGCAAAAGTGCCAACAGCTGATAGCAAAAGTGCCACCAGCTGATGCCAAAAGTGCCAACAGCTGATAGCAAAAGTGCCACCAGCTGATAGCAAAAGTGCAAACAGCTGATACCAAAAGTGCCAACAGGTGATACCAAAAGTGCCAAAAGCTGATAGCAAAAGTGCCAACAGCTGATAGCGAAAGTGCAAACAGCTGATACCAAAAGTGCCAAAAGCTGATACCAAAAGTGCCAACAGCTGATAGCAAAAGTGCCAACAGCTGATAGCAAAAGTGCCAACAGCACCACAGTGCCAACTAGTCCTAGGTATGACTATAAACTACCTCTGACAGCAAGGCTTCTGATCACAAAGGGTCCCATCTATGAGCAAATAGTTACCCCCCACTAAAAGAAAACACTATGAAAATATAAAAATACATGTTTATATAAAAACTTGCGAACAACACCAGTTGATAGCAAAAGTGCAAACAGCACCACAGCTGATAGCAAACGTGCCAAGAGCTGATAGCAAAAGTGCCAACCGCTGATAGCAAAAGTGCCAACAGCTGTTAGCAAAAGTGCCAACAGCACCACAGTGCCAACTAGTCCTAGGTATGACTATAAACTACATCTGACAGCAAGGCTTATTGCAAAAGTGCCAAACGCTGATAGCAAAAGTGCCAAAAGCTGATACCAACAGTGCCAAAAGCTGATAGCAAAAGTGCCAACAGCTGATAGCAAAAGTGCCACCACATGATACCAAAAGTGCCAACAGCTGATAGCAAATGTGCCAACAACTGATAGCAAAAGTGCCAACAGCTGATAGCAAAAGTGCCCAAAGCTGATAGCAAAAGTGCCAACAGCTGATAGCAAAAGTGCCAACAGCTGATAGCAAAAGTGCCACCAGCTGATGCCAAAAGTGCCAACAGCTGATAGCAAAAGTGCCACCAGCTGATAGCAAAAGTGCCAACAGCTGATACCAAAAGTGCCAACAGGTGATACCAAAAGTGCCAAAACTGATAGCAAAAGTGCCAACAGCTGATAGCAAAAGTGCCAGCAGCTGATACCAAAAGTGCCAAAAGCTGATAGCAAATGTGCCACCAGCTGATAGCAAATTGCCAACAGATTATACCAAAGTGCCAACAGCTGCTAGCAAAAGTGCCAACAGCTGATAGCAAAAGTGCCAACAGCTGATAGCAAAAGTGCCAACAGCTGATAGCAAAATGCCAACAGCTGATAGCAAAAGTGCCAACAGCTGATAGCAAAAGTGCCAACAGCTGATAGCAAAAGTTCCGACAGCACCACAGTGCCAACTAGACCTAGGTATGACTATAAACTACATCTGACAGCAAGGCTTCTGATCACAAAGGGTCCCAGCTATGTGCAAATAGTGACAACCCACTAAAAAAAAAATCACTATGAAAGTATAAAAATTCATGTTTATATAAAAAGTTGCAAACAACACCAGTTGATAGCAAAAGTGCCAACATCACCACAGCTGATAGCAAAAGTGCCAACAGCTGATAGCAAAAGTGCCAACAGCTGATAGCAAAAGTGCCAACAGAAGATACGAAAAGTGCCAACAGCTGATAGCAAAAGTGCCAACAGCTCATAGCAAAAGTGCCAACAGCTGATAGCAAAAGTGCCAACAGCTGATAGCAAAAGTGCCACCAGCTGATGCCAAAAGTGCCAACAGCTGATAGCAAAAGTGCTAACAGCTGATATCAAATGTGCCAACAGCACAACAGTGCCAAATAGTCCTAGGTATGACTATAAACTACATCTGACAGCAAGACTTCTGATCACAAAGGTTCCCAGCTATGAGCAAATGGTGACCCCCCACTCAAAAAAAAAATCACTATGAAAGTACAAAAATACATATTTATATAAAAACTTGCGAACAACACCAGTTGATAGCAAAAGTGCCAACAGCACCACAGCTGATAGCAAAAGTGCAAACAGCACCACAGTGCCAACTGGTCCTAGGTATGACTATAAACTACATCTGACAGCAAGGCTGATTGCAAAAGTGCCAAACGCTGATAGCAAAAGTGCCAACAGCTGATACCAACAGTGACAAAAGCTGATAGCAAAAGTGCCAACAGCTGATAGCAAAAGTGCCACCACATGATGCCAAAAGTGCCAATAGCTGATAGCAAATGTGCCAACAGCTGATAGCAAAAGTGCCAACAGCTGATAGCAAAAGTGCCCAAAGCTGATAGCAAAAGTGCCAACAGCTTATAGCAAAAGTGCCAACAGCTGATAGCAAAAGTGCCACCAGCTGATACCAAAAGTGCCAACAGCTGATAGCAAAAGTGCCAACAGCTGATACCAAAAGTGCCAACAGCTGATACCAAAAGTGCCAAAAGCTGATAGCAAAAGTGCCAACAGCTGATAGCAAAAGTGCCAACAGCTGATAGCAAAAGTGCCAACAGCACCACAGTGCCAACTAGACCTAGATATGATTATGAACTACATCTGACAGCAAGGCTTCTGATCACACAGGGTCCCAGCTATGAGCAAATAGTGACCCCCCACTAAAAAAAAACACTATGAAAGTATAAAAATACATGTTTATATAAAAACTTGCGAACAACACCAGTTGATAGCAAAAGTGCAAACAGCACCACAGCTGATAGCAAAAGTGCCAACAGCCGATAGCAAAAGTGCCAACAGCTCATAGCAAAAGTGCCAACAGCACCACAGTGCCAACTAGTCCTAGGTATGACTATGAACTACATCTGACACCAAGGCTTCTGATCACACAGGGTCCGAGCTATGAGCAAATAGTGACCCCCACTAAAAAAAAAAACACTATGAAAATATAAAAATACATGTTTATATAAAAATGGGGTCACTATTTGCTCATTGCTAGGAACCTTTGTAAACAGAAGCCTTGCTGTCAGATGTAGTTCATAGTCATACCTAGGACTAGTTGGCACTGTCGTGCTGTTGGCACTTTTGCTATCAGCTGTTGGCACTTTTGCTATCAACTTTTGGAACTTTTGGTATCAGCTGTTGGCACTTTTGGTATCAGCTGTTGGCACTTTTGGTATCAGCTGGTGGCACTTTTGCTATCAGCTGTTGGCACTTTTTTTATCAGCTGGTGGCACTTTTGCTATCAGCTGTTGGCACTTTTGCTATCAGCTGTGGTGCTGTTGGCACTTTTGCTATCAACTGGTGTTGTTCGCAAGTTTTTATATAAATATGTATTTATATATATCATTGTGTTTTTTTTTAGTGTCGGGTCACTATTTGCTCATAGCTGGGACACGTTGTGATCAGAAGCCTTGCTATCAGATGTAGAATATAGTCATAACTAGGACTAGTTGGCACTGTGGTGCTGTTGCACTTTTGCTATCAGCGGTTGGCACTTTTGCAATCAGCTGTTGTCACTTTTGCTATCAGCTGTTGGCACTTTGGTATCAGCTGTTGGCACTTTTGATATCAGCTGTTGGCACTTTTGCTATCAGCTGTTGGCACTTTTGCTATCAGCTTTTGGCACTTTGGTATCAGCTGTTGGCACTTTTACTATCAGCTGTTGGCACTTTTGCTATCAGCTGTTGGCACTTTTGCTATCAGATTTTGGCACTTTTGGTATCAGCTGTTGGCAATTTTGCTATCAGCTGTTGGCATTTTGCTATCAACTGGTGTTGTTCGCAAGTTTTTATATAAACATGTATTGTTATAATTTCATAGTCTTTCTTTTTTAGTGGGGGGTCACTATTTGCTCATAGCTGTGACCCTTTGTGATCAGAAGCCTTGCTGTCAGATGTAGTTTATAGTCATACCTAGGACTAGTTTGCACTGTGGGGCTGTTGGCACTTTTGCTATCAGCTGTTGGCACTTTTGCTATCAGCGGTTGGCACTTTTGCAATCAGCTGTTGGCACTTTTGCTATCAGCTGTTGGCACTTTTGCTATCAGCTGTTGGCACTTTTGCTATCAGCTGTCTGCACTTTTGCTATCAGCTGTGGTGCTGTTGGCACTTTTGCTATCAACTGGTGCTGTTCGCAAGTTTTTATATAAACATGTATTTTTATACATTCATTGTGTTTTTTTTTTAGTGGGGGGTCTTTATTTGCTCCTAGCTGGGACCCTTTGTGATCAGAAGCCTTGCTGTCAGATGTAGTTTATAGTCATACCTAGGACTAGTTGGCACTGTCGTTCTGTTGGCACTTTTCCTATCAGCTGTTGGCACTTTTGCTATCAGCTGTTGGCACTTTTGGTATCAGCTTTTGGCACTTTTGGTATCAGCTGTTGGCACTTTTGCTATCAGCTGTTGGCACTTTTGCTATCAGCTGTTGGGACTTTTGCAATCAGCTGTTGGCACTTTTGCTATCAGCATTTGGCACTTTTGCTATCAGCTGTTGGCACTTTTGCTATCAGCTGTTGGCATTTTGCTATCAGCTGAGGTGCTGTTGGCACTTTTGCTATCAACTGGTGTTGTTCGCAAGTTTTTAAATAAACATGTATTTTTATACATTCATAGTGTTTTTTTTTTTAGTGGGGGGTTACTATTTGCTCATAGCTGGGACCCTTTGTGATCAGAAGCCTTGCTGTCAGATGTAGTTTATAGTCATACCTAGGACTAGTTGGCACTGTGTTGCTGTTGGCACTTTTGCTATCAGCTGTTGGCACTTTTGCTATCAGCTGTTGGCACTTTTGCTATCAGCTGTGGTGCTGCTGGCAGTTTTGCTATCAACTGGTGTTGTTCGCAAGTTTTTATATAAACATGTATTTTTATACTTTCATAGTGGTTTTTTTTAGTGGGGGGTCACTATTTGCTCATAGCTGGTATCCTTTGTGATCAGAAACCTTGCTGTCAGATGTAGTTTATAGTCATACCGAGGACTAGTTGGCACTGTGGTTCTGTTGGCACTTTTGCTATCAGCTGTTGGCACTTTTTCTATCAGCTGTTGGCACTTTTGCTATCAGCTTTTGGCACTTTTGGTAACAGCTGTTGGCACTTTTGCAATCAGCTGTTGGCACTTTTGCTATCAGCTGTTGGCACTTTTGCAATCAGCTGTTGGCACATTTGGTATCATCTGTTGGCACTTTGGTATCAGCTGTTGGCATTTTGCTATCAGATGTTGGCACTTTTGCTATCATCTGGTGGCACTTTTGCTATCAGCTGTTGGCACTTTTTTTATCATCTGTTGGCACTTTTGCTATCAGCTGTGGTGCTGTTGGCACTTTTGCTATCAACTGGTGTTGTTCGTAAGTTTTTATATAAACATGTATTTTTATACATTCATAGTGTCTTTTTTTTAGTGGGGGTCACTATTTGCTCATAGCTGGGACACTTTGTGATCAGAAGCCTTGCTGTCAGATGTGGTTTAGAGTCATACCTAGGACTAGTTGGCACTGTGGTATCAGCTGTTGGCACTTTTGCTATCAGCTGTTGGCACTTTTGCTATCATCTTTTGGCACTTTTGCTATCAGCTGTTGGCACTTTTGCTATCAGCTGTTGGCACTTTTGCTATCAGCTGTTGGCACTTTTGGTATCATCTGTTGGCACTTTTGCTACCAGCTTTTGGCACTTTTGCTATCAGCTGTTGGCACTTTTGCTATCAGCTGTTGGCACTTTTGCTATCAGCTGTTGGCACATTTGCTATCAGCTGTGGTGCTGTTGGCACTTTTGCTATCAACTGGTGTTGTTCGCAAATTTTTATATAAACATGTATTTTTATACTTTCATAGTGTTTTTTTTTAAAGGGGGGTCACTATTTGCTCATAGCTGGGACCCTTTGTGATCAGAAGCCTTGCTGTCAGATGTAGTTTATAGTCATACCTAGGACTAGTTGGCAATGTGGTGCTGTTGGCACTTTTGCTATCAGCTGTTGGCACTTTTGCTATCAGCTGCTGGCACTTTTGCTATCAGCTGTTGGAACTTTTGCTATCACCTTTTGGCACTTTTGGTATCAGCTGTTGGATCTTTTGCTATCAGCTGTTGGCTCTTTTGCTATCAGCTTTTGGCACTTTTGCTATCAGCTGTTGGCACTTGTGCTATCAGCTGTTGGCACTTTTGCTATCAGCTGTTGGCACTTTTGCTATCAACTGGTGTTGTTCGCAAGTTTTTATATAAACATGTATTTTTATACTTTCATAGTGTTTTTTTTTTAGTGGGGTGTCACTATTTGCTCATAGCTGGGACCCTTTGTGATCAGAAGGCTTGCTGTCAGATGTAGTTTATTGTCATACCTAGGACTAGTTGGCACGGTGGTGGTGTTGGCACTATTGCTATCAGCTGTTGGCACTTTTGCTATCAGCTGTTGGCACTTTTGGTATCAGCTGTTGGCACTTTTGCTATCAGCTGTTGGCACTTTTGCTATCAGCTGTTGGCACTTTTGCTATCAGCTGTTGGCACTTTTACTATAAGCTATGGTGCTGTTGGCACTTTTACTATCAAGTGGTGTTGTTCGCAAGATTTTATATAAACATGTATTTTTGTACTTGCATAGTGTTTTTTTTTTAGTGGGGTGTCACTATTTGCTCATTGCTGGGACCCTTTGTGATCAGAAGCCTTGCTTTCAGATGTAATTTATAGTCATACCTAGGATTAGTTGGCAATGTGGTGCTGTTGGAACTTTTGCTATCAGCTGTTGGCACTTTTGCTATCAGCTGTTGGCACTTTTGCTATCAGATTTTGGCACTTTTGGTATCAGCTGTTGGCACTTTTGCTATCAGCATGTTGGCACTTTTGCTATCAGCTGTGGTGCTGTTGGCACTTTTGCTATCAACTGGTGTTGTTCGCAAGTTTTTATATAAACATATATTTTTATACTTTCATAGTGTTTTTTTTTTAGTGGGGGGTAACTATGTTCTCATAGTTGGGGCCCTTTGTGATCAGAAGCAGTGCTGTCAGATGTAGTTTATATCATACCTAGGACTAGTTGGCACGGTGGTGCTGTTGGCACTATTGCTATCAGCTGCTGGCACTTTTGCTATCAGCTGTTGACACTTTTGTTATCAGCTGTTGGCACTTTTGCTATCAGCTGTTGGCACTTTTGCTATCAGCTGTGGTGCTGTTGGCACTTTTGGTATCAACTGGTGTTGTTCGCAAGTTTTTATATAAACATGTATTTTTATAGTTTCATAGTGTTTTTTTTAGTCGGGGGTTACTATTTGCTCATAGCTGGGACCCTTTGTGATCAGAAGACTTGCTCTCAGATGTAGTTTATAGTCATACTTCGGACTAGTTGTCACTGTGGTGCTGTTGGCACTTTTGCTATCAGCAGTTGGCACTTTTGCTATCAGCTGTGGTGCTGTTGGCACTTTTGCTATCAACTGGTGTTGTTCGCAAGTTTTTATACAAACATGTATTTTTATACTTTCATAGTGTTTTTTTTTTAGTGGGGGGTCACTATTTGCTCATAGCTGGGAACCTTTGTGATCAGAAGACTTGCTCTCAGATGTAGTTTATAGTCATACCTCGGACTAGTTGTCACTGTGGTGCTGTTGGCATTTTTGCTATCAGCTGTTGGCACTTTTGCTATCAGCTGTTGGCACTTTTGCTATCAGCTGAGGTGCTGTTGGCACTTTTGCTACCAACTGGTGTTGTTCGCAAGATTTTATATAAACATGTATTTTTATACTTTCATAGTGTTTTTTTTTTAGTGGGGGGTCACTATTTGCTCATAGCTGGGACCCTTTGTGATCAGAAGCCTTCCTGTCAGATGTAGTTTATAGTCATATCTAGGACTATTTGGCAATGTGGTGCTGTTGGCACTTTTGCTATCAGCTGTTGGCACTTTTGCTATCAGCTGTTGGAACTTTTGCTATCAACTTTTGGCACTTTTGGTATAAGCTGTTGGCACTTTTGCTATCAGCTGTTGACAATTTTGCTATCAGCTGTGGTGCTGTTGGCACTTTTGCTATCAACTGGTGTTGTTCGCAAGTTTTTATATAAACATGTATTTTTATACATTCATAGTGTTTTTTTTTAGTGGGGTGTCACTATTTGCTCATAGCTGGGACCCTTTGTGATCAGAAGCCTTACTGTCAGATGTTGTTTATAGTAATACCTAGGACTAGTTTGCACTGTGGTGCTGTTGGCACTTTTGCTATCAGCTGTTGGCACTTTTGCTATCAGCTGTGGTGCTGTTGGCCACTTTTGCTATCAACTGGTGTTTTTCGCAAGTTTTTATCTAAACATGTATTTTTATACTTTCATAGTGTTTTTTTTTAGTGGGGGTCACTATTTGCTCATAGCTTGGACCCTTTGCGATCAGAAGCCTTGCTGTCAGATACAGTTTATAGTCATACCTAGGACTAGTTTGCACTGTGGTGCTGTTGGCACTTTTGCTATCAGATGTTGGCACTTTTGCTATCAGCTGTTGGCACTTTTGCTATCAGCTATTGGCACTTTAGCTATCAGCTGTTTGCACTTTTTCTATCAGCTGTTGGCACATTTGCTTTGAGATTTTGGCCCTTTTGGTATCATCTGTTGGCACTGTTGCTATCAGCTGTTGGCACATTTGTTATCAGCTGTTGCCAACTAGTCCAAGGTATGACTATAAACTACATCTGACAGCAAGGCTTCTGATCACAAAGGGACCCAGCTATGAGCAAATAGTGACGCCCCACTAAAAAAAACCACTATGAAAGTATAAAAATACATGTTTATATAAAAACTTGCGAACAACACCAGTGGATAGCAAAAGTGCCAACAGCACCACAGCTGATAGCAAAAGTGCCAACAGCTTATAGCAAAAGTGCCAAAAGCTGATAGCAAAAGTGCCAACAGCTGATAATAAAAGTTCCAACAGCACCACATTGCCAAATAGTCGTAGGTATGACAATAAACTACATCTGACAGCAAGGCTTCTGATCACAAAGGGTCCCAGCTATGAGCAAATAGTGACCCCCCACTAAAAAAAAACACTATGAATGTATAAAAATACATGTTTATATAAAAACTTGCGAACAACACCAGTTGATAGCAAAATCGCCAACAGCACCACAGCTGATAGCAAAAGTGCCAACAGCTGATAGCAAAAGTGCCAACAGCACCACAGCTCATAGCAAAAGTGCCAACAGCTGATAGCAAAAGTGCAAACAGCTGATACCAAAAGTGCCAAAAGCTGATAGCAAAAGTGCCATCAGCTAATAGCACAAGTGCCAACAGATGATACCAAAAGTGCCAACAGCTGATAGCAAAAGTGCCAACAGCTGATACCAAAAGTTCCTACAGCTGATACCAAAAGTTCCAACAGCTGATAGCAAAAGTGCCAAAAGCTGTTAGCAAAAGTGCCAACAGCTGATAGCAAAAGTGCCAACAGAATATACCAAAGTGCCAACAGCTGATAACAAAAGTGCCAACAGCTGATTGCAAAAGTGCCAACAGCTGATAGCAAAAGTGCAAACAGCTGATAGCAAAAGTGCCAACAGCTGACACCAAATGTGCCAAAAGCTGATAGCAAAAGTGCCAACAGCTGATAGCAAAAGTGCCAACAGCTGATAGCAAAAGTGCCAACAGCACCACAGTGCCAACTAGTCCTAGGTATGAATATAAGCTACATCTGACAGCAAGGCTTCTTATCACAAAGGGTCCCAGCTATGAGCAAATAGTGACCCCCAACTAAAAAAAAAACAATATGAAAGTATAAAAATAGATGTTTATATAAAAACTTGCGAACAACACCAGTTGATAGCAAAAGTGCCAACAACACCACAGCTGATAGCAAAATTGCCAACAGCTGATAGCAAAAGTGCCAACAGCTGATAGCAAAAGTTTCAATAGCTGATAGCAAAAGTGCCAACAGCACCACATTGCCAACTAGTCCTAGAAATGACAATAAACTACATCTGACAGCAAGGCTTCTGATCACAAAGGGTCCCAGCTATGAGCAAATAGTGACCCCCCACTAAAAAAAAAACACTATGAAAGTATAAAAATACATGTTTATATAAAAACTTGCGAACAACACCAGTTGATAGCAAAAGTGCCAACAGCACCACAGCTGATAGCAAAAGTGCCAACAGCTGATAGCAAAAGTGCCAACAGCTGATAGCAAAAGTGTCAACAGCTGATAGCAAAAGTGCCAACAGCAATACATTGCCAACTAGTCCTAGGTATGAATATAAACTACATCTGAGAGGAAGGCTTCTGATCACAAAGTGTCCCAGCTATGAGCAAATAGTGACCCCCCAATAAAAAAAAAACTATGAATGTATAAAAATACATGTTTATATAAAAACTTGCGAACAACACCAGTTGATAGCAAAAGTGCCAACAGCACCACATTGCCAACTAGTCCTCGGTATGACTATAAACTACATCTGACAGCAAGGCTTCTGATCACAAAGGGTCCCCGCTATGAGCAAATAGTGACCCCCCACTAAAAAGAAAAACACTATAAAAGTATAGTGACCCCCCACTATAAGAAAAACACTATGAAAGTATAAAAATACATGTTTACATAAAAGATTTTGAACAACACCAGTTGATAGAAAAAGTGCCAACAGCATCCCAGCTGATAGTAAAAGTGCCAACAGCTTATAGGAAAAGTGCCAACAGCTGATAGCAAAAGTGCCAACAGCTGATAGCAAAAGTGCAAACAGCTGATACCAAAAGGGCCAAAAGCTGATAGCAAAAGTGCCAACAGCTGATAGCAAAAGTGCCAACAGCTGATAGCAAAATGCCAACAGCACAACAGTGCCAACTAGTCCTAGGTATGACTATAAACTACATATGACAGCAAGGATTCTGATCACAAAGGGTCCCAGCTATGAGCAAATAGTGACCCCCAACTAAAAAAAAAACAATATGAAAGTATAAAAATACATGTTTATATAAAAACTTGCGAACAACACCAGTTATGAGCAAAAGTGCCAACAGCACCACAGCTGATAGCAAAAGTGCCAACAGCTGATAACAAAAGTGCCAACAGCTGATAACAAAAGTGCAAAAAGCTGATAGCAAAAGTGCCAACAGCTGATAGCAAAATGCCAACAGATTATACCAAAAGTGCCAACAGCTTATAGCAAGAGTGCAAACAGCTGATAGCAAAAGTGCCAACAGCTGATAGCAAAAGTGCTGATAGCAAAAGTGCCAACAGCACCACAGTGCCAACTAGTCCTAGGTATGACTATAAACTACATCTGGCAGCAAGTCTTCTGGTCACAAAGGGTCCCAGCTCTGAGCAAATAGTGACACCCCACTAAAAAAAACACTATGAATGTATAAAAATACATGTTTATATAAAAACTTGCGAAGAACACCAGTTGATAGCAAAAGTGCCAACAGCACCACAGCTGATAGCAAAAGTGCCAACAGCACCACAGCTGATAGCAAAAGTGCCAACAGCTGATAGCAAAAATGCCAACAGCTGATAGCAAAAGTGCCAACAGCTGATAGCAAAAGTGCCAACAGCACCACATTGCCAACTAGTCCTAGGAATGATTATAACCTAAATCTGACAGCAAGGCTTCTGATCACAAAGGGTCCCAGCTATGAGCAAATAGTGACCCCCAACTAAAAAAAAAACTCTATGAATGTATAAAAATACATGTTTATATAAAAACTTGCGAACAACACCAGTTGGTAGCAAAAGTGCCAACAGCACCACAGCTGATAGCAAAAGTGCCAACAGATGATAGCAAAAGTACCAACAGCTGATAGCAAAAGTGCCGACAGCCGATAGCAAAAGTGCCAACAGCTGATAGCAAAAGTGGCAATAGATGATATCAAAAGTGCCAAGAGCTGATAGCAAAAGTGCCAACAGTTGATAGCAAAAGTGCCAACAGCTGATAGCAAAAGTGCCAAAAGCTGATAGCAAAAGTGCCATCAGCTGATAGCAAAAGTGCCAACAGCTGATTGCAAAAGTGCCAACAGGACCACAGTGCCAAATAGTCCTAGGTATGACTATAAACTACATCTGACAGCAAGGCTTCTGATCACAAAGGGTCCCAGCTATGAGCAAATAGTGACCCCCCACTAAAAAAAAACATTATGAAAGTATAAAAATACATGTTTATATAAAAACTTGCGAACAACACCAGTTGATAGCAAAAGTGCCAACAGCACCACAGCTGATAGCAAAAGTGCCAACAGCAGATAGCAAAAGTGCCAACAGCTGATAGCAAAAGTGCCAACAGCTTATAGCAAATGTGCCAACAGCTGATAGCAAAAGTGCCAACAGCACCACTGTGCCAACTAGTCCTAGGTATGACTATAAACTACATCTGACAGCAAGGCTTCTGATCACAAAGGGTCCCAGCTATGAGAAAATAGTGACACCCACTAAAAAAAAAACACTATGAAAGTATAAAAATACATGTTTATATAAAATCTTGCGAACAACACCAGTTGATAGCAAAAGTGCCAACAGCACCACAGCTGATAGCAAAAGTGCCAACAGCTGATAGCAAAAGTGCCAACAGCTGATAGCAAAAGTGCCAACAGCTTGTAGCAAAAGTTCCAACAACCCCACAGTGCCAACTAGTCCTAGGTATGACTATAAACTACATCTGACAGCAAGGCTTCTGATCACAAAGGGTCCCAGCTATGAGCAAATAGTGACCCCCCACTAAAAAGAAAAACACTATGAAAGTATACATATACATGTTTATATAAAAACTTGCGAACAGCACCAGTTGATAGCAAAAGTGCCAACAGCACCACAGCTGATAGCAAAAGTGCCAACAGCTGATAGCAAAAGTGCCAACAGCACCACAGTGCCAACTAGTCCTAGGTATGAATATAAGCTACATCTGACAGCAAGGCTTCTTATCACAAAGGGTCCCAGCTATGAGCAAATAGTGACTCCCCACTAAAAAAAAAAACACTATGAAAGTATAATAATACATGTTTCTATAAAAACTTGCGAACAACACCAGTTGATAGCAAAAGTGACAACAGCACCACAGCTGATAGCAAAAGTGCCAACAGCTGATAGCAAAAGTGCCAACAGCTGATAGCAAAAGTGCTAAAATCTGATAGCAAAAGTGCCAACAGATGATAGCAAAAGTGCCAACAGCTGATAGCAAATGTGCCAACAGCTGATAGCAAAAGTGCCAAAGCTGATAGCAAATGTGCCAACAGCTTATAGCAAAAGTGCCAACAGCAACACAGTGCTAACTAGTCCTAGGTATGACTATAAACTACATCTGACAGCAAGGCTTCTGATCACAAAGGGTCCCATCTAGCAAAAGTGATAGCAAAAGTGCCAACAGCTGATAGCAAAAGTGCCAACAGCTGATAGCAAAAGTGCCAACAGCTGTTAGCAAAACTGCCAAAAGCTGATAGCAAAAGAGCCAACAGCTGATAGCAAAAGTGCCAACAGCTGATAGCAAATGTGCAAACAGCTGACAGCAAAAGTGCCAAAAAGTGCCAAAAGCCGATAGCACATGTGCCAACAGCTGATAGCAAAAGTGCCAACAGCTGATAGCAAAAGGGCCAACAGCACCACAATGCCAACAAGTCCTAGGAATGATTATAAAGTACATCTAAAATCAAGGCTTCTGATCATAAAGGGTCCAAACTATGAGCAAATAGTTACCCCCCACTAAAAGAAAACACTATGAAAGTATAAAAATACATGTTTATATAAAAACTTGCGAACAACACCATTTGATAGCAAAAGTGCAAACAACACCACAGCTGATAGCAAAAGTGCCAAAAGCTTATAGCAAAAGTGCCACAGCTGATAGCAAAAGTGCAAACAGCTGATACCAAAAGGGCCAAAAGCTGATAGCAAAAGTGCCAACAGCTGATAGAAAAAGTGCCAAAAGCTGATAGCAAATGTGCCAACAGCACGACAGTGCCAACTAGTCCTAGGTATGATTATAATCTACATCTGACAGCAAGGCTTCTGATCACAAAGGTTCCCAGCTATGAGCAAATAGTGACCGCCCACTAAAAAAAAACACTATGAAAGTATAAAAATACATGTTTATATAAAAACTTGCGAACAACACCAATTGATAGCAAAAGTGAAAACAGCACCACAGCTGATAGCAAAAGTGACAACAGCTGATAGCAAAAGTGCCAACAGCTGATACCAAAAGTGCAAAAAGCTGATAGCAACAGTGCCAACAGCTGATAGCAAAATGCCAACAGATTATACCAAAAGTGCCAACAGCCTATAGCAAAAGTGCCAACAGCTGATAGCAAAATTGCCAACAGCTGATAGCAAAAGTGCCAACAGCTGATACCAAATGTGCCAAAAGCTGATAGCAAAAGTGCCAACAGCTGATAGCAAAAGTGCTGATAGCAAAAGTGCCAACAGCACCACAGTGCCAACTAGTCCTAGGTGTGAATATAAACTACATCAGACAGCAAGGCTTCTGATCACAAAGGGCCCCATCTATGAGCAAATAGTGACCCCCCACTAAAAAAAAACACTATGAATGTATAAAAATACATGTTTATATAAAAACTTGCGAACAACACCAGTTGATAGCAAAAGTGCCAACAGCACCACAGCTGATAGCAAAAGTGCCAACAGCTGATAGCAAAAGTGCCAACAGCTGATAGCAAAAGTGCCAACAGTTGATAGCAAAAGTGCCAACATCACCACATTGCCAACTAGTCCTATGTATGACTATAAACTACATCTGGAAGCAAGTCTTCTGGTCACAAAGGGTCCCAGCACTGAGCAAATAGTGACACCCCACTAAAAAAAAACACTATGAATGTATAAAAATACATGTTTATATAAAAACTTGCGAAGAACACCAGTTGATAGCAAAAGTGCCAACAGCACCACAGCTGATAGCAAAAGTGCCAACAGCACCACAGCTGATAGCAAAAGTGCCAACAGCTGATAGCAAAAGTGCCAACAGCTGATAGCAAATGTGCCAACAGCTGATAGCAAAAGTGCCAACAGCACCACATTGCCAACTAGTCCTAGGTATGACTATAAACTAAATCTGACAGCAAGGCTTCTGATCACAAAGGTTCCCAGCTATGAGCAAATAGTGACCCCCAACTAAAAAAAAAATCTATGAATGTATAAAAATACATGTTTATATAAAAACTTGCGAACAACACCAGTTGTTAGCAAAAGTGCCAACAGCACCACAGCTGATAGCAAAAGTGCCAACAGATGATAGCAAATGTACCAACAGCTGATACCAAAAGTACCAACAGCTGATAGCAAAAGTGCCGACAGCTGATAGCAAAAGTGCCAACAGCTGATAGCAAAAGTGCCAACAGCTGATAGCAAAAGTGGCAATAGATGATACCAAAAGGGCCAAGAGCTGATAGCAAAAGTGCCAACAGCTGATAGCAAAAGTGCCAACAGCTGATAGCAAAAGTGCCAAAAGCTGATAGCAAAAGTGCCATCAGCTGATAGCAAAAGTGCCAACAGCTGATTGCAAAAGTGCCAACAGCACCACAGTGCCAAATAGTCCTAGGTATGACTATAAACTACATCTGACAGCAAGGCTTCTGATCACAAAGGCTCCCAGCTATGAGCAAATAGTGACCCCCCACTAAAAAAAAAACACTATGAAAGTATAAGAATACATGTTTATATAAAAACTTGCGAACAACACCAGTTGATAGCAAAAGTGCCAACAGCACCACAGCTGATAGCAAAAGTGCCAACAGCAGATAGCAAAAGTGCCAACAGCTGATAGCAAAAGTGCCAACAGCTTATAGCAAGAGTGCCAACAGCTGATAGCAAAAGTGCCAACAGCTGATACCAAATGTGCCAAAAGCTGATAGCAAAAGTGCCAACAGCTGATAGCAAAAGTGCTGATAGCAAAAGTGCCAACAGCACCACAGTGCCAACTAGTCCTAGGTGTGAATATAAACTACATCAGACAGCAAGGCTTCTGAACACAAAGGGCCCCATCTATGAGCAAATAGTGACCCCCCACTAAAAAAAAACACTATGAATGTATAAAAATACATGTTTATATAAAAACTTGCGAACAACACCAGTTGATAGCAAAAGTGCCAACAGCACCACAGCTGATAGCAAAAGTTCCAACAGCTGATAGCAAAAGTGCCAACAGCTGATAGCAAAAGTGCCAACAGTTGATAGCAAAAGTGCCAACATCACCACATTGCCAACTAGTCCTATGTATGATTATAAACTACATCTGGCAGCAAGTCTTCTGGTCACAAAGGGTCCCAGCTCTGAGCAAATAGTGACACCCCACTAAAAAAAAACACTATGAATGTATAAAAATACATGTTTATATAAAAACTTGCGAAGAACACCAGTTGATAGCAAAAGTGCCAACAGCACCACAGCTGATAGCAAAAGTGCCAACAGCACCACAGCTGATAGCAAAAGTGCCAACAGCTGATAGCAAAAGTGCCAACAGCTGATAGCAAATGTGCCAACAGCTGATAGCAAAAGTGCCAACAGCACCACATTGCCAACTAGTCCTAGGTATGACTATAAACTAAATCTGACAGCAAGGCTTCTGATCACAAAGGTTCCCAGCTATGAGCAAATAGTGACCCCCAACTAAAAAAAAAATCTATGAATGTATAAAAATACATGTTTATATAAAAACTTGCGAACAACACCAGTTGTTAGCAAAAGTGCCAACAGCACCACAGCTGATAGCAAAAGTGCCAACAGATGATAGCAAATGTACCAACAGCTGATACCAAAAGTACCAACAGCTGATAGCAAAAGTGCCGACAGCTGATAGCAAAAGTGCCAACAGCTGATAGCAAAAGTGCCAACAGCTGATAGCAAAAGTGGCAATAGATGATACCAAAAGGGCCAAGAGCTGATAGCAAAAGTGCCAACAGCTGATAGCAAAAGTGCCAACAGCTGATAGCAAAAGTGCCAAAAGCTGATAGCAAAAGTGCCATCAGCTGATAGCAAAAGTGCCAACAGCTGATTGCAAAAGTGCCAACAGCACCACAGTGCCAAATAGTCCTAGGTATGACTATAAACTACATCTGACAGCAAGGCTTCTGATCACAAAGGCTCCCAGCTATGAGCAAATAGTGACCCCCCACTAAAAAAAAAACACTATGAAAGTATAAGAATACATGTTTATATAAAAACTTGCGAACAACACCAGTTGATAGCAAAAGTGCCAACAGCACCACAGCTGATAGCAAAAGTGCCAACAGCAGATAGCAAAAGTGCCAACAGCTGATAGCAAAAGTGCCAACAGCTTATAGCAAGAGTGCCAACAGCTGATAGCAAAAGTGCCAACAGCTGATACCAAATGTGCCAAAAGCTGATAGCAAAAGTGCCAACAGCTGATAGCAAAAGTGCTGATAGCAAAAGTGCCAACAGCACCACAGTGCCAACTAGTCCTAGGTGTGAATATAAACTACATCAGACAGCAAGGCTTCTGATCACAAAGGGCCCCATCTATGAGCAAATAGTGACCCCCCACTAAAAAAAAACACTATGAATGTATAAAAATACATGTTTATATAAAAACTTGCGAACAACACCAGTTGATAGCAAAAGTGCCAACAGCACCACAGCTGATAGCAAAAGTTCCAACAGCTGATAGCAAAAGTGCCAACAGCTGATAGCAAAAGTGCCAACAGTTGATAGCAAAAGTGCCAACATCACCACATTGCCAACTAGTCCTATGTATGACTATAAACTACATCTGGCAGCAAGTCTTCTGGTCACAAAGGGTCCCAGCTCTGAGCAAATAGTGACACCCCACTAAAAAAAAACACTATGAATGTATAAAAATACATGTTTATATAAAAACTTGCGAAGAACACCAGTTGATAGCAAAAGTGCCAACAGCACCACCGCTGATAGCAAAAGTGCCAACAGCACCACAGCTGATAGCAAAAGTGCCAACAGCTGATAGCAAAAGTGCCAACAGCTGATACCAAATGTGGCAACAGCTGATAACAAAAGTGCCAACAGCACTACATTGCCAACTAGTCCTAGTTATGACTATAAACTAAATCTGACAGCAAGGCTTCTGATCACAAAGGTTCCCAGCTATGAGCAAATAGTGACCCCCAACTAAAAAAAAAACTCTATGAATGTATAAAAATACATGTTTATATAAAAACTTGCGAACAACACCAGTTGATAGCAAAAGTGCCAACAGCACCACAGCTGATAGCAAAAGTGCCAACAGCAGATAGCAAAAGTGCCAACAGCTGATAGCAAAAGTGCCAACAGCTTATAGCAAATGTGCCAACAGCTGATAGCAAAAGTGCCAACAGCAGCACTGTGCCAACTAGTCCTAGGTATGACTATAAACTACATCTGACAGCAAGGCTTCTGATCACAAAGGGTCCCAGCTATGAGCAAATAGTAACACCCACTAAAAAAAAACACTATGAAAGTATAAAAATACATGTTTATATAAAAACTTGCGAACAACACCAGTTGATAGCAAAAGTGCCAACAGCACCACAGCTGATAGCAAAAGTGCCAACAGCTGATAGCAAAAGTGCCAACAGCTGATAGCAAAAGTGCCAACAACTGGTAGCAAAAGTGCCAACAACCCCACAGTGCCAACTAGTCCTAGGTATGATTATAAACTACATCTGACAGCAAGGCTTCTGATCACAAAGGGTCCCAGCTATGAGCAAATAGTTAACCCCACTAAAAAAAACACTATGAAAGTTTAAAAATACATGTTTATATAAAAACTTGCGAACAACACCAGTTGATAGAAAAAGTGCCAACAGCACCACAGCTGATAGCAAAATTGCCAACAGCTCATACCTTAAGTGCCAAAAGATGATAGCAAAAGTGCCAACAGCTGATAGCAAAAGTGCGAACAGATGATACCAAAAGTGCCAAAAGCTGATAGAAAAAGTGCCAACAGCTGAATGCAAAAGTGCCAACAGCTGATAGCAAAAGTGCCAACAGCTGATAGCAAAAGTGCCAACAGCTGATACTAAAAGTGCCAAAAGCTGATAGCAAAAGTGCCAACAGTTGATAGCAAAATTGCCAACAGCTGATAGCAAAAGTGCCAACAGCTGATACCAAAAGTGCCAAAAGCTTATAGCAAAAGTGACAACAGTTGATAGCAAAAGTGCCAACAGCTGATAGCAAAAGTGCCAACAGCACCACAGTGCCAACTAGTCCTAGGTATGACTATAAACTACATCTGACAGCAAGGCTTCTGATCACAAAATGTCCCAGATATCAGCAAATAGTGACCCCCCACTAAAAAAAAGACTATCAATGTATAAAAATACATGTTTATATAAAAACTTGCGTACAACACCAGTTGATAGCAAAAGTGCCAACAGCACCAAAGCTGATAGCAAAAGTGCCAACAGCTGATAGCAAAAGTGCCAACAGCTGATAGCAAAAGTGCCAACAGCTGATAGCAAAAGTGCCAACAGCACCACAGTGCCAACTAGTCCTCGGTGTGAATATAAACTACATCAGACAGCAAGGCTTCTGATCACAAAGGCCCCATCTATGAGCAAATAGTGACCCCCCACTAAAAAAAAACACTATGAATGTATAAAAATACATGTTTATATAAAAACTTGCGAACAACACCAGTTGATAGCAAAAGTGCCAACAGCACCACAGCTGATAGCAAAAGTGCCAACAGCTGATAGCAAAAGTGCCAACAGCTGATAGCAAAAGTGCCAACAGTTGATAGCAAAAGTGCCAACATCACCACATTGCCAACTAGTCCTATGTATGACTATAAACTACATCTGGCAGCAAGTCTTCTGGTCACAAAGGGTCCCAGCTCTGAGCAAATAGTGACACCCCACTAAAAAAAAACACTATGAATGTATAAAAATACATGTTTATATAAAAACTTGCGAAGAACACCAGTTGATAGCAAAAGTGCCAACAGCACCACAGCTGATAGCAAAAGTGCCAACAGCACCACAGCTGATAGCAAAAGTGCCAACAGCTGATAGCAAAAGTGCCAACAGCTGATAGCAAAAGTGCCAACAGCTGATAGCAAAAGTGCCAACAGCACCACATTGCCAACTAGTCCTAGGTATGACTATAAACTAAATCTGACAGCAAGGCTTCTGATCACAAAGTGTCCCAGCTATGAGCAAATAGTGACCCCCAACTAAAAAAAAAACTCTATGAATGTATAAAAATACATGTTTATATAAAAACTTGCGAACAACACCAGTTGTTAGCAAAAGTGCCAACAGCACCACAGCTGATAGCAAAAGTGCCAACAGATGATAGCAAAAGTACCAACAGCTGATACCAAAAGTACCAACAGCTGATAGCAAAAGTGCCGACAGCTGATAGCAAAAGTGCCAACAGCTGATAGCAAAAGTGCCAACAGCTGATAGCAAAAGTGGCAATAGATGATACCAAAAGGGCCAAGAGCTGATAGCAAAAGTACCAACAGCTGATAGCAAAAGTGCCAACAGCTGATAGCAAAAGTGCCAAAAGCTGATAGCAAAAGTGCCATCAGCTGATAGCAAAAGTGCCAACAGCTGATTGCAAAAGTGCCAACAGCACCACAGTGCCAAATAGTCCTAGGTATGACTATAAACTACATCTGACAGCAACGCTTCTGATCACAAAGGCTCCCAGCTATGAGCAAATAGTGACCCCCCACGAAAAAAAACACTATGAAAGTATAAAAATACATGTTTATATAAAAACTTGCGAACAACACCAGTTGATAGCAAAAGTGCCAACAGCACCACAGCTGATAGCAAAAGTGCCAACAGCAGATAGCAAAAGTGCCAACAGCTGATAGCAAAAGTGCCAACAGCTTATAGCAAATGTGCCAACAGCTGATAGCAAAAGTGCCAACAGCACCACTGTGCCAACTAGTCCTAGGTATGACTATAAACTACATCTGACAGCAAGGCTTCTGATCACAAAGGGTCCCAGCTATGAGCAAATAGTGACACCCACTAAAAAAAAACACTATGAAAGTATAAAAATACATGTTTATATAAAAACTTGCGAACAACACCAGTTGATAGCAAAAGTGCCAACAGCACCACAGCTGATAGCAAAAGTGCCAACAGCTGATAGCAAAAGTGCCAACAGCTGATAGCAAAAGTGCCAACAGCTGGTAGCAAAAGTGCCAACAACCCCACAGTGCCAACTAGTCCTAGGTATGACTATAAACTACATCTGACAGCAAGGCTTCTGATCACAAAGTGTCCCAGCTATGAGCAAATAGTTAACCCCACTAAAAAAAAACACTATGAAAGTATAAAAATACATGTTTATATAAAAACTTGCGAACAACACCAGTTGATAGAAAAAGTGCCAACAGCACCACAGCTGATAGCAAAATTGCCAACAGCTGATACCTTAAGTGCCAAAAGCTGATAGCAAAATGCCAACAGCTGATAGCAAAAGTGCGAACAGATGATACCAAAATGCCAAAAGCTGATAGAAAAAGTGCCAACAGCTGATAGCAAAAGTGCCAACAGCTGATAGCAAAAGTGCGAACAGCTGATAGCAAAAGTGCCAACAGCTGATACTAAAAGTGCCAAAAGCTGATAGCAAAAGTGCCAACAGCTGATACTAAAAGTGCCAAAAGCTGATAGCAAAAGTGCCAACAGTTGATAGCAAAAGTGCCAACAGCTGATAGCAAAAGTGCCAACAGCTGATACCAAAAGTGCCAAAAGCTTATAGCAAAAGTGACAACAGTTGATAGCAAAAGTGCCAACAGCTGATAGCAAAAGTGCCAACAGCACCACAGTGCCAACTAGTCCTAGGTATGACTATAAACTACATCTGACAGCAAGGCTTCTGATCACAAAAGGTCCCAGATATCAGCAAATAGTGACCCCCCACTAAAAAAAAGACTATCAATGTATAAAAATACATGTTTATATAAAAACTTGCGTACAACACCAGTTGATAGCAAAAGTGCCAACAGCACCAAAGCTGATAGCAAAAGTGCCAACAGCTGATAGCAAAAGTTCCAACAGCTCATAGCAAAAGTGCCAACAGCTGATAGCAAAAGTGCCAACAGCACCACAGTGCGAACTAGTCCTAGGTGTGAATATAAACTACATCAGACAGCAAGGCTTCTGATCACAAAGGGCCCCATCTATGAGCATATAGTGACCCCCCACTAAAAAAAAAACACTATGAATGTATAAAAATACATGTTTATATAAAAACTTGCGAACAACACCAGTTGATAGCAAAAGTGCCAACAGCACCACAGCTGATAGCAAAAGTGCCAACAGCTGATAGCAAAATGCCAACAGCTGAGAGCAAAAGTGCCAACAGTTGATAGCAAAAGTGCCAACATCACCACATTGCCAACTAGTCCTATGTATGACTATAAACTAAATCTGACAGCAAGGCTTTTGATCACAAAGGGTCCCAGCTATGAGCAAATAGTGACCCCCAACTAAAAAAAAAACTCTATGAATGTATAAAAATACATATTTATATAAAAACTTGCGAACAACATCAGTTTATAGCAAAAGTGCCAAAACCACCAGAGCTGATAGCAAAAGTGCCAACAGCTGATAGCAAAGTGCAAACAGCTGATACCAAAAGAGCCAAAAGCTGATAGCAAAAGTGCCAACAGCTGATAGCAAAAGTGCCAAAGGCTGATAGCAAAAGTGCCAACAGCTGATAGCAAAAGTGCCAACAGCTGATAGCAAAAGTGCCAACAGCACCACATTGCCAACTAGTCCTAGGTATGACTATAAACTACATCTGACAGCAAGGCTTCTGATCACAAAGGTTCCCAGCTATGAGCAAATTGTGACCCCCCACTAAAAAAAAAACACTATGGATGTATAAAAATATATGTTTATATAAAAACTTGCGAACAAAACCAGTTGATAGCAAAATTGCCAACAGCACCACACCTGATAGCAAAAGTGCCAACAGCTGATAGCAAAAGTGCCAACAGCTGATAGCAAAAGTGCCAACAGCTTATATCAAAACGCCAACAGCTGATGGCAAAAGTGCCAACAGCTGATAGCAAAAGTGCCAACAGCTGATAGCAAAAGTGCCAACAGCACCACAGTGCCAAGTAGTACTAGGCATGACTATAAACTACACCAGACAGCAAGGCTTCTGATCACAAAGGGTCCCAGCTATGAGCAAATAGTGACCCCCCACTAAAAAAAAACACTATGAAAGTATAAAAATACATGTTTATATAAAAACTTGCGAACCACACAATTTTATAGCAAAAGTGCCAGCAGCACCACAGCTGATAGCAAAAGTGCCAACAGCTGATAGCAAAAGTGCCAACAGCTTATAGCAAAAGTGCCAACAGCACCACAGTGCAAACTAGTCCTAGGTATGAATATAAACTACATCTGACCGCAAGGCTTCTGATCACAAAGGGTCCCATCTATGAGCAAATAGTGACCCCCCACTAAAAAAAAAACACTATGAAATTATAAAAATACATGTTTATATAAAAACTTGCGAACAACATCAGTTGATAAAAAAAGTGCCAACAGCACTACAGCTGATAGCAAATGTTCCAACAGCTGATAGCAAAAGTGCCAACAGCTGATAGCAAAAGTGCCAAAAGCTGATAGCAAAAGTGCCAACAGCTGATAGCAAAAGTGCCAAAGGCTGATAGCAAAAGTGCCAACTGCTGATACCAAAAGTGCCAAAAGCTGATAGCAAAAGTGCCAACAGCTGATAGCAAAAGTGCCAACAGCTGATTTCAAAAGTGCCAAAAGCTGATAGTAAAAGTGCCAACAGCTGATAGCAAAATTGCCAACAGGTGATAGCAAAAGTGCCAACAGCTGATAGCAAAAGTGCCAACAGATGATAGCAAAAGTGCCAACATCTGATAGCAAAAGTGCAAACAGCTGATAGCAGAAGTGCCAACAGCTGATAGCAAAAGTGCCAACAGCACCACAGTGCCAACTAGTCCTAGATATGAATATAAACTACATCTGACAGCAAGGCTTCTGATCACAAAGGGTCCCAGCTATGAGAAAATAGTGACCCCCCACTAAAAAAAACACTATGAAAGTATAAAAATACATGTTTATATAAAAACTTGCGAACAACACCATTTGTTAGCAAAATTGCCAACAGCACCACAGCTGATAACAAAAGTGCCAACAGCTGATAACAAAAGTCCCAACAGCTGATAGCAAATGTGCCAACAGCTGATAGCAAAAGTGCCAACAGCACCACATTGCCAACTAGTCCTAAGTTTGACTATAAACTACATCTGACAGCAAGGCTTCGGATCACAAAGTGTCCCAGCTATGAGCAAATAGTGACCCCCCACTAAAAAAAAAAACTATGAAAGTATAAAAATACATGTTTTAATAAAAACTTGCGAACAACACCGGTTGATAGCAAAAGTGCCAACAGCACCACAGCTGATAGCAAAAGTGCCAACAGCTGATAGCAAAAGTGCCAACAGCTGATTACATAAGTGCCAAAAGCTGATAGCAAAAGTGCCAACAGCTGACAGCAAAAGTGCCAACAGATGAGAGCAAAAGTCCCAAAAGCTGATAGCAAAATTGCCAACAGCTGATAGCAAACGTGCCAACAGGTGATAGCAAAAGTGCCAAAAGCTGATAGCAAAAGTGCCAACAGCTGATAGCAGAAGTGCCAACAGCGGATAGCAAAAGTGCCAACAGCACCACAGTGCCAACTAGTCCTAGGGATCACTATAAACTACATCGGACAGCAAGGCTTCTGATCACAAAGGGTCCCAGCTATGAGCAAATAGTGACCCCCCACTAAAAAAAAAACACTATGGAAGTATAAAAATACATGTTTATATAAAAACTTGCGAACAACACCAGTTGATAGCAAAAGTGCCAACAGCACCACAGCTGATAGCAAAAGTGCCAACAGCTGATAGCAAAAGTGCCAACAGCTGATAGCAAAAGTGCCAACAGCTGATAGCAAAAGTGCCAACAGCACCACATTGACAACTAGTCCTAGGCATGATTATAACTACATCTGACAGCAAGGCTTCTGATCACAAAGGGTCCCAGCTATGAGCAAATAGTGACCCTCCACTAAATAAAAAACACTATGAATGTATAAAAATACATGTTTATATAAAAACTTGCGAACAACACCAGTTGATAGCAAAAGTGCCAACAGCACCACAGCTGATAGCAAAAGTGCCAACAGCTGATAGCAAAAGTGCCAACGGCTGATCGCAAAAGTGCCAACAGCTGATAGCAAAAGTGCCAACAGCACCACAGCTGATAGCAAAATGCCAACAGCTGATAGCAAATGTGCCAACAGCTTATAGCAAAAGTGCAAACAGCTGATAGCAAAAGTGCCAACAGCACCACATTGCCAACTAGTCCTAGGTATGACTATAAACTACATCTGACAGCAAGGCTTCTGATCACAAAGGGTCCCAGCTATGAGCAAATAGTGACCCCCCACTAAAAAAAAACACTATGAAAGTATAAAAATACATGTTTATATAAAAACTTGCGAACAACACCAGTTGATAGCAAGAGTGCCAACAGCACCAGAGCTGATAGCAAAAGTGCCAACAGCTGATACCAAAAGTGCCAACAACTGATACCAAAATTGCCAACAGCTGATAGCAAAAGTGCCAACAGCTTATAGCAAAAGTGCCAACAGCACCACAGTGCCAACTAGTCCTACGTATGACTATAAACTACATCTGACAGCAAGGCTTCTGATCACAAACGGTCCCAGCTATGAGCAAATAGTGAACACCCACTAAAAAAAAAACACTATGAAAGTATAAAAATACATGTTTTAAGAAAAACTTGCGAACAACACCAGTTGATAGCAAAAGTGCAAACAGCACCAAAGCTGATAGCAAAAGTCCCAACAGCTGATAGCAAAAGTGCCAACGGCTGATTTCAAAAGTGCCAACAGCTGATTTCAAAAGTGCCAACAGCTGATAGCAAAAGTGCCAACAGCTGATAGCAAAAGTGCCCACAGCTGATAGCAAAAGTGCCAACGGCACCACAGTGCCAACTAGTCCTAGGTATGAATATAAACTACATCTGACAGCAAGTCTTCTGATCACAAAGGGTCCCAGCTATGAGCAAATAGTGACCCCCACTAAAAAAAAAAACACTATGAAAGTATAAAAATACATGTTTATATAAAAACTTGCGAACAACACCAGTTGATAGCAAAAGTGCCAACAGCACCACAGCTGATAGCAAAAGTGCAAACAGCTGATAGCAAAAGTGACAACAGCACCAAAGCTGATAGCCAAAGTGCCAACAGCACCACAGCTGATAGCAAAAGTTCCAACAGCTGATAGCAAAAGTGCCAACAGCTGATAGCAAAAGTGACAACAGCACCACAGCTGATAGCCAAAGTGCCAACAGCACCACAGCTGATAGCAAAAGTGCCAACAGCTGATAGCAAATGTGCCAACAGCTGATAGCACAACTGCCAACAGCACCACAGTGCCAACTAGTCCTAGGTATGACTATAAACTACATCTGACAGCAAGTCTTCTGATCACAAAGGGTCCCAGCTATGAGCAAATAGTGACCCCCCACTGAAAAAAAACACTATGAAAGTATAAAAATACATGTTTATATAAAAACTTGCGAACAACACCAGTTGATAGCAAAAGTGCCAACAGCACCACAGCTGATAGCAAAAGTGCCAACAGCTGATAGCAAAAGTGCCAACAGCTGATCGCAAAAGTGCCAACAGCTGATAGCAAAAGTGCCAACAGCACCACAGCTGATAGCAAAATGCCAACAGCTGATAGCAAATGTGCCAACAGCTTATATCAAAAGTGCAAACAGCTGATAGCAAAAGTGCCAACAGCTGATAGCAAAAGGGCCAAGAGCACCACATTGCCAACTAGTCCTAGGTATGACTATAAACTACATCTGACAGCAAGGCTTCTGATCACAAATGGTCCCAGCTATGAGCAAATAGTGACACCCCACTAACAAAAAACACTATGAAAGTATAAAAATACATGTTTATATAAAAACTTGCGAACAACACCAGTTGATAGCAAGAGTGCCAACAGCACCACAGCTGATAGCAATTTGCCAACAGCTGATACCAAAAGTGCCAACAACTGATACCAAATGTGCCAACAGCTGATAGCAAAAGTGCCAACAGCTTATAGCAAAAGTGCCAACAGCACCACAGTGCCAACTAGTACTAGGTATGACTATAAACTACATCTGACAGCAAGGCTTCTGATCACAAAGGGTTCCAGCTCTGAGGAAATAGTTACCCCCCACTAAAAAAAAAACACTATGAAAGTATAAAAATACATTTTTACATAAAAACTTGCGAACAACACCAGTTGATAGCAAAAGTGACAACAGCACCACAGCTTATAGCAAAAGTGCCAACAGCTGATAGCAAAAGTGCCAACAGCTGATAGCAAAAGTGCCAACAGCACCACAGTGCCAACTAGTCCTAGGTATGACTATAAACTACATCTGACAGCAAGGCTTCTGATCACAAACGGTCCCAGCTATGAGCAAATAGTGACCCCCCACTAAAAAAAAAACACTATGAAAGTATAAAAATACATGTTTTAAGAAAAACTTGCGAACAACACCAGTTGATAGCAAAAGTGCCAACAGCACCAAAGCTGATAGCAAAAGTGCCAACAGCTGATAGCAAAAGTGCCAACGGCTGATTTCAAAAGTGCCAACAGCTGATTTCAAAAGTGCCAAAAGCTGATAGCAAAAGTGCCAACAGCACCACAGCTGATAGCAAAAATAACAACAGCTGATAGCAAAAGTGCCAACAGCTGATAGCAAATGTGCCAACAGCTGATAGCAAAAGTGCCAACAGCACCACAGTGCCAACTAGTCCTAGGTATGAATATAAACTACATCTGAAAGCAAGTCTTCTGATCACAAAGGGTCCCAGCTATGAGCAAATAGTGACCCCCACTAAAAAAAAAACACTATGAAAGTATAAAAATACATGTTTATATAAAAACTTGCGAACAACACCACTTGATAGCAAAAGTGCCAACACCACCACAGCCGATAGCAAAAGTGCCAACAGCTGATAGCAAAAGTGCCAACAGCTGATAGCAAAAGTGCCAACAGCTGATAGCAAAAGTGCCAACAGCACCACAGTGCCAACTAGTCCAAGGTATGACTATAAACTACATCTGACAGCAAGGCTTCTGATCACAAAGTTCCCTGCTATGAGCAAATAGTGATCCCCCACTAAAAAAAAACACTATGAAAGTATAAAAATACATGTTTATATAAAAACTTGCGAACAACACCAGTTGATAGCAAAAGTGCAAACAGCACCACAGCTGATAGCAAAAGTGCCAACAGCTGATAGCAAAAGTGCCAACAGCTGATAACAAAAGTGCCAAAAGCTGATAGCAAAAGTGTCAACAGCTGATAGCAAATGTGCCAAGAGCTGATAGCAAAAGTGCCAACAGCTGACAGCAAAAGTGCCAACAGCACCACAGTGCCAACTAGTCCTAGGTATGTCTATAAACTACATCTGACAGCAAGGCTTCTGATCACAAAGGGTCCCAGCTATGAGCAAATATTGACCCCCACTAAAAAAAAAAACACTATGAAAGTATAACAATACATGTTTATATAAAAACTTGCGAACAACACCAGTTGATAGCAAAAGTGCCAACAGCTGATAGCAAATGTGCCAACAGCTGATAGCAAAATGCCAACAGCTGATAACAAAAGTGCCAACAGCACCACAGTGCCAAATAGTCCTAGGTATGACTATAAACTACATCTGACAGCAAGGCTTCTGATCATAAAGGGTCCCAGCTAGGAGCAAATAGTGACCCCCCACTAAAAAAAAAAACACTATGAATGTATAAAAATACATGTTTATATAAAAACTTGCGAACAGCACCAGTTGATAGCAAAAGTGCCAACAGCACCACAGCTGATAGCAAAAGTGCAGACAGCTGATAGCAAAAGTGCCAACAGCTGATAGCAAAAGTGACAACAGCTGATAGCAAAAGTGCCAACAGCTGATAGCAAAAGTGCCAACCGCTGATAGCAAAAGTGCCAACAGCTGAGAGCAAAAGTGCCAACAGAACCACAGTGCAAACTAGTCCTAGGTATGACTATAAACTACATCTGACAGCAAGGTTTCTGATCACAAAGGGTCCCAGCTATGAGCAAATAGTGACCCCCCACTAAAAAAAAAACCCTATAAAAGTATAAAAATACATGTTTATATAAAAACGTGCGAACAACACCAGTTGATAGCAAAAGTGCCAACAGCGCCACAGCTGATAGCAAAAGTGCCAACAGCTGATAGCAAAAGTGCCAACAGCTGATAGCAAAAGTGCCAACAGCTGATTGAAAAAGTGCCAACAGCTGATACCAAAAGTGCCAAAAGCTGATAGCAAAAGTGCCAACAGCTGATAGCAAAAGTGCCAACAGCTGATAGCAAAAGTGCCAACAGCTGGTAGCAAAAGTGCCAACAGCTGATAGCACCACAGTGCCAACTAGTCCTAGGTATGACTATAAACTACATCTGACAGCCAGGCTTCTGATCACAAAGGGTCCCAGCTATGAGCAAATAGTGACCCCCCACTAAAAAAAAACACTATGAAAGTATAAAAATACATGTTTATATAAAAACTTGCGAACAACACCAGTTGATAGCAAAAGTGCCAACAACACCACAGCTAATAGCAAAATTGCAAACAGATGATAGCAAAAGCGCCAACAGCTGATAGCAAAAGTGCCAACAGCTGATACCAAAGGTGCCAACAGCTGATAGCAAAAGTGCCAACAGCTGATAGCAAAAGTGCAAACAGCTCCACAGTGCCAACTAGTCATAGGTATGACTATAAACTACATCTGACAGCAAGGCCTCTGATCACAAATGGTCCCAGCTATGAGCAAATAGTGACCCCCACTAAAAAAAAAACACTAAAAAAGTATAAAAATACAAGTGTATATAAAAACTTGCGAACAACACCAGCTGATAGCAAAAGTTCCAACAGCACCGCAGCTGATAGCAAAAGTGCCAACAGCTGATAAAAAAAGTGCCAACAGCTGATAGCAAAAGTGCCAACAGCACCACAATGCCAACTAGTCCTAGGTATGTTTATAAACTACATCTGGCAGCAAGGTTTCTGATCACAAAGGGTCCCAGCTATGAGCAAATGGTGACCCCCCTTTAAAAAAAACACTATGAAAGTATAAAAATACATGTTTATATAAAAACTTGCGAACAACACCAGTTGATAGCAAAAGTGCCAACAGCACCACAGCTGATAACAAAAGTGCCAACAGCTGATAGCAAAAGTGCCAACAGCTGATAGCAAAAGTGCCAAAAGCACTACAGTGCCAACTAGTCCTAGGTATGACTATAAACTACATCTGACAGCAAGGCTTCTGATCTCAAAGGCTCCCAGCTATGAGCAAATAGTGACCCCCCACTAAAAAAAAAAACACTATGAATGTATAAAAATACATGTTTATATAAAAACTTGCGAACAGCACCAGTTGATAGCAAAAGTGCCAACAGCACCACAGCTGATAGCAAAAGTGCAGACAGCTGATAGCAAAAGTGCCAACAGCTGATAGCAAAAGTGACAACAGCTGATAGCAAAAGTGCCAACAGCTGATAGCAAAAGTGCCAACCGCTGATAGCAAAAGTGCCAACAGCTGAGAGCAAAAGTGCCAACAGAACCACAGTGCAAACTAGTCCTAGGTATGACTATAAACTACATCTGACAGCAAGGTTTCTGATCACAAAGGGTCCCAGCTATGAGCAAATAGTGACCCCCCACTAAAAAAAAAACCCTATAAAAGTATAAAAATACATGTTTATATAAAAACGTGCGAACAACACCAGTTGATAGCAAAAGTGCCAACAGCACCACAGCTGATAGCAAAAGTGCCAACAGCTGATAGCAAAAGTGCCAACAGCTGATAGCAAAAGTGCCAACAGCTGATTGAAAAAGTGCCAACAGCTGATACCAAAAGTGCCAAAAGCTGATAGCAAAAGTGCCAACAGCTGATAGCAAAAGTGCCAACAGCTGATAGCAAAAGTGCCAACAGCTGGTAGCAAAAGTGCCAACAGCTGATAGCACCACAGTGCCAACTAGTCCTAGGTATGACTATAAACTACATCTGACAGCCAGGCTTCTGATCACAAAGGGTCCCAGCTATGAGCAAATAGTGACCCCCCACTAAAAAAAAACACTATGAAAGTATAAAAATACATGTTTATATAAAAACTTGCGAACAACACCAGTTGATAGCAAAAGTGCCAACAACACCACAGCTAATAGCAAAATTGCAAACAGATGATAGCAAAAGCGCCAACAGCTGATAGCAAAAGTGCCAACAGCTGATACCAAAGGTGCCAACAGCTGATAGCAAAAGTGCCAACAGCTGATAGCAAAAGTGCAAACAGCTCCACAGTGCCAACTAGTCATAGGTATGACTATAAACTACATCTGACAGCAAGGCCTCTGATCACAAATGGTCCCAGCTATGAGCAAATAGTGACCCCCACTAAAAAAAAAACACTAAAAAAGTATAAAAATACAAGTGTATATAAAAACTTGCGAACAACACCAGCTGATAGCAAAAGTTCCAACAGCACCGCAGCTGATAGCAAAAGTGCCAACAGCTGATAAAAAAAGTGCCAACAGCTGATAGCAAAAGTGCCAACAGCACCACAATGCCAACTAGTCCTAGGTATGTTTATAAACTACATCTGGCAGCAAGGTTTCTGATCACAAAGGGTCCCAGCTATGAGCAAATGGTGACCCCCCTTTAAAAAAAACACTATGAAAGTATAAAAATACATGTTTATATAAAAACTTGCGAACAACACCAGTTGATAGCAAAAGTGCCAACAGCACCACAGCTGATAACAAAAGTGCCAACAGCTGATAGCAAAAGTGCCAACAGCTGATAGCAAAAGTGCCAAAAGCACTACAGTGCCAACTAGTCCTAGGTATGACTATAAACTACATCTGACAGCAAGGCTTCTGATCTCAAAGGCTCCCAGCTATGAGCAAATAGTGACCCCCCACTAAAAAAAAAACACTATGAATGTATAAATATACATGTTTATATAAAAACTTGCGAACAACACCAGTTGTTAACAAAAGTGCCAACAGCACCACAGCTGATAGCAAAAGTGCCAACAGCTGATAGCAAAAGTGCCAACAGCTGATTTCCAAAGTGCCAAAAGCTGATAGTAAAAGTGCCAACAGCTGATAGCAAAATTGCCAACAGGTGATAGCAAAAGTGCCAACAGCTGATAGCAAAAGTGCCAACAGATGATAGCAAAAGTGCCAACATCTGATAGCAAAAGTGCAAACAGCTGATAGCAGAAGTGCCAACAGCTGATAGCAAAAGTGCCAACAGCACCACAGTGCCAACTAGTCCTAGATATGAATATAAACTACATCTGACAGCAAGGCTTCTGATCACAAAGGGTCCCAGCTATGAGAAAATAGTGACCCCCCACTAAAAAAAACACTATGAAAGTATAAAAATACATGTTTATATAAAAACTTGCGAACAACACCATTTGTTAGCAAAATTGCCAACAGCACCACAGCTGATAACAAAAGTGCCAACAGCTGATAACAAAAGTCCCAACAGCTGATAGCAAATGTGCCAACAGCTGATAGCAAAAGTGCCAACAGCACCACATTGCCAACTAGTCCTAAGTTTGACTATAAACTACATCTGACAGCAAGGCTTCGGATCACAAAGTGTCCCAGCTATGAGCAAATAGTGACCCCCCACTAAAAAAAAAACTATGAAAGTATAAAAATACATGTTTTAATAAAAACTTGCGAACAACACCGGTTGATAGCAAAAGTGCCAACAGCACCACAGCTGATAGCAAAAGTGCCAACAGCTGATAGCAAAAGTGCCAACAGCTGATTACATAAGTGCCAAAAGCTGATATCAAAAGTGCCAACAGCTGACAGCAAAAGTGCCAACAGATGAGAGCAAAAGTCCCAAAAGCTGATAGCAAAATTGCCAACAGCTGATAGCAAACGTGCCAACAGGTGATAGCAAAAGTGCCAAAAGCTGATAGCAAAAGTGCCAACAGCTGATAGCAGAAGTGCCAACAGCGGATAGCAAAAGTGCCAACAGCACCACAGTGCCAACTAGTCCTAGGTATCACTATAAACTACATCGGACAGCAAGGCTTCTGATCACAAAGGGTCCCAGCTATGAGCAAATAGTGACCCCCCAATAAAAAAAAAACACTATGGAAGTATAAAAATACATGTTTATATAAAAACTTGCGAACAACACCAGTTGATAGCAAAAGTGCCAACAGCACCACAGCTGATAGCAAAAGTGCCAACAGCTGATAGCAAAAGTGCCAACAGCTGATAGCAAAAGTGCCAACAGCTGATAGCAAAAGTGCCAACAGCACCACATTGACAACTAGTCCTAGGCATGATTATAAACTACATCTGACAGCAAGGCTTCTGATCACAAAGGGTCCCAGCTATGAGCAAATAGTGACCCTCCACTAAATAAAAAACACTATGAATGTATAAAAATACATGTTTATATAAAAACTTGCGAACAACACCAGTTGATAGCAAAAGTGCCAACAGCACCACAGCTGATAGCAAAAGTGCCAACAGCTGATAGCAAAAGTGCCAACGGCTGATCGCAAAAGTGCCAACAGCTGATAGCAAAAGTGCCAACAGCACCACAGCTGATAGCAAAATGCCAACAGCTGATAGCAAATGTGCCAACAGCTTATAGCAAAAGTGCAAACAGCTGATAGCAAAAGTGCCAACAGCACCACATTGCCAACTAGTCCTAGGTATGACTATAAACTACATCTGACAGCAAGGCTTCTGATCACAAAGGGTCCCAGCAATGAGCAAATAGTGACCCCCCACTAAAAAAAAACACTATGAATGTATAAAAATACATGTTTATATAAAAACTTGCGAACAACACCAGTTGATAGCAAAAGTGCCAAGAGCTGATAGCAAAAGTGTCAACAGCTGATAGCAAATGTGCCAACAGCTGATAGCTAAAGTGCCAACAGCTGATAGCAAAAGGGCCAAGAGCACCACATTGCCAACTAGTCCTAGGTATGACTATAAACTACATCTGATAGCAAGGCTTCTGATCACAAAGGGTCCCAGCTATGAGCAAATAGTGACCCCCCACTAAAAAAAACACTATGAAAGTATAAAAATACATGTTTATATAAAAACTTGCGAACAACACCAGTTGATAGCAAGAGTGCCAACAGCACCAGAGCTGATAGCAAAAGTGCCAACAGCTGATACCAAAAGTGCCAACAACTGATACCAAAAGTGCCAACAGCTGATAGCAAAAGTGCCAACAGCTTATAGCAAAAGTGCCAACAGCACCACAGTGCCAACTAGTCCTACGTATGACTATAAACTACATCTGACAGCAAGGCTTCTGATCACAAACGGTCCCAGCTATGAGCAAATAGTGAACCCCCACTAAAAAAAAAACACTATGAAAGTATAAAAATACATGTTTTAAGAAAAACTTGCGAACAACACCAGTTGATAGCAAAAGTGCCAACAGCACCAAAGCTGATAGCAAAAGTCCCAACAGCTGATAGCAAAAGTGCCAACGGCTGATTTCAAAAGTGCCAACAGCTGATTTCAAAAGTGCCAAAAGCTGATAGCAAATATGCCAACAGCTGATAGCAAAAGTGCCAACAGCTGATAGCAAAAGTGCCAACAGCTGATAGCAAAAGTGCCAACAGCTGATAGCAAAAGTGCCAACGGCACCACAGTGCCAACTAGTCCTAGGTATGAATATAAACTACATCTGACAGCAAGTCTTCTGATCACAAAGGGTCCCAGCTATGAGCAAATAGTGACCCCCACTAAAAAAAAAAACACTATGAAAGTATAAAAATACATGTTTATATAAAAACTTGCGAACAACACCAGTTGATAGCAAAAGTGCCAACAGCACCACAGCTGATAGCAAAAGTGCAAACAGCTGATAGCAAAAGTGACAACAGCACCAAAGCTGATAGCCAAAGTGCCAACAGCACCACAGCTGATAGCAAAAGTTCCAACAGCTGATAGCAAAAGTGCCAACAGCTGATAGCAAAAGTGACAACAGCACCACAGCTGATAGCCAAAGTGCCAACAGCACCACAGCTGATAGCAAAAGTGCCAACAGCTGATAGCAAATGTGCCAACAGCTGATAGCAAAAGTGCCAACAGCACCACATTGCCAACTAGTGCCTAGGTATGACTATAAACTACATCTGACAGCAAGGCTTCTGATCACAAAGGGTCCCAGCTATGAGCAAATACTGACCCCCCACTAAAAAAACACTATGAATGTATAAAAATACCATTTATATAAAAAATGTGCGAACAACACCAGTTGATAGCAAAAGTGCCAACAGCACCACAGCTGATAGCAAAAGTGCCAACAGCTGATCGCCAAAAGCTGTTAGCAAAAGTGCCAACAGCTGATAGAAAACGTGCCAACAGATGATAGCAAATGTGCCAACAGCTGATAGCAAAAGTGCCAACAGATTATAACAAAGTGCCAACAGCTGATAGCAAAAGTGCCAATAGCTGATTTCAAAAGTGCCAACAGCTGATAGCAAAAGTGCAAACAGCTGATAGCAAAAGTGCCAACAGCTGATAGCAAAAGTGCCAACAGCACCACAGTGCCAAGTAGTCCTAGGTATGACTATAAACTACATCTGACAGCAAGGCTTCTGATCACAAAGGGTCCCAGCTATGAGCAAATAGTGACCCCCCACTAAAAAAAAAAAAAAACTATGAATGTATAAAAATACATGTTTATATAAAAACTTGCTAACAACACCAGTTGATAGCAAAAGTGCCAACAGCACCACAGCTGATAGCAAAAGTGCCAACAGCTGATAGCAAAAGTGCAAACAGCTGATAGCAAAAGTGCCAACAGCTGATAGCAAAAGTGCCAACAGCTGATAGCAAAAGTGCAAACAGCACCACATTGCCAACTAGTCCTAGGTATGACTATAAACTACATATGACAGCAAGGCTTCTGATCACAAAGGGTCCCAGCTATGAGCAAATAGTAACCCCCCACTAAAAAAAAAACACTATGAAAGTATAAAAATACATGTTTATTTAAAAACTTGCGAACAACACCAGTTGATAGCAAAAGTGCCAAGAGCACCACAGCTGATAGCAAAAGTGCCAACAGCTGATAGCAAAATAGCCAACAGCTGATAGCAAAAGTGCCAACAGCTGATAGCAAAAGTGCCAACAGCACCCATTGCCAACTAGTCCTAGGTATGATTATAAACTACACTGACAGCAAGGCTTCTGATAACAAATGTTCCCAGCAATGAGCAAATAGTGACCCCCCACTAAAAAAAAACACTATGAATGTATAAAAATACATGTTTATATAAAAACTTGCGAACAACACCAGTTGATAGCAAATGTGCCAACAGCACCACAGCTGATAGCAAAAGTGCCAACAGCTGATAGCAAAAGTGCCAACAGCACCACAGTGCCAACTAGTCCTAGGTATGACTATAAACTACATCTGACAGCAAGGCTTCTGATCACAAAGGGTCCCAGCTATGAGCAAATAGTGACCCCCCACTATAAAAAAAACACTATGAAAGTATAAAAATACATATGGTGATGGGGGGGGGGTAGATTTCTCGTTGTTAATTGTTGCTTGTATCAGAAGGTAGATAAATAGTAGCAGTCCTTCGGGACAGCCGCTAGTTTGGCCTAAAGGTTCAACAAGCAATCAAATTGGGGTCACCATAACATAAACAAAATAACATACGAAAGAGAAGGGTATATCAAAAACACTTTGTATTTAAATGCAACATCAATGAATAGTACAATGTTTCTTGATTTACACGCACACAGTCCGTTACAAAATGTTCATTCATAGAAGAGAAATCCGATTATTAAAAGAATATAAGTGTCTTTTGTTAATACTTAAGTTCATGACGTGCTGGTCACAGGAGATGAAAGGTGAGGTCAATGGGTTGGTAGGAGTCCTTTGATATCTCCGTTGGTGAAGGAAGGCTGAAGGCATCGGGTTTGATGGGTGAGGAAAGCGTAGCGACATTCACTGACGGTACTTCAAAGCTTTCTCTCCTAGAAGTGAATTTATCGCTCTATTTATGTGTGCCCATCGGATCAGAGTCAGTCTGCTGAAACAAACTGTTGGGTATGGCGCGGAGCCGTTTAATTGGTGGAAAATTGCTTATCATTCTTTTTATTTCTTTTTAGTTTTCCACCGGAAATTCTGCGTGGAGCCGGATGCGCAGAGACCAGTATTGGTCATTTGCTGTCTAAACCTCTGAGGGTTAATATCCGGTCCTTCGCTTGCTCCGTGCCACCACATAACTTTCGCCCCAGTAAACGGAGTTGTTGTTGTGTTTTTTTTTGTTTTTTTTTTTTAGTAATAAAAATATGTGTTTTCTTTCTTCCATTTAACCGTTCTACCGGACTTTGTTCTAGTTTCTGGTTTGTTATCATTAGTTTCTTCGGAACAAGATAGGGAGTTATCCAAATCCGGTCTTGATCCAATGGAATCTTTTGATTTTATATTTTCAGAAATATATGCAGGTTTTAGTCTATCTATTGAAACATTACTATGTACGTCATCCGATCTTTTAATAGTAAAATATTTTTCATGACGACTTAATACTTGGAATGGACCTGTGTATGGAGCTTCCAATGGCTTTCTCACTCTGTCTGTTCTTAGCCAGATACTTTTACATGTTTGTAAATCTTTTGGAATGTAAGAATTAGGTATTGTATGCAGGTGTCCCCTGGATAATTTGTCCATGTCAAATTTTTGCATCTCGTCGGCTAGAATTTTAACGTGCGAGTTTGTCATTTCACTATTCTCGTTCTTGATAGAGTCAATTAACAATCGGGGGACTTGTGCATGACTCCCTGTTACTGCAGTAAACGAAGAATAGTTTGATTCGTTAGGTGTTATCCTCATTCCCAAAAGGACGATAGGAAGAGCTGACAACCACGATTCTTTCCTGGATATAATAGCCGTTTTTAAAGTTCTGTGTGCTCGCTCAACTAATCCATTCGTTTGCGGATGGTACGCCGTTGTTCGTAATCTGTGGAAGCCTATTATTTTTGATAGTTCTGAGAATAATTCGGATTCAAATTGGCTTCCTCTGTCCGTAACGACATGAAGAGGAACCCCGAATCGGGAGATCCACAGATTGACAAAAGCCGTTGATATTGATTTTGCCGTAATTTCTGTTATTGGGCATGCTTCTATCCATCTCGTATTTCTATCAATGCATGTTAATAAATATCGATATGGTGAAAAATAAGGGTCAGTTTGGTTCTTTACTGGTGGTAAGGGACCGACAATATCCACATGCACCGTTTCAAAACGACTGGAAGGTAATTCAAATGGATTTACTTTGCTCTTTGTGTGTTTTATTATTTTTGCTTGTTGGCAGTGTTGGCATTCTGTGCACCAGGTTTTTATTGACTTGTCCATCTTCGGCCAATAGTATCTGGATTTTATTATTTTTCTTGAAGATGTTATTCCTGGATGTGATAGATTATGCAGACTGTCAAATACCGATTTTCTGAGCTTTTCAGTCACAAAAGGTCGTGGAAAAGGTAATGTCGTGTCACATAATATGGTTTCATTTTGATTTATTGCGTATGGTTTCAGTTGATCTTTGAATGCCTGAATTTCATTGTCAGTAGCTTGATGCTTCACTATTTCTTGTAAGTCACATATATCAATAGTGATCGCGTTGACAGGTCGTGATAAACAATCAGCTACTATATTTTGTGAACCTCTTATATGTGAAATGTCATTTACATATTCGCTGATAAAACAGAGGTGACGCTGTTGTCTATCTGATTTTAAGGAAGACTGGCTTTTAAAAGCACTGCAAAGTGGTTTGTGATCCGTCAGTAACATTACATTTCTGCCTTCTATTAAATGTTTAAAATGGAGTACTGCTAGATAGGCAGCTAGTAGTTCTCTGTCAAAAGTAGAATATTTTTGTTGGGTTTGGGATAATTTCTTTGAAAAGAAACCTATGGGGATGGGTTGATTATCAATCATTTGATGAAGTGCTGCACCCACCGCATAATTCGAACTGTCTGTTACAAGTTGATAGTTGTTAGCTTTCGAGCTGGGGAAAGCCAAAACAGTTACATTTGATAAAGACTTTTTCATATTTTCGAAAGATTCAATTTCTTCCTTTGTTAGGGTTAATGACTTGGAATTTTGGTTTAAACGTATTTTTTCCGTGAGAGGTAGTATGATATCGCTGAAATTTGGCACAAGTTTTCTGTAAAAATTTGCCATTCCGATGAATCGGCGTAGTGATTTGGAATCGTTTGGTTGAGGAAATTCACTTAATTCATTCAACTTTTTAGCACTGGGTTTGAGACCACTAGCAGAAATATGAAATCCTAAAAAGTCTAATTCATTAGCACTAAATATGCATTTGGAGAGACAAATTTTAAAATCGTACTCACTCAGTTTTTGTAGTACTAGGTCGATATGCTTGGAATGAGTTTCTTCATCTTCTGAGAATATAAGGATATCGTCGATATATACAAAGGTATAATCAGTATCACGAAAGATATTGTCCATCATTCTCTGAAAAGTACATGATGCGTTCCGTAGTCCGAAAGGCATATAGTTATATTCAAATAACCCAAAAGGGGTAGAGATGGCTGTCTTGCAAACATCCTCCGGATGTACAGGTATCTGATGATAAGCAGACGACAGGTCTATCTTTGAAAAGAACTTCTTATTATGAAGCTTCGAAGACAAGGAATTTATATTTGGGACTTGATATCGATCGGCTTTTGTTATGGTATTTAAATGTCTGTAATCGCCAACAGGTCTATATGTGCCGTCTGACTTCGGTACCATATGTAAGGCTGAACTCCATTCAGAGTTTGAAGGGGAAATTATTCCTGCCTTTAGGAGTTTCTTGAATTCCTCTTTTGCAATTTCACATCTCTGAGCTGATAATTGTCTGGCTCTGGAGAAAGTAGGAGGGTTGCTACCAGTTTCTATTCTATGGAATATCTTTGGTTTTGTTGCATTCGTGTCGCGATGAGGAGAAATTAAGTTTGGGTATTTCTCCAGAATTGCTCGTACCATTTTGTTAGCATCTTTATTCGGTACTAAATCTATATTCATGATAATAGACGATGGATGTGCATCGGATTGTCTATTAGTCATTTTATCAATCAGCTTATTGTTTGTGCAGTCCACCATTAGCCCGAAATGGTTTAGGAAATCGTATCCTAGGAGTGGCTGAGCAGTTTCGGCTATTATAAATGTCCAGGTAAATTCTCGTCTGAGGTTCCGTAGTGTTAGATTCAGTCCTGCTTGTCCTGAGCATTCAATCTTTTGACCGTTGGCAGACACTAAAGAGATATTGGTTGGGTATGTTACAGCTCCGCTTAAATATCTCTTCGGAAGTATAGATACGGCAGCTCCTGTATCCACAATAAAATTTAAACTTTGAGCTCCTAACCGTGCGGCTACAATGAGAAGCGGCGAGGAAATGGAAGCTAACACCTCTCGCCTAGTTAGTTTTCCGAAATCTCACGAGGAACTGGTGAATTTGGGCGAGAGTTGGGTTGCATTTGAACATTCCGTTTATTTGGCCATCTGCACCACGGCTTACAAAATTTTGCACGTTCCGCAAAGTATAAATGCGCTCGGCAAATTAGAGGTTTTTGGTCCTTGTTAAAAGGGCGAACACTGGTAGGGAATTTATTTTCACTGTGGGAACAGCCATGTATCCTTTTAGTTTCATTTTCATTTTGCTGTTCATCCCTTTGCTTCCCCGAAATCTGTTGAATATGTGCGGTGTCTTGTTTGTTAAAATATAATAGTAAGTCATCCGCCATTCTTCCAAGGCGATCTGTGTCTAAATCGACTTGTGCCGCTACCACTGGTTTAATGGAGTGAGGTAGGGCTTGAATAAATTTGTGACGTACGATATCGTCCCCTACGCCAAATCGGCTTGCTAATGACATAAGTTTATTCAGGTATACTGAGGGACGACCTGTTACAGTCGATGACAACATTAATTTGTCCAGCATCTCTGGTTTTGTTTTCTCGTAAGCGCCCGTCACTGCTTCTCTTAGTGCGTCGTAATCTTTTGATTGCAGTATAGTTGGCTGTATATTTCCTACTATGTCCACAGGGAGAGCTGCCAAAGTGTTAAAAAATTTTTGACTGGTCTGTCTTATATTTGCAATATTAAATTGCGCCTCCATTATCGCAAACCAAGCTATTACGTTTGATTCAATGAAGTTTGGTGGTTTTATCGCAACAGCTTGGATTGGTTGGTTTTGATTAATTGTAGTTTCTTCAGCGTCATCTGCCATGTTTTTGGTTTGTGTTGAATAAAAATTCTAATTTTGTGACAGTTCAATTTTTTTTTTTTCGTGCGTGCGTGTATATATATGTGTTAAAATCACGTCGGGCGTCACCACTTATGGTGATGGGGGGTAGAGTTCTCGTTGTTAATTGTTGCTTGTATCAGAAGGTAGATAAATAGTAGCAGTCCTTCGGGACAGCCGCTAGTTTGGCCTAAAGGTTCAACAAGCGATCAAATTGAGGTCACCATAACATAAACAAAATAACATACGAAAGAGAAGGGTATATCAAAAACACTTAAGTATTTAAATGCAACATCAATGAATAGTACAATGTTTCTTGATTTACACGCACAAAGTCCGTTACAAAATGTTCATTCATAGAAGAGAAATCCGATTATTAAAAGAATATAAGTGTCTTTTGTTAATACTTAAGTTCATGACGTGCTGGTCACAGGAGATGAAAGGTGAGGTCAATGGGTTGGTAGGAGTCCTTTGATATCTCCGTTGGTGAAGGAAGGCTGAAGGCATTGGGTTTGATGGGTGAGGAAAGCGTAGCGACATTCACTGACGGTACTTCAAAGCTTTCTGTCTTAGAAGTGAATTTATCGCTCTATTTATGTGTGCCCATCGGATCAGAGTCAGTCTGCTGAAACAAACTGTTGGGTATGGCGCGGAGCCGTTTCATTGGTGGAAATTGCTTATTATTCTTTTTATTTCTTTTTAATTTTCCCCGGAAATTCTGCGTGGAGCCGGGTGCGCAAAGACCAGTATTGGTCATTTGCTGTCTAAACATCTGAGGGTTAATATCCGGTCCTTCGCTTGCTCCGTGCCACCACATACATGCTTATATAAAAACTTGCGAACAAGACCAGTTGATAGCAAAAGTGCCAAAAGCACCACAGCTGATACCAAACGTGCCAACAGCTGATAGCAAAAGTGCCAACGTCACCACTGTGCCAACTAGTCCTAGGTATGACTATAAACTACATATGAAAGCAAGGCTTCTGATCACAAAAAGTCCCAGCTATGAGCAAATAGTGATCCCCCACTAAAAAAAAAACACTATGAAAGTATAAACATACATGTTTATATAAAAACTTGCGAACAACACCAGTTGATAGCAAAAGTGCCAAGAGCACAACAGCTGATAGCAAAAGTGCCAACAGCTGATAGCAAAATTGCCAACTGCACCACAGTGCCAACTAGTCCTAGGTATGACTATAAACTACATCTGACAGCAAGGCTTCTGATCACAAATGGTCCCAGCTATGAGCAAATAGTGACCCCCCACTAAAAGAAAAAACTATGAAATTATAAAAATACATGTTTATATAAAAAATTGCGAACAACACCAGTTGGTAGCAAAAGTGCCAACAGCACCCCAGCTGATAGCAAAAGTGCCAACAGCTGATAGCAAAAGTGCCAACAGCTGATAGCAAAAGTGCCAACAGCTGATACCAAAAGTGCCAAAAGCTGATAGCAAAAGTGCCAACAGCTGATAGCAAAAGTGCCAACAGCTGATAGCAAATGTGCCAACAGCTGATAGCAAAAGTTCCAACAGATGATAGCAAAAGTGCCAACAGCTTATAGCAAAAGTGCAAACAGCTGATAGCAAAATTGCCAACTGCACCACAGTGCCAACTAGTCCTAGGTATGACTATAAACTACATCTGACAGCAAGGCTTCTGATCACAAAGGGTCCCAGCTATGAGCAAATAGTGACCCCCCACTAAAAAAAACACTATGAAAGTATAAAAATACATGTTTATATAAAAATTTTCGAACAACACCATTTGATAGCAAAAGTGCCAACAGCATCAGGGCTGATAGCAAAAGTGACAACAGCTGATAGCAAAAGTGCCAACAGCTGATACCAAAAGTGCCAACAGCTGATAGCAAAAGTGCCAACAGCTGATAGCTAAAGTGCCAACAGCTGATAGAAAAAGTGCGAACAGCACCACAGTGCCAACTCGTCCTAGGTATGATTATAAACTACATCTTACAGCAAGGCTTCTGATCACAAAGGGTCCCAGCTATGAGCAAATAGTGACCCGCCACTAAAAAAAAACACTATTAAAGTATAAAAATACATGTTTATATAAAAACTTGCGAACAACACCAGTTGATAGCAAAAGTGCCAACAGCACCACAGCTGATAGCAAAAGTGCCAACAGCTGATAGCAAAAGTGCCAACAGCTGATAGCAAAAGTGCCAACAGCTGATAGCAAAAGTGCCAACAGCACCACTTTGCCAACTAGTCCTAGGTATGACTATAAACTACATCTGACAGCAAGGCTTCTGATCACAAATGGTCCCAGCTATGAGCAAATAGTAACCCCCCACCAAAGAAAAAAACACTATGAATGTATAAAAATACATGTTTATATCATAACTTGCGAACAAAACCAGTTGATAGCAAAAGTGCCAACAGCACCACAGCTGATAGCAAAAGTGCCAACAGCTGATAGCAAAAGTGCCAACAGCTGATAGCAAAAGTGCCAACAGCTGATAGCAAAAGTGCCAACAGCACCACAGTGCCAACTAGTCCTAGGTATGACTATAAACTACATCTGACAGCAAGGCTTCTGATCACAAAGGGTCCCAGCTATGAGCAAATAGTGACCCCCCACTAAAAAAAAAACACTATGAAAGTATAAAAATACATGTTTATATAAAAACTTGCGAACAACACAAGTTGATATCAAAAGTTCCAACAGCTGATAGCAAATGTGCCAACAGCTGATAGCAAATTGCCAACAGCTGATAGCAAAAGTGCCAACAGCTGATAGCAATGTGCCAACAGCTGATAGCAAAAGTGCCAACAGCACCACAGTGCCAACTAGTCCTAGGTATGACTATAAACTACATCTGACAGCAAGGCTTCTGATCACAAAGGGTCCCATCTATGAGCAAATAGTGACCCCCCACTAAAAAAAAACACTATGAAAGTACAAAAATACATGTTTATATAAAAACTTGCGAACAACACCAGTTGATAGCAAAAGTGCCAACAGCACCACAGCTGGTAGCAAAAGTGCCAACAGCACCACAGTGCCAACTAGTCCTAGGTATGACTATAAACTACATCTGACAGCAAGGCTTCTGATCACAAAGGGTCCCAGCTATGAGCAAGTAGTGATCCCCCACTAAAAAAAACATTATGAAAGTATAAAAATACATGTTTATATAAAAACTTGCGAACAACACCAGTTGATAGCAAAAGTGCCAACAGCGCAACAGCTGATAGCAAAAGTGCCAACAGCTGATACCAAAAGTGCCAAAAGCTGATAGCAAAAGTGGCAACAGCTGATAGCAAAAGTGCCACCACATGATACCAAAAGTGCCAACAGCTGATAGCAAATGTGCCAACAGCTGATAGCAAATGTGCCAACAGCTGATAGCAAAAGTGCCAACAGCTGATAGCAAAAGTGCCACAAGCTGATACCAAAAGTGCCAACAGCTGATAGCAAATGTGCCACCAGCTGATAGCAAAAGTGCCAACAGCTGATACCAAAAGTGCCAACAGCTGATACCAAAAGTGCCAAAAGCTAATATCAAAAGTGCCAACAGCTGATAGCAAAATGCCAACAGCTGATAGCAAAAGTGCCAACAGCACCACAGTGCCAACTAATCCTAGGTATGACTATGAACTACATCTGACAGCAAGGCTTCTGATCACACAGGGTCCCAGCTATATAAACATGTATTTTTATACTTTCATAGTGTTTTTTTTTAGTGGTGGGTCACTATTTGCTCACAGCTGGGACCCTTTGTGATCAGAAGCCTTGCTGTCAGATGTAGTTCATAGTCATACCTAGGACTAGTTGGCACTGTAATGCTGTTGGCACTTTTGTTATCAGCTGTTGGCAATTTTGGTATCAGCTTTTGGCACTTTTGGTATCAGCTGTTGGCACTTTTGGTATCAGCTGTTGGCACTTTTGCTATCAGCTGTTGGCATTTTGCTATCAGCTTTTGTCACTTTTGTCATCAGATTTTGGCACATTTGCTATGAGCTGTTGGCACTTTTGCTATCATCTGTGGTGCTGTTGGCACTTTTGCTATCAGCTGGTGTTGTTCGCAAGTTTTTATATAAATATGTATTTATATACTTTCATAGTGTTTTTTTTAGTGGGGGGTCACTATTTGCTCATAGCTGGGACACTTTGTGATCAGAAGCCTTGCTGTCAGATGTAGAATATAGTCATAACTAGGACTAGTTGGCACTGTGGTGCTGTTGCACTTTTGCTATCAGCTGTTGGCACTTTTGCTATCAGCTGTTGGCACTTTTGCTATCAGCTTTTGGCACTTTTGCTATCAGCTGTTAACACTTTTGCTATCAGCGGTTGGCACTTTTGCAATCAGCTGTTGGCATTTTGCTATCAGCTGTTGGCACTTTGGTATCAGCTGTTGGCACTTTTGCTATCAGCTGTTGGCACTTTTGCTATCAGCTTTTGGCACTTTTGCTATCAGCTGTTGGTATTTTGCAATCAGCTGTTGGCACTTTTGCTATCAGCTGTTGGCACTTTTGCTATCAGCATTTGGCACTTTTGCTATCTGCTTTTGGCACTTTTGCTATCAGCTTTTGGCATTTTGCTATCAGCGGTTGGCACTTTTGCTATGAGCTGTTGGCACTTTTGCTATCAGCTGTGGTGCTGTTGGCACTTTTGCTATCAACTTGTGTTGTTTGCACTTTTGCTATCAGCTGTTTGCACTTTTGCTATAGGCTGTTGGCACTTTTGCTATCATCTGTTGGCACTTTTGCTATCAGCTGTTGGCACTTTTGCTATCAGCTGTTGGCAATTTTGCTATCAGCTTTTGGCACTTTTGTTATTAGCTGTTGGCACTTTTGCTATCAGCTGTTGGCACATTTGCTATCAGCTGTTGGCACGTTTGCTATCAGCTGTTGGCACGTTTGTTATCATCTGTTGGAACTTTTGCTATCAGCTGTTGGCATTTTGCTATCAGCTGTTGGCACTTTTGCTATCAGCTGTTGGAACTTTTGCTATCAGCTGTTGGCACATTTGGTATAATCTGTTGGCACTTTTGCTATCAGCTGTTGGCACTTTTGCTATCAGCTGTTGGCACATTTGCTATCAGCTGTTGGCACTTTTGGTATCATCTGTTGGAACTTTTGCTATCAGCTGTTGGCACTTTTGCTATCAGCTCTTGGCACTTTTGCTATCAGCTGTGGTGCTGTTTGCACTTTTGCTATCAACTGGTGTTGTTCGCAAGTTTTTATATAAACATGTATTTTTATACTTTCATAGTGTTTTCTTTTTGTGGGGGGTAACTATTTGCTCATATCTGGGACCCTTTTTGATCAGAAACCTTGCTGTCAGATGTAGTTTATAGTCATACCTAGGACTAGTTGGCACTGTGGTGCTGTTGGCACTTTTGCTATCAGCAGTTGGCACTTTTGCTATCAGCTTTTGGCACTTTTGGTATCAGCTTTTGGCACTTTTGGTATCAGCTGTTTGCACTTTTGCTATCAGCTGTTGACACTTTTGCTATGAGCTGTTGGCACTTTTGCTATCAGCTGTTGGCACGTTTGGTATCATCTCTTGGAACTTTTGCTATCAGCTGTTGGAACTTTTGCTATCAGCTTTTGGCACCTTTGCTATCAGCTGTTGGCACTTTTGCTATCAGCTGTTGGCACTTTTGCTATCAGCTGTTGGCACTTTCGGTATCATCTGTTGGCACTATTGCTATCAGCTGTTGGCACTTTTGCTATCAGCTTTTGGCACTTTTGGTATCAGCTGTTGGCACTTTTGCTATCAGCTGTTGGCACTTTTGCTACCAGCTGTTGGCACTTTTGCTATCAGCTGTGGTGCTCTTTGCATTTTTGCTATCAACTGGTGTTGTTCGCAAGTTTTTATATAAACATGTATTTTAATACTTTCATAGTGTTTTCTTTTAGTGGGGGGTAACTATTTGCTCATAGCTGGGACCCTTTTTGATCAGAATCCTTGCTGTCAGATGTAGTTTATAGTCATACCTAGGACTAGTTGGCACTGTGGTGCTGTTGGCACTTTTGCTATCAGCTGTTGGCACATTTGCTATCAGTTTTGGCACTTTTGGTATCAGCTGTTTGCACTTTTGCTATCAGCTGTGGGCACTTTTGCTATCAGCTGTTGGCACTTTTGCTATCAGCTGTTGGCACTTTTGCTATCAGCTTTTGGAAGTTTTGCTATCAGCTGTTGGCACTTTTGCTATCAGCTGTTGGCACATTTGCTATCAGCTGTTGCCACTTTTGGTATCATCTGTTGGCACTTTTGCTATCAGCTGTTGGCACTTTTGCTATCAGCTTTTGTCACTTTTGCTATCAGCTGTTGGCACTTTTGCTATCAGCTGTTGGCACTTTTGCTATCAGCTGGGGTGCTGTTGGCACTTTTGATATCAACTGGTGTTGTTCGCAAGTTTTTATATAAATATGTATTTTTATACTTTCATAATGTTTTCTTTTAGTGGGGGGTAACTATTTGCTCATATCTGGGACCCTTTGTGATCAGAAGCCTTGCTGTCAGATGTAGTTTATAGTCATACCTATGACTAGTTGGCACTGTGGTGCTGTTGGCACTTTTGCTATCAGCTGTTGGCACTTTTGCTATCAGCTGTTGGCACTTTTGGTATCAGCTTTTGGCACTTTTGGTATCAGCTGTTGGCACTTTTGCTATCAGCTGTTGGCACTTTTGCTATCAGCTGTTGGCACTTTTGCTATGAGCTGTTGGCACTTTTGGTATCTTCTGTTGGCACTTTCGCTATCAGCTGTTGGCACTTTTGGTATCAGCTGTTGGCACTTTTGCTATCAGCTGTTGGCACTTTTGCTATCAGCTGTGGTGATGTTGGCACTTTTGCTATCAACTGGTGTTGTTCGCAAGTTTTTATATAAACATGTATTTTTATACTTTCATAGTGTTTTCTTTTAGTGGGGGGTAACTATTTGCTCATAGCTGGGACCCTTTTTGATCAGAATCCTTGCTGTCAGATGTAGTTTATAGTCATACATAGGACTAGTTGGCACTGTGGTGCTGTTGGCACTGTGGTGCTGTTGGCACTTTTGCTATCAGCTGTTGGCACATTTGCTATCAGCTGTTGCCACTTTTGGTATCATCTGTTGGCACTTTTGCTATCAGCTGTTGGTACTTTTGCTATCAGCTTTTGTCACTTTTGCTATCAGCTGTTGGCACTTTTGCTATCAGCTGTTGGCACTTTTGCTATCAGCTGGGGTGCTGTCTGCACTTTTGATATCAACTGGTGTTGTTCGCAAGTTTTTATATGAACATGTATTTTTATACTTTCATAATGTTTTCTTTTAGTGGGGGGTAACTATTTGCTCATATCTGGGACCCTTTGTGATCAGAAGCCTTGCTGTCAGATGTAGTTTATAGTCATACCTAGGACTAGTTGGCACTGTGGTGCTGTTGGCACTTTTGCTATCAGCTGTTGGCACTTTTGCTATCAGCTGTTGGCACTTTTGGTATCAGCTTTTGGCACTTTTGCTATCAGCTGTTGGCACTTTTGCTATCAGCTGTTGGCACTTTTGCTATCAGCTGTTGGCACTTTTGGTATCTTCGGTTGGCACTTTTGCTATCAGCTGTTGGCACTTTTGGTATCAGCTGTTGGCACTTTTGCTATCAGCTGTTGGCACTTTTGCTATCAGCTGGGGTGATGTTGGCACTTTTGCTATCAACTGGTGTTGTTCGCAAGTTTTTATATAAACATGTATTTTTCTACTTTCATAGTGTTTTTTTTTTAGTGGGGGGTCACTATTTGCTCATAGCTGGGACCCTTTGTGATCAGAAGCCTTGCTGTCAGATGTAGTTTATAGTCATACCTAGGAATAGATGGCACTGTGGTGCTGTTGGCACTTTTGCTATCAGCTGTTGGCACTTTTGCTATCAGCTGTTGTCACCTTTGTTATCAGCTTTTGGCACTTTTGGTATCAGCTGTTGGCACGTTTGGTATCAGCTGTTGGCACTTTTGCTATCAGCTGTTGGCACTTTTGCTATCAGTTTTTGGAACTTTTGCTATCAGCTTTTGGCACTTTTGCTATCAGCTGTTGGCACTTTTGCTATCAGCTGTTGGCACTTTTGGTATCATCTGTTGGCACTTTTGCTATCAGCTGTTGGCACTTTTGCTATCAGCTGCTGGCACTTTTGCTATCAGCTGTTGGCACTTTTGCTACCAGCTGTTGGCACTTTTGCTATCAGCTGTGGTGCTGGTTACACTTTTGCTATCAACTGGGGTTGTTCGCAAGTTTTTATATAAACATATATTTTTATACTTTCATAGTGTTTTCTTTTAGTGGGGGGTAACTATTTGCTCATAGCTGGGACCCTTTGTGATCAGAATCCTTGCTGTCAGATGTAGTTTATAGTCATACCTAGGACTAGTTGGCACTGTGGTGCTGTTGGCACTTTTGCTATCAGCTGTTGGCACTTTTGCTATCAGCTGTTGGAACCTTTGCTATCAGTTTTTGCACTTTTGGTATCAGCTGTTGGCACATTTGCACCAGTTGATAGCAATAGTGCAAACAGCACCACAGCTGATAGCAAAAGTGCCAACAGCTGATAGCAAAAGTGCCAAAAGCTGATAGCAAAAGTGCCAATAGCTGATAGCATAAGTGCCAACAGCTGATAGCAAAAGTGCCAACATCTGATAGCAAAAGTGTCAACAGCTGATAGTAAAAGTGCCAACAGCTGATAGCAAAAGTTCCAACAGCTGATAGTAAAAGTGCCAACAGCTGATAGCAAAAGTGCCGACAGCACCACAGTGCCAACTAGTCCTAGGTATGATTATAAACTACATCTGACAGCAAGTCTTCTTTTCACAAAGGGACCAAGCTAGGAGCAAATAGTTACCCCCCACTAAAAGAAAACACTATGAAAGTATAAAAATACATGTTTACATAAAAACTTGGAAACAACACCAGTTGATAGCAAAAGTGCAAACAGCAACGCAGCTGATAGCAAAAGTGCCAACAGGTGATAGCAAAAGTGCCAACTGCTGATAGCAAAAGTGCCAACAGCACCACAGTGCCAACTAGTCCTAGGTATGACTATAAACTACATATGACAGCAAGGCTTCTGATCACAAATGGTCCCAGCTATGAGCAAATAGTGACCCCCCACTAAAAAAAAACACTATGAATGTATAAAAATACATGTTTATATAAAAAATTGCGAACAACACCAGTTGATAGCAAAAGTGCCAACAGCACCACAGCTGATAGCAAAAGTGCCAACAGCTGATAGCAAAAGTGCCAACAGCTGATAGCAAAAGTTTCAACAGCTGATAGCAAAAGTGCCAACCGCTGATAGCAAAAGTGCCAACAGCTGATAGCAAAAGTGCCAACAGCTGATAGCAAAAGTGCAAACAGCACCACATTGCCAACTAGTCCTAGGTATGACTATAAACTACATCTGACAGCAAGGCTTCTGATCACAAAGGGTCAAAGCTATTAGCAAATAGTAACCCCCCACTAAAAAAAAAACACTATGAAAGTATAAAAATACATGTTTATATAAAAACTTGCGAACAACACCAGTTGATAGCAAAAGTGCCAAGAGCACCACAGCTGATAGCAAAAGTGCCAACAGCTGATAGCAAAATAGCCAACAGCTGATAGCAAAAGTGCCAACAGCTGATAGCAAAAGTGCCAACAGCACCCATTGCCAACTAGTCCTAGGTATGATTATAAACTACACTGACAGCAAGGCTTCTGATCACAAAGGTTCCCATCTATGAGCAAATAGTGACCCCCCACTAAAAAAAAACACTATGAATGTATAAAAATACATGTTTATATAAAAACTTGCGAACAACACCAGTTGATAGCAAATGTGCCAACAGCACCACAGCTGATAGCAAAAGTGCCAACAGCTGATAGCAAAAGTGCCAACAGCACCACAGTGCCAACTAGTCCTAGGTATGACTATAAACTACATCTGACAGCAAGGCTTCTGATCACAAATGGTCCCAGCTATGAGCAAATAGTGACCCCCCACTATAAAAAAAACACTATGAAAGTATAAAAATACATATGGTGATGGGGGGGGGTATATTTCTCGTTGTTAATTGTTGCTTGTATCAGAAGGTAGATAAATAGTAGAAGTCCTTCGGGACAGCCGCTAGTTTGGCCTAAAGGTTCAACAAGCAATCAAATTGGGGTCACCATAACATAAACAAAATAACATACGAAAGAGAAGGGTATATCAAAAACACTTTGTATTTAAATGCAACATCAATGAATAGTACAATGTTTCTTGATTTACACGCACACAGTCCGTTACAAAATGTTCATTCATAGAAGAGAAATCCGATTATTAAAAGAATATAAGTGTCTTTTGTTAATACTTAAGTTCATGACGTGCTGGTCACAGGAGATGAAAGGTGAGGTCAATGGGTTGGTAGGAGTCCTTTGATATCTCCGTTGGTGAAGGAAGGCTGAAGGCATCGGGTTTGATGGGTGAGGAAAGCGTAGCGACATTCACTGACGGTACTTCAAAGCTTTCTCTCCTAGAAGTGAATTTATCGCTCTATTTATGTGTGCCCATCGGATCAGAGTCAGTCTGCTGAAACAAACTGTTGGGTATGGCGCGGAGCCGTTTAATTGGTGGAAAATTGCTTATCATTCTTTTTATTTCTTTTTAGTTTTCCACCGGAAATTCTGCGTGGAGCCGGATGCGCAGAGACCAGTATTGGTCATTTGCTGTCTAAACCTCTGAGGGTTAATATCCGGTCCTTCGCTTGCTCCGTGCCACCACATAACTTTCGCCCCAGTAAACGGAGTTGTTGTTGTTTTTTTTTTTGTTTTTTTTTTTTTAGTAATAAAAATATGTGTTTTCTTTCTTCCATTTAACCGTTCTACCGGACTTTGTTCTAGTTTCTGGTTTGTTATCATTAGTTTCTTCGGAACAAGATAGGGAGTTATCCAAATCCGGTCTTGATCCAATGGAATCTTTTGATTTTATATTTTCAGAAATATATGCAGGTTTTAGTCTATCTATTGAAACATTACTATGTACGTCATCCGATCTTTTAATAGTAAAATATTTTTCATGACGACTTAATACTTGGAATGGACCTGTGTATGGAGCTTCCAATGGCTTTCTCACTCTGTCTGTTCTTAGCCAGATACTTTTACATGTTTGTAAATCTTTTGGAATGTAAGAATTAGGTATTGTATGCAGGTGTCCCCTGGATAATTTGTCCATGTCAAATTTTTGCATCTCGTCGGCTAGAATTTTAACGTGCGAGTTTGTCATTTCACTATTCTCGTTCTTGATAGAGTCAATTAACAATCGGGGGATTGTGCATGACTCCCTGTTACTGCAGTAAACGAAGAATAGTTTGATTCGTTAGGTGTTATCCTCATTCCCAAAAGGACGATAGGAAGAGCTGACAACCACGATTCTTTCCTGGCTATAATAGCCGTTTTTAAAGTTCTGTGTGCTCGCTCAACTAATCCATTCGTTTGCGGATGGTACGCCGTTGTTCGTAATCTGTGGAAGCCTATTATTTTTGATAGTTCTGAGAATAATTCGGATTCAAATTGGCTTCCTCTGTCCGTAACGACATGAAGAGGAACCCCGAATCGGGAGATCCACAGATTGACAAAAGCCGTTGATATTGATTTTGCCGTAATTTCTGTTATTGGGCATGCTTCTATCCATCTCGTATTTCTATCAATGCATGTTAATAAATATCGATATGGTGAAAAATAAGGGTCAGTTTGGTTCTTTACTGGTGGTAAGGGACCGACAATATCCACATGCACCGTTTCAAAACGACTGGAAGGTAATTCAAATGGATTTACTTTGCTCTTTGTGTGTTTTATTATTTTTGCTTGTTGGCAGTGTTGGCATTCTGTGCACCAGGTTTTTATTGACTTGTCCATCTTCGGCCAATAGTATCTGGATTTTATTATTTTTCTTGAAGATGTTATTCCTGGATGTGATAGATTATGCAGACTGTCAAATACCGATTTTCTGAGCTTTTCAGTCACAAAAGGTCGTGGAAAAGGTAATGTCGTGTCACATAATATGGTTTCATTTTGATTTATTGCGTATGGTTTCAGTTGATCTTTGAATGCCTGAATTTCATTGTCAGTAGCTTGATGCTTCATTATTTCTTGTAAGTCACATATATCAATAGTGATCGCGTTGACAGGTCGTGATAAACAATCAGCTACTATATTTTGTGAACCTCTTATATGTGAAATGTCATTTACATATTCGCTGATAAAACAGAGGTGACGCTGTTGTCTATCTGATTTTAAGGAAGACTGGCTTTTAAAAGCACTGCAAAGTGGTTTGTGATCCGTCAGTAACATTACATTTCTGCCTTCTATTAAATGTTTAAAATGGAGTACTGCTAGATAGGCAGCTAGTAGTTCTCTGTCAAAAGTAGAATATTTTTGTTGGGTTTGGGATAATTTCTTTGAAAAGAAACCTATGGGGATGGGTTGATTATCAATCATTTGATGAAGTGCTGCACCCACCGCATAATTCGAACTGTCTGTTACAAGTTGATAGTTGTTAGCTTTCGAGCTGGGGAAAGCCAAAACAGTTACATTTGATAAAGACTTTTTCATATTTTCGAAAGATTCAATTTCTTCCTTTGTTAGGGTTAATGACTTGGAATTTTGGTTTAAACGTATTTTTTCCGTGAGAGGTAGTATGATATCGCTGAAATTTGGCACAAGTTTTCTGTAAAAATTTGCCATTCCGATGAATCGGCGTAGTGATTTGGAATCGTTTGGTTGAGGAAATTCACTTAATTCATTCAACTTTTTAGCACTGGGTTTGAGACCACTAGCAGAAATATGAAATCCTAAAAAGTCTAATTCATTAGCACTAAATATGCATTTGGAGAGACAAATTTTAAAATCGTACTCACTCAGTTTTTGTAGTACTAGGTCGATATGCTTGGAATGAGTTTCTTCATCTTCTGAGAATATAAGGATATCGTCGATATATACAAAGGTATAATCAGTATCACGAAAGATATTGTCCATCATTCTCTGAAAAGTACATGATGCGTTCCGTAGTCCGAAAGGCATATAGTTATATTCAAATAACCCAAAAGGGGTAGAGATGGCTGTCTTGCAAACATCCTCCGGATGTACAGGTATCTGATGATAAGCAGACGACAGGTCTATCTTTGAAAAGAACTTCTTATTATGAAGCTTCGAAGACAAGGAATTTATATTTGGGACTTGATATCGATCGGCTTTTGTTATGGTATTTAAATGTCTGTAATCGCCAACAGGTCTATATGTGCCGTCTGACTTCGGTACCATATGTAAGGCTGAACTCCATTCAGAGTTTGAAGGGGAAATTATTCCTGCCTTTAGGAGTTTCTTGAATTCCTCTTTTGCAATTTCACATCTCTGAGCTGATAATTGTCTGGCTCTGGAGAAAGTAGGAGGGTTGCTACCAGTTTCTATTCTATGGAATATCTTTGGTTTTGTTGCATTCGTGTCGCGATGAGGAGAAATTAAGTTTGGGTATTTCTCCAGAATTGCTCGTACCATTTTGTTAGCATCTTTATTCGGTACTAAATCTATATTCATGATAATAGACGATGGATGTGCATCGGATTGTCTATTAGTCATTTTATCAATCAGCTTATTGTTTGTGCAGTCCACCATTAGCCCGAAATGGTTTAGGAAATCGTATCCTAGGAGTGGCTGAGCAGTTTCGGCTATTATAAATATCCAGGTAAATTCTCGTCTGAGGTTCCGTAGTGTTAGATTCAGTCCTCCTTGTCCTGAGCATTCAATCTTTTGACCGTTGGCAGACACTAAAGAGATATTGGTTGGGTATGTTACAGCTCCGCTTAAATATCTCTTCGGAAGTATAGATACGGCAGCTCCTGTATCCACAATAAAATTTAAACTTTGAGCTCCTAACCGTGCGGCTACAATGAGAAGCGGCGAGGAAATGGAAGCTAACACCTCTCGCCTAGTTAGTTTTCCGAAATCTCACGAGGAACTGGTGAATTTGGGCGAGAGTTGGGTTGCATTTGAACATTCCGTTTATTTGGCCATCTGCACCACGGCTTACAAAATTTTGCACGTTCCGCAAAGTATAAATGCGCTCGGCAAATTAGAGGTTTTTGGTCCTTGTTAAAAGGGCGAACACTGGTAGGGAATTTATTTTCACTGTGGGAACAGCCATGTATCCTTTTAGTTTCATTTTCATTTTGCTGTTCATCCCTTTGCTTCCCCGAAATCTGTTGAATATGTGCGGTGTCTTGTTTGTTAAAATATAATAGTAAGTCATCCGCCATTCTTCCAAGGCGATCTGTGTCTAAATCGACTTGTGCCGCTACCACTGGTTTAATGGAGTGAGGTAGGGCTTGAATAAATTTGTGACGTACGATATCGTCCCCTACGCCAAATCGGCTTGCTAATGACATAAGTTTATTCAGGTATACTGAGGGACGACCTGTTACAGTCGATGACAACATTAATTTGTCCAGCATCTCTGGTTTTGTTTTCTCGTAAGCGCCCGTCACTGCTTCTCTTAGTGCGTCGTAATCTTTTGATTGCAGTATAGTTGGCTGTATATTTCCTACTATGTCCACAGGGAGAGCTGCCAAAGTGTTAAAAAATTTTTGACTGGTCTGTCTTATATTTGCAATATTAAATTGCGCCTCCATTATCGCAAACCAAGCTATTACGTTTGATTCAATGAAGTTTGGTGGTTTTATCGCAACAGCTTGGATTGGTTGGTTTTGATTAATTGTAGTTTCTTCAGCGTCATCTGCCATGTTTTTGGTTTGTGTTGAATAAAAATTCTAATTTTGTGACAGTTCAATTTTTTTTTTTTTTCGTGCGTGCGTGTATATATATGTGTTAAAATCACGTCGGGCGTCACCACTTATGGTGATGGGGGGTAGAGTTCTCGTTGTTAATTGTTGCTTGTATCAGAAGGTTGATAAATAGTAGCAGTCCTTCGGGACAGCCGCTAGTTTGGCCTAAAGGTTCAACAAGCGATCAAATTGAGGTCACCATAACATAAACAAAATAACATACGAAAGAGAAGGGTATATCAAAAACACTTAAGTATTTAAATGCAACATCAATGAATAGTACAATGTTTCTTGATTTACACGCACAAAGTCCGTTACAAAATGTTCATTCATAGAAGAGAAATCCGATTATTAAAAGAATATAAGTGTCTTTTGTTAATACTTAAGTTCATGACGTGCTGGTCACAGGAGATGAAAGGTGAGGTCAATGGGTTGGTAGGAGTCCTTTGATATCTCCGTTGGTGAAGGAAGGCTGAAGGCATTGGGTTTGATGGGTGAGGAAAGCGTAGCGACATTCACTGACGGTACTTCAAAGCTTTCTGTCTTAGAAGTGAATTTATCGCTCTATTTATGTGTGCCCATCGGATCAGAGTCAGTCTGCTGAAACAAACTGTTGGGTATGGCGCGGAGCCGTTTCATTGGTGGAAATTGCTTATTATTCTTTTTATTTCTTTTTAATTTTCCCCGGAAATTCTGCGTGGAGCCGGGTGCGCAAAGACCAGTATTGGTCATTTGCTGTCTAAACATCTGAGGGTTAATATCCGGTCCTTCGCTTGCTCCGTGCCACCACATACATGCTTATATAAAAACTTGCGAACAACACCAGTTGATAGCAAAAGTGCCAAAAGCACCACAGCTGATACCAAAAGTGCCAACAGCTGATAGCAAAAGTGCCAACGTCACCACTGTGCCAACTAGTCCTAGGTATGACTATAAACTACATATGAAAGCAAGGCTTCTGATCACAAAAAGTCCCAGCTATGAGCAAATAGTGATCCCCCACTAAAAAAAAAACACTATGAAAGTATAAACATACATGTTTATATAAAAACTTGCGAACAACACCAGTTGATAGCAAAAGTGCCAAGAGCACAACAGCTGATAGCAAAAGTGCCAACAGCTGATAGCAAAATTGCCAACTGCACCACAGTGCCAACTAGTCCTAGGTATGACTATAAACTACATCTGACAGCAAGGCTTCTGATCACAAATGGTCCCAGCTATGAGCAAATAGTGACCCCCCACTAAAAGAAAAAACTATGAAATTATAAAAATACATGTTTATATAAAAAATTGCGAACAACACCAGTTGGTAGCAAAAGTGCCAACAGCACCCCAGCTGATAGCAAAAGTGCCAACAGCTGATAGCAAAAGTGCCAACAGCTGATAGCAAAAGTGCCAACAGCTGATACCAAAAGTGCCAAAAGCTGATAGCAAAAGTGCCAACAGCTGATAGCAAAAGTGCCAACAGCTGATAGCAAATGTGCCAACAGCTGATAGCAAAAGTTCCAACAGATGATAGCAAAAGTGCCAACAGCTTATAGCAAAAGTGCAAACAGCTGATAGCAAAATTGCCAACTGCACCACAGTGCCAACTAGTCCTAGGTATGACTATAAACTACATCTGACAGCAAGGCTTCTGATCACAAAGGGTCCCAGCTATGAGCAAATAGTGACCCCCCACTAAAAAAAACACTATGAAAGTATAAAAATACATGTTTATATAAAAATTTTCGAACAACACCATTTGATAGCAAAAGTGCCAACAGCATCAGGGCTGATAGCAAAAGTGACAACAGCTGATAGCAAAAGTGCCAACAGCTGATACCAAAAGTGCCAACAGCTGATAGCAAAAGTGCCAACAGCTGATAGCTAAAGTGCCAACAGCTGATAGAAAAAGTGCGAACAGCACCACAGTGCCAACTCGTCCTAGGTATGATTATAAACTACATCTTACAGCAAGGCTTCTGATCACAAAGGGTCCCAGCTATGAGCAAATAGTGACCCGCCACTAAAAAAAAACACTATTAAAGTATAAAAATACATGTTTATATAAAAACTTGCGAACAACACCAGTTGATAGCAAAAGTGCCAACAGCACCACAGCTGATAGCAAAAGTGCCAACAGCTGATAGCAAAAGTGCCAACAGCTGATAGCAAAAGTGCCAACAGCTGATAGCAAAAGTGCCAACAGCACCACTTTGCCAACTAGTCCTAGGTATGACTATAAACTACATCTGACAGCAAGGCTTCTGATCACAAATGGTCCCAGCTATGAGCAAATAGTAACCCCCCACCAAAGAAAAAAACACTATGAATGTATAAAAATACATGTTTATATCACAACTTGCGAACAAAACCAGTTGATAGCAAAAGTGCCAACAGCACCACAGCTGATAGCAAAAGTGCCAACAGCTGATAGCAAAAGTGCCAACAGCTGATAGCAAAAGTGCCAACAGCTGATAGCAAAAGTGCCAACAGCACCACAGTGCCAACTAGTCCTAGGTATGACTATAAACTACATCTGACAGCAAGGCTTCTGATCACAAAGGGTCCCAGCTATGAGCAAATAGTGACCCCCCACTAAAAAAAAAACACTATGAAAGTATAAAAATACATGTTTATATAAAAACTTGCGAACAACACAAGTTGATATCAAAAGTTCCAACAGCTGATAGCAAATGTGCCAACAGCTGATAGCAAATTGCCAACAGCTGATAGCAAAAGTGCCAACAGCTGATAGCAATGTGCCAACAGCTGATAGCAAAAGTGCCAACAGCACCACAGTGCCAACTAGTCCTAGGTATGACTATAAACTACATCTGACAGCAAGGCTTCTGATCACAAAGGGTCCCATCTATGAGCAAATAGTGACCCCCCACTAAAAAAAAACACTATGAAAGTACAAAAATACATGTTTATATAAAAACTTGCGAACAACACCAGTTGATAGCAAAAGTGCCAACAGCACCACAGCTGGTAGCAAAAGTGCCAACAGCACCACAGTGCCAACTAGTCCTAGGTATGACTATAAACTACATCTGACAGCAAGGCTTCTGATCACAAAGGGTCCCAGCTATGAGCAAGTAGTGATCCCCCACTAAAAAAAACACTATGAAAGTATAAAAATACATGTTTATATAAAAACTTGCGAACAACACCAGTTGATAGCAAAAGTGCCAACAGCGCAACAGCTGATAGCAAAAGTGCCAACAGCTGATACCAAAAGTGCCAAAAGCTGATAGCAAAAGTGGCAACAGCTGATAGCAAAAGTGCCACCACATGATACCAAAAGTGCCAACAGCTGATAGCAAATGTGCCAACAGCTGATAGCAAATGTGCCAACAGCTGATAGCAAAAGTGCCAACAGCTGATAGCAAAAGTGCCACAAGCTGATACCAAAAGTGCCAACAGCTGATAGCAAAAGTGCCACCAGCTTATAGCAAAAGTGCCAACAGCTGATACCAAAAGTGCCAACAGCTGATACCAAAAGTGCCAAAAGCTAATATCAAAAGTGCCAACAGCTGATAGCAAAATGCCAACAGCTGATAGCAAAAGTGCCAACAGCACCACAGTGCCAACTAATCCTAGGTATGACTATGAACTACATCTGACAGCAAGGCTTCTGATCACACAGGGTCCCAGCTATATAAACATGTATTTTTATACTTTCATAGTGTTTTTTTTTAGTGGTGGGTCACTATTTGCTCACAGCTGGGACCCTTTGTGATCAGAAGCCTTGCTGTCAGATGTAGTTCATAGTCATACCTAGGACTAGTTGGCACTGTAATGCTGTTGGCACTTTTGTTATCAGCTGTTGGCAATTTTGGTATCAGCTTTTGGCACTTTTGGTATCAGCTGTTGGCACTTTTGGTATCAGCTGTTGGCACTTTTGCTATCAGCTGTTGGCATTTTGCTATCAGCTTTTGTCACTTTTGTCATCAGCTTTTGGCACATTTGCTATGAGCTGTTGGCAGTTTTGCTATCATCTGTGGTGCTGTTGGCACTTTTGCTATCAGCTGGTGTTGTTCGCAAGTTTTTATATAAATATGTATTTATATACTTTCATAGTGTTTTTTTTAGTGGGGGGTCACTATTTGCTCATAGCTGGGACACTTTGTGATCAGAAGCCTTGCTGTCAGATGTAGAATATAGTCATAACTAGGACTAGTTGGCACTGTGGTGCTGTTGCACTTTTGCTATCAGCTGTTGGCACTTTTGCTATCAGCTGTTGGCACTTTTGCTATCAGCTTTTGGCACTTTTGCTATCAGCTGTTGGTATTTTGCAATCAGCTGTTGGCACTTTTGCTATCAGCTGTTGGCACTTTTGCTATCAGCATTTGGCACTTTTGCTATCTGCTTTTGGCACTTTTGCTATCAGCTTTTGGCATTTTGCTATCAGCGGTTGGCACTTTTGCTATGAGCTGTTGGCACTTTTGCTATCAGCTGTGGTGCTGTTGGCACTTTTGCTATCAACTTGTGTTGTTTGCACTTTTGCTATCAGCTGTTTGCACTTTTGCTATAAGCTGTTGGCACTTTTGCTATCATCTGTTGGCACTTTTGCTATCAGCTGTTGGCACTTTTGCTATCAGCTGTTGGCAATTTTGCTATCAGCTTTTGGCACTTTTGGTATTAGCTGTTGGCACTTTTGCTATCAGCTGTTGGCACTTTTGCTATCAGCTGTTGGCACGTTTGCTATCAGCTGTTGGCACGTTTGTTATCATCTGTTGGAACTTTTGCTATCAGCTGTTGGCATTTTGCTATCAGCTGTTGGCACTTTTGCTATCAGCTGTTGGAACTTTTGCTATCAGCTGTTGGCACATTTGGTATAATCTGTTGGCACTTTTGCTATCAGCTGTTGGCACTTTTGCTATCAGCTGTTGGCACATTTGCTATCAGCTGTTGGCACTTTTGGTATCATCTGTTGGAACTTTTGCTATCAGCTGTTGGCACTTTTGCTATCAGCTCTTGGCACTTTTGCTATCAGCTGTGGTGCTGTTTGCACTTTTGCTATCAACTGGTGTTGTTCGCAAGTTTTTATATAAACATGTATTTTTATACTTTCATAGTGTTTTCTTTTTGTGGGGGGTAACTATTTGCTCATATCTGGGACCATTTTTGATCAGAAGCCTTGCTGTCAGATGTAGTTTATAGTCATACCTAGGACTAGTTGGCACTGTGGTGCTGTTGGCACTTTTGCTATCAGCAGTTGGTACTTTTGCTATCAGCTTTTGGCACTTTTGGTATCAGCTTTTGGCACTTTTGGTATCAGCTGTTTGCACTTTTGCTATCAGCTGTTGACACTTTTGCTATGAGCTGTTGGCACTTTTGCTATCAGCTGTTGGCACGTTTGGTATCATCTCTTGGAACTTTTGCTATCAGCTGTTGGAACTTTTGCTATCAGCTTTTGGCACCTTTGCTATCAGCTGTTGGCACTTTTGCTATCAGCTGTTGGCACTTTTGCTATCAGCTGTTGGCACTTTCGGTATCATCTGTTGGCACTATTGCTATCAGCTGTTGGCACTTTTGCTATCAGCTTTTGTCACTTTTGGTATCAGCTGTTGGCACTTTTGCTATCAGCTGTTGGCATTTTGCTACCAGCTGTTGGCACTTTTGCTATCAGCTGTGGTGCTCTTTGCATTTTTGCTATCAACTGGTGTTGTTCGCAAGTTTTTATATAAACATGTATTTTAATACTTTCATAGTGTTTTCTTTTAGTGGGGGGTAACTATTTGCTCATAGCTGGGACCCTTTTTGATCAGAATCCTTGCTGTCAGATGTAGTTTATAGTCATACCTAGGACTAGTTGGCACTGTGGTGCTGTTGGCACTTTTGGTATCAGCTGTTGGCACATTTGCTATCAGTTTTGGCACTTTTGGTATCAGCTGTTTGCACTTTTGCTATCAGCTGTGGGCACTTTTGCTATCAGCTGTTGGCACTTTTGCTATCAGCTGTTGGCACTTTTGCTATCAGCTTTTGGAAGTTTTGCTATCAGCTGTTGGCACTTTTGCTATCAGCTGTTGGCACATTTGCTATCAGCTGTTGCCACTTTTGGTATCATCTGTTGGCACTTTTGCTATCAGCTGTTGGCACTTTTGCTATCAGCTTTTGTCACTTTTGCTATCAGCTGTTGGCACTTTTGCTATCAGCTGTTGGCACTTTTGCTATCAGCTGGGGTGCTGTTGGCACTTTTGATATCAACTGGTGTTGTTCGCAAGTTTTTATATAAATATGTATTTTTATACTTTCATAATGTTTTCTTTTAGTGGGGGGTAACTATTTGCTCATATCTGGGACCCTTTGTGATCAGAAGCCATGCTGTCAGATGTAGTTTATAGTCATACCTATGACTAGTTGGCACTGTGGTGCTGTTGGCACTTTTGCTATCAGCTGTTGGCACTTTTGCTATCAGCTGTTGGCACTTTTGGTATCAGCTTTTGGCACTTTTGGTATCAGCTGTTGGCACTTTTGCTATCAGCTTTTGGCACTTTTGCTATCAGCTGTTGGCACTTTTGCTATCAGCTGTTGGCACTTTTGCTATGAGCTGTTGGCACTTTTGGTATCTTCTGTTGGCACTTTCGCTATCAGCTGTTGGCACTTTTGGTATCAGCTGTTGGCACTTTTGCTATCAGCTGTTGGCACTTTTGCTATCAGCTGTGGTGATGTTGGCACTTTTGCTATCAACTGGTGTTGTTCGCAAGTTTTTATATAAACATGTATTTTTATACTTTCATAGTGTTTTCTTTTAGTGGGGGGTAACTATTTGCTCATAGCTGGGACCCTTTTTGATCAGAATCCTTGCTGTCAGATGTAGTTTATAGTCATACATAGGACTAGTTGGCACTGTGGTGCTGTTGGCACTGTGGTGCTGTTGGCACTTTTGCTATCAGCTGTTGGCACATTTGCTATCAGCTGTTGCCACTTTTGGTATCATCTGTTGGCACTTTTGCTATCAGCTGTTGGTACTTTTGCTATCAGCTTTTGTCACTTTTGCTATCAGCTGTTGGCACTTTTGCTATCAGCTGTTGGCACTTTTGCTATCAGCTGGGGTGCTGTCTGCACTTTTGATATCAACTGGTGTTGTTCGCAAGTTTTTATATGAACATGTATTTTTATACTTTCATAATGTTTTCTTTTAGTGGGGGGTAACTATTTGCTCATATCTGGGACCCTTTGTGATCAGAAGCCTTGCTGTCAGATGTAGTTTATAGTCATACCTAGGACTAGTTGGCACTGTGGTGCTGTTGGCACTTTTGCTATCAGCTGTTGGCACTTTTGCTATCAGCTGTTGGCACTTTTGGTATCAGCTTTTGGCACTTTTGGTATTAGCTGTTGGCACTTTTGCTATCAGCTGTTGGCACTTTTGCTATCAGCTGTTGGCACTTTTGCTATCAGCTGTTGGCACTTTTGGTATCTTCGGTTGGCACTTTTGCTATCAGCTGTTGGCACTTTTGGTATCAGCTGTTGGCACTTTTGCTATCAGCTGTTGGCACTTTTGCTATCAGCTGGGGTGATGTTGGCACTTTTGCTATCAACTGGTGTTGTTCGCAAGTTTTTATATAAACATGTATTTTTCTACTTTCATAGTGTTTTTTTTTTAGTGGGGGGTCACTATTTGCTCATAGCTGGGACCCTTTGTGATCAGAAGCCTTGCTGTCAGATGTAGTTTATAGTCATACCTAGGAATAGATGGCACTGTGGTGCTGTTGGCACTTTTGCTATCAGCTGTTGGCACTTTTGCTATCAGCTGTTGTCACCTTTGTTATCAGCTTTTGGCACTTTTGGTATCAGCTGTTGGCACGTTTGGTATCAGCTGTTGGCACTTTTGCTATCAGCTGTTGGCACTTTTGCTATCAGTTTTTGGAACTTTTGCTATCAGCTTTTGGCACTTTTGCTATCAGCTGTTGGCACTTTTGCTATCAGCTGTTGGCACTTTTGGTATCATCTGTTGGCACTTTTGCTATCAGCTGTTGGCACTTTTGCTATCAGCTGCTGGCACTTTTGCTATCAGCTGTTGGCACTTTTGCTACCAGCTGTTGGCACTTTTGCTATCAGCTGTGGTGCTGGTTACACTTTTGCTATCAACTGGTGTTGTTCGCAAGTTTTTATATAAACATGTATTTTTATACTTTCATAGTGTTTTCTTTTAGTGGGGGGTAACTATTTGCTCATAGCTGGGACCCTTTGTGATCAGAATCCTTGCTGTCAGATGTAGTTTATAGTCATACCTAGGACTAGTTGGCACTGTGGTGCTGTTGGCACTTTTGCTATCAGCTGTTGGCACATTTGCTATCAGCTGTTGGAACCTTTGCTATCAGTTTTTGCACTTTTGGTATCAGCTGTTGGCACATTTGCACCAGTTGATAGCAATAGTGCAAACAGCACCACAGCTGATAGCAAAAGTGCCAACAGCTGATAGCAAAAGTGCCAAAAACTGATAGCAAAAGTGCCAATAGCTGATAGCATAAGTGCCAACAGCTGATAGCAAAAGTGCCAACATCTGATAGCAAAAGTGTCAACAGCTGATAGTAAAAGTGCCAACAGCTGATAGCAAAAGTTCCAACAGCTGATAGTAAAAGTGCCAACAGCTGATAGCAAAAGTGCCGACAGCACCACAGTGCCAACTAGTCCTAGGTATGACTATAAACTACATCTGACAGCAAGTCTTCTTTTCACAAAGGGACCAAGCTAGGAGCAAATAGTTACCCCCCACTAAAAGAAAACACTATGAAAGTATAAAAATACATGTTTACATAAAAACTTGGAAACAACACCAGTTGATAGCAAAAGTGCAAACAGCAACGCAGCTGATAGCAAAAGTGCCAACAGGTGATAGCAAAAGTGCCAACTGCTGATAGCAAAAGTGCCAACAGCACCACAGTGCCAACTAGTCCTAGGTATGACTATAAACTACATATGACAGCAAGGCTTCTGATCACAAATGGTCCCAGCTATGAGCAAATAGTGACCCCCCACTAAAAAAAAAACACTATGAATGTATAAAAATACATGTTTATATAAAAAATTGCGAACAACACCAGTTGATAGCAAAAGTGCCAACAGCACCACAGCTGATAGCAAAAGTGCCAACAGCTGATAGCAAAAGTGCCAACAGCTGATAGCAAAAGTTTCAACAGCTGATAGCAAAAGTGCCAACCGCTGATAGCAAAAGTGCCAACAGCTGATAGCAAAAGTGCCAACAGCTGATAGCAAAAGTGCAAACAGCACCACATTGCCAACTAGTCCTAGGTATGACTATAAACTACATCTGACAGCAAGGCTTCTGATGACAAAGGGTCAAAGCTATTAGCAAATAGTAACCCCCCACTAAAAAAAAACACTATGAAAGTATAAAAATACATGTTTATATAAAAACTTGCGAACAACACCAGTTGATAGCAAAAGTGCCAAGAGCACCACAGCTGATAGCAAAAGTGCCAACAGCTGATAGCAAAATAGCCAACAGCTGATAGCAAAAGTGCCAACAGCTGATAGCAAAAGTGCCAACAGCACCCATTGCCAACTAGTCCTAGGTATGATTATAAACTACACTGACAGCAAGGCTTCTGATCACAAAGGTTCCCAGCTATGAGCAAATAGTGACCCCCCACTAAAAAAAAACACTATGAATGTATAAAAATACATGTTTATATAAAAACTTGCGAACAACACCAGTTGATAGCAAATGTGCCAACAGCACCACAGCTGATAGCAAAAGTGCCAACAGCTGATAGCAAAAGTGCCAACAGCACCACAGTGCCAACTAGTCCTAGGTATGACTATAAACTACATCTGACAGCAAGGCTTCTGATCACAAAGTGTCCCAGCTATGAGCAAATAGTGACCCCCCACTATAAAAAAAACACTATGAAAGTATAAAAATACATATGGTGATGGGGGGGGGTATATTTCTCGTTGTTAATTGTTGCTTGTATCAGAAGGTAGATAAATAGTAGCAGTCCTTCGGGACAGCCGCTAGTTTGGCCTAAAGGTTCAACAAGCAATCAAATTGGGGTCACCATAACATAAACAAAATAACATACGAAAGAGAAGGGTATATCAAAAACACTTTGTATTTAAATGCAACATCAATGAATAGTACAATGTTTCTTGATTTACACGCACACAGTCCGTTACAAAATGTTCATTCATAGAAGAGAAATCCGATTATTAAAAGAATATAAGTGTCTTTTGTTAATACTTAAGTTCATGACGTGCTGGTCACAGGAGATGAAAGGTGAGGTCAATGGGTTGGTAGGAGTCCTTTGATATCTCCGTTGGTGAAGGAAGGCTGAAGGCATCTGGTTTGATGGGTGAGGAAAGCGTAGCGACATTCACTGACGGTACTTCAAAGCTTTCTCTCCTAGAAGTGAATTTATCGCTCTATTTATGTGTGCCCATCGGATCAGAGTCAGTCTGCTGAAACAAACTGTTGGGTATGGCGCGGAGCCGTTTAATTGGTGGAAAATTGCTTATCATTCTTTTTATTTCTTTTTAGTTTTCCACCGGAAATTCTGCGTGGAGCCGGATGCGCAGAGACCAGTATTGGTCATTTGCTGTCTAAACCTCTGAGGGTTAATATCCGGTCCTTCGCTTGCTCCGTGCCACCACATAACTTTCGCCCCAGTAAACGGAGTTGTTGTTGTTTTTTTTTTTTAGTAATAAAAATATGTGTTTTCTTTCTTCCATTTAACCGTTCTACCGGACTTTGTTCTAGTTTCTGGTTTGTTATCATTAGTTTCTTCGGAACAAGATAGGGAGTTATCCAAATCCGGTCTTGATCCAATGGAATCTTTTGATTTTATATTTTCAGAAATATATGCAGGTTTTAGTCTATCTATTGAAACATTACTATGTACGTCATCCGATCTTTTAATAGTAAAATATTTTTCATGACGACTTAATACTTGGAATGGACCTGTGTATGGAGCTTCCAATGGCTTTCTCACTCTGTCTGTTCTTAGCCAGATACTTTTACATGTTTGTAAATCTTTTGGAATGTAAGAATTAGGTATTGTATGCAGGTGTCCCCTGGATAATTTGTCCATGTCAAATTTTTGCATCTCGTCGGCTAGAATTTTAACGTGCGAGTTTGTCATTTCACTATTCTCGTTCTTGATAGAGTCAATTAACAATCGGGGGACTTGTGCATGACTCCCTGTTACTGCAGTAAACGAAGAATAGTTTGATTCGTTAGGTGTTATCCTCATTCCCAAAAGGACGATAGGAAGAGCTGACAACCACGATTCTTTCCTGGCTATAATAGCCGTTTTTAAAGTTCTGTGTGCTCGCTCAACTAATCCATTCGTTTGCGGATGGTACGCCGTTGTTCGTAATCTGTGGAAGCCTATTATTTTTGATAGTTCTGAGAATAATTCGGATTCAAATTGGCTTCCTCTGTCCGTAACGACATGAAGAGGAACCCCGAATCGGGAGATCCACAGATTGACAAAAGCCGTTGATATTGATTTTGCCGTAATTTCTGTTATTGGGCATGCTTCTATCCATCTCGTATTTCTATCAATGCATGTTAATAAATATCGATATGGTGAAAAATAAGGGTCAGTTTGGTTCTTTACTGGTGGTAAGGGACCGACAATATCCACATGCACCGTTTCAAAACGACTGGAAGGTAATTCAAATGGATTTACTTTGCTCTTTGTGTGTTTTATTATTTTTGCTTGTTGGCAGTGTTGGCATTCTGTGCACCAGGTTTTTATTGACTTGTCCATCTTCGGCCAATAGTATCTGGATTTTATTATTTTTCTTGAAGATGTTATTCCTGGATGTGATAGATTATGCAGACTGTCAAATACCGATTTTCTGAGCTTTTCAGTCACAAAAGGTCGTGGAAAAGGTAATGTCGTGTCACATAATATGGTTTCATTTTGATTTATTGTGTATGGTTTCAGTTGATCTTTGAATGCCTGAATTTCATTGTCAGTAGCTTGATGCTTCACTATTTCTTGTAAGTCACATATATCAATAGTGATCGCGTTGACAGGTCGTGATAAACAATCAGCTACTATATTTTGTGAACCTCTTATATGTGAAATGTCATTTACATATTCGCTGATAAAACAGAGGTGACGCTGTTGTCTATCTGATTTTAAGGAAGACTGGCTTTTAAAAGCACTGCAAAGTGGTTTGTGATCCGTCAGTAACATTACATTTCTGCCTTCTATTAAATGTTTAAAATGGAGTACTGCTAGATAGGCAGCTAGTAGTTCTCTGTCAAAAGTAGAATATTTTTGTTGGGTTTGGGATAATTTCTTTGAAAAGAAACCTATGGGGATGGGTTGATTATCAATCATTTGATGAAGTGCTGCACCCACCGCATAATTCGAACTGTCTGTTACAAGTTGATAGTTGTTAGCTTTCGAGCTGGGGAAAGCCAAAACAGTTACATTTGATAAAGACTTTTTCATATTTTCGAAAGATTCAATTTCTTCCTTTGTTAGGGTTAATGACTTGGAATTTTGGTTTAAACGTATTTTTTCCGTGAGAGGTAGTATGATATCGCTGAAATTTGGCACAAGTTTTCTGTAAAAATTTGCCATTCCGATGAATCGGCGTAGTGATTTGGAATCGTTTGGTTGAGGAAATTCACTTAATTCATTCAACTTTTTAGCACTGGGTTTGAGACCACTAGCAGAAATATGAAATCCTAAAAAGTCTAATTCATTAGCACTAAATATGCATTTGGAGAGACAAATTTTAAAATCGTACTCACTCAGTTTTTGTAGTACTAGGTCGATATGCTTGGAATGAGTTTCTTCATCTTCTGAGAATATAAGGATATCGTCGATATATACAAAGGTATAATCAGTATCACGAAAGATATTGTCCATCATTCTCTGAAAAGTACATGATGCGTTCCGTAGTCCGAAAGGCATATAGTTATATTCAAATAACCCAAAAGGGGTAGAGATGGCTGTCTTGCAAACATCCTCCGGATGTACAGGTATCTGATGATAAGCAGACGACAGGTCTATCTTTGAAAAGAACTTCTTATTATGAAGCTTCGAAGACAAGGAATTTATATTTGGGACTTGATATCGATCGGCTTTTGTTATGGTATTTAAATGTCTGTAATCGCCAACAGGTCTATATGTGCCGTCTGACTTCGGTACCATATGTAAGGCTGAACTCCATTCAGAGTTTGAAGGGGAAATTATTCCTGCCTTTAGGAGTTTCTTGAATTCCTCTTTTGCAATTTCACATCTCTGAGCTGATAATTGTCTGGCTCTGGAGAAAGTAGGAGGGTTGCTACCAGTTTCTATTCTATGGAATATCTTTGGTTTTGTTGCATTCGTGTCGCGATGAGGAGAAATTAAGTTTGGGTATTTCTCCAGAATTGCTCGTACCATTTTGTTAGCATCTTTATTCGGTACTAAATCTATATTCATGATAATAGACGATGGATGTGCATCGGATTGTCTATTAGTCATTTTATCAATCAGCTTATTGTTTGTGCAGTCCACCATTAGCCCGAAATGGTTTAGGAAATCGTATCCTAGGAGTGGCTGAGCAGTTTCGGCTATTATAAATGTCCAGGTAAATTCTCGTCTGAGGTTCCGTAGTGTTAGATTCAGTCCTGCTTGTCCTGAGCATTCAATCTTTTGACCGTTGGCAGACACTAAAGAGATATTGGTTGGGTATGTTACAGCTCCGCTTAAATATCTCTTCGGAAGTATAGATACGGCAGCTCCTGTATCCACAATAAAATTTAAACTTTGAGCTCCTAACCGTGCGGCTACAATGAGAAGCGGCGAGGAAATGGAAGCTAACACCTCTCGCCTAGTTAGTTTTCCGAAATCTCACGAGGAACTGGTGAATTTGGGCGAGAGTTGGGTTGCATTTGAACATTCCGTTTATTTGGCCATCTGCACCACGGCTTACAAAATTTTGCACGTTCCGCAAAGTATAAATGCGCTCGGCAAATTAGAGGTTTTTGGTCCTTGTTAAAAGGGCGAACACTGGTAGGGAATTTATTTTCACTGTGGGAACAGCCATGTATCCTTTTAGTTTCATTTTCATTTTGCTGTTCATCCCTTTGCTTCCCCGAAATCTGTTGAATATGTGCGGTGTCTTGTTTGTTAAAATATAATAGTAAGTCATCCGCCATTCTTCCAAGGCGATCTGTGTCTAAATCGACTTGTGCCGCTACCACTGGTTTAATGGAGTGAGGTAGGGCTTGAATAAATTTGTGACGTACGATATCGTCCCCTACGCCAAATCGGCTTGCTAATGACATAAGTTTATTCAGGTATACTGAGGGACGACCTGTTACAGTCGATGACAACATTAATTTGTCCAGCATCTCTGGTTTTGTTTTCTCGTAAGCGCCCGTCACTGCTTCTCTTAGTGCGTCGTAATCTTTTGATTGCAGTATAGTTGGCTGTATATTTCCTACTATGTCCACAGGGAGAGCTGCCAAAGTGTTAAAAAATTTTTGACTGGTCTGTCTTATATTTGCAATATTAAATTGCGCCTCCATTATCGCAAACCAAGCTATTACGTTTGATTCAATGAAGTTTGGTGGTTTTATCGCAACAGCTTGGATTGGTTGGTTTTGATTAATTGTAGTTTCTTCAGCGTCATCTGCCATGTTTTTGGTTTGTGTTGAATAAAAATTCTAATTTTGTGACAGTTCAATTTTTTTTTTTTTTTCGTGCGTGCGTGTATATATATGTGTTAAAATCACGTCGGGCGTCACCACTTATGGTGATGGGGGGTAGAGTTCTCGTTGTTAATTGTTGCTTGTATCAGAAGGTAGATAAATAGTAGCAGTCCTTCGGGACAGCCGCTAGTTTGGCCTAAAGGTTCAACAAGCGATCAAATTGAGGTCACCATAACATAAACAAAATAACATACGAAAGAGAAGGGTATATCAAAAACACTTAAGTATTTAAATGCAACATCAATGAATAGTACAATGTTTCTTGATTTACACGCACAAAGTCCGTTACAAAATGTTCATTCATAGAAGAGAAATCCGATTATTAAAAGAATATAAGTGTCTTTTGTTAATACTTAAGTTCATGACGTGCTGGTCACAGGAGATGAAAGGTGAGGTCAATGGGTTGGTAGGAGTCCTTTGATATCTCCGTTGGTGAAGGAAGGCTGAAGGCATTGGGTTTGATGGGTGAGGAAAGCGTAGCGACATTCACTGACGGTACTTCAAAGCTTTCTGTCTTAGAAGTGAATTTATCGCTCTATTTATGTGTGCCCATCGGATCAGAGTCAGTCTGCTGAAACAAACTGTTGGGTATGGCGCGGAGCCGTTTCATTGGTGGAAATTGCTTATTATTCTTTTTATTTCTTTTTAATTTTCCCCGGAAATTCTGCGTGGAACCGGGTGCGCAAAGACCAGTATTGGTCATTTGCTGTCTAAACATCTGAGGGTTAATATCCGGACCTTCGCTTGCTCCGTGCCACCACATACATGCTTATATAAAAACTTGCGAACAACACCAGTTGATAGCAAAAGTGCCAAAAGCAACACAGCTGATACCAAAAGTGCCAACAGCTGATAGCAAAAGTGCCAACGTCACCACTGTGCCAACTAGTCCTAGGTATGACTATAAACTACATATGAAAGCAAGGCTTCTGATCACAAAAAGTCCCAGCTATGAGCAAATAGTGATCCCCCACTAAAAAAAAAACACTATGAAAGTATAAACATACATGTTTATATAAAAACTTGCGAACAACACCAGTTGATAGCAAAAGTGCCAAGAGCACAACAGCTGATAGCAAAAGTGCCAACAGCTGATAGCAAAATTGCCAACTGCACCACAGTGCCAACTAGTCCTAGGTATGACTATAAACTACATCTGACAGCAAGGCTTCTGATCACAAATGGTCCCAGCTATGAGCAAATAGTGACCCCCCACTAAAAGAAAAAACTATGAAATTATAAAAATACATGTTTATATAAAAAATTGCGAACAACACCAGTTGGTAGCAAAAGTGCCAACAGCACCCCAGCTGATAGCAAAAGTGCCAACAGCTGATAGCAAAAGTGCCAACAGCTGATAGCAAAAGTGCCAACAGCTGATACCAAAAGTGCCAAAAGCTGATAGCAAAAGTGCCAACAGCTGATAGCAAAAGTGCCAACAGCTGATAGCAAATGTGCCAACAGCTGATAGCAAAAGTTCCAACAGATGATAGCAAAAGTGCCAACAGCTTATAGCAAAAGTGCAAACAGCTGATAGCAAAAGTGCCAACAGCTGATAGCAAAAGTGCCAACAGCACCACAGTGCCAACTAGTCCTAGGTATGACTATAAACTACATCTGACAGCAAGGCTTCTGATCACAAAGGGTCCCAGCTATGAGCAAATAGTGACCCCCCACTAAAAAAAAACACTATGAAAGTATAAATTACATGTTTATATAAAAACTTGCGAACAACACCAATTGATAGCAGAAGTGCCAACAGCACCACAGCTGATAGCAGAAGTGCCAACAGCTGATAGCAAAAGTGCCAACAGCTGATAGCAAAAGTGCCAACAGCACCACACTGACAAATAGTCCTAGGTATGACTATAAACTACATCTAACAGCAAGGATTCTGATCACAAAGAGTCCCAGCTCTGAGGAAATAGTGACCCCCCACTAAAAAAAAACACTATGAAAATATAAAAATACATGTTTCTATAAAAACTTGCGAACAACACAAGTTGATAGCAAAAGTGCCAACAGCACCACAGCTGATAGCAAAAGTGCCAACAGCTGATAGCAAAAGTGCCAACAGGTGATAGCAAAAGTGCCAACAGCTGATACCAAAAGTACCAAAAGATGATAGCAAAAGTGCCAACAGCTGATAGCAAAAGTGCCAACAGCTGATAGCAAAAGTGCCAACAGCTGATAGCAAAAGTGCCAACAGCACTACAGTGCCAACTAGTCTCAGGTATGATTATAAACTACATCTGACAGCAAGGCTTCTGATCACAAAGGGTTCCAGCTATGAGCAAATAGTGACACCCCACTAAAAAAAAACACTATGAAATTAAAAAAATACGTGTTTATATAAAAACTTGCGAACAAAACCAGTTGATAGCAAAAGTGCAAACAGTACCACAGCTGATAGCAAAAGTGCCAACAGCTGATAGCAAAAGTGCCAACAGCTGATAGCAAAAGCGCCAAAAGCTGATAGCAAAAGTGCCAACAGCTGATAGCAAAAGTGCCAACAGCACCACAGTGCGAACTAGTCCTAGGTATGACTATAAACTACATCTG